>OY728153.1:318890303-323890303 GCA_963277665.1 Viscum album | reverse complement strand
TAAACAGCATACAATAACTGAACTGAATAGCGGAAACAATGGATAACTAATAATGATGCAATATGGTACATATGTCTATGGAAAGTAGCAAACAATCCAATGTGATGAAGTACAACTGAAAAACAAAGTGTGAGGAAAACAAAATAAACTCCTCAGTATCGCGAGCCACGGCTCGGTCCCATGCTCTCCAGCTCCAGTGCAATTAAGAACCTGAAGTAGAAGGGTGCTTGCCCTTATCTATACCTGCAGCAACATAGTCTGCTTGGTCCCAAAAGCATGGCCCAAACAGGGTGTGAGATGAAATCCCAGTAGGAAACCACCCAAAGATTTGTTCCTAACAGTCAATGAATACATGGAAGTAATAAAACAAGAATCAGTAAACAGGAAAGCACAAGTAGCTATAATCCACAGTTCTAACAAACAAAGTACACAAGTAAACAGCCAGCAACAATAAGGAAAAAGGTAACCCTCTAGGTAGATCTCATAGCCTAACCCCTATGGTTCAACCTATAATTACTAGAAACCCTCTAGGAGGCACACACAGTCTCACCCCTCTGGTTCAGCTATGAAAAAAAATAACAGACTCTCTGGGGAAGCACTCACCGTCAATTCCCCCTATAGTCTCGTATCATGATAAAGGTTCTCTGGGGAAGCACTCAACTTCTATTCCCCCTATGGACCGCGTCGAGGAACTACAGACTCTCTGAGGAATCACTCAACATCAATTCCCCCTATGGTATCACATCGTAATTAAAAGACACTCTGGAGAATCCCTTCCGTCAATTCTTCCTTTAGCCTACTACTCTAGGTTCTCACAGTCCTGAGTGAAAGATAAAACATGCTCAGTGTGCGTACATCATCCAAGTAAACCTCAAGAACTACTTGGCTATCATTCTAAGGCTCAACAGCATAAAAAGTAGTAGTCCCACTATCCTATTACTAGGCAGGGCAACTGGAAAAACGCCAAACAGGAAGAATAAGCATGGAAAAGCAACATGAGCACAAAATAAATACTCTACACACAAGTATAAACCTCTACTACAGCATTCAAGAAAATAAGGAAAACAATAGAGCAAAATAGGTAACATGCAATACCGCGTTCAAGGGTATTGGTGGAATTTTCACAAAATACTCATCAACTTTCTACGGAAAGGAAAAAACCATCTACCTCGATCCTAGGAGATCGATATACGTGAACCATGACGACAGATTCTCCTTAGAACGTCGTAGATATGAGAAAACGAACAAAACTCTTAACCCATGATAACTCAAAAATGAGGAGGAAACAAGAAACAAGGCTCAAGCAGAAGAAAGAACTCACCGCTGTGATTCCAACGCAACTGACCGTGCTCGAATCGGATAATGTAGGGCGAGGCGGGAGCTCGATGAAGATTCGGTCGTATGGGTCACTCTCGGACGAACCAGACCTAGAAGAAGGCAAATATCGCGATGAGGCGCGACCCCGGTCCGTTTAGTTAAAAAAAAGAAAAGTACACAGTGTGTATTTTTAAAGTAAATGGCGTGTGGTGGGTTTTTCCGTACATCGCCAAAATCGGCCTCCACGTCACCCCTATACACCGTGTGTGTGTCCTGGGCATGGCCAGCACACAACTTCAAGCCGGAGAAGAGTACATGGTGTGTACTCAGAAAGTACACAGCGTGTACTTCAAAAATTTCCAGAAAGTTTATTTTTCTTAAAAACTTATAAAAAAGGAAAAACATACCTGAATGAGGATCCGGGTTCTGACAAACTTCCCCCTTAAAGAAATTCATCCCCGAATTTCCCTAAAGAGGTGGAGGAGAAGAAACCCCAAACAGCTTCGGCCACTGAGATCGTACATCGGCCTCCCTTTACCAAGTCTCGTCATGTACTCACCCGTGCTGCCATAGCACTCGTACTAGAGAAATAGACTGCCCGCGGGGAGCTTTCGTACTATGATCGACAATCCGGATAGGATTATCCTCAAATGAAGCATTTTCTTCAAGCTCAACTTCCTCTGGTTGAAAGACATGAGACGGGTCGGAAAATTAGCGTTGGAGCTGAGAGACGTGGAAGACATCGTGCATGGCCCAATACCGCTGAGGTAACTGCAGCCGATAAGCAATTGGTCCCACCTACTCCAAGACCTCAAACGGCCCGACGTACCGCGGTGAAAGATTACCCTGTCTATGAATCCTCTTGTGCCCCAACCTCGGTGCGACATGCAGGAAAACCTGATCCCCGACCTTGAACTCCAAAGGTCATCTCCGCTGATCAGCATAAGACTTATGTCGAGACTATTCTGTAGCCATCCTCTTCCGAATTAGCATTATCTACTCTGAGGTCTCCTGAATAAGACGAGGTCCCAGCAAAGCTGCCTCCCCTACCTCCAGCCATCATAAGGGTGATCGGCATAGCCTACCGTACAGAACCTCGTAAGGTGCCATCTGAATAGTCGCCTGAAAAATGTTCTTGTAGTCGAACTCCACCAGAGGAATATGCTTATCCCAAGAACCACCAAAGTCTAGAATGAAATCTCGGAGCATATCCTCAAGCACCGGGATCGTGCGCTTGTACTGTCCATCAGACTGAGGATGGTATGTTGTACTCAAAAGTACCTGTGTACCCAAGGCCTTCTGAAGTCCCTGCCAGAACCGAGAGGTAAAGCGCGCATCCTTGTCTGAAACTATGGAGTGTGGGACTCCATGCAGAAGAACGATCTCTCATATTTAAAGTCATCCGAGATCATCAACACTGAAGGTCTACTTAATCGGCAAGAAGTGTACAACCTTCGTAAGCCTATCGAAGACAACCCAAATAGCATAGTTCCCTCAAGGCGACCATGACAACCCATTCACGAAGTCCATCGCGACGTCATTCCACTTCCACTCCGAAATGGGTAACTGCTGCAGAAGCCCCACTGGTCGCTGATGCTCTGCTTTCACATGCTGACAAGTAGAACATCTCATGACGAAACCAGAAACATCCTTCTTCATACCTGGACACCAGTACTGGTGATGAAGATCCCGATACATCTTGGTGACGCCAGGATGAACTGCCCAAACTGAGGAATGAAAATCCCGCATCAGCTCCTCGCATATGTCTGATGGCACCCATACGCATCCCTGGAAACACAAGATCTCATCCTCGCCCACTGTCCATTTGGGAAGAGGGTCCTCTCCTGACACACTCTCCCACATGACTAATCCTTCTGGGTCAGATAGCTACCTCATCCGTACATGATCAAGAAGTGTAGAGGTAACAGCTACAGAAGATAGGAAGGTCTTTCCATGTCTGTCGTGCACCTCCAGATGCATCTCAGAGAACAGATCCATAAACCGCCACTCACTGCTGGCCTCCTGAACTGCCTGAACCTAAGCTCTCCTACTCAGCGCATCTGCCACTGTGTTGCCCTTCCCTGGAGTATAGGCAAGCTCGAAATCAAAACACTGAAGATACTCGACCACCTGCACTGCCTCAAATTCAGATCACGCTGAGTGAAGATATACTTGAGACTCTTGTGGTCAGTTAAGACCACAAAGTGATCTCCCAGCAGATAGTGTCTCCAACAGCGTAAGGAATGAACAATAGTTGTCAACTCCAGATCGTGCATAGGGTAGTTCCTCTCATGTGGCCTCAACTGCCGAGACTCGTACGCAACTACTCCATCCCCCTACATAATCACAACCCCCATCCCGATACATGAATCATCACAGTAAATGGTGTAGCTCTTTCCTGGCTCCGGAAAGACTAGTATCGGTGCTGACATCAACCTCCCTTTCATCTCCTGAATGGCTGACTCACAAGAATCAGACCATAAGAACTTCTCCCCCTTTTTGGTCAGACCTGTCAAAAGTGTTGCTAGACGAGAAAATCCCTGAATGAAGCGTCTGTAGTATCCAGCCAGCCCTAGGAATCTTCATACCTCAAATATGTTCTTTGGCTGCTCCTAGGAAACTACATATCTCACTTTCTCTGGGTCCACATATACTCCTACCTCTGAGATGACGTGACCCAATAAGTGAATCTGATCCATCCAGAAGTGGCACTACGAGAGTTTAGAATAAATCTGATGCTCTCTCAGTGTAATCAGAACGATCTCAAGATGTGTGGCTTGGTTGTGTCGAGTGTGAGAGTACACCAAGATATCATCCATGAATACCATGAAAAATGAGTCTAAGTAAGGATAGAACACTCGGTTCATTAGTGCCATGAAAACTGCAGGCGCGTTCGTGAGACTGAACAGCATGATTGTATACTTGTATAGACCATACCTGCTCTTGAAGGTTGTTAGAGGTATATCTGATGGTCTAACGCGAAACTGATGGTAACCGGACCTCAAATTAATCTTTGAGAACACCTGAGCTCCTCGAAGCTGATCAAATAGGTCATCAATCCTTGACAAGGGATTTTAGTTCTAGAACGTCAACTGGTTCAGCTTCCGATAATCCACACAAAGCCGAAGGGTACCGTCTACCTTCTTCGCAAATAGGACAGGTGAACCCCAAGGAGAAGTACTAGGTTGGATGAAACCCTTTGCCTGAAATTCCTCCAACTTCTTCTTGAGCTCCTGCAACTCAGGTGTAGCCATCCTATAGGGAGGAATGGACATCGGTGCCGCTCCCGGCACGAGCTCAATAGAAATGTCTACCTCACGCTCCAGAGCAAACCTGAGAAGTCCTCTAGAAAGACGTCCCTGGAACGATCCACCACTATAGGAAAGTCTAATTCTTGAGTCCCCTGATCATCCAGATAAAGACTATCAATCTGGGCTATCACCCCTCATAGCCTAAGATGCTCGAGTCCTACCCGACTCGCTCGAATGTCCCATTCTCCTTTATGAAGAAAAGACTCACCCTCTGGTGAAACGAAACTCACTCTGTGGCGATAACAGTCGATGACTGCCTGAAAGGGAATCAACCAGACCATGCCGAGGATAACATCATAGCCTTTCATCTCTAGGACATAGAGATCCCATAAGAAGCGATACCCTGCAACCTCGAGGGGGAACTCTCTACACTGGCGTAAACTAGATGTCCTCATTCCCAAAGGTGTGTCTAGTGTCAATGAGTCGGCAGAAGAAAATATGCAGAGTCCAAGGCTCTCCACGATAGAAACAGATATAAATATATACGTAGCACCAGTATCCAAAAGGGATGAAGATAAAACTGAGGCTACTAAAATTGTACCACGAACAGTAAAAGGGCCAGGATCCTGCTCCTGATAAGTCTGCTCCACGGCAAAAGACTGGCTTGTACCGTGGCCCTATGCCCCTGGATGACCACTCTGAGCTGAACCTCCCTGTTGGTGCTGAGGAACTGGTGGCTTACTACCATGGCCTCGACCTCCACCTCGGCCCGAACGGCCAGAAGAACTCCATTTCCCCGACTGGTGAGAAACTGGTGGTGCTGCTTCTGAATGAGGAGTCATAGAAGAACCCCGGTCCCCAGATGCTGGTGAGAAAACCTGACATAAATGCTGAAGGTAACCCATCTTGCTGCAAGATCGGCACTCCACAGGGTCCCTCTGGCACTGCGGCCTCGTGTGCCCTGACCGGACACACTGGTAGCATGTCACCTGGCTGCCTGATGATGCATCTCGCTTCCTGGGATCACCGTGCGTAGGCTCTCTACGGTGCTTCTTGCTGTCATCTGGAGTCAAACTAGCTCTAGAAGCAGGACCGCCCTGGCTTGCAGCTTCAAAGTCTCTCATATTGCGCTCCGTAATCAGTGCCTCATTGATGATGGAAGTGATGGAAGTCAGCTGGAAGATGTTCACCTACAAGCGGATCTCCCTCCTGAGACCATACTAAAACTTCCTTGCCAAGAACACCTCACTCCCATCATGGAGGGGTGTGAAGCACTGCAGCTCAGTGAAACGGGCAGAATACTCCATGATAGAAAGAGTACCCTGATCTAAGCTCATGAACTCCCGGGCTCGGTCGGCCCTTAGAGTCTCTGGGTAGAAGTAGTCGTAGAACACATGCTGGAACTCATTTCAAGCCATATTCTGATGTTGACCCACCTGTGAGATCACATCCCACCACCTCTTGGTGAAGTCTCGGAGCATGTAAGTAGTGAGCTTGACCCGCATCTCTGGAGGCGTCTCTAGATGCTCGAAGATAGTCATCGTGGCTTCCAGCCATGACTCTGCAGCCTGAGGTCCCCCTTCCCCCGAGAAAGTAGGATGATGCTGCTGTTGGAAAACCCGCATCAAGTCTTCCATAGTCGTGGTAGTAGGCGGTGCACCCTGGAAGGCCTGCATCATCCTCATGAAATCTTCCCTGAACTTCGCGTCAGTTCCTACAACTGGTATAATAGTTGGTGCCAAGGCTGGCTCGACTGGAGGATCGGCAGGAAGTCCCTGATCAGTCATGTCTGGCGTCTGATCACTGTCTGATGACAGACATACGACCGGAGGACGTCTCGAAGGCATAGATCTGAAAGATCAAGAGTACACCTTAGATCAAGAAAACAAGGACAGAGAACACAAGAGTACAAAATAGAAACAGGGAAAGAAAAACACACAAGATTGAAAAACACGACTACACGACGTGTATAAAAACTACACGGCGTGTCTTCTTAAGCCACTGGCTTGGGCGTGTACTCCTACCCTACAAGTCGTGTACACCTAAAACTACATGGCGTGTTGACCCCACACACGGCGTGTACTTGAAAACTATTCCCTTGCCCGAGTCTCTTCACATGGCTAACCCACACGGTCCGACTCAACCTGAGACTACACGGCGTGTTCGAAACAAACACGGCGTGTACTAGACAAGGCTTCGGCGGCCCATGTTGTTAAGCACACGTTCGTCTACATGGTTGAACCTTACACAACATGCTCCGAACAAACATGGAATGTATAGGAGAAGGTGACACCGTCCCATGTTGTTCGTGACATGGTTGGGTACCTAGATACGGCTACATGGCGTGTTCCGAACAAACACGACGTGTGGAAAAGAGGGTAAAGTCGGCCTGTGTTGTTCGTGACACGACCAGGTACCTGGACATGACTACACGGCGTGTTCCATCTGGACATGGCGTGTTCTACCCGTGCTCCCCCGACCCGTGTTGTTAGTGACACGGCTGGGTACACAGCTCCGAACTTACACGGCATGTACCTACCGTACACGAAATGTTCCCGGGTTACTTTCATGTCACCGTAGTCTGCTCACACGGTCAGTGACATGGCCTGAAAACTACACGGCATGTATCTAAAAAGTACACGTCGTGTATTCTGGGTTTTTTCTAGGCAGTAGCTCAGAAAATGCACAGAACCCCAGAAACACTAAAAACAAGGCAAAGAGCTGCCAAATTACGACTCGTGAAGGCCCATACTCCCCGCGAATCAAAGCTTGGCATATCATACAGTCACATACAAGGGAAAACATGATCATTTTTAAGCAAAGAGAAAAACAAAAAAAATTCGAACATAACGGAAGAGCATCTATCAAGCATCTATCACAACAACATGCATAATCTACACTGAGTCTATCACAACAGCATGCAATAGCTAATGCACCCTAGATGGCATGGAAAGAATGCATGGCATGTGATTTCTACCAGTTCCTATATGATGCATGAGATGGCATACCCTCATCTCATCAGGTTGCAATAGAAATAGAACCGAAGTATCAAAACAATAATAGCACAATTCATGTGAATCACTCTAGGTGAAATCAGATCAACCATAAAATCTCAAAATCAACAAACTGCAATTAACGAGGTAGTATGGATTTTCCCTATACACGATTTAGCTACTCCCGAGCATAGCTTAATACCAAGTACCAAATCTGTCCTATCCCTGGTTAATTATCCAAATAGTAAAGCAAGAGAAAAGAACTCATTTGATACAACTTTGTAACGACCCGAATCCGGAGCCCCTCCACTGGTGCCTCGTACCCGGTTCGCCACATGACCTCAAGCACGTTTCCCCAAATTCCAGAGGCTGCCGAATAGCAGTGAGGGCCTTGGTGAGTTGGTAGGGAAACTATTCCCTCATTCGGTAAAGCATACAGCGGAAAATAACCAAACACAATAGTAGAATCAATAAACAGCATACAAAAACTGAACTGAACAGCATAAACAATGGATAACTAATAATGTTCCAATATGGTACATATGTTTATGGAAAGTAGCAAAAAAGCCAACGTGCTGAAGTAAAACTGAAAAACAAAGTTCAAGGAAAACAAAATAAACTCCTCAGCATCGCGAGCCACAGCTCGGTCCCATGCTCTCCAGCATTAGTGCAATCAAGAACCTGAAGTAGAAGGGCGCTTTCCCTTATCTATACCTGCAGCAACATAGTCTGTTTGGGCCCAAAATGATTTCCCAAACAGGGTGTGAGATACAATCCTAGTAGGAAACCACCCAAATATTTGTTCCTAACAGTCAATGAATACATGGAAGTAATAAAACAAGAAGCAGTAAATAGGAAATCACAAGCAGCTACAATCCACAGTTCTAACAAACAAAGTACACAAGTAAACAGCCAACAATAATAAGGAAAAAGGTAACCCTCTGGGTAGCTCTCACAGCCTAACCCCTATGGTTCAACCTATAAGTACTAGCAACCCTCTGGGAGGCACACACAGTCTCACACCTTTGGTTTAGCTATGAAAAAAAACAGACTCTCTGGGGAATCACTCACCGTCAATTCCCTATATAGTATCATATAGTTCTAAAGGCTCTCTGGGGAAGCATTCAATGTCTATTCCCCCTGTGGCCCGCATCGAGGAACTACAGACTCTCTGAGGAAGCACTCAACGTCAATTCCCCCTGTGGTATCACGTCATAATTAAAAGACACTCTAGAGAATCCCTTCCATCAATTCTCCCTTTGGTCTACTACTCTAGGTTCTCACAGTCCTGAGTAAAAGATAAAACATGCTCAGTGTGCGTACATCGTCCAAGTAAACCTCAAGAACTACTTGGCTATCATTCTAAGGCTCAACAGCATAAAAAGTAGTAGTTCCACTATCCTACGACTAGGCAGGGCAACTGGAAAAATGCCGAACATGAAGAACAAGCATGTAAAAGCAACCTGAGCACAAAATAAATACTCTACACACAAGTATAAGCCTCCAATACAGAATTAAAGCAAATCAGGAAAACAACAGAGCAAAACAGGTAACACGCAATACCCCGTTCAAGGGTATTGGTGGAATTTGCACAAAATACTCATCAAATTTCTACAGAAAGGCACAAACCACTTACCTAGATCCTAGGAGATCGATATACGTGAACCACGACGACAGATTCCCCTTAGAACACCGTAGATCTGAGAAAAATCACAAAACGCTCATCCCACGATAACTCGAAAATCAGGAGGAAACAAGAAATAAGGCTCAAGAAAAAGGAAGAACTCACCACTGCGATTCCAACGCAACTGACCGTGCTCGAATTGGATAATGGACGGTGAGGAAGGAGCTTGGGGAAGATTCGGTCGTACGGGTCGCTCTCGGATGAACTAGACCTAGAAGAAGGCAAATATCGCGATGAGGTGCGACCCCAGTCCATTTAGTGAAAAAAAAGTACATAGCATGTATTTTTAAAGTACACGGTGTGTAGTGGGTTTTTCTATACACCTCAAAAATCGGCCTCCATGTCACCCCTACACACCATGTGTGTGGCCCGGGCACGGCCAACACACAGCTTCGAGCTGGAGAAGAATACATGGCGTGTACTTCGAAAATTTCCAGAAAGGTAATTTTTCTTAAAAAATCATGAAAAAGGAAAAACATACCTGAATGAGGATCCGTGTTCTTACACCTACTTTATTTTAAGTTGAAAACATGATTCAATTTATTTATTATTAGAATATTATATTGAACACTTGGTGAGACCCTGTTAGGAGTCTAGCTGACAACCTGCATTTTCCTTCAAGCATCTATATCAATACTAATTGAAGGGAAAACCCTATTAATGTAAATATGGAATCATTAGTCCTCACATCACTTTTACAGACCAAAACAAAATGGAATCAACTAAATTTGATGAAATAGTAGAAAAATTGTTTACAGTGTTTGAAATCAAACTTATGGATGACATACTCTTTTTATTAGCAGCGATGTAGGGGTAAAACTCTAAAATTTAATCGTATCAAATATATTTTCATTATTTTCATTATTTATTCGTTTTTGTTTTTTTTAGGTATTTGGTACACATTTTAGTAAATTTGGATACTCTAAAGATTTATTTCCTAGATTCACCACATGGATACCTAACAAACCAACCACACATGATGAATTTTGTAAATTTATAATATAATACATCCAACTTTTAGAAATAAACTTCAAGTTATATATTTTATATTATATTTTAATGATAATTATGTTATGATAGGTCGGTGTTTAAATATTGTGAAAATCATAGAATGAGGAAAGTCCATATGCACAAGGATCCTATCAAATTCTACCAGTGGAAACGTATTAGGGTATATATAAAAATATTTCACTATCAAAACACATATAAATTCAAAATTTTTATTTTTATCAGTATTTCTATAGTGTACAAAAGAAACCAATGGAAAATATTGTGGTTATTATGTTTTCAAATTTATGACAGATATCATATACCATCAACAAACTAGAATCCCCAAAGAGGTATTTTCAATGATAAATATTTCTTTGTTTAAAATATTTATTAATCCTTTGTGTATTTATATTTTTCCAGTACTAACATGACTATGAAAATTCATCATATTTAGAAGACAAAATAGATTATTTTAGAAATGAATTGGCATCATACCTGATGTTAGAATGTACACATATATAATGAATATGTGACTTCCTAATACTCATTTAGTTTATTTTATCTTTATTTTATCTACTTTTCTAGTTAATTTCTTCATAATTTATGCCTAATACATATTTTTTTAATTTTCATAGAGATTATAAAGAAATGACTTCATCAACAAGGTTGATTCACTCATGTACTATGATCATGCACTCAATCCGATACATGATGTACCTGGTATTACTCAAATTTTATGGTTTCAGTTTAAAATTGAAATTTTATTAATGTATTTTTTCATAGATATGATAAATTAATTTCTTTATAGTATTAATAACATAATAATTGTATTCTTATATAGGTGGATTATTTTTCTTGGGTTGGCGTGTTTTGTACGAATATGCTTTTTCTCCTATGAGATTTTAATTTGAGGATTCAACTGAGATAATGTAAACAATGAAATAGGTTAAGAATGTATACAACCACTATGAAAAGTTGAATTATTACCACTTATTTAATTAATTTTTTCATAATTTTATCTATTATTTGAAAGTTAATTTCTTTATCATTTTTATCTAATTTTTTTCACATATCTTTTGAGAAGTCATATTTTGTTTTCAACTTTCTAAACAAGCCAGAAAAGAAAGAACATGTTCCTTTATGATGTAATAGGAAACCCCATGCTACCTGAAATTTAAATTGTTTTAGGGAGCATGTGGTTTCTCTTCCATCAAAATAGAATATGTTCTCTATTTTCTAGATTTTTTTAGATTGTTGAAACCAAACACATATCGTATACTCAATCATCTACTCCTCAATATGATACATGTTGTTCTTGGTATGACTCAAATGATATGTTTTTAGTTTATAATTTACATTTTAGTTCAAAACACACATTATATACTCGAAACCAAGAAAATGAATTAAGATTGTTTTGATGCTTTAGAAAATCAATACATGAGTCTTTTTTGATATGTAATAATCATCTTCACCTCAATAAGACACACGGTGTGGCCGGTATGATTCAAAGTGTGTATTTTATATTTAAAATTTAATTTAATTTTAGTAAAAAAACGCAACCCACTAAAACCCAATAAAATGCATTTTTATTATTTTGATACTTTAGTATAATGATCCATAAGTCATTTTTGATGTTTAGGAATCAACCACACCTCAATCCAACATATATTGTGATCTATATGAATCCAAGTGTTTCTTTTTTATATAAAATTGACATTAATTTTAGTAAAAGGAACAAGTGACATATTTAAAAAAAAAAGAAAACACATTCAGATTTTTTTGATACTTTAGTAAAATTATCCATAAGTCATTTTTGACATGTATGAATCAAACTCAAATTAATCTAATATACGATGTGACCGGTATGACTCAAAGTATCTCTAATCAGTTTAAAATTGAAATTCTAGTTCAAAACATGTGTCAATCACTGAAAAACTAGAAAACACACTCTGATTGTCTTGATAATTTATGTTGATGATATAAAGTCATTTTTGACATATAGGAAGTATTCTATCATCAAAATGACACAAAACGTGACCGATATGACTCAAAGTGCATGTTTCTAGTTTGAAATGAAATTTTAGTAAAAAAAGTGATATACTAAAAACAAATAAATTTCATTTAGACTATTTTTATACTTTCGGAAAATGATCCATAAATCATTTTTGACGTATAGGAATCATTCACATTTTAATATAATGAATGTTGTGACTGATATGACTCTAAATGTGTTTTTTTATTTGAAAGTGGTGTTAATTTTACAGAAAATAAAAATTATATACTAAAAACCAAGAAAAGGCATTCAGATTGTTTTGATACTTTAGGAAAATGGTACATAAGTCATTTTTGATGATTATGAATCAACCACACCTCAATTCAATGCACAGGGTGATCAATATTTTTCCATGTGTGTGTTATTATTAAAAAATGACATTAATTTTAGTAAAAATAACAAGTGGCATACTAAAAACCAAGAAAACACATTCATATCATTTTAATAATATAATAAAAAAAATCTATAAGTCATTTTTGATGTGTATTAATCAACTGAACCTTAATATGACACATGGTGTGACCGATATGACACCAAGTGTGTCTTTTTTATTTACAATTGACATTAAGTTTAGTAAAAAGAACAAGTGACATACTGATAACAAATAAAAATCATTTACATTGTTTTGATACTTTAGAAAAAAGATCCATAAGTAATTTGGGATGCGTTAGAATCAAAATCACCTCAATCTGTCACACGGTGTGAACGGTATGATTCAAAGTGTGTATTTTTATTTAAAATTGACATTAAATTTAGTAAAAAAGAACATGTGGAACACTGAAAACCAAGAAAACTCATTCATATTGTTTTGGTACATTAGTAAAATGATCCAGAAGTCATTTTTGACATGTATTAATTAACCAAACTTCAATATGATGCACGGTGTAATCGATATGACTCCAAGTGTGTCTTTTTATTTAAAATTGACATTAATTTTAGGAAAAAGAACAAGTGACATACTGAAAACAAGTAAAACACATTCATATTGCTTTGATTATTTAATAAAATGATCCAACAGTCATTTTTGACATGTAGGAAACAACCCCACATTAATTTGACGCATGGAGTGATTGGTATAACTCCAAGTGCATCTTTTTATTTAAAAAATGACATTAATTTTAGTAAAAAGAACAAGTGGCATACTGAAAACTGAGAAAATTAATTTTAATTGTTTTAATATGTTAGGAAAATGATTCATAAGTCATTTTTGACGTGTAGGAATCAATCAAACCTCAATATGATGCACGGTGTGACTGATATGACTCCAAGTATGTCTTTATTTAAAATTTACATTAATTTTAGTAAAAAGAACAAATGACATATTGAAAAATGATAAAGCGCATTCATATTTTTTGATACTTTAAGAAAATGATTCATAAGACAATTATGAAATGTAGGATTCAGCCCAACCTAAATATGATGCATAGTGTGACCAGTATGACTCCAGGTGTTTTTTATTATTTAACATTGACATTAATTATAGTAAAAAGGACAATTGGTATACTCAAGATCAACGAAATACATTTTGTATTATTTTAATACTTCGTAACAATGATCCATAAGTTATTTTTTATGAATATAAATCAACCACACCTTAATCCAATGCACATTGTAATCAGTATGACTCAAAGTGACCATTATCAGTTTAAAATTGACATATTAGTTCAAAACATGTGTCACTCACTAAAAATAAAGAAAACATGCTCTGATTGTCTTAACAATTTAGTTCAATGATTCATATTTAATTTATGATGTGGAGGAAGTAGTGTCATGTCAAACCAATACATGATATAACTGGTATGACTCAAAGTGCTTGTTTCTAGTTTGAAATGACATTTTAGTAAAAAAACACAAGTGATATACTCAAAAACAAAGAAAACACAATCATATTATTTTGATACTATATAAAAACAATCCATAGGTCATTTTTGACATATAAGAATCATAATCACATCAATCCAATGCACAGTGTGACTAATATGAATCTAAGTGTGTCTTTTTCATTAAAATTGATATTAATTTTAGTGAAAAAAGAAATTTTATTCTGAGTGAGTATCTCAAGAGGAGTTTGAATTGAGTACCCAATAAAAATTTTTGTTAAAAAATAGTTTAAATAATGTCCTACAAATATTTAAAACAACCTAGTTAATCATAATATAAGATCAATATAAGTTTCGATCTTTTCAAAGATTTGTCAAAGATTGATTAAGTTCAGTTAAAATAATTAAGAAAACTACATTAACTTTTGAAATCAATTTACTTAATCAAAACCTTATAGAAACATTGATTAAGACTACATATCAAATTAGTGGTTTTGTTTATAGTTTAAAACCAATTTAGTTTAATATTTAGAAATAAATCAAAACAAAACACATGGTAGAATAAATACAAGAGGTTTAGTATCAAGATGAGACTTAATCCTCTCCACTTGGAAATCAACTACTTACAATAAGATTTTATAAAATAATATTTTATCCATAGCCTAGATTAGGTATAAAACAAAAAAAAGATTTCCAGGATATATAGGGACCTCTTCCACAAAATGGTGGGAATAAAACAAACAGAGGTCACACAAAGACCTCTTCTGCAACATGTGGGAAAACATGTATAAAGGGAGTTGAGAAGATATCAAGTATCTTCTAGTTTATGTACATGATACAGTGTGTGTGTGTTTAAAATACATAGTAAGAACACACTTCTCATAATGTAAAGATAATAAAAAAAAGATAATAAAAGATGTAAAGAAGATATTATTGTTTGGTCCGATGTTCTCTGAAGCTTTATAAATCCTTCGATGTCGCTTGAATATGACATTAAGTCATTTTTCAGAAAATATCAGTAAAATAGAGTGTCATGTCATATTTTTTTTCAGATTTTGGGATGGAATTTCATGTTCTATGAGCTTAATTATTCCATAGTTTATTACTGGTAAGGATGCCTCATGTATGATACACTTTAGAACACTCTCTTTTTCTTTATTTCAATATGGATTCATCCTTCCTAATGTGTATGTGAATATCTATTAGTATTTATATATCTGTATCTCCGCATGAGGGAGTATGTTACATTATTTAATAGTACCATGCAAGAATAATTGTCTTAATCCTATGCTCCTTGTACTAGTTGATTATCATAAAATTTAATGCATCCCTGCAATAGTTTTAAGAATAATAATTATGATAATTATCAACATTAAATTTGATAATATATCTATTTGAATAATTTAATTTAAATTAATAGAAATATTGGTGGTGAGTCCTTTGAATGGTGAGACAACTCTGGTGGTGAGTCAGGCCGGTGGCGAGTCATGTAATGGTGACTCATCTCAGCGATGACTTGTCTCAGCTATAATTCATCCCAGCACTTTTCCAAAAATATTGGTGGTAGATAAAATTTTATGGTAGGTCATCTCAATAATTTTCCAAATTTAGAGGTGACTAGGTTCTGATGGTGAGTCATCCTCAGAAAGTAGGCCTTTCTCATACTTGGACAATTTTTCATCCTAATAGTGACTCATTCTTGATGGTAGGTCTTCTCTATACTTTTTAAAATTTACATTCGGATAGTGACTCACCCTCAATGGTGAGTCATTTCTGGAGGTGAGTATAGTTTGTTAGTAGGTCTTCCCAATAAATATCCAAAATTTCAACAATCTTCCTTATATCTTAAAATGATATCATAAAACATATAACTCATTAATAACATAAGAAACGTGATTTATTTATCATTAAAATAAGGGCACCAACAAACTTCCCCTTTTTTTATGATAACAAATCATGTCATTTTATAGACCACGTATAAAATATACTGTGGTGTTAAAATGAATCATCTTTGATCATAAAGTGTGACTTATAGTAGAAATGGTATCAAAGATAAAAGTAAAGATATATGGTATTAAATGTAGTTAAATTGGATGGTATAAAAATAAGAAAGTTAATAAAATAATTAAAGAAAAAATAAATAAATTATAGAGTAATTATCCCCAATTTGGGATTATAATAAAATAAAAATAAAATAGGAAATACAATGAAAGAGAAGATGAATAACAAGAGAGTTTTCATTAAGTTCAGCTGAAAAGATACAATAAGAAGTTATACAAAAATTCTCTATCAAAGAATAAAAAGTATAATGTCAAATATTTTTGGGATTTTTACAAGGATCATTATGTTATTTTACATTTCCCTTGTCAAAACCAGAAGATTTAGCAGTTGAGGATGAGGTAATTGTAGGGATGGTTATAGGTATAGCATGTTGATAAAGGAGTATCTCTAATAATAATTAGTCTAAGATACTAAAATTATTCTCTTGAAGTCATACTTAAAGGATGGAAACAAGCATGAAAGGGTGTATTTGGATCTTTGGTGACACCTGGTAGGAAGAAATTAGGATTAGAAGCTTGAGGGTTTAGATGATTTGTGACTGGAATGGCATCCTGATCCACCACTAGAGTTCCAAAAACATGTAGAAAGGTTTCATGAGATTTATGAAGTCCTTAATAATATTTCTTCTATTATACATAGCACTGAAAAAAATAATTTTTCTCTTACATAAATAACATTATCATTGGATTCATCACCTTCAACTAATTAAATTTCTCTTTGAAAGCCTGAGTAACTGGTGGCATCATAAGGTTCTCAGCCGATAACTTGAAATCAATATTCAACTCATGCTTAGTATAAATATGAGATGGATAATAATTTATGTATTTTTTTAATTCTCTCTCTCTATTAGATTTTATATCCTTCGCATATTCTCTAACCATCATATGTACATGGTCATTGTTATGACATATATTGTTCAAACTTTTCTGAGGTAGGTCAGGTACATCACCTGAAGTTGGTCAAAGCTCTTCTCACACAATATATCTGATCAAGTAAATATCAATATGAGGAGGTGGATAACTTGATGAAGAATCCATGGAAGAAATATACTCTATTATATCTATCAAAGTGTCCATTGAATATGCAAAGGAATACCTCTTCTCATCCAATGTAGATATCAAAGCCTCCATCTCATTTGATAACCTTCTATTTTCCACATCTACTTCATGAATGTGAATCATCATTTTGAAATGGATTTTCTAAATCAAAATCCCTAACAAATATATTGAATACATATCACTAATATTGGTAACCAAGGGAGGTTTATCTTTCATCAACAAACCAAAGTCAGAGAGAATCCTCTCTCTAAAGATTTCTAATCCAAGTCTTGTGACAAAATCAACTGGTACTGGTGGAACAGAAGGAGAAGGTAAGGAAGAAGAAACTATCTTAATAGTATCTATCTGAGCAACCAATAATATCTTAAGATAAATCATTTCTATAATTTTAGGTCCACCGTGCTTTGGTGGACCGTTATCCTCATTTGAATCCGAATATTCCAGTCCTAGTCAAACATAGATCGGGAACATATCCCATTCCTCAAGAATTGGGTCCATCAAATAGAAAAAAAATGCATACTCTGTGATTTAAAAACATTAGAGTCGTCAAAAATGGGCTCATACTGCATTTTATCATCAATTGATTGTACATAAAATGTTTTCTTGACAATATTCTACACATCAGTTGAATGCACACTATGGTGTCCATAAATAGTTGAATCAAATGGGTGACTGTACATAATTGGGGATTCCTCCCCCACAATAGATTATTCCTTTTCATCTCTAATTGTTCTATATAAATCACCAACTAATTCGGGTCTCTCTTCAGATATAAATACAAATAATACACCAGTATAATAGATAAGTGTCTAAGGAATATCAATATCTTCAGCACCAATGCAGCCACTTGGGTCATCATGGTTAGAACCTCATTCACTATCATCTCCATTTCCATCCCCCATTTTCTCATCTTCTCCATCTCCTCCCCCTCATTCTTCTTCACTATTCTCACCATTTCCATTTTTTTAAAGGATTTGGAAGTACTCTTAAACTATTTTTCACCATACACTTATGTTTCTTCTTCTTAAATTTCTTCATTCAAGAGAGACTCTTAGATAAGGAGAGAACTAGGAGGTCTAGGAGAACCATAGGTAATAGTTGGAAAAATTTGAGGTATGTCTAGATCACTACCATCATCCACAAAAAACTCATGTTTGTCATCGCCATAGGTAGTAGTATCCTCTTCTTTATCTGAATTCTCAACAACTTCATCTGAATCCAAGATAAGATCCACTAGATTCTTTCGTCTAGGTGGATGATCAATTGGATTTAAGTCCTCATATAGCCTTTCTACATCATCAAACCACTTCTTCTTCCATGGGTTCCCAATAATATTTATTCTTTTATAAATGACTCTTGTGATGAAAAAATTTACACATTTAAATAATGTTTCTTCTCCTTTATTAACCAAACTATTTTCCACTATCAAGGTTGAGATAAAAATAGGATAAATTAGATAATTCTACCTAGAATATGGATGAATAGCTCCATAATTTTAGTCACCAGGTATCTACATAGATAAATCTTTTCTCCTTTTTTTATAATACAGAAAAGATAAACATCGTGATGGTTCCTTGCCTATCCCATCTCCAATTAACTCTTACAAAGAATCTTCATAATCCAAATTTTTACTATCACTTGGAATAGGTCCTTGATATTAAATTGAGACAAATTTATGAGGAACTCTAAAACATATTTCCCATTACTTTGAAGAGAAAACAACTTTGTTTCCATTTATTCTTCTTCTTACCTAGTCTTCATTTTGCTTCTAACTGAACTTAAAAAACTGATAGAACGTGTGAACTAACCTAGTATATAGGGTCCTCTCATTGAAAAATACCATTAAACCCATCCAAGGTCTTACATAACTCTAAGCACAAAATACTTTCTTGATACTAACCATTCAGCATGTACTTCTTTTGCGGGTACCAAGACTCACTTCGCTAGCTCCGAGTTCACTAGCACAATAGTCAAACAACTTGACTCTCCTTTTTTCTTCTTTGAAGGATGCGACTCATATGGAGAAGATTCATTAGCTCCCTTCAGTCTAACTATGGATATTGGCTCGGAAGGCTCATATGAAGATGAGGGGAGGTTGATGGTCAAGACAGAAATGGTCATGATAAGGCTTGATAGAAAGGCACGAGGGATTAAGAGCGTTGAAATTAAATGGGTCTATAATTTTAAATCATTTAGGGGTTTTTAAAATGAAAATTGAAATAAAATTAGAATCAAATTAAAAATAAATAAATAAATCATATATAGAAATCTGAAATGGCGAATTAAAAGCAAACAACGTGAAATTGACAATGGAATATTGTTTCCAATGGTAGGTAAAACTCAATGGTGGGTAAAAATCAATAGTGGGTAAAACTCAATGGTGGATAAAACTCAATAGTGGGTAAAACTGATGGTGGGTAAAACACCAATGGTGGGTAAAACTGAATAGTGGGTAAAACACCAACGATGGGTCCCATAAACTTAAAATTAACCAAAATTAATCATGCATAATTTGTGTTTGAGGTAGTTAATTCTATTATAATTCAAATCCGTACTGAAAATATTCACAAGTTGATGTTCAGTTCCAATGTATTCAAGATTTATATCAAACTTTTGAAAATGATCTCTCAAACACTAATGTCATACATCAATGTATTTTGTTCTAGAGTGAGATACATGGTTCTTTGAAATGTTTATAGCACTTTTATTGTTAGAATTTATAGATACATGTTGGAATTAATATACATAGTCTTCTAGAAAAGAATGTTTCATCCACAAAATTTGTGAAAAATAGCTACCTACAGATATATATTCAACTTCAGCATTAAAAAGTGTAATAGAATTCTGTTTTTTAATAAACTAAGAAACTAGAGACTTTCCAAAAATATGGCACGTTCCATAGGTGCTTTTAAAATATAACATACAACCACCAAAATAAATATCTTAATAACTAACTAAGTCAAATTACTATCCTATAGGGTATAAAAATCCTTAATTTGTACTATACTTTAGGTATTTAAAAATACTTTTTACAGCAACTAAGTGTGGCTCTTTTGAGTTTGGTTGAAAACAAGAACACATACACACACTAAACATAATTTCAAGTGGTCTAGCAGTTAAATATATAAGACTTCAACATATACCCCTATAACTAGTTTGATCCACTGATTTCCCAACTTCAACAAGATCTAACTTATAGTTGGCACCCATAGGAGTGTCACTACTCTTAGTTTTATCCAATATAAAATGTTTTAAAATATATTTATAATATTTACTTTGATTTAGAATAATTCCTTCTTTATTTTGAAAAATATGAAAACCAAGAAAGAATTTCACTACACTCATTAAAGTCATTTGAAATTCATTTTTCATTATTTCTAAAAATTTAGTACACAAATAATTTTTAGATGATCGAAAAATAATATCATCAACATATATTTGAACAAAGAAACATCTTTTGAAATTCTTTTATCAAAAATGGTATGATCGGATATACCTTTTGAAAATACTTTTGAAATAAGAAAAGAGATGAGCCTATCGTACTAATCTCTAGTATCTTTTTTTGAACCATATAAATCTTTTTTGAAATAAAAACATGATTCTCAGAATGGGGATTTTGAAATCTAAGGGGTTTTTCAACAAAAAAATCCTCAATTATATACCTATTCAATAATTCACTTTTTTTATCCATTTGATATAGTTTAAAATATAGAATTTTTATATATGCAATTAGTATTCGAATGGATTCAAGTCTAGATACATGTGAAAATGTTTCTTCATAGTTTGTACCCTCTTATTGATTATAACCTTGTGCAAATAGTATAACCCAATATCCCATTGTGGTTCTAGATTCATCAGCCTTGTTTCTAAACACCCATTCAGTGCCTATAGTCAAGGTGCCTTTTGGTCTATCAACAAGTTCCCAAAATTTATTTTTTTCAAATTAATTATGTTCTTCTTTCATATACATTTCTCAAAATTTATTATTGATTGCATCATTTATATTATTAGGTTCATGTTTCGACAAGAAATCTTGATGTTCAACCTGGTTTCTTATAGAATCTCTAGTTTGTGCACCTATATCTAATTCTCCAACAATAGCATCTAAAGGATGGTATTTATGAGTCCTAATGTCTCTAGTAAAATAAGGGTTTTTCAACTCAGGGTCCTCTATAGGTTTAGGTTCAGGATATTGATGTTCCTCATTACTGGATGATTTTTCTTCAAGTTTTACAGTAGAATCAGAAGTTTGGAATATATGTTTAAAGTTGATAAATCATTCTAAAGGTTTTCTAAATGGGTCTTATGTTCATGTGGATATTCCTCATCAAACATGACATGGATAGACTCTTCCATAGTCTTGGTTAATTTTTTAAAAACTCTATAGGATTTACTTGAAGTAGAATATCCACGGAAAATTCCTTTATTACTCTTGGAGGAAAACTTGTCAAGATTATCCATAGTGTTTAGCTAAATAGCCTAAAGGACTTATTTTTATTGATTTTTTATAAACCTCATTTCTAGGGATGAGGGTTAACCCTTAAAAGTCTCGTAGGCTTAGAGATTACATGACTCATAGGTCTTAGGAAATATACAGAATATACATGGAACTGCTCCTCCCCAGCTTCTTCATCATGATATCAGTTATCCACCTTCGCATGGATTGTTCTTCTAGGATTCCCATGAAATCATAGGATGGTCCTAATGTCAATGTCATACCCTCTATTTCTAAAAAATCCACTTAGATTCTACTCTGGGGAATGTGCTTGCTCTGAATCCTCATCTGAAGTGTGCTCCTTGTAGAGTCTCTCTGATCATTTAAGCACAAATTTTCGGTAGCCCAAAGGCATTGAGGTGGCCTGAAGGCCTTGAGGTGGCCCGAAATCCTTAATGTCCTGAAGTCCTTGGGTGGCCCGAAGGCCTTAAAGGACCCGAGGCCCAAAACGGTGGCCCAAAAGCCCAAATGGATGAATAGTACCAGCTGCTACAGTGCCGAACAAT
The DNA here is from genome assembly GCA_963277665.1 of Viscum album. NCBI lineage: Eukaryota > Viridiplantae > Streptophyta > Magnoliopsida > Santalales > Viscaceae > Viscum > Viscum album. The sequence goes on along the minus strand of OY728153.1, from coordinate 323,868,075 downwards.
GTCTGATACAGTTCCTATTATAGTACCAAACACTGTCTGTTACAGTGCCTACTACAGTACTACTATAGTGCCTAGTAAATTATGACTCTACCCGATTTTGAACTTGGGTCTCATGGATGCACTTTTTGAGTCATCACAAACTGGGTTGAGGCTCTTATGCTTATCCTTAGTGTTAATAATAAGGACATTGCAACCAAAAACTATAATGTAATTAATGATACGATTCCTGTTAGTCTAAAATTTATAAGGGATTTTCTTTAACATAGGTCTAATTAAAACTATATTAATTATATAGAATGTTTTTTTCATAGCCTCTTTCCAAAAGTAGATAGGTAAGTCATACTCATTAAGCATTGTATGGGATATCTCTTAAAGTATTCAATTTATCCTTTATAAAACTCCATTCTAGTGATGGGTCCTAAGAGCATTGAAGTTATGACTATATCCATTTTTGAGTGAAAATATTCCAAATATTTATTTTCAAACTCATGACCATGGTTTCTTCTTAAGGTCTTAATTCTAATCCCAACAATGTTTTCTATAGATTTATCATACATGGTAAAATAAGAACAAGCCTTAATTTTTTGATCTAAAAAGAATACCCAAGTATACCAAGAAAATTAATTTACAAGTATATAGACATAGTGTTTTCCATTTAAACTAGAAACTCTAGATGGTCCAAACAAGTCCATGTGAACCAACTCAAGAGGTTGAGAAGATAAAACTTATTTCTTTAATTTAAAAATAAATATTGTGTTGTTTACCTTTTGATAGGGGTCACAGACTTTGTCATTTGGGAAATCATGTTTGGGTAGATCCATGATTAGCCTTTTTATAGAAATATTTCTAAGTGAGTGGATGTTATAGTGTCCTAGTCTCCTATGAAAAATCCAAGATTCTCTATGAAACGAGCTTAAGCAAGAAACATGTTTTTTAAAATTAATGAATCAAGATTAACAGCATATACATTCTCATTTAACAAAATAGTAAATACTAAAGAATTTTTTAAATTAAAAACATTACAATAATTGTTTTTAAATTTTACATGAAAACCATCATCACATAATTATGATATTTTAAGAAGATTATATTTTAAACCATCAAAAAAATTACTTTAGAAATTAAAACTAAATTAGTGTTACCAATTTGGACAAGTCCAATAATAATTCATTTAGTATTGTCAAAAAAAATTAAATATCCACCATTAACCATTATATGGTTATTGAATATCGAGTAATATCATGTTATATTCCTAGAATAGCTACTTCTAGTTACTATAGATTTCTACAGGAGTTTTCAAGTAGTTTTCCTATAAACCAATGTTTATACCAATAATGATTTTGGTACCCATATTTTATTAGGTCAAGAAATTTTCGTAATTAGGGCCTTAGAAATCCATATTTTCTTAATAGGTTTCCTACAAGAAGATTGTAATATTTTTTAAATAAAAACTTTATTATATCAATTTGAAAATTAACTATTTTCAAAATTAGGCTTAAAAACAAAATTGCTCTTAACTAATCTTATTTTTTTGGGTTGGTAACCAAGACCAATAATATATTAAGGGCCAAATTTTTCCTAGAATTTTACTAAGAGTTTCACTTCCATTTTTAAATCTCTCTAAGCCTTTATTTATTTTCTCATTTTATAATTTCAGTTCAATATTTTCCTTCAACAATTGATCATTTTTCTCTTTTTCTATAGTGAGATCAGACTTAATATTAGCAAAGAAACCATGTTGTTTCTTCAAAAAAATTTATTTATCTTTAATTTAATTAAAATTATCTTAAATAATATTTCAATACTCAAAAATTTACTATTTTGACATATTATCATCATTTTGTTCATATCTAAAATGGTCATAATTAACTATAGAAGATACAGTAGGTACCTTAGATATTTTTTTCATGAAGTGCATATTTTCTATGTCAGACTTCTCTTCATGAGTTGAGCCTGAGTCACTGTAGATGTCCACATATGAACTCCATGTTGATTTTATAGATTTATTATACTTTATATCCTCTTCTTCAGACTTCTTCTTGTATTTCAAATTAGGAAAATTAGCCTTAACATGCCCTTTTCTCTTACACTCATAACAGGTATTATAATTTATATTGTCATATATTTTCTAGTCCTTTTTCCAAGTTCTTATATTGTCATAATTTCTCTTATAGCTCATGTTTCTAAATAATTTCTTCTTCTTGTAAAACATCTTAAACCTTCTGTCCAGATTGGCCATTTCCTCATCACTATCGGCTCATGATTCCTCATCATTGTAGTTTTCAACTTGAACTTTTTCTCATATTTCTATTTTGATGCATTAGTCTTAAAGGCTACAGATTTTATCTTCAGTTCATCATCTTCTTAATGATTAACCTTAATCTCTTCCTCATACATCATTAACTTCCCAATAAATTCCTTGAAAGGTAATTTAATAAAATCACAATATTCTATTATTGAAAAATATTTCCATCTCCATCTCTATGGAAGAATTCTCAAAAATCACATAATGTGATATTTCTTTTGTCACTGGATTCCCATAGGAGATCATTGTTTTTACTATCTCATTGAACCTAAGATACATATCAGAAAACACCTAATCATGTTTCATTTTGAGTAAATCATATTTAATTATATAAGTGATCAATCTCATTGCTTTCACATTTGTGGTTCCTTTATAATAAATAGATAATGTATCCCAAATTTCCTAAGTTGTTTTATTAGTAGATATTCTATTTAGTTTTTTATCTCCTAGACCACAATACAAAGAATTCATTGATTTAAAATTATTTTTATAAGAAATCTTAGTATCATCATCCCAATTATTCATAGAAGTATTAGTTAACTCATATTTATCCTTTATAGTACACCAAATATCAAAACCCATTCTTTCAATATGCATTTTCATCTTTATTTTCCATTGAGAATATTTTTTTCCATTAAATAAACGAGTTATTTTTGTATAAAAATATTCTTGTCTATTATCCATTTAAATAACTAAATTTAAAATTAATAGAAATTTAAGATATTTAAAACAAAACTAAAATTAGAGTTGAAAAGTTTTTTACAAAACCTTTGACACCAAATGTTGGTCAGAGTGAGTTTCTTAAGATGGGGTAAATTGAGTACCTCAAAAAAATTATATTAAAAATAAGTTTAAATAAAAAGTCCCAAATAATTAAAACATCCTAGTTAATCAAAATAGTATATCGATATAAGTATTGATATTTTAAAATATATATCAAAGATTGATTAACTCTCAGTGAAAATAATTATGAAAACTAATTTTTAAATCAATTTACTTAATCAAGACCTTATATAAACACTATTTATGAAAAAATATCAAAATATTAGTTTTTTTTATTGTTTAAAACAAATTTAGTTTAAATTTTAGAAATAATACAAAACAAAACAAATAGTGTAATAAATACAAGAGGTTCTGTCTCAAGCCTAGACCTAATCATATCCACTTGTAAATCACTTGATACTAAAAATATTATATAAAATAATCTTTTATCCAAATCCTAGATTGGGTATAAAATAAAAAATAAGATATACATGACACACAAGGACCTCTTCCACAACAACTATGGGAATAAAACAAACACAGGCCACATATGGGCCTCTTCCACAACATGTGGGTAAACAGGTGTAAAGGGAGTTCAGAAGATATAGTGTATCTTACATTTTAAGTATATGAGAAAGTGTGTGTGTTTAAAATATAGATTAATCACACACTATTCATAATGTAAAGATAATAAACATATTGAGAAAATAAAATATGTAAAGAGGGTATTGTTTCTCAGTATGATGTGCTCTAAAGCTTGTGACTACTTGGATGTAACTTGAAGATGATCTCAAGTCATGTTTCTGAAAATGGAAGTAAAACAGAGTGTGATTAACTCTTTTTTTCTAACTATGGGAAGTAACTAAATGTTTGATGAGCTTCAATCTTTCATAGTTTTTTACTGGTAAGGGTTCTATGTGTAAGACATAATTTATAGTACTCTCTTTTTTGTTCTTACAATATGTCTTCATCTCTCCTCACGTGTACATGGATATCTCTTAGTATTTCCATATATGTATCACTGTATGAGGGAGTCTACTACTTACTTTAATATCATCATATAATAAGAATCATTTGGATCCTATAGTTCTTATATTGGTCAACTAACATAAACCTTAATGCAACTTTTCAATAGTTTTAAGAATAATAATTAAAATAACTCCCAACATGAAATATGATAATATAGATATTAGAAGAATTTAATTTAATATAATATAAATAGTGATGGTGACTCCTTTTAATGGTGATACAACTCTTTCAGTGAGTTAGGATAGTGTTAATTCATGCCAATGGTGATTCATCTCATTGGAGACTTGTCACAGTGGTGATTCAACCCAGTGGATTTCTAAAAAACTTAGTGATAGATAAAATCTGATAGTAGGTCATCTCAAAACCTTTTAAAAAAATTAGGTGACTAATTTATAATAGATATTAATCCTATGGCATTAGGTCTTTCTTGTACTTATCCAATTATTCATCCTAGTGGTGAATCATTTTTTACAGAAGGTTTTTTCCATACTTTGTCAAATTTACATTCTGACGGTGACTCACCCTCAATGGTGAGTCAAGTCTGGCGGGGAGAAGTGTCTGATAGTGCATATTTTCAACACTTATCCAAAATTTTGCAAATATTCCTTATATAATAAAATACTACCATAAAACATAGAACTCATTAATAATATATGATATATGATTTTTTTATTATTAAAAAAAGGGTGCCAACAAGAACAAGTAGTATACACAAAATCAAGAAAACACATTCAAATTATTTTGATACTTTATAAATACAATCCATAAGTAATTTGTGACATTTTGGAATCAACCCTGCCTCAATATGACACACATTATGACTAGTATAACACCAACTGTGTCTTTTTATTTAATATTGACATTAATTTTAGTAAAAAGAACAAGTGACATACTAAAAACCGAGAAAATACATTCAAATTGTATTGATACTTTAAGAGAACAATTTATAAGTCATTCATGATGTGTTGGAATCATCTACACCTCAATTCGATGCACAGTGTGACTGATATGACTCCGAGTGTGTCTTTCTTTTTAAAGTTGACAATAATTTCAGTAAAAAGAATGAGTGACATACTAAAAACTAGTAAAATGAATTTCTATTGTCTTGATACTTTAAAAAAATGTTTCATAAGTCATTTTTTATGTATAGGAATCAAATTCACCACAATATGATGCACGATGTGACCAGTATGACTTGAAGTGTCTGTTATCAATTTAAAATTGACATTTTAGTTCAAAACATGTTTCACTCACTGAAAAAAAAAGAAAAAAAACAATGACTATCTTGATAATTTAGTAAAATTAATCATATGTCATTTGTGACTTGTGGGAAGTTTCCTATTATCAAACCAACAGATGATGTGACTGATATGATTCAAAGTATGTGTTTCCATTTTCAAATTACATTTATTAAAAAATACAAGTGACATACTCAAGATTTAGAAAACATAATCAAATTTTTTTGAAACTTTAAAAAAATTATCCATATGTCATTTGTGACATGTAGGAATCAGCCACACCACAATCTGATGAATGTTGAGATTGATATGAATTCAAGTGTGTATTTTAATTTAAAATTGATATTAATTTTAGTGAAAATAACGAGTGACATATTGAAAACTGAGAAAAATGATTTGTATTGTTTTGATTCTTTAGGAAAATGATCCATAAGTCATTTATTATATGTAGGAATCAAACCCACCTCAATCCATTGCACAGTGTGACTGATACGACTCTAAGTGTGTCATTTTATTTAAAATTGACATTTTATTAATGTATTCTTTCATATTTATGTTTAATTTATTTCTTTATAGTATTAAAAACATAATATTTTTTTCATATATAGGGGGATTCTTTTTCTTGGTTTGGGTTGGTTTGTTCAGCAATTGATAACATAGTCATAATTTTTTGAGAGGGGTTGCGGGTGTGCTAAAGGCAATGAAACATTAATGAATTTAAATGTTGGTGGATAGTAATTGAAAGTGTAATTAGACAAAAAAATTGTTTGAAATGTATATAGTAGTGTTTTTTTTGTTATGTAAAATTTATTTCAATTAAATTATGTATTTTCACAGAGGTTACAGGTGTATTTGTTATAGTGTGCTATTATTCAAATAGCACACTATAGTAGGTGGGCCTTTATCAGTGATGATAAAGACCCCCTTTATCAATGCTAATGAAAGTACTGATAAATTTTTATTTTATATGTGCTAAACTATCACTAATAATGGGGGGCCTTTATCAGTTCTTTTTTGGCACTTATAAAGGCCCCCTTTATCAGTCCTTTTTTAACATTGTTAAAGGGAGGCCCCTTTAAAGATTCTAAGTAAAACATCACTTTTTTAGTAAAAATAAAGCACTTTTTTATGATGTTAAAGGGTGGATTTGTTGTTGTGTATATTATATTTATTTCAATTAAATACACATTTTTTAATTAATTTATATAAATAAACTATTGAATATTTTTACAAATATAAATTTTTTAATTTTTCATATAAAAAATTATGAAAATAAGATTCATTTTTTATTAAAAGTAATATAAATAATATTTATATAATATATTTACATATATATACTTATTGTAATATAAATATTTATTAAAAATGTATAAATATTTATATATAAATAAAATTACTCACTAAAACTTTTATTTTCTCGAGAAAAAAATGATAATGAAGGTGTCACTTTTATCAGCACTAAAAAAGAACTAATAAATGGGGGGACTTTATTAATTCTAGAAAAAAGAATTGAAAAAGGGAACCCTTTTATCTGGGATTTTTTAGCATTGTTAAAAGGTATCATTATCAGAACTTTTTTTGAATGACGAACAAATCACCCCCTTGACTAACGGTTTTTGTCTAGTGCTATTAAAGGTCATCAATTCATAAGGTGTAATTTGTGGTAGTGAATGATGTCGATTTTTTTTATTAATTATTCATTCTTTATTTATTCCATAATTAATTTTTCTTTTTATCATTTATGTGTTTTTATTATATATAATTGGTTTCTATTCTAATTTTTTGTTGAAGAATTTTTACCGAGTAAATTATCATATGTATCATGTATGAGCTAAGAAGAATATCTTATGCATTGGATTTTTTTGGAATTATACTAGTAAAAAATGTTATGAATCTCATGATATATTTTCAATTATCTTTGTACTTAATTTTTTCTATGCTTGAAAACTTGTGCATGCCTAGTGTCGAACAATATATTACTTATTTTTATCAAATATGTTACACATTTATAAAAAAAATACATTAATAAATTGTTTAATCATAGTATGTTACATGTTCCCTTGAACTATAAAAAATTTATTTTATATATTAATATATTTCTAATGTAAATATTGTACATATCATGAAACTGTATTACATATTATTTCTACCTTAAATTTTATATTACATATGAAACAATTTTTTTTTTGAAAAGGGATTTACATTATATGGTCCAATGTTTAAAAAAAATTACATAACTTCTCTAGAGTTCAAAATTATATTACATATCAAAAACAGTTGAAGTTAAATATGTTATTCATTTTAGGGAGTACTGAATTTTATATTAAATATTCATTTTTCACAATTTAATGTATCTTACATAGTCTATTTAGTATGAAAATTATGTTATGCATTGATTTTTATTAAAATTTTCTAACGTATCAATTATCATACACATATCGATATTGATATTTTGAAAAACATAACTATATTATGACTGAATTAAAATTGGTGTTTTGACATTAGAATTTTTTATCATATTACACTACATGTTTCGATAAAGTAAATTAAAATTTTAAATTTTTTTAGAAGGAAACTAAATCACAATATTTTTGGGATTATTCAAAGTATTTTAAATAATTATTCAGAAAAAATATTATGTAGATTTTTTTGAAGATGTTTGAAGGACTTTAACAACATATTGGAAAATTATTATGTAGTTCATTATTTCAAGGATAATATTTTGGAAAGTTTGACAAAGTATTAAGTACTATTTATTAGCTACTATAATTATAGAGAGGATATCGGAAACATTGTTAGTATTATTTTTGAATTTTTATAACTGTTACAATTTGTGTTGTTATTACTATTTCTTATATGAAGGGAACCGAAGCTATAGGTGATGCAACGATCACTAATATTGATAAGACCTTTAAGATTGTTCAAAAAGGCCTTTAATAGCACTAAAAAGGAGATGTTTTCCTCAGCATCGTTAAAGGGGGGGTCCCCTTTATTAGCACTAAAAAAAGGTGATAAAGGCCACCCTTTATCGCCCCTTTTATTAGTGCTAATAAATTCCCCCACTTTATCAATGCTAGAAATATAATTGATAAAGGACCAACTTGCTCTAGTGTATTTTTTGTATAACAACACACTATAGAAAATACCTGTAACCTGTATGAAAAATATATAATTTTAATGAAATAAATTTTACATCATGAATATAAAAACACTACTATGTAAATTTCAAGAAATTTTTTGTATAATTACATTTATAATTATTATCCAAAAACATTTAAAAACATTGATGTTTCATCATCTTTGGAATCTGTGATCCCCTGTGAAATAAGTCTTCCCATGGTATCATTTGTCAAACAAATCACTCTAACCCGAGAAAAACAATACAACTATAGAAGAAAACAAATATTATGTTTCTAATACTATAAAGAAATAAATTGAACATTAATATGAAATAATACATTTATAAAGTTTCAATTTTAAATAAAAATACTTTCTTGGAGTTATACCTATCACATTATGTGTTGTATTGAGGTTTGGTTGATTCCTACATGTCAAAAATGAGTTATTGATCATTTTCCTAATGTATCAAAACAATATGAATTTTTTTTCAACGTTTTGAGTATGTCACTTATTCTTTTTACTAAAATTACTATCAATTTCAAATAAAGACACACTTGGAGTTATACCAGTCACACCGTACGTTAGATTGAGGTGTGGATGATTCCTACATGTCAAAAATTACTTATGGATTGTTTTCTTAATGTATAAAAATAATCCGAATTCATTTTCTTGGTTTTTATTATGATACTTGTGTTTTTTACTAAAATGTAATTTGAAACTTGAAGCATGTATTTTGAGTCATAACGGTCACAATGTGTATCAGTTTGACATGATACTACTTTATACACGCCAAAAATGACATATGAATTTCTTTTATAAATTATCATGATAATCAGAGTTTATTTTATTGGGTTTCAGTGAGTGACACACATTTTGAACTAAAATGTCAATTTCAAACTGATAACAGACACTTTGTGTCATACCAGTCACACTGTGAATCAGATTAAGGTTCTATAGATTCATAAATGTTAAAAATGACCCATTGTTCATTTTCCCAAAGTATCAAAATAATCTGAATGTGTTTTCTCGGTTTTTAGTATGTCACTTTTTCTTTTTACTAAAATTAATATCAATTTTAAATAAAAAGACACACTTGGAGTCAAATTGATCACAACATGCATCAGATTGAGGTGAGGTAGATTCCTACACGTCACAAATTACTTATGGATCGTTTTCCTAAATTATCGAATTAATATGAAGACGTTTTCCACGTTTTTAGTATGTCACTTGTTCTTTTTACTAAAATTAATGTCAATTTGTAATAAAAAAACACACTTAGAGTTATACCAGTTACACCGTGCATCATATTGAAGTGCAGTTGATTCAAACACATCACAAATGACTTATGGATCATTTTTCTAAAGTACCAAAACAGTATGAATTCATTTTCCTAGTTTTCAATATGTCACTTGTTATTTTTACTAAAATTAATATCAATTTTAAATAAATACGAACTTAGAATTATACAAGTCACACCATACGTCAGATTAAGATATGGCTGATTCTTATATGTCACAAATGACTTATATATAATTTTTCTAAAGTATAGAAACAATCCAAATGTGTTTTATTGGTTTTGAGTATGTCTCTTGTGTTTTTTATTAAAATGTAATTTGAAACTGGAAACATGAACTTTCAGACATATCAGTCACATAGTTGGATTTGAGACTACTTACTCTATATAAAAACTAATGTATGAATTTTTTTCCAAAATTATCAAGGAAATATGAGTGTGTTATCTTGTTTTTTAGTGAGTGACACTTTTTGAACTAAAATGTTTATTTTAAACTGATAAAGAAAATTTTGAGCCATACCGACAACACTGTGATTCATATTGAGGTGAGGTTCATTCATACACATCAAAAAAGTTTTAGGAATCATTTTAATAAAGTATCAAACTAATCAGAATGTTTTTTCTTGGTTTTAATATGTCACTTTTTTTTAGTAATATTAATGTCAATTTTAAATAAAATGATACACTTAGAGTTATCCCAGTCACAAATTACATAAGATTGTGGTTTTTTTGATTTATACATGTTATAAATGACTTATTAATCATTTTACTAATATATATAAACAATTTCAATGCATTTATTTCACTTGTTATTTTTGATAAATTTAATGTCAATTTTAAATAAATAAACACACTTTCAATTATACCAGTCACACCATGTGTCCAATTGATGTGTGGATAATTCCTACACATCAAAAATGACTTGTGGATCATTTTACTAAAGTTTAAAAACAATATGAATTGGTTTTATTAGTTTTTAATATGTCCCTTATGTTTTTTATTAAAATTCTATTTGAAACTGGAAACACACACTTTGAGTCATATCAGTCACATCATTTGTCGGTTTAATGAAATAATTCTTCCTATACATAAAAAATTATTTATGAATCACTTTCATAAATTATCAACACAATCAGAAAAAAAATTGGTTTTTAGTGAGTAACACACATTTTGAACTAAAATGTCAATTTTAAACTAATAACGGACACTTTGAGTCATACCCATCATACCATGCATCATACTAAGGTGTGGTTGATACCTAAAAATCAAAAATAACTCATGGGTATTTTTTCTGAAGTATCAAAACAATTCAAATGAGTTTTATTAGTTTTTAGTATTTCACTTGTTCTTTTTACTAAAATTAATGTCAATTTTAAATAAAAAGACACATGGAGTCATAGTGGTCACATCATGCATCGGATTGAAGTGTGTTTGATTCCTACACATCAAAAATGACTTATGGATAATTTTACTAAATTATAAAAATAATATGAATATTTTTTCTTGGTTTTCAGTATTTCACTTGTTCTTTTTACTAAAATTAATGTTAATTTTTAATAAAAAGACACAATTAAAGACATACTTGTCATATTGTACATTATATTATGGTGTAATTTATTCCTATATGTAACAAATAACTTATGGATCATTTTCCTAAAGTATCAAAATAATCTGAATTCATTTTCTTGATGTTGATTATGTTAGATGTTCTTTTTAGTAAAATTAATGTCAATTTTAAATAAAAAGACGCTCTTGGAGTCATATCAGTCACACCCTACATTGTATTGAGGTGTTTTTGATTCATACACATCACAAATGCCTTATAGGTTAGTTTCCTAAAGTATAAAAATAATTTGAATATGTTTTATCAATTTTGAGTATGTAAATTTTCTTTTTTACTAAAATTACTATCAATTTTAAATAAAAAGATGGATATGGATTCAAACATGTCACACTCTCTCAAATCCTTTCTTTGTTCAACTATGTTATTACTATAACTTTGTAACTTTTTATTTTCATGATCCATTAATGTTAGTAAACGAGGATATTGAACTGGCGGGGTAAAGGTGCTTTCTGAAGATCTCTTCGATCAGTTGGTTGATCCTTAAGATATTTTTTATTCTAACTTTCATTTCACCGCTTCCTTTTATCTGTATTAAATAACATTTGTTGGTTCAACCCTATTTTCATTAATTGTTAATGTTTTAGCATGAAAAAAAATTGGAAATGAATAACTCCTTATCGACATGTTTTTGTTTTAATATATAATTGTCATGCTTTGAATGTTCCAATAGTTTGGTCAAATGTATGAATATCTATGGTATCAAGTGGAACAGGTATGTTGGTTCTTAGTTCTTGAGCTATGCTAATTTCCACTCTTACATGACATGTTAGAATTGGTCGATTGTGTAGAGTGTATTTTTTGATATTGAACACGGTAGCCCTCACAAAAAGGAAATGGGTGGGTGTTGATAGATATAATTTAGAGTCGTTTTAATCCAGTATAATATCAGTAAATGAAAGGTATCAGTGTCTATCTGATTCACAGTTCACAGAAATAATTATTAGAATATTGATTACCTCATCTAAGATATCTCTTTGAGGGGAATGGCTCTCCACAAATCTACTGGGGGTGGTGGTGGATATTTACACAATTCTTGTTCATGAGTTGATTATTATCTTTTCTTCCACCAATAATATTTTCTAGAAACTGAGACTTGTGATGAAATTTTTCTTCAAGGGAATATAAACTTTCTTTCATCTCTTCCATTTCATTATCTTTCTCCGCATATTTTTTTCTCAAAATATGTATGGGGTGTCACCCCCAAACCTGCACCTATGACACACCCATACTACTCTGGCTACTTCAAGGCCACTGATAGTAGGTTTTCATTTGGTATAGGTTTTTATGATTCCTATGTCTATGTTGGATATAAAATATAATAAAATAAGTAATCATTGTTAGGTAATATCAGTTTAAATCAAAAAGAAATTATTATGTCATAATTATACATGTATCCCATACTTTTTATGTGTTTCATCTATTTGTATCTCATACTTATTTACACATGCCTCCTTCCAAAGCACATGACATGGGATGGAAGTGGATTTTTATTTGTATTCATCAATCTATATATAAATAGAGAAGCATAATTATTTTGTTGTTTCATGTCACATAAAATTATTAGGTTGATTTAAAATATGCACTAATTTTTTTCAAGTAAAGAATACCCAATAATTGCTTTACATTAGGGGTACATTGGTTATACTTCTCATTACTTATTTTCAACAATCAGTCACTATTTCATAAATAAAAAATTCTCAATCAAAGTGATGAATACATGTATTGTCAAACTATGTATTACCATCAACAATGTACCTAAAAATATATATGTGTTTGACGACTAGTAAACACATCCCATGCTACTTGGATTATCAGGTGTACATACATAAGTGGTGGGTGTGGGTTTATTTTTCCCTTAAGAAACTTTACGATGAGATCTAGTTAGAATTGTGTGAAACCCTTTTTTAATCCTTACAAAAATCATTAATACATATTTCTTATGGTAGTCATTTACTATAAATTAACTCTGCAAGGGATTATTTAGAGTAAGTCAATGTTTCATTGTTTTAGTAAAATAAATAAAGGATGTCATAATTTTACAATGATATATTCCCAATTCAGTGCCTTAAGAATGGGAAAAACATAGTGTAACGAATCTAAATCAATAGTCACATCTTTTGAAGTGATTATCCCAATTTAACTACTGAACATGGCCTTGTTGGGGTTGACATCTTGGAAACACGCATTCTATTTGACCTAGAATTTTATTCCTTTTTTTTCACCTTCATATTTTTTGCTAACACGATCACACTAAGGAGATCCTATTTTTTATAAAGCATAAATTCTTTATTGTATACCATTTCATAAAATTCAACATCATAAATATATTGTTCCTTTGGATTGGTAGCATTGGAATGTGTAGAAGGTTGTTGTTCCTTTACACAGGGAGTAGTAGAAGACTGAGAAACATGTTATTCCTTAGGATTGAGAGCATCAACACGTGAAGAAGTCATTATATACATAATTGGTCTAAGATTTAATTTAGATTACATAAATGAGGCACTGAACATATAATAACATGAGGTAACACAATGTATATTAAAAATATATATAACCTTGTTATTGGACTCTATTTTTTAAAAATATTGAAGGGATTTGACCCCTCTATTGAGTATCCAAAACCTTTCATTGTGGTATAATCAAACTTAAAAACCCACATATATATTGGAATCACTACAAAATTATTGTTACATCCCAATGAATGGGTCATCCTCAGTTGAATTTTAATTTAACCATTCAATGGTTTTGGTCGATAACAGAACAATTGACCACATTCAGTTTTTGATATCTAGATCATAAAATACTTATACTACCTGTGATGTCATTATAAATAGTAGGTCATTGTACCCTTCTTTACTGAAATTCACTTTCATGAATCTCAATTAATCGATTTTAAAATCACTCTAGTTATCAACCCACTTTCATTGAAAAGTTGTCACTTGGAATGTTGTATAATAAAAATCCAATATCTCTTTGATGATTCCAAAGTGTGACATATTCACATAAATTGGATTCTATCCATAGTACCAGAAACATGCATTGCTTCATCCATAAGTGTAAATACACTATTTTTCATGCTTACTTCCTTCACAATATTCATTTGTATAGAATTTATAACCATTATAAGATAATACATACACATGGTTCCTCTGGCTTTCTATCAAAGTCGTTCTGAAATTAAATCCATATTTTCATATGACTCCTTAAAAATATGGTCTTAAAACCATCCTATAAACTATTTATTATGTGTATTTGATATTAATATTTCATATCTTGGTGGATTCAAATGACTAATAATTTTTTTGGGTTACAATATATTGGGAAACCTCTAAACTATTTTGAAAAATGTAAAGGTGGACCTACTCTCAATCTATAATAATGATTGTGAAAACATCTCTTCCAAAACTTTCTTCACCCAAAAGCCACCCAATGTGATGATATTTTGATAGACCAATGATTTCCACACCGAATAGGTAGTCATTACATAATTCAATGGATTCCTCAATAATATATTGCTTTGTAATACAACCCACTAGCCAACTTCAATTTTTGGCATGCCCTTTCAAAATATTCACATACTATTCAATGGGATACATCCATATATAATGTACAGGACCACATATTTTAATCTATCTCATTAAGTGAACTATCATATCAAATAATTCTAGTGGGAAGAACATTTCCAATTCACATAATATATATTTTATTTTATTTTCCACAGTTGAAAATTTTACTGGGTCTATAACTTTGTTGTATATAACTTTGAAAAAAACAAATCTTGGTTAATGTAAGGTTTAAATTATAGTTCAAAATGAAATATAAAGTTATTGGAATTATATATTTCATAAAAACATGAAATTCATGTGATTTTAGACCCTTTTACTTTAAATTAGTCACTGACATTATATTCTTATTATTCTATGAATACCCCTCTATATCCTTTACCTCATTAACAAAGTTGAAAATAGATATATCTCATGCCTGTAAAGAGTGTAAGTAGCTTGGGGAAGAAGAGTTCATTTTTCACACTTCACTAGTCCCAACTCTTCCTGTATTTCCTTGTCAATCGGGTCCAAAATAGCATTAATTCCACCCTTTATTCCTAGGTGCATTTAGTAACGTTCCAGTGACACTATCATATACATTTTTTCAAACATACATAACATCAATAAAATTTCTGACATATTGAACATTCCAATATGGTAATTAAAAAAACTTATCTTTTTTTCAACCGGTTTTTAGAAGATTTTTTGAAAAAGGTTTACCAAAACCTGTTTCAATACCTTTTTCTTTCTCAAAAAGTTGATCACATGTTATACTACTACAAAATTGGGTTTATCTAGCACTTAGTATTTAATAGAACTAGCTAAAAGCACTATTAAATACCCCATTTATTATATCTAGAAAAAGAACTATTAAAGAGGGACTTTAATAATGCTAAAAAAAGGGTAGTTAAAGGGGCCCTTTACCAGTTATTTTTTAGAATCACTCATAAAGACCCCACCCCCTTTATCAGCATTTTTTTAATAGCGCTGATAAAGAATATATTTCAAAAAAAGATTATATTTCACTAAAAATAATATATTAATATATAAATATATTTATATTGATATAAATATAATATATTTTTTTAAATACGTTCTAGATAAGGCTAAAGAGGTAATTTCACTTAATATATAAGATATTTAGAGAAAATGGCTTAAAAATAATTACAAAAACATTTTTAATTAAAAATTTCCAAATTATTATTGACTATTAAACATTTAACAACAATTTTAAGATAAAAAATCAAAAAATAATAAAATATATAAAATAAGTTGAAAACATAACTCTAACTTCAAACAAACATAAATTTTGATTTGGGTTTCTGTTTGGGCTCTAACACATATCAAATTGAAGCTTGTAATGAGCTCTATTCCTTAATTATTAGATTGACCATGATAACTTTTTTTAGGCTAAAAAATGTCCATAAGGCCTCAAAAACTTAGTTTTTAGTTGGGGTACCCAAATTTTTTAACATTCAATGGATTTTAAGCCTCCTTTATGGGGGGTTTATTGCCTTTTTCAGCAGACTCTAAATTTATTCCTAGGTCTTACATTCATATGTATATTATGGTTTTTTTAAGTTTTATCATTTTTCTTATTGTACTATTATTTATAATCCAATATATAAAAATATATACATATTTTTTAAATATTCACACATAAAAATTTCATTTTATAAATAAATATTTAAACATATTTAAATATAAAATATATTTTTCAATATATAAACCTTATCTAAATAAAAACTAATATCCATTTTATTTAAAATAAGAATGTACGAATATTTATTTACCTATACAATTAATGTATATATAATGTTTATATATATATATATATATATTTGTTTGTGTGTTGAAAAGAATATATATTTATCTATTTATTCTAATATATGTATATAAATATTAATATATAATATATGTAAATAAATATTAATATGTATTGTTATATTTATAGATGCACATATATATATATATATGTATATTTATATATGTATGCATGTATTTATAAACACAAACATACACAAAAAATATATTTTATATATGTATTTAAATATATATATATATATAAACTTATATATAAATACATGGATAAAAATGAAATGATATATATATAAATATATAGATATTTCATAATATGGTTCATCTTATCTGGAAAAATATTCATGCCAAATCACCCATCTCGGTGTTAGATTTCAGATCAACTATTCCAACTCCATATTTGTTCAAATTTATGGCAACTAAGTCTCCAACATGAACTCATTTGTCAATGTATTCAGTTATCTTACTTGGGAAGAATCACTTTTCAAGATCTGGTTTATCTTCCTACCATTTGAGTCCAAAATTTACTCATGAATCTTTTTTCAACTTCGATCAGACCAAAGATTGGATCAAATTTTCATTGCATTTGATTATTCTTCCTTATCATAGAGACTTCATGGTGGTGGCAGTGCTAGTGTGCTCATTGGTGGCAGCCTTGGATTCTCTGATGGAATCTTTTGATTTTATGCTTCATGAAGCCTTCCTCTCCTTGAAGAGCTTTAATAGACACTTATTTTCCTCATCGGTAAAGGATGAAGGAGAGATCATCCCTCACAATGGCTCTGTTGTGGATGTCATATCTCGATGCTTCTTCTCTTCTATGAAATAAGGTTTTTTGAATCAGATTGTCAAGAGGGATGGTACCACCCATGTCACTAAAAATCATGAAGCAATTCTTGAAAGGTGTAATATCTATGAATTTTCAATTACTATGTGGGTTATTCTACCAACAGGGTGTCAACCATGCAAGTTCAATTCCCTTTCATGCCACATCTCCTTGTTATGGGTCTTAAATAATTAGAAATGTGTACCGATGGAATGTGGGTATAATCACTTCATCTTTCCTTTGGATGATATGAAGAGGAAGCAATGTGAGCATGGATCAATCTCTTTAAATCTAGGTCAGATGTACATATAGGAATTGGATCCACGATTCTCTCCTTTCTCCATAAAAAACACTCATGTATAGGTTTGGGTAAGGATATTTGGCCTCAACTAGATTTAATAAAATTAAGAAATTATGTTTGATATCACCTTGGTGATTGGTATATCGATCAAGATGGATAAGGCTACTGAAGAATCTCATTATGGGTTTTTTTCTTGAGTTCTCATTGAAGTGGATATAAATTATTCTTTAATTTATATGTTACTTTTATATACTAATGATGATTCTTTGAATCTGAAAGTTTTCTATGAAAATATTCCTCTATTCTACTTGAACTATCTATCTATTGGTCACTTAAAATAAAAGTGCAGAATGAATTTTTTCTACTTGGTTTTCTCTTAAAAAGGGCATGAATATTCTAATTTCTAAAGGAATAGGGTAAATAAAGAGGCCCCTAAGAGTATTGAAAAGGCACCATAGGTGATGAGGAAATGAATTGGCCATGTTGGTGGGACTCATCCTAATCAGGAGCCGCATCATTTGGATGCAGAATTTTGAGGGTCTGAATCTAATATGGCCATTAGAGATATGAGGATGGACTAAATTTTGTATCAGCATGGTGTGTTGGATATGCAAGACACTATATTAGAGTACATACATTGTCCTAGTAAAACACATATAAATTGGGATAATATTAAGGAGGTTTAAACTCCCATTAATGAGGATTACTAGAATGCACTTGAATCGGTGATTTAGGCTGAAATTGATCAGCAGGTATTGCAAGAGGACAGGATGATTGCATCTAGTGGTCACAAAGGGAATTTGAAAACATGGAAGTCCTATTTATTTAGGGATTATTTGATGTTCAAATAAAATCCATGCACTGAAGTCTTGTTTAAAGGTAATGCAGAAGTGGATGGTCATAATTTTAGGGTTGGTGCTTCCTTAGAGAATAGCATTGGCAGAGGGGCAGAGTGGTCCTTTATTGTGGGTGATGTTAGCAGGTTGAATCGGTTTGAAGATACTACCCATGAAAATATGGTGAACCCACCACAATTTAGTAATAATATTTTTAGTTTTCTTGATATCCTTAACAGGTCTCAAATAATAGAGGTTTATCTAGAGGAATTTGGCAACCCTCCTGGATCGGAGGGCCCAGATCAAGCTGGAGGACCATATCCTTAGCACCCTGTGGATCCTAATCACCACATGACATAACAGATGTGGATTATAGGACATGGAAATAACCCAAGACCTGAAGTATTGGTCTTCATTCGAGAGATATATGTGGTGGACGATCACCAACATGGGTTATTTTCTTTTTATGGGATGATGTATTATTTTCCTTTTATAATTATGGTATGTCACTTGCTTCCTTTTTTTATTTCCTCTTGTACCTTGTCTTTTCTTTATTTTCAATAAATTTCAGGACCATGGGCCACAACCCATGGTCTAAACCATCTTGATTAGATATATCATAAAATGTAAAACAGAAAAATGTAGGGTAGTGGAAAAGGCACGAGCGTGTGAGTTGGAGGTCTCAAGTTTAAAAATCACTAGAGGAAGGGGTGTGCACAAAAGGATGGAATTATCTAAAGCACTGACAAAGTGAGGGATCCCGGGCATGTGGGTAATTTCTAATAAAGTTTGTGTGGAGAACTTATAAAAGGTGGGGTCAGTTCGAATAAAAAAATTATCCCCCTTTATCAGTATGGCCTTTATTAGTGCTAAATGTGGCCTTTAACAGTGATAAAAATCACTGATAAAGGAAACCTTTAACTGTTATAAAAAAACACTGATAAATTCCCCCTTTATCTACACTTTTTTTAGTGCTATTAAAGGGTGCCTTTATCATCCCTTTTTATGAGCACCTTTAATGAAAACTCTTTAACATCACTCACACTATCAACACTTCTATAGTGTTGATAAGACCCTTCTACTAGCATTGTTAAAGCCTAATTTGTAGTAGTGTGGTTAGTAGAGACGGTGTTATAAGTTCTTTTTAACTTCTATATAATGTTTTCATCAAAGATCGGTACTTATGTTATCAAGTTATAAATCTATGATGTCTTAGAAACACAGTCTTCGATGAATGTTTCAACCTAATTGATTATGTACCTTGTTTAAATATGGGGGACCCCTTAGTTCCTTTAATACTATATCTAAGAAAATTGATATAATTAGGAAAGTCATTTATCATCCTGTAGAAAATGGATCTAAATGTTAAATCTTCATTTCTTTAAGAATCATACAACGCAACACCTAAATCCCACAATAATTTAATATCATTAATCAATGGAGCCAAATAAACATCAATATCATTACCCGGTTGTCTTGGTCTTAATATAAGAATAGATAAAATAATTTATTTTTGTTCCATGCATAACGATGGTGGAAAGTTATAATTTAAAACATAAATGTCCATGTACTATGAGTACTGCTTTGAAACCCAAAAGGATTCACTCCATCTGTAGATAACGCAAGATGAAGGTTTCTTGACTCTTTTCAAAATTCAGGATACTCATTATCAATTCTCTTCCAAATTGGAGAGTCTTCAGAGTGATGAACTTTCCCATATTTATTTCTTGTATTTTCATGCCATTTTAATTTTCTTATAGTATCCTCACTTCTATATATGCGCCTAAACATTGGAATTATTGGAATGTACCATAAAAATTTCATAGGACCTGATTAATCTTTCTCGTATAAAGAAGAACCACACTTTGGGAATTATATAAGTGATTTGTGGTCCTTTTGAAATATTATACAATCATTTTTACATGCATTTATTCATTCATATTTCATTCCCATTGAACTTAGAATCTATTTAGTGTCATATATTTGGCTATGGAGATCATTATCTTCTGAGAGCATATCATTCAAGAGAACAAGTAGTTCATTAAAAATAGCGTCACTCCATTTTTTTCTAGCTTTTAAATTATATAGATTTAATATGGATGAAAATGATATATATTTAGTGAAACCATCATACAGTGGAATCTTTTCAAACCTTATTAACTTCTCAAACAATTTTGGATAATCACAAAGTTCATCTTCAACTATCATTGTTATTTCCTCAATACAATCTTCATCCTCATTTCCACCTGTAATCACATCCTCGATACAGTATTCTTCAATTTACATACTTGTAATCATATCATATGATCTATAAAATGTAGTGTTATCTTAGTCACTATCTACATTCACTTTTCCACATGTTTATTCCAACATTTATAACTTAGATCAATTCTTTGATTGATCAAGTGTTCTTCCAACTCCTCTGGACTAATTAGTCTTGAATAACAATAGCGTAAACAAGGAAAAATTACTTGAGAAGGTTCATATGCATGATATTTTGAAAACGTGATGAACACTTTCACCCAATCGTAATACTATTTTTTCATACAATTGGCATCCATCCATTATATATTCATATCCATATTATTTGATTCGATAATATTAATATTTAACAAAATAAATACACAAAAGATGTTCAATTGAAGATAGATCTCGTGAATTTCTTGAAAGAAAATGGAAAGATTGAAAAATGATTTATCATCCCATATGATCAGAAACAAAAACTAATTAAATTAAATTTATAAATATAATAGAGTATATTTCACTTTTAAAAACTATTTTTCACTTCAATTCAAGTGGTGCATAAGTCACTAAAAGTATATATGTATAAATGTATAAATTAGAAATATATTTATTTATATTAGTATATGAAATTGTAGACGTATATAGAAGTATAAAAATATATATAATTTATAAAAGAATATATATTTTAAAGAAATATACATAATTTATGAATCTATATAAATTTATAAAACTATATAAAATTACATATTTGTTATATAAGTATACATAATTTATATAAGTATATAGTTGTACAAATTTAAAAAAGTTTAAAATTATAATATATAGGGTATAATTTATGAAAGTATAAAAGTATAATATTATTCAATTTTAGTCTATTTATTAAATGATTGATCTTGATTTTAGGGTTAATATAAAATCTCTTGGTGTACCTTGAGAGTCTCTTAAGGTTTCATTTATAGGTACCAATTGATTCTGACTACTTTTAAACAAAAATCACTCTCTATTTTTTGTGAGTTGTTTGGGGAAAATATTTGGTGAAGAATATTTCCTTAAATACCTCCCATTTAATACTATGAACTTATTTATTTTTTCTCATATTCATAATTATAACCCATTATCTATCTACTTCACCTTCCAAATTCTAAATAGCTATCTATTTCTTCAAAACTAGTTGATCACAGGAACCCAAACGATTAGAGGAAATTGTTGCATGAATGAATCCATGGTGATTTGTTTCATCCTTATCATGTATCGGAGTTTTAAATGGTTCATATTATTATTCATTTATTGAGAATTTTGATAAAGTATTATCATGATATTTTTCACTCCATCCCTCTTCCCATTTAGTTTCCTATTGGGATAGTCACATCATTGTCTATCGCACCCATTGTTATATTGGTTCCTCCTAGATCCAGCCCTTAATAAAACCAAAGGAGTAAATAATGTGTAATAAAAAATAATATCATAAAATAAAAACTAAAAAATCAAACTCATTATGTATTAATATTGGACACATTTTTTTTATTCTATAATACTTCTGGTTTAACCATATGTGGATTAAAGATAGGGCCTCTTATACTTCTTTAACTAAACCCTAAAAGTAATCAAACCCCACTCTAATACTAACTCATACAACCTGAATACAACATGAATATATTTTAATTAATTTTTATAATTTGAACATTTTATCTCACATATATTCACATAACTACAGAACCAAATGATTTAGTTTCTTTGGAGATTAGCTTTAGAAATGTATTTTTACAGTATATTTCTTCAACATCTCCCAAATATGCCTCTAGATAAGTATTATTCTAAAAATAATCTTGCATATGATTTCTTATGTAAATGGGAAACAAAAGTAGGGGTATTTAATTCTTATCAAGGGAGAACATATAAATGGATCATAAAGTTATTAGATAAAAATAAAATGAGAAAAAAGTGCAGGAAAGAAATATCATATTTAATTAAAATGGAATCATAATATATTTCTATAAATCCTTAAATAATGACATATAACCTAAAGAGTTTAAAATTATACCATGGAATAAGAATCTAAAGACATACTTTAATAATTATGATCCCAAGATCATTACATAAACATGTGACATAACTTATAAATTGGGCATAGAAAATGTGGTAAATACATAATCATAGAAAACAATAACATTTGTCAAGTTTATCTAGGAATACAATCATAAAATAGTGGATAAAGAACCAAAACCTCTTAAAAATTGTTTATGGATCACCATAACTCATTTATTATAGTGGATCGAGCATCAGAATTCTTTTCCCATAGTCGATCAAGTATTAGAACTCGTTTCCCATTATGGATCGAGCATCACAACTTGTTTCCCATCATAATATTATCTGATATAATACATTACTCAATAAATTAGAGATATAAATAGGCCCCACTCATCATATAATGATAAACAATACATATATGTTCCATATTAAATTAATTATATATCACATTATAAAAAAAACCCACAGAAAAAATGGGATACATGACATTTTTTAACGACATCAAGAATAAGATCGTTTGGTAACAAAATAACAATTTTATAGAATAATTTTATCCCTTTATAATTTATATGGATAAATAATGAATCAAAACTCCTTATGAGATATATCCTTTAGATATATAGGGTAAAACTAAATTTAAATCATAAAAAAGGATTTCATAAAACATTTTGAACATTGCCATAAAAATACAATGTTATGAGTAACTTCCAAAAATAATTTTTGAGATCATAATGAGAATAATTTTTAAAATATTATTATTTAAAAATCATAAATAAGGGATATTTTAAAGGTTATAAATTTACTATCTTTAAATGTGTATTAAAAGATATAGAATTGATGAAAGTGAAATGAAATTCCCTTTTAATATTTTTAGGCTATTTTTGAGAAGAACCTACATCAAGGAAATTATAATAAAACTATCATTTTAAAGGAAATGAAGTAAAATATTAATATTATAAAATATGAGACATCTTTATCATTCTAAAATATAAGATGCATACATTTTTTAGAAGAAATAAAATAGAAGTAAATGGAAAAATATTCATTATATTGGATGATAATTATTCTTAATAATTTCAAATTTTATGATAAAAGTAATACATGAAATCTCATTAAAATTGTGTGAAGGAATTTGTGAATCCTTCCAAAAATAATTAATAAATTTCTTTTGGTATTCATCTACTATAAATTCACTCTAAAATGGATGATGTAGAGTAAGTAAATGTTTCATTATTTTATTTTTTGGTAAAATAAAGAAAGGGTATAATAATGTTACTGTAATCTCTTCCCAAATCAGTGACTTATGAATGGGAAAAACCTGGTTCCATGAATCTAAATCAATTGGCACATTTTTACAAGTGATGATACCAATGTAACTACTGAACATAGACTTGTTCAGGTTAATAGTCTGGTCACAGGCATTCTATCTAGTGTTGAATTTGATGCCTTTACTTATTACCTTCATAATTTTTGTTAACACCACCATGCTATAGTGCTTATGTTTTTTCTGTAGCATCAGTTATTTTTTTTCTACCATTTCATCAGATTCAATATCATCAATATGTTGTTCCACTGGAGAGGTATCATTGTAATGTACATAATGTTGTTTTTGATCTGCACTAGGATAAGAAGGAGGTTGAGAAACATGGTGTTCCTTAGAATTGGGAGTATCAACATGTGCATAATTCATTATCTACAGAAGTGGTTTTTCATTTAATTTAAATTTCATAAATGCATCAGTGAACAAATAATAACATGAGGTAACACAATGTATATTACAAAAAATATATAACCATATTATTGAACTCTATTTTTTAAAATGTTGAAGGAATTTGACCCCTCTATCAAGTATCCAAATCCCTTCATTGTAGTCTCATCTAACATAAAAATTCTTATCTATATTGGGACCACTTAAAAATTATTGTGATAACCTAATGAGTGGTTCATCATTAGTTGAATTTTTTCTGACCCTTTGGTGATTTTTGTTGATAATAGAATATTTGACAACTTTTGGTTTGTGGTATCTGAAACAAAAAATACTTGTACTACCTATGATTATATTATAAAAGGTTCACCTTTATAACATTCCTTACTAAAATACGCTTAAATGAATACCAATTCATCTATTTTGACATCACTATTGTTATTAACCCACTTGCATTAAGAAATTAGAACTTGAAATGTTATATAATTCAACTCTAATATTTGTTTGATGATACCAAAGTATGACATATTCTCATAAGTTGGATTTGTATCCTTAGTACTAGAAAAATGAATCTCTTCAGCCACATGTGTAACTATACTATTTTTCATGAAACTACCTTCATCATGTTCATTTTTATAAAACGTTTAACCCTTAATTACATAACCATTATAAGATAATACATGCACACTTGGTCCTCTAGCTAGCTATCAAGGTTGTTCTGAAATTGAATCTGGATTTTCATCTCACTCTTTAAAAATATTGTCCCAAAACCATCCTATAAAAAATTCATTATTTGTATTTAATATCCATATTTCATTTATTGATGGATTTAAATTCCTAATAATTTCTTTGTGGGTTTCAACATATGGGGAAAACTATAAACTGTTATGAAAAATGTAAAGGGGGCCTACTCCCGATCTATAATATTGATTGTGAAAAAATATCTTCCAGAAATTCCTTCACCCACAAGCCACCTAGTGTGATGAGATTTTGGTAGACCAATTATTTCCACAATAGATAGGTGGATAGTACATAATTCAAAGGCTTCCTCAACAATATATCACTTCGAAATACAACTGATTTTCCGACTTTAATTTTTGGCATACCCTTTCGATATATTTATATATCATTCAATGGGGTACATCCATCAA
The DNA here is from genome assembly GCA_963277665.1 of Viscum album. Taxonomy (NCBI): domain Eukaryota; kingdom Viridiplantae; phylum Streptophyta; class Magnoliopsida; order Santalales; family Viscaceae; genus Viscum; species Viscum album. Next base: position 323,842,249 of record OY728153.1, on the reverse strand, counting down.
AAATATACAGGTTCACATAGATAAATCACTATCACCAAGTAAACCATCAAGTAAACCATCATAAAAAAATTATCGTGGGAAGAACATTTCCAATTCATATAATATGATGGAAATTTCCTTTTCTATAGTTGACAATTTCACCAGGTCTATAACTTTACAATATATAGCTTTGAAAAACAAATAGATCTTGGTTAATGTATGACAGAAATTCTTGGAAAAAATACAACGTAATGCTATAAGAATTATATCTTGAATCAAAACATGATAGTCATGTGATTTTAGACCCTTTAACTTTAAATTAGTCACTAACAAAATATTCTTGATATTGAATGAATATCCCTCTAGAACCTTTACATCATTAAAGAAATTGTAAAACATTTATCTCTCCTACCTGGAAAGAGTGTAAGCAGGTGGAGGAAGAAAATTTCATTTTTTACCCTTCATTGGTGCCAAATCTTCTTGTATTCCCATGTCAATCATTTCCAACATATCCTTAATTCCATAATTTTTTTTATGTGTGCATTTAGTAGTATTCCAATGACGCTATCACATACATTTTTCCAACGTGCATAACTTAAAGAAAATTTCTGACATACAGACAATTCCAATATGGTAATTCAAACGAAACGATCTCTTTTTATAACTATTTTTCATGACATTTTTCAAAAAGGGTCTACCAAAAGCAGTTTCCATATCTTTTCATTTCTCAAACAGTTGATCACCTATTACATTACTATAAAATTGGGGTGATCCAACACTAGGGATTTAACAATGCTAACTAAAATCATTGTCAAAGACCCCCTTTGTTATTATTATAAAAATCACTATTAAATATGGTCTTTAAGAGTGCTAAAAAGTTTTGTTAAAGGGGGTCCTTTATCAACACTTTTTTGGATGTGCTGATAAAAGGTATATTTCAAAAAAAAGAATTATATTTCATCAAAAATAATATATAAATATATTTAAATATATTTACACTTAATATATAAATATTTAGTGAAATGGATTATAAAATAATTAAAAAATAATTTTAATTAATAATTTACTAATTATTATCGATAAATATTCATTTAATAACAATTTGAAGATAAAAAATCAAAAGAATAATAAAAGGTCTAAACTAAGTTGAAAACGTAACTCAAACTTCAAACAGACATAAATTTTGATTTATGTTTCCATTTGGTCTCTCACACATATCAAATGAAGATTATGATGAGCTATATGCCCTAATTATTGGAGGGGCCCCCCATCACATTTTTTGAGGCCAAAAAAGGCCCATAAGGCCAACAAAACATAGTTTTTTATTTGGGGAACCCCAATTTTTTAACATTCGATGGATTTTCAGCCTCATTTAAGGGGGACTTATGGACTTTTTCAGTAGAGAATAAATTTATTCCTAGGTCTTACATTCATATTCATATTCTGGTTTTCAAGTTTTATGATTTTTCATATTGTACTGTTATTTATATTCAAAAATATAATAATATTTTTTTAAATATTCACACATAAAAATTTAATTTTATAAATAAATATTTAAACATATTTACATATAAAATATATTTATCGATATATTAACCTTATCTAGACTAATTTCCATTTTATTTAAAATAAAAAGGTATGAATATTTATATACCTATACATTTAATGTATATATAATGTTTATATATGTGTGTGTGAGAGAGAGAGTTTATTGAAAAATAGATATATATTTATCTATATATCCTAATATGTGTATATAAGTATTAATATACAATATATATAAATAAATATAAATATTTATATTCATATTTATAGATTCACACACATATATATGTATGTATGTATGCATTTATAAGCACACACATATGCAAAAAACATATTTTATATGTGTATTTAAAAATATGTATAAATATATGGATAAAAGATGTAATTATATATATATATATAATAAGCTGGTTCATCTTATCTACAGACATATTCATGCTGAATCACCCATCTTAGTGTTATATTTAAGATTTACTATTTCTACTTCATCTTTGTTGACATCGATAGTGACTCGGTCTCCAGCACAAACTCATTTTTCTACCACTCTAGTTATCTTCCTCGGGAAGCATCACATTTTTAGATCAGGTTTATCTTCCTACCATTTGAGTTCAAAATTTACTCACAAAGATTCGTTCAATGTTGATCAGTGAAAATATTAGATCGAATCTTCTTCACCTTCAAGTATTCTTCATCATCACGGATACTTCACGGTGGTGGCAATGTCAGTGTGGTCAATGGAGGTGGCCTCAGATTCTCTAATGGAATCTTCTAATTTTCTACTTCCTAAAGCCTTACTCTCTATGAGGTACTTCAATAACCACTTCTTCACCCCCCCCCCCTGAGGAACCGATGAAGGAGTAAGCATCCCTCATGGTGGATCTTCTATGGATTTTGGATATCAACACATCTACTCTTCTCTGAAATAAGGTGCTTTGAATCAAATTGTCAATAGGGATTGTACTGCCCATGTCCCTACAAATCGTGAAGTAATTATTAAAAGGTATATGATCTATGAATTCTCAATTACTGTGTGGGTTATTCTTTTGGTAGGGTGTCAACCTTGGAATTTCAATGACCTGTCATGTCGCGTCTCCTCATTATGGGTCTTCAACAATTGTAAATGCATACTAATGGGGCATGGGTATTATCACTTCATATTTCCTTTGGAGGATTTGAAGAGGAATTCATGGGGTCATGGATCAATCTCTTTAAATCCAGGTCATATGTTTATTTAGGAATGGGATCCCTGATTCTCTCATTTATCCATAAAAAACAATTTTGTATAGGTTTCAGTAAGGATTTTTGGCCTCAACTGGATTATATAGCACTCATAAATTATATTTGATATCACCTTAGTGATTGGTATACCAATTAATATGGATAAGGCTACTAAAGAATCTTGGAATGGGGTTTTTTCTTTAGTTCTAATTGAAGTCGATATAAATTATTCTTTAACTTATAGGGTAATGTTAATACTAATGATGACACTTTGAATCTGAAATTTTTATATGAAAATATTCCTCAATTATTATCAAACTATCAGTTTATTGGTCACTCAAAGGAGAAGTGGAGAATGAAATTTTTATGCTCGGTTTGCTCTCAAAAAGGGCATGAATCCTCTAATTCCTATAGGAATAGGGGACATAAAGCAGCCCACATAAGTATTGAAAAGGCACCATAGGTGATGAGGAAAGAAATTATACATGCTGGTGATACTCAACCTGATCAAGAGCAACATCATTTGGATGCATAAGTTTGTGGTTTTGAATCCAATATGGTCACTCGAGATAGGATGATGAAACAAAGTTTGGATCAACATGGTGTGTTTTCTGTACAAGACTTTTTATTAGAGGACATACACTTCTTGAGTAAAACACATATAAATTGGGATAATAATGAGGATTTTTTCACTCCCATTAATGAGGATGACCATAATGCACTTGAATTGGAGATTAGAGCTGAAATTTATCAGTAGATAATGCAAGAGGATAGGTTGATTACAGCTGGTGGTTAAAAAGGGATATCAAAAACATGGGAGTACTCTTCATTTAGGGATTCCTTGATGTTTAAATAAAATAAATGCATTGAATTCCCATTTAAAGGTAATATAGATGTGGATGGGTATAATTTTAAGTTTAGTGCTTCCTTAGAGAAGAGAATGGAAATAGGGGTGGAGCGGTCCTCTATTGTGGGTGATGTTAGTAGGTTGCATGGGTCTACAATTGTGGCCCATGAAACTATGGTGACCCCACTAGAATCTGGTAATAATCATATTAGTTTTCTTGACATCCTTAATAAGTCTCGTAGAAGAGAGGAATATTGGGAGGAATTTGGAAACCCGCATGGATTGAAGGGCCCAGATCAAGCTATAGGACATGATCCACAACACCTTGTAGATCCCATATCACTACAGGACATGAAAAATTAGGATGATAGGACATGAAAATAAACCAACACCTAGATGAGGGGTCTCTATCCGAGAGGTATATGTGGTGGCCTATCAAAAATATGATTTCTTTTCTATTTATGGGATTATTTTTTCTTTTCCGTTTATGGTTGTGGCATGTCGCTTTATTCCTTTTATTATTTCCTCTTATACCTTGTATTTTTATTATTTTTAATAAATTTTCAGACCATTGGCCACAACCCATGGCCTACACCATCTTGATTAGATATATCATAAATTGTAAAAAACCAATATAGGGGAGTGGAAAAGGCATGAACAAAGGAGTTGGAGGTATCAAGTTAGAAACTCTATAGAGTCAGGGGTGCATGTGGGGGGTGGAATTATCTAAATCCCCGAAAAAGTGGGAGGAGAACCTAGGAATGTGGGTAAGAACTAATGAAGGGTGGTGGGGAGCACTGATAAAAGGTGTAGAAGTTTTGAACAAAAAAATATCCCCCTTTAGCAGGGCAGCCTTTATCAGAACTTTTTTTTTGTGTTGATAAAGGGGGGCTTTAAGAGTGCTAAAAAATTGTTCATAAAGGAAACCTTTAACAATGCTAAAAAAGCACTTATAAAGGCCCCATTTATCAGTTATTTTTTTAGAGATGTTAAAGGATACGATTACCAGTGATTTTTATGAGCGCTATTAAATACATCCCTTTAACATCACTCACATTATCATCGCTTCTTTAGCATTGATAAATCCCTTTTACTAGTGTAGTTAAAGGCCTGATTTGTAGTAGTCTTGTTAGTCGAGATGGTGTTATATGTTCTTATAAACTTCCATTGAATGATGTCATCCAAGATCGGTACTTATGTCATTGGTATAGAAATATGTTATTTCCTAGAAACATAGTCTTTGGTGAATGTTTCAACCTAATTGATTGTGTAACTTGTTTGAAAATGGGACACCCTTGAGTTCCTTTAATGATATATTTTGACAAACTTATATAATAAAAAAAGTCATTTATCATCTCGTACAACATGGATATCAATTTTAAATCTTTATTTTTGTAAGAATCATACAAAGAAACACCTAAATACCACAATAATTTCAAATATTCAATCAATAGATCCAAATAAATATCAATATCATTACCTGATTATTTTGGTCTTGATATAAGAATAGGAAACAAAATTTATTTTTGTTTCGTGCATTACCATGGTGGAAAGTTATAATTTAACAATATAACCATCCATTTATTTTTAGTACTTATTTGAAAACGTAAAGGATTCACTCCATATGTAGATAATGCAATAGGAAGGTTTTTCGATTCGTTTCCAATTTCATGATAATCATGATCAATTCTCTTCTACTAAGGAGAGTCTTTGGGGTGAAAAGTTTACCATATGTATTTATTGTATTTTCATTCCATTTAAATTGTCTTATATTATCCTCACTTATATATATGTTCCTAAACCTTGTAATAATTGGAAAGTACCATAAAATTTTCAGAGGACCCAATTCATACTTCTTATATTGAGAAGAACCACACTTTGGAAATTCTATAAGTGATTTTTGGTCCCTGTGAAATAGTATACAATCATTTGTATAAGAATTTATTCTTTTAGATATCATACCCATCAAACATAGCATTCATTTTTTTTAGATGTTCATCTATGGAGATAATTATCTTCTAGGATCATATCATTCAATAGATCAAGTAGTTCAGTAAAATTGGTGTTGCTCCATCTATTACTATCTTTTAAATTACACAGTTTTAGTACGGCTAACAATGATATATATTTAGTGCAACCAGTATACAATTGCATCTTTTCACAACTCTTTTAACTTCTCAAACAATTTTCGACAATCAAAAATTTCGTCTTCAACTATCATTTCCATTTCCTCAATATTATCTTCATCATCATTCACACCTGTAATTAAATCCTCAATACAGTCTTCTTCATTTCCCATACTTGTAATCATATCATATGATCCATAAAATGTAGTGTTATCCCATTCACTATCTAAATTCACTTTTCCCCAATTTTTATTCCATAATTTATAAATTCGATCAATTCCATGATAGATCAAGTGTTCTTCCAACTTCTATAGACTAATTAGTGTTAAATGTCAACAATGTAAACATGAAAAAATGGGTTGAGAAGGGTAATATGCATGATCCTTTTCAAACTTGATGACATATTCCACCCTATCTTCATACTATTTTTTCATAAAATTGGAATCCATCCATTATATATTTATATCCATCCTATTTGATTCAGTAATATTAATATTTAACAAAATAAATACACAAAAGATGTTCAATTTAAGATGGATCTTCTGAATTTATTAAAAGAAAATGAAAAGATTGAAAAATGGTTTATCATCCCATATGATCAAAAAAAACTTATTGAAGGAAATTTATAAATATATATTGGGGTATATTTCACTTTTAAAAACTATTTTTCACTTAAATTGAATGGTGTAGGTAGAACTAAAAGTATCCAGGTATAAAAGTATAAATTAAACATGTATATATATTTATATTAGTATATAAAATTATAGACATATATAGAAGTATAAAATTACATATAATTTATCAAAATATATATAATTTAAACAAATATACATAATCTATAAATTTATATAAATTTATAAAAATATATAAAAGTAAATATATGTTATAAAAGTATACATAATTTATAGAAATATTTAGTTTTAAAATATTATAAAGGTTTAAAATTATAATATATAAAAGTATAATTTATGAAAGTATAAAATTATAAAATTACTCTATTTTAGTCCATTTAAATAATGATTGATCTTGATTTTATTTTTAATATAAAAACTCTAGGTGTAACTTGTGAGTCTCATGAGGTTTCATTTATAGGTACCAATTGATTGAAACAACTTTTTAAAAAAAAATATCTTTCTATTTTCTTGTGATTAGTTCAGGGAAAATATTTTGGGGAAAATATTCCATTAAACACCTCCCATTTCATACTATAAACTTATTTATTTTTCCTCATATTCATAATCGGCACCCACAATCTATCTTCTTCACCTTCCAAATTCTAAATGGCTATTCATTTCTTCAAAGATAGTTGATCAGAGGAACCCAAATAGTTATAGGGAACTTCTGCATGAATGAATCCATGGTGAGCTATTTCATCCTTATCATGTTTGGGAGTTTGAAATGGTTAATATTATTATTCATTTATTGATGATGTTGAGTAAGTATTATCATGATATTTTTAACTTGATCTCTCTTCCCATTTGGTTTCCTATTGTGATAGTCACATCATTGTCCATCACATCCATTTTTATATTGGTTCCTCATGGATCTAGACCTTAATAAAACTAAAATAATTAATTGTGTGTAATAAATAATAAAATCATAAAATAAAAACTACAAAAAAAAAAATCAAACTTGTGACGTCTTAATACTGGACACACTTATTTTATCCTATAATACTTTTGGCTCAAACCTATGTGGATTAAAGGTGGACCCTATTATACTTCTTTACCTAAACCCCCAAAGTAAATAAACCCCACTCTGATACCCACTCATAAAACTAGAATATAACATGTATATATTTTAAATAATTTTTGTAATTTGAACATTTCATCTCACATATATTCACACAACCGTAGAACCAAATGATTTAGTTTCTTTAGATTTTAGATAAAAAACTATCTTTTAACAATATATTACTTCAACATCTCCTAAATATGTCTCTAGATAATTATTCCTTCTAAAAATAATCTTTTATATGATTCCCTATGAAAATGGGAAACAAAAGTAGGAGGGGTATCAAATTATTAGTAAGTGGTCACAAATAAATGTCTCATAAAGTTGTTGTATTAAAATCAAGTGAGAAAAAGAGAAGGGAAGAAATATCATATTAAATTAAAATGGAATCATAATATGTTTCTATAAATCATTAAATAATAACATATAACCAGAATAAGTCAAAAAAATACCATGGAATAATAATTTAAAGACATGTGAAAATAATTATGATCTCTAGATCATTACATAAACATATGGCATAACTTAGAAATGTGGCATTGAAAATTTAGCACATACATAATCATAGAAAACCATAACATATGTCAGTTTTATCTAGGAATACCATTATGAAATAGTGGATAAAGAACCACAACCTCTTTCTTAAAGTTTATTGATCTCCATAACTCATTTCCTATAGTGGATCGAGCATCATAACTCTTTTCCCATAGTCGATCAAGCATCACAACTCGTTTCTCATTGTGGATCGAGCATCAAAACTTGTTTCCCATTCTAATATATTGAGATATTATAATTTACTCAATACATTAGAGGGATATATAGGTCCCACTCATCATACAATGATAAACCATGTATATGTGTTCCATATGAAATTCATCATATATCACATTATAAAAACAACCCACAAAAAATGGGGTACATAACATTTTCCAATGACATCAAGAATGAGATCATTTGATACCAAAATAAAAATTTCCAAGAAGAATTGTATCAAATTATAATTTATATGGATAACTCATGAATCAAAAATCATTAGGAGATAAATCATTTAGATATAGTAATGATAAGTAAATTTAAATCATAAAAAAAGTTTTCATAAAACATTTGGAACATTGTTATCAAAAAACAATGTTATGAGTAACTTTCAAATATCATTTTTGAGATCATAATGAAAATAATTTTTAAAAAATTATTATATAATAATAATAAATAAGGGATAGTGTAAAGGTTATAAATTTAATGTTTTGAAATATTTATTGGATGAATATAGAATTTATGAAAGTGAAATGAAATTCCCTTTTAATCTTTTTAGGCTATTTTTTAAAAGAACCTACATCGATGAAATTGTTATAAAACTATCATTTTAAAGGAAATGAAGTGAAATATTAATATTATAAAAGATGATACATATTTATAATTTATAAATATAAGATGCATGAATTTTTTAGAGGAAATAAAATAAAAATGGAGGAAAATGATTCATTATATTGGATGGGAATTACTCTTAATAACATCAAAATTTTATGATGAAAATAATACATGAAAGAAAAGAAATATGACATAAAAATGTAATTTAACTTGAAAATAAACAAGGAATAACATTATACAATCGTAGGTTAGAAGAATAAAAACATAAAAAGATGTATTCAAAGAGTAGATACTATGAAAGTATAAAAGTATTAAACTATTGATAAATTGAAAAACATTATACATGTATAAAAGTATAAATTTAAAATGTATATATATTTATATTAGTATATATAATTATATAAGTATATAGAAGTATATAATTATATATAATTTATAAAATAATATATATTTTAATGAAATATTCCTAATTTATAAATGTAAATAAATATATAAAACTATATAAAAGTACATATATGTTATAAAAGAATACATAATTTATAGAAGTATGTAGTTTTAAAAATTTATAAAAGTATAAAATTATAATATATAAAAGTTATATTTATGAAATTATAAAATTATAATAATTTATAATGAATAAAACAATACTTTTATATTAATTTATAAATCTATAGAACTATAAAAGTATAGATAATTAATAAAATTTTATATTTAAACTAGATATGTATAATATGATATAATATAAAGTTTATAAAAGTACATAAATTTATAAATGAATAAAACTATAAAAGGTATAAATATTTAATAAAAAGTAATTATTAAATTTTATTAGTATAATATGATATTCTATAAGATTTATAAAAGTATATAAATTTAAAAATGTATAAAACTATAAAATTATAAATGTTTAACAAAAGTTTATATAAAAATTATATAAGTATAACAAGATATATTATATAATTTATACACAAATATATAAGTATAAATATAACAAATTATACTTATAAAAAATTATAAATTTCTATAGATTTTTATTTATAAATTTATAAAAGTAATAATTGATGTTAACAAAAATTATAAATTTCTATTGGTTTTAGGTATTAGTTGTGTGTGGGTAAGTGTTAGGTTGTTGTGAAGAAGATGAAGAATGAATTCACTTGGGACTTAAACTTGCAGGACTAGCTGGTATTTTTAGAATAACGTAGATCTTGACAAATGTCGACATCTTGTGTGAATTTCCAACAATACTACAAAAACCAGAACTATCACACAAGGAATTTCATCAATGTTCCCTACCTCACTGTATGATTTTCATGTGGGAAATAGAGAAGTATGAGTGGTGTGATGTGGTGTAGGGGTGCGATGTGGTGTAGGGGTGGTGTGATGTGGCATAGGGGTGTGATGTGGTGAACTGATTTGTCACATACCTATGATTAGGAATGAGAGTTGTGGTGGTCGAGGGAGTAGTGTTCGGAAAAAATGACGTTGCGACAATGAGCGGCAGAGGTGGGAGTCAGTTTCGTTGAGAGTGGAAACACAACGGTACTGGGGTTAGGCAAGAGAGTTGGCGCATTGGTAGTGGGGTTTGGTGAGAGTAGTGACAGCGGTGGTAATAGGGTTTGGCGAGAGTGGAAATGTGGCAGTATTGGGGTTCAGTGAGAGCGGCGGCATGGTAGAAGTTGGGGTTCATGATAGCTTGAAGGTGTGCAAGGGAAGATATCAAGTTAGGGTTCTTTTAAAAGAGGGGATAAGGCTTTTATCAGTGCTTTTTTAGAATTGATAAAGATATCCCTTTATCAGCGCTAAAAAAGTGATGATAAAACGTGTCTTTATAAGCATTAAAATTATAGTTCTAATAAAGATATAATTTTAATAATTTATTTGTATTTTTATATATATTTATAATTATAATTATAAATAAATATATAATTATATATATTTAAAAAATTGTAAATATAATAAATATATCTATTATAATTTTATAATTATAAATAAAGATTTATTTATTTATAGTTATAATTATAAAAAAATTATTTATTTAAATAATTATAAAATTATAATATATATTTATTATATTTATACTTTTATAATTATATATAATAAATATATTTATTTTAATTTTATAATTATTTAAATATATATATATATATATATTTATAATTGTAAATATTTGTAAGTATTTAGAAATATATTTAAATATATATATATATTTATAAAATTATAAATATAATGAATATATTTATTATAATGTTATAATTATTTAAATTTATTTATTTATTTATAATTATATATATATTAGGTGCTTGGGGGTATAATTACATTAAACACACACACACCACACACATAGGCTAGAAAGGCAGGCCATATACATCCAAGGGATAGCCCACCCATCAAGCCTTATTTATTAATTACATAGCATGAAGGCCTATTGGTCATGAAGCCCATTACATGGCCCAAAGGCCCACAACTAACCTGAAGGCCCAGTACAACATTATGCCTACATCATGCCTACATCACTGTCTACATGTATCACCGCCTGCCTATGTCATGCTTATGTCACTATCTCTCTGCGTCATGCCTGCATCACCACCTGCCATGGGAAATTTTCTCCCACATAGATTTTAATATATATTTATTTATTTATAATTATAATTATAAATAAATATTTTTATAAATATTTTTATATAATTTTAAATATATTATATTAGGTGTTTGGGGGTATAACTACATTTAAACACACACACACTGTACACACACAGGCCTAAAAGGTAGGTCATAGCCCCTCCCCCCAAGGGATAACCCACCCAACCAGCCACATTATTACATAATATATAATTGTCTCGAATTCCTAGTGATAATGAATCCTATTAAATGGATCATAAGCTCAAAATTTTGTCCCAAAATCCATTCTATGAATAGTGCTGCTATAGTACACCCCGCTGCTACAGTCACACCCACCGCTGCTACAGTACTGTTATAGTACCCGTTGTGTCATGAACCAAGCTGGGTACCCTGGTAACCCGATAACCAAGCTGGACCTGGCATAGCCTGAAGGGAATTCTTGATCCCCATAGGTCAGTGACTAGCACCTGGCATCACACAACATGAAAGTGGGAACAATTTTTTTCCACTAACAATGCGGAAGGAAAAGAAAACAAGATATTATGTATATCAAAGAAACACAATAGGGAGTGATGTACTAGAATATAAAAAGTCATAAAAATACCAAGTTACTACAACCTGGGTACTAAGACAAGAAAATAGCCTAAGCCCCTAAGGAAACAACTCACCACGACCAAGGTTCAACAGCTGGATCCACCACCAAGAGATCCTTTCCATTTTCTCGAAACTGCAAGAAGGTAATCTACAAACACCTGAAGGAACTAGTAGGGTGTGATCTAAAAAACCGAGTAGGTTCTCACCAAGGATTCCATAACATTTTCAAAATGTATATTAACCAAAATAATGATTTCAATTTTAAAATAAATAGATTTGGTATTTTAAATCATATTTAAACAAATCATGCTATACAGTTTAAATTATGTAAAGTACTTTAAGCTAAGGATTTACAAATTATGGAATATTTATAAAATAATGGATTAAATAAAACATTTATATAAAATTGTTTATATAAATATAGAAGGCATGTAAAGAGGTTTTACAACATTAGTATAATTATATCTCAAATATAAATAACAATAAATAAATATAGTCATTTACCAAATCAGTAGGATAGTATTTTCAGATATAGGAATCTTCTGTAATACCCCAAAATTCCATGATTTTTTTAAATTAAATGGGATTATTTCGAGACCATTCTCTAAGATGAAACGTAATTCGAGGCTCAGAGTGTCCATAACATATTTTTTAACTTTTTTTATGTTCATTAAATAATTGTGTGAGTGGGTTTTTCTAACTTTTAAACGGGTTCCTAGATCAAAAATATGAGGGCATCATTGAACTTAGAGCATCAAGATTAACTTAGAAAGGTCCTAATGTTTTCCAGTGTGGGACAATAGTGGAAGTTAGTTTTTGGCCTTAAATAAAATAATTAAGTAACAGTTATTTTATTTTCAAATCCTTATAAATCCTAAACGGTAACTCGGATTGGAAATCAGAGAGTATCATTGAGCTCGTGTGGGAATGTTTCCCTTAGGCAGAGCTTAACCTCGATTGTCACTGGTCGAGGGTGAAAGATAGATTTTGAACTTTTTTAAGCGAATAAAAATGGAATGCATACGTGGTTTTGGAAACTTCTAAATAGTTTTTCAAATTGAAAATATTAGGATAGCATTGAGTCCAGAATGGTGATATTACCGAAGAATGGACCTAACCTCAACCTGTGCTGGTCGAGGGAAAAAAATTAATTTTCATACATTTTAAGAAAAATAAAATAAACTTAAAATGTTTATTTAATTCAAAAAAATTGTTTTTTGAAACTTAGTGATGAGATGACTATTTCATTACATAAATAAAATAATGTAACAACTCTTTAACTAAAGCGTAATATAAATGTTGTTTCATAAATAAAACAGTGTAACGACGTGATTACTAATTGTAACAAAAACAATGTGATGTGTTTCTCTTTTAATGATATAACAGGGTTGGAGAAACAAATCAAGATCTTGAATTCCTCTGATGAACAATGAATAAATCCTCTCCAACAATAAATTCCAGCAAATTGGAAAGCAGTGACGACACCCTTGAAGAACGAACCTGAGACCGGAGATCGACAAATGCTAACGGCTTCAAACGGATCATGAATCCCCACAGATGGATCGCCACCAGCAATGTGCCTTCCCTCCGATTTAAGCTTCTCCAAGTAGGGATTGTTATTTGAATTATATCTTCCCCCATTCTTGGGTTTTAAACAACAACTACGGATCAACCCTTGAATAGGTTGACTCACATTTTGATCATTCTTATGGAATGATTTTGGATTCTATTCTTGATCCTTCTAGTGGGAGAGGATTAACTTCATGAAAAATGATATAAGGGTTCATTCCTTCATTTATTATTTGATTTTTTCTCTCCCCCTGATGCATGTTCTTCACATTCTTTATGGTTTGACGAACGGTCGGTCATTGCCTAACTGTTCTTGGTGAAAGGACGATGGTGGTGGGACGACTGTGTTGAAGTTCGTATTGAGGCAGCATAGGAAATACCATGTATTGAGTTCTTCTTAGAAGAAGGGATGGAGATGTAGATTTTAAACCCATGCGATGAAGAACATGGCCCAAGGGATCTGTAACTTTTTCCAGATTTAAAAATGGACCACTAGAGTGAGTCAGGTGGCCCACAGAAGTTTCCCCCGGTGTGTTGGCGGCAGCCGGTGGCATCTTGCGGATGTGGCCATATGCTAGGCGATGAGGGTAGTGTGTCGTGGTAGTGGCAGCCGCATTGTGGTTGTTCATGTGAAGGTGGTCTGTGGCTCCAGCCGCGGATGTGATAGGGACTCGTGGCAAGCTGTGGGTCGTGTAGGAAATCTGGTCGGCATGAGCGAACCAGTTGACCAAGGAGGTAGCGCCAACTGGTTCCACGTGGTGTGAGACAGATGCGGTAGAGCCATGTCTGGGCTGGAGAAACTGGCCCACCTTAGCAAGTTGGGCTGGTGTTGGCGAGCCGCACCCAGCCAGGTGGGTCAAGATGATAGCGGGCCGGACTCAATTCCCAGTGAGATGAGCCCAATGGGCTAGACCTGCGGCCTAGTGAACCATGCCCAGCTGGTCTGAGCCGAGCTGAATGGGCCAGGTCGGACCAAAACCGGACCCAATCGGCCCCCATTTCACTAAAATGCCCGTAACATTCAAACAGAGCGTATTTTTGACGAGCTGTCAGTGGCATTGGGAACCTTGCAACAAGATGGACCTTTTGGGATAATCTAAGTGAGTTTTTTAAGAATTTAGAGGATGGACTATTGATTTGAAGAGTAGGATCTCTCAGTAAAAGAAGACTTTGGGAAGAATCGGAGTGGTTCTTAAAAATAAATATAAGGATTGTTACTCCCTTGATGACTCAAGGCGTGGATACTCTTTATCCCTTTGGTTAGGTAGATATGGGACTTCCCCCATCATGGTTGAGGGTTCTTTTCCGTTGAGTGGTTTCCTCTGGGAGTGTGACTCCCCTATAAGATTAGGGTGTGTGTTCTTCGAGATGTCTGTGAAGAAAGAGAAAGTACTCCCCTATGGGACCAGGGAGCAGGTTCTCTAACATTGGATTCGGTATTCCCCTGAAGCACTAGGTGCAGGTACTCCATACCTAACACACATAGAGTCGGTAACTCCCCTACCTAGTAGGGTGCGGATCCTCTATTCTATGATTCGGTACTCCCATGACATTTCAGGGTGTAGATCCTCATTACACATTGTTCTGGTAGATTCAATACTCCCCTATCATGCTAGGGAATGGGTCCTCTAGCCTGGGGTCAGTAATCCCCTAATGTACTAGGGTGTGGGTCCCTCATAGTTAATAAACTGACAGAGTTAGTACTCTCTTATAGTACCAGGGTGCGGGTCTTCTAGTCACAGAGTAGTACTCCCCTACCAGGTTGGGTGCGGGTCCTTCATGATTAGTACTCCCCTATTAGAACCTAGGGGTGGGTCCTCACTTATAGAGTCATACTCTCCCATCTCCAGGTAGAAGTGGGTAATGGGTCCTTTATAGGAGTTGAATATCCATCAATTATAGGAAACCATTACGAGGAGCAGGCCCCTCCACTTGATGTGAATGATACCTAGGTAAGAGCTAGTGCTCCCTCAACAGATTGAGGCATGGGACACTCCTTATAGGAGTGAATGAGGTATCACGGGATGGTCTAAAGTAGGTCTCCCTCAACTCTGCACAGTGGCGTGGGGCGGGCCTCTCGAATTGTGTTTCTTTAGTCTTGTGTTGGATGCAAGATTGTGAGGACTACACCTCTAGTGTCAGACACTAGAGTTAGACCAAGTAGAATGTTCCTGATGGAGTGTAACACTTGGACGGGTTCCACAAGAGATGGTTAAACTCATGGAGTGTGATCTTCTAGTTTGGGTGTGGAAACTTGTGCCTTTGGTGAAAATATTGATGCTAGATATGGGGTTGGGACCACATGTTTCTTAGTGTATGAGAAGAGTATATCTGGATTTTATTAGCATATCTATGGGCATATACATGAGCAGAGATGAAGGTGCATTTTTTTTTGGATTTTCTCTTGTAATTTATCTTTGTGTCTTTGGGGTCCCCTACTGAGTATTGTTTTAATCACCCCTACACAGGCTTTTCCCACACGTGTCATGTCTTGTGCAGACGATTGATGCTTTGACAGAGTCCAAGGAGGACCTTGACCAGGTTGTGTTCAAGGAGAGCAGACAGATAAGGCATACTTCTATGGCTTCAAGCAGCTACCCTCTACCTACCCTTTAGGTAGGGTTCTTGGTGGATGAGTTTCAGAAACTTGGGGTCTTACTTGTTTTCTGACTTTCTTTTGATGGCCTTGTATACTGAACTAGATTTCCAACTTGTACTTTAATTTCTTTTGTACTCTGGTTTTGTATTACTTAGTGATTGCATGCATTGTTTACTTAGTGTTGAAGGTTCAGGGGCAGTGGAATCATGGTTGGGACGGAACCCAACTTTTATTTTTACCATGATCAATGATTATTCTAGGATCAATATGATGATGAAATCCAGTCTCCATAGAATAAAATCAAATATTTAGATAAATAATGAAGAGGCCTAAAACCTTTAGAGAGGATCTTTCACATCAAGTTTATAATTAATTTTATAAATAAAATAATACATGGATCTTTGGTATTTTCTTCATTAATGATGTTGATCGTCTGGAATGAAACTTCAGGATTATGTTGTTGTGCTTTCAAGGATCCAAACTAGAATCCCTCTACTAGTGATCCACACATTCTCTGATGGCCTCTGATCGACATCGCTCGTTCTCCAGGAGCTAGCACAGAGAAGTGAGTGTCTTATGTCGGTCATTCTTGATCGTTTGTTCTTCGGCCTTGAAGAACGTCTCTAGTTCTTGAAAGGGGTGGGAAGAGGATTCAAGAGATAAATTTTTTAGCTCAACAATTCTCAATTCATAGGGTGTGCGGTTCGGTACATGGCACAATAGATGTATGTGTCTATTTATTGACATGGGGCTTCAGTTACAATATTTAATTGCATAACAGTAATTAAATACATTCATAAACTCAGAGAAAACACATGCTATTAATAATAATAATGCATCATTATTTATGGTGCACCAACTTATGTAAAACATAATTATAAATAAAAATTTTTGTCATAAAATAGTATAAGCGTTATTTTAATTTTTTCCAACCATTTAAATAATTATTTATCATCTTGTAAATAATTATTTGACTACTAAACTGGCCTTGGTCCTCTCTAAGTCCACTTCCATTTATTGAACACCATAATAAATAAATAAATAAATTATTCTATTAAATAAATATTTTATTTACAAACTAGTAAATAAATATTTATTAAATGTTCAATAAAATAAATATATATTTTACCCACAATCTAGTGAATAAATATTTATTTAATTTATAAAATCATTTTAACTTGAGTAAAATTATTCTATTTTCTTGAGAATAATATTTATTAATTATATTCAAATAGAATTTAACTGAGACCACCAGAAACACATAGTGTGTGACCCTCTAGGATTATTTCTCATTGGCATTAGGCAGTCTTGCCTAAATTCCAAGAGTCATATCTAGAAACGGGTCAAGGTACCCAAGAGAAAGAACTTAAAGTCACAATAATGAAATCTACATACAAATGCTCACTGTGTAATATAATCCCTTGGTCACAATATATCATCAAGTATGTTTCATGATAGTTTCATCAACTTTTATGCTTGATACATCATTATTTAACTACCCAAAATAAACTCATTGTTACACCATGGCCATGGAATTTCACGTGATGGTTCTATTTCAATAAAAGGGCTGAGATATAAACTTCCAGAAATAGAAGGGACAAATCCTTCCTCGACTTATCCATTGATAACATGCCACTCATGACGCACCCAACGTACCCTACTTCCCGCCAACTATCTGTGTGATGGTTTTCATCAGTAAATAAAATTGCATGATTCATGACATGTATTAATGATAATATTAAAGTCTAAGGATCATTACACACACCTGTAGATATAAATATCTAATGACACCAAAACATGCAGAATTCCTACCGGCAAGTCTATTCTCATAATCTTCTATCTTGAAGATTACCAAGTGAGAACTTCATGAGAGGAAGTCCCGTCTACTTATGATTACTCACACTTGATGGTATGCATGCTATGTTTCCCATCATTGTATGTCATCCAACCATAGAACTATATTTAAGAATATTGTTATATCATTTCAAGGTTCTCATCATAGCAGGGAACTGCCATGACCTTATCAATGCAACAAAAACTCTAAGACATTATTACATCATAGTCATACGGAAAAATGAACAATATGTAATAAGATGTTTAATATTTAAATACCTTAAATGTACATGTAATAAAATTACAACCAGTTGGTTCTAGGACACAAACTCTTACAAACTCCCACTTGGACTAGAGGCAAATACCTACGACTTTCAGTCCGCTTGACCTCACATGGTGATCATGTTTATAATGAGTCAAGGCTTTAGTCAAGGGTTCCACCACATTGTCTTCCATAGAAATACTACTCACTAGAACTTAACCTCTCTAAGAAAAGTCCCTCAAGTGATGATACTTTTGAAGTATGTGCTTTGTTTGCTGATGTAACCTTTTCTCTTTTGCGAGAGCCACCATTGTAGTATTATCACAGTACAGTGTGATGGGATCTTTACTGCTAGGTATCAAATCCAGCTCCTGGACTAAGCTTCACATCCAAACTGCTTCTTTAGGTACCTCAAAAGTTTCGATATACTCAGACTCTATTGTAGAATCTATGACCACACTCTTCTTTGAGCTCTTCCAGATCACTGCACCTCCATTCAAAGTGAAGATGTAACCTGTTTGCAACTTCATGTCATCTTGATCAGTCTGGAAACTAGAATCTGCATATCCTCTGATGACTAGTTCCTCATCTCTTCCATAAACAAAGAACATATCCTTTTTTCTCCTCAGATACTTTAGGATAGTCTTGAATTCCATCCAATGGCGGTCACCTGGGTCAGCATGATATCTGCCTACTGCAATCAATGTATAGGCGACATCTAGCCTAGTACATAGTATAGCATACATGACTGACCCAATCGTTTATGTGTATGGATTCCTTACCATTATCTTTCATTCCTCATGTGTCTGAGGACACATTTTCTTGGAAAGATTAATGCCATGTGATGCTTGTAATAATCCCCTCTTGGATTTATTCATACTGAATCTCTTCAGTATATTATCAATGTATGTACTTTGACTTAGGCCCAACAATCTATTGGATCTATCATGATGGATATTGATCCCAAGAATATATGTTTCCTCGCCCAAGTCCTTCATGGAGAAGCATTGATTCAACTATGCCTTAATAGACTGTAATACTAATATCTTATTTCCAGAAGGTAATATGTCATGAACATATACTATTAGGAAAACAATTACACTACCACTAAACCATTTTTTGAGACAAGGATCACATTCATTCTTGATAAAAACAAATTTCATTATGGCTTCATCAAAATGAATGTTCCATGAACTGGATGTTTTATTTAATCAATAAATGTATTTCTGCAACTTGCACACCTTATTGGCATCCTTTGGAGTTATAAACCCTTCAGTTTGTGTCATGTACACATGTTCTTAAAAGTGCCCATTAAGGAAGGTTAACTTGATATCCATTTTCAAAATCTCATAGTCATGGTAAGTGGAAATGTCCAATAGAATTCTAATGGATTTCAACATTGAAACTGGTAAAAAGGTTTCATCATAGTCAATGCATTGATGCTGTTTGAACCCTTTTGTAACTAGTCATGCCTTATAGGTGTTGAATTTTCCTTCCATGTCAAGTTTCTTCTTGAATAACATTTTCAACCAATATTATTTACATCAACAAGAGGATCTACCAAAATCTAGACTTGGTTTTAGTGTATGGAATCCATTTTATAATTCATGGATTCTTTCCACTTGGAAATATATGTGCCACTTACTACTTCCTTATAGGTTATAGAATCATTATTATCAACTAATAATTTGTCTCCATCCTCATTAACTAGAAAACCATAACTTTTTGGTTCTATAACCTCTCTTGTACTTCTATGCAGCTCTTGTGTCTCTAGAACAGTTATTTCTTCCACAGGGATTTGTGGAATCTGTTCTTGTACCAACTCTTCGTACCTTGAGCCTCAACTTCATCGAAGTCTATCTCACTCCCACTATATCTTTTGGATATGTGCTCCCTCTCAAGGAATATGGCGTGTCTTTCCACTATAACCTTTTTTCTGAGGGGTTGTATAGGTAATATCCCCTTTTTTCCGTGGGGTATCCTATAAAGGTACACTTTTTTCCTTGGGGTGCAAGTTTGTTACCTGAATAGGCCTTAACAAATGCACCACTTCCCCACACATGTAAATCTGATAATATGGCTTTCTTTCCACTCCAGAACTCATATGTAATACCATTTATCGATTTAGTTGGTACATGGTTTAATATGTGTTCCACTATTTGTAATACATATCCCCAAAATGATAATGGAAGACTCGCATGACTCATCATTGATCTCACCATGTCCAATAGGGTGTGGTTCCTCCTTTTGATAACACCATTCTACTAGGGCATGTATATAGGAGTGAGTTAGGATAGGATCCTAGACTTTCATAATTAATCAGTGAAGTATTTATTAAGATATTCTCCACCTGGGTCTTAGCGGAGTTTCTTAATCTTCTTACCAAGATGGTTCTCAACTTCAGTCTTGTATTCTTTGAACTTATCAAAAGAATCTAACTTATACCTCATTAAGTGGATATATCCATATCTACTAAAATAATTAGTAAAAGTTATTAAGTATGATTACCCTCCCCTTAATTCAAATAGAAATGGTCCAAATAGATCGGTATGAACCAATTCAAGAAGTTATTTATCCCTTTCACCTTTCCTACTAATTGGGGATTTGGTCATTTTTCCTTATAAACATACATGACATACACCAAATGGTTTTAGTTAGAAAGAATCTAAATATCCAACTTGATGTAACTTTGTCAAGAATTTCTCATTTACATGACCTAGCCATTGATGCCAAAGTTGGGTGTGGTATGAGTCATGTGAAGTATCTTTGTTATCGATTTCCATTACTTGGTTTGTGTAATCCAACATGTGAAGACCGTTGTATAAATGTGCCCTACCAAAACAAATTCTATCTTTGTAAAAGAAGAAACATTAATTTCCAAACATGAAATATCCATCTATATCTAATTTGGATACATAAATAATGTTTTTAGTAACAAATGACACATAATAACAACCCTTTAACACCAAGATTATCCTAGTTGTCAACATGAGGTGGTAGTCCCCGACAGCTACAGTAGTAAGTCTGGCTATGTTGGCTGCTCATAGATCTATGTCCACTCAGTCAATCTTTCTAAATCTACTTGGTTCTTTTATTTGGATACATATTTAAGTAACACAAGCTATATCTAATACTCAATTTGTATAAATTGATAGATTTCATTCGATAACAAATGCACCTGAAGCTTCCCCTTTCTTCTTAAGTTGGGTGCAGTTCTTCTTCCAGTGGCCCTTCTTGCTACATGTGAAACAAATAACCTCTTATTCCCTTGCCTCCACTTTGATATTACTTTTCTTGGAAGGCCGTGAAGAATCTTTAGGATCAAATCTCTTTGTCTTCCCTTGCCTCTTATTCACTATAAGGACAGAATGATTTTCGTTCTTCATATCTTTTTCCATTTGGCGAATAAGGATAAGAAGATCAGATAGATACTTCTCAACGTTTTCCATATTGAAATTGACAACAAAGTTAGAGAATCTCTGAGGGAGTGATGCGAGAATGAGATTGGTGCCCATTTCTTCGGGAGTTTAAACCCTAGAATCTTTAGGCACTTAATGTAGCCAATGAGCTTGACTACGTGAGGCCCAACTGGGGCACCTTCTCCAAGCTTACTCTGAAAGAGTGCCTTAGAGATCTCAAACCTTTCATGTCTTTCTCTCTCCTGGTAAAAACCATGGAGGTGCTCGAGCATGCTATAAACATCCATGTTTTCATGAGACTTTATGAGCTCACTAGACATTGATGATAGCATCAAACATTGAACATCGACCATGTCATACATATATTTCTCATAGATGAGAAAATCCTCATCACTAGCCTCTTTAGTAGGTATATCAGGTAATGCTGACTCCAACACATAAGACTTCCGTTCATGGCGTAGGATAACCCAAAGAAGTCTAAACCATTCCTGGAAGTTACTGTCAGTGAGGATGTTGTCTTTACCCAAAATTGATCTCAGGGATAGTGTGTTTGATGAGCTTGTCAAATTTATTCTACAATTAAAAGAGCATATCATTAGTACTTTATTAATTACATTTCATGAGAAATAATAAATTTTATTAAGTCTCCCACTATTTTATCAAGTCCCAATAGCCCTCACCATTGAACTTGGAATGTCTAGTTTCCATGATATTCTAGTGAAAAGGATCCATATTACCCTTTTCATAATCCCCACAATGGATGGTCAAGCTATTATAAGGTATTTAGGTATGCAGTTCTTTACCGACCTTAGGCTTGTAGCTCCTTAATCTGTTGAGTGGACTCCCCAATCCTGAAATCATGACTTTGGATTTCCTCAAATCTTTCCTCCAATATTAAACCAAGTATATAATGTGATACTCTTCTTGATGTAATATGTTAAAGTCAACCCAAAACCTTTCAGAGGGTCTTCCTATATAAAATTAAGTGTCCCAATAAGGGTTGGTCAAACGCATAGTTTTATTGAGTTTCTCCCTTAATCATGTTACGAAAGGCTTGGTTTGACTTAATATTTTATTTGATGGATTTTTATCTCTTATGTGTGAATTACTTATTATCATTATCACATGCTTGTTAATATTAATTGGAACTTACTTAAGTGATTAACCATGTATTGATAATATTTATGCATAAGTCTGGTTTATTTTAGTTCTATGTTGCATGCTTGTTTAATTCATTAATTATGTGATCATGACAACACATCCATAATGATAAACCATGTAACTGATAGAAATAAAATAAATAGAATGATCATGATATTTTCTAATGGTTAGTTTATCTAGCGGTTGATAAACTAACTCTGACCTAGGGGAGAAACATCTTGAACCATTTGGGTTTGTGTTTACATCTTTCCACATGTCCACCTCAGTATCTCCTGGGATTGGTTTCGTCTGAGCTCCAGCTTGAACCTCCTCTACTGGCTTAAGAGTTACATCCATTACTTATTCCCTTTTTTTAATTCACGTGTAGGTGAGGGGTAAAAAGGTTTTTTATATAAAATAAACCTTGGAAACACAATCCCTACATATTAATGACGATAAGGCTCGCAGGACTAAAATTTTAATTTAAATAAATTAATTAAAATAATCTATCCACATACAAAGGTCTTGGTTTATCCCATTATCATCCATACATGAAACATTATTTATGAATAAATAAAACTAGAATTAAATTATTTAATCATTCTTGTTCAAGATAAATTACACTCAAATCAATTAATTATCATCTTTAATTAATCAATCCTTTTATCTTAAACCCTTTTCTGAATTTCCGTAAGATCATCATCCATCATAATTTTAAACAAATAAATTCATTTAAAATTATCTTTGTACATAACTTGTACCTTGGAGGAAACCTATTTAATTCCTATTTATAACTACCCAATGAGTAGAAATGAACATTACGCGGATGTTAAATTAAACACATATATATAAAACACCTATCACATTTTGTGACTCAGCTTTATGCCTACACGATGGTACATGTCTCAAGGGTTTGTATAATATAATAATAAATTTTAATAAATCTACATAATTTGGATGAGTATACAGTGTGTAGTTCCAACTACACAATGTGTACTATTTTTCATTGTCCATCCGAAGTACATGCCCAAGGAAAAGACATGTGAGTGTACTTTGGAAAAATTCAGAGTACACGGCGTGTCTAGTAAGCCACACGTCGTGTAGTTCCTCATTACATGGTCTCCATCCAGGAAAGATGTGTATGGGGTACATGTTCCAACCCTAACCCGAAGGGACTACACATCATGTCCAATGGGCCACACAGTGTGTAATCCAGAAACCGTGTGCCACCTATTCCTGATCAACACATAGAGTCATTAAGACTTAGAAAAACTCAATGAAATGGTTTGGTTTGGAAAACTATACCCGGTGCATTGAAACTTGGCTACATGGTGTGTACTACTGAATACACATTGTGTGTTCTTGTGTTGTATAGCCAGGAACCTTTGGCACCTCTATATGAGATCCTCTATTTTATTTTAATCAAAATTAAAAGAAAATATTATTTTTGTATGGTGAAAGAGAAATTAAATAGGAGGAACAAATCTCGAGATTCAGATTTGCAGAATGATTAAATTGAATTGAAACAACTAAATCATTAAATGTGTAAATTATCAAAGAAATATTTAAATAATTATAAACTATGATGTAACCGCTCTGATACCACTTAAAGGATCTAGGAACAGAGGAAGCGTGGTTGGGATGGAATAAAAATTTAATTTTTACCATGATCAATGATTATTCTGGGATCAATATGACAATTAACGCCAGTCTCTACATAATATAATCAAAGATTTAAAGAAGGAAGAGATGTGAAACTTTTAGAGAGGATCTTGCACATCATATTTATAATTAATTTAACTAATTTCTTCAAGAAAATAATACCTGGATCTTTGGTATTTTCTTCATTGATGATGTTGATAATACGGAATGACCCTTCTAGATTATCTTGTTGTGCTTGTAAGGATCCATACTAGAATCCCTCTAGTAGTGATCCACACATGCTCTGATGGCCTTCGATCGACATCACTTGTTCTCCAGGTGCTAGCACGGCGAAGCAAGTTTCCTGTGTCAGTCGTTCTTGATCACTTGTTCTTCGTCCTAGAAGAATGTCTCTCATTATTGAGAGGGTCGGGAAGAGGATTTGAGAGAGAGATTTTTTAGCTCAACAATTCTCAATTCACCGGGTGTGCGGTTCGGTACATGGAAAAATAAACGTATGTGTCTACTTATTGACATGTGAATTCAGTTACAATATTTAATTATGTAACATCAATTAAATATATTCATAACCTTATGGAAAAATCATTCTATTAATAATAACAGCACATCATTATTTATGTTGCACCAACTTGTGAAAAATGGAATTATAAACAAAATTCTGTGTCACAAAATAAAAGCAGGGTGATTTTAATTTGTACCAACTTGTTAAATAATTATTTATTTTCTTGTAAATAATTATTTTACTTCCAGAACGGCCTTGTTCATCTCAAACTCCACATCTATTTATTGAAAAACCAAATAAATAAATAAATAAATTATTTTCTTAAATAAATATTTTATTTACAAACTAGTAAATATATATTTTATTTAAAAACGAGTAAATAAATATTTATTAAATGTTTAATAAAATAAATAAATATATTTTACCCACAATCTGGTGAATAAATATTTATTTAATTTATGAAATCATTTTAAATTGAATAAAATTATTCCATTGTCTTGAGAATAATATTTATTAATTAAATTCAAATAGAATTTAACTGAGACCACCAAGAAACACTTAGTGTATGACCCTCTAGGATTCTTTCTCAATGGAATTAGTTAGGCTTGTCTAAAGTCCAAGATTACGGTCTAGAAATGGGTCCAGGCACCCAAGAGAAAGAACGTAAAGTCATAACAAAAAAATCAACATATGAATGCCCACTCTGTAATATAATCCCTTTGTTGTAATATCTCATCAAGCAGGTTTCATGATAGTGTCATCAACTTTTATGCTTGATACGTCGTTTTTTGACTACCTAAAATAAACTCATCATTACACCATGGCCATGGAATTTCACACGATGGTTCTATTTTAATCAAAGGTTCGTGATATCAACTTCCATAAATGAAAGGGACAAATCCTTCCTTGACTTATCCATTAATAACATGCCACTCATGACGCACCCAACATACCCTACTTCCCATCAACTGTCTGTGTGACAGTTCTCATCAGTAAATCAAAGTGTGTGAGTCGTTACACATATTAATGATAATCTTAAATTCTAAGGATCATTACACACGCTCGCATATAGAAATATCCATTGACACCAAAACATTCAGAATTCCTACTGGTGGTTCTGTTCTCATAATCTTCTGTCTTGGAGATTACCAAGTGAAAACTTCATGAGAGGAAGTCTCATAAGCTTACGAGTACTCACACCTGGCGGTCTTCATGCTATGTGTCCCATCATAGTATGTTATACAATTGTATAACTATATTTAAGAATATTTTTATAGCATTTCAAGGTTCTCATCATAGTAGGGAAATACCATGACCTTGTTAATGCAACAAATACTCTAGGACTTTATTACATCATTTTCATGCAGAACAGTGAAAAATATATAATAATATATTTAATATTTAAATACATTAAATGTATATGTAATCAAAGTACTACCAGTTGATTCTAGGATACCAACTCTTACAAGTGTTACTTTTCTAATTTTTGGGTTGGGGTTGTGGGTGTGTGTGTGGGTGGGTGGGTAGTTGGAAAATTCCTCCCATTTGTAGTATAATTCCTTCGGCACTAGTCTCCAACCCCTAGACTTTGGGAGGTGGGATTAGGGTAGTCATAGCATGGGCCCTATGGGACGGGTCGTGACATCTGCATTCTCTTAGTGATCTCATAAATATGTGTATACACGCCTCCCCCTAACACTGTCCAGAGATGAATTTTCACCCTCCCACCAAGGATATGACATGCCGCATTTATGTTTTACAACATTGTAATAGTGTAGAGTGTGTCCAAATAACTCACCAACTACCTAAGGCTTTCATGTGATCTTACATAATCAATAATGGGAAATTTATTTTAAGACTTCTTAAAATACAATTAAATCCTCTTATCCCATTTCATAATACCAATTTTCCATTTAAAACCAAAAATGGGTTTTAATTAAAAACATGCCTCTTTCACATGATAAAACCACTGGGTTTCTATAAAAATATTTTAATCCATTTACCAAGTTTTAATTCCATTCAAAACAAATTACATCAATTTTCACATTTCATTTTCACAATTAAATTCAACAATTTAATTGAAATCATTTCAATCAAATCCAAAATTTAAATTTAACAATTTAAATTAACCAATTTCCACAAGCACACCCCAATTAAATGGAATTGGGGTTTTTCCCAATTTTCATGCTAAAACCATTTAAAAATATCCCAATTCACTAGAATTGGGTTTTATCAATTTGATTGAAATAAAGTTTGAGCAACTGAAATAAATCAAGCAATATAAGGATAATCAATTTGGTTAATTAAGATAGAACCTCCTACCTATTCTTGAAAATCAACACACACAACGGCAACCATCAACAAGAGAGAAGGTGGATAAGACATTGAAACCTAACCTAGAATAAAGATCCAACACCACATGGCATAGATCCATCAATTCCAAGATGATCTATTGAAAACCCAAGAGAATAGAAAGATAGAAACATGAAGAATGAGGGAGAAATCTTACTTGGGATTACATCACAAGTGTAGTGATGATCAAAAGATGAAGGAATGGATTTTGAAGGTTTTTAAGGCTCCAAGTTCACTTGAAAAAAGCCTTGGGTCAAGGGATAATAAACTGGAGAGGATATAAAAGGAAAGGCCTGCCACATTTCCAATTTTAAAAAAAAGATTTGGGGTATTTCACGATGTGAATTCTTAATACACGACATGAAATACTTAAGTTTCGTAACCTAAAAAACATGTATCATTTTACATTAAAAGTCAATTATATGAGTTAAAAATTGGTCATTAATTCCTTCATGACTTGTAATGGAAACTCACGATGTGTACCCATCACAACGTGAAACCATTCGCGACTTTTTTGCAGAACCATTACATGACATGTAATTATGTTACACAAAGTGAAATCCTTAGGCAGCCTTCATTAAAAATCATTTAAATGATAGAATCCAACAAACCTTTAACTTCACCATTATATGTATCCTCCCAATCCAAACTCATCCCTTACTCAAACAATGAAAATGAAAACCAAGACAAGGTTTAATACATACCTGTCAGATCGGGAATGGGATGTTATAATCTCCCCGCCATAAAAACTTTATGTCCTTATAAATCCTATAAATAATCTTCCATGCCAAAGATATAAGTCCAATTCTCTCTCATCAGTGCCTCTCATTACCACATCTCGTGATTATCATAACTATGCTTCCATAGCACAGGAACCAAAGGTATCTTCCTCCCATGAATTACCTTGATCTCATAATCAACTATCATAACTGGCCACTCAATCAAAGATAAATCAGTTCAATATCAAGATCACTCCATCTCGAAATGTGATATGGATCAGATAGTTACTTTCTAAACTGTGATATATGGAACATGTTATATATCAATGTCAGCTGTGGTGGTAGTGCTAAACTGTAAGCAATTTTCCCCACTTGATCAACATCCTTGAAAGGTCCCACAAAATGAGGAGCAAGCTTCCCCTACCTCCCAAGTAATCGATGAACCCACCGGGGTAAAGCATTAAAGAATACCTGGTCACCAATTAAATATTCCAAAGGCCTATGGAAATGATCATCATAAGACTTATACCATCTTTGTACTATCAACATTCTCTGATGAATCAAATGAATCTTATTTTTCAACTCTTAGACCAAAATAGGTCCAACCAAAGAACTATCACCAACCATTGACCAACATAATGGATATTTACAAAGTTGGCCATATAAGGCCTCAAAAGGTTCCATTCTAATCACGGACTGGTAACTATTGTTATAAGATAACATAACCTGTCCCAAGTGATCATCCCAAGCCCTAGAAAAGTCGAGAACACAAGAACAAAACATATCCTCAAGAATTAGTATAGCTCTCTCTATCTAGCCATCCAACTATAGATGGTAGGCCATTCTCAAACAGACTTGATATCCCAGTGCCTCCAAAAGGCCTTTCCAAAAGTGATAAGTAAACCGAGGATCTCTATCCGAGACTATAGCATATGCAACTCTGTGCAAATGAAAAATCTCTTTCACATAGATATTTCCCAACTCCTCAACTTTGGTTGTATCTCAAATGGGTAATAAGTGAGCCGACATGGTCAGACTATCAATCACAACCTGTATCTCATTCTTATTCCTCTAGGTATGAGGTAACCCAACCATAAAGTCCATAGAGATTTCATCCCACATCCAAGTATGGATTATAAGTAGCTGAATCAAACCCAAAGGTCGGTGGTTCTCAGCATTCACCTGTTGGCATGTATAGAAATGGGAAACAAACTTAGAAATTACCCATATCATACCTGGCCTCTAGAAATTCCACCTCATGTCATAGAACATCTTAGTGGTTACTAGCTGCACAATCCACTAGGAATTATGGAAACCCCCATTACAACCTTCTTTTTCACTGATGGCACAACATAACGGTTTTTATAAAATTGAACACCCTCATTGGAGAACGACCACTAAGAATCAATATCTACACCATAAAGAGAGTCTCTAATTCTATGAAATTCATCATCAATCTCTTGTTCTTGATAAATCATCTCAAGAATAGAAGATGTCAATTGAACGCTGGCTAAATAAAATTTATCTCCTTTCTTATGAACTCTGATATGAAACTGTGTAAAATGATCCATCAAACTCTACTCCTCTAAAGATTCATTCATATCCGGGATTGGAAGAATCCTTCTCAACGCATCTATAATGAAATTCCATTTCCTCAGGGTATAGGTGATGTCAAAGTTGAAAGACTATAGGTACTCCACCCAACGCCTCTGGAAAAGGTTCAAATGTTTTTTAGGGAAGATATAACTCAATATTTTGTGGTCTGAACATGGTAAAGCTTTATCTATAAATGTAATTCTGCCAACTCTTAAGTGTTTGCATCACAACTACAAGTTCAAGGTCAGGGGTAGGATAATTCTTCTCGTGTGGCCTAAGCTAACATGATCCATAATAAACTACATAGTCTCCCTACATAAAAAGACAACCCAATACTCAACTCGATGCATCACAAAAGTCCACATAGCCCAACCCAACCTTGGGAAGAGTCAACACTGGAATAGTTGTCAATAGAAATTTCATCTCAACAAAAGAATTCTAACATTTATCATCCCAAGAAAACTTCACCCCCTTCCGAGGCAGAGCAGTCATCAGAGAAGGAAACTTCGAGAAGTCCTTCACAAACCAATGGTAGTATCTAGATAAGCCCAAGAATCTCTAAATTTTGAAGACATTTTATGGTTGCTCCCAATTAATAATAGCCTTTACCTTCTCAGGATCAACTGATATACCCTGTTTGGACACCACATGTCCCAATAATTTCACTTTCTGAATCCTTAAATTACACTTTGAAATCCAATGTTATCTAGATACTCAAGGAGAATCTTGTTCATAAAATCCATGAAAAACTGGAGGAGCATTTATTAGGACAAAGGGCATAATAAGGTACTAATAATTGTGATACCTTATCTGAAAGTAATTAATCTGAATGTTAGATTCCTTTATCCTTAATTGATGTTAACCAGATCAAAGGTCGATCTTTGAAAACCACTTCTTACCTTTCAACTGATCAAACATATCATAAATCAATGGAAATAGATACTTGTTCTTTACCATAACTTGATTGATCTTTTGGTAATCAACACATAAGTGAAGAGAAATATCTGCCTTTTATCAAAGAGAACCGGTGCCACACAAGGTGACACACTCGGGTGTATAAAGCCTTTCTCAAGAAGATCATCTAAATGGGACTTCATCTCTTTCAGTTCAGCTAGTTCCATACGGTAAGATAGAATTGAAATTGGTTGAGTTCCATACATTAAATCAATATAAAACTCAACCTCCCTTAATTTTGGAAAACTATGAATGTTAGAAGGAAACACATTGGGAAACTCGTCAATGACTGTAAGAAGATACCCACTCATTTAATCCCACTCTAGATCAAAAGAAAACACTGATATCACTTTCCCCAACTTAGGATAATAGGGTATGGCTCTACTCGACCTCGGGTCCCATTCTCCTTGAAAGAGAAGAGGCACACCATTAGGTGTTGTAAGGTAGACCCGTCGAATATAAAAATCAATTTGGGCTTTATTTTAAAAGAGAAAATCCATCCCAAATATGGAATCAATAGATTTCATGTCAAGAACCAGAAAAAGCAAGCTCGATGTGTGAAAGAGAGAATACACAAGCAATACTACAGATACCCTACTCTCTCTTCATTCCAAGGGTTGTAGTAATATTCATTTCACAAGATAAAAGATACATAGGAATATTAAGCAGATTAACAATACATGATGAAATAAATGAGTGATATGCACCAGTATCAAATAGAGCAGTCACTAATGATGATGTTATAGTAATGGTACCTCTCAAATTTGTTGGACACATGTCTGCTTCCTCTACAGACTCTTCCATTACATGAAGAAGCTTTACTCTGGATACCTGTGGCAGGAACCCTTTTATATGTGAAGCATATAATTTCTTTAGAGTTTTTGGAGGATTTTATGACCCTATTCCAATATGTGGAGTACATAAGTTATGGAAAAATCTCAGTAAGTGCCATGAACATCTTCAAGAGCTACAGTTCTTAGGTGCCTTAGTGCAAACCCTCTCAGAATTTCATGGATTTACACAGTGGTATCAAATCAAATAACTTTATCCCGGTACTATAGGAGGTTTGGATTGAACCTTTCACCGATAACAACTGCGAGAATCATCACATTTCCATTTTCTTTTGAAGGAACCAATACTACCACTGGGAGGAAAATAAAATCATGATAACCCTGACTTACCATCTAGGTCCATCACAATCATCATCGCTATATCTAGAACATCCACATAAGTGGGTAGATTTAGCAGGAAAGCTTGAGAATGGATATCGGATTGAAGTACCAACTCAAACTATTGAGCCTTCATTTTCCATTAGATACAATCTCAGGAGAAAACTACACCAACTCAACAAATTTACTAGAATACTCATCCATAATTCTATTAGCCTTCTCAAGCTTGAAAAACTCCACATTCTTAGCCAATACCATTTAATCTAGATAGAATTAGTGAAAATAACCTTGATGTCTTTCCACTCTAAGACCTCATGTTTATTTTTTGTCACCATTATGTCCATCCATCTCCTGCTTGGTCCCTCTAGAACAAAGGTGTCACACTTCACCTTGATCATGTTCGGTATTTCTAAGAACTCAAACAGACATTCTATCTTTCCCAACCATTCCTCAGTATGTTGAGAATCATTGGAGCCTATGAAAACTGGTGTATTCTAGAAAAGGAACTCTTGAGAATAATTTTGAAGAAAATCCCCCTAAGGAACCACAACTGGAGCCTGAATGGGGACTGGAGGAGGTGTATGTCCCATAGCTTGGACAATACACACAATCACCTTAACTATATTTGGGTCCACTGGAGGTTTTTTTATTGCGGTTTAGTATTAGCTTCCTCCATGATCTTATTTTTGTGTCTTCTCAAAGGCATGATTCCACACAAAATCCATATAAAGTAGTGAATACATTAGATTCACATTCAAACTAAGCAATAAGCGAAATTATTTCCAATATATGGAACAACCAGATTTGGATTCCACTCTATCCAAATATGAATAGGTAAATGACTAGAACTAATCCATAAGACGTCCTTCCCTAACCACCCCTAGAGACTTATGGTTCATTGTTGTGAGAGATAGAATGGAACTCCATCGCAACTACCACATAAGTCCTAACAAGATTTCTAAAATGCATACTAACTTCAAGAAAAAAGCTCAAAAACCTCTCTCTGATACCACTTTGTCACGAACTAGATTAGGTACCATGGTAACCCGATAACTGATCCGGGCCTGAAATAGCCTGAAGGGCATTCCCGATCCCCATGAGTCGGTTACTAGAACCTAAAATCACACAACATGCAAGTGGTAATTATTTTTTTCCACTAACAATGAGAAATAAAAAAGAAAACAAAATAGTATACATATCAAAGAAAATCCACTATAAGTGATGTACCAAAATATAATATGGAATAAAAATCCCAAGGTACTATAACCCAAGTACTAAGATAGGAAAATATCTCAATCCACTAAGGACACAACCCACCATGACTAAGGTTCATCAGCCGGATCCACCTCTAAGATATCCTTTCCATTTAATCGAAACTTGAATAAGGTAATCTACAAACACCCAAAGGCACAAGTAGGGTGTTAGATAAAAATCCTAGTAGGGTCTCACCAAGGATTCCATAAAAGTTTCCAAATATAGATTAACCAAACTAATTATTTTAATTTTAAAATAAATAGGTTTGGAATTTTAAATCATATTTAAAAAAATCACTCTATACAGTTCAAATGATGGAAAGTACTTTAAGAAAAGGCTTTAAAAATGATGGAATATTTAGAAAAAATGGATTAAATAAAAAAATTATATAAAATAGTTTATATAATTCCAGAAGACATGTAAATCATTTTTACAACATTAGAATACATTTATATCTCAAATATAAATAACAAGGGAGCAATATGGTCATATGTCAAATAGGTACGATAGTATTTCCATCTATAGGACCCTGCACTCTCTAAGTTATCTCAAAAATATGTGTATACACATGCCCCCCAAACACTAGACAAAGGCGAATCATCACCCTCCCATCAGGGATGTGACCTGCTACATTTAAGTTTTAGAGTGTTGTAATAGCGTAGAGTGTGTCCAAATAACTCACAAACTACCTAATGCTTGTATTTCCTCTTACATAATAAAAGATGGGAAAATTATTTTAAGACTACTTAAAATATAATTAAATATCATTCTCCTATTTCAGAATTCCAATTTTCCATTTAAAACCAAAATGGGTTTTAATCAAAAACATGCCTCTTTCACAAGATAAAACCACCAGGTTTCTATCAAAACATTTTAAGCCATTTCCACAAATTTGAAATCTATTCAAATCCAATTCCATCAATTTGAAAAATTAATTTCCATAATTAAATTAAACCAGTTAATTAAAATCATTTCCAATAAATCCACAATTTAAATTAAATAATTTAAATTAACCAATTTCGACAAGCACACCCCAATTCAATGGAATTGGGGGATTTCCCATTTTTTATGCCAAAACCATTTCTAAATCTCATAATTCATTGGAATTGGGTTTTATCAAATTTATTGAAATAAAGTTTTAGAAATATAAATAAATCAAGAAATACAAGGTTAATCAATTTGGTTAATTAGTACGGAACCACCTACCACTTCCCAAAACTCAACACTCGGAACAGAACCCGTCAATGAGAATAAAGGTGGATAAGACTTTGAAACCCAACCTAGAATCAAGATCTTGAACCACAGGGAATAGATCCATCAATTCCAAGATGATCCAATGAAAACCCAATAGAGGAGAAAGAGTGAAATGTAAATAATGGTGGAGAACTCTTACTTGGGAATTACACCACAAGAATAGCGATGATCAAAATCCAAATGAATGGATTCTGAAGGTTTGGAATGCTCCAAGTTTTCCTGGAAAAAGACATCGGTCGAGGGAGAATATACTGAAGAGGATCCAAAAGGAAAGACCATCTGCACTACCTATTTTAAAAATGCAGTCAGGGTATTTCACGATTTGAAATCCCAATACATGGTGTGAAATAATTAAGTTTTGTAACTGTCAAAATTTATACCATTTTTTATTAAAATCTAAGGCTCTGAGTTTAAAAATGATCATTAATTCCTTCACGATGTGCAATGAAAACTCATGACATGTACCCATCACAGCGTGAAGCTGTTCATGAATTGTTTTCAGAACCATTACATGACGTGTAACTCTGTTGCACGACATGAAATCCTCTAGAAACCTGCATGAAAAAGTCATTTAAAAGAGAGAATCCAACAAACCTCTAACTTCACCATTATAGGTATCATCCCAATCCAAACTCTAACCTTACTTAAACAATGAAATAGAAAATCATGAAAATTTTTAAGACATACCTATCATATTGGTAACTGGATGTTACATGTTGTTGCTATAGTACTCACTACAGCTATCGTTCAGCTACAGTACCCTTGCTACAGTGCTGCTACATTGTGCTACAGTACCTGTGCTCCATGGGATTTAAACCCCTAACCTTGGATGTAGAATTATGGGGTTTTTACCATGAACCCAAACCCCAACTACTAATTGTAAAAATATTTTTATAGAATTATAATAAATGTATTTATTATAATTTTATAATTATTTATATATATATGTGTGTATAGTTATAATTATAATTATAAATAAATATATTTAAAAAGTATTATATATAATTTAATATTTATAATTATAAATATAATAAATATATTTTTTATTTAAATATATTTATTGTAATTTTATATGTATTTATGAGAATATAATAAGTTTATGGGTATAACATGAGTGAATGATACCTAGTAAAGTAGAAATAATAAAAAAACGAGTCATCACATATATGGAAAGCATGAATAATTAGGGTGTCAATGTATAAATGAACATTCATAAGTCATGAATACATAACATATGCATGTGTCATCATACTATAGGTAATCTTAACATTTTGAACATTGCAACCCACAATCATGCCCACTAATAAACTTGTGATCATATACCGTCAATCATACTCATGCATCAATATTTGAACATAAATAACGAAAATCACATCTATGAATATCATAATTATCTCATGAGATATATAAATATATATTTATTGACAAAATTCATTGGAGACATATATTTATTTAGAAAAATATTTATTTATTTATATTTATAATAATAGATAAATATATTTAAAAATTATTTGTACATAATTATAAATATAATAAATATATTTATTATTTAAAAAAATTTATAATTTTATAATTTTTTAAATATATATATTTATTTATTTATAATCTTATAAATATTTCTTTAAAACATTATATATATATTTGAATTATTAAAAAATATATATTAATATATCATATTTATATTAATTATAGACATGTTTTTTTTAATTAATGTATATAAATAAACATTATTTTTTAAAATAAATATAATAATTTTATATATATTAATAATTTTTTTATTAAAAACTTTTATCAACGCTAAGAATATCGCTGATAAAGATAACATTTATCATCGGTTTTAGCTAGGGATGATAAATGTGATCCTTTTATCTGCGCTTTCTATTTAGTGCTAATAAAAGTATGTGCTTCCCTTGTGATGATTTGTGGTAGTGGATACATAGATATGTTGATCAACACGATACCACAATGTGAACATGATTTGAGAGATCCAAGTGTTGAACGACATTCAAGAAAGAGAACAAGAACTTCCACGATGACTATTGTCTTCTATTTACAATTCATGAAGTATTTTCAAAGGCTAATTGAGCTGCTAAAACTATTTTACCTCATCTATGTACTGTATTTTCTTATCTATTCCATTGATCTATAATTATTTATTGATTTATAATTTAAATCGGACTACATTCAATTTTATGAGTTTATCATAAAAAATACTACATAAACAAGATATTTTATAAGTTTATCATAAAAAAACGACATGAACATGACTCATAAATTACCATCTTTGGAGCGCCACAGCTTCAATATATTTTTTATGAATGTGTAGATTTGTTTTATTTGTTTTCTGATTTTTTTTTAAACATGTCTAGGTTAAAAATATTTTTTTCTATTTTAGAAAGACTGCAAACCACCTACCCCCTTTCGAATTAATTGAAAGGAGGAAGACCCACTGTCACCATTTCCCTAAATAGTTGACATGGTAAAGGTGGCTAGGGGTGATTGTCTTTCAACTATAAATAAAGATAAAGTTGTATTAGGGGGGATCATTTCACCTTTATATTAGGATAAAAGAGGACCCCCTACCACCTTTCGCTTAATGCCCTGTATAAAGGCATCCGTCCCCCATCCTCCCCACTTCAAATTCCACTCTTCTCTCTATATTTCACCATATCACTCTCTCTAGAAGAAGTCTTCTTCGTGCATGGTGGATCTAGTGGCCTAAAATAAATCCTGGTTTTTTTTAATCATCATTTAGAGGTATTTTTTATTATTTAATTTAAATTTATTTATTTATTTATTTTAATTCCTTTTAGTTAGTTCTAAATATGTTATTTATTAAGTAGTTTAGTTTAATATATATATTTTAAAAATAATATTTATTATTAGAAATGATTAATTATAGATTAACTAATTAATAACTTAGGGTTAAAAAATGATTACACATAACGATTAGCTAATAATAAATAACTAATGAACATCATATGATTAACTTATTATTAATTCATAATTAATTGAGGATTAAGTAATGTTTAACTAATGATTATATAATTTTTAAATAATGATTTAGTAATGATTAAATAATGAATAAGTATTGATTAAATTGTGATTAAATTATGATTTAGTAATTATTAAATATTGAATAAAGAATTAATGATTAACTAATGAATAACTAATTATTAACTTGTGATTAAGGGATGATTAAAGAATGAATAAATAATGATTAACTAATGGTTAACTAATGTTTAAGTAATGGTTAACTAATTATTTAATATTTATTAAGTAATGATTAATTTATTAATGAATGATTAAGTATTGATTAAAGAATGATTAAGGAATGATTAAGGAATGATTAAGGAATGATTAAGGAATGATTAAAGAGTGATTAAAGAATGATTAACTTAAATTTTGGTAGCATAAATATTATGTGGTTATCTATGAAATCAAATCATATTAAGGATACTACGTGTGGATATGGATCTGGCATAGATGTACCTAGGAGTAACAACTCCGACAAGGTGTCTCAGGCCTGACTCAGGGTAACCTGGTACATGACAACGATCCTTGCTACACACCTATTTTGAAACTCTCGATGTATATACTATAGATGATTCATATTTTATTTATAAACTACTGAAATACTTTTATTATGATTAAAAACTTTACTACGAAACATTAGTATCATATTTTAGGATATAATAAAGTGTTATCAAACTTTGGTATCAAAAAATTATATGGAAAAACCTTCTTATCAAAAGTATTCATAGAATGTTTTGAAAATCGATGTAAAAAAGAAGATAAATCACCAAAATCATTTTATTTATCATTAATAAAATAAAAAATTGTGATCATATAAAGTGAAATGGAGAATAAAAAAATAACACATGAATTATTTACAACATACAAGAAATACCATGAAATTTTTCAATAGAACATAGTTTGGATGAGATGAGCCTAACTTTGGAAGTGAAGTAAAATCCAGCTTATTTTCAAGTGGTATCTTAATGACATCTTCTAAAGGGATGTGATTATATTTTTAATTTTTAAAAGATTTATACCTTCTAATGAAATCTAAGATAACATCTAATATGTATTATTATATGGACGAAAGATTTTTAAAATTAAAAAGTTATGTAAATACCTTTGAAAGATGTTATTACGAAACCACTTGAAAATAAGCTATATTTTACCTCAATTCTGAAGTCAGTCACATCTCATCCAAAATCTGTTCTTTTAAAAAATTCCAAGGTAATTCTTGTATGTTATAAAGCATTAATGTGTTATTTAATGTTATTGTTCTTCTTAGTTTCACTTTATATGATCATAATTGTCATTTTATCAATGATAAATAAATAGATTCAGTGTTTTATATTATTTTTACCTTGGTTTCCAAAACATTATATGAATTATTTTCTAATAAGCTTTTATATAATGAAACGTTAGTATCATATCTTAGGGTATACAAGGTAATTCTAATATTTTTGTATAATAAAGATTATATGGTTAACCATCACTATCAATATTAGTTACACTATCATAATCTTGATCATAAAACATCTTTGACATAGAAAGTCAAATTTTCCTATGTCTACTGCCACAATGAGGTTATTCAAACTGAGAAAGGATATTCATATAGTACAAAACCAATAATAGTGGTTAGTAAATATGAATTTCTACCCCTAAGTGAACTTCAATATATAATTCATGGTTCCTAAAATCTAGGACCTGATTAAGAGATGTAGTATATGGTCTATAGACATTTTTAATTCCTAGCTACACTGTGGCATCTAACTTGTCCGTTGGTTGCTGATGCGCAGTGGATCCAAGCAATAAATTTATTTTCCCATAAGTCAGATGGTACTATAATGGAGTTATATGTTTATGTTTCTTTGTAAAACAACAACATCTAATTATATGAAGACATAGACTTACAAGAGTGGTTGAAGAAGGTCAGACCCAAGAAATTGAGGCTATTCCATATTATGTGAAAGAGGAAAACCTATATTATCTCCTGGATATACATGTAAATATGAATTCTAATGAGGATTTTTGTAATTATGGAACATATGAAGACAATAGTTTTGATGGGGAGGGAGCGACAGAATTTAGTGAGGAAGTTTTTAAAAATGAAGTAGTTGTACAGTAGCCTCAATCCATAATAAATCATCCACTACTCTTTGCATCTTGGTTAGAAGTAATGGCACATGTTCCTGAATTTGACTATAACTATCCCACACATGAAACTAAGTTTCGTAGAGTTTTATTGGATAAGTTTATTGAGATATAAAAAACATTATATATTGGAAGGGATTTTTCAAGAAAATATGCATTGCAAAACATACTAAACAGATTTCACATTGAGAGGAACTGTAGATATTTAGTTTAGGAATCAGGCTGTAAAAAATACATCATATGGTGTGACAAGTATGATGATGATTGTAGATTATGCTTGAGGGTGATTCTAGAAATTTTATTTATAGTTTGGAGAGTCTCGAAGATTGAGGCAGCTCATACTTGTGCTCATCCAAACCTGACATAAGATCATACCTCATTGGATGATGAATTTGTATCATCTATTATCATCGATATGATTATGACCTACCAAGATATTTCTATATCCGTTTTTAAATAACGGATACACAAAACTTTTAGTTATAATATTTCCTATAATAAGGCATGGATGGGGAAACATAAGGAAATTGTGATGGTCTATGGTGATTGGGATGACTCGTATTAGGTGTTTTCATAATTTCTAGCCATACTGAGACATAACGAACAATTTTTCTTCCATATTCATATAAACAAATATGTGTCTCAAGATAACTGAATTGATCCATATCATGTTCAATTTTATTGGTTGTTTTGGGCATTCCTCCCCTATATTTTTGCATTTCGTTTCAGTAAACAGTTCATACAGATTGATAGAACATTTCTATTAAAAAAATAAAAGGGTATATTTTTTATTATGGAAACCCAAGATAGAAACTATTTACCACTTATGATTGAATTTTACATTTTTGATAAGGAAAACTATGAATCATAGAGTTGGTTTTTGACATGTATTAGTAACCATTTCACTAGCATTCGAGGTTTCTGTTTGATATATGATCATCATCAAGCAATAAATGAGGAAATCAAAGTAGATCATAATACATGGAGACCCCAAAATTAACATCATTAATACTGCATTAGACACATTTCTAGAAATATGTGAAAAACATTCAATAACGAACCTATTAAGAAGGTAATCATGAGGCCTGGTATGCATTGTATTTGTTATTTTTTACTATTTCAATGTAAATATAAAATCAATTTATGTGAAATATGATCACTTCTTTGTATCATATGAGTTAGATCAATGGAGGTTTGAAGAAATTTTTGAAAAAAAATCCACATGGATGATCAAGAAGTGTATGATTATATTATGTAGATTCTAAAAGAAAAATGGACATTGGAATATGATGGAGTGAGGAGATACAGAAACATGACCAAAAACATTATGGAGTGCTTCAATGGTTTCTTCAAGTGGCTTCTTATGTTACCTATAATTTCCATAGTTTAGGAGAAATTATATCATTGTGTGAAGTTCTTCATTGATAGACAAAAACTATCCTCATATGGAATTAGCTAGGGGTTAATTTATAGAAGGAACTTTCAATAAGATATTGAAAAGAACATTAAAGAGGCTTATGGTTATCATGTCTATCTTTTCCACTGAGAAGACTCTTGATTTTAAGTTCAATAGCATTCAGACCCATTCAAAAATAGCATCGATGAAAAACAATTCGTATTACTAGAAGCATGGAAATGTCAATGTGGAAACTTCTATGTATTATGGTTTCCATGCACACGCACCATCATAGAATGTGCCTCTGTGAACATATCATGGGAAGAATATGTTGATCCAGTGTACTGGATGGAGATCATTTCTAACTGTTATGCTCCACTATGGATGCATATTGTGTGGGTTCAATATTTACCAATGCTCTAAGGCCAATGGATAGTGATACATGACATCAATAGGTATTGTAAATAAGGGAGACCAAAGTCCAGACAGATGAAAAATGAGATGTATTGGCCACTAGAGAATGGGAAATGTTTGAGATACATCATATGTCATTAAGAAGTCCATGACTAGAAATAATTCCCTAACATTGTTGGATTGATTTTACACTCTTATCCACAATGATGTATTATATCCAATGTGATCTTCTTATATTTTTAATTATATAGTGTCAATATTTGATCCTTTATTTTGTATAATTGTCTGAATTTTCAGAATACTTTTACTATCGAAGGAAAATAAGGCTTTCATATTCACATTAAAAGTAATATGACAAGTTTATTTGAGGTAAAATTAACATATAATCAATATTTCCATGGATAAACCATAAAGAAAGAATTTGAGAAAA
This sequence comes from Viscum album, assembly GCA_963277665.1. Taxonomy (NCBI): domain Eukaryota; kingdom Viridiplantae; phylum Streptophyta; class Magnoliopsida; order Santalales; family Viscaceae; genus Viscum; species Viscum album. The sequence goes on along the minus strand of OY728153.1, from coordinate 323,800,523 downwards.
TAATCATGAAATATACCATCATGTGGTAAATAAAACATAAATTACAAAGAACACCATTTTCTAATAAAATTTTAGATAACAGAGACAAAATGTTTATATATATAAACATTACCTTATCTTTTGGTTAAGAACTTCATAAAACAATGGGAATAAATATGTCATGTCTTACATTCTACAAATCATAACATTCTATTGAACATAATGTTATATTTACATTTTATACTGAATACTTATTTCATTTTTTACATACAGATGGAGGATACTAGACCACTAACTTATCATACTACACATGTTTCCCAGGTCGTGATAGATGGTCATCAGGTTTGATGGATCAGGGTGTGTCGAGCACACCATCACCATCACACGCTGCCTCAACCCACCATTATACCATACTTGTGTTGTGATGGATTCTATGAAATTATAGTATCTGATTTCACATTTATTGATCATAACTAGCTTTCTGCCCTCTTAGAGAGGTGGAGACCAAAGACACACATATTCCACCTGCCTAAGGGAGAGATGACCATCACCCTCAATGATATGGTATTCCTTCTCGGTCTTCCTATCTAGGGGAAGTAGTTATTTGACCCACTCATGCATACTAGTCTAAGAGTTTTCATTCATCATTAGGCACTAACATTTTATCTGATGATGCTGCTACAGATGGAGGGTTGATATCTATGGGATGTCTTGAGACAAACTTTTCACATTTACCCAATGATGATGATGATAAGACTATCATGTTTCATCCCCATGCCTATATATTACAGATCATTGGAGGCAAACTATGTGATGATCACTCAAGTAAGCATGTTCACATGATGTATCTGGGGATAATAGAGGACTTTAATTGATCTGGGACATACAACTGGGGATCTTTGTGCTTGGAATACATGTATAGATAATTATGCACGAAATGTCCAAGGACCACACAAATATATGGGTATACATCATTCTTCTTCAGATGTGGAAATGGGATCACATCACCTTACTTTGCCCTGATGTTTCTAGACAGTCGTTGCCTATGGACGTGTTGCATGACGCTCTTTATGGATGCTGGTATGACCACTCATATCTATTTTTTCTGATACTAGTAGGCATTATTGAATTTAATTTCTTATTATTTATCACTTTTGATGTTTTATTTTATAGGTGGAATCAGAAACACAACTTCTTCGGCGTTTCGACACACCATTTGGGTGCATATCGTCTCAAGTTGGACAATCTACTACCTGACAATGTAAGTATATACAATATATCATTGACTCAAAAATTTAATAATATCATCATTTTTGGTTTTTAGTAAGGAGATTTTTAAAAAAATCTCACATGTCATTTTAGATTTCATGTATTCCATACTGGGCATTATTATACTATTTTCTTGCATACTGCACTACCATACTTCATGATTCTAGGGCTATAATTCCTATCATTCACATTCATATTATTGAGTAACACCATCCTGATAGAGTCATGTTCCATTTTGGTTTTGTTCATATCATTCCATTTCTATCGAGACAAAAAAGGAAGCTTCATGAATTGAAGCTGATGAGGAGGCTAGATGAGTACTGGTGCTGACGACATGATGAGTATCTCAACCTATAGAGAAGATGAGAAGTGCTTCATATCTAGGGTGTACCTACAATGTGATTCCATCTTTCAGAGAAAGTCGAGTATGAGCCATGGTATAGGCTAAAGTCTATATTGTATCTTACTTGACATGGTAGAGGGACTCATGATATGCTAAGTCAATAAATTTCCATTATTTTTTTATTGAACTATTTTCTAATTCATTTTGAATCACTTTACAACATACTCAAGTAGAGTAGCTTATCTGTGTGAGTGTTCCAAATGGGGAGGGTTCACTAGACTAGAAGAAATCAATACGACAGTATTTGGGTTGATGCCATCTTATCATATGATTCATGAGAGAATCTTCGATCATCCACCCCAAAGAGTGGAGGTTCTTTCCCAGGGAGTGTAAGTTCCTAGTCAGGAATCCCTCCATCATCTATTGATGTTGAGGAGACATGGTGACAATGACGTAGACCGCGTCATGATGCATGTGAGGCCTCACCTATTCCATAGGCAAAGGTCATCTCTCTAGTAGCCCATCCTTAGATGATTGTGGATGTGCATCATGCGACATGGGATCTATTTTTCTTGACAGGATATCCATAGTGTTCTCCAGCTTGGGTTTCTGATCCTTCAAAACCTGTACGGTTCCCCCCTAAAGTGATGGTGGGTCATTCTAATATCCTAGTGGGAGAAGGATTGGGTGTGAATGATGAGATCCACTTGACACCTCCTCCCATTGAGACACAAGCAGTGTATACGATGGTCGACATTCCAGTGCTTGAGGATCAGCCTTCTCCAGGTGATCAGACTCCACCCCAGCACGGAGCTTGGTGATCCTAATACGGGCATACCATTTGCACACCACCATGTGGGATGGAACCTCACTATATACATTGATTCTAATCATTCATGTATATATTTTATGTTTATTGAAATAAATAAATTCTGTTTACTATCAATCATTTTTATATGTTTAGGCAGTTGGTGAGGTATCCTTAAGTATATCCATGATATCTAGGTTCAAAACTAGGTAGAGGCATATTTCCGAGGGGGGTACTATAGCAGACTATACATTGTACAGTACTGTAGTAGAGGTTGTACACTGTGTAGGTACTGTAGAAGAACTGTACACCATGCAGGTATTGTAGCAGAAATTCACACTGTGCATGCACTGTAGTAGGCATTGTAGCAGTTACTATAGCAGTTAATGTTCAGTATTGTAGTAGCTAGAACTATTCACCTTGGGCCACCGGTTTGGTCTTGGGGTCCTTAAGGCCTTCAGTCCACCCAAGCCTTTGGGTCAGTAGGGATTTCAGTCCACCTTTAAGGCCTTCAGGCCACCTCAAGGCCTTTGGGCCACATGTAGTTTCCCCAGACATACTCTACAAAAAAGGAGTAGCCCTAGATGAGGATTTAGAGCAGGTGCACTCACCAGAGTAGAGCCAATGAATTTGGAAGAATGAGAGGGTATGGCCATGCCATCGGGACCAGCCTATGCTTGCATGGGAAGCTTATCCAGGCAGCCATGAAAAAGGTGGAGAGCTACTATCACGATGTAGATGTTGGGGAGGGTAAGTTCCTTATAGTTACAGTCTTGTTGAATTCCCTAAGACCTTCGGGTCATTTAATGTCTCTTAAGCCTATGGTTCATGTAATCTCTAAGCCTATGGGCCTTGTAAGGGTTCCCCCTCATCCCTTGAAAGTGGGGTTATCAAAAATCAATAAAAATGAAGTCCTTCAAGCCATTCGGGATAAATTCGACTACTTAAAACATAGGAAATCTTATTAAATTTCAATTACTCAAATTTAAAATATTATAAAATATAAACTACAAAAACAATATAAATAAAATTTTATACATATCCACAGTTTACATGTCCTTCATTCAAGTCGGCTCTGGTCCTCTCTTCGCGAATGCGCCGATCTGAAGCACTGAAGAGAGGACCAGATCCTACCGACATACTCATATCTGGCACCATAAGCACTTCTAGTCCTATATAAATAGTGGATGTATAAAAATACACAGTTTACATGTCCTTCATTCAAGTATCACATTTATTTTTTATGAGTTTTATTGAAACAAATGAATTGAAATATTAAAAGAAAAAAGTAAAATAATTATATAATAAAAATAGTATATATATATATATATATTTATAATTTATATATTTATACTATATATATTTATAATGAATAATAATATTATAGTTACGTAATAATGAAAAAAAAGTAGTATTTAACTAAATGAAATAAAGAATAAAAACCTGTATAAGTGATTTCTAACAAGATACATAGGAAATGAAATTATTAGATTAGTTAGATTAGTAAGTAATGATACATTTGTAAACATACTTGAAAATAAAAAAATATTAAATATAATAAGTAAAATCTTATGTACATGTCATAAAAGCTATTGATTAAAAGCATAACATTTTAACTTTAAAATATTAGCTAAATAATTATAAAAAATATAAAATAAACACAATATATATATACCATAATATACAAACATATATATTTATAAATATAAAAACATGTATAACTAAATTAACTATTTTTTTTGCTAAAAGGTGACAGCAGCAGGGGGCCTACCTATTTTCTGACATAGGAAAAAATATATTTTTAACCTATCCATATTTAAAAAAATAATATAAACATAAATAATAAAAAATCTGGATAGCGATGCAGGAGGCGGCAGTGGCGGGTGGCGATGGCAATCCCCACACAGTGTGCCTATCGTATCCCTACTAGAGCAACATCACCACCATGCTCAGTCTGTCCAACCTCCTCCAATGCCATAGCTGCTAGATCACCTTCGTCGACGCTAACTTTAACCACTTCCACCTCCTCCGCTCTTGTGGGCCCACCGCCAGAGACGCCCTTCCCGAATCCTGCTTCTACTGCTTCCCTGATGCCATCCATCCCATCCCCAATCTCATGGAATCCATTCAATAAAAATCCCTCACTCCCTTCCTTATCCACATGACTATCACTGATGCTGACTCACCACCACTAACATGTATCATAGTTGATATCTTCCTGCTGTTCTCACAAGCCAACGAAGAGCATCTTGGGATCCCCGTCGCCAACCTCAGCACCATTGGTACACACGCGCTTCTTGGATTCACTCAATCATGATTTCCCATGGAAATATGATATTCTACCAAGAAAGGCAAGGCATTCACTAATTTTATTGAGGTTTTTTACAAATTAACTTCTTATTACAAAATAATTTTATCAAAACTTGTTATTTGTACACATGGATTATGCCTAACAATTTTCAGTTTATCATTATTATTATCATTTTATTTTTCATTGACTTGATCCAAGAACATAAATGGCTTCAAACGAATGAATTATTTTTATTTGAATAGATTTTATTTAATTAATTCATTCAATTATGGTTTTCATTTCAAGAAATTAAATGTATTCAATCTAATGGATTTATCTTGATCATAATCATATAAACTTATTTTTGAATTTGTATATCTTATGAATTTAACTAATTAAGGCCCCACTCTTTCACTATTCAATAATTCTCTATTCAATGTGGTTATGGAAGAAATAGAACAATATTTCATTAAATCCCCCATAGTGATTTTCAACACTCTGGTAATTTTTAGGTACATGAATTAGAATCTCTTGGATATAAACATCCTTCTATGTATCTGATTGGACCGATTCATTTAATTCTCAAAAATATCTCCCACCAAAGTAAAATTAACTCTATTGGATCCAATTTATGGAATGAAGAAGTGGTATGTCTCCTGTGGTTGGATTCTCAAGATCCAAACTTTATAATTTATGTGAATTTTGGCAGTTTAGTAATTATGACACCCAATAAACTAACTTAGATTACTTGGGGACTTTTTAATTGTAACCACAAATTCTTGTGGGTGGTTAGGATAGACTTGTTCACGTATTTAAAATTGGATCCCTCAAGAAGAGGCCCTCAATCACATATCAATTGGATTATTCTTAACACATTGTGGTTAGAATTCAATTTTGGATAGTGTGAGCAGTGGAATTCCAATGATTTGTAGATTGTTCATTAGAGATCAGCTAATGAATTGTAGGCATATTTTCACAAAGTGTAATGTTGGAATCCAAATTGAAGGTTACATAAATAGATAAAGTGTGGTTAAGGTAGTGATCAAGCTAATGGAAGGAGAGGAAGGAATACAGATAAAGGAGAGGGTGATGAAATTAAAAAAAATATCCCATGATGTTGCTACCTTGAACAATATATCAACAATAAACTTGAAGATGTTAATAAATTAAAGGATCTTTAATTTTAAATTACAAGATTAATTCAACAAAAAAGTTTTCAATCATAAATGAAACATGATAATGATGAATCTTAGAAAAAAAATTCAATAATTGTCTTCAACCCATTTTCTCTTATGTAATGATCATCTTGGACTCTTATTGAGCGTTTATTATTAATGAAAGTGAGGATCTTGTGCATATTTTTTATGTTCTTTGTAATTTTATTTTTCTCATTGAAAACTATGGTATGTATATCATACTATTGATAAATAAATAAATATTATATTATTATTATTTATTATGTGAACAATTCCTCTAAATAATATTTTTCATTTTTTATAAAATTTTAAAATATTTAGGTTTAAATAATTTTATTGGTGAATTATTTTAAACCACCAATGATTTTATTACTAAATTTAAGAATTGTATTTCCACTCATTTATTATTATTATTATTATTATATTATTATTATTATTATTATTTAATTACACAAATTTTATCATTCAAAATATGCACTTTAATAATATATTAATGGATAATAATTCCTTTTATTTTGAAAATATATTAAGTATAAATGATCAGAAATAACTATATATATTAATAATATCAATTCAATAAATAAATTTAAATTAATGACAACAAAAAATAAACATCTATCTTAAAAACACTTACTTAAATGGCATTGTGTTACCCATATCATGGCTAATTCCAAATAATAGATAAAACATAATGTATCATTATTTATATCCAAATTTCTTCATAATTAATCATCAGACAATGCCTCTTATGGCCCAACCAACATTAACACCTTTAAAATTAATTTTCAAAAAATGTATCTAATGGGCACAAGTCCAAAATTATTTATAATTAATTGTTTAAAAATGGAACACATGAGCCTAAGGGTGAAGGTATTTATAAATGTTAATATCATTTAAGATGAAACATTTTTATATATGTTTATCTCATTTAACCTAAAAAATCACTCATATCTCCCACTGATTTAAATCTTAAGAGCATGATGATTGTAACCCATGGTCTAGTACATGTAAAAAATATATAGAATACCTCCCATCCAATTCTCAAATAAAATAAATAACATGTCTCCCATGAGTCAAAGCTCTAATAATATTGAATAATAAATAATTAAGCCTCTCATAAGGCAACATTCATAGAATAAAACTACCATATTACATAAAAATCATATTATTATATCCCCAACACACTTTTTTACCCAATAATGGAACTGTTGAAATCATCATGGGTAACATGTTTTACTTGTAGATAGATTCCATTACAATATTAACAAAATAAAAATTATAGAGCAATCATTACACAATCCTAAGTCTAACAAAATCACCCATATCTAGTAATAAATAAATAATATTGTTCCAAGACTTGCTACAATCTAGCAACATTTTTCCTATATATAAAAAGTTTTACATAATATGACTATACTCTATGAGAGTTCACCTTCTTGAGCCCAAAAACTAGCTAACCCACCACTCTCTTTGTATAGGCTAAACTATTACCCCCCCCCCCAAACAATATTCACATTGATGGTCACCACCCATTCTAAATATTCCTTGTACCTTAAATAAGCTGTCTCCCATTATCTTCTAGTGATTACCATTCTATAATTCTATGTTGTTGTAATTAACTTTGAAAATAAACCTTTAAATTGTCACAGTTTATATTTTTGGTATCCAATCCCAAGTAACCACCTTAATAAGACTATTGTAGAAATAATCATTAGAACACTCCTTGAATAATAAGTTGAAAAATTTTCTGAAAAATTATTATCTAATTATAGACCCCCCCCCCCCATAAACTTATAGGTCCATTACATTGCTTGTATTATCATTCGTCATTATTCATTCTGACACCTATGATATAATGACTTAAAAAATTACAATCCCAAAAAAAATATTATATTATAATAACCCAAAATTACTCAACAAAATATACACTCATAATATTCCATGACACAATAGAATCATGTGTAAGTGTGAAATAATAAAAACAATTGCTTTAAATCGCTATTACATAACAACAATTACTTATTTTCCAATATTTTCTATCCGACTTAGACGCAGGAATTATCAACAACTGTATCGGATGAACACCTACTATCAGTGGCATTGAAGTGACCAAAATAGTATGACTGTGTCAGAGGTTCGGGTTTTGAGGTGACACCCCCAACATATTTTGAGAAAATATAAGAGCATAGGGATAAAGATAAACAAATGGAAGAGATGCAAGCGAGATTAGATTACCTTGATGACAAATTTCATTGGAAGTCTGTGTTGTTAGAAAATTTTATGGGGAAACAAAATAGAAGAAACAACTCATGAAAAAACACTATGTGAAGATACCCCCACCCCACCATATTTGAGGCGATCCATTCCCCCACTACAATAAATATTCCCTTTAACAGCATACAAAAAGGCCTTTAACAGTACTAAAAAAGTGTTTTTGTCCTTAATGTCATTAAAGGGGGGGTCCCCATTATTAGAACTATTTCTAGCATTAATAAAGGGTCCCATTTATAATCTATTTCAATAGTGCTGAAAAAGGGGTCCTTTATCAATGCTAGAAATATCACTGATAAAGGCTCAGCTTGCTGTAATGCACTGTTTGTATAAAATCCCACTATAGTAAAAAAATATATAGAAAAAACAAGTAACCTATGTATAAAAAAATAAGAATTTAACCGAAACATATTTTATATAATTAATATAAAAAACACTACTATATACATTTCAAACAATTTTTTGTATAATTACAATCACAAATATCCAAAAACATTTAAAAACATTAATTTTTCATCTTCCTTGGCGCCCGCGATCCCCTCTAAAAAGGGTCTACCCATGGTATCATTTGCTGAAAAAATAACCTCAACCCTAGAAAAATAATCCACCTATATAAGAAAACAAATATTATGTTTTTAATATGATAAAAAAATAAATTAAACAATAATATGAAAGAATGAATTAATAAAATCTAAATTTAAAATAAAAAGACCCACTTTGAGTTATACTGGTCACAGCATGTGTCATATTAGGGTGGGGTTAATTCATAAATATCACAAATGACTTATGGGTCATTTTCCTAATGTATAAAAACAATTAGAATTTGTTTTCTCAGTTTTCAGTATGTCAATTGTTCTTTTTACTAAAATTAATGTCAATTTTAAATAAATAGACACACTTAGACTTATGCCGGTCACATAGTGCATCAAATTGAGGTGAGGATGATAAATACATATCACAGATGACTTATGTATCATCTTCCTAAATTATCAAAACAATCAGAATGCATTTTCCTTGTTTTGAGTATGTCACTTTTCTTTTTTATTAAAATTTTATTTTAAACTAGAAACACGCACTTTGAGTCATATCAGTCACATCATGTGTTGATTTGATATGAGATTACTTCCTATACATCACAACTAAATTATGAATCATTTTCCTAAATTATCAAGACAATTATAGTTTATTTTCTTAGTTTTCAGTGAGTGAAACATTTTGAACTAAAAAGTCAATTTTAAACTGATAACGGGCACTTTGAGTCATGCCGATCACACTGTGCATCATATTAAGGTTAGATTGATTCCTACACATCAAAAATGACTCATGGATTGTTTTCTTAAAGTATCAAAACAATCCAAATGTTTTTTCTGGGCTTTTGGTATGTCACTTGTTCTTTTTGCTAAAATCAATGCCAATTTAAAATAAAAAGACACACTTGGAGTCATATCATTCATATTGTTTATGGGATTGAGGTTTGGTTGATTACTACATGTTAAAAAAGAATGATGATTTTTTTTCTTAAAGTATCAAAACAATTCAAATACATTTTATTGGTTTTCATTATGTCACTTTTTCTTTTTACTAAAATTAATGTCAATTTTAAATAAATAGACATACTTTGAGTCATACCAATCACACTGTGCATCATATTGAGGTGTGGTTGATTCCTAAATAACAAAAATGAATCATGGATAGTTTTCCTAAAGTATCAAAAAAAATTGAATTCATTTTCTAGTTTTTTAGTATGTCACTTTTTCTTTTTACTAAAATTATTGTCAATTTTAAATAAAAAGACACACTTGGAGTCATACCAGTCACGCCATGAATCTAATTAAGGTGAGGGTGGTTCTTACATGTCATAAATGAATTATGGATCGTTTTCCTGAAGTATAAAAATAATATGCATGTGTTTTATTAATTTTCATTATTTCACTTGTTCTTTTTACTAAAATTAATGTCAATTTTAAATAAAAAGGCACACTTAGAGTTATACCACTCACACCATGCATCATATTGAGGTGGGGTTTATTCCTACTAGTTATAAATGACTTGTGAATTAATTTCATAAATTATCAAAACAATATGAATATGTTTTCTACGTTTTCAAAATTTTACTTGTTCATTTTACAAAGATTAATGTCAATTTTAAATAAATAGGAACACTTTGAATTATATTGATCACACCATACATCAGATTAAGGTGAAGTTGATTCCTACTTGTCAAAAATGACATATGGATCATTTTCCTAAAGTATAAAAATAATATAAATGTGTTTTCTCAGTTTTCAATATGAAATTTTTTTTTTATTAAAATGTAATTCGAAACTGGAAACTCGCACTTTGAGTCATATCGGCCACATCGTGTGTCCATTAGAAACAATATACCATCATTTGGTTAGGCATGTATTATTTCAGAGATCATACCCATGGAACATAGCATTCATTTAGCATCGTATGTTTGTCTAGGGAACTCATTATCATTTGGGAGCATATCATTCAAGAGGGAAAGTAGTTCAGTAAAACTAGCATCACTCCATCTGTTGTCTGCTTTCAAGTTTTATACCTTCATTACAGCTAGAAATGCTATATATTTAGTGTAACTAGCATAAAATGGTGTCTTTAAAACACTCTTTAACTTCTTAAATTTTTTTGACAATCATGAAGTTTATCTTCAACTGTCATTTTCATTTACTCAATAATATCATCATCATCATTCAAACTTGTAATCACATCCTCATTACGGTCTTCTTTATTTTCCACACTTGTAATCATATCAGATGATCTATAAAATATAGTGTTATCCCAATCACTAGAAACATTCTCTTTTCCCCCATGTCTATTCCAATATTTATAACTTCAATCAATTATATGATAGATCAAGTGTCCTTTTAACTCATATGAACTAATTAGTCTTGAATAACAACAATGTAAACATAGAAAATGTTTTGATAAGGATCATATGCATGATATTTTTCTAATTTGATGAACTCTTTCACTCCATCTTCATACTCTTTTGTCATAAAATTGACATCTATCCATTCTCTGTTCATATCCATCCTATTTGATTTGGTAATATTCATATTGAACAAAATAAATACACAAAAGATGATCAATTGAATATGGATCTCATAAATTACTAGAAATAAAATGGAAAGATTGAAAAATGGTTTATCATTCCACATGATCAAAAACGAAAACTTGTTGAAGGAGATTTATAAATATAATGGAGGAGATTTCACTTTTAAAAACTATTTTTCACTTCATGTTTTTAATGATCAAACCCGTTTTGTATGAGTATAAATGAAGTATAAAATCACATTTACATTATAAAAAATCAATGAAATACAGCTATTGAATGTAATAATGGAAATGTAAAAAAAAAGCTATATTATTTAAAAACCCTTTTCATAATATAAAATACGACTATTGAATATAATAATCGTTTCACAAATAAAAAAAATTATTATATTTTTTAAAATATTTTCAACACTGACATTGAATTTAAAAAAGTATAAAACTATTAAACAATTGATAAATTAAACAAGTTTACAAGGTATAAAAGTATAAATTAAAAATTTATATATTTTTATATTAGTATATAAAATTATAGACATATATAGAAGTATAAAATTATATATAATTTATAAAAGAATATATATTTTAAATAAATATACATAATTTATAAATGTATAAAAATTTATAAAATTATAAAAAAGTAAAAATATGTTATCAAAGTATACATAATTTATAGAAATATAAAGTTTTGAAATTTTATAAAAGTATAAAATTATAATATATAAAAGTAAAATTTATGAAAGTATAAAATTATAAAATTATTTGATTTTAGTCCATTCATGAAACGATCGATCTTGATTTTATGGTTAATAGAAAAGCTCTAGGTGTACCTTGTGAGTATCATAAGATCTACCCTTAGATTTAATAAAACACACTTTTCAAGCCATTTCAAAAGTACAATAGAAACCCCACTCATGCTATAGAGGTAAATGATCAAATGAATGGAACCACATCATCAATGAAATGAAAATAAGAAATAAAATAAATCTTCCAAGGCTCCCACCCACATCAATCAAGAAGGGGGAACTAAAGAAGATCAATAGAAGCCCCTATACCAAACCACCAACCAATGAAATGATTTCATGGGATCTACCCTTAGATTTAATGCGAGACAGTCCTAGGATTTATTAATCTGGACCAACTATAGGATTATGTTGCATTCTAACACAAGTCATTTGACTAGCTTGCACCAATCCTAGAATCAAGTGCACTCCCCACTGGCCCTATACATAACTAGGGGAACTATAAGTGTTCAGTGATCTAGTGTATCATAAATAAATAATTCTCACTTAGTTACTCATGTTCCCTTGAAAGGGGGGTTATCAAAAATCAATAAAAATGAAGGCCATCGGGCCATTCGGGTGAGAAACAATCAATAATACAAACAATCATCATTAAACATAAATAATAACTCACTCGCAACTCTAACACTCTCACAAGAAATAGTCCATTTCTACCCATCGCTCAATCACCACATACATCAAACACCACCCATAAAGTGAAACAATCCTAAGGGGAAATAAGTGGGTCTCAAACACCCACATGTTTGAAATACCATTTAAAAGGTCCAAATGGGCCTTTTGGAAACCCACCAAGAGTCCAATTCTCTATATAATAATTTAAAATCATTTATAAGACATTTCTTAAAACATTACAACCACCCCTTAAATCTATTTATAAATTAGTCCACCATTATAAATTCACTTGATTTATTAAAATGTTGCCTAAATTGTATTATACAATAAACCAAATGTGGTCAAAAAATGTTAAAGCTTGCATTTTATTTTAAAGAAATCGTGAAATATTTTATCAATGCTTGAAATTTCAAGTATTCTTGAAATGAAAAGTAAAACTATTTTTCCTATTGAGAATTCACTTTTATGACCAAAGCATATTATTAAATCTTTGAATTTATTTATAAAGATAATTCATGCAATTTCTCAAACACATGGTGTGTGTGGTTTATTAAAAAATATTTTTAACAAGTTACACAATTGAGAAGTCCTTGAAACTGAAATGAAAATCACATAAAACCTGATTTTCCTTTTCAATAACACATACACACATTTAATGTTATTATTTGATATACAGAACACGGATTTAAACATGAAAACAATCATGGTTATCAAAGTCAATAGAATACACATAGGGTAACCTATCACAAATCAATGGAAAATGGTCCGTAAATTCAAATATTGGATGAATAGAGCTCAAAAAATAATAAAATACCCTACACACCAAGAAATAATAAGAAAAAAGGGTCAAATCTTATCCTTGGGTTTGGCCATGAATGGGTGCGGTGATGGTGAAGAAACTAAGGGGGTGAATCTAGTCCGAACAAAACAACAATAAAATTAAAGGGGGTGTCGCACACACTATTGTATGAGAAGAATGAAAAGAAAGTGAACCATGAAGATATTTGGTTGAGAAATACATAAAAACAAGATTTAAATAGAATACCTTTAGTTTTGAGGGTCTTGATTCATTGAAAATGTTCAGAAAAGTCACAACAAAGACTCGATTCCAGCGACATGATAGCAGCGATGGCGGTGGGGTTCGGTGAGAGCAGTGAGGGCGACGGGGTTCAGAGAGAGCAGCGACGGCAGTGGTGGGGTTCTACGAGACCAGTGATGGTGGTGGAAATCGGGTTCGAAGAGAGTTGTGGTGCGATGACAGTGTAGTTTGGTGAGAGTGGCAAAACGGTGGCGTGACGGCAGTGGGGTTCGGCGAGAGAAGTGGCGCGACTGTAGTCAGGTTCCGCGAAAGCTTGAAGGTATGTGACAGAAAACATTCGGTTAGGGTTCTTTTAAAAGAAGGGATAAGGCTTTTATCATATAAAGAATAGTATTATCAGTGCTTTTTAACACTGATAAAGGGCTACCTTCATTAACGCTAAAAAATAACTAATAAAGATCTAATGCTAATAATTTATTTATAATATTATATATATTTAAAAAATTATATATATAATAAATATTCATTTATTTATTTAAAATTATAACTATAATATATTTATTTATAATTATATATATAATAAATATATTTTTAAATATTTGTATAAATTTATCTAATTCTATATATTTATAAAATTATAAATATTATAAATAAAAATATATTTAGGTATAATTATAAAATTATAATAAATATATTTATTATATTTATTTGTAAAAATATAAATATTATATAAATATTTATTATAATTTTATAATTAATTAAACAAATATTTATTTATTTATATTCATAATTATAAATAAATATATATTCATTTAAATAATTATAAAATTATAATCAATATATTTATTATATTCATAATTTTATAAATATATATAATTAATAAATTTATTATATATAATTACAAATATAATAATTATATTTATTAAAGTTTTATAATTATTTTAATATATATATAATTATAACTATAAATAAATATTTATTTATTTAAATAATTATAAATGTATATCTATTTATAGTTATAATTATAAATAAATATATTTATTTATTTAAATAATTATAACATTATAATAACTATATTTCTTATATTCATAATTTTATAAATATATGAAAAAGGTTTGGGGCATTCTCCTTTATTAAAAAAAGATAAAAAGATAAACTCCTAAAATGGAATAAGGGAGAACCTGTTACAAACTCGAAAGTCCTAGAGTCGCATAGACTTAAACCCAAGCACAAAAGTCTCATCGCATGCCCAAGGCCTACTGATGACCTTAAGGCCAGCCTCCACCCGCAACCACACTTCCGCAGCACAAAACCAGATGCCGCCCACAAGGAATGCATCCCTATAAACAACATATCTAATAGTGATAGACTCACAGCCATATTTGTGCCAGATCTGATCATGGTGATTGAAAAAGCTGTAGAATCCCCTGGAGAAGTCAGAACTCCTGAAGTCGCAAATCGACATCGCTTGAGAACAGACCCTCTGTCACCCTTCCTGAAGCAACACCATCGACATCACCCGAGCCACAAACTGATGCCTTCCAACTAACAAGAGGGCACAAAAGAAGGAAAAAAACACCAAATTCAGAGCCGCAACAACTCCCAAAGAAGGAACCATGCCATACTGATCAATTCCGAGAACCACCAGAGCCGAAGAAGCGGTGGCCCATCGCGGCTAAGCCAACACTGATTAGAGGAACCCTTGGTGGAGTCTTCTATAAATATATATAATTAATATATTTATTATATTTATTATCTATAATTATATAATTATAAATATAATAAATATATTTATTATAATTATTTAAATATTTAAATATACCTATATTTATTTATAATTATAATTATAAATATTTTTATATATTTATAAATATTTATATAATTATACATATTTATAAAATTATAAATATAACAGATACATTTATTATAATTTTATAATTATTTATATATATATATATATGTATGTATGTATATGTATAGTTATAAGTATAATTAAATATATTTATATATATTTGTATATAATTATAAATATATATATATATATATATATTAATATATTAATATATATATTTATAATTTTATAATAAATTTATTTATTGTAATTTTATAATTATATATATATAGTAATAATTATATTTAAAAGGTATTTATTTGTAATTAAAAAATTATAATTATAAATATAATAGATATATTTATTATTGAAATATATTTATAGTAAGTATTTATGAGAACATAATAAGTTCATGAGTATGACATGAATGAATCATATACCTAGTTAAGTATAGATCATAAAAAAAAGTCAGCACATATATGGAAATCATGAATAATATGGTGTTAGTGTATAAATGAACATTCATAATGAATGTACAAAATATATGCATGAATCATCATAATATATGTAATATTAACCTTTAAAACCCCACAATCATGCCCAAAAAAGATTATAATCATATATCATCAATTAAACTCACGCATCAATATATTATATTTGATGCTTGTTGGTACAAAATTATAATCAAACACACACACGCCACATACACAGGCCTGAAAGACAGGTCATTTCCCCCCTAAGGGATAACTCACCCAACCAGCCACTTTATTACATTATATATTTATATCCTGAAGGCTCAGTGGGCATGAAGCTCATTACATGGCTCGTAGGCCCACCATTAGATGGCCTAAGGGTCCTTCATGCATCATGTCTGCATCACCACCTGCATGTCATGCCTCCATCACCGCCCCTTTGATGGCACAAAGGCCCAGTGGCCCGAAATCCCATTCTAGATTAATAGTATTGTTTCTACAGTTCCTCACTACAGTACCTACTTCAGTTCCCGCACCGCTACAGTGCTATAGTGCCTGGTACAGTATATGTGGAAATTTTCTCCCACCTAGATTTGAACTCGATTTTGATTTAGGATTACGGGGAGCCTTTACCAGTTGAGTAAGCCCCCAACTGCAATATATGAACATAAATATCGATAATCATATCCATGAATATCATCATTATCTCATGATATATATATATATATATGTTGACCAAATTCATTTGCGACATATATTTATTTAAATATATATATATTTATTTATATTTATATTTATAATTATAAATAAATATATTTATAAAGTTAAATATAATTATAAATATGGAGGATGGGGTCTGTGCAAGGGACAATCGCTCTAGAGCATGATATAATCTTCTAGGTTTTTTGGTATATGGTTACTCAATTTGTCCATTCTATAACTGAATCCACTCAAAGTTGGGGACGTTTCAACTCGTATAGATATGTAATTTTCCAATCTAAAGATTGTAAGGCTGATCGGAATGATTTCAAGTCGAATATATCAGTTTTGGCTATTATAAGAAAAATCTCTTTTTCGATCTACGAAGGGTTTTCTATTGGGGAGATTCTTTGGAAGGGGATCATCGATCATTTGAGAGCAGATGACGAAGCAGTTTCTGAATGCCTAAAGTTAGGTAACTATTAGATTATTGCAAGATTGATTTTACCCATGGGATCCAAAACATGGAATGTTGGTGATTTGGTCACTCAACTATCATCAATATGGGGATTTGATACATGGAGATGTGTCTCCCTGGGAAGAGGTTTTTTCCACATTTTATTTCCCTCAAATGATTTGAAATTGTGAGCGTGTGGCTTTGGGTCAATCTCCCTCAAACATGGCTTGCTGCATCTTCATGAATGGGATAAAAGCTTCAACCCATTGGAGGTAAGTAACTCATAAGAACAATTTTGGGTCAAATTTTATGGTTTTATCTGGTTGTTGTGGCACCCGAAGAACTTGTAAGATCTTGTTCTTGAAATTGGTGTTCCCATAATACTTGAAAATGAAACTAAGCATGCTCACTTTGGACAATATGAAATATATCTAGTTGAGGTTGATCTAGGCGCTACCATGGTTGAAAAAATTTATCTTTCAATTGGATCTAATGATATTGATCTTAATATTGAATGTGAGAAAGTTCTCAAATTCTACTCACAATACAAGATAATTGGACATGAATCTGTGAATTGCAGAAGATATGTCTCTTGTTTGTTATGTTCATCTCATGGTCATGAGAAAATCAACTACAATAGGAGGGCTTGGTCTATCCATGCCATAAATGCAGGATATGGTAGACGTAGTAAGGTTGATAAGAAAATTTAGTTACCAGTGGATGGACAGTCCCCTGAAAGACTCAAGTCAGCTATAATAAATAACCTAGCAACATCTAAAGCTGTGAATGATGAATCTACAATGTTTCGAAATGGGGGTTCAACCTCTGGAATGCCTACATTGGGTAGTGGTTTTCTTTTTGAGCATTTGGGGAATGCTTTTATTGATGTAAATGTAGGGAATGAAGTCTTTCAATATGGAGAAGTTGGGAAAGATGTAGAATTGTCTCTAACACTTCTAGCCCAGTGCTATGAGAAGATGAATTGGTCTGATATTATTGCTGAAGGACAGAGTGAAAAGGTGAAAATTTCAGGTAAAATTATCTTAGATGACGAAAGACCTATGGTAGAGGAACATATAGATTAGAAATACATCATAGAGATTGACGTACAATGTAAGGCTGATGAATGCTTCATGCATGAACAAATTATAAGAACCAGCAAAGGTAAGAAAACAAAAATCTCTAATTCTCCAATTGAAGATAAAGAGAAAACTCATGTTAATGTCTTTGTGGATAGTGAAGGATTTAAAATGATTACTCATTGGAAAATTTGCCTTTAATTTGAGCTATTTAAGGATTCTAATAAGAAGCTTGGTCATCCAATAGAAGCGACAAACAGTTTTGGGGTGCTTGATTCACTCAATGAAGAGTCAAGATAGGCTGATTCTACTGGCGTAATTGTTGATAAGGAATAACCTGAAGTCATATTCCATCAAAAATCTTTAAGATGAGTTGGGCATCCAAAAGGTCGTGTTCAATGACATGGATGAGATGACTGGGCACCAGACTACGGGCATGGACGAGGTATGTAAACAAGATCTTTTCACAATAATTCTAAGACTAATCTCACTCCAGAGTAGTTAAAGATTAGGGAGAATTACGATGATATCTTAAATTAGGAAAACTCAAATTTAGAGTGGTATACTACTGATGAGGATGATAGATCTGATATATATTATAGGAATGATCCTCATTCTCTTAATTTATAGTTTCTTATGGATGATGGCATGCCTTGTTTGACCCCATCCATTCTCCTCTACTTGTTCCTCTTTTATTTTGCATTTAATAAATGGTCAGGAGATTGGGATTCTAGATAGACCTACCTAGTATAAATATAAATATATAATTATAAATAAAATAAATATATTTATTATTTAAAAAAATGTAATTTTATAATTATTTATATATATATGTATATTTATTTATAATCTTATAAATAATGTTTCTAAAAAAATTAAATATATATTTGAATTATTAAAAAGTATATATTTATATATTATATTTATATTAATTATAAACATATAATTTTAATTAATTTATATAAATAAACGTTATTTTTTAATATAAATATAATAATTCTTTATATATAAATAATAATTTCTATTAAAAACATTGATTTGCGCTATTTTTAACGCCAATAAATCTATCCTTTATGAGTGCTAAAAAAGGCACTGATAAAAGATACACATTTATCAGTGATTTTAGCTAGCACTAATAAAGGTGATGCATTTATCCATGCTTTCTTCTTAGCACTAATAAAATAAGGTACTTCCCTTGCCTAGATCTGTGGTAGTTCCCTCAAAGAGATGTCTTAGATAATGTAATCAATATTCTCATAATTGTTTATATGAAATGTGAATTAGGAAGACATTGATACCTTTCTTGTACTGATATTATATGCGGTGAAAATGACTGTGATTTATATCTATCAACACCCACCCATCATATTTTTGTGAGGGATACAATGTTCAACATCCAAAAACACACTATATACATCATACAACTTCCAACAGGTCATGTGTGAGTGGGGATTAGTGTAACTGATGAGCTGAGTGTCAATCTACCTATTTGACATGATGATAAAATATTCATAGAGTCGAGCAAGTTATTGGAACATTCATTGTGTAGAGACCCAAGCTTTATGTACATGGACATTACATTTCTTTTGAAGAATACTTAATACATGATGTAACAGATGCCCAAAGACCGTATTAGTTTAGTTTCTTTGGAAAATCAAAACATAGTCTTCTAATCACGGTGAAAGATCTTCAACATATCCCATAAAGATCTTCCATTTTTTTCCTACCTAAAAACATAAAAAGGGTGATCTCAAATTCTCAGTAAGGGTAAACATGGATAAAATAAAAAAAACCATATATATTTAAAAGTAAAAATACGAACACAAAGTTCAAACATCAAAATCTTGAGTAATGAAATAAATCTTGGCAGTACGTAATGCATAGATCATAAAAGAACATTAACCATGATAGAATATCAAGGGAATAAAGAATGGAATTGTGTAAAACCATTAAGCTCAGAATATGATTTTCATAGTAGCCAAGGAATTACTGCCAAGACCATCATAGTGGATGAAGTCCATTACTGGATCATGTTTACTTTCCATTCTAGTCCTATATTACTGAACCGAATTTACCTGTCGTTCCAGTCATGTCTATCTCATGAGATATAAATCTTTACCCAATGCATTGGAGGGAGATATGTTTCCCACCCATCTCATAATGAAATCATTCTTATGTGTGCCATAAAAACATAAATCATACATCATAACATAACCCATTTAATAAAATGGGATTCTTAAACATCATGTCGTCATAACATAATCCATATAAGATAAATGGACTTCATAAAAATAATTCCATCATAACGTAATCAAATCAAAGTAATAATAGGGATAGAATCATAAACCTATGTCAACTTATATGTAAAATAATTTTGATAAAACACTTGAACTTGATTCTTGAGGAAAATATCCTTTCTTCTTTAAAAACATTTTCTTTTCTCAAAATGTCATGAAATTTTAAAAGAAAAGAAGTTAATTGAAAATAAACTTGAAAGCTTGAATAGGAAGCTTCATGTAAATAATTATTTATGAAAGCGTAAAAATCCATTCATGCCATATAAGTTAAAAAAAAAGTTCCTCATACTTTTATCGAAAAATTCAAAAAGTACCACATATGGTAAAGAAAAGAAATATTCCTTCCATACCATGTAGTAAAAATAAAAATTGGGTAAAAATGACTTTAAACATGCATAGAAAAATAGATAACACATTATGAGAATATTTTTAGAAACCATGGACATGGATGAAAAATATACCCCCAGTAAATACATATGTATAAACAATCTCAGATAAAAATGATATTTCAAAATTATCCCTTACCTTAGGTCCGATTTCTTCTGTAGATGTCCAAAACTCATCTTCCTCGATGTGCTTCCTTTAAATTTCCTCTTAGGGAACTAGAGTTGTTATTTTGAGAAGACCAGAACCTCTAGAATGTTACTAATAAAGTTTAGAAGATAAATGGGCAGGGGTTGGCCGATATTGAAGGTTCAAATGGAGTGAAGAGGAGAGGGAGGAGGTGCCCTTTTATAAGAGATGAGAGGGGCACTTTAGGAAACTCACAAAAATATTAATTTATAATAAAATAAAACTCTACCCAAAAGCCTCCAAAGTGTCTCAAATTTGAATATGAGATGAGATAGGGTTGTAATCTCATCAACCAATAAATTTTGGACAACTTATTTTTTCAATTTAAACCTTATCTTTTTAATTGACACTTAGTTATTCTATTAATTTTTAATTTTGTTAATAACATTATAAATATTTAATGGTAATAAATATTTACTTAAGTGGTTTTAATTGACCATAAATAGATAATTTATGAAATTTTAGACCTTATAATTATTAATTTTTTATTTTTAAATATTTATATGATTTTTAAATAATTTAATAAAATGTTTTGTTTATAAAATGTCAATAGTGTCAATTTTGACACTATTCATTTATTAGACTTTAAATAAAATCCTCATAAAAGATAAATTCAAACCAAAATATTTAATACCCTCCTAAAATTCCATAGTCACCTATAAAATTCTTGGAGAACTTTAATTAGTTCGTAATGATGTCTCTTTTAATGTTTTCAAAACCATTTATTTGATATTTCTATTAATAAAATAATTTTTGCATCATTATTGTGTCATGATAAATGATAATTAATTAATATCTAAAAAATCTAAATAAATTCACAAGATATATAAATTTTAATTATTTATCTAGTGACTATTTACTTTTTATGTTTTATGAATATTATCACGAAATTAAAATTATTACACTTATAAGATATAAGAGAGTGACATTTTGTCACTTTCTTTTGTTTTAATAATAATTACATCATTTTCATGGACAAAAGTCCATGAAATGAATCTATTATGACTCTTAGGTGATATGGGTCGACATTTATTCATCCAATATAATTTTTTCAGGTGTTAGGGTAATGTTATGATATTATTTTTACCCATAATTACCCGATTTATCATTAACCATGGTAATAAAAATAATTACCAAAGTTACTATTCATAATGCCCAAAACAAATACATCCCATTAACATAATTTGAACCTACTGATTCCAAATATGGAATCCATTTTTTTAAAATTCAAAACACAAAATTTACAGTAATTAATTGAAAATTAATCTCATTGTCGAAAAAAATGGGTTTTGTTTAAAACATCGCAACAGATTAAAATATTTTAACATATGAATTCAATGTAAAATTAATGAAAATGACTTAAAATGTATTAAAATATAAAAATATATTCTATTTATACTTTAAAACCATTCAATAATGTATTTTAATCATATAAATTATATTGATGAAAAAAGATGATATATATATATATGTTCACAAAATTCATTTGAGACAAATATTTATTTAAATATATATATTTATTTATATTTATATTTATAATTATAAATAAATATATTTATAAAGTTAAATATAATTATAAATATGGAGGATGGGGCCTGTGCGAGGGGGAATCGCTCTAGAGCATGATGGAATCTTCTAGGTTTGTTGGTATATGGTGACTCAATTTGTCCATTCTCTAACTGAAGCCACTCAAAGTTGGGGACGTTTCAACTCATATAGATATGGAATTTTCCGTTATGAAGATTTCAAGGCTGATCTGAATGATTTCAAGTCGAATATCTCAGTTTTGGCTATTGTAAGAAAAATCTCTTTTTCGATCTACAAAGGTTCTTCTATTGGGGCGATTCTTTGGAAGGGGATCATTGCTCATTTGAGAGCTGATGACGAAGCAGTTTCTGAATGCCTAAAATTAAGTAACTATTCGGTTATTTCAAGATTGATTTTACCCATGGGATCCAAAAAATGGAATGTTGATGATTTGGTCATTCAACTATCATCAATATGGGGATTTGATACATGGAGATGTGTCTCCCTGGGAAGAGGTTTTTTTCACATTCTATTTCCCTCAAAGGATTTGAAATTGAAAGCATATGGCTTTGGGTTAATCTCCCTCGACCATGGCTTGATTCATATTCATGAATGGGACAAAATCCTCAACCCATTGGAGGTAAGTAACTCATAAAAACTATTTGGGTCAAAGTTTATGGTTCTAGCTGGTTGTTGTGGAACCCGAATAACTAGTATGATCTTGTTCTTGCAATTGGTGTTCCCATAAAACTTGAAAATGAAACTAAGCATGATCACTTTGGATACTATGAAATATTTCTAGTTGAGGTTGATCTAGGTGCTACCATGGTTGAAAAAATTTATCTCTCAACTGGATCTAATGAGATTGAGTTTAATATTGAATGTGATAAAGTACTGAAATTCTACTCACAATACAAGATAATTGGACATGAATCTATGAATTTTAGAAGATCTGTCTCTTGTTCATTATGTTCAGCTCATGGCCATAAGGAAATCAATTATAATAGGAGGGATTGGTCTATCCATGCCAAAAATGTAGGAGATGGTAGACGGAGTAAGGATGATGAGTAAAATTAGTTACTAGCGGGTGGACAGTCCCCTGAAAGACTCAAGTCAGCTATAATAAATAACATGGCTACATCTGAAGTTGTGAATGATGAATCTAAAATGTTGTGAAATGGGGGTTCAACCTCTATAATGCCTACTTTGGTTAGTAGTGTTCTTGTCGAGCAGTTGGGGAATGCTTCTGTTGATGTAAATATAGGGAATGAAGTTTTCAAGCTGGAGAAGTTAGGAAAAATGTAGAATTGTCTCTATCACTTCTAGCCCAGTGATATGAGAAGATGAAATGGTCTGATATTATTTCTAAGGGATAGATTGAAAAGGTGAAAAGTTCAGGTAAAATTCTCTTGGATGACCAAAGACCTATGGTAGAGGAACATATAGATTAGAAATATTTCATAGAGATTAACGCACAATGTAAGGCTGATGAATGCTTCATGCATGAACAATTGATAAGAACCGGCAAAGGTAAGTAGATAGAAATATCTAATTCTCTAGTTGAATCTAAATAAAAAAACTCATATTAGTGTCCTTTTGGATAGTGAAGGATTTCAAATGATTACTCATAGGAAAACTGGCCTTCAATGTGAGCCAATTAAGGCTTCTATTTAGAATCTTGGTTATCCAATAGGAGTGACAAACAGTTTTGGGGTGCTTGATTCACTCAACTAAGAGTCAAGATAGACTGATTCTACTGGCGTAATTATTGATAAGGAATAACCTGAAGGCATGTGCCATCAAAAATCTTTAAGATGAGGTGGGAATCTAAAAGGACGTGTTCAATGACATGGCCGAGATGACTGGGCTCCAAACTATGGGTATGGATGAGGTATGTCAACAAGATCTTTTCACAATAATGCTAAGACTAATCTCACTCCAGAGTAGTTAATGATTAGGGAGAAGTACTATGTAATATTAAATTAGGGAAACTCAAATTTAGAGTAGGATACTACTGATGAGGATGATAGATCAGATATATATTATATGAATTATCCTGATTCTCTTAATTTATAGTTTCTTATGGATGATGGCATGCCTTGTTTGACCACATCCATTCTCCTCTACTCATTCCTCTTTTATTTTTCATTTAATAAATGGTCAGGAACTTGGGCTTCTAGATAGACCTACCTAGTATAAATATATTTATATAATTATAAATATAACAAATATATTTATTGTTTAAAAAATATTGTAATTTTATAATTCTTTATATATATATATGTGTATATTCATTTATAATCTTATAAATAATGTTTCTAAAAAAATTATATATATATTTTAATTATTAAAAAATATATATTAATATATCATATTTATAATAAATATAAACATATGTTTTTAATTAATTTATATAAATAAACAATATTTTTTAATATAAATATAATAATTTTATATATATTAATAATAATTTTTATTAAAAACATTGATTTACGCTATTCTTAATGCCAATAAATCTATCCTTTATCAGTGCTAAAAAAGTCACTAATAGAGGATACACATTTATCAGTGATTTTAGCTAGCACTGATAAAGGTGATGAATTTATTAATCCTTTCTTCTTAGCACTAATAAAAGAAAGTAATTACCTTACCCAGATCTGTGGTGGTGCCCTCAAAGAGATGAATTAGATAAGGTAATCAATATTCTCATAATTGTTTCTATGAAATGTGAATTAGGAAGACACCGATACCTTTCTTGTTTAGATATTTTATATGGTAAAAATGACTGTGATTTATATCTATCAACACCCACCCATCACCTTTTTGTGAGGGATACTATGTTCAACATCTAAAAAGACACTCTATATAACAGACAACTTCAAATAGGTCATGTGAGAGTGGGGATTAGTGTAGCTGATGAGTTGAGTGTCAATCTACCTATTTGACTTGATGATGAAAATATTCATAGATTCTAGAAAGTTATTAGAACATTCATAGTGTAGAGACCCAAGATTGACGTACATGGACATTACATTTCTTTTGCAGAATACTTAATACATGACATAACAGACGCCCAAAGACCATATTAGTTTAGTGTCTTTGTAAAATCAAAACATAATCTTCTAATCATGGTGAAAGATCTTCAACATCTCCCATAAAGATATTCCATTTTTTTCCTACCTAAAACCTTTCTATATGTCATGGGGAAAAGAAAACATAAAAAGGGTGAGATCAAATTCTCAGTAAGGGTAAACATGGAGAAAATAAAACAAACCATATATATTTGAACGTAAAAATATGAACATAAATTTTAAACATCAAAATCATTAGTCATGAAATATATCTTGGCAGTACGTAAGGCATAGATCATAAAAGAACATTAACCATGATAGAATAGCATGGGAATAAAACATGGAATTGTGGAAAACCATTAATCCTAGAATATGATTTCCATAGTAGTCAAGGAATTACTTCCAAGACCATCATAGTGGACGAAGTCCATTATTAAATCAGGTTTACTTTCCATTCCATCCCTGTATTACTGAACCGGATTTACCTATTGTTCCAGTCATGTCTATCTCATGATATATAAATCTCTACCCAATGCATTGGAGGGAGATATAGGTCCCACCAATCTCATAATGAAACCATTATTATGTGTCCCACAAAAACATAAATCATATATCATAGCATAACCCATGTAATAAAATGGGATTCTTAAACGTCATCCCATCATAACATAATCCATATAAGATAAATGGACTTCATAAAAATAATTCCATAATAACTTAATCAAATCAAAGTAATAGTAGGGATAGAATCATAACCCTTTGTCAACATATATGTAAAATAATTTTTGTAAAACACCTGAACTTGGTTCTTGAGGAAAATATCATTTCTTCTTCAAAAACATTTTCTTTTCACAAAATGTCATTCAATTTTAAAAGAAAATAAGTCAATTGAAAATAAACTTGAAAATTTGTATATGAAACTTCATGTAAATAATGCTTTATGAAAGTGTAAAAATCTATTCATTCCATATAAGTTAAAAAAACATTTTCTTCATACTTTTATTAGAAAATTCAAAAAGTACCTCGTATGGTAAACAAAAGAAATATTCCTTCCATACCATGTAGTAAAAATCAAAAATGGGTAAAAATGACTTTAAACATGCATAGAAGAATAGAAAACACTTTATGATAATATTTTTAAAAACCAAGGACATGGACGATAAATATACCCCTAGTAAATACATACATATAAACAATCTCAGATAAAAATGATATTTCAAAATTATCCCTTACCTTAGGTCTGATTTCTTCCGTAGATGTCCAAAACTCATCTTCCTCGACGTGATTCCTTTAAATTTCCTCTTAGGGAACTAGAGTTAGTATTTTGAGAATACTATAACCTCTATAATGTTACTAGAGAATTTTAGAAGATAAATGGGCAGGGTTTGGCTGAGCTTGAAGGCTCAAAATGGAGTAAAGAGGAGAGGGAGGAGGTTCCCTTTTATAAGAGAGGAGTGGGGCACTTTAGGAAACTCTTAAAAATATTAATTTATAATAAAATATAACCCTACCCAAAAGCCTTAAAAGTGTCCCAAATTCTAATATGAGATGTGATAGGGTTGTAATATCATCAACCAATAAATTTTGGACAACTTATTTTGTCAATTTAAACCTTATCTTTTTTATTGACACTTAGTTATTCTATTAATTTTTAATTTTGTTAATAAAATTCTAAATATTTAATGGTAACAAATATTTACTTAAGTGGTTTTAATTGACCATAAATGGATACTTTATTAAATTTTCAACCTTATAATTATCACTTTGTGATTTTTAAATATTTCTATGTTTTTTAAATAATTTATTAAAATGTTATGTTTATAAAATTTCAATAGAGTCAATTTTGACACTATTCATTTATTAAACTTTAAATAAAATCCTCACAAAAGATAAATTCAAACCAAAATATTTAATATCCTCCTAACATTTCATATTCACCTATAAAATTCTTGAAGAACTTTAATCTGTTCATATGATATCTCTTTTAATATTTTTAAAACCATTTATATGATATTTCTATTAACAAAATAATTTTTGTATCATTATTGTGTCATGATAAATGATAATTAATTAATCGTTAAAAAATATAAATAAATTCACATGATATAGAAATTTTAATTATCTTCCTAGTGACTATTTAATTTCTATGTTTTATGAAGTTTATCACAAAATTAAAATTATTACACTATAAGATATAAGAGAGTGGCATGTTGTCACTTTCTTTTGTTTTAATAATTATTACATCATTTTCATGGAAAAAAGTCCATGAAATGAATCTATTCCAACCCTTAAGTGATAAGGGTCGAAATTTATTCATCCAATATAATTTTTTCAGGTGTTAGGGTAATGTTATGATATTATTTTTACCCATAATTACCTGATTTACCATTAACCATGGTAATAATGATAATTACCAAAGTTACTATTCATAATGCCCAAAAAAATGCATCCCATTAACATAATTTGGACCAAAGGATTCCAAATATGGAATCTATTTTT
The DNA here is from genome assembly GCA_963277665.1 of Viscum album. NCBI lineage: Eukaryota > Viridiplantae > Streptophyta > Magnoliopsida > Santalales > Viscaceae > Viscum > Viscum album. The sequence goes on along the minus strand of OY728153.1, from coordinate 323,772,332 downwards.
TCAAAATTCAAAACACAAATGTTTTAGTAATTAATTTAAAATTAATCTCATTGTTGAAAAAATGGGTTTTGTTTAAAACATTGCAAAAGATTAAAATATTTTAACATATGAATTCAATGTAAAATTAATGAAAATGACTTAAAATGTATTAAAATATAAAAATATATTCTATTTATACTTTAAAACCAGTCAATAATATATTTTAATCATATAAATTATATCGATGAAAAAAGTTGTTTTTAATTAAAATTTAGTGTATTTTTACTATTCATAAAAATAATAAAGTTATCAGAAAATGTAAAAAATTTATCCAAAGTAAAATTTTATATCCTGATTCGAAAGAAGAAGTTTATTTTGTCAAATTTAACTTATAAATATGTCAAAACTATATTGAAAATGGGTGGTCCATTAAAAGGCGGAAAAACCTCATTTTTTGAAAAATACTTATTTTATCCAAAAAAATATATTTTGTTCTCATACCATGTTCTAAAAAATGTGTAAGATGAATGATAATTTTATAAAATTCAAAATGTGGTTAATACTATTCATAACAGCTAGTTTATATATAATAATATTTTAATAATATATCATTGTTTTGTGAAACTCTATATCGCGTACAACGCAAGCTATCGAGGAAGATTGCTCTTGCGTGTAATGCAAGCCAAGTCATTGTTGCATGTAGTAAAAGATTCCTTTGGTGTTGCGTATAACATAATCAAAACTTAGTTCATTTATACATTGAAAAAAATATATACTCAATGTTTCGTGAAATGAATTCTATCAAAAGAACTTGAAATTGTGTGCAACACAAGCCAAGAATAGTGTTGTGTATATTGCAAGCTAATAGGGTGTTGCGTATAGTGCAAGCTAATCTTGGTGTAGCATACAACACAAGACATAAAAAAATTAAAAAGAATCTATCTCATAAGATCTCGTGGTGTTACATGTAGCATGGTCATTAGATCTTGTAAAAACATGTAGAAAATGAGGTATTCATTTACAATTTATTTTTCATGCTAAACCTTTAACAATTAATGAAAAAAGGTCTAAACCAATTAATGTTATTATGTATGAAAAATTAAAGGGTGTTAAATTAAAGTTCCAATCAAAACAATATAAAGGATCAACTGACCAATTGAAAAGATCTTTTCAAAGAACCTTTACCCCTCTTATTGAATATATGTATTTACTAACATTGAAGTTTTATGTGGATACAAGGTTAAAAAGTGGTAGTAGTTATATAGTTGATTTTGAAGAAAAAATGTAAAATCTTATTACTATTTTCAGGTACTCCTTGACCCTTCTTTTGGTTAGGCTTTGGTTGGGTCTCATTTAGGGGTTCATGAGGTGAAAACTTGGAAAATTTTGGAAGTTTCTATGCAGTGCATGGTTGACGCATGATTTTCCAAAAACATGTTCCCACTCAGTTGAAACCATGAAAACCCAAAAATTGGGGGTTTTCACATTTTTTGCATGGTTTGAAAAACTGTGTTCCCATCTAGGAGAAACGATTCACCCCATAGAAGGGGCACTCAATTAGGGTGCATAGTTTTTGAAACTATGTGGCCCCCTCTAAAAACCGTGCATGTGGTAATTTTTAATTCAAAAAATATATTTTGAAATACCGAAACCCCAAGTTTAAGTGATTTTCAATCCTCTTCTACCCTAACTAGAATTATTATTCCTTAGAGGATCCCTAGAGGTGATTCAGGATCCTCTAAACCTATTTTGAGTAGGATTGAATATCGTAGAACATCATTCGATCCCTCATCGGTAATAGATATTCTCTCATTCCTTCTCTCCCTCACTCTTCTTATCTCATCCTTTGGGTTTGTTAGATGTTCTATTATAGATATATATAAAATCTTTTGTTTTGTATCTTGGATCTATGTTTGATTACTTAATCTCCATTTTTAAAGTTCTTCGATTGTTCTTCCCATTGTGGGATTAATGATACGTGATCTTCATATTAAGGTAGGTGGTTCTGTCTAAGTTTGTTCAATTGTATAACCATTGATTTGTGTGATTTAAATTAAATTTATTTAAATTGTATTGTGAAAATATGATTTGATGTGAATTTGGATTTAAATTTATATGGTATGTATTTTGTGTAAAACCCCAAATTCCAATGAATTGGAGTCTAATTTGAATTTGATGGAAATTGTGAAATTTAATCTGTGAAACTAATTTTTGAAATTGGTATTTGATATAAATATATTAAATTTTTTTGATAAGAACACATTTTTGGATTTATTTTGGAAAAGGCATGATTTGATTAAAAACCCATGATTTTGTTTTTAAATAGAAATTGACATATTGAAATGGTAAATTGGGAAATTGTTTTTTAAATAATTTTAAAATAGTTTACCCATTGTTTATTGATTATTTGAGCACATGAAATACTAGGTAGTTAATGAGTTATTTGGGAAAAAATTATAGGATGGGAAGCCCTAGAAACAAATTGATGATTTATAACTCTAATAGTTACATACATTGTCAGGTCTTATCCCCAGTGGGATATTGATGAGTCCTCTCTAGCCAGCATCTGAGGGACGTGTGTGCACATTTCCATTATTACTATATGAGTGTGTGAGGATCCCATAACCTATAACTATTGTACCTATTATTAGATTAACATGTTGCTTGTTTGTGATTGTTTTTATATATATGAAATAGTTTGTAAAACTTCTTCACACATGCCTATGGATTTATATAAACTATTTTATATAAAATGTTTACTTAATCCATTGTTTTAAATGTTTCTATTAATTAAAATGAAGAGAATTTTTTGTTTTAAATATTCACTTGTATCTTCATGACTTTTTTATTTGAAATTAAAAGAATGATTTGGTTTATTTATTATTAGAATATTATATGGAACACTTGGTGAGACCTTATTGGGATTTTAGCTCACACCCTACCATTTCATTCAGAAATTTGAATATTTCCATCTGTTAGGTTCAAGAAAGGGTAAATCACCACTTAGAGGTTGACTCTTTGGGATTAGAGTACTATGTCTGTTGGGACCTTGGGTTATTCAGATTTTTTCTTTGTGGTTTTACTTTGGGTTTAAAAACCTTTTTGACTTCTGGTACCATTCTTCCTGTAGAGTATTGTTTTGAGCATACTAACTTGTATCTGTTTCTTCCACTATTTTTGTGGAAAAAAATTTCCCACCTTTATCTTGTATGATGCCAAGTGATAGTCGCCAACCCATGAGGATCGGGAAATCCCTTCAGGCCATGTAGTGACTATCTTGAGTATCAGAGTACCAGGTTATCTATTTAGGTTCATGAAAAGGTGGTATCAAAGGGAGGTTAATAATATTTCCTTGATGTCAATATGAAATTTTTAATCTTGTCATGAGTTAGGAGGTAATTACGAGTGAGTACCTGGCCAGATCTCATCCTAATGAGCCTTAAGTCACTGGGGGTTGTTTAGGAAATATGTATTGATTATTAGTTCTATTATTTTCCCTAACTTTGATTTGGATATATAGAAATAAAAATCTATTTTATCTATCTAACATGATTAATTTCCATGTTACTCTTGTTTGAGTGTTGATCTATGTAACATTCTGACACCTTCAATTTTTTCTGCTGGTGTTTTCTAGAATCATGCCTCCAAGAAGATGTGTGAATTGGATCTAGGAGGAAGATTTTGATGAACCATAATGAGAAAATCCTCCCATGGACTCAAATCTAGTTCATCCTATTGTGTTTGTTGTCCAAGATCTCATACATGAACATGCACCCATTCTCGTTAAACCTCCTACTGTGGAACCTCATATGGATACACCTTTAAATAATTTTCTAGATTTCCTTCACTAAAATACACCAATGTTCCAAGGATAAAATGATCCTCAGGTGGATGAGGAATGGTTAAGACAAAGTGAACATTTTTTGAGTTCTTAAATATTTTTTATTCAATCAAGGTGAAATGTTCCACCTTCGAGATTGAAGGACCTAGTAGGAGATGGTGGGACACTATGGTGATGGAAAAGAAGCATGATGGATTAGAGTGGAAGGATTTTAAATTTATTTTCACTGACATGTTGTATCCATATTTTATGGTGTTGGATAAGGCTATCGATTTTTTCAAGCTCGAGTATGTTGACAAGACTATGAATGAGTATGAAAATCACTTTGTGAAGCTTTTTCAGTTTGCACCTATGATTATATCGAATAAGAAAATAAAGACTGGATGGTTTGAGATGGGACTTTAATAAGATATTTTTTATCCGGTTTTCCTATTGAATCTCTCTTCTTATATTGAGGTGTTAGATAGAGCGTTGATGGTTAAGCTTGATCTGGTTTTTAAGTCAGGTTTTTCAAGAGTTTCTTTTTCACCCAATGGTAGTTATATGAGTTCCTTTAAAGGAAAGAGAAATCTTGGTGATTTTTGGGGTGATTCTCAACATCAGGGTTCTTCGAAACCCCCTACAATTCTTGGAAGGGGGCCTTTTATTTACTAATAGTGTTGCAAGACTGAGTACTCTAAACAGGTATGCACTGAGGTAGCTAAGGTATATGGTTCATGCAGATGCTTAAGTCACTTGAAAAAAAAATCATGTCTATTATACTCCACATAGTGGTACATGATCATAGTCAAATAAAATTATTTCAATGAAATTAGATGCTTCATGAACTAAGGGTTTCTAGCCACAAGCATCTGGAATAAAGATTCTTCATGTAGTGGAAGAGTCTCCATAGAAAGTGGATGCGAGTTCAAGGACTATGATAGGTTCCATCACTATAGATTCATCTTTAGTTACTACTTCATTTGATATAGTTTCATATCATTCATTCATTTCAACCCATATTTTGATTATACTAAATCTTCATATAGAGCTTTTATGTTATGTGATGGATATAACTACACCCCTTATAATAAATAGAGATTAGGATCTTCATTATTATACTTGTGTGTTATCTTTATCAGTGATTGATCTTGATTGTGATTTTCTAGTTCTTGAAATGAAACCTCTTGATTTCATATTCAGTATGAATTGGATCATTGTCAATAAATCCTGATTTGATTGTTATCTTTGATGGGACTTCTTTATGATTCGTAATGGGGTATGATGTATCTTTCAAGGAGAATGGGACCCAAGGTCGAGTAGAGACATACCTTCATATCCAAAGTATGGGAAAGTAAAAAAAAATCTCTTTTTATCTAGAGTGAGAAAACTTTTGTGATGATCTCCCTCTAGTTGTTATTGAGTTTCTTGAAGTCCTTTCTGCTAACTTATCTAGTTTTCCACCATCAAGGGAGTTAGAGTTTTCTATTGATTTAGTTTCAGGTACTTATTTTGTGTATATTTTCTCTTACCACATGGAACTAGCTAAAATGAAATATTTGAGGACTTAGTTGGATGATATTTTGTAGAAAGACTTTATACACCTGAGTGTGTCACCTTGGGCATTGTCTATTCTCTTTTCTAAGAATGTTTATGGGTCACTTCATGTTTGTGTGGATTACTAAAAACTCAATCATGTTATGGTAAATAATAAGTATTAATTTTCATGTATTGATGGTATATTTGACTACTTGAAAGGGAAAAGTTATTTTTGAATATTGATCTTCGATCTGGTTATCATCAGTTGAGAATAAAAGAATCTTAAATTCATAAAATTGCCTTTTGGAGTAGGTATGGACATTATGACTACATTTTCCTGCCATTCTATAACGACACAAAGTTTCATTAATGGAAATCCCTCTTGATCTAATTAAATGTCTCTTTATGTAAAATGTTTATATAAAATGTCAACTTCTTTGGTTTTATGTTAATAATTGTGACCATTTATTTTATATTTCTTGAATAACATGATTAGTATAAATATAGGGATTTAACAAACTCAATTTACTCAGACAAAGGAAGCGATGGCATCATCCAGTAGAATTTCTCCATACGAAGCCCATTTGTCAGAGTTCGGAAAAGAGGTGGCATCTTTGGGCTTCGCTCTTGACCAAGCACAAGCTGAGCTTCATCATTTCAAGCTCGAACGGGACCGTCTATGGGAAAAGTGGAAGTTGATAGAGATTACCACTCAAGCGATGTTATCCGAGCCACCCCAAGAGTCTGTCACCATCACACACCTTACCCTTAGGTCTTATGCGGCTATTTTAAAGGGTTATGTAACAAATCTCTAGTACTATGTTCATGTACATTATTTCTTTGTATATAATAATGAATATACTTTCTTGTCATTATTGATGCACTGTAAATAGTTTTTAAAGTACAAATAGTGTTTTTAGTTATTATTTAATTAAGAATTCTGTTTTATTAAATTAAGGGATTTTTGAATTAAATAATATTTTTATAAAATATTATTATTATTATTAAATTAATTTTTATTAAATATAAATTATCTTATAATTTTATGAATGCAATTGTAATTTTTATTAATGTTTGAAAGCCAATTTTCTCAAAACCCGTGAATTTTTTATAAATGTCGGTTTTTATTTTAAAAGTTAAAATTAACATATTTAGAAAATTATTTAGATAAAATAAATTCTATTTTTGGAATTAGTACATCGAAATTATCCAATGGTTAATTTTTCATAATTTTCTGAGACAGTCAAATTTTTGGGTAAAAATTAAATACCGTTTAAATATATAATGTGATTTATGACAACATAATGACCTAATAGTGATGTAATAAAATACTATAAGCTTTATTTTCGGCCAATATATCTTTTTCCATTAAAATAATTTGATTTTGGATTTTTTTGACTTATTTTACAAAGCATTAATGGACCCCCCAAGACTTATTAAACATCTTGTCTTTTTAAATTATTTTCCATGGGAGTGTGACTCACCTCTACATAAGAAACCCCATTATTTTAAGAATTTCTGACTTTGGCCTTATAAAATATTGTTTTCGTCTCCACTTTTCCAAAAACCATGGGCAAAAACCATGAGCTGATTTGTGGTTTGGATTAGTTTAATGTAAGGGGTCCCAAACCTAAATAATAAAGAATTCACTCACCTTTCCTATATAAACCCACCCAAGCTCCCACTTCCTCCTCACTCAAAGCCTTTTGAGTTCGTCCAACCTTCTCCCTACTCTCTCTAGAGTCCTCCCAAGGTGCCCCGAGCTCCCAATAAGCCTCTCTCAAGCTTCTCTCAAGCCTTTGGAAGCACACTTCCAAGTAAGGATTTTTCTTCCTCTCACCTTTTTTGTCCAATTTTCTTAATATTGTTATGCCCTTTTAATTTCGATTATAAATGATGGGGTATGTTTTCACACCTCCCCCATACTTCCCTCTTATTTTTTTAATGATGGGATACCCCTTTCTCTCTCATTAAATGCCTCTCATGTACACTCGTTACTATGTCGAAATTCCGAAAGGAACTTCTCTCTCCTCATTTACATTCAAATAATAATTTTGTATCATGAATCTAAATTCCATTAAAATTGTTGAGATATATATCTATATGACCCCCCCCCCCTTACTTTCCATTTCATGTAGATATGATGATACACCCCTTTCTCTCTCATCAACCATTTTTATGAATTCTTATATCACGTCGTTACGCTGCCGAAATTGCACCGATTTTCTAAGCCAATGCCATTGTGTAGTGAATACCATGCCCATTTCTCCATCAAGGGTATTCACCTTCATGCACATTTACTTATTGATTATAAAGTTTCATTCCACATTCCTTTTTCATGGAATAAATGATTATGTTTTATGAATCCATGTTTTATGATCCATGTGGCACACTTATGCATGAAATGAAATGTTTAAGAAGGGTACACCCTTATAGCGCTCCAATGCATTGGGTAAAGTATATGTAACGACCCAAAGTTTTTCAATGGAAAATTCCCTTCTTATATCTATGTCATAAAAACACAAAATAATGAACTACTAAGTGATAAGTGACCTTTAAACAAAATTTTGTCACCCCTATGTTTGGAATTTTAAAAATCCAACATTCACGGTTGTGTTCGAGATAGTTTTTGGAGTCCAATGAAACAAAAAAAAATTGGTGAATAGTAACCTACCCTTATGAATAGTAACCTACCCTTATGAATAGTAATATGAACCTTATGAATAGTAAATAAGAGTAACATTACCTATGAATAATAAAATAAAATTTAGACATCATAGAAAGTGATAATTCGACCTTAGTAAACGCTTTTGGTATTTTATAAGTCATAAATAATTAATTATAATTAATTAATTAATTTAAAAGAATATTTATTTTCCTGAAATATATTCATAAATTATTGAATCAATTTATAATAGTTTTTAGATAATTTTATAAGACCCTAAGTAATTTTTGAAAGAACTGCAAAATCAGTTTTAATTTTAAAAACTGTTTTTTTTAGTAAATTATGATTTTAATTAAATATTAAATATTTAAAAAAATTATTTTTGAAAAATGGACTTCATTTTTGGATTCTACACGTCGAAAAATGGTTGGGGTAAAATTTTGGTATTTTTCTGAGATACTAGAATTTTTTATGAATAGTAGAATACATTAATTTATCATATAAATACATTTTAATTAAAACCCACTATTCCTGACATCACAAGTGATGTAAGCACCCAAATCCCGAATTCACAATTCAAATTTACTATTCATAGTCATCCAAGACTCACTATTCCTTGTCTTAGGTGAAATTAATAAACTAATCAATTTTATATTAAGGAAACCCCTCTCCCCTCCACTATAAAAGCCACCCTTCACTCCCTCTTTTCCTCACACCTCTCAAGCTCCAAACCTTCTCTAAATTCTGCCCAAACACCTTCCCTAGCTCACCCCCCACGTCCAAAAGCTTCTGGTCTCATCAAAAGACCAAGCCTATCTTCCTTAAAGAGGATCTCAAGAGGAGGATTCTAAAGGTAATTTCTCTCTCTCTTCTCCTTTAATTTCCTTTAAAGTTCAAGTTCCTTTCTTGATCTCTCTCTATCTATATTCATCCAAATTGTTCTGTAAATCCAGTATTATATATATACTTTAATATTATGATTCTAATGGTATATTATATCACCCCACTCTCTTTCCCTCTTCCTTTTATTTTATTAAAGAGAACATTGTTCATGTGGTGATAATTTATCACCTTCAAAAACAACATGCTCTCTTCTTCCATTTATACCTTCAATATGGTCATGAAACCATTTTTATGGTTAAACCAGAATGTTTTATATGTATTATGTTCTATTTTAAGTTCTGGAAATAACCTATGGCCTTATTACTAAGTTAAATGTTAAAACAAGATCGTTGTGATCCAAAAACCGCTCAAATTAACCCAAATAACCATCATTAAATTTTTGTCTAATGATTCATCCACTTGGATCTAATATAACTCATTATAAAATCATTAAAGATTCTATAATATCATTTATTACATGTAATATCAGTTCTGGATGTTTACCCATGATCTACCCAAACATCAATTTAAGAATACAAGTGGACCGTTCAAGAAAACCATAAAAACGAACATCACCGAACAATGTTTTTAAACTCTATAAGTCATCCAAAGGAACATAATATGAAATAATGAAACCATAATGAACCCTATTAATGTATAAAAGGTTCTGGAATTTTTAATTAATGAATATAATGTCATTATACAGGACATTAAAGAGAAGGAGGCATTCGAGTACAAGGTAAGGGGAAATCTCGAACCCAATTTTCTTCCTTCGGGTTATCCTTCTTTCACTCCATTTTTTGATATGGTTACTCGTCAAAGATCATAATTTCCTTTAATTTTCTGGGATATACATGTTTTTCACTGGTTTTTATGTCCATCAAAATGTTTTCCAAAAGAACTCTTCTTTCAAGATCTCACCTTTTACCTCTCATTCAAGGTTGATAGTTCTTGTATCAAGTATGTTGTTCCCTATTTCTTTTGGGAACCCAAATCTTATGAATGTGTTATTATGAGATAAAACCCATTCCTTTCCATGGTTTATTTATGTACATGTTTGATATGTGTTCTATGTGGCAAGCATGACAATGATAATATTATGATGTGACGGGTGCGCCCGGAATTATATAGCGCAATATGAATGTTTAAATGTGACGGGTGCGCCCGGAATTATATAGCGCTCCAATGCATTGGGTAAAGTGATGAATCTCATGAGTAAATGTGAAATGATGCGTGAACATGATGCTAGCTTTGTTCACAAGTATGTGTGGTAGTTAACCACTAAGACATGATGTTTCATTTTTATGCTTTGCCACATTTCAAGTTTATTGTTTATGCTCCTCTCATGTTCAAGATCTTCTTCCTATGTCATGATTATGCTCACCCCATGCTATGTTGTTATTATCTATCCTCTTACTGGGATTTTAGCTCACCCCTTTTGATGTATATCCTCAGGTGGATACATGTACTAAGGAGAGGACAAGTGCTACTAAGAAGCTATAGAAGAAGAGATTAAATGAATTGTTATGCTTGATGGTGTACTTGTTATGTGTAGTCCTAGTTTGCCCAAGACACTAAACCTCTAGATCCTCCATGTGTAATACTATTATGTTGTTTATCTTTGAAATGATGTAATAGTAATGTAAGAAAAGGTCGGGTCGCAATAGTAGGTATCAAAGGAAAGGTATAGTTAATTTGGGAATTAGGATTAGTGAACCCTAAAGAAAACCTCTAGCATGAGACTAAGTACAAATATGCACACAAGGATATTTACCTAGGGATCCCATATGTTATGTTTTGGTATAATTGTTTAAAAGGATAAGTTATTCATGACTTGTTTACTTATGTTTTGTTCTAACCTTTTCTATTTTAGAAAATGGTGGGAACCAGGAGAAATCAGGCCAACAACTCTTGCGAAGTCCAATGCAACGATTGCCCAAACGACATCCCCAATGATTTTGGAGGTGGAGTTCAAAACTTCATGGCGATGCTTACCCAATTATCTCGGGTTATGAATAATAACCATAATAATGGGGAACGTCCTCCTTTACCAAATAGGGAGCATCTAGCTATCGAATGTTTTATGCGGCAACGGCCACCGACGTTTTGTGGATCTTCTGATCCACTAGTTGCGGAACAGTGGGTCAACTCCATGGAGAAGATCTTTTTTGTTCTTCACTGTTCCGAGACGGAGAAGGTGACTCTAGCCATTTATCGTCTAGATGGAGAAGCTGATCAATGGAGGGCTTTGATTAAGAACACCAAGCCAAGGGATGAAATTGAAGAGATGGAATGGGAAGACTTTAAGATAATGTTTCTTAATAAGTACTTCCCATGAACTCTTCACACGAAGATGGAGAGAGAATTCATAGAGCTCAAGCAAAAAGAAGGAGAATCTATCACAACCTATGAAGCAAATTTCACAAGGCTCGCAAGGTATGCTTTGGGTTTTGTTATCAACAATGATAGCAAAATTGATAGATTCTTTAGTGGATTAAAACCACATCTTCGAAAAGCTCTTGCAATTCGAGAATTTGGGAGTTATGAAGAAGTTGTTCGGTGTGCTCTCAAGGTGGAGATGGAGTTTGGATAATGGTCCCATATCTATGGTGATAAGAAAAGAAAGATGTAGTTTCAAGCTGGTGGATCTAGTGATAAAGATGGGAAGAAAACACAACGACCCACTTGCCAAAAATGTGGGAAGTTGCACAGTGGGAACTGCCTCAAAGGGACGGGGCAATGCATCAAATGTGGGAAAGAAGGACACCTAGATCACGAGTGTCGAAGAGACATGAAAAGGAAGGATAATGTAGCCGATGAAAGGAGATAACCACTCGTGGTTCAATGCTAAAACTGTAAGGAGCTAGGGCACTATTCAAACCAGTGCACTAAACCTCGAGCTTTCAAGGGTAATCAGCGCCAACAACCACCAAAGCCAAAGGAACAAGGGAAGGCTTATTCCATCACTACTGCGGAGGTGGAACATGATAATGAAGTCGTACAAGGTACACTTCCTATTCACTTAAGAATGGCAAAAGTATTATTTGATTCTGGTTCTACGCATTCCTTTATATCTTGCAAGTTTGCTAGAACTATAGAATCGAAGCCCTGAAACCTTGAAGTAGAGATATCTGTAAAAACACCAAGTGGTGCAATCATTGCAACCCAAGTGTTTGATTCTTCTCATGTTGACGTATGTGGGAAGATTCTTCCGGCAAATCTCGTAATACTTCCCTTGGTGGAATTCGACGCTATAATGGGAATGGATTGGCTCTCGTTATATAGAGCACATATCAACTGTCGGGAAAAGGAAATATATTTTCATATTCCGAACCATCCCATGCTCCTCTACAAATTCAAGGAAGATCATGAATCTCCATTGAGAAATCCTTCAATGGTGTGGGTGATGATTCCCTATGAAGAAGCATACCTCGCCCAAATGTTTGAGTTGAAGGAAAGTTCCAACCTTGAGGAAATGCCCATCGTAAGGTAATACGGCGATGTATTTCCCGAAGAGTTACCCGGAATTCCCCCGGATCGTGAGGTAGAGTTCTCAATTGAACTCATACCCGGAGCTACTCCTATCTCAAAGTGCCCCTATAGGATGGCTCCTATCGAACTGGAGGAGTTAAAAAAGCAGTTGTAAGAGCATCTAGACAAAGGGTTAATACGCCCTAGTGCATCACCTTGGGGTGCGCCAGTGCTCTTTGTGAAGAAGAAGGATGGAACCATGCGGCTGTGTATCGATTATCGGGAACTCAACAAGATCACTATAAAGAACAAGTATCCTATCCCAAGGATTGATGACTTGTTCGATCAGTTAAGAGGAGCTCAATACATCTCAAAGGTGGATCTTCATTCTGGATATCATCAAGTAAAGGTGAAGAAGGAAGATATTCAGAAGACTGCCTTCCGTACAAGGTATGGGCACTATGAGTTTTTGGTGATGCCCTTCGGACTTACTAATTCCCCTGCAATCTTCATGGATTTGATGAATAGAGTCTTTAGACATTACCTTGACAAATTTGTGGTAGTGTTTATTAATGATATTCTCATTTACTTCAAGAGTAAGGAGGAACATGAAGAACATCTAAGACTTGTGTTGGCGACATTGAGAAAGGAGAAGTTGTACGCCAAGTTCAGCAAGTGTGACTTTTGGATGAATCAAGTCACGTTCTTGGGACATGTGATCACAAGAGAGGGAATTTATGTGGACCCTTCAAAGACAAAGGTGATTGAGGAATGGCCCAGGCCCTCTAGTGTCACAGAAATCCGTAGTTTTCTTGGATTAGCTAGGTACTATCGACGTTTTGTGAGAAACTTCTCACGATTGTCATTCCTGCTAACTAAGTTAACAAGGAAAGGGGTAAAGTATGTCTGGACGGATGAATGTGAGGGAAGCTTCAAGGAGCTAAAGAGAAGGCTAATCATTGCACCTGTACTCACACTACCGAAAAGTGGAGAAAGTTTTGTGATATACAGTGATGCTTCAAAGAAAGGCTTGGGTTGTGTACTCATGCAAAATGATAATGTGATAGCCTATGCCTCACGACAGTTGAAGATCCATGAGCAGAACTAACTGACGCATGATCTAGAGCTGGCAGCCGTGATTTTTGCCTTGAAAATCTGGCGGCATTACCTTTATGGTGAGAAGTGTGACATATACACCGACCACAAGAGCCTAAAGTATATATTCACACAAAATGATCTCAACATGCGTCAAAGGAGATGGTTAGAGCTAATCAAGGATTACGATTTCTCTATTCACTATCATCCTGGAAAGGTGAACAAGGTAGCTGATGCTCTAAGCAGGAAAGAACCTTCTACTCTATCCATGTTGAGGATTGAGAAAGACCCTATCTTCTTGGATATGAAAAGGATGGATTTGGGAATCGTAAGGGCAGGGGATACATCCTACCTTGCCCAAATGATTGCGCAACCATCCATCCAACAGAAGATTAAGGAAGCACAAAGGGATGATGTGGAGATACAAAAGAGGGTGAATGCAGTAAAGGAAGGGAAGCTGCAAGAGTTCCATATCGACGATGATGGTGTGATTCGGTCTGGAACGTGGCTTTGTGTGCCTTCATCACTCGGAATAAAGAAGGAGCTATTGGATAATGCACATAGCTCAACTTTCTCTATTCATCCTAGCAGTACCAAGATGTATCGTGATCTCCGAGAACACTTCTGGTGGGATAACATGAATAAGGAGATTGCGGAATATATATCAAGGTGCTTGGTGTGTCAGCAAGTTTAAGATGAGCAGAAAAAGTCCAAAGGTATGATGCAGCCATTACCTATACCCATGTGGAAATGGGAAAATTTCACTATGGACTTTGTCATGGGTCTCCTGAAAACGTCAAGAGGAAATAATACGATATGGGTTGTGGTTGACCGACTCACCAAGACTGCCCATTTTATCACTATTCAGGAAGACCTCTCACTTGAACAACTTGCAAGGATATATGTGAAAGAAGTAGTGAAGTTGCACGGTGTTCCACTCTCGATTGTCTCTGACCATGATCCAAGGTTCACTTCTAAATTCTGGAGGAGCCTTCAACATGCTTTGAGTACTGAATTAAATTTCATCACGGCCTATCACCCCCAAACTGATGGCCAGTCTGAAAGGACTATTCAGACACTTGAAGATATGCTAAGATCATGCTCTCTGGAATTCAAAGGTGGATGGGATCAGCACCTTCCATTGGTTGAGTTCTCATACAACAATAGCTTCCACTCGAGTATTCAGATGGCTCCGTATGAAGCTCTTTATGGGAAGCGATGTAGAACTCCAACCTATTGGGATGAAGTTGGAGAACGAAAACTACTTGGTCCCGATCTTGTTCAAGAGATGACAGAGAAGGTTCAAGTCATCCAGAAACATATCAAAGCTTCTCAAAGTCGGCAAAAGAGCTATGATGACAATCGTCAAAGGGACTTGGAGTTCGATGTTAGAGATAAAGTCTTCCTTCGAATATCTCCATGGAAGAGAGTCATGCGATTCGGGAAGAAAGGGAAGCTAAGCCCAAGGTACATTGGCCCCTTCGAGATCCTTGATCGTATAGGAGCCATGGCCTATTGTCTGGCACTTCCACCGAATATGGCTCAAGTTCATGATGTGTTTCGCGTATCACTACTGAGGAAGTACATTCCAGACCCCTCACATGTACTAACCTCAGAGGTGGTACAGTTGGAATATGATCTCTCATATGAGGAGTAGCCGGTAAAAATTCTGGACCGAAGTGATAAGGTTCTGCGCAACAAGACAACCCGCCTTGTCAAAGTGTTGTGGAGGAACCAAAAGTTTGAGGAAGCAACTTGGGAAACAGAAGAGGCAATGAAGGAGAAGTACCCTCACCTATTTGTGTAAAGTGAAATTTCGGGGGCGAAATTTCTTAAGGGGGGGAAGAATGTAACGACCCAAAGTTTTTCAATGGAAAATTCCCTTCTTATATCTATGTCATAAAAACACAAAATAATGAACTACTAAGTGATAAGTGACCTTTAAAAATAATTTTGTCACCCCTATGTTTGGAATTTTAAAAATCCAACATTCACAGTTGTGTTCAAGATAGTTTTTGGAGTCCAATGAAACAAAAATAATTTTTGGTGAATCGTAACCTAACCTTATGAATAGTAACCTACCCTTATGAATAGTAATATGAACCTTATGAATAGTAAATAAGAGTAACATTACCTATGAATAATAAAATAAAATTTAGACATCATAGAAAGTGATAATTTGACCTTAGTAAACGTTTTTGTTATTTTATAAGTCATAAATAATTAATTATAATTAATTAATTAATTTAAAATAATATTTATTTTCCTGAAATATATTCATAAATTAGTGAATCAATGTCTAATAGTTTTTAGATAATTTTATAAGACCCTAAGTAATTTTTGAAAGAACTGCAAAATCAGTTTTAATTTTAAAAACTGTTTTTTTAGTAAATTATGATTTTAATTAAATATTAAATATTTAAAAAAATTATTTTTGAAAAATGGACTTCATTTTTGGATTCTACACATCGAAAAATGGTTGGGGTAAAATTTTGGGATTTTTCTGAGATACTAGAATTTTTGATGAATAGTATAATACATTAATTTATCATATAAATACATTTTAATTAAAAACCACTATTCCGGACATCACAAGTGATGTAAGCACCCAAATCCCAAATTCACAAGTCAAATTTACTATTCATAGTCATCCAAGACTCACTATTCCTTGTCTTAGGTGAAATTAATAAACTAATCAATTTTATATTAAGGAAACCCCTCTCCCCTCCACTATAAAAGCCACCCTTCACTCCCTCTTTTCCTCACACCTCTCAAGCTCCAAGCCTTCTCTAAATTTTTCCCAAACACCTTCCCTAGCTCACCCCCCACGTCCAAAAGCTTCTGGTCTCATCAAAAGACCAAGCCTAGCTTCCTTAAAGAGGATCTCAAGAGGATGATTCTAAAGGTAATTTCTCTCTCTCTTCTCCTTTAATTTCCTTTCAAGTTCAAGTTTTTTTCTTGATCTCTCTCTATCTATATTCATCCAAATTGTTCTGTAACTCCAGTATTATATATATACTATAATATTATGATTCTAATGGTATATTATATCACCCCACACTCTTTCCCTCTTCCTTTTATTTTATTAAAGAGAACGTTGTTCATGTGGTGATAATTTATCACCTTCAAAAAACAACATGCTCTCTTCTTCCATTTATACCTTCAATCTGGTCATGAAACCATTTTTATGGTTGAAACAGAATGTTTTCTTTGTATTATGTTCTATTTTAAGTTCTGTAAATAACCTATGGCTTTATTACTAAGTTCAATGTTAAAACAAGATCGTTGTGATCCAAAAACCGCTCAAATTAACCCAAATAACCATCATTAAATTTTTATCTAATGATTCATCCACTTGGATCTAATATAACTCATTATAAAATCATTAAAGCTTCTGTAATATCATTAATTACATGTAATATCAGTTCTAGATGATTACCCATGATCTACCCAAACATCAATTTAAGAATACAAGTGGACCGTTCAAGAAAACCATAAAAACGAACATCCCCGAACAATGTTTTTAAACTCTATAAGTCATCCAAAGGAACATAATATGAAATAATGAAACCAGAATTAACCCTATTAATGTATAAAAGGTTCTAGAATTTCTAATTAATGAATATAATGTCATTATACAGGACATTAAAGAGAAGGAGGCATTCGAGTACAAGGTAAGGGGAAATCTCGAACCCAATTTTCTTCCTTCGGGTTATCCTTCTTTCACACCATTTTTGATATGGTTACTCATAAAAGATCATAATTTCCTTTAATTTTCTGGGATATACATGTTTGTCACTGGTTTTTATGTCCATCAAAATGTTTTCCAAAAGAACTCTTCTTTCAATATCTCACTTTTTACCTCTCATTCAAGGTTGATAGTTCTTGTATCAAGTATGTTGTTCCCTATTTCTTTTGGGAACCCAAAGCTTATGAATGTGTTATTATGAGATGAAACCCATTCCTTTCCATGGGTTATTTATGTACATGTTTGATATTTGTTCTATGTGTCAAGCATGATAATGATAATATTATGATGTGACGGGTGCGCCCGGAATTATATACCGCAATATGAATGTTTAAATGTGACGGGTGCGCCCGAAATTATATAGCGCTCCAATGCATTGGGTAAAGTGATGAATCTCATGAGTAAATGTGAAATGATGCGTGAACATGATGCTAGCTTTGTTCACAAGTATGTGTGGTAGTTAACCACTAAGACATGATGTTTCATTTTTATGCTTTGCCACATTTCAAGTTTATTGTTTATGCTCCTCTCATGTTCAAGATCTTCTTCCAATGTCATGATTATGCTCACCCCATGCTATGTTGTTCTTATCTATCCTCTTACTGGGCTTTTAGCTCACCCCTTTTGATGTATATCCTCAGGTGGCTACATGTACTAAGGAGAGGACAAGTGCTACTAAGAAGCTATAGAAGAAGAGATTAAATGAATTTTTATGCTTGATGTTGTACTTGTTATGTGTAGTCCTAGTTTTCCCAAGACACTAAACCTCTGGATCCTCCATGTGTAATACTATTATGTTGTTTATCTTTGAAATGATGTACTAGTAATGTAAGAAAAGTTTGGGTCTCTATAGTATAGTATCATGATACGTCATGTGCAATTAGTGTTGACTCATGCTAATTCAAGTGCAACGAGGGTTTACTTGTGCTTCATGTGCAATGAGGATTTACTCATGCTCCATGTGCAATGAGCCTTGCCTCATGCTAATTCCATGTTAAGTGTTGTTCCCACATTTCCATGTTATGATTATAATGCATTATCATGCCTTTATGTTCATGTTTCTCTTGTGATCTATTGATATGCCTATTTTCTAACATGTATTTTACTCCTCATGTATTCCATGTTTATTCCCTTACTGGGCTTTATAGCTCACCCTTTTCTTATGCATGTCCTCAGGTTATCCCATGCAATGCTAAGTACGAGGGAATGTAGTGGTCATGTAAAGGAAGTTTTCAATAAAGATGTTGTATTTCATGTTTTAAGTTGTTATGTAATTATCCTAAGCCCCAAAGACATTATACCTCTAGATCTTCCATATTGTATCAAGTGAATAGTTTATATAATAAATCATGTTTAAGTTTGTAATAAAAGAAGGGTTATCATAGTTGGTATCAGAGGATAGGTTTAGTTATTTTTGGTATTAGGATTAGAAAACCCTAGTAAAGCCTTAGAGACAAGACTATGTATAATAAAAACATCCCTAAGTTTTGGTAAGTACTAAGTGAGTGGTTTATCAACCAAATACATACCTGTCTTGATATGAGCATGTAGATATGGCTCTGGCACAGATGTATCCTAGGGATAAAACCCAAAAACACCGCTTTGAGCTAGACTCGAACGGGAACTGGTGCATAACAATGGGTCTTGCTGCACTCTTGGTTACGATACTCCCGGGGGATATGTTTTGATAAATTCAAAAGATTAGTATGAACCCTTATTAAGGAAATTAAAAAAAAAATTCCCTAAGAATATATGTTAGAAAGTAGGTCATGAAAATCCTAGATTGAAGCCTATAGACTCATGAGTTAAGGAAATAAAAGTTTATTTATAAGTCATCAACTTTTGTATTTGGATTACCCTTTATGTGTTACCCCCTAACTTTCTTTTTATTCCAGCCAATAGTCGGTAATAGGAGGACTCGGGCTAAAAACCGATGTGAAGATCAGTGTGATGACTCTACTAATGAGATGCCCAATCCAATGGGAGCGGGAATCGCAAACTTTTTCACGCTTCTCTCTCAGATAACTCAAGATTTAAATAGAAACATGGGTCAAGAGGAACGTCCAAACCCCCCTAATAAGGAACAAGTCACTATCAAGAGCTTCATGAGACAAAGGCCTTCTACTTTTAGTGGATTATCTGATCCCATGATCATTGAACAATGGATCAACTCCATTGTAAAGATCTTCTCCATCCTTAAATGTTCTGAACAAGAGAAGGTTCTCTTGGCATCTTATCGTATAGAGGGTGAAGCTGATCAATGGTGGACGTTGATCAAAAATACAAAGCCTAGGGAGGAGATTGAGGCGTTGGAATGGAAGGATTTCCGAAATATGTTTTTCGATAAATATTTTCCGCGCACCCTCCGGCTTAAGATGAAAGGGACTTCCTTTCCCTCAAGCAAAAAGAAGAATAATCTGTTGGAGAGTACGAGGAAAACTTCACAAGTCTTTCACGATATGCTTCTGGCTTTTTCGTTACCCCTGATTGCAAAGTTGACCGCTTCTTTGGTGGGTTGAAGCCTAGCCTAGGGAAATCATTAGCGATCTGTGACTTAGAAAGCTATGAGGAAATTGTCTGATGTTCCCTCAAGGTCGAAATGGAGATCGGGGAATCACAGGGGTATCATGGGGACAAGAAGCATCAGGTGGACTTCAATGCTGGCAGTCCGATGGATAAATCCAACGGTGGTAAGATGATCCATCACCCCACCTTCCAAAAGTGCGGTAAGAAGCACCCTGGAAATTGCCTCAAGGGGACGAGGAAATGCTTTAGGTGTGGAAGAGAAGGGAACCTAGCTGTTAACTATCGGCAAGAAATACCTACGGTTGCGACAGAGGAGAGGAACGCTCCGTTTGAACCTCAACGCATTGTTCATTGCTACAACTACAAAGAACCAGGTCATTTTTCAAATCAGTTCCCTAATACAAGGGTTTCGGAGGCAACCAATAACCTCCAAGGCAGCAAGGAAGATCTTTTTCCATCACTTCTGCTGAAGTGAACCCTGACAATGAAGTGGTGACAGGTATGCTAGTTATTCATTCAAGAATAGAAAATGTACTTTTTGATTTAGGTTCTACACATTCTTTTATATCTCAAAAGTTTAGTAGAACAATCCCAGCACCACCACAAATCATGGAAGTGAAGATGTTAGTGAGTACGGAAAATGGGGAAATCATTGCATCCCATGAATATAAGTCCTCCCCTGTTATAATCTGTGGATTTAATTTCCTGGCTAACCTTGTAATACTCCCTCTGGTGGAATTTTATGCAATTCTTGGCATGGATTGGCTTTCCTTATATAGAGCCAACATAAATTGTCGGGAAAAGGAAATCACACTCCATATGGAGAATCGACCCCCGATTCTTTACAAGTGTAAGGAGGAAGATGAATCTCCTTTAGCTTAATCATCTCAAACATGGATATTACTACCCTATGAGAACACGTATCTAGCTCAGATGATTGAGTCCAAGGAAGAAATCATCCTTGAAGAAATGCCTATTGTGAAGGAATTTGCTGAAGTGTTTCCTGAGGAACTGCCTGGTCTTCTTCCTAGAAGAGACGTTGAATTCTCAATATAACGTATACATGGGGCACTACCAATATCCAAGACTCTATATAGAATGGATGTCGTTGAGCTTGATGAGCTTAAGAAACAACTACAGGAGAATCTGGATAAAGGGTTTATACGCCCAAGTGCTTCACCATGGGGTGCACCAGTCCTCTTCATCAAGAAGAAGGATGGGTCAACGCGGATTTGTATCGATTATCGTGAACTTAACAAAATCACAATATAGAACAAGTATCCTCTTCCATGGATCGATGACTTTTTCAATCAGCTACGTGGAGCACAATACTTCTCCAAGGTAGATTTGCTGTCAGGATATTATCATGTAAGGGTGGAGAAGGAAGATGTCACCAAGACTGCTTTTCGTACAAGATACGGGCACTATGAATTCATAGTAATGCCTTTCGGACTCACCAATGCTTCAGTAATCTTCATGTACTTGATGAATAGAGTCTTTAAATATTACCTAGACAAATTTGTGGGAGTCTTTATAGATGATATTCTAATATACTCCAAAACCAAGGAGGATCATGAGGAGCATTTAAGAACTGTACTAGAGACTTTGTAAAAGGAGAAGCTCTATGAAAAGTACATAAATTGTGAGTTCTGGTTGAAGGAGGTCTCATTCTTGGGCCATATCATCACAAGCAATGGTATATCTATGGATCCCTCCAAAAAATATGCAATTGAGGGATGGCTGAGGCCAACATCGGTAACGAATATCCGTAGCTTCTTGGGGTTAGTTGGATATTATTGACGATTTGTGAGAAATTTCTCACGATTGTCCAACCCTCTTACCAAGATAACTCGAAAGGGAGTATAGTTTGCTTGGAGTGATGAATGCGAAGAAATATTCAAGGAGTTGAAAAGGAGTCTTATCACTACGCTAGTGCTCAATTTACCAACAAGTGGGGAACCTTTTTTGATATTCAGTTATGCTTCGAAGAAGGGATTAGACTGTGTGCTGATGCAGAATGATAAATTGATATCCTATGCCTCAAGACAATTGAAAATCCATGAGCGAAACTATCCAACACATGATGTGGAGTTGGAGGCGGTGATCTTTGCCTTGAAAATCTGGCGGCATTATCTCTATGGGGAGAAATGTGAGATATATACTGACCACAAGAGTCTTAAATATATATTCACACAGAAAGAGATTAATATGCGCCAGAGAAGATGGATAGAGCTCATCAAGGATTATGACTGTTCAATACATTACCACCCTGGGAAATCGAACAAGGTGGCAGATGCCCTAAGTAGAAAGGACCCAATGATTCTATCAATAATGAAAATTGATAAGGATCCAATCTTCTTAGACTTGATGAAGATAGAAATGGGAATAATAAAGAAGGGAACATCATCAATCCTTTCACAAATAATTGCTCAACCGTTTCTTTTGGAAAGGTTAAAGGATGCTTAAAAGGATGATGTGGGAATTCAAGAAAAAGTGGAAGATATCGAAAAAGGGAAATCCTCGTAGTTTAGTGTTAATGAAGAAGGAATTATGCGATTTGGGAAAAGACTATGTGTTCCATCAAGTCTGGAGCTGAAGAAGGAACTTTTGGATGATTCACATAGTTCAAATTTCTCTATTCACCCAAGGAGCACAAAGATGTATCGAGATCTCCGAGAAAACTTTTGGTGGGATAATATGAAGAAGGAGATTGCTGAATATACATCAAAGTGTATGGTGTGCGAGCAAGTGAAGGTAGAGAGGAAGAAGTCTAAGTGGATGATGTAACCATTGCCCATACCAGAATGGAAATGGGAGAACATCACCATGGACTTTGTCATCGGACTTTCGAGTACATACAAAGGCAAAAATGCAATCTGGGTTGTTATAGATCATCTTACAAAAACTGCACAATTCATTGCTATTCGGGAGGATTTATCATTGGATCAACTGGCACGAATATATATCAGGGAAGTGGTAAGGATGCATGGAGTGCCAATATCTATTGTGTTTGACCAAGATCCAAGATTCACCTCTAAGTTTTGGAAGAGTCTTCAAAATTCTCTAGATACTGAACTGAACTTCATTATGGCCTATCATCCTCAAACTAATGGCCAATCCAAGCGGACTATCCAAACACTTGAGGAAATGTTGAGAGCATTCTCAATGGACTTTAAAGGACGATGGGATCAACATCTTCCTCTGGTTGAGTTCTCTTATAATAACAGTTTCCACTCGAGCATCCAAATGGCACCATATGAAGCCCTGTATGGGAAGAGGTGTAGAACACCGGCATGTTGGGATGAGGTCGGTGAACATAAGCTGCTTGGACCAGAAATGGTCGAAGAAATGGTGGAGAAGGTGAAAACCATTCAGTAGCATATCAAGTTAGCCCAGAGTCGACAGAAGAGTTATGCAGATAATCGTCGACGAGACCTTGAGTTTAAAGTTGGAGACATGGTTTTTCTATGCATATCTCCATGGAATAAGTTCATGAGGTTTGGAAAGAAAGGTAAGTTAAGTCCAATGTACATCGGCCCATTCTAGATTCTTGATCGTGTCGAGGTTGTGGCCTATCGACTAGCACTTCCACCTACCATGGCCAAAGTACATGATGTCTTTCATGTATCCCTCTTAAGGAAGTACATATCGGACCCTTCACATGTACTCTCTTATGAGGTGGTACAGTTGGATGATGATCTTTCTTATTAGGAGAAACCAGTGAAGATCTTATATCATAGAGGAAAAAGTTCTACTAAATAAGACAGTGCCCCTCGTCCAGGTGTTGTGGCGAAACCACAAGTTGAAGAAGCGACTTGGGAATCGGAGGAAATGATGAAGCTGAGTAACCCACATCTGTTTTAGTGTGAGAAAAGGAAATTTCTAGGGCAAAATTTATTAAGGGGGGAATATTGTAACGACCCAAAGTTTTATTAATGGAAATACCTCTTGATCTAAATAAATGTCTATTTATGTAAAATGTTTATATAAAATGTCAACTTCTTTGGTTTTATGTTAATAATTATGACCGTTGATTTTATAGCCATTGAACATTGATCACATGATTAGTATAAATATAGGGCTTTAACAAACCCAATTTACTCAGACAAAGGAAGCAATGGCCTCATCCAGTAGAATTGCTCCATACGAAGCCCATTTGTCAGAGCTCAGAAAAGAGGTGGCATCTTTAGGCTTCACTCTTGACCAAGCCCAAGATGAGATTCATCATGTCAAGCTTGAACGGGACCGTCTATGGGAAAAGTGGAAGTTGATAGAGATTACCACTCGAGCGATGTTATCCGAGCCACCCCAAGAGTCTGTCACCATCGCACACCATACCCTTAGGTCTTATGCGGCTGTTTTAAGGGGTTATGTAACAAATATCTAGTACTATGTTCATGTACATTATATTTTTTTATATAATAATGAATATACTTTCTTGTCATTATTGATGCATTGTAAATAGTTTTTAAAGTACAAATAGTGTTTTTAGTTATTATTTAATTAAGAATTATATTTTATTAAATTAATGGATTTTTGAATTAAATAATATTTTAATAAAATATTATTATTATTATTAAATTAATTTTTATTAAATATAAATTATCTTATAATTTTATGAATGCAATTTTAATTTTTATTAAGGTTTGAAAGCCATTTTTTTCAAAACCCGTGAATTTTTTATAAATGTTAGTTTTTATTTTAAAAGTGAAAATTAACATAATTAGAAAATTATTTAGATAAAATAAATGTTATTTTTTGGAATCAGGATGTTGAAATTATCCAACGGTGAATTTTTCATAATTTTCTGATACAGTCAAATTTTTGGGTAAAAATTAAATACCGTTTAAATATATAATGTGTTTTATGACATCATAATGACCTAATAGAGATGTAATAAAATACTATAAGCTTTATGTTCTGCCAATATATGTTTTACCATTAAAATAATGTGATTTTGGGTTTGTTTGACTTATTTTACAAAGCATTAATGGACCCCTCAAGACTTATTAAACATCTTTTCTTTTTAAATTATTTTCCATGGGAGTATGACTCACCTCCACATAAGCAACCTCATTATTTTAAGAAGTTCGGACTTTGGCCTTATAAAATATTTTTTTACTATCCCCTTTGAAAAAACCCATGGGTAAAAACCATGAGCTGATTTGTGGTTTGGATTAGTTTAATGTAAGGGGTCCCAAAACTAAATAATAAAGAATTCAATCACCTTTCCTATATAAACCCACCCAAGCTCCCACTTCCTCCTCACTCAAATCCTTTGGAGTTCATCCAACCTATGCACTACTCTCTCTATAATCCTCCCAAGGTGCCCCAAGCTCCCAAGAAGCCTCTCTCAAGCTTCTCTCAAGCCTTTGGAAGCACACTTCCAAGTAAGCACAAGAGCCTCAGCCCAGTTGGTGAGGACTCGGTAGATGCATCCAAGATACCCGAGATCAAATCCGGGTGGAGGCATATTTTCAGGTACTGTAGCAGTGCTGTAGCAGGCACTATAGTAGGTACTGTAATAGGCACTGTAGCAGGCACTCTTCAGTACTGTAGCAGCCAGAACTATTCATCCATCTGGGCCTCCGGGCCACCGGTTTGGTCCTCGGGTCCTGCAAGGCTTTTGGGCCACCCAAGGCCTTCAGGACAGTTGATTCTCAAGTCCTTCAGTATACCTTAAGGTCTTAGGGCCACCCCAAGGCCTTCGGGCCACATGAATGTAGGCCCCAGACACACTACAAAAAAGGAGCAGCCCTAGAAGAGGATTCAGAGCAGGTGCACTCACCAGAGCAGAGCCAAATGGATTGTCAGAATGAGAGGGTATGGCTATGACATCGGTACCAGCCTGTGCTTGCACGAGAAGCCTAGCCAGACGGTCATGCAATGGTGGAGAGCTACTATCAAGATACAGATACTAGGGAGGGGCAGTTCCTTGTAGATAGTCTGGTTGAATTCCCTAAGACCTTTGGGTCAAGTAATCTATGAACCTACGGGCCTTGTAAGGGTTACCCCTCATCCCTTTAAAGGGGGGTTATCAAAAAAATCAATAAAAATGATGGCCTTCAGGCCATTAATGTAAGTAAGGGTTTTTCTTCCTTTTACCTTTTTGTCCAATTTTCTTAATATTGTTATGCCCTTTTAATTTCAATTATAAATGTTGGGGTATGGTTTAGAACCTCCCCCATACTGCCCTCTTATTGTTTGAATGATGTGAGACCCCTTTATCTCTCATTAAATTCCTCCCATGTACACCCGTTTCTTTGCCGAAATTCCAAAAGGAACTTCTCTCTCCTCATTTACATTCAATCAATACTTTTGTATCATGAATCTAAATTCCATTAAAATTGTTGGGACATGTATGTATATGACCCCCCCCCCCACCCCTTACTGTCCATTTTATGTAGATATGATGAGACAGCCATTTCTCTCTCATCAACCATTTTTATGCATTCTTATATCACGTCGTTATGCTGCCGAAATTGCACCGATTTTCTAAGACAATGCCATTGTGTAGTGAATACCATGCCCATTTCTCCATCAAGGGTATTCACCTTCATGAACATTTACTTATTGATTATAAATTTTCATTCCACATTCCTTTGTCGTGGAATAAATGATTATGTTTTATGAATCCGCGTTTTATGATCCATGTGGCACACTTATGCATGAAATGAAATTTTTAAGAAGGGTGCGCCCTTATAGCGCTCCAATGCATTGGGTAAATTATAGTATCATGATACATCATGTGCAATGACTATTGAATCATACTAATTCAAGTGCAACGAGGGTTTACTCGTGCTTCATGTGCAATGAGGATTTACTCATGCTCCATGTGCAATGAGCCTTGCCTCATGCTAATTCCATGTTAAGTGTTGTTCCCACATTTCCATGTTATGATTATCATGCTTTATCATGCCTTTATGTTCATGTTTCTCTTGTGCTCTATTGATATGCCTATTTTCTAACATGTATTGTACTCCTCGTGTATTCCATGTTTATTCCCTTACTAGGATTTATAGCTCACCCTTTTCTTATGCATGTCCTTAGGTTATCCCATGAAATGCTAAGTACGAGGGAATGTAGTGGTCATGTAAAGGAAGTTTTCAATAAAGATGTTTTATTTCATGTTTTAAGTTGTTATGTAATGATCCTAAGCCCCAAAGACACTAGACATCTCGATCTTCCATATTGTATCAAGTGAATAGTTTATGTAATAAATCATGTTTATGTTTGTAATAAAATCAGGGTTGTCATACATTTTGTCTAACCCATGATCCTATAGTCTTTAGGTATTTAATTAACATTATCTTCCATCAGTATCTGGATACTTTTGTGGTGGTATTTGTGGATGACATACTTGTTTACTCTAATTTTGAGGAGGATCATAGGCATTATTTGAGAGTAATTTTGGAATTATTGAGAAATCACCGAATTTATACAAAGCTATTAAAATTTATTTTCTGGATTTAGGAAGTGAAGTTATTTGAACACATGGTGTTGGAACATGGTATCTCATTTGATACTAAGAAGGTGAAAGCTATTGTTAAATTGGAACAACCATGATATGCTTTTGAGATTCAAATCTTCTTGGGACTAGTGGGATATTATATCCAGTTTGTAAAGGATTTCTCAATGTTGGATTCTTCAATAAACTATCTAAATTATAAGGGAGTAATGTTTATTTTGGATGAGAAATTTTAGAGTTATTTTTTTTTATATGAAACACCTTTTGAATTCTGCACTAGTGTAGAATCTTCCAGAGATCAGGTTGGGCTTTGTGGACTTTTGTGATGCATCAGGTTCATATTTGGGTTGTATTCTTAGGTATGGTGATAATGTCATTTCCTATGGCTCTAAAAAAATTATTCCACACAATATGAATTATCTGACCCATGAACTTTAACTTTTATTTGTGATGCACAAACTTAATATTTGGAGACATTACCTTTATAGAGAATTTTTTTACTGTGTATTCCGACCAAAAAAAGTCTTAGTTATATCTTCTCTCAAAAACATTTGAATATATGCTATAGGCATTGGGTGTAGTACATGTAGTCCTTTGATTTCAAAAAAACCAATACCCTGAGGAAAGGGAATGTTGTCATAGAGGCTTTGAGCAGGAAACTTCTAACCCAGGCTATGAAAGAATCATTGGAAGAGTGGAACTTGATGGATCTCTTTCTAGAATTTCATATTGGAGTTCATAAAATAGGGGTCAAGGTTTTTTAAAAAAGTTTTCAATTGACCTCCTCTCTTATTAAGATGATTCTACTAGAACAACATCTTGATGATGATTTTTATATAATTAGAGACTCTCTTTTTGGTTTGGTGACTATTGCTAAGTGGTAGTTCTCCATGGATGGTATTATATGTTTTCAGAATGATTTTTTGTACCGTTAGCAGTGAGAAAAGATGTAATGGGGATTTCTATGATTCCCTGTATGTTTTTTACCAAGGAACCACAAATATGTTCTATGAAATGTGATGACGATTCTAGTGGCTAGGTGTGAGACAGGGCATTTTTTATTTTGTTTCTCATTTTTATACATTCCAATAGGTCAAGTCCAAGAACTAGAGACCTTTGGACATTCTTCAAACACTTCCATTGCTGACTTTTAAGTGGTATAAGATCTCTATGGAATTTTTGGTTGGATTTTTTTGTAGCCAGAGAAAGAATAACGTGATATGGGTTGTGATCGATTGGATGACCAAATCTTCTCAATTTATAATCATTTTTTATAGAACCAAAGTTGAGGAGTTGGGAAATCTCTTTGTGAAAAAGATTGTTTGTTTGCAAAGAGTTCAATATTCTATAGTCTATAATAGATATCCCCATTTTTCTTATTGAATTCAGATAGGCCTTAAGGAGGCATTGGGATATTATGTTCTTTTGAGTATGGTATACCATCTGTATTCGGATGGACAGGCTGAGAGGGCTATACAGATTGTTGAGGATATGCTGCATGCCTACATTCTTTACTCTTATGGGGATTGGGATGGCCATTTAGTACTGGTTGAGTTTTCTTATGACAATAGTTACTAGTCTATGGTCAGGATAGATCCTTTTGAGACCTTGTATGGCTGGCCTTTTAAATCTCCATTATGTTAGTCAGAGATCGGTGAAATTTCCTTGGTTGGAACGATATTGTTTTATGATATGACAAAAAATATTCATTTGATTATTTAGATAATGTTGAAAAAATTGATCTGGTATAATTATTTTGTTGATTTTTGTTGTAGACCATTTGAATTTTCAGTTGGTGATCGAGTGTTCTTGAAAGTTTCACCTTGTTTGGGTCATCAACGGCTTGGGAGGAAAGAAAAGATTACTCCTTGTTTTATGGGACCTTTTAAGTTTTTTGAAAAGGTGGGAAAAGTGTATTACTATTTATAACTTTTTATATAGTTTACATCGATACATAACATGTTACATGTATCACAGTTGTGAAAGTATCTTTCTGATCTATCTCACGTTCTGAGATAGAGTGATCTCAATGTTGAACCTAATTTATTAATGACCAAACATCCAATTAGGATTGTTGATTTTGAATCCAAGTTACTTCATGGGAGTATTATAACTCTAGTTCAAGTGTTATGAAATCATGGTTCTGATACTCATGAGACTTGGGAGAGAGGGGCACTGATGAGTGAGCAGTGGCCTCATTTTTTGGAATGGAGACTTCTTGGTAGGCTTTATGGGGACATAAAGTTTATATGGTGTGAAGGTTTTAACATCTTGTTACTATTTTTAGGTTCTCCACAACCCTAATTTTGGTCATGCTTTAGTTGGGTATCATTTAAGGTTTCTTTGGGGGAAACTTGGAAAATTTTGGAAGTTTTTGGGTAGTGCACATTTGGCGCACGATTTTCCCAAACCACGCGCCCACCCAGTGGAAATCGTGAAAACCCCAATAGTGGGGTTTTTCACAGTTGGTTCATGGTTTGAAAAATTTTTCTCCCTTATAAGTGGTACATGGTTTGGGAAACCATGCATCCCCCTATAGGAAACTGTTCACACAATAATTTTTTGTTTTAAAAGTTTATTTTAAAATCCTAAAACCCCTGGTTTAAGTTCCCGATGAGAATATTCAACCCTAACTCAAATTATTATTCCCTGGAGGCTCCCTATAGGTGATTTTGGAACCTCAAAACCTATTTATAGGTATATTGAATCTTGGTGAACGTCGTTCGATTCCTATTGGGTAAGAGATCTCCTTCTGTTCCTTCTCCCCCACTCTCTTCTTCTCTCCTCCTTAGGGTTTGTTATATATTCTATTGTAGATGGATATAAACTCTTTCATTTTGGATATTGGATGTAGGTTTTATTCCTTGTTCTCCATTTTTGTCTTTCTTCATTGGTTCTTCCAGTTTTAGGTGTTGTGATACGTGATCTTCGTATTATTGTAGGTGGTTCTGTCTATGTTTGGACAATTGTATAATCCTTTATCTGCTTGATTTAAATTTTATTATGAAAATAAAATTTGATGTGAATTTAGATTTAAATTGAAATGGTATATATTTTGGGGAAAACCCCCATTTCCAATGAATTGGGGTGTGATTTTGATTTGATGAAAATTTTGAAATTTGTGGAATTTGATTTGTGAAACTGATTTGTGAAATTATTATTTGAGATAAATGGCTTAAAATATTTTTATAAGAACCCATGTTTTATCTTGAAAAGGGTATGAATTTATTAAAAACCCCATGTTTTGAATTTCAAAAAGAAATTGGCATATTGAAATGATAAATGGGGAAATTTTATTTTAAACAGTTTTAAAATAGTTTATCCATTATTGATTGATTATTTGAGAACATGAAAGTCTAGGTAGTTGGTGATTTATTTGGGACAAACAAACTAGAATGGGAATTACCTAGAAATAGAATTTCACTTTACAACTCTAAAAATAACATACCTTGGTATATTTTATCCCCAGTGGGATGTGGTTGAGTCATCTCAGACCAGTGTCTGAGGGACATGTGTGAACATTTCAATTATCACTATATGTGTGTGTGAGTATCACATAACTAGGAACTACCATACCTCTTAGAATATTACCATGTTGATCGTTTTTTATTATTTTGATATATATTCCATTATTTTTAAAACTTCTTTACACATGCATATGGATTTATATAAATTTATATATATATAACGTTTACTTAAGACATTATTTGAAATGTTTCCATTAATTGAAAGGAAAATCGTATTTTGTTTTAAATATGAACTTGTATTGCCATACCTTTTTAATTTTAAATTGAATGCATAATTTGGTTTATTTATTGTTGGAATCTTATATAGAACACTTGGGAAGAACCTAATGTTCTTTTAACTCACTCCCTACTGTTTCCTTCGGGTGTTTGTAGAACAAGTGACATACTAAGAACCATGAAAATTCATTTAGATTGTTTTTATACTTTAGAAAAATTATCCATAAGTCATTTTTGATGTGTAGGAATCAACTACACCTCAATATGACGTAAGACGTGACCCATATTACTCAAATTGTCCATTATAATTTTAAAATTGACATTTTAGTTCAAAACATGTTCCACTTACTAAAAACCAAGGAAACACACTCTAATTGTCATAATAATTTAGTAAAATAATTCATAGTCCATTTTTTACTTGAAAAGAAGTTTTCTCATGTCAAACAAGCACACGATGTGACCAGTATGACTTAAAGTATGTGTTTTGAGTTTGAAATGACATTTTAGTAAAAAAAACAAGTGAAATACTCCAAACTAATCAAAATAATTTGTATTGTTTTTATAATTTATAATAATGATACGTAAGTAATTTTTTATGTGTGGGAATTAGACTCACCTCCATCCAATTAATGGTGTGACCGATATGAAACCAAGTGTATTTTTTTTATTTAAAATAGACATTAATTTTAGTAAAAAGAATAAGTGACATACTTAAAACTGATAAAATACATTCCGATTGTTTTGATACTTTAGTACAATGATTCATAATACATTTTTGATGTTTAGGAATCAAACCCACCTCAATGTAACGCACGGTGTGACCGATATGACTCTAAGTATGCCCTTTTATTTAAAATTAACATTTATTAATATATTCTTTCATATTTATGTTTAATTTATTTCATTATAGTATTACTAACATAATATTTGTTTTCTTATATAGGTGGATTCTTTTTCTCAGGTTGGTGTGGTTTGTTCGGAAACGGATACCATGTTCAGGCTTTTTTGAGAGAGGGTTACAGGTTTACTAAAGACGGTGAAGCATTAATGATTTTAAATGTTTTTAGATAGAAATTGAAAATCTAGTTATAAAAAACATTATTTGAAATATATATAGTATTGTTTTTTTAGTTGTGAAGTAAAATTTATTTCAATTAAATTATTTATTTTCAAACAGGTTATGGGTGTATTTTTTGTAGTGTGTTTTTATTCAAACAACATAGTGTAGCAGGTGGGCCTTTATTAGCACTGATGAAAGTGGTGATAAATGTGTCTTTTATTAGTACTAAACTAGCTCTGAAAAAAGGGGGTCTTTATCAGTATTTTTTTAGCACTAAAAATCCCCCCCCCATTATCAGCACTTTTTTAGCACTGAAAAAGTCCCCCCAATCAGCGATTTTTTAGCACTGCTAAAGGGGGCCCCATTTAACGGTGATGAGGAAAACAGTGCTTTTTAGCGCTATTAAATCTCTTTTTACACGCTGTTAAAGGGTAAATTTTTAGTAGTGTATATCATATTTATTTTAATTATATACACATTTTTAATTAATCTATATAAATAAACAATTAAACAGTTTGACTAATATAAAAAATTATGAAAATAAGATATATTTTTTATTAAAAGTTATATAAATTATATTTATATATTATATTTACATATATATACTCATTTTAATATAAATAATATTTTAAAATATATAAACTTTATATATATATTAAATTACTTTCTAAGACTTTTATCAGATCAAGAAAAAAGAATTGATGAAGGTTTCACTTTTATCATCGCTAAAAAACACTGATAAATAAGAGGGAACTTTATTAGTTCTAGAAAAAAGCAATGAAAAAGGGTACCCTTTTATCAGTGCTTTTTAGAACTAATAAAAGGTAGCTCTATCAGTGCTTTTTTTGAGTACTGATAAAATTTTCCCCTTGATTAGTGTTTTTTTACTAGAATTATTAAAGGTCATCACTTCATAAGGCGTGATTTGTGGTAGTGAATGATGTTAAATTTTTTTATTATTATATTAGGTACAACTGCCAATACTATATCACACACACTATAAGAAATAGAAAATAAAACCACTGACCTAGGGACTCGACCCCACGACCACGCCCCAAACCCAATCCCACCCTCACCACCCCAACTGACTGTGGGGGGCTTGAATTTGTTTATTAATTATTCATTCTTTATTTTATTCTATAATTAATTTCACGTTATCATTTAGGTTTTATTATTTAGTACAATTGGTTTCTATTCTAATTTTTTGTTGTAGGATTTTTACCATGTAAATTATCATATGTATCATGCATGATCTGAGTAGAATATCTTACGCATTGTTTTTTCTGGAATTCAACTAAGTACATAATGTTATGTATCTTAGGATAGTTTTTCAATTATCTTAGTACTAAATTTTTTCAAATCTTGAAAACTAAGTCATGTTTAGTGAAGAACAATATATTAATTATTTTTTTAAAATATGTTACGCAGGGATAAAAACCATGAATTTGAAAATTTTATTAAGCATTGTATCTTACATATTCCCTTGGACTTAAAAAATTATATTATCTATTAATATTTTTCTAATGGAAACATCATACGTATCAGACAATTATATTCTGTATTGTTTCTACCTTAAAATTTATATTACTTATGAAGGATTTTTGGTTTTTAGAAAAGAGATTTATATTGTATGGTCTTATGTTTAAAAATATATTACATATATCTTCTCTAGAGTTCAAAATTATATTACATATCAATATTTTTTAAAGTTTAATATGTTATTCATTACAAGGAGAACTAAAATTTATATTACATATTAATTTTTCACAATGTAATTAATATTAATTATTCTATATAGAAGTAAAATTATGTTACACATTGTTTTTTAATAAATATTTCTAACATATAAATTATCGTACACATATAAGTAGTGATATTTTGGAAAACTTAACTATATTAAAAATGAATTAAAATTGGATTTTTAACGTCAGAATTGTTTATCACATTGCACTACATGTTTTGAGAAAGTACATTCAAAATTTAAATGTATTCAGAAGGAAACTAAATCATGAAATTTTAGGGATTATTCAAAGTATTTTGAATAATTATTCAAAAATAAATTATTATGTAGATTTTTTTGAATATGTTCACTACTACAGATATTCCCTTTTAAAACAGGAAAAAATGATTTTAATAGCACTAAAAAATAATTGTTAATCATAGTATTGATAAGGGGGGTCCTCTTTATCATCGCTAAAAAAGCATTGATAAAGTTCACCCTTTATCATCACTATTTTAATCCTAGATAAAGGGGGACTTTATCAGTGCTCAAAATAGAGTTGATAAAGGCATAGCTTACTGCAGTGTGATGTTAATATAATAGCACGCCCAGAAAAAAATGTGTAATCTACCAATGAAAAATATATAATTTAATTTAAATAAATTTGACATCATAAATACAAAAAACAATGCTATATAAATTTCAAACAATTTTTTATATAATTACATTTACAATTAACCAATAAAATTTTAAAAACATTAATATTTCATATTTTGATGCTCGTGATACCCTCTCAAAAATGTCTTCCCAAGGTATCAGTTGTGGAACAAATCATATCAACCCAAAAATAATAATCTTCCTATATAAGAAAATAAATATTATGTTAGTAATACTATAAAGAAATAAATTAAACATTAATATGAAAGAATACATTAATAAAATGTCCATTTTTAATAAAAAAGCACACATTTGGAGTTATACCGGTCACACCATGCATCGTATTGATGTGGGGTTGATTCCTACATGTCACAAATGAGTTATGTATTTTTTTTCTTAAAATATCAAAATAATCCAAATGTGTTTTATCAGTTTTGAGTATTTCACTTGTTCTTTTACTAAAATTAATGTCAATTTTAAATAATGACACATTTGGAGTTATATCAATCACACCATGTGTCAGATTGAGGTGTGAATGATTCCTACCTATCAAAAATCAGTGGTGGATCATTTTCATAATGTTTCAAAACAATCTGAATTCATTTTCTTAGTTTTTAGTATACTCATTGTTTTTGTTTCCTAAAATGTCATTTCAAACTGGAAACATGCATTTTGAGTCATATCAATTGTATCATGCATTGGTTTGACATGAGAGTACTTCATACACATCACAAAGGACTTATTAATAACTCTCCTAAATTATCAAGACAATCATAGCATGTTTTCTTGATTTTCAATGAGTGACACATTTTGAACTAAAATGTCAATTTTAAGATGATAACAGACACTTTCAGTCATATCGGTCACAACATTCATCGGATTGAGGTGAAGTTGATTCTTACACATCAAAAATGACTCATAGATCATTTTACTAAAGTAAAAAAAACAATATTAATTCATTTTCTTGGTTTTTAGTATGTCACTTGTTTTTTTACTTAAATTAATGTTAATTTTAAATAAAAAGACACACTTAGAGTCATAACGGTCACACCGTGTGTTGGATTGAGGTTCAGTTGACTCCTGCACATCACAAATGACTCTTGGATTGTTTTTCTAAATTATCAAAATAATCCGAATTCATTTTCTTGATTTTCAGAATGACACTTATTCTTTTTACTAAAATTAATGTTAGTTTTAAATAAAAAGCGACACTTTGAGTTATACCAATGTCATTTCAAACTGTAAATACACAATTTGAGTCATACCGGTTGAATCATGTGTCGGTTTGAAATGAGACTATTTCATACACATCACAAATGACTTTTAATTGTTTTCTTAAATTATCAAGACAATCAAAGTGTGTTTCCTCGGTTTTTAGTGAGTGACACGTTTTGAACTAAAATGTCAATTTTAAACTGATAACGGACACTTTTAGTCGTACTGATCACACCATCCATTGGATTGAGGTGTGCTTGATTCCTACACATCAAACATGATTCATGGATTGTTTTCCTATAGTATCAAAATAATCTAAATGAATTTTCTCAGTTTTTAGTATGTCACTTGTTCGTTTTACTTAAATTAATGTTAATTTTAAATAAAAAAAGACACACTTGGAGTCATAGCAGTTACACCGTATATCAAATTGAGGAACGGTTGACTCCTACATGTTAAGAATGACTCATAGATCATTTTCTTAAATTATCAAAACAATATGAATTATTTTTCTTGGTTTTCAGTATGTCACCTATTATTTTTACTAAAATTAATGTTAATTTTAAATAAAAAAGAGATAATTTGAGTTATATCGGTCACACCATGCATCATATTGAGGTGTAGTTGATTCCTACACTTCCAAAATTACTTATAGATCATTTTCATAAATCATAAAAACAATCCGAATGTTTTTTCTTAGTTTTCAATATGTTACTTGTTCTTTAAACTAAAATTAATGTCAATTTTAAATAAAAATACTCACTTATAGTTATAGCAGTCACATTGTGCATCATATTGAGGTGAGGTTGATTATTACGCATCAAAAATGAATTACGGATCATTTTTCTATTGTATAAAAACAATCCAAATGTTTTTTCTTAGTTTTCAGTATGTCACATGTTCTTTTTTCTAAAATTAATATCAATTTTAAATAAATAGACACACTTGGAACTTTACCATTAACACCGTGCATCATATTTAGATGTGTTTGATTCCGGAAAGTCAAAAATGATTTATGGATCATTTTCCTAAAGTATCAAAAAAAATCCAGATTTATTTTCTCGGCTTTCAGTATGCCACTTGTTCTTTTTACTAAAATTAATGTCAATTTTAAATAAAAATACACACTTAGAGTTATAGCGGCCACACCGTGTATCAAATTGAGGTTCGTTTTATTCCTAAATGTCACAAATGACTTATGGATCATTCTCTTAAAGTATCAAAACAATATAAATTTATTTTCTTGTTTTTCAGTATGTCACTTGTTATTTTTACTAAAATTAATGTTAATTTAAAATAAATACACACACTTGGAATTATATCGGTCACACTATACATGATATTGAGGTTTGGTTGATTCTTAAACATCAAAATGACTTCTATATTGTTTTCATAAAGTATCAAAATAATATGAATGTTTTTTCTCAGTTTTTAGTATGTCACTAGTTCATTTTACTAAAATTAATGTCAATTTTAAATAAACACACACACTTAGAGTTATAGTGGTCACACTGTGTTTTTGATTGAGGTCCAGTTGATTCATACACATAAAAAATGACTTATGGATCATTTTTCTAAATTATCAAAACAATGTGAATGTGTTTTCTTAGCTTTCAATATGTCACTTGTTATTTTTACTAAAATTAATGTCAACTTTAAAAAATAGACACACTTTTTGTCATATCATTCACATCATGCATCATATTAAGGTACATATGAATCCTACACATCAAAAATGATGTATAGATCTTTTTACTAAAGTATTAAAACAATCCTAATTTATTTTCTCAGTTTTTAGTATGTCACTTGTTATTTTTACTAAAATTAATGTCAATTTTAAATAAAAATAGACACTTTGAGTCATACCGGGCACATCATGTAATAGATTGAGGTGTGTCTGATTCCAATATGACATAAATAATTTATAAACAATTATCTTAAAGTATAAAAATAATATGAATCGGTTTTCTCAGTTTTGTGTATGCCATTTGTCTTTTTTACTAAAATTTGTGTCAATTATAAATAAAAAGAATTACTTGGAGTCATACATGTCACACTGTGTGTTGGATTAAGGTGTGGTTGATTCTTACACATCCCAAAGTCTCAAAGCAAACCTCTTGGTCAAATCACCACAACCTACACTTTTTATGTGTTTTCATCTATTACTATCCCATATTTATTAACACGTGGATCCTACCATAGTACTTTGTGTGGGATGGAAGTGGATTTGGATTTCGATTCATCAATTTGCATATAAACAAAAAAAACATAATTATGTTGTTGTTACATGTCACATAAAAGTATTGCGATAGATTTAAAATATGTTCCATTGTTTTTTCAAGTGATGTGTATCTCATCCTTTTTTTACTGTAGGGGTACATTGGTTTTGATACCCACTCTTTATTTTTAGCACTCAGTTACTGTTTCATAAATAAAGAATTTTTAATCAAATTGATGAAAACATGTACTGTC
This sequence comes from Viscum album, assembly GCA_963277665.1. Classification (NCBI taxonomy): domain Eukaryota; kingdom Viridiplantae; phylum Streptophyta; class Magnoliopsida; order Santalales; family Viscaceae; genus Viscum; species Viscum album. The sequence continues at coordinate 323,734,272 of OY728153.1, read as the reverse complement.
AAACAATGCATTACTAGCCACAATGTGCCTGAAAATACACATCCTCATGATGGATAGTAAATGAATCCCATACTTCTTGGGTTATTAGGTGTTCATACATAAGTGCTGGGTGTGGTTTTATTTTCCCTTCAGAATCTTTATAATGATATATCATTAGAATCCTGCAAAAGTCTCTGTGAATTCTTCTAGTAATCATTAATACATATTTATTGTGGGATTCATATACTATAAATGCACTCTACAAGGTATGTTGAAGAGTAAATAAATGTTTTGTTATTTTATTTTTTAATAAAATAAAGAAATGATATCATAATGTTATCATAATATCTTCCTACATCAGGGTCTTAAGCATGGGCACAACATGTTGCCATGAATGTACATCAATTATCATGTGTTGTCGAGTGATTATTCTAATGTAACTATTGAACATATCCTTGTTGGGGTAAACATATTGGCCCAATAGGTCACCAAAACCTAAAAAATATAATATATCACTTTTGTATTACATCATAAAAATTTTTGTTTTAAATACATTATAAAAATAAACAGTTTCTATAATGTTTTACCAAATAAGTAGTAACACATAAAAATGTGTTAAAACCTTTTTTCTAATATTTTCATTAAATGAAAACAATCACTTGGATAACATTTTTTCTTATACAATACCTCTTGGTCAAATAAACTTTTTAAAATATAACTTTAAACTATTTCATAAACACCCATTTTTGAAATACACATTTCAAAACTCTAGTAGGTTTCCAACTATCATACATTTTTCTAAAACATGTCTGAAAACCAGAAAATTCCATAAAACTAAGCATGGTGGCCTAAAACCCCATTTTCAAAACTCAAACATTCTTGGATTTTCAAATACAAATCATTTTAAAATTTATAATTTGAGAACTATTTTCAAACTCATTATTAAAATAGCTTGAAACACTTTAAAATCATGCTTTCCTTTTTTCCTTCTTTAAAAACATTTCACAATCCCTTTTCAAAAAATCTGAAAATAAAACCATACAAAGAAGGAAGAAAGAACGCGGTCAAGCACCATTATGTCAAGTCACACAACATGGGTAAAATGATAAGAAAATATGTACCAAAAAATAATATAAATAGCATGGGTTACAATATAAGTAGATAGATAAAACCCCTAAATGATCCTAACAAGTATTCTAGTTTCATGGACATCGTCACTATGCTGTATTAATAAAAGGAATTGAACTGAAGATAAGGAAACTAGGTCATAACTACTAAACCTATCCACACCCCCAGAAGTCCCATCAAACTAGTTCATCAATAATAAACATCTTCACATAGGATCACAAGATGCAATGGTGTTACAAGAATCAAAGGGGATTAAGAGGGTATCACACCTTTTATGAAAAATCATTTTTTATAAAATTTAAAATGGGCCTTATCGTTTCAAAACATTCTTCTAATGCGAAGCCATTTTATCATTTATAAAATTCATCCCAATCTACTCTTCAGACCAATTTTATCAAAATGCATTTGAAACTCAAACGGTAATTTACACTACCCTTTAAATGGACATTGAAAAACATTCAAAGATATAATAAGTTTCAAAATCCAATTCACATGGAAAAACAAACCATTTTTAAATAATTCATCTCATTTGGAAATATTAAAAGGTTTAAAAACCCCAAAATATTGATATAAAAATTAACCAAGGATCAAAAATGTGGTTTTAAATATAGACTACAATGGTTAACTCACCACTTTAAAAATAAAACAACATTTTCCAATTTTTTTAAAACTTTCAAATCATCCAAACTCTTGGTTTTAAATTCAATTAATTCAAGAATAATTTTTAAAACATCAAGTCGGTGATTACCGCTAATTTTAAAACCAAAAGAATTATTTTAAAAAAAATCCATTTATGCATTTTCTCAAACACTTTTCATTAAATATCATTCCATAACAAGGGATAAAACCACTTGGAAAACACCATTTATCCCTCATGGACACTCATATAGTCATAATTATAATAAGGAAACACTTTAAAAACAAAAATCATTTAAAGATAACGGAAATATGATGGAGAAAGAAAAAGGAAGGGAACATGGAATATAATAAATCTAGTAAAAATAGTATGATGTATCAAGGACTGAGAAGAAAAAATCAAATCTAACCAAAGTATATTAATAAATGACACATAATACCTTTATAAAGAGGATGATCTATGGAATGGATTAAGAGTACTAAAAAAATTTAATGGAAATGTTCAAGCAACAGTACATCAACATCCCATTCACCATTGAAATCTCATAAATGTCATCATGTGCTAAGTTCCTTAAGTAACTCATTTATAATAAAAACAAATTAGAAGATATAGGAGTGATTTTTCTAAAAGAGGATTTTTTAGTAATTGTTCAATTAAATCTTCCAATAAAACTTTAAGATCCATGTATCTTTTCTATTCTATACAATTCAGTGCTTGAACTTTCTTGAATTCCCTTTCTAATTTATAGGGGGATATCCGGCCTATGATGCTAAATATTTTCAAGAAACATGGGAAAAGTAATCCAAATACAATAGATGATATTATTTAACTATATGACCAATCCATCGAGTACGTTATTGGAATTTAGGATGATTTCTTGGTCTATGTAGGGAAATTAACCATTCACTTTGATATTATCATTCTAGAAATTGTGGAAGAATGATAAGTAATAATAATAATTGGATGGAATTTCATATTTATGGGGAAGTTGTTCATTAATTTTAATCTAGGATAGTTGATCTTATAAATTGTAGAGGAGCAAGTCTAATTTGTCTTGATGAAAAATGTGGATCAAGTAGATGAAAAGTAATATTGTCATGTCTTCATTGCCACTAATGATGATTATAGAGAATTAAAAATAAAATTGGTTGATGAAAAATGTATGATGTACTTGATCGATGTAAAATTCAAAAGGAATACAATGTAAATTCATGAGAATATGGGATAAGAATAAAGGTTCACTAAAACAAAACTACTTTCAAGGGAATCCTTTACTGAATTACTTCTCTGAATTTTGGTTCCACCCAAGTTAGAGCTATGAAAATTCTTGACAAACATGAGGTACTCATTTTTAGAAATAGGATAAAAGAGAATATGGATATCCGAATTTAGTTTCATTAGGTGAATAGTCAAGTGAGGGTATGACTAATGGGGACTATAACCCATTACAATTATGAGTTTTTTTGTTGGGTTTGATAGGGAGTATGACCCAATGAAGATATTAGTTTGAGTTTCCGGGGGAATATATCCTCATGAGGTGATATTGTTTTTATACTCAAAAGGATTATAACCCTCTCATTCTCTCTTTTTTTTATTTTGAGGTGTGTATGGGGTATTTATAGGAAACTTTAGATAGTTGCTTCCTGAAATAAATGACCATGTGGAAAATAGGTGGCGGTGTAGGACATGCATGATCATAAAGGATTCTGAAATCCATATTGGGATATTTCATATGCATAGGGTGTCAATGTTGGATACTTGTATCACAAAAGTGCTATGTGGAGGGTTAAAACCTTTGGTGATCAACCGCTTTGGGAATGGGGGTGCCGATTTATGGACATGACACCACTTCATGATTGAAATTCTTCTTTTTACACTTCATGATTCTTCATAGAGGACTATTTTTACTTTCTAGAAATGTATTTCTCTATCCATATCCAATCAACTTCTAACCTCATCCTTCATCATTTGATTTTCCATTCCTTTGTTTACTTTCAATATTTTCAATTTTGTGTTGATTTACAGGCATCAGCATATGACCTACCTTCGAATTATGATTAATTTTAATAAATAGAATATGATTTTGAGGAAGAATGGTGGCCCACATATCTCTATGTGGTACATGAAGAGACGATACTCCTATATAAAGGTAGAAATGGCTCCTTCATTTACTGTAGAAGTAGGATGAAATTAGTGCTTGTGGATTCTCTCATTTTTTCATAAAGGATCGTTTCTTCATGAATGATATTTTTAAAAACCATCCTGCCCATCATATACTAATATGGTTCGCATTATGATATCCCATTTTCATAGTGCGAACTAGATTGAATAACTCCTATGTGATCTTGTTAAGTGCTATGTGAAAAAGAAATAACTTTCTATTTTTTTGAGTTCCCTTCTTCCAATACTTAATAGTTTTTATTTCTTCATAGAAAACTTGAAACCAAAACAAATCACATGGGATACTGGCATAAGAATAGGGAAGATTTTTGACAATATCGATATTAGAAAATTTCAAATCATTCTACCAAAACACTATTATTTTTTGGATCTAACGGGGTTAATATTTCAAGATTATTTACTGTCAGATATAATTTCCATATATGGATTTTGATTTCTAATGGACTCGATCACTCTAGCACTGTGCCTTGGGTTCCAAGTCTAGATGGGTAATGGAAAGTGTCAGAGATTGATACCCACTGTTACAAATCCATTATAAGGAAATCCATCGTTAGCCATAATCTAGGGTAGTCATTGAGTTGGGATCTTTTCCTGTAACGAACCCGGTAGGCCTAAAGCCCAATGAACTCGTCCACGCCCAAGCCCAGACCTCAGGAAGATAGTAGACCCCCACCTGTAGGCAGATAAGAGGGCCCCACCTCAGACTGGCCTAGATAACACGTGGCAGGAACTTTCCCCTGCCTGATGAGGATTTAAATTGCCTCCCTCGCAACTCGAACCCGAGACCACAGGCTTAAAGGCCAACCGAAAAGCGTTACGAGTACCACTGGGCCTATCTGGGCCAGTCTGAGGTGGGGGCTTGTTATCTGGCTATGGGTGGGGGTTTTCTATCTGCTAGAGGGTTGCGCTTGGGCGTGGCCGAGTTCATTGGGCTTTAGGCCTACCAGGTTCATTACATAAAAGGGGACAGTTCTTTCCACCTGTTATATGGGCCAATCTAAGGTGGGGGCCTATTATCTGTATGTGGGTGGGGGTATGCTATCTATCAAAGGACTGGGATCAGGCGTGGCCGAGTTTGTTGGGCTTTAGGCCTACTGGGTTTGTTACATTTCCCCTAATGGTGATAGTGAGTGATGAGATCTCAAAGGGGCTTACCTTTCAAGGAGCAATGGCGGCAGAGAGAGACGGTGGTAGGGAGTGATGCCGGTTGAGAGGGACGACAGTAGTGTAGGGAGCGACAACGGTGGGAGAGACAACCGTAGGGCGGGGAGCAATGGCAACAGCGATGAAAAATGCGAAGGAGAAGGCAGGGAGAGAGGGCAGTGGGGCAGGGAGAGACGACGGCGAGGCAGGAATATAGTTTCATGAAAGCTTTGAAGGCATGATGGAAGGAGACTGTTAGGGTTATTTTTATAATATAAGACTTTTATCAACACTAAAATAGAAAGCGGTGAAAAAACATACCTTTATCAACACTTGTTAGCACTGATAAAGAAATAACGTTAATTATTTATTTATATTATTATATATATTTATAAAATTATATATATTATAAATATATATTTATTTATTTATAATTTGAACTATAAATAAATAAATAATTATTTATATTTATATATATAATAAATATATTTATATAATTTTATATATATTAGATGTTTGAGGGTACAATTACATTAAACACACACACACACACCACACACATAGGCCAGAAAGGCAGACCATATCCTTCCAAGGTATAATCCACCCATCAAGCCTTATGTATCTAGTACATGACCTTATTTAAATAATTATAAAATTATAATAACTGCATTTCTTATATTTATAATGTTATAAATATATATAATTAATATATTAATTATATATATTTGTAAGATTATAAATATAATAAATATATTTATTATAATTTTATAATTATTAAAATATATATAAAAATATATAATTATATATATATAAGATGTTTGGAGGTACAATTACATTTAAACACACAAAGGTCGAAAAGGCATGTCGTAGCCCCCCCAAGGAGATAACCCACCCATCAAGCCTTATTTATTTAGTACTTGGCTCGTAGGCCCAGTGGGCATGAAATCCCATTACATGGCCCGTAGGCCCAGTGGGCATGAAAGCCCATTACATGGCCTTGAAAGCCCATAATTTTAACCCAAGGCTCTCCGGTGAATAGTGATACTATAGTACTTGAGATGCTACAGTACTTTCTATAGTTCCTACTGTAGTGCCCACCACCACTACAATGTCATCGGTACTATTGTTTCGTCACTACTACAGTTCTGCTACAGTGTTGCTTCAGTAACTGTGCCTAATGAGTTTTGAACCCCCAACCTCGATGTAGTATTATAGGGTGCTTACCACTAAGCCAAACCCCAACTACTATAATTATAACTATAAATAAATATTTATTTGTTTATAATTTAAAAATTATAACAAATATATATTTATTTATAGTTATAATTATATATATATATATAATTATAAAATTATAGTAACTGTATTTATTATATTTATAACTTTATAAATATATATAATATATTTATTTATTATAATTTTATAATTATTTAAATATATCTATATTTATTTTCAATTATAATTATAATTATTTGCATTTATTTATAAATATTGTATATATTTATAAATATATTTGTTTTATTATATATATTTATAACATTATAAGTATAATAAATATATTTATTATAATTTTATAATATATATATATATATTTATTTATTTATATATTTATAATTATAAGTATAAATACATAAATATTTATTTATTTATTTAAAAATTTATAAAATTCTAAGAAAAATAGTTATTATATTTATAATTTTATTAATATATATAATTAATATATTTATTATAATTTTATAATTATTTAAATATATCTATATTTATTTATAATTATAATTATAAATATTTGTATTTATTTATAAATTTATTTATTTAATTATGTATATTTATAACATTATAAGTATAATAAATATATTTTTTAGAGTTTTATAATTATTTAAATAAATATTTATTTATTTATACAAAACAGGTCCGAGTACAAGTTGACAACCCAACCCATACCCATCAAATTTATTAGAAAAAAGTAAATTACAACAAAATAGAGGAGGATGGGGACAGATAGACATTCCCACCCTCCATGAGGGGAAAAGAACTACATATCAAATAGATTAGGGCCATCCCCATAGTCATACTCTAAGATATCGGTATAACATGAATGAATCATATACCTAGTAAAGTATACATCATAAAAAATGAGTCATCACATATATGGACAACATGAATAATAATAAGGGTGTAATGTATAAATGAACATATATGATAAATACATAACATATGCACGTCAATTATACTTATGCATCAATATATTTATTGACCAAATTCATTGGAAACATATATTAATTATAAACATGCATTTTTTATTTTATGTATATAAATAAACATTATTTTTGAATATAAATATAAAAATATTTTTATTAAAAAAATTATCAGCGCTAATAATAATACTGATAAATATACCCTTTATCAGCGCCAAAAAAAGCGTTGATAAAGCATAAACCTTTATGAGCACTTTTTTAGCACAGATAAAGGGTGGATTTATCAGTGGTTTTAGCTAGCTTTGATAAATACCCCTCTTTTATTAGTGGTTTTTTCTTAGCATTGATAAAATTTGGCGCTGTCTTTACGCTGATCTGTGGTAGTGGTTCGACGAACTTTAATAATGGATTGGACAATTCTTAAGTAGTTCAGTATTTCAAGGATAATATTTCGTAAAGTTTGACCAAGTATTAAGTACTGTTTATTAGCAACTATAACTTTGTCGAGAATATTGGTAATGTTATTATTATTCTTTTTAAATTACTCAAAATGTTACAATATGTGTTGTTATTATAGTTTCTTATATAAAGGGAACCAAAGCTACAGGTGATGCACCGATACAGAGATATATTGATAAAACTTGATACAACAATATGAAATTGATTTGAGATAGCTAAGTGTTGAAGGACATTCAAGCAAGAGCACAAGAACATCTTCCATCACTATTGTGTTCTTATTAGAATTCATGAAGTATTTTCAAAGGCTGGTTGAGGTACTACAACTATTTTACCTCATCTATTCTAAAATAGATTTTTTGTTTTGTACAGTATTTTCTTATCTGTTCGAATAATCTATAATTGTTTATTGATTTATAACGTAAGTCGGACTAAATTCAATTTTCTGAGTTTATCATAAAAAAAGACTACATGAACCAGATATTTTTTGAGTTTATCATAAAAAAAGACTACATGAACTGGATATTTTCCGGCCTTGGAGCGGCCCGACTTCAATATATTTTTAATGAAGAGGTATTTTAATTTCATAGTTTTTTCATGTGCATTGTGGAATAAGTAATTTACCGCGTTACCCTGCATACGACTTCTGTGACACAGAATAAATAGTTTTGGTGCCTATATATATCAACGGTTCTAAACCTAGAGGTAATTGCATCCAGGAAAATTTGGTTAAAAGGGTGTTTTTATTTTTATTTTTAATTTAGTGGGTTGACTTTTTTTAATTTGGTAAAATGGGTTTGTTGAGCGCCAATTCAATTGGCACTCAACCATTTAACCTAAAGCGCCAATTGAATTGGCACTCCACCATTTTTTTTCAAAATCTTCATACCACCCCTCCCCAACCCCCCTTATATATATATAAATATAATTAGAATTAGAATTAGAATTATAATAAATATATTTATAATAAATATAAATAATAAAAATATATAATAAATTTATAATTGTATTTATTATATTTATAACAATTATATAATTGTAATAAATATATAATAATAATAAGTATAATTATTATAATTATATAAATACAATAATTATATAATTACAATAATTATATAATTATAAATATAATTAATATATAATTATAAATATAATAATAATAAATATATAATTATAATCAATATAGAATTATAAATATAATAACCATAATAATTGTATATTTCTAATAAATATATAACTATAATAATTCTAATAATTATATATAACTGTATATTTCTAATAAATATATAATCAATGTAATTATAAATATATAATTATTATAATTGTATATTTCTAATAAATATATAATTATAATAATTATATAATTATTATTATAATAAATATAACAATTATATATTTATATTTTATTATAATTATAATAATTATATATTTATTATATTTTATTATAATCATAATAATTATATAAATATAAATATAAATATGATAAATATATAATTATATAAGTGTTATAATTATATATTTATTATATTTATAATTATAATTATATTTAATATAATTTCAATAAATATGTAATTATATATTTATTATAATTATAATTATTCTAAAATTAAATATTTATTATATTTATAATTATAAATATAATTATTATAATTATAATAATAATATATTTATATATTTATATAATATTTATATATTTATAATTACAATTACTATAATTGCTATAATTATTATAATTTTGATAATTATATAATTATATATTTATTTATTTATATATTTATAATTATAAATATAATTATTATAATTATTATAATTATATATTTATATATTTATATATTTATAATTATAATTATTAATATAGTTATTATAATTAGATAATTAGAAAATTATATTTAATATAAATATAATAAATATATAATTATGATATTTATAATTATTAAATAATTATTATAATTATATAAATATTAAAATTATATATTTATTATAATGATAATAATTATTATTATTATAATTATTATAATTATTATAATTATAACACATATGATTCTAGTTATATAATTATTATATTTATAATTATATATTTATTATAATTATATAATTGTTATAATTATATATTTATTATACATACAATTATATAATTATTGTAATTATAGTTGTATATTTATTATAATTACATAATTATTATATTTATTATTATAATTATATATTTTTAATTATTATATTTATAATTATATATTTATTATAATTATATAATTGTTATAATTATATATTTATATAATTATTGTAATTATATATTTATTATATTTTACATTGTACAATTATTTTAATTATATATTTATTATTATTATTGTATTTGTAATTATTTATTTATTATAATTATACATTTATTATAATTATATATTTAATATAATTATATATTTATCATATTTATAATTATATATTTATTATATTTATAATTATATATTTATTATAACTATATAATTATTATAATTATATATTTATTATCATTGTATATTTTTTATAATTATTATTATATAATTATTATAGTTATATATTTATGGTAATTGTATATTTATTATAATTATATAATTATTATATTTATAATTATATATTTCTTATAATTATATAATTTTTGTAATTATATATTTATTATATTTAACATTTTATAATTATTGTAATTATATATTTATTATAATTATATAATTATTGTAATTATATATTTATTATATTTATAATTATAATTACATTTAATATAATAAATATATAATTATAACACTTATATAATTGTTATAATTATATAATTATATTTTTATTATATTTATTATAATAATAATTATATAATTATTATAGTTATATATTTCTTAGAAATATACAATTATTATAATTATATATTTATAATTATATTGATTATATATTTATTAGAAATATACAAGTATATATAATTATTATATTTATTATAGTTATATATTTATTAGAAATATAAAATTATTATGATTATTATATTTATAATTCTATATTGATTATAATTATATATTTATTATTATTATTATATTTATAATTATATATTTATTATATTTATAATTCTATAATTATTATAATTATTATATTTTTTGTATTTATATAATTATAATAATTATTTTTATTATTTTTATATATTTATTATAATTATATAATTTTTATAGATATAATAAATACAGTTATATATTTATTATTTATTTTTAATGATTATATTTATTATAAATATAATTTTTATAATTCTAATTCTAATTATATAAATATATATATATATAAGGGGGGTTGGGGAGGGGCGGTATGGGGATTTTGAAAAAAAAATAGTGGAGCCCCAATTCAATTAGCACTTTAGGTTAAATGGTTGAGCGCCAATTGAATTGGTGCTCAACAAACCCATTTTACCAAATAAAAAAAGGTTAACCCATTAAATTAAAAATAAAAATAAAAACACCCTTTTAACCAAATTTGCCCTTCATCGACAGCAGGATATTCACACTGGGAGAAGGAGGGCAGGCCTGAGAGAGGATGAGTCTGGTGAGGGATGCAAGAGGCGGCGGCTTCGGCGGCGGCTTCGGCGGCGGCGGCAACCCCCACGTAGTGTGCTTGTCGTATCCCTACAAGAGTCACACCACCGCCATTCTTTGCCTGTCCAACCTCCTCCACTCCCACGGCTGTCGGATCACCTTCGTTAACACTGATTTCAACCGTTGTCGCCTCCTCCGCTCCTGCGGCCCCGCCACCCACCACGCCCTTCCCGACTTCCGCTTCTAATCCTTCCCTGATGTCCTCCCACTCTCCCACCCTGATGCCAGCCAGCCCATCCCCGATCTCCTCCAAGTCGTGCAACACAACTTCTTACCTCCCTTCTTTAGCCTCATGACAGCCGCCTCCACCGGCTCACCATCGCCGACATGCATCATAGCTGATATCTTCCTATCATTCGCCCATGCCGCTGGAGAGCAGCACGGGATCCCCATCGCCTGCCTCAGTACCGTCAGTGCCTTCGCGATTCTCGGATTCACTCAATCCCTATTTCCCATGGAAAGGGAATATTCTCCCAATAAATGCAAGGCATTCACTGATTCTACTGAGTTTTTACAAAGATAACTTGTTCTTATCAAATAATTTTTAACAAAACATGTTATGAGTTCACATGAATTATTCCTAAACATTTTTAGTTTATTATCATTATCATTTTTATTTTATGTTGCCTTGACATTATCCACGAATATAAATGGATTCAAACTAATGCTTTATTATTATTTTACTAGATTTTATTTACTTAATTCATCAATTTTGGTTTTCATTTCAAGAAATAAAATGGATTCAATCTAATGGTTTTACCTTACAACATAATTAATATAAATTTGTTTATGAATTTGCAGATTTTTACCATTCAATGATGCTTTATTCAACTTCGTGATGGAAGCAATGGAACAAGCTTTCAGTAAAGCCCCCATAGTGATTGTCAACACTTAGTAATTTGTAATTATAGGAAGTAGAAGTTCTTGAATCTAAACATCCTTGTGTGTATCCGATTGGAATGATTCATTTACTTCTAAAAAATATCCCCTAACAAAGTTAAATTAACTCTCTTGGATCTAATTTGTGGAAGGAGGAAGTGAGATGTCTCCCGTGGTTAGATTCTCAAGATCCAAGCTCAATAATATATGTGAATTTTGGTAGTTTAGTAAATGTGACACCCAAGCAACTAACAAAGATTTATTGAGGACTTGTTAATTGTAACCATAACTTCTTGTGGGTGGTTAGGCCAGACTTGTTCCCATGATGTTGCTACCTCGAATAGTCTGTAACCATAAACTTGTTGATAAATGAAATGATCTTTAATTTTCAATTAAATGATTAGGTCAAAACCAAAAATTTTAGTCATAAATGCAACATGATAATGATGAATCTGAGAAATAAATGCACAAAGTGGAATGTTGGAATCCAAATGGAAGGTGACATAACAGAGAAAGTGTTGTTATGGTGGTGATCGAGCTAATGGAATACAGATGAAGGAGAGGGTGATGATATTAAAAAAATTGGCCCATGATGTTGCTGCCTCGAACAATCTATCAACCATAAACTTTTTGATAAATGAAATGATCTTTAATTTTCAATTAAATGATTAGGTCAAAACCAAAACTTTTAGTAATAAATTAATCTAAGAAACAAATCTCAATAATTATTTTTAACCCATTTTCTCTTATGTACCGTTCATCTTGGACACTATTGTAATAGCGTTTATTATTGATGAAAGTGAGCATCTTGTGCATATTTTTTATATTCATTGTAATTTTATTTTTCCCATTGGAAATTCTGGGATGTTTTTAAGACATTATCATATTGATAAATAAGTAAATAAATAAATATTATATTATTATTATTTATTATCCGGCCAATTCCACCAAATAACATTGTTATTTTTTTATAGAAAATTAAAATATTTAGGTTTGAATGTTTTTATTGGTGAATCATTTTAAACCACTAATTATTTTATTACTATATTTAATAATTGGATTTCCACTTATTATTTTTATTCTTCTTTTATTACACAAATTTTTACATTCAAAATATTCACTTTGATAATAGATTAATGGATAATAATAAATTTAATTTTGAAAATCTATTAAGTATAAATTATCAGAATAATTTAATTTTGAAAATCTCTTATGTATAAATTATCAGAATAATTAAATTTAAATTAATGATAACATCGAACATAAAAACACTTATTTAAAGGGAATTGTGTGATCCTTATCATGGGTAACTCCAAAGAACATACAAAACATTATGTCTCGTTATTTGTTTCCAAATTTCTTCATAATTAATTATCAAAAAATTCCTCTTATAGTGTGTCCAACTTAACAACTTTACAAGTGTATCTGATGGGAATAAGTCCTAAAGTATTTACAATTAATTGTTTAAAAATGGCACCCATGATCCTAAGGGTGAAGGTCTTTAAAAAGGTTCATCTCATTTAACATGAAACGTCTTTATATATGTTTTTCTTATTTAACCTAAGATCACTCATATCTCCTGCTAATTAAAATCTTAAGAACATAGTGAGTGTGACCCATAGGCTAGTGCTGAGAAAATATATATAGCATACCTCCCATGAGCCAATTCTCAAATAAAATATAAAACATCCTCTATTAGTTAAAGCTCTAAGAATTATAAATAATAAATAATCAAGCCTCTGATAAGGCAACATTCATAGAAAACAACTACCATATTTCATAAACCTCATATTATCATATCCACCACACACTTTGTTAAAGGAACTATTGAAATCTTCACGGGTATCCTACTTTACTTGAAAATAGATTCCATCCGTGATAACAAAAAAATATTATAGATCAATCAACACACAATCTTAAGGATAACAAAGTCACCCATATCTAGTAATAACTAAATCATAGTGTACCAAGACTTTCTACAATCCATCAACATTTTTACTATATAAAAAAAGTTTTAGGCAATATGATTATGCTCATGTGAGTTCCCATTCTTGATCCTGAAAACTAGAAAACCCAACACTCTCTTTGTATAGGCTAAACCATTAATCCCCCCGCAGGCGGCTGGGGTGGCCTGGGGGGTTGGGGTGTGGAGCGTCGGTCGCCGGGTCGAGTCCTTAGGCCATTCTTCTAGTGTAGTGTGCATGTATAATAGAACATATTTTTTATAGGATAAACCATTACCCCCTCCCCCCAAAAAACAATATTCAATAATTCTATGTTGTTATAATTAACTATGAAAATAAACATTTAAACTATCGTACTTTGGATTTTGTGGATCCAATCCCAAATAACCACATAAATATGACTCTTATAGAAAGTTTTATTAGAACACCCCTTGAATACTAAGTTGAAAACATTTCTAAAAATGACAATTATCTCATTATAGTCCCACCATAAACTTAGGGTCATTACATTTATCTTGTTATCAAGTTTCTTTATTCATTCTAAAACCTATGATTTAATGACTTAAAACAAATTGCAATCCCATAAAAAATAAATATTAAATTATAATAACCCAAAATTTCTCACTAAAATCTACTCTCTTAATATTCCATGACTAAGGAGGATCATGAATTATTTGATCATCCAATGACTAAGTCAATACACCAATACCATTATTCATTTAAAAACTCATGAAATATTCTAAGTTTTTTATTAAAATATCTTCCTAAACATATATGTGTATGATAATTAAATATATTTTTTTCTTTTTATTTTTTAATTAAGAAACCATAATATAATGGTGTACTATAATTAAATCATATATGACATGTAATAAAATAAACCTTTTTTATTAATTTATAAGACCATTACCATATATATACATTTCCTATGCTAATAAAATTAAAATATGATAATAAATACTAGTTTACATTGTGACTTGAAATTCAAAATCCAACGGATCTTGGTCACCATAAATACCATAGTTACAAGAATCAAAGTGATATGATATCAAAATATGTGTAATAAAATAAACATATTTGAAAATAAATATAAAATCCTGAGAGAAAAACTATATGGGTGATGAGTGTAGGATTTAAGGCATATATATAAGAGAAAGTAAGAGGTAATATGACATTTGTAACAGGTAAGGTGTCTATTAGAGGTATGATTGTTATAATAGTAATCTGAATTTATAACTAGTAAAATTATAGTTAGGGGTGATGAGATTCCCTTAGGATTTATGTAGATTCCTGGGGGCAGGTGTGCCTAATCTTATAACAAATTCCAATTATTATTATAATCCTTTACTCTCTTTAATATTTGACCCATCATTTCTTGTTAAGACAATAATGGATTTTTTTTTACATAGTCGCACACATATCATGTAGTAAAAAATATAAATAAAGATCATATAAAGAGCATCATATAGTATTTTTACAAGGTTCAACACCTTCGTAGAAAGCATAATCCTTGCTGTGATCAGTTATATTCTCTGATCACATATTCTCTACTATAAACAAAACTGGTTACAACTAGGCATCATCTTGACCCCATAGTGCTTCTCATAGTCACCCAACATCTCATTATGGTACCATAAATATCTAGCAGAGAATGTATGCATATTTAAAAAATATAATTAAAAAGATCAGATATGTATTACAATATATTCATATTAACAAGTGTCAATCCAAATTCATCATGTCTGAAACTATTATTACTGATAAACCATTTATAATTAAACAATGGAACTTTAAATTTAATTTAATGAACCTATCATATTTTTTCAATGACTCCTTAATATACAATTGATGCGTAAATTGGGTTTTTATCTTCAGAACTCTAAAAATGCATTGCTTCTACGAACACCAATACACCACTATTATAAGCTTCACTTATATTATCCTAATCATTCATATGAAATGTACAGCTGTTAATTTCATACCCAGACCATGTTATTAAATTTAAACTTGGACCACCCACTAACCATTTTAATGTTTTTGATGCATCTGATCTGCCATGAATGGTCTTTTTAAATCATGGGAAAAAAATTATTCTCATTCATGATCCACATATATTTCTTCTTTAGATAACATTGTTTCAACACATTAATATGAAATTTTATATATGGTTGAGCATAATATATGTTATTTAAGATGTATAAATGTACCTTCTTTATCTGTTCACCTGAAAAAGATTTGACTTTCAAGCCAAAGATCCCCTTCCCCCCATAACTAACTCGTTCATGGTGATATAGAGGCAAACCAATATACTCCACCGTAGACAAGTAGATTGTACAAAACTCCACAACCTCCTCAAAAATATACATTTTAAAAATGGTGGTTTTAGTTCAATATATATTCTTGACATACCCTTTCAATATCTTCATATACCTTTCAAAAGGATACATCCAACGTAGATATACAGGTCTGTAAAGATTTATATATCGAACCAAATGAACCATTAAATAAAAAATTATATCAAAAAAAGATGGAGGAAAATACATTTCCAATTGACAAAATATAGAAATATATTTTTTTTCCAAAATTTTCAAATCATTCAGATCAATCACCTTATTACAAATTGAATTAAAAAAATATAACACCCTCATGATAGTGTTTCTGAAACATATGTACAATATTCCATACAATGAAATCAGTAGAATTTGTTTCATCATGTTGTAAAAATCATGAGATTTCATACCTATCAAATTCAAATCCTTTAAAGACACAAATTTTTTTACATTTTAAGAATAACCCTGCGGCACTTTGATATCATGAAGACACTGGAAAAATCTAATTTTCTCCCTCTTGAATAATGTATGACAAGCCAAGGGAAGAAATGTTCACCTTACTTCAGGAGTGAGAGCTAACTCCAAATGTATTACCATTAATAATAAGTCCAATATTACATTCAACCCATCTTTAGTATTTCCTTTAATATTTAACAATTTTCTAATCAAGCTGTCACATATATTCTTCTTTACGTACATGACATCAATAATATGTTTCACCTTATGATATCTCCAATATGGTAGCTCAAAAAATGTTGACCATTTCTTCCAAATATTTATATCATTATCATATTTATGTGTCTTTCCAAATTTCACATCAATGTTTTTCACCCTCTCAAAATACTGATCAGTGGATAAAGGTTTTGTAGAAATATCAAATTCTTATGATCCATTCAATTCCTTTTTTAATATTCTATAAGATTGATAAATAGAAAAAAACTATTGATGACCCATGTATATTGGTTTTCTCCCATTATGTATTTGATAATATGAAGTCTGTTGTTTTCAAATTGGACACACTTTATGCCCCTAAACACTGTATCCAAACAAATTTCCATAAACTAGGAAGTCATTTATAATGAACATAATCATTGTATGCAGTTGAAAATATTTTATTTTATAAGAATCATACACCATAATATCATCCTCCCATAAGAGTTTCAAATCATCAATTAATGGTGACAAGAAAACATCAATATCATTTCTAGGTTTTTTTTTGTCTAGAGATATTTAAACTCAACATAATATATTTACGCTTCATACAAAATTCCAGAGATAAGTTGTGAATTAACAATAAAATGGGCCATGAACTATGTGTTCTACCTAGTATTTTATAAGGATTCATTTCATCAGCGCACAATCCAAGTATGATATTTCTAACTTTCATTCTGAATATGTGAAATTACGGATCAATTTTCTTTCACTGTGGACAATCAGTTGGATTCCATAATTTTCCATCAAATATCCATTCATTCTGTCTTATCCTTTTTTCATCATGTGAATTTGAAAATAAACATTTCAAATGAGGAATTATAGGAAGATACCAAAATTCTTTGGTAGGGGTCAATGTAACTGCTAAATCAGCATGTATTTTTTCTTTCAACTTATAGTTCGATGTCCCAAATTTTGGACACTTTGACATAAATTCATATTCATTCTTATATAGAACACAGTCATTCGGGAACACATGCATTTTTCTTGTACCCTAATCCCATCGGGAATAGTATTTTATTCGATTTATCATGTGAATAGGTAAGATCATTGTCTTTAGAAAAGAATATATTTCAACAATTGTATAAAATCAGTAAAAAAAAATTCACTCCAACCATGTTTTTCCTTCAAGTTAATCAATCTTAACACCGATGGTAAAACTGTAAATTCCATACAACCAGGATATAATGGTTTTTCAGCATCACCATATAGATGTTCAATTGTCGGTTTTTTCTCAATTTACTTTACTTCAATATCATAAACCATTTCTTCAATCTCATTAGAGTTATCATCTTGCAAAGTATTGTCATCAATAAGTTTGAAATTCTGCCCAGTTTTATGATGCCAAATCCAATGTCTATAACTCGGATTAAAACCATGAAAAATTAAATGATCTTTTATCTTTCTACTTTTCGAATTCTTCATATTTAAAAATTTCAAGTATGTATAGAAAAACATGTCATTGTTTGAAACATTTCATTTAGTGAATTCCAAAAAAGCATCAACACCTTCCTCATATTCATCACTCATTCGATGTGCCATAATCTAACTTCAAATCATTATTACGTGTACAAAATATAAAAAATATATATCTTGTCAAAAAAATACAATTTTAAATTTATATGAATTATACCATAATTTGAAAGTAACACAATTTTGAAATAGAAAACAAATATATGCATATTTGAAAAATATATTTATAAATTCTATACAATAATGGAAGACAAGTTTAAATAAAAATATAAAATCATAAAAAACATATGCATGGAATTAATTTACAAAAGAAAATATAGTTAGAATATAAATTTTGGCATCTAATAGAGGCACTCATTGAGATATTAGATATTCATCAAGGTTGTAAGTTGTTTTATCAATGATGGATTTAGTTAGGGAACCATATGGAATGAAAATGAAATTAGTGGGGGGATAAAAAAAATTACTAATTCTCATACATTTAATGATATTTCCATAACTCAACTAATTGTTTATAAGTAGGATTTAAATTAAAACCCATGATTGGTTTTTTTTTATCAATTCATACCCCCCCCCCAAATGGTTTTTGATCTAGCCCCATAGTAATTTCCAATGACTAAAAACCCATAACTAGGCCATCACAATATTGATTTTCATGATCTATAAATATAATATTTTCAATATCAATAAGTGGAATACTGATCCATCAGTTATTTCCATCTATGATTCCATAATAAATTTCCTAACTCGTACTATAGTACATGATTCTCATACTAGTTTGAGATAAATGATGATATACATTACTAATAAAGTTTCTAGATTGAACAGCTAGTTGATCTTTGAAGGGTGATATTCCAATCCCGATCACTATAGTGTCCCTCATATGTTTTCAGACAATAACCACCCATAATCCCATGGGTATTGTGAGTTAGGTATATTAGGGGCAACCTCATCTACTGCTCTTTCCAATTATACACAGTGACTAACTCAGTTCATGTATAAAAGAGGATTTCAATTCATGTGTTCATTTCTTCACCCAATGCATTAGTTTCATGAAGAATTATTACTCTAGTGATTGGAGTAATTCTCTTTGTATTATCCCATGTAGAAGATTGTGGAATGAAAAATTATAAATATCCAAAAAATTGGTCTCCTGTAATAATATCCACATCATAGAGGATCACTCCTACCTATCAATTCTGTAAAAGAAATGTATTAATGTTAGATATCCATCTACTAATCAGGTGTGGAATAATGTAATTATTAAAATGAGATAAATCCTTAATGACATAGATTACCTCATATAGACATACTATATTGTGCTCATCATCTAATATTGAGTAGCATTCTCTCACCTATATTGGCCACCCACAATCCACACAAAAGACCCCTCCAAAGAAAATATATTAATTCAACGCCCATCCTAGCCAATAGTCATCCATATATTTATTCATGATAGACCCATAATTGTGAATCCATGTCTTTGGTATGTATCATACTTATTTTGATGTTAAGGGTGTATATCCTTATATGCACCCCCATGAGAAATAATCCACCGTGATGAAAGGAGATGAAATATTATCATTATAAGCACATATACATGTAAAGGGAATATATGAGATAACATAAAGAGATTAAACAAGATAGAAATGTGGGATTTTAATAAAAAAATTTTTAAAAATGAAGAGTTAGGGAATCTATGACACTGAACGACCAAAAGAGAGGTGTGTGAGGCTTACTTGAGATTTGAGAGTCAATTGGATCAAATGTGATGATGAAAATGAGGATGTATAAAGCTGGAAAATGAGGTTGGAGGCCACTGGATTGAAGAAATAAGGTTTGGGTTTCCGCGTGAGAGAGAACCCAGTTTGCCTTTGCCGGATTGAAAAACACCAAAATGAATCAAAATGAGAATTCATAAAATTATAAATGATTTATTACATTAGTTATTATATAACTAATGTTATAAATAAATTTTTATTATATTTATCACGTCAGTTATATAGAAACCGACATGATAAATTGATTTACCACATTAGTTATTTTATAACTGACATAAAAAACACTCTTTATCATGTCAGTTATAGAATAACCAATGTGATAAAGAAGGATATTTCATTTATTACATCGGTTATAGGACAACCAAAATGATAAGTCAATATACATGGATTTTCTTGTCAGTAATAAATAACCAACGTGAAAGGGCCGATGCGATAAATTCTTTTTTTAATAGTGAACATATTTCCTATATAAAAATGATTTAGGAAATATGATTATGTTCTATGAGAGTTCCCCTTCTTGAGAATGAAAACTAGCTAACCCACCAATCTCTTTGTATAGGATAAACCATTGCCCCCCCCCAAACAACATTCACATTGATGGTCACCACCCATTCTAAATCTTCCTTATACCTTCAATAAGTTATCTCCCCTTCGCTAATAGTGATTCCCATAGCATAATTCAATGTTGTTAGGATTAAATATGAAAATAAACCATTAAACTATCACACTTTAGATTTTGGGGATCCACTCCCAAGTAACCACCTTAATAAGACTCTTATAGAAAGATTGATTAAAAAACTCCTTGAATACTAAGTTGAAAACCTTTCTAAAAAATGTGTAGTGCATTATAGGAACCCTATAAACTTATAGGGTCATTACATTTCTCTTATTATCATGTTTCACTATTCATTATAAAACCTATGATATAATTACTTAAAACAAATTACAATCCCATAACCAAAAAATAATTATTATATTATAATAAAACAAAATTCCTCTCTAAAATATACTCTCATAATATTCCATGACTCATGAGAATCATGTGTAAGTATGACATGATAATTTTTTTTCCTTCAAATAATTATTACATAACAATGATTACTTATTTTCCAATATTTTATATCTGATTAACAAATAGGAATCATCAACAGCTATACCAGATGAACACCTATAATCAGTGGCCTTTAAGTGTCTAGAAAAATATGGTCGCATCAGAGGTGTAGGTTTTGGGGTGACACCCCGAACATATTTTGAGAAAAGATAATAACAAAAGAAAAAAGATAAACAAATGGAAGAGATTCATATAGGATTAGCTTCCCTTAAAGTAAAAATTCATTGGGATTTTGAGTTGCTAGAAAATATTGTGGGGGGGAGAAAGAAGAAGCAACTCAAGAACAGCCACTACATGAAGATCCCCCACCCCACCATCTTTGAGGCGAGTCATTACCCACAAAGAGATGTCTCATATGAGGTGATAAATATTCTCATAACTGTTTATATGAAATGTGAATCAGGAATACACTAATACTAATTTTATTAAAAAGTACAAGTGACATACTAAAAACCATGCAAACACATTAAAATTGCTTTGATTATTTAGTAAAATGATTCGTAAGTTATTTGTGATATGTATAATTTAACTGAAACTCAATCCAATGCATGGTGTGACCAGTATAACTCCAAGTGTATATTATTATTTAAAACTAACATTAATTTTAGTAAAGAACAAGTGATATACTAAAAAATGAGCAAACACATTCAGATTATTTTGATAATTTAAGACAACAATTTATAAGTCATTTTTGATGTGTAGTAATCAATCGAACCTCAATCTGACATGCAGTGTGACTGTTATGACTCAAGGTGTGTCTCTTTATTTAAAATTGGAATAAATTTTAGTAAAAATAACTAGTGACATACTGAAAATTGAGAAAATGCATTCATATCATTTTGATACTTTAGGAAAAAGATCCATAATTCATTTGTGATGTGTAAGAATCAACCCCACCTCAATTTGATGCATAGTGTGACCAGTATGAGTCCAAGTGTGTCTTTTTATATAAAATTAACATTAATTTTAGGAAAAAGAATATGTGACACACTAAAAACTGATAAAACACATTCATTTCATTTTGATACTTTATAAAAAATATCCATAAGTAATTTTGGACATGTAGGAATCAACCAAACTTCAATCTAAAGTATGGTGTGACTGATATGACTCTAAGTGTGTATTTTTATTTAAAATTGACATTAATTTTAGTAAAAAGAACAAGTGTCATACTGAAAACTAAAAAAATGCATTTTTATTATTTTGATACTTTAGGAAAACAATCCATAAGTCATTTTTGATATGTAAGAATCAATCCCACACCAATATGACACACGGTGTGACCATTATGACTCTAATTATGTCTTTTTATTTAAAATTTATATTAATTTTAGTAAAAAGAACAAGTGACATACTGAAAAGCGATCAAACACATTCAAATTATTTTGATACTTTAGGAAAATGATTCATAAGTCATTTTTGACATGTAGGAATCAACCAAACCACAATATGATGCACAGTGTGATCGATGTGACTCTAAGTGTGTTGTTACATAAAATTGACATTAATTTTAGTAAAAAGCACAAGTGACATGCTAAAAAAATAAGAAAATACATTCGGATTCTTTTTATACTTTAAGAAATGATCCATAATTCCTTTTTGATATGTATGAATCAACCCCACATCAATATGATGCACAGTGTGACCAATATGACTCCAAGTATGTCTTTTTATTTAAAATTGATTTTAATTTTAGTAAAAAGGAAAAGTGACATACTCAAGACTGAGAAAACTCATTTGTATTATTTTTATTATATATAACAATGATCCATAAGTTATTTTTCATGTGTAGGAATCAAACACACCTCAATATAATGCATGGTGTGACCGATATGACTCAAAATGTCAGTTATGATTTTAAAATTGAAATTTTAGTTCAAAACATGTGTCACTCACTGAAAACCAAGAAAACACACTCCAATTGTCTTCATAATTTAGTAAACAATTCGTAATTCATTTTTGATGTGTAGGAAGTAGTCTCACGTCAAACTAGTTCATGATGTGACCGGTATGACTCAAAGTGCATGTTTCCAGTTTGAAATAATATTTTAGTAAAAACACAAGTGATAGAATCAAAACCAAGAAAACACATTAATGTTGTTTTTAGATTTTTAAAAAACTATCCATAAATTATTTGTGATGTGTGGGAATTAGCCACACCTCAATCTGATGCCCGGTGTGACCAATATGACTCAAAGTGTGTCTTTTCATTTAAAATTGACATTAATTTTGGTAAAAAGAACAAGTGACATACTCAAAATTGAGAAAATGTATTTATATTGTTTTAATACTTTATAAAAATAATCAATAAGTAATTTGTGATGTGTATAAATTAACCCCACCTCAATCTGATGCACGGTGTGACCAGTATAACTCCAACTGTGTCTTTTAATTTAAAATTGACATTAATTTTAATAAAAAGAATAAGTGAAATGATAAAAATAGAGGAAAAACATTCATATTATTTTTATACTTTAGGAAAAAAATCCATGAGTCATTTTTGATGTGTATATTTCAAGCGCACCTCAATCAGATGCACGATGTGACTGATATGACTCCATGTGTGTCTTTTTATTTAAAATTAACATTAATTTTAGTAAAAAGAACAAGTGACATACTAAAAACTGAGAAAAAGAATTCAGATTGTTTTGATATTTTGAAACAATGATCCATAAGTCATTTATGATGTGAAGGAATCAACTGCACCTCAATCTGACCCACAATGTGATTGATATGAATCAAAGTGTTCGTTATCATTTTGAAATTTACATTTTAGTTCAAAACATGTATCACTCACTGAAAACTAAGGAAATATGCTCTAATTTTCATGATAGTTTATGAAAACAATTAATAATCTATTTGCAACTTGTAGGTAGTTGTCTCATGTCAAACAAACACACAATGTGACAGGTATGACATAAAGTACGTGTTTCCAGTTTGAAATGACATTTTGGTAAAAAAACACAAGTGACATACTCAAAACTGAGCAAACTCATTCAAATTTTTTTGATACTTTATTAAAATGATACATAAGTCATTTATGATGTATAGGAATTATCCACACCTCAATCTGATGCACGGTGTGACCGATATGACTCAAAGTGTGTCTTTTTATTTAAAATTGACATTAATTTTAGTAAAAAGAATAAGTGACATACTAAAAACCAAGAAAATGTATTCAGATGATTTTGATAATTTAGGACAATGATTCATAAGTCATTTGTGATGTGTATAAATAAACCTCACCTCAATGAAATGCACAGTTTAACCATTATGACTCTAAGTGTGTCCTTTTATTTAAAGTTGACATTTATTAACGTATTCTTTCGTATTTATGTTTAATTTATTTATTTATAGTATTACTAACATAAGATTTGTTTTCTTATATTGGTAGATTCTTTTGCTCTGGTTAGGGTGTTTTGTTCGGCAACTGATACCATGATCAGACTTTTTTGAGAGAGGGTCACGGGTTTTCTAAAGATGATGAAACATTAATGATTTTAAATGTTTGTAGATAGTAATTGCAAATGTAATAATACAAAAAATTATCTGAAATTTATATAATAGTTTTTTTATTTGTGATGTAAAATTTATTTCAATTAAATTATATATTTACACACAGATTACATGTGTATTTGTTGTAGTGTGGTGTTATTCAAACAACGTAGTGCAACATGTGGGCTTTTATCAGTGCTTTTTGAGCACTGTTAAATGGGGGGAATTTAATAGTGCTGAGAAAAAAAACGCTTTTTAGCACTGCAGTTTTTGTGCACTGTTAAAGGGAGAGTTTGTAGAAGTGTATATCATATTTATTTTAATTATATACACATTTTGTAATTAATTTATATAAATAAATTATTAAACATTTTGACTAATATAAATTTGATAATTTTTTATATAAAAAACCGAAAATAAGATACATTTTTTTATTAAAAGTTATATAAATCATATTTATATATTATATTTACATATATATACTTATTGTAATATAAATATTATTTAAAAATATATAAATATTTATATATAAATTAAATTACTCACTACGAATTTTATCAGCTTTAGAAAAAAGCACTAATGAAGGTGTCACTTTTATCAGCGTTAAAAAAATGTTGATAAATGGGAGGGACCTTTATTAGTGCTAGAAAAAAGCGATGAAAAAGGGTACCATTTTATCACTATTTGTTTAGTGTTGATAAAAGGTAGCTTTATCAGTGCTTTTTTCAAGTGTTGATAAAAGTTCTCTCTTGATCAGCATTTTTTAACTAGTGGTGTTAAAGGACAGCACTGCATAAGGTGCGATTTGTTACAGTGAATGATGTTGAGTTTATTATTATATTAGGTACAACTACCAATGGTATATCACACATTCTATAAGAAACAATAAATAAACCTGCTGACCAGGGGACTCGACCCTGCGACCACGTCCCAAACCCCATCCCATCCTCACCACCCCATCTGACCGTTTGGGGCTTGAATTTGTTTATCAATTATTCATTCTTTATTTATTCTATATTTAAATTATATTTATCATTTATCTATTTTTATTCGGTATAATTGGTTTTTGTTCTAATTTTGTGTTGTAAAATTTTTACTAAGAAAATTATCATACGTATCATGTATGAGTTGAGAAGAATATCTTACGCATTGTTTTTTTCTAGAATTCAAATAAGTACAGAAAATTATGCATCTCATGTAAAGACCCAGAAATTCCATGTAATTTTTTTAATATATGAGAATTTTACAAGTCTGTGAAAATTGACGGCACGTGATTCCGAGGCCCGGAGTGCCTGGAATGAATTTCTGAACCTTATTTCGGGTACATTCAGTAAACATGCGAGTGAGATTTTCTAACTTTTAAACCAGTGCTCGGAATTGAAATCTGAGGGCACCATTGAACTCACAGCACTGGTATTTTCTTAAGGAGACTTTCACCTCGATGACAGTTGGTCGAGGGTGAAAGTTAAATTTTGGGTTTTTCGTGAAAGAATAAAATAAAATAAAAATTGTGTAACATTTTTATTTTATTTGTTTGAGCTTCCATGTGGATGTTTCATAGGTGGGGACCACCTGAACTAAACCTCCCATGAGAGGTTATGGTGGTGGGGACCACCTTAACTAACCTCTCATGAGATGTTATGGTGGTGGGGACCACCCGAGGCTTGAAACCTCTTGAACTCCCCTCTTAAGTGTGAGAAACCTCTTGGACTTCCTCTAACATTAACTTTTCCAACACTTGTCAAATTAATTGGGATAATTAATTAATCCAACATGCCAATTTAATTTGTGCCAAAATTATTAATATATTTAATTTAAATTAATAAGTTAGTTATTCCCTCATTTTGGTGGCATTTGGGAAATGGGTGGCAAAGGGAAATTGGGAGAGAAGCTCTCCAACGAAGAAGGCTTCACCTTCGACGGATTATTCTCCAAACTTCGTCAAAGGATCACCAACGAGGAACATCTCCACTAACGATCGAGGAGACGTAGACGTCACCGACATCCGTCTATCCCCAATGACGTCATCTCCTTCCTCGTGACCTTCGTCGACAAATCAAACGAGGTAGGGGTTATTTATGAATGATTATACTTCCCATGTTTTTCCCTTCTAAACAAAGAGCGGATGTTTTCTTTTTCTACGGGTTGGGAATAATCAATTCCGGGGAATTGTGGAGTTTAACGTTCTTGATTCAAGTATTATAGTCGCTTGCTACCACTCTAATACAGAGAGTGCGGGCCAAACAAACATGGTCCGTCCTCTCTGAATTTCTTATGATGATTTGTGGTGTTCTTCGCGATAGAGGTGATCGGTGACCATCCATGAAGGGGCACAAGAATGGCGGCCGACACCACCTCCAGCCGCGACGAAGGCGACAGTGCAACTGCGTTGCTCCGTGGCCCCTGTTGACCCATGGCCTCCGCCGACCGTGGCCACCGCTGCCTGCGGTCTCGCCGTGCTTCCCCGAGTCGCACCGGATGAGCCTCCCCGAGCCGCGCCCTCAAGGCACCCCGCGGTCGAGCTGCCCCAGCCAAGCCACCCTACACCACTCCCTCGCGGCACCCTGTGGCTGAGCTGCTCCGGTCGAGCCACCCCGCACAGCGCCCTCACGACACCCCGCGACTGAGCCGCTCTGGTCGAGCCGCCCCGCGGCCGCGCCCTCGCAACACCCCCCGGGCCAAGCTGCTCCAGCTGAGCCGCCCCGCATAGCACCCTTATAGAACATCGCGGCCGAGAAACCTCGTAAACCCACCCTTGCGGCACCCCACGGCCGATCTGCTCCGGCCGAGCCGCCCCGCACCACACCCTCGCGGCACCCCACGACCGAGTCGCTCCGGCCGAACCACCCCGTGGCCTCGCGCCCTCGCGGCACCCCCACAGTCGAGCCACCCTGCGTGCTCGCAGCACCCGAGCGGCCTCGTGGCCTGTCGGGCCGCCCAGCAGGCCGGGTGGAACCCAGCGGGTCGGGTCGGGTCGGTCCGACCAAGTGGGACCGGACCCGAACCAGATACGACCCTATACTTTACTTAGGCCATAACTTTGGCACCGGACATCCGATTGACGAACCTCCAGCGGCGATGGAAAACTTGGAGCGAGACGGTCCCTTTGGTATACCCCACTAGAGATTTGGATAATGTTGGGAAACATTCGGATTGGATTGAGCATGAATCCAACTAGGCCCTCGGGACTAAAAGGCTAATAACTCATAGATCGGGCATCTGATTGACGCTCTGTCTGTTGCGTTGAGAGCCCTATGACGTGGAGGACCTTTGAGATACTTTTTTGTGGGACTTCGTAGAAGTTCGAGTATATACCAATGACTTGTGAAACGGATCTTCCCAGAGATGAGCAGGCTTACTGCGGGAACCCAGTAGCTAGCTGTGACGAGAAGAAGGAAGAGCGATCCTATGTGGGTCAACACCTAGCGATCCTGTGTGGGTGAGCTCCTAGAGATCCTTTGTGGGTTAGATCCTAGCGATCCTCTATGGGTCAGCTCCTAGCGATCTTGTGTGGGTCAGCTCCTAGCGATCTTGTGTGGGTCAGCTCCTAACGATCCTGTGTGGGTCATCTCCTAGCGATCCTGTGTGGGTCATCTCCTAGC
This sequence comes from Viscum album, assembly GCA_963277665.1. Lineage (NCBI taxonomy): Eukaryota > Viridiplantae > Streptophyta > Magnoliopsida > Santalales > Viscaceae > Viscum > Viscum album. The sequence goes on along the minus strand of OY728153.1, from coordinate 323,705,614 downwards.
GATCCTTTGTGGATCAGATCCTAGCGATCCTGTGCGGGTCAGCTCCTAGAGATCCTCTGTGGGTCAACTTTTTTACAGAGTAAGATGATTCAGTAGTTACATCTAATCATCTCTACTACTGTACTTAAGTTATACCTGATATGAGATGAGTATGTACCTTGTGGTATTTTTCCTTCGTGGAAATACCTTGCTGGTATTCTTCTATGTGGCGTACCTATGTGGTACTTTCCTTCGTGGTATTCCTTACTTTGTGGAACATTTGAGCTTTGGGATTTGATTTGGACTCTATGTTTTCCTCATGATTGAGATGGGTATACTTGATAACTTAGGTATATTTATTGGAATATACCTAAGTTGGGTTATTAGTTGATTTTATGCTTTGTGGTTTATCCTTTGTGGATTTTATGAGACCTTGAGGGTATCGGGGTCCCTACTAAGTATTGTTATACTCACCCCTACATGGGTTATGCCCACACTTTGTTGTGTTTGGTGCAGATGACGGACAGCGCTGACCGAGGATGACGGTACCAGGATTGGAGGTAGCTTGGAGGTGGACGTTAGATAAGGAAAACCGTAGAGACGACCTTTCGTGAGTTGTACTTACCCTTCATATAGGATCTGTGGTGGACAATCAAAGAGATACTTTTCACCTATCAGTTGTCTTGTAATTTCCAGTTTTTTTTTGTACTTTCTAGTTGGGCTTGTATTATGGCCCCTTTTACTTAATGCACTTACTCTGATTACTATTCAGTTTACTTGAGTTCATATCTTTTTGTGTGATTTGTTGTGTTTTCTTGCAGGTTATAAAGGAAATTCCTTCCCAGTTATAGGGAATACGCCTTCGGTGCAAGTCTCCAGCCCTTGGCTTATGGAAGACGGGTTTGGGGTAGTCACGGTATGGGCCCCGGGGGACGAGTCGTGACAAATTTGTATCAGAGGAGTCGGTTCTACAGTAGAAGATAGGACTCTGATCTTTTTTTAACAGCAATAGTGTTAAGTTTAATGAGTGTGGTTATCAGTTTAGGGAATCCAGTATTGGTGTGGCGGTCGACGTATCCATACACTAGGACCTTGACTTCTGATTTCTAACTCAGTTCACGAAAACACTGATTGTGTGTGGGTTTTGAAGAGTTTTATTTGTGATCTCTTTGAGTCAGCTCCCCAGGTATAACTTATTGATCATGGAAAACCTGTTTCTTTTTAGGATGCCTCCATGAAGATAGCCAAATAGGGCTCTGAGAGTTGTACGCACTGATAGCCCACCGAGCGACGAGGCATCAGTTCAGGGCCCTCTTCCAGTAGAGGCACCAACGGTACCATTACCCATTGGGCCACCGATGCCACTAGTCCCAGCAGCAGATAGTGCACACCACTTGAGCGCTTTTCACGAGTTCCAGCGCCAGAGGCCACCTAGGTTCAGGGGAGAGACGGCCCACAGGTAGCTGAGGATTGGTTGGAGGCTGTAGTGAGAGTCTTCTGATTGGTAGGGACACCTGCTTATCTCATGGTGATCCTTACTGCTAGCCTTCTATAAGCACCCGCAGACAGATGGTGGAGCTTGATGCTCTAAGTTCACGATGAGGTGACGCTTCTCTGGGTAGACTTCAACAGCCTGTTTCGTGCAGAGTTTGTTCCAACGAATCTTCACGCAGTGCACATACAGAAGCTACTTCATCTGCAGTAGGGCAGCATGATTGTGGCTCGGTACTCAGCGAGGTTTACTGACCTCTCATGCTACTCCACAGATATGGTACGGGACCAATTAATCAAGTCCCGGACCTTCGAGTTGGGACTCAGGCAGGAGATTAGGGATTCGATGATCTCACTCAGCATCCCAACGCTGGTAGGGGTGTTAGAGAGAGCCCTCTCAGTGGAGAGTTTATTTACTGAGCAGTCACCAACAGTGAGACCCACCACCAGTCGTCTCGTAGCAGAGTCTTCTACAGCTGGAAGCATACAAATATCACAGAGGTCCAAGAGTACCAGACCTACAGGTAGATGACTGCATGAATCAGGATCGATTGTGCAGGGCACCCGAGGTGAAGCCAGTCATGCCAGGAATGGGCAATGTTATGCATGCAGCGGGCAGGGTCACATGGCTCGTGACTGTCTGAACCACCATACGAATGATCAATAGAAGTTCGAAGGACCACCTAGGAAGAGACATAGGTTCAATCGAGGAGGTCCATAGGGAGCAGGAGGACGTGGCAGAGGAGTAGGTCATGCAGCTGGTGGTGGGAAATGATTCGAGATGTTACCGCCACCACCACTATGAGGTCCACCCCGACCATAGGAAGCAGGTAGACATGGGCGAGCTTAGCTCTAGGTAGCTGAGGCCTACAATCATGGAACTCCAGAGATGATTTGATGTACAATATGTGTCTACTCTTCCTTAGCTGTAGTACTTATAGAAAAAGGTGTCAGTCATTCTTTTATTTACACTACCCTCGTTCGGAGCTCAGAGATTCCGATGGAGCCATTAGCTCGATCCTTATGGATAGAGATTCCTACAAGAGTGGATTCAACGATTACAGACTGGTGACGGGAGTGTGAGCTTACTCTAGGAGGAGAGAGCTTCGGTTGGGATCTCTTAGTAGCAGCGTCGAGGCCTTACGACGTCATCTTGGGTATGGACTGGTTATTTACAGTCCATCCTCATATAGACTGTATTAGGTGCAAAGTGCGGTCTATCCGCACAGATGGGACCAGGTTTAACTTCACCAGCGAGAAGGGAGCCTTTGCAGCACAAGTTGTACTTACCCAGAGGAGGGTAAATCCAATTACTCATCAGTTGGCTAGCCTTTCCCTTAGAGCAATTGATATGGAGAGTCTGAGTTATCCTGTAGTGGTGGACCAGTACGCGAATGTTTTTTCTGATGATGTTCTGGGTCTATCTTCTCAAATATAGGTGGACTTTTACATTGACTTGTACCCCGGGACGGCTCCGACATCTACACCAGCGTATCGGATGGCTCTCGCGAAGCATCGTGAGCCGCGGGTACAACTAGAGGACTTGCAGAGGAAGGGATTAATTTATCCCATTGTTTCTCCTTGGGCAGCTCCGATTTTGTTCTCCAAGAAGGCGGATGGGAGTTTGAGACTTTGTGTCGACTATCAGCGCCTTAACTAGGTGACCATGAAGAACAAGTACCCACTTCTGAGGATTGACGACCTCTTTGATCAGCTAAAGGGAGCACGGTGGTTCTCAAAGATAAACCTCATATCAGGATATCACCAGCTCAGAGTACGAGACGAGGATGTGCAAAAGACGGCATTCAGATGTTGATACGGCCATTACAAGTTCTTGGTTATGCTATTCGGTGTAACCAATGCTCCAGAAGTGTTCATGGGAATCATGAATAGGATATTTCAGCCATACCTAGATCTCTTTGTAGTAGTCTTCATCGACGACATTCTGATCTGCTTGGCTACTGAGAAGGAGCATGCCTACCATTTTCAGACAGTACTGAACACACTCCGATAGAACCAGCTTTATGGTAAGCTCTCGAAGTGCCAATTTTGGATCTGAGAGGTTCACTTTCTGGGACATGTCATATCGGAGGATGGAGTTACATTGGATTCAGCAAAGATTTAGGTGGTACTTGCTTGGGAGCCACCCATGGCTAGGACGGAGGTACGGAGTTTCCTAGGTTTGGTTGGATACTACCGGAGGTTTGTGCCAGATTTCTCCAGAGTTGCAGCACCTTTATCAGTGTTGACGAAGAAGGGGAAACCCTTCGTGCGGTCGGAGAGATGCCAGCAGAGTTTTTAGGAGCTGAGGCAGAGGCTGACTAGTGCCCCCATCTTGAGGCTTCCAGAGGAGGGCGTAGGGTACATAGTCTACTGTGACGCTTCAGGGACCGGGCTCAGATGTGTCCTGATGCAGGAGTGAGCAATGATCGCTTATGGTTCTCAACAACTGAGACAACATGAGAAGAACGGCGCTACCCATGACCTGGAGTTAGAAGTAGTGGTCTTAGCCTTGAAGATATGGCTATATTACTTGATGGACGAGCATTTTACAGTGTACTCTAATCAGAAGAGTCTCAGGTATATATTCTCTCAGAAGGACCTGAACCTGAGATAGCGACGTTGGATTGAGTTCCTCCATGACTATGACTTCGAGATAGTCTATACTCTTGGGACGGGGAAAATTGTAGAATATGCACTCAGCAGGAGGTCAGGTATACAGATGCTAGGTGAGGCGACAGAGCAGCTGGCAGCTTTGCAGATATCCTTTGTGGATCGGGATGGAGCAGCTTTTCTTCAGTCTCTTACAATCACTTCCCCACGTCTTCAGCGAGTTAGGGAGGCACATCTTGGGGATGCTGACTGTGAGACACGACGTGCTCAGATATCCATAGGACAGGAAGCTGATGGATTTTCTGAAGGTGGGGAGCACATCATCCTCTTCAGAGGATGTACCATGGTACCAGTGTCACTTCAGGAGGAAATGTTGAGGGAGTTCCACACATCCCCTCTAGCGGTACATCCAGGAGTGGCAAAGATGTACCAGGATCTCCGAAGATAGCACTGGTGTCCGAGAATGAAGAAAGCAGTTGCAGAGTTTGTCTCTTGATGCCTCACTTTTCAGCAAGTGAATGTGGAGCATCAGGTACCTGCAGGCTTGGTTCAGCCTTTAGATATCCCAAAGTGGAAGTGGGATGAGATATCCATGGACTTCGTGATAGGACTTCCACGTACATCCAGGGGTCATGACTTGATTTAGGTGATCGTCGACCGACTCACCAAGTCGGCCCACGTCCTACCGATTAGAGAGCAGGGTTCAGTAGTGATCTTGGGACGCCTCTATATACAGGAGATTGTGTGGCTACATGGAGTACCCTCGACTATTGTCTTTGATTGTGATGCACGTTTTACTTCCCGGCTATGTAAGGGGTTGCAGAAGGCTTTCGGGACGCAGCTTCGTTTGAGCACCGTCTTCCATCCTTAGACAGATGGCCAAACTGAGTGTGTAACATCCCAGGTAAATAAAGAATATGAAATATTTCATATTTATTAAAATTTGTGAATTAAATATAAATTTTACTTTAAAGAGGTTTCTATGTTCGATAGTGTACCCGATACGCAACAACAAGTTTCTTTGAAATCTTACGTTGCACACTAATAATATAATATTATTATTTTAAATGATAGTTAACTCAAAGCCGTTGTATTGGAGGGAATGAACAAAACTAACTACAATATTATTATACATGTTTTTTAAATTTATTTAAATTTATCCAATAAAATGTTAGAGGCTTAAAATGTGAATAAATCTAATTTTAAGCATAATTTACATTAAAAGGCCGATTTACCGCCTTTTAATGGTGAACCGTATTTAAATATAGTTTTGGTCACTTTAATACATTCTATTTGACCGAATAAAATACTTCTTTAGAATGGGGACATCAAAATTTACTTTGTGTAATTTGTTTAAATTTTTCCGATAAAGTTCATTTTTAATGAATAGTGAAAAATATTGTATTTTAATTCAAAACTATGTTTTAATCTAATTTATTTATATGGTTAGATTATAATTTTAATTGGTTTTAAAATTTAATTAGAATATATTTTTACCATTTAATTCAATTTTGGTCATTGTAATTAATTTCACTTTGAAATTGGACATAAACAAGTGTCAATCTTTTGATAGTTATTGTTTCTTAAAAACACGCTATTTGTTTTAACAACGGGAATTAATTTTAAATTAATTAAAGAAACTTATATGTTTTTAATTTGGAAAAATAGACATCATTTTTGAATTTGGAATATCAAATATATCTTAGGCATAATTTTTGGGATTTTTCTAAAAAACTTCAATTTTTGATGAATAGTGAAACCACTTAGTACTAGTTAAAAAACTGAATTTTTCATTTAAATGAAATTTTACCACTTCTGTGAATTGAATTTCTAAAATCTGACATACATTGTTGTTATTAGTAAGTAAAATGTGGTTTAATAAGATGAAAATAATTTTTGGTGAATAGTAACTTTTGACTTTTATTTACCGTGGTTAAAGATAAATAGGGTAATTCAAGGTAAAAAAGAATATTATACTAATTTAAAATAACCTTAACACTTGTCCAAACCTTATTGGTTGAGTCATTTACGACCATGGGCATCTTTAGGTTGATTTTGTGACCCCATTTAGCCACTTGGGAGTGATAATGACACTTTAGATTAATTAACTTAAAGTAAAGGCAAAAATAACAAAAACAAATATATTTTAGTAAATTAATTTTTACAAGGGGTTATATAAATTATCTTTTCGACTATAAATATTAATTGTAAAGATAAAACAATTTACTAAATCATTGTATTTTTTTATAATTTTTAGACATCAAATAAATTAAATTATTTATGACACAATAATGATGTGGTATTTACCTCATTAATAAAAGATTTAAATAAATAAGATTATAAATAGTAAAAAAATATCCAAAACCTGTCCAATTCTTATTGGATGATTTTATTTAGACCATGATTCATCCTATATTTGACTTTAATTAGTTTTGGACCATTATAAACCGAATATCATTATATAATAAAGTAATATTATCACACTTTCCTAAAGAGCCCCTCCTCCCCCTTATAAAAATCCCTCACTTCTAACCAATTCCTCACACCTCTCAAGCCTTTTGGCTCATCCAAACTCTGCCCAATTAATCTCCCTACATCCCTATCCTACTTTTAGAAGCCTTACCTTAGGCAGAAGTCACTTCAAGAAGTCCTTTTGGTTCAAACCAAAGGAAGTTACCCAAATTAAAGATAATGGTTTCTCTTAACTTCTTTTATTTTATTTTACTTCTCCAACCCCTAAAATATTTTTATTCCTTTATTTTATAACAAAAAAAGTATCCTCAATATACTAGGATATTTTTATAAGAATTATTTTAACTATACTTACACACACCTCCATCTAATGGGTGAAGAACATACTGTTTCTGTGGATGGCAAACTAACGCCTCACGAGATGATGATTGTTCGATTATCTCCTACCACCTATCATGTTGGCCATTAATATTACACTATATTTATATATTATATATATTATGATTATGTTTTCTTTATGCTTCTGTATCTTTATTTTATATCATACCTTTATGGTTTCCATTATGGGTAAAAGCGATAATTTCATTTGAGGAAGTGCGGACTACCGCCCCCTCAAAGTGATATGACTTATTAATGCCATATGTGGGACATATAAAGGATGGAGTTAATGATATTATATATGATATTATACTGTAATTATAATATAACTATGTATCATTATGTTTTAATTCCATTAAAATAAGAAATATAAATAAAATTAGTGTTCATGCGTACGTACAGCTTACCGTCTCCATGAACAGTGCATTCCATTTCTTACCTCCAAATGATATAAACTATTATAAATATATATATATATATATATATACTGGATATATATGATATATATGGTATCTAAATAATGAATATCATTCTGGATATAATGGACTATTGACCACATGGAAAACTTGTAAATATAAGGTGTTCATTTTTTACTCAAGTACCAAATATCGACAAAACGAACATTATTAACTTAAATGATTACATAATATTTATAACATGGTAATAAGTGATATAAAAGGAATAATAAACTTGAAAAAATTTCTTAATCAAGTAGAAATTTACTTTAGTTTATTATTCAGGTGATTAAAGAGTGATCGAGTCAAGTCAGATATGAGGTAAGGGACTTCGTCTCAATCTCCTTTCATTGAGGCATATTTTGTTCTTATACCCGACTTTCTTTTATACACTTTATAAACACCATTTAATTTTCATTTAATTCAAAGGGAATTTTTTCTACAAAGATGTTTACTAAATGACAAAAAAATAATGTCTCTTTTTAACGTAAGCGGTGACAACGACCTTTCCGTCGCCGCGAGTATTATTTGATCTTTGGCTTCCTTAACAAGCTGTAATGTTTTTAAAAGGAAAATAAATACCATATACTATTTTATGTATTTTTGGTATTGAAAATGGTTTTTATAATGGTTTTGATATGTTAATATATTTAAATGTTATATTGTTATTGCAATGTGGAATTTTTATCTTTCTTTTTTGCTTATATTATGTGTTACGATCATGTTGTGGTTCTTAGGCATTATTTATGTATACAGGTGGTTCCATGATAAACCTAGGGCGGGTGAGCCCGAGATAGCTCTCTAATGCATTGGGTAATGTGACGGAGGTAAACATGGATGTTTATCCTAAGATATTTAGGGAATATACTGTGATGGGTATTCCAAAGTAACTCCTTATGTAGCTGTGATAACTACAATGTAAGTATGTTATGGGTGCCACAAGTTACCTTTATGATTTATGATTTCTTTGTGTTATTCACAAATCTTATGATTTCATGAGGTAAGTAAAAGAGTTTATGTTCTATATGTATTTATGAACTAATGTTTTCTTTCTTTGTTTTATAACCCTTACTGAGATTTTTATCCTCATCCCATGTTTTGAAATGTTTTTCACAGGACTTAAAGATGAGTAGGGTCAAGGATGGGATCAAAGAAAAGTCATGTTGTCTAAAACATGGAACTAGACATGACTCTTTTTTTCAAATAGTTTTTATTTTATGAAAAAAATGGAAACTAATTAGAAGTTTCTACATTGTAATCTTTTGAGATATAATAGTTATGTTCTAATTCTCTAAAACTCTAAACCTTAAAAGATACTCAATATGAATTATTCATTTAATTCAATATTATGTAATGTTTTAAGGTCGGGTCCTTATAGTTGGTATCATAGGTCGGTTTAGATAACTTTAGGAGTTAGGGAATTGTTAAATTAATATCTATAAATTAATTTATGTTAATACTGAAATCATATAGCATTTACAGATTACCATGTTGCTTCGCCTAAGATATTTTTTGTGTTCAGAATGGTTTTTCATAGAGGAAACAAGGAAGATATCATGGGATGACATCAGGAGGAAGACAACCTTCCAAATCAGCAACCTGATATGGTCGGAATCGGAATTGAACAGCTTGTTGCATTGATGGAACAGTTGACTCAGGCTATAAATAGTGGTGGTATCCATGTATGAGATCATCCAAATCATCCCCAGAGGAAGATGTCAGTAGTAGAGCATTTCATGAGGCAACATCTCCCATCATTTAGAGGATCATCTGACCTGGTTATAGCAGAAGGGTGGATTAAAGAACTGGAAAAGATTCTCAATGTCATGGGTTGTTCAGAACATCAAAAGGATAGTCTCGATGTTTACCATTTTGAAGGTGAAGCTGATCAGTGGTGGTCGATGGTGAAAAATATCAGGGATAGTGAGGATATTGATGCTCTTGATTGGGATAAATTAAAAGGTATGTTTCTTGAGAAATATTTTCCTAAGGTGGTTCATCTTAGAATGGAAAAACAATTCCTAGAATTGAGGTAGGAGGATGACTCAGTGGCTGATTATGAAGAAAAATTCACTCGACTGGCATTGTATGCTCCAAAATCTAATTTACAGTCAGTAAAATGTTTTAAGTGCAATGAAATGGGTCACTATGAAAATGAGTGTCCAACAAAGAACTCAGCTGAGGGAAAGAATCCAGATTACAAGTAGAAAGGGGTGGTGAAATACTTTGCAACTACTTCAGTAGATGTTGGGCCATCAAATGAAGTAGTATCAGGTACACTGTTTGTTTGTTCAAATTATGCCAATGTGTTGTTTGATTCAGGGTCTACACACTCTTTCATTTCTGAGAATTTTTCTAGTAAATTGGGAATTCCATCTCAAGATATGAATACAAAACTTACGGTAAAAACACCTGGAGGAAATGTTGAGACGAAAATAAAATATAAGAACATTTATTTACTTGTATGCATAAAGAATCTACCTACAAACCTTATTGTTTTGCCTCTAGTAGAGTTTGATGTTATTTTGGGTATGTATTGGCTTTCTGTTTATTATGCTAAGATTGACTGCAGAGATAAAGAGGTTTCTTTTCAAAATGATTTTCAGTCTGTGTACAATAATGAACCCTTGATTTTGATAACATATCAGGAAGCTGAGAAACTAGTAAAATATGGAAATGAATGTTACCTTTCTCATATTGTTGAAAATAAAGGAAGTGTTGAGATTAATTATGTTCCAGTGGTAAATGAGTACCTTGATGTTTTTCCTGATGAGTTGCCTAGTATTATACCTAATCAGAAAGTTGAATTTACTGTTGACTTAGTTCCTAATGCTAAGACAATTTCAAAACCCCCTTATCGAATGTCTCAAATTGAACTTTTAGAGTTAAAGAAGCAATTGCATGAGTTATTAGATAAAGGTTTCATTCGACCTAGAACATCACCATGGGGTGCTCCTGTCTTTTTTGTTAAAAAGAAAGATGGTTTAATGAGACTTTTCATTGATTATAGATCATTGAATAACATCGCTGTTAAGAATAAGTATCCTTTGAATCATATCGATGATTTGTTTGATCAGCTCCATGGAGCTCAGTATTTTTTGAAGATTGATTTGTGGTCGGGGTACCATCAGTTGAAAGTAAAGAAATCATACATTCCGAAGACCACATTTCATACTAGATATGGCCATTATGAATTTATATTTATGCCTTTTGGTTTAACCAATGCACCTGCTATATTCATGAATCTTATTAATAGAATATTCTGTGAGTTCTTGGATAAGATTTTGGTTGTGTTCATTGATTTTATTTTGGTTTATTCCAAAAGTAAAGAGGAACATGAAAGTCGTTTAAGTGTTGTCTTGCAAACCTTAAAATAAAAGAAACTATTTGGGAAATTCAGAAAGTGTGAGTTTTGGTTGCAAAAAATTTCTTTCCTTGGTCACATTGTTTCAAAAAATTACATAACCGTTGATCCTGCTAAAATAAAAGTTGTTGAAGAATGTCCAAGACCCACAAATATAACTGAGATCTGTAGTTTTCTTGGTTTGGTAGGTTATTACCGGAGGTTTGTTGAAAATTTTGAACGGTTATCTAGTCCAATGACTAAGTTAACTCGAAAAGGTGTTAAGTTCATCTGGATAAAAGAATGTGATGATTGTTTTTAGGAATTGAAAAGAAGATTGGTGAATGCTCCAGTTTTGGAATAGTCATCTAGAAATGGTGAGTTTGTTATCTACAGTGATGCTTCGTTGAAAGGAATTGGTTGTGTCCTAATGCAGAATGATCAAGTAATTGCTTATGCTTCACGTCAGTTGAAACCACATGAGTTAAATTACCCTACACATTATTTAGAATTAACTACTGTTGTTTTTTCTTTAAAAATTTGGAGGAATCATTTGTATGAAGTAAAATGTGAAATATATACTGATCAAAAAAGTTTAAAGTATATATTCACTCAAAAATAATTGAACATGAGATAGAGGAGATGGTTGGAATTAATCAAGGATTATGATTGCACAATCCATTACCATCTGGGAAAAGCAAATAAAGTGGTTGATGCTTTGACTTGAAAAAGTAATGATTTATTAACCATGTTATGTTTGGAATAAGATCCTTTGGTTTTTGATTTGATAAACTTTGGCATAGAAGTTGTTGGTGCAGAAAATTCTTCTGTTTTGTATCTGGTGTCAGTGAGATCATCTCTATCAGACAGAATTAAGCAAGCACATAAGGAAGACAGTGAGTTACAGAAAAAGATAGAGTTGGTTCAAAAGGGTAAGTTACCTGAATTTAACATTGATAATGATTGTGTTTTGAGATTTGGAAAGAGATTATGTGTGCCTTGTGATTCATAGTTGAAAAATGAGTTGTTATGTGAAGCTCATAGTTCCCCATTTTCAGTTCATCCTGGCAGTACTAATATGTATAGAGATCTTCGAGAGTATTACTGGTGGGATGGAATGAAAAGAGATATTGCTGATTTTACTGTGAAATGTTTGACTTGTCATCAGGTTAAAGAAGAGCGGCAGTTACCGAAAGGGATACTTCAGCCTTTATTGGTACCAGAGTGGAAATGGGAAAATATATCCATGGACTTCGTTTTGCGATTACCAAAGACATCTCGAGTTAATAAGGAAATATGGGTTATTGTTGATCGATTGACTAAATCTGCTCATTTCCTTCCTATTCGAGATATTTTTTCTCTAGATCATCTTTATCGGTTGTATGTTAAAGAGATAGTCAGGTTGCATGGAGTTCCCCTCTCCATTGTATCTGATCGTGATCCCAGGTTTACTTCTAACTTTTAGAAAGGCCTTCAGAAGTCATTTGGGTACTGAATTAAATTTTAGTACAGCTTTTCATTCTCAATCAGATAGGAAATCAGAACGAACAATTCAAACATTGGAGGATATGTTATGTGATTGCTCGATGGATTATCAGGGAAGTTGGGACTAACATATTTCTTTGGTTGAATTTTCATATAATAATAGTTTTCATTCCAGTATACAGATGGATCCATTTGAGGCATTATATGGAAAGCGTTGTCGAACTCTATCTTTTTGGGATGAAGTAGGTGAAAAGAAGCTGATGGGACCTGAATTGGTAGAAGAGATGGCAGAGAAAGTTAAGTTGATTCAGAAGCACATGAGAACTGCTCAGAGTAGATAGAAAAGTTATACAGATAACTGAAGGAAGGATATTTCTTTTGAGGTAGGTGATCATGTCTTTCTCAATGTTTCTCCATGGAAAAAGTGTGATGCATTTTGGTAAGAAGGGAAAGTTGAGTCCGAGGTTCATTGGACCTTATGAAATATTGGAGAAAGTTGGATCAGTTGCGTACAGAGTGGCTTTACCTCTAATTTTATCTCAGGTACACAATGTTTTACATGTTTCGATGTTGATAAAGTATATATCAGATCCATCTCATGTTTTGAGCCTAGAGGTAGTTTAGTTGGAAGAGAATCTCTCTTATGAGGAACAACCAGTCCAAATTCTTGAATGAAGAGAGAAAGTGTTGCAGAATAAAATAATTCACCAGGTAAAGGTTTTGTGGACAAACCATATGGTTGAAGAGGCAACGTGGGAATCTAAAAATGCTATGAGGGATAAATACCCCCCACTTATTTTGATAAGTAAAATTGCAAGGACGCAATTCCTAAAAGAGGGAAGGATGTAACATCCCAGGTAAATAAAGAATATGAAATATTTCATATTTATTAAAATCTGTTAATTCAATATTAATTTTACTTTAAAGGGGTTGCTATGTTCGATAATGTACCCAATACACAACAACGGGTTTCTTTGAAATCTTACGTTGGACACTAATAATATAATATTATTATTTTAAATGATAGTTAACTCCAAGACGTTGTATTGGTGGGAATGAACAAAACTAACTACAATATTATTATACATGTTTGTTAAATTTATTTACATTTATCCAATAAAACTTTAAAGGCTTAAAATGTGAAGGAATCTAATTTAAAGCATAGTTTACATTAAAAGGCTGATTTACTGCCTTTTAATGGTGAACCCTCTTTAAATCTAGTTTTGGTCACTTTGATACTGTTTATTTGACTGAATAAAATCTTTATTTAGAATGGGGACATCAAAATTTACTTTGTGTAATTTTTTGGAATTTTTCCGATAAAGTACATTTTTAATGATTAGTGAAAAATATTATATTTTAATTCAAAATTGTGTTTTAATATAATTTATTTATATTGTTAGGTTATTGTTATAATTGTTTTTAAAGTGTAATTAGAATATATTTTTACCATTTAATCCAATTTTGGTCATTGGAATTAATTTTACTTTGAAATTGGACATAAACAAGTGTCAATCTTTTGATAGTTATTGTTTCTTAAAAACACGCTATTTGTTTTAACAACAGGAATTAATTTTAAATTAATTAATGAAAATTCTATGTTTTTAATTTGGAAAAATATAAATAATTTTTGAATTCAGAATATCAAATATATCTTAGGCTGAATTTTTGGTATTTTTTTGAAAAACTTCAATTTTTGATGAATAGTGAAACCACTTAGTACTAGTTAAAAAACTGACTTTTTCATTTAAATGAAATTTTACCACTTCTGTGAATTTATTTTTGAAAATTAGACATACATTGATGTTTTTAGTATGTAAAATGTGGTTCAATAAGTTGAAAATAATTTTTGGTGAATAGTAACTTTTGACTTTTATTTACCACGGTTAAAGGTAAATAGGGTAATTCAAGGTAAAAATAATATTATAATATTTCAAAATTACCTTAACACTTGTCCAAACCTTATTGGTTGAGTCATTTACGACCATGGTCATCTTTGGGTCGATTTTGGGACCCCATTGAGCCACTTGGGAGTGATAATGACACTTTAGATTAATTAACTTAAAGTAAAGGCAAAAATGACAAAAACAAATATCTTTTAGTAAATTAATTTTTACAAATGGTTATATAAATTATCTTTTCAACTATAAATATTCATTGGAAATATAAAACAATTTTCTACATCATGGTATTTTTTTATAATTTTTAGACATCAAATAAATTAAATTATTTATGACACAATAATGATGCAGTATTTACCTCATTAATATAAGATTTAAATAAATAAGATTATAAATATTAAAACAATATTCAAAACCTATCCAATTCTTATTGGATGATTTTATTTTAACCATGAGTCATCCTATATTCAACTTTAATTAGTTTTGGACCTTTAGAAACCGAATATCATTTTATAATAAAATAATATTATCACACTTTCCTAAAGATCCTCTCCTCCCCCTTATAAAAAGCCCTCACTTCTAACCAATTCCTCAAACCTCTCAAGCCTTTTTTATCATCCAAACTCTACCCAATTAAGCTCCCTACATCCATATACTCCTCCTAGAAGCCTTCCCTTAGGCAGAAGGCACTTCAAGAAGTCCTTTTGGTTCAAACCAAAGGAAGTTACCCAAATTAAAGGTAACAGTTTCTCTTAACTTATTTTCTTTTATTTTACTTCTCCAACCCCTAAACTCTTTTTATTCCTTTATTTCATAAAAAAACCAGTATATTCTATATACTAGTATTTCTTTATGAGAATTATTTTAACTACACTTACACACACCTCCATCTAATGGGTGAAGAACATACTGTTTCTGTGGATGGAAAACTAACGCCTCATGAGAAGATGATTGTTCAATTATCTCCTACCACCTATCATGGTGGCCATTAAGATGACACTATATTTATATATGATATATATTATGATTATGTTTTCTTTATGCTTCTGTATTTTTATTTTATATCATACCTTTATGGTTTCCATAATGGGTAAAAGCGATAATTTCATTTGAGCAAGTGCGGACTACCGCCCCCTCAAAGTGATATGACTCATTAATGCCATATATGGGACATATAAAGGATGGATTTAATGATATTATATATTATATTATACTGGAATTATAATATATCTATGTATAATTATGTTTTAATTCCATTAAAATAAGAAATAGAAATGAAAGTAGCGTTTACGCGTACGTACGACTTACCGTCTCCATGAAAGATGCATTTCATTTCTTACCTCCAAATATTATGAACTATTTAAATATATATATATACTGGATACATATTATATATATGATATCTAAATAATTAATATCATTCTGGATATAATAGACTATTGACCACATGGACAACTTGTAAATATAAGGTGTTCATTTTTTACTCAAGTACCAAATATCGACAAAACGAACATTATTAACTTAAATGATTACATAATGTTTATAACATGGTAATAAATGATATAAAAGGGATAATAAACTTGAAAAAGTTTCTTAAGAAAGTAGAAATTAACTTTAGTTTATTATTCAGGAGATTAAAGAGCAATCGAGTCAAGTCGGACACGAGGTAAGGGACTTCATCTCAATCTCCTTTCATTGAGGCATATTTTGTTCTAATATCTGAACTTCTTTTATATGATGTATAAACACCATTGAATTTTCATTTCATTCAAAGGGAATCTTTTTCTATGAAGCTTTTTTCTAAATGACAAAAAAAGAATGTCACTTTTTAATGTAAGCGGTGACAATGACCTTTTCGCCGCCGCGAGTATTATTTGATCTTTGGATTCCTTAACAAGCTGTAATGTTTTTAAAAGAAAAATAAATATCATATACTATTTTATGTATTTTTGGTATTGAAAATGGTTTTGATAATGGTTTTTATATGTTAATATATTGAAATGTTATATTGTTATTACAACGTGGAAATGTTATCTTTCTTTTATGCTTATATTATGTGTTATGATCATGTTATGGTTCTTGGGCATTATTTATGTATACGGGTGGTTCCGTGATAAACCTAGGGTGGGTGAGCCCGAGATAGCTCTCCAATGCATTGGGTAACATGATGGAGGTAAACGTGGATGTTTCTCCTAAGAGATTTAGAGAATATACTGTGATGGGTATTCCAAAGTAACTCGCTATAAAGTTGTGATAGCTACAATGTAAGTATGTTATGGATGCCACAAGTTACCTTTATGATTTATGATTTTTATGTGTTATTCATAAATCTTATGATTTCATGAGGTAAGTAAAAGATTTTATGTTCTATATGTATTTATAAACTAATGTTTTCATTCTTTGTTTTATAACCCTTACTGAGCTTTTTATGATCATCCCAAGTTTTGAAATGTTTTTCATGTGACTTAAAGATGAATAGAGTCAAGGATGGGATCAAAGAAAAGTCATGCTATCTAAAACATGGAACTAGACATGAATTGTTTTTCAAGAGTTTTTATTTTATGAAAAAAATGGAAACTGAGTAGAAGTGTCTGCTTTGTAATCTTTTGAGATGTAATAGTTATGTCCTATTTCTCTAAAACTCTAAACCTGAAAAGATCATCAATGTGAATTATTCGTTTAATTCAATATTTTGTAATGTTTTAAGGTCGGGTCCTTATAGAGCAGACCATTCAGACCCTCGAGGACATGTTGCGTGCTTGCATCCTCGACTTCGGTCATAGTTGGGAGGATCACTTGCCTTTGGTGGAGTTTGCATACAAAAACAGCTATCACTCCACCATTGGGATGGTACCTTTTGAGGCATTGTACGGGCGACCTTGAAGATCACCTTTGTGTTGAACTGACCAAGGAGAGTCAACACTAGTGGGACCAGAGATGGTATGAGCTACCACAGAGAAGGTGTAGATCATCCAGGAGCGGATGAAGACTGCACAGAGCAGGCAGAAGTTGTATGCCGACCGGAGACGGAGACCTCTGGAGTTCGAGGATGGCGACCACGTCTTTCAACGGGTCTCACCTCGACGAGGATTATGGAGATTTGGCTGAGGCGGCTTTATCTCCGAGATTCATCGGACCTTTTCAGGTCCTCTGCAGAGTTGGCGAGGTTGCATACCGCTTAGCTCTTCAACTTTAGTTGCACCGGGTGCATGACGTCATCCACGTATCCCAACTGAGGAGATATGTGCACGACCCTTCTCACATCATCGACCACGGTGATCTAGATGTCGACGATGGGGCGACTTTTACGGAGGTTCCAATAGAGATTGAGGATCAATAGGATCGGGTCCTTTGTGGATGGTTGATACCTCTGGTGTGCGTTCGCTGGCAGCATGGGAACCTCCAAGAGAGCACATGGGAGCGGGAGGCTCAGATTCGTGCTCAGTACCCCCAGTTGTTTTCCTAGTTTGTGATGTGGCTTATGGGGATGTAAAGCCCTGATGTGGGGAGAATGTACAGACCTGGAAATTCCATGGAATTTTTTTTAATATATGGGAATTTTACGAGTCTTTGAAAATTGACAGCACGTGATTCCGAGGCCCAGAGTGCCCAGAATGAATTTCTGAACTTTATTTTGGGTACGTTCAGTAAACACACGAGCGAGATTTTCTAACTTTTAAACCAGTTCTCGAAATTAAAATCTGAGCGTACCGTTGAACTTGCAACATCGGTATTCGCTTAAGGAGACTTTCACCTCGACGGTAGTTGGTCGAGGGTGAAAGTTAAATTTTGGGTTTTTTCGTGAAAGAATAAAATAAAATAAAAATTGTGTAACATTTTAATTTTAATTGTTTGAGCTTCTAGTGGATGTTTTTTATGTGGGGACCACCTGAACTAAACCTCTCATGAGAGGTTATATGGTGGTGGGAACCACCTGATTTTGGTGGAATTTGGGAAGGGGTGGCAAAGGAAAATTGGGAGAGAAGCTCTCCAACGAAGAACACTTCACCTTCGACGGATTCTTCTCCAAACTCCGTCGAAGGATCACCAACGAGGAAAATCTCTATCGACGATCGAGGAGATGCCGACATCACCGACATTCGTCTATCCCCAATGACGTCATCTCCTTCCTCGCGACCTCCGTCGACAAATCAAACAAGGTAGGGGTTATTTATGAATTATTAAATCCCCCATGTTTTTCACTTATAAACAAAGAGCGAATGTTTTCTTTTTCTGTGGGTTGGGAATAATCAATGTTGGGGAATTGTGGAGTTTGACGTTCTTGATTCAAGTATTATAGATGCTTTCTACCACTCTAATGCGGACAGTGCGGACCAAACAAACATGGTCCGTCCTCTCCGAATTTCTTGTGAGGATTTGTGGTGTTCTTCGTGATGGAGGTGGTCAGAGACCAACCACGAAGGGGCACGAGAACGGTAGCCGGCACGCCCACTGACCGTAGTGAAGGCGTCGGCGCAGTGGTGCCGCTCCGCAACCCCCGCCACCCCGCAGGCTCCGCCGACCGCGGTCGCCGCCGCCTATGGTCTGGTCGGGCCACCCTAGGCCGATTCGGCCGAGCCGTCGCTCACGGTCTCTCCGCACCGCCCCATGCTGCGTCACTCCGACCGAGCCGCCCCGCACTACGCCCATGCGACACCCCTCGGCCGGGCCGTCTGGGCCCTCACAGCTCCCCGCGGCAGCGCCGCTCCGGCCGGGCCGCCCCGCGTCGCGCCCTCGCGGTGCCCCGTGGTTGAGCTGCTCTGATCGTGCCGCCTCGCGGCATCACGCCCTCGTGGCACCCTCGTGGCCGAGTGGCCCTCGCAGCCTTCCGGACCGCCTAGCGGGCCGGGTCAAAACCCAGCGGGTCGGACCAAAACCCAGCGGGTCGGACCGGGTCGGTCCGACCGAGTCGGACCGAACCCGGACCAGATAGGACCATTTACTTTACTTGAGACATAACTTTGGCACCGGACGTCCGATTGACGAACCGCCAGCGGTGATGGAAACCTTGGAGTTAGACGGTCCCTTTGGTATACCCCACTGAATATTTGTATAATGTTGGGAAACAATCGGGTTGGATCGTGCACGAATCCAATTGGGCTCTCGAGACTAAGAGACTAATAACTGAAAGACCGGATGTCCAATTGACGTGTCGTCTGTTGCGTTGAGACTCCTATAACGTGTCAGACCTTTGAGATATTTCTTCATGGGACTTCGTAGTAGTAGTATCAACCAGTGACTTGTAAAGCAGATCCTCCCGGAGACGAGCAGACTTAGGGTGGGAACCCAGTAGCTGGCTGTGACGAGAAGAATGAAGAGCGATCCTGTGTGGGTTAGCACCTAACAAACATGTGTGGGTCAGATCCTAGCGACCCTCTGTGGGTCAGCTCCTAGCGACCCTATGTAGGTCAGCTTCTTTACAGAGTAAGATGATTCAGTAGTTACATCTAATCATCTCTGCTACTGTACTTATGTTATACCCGATATGAGCTGAGTATGTACTTTGTGGTATTTTTCCTTCATGGAAATACTTTGGTGGTATTCTTCTACGTGGCGTACATGTGTGGTACTTGCCTTCGTGGTATTCATTCCTTTGTTGAACAATTGTGCTTTGGGTTTTGAGTTGGACTTTGTGTTTTCCTCATGATTGAGATGAATATACTTGATAACTTAGGTATATGTATGGGCATATACCTAAGTTGGGTTGTCATTTGATTTCATGCTTTTTGGTTTATCCTTTGTGAATTTTGTGAGACCTTGATGGTTTTGGGGTCCCTACTGAGTATCGTTATACTCACCCCTGCACCGGTTATTCCCGCACTTCGTTGTGTTTGGTGTAGACGACAGACAACGCTGACCGAGGACGAGGGTAATGGGATTGGAGGTAGCTCGGAAGTTGACGTTAGACGAGGTGAACCGCAGAGACGTCCGTTCGTGAGTTGTACCTACCCTTAAGGTAGGATCCGTGGTGGATGATCCAGGAGCTACTTTTCACTTATCATGTGTATTGTGCTTTCCAGTTTTTCTTGTACTTTCCAGTTGGACTTGTATTCTGGCCCCTTTTACTTACTGCACTTACTCTGATTACTATTCAGTTTACTTGAGTTCGTATCTTACTGTGTGCTTGGTTGCGTGTGTTTACAGGTTATAAAGGCAATACCTTCCCAGTTATAGGGAATACGCCTTCGGTGCTAGTCGCCAGCCTATGGCCTATGGAAGGCGGGCTTGGGGTAGTCACGACACGGGCCCCGGGGGACGGGTCGTGACATCTTAGGATATTTTTTCAATTATCTTAGAACTAAATTTTTTCTAACCTTGAAACTAAGTCATGCTTAGCGCAAAACAATATATTACTTGTATTTAAAAAATTTGTTATGCATGCATAAAAACCATACATTGGAAAAATTGATTAAGCATAGTATGTTACATATTCCCTTGAACTTAAAAAATTAATATTATGTATTAATATTTTGCTACTAGAAACATTGTACGTATTAGGCAATTATATTACATTTTGTTTCTACCTTAAAATTTATATTACTTATGAAGGATTTTTGGTTTTTGGAAAAGGGATTTACATTATATGTATAAGGACCCAGCCTTAAACCTTACTTAATCTTGAGTTATTACAAGATTACACATTGAGGATCTTTTCAGGTTTAGAGTTTTAGAGAATTAGATCATAAAACTTGCATTACATTCCACATTTAAACAAAGTGGTTACATAAAAGATAGTATTCATTTTTTCCCATCAACGGAAACATAAATAAAACATGGATTCTTTCTTGACACTTCCTTGACACTATCATCATATCATGTACCTTTCCCTTGACCTGTGAAAAACATTTCAAAAAAACTAGGGATGAGCATAAAAAGCTCAGTAATGGTTATAAAAATATGGAAAAGAAACATGAGTTCATATATACATAATAATGAAATCATACTTCACCCATAAAACATAAGCACTTTAACATACCTCATCAAAACATGAATAAATCATAGAAATCATAAGACATAAAGGTAACTTGAGGAATTCATAACATTCTTACATAGGGAGTAACCCTCTTGGTTATGTTTGGAATACCCACCATAGTATATTCCCTAAATCTCTTCGGATAAACCTTAAAGTTTCACTCCTTCGCGTTACCCAATGCATTGGAGAGCTATATCGGGCTCACCCACCCTTATTTTTTCACGGAACCACCCGTCTTCATAATAATGCCCAAGAACCATAACATAATCATATCACATAAAACATGCATAAAGGAAACATAACATTTCCACTTTTCAATCACAAGATATCAATACAACACATTGATATAAAAACATTATGAAAACCATTTTCAATACCAAAATAAAAGAAAAGTAAAACATGTTATTTATTTTTCTTTTAAAAAAGGTATGGCTTGTAGAGGAAGCCGAAACTCAAATAATGGTCATGGCGGTGGAGAAGTCATTGTTGCCGCATACGTACGACAAAAACATTCCCTTTTGTCGTTTAGTAAAACGCTTCGTATAAAGAAGATTCCTTTTGGATAAAAGTAAAAGTCAAAGGGGTTTATACACCGTATAAAATAAGGTTGTGTATAAAACAAAATATGCCTCAATTAATGGAGATTGAGACGAAGTCCCACACAAAGACGGTATCCTTTGATTAAGGATAAATCAATTACATAATTATGTGTGACAAATGAATACACCAAATATAAGTGGATATTAAGTGTAAAACAATCAGAGTAAATTCACACATATTCATAGTATGACATATTCAAGGAGTACAAGTTTATCCCAAAGAATCAAAATTGGGTTAAGAAGTTCCCTTACAAAAATTCGACAGCCTAACGGCGTCACTTCAAAATTCAGAAAAAGAGTTGATGAGAGATAAAAAGGGTATCTCATCACTTGGACATACAATTTACATCAATAAGGATATATAAGAAAATATCCCAACATAATAGTATGGGAATTAAAAGACATAACAAAAAAAGTCTTTTAAAAAGAGGAGGGTGAAAGGTTCCCTTACCGACTTGGGTAACTTTCGGAACATACACCCCGTGAAAGAAAGACAATACAACATTGATGTAAATACTCATAAATGAAATTATATTACACAATGAGTAGAATAATGGGCAGTACATACACCACTCAAAGGAAATTCTGGAAAATGTAGCATAAATCCCACGGGAATAAAAGTGAGATGAAAAATCCCTTACGAAAACTCGGCAGCCTAACGGCGCCACTTAAAACTTCCAAAAATGGATTGATGAGATCAAATAGGGTATATCATCATATTAAAATAAAATGTACAGCAAGAGGAATATAAAATAACATCCCCCATCATAAAATATAGGATCTTAAAAGAAGTAACATAAAGGATAGTACTTAAAAAGAAAGAGAGAGGTTAGATCTCTTACGAAAATTCGGCAGCCTAATGGCGCCACTCAAAACTTCCAAAATGGATTGATGAGAGAAAATAGGGTCTCTAATCATATGAACATAAGAAGTACAGTAGGATTAATATAAAAGAACATCCCAATCATAAGAAATATGAGCTTAAAAGGAATGACATAAAAGAGTGTACTTAAAAAAGAATGAGAGGAGTAGGATCCCTTACCTCGGGTCCGACTTGACTCGATCGTTCTTTAATCTCCTAAATAATAAACTTGAGTTAATTTCTACTTCCTTAAGAACCTTTTTCAAGTTCATTATTCCTTTTATATCACTTATTACCATGTCATGAACACTATGTTATTATTTAAGTTAATAATGGTCGTTTTAACGATCATTGGTACTTGAGTCAAAAAAATAAACTCTTTATAATTACAAGTTGTTCATGTGGTAAAATATCCATTATATCCAGAATTTTATTCATTATTTAGATATCATATATATCATATATATCCCGTATATTCATGAATTTATAATATTACATAACATTTAGAGTTAATAAATGAAATGCATCGTTCATGGAGACGGTAAGCCGTACGTACGCATGAACGCTACTTCCATTTCTATTTCATATTTAATGGAATTAAAACATAATGATACATAATAGTATTTTAATTCCAATATTGTATCATATATAATATCATTAAATATATCCTTTATATGTACCACATATGGTATTAACGAATCAAATCACTTTGAGGGGGCAGTAGTCCGCACTTCCTAAAATGAAGATATCGTGTATACCCATAATGGAAGCCATAAAGGTATGCCATAAATAAAAAATACAGAAGCTTAAGGAAAAAATAAACATATTATATATCATATATAAATGTAGTGACATCATAATGGCCACCATGAAAGGTGTTAAGAGAAGATTGAACAATCATCGTTTCGTGAGGCAGTAATTCGCCATCCACAGAAATAGTATGTTCTTTAACCATTAGACGAAGGTTTGTGTAAGTGTAGCTCGAATACTTAATATAACAACATCCTAGTATATTGAAGATACTTTTTCTGTTACAAAAGAAAGGAATAAAAAGAGTTTAGGGGGGTGGATGAGCAAAATAAAACAAAAGGACTCAAGTGAAGACATTACCTTAAAATCACGTAACTCCCTTTGGTTTGAGCTCAAAGGCTTCCTTGGGAAGACTTCTGACCAAAGTGAGGCTTCTAAGAGTTATAGAGATATGTGGAGAGACAAAATGGGAAGGTGTTGTCCGAGCCAAAAGCTTTGGAAGTGTGGGTAAGGAGGTAGAGGTGGGGGCCTTTTATAAGAGGAGAGGAGGGGTACTCTTGGAAAGTAAAGAAATGTTACTTTATTTTAGAATGAGTTTAAGATTTTAATGGTCCCACATTGATTTGTTTCGATGATAAGGTGATAAGGGTTCTAAATCCACTCATCCAATAGGTTTTGGACATGTGTAGGTTTTAGATTTTACATTATCTTTCCATTTTATTTAAATCGTTAAATAATGAGGTCATCGCTGCATCATCATGATGTCATAAATAATTTAATTTATTTAATGTCTAAAAATTATAAAAAAAATACTATGATGTAGGAAATATTTTTATCTTTCCAATGATTATTTATAGTCAAAACTCTGAATTTTATAACCCCATGTAACAATTGTTTTAGTAAAACATCTCATGTTTGTGTCATTTTTTCTTTAACATTAAATAAAAAGTTATTTATGTCATTTCCCAACCAAAGTGGATCCATGGGGTCCCCAAGTTGACCCATGGATTGTCTTGGTCGGTAATGACTCATCCAATGAGGGTAGGACATGTGTATTGGTAATTTAATTTTATTAAAACATTATTCTTACCTTAAACTACACTAATTACCTCTAATCGTGATTAAAAACTTAATAAGTTACTATTCAACAAAAAATTATTTTAATCTCATTGAACCACATTTTACTTCTTAATGAAAACCATGTATGTCAGATTTTTGAAATTCAAAACAATAAGATGGCAAATTTTCATTTAAACGGAAAATCAGTTTTTATAAGTACCACTTAGTGGTTTCACTATTCATCAAAAATTGAAGTTTTTCAGAAAATTACCAAAAATTCACCCTAGGCTATATTTGATATTCCGAATTTAAAAATGATGTCTATTTTAAAAAATTCAAAACATATAAGTTTCATAAATTAATTTAATAATTAATTCCCGTTGTCAAAACAAATAGCGTGTTTTTAAGAAACAATATCTATTAAAAGATTGACACTAGTTTAAGTCCAATTTCAAAGTGAAATTAATTCCAATGACCACCATTGGATTTAATGGTAAAAATATATTCTAATTTCACTTTAAAACCAATTTAGAAGATAATCTAATCATATAAATAAATTAGATTAAAAAGAGGTTTTGAATTAAAATACAACATTTTTCACTATTCATTCAAAAATGTACTTTATCGGAAAAATACCAAAAATTTACACAAAGTAAATTTTGATGTCCCGATTCTAAAGAAGAATTTTATTTTGTCAAATATAACACATAAAATTATCAAAAAGTGTATTTAAAAGAGGTTCGCCATCAAAAGGCAGTTAATCGACCTTTTAAAGAATATTAGAATGTTTACGCTTAAAAATTGGATTCATTCACATTTTTAATCCTCTAACATTTATTGTAAAAAGTAAAAATATTTGACAAACATATATAATCATTTTTTAGTTAGTTCTATTCATTCCCGCCATCACAATAGCTAGGCGTTAACTACCATTTAAAATAATATTATTTTATTATTAGAGTGCAACGTAAGATTCCCAAGAAACTTGTTGTTGCGTTTTGGGTAAGCCATTGAGCATAGCGTCCCCTTTAAAGTTATATTAATATTTTATTCACAAATATGGATAAATTTGAAAATGTCATACTCTTTATTTACCTGGGATGTTACATCATTCCCCCCTTTTGGGAATTGCGTTGATTAGCCACTGTAAGAGGCTAATATTCATTGCTAATATATGTAGTTTTCATGTGTCTTTGTATTCATAAATACCATTTTAGTGCATTTTACATTTTGAACACCCATTCTCATCATTTGTGCACTTCATGCCTAATGTGCACCAATTTTGGCCCAATGTTTCATCTGATTTTAAAGAACGTAACTATCCATATTTTAATTTGATATTTTTGGAAATGGATATGAACTTAATTATGAAAATTTTTTATTCAGGGATCAATGGATTATTAATAAAGGATTATGGAGATATTTGGCGATTAAAGGAAACAATTCTGGAGAAGGCAGATTGGGTATCATCCTACTGATCGGACTATGGGGACCACAATACAAGCCCAATGAAGCCCAAAAGCTATGGAAGGATAGAAGACATATATGGGAACAAATAATTCTTCTGGATCCAGTGCTAATTCATCCACAATTGTGGCTATTAAGGCGGCCCAATGTGAAGATTTAATTTTGGGCCAGAGTCTGCAGCCCCGAAAAACAGCCCACTATTTCAATCATATCTCTCGAACGACAAAGTATTTTGGGCTTAAATTTTACAGACTATTAGGGTACATCCGGGGATTCATTTACGTCTTCTAGGGCCCACTCAAATTCGGCCTTCTAGAAGGTTCTTTAGGCGCGTCTTTCCAGTAGATGCAAGCTGGATGCAACTTCGGGGCAAGAAGTGGAAAAGTCTCTCATCATTAATGTTCCACCCACCTTTCCCCAACATAATTAATTAAAGGCACATGGGATGTTGGGGGCTCGGTCAAGGCTTCATTTTTTCCTATTTAAGGCAGTAGTGGTGGTGGATTTAGGGATTTTGGGTGCTTTCTTTTCATTGTAATGTTATTATGCCAATTTGCCTTTGTAATGTTCTTTCTTCTCATGTAAGTTGTTCGAATCACCTTAGTATTCAATAAAAGTTCTTATTCTTCTCTTGTTCTGTTCTTCTCCTTATCACCTTGATACCGTTTCCTCAAGGTGTGAATTTATTCACACCAAACCTTGTGATTTTGTTCACACAACGGTGGAGTGATCGTTATTTTTGTTATTTTTACTTCTTCAATTCCACTCTCATAAGTCTACTTTCCGCTTCCGTTGAGAACTTGTCATAAATGGAGGGATAGCTATTTTATGGGTTGATCCAAGGGAGTAGCAAGGGTCTGGATTGAATATTATTTCTCATTCCCTAAATGTTATTAATTTCTTTTAATTGAGTTTCTTTCATTCAATGATTTTTATTCTTCCTCTTCCTTATTGAATTTATTCACCCCACTTTCATGTGCTAATTACATAATTTACCTTGGAGTGCTCATGAAAATGATCCTACAAGTTTATAGGTGATTATCATATGTTTTGAAGGTGTTTAATCAGTAAGTGATGAGGTTAGTTTGAATTCATTGCATGAATCCTTCTCTAGTTAATGAAATTAAAATCGTAAAAAAAGGAATTCATTCAATTCACCCCGAGCAATAACCTAGGATCAACTCATTTTCTCATAATTTGAATTCACATAGATCTTTTAGTGCTCTTTAAAAACAATCTAAAATCAACCCAAGTTGGCCACTTCATATCCAAAAATCCATCTCTTTTTATTGAGTGTCTAAAGGTTCTTCTTAGGTCTCTGAGGATTCGACAACCCAAGCTACACTACAAGAGACCGCTTGACCCTTAAAACTTGGGTAAATTTGGGCGAAACCAAATTTTGGTGTCGTTGCTGGGGACCAAGTAAGTTCCTTAGACAAAAACCTTCTTTCCTCACCCCCATTCTTCTATTCTCACCCAAGATCTCTTATCTTTTCCCTTTCTCGCTTTTTTTTTGGCGCATGTCCGCCTTCACACGCGATAACTCAAACAGACTAGTTAGGGTGGAAAGTCATAGGATAGGGGAGTCAACTACACCATTGGATCCTAACTTTCCTAATACCCCAGAGTTAAAGATTGAGTCAATTTCAATGGAGGGTCTTCAAAGAAACCAACTCATAAACCCGGGCGGGAACCAAAATGGAGATCCAAATGAGGCAGCCCCAAATTTGGGGAATGCAGTCAATCAAACCATGAATGACTACCTTACACCTACCTGGACCAATGCACCCTATTGCATTAGGCATGCTGCCCTAGGAGATTCCCACTATGTCTTTAAACCTAATGTCCTAAACCACCTTCTAACCTTCCATGGGATGGAGTCAGAAATGCCTTACCTTCATGTCAAGGAGTTCAATGACATTGTTGAAACCATGTGCTCACCACATCAAATTGAATCAGCTAAGATGAGGCTCTTTACTTTATCACTTAAGGATCGAGCAAAGAACTGGTTAAATAATCTGAGACCTTCATCAATCCACACTTGGAACCAACTGCAAATAGAATTTTACAAAAAATACTTCCCCCATCACAAAACCATTGCACTAAAAAAGAGCATTCAAAATTTTTTTGAAAAAGAGGGAGAGTCATTTTATGAAACATGGGAGAGGTTCAAAGACACCCTAAACATGGTTCCACACCATGGTTTTTCTATTCCTGAACAAGTAAGAATTTTCTATGAAGTTTTGGGCCCAGGGAACAAACAATTCATTGACATGATGTGTAATGGGACCTTTAAAAACAAATCCCCAAATGATGCTTACGAGTATCTAGAAATCCTTGCTGAACAAAACCAAACATGGGGAACATCACCTTATTCTGAAAAGCCTCAAAGAACTACTGGAATGCATACACTTAGGGAAGAGGAAAGTATTAGGGAGAAACTTGCAGCACTCTTTAGGAAGGTTGAAGAGATAGACCATAGGAAAATAAATGAAATCCAAACTGTAGACCTTGTTTGCACAATCTGTGACAAACATGACCACAAAACAGACAACTGTCCAACCATTCCATCCATCAAGGATGTTCTTTTAGGAAGACCACCTGCTGAAGTCAATGTCCTAAACTTTCAAAAGCCTCAATACCCAAACAGATTCAACCCAGGGTATAATGACCACCCAGGCTTCCGATGGAAAGATAACCAACAACCTAGCCAACCACAAGGACCAAACCCCTACCCTACACAAAATTTTCAAAACCATAACCAATTCCAACCACAACCAGTCCAATACCAACATCCTCCAGTCCAATACCAACAACCCATCCAACAACCAAAGTATCCCCCTGGGATAACCCAACCAACACAAACCACTTCCCAATCTGTCCCTCTCCCAATCCTTGAACAACTGTGTAAACAAATGGAAAGGATGAACTCAGAAGTCTCATCCCTTAAACAAGAACTTCAAACCATCAAAACTGGAAAGGCACCCATGCCCACACAGGCCATTCCACAACAAACATCAAGGGTGGAGACAAGTTGCACTCAAACAACTCATGAACAACTAAAGGCTGTGACAGTTTTGAGAAGTGGGAAATCAATTGAGAAACCTGAACAAATAGTTCAAAACCTACCTGAAGATTCAAAATCTAATGAAAATTCAAATGAAACACATGAACAAATTGAAGATACTAATAAAAATGTGAAAGAAACAACTCTTCAAAAAACAACCCCACAATCTTCCCCATTTCCTCAACGCATGAGGGGGAAAACTAAGCCTGAATTGAGTGAAACATTGAGGGAAATATTCTCACAAGTCAAGTTGAACATTCCACTCCTCAATGCCATTCAAACCATTCCTGCATACTCAAAATACCTTAAGGACCTCTGCACATTTAAACATAAATTCTCACATAAGAACCAAGTCCTTCTGGCAGCAAATGTTAGCACAACAATCCAAGGAACCCTTCCTCTAAAGATGAAAAAACCGGGATGCCCTTACATAAATGTTGAACTAGGAGAGAACAAAGTTGTAAAAGCCTTGTGTGATCTAGGAGCCAGTGTTAACCTCATTCCTTATGCTATGTATTGTTAGTTAGGGCTCGAAGAACTCCAACCCACATCTGTCACTCTTAAACTTGCTGATCGTAGTATTCGAGTTCCAAAGGGGATCTTAAAGGATGTTTTGGTGAAAGTTGAAAATTTCATTTACCCAGCTGACTTCATTGTTCTAGACAATCACCCAAGCTTAGGTCCTAGGGAGCAAACCCCAATCATCCTTGGTTGTCCCTTCCTTGCAATAATCAACTCTGTTATCCGAGTCCGAAATGGGAACATGACCATCACCATTGGAAACATGAGTCTAGACTTGAACATCTACAATGAAAACTCTCAAATTTGGGATGATGAAGAGATCCATGAGGTTAATTGGATAGGTATTGTTGATAGTGAACTCAATGAACATCAAGGAATTACCAAAGTATGTTTAAGTCAAGAAGAGATTGATTTTCTTTGTTCACATGAGGGAAATTTGTCTCCTTGGCTTGAATCTCTTTCAGATTGCTCTATTGATGATTTTCTAGAATCACCAATCAATGATACCATGGGTGAAATCAATAACATCGAGTCCATATCCCTTTATGAAACTACTCTAGCTAATTTAGTGGATGAAAATTCTCTTCACAAGGAACCAATTTTGTCAAGAAATGTGAACAAAGAAACTGAGTTCAATACAAAGTCTCATCCTTTCTTGGAAAGTGATAACCACTCTGATCTTGAATTTAAGGTTTTACCTTCATCACTCAAGTATGCGTTCTTAGGGGACAATCAATCCTTTCCTGTTGTCATTTCTTTCTCTCTTGAAGCCAATCATGAGAGGATGCTTCTAGATGTCCTTAGGAGACACAAGAAATCCATTGGATGGACCCTCTCAGATATTCCTGGGATTAGCCCACTTATCGGGACTCATAGAATTGTTCTAGAATTCGATTCAAAGCCATGTCGTCAACCTCAGCGGCGACTCAATCCTAATCTCATGGAAGTAGTGAGAAAAGAACTTTTGAAATTGTTAAAAGCTGGTATCATCTATCCTATAGCCGAGAGTGAGTGGGTTAGCCCAATCCATGTGGTTCCAAAGAAGGCTGGAATCACAGTAATAACCAATAATGATGGAGAGATGCTTCCAACAAGGGTTAGTAGTGGATGGAGAGTTTGTATTGACTATAGGAAGCTCAACTCTTGTACCAAGAAAGACCATTTCCCCTTTCCCTTTATAGATCAAGTCCTCGAGCGAGTGGCGGGTCATCAATTCTACTGCTTCCTAGATGGATTCTCAGGGTATAATAAAATCGAAGTCTCTTTAGAGGATCAAGGAAAAACGACCTTCACTTGTCCATTCGGCACTTTTGCCTTCAAGTGCATGCCCTTTGGGTTATGTAATGCCCCTGGTACCTTCCAGCGGTGCATGATGGGAATCTTCTCGGACATGGTAGGGGATTGTTTAGAGGTCTTCATGGATGATTTCTCCATCTTTGGGGATAATTTTGAGGTATGCCTTCTAAATGTTGAAAAGGTTTTGTCAAGGTGTGAGGATAAGAATCTCATACTAAATTGGGAAAAATGCCATTTCATAGTAAGGGAAGGACATGTTCTAGGTCATCTGGTATCTGGTAGAGGGATTGAAGTTGATAAAGCTAAGGTTGACATCATTTGTCACCTTCCCTCTCCTAAAACTGTTAAAGAAGTAAGGTCCTTCTTAGGACATGATGGTTTTTATAGAAGGTTCATTAAGAATTTCAGCTCTATTTCTCGACCACTTTGTGCTCTATTGGTAAAAGATGCTCCATTTTTATGGACAGAAAGTTGTGAGGAATCATTCTCTACACTCAAGTCAACTCTTAAAACTCCACCTATCATTCAATCTCCATATTGGAAACTTCCTTTTGATCTCATGTGTGATGCAAGTGACTTCGCTGTAGGAGTAGTCTTAGGACAACGATGTGAGAAAACTCCATGTGTAATTGCTTATGCAAGCAAATCTTTAAATGATGCACAAATAAACTACACCACCACTGAGAAAGAGTTGCTTGCTATTGTCTTTGCTTTAGATAAATTCAGGTCTTATCTCTTAGGATCACCCATCATTGTCTTCACTGACCATTCAGCCCTAAAATACCTTTTCCAAAAACAAGATGCCAAGGCTAGATTGATTAGGTGGGTCCTTCTTCTTCAAGAGTTCGATTTAACCATTAAGGATAAAAAGGGTGTTGAAAATGTTGTAGCTGATCAACTCTCTAGGATGGAATTCAAAGACAACTCACACCACCTCTATGTGTCTGATTCATTTCCCGATGAGCACCTCTATTCAGTGAGTGATTGCCCTTGGTATGCTGACATAGCAAACCATTTGGTGACGGGTGACATTCCAAAATTCTTGGGGACCCAAGCTAAGAGGAAATTCCTTTCTGATGTCAAACACTACGTGTTTGATGACCCTTACCTCTTCAAGTTCTGTCCTGATCAAATCATCAGGAGATGTGTTCCCGAGTCTGAACAAGAGTCCATTCTAAAATTTTGTCATGGAGAGGCATGTGGAGGCCACTTTTCTACAAATAAAACCACTACAAAGGTCCTCCAAAGTGGTTTATACTGGCCGAACCTCACTAAGGATTCCTTCCAATACTGCAAAAGTTGTCCTCAGTGTCAGCAATTAGGATCCATTTCCAAAAGAAATCAAATGCCCCTCACTCCCATTCTAGTCGTTGAAATCTTTGATTGTTGGGGAATTGATTTCATGGGACCCTTTCCAAACTCTAAGGGATACCTCTACATCCTCTTAGCTATTGATTACGTCTCAAAATGGGTTGAGGCCATTCCCACCAAGACTAATGATCATCAAGTTGTGATCTGATTCCTAAAAGAGCATATCTTTTCTAGATTTGGAATTCTGAGGGCTATAATCAGTGATCGTGGAACCCATTTCTGTAATCGCCCATTCTCTTCACTCATGTCTAAGTATGGAATTTCTCATAAATTTTCCACTGCGTACCATCCTCAAACCAATGGTCAATATGAGTTATCAAATAGGGAGATTAAGCAAATTCTTGAAAAAACTGTCAACCCCTCTAGGAAAGATTGGTCTGAGAAACTCTTGGATACTCTTTGGGCATACCGTACAGCATTCAAAACCATCCTAGGAATGTCACCATATAGGTTGGTTTATGGAAAAGCATGCCATTTACCTGTTGAAATTGAGCATAAGGCATTTTGGGCAATCAAAAAAATGAATTTCGACATTTCTTTAGCCGAAGAAAAGAGGAAGTTAGATCTTAATGAACTTGAGGAACTTAGGATGGAGGCTTATGAAAATTCTAGGATAAATAAAGCTAGAGTTCAAGCCTACCAATCTAGGAATATCAAAGTCAAACAATTTGAACTGGGAAAATGTGTGCTCTTGTATAGTTCAAAACTTCATTTACACCCGGGAAAGTTAAGGTCTAGATGGTCAGGTCCATTCATAGTGCATCATGTGTACCCCCATGGGGTAGTAGAGATTCAGGATCCCACAAGTGGTAACATTTTTAAGGTCAATGGTCATAGGTTAAAACCATTCATTGAATCATTCAATAAACAGGAAATAGAGGTAGAGTTAATAGAGCCAACCTATGAACCAGGAAAGAATTGATAGATTTAGGATCCATGTCGGGCTAACGACGTTAAACAAAAGCGTTGCACGGGAGGCAACCCGTGGTTTTCATGTTTCTAATCTTTGTGAATCATTTTTTTTTCTTCTTTCTTTCCTTCTTCTTCATTTTGTTATTTAAAAAATATATATATATATTGACTGTTGATCTGTTGATCTGTTCTTCTTTTATGAGTAAGGATGGG
The DNA here is from genome assembly GCA_963277665.1 of Viscum album. Taxonomy (NCBI): domain Eukaryota; kingdom Viridiplantae; phylum Streptophyta; class Magnoliopsida; order Santalales; family Viscaceae; genus Viscum; species Viscum album. The sequence continues at coordinate 323,672,406 of OY728153.1, read as the reverse complement.
TACGAAAGGGGAGCATTGTATTCACCCGTGTCACGCGGTGTGATCCCTGAGTAATACCTTACCCAGAAAATATAAAGAATACAATGTATCATTAGTTTATTTTATTTTATTTTATATTTTTGTTTTTGTTGGTATTTTAAAAAAAATAGATTGTTTACATGTTCTTCTTTTATGAGTACGGATGGGTATGAAAGGGGAGCATCATATTCATCCGTGTCACGCGGTGTGATTCTTGAGTAATACCTTACCCAGAAAATATAAAGAAGACAATGTATCATCAGTTTATATTATTTATACTTTTTTTAGGTTAAAAAAAATACAAAAAATATATATATTAAAAAAAATTAAGTCATGTCATAGGTCATTGGGAAAAGATGGTCACAACCGTCCAAGCCATTGGGAGATAAACTAAAACTGAAGGGAGACATGAGAATTCATTTTCAACATCAACCACCAGGTGACTTCATTCCATAATTTTCATTTTCAATGTCTTCGTTGAACTTCTATCCTGCCACTTCTATGTTTCAATTCTTTAAACACTGGGGACAGTGTATTCCAAGTTGGGGGGGAGATGAAAATGTGTGGGAAAAAAATGTCATTAACCTTGAACATGATAACACACATTCCAAACTTTGAAATTGGATATCAAATAATTTTGCATGCCTTGATTCTGATTTTAATGCAAGTTTATGTTCATGTGCATTGATATTGGAAAGTGCAGTTGTCCGATGTGATTTTTCACTGTTATATTTTCATCCATTTAATAAAAAAACACAATGCACGTCCTCTAGATTGTGGGGTTTTAGTTTGAGTTCTTGGGGACCCATAATAAATAGCATAGGATTGGCGATCATTTTAATTTTAACATGAGTATTCAAAAAAAAACAATTGCGCGTAGAGCAATGAATTGATCTAATGTGTGGCTTTCGGCACTTGGGGATCGCGACTCCATAGTTGTCTGGCCCAGAGTTGGGCATTTTATCTCTATTTGTGGTAATTTGAATTTGTTTTTGATTGAGTTAACTCGAGATGATGCCCGAGTATGTGAGCTTCACTTGGTGCCCTAAGGTCTTTGAGCCTGGGAGTCATCGGAAAATTCTTGCTACATGGGTTGACTCGATTGAGTTCAATTTCAATTACCATGGCAAAATTGCAAAAAAAAACCAAAAAAAATAAAAAAAATAAAAAAATGAGTACTCATATTATTATTAAAATTTGATTGCTCCTATCGCTTCCATCTTTTCTCCCTCGAATGTAAATGAACCCCCATGTCTATTCTGACGCACAACACTTCATCATGCTTAATTGAATTTGGATGAAATATGGCAATGAATTTGAACAAAGGAATGGGCTTGGGATTGAGATATGCCTGTGGACATAGCTTGTATTAAATGATTTTTATGGGTTTCATAATTGTTTGGTATGTGATCTTTGGGTGAGAAATGTGTATTAAAATGTTTTTGGAAAAGGTCATTCGAATTTCATTTTTGTGGGATATATTTTGCTCGGGACTAGTAAAACTCAAGTTGGGGGGTGTGATTAGCCACTGTAAGAGGCTAATATTCATTTCTAATATATTTAGTTTTCATGTTCCTTGCTATTCATAAATACCATTTTAGTGCATTTTACATTTTGAACACCATTCTCATCATTTGTGCACTTCATGCCTAATGTGCACCAATTTAGGCCCAATGTTTCATCTGATTTTAAAGAATGTAACTATCCATATTTTAATTTGATATTTTTGGAAATGGATATGAACTTAATTATGAACATTTTTTATTCAGGGATAAATGGATTATTAATAAAGGATTATGGAGATATTTGGCGATTAAAGGAAACAATTCTGGAGAAGGCAGATTGGATATCATCCTACTGATCGGACTATGGGGACCACAATACAAGCCCAATGAAGCCCAAAATTTATGGAAGGATAGAAGAAATATAGGGGAACAAATAATTATTCTGGAGATAGTGCTAATTAGTCCTCAATGGTGGTTATTAAGGCGGCCCAAGTTGAAGATTTAATTTTGGACCAGAGTCTTCGTCCCAAAACAACAGACCACTATTTCAATCATATTTCCCGAACAACAAAGTATTTTGGGCTGAAATTTTACAGGATGTTAGGGGAAATCCGGGGATTCATTTAAGTCTTCTAGGGACCACTCAAATTAGGCCTTATAAAAGGTCATTTAGGCACGTCTTTCTGGTGGATGCAAGCTGGCTGCAACTTCGGGGCAAGAAGTGGAAAAGTCTTTCATCATTAATGTTCCACCCACCTTTTCCCAACATAATTAATTAAAGGAACATGGGATGTTGGGGGATCGTCCAAGGCTTCATTGTTTCCTATTTAAGGCAGTAGTGGTGGTGGATTTTGGGATTTTGGGTGCTTTATTTTCATTGTAATGTTATTATGCCAATTTGCCTTTGTAATGTTCTTTCTTCTCATGTAAGTTGTTCGAATCACCTTAGTCTTCAATAAAAGTTCTTCTTCTTCTCTTGTTATGTTCTTCTAATTATCACCTTGATACCGTTACATCAAGGTGTGAATTTATTCACACCAAACCTTGTGATTTTGTTCACACAACGGTGGAGTGATCGTTATTTTTGTTGTTTTTACTTCTTCAATTCCACCCTCATAAGTCTACTTTCCGCTTCGGTTGAGAACTTGTCATCAATGGAGAGCTAGCTATTTTATGGGTTGATCCAAGGGAGTAACAAGGGGCTGGATTGAATGTTATTTCTCATGCCCTAAATGTTATTAATTTCTTTTAATTGAGTTTCTTTCATTCAATGATTTTTATTCTTCCTCTTCCTTATTGAATTTATTCACCCCACTTTCATGTGCTAATTACATCCTTTACCTTGGAGTGCTCATGAAAATGATCCTACAAGTGTATAGGTGATTATCATATGTTTTGAAGGTGTTTAATCAGTAATTGATGAGGTTAGTTTGAATTCATTGCATGAATCCTTCTCTAGTTAATGAAATTAAAATCGTAAAAAAAGGAATTCATTCAATTCACCCCGAGCAATAACCTAGGATCAACTCATTTTCTCATAATTTGAATTCACATAGATCTTTTAGTTCTCTTTCAAAACAATCTAAAATCAACCCAAGTTGGCCACTTCATATCCAAAAATCCATCTCTTTTTATTGAGTGTCTAAAGGTTCTTCTTAGGTCTCTGAGGATTTGACAACCCAAGCTACACTACAAGCGACCGCTTGACCCTTAAAACTTGGGTAAATTTGGGCAAAACCATGCGTCCTCGCAATTTTAAAATTGGGCTTGGAAACTTCATTGAAAATCCCACATCGGAACAAGAGTCAGTAAAACAATCACTTTAAAATAAAGAAAGATAAGTACAAAGGTCACCCGAGTTAACCCATACTAGGATTACAAGTATGAAAATATGGACATGGAGGAAAAAAACAAAGGGTCATGTTCTGATGGAGAGTGATAGTAAACATGTCTATGAGAAAGTTAACCATAATAAAATCACAAACTTGTGATGGGTTAAACGGTATTCGATTCCCCAGTAGGAAATGTTAACAGACAACACTTTTGTTTTAAGTTACTCTTCATTGATGAATTTATTTTTGATATTAAGGAAACATACTTACTTGTCATGTTGACTTTCAACTTTTACTAGATTTCTTACACAGACTCATACTTTCCCCAAAAGACGAGTATTTAGGAAGACTTATTCACATTAAGAGTATTATAATCAACTTCTAGAGAATCACCTAATCCACAAAAGAGAACTATATACTTCCCATATATTTAGACCTTAACCAAAACCAAAACCAAAACCAAAAAGGTTAGTACAAGATCAGATAATCCAGAAAAGGATAACCCTTTATAAAAAGAAAATATATTCTTAATCTCCAAAATTTGTCCAACAAATCCCAGAGTTCAACGAGGACCATTCGATAAACAATTTGTCCATAAAATTCTTCAAAGTAAACCAAACTAAGATTTAAACCCAAATATTTGAAGTATTTAGTCACATAGTCTTCCAAGTTAAATCATAAAATTTATCTCCAAACAACATCAGTTGCTCCTAAAGTCTCGTATTGAAAAGTAATTAACCTAATCACATATCCTCTATGATAGGTTAATCATTTTCATAAATAACCCAAAATCAACTTACTCTTAATTCATAAAGTCACCTAACTAAAAAGAATAAGTCATACTAACCAAGGACTTCACGTAGTCCAGTGGTAGGAGATAAATACCAGTTGCACTTTGGTTGTGGGTTCGATTTCCACAGCTTTGTCTGGCGCGACGGGTTGTCACACGGTCTGCATGTTTTCCATTTTCCAAAACTATATAATTCTCAAATCATTCCCCAAAAAGAGATAAAATCATCAAAAATAACCATAACATAATTTAACCTCAATTCTATCTCATGCCTTTCACTTCCATCATAACATATAGTAACCCATAATTACCTTAAAAGTAAGGATCATATAAACCCAAATGGTTCTTTATAACTACGTCCACAAAAGAACAGATAACTATTCCTTGAATAAAATTTTCATATATTAAATATCAGGGTTACACATACTATAAAAAGTCTTCTAATGTAACCCCATCATCAAAAGAGACTTAATACTCTTAAGAATTTCATCATAACTCTTGAAGCCCTTATATGTTGACTTCTTACTCATTCAAAATTCTTCATGATCCATTAACCATTCCTTTCCAACATATTCTGAAATACTTCTTTCCTACAAACAAAATCATGAATCATATCCTAAGATTCCAAAATAGGAAAACAAAAGTTATGAAATAATCCATACCTTTGATTGGTCATTGTCAGTTTCTTCATCCTCAATAGGAATGGAATTAGGTATTGGTAAACGAATATTTGTACGATCTTGGTGATCCCATTCACGAAACTTCTTCATAAGACATGTGTTTGCATAATGACTATGCACACCACATTTAAAACATTCAATTGATCCCTCAGAAAGAGCTTCTTTCCCTTTCCTCGAGTCAACTAGATGCTTCCTTTTTCCATGGAAGGTTATTGCTTTATGACCTTCATTTCCACATCTATAGCATATTTCTGTCCCTTTGAAACATTTTCCTAGGTGTTTCTTTCCACATCTTTGACACATAGGTTTTTTAACACACTTACCTTTATGATTATTACCTGTAGTTCCGTAGGGATTTGTTTCTCGCATATATGATGCCTTGGAGAAATCACCAAGGTTTAGGTGGTAAATCATGACTCCAGATAGTTGGTTGAGGATAAACACAAGATTTTTCATTGCAGCTCCCAAATCATTCAGTTGCTTTCTCAAAAAACTGTCACAGTTTCCTTCACATCCACTGTTACTTTGGTGCCTGCTAGATCCATCCATTTACTAAAACCAAAAAAGGTAAGTGTGAGTATATCAACAAAACCATCATGTACTAATGAGGAAGATAAACACTAAGATATACTTACTCATTCACTTTATCTAAAACTAGGATTCTTTCTGAAATCCTAACCATTATGGTAATGTCACTTATGCTTAAAGAATACCCTAACCTCTAAAGTTATCTAAACCGACCTTTGATACCAACTATAAGGCCCCAGCCTTAAACCTTACTTAATCTTGAGTTATTACAAGATTACACATTGAGGATATTTTTAGGTTTAGAGTTTTAGATAATTAGATCATAAAACTTGCATTACATTCCACATTTAAACAAAGTGGTTACATAAAAGATAGTATTCATTTTTTCCCATCAACAGAAACATAAATAAAACATTGATTCTTTCTTGACACTTCCTTGACACTATCATCATATCATGTACCTTTCCCTTGACCTGTGAAAAACATTTCAAAAAAACTTGGGATGAGAATAAAAAGCTCAGTAAGGGTTATAAAAATATGGAAAAGAAACATGAGTTCATATATACATAAGAATGAAATCATACTTCACCCATAAAACATAATCACTTTAACATACCTCATCAAAACATGAATAAATCATAGAAATCATAAGACATAAAGGTAACTTGAGGCATTCATAACATTCTTACGTAGGGAGTAACCCTCTTGGTTACGTTTGGAATACCCACCACAGTATATTCCCTAAATCTCTTCGGAGAAACCTTAACGTTTCACTCCTTCGTATTACCCAATGCATTGGAGAGCTATATCGGGCTCACCCGCCCTTAGTTTTTCACGGAACCACCCGTCTTCATAATAATGCCCAAGAACCATAACATAATCGTATCACATAAAACATGCATAAAGGAAACATAACATTTCCACTTTTCAATCACAAGATATCAATACAACACATTGATATAAAAACATTATGAAAACCATTTTCAATACCAAAATAGAAAAAAGTAAAACATGGTATTTATTTTTCTTTAAAAAATAGGTATGGCTTGTAGAGGAAGCTGAAACTCAAATAATGGTCACGGTGGAGGAGAAGTCATTGTCGCCGCATACGTACGACAAAAACATTCCCTTTTGTCGTTTAGTAAAACGATTCGTATAAAGAAGATTCTTTTTGGATAAACGTAAAAGTCAAAGGGGTTTATACACCGTATAAAAGAAGGTTGTGTATAAAACAAAATATGACTCAATGAATGGAGATTGAGACGAAGTCCCATACAAAGATGGTATCCTTGGATTAAGGATAAATCAATTACATAATTATGTGTGACAAATGAATACACCAAATATAAGTGGATATTAAGTGTAAAACAATCAGAGGACATTCACACATATTCATAGTATGACATATTCAAGGAGTACAATTTTATCCCAAAGAATCAAAATTGGGTTAAGAAGTTTCCTTGCAAAAATTCGACAGCCTAACGGCGTCACTTCAAAATTCAGAAAAAGAGTTGATGAGAGATAAAAAGGGTATCTCATCACTTGGACATACAATTTACATCAATAAGGATATAGAAGAACATATCCCAACATAATAGTATGTGAATTAAAAGACATAACAAAAGAAGTCTTTTAAAAAGAGGAGGGTGAAAGGTTCCCTTACCGACTTGGGTAACTTTCGAAACATACACCCCGTGAAAGAAAGACAATACAACATTGATGTAAATACTCATAAATGAAAGTATATTACCCAATGAGTAAAATAATGGGAAGTAAATACACCAATCAAAGGAAATTGTGGCAAATGTAGCATAAATCCCACGGGAATAAAAGTGAGATGAAAAATCCCTTACGAAAACTTGGCAGCCTAACGGCGCCACTTAAAACTTCCAAAAATGGATTGATGAGATCAAATAGGGTCTCTCATCATATTAAAATAAAATGTACAGCAAGAGTAATATAAAAGAACACCCCCCATCATAACAAAGAAGAGCTTAAAAGAAGTAACATAAAGGAGAGTACTTAAAAATAAAGAGAGAGGTTAGATCTCTTACAAAAATTCGGCAGCCTAACGGCGCCACTCAAAACTTCCAAAATGGATTGATGAGAGAAAATAGGGTCTCTCATCATATGAAAATAAGAATTATAGTAGGATTAATATAAAATAACATCCCAATCATAAGAAAGATGAGCTTAAAAGGAATGACATAAAAGAGTGTACTTAAAAAGAAAGAGAGGAGTAGGATCTCATACCTCGGGTCCGACTTGACTCGATCGTTCTTTAATCTCCTGAATAATAAACTTGAGTTAATTTCTACTTCCTTAAGAACCTTTTTCAAGTTCATTATTCCTTTTATATCACTTATTACCATGTCATGAACACTATGTTATTATTTAAGTTAATAATGGTCGTTTTAACGATCATTGGTACTTGAGTCAAAAAAATAAACTCTTTATAATTACAAGTTGATCATGTGGTAAAATATCCATTATATCCAGAATTGTATTCATGATGTAGATATCATATATATCATATATATCCCGTATATTCATGCATTTATAATATTACATAACATTTAGAGTTAAGAAATGAAATGCACCGTTCAAGGAGACGGTAAGCCGTACGTACGCATGAACGCTACTTCCATTTCTATTTCATATTTAATAGAATTAAAATATAATGATACATAATAGTATTTTAATTCCAGTATGGTATCATATATAATATCATTAAATATATCCTTTATACGTACCACATATGGTATTAACGAATCAAATCACTTTGAGGGGGCGGTAGTCCGCACTTCCTAAAATGAAGATATCGCGTATACCCATAATGGAAGCCATAAAGGTATGCCATAAATGAAAAATACAGAAGCTTAAGGAAAACATAAACATATTATATATCATATATAAATGTGGTGACATCATAATGGCCACCATGAAAGGTGTTAAGAGAAGATTGAATAATCATCGTTTCGTGAGGCAATAATTCACCATCCACAGAAACAGTATGTTCTTTAACCATTAGACGAAGGTGCGTGTAAGTGTAGCTCGAATCCTTAATATAACAACATCCTAGTATATTAGATATACTGGTGTTGTTACAAAAGAAAGGAATAGAAAGAGTTTAGGGTGGTGGAGAAGCAAAATAAAACAAAAGGACTCAAGTGAAGACATTACCTTAAAATCGGGTAACTCCCTTTGGTTTGAGCTCAAAGGTTTCCTTGGAAATACTTCTGACCAAAGTGAGGCTTCTAAGAATTAGAGAGAGATGTGGAGAGACAAAATGGGCAGGGGTTGGCCGAGCCAAAGGCTTTGGAAGTGTGGGTAAGGAGGTAGAGGTGGGGGCCTTTTATAAGAGGAGAGGAGGGGCACTCTTGGAAAGTAAAGAAATGTTACTTTATTTTAGAATGAGTTTCGGATTTTAATGGTCCCACATTGATGTGTTTCGAGGATAAGGTGATAAGGGTTCGAAATCCACCCATCCAATAGGTTTTGGACATGTGTAGGTCTTATATTTTACATTATCTTTCCATTTTATTTAAATCGTTAAATAATGAGGTCATCGCTGCATCATCATGATGTCATAAATAATTTAATTTATTTAATGTCTAAAAATTATAAAAAAAAGTACTATGATATAGGAAATCTTTTTAGGTTTCCAATGACTATTTATAGTCAAAAATCTGAATTGTATAACCCCATGTAACAATTGTTTTAGTAAAACACTTCATGTTTGTGTCATTTTTTCTTTAACATTAAATAAAAAGTTATTTATGTCATTTCCCAACCAAAGTGGCTCCATGGGGTCCCCAAGTTGACTCATGGATTGTCTTGGTCGGCCATGACTCATCCAATGAGGGTATGACATGTGTCTAGGTCATTTCATTTTATTAAAACATTATTCTTACCTTAAACTACACTAATTACCTCTAATCGCGATTAAAAACTTAATAAATTACTATTCACCAAAAATTATTTTAATCCCATTGAACCACATTTTACTTCTTAATGACAACCATGTATGTCAGATTTTTGAAATTCAAAACACAAAGATGGCAAAATTGCATTTAAACAAAAAATCAGTTTTTATAAGTACCACTTAGTGGTTTCACTATTCATCAAAATTGAAGTTTTTCAGAAAATTACCAAAAAATCACCCTAGGCTATATTTGATATTTCGAATTCAAAAATGATGTCTAGTTTACAAAATTCAAAACATATAAGTTGCATTAATTAATTTAATAATTAATTCCCGCTGTCAAAACATATAACGTGTTTTTAAAAAACAATATCTATTAAAAGATTGACACTAGTTTAAGTCCAATTTCAAAGTGAAATTAATTTCAATGACCACCGTTGGATTTAATGGTAAAAATATATTCTAATTTCACTTTAAAACCAATTTAAAAGATAATCTAATCATATAAATAAATTAGATTAAAAAGAGGTTTTGAATTAAAATACAACATTTTTCACTATTCATTAAAAAATGTACTTTATCGAAAAAATATCAAAAATTTACACAAAGTAAATTTTGATGTCCCGATTCTAAAGAAGAATTTTATTTTGTCAAATATAACACATAAAATTATCAAAAAGTTGATTTAAAAGAGGTTCGCCATCAAAAGGCGGTTAATCGACCTTTTAAAGAATATTAGAATGTTTACGTTTAAAAATTGGATTCATTCGCATTTTTAATCCTCTAACATTTATTGTAAAAAGTAAAAATATTTGACAAACATATATAATCATTTTGTAGTTAGTTCTATTCATTCCCGTCATCACAACAGCTAGGCGTTAACTACCATTTAAAATAATATTATTTTATTATTAGAGTGCAACGTAAGATTCCCAAGAAACTTGTTGTTGCGTGTTGGGTACGCCATCGAGCATAACGTCCCCTTTAAAGTTATATTAATATTATATTCACAAATATGAATAAATGTGAAAATGTCATACTCTTTATTTACCTGGGGTGTTACAGTATGGGCCTATGTTTAAAAATATATTACATATATCTTCTCTAGAGTTCAAAATTATGTTACATATCAATATTTTTTAAGGTTCAATATGTTATGCATTACTGGGAGAGCTAAAATTTATATTACATATTAATTTTTCACAATGTAATTTATCTTACATATTCTATATAGTAGGAAAATTATGTTGCACATTGTTTTTTATTAAAATTTTCTAACGTATCAATTATCTTACAAATATCAATATTGATATTTTGGGAAACTTACCTATATCAGGAATGAATTAAAATTGGCGTTTCAACTTCAGAATTGTTTATCACATTGCAGTGCAGTTTTTGGGAAAGTACATTCAAAATTTAAATGTTTTCAAAAGGAAACTAAATCACGAGATTTAAGGGATTATTTAAAAAAAATATGTAGATTGTTTTTAAAATGTTAGACTAACTTTAATAATGGATTAGATAATTCTTAAGTAGTTCATCATTAGGTATAATTGTTTATTGATTTATAACGTAAATCGGAATAAATTTAATTTTCTGAGTTTATCATAAAAAAAGACTACACGAAACGGATATTTTATGCGTTTATCATAAATAAATTTAATTTTCTGAGTTTATCATAAAAAAAGACTATACGAAACGGATATTTTATGAGTTTATCATAAAAAAAGACTACAAGAAGACGACTCACAAATTGCCAGCTTTGGAGCGCCACGGTTTCAATATATATTTTGACTTTAATGTTTTTTTTTTTTTTTGCAATTTACCGCGTTACGCATACGACGTTCGTGACACAGACAAATCTTTTTTGGAGTGCCTATATATTTCAACGGTTCTAAGCCTCGAGGTAACTGCATCCAAACAAGGAGATTCACAGTGGGAGAAGGAGCGCGGGCAGGAGAGAGGATGAGTCTGGAGAGGGATGAAGGAGGCGGCGCCCGCAGCGGCGGCGGCGGCGGCGGCGGCGGGAACCCCCACGTAGTGTGCCTGCCGTATCCGTTCCAGAGCCACATCACCGCCATGCTCGGCCTGGCCAAGCTTCTCCACTCCCACGGCTGCCGGATCACCTTCGTCAACACCGATTTCAACCACCGCCGCCTCCTCCGCTCCCGCGGCCCCGCCGCCCAGGATGCCCTTCCCGACTTCCGCTTCCGCTCCTTCCCCGATGGCCTCCCCCACTCCCACCCTGATGCCAGCCAGCCCATTCCCGATCTCCTCCACGCCGTCCAACACAACTTCCCGCCTCCCTTCCTTAGCCTCATGACTGCCGCCGCCGCCGACTCGCCGCCGCCGACTTGCATCATAGCCGATATCTTCCTGCCGTTCGCCCACGCCGCCGGAGAGCAGCTCGGGATCCCCGTCGCCTGCCTCAGCACCGTCGGCGCCTCCGCGCTTCTAGGATTCACTCAGTTCCGATTGCCCATGGAAAGGGGATATTCTCTCGAGAAAGGCAAGGCATTCACTGATTCTACTGAGTTTTTACAAAAATAACTCGTTCTTATCAAATAATATTTAACAAAACTTTGATATGAGTTCCCATGGATTATGCCTAAACATTTTCAGTTCATCAATTGTGGTTTTTTTTAAGATATAAAATGGATTCAATCTAATGGTTTTACCTTCGAACATAATTAATATAATTTTGTTTATGAATTTGCAGATTTTAGGGATTTAACTAATTCAGACCCCACTCTTTCACCATTCAATGATGCTCTGTTCAACTTCGTGATGGAAGCAATGGAACAAGCTTTCAGTAAAGCCCCCATAGTGATTGTCAACACTCTTACTAATTTTGAGGCAGAGGAAGTAGAAGTTATTGCATCTAAACATCCTTGTGTGTATCCGATTGGGCCAATTCATTTACTTCTCAAAAATACCCCTCAACAAAGTGAAATTAACTCTCTTGGATCCAATTTATGGAAGGAGGAAGCGGGATGTCTCCCCTGGTTGGATTCTCAAGATCCAAGCTCTATAATTTATGTGAATTTTGGTAGTTTAGTAAATGTGACACCCAAGCAACTAACTGAGATTGCTTGGGGACTTGTTAATTGTAACCACAACTTCTTGTGGGTGGTTAGGCCAGACTTGTTCGCAGATTGGGAAAAATCAGCTATGTTATCCATTGATTTGAGGAATCAAATCAAAAAGAGAGGGTTCATTGCAAACTGGTGTCCTCAAGAAGAGGTCCTCAATCACATATCAATTGGAGTGTTCTTAATGCATTGCGGTTGGAATTCAATTTTGGAGAGTGTGAGCAGTGGAGTGCCTATGATATGCAGACCCTTCATTTCAGATCAGATAATGAATTGTAGGCATGTTTGCACAAAGTGGAATGTTGGAATCCACATGGAAGGTGACATAAATAGAGAAAGTGTGGTTAAGGCGGTGATCAAGATGATGGAAGGAGAGGAAGGAAGACAGATGAAGGAGAGGGTGATGAAATTAAAAAATTTAGCCCATGATGTTGCTGCCAACAATCTATCAACCATAAACTTGAAGATGTTGATAAATGAAATGATCTTTAATTTTCAATTAAAACATTAGGTCAAAACCAAAGCTTCCACTCATAAATGCAAATATGAGAAACAAATTATTTTACCCATTTTCTCTTATGTACTCATTATCTTGGAGACTTAATTGTAATATCGTTTATTATTAATGAAAGTGAGGATCTTGTGCATATTTTTTATATTCATTGTAATTTTATTTTTTTTATTGGGATTTCTGGGATGTTTGTTAACACATTATCATACTGTTGATAAATAAGTAAATAAATAAATATTCTATTATGATTATTTATTATGTGGCCAATTCCACCAAATAACGTTGTTATTTTTTATAAAATTTTAAAATATTTAGGTTTAAATAATTTTTTTGGTGACTAATTTTAAACCACACATGATTTTATTACTAAATTTAAGAATTGAATTTCCACTTATTATTATTTATTATTATTTTTTTACACAAATTTTATCATTCAAAATATGCACTTTAATAACATATTAATGGATAATAATAAATTTAATTTTGGAAAATTTATTATGTATAAATTATCAGAAATAGTTATATAAATTAATAATATCAATTCAATAATTAAATTTAAATTAATGACAACAAACATAAAAACACTTAAATGGCATTGTGTGACCTTTTTATTATGGAACATACAAAACATAATGTCTCATTATTTCTATACAAATTTCTTTACAATTAATTATCAAACAATGCCTCTTATGGTCTGACAAACATTAACAACTTTACAATTAATTTTCAAATAATGTATCTGATGGGAGTATTTACAATTGATTGTTCAAAAATGGAACCCATGGGCCTGAGGGTGAATGTCTTTAAAAATGTTTGTCTCATTTAACATGAAATATCTTTATAAATCTTAAGAACACGTTGAGTGTGGCCTATAGGCAAGTACTTATAAAATATATATAGCATACCTCCCACAAGCCAATGGGTGAATAACATATAAAACATCTCCCATGAGTTAAAGCTCTAAGATTTATAAATAATAAATAATCAAGCCTCTCATGAGGCAACGTTCATAGAAAACAACTACCATATTGCATAAACCTCATATTATATCCCCCACACACTTTGTTACCCAATAAAGGAACTATTGAAATCATCACGGGAAACCTGTTTTACTTAAAAATAGATTCCATTAGTGTTAACAAAAAAAATTATAGAGAAATCATCACACAATCTTAAGGCTAAAAAAATCACCCATATCCAATAACTAAATCATAGTGTGCCAAGACTTGCTACAATTCATCAACATTTTTCCTATATTAAAAAGTTTTAGGCAATATGACTATGCTTCAGAGTTCCCATTCTTGATCCTGGAAACTAGCTAACCTACCACTCTTTGTATAGGATAAACCATTACCCCCAAGCAACATTCACATTGATGGTCACCACCCATTCTAAATCTTTCATGCACCTTCACTAAGTTATCCCCCCTTAGCTGCTATTGATTCCCATTCCAGATTTCTATGTTGTTATGATTAACTATGAAAATAAACCTTTAAACCATCACACTTTGGATTTTGGGGATCTACTCCCAAATAACCACCTCAATAATGTTGGGCATGTATTGTATCAACAATACTTTATAATTTATGACGATTTTGATGTTCACAAATACACTTTTTTGTTTTCTAATGAAGTTTTCTTGAATGAGTTTTTTGAAATTTATATAAGGGTTAATGTAATTTGACATTATGAGAATCACTCCGGAAACACTGTTTCAAAACCCTATGTTCAGTAAATGAACATATATGTTATCAACCCTACGTTACGCTGAGAAGTGAAACGCTTGCGTATGGTATCAAACCTACGCTGCGATAAGTAGTTTGAATTTGGATCAACATTCTTACATTCGGAGAATCATCAAACACATGGATCAACAACCTTACGTTGGAGTCTGGACTTACTATTCATACCTTACATGCTAAAAAGTTGAATGTATGGTTAATCAATGCTAAGTTTGGGATTTTATACTGACAAGGATAAACGTATAGATTATCTTGCCTATGCTACTTTTGTTCCCTACGTTACATAAATATGAAAGGATGGTTAAGAAACTCTACACTATGCAAAGGAACCCTACACTATGCAAATGAACTCTACACTACGCATCTCAACCCTACATTGTGTTCTCAACGGAGAAATTTTTCAAGCCGCGTTTTTCAATTCGAGATTACTGCAACAGTCAAGTCAGAATTAAAGACCAATTCAAGGATCATTTTTATTGTTTCAAAGAACCGTGTTTATTAGAGAAAATCACTCCTATTTATATGGGAAGTTACGACTCCTTTGGTAAATTGGAATTTGAAATTTCTCGATCAACCAGACTATTCTTTTGGATCTAGAATACCGAAGAAAGTTTTCTATTTTATATATTCCTTCAAAATATATCTTCAAATATATACATATATATGTGTGTTATAAGTGATTCACATATGCAATTGTATTTTTGAAATTATATTTTACAGTTCTGCTACAACAGATGATTGATTCTGAAAGAAGCTACACGTCAGAGATATAGATGTTCAATATTTTACTACTATAAGATTACTACTACTATTTAGTTGCTACCTTATTGAAGATCTTTTTGAAAAAATGATTGCTTCAGATTATTTCATTATTGAACATATTCTTTTTTGAAGATGAAGAAGATCCATCAATTGTCAGTTACTACTGCTGTAACTATGAAGAACAACCCGAACCTTTCAAATCAAACTTGTTTGATTTATTAGAGTTTCAAATGCTCGTACTTAGTTATGGTGGAGTATCAACTTCTCGATTTAAGCTGTGGATAATCGGTACTCTACTATAGAATCAGAAGACTTTGTTATTAGTCTTATTATAAAGGTATCATTCACCTGCACTTAGTTGTAAGTTTAGGGTCTTGTGATAAGAGGACTATTCCAGTGAAATTTATCAAGCTCATAGAGAGAGTGATTGGTAGAGTAGAATAAGGGATCTTTGTGATCTAAACAACTAAAAATATGTATTCTTTATTTTTGTTTATCCGCTACATATTTTATTACAGAAGAAAAACAATACATATCCACATAAATCACAGTGGGTGTCAAAAGCCAAAATTGTGGAAGATTTTTGAAAAGACACAGTTCACCCCCTCTTGTGTTACTTTGTATATTCCGACCTAATAATTGGTATCAAAGGTGAGATTTTAGATAAATATATAGAAAACTAAAAGTATAAAGCCTATACAAAGATAGAAATGGCTGATCTGAGAGAAGTAATGTCAATGGTACGTGCTCCATATTTTAATGGTGAAAATAATGTATTATAGAAATATCAAATGATTATCTATTTGAAAAATCTTGGATTCAAAGTCTACTCAAATATCATTACTCCATATGAAATTTCTGAGAACCAGAAATATGGGATGTTCAAACAGAAGCTGAGTATGATATCAATTCTAAAGCAATGAATACTACCATTTGTGATCTTGGACTAGATAAATTCAATCATGTATCATAATTTTCAACTGCCTATGAGATGTGGCAAACTATTGCAGTTGCTTATGAAGGACCAAATAATGCCAGACGTATGAGATATGCTACAACTAATCTAAAATTCGACACATTTAGAATGTATGATGGTGAAAGAATCACACATATGAATGAAAGGCTTATAGAAATTGTCAACAATATTATAGCCTTAAGTGAACCCATCAAACAATCTGATCAAACTTTGAAATCACTGAGAGTACCACCCTTTAAATGGAATGGAATATTTTCTTCAATTCGTCAATCATCACCGGTCAAAGATCTAGCAATGAAATAACTAATTGGGAAATTGATGATGTATGAAGTAGAAATGAAGGTTGAAGCTGAAGATCAGAAAATTATAGTAAAGAAAGAAAATATTTCTATGAAAGTGACATTTGAAAAGCATAGTATAAAATCAAAGCAAGAAGTCAAAGAAGAGAAAAATTCAGATTCCTCAGATTCTGAAATTGAACTGGCTCAGCTAGCTGGAAAGTTCAACAAATTCTACAAAAAGAAAGGAGGATTCAGAAAATCCTTTAGGAAGAATGATAAAGAACCAAGAGAAGTTTGATGTTATGAATGCAAGAAATTGGGTCATATAAGACATGATTTTCCTCAACTGAGAGATGAATGAAAAAGGTCAGAAAAGAGATATTAAAAAAATGTTGATTATGAGCACAAAAGCAAAAGATCAATGAAAGCTACATAGAGTGTATATGAAGAATCCAACAGCCCTTCAAAGTATGATTTAGAAAAAGAAAAATCTAATCTAAAACCCAATATATGATTTATAGATGAAGAGGAAAGGGTACAAACTTATAAATCATCTGATTCTAATACTAGTAGTTTCTCAAATGATAAATTGGCAGCCTAAAGTTCTATGTTAGAAGAAAGATACAATTCTTTCCTAAAGAAGCAGAAATTTTTGAAAAACATTCATAATGCTGTTTTAGGTGAAAGAGATACCATGCTAAAACAAAATCAAGATCTACTTGAAAAATTAAATTCCTCTATATCAAATAGTATCAATCATGAAAAGAAAATCAAGGAATTATAGGATTAAGTAGAATCCTATAAGTGTGATGCTATTGTTTTTACTAAAGGAGGAAATATCTTAAATGAGATTCTTGGAAATAATTTCATTAAAAGGGAAAGATATGGAATATGAAGCAAGGGTGAAAAGTCAAAAATTATATAAAAACTATTTTGTACCAAATTCTAAAAATACTACATGTTTTCATTATAGAACAAAAGGAAATTTCACTAACAATTTCTATTTGAAAAATACTCAAATTAGTGGTATTAAAAGAGCCTTTATTTATAATAGTTTATCTAAAGAAATTGATAAGAATTATGAAAAAATAAAGTATACCTGGATTCCAAGATCATTGCTTTCTAACATTGATGGACCCAAGAAGATATGGGTACCAAAACAAACATTTGTTTAATTACTTTTGAAGGAAACATGTCACATAAAAAGAAAATCCATATAGTATATGGATAGTGACTATTCTAGAAATATGAGTGGAGACTCAAAACAAATTCATAAAATGACTTAGATGGATTGAGGATTAATCATTTTTGGTGAAAATACCAAAGGAAAAATAATTGGAGTTGGAACTGTTAGAGATCCAAAGACTATCTTAATCAATACAGTACTGTTTATGCAATGGTTAAAGCCCAACCTGATAAGTATCTCTAAAATATGTGATAATGGATTTTTTGTTGACTTTTCTAACAATTATTGCTATGTGTTTAAAGATAATTTGCTTAAATTTACATCACCTAGAACTGATAATGTTTATACATTGGATTTAAATTTCTTATATAAACAGAAAGTGAATTTTTTAACTTCTAAGACAAATGAATTGTGGATTTGGAACAAAAGACTTAAGACACTTTAATATATATTCTTTACATAAATTATCTAAGAAACAATTAGTTTTTGATTTTCCTAGTCTTAAGTTTGACAATGATAGATTTTGTGATGCATGCCAAATTTGCAAGCAGTGAAAATATTCTTTCAAATCTATTAAAAAAATTGCTACATATAAAACTTTATAACTCATCCATATAGACTTGTTTGGACCACCAAGATTAGAAAGTTTGGTTGGGTAAATTATATGTTTATGTTTTAGTAGATGATTATTCTAGATTTACTTGAGTTCATTTTCTAAAATTCAAAAGTGAAGTGTTCACTATTTTTGAAAGTTTTTTGTAAAATTGTTCAAAATGAAAAGGTTTTAAAATAATTTCATTAAGAAGTGATCATGGTGGATAATTTTATAATCAATAATTCAATTCTTTTTTCTAAAAGCTGGGTATTAAACACACCTTCTCTACACCAAGAACACCTAAAAAATGGAATTATTGATAGAAGAAATAGAACTATTTAGAAAATGGAAAGGACCTTTCTGAATAAATACAATCCTTCTACCTATTAGTGGAAAAAAGTTGCAAGCACAACCTTCCATATCATGAATAGTGTTTTAATAAGGCCTATTTTCAAAAAGACTATGACAACCCTGCTTTTATTACAAACTTAAACATGATTTATTACATAAAAATTCACTTGATACAACAAAGAAGATCGAGAGGTTTAGTTTCTTTGGGGCTTAGGATCATTACATAAAAACTTAAAACATGAAATACAACATCTTTATTGAAAACTTCCTTTACATGAACACTACATTCCCTCGTACTTAGCATTGCAAGGGATAACCTGAGGACATGCATAAGAAAAGGGTGAGCTATAAAGCCCAGTAAGGGAATACACATGGAATAACATGAGAAGTACAATACATGTTATACATTAGGCATATCAATAGAGCACAAGTGAAACATGAACATAAAGGCATGATAAATCATGATAATCATAACATGGAAATGTGGCAACAACACTTAACATGGAATTAGCATGAGCCAAGGCTCATTGCACATGGAGCATGAGTAAATCCTCATTACACATGAAGCATGAGTAAAACCTCGTTGCACTTGAATTAGCATGATTCAATACTCATTGCACATGAGGTATCATGATACTATACTTTACCCAATGCATTGGAGCGCTATAAGGGCGCACCCTTCTTAAACATTTCATTTCATGCATAAGTGTGCCACATGGATCACAAAAAAAGGATTCATAAAACATAATCATTTATTCCACGATAAAGGAATGTGGAATTCATACATGAAACTTTATAATCAATAAGTAAATGTGCATAAAGGTGAATATCCTTGATGGAGAAATGGGCATGGTATTCACTACAAAATGACATTGGCTTAGAAAATCGGTGCGATTTCGACAGCGTAACGGCGTGACCTAAGAATTCATAAAAATGGTTGATGAGAGAGAAAGTGGTTCCTCATAATATTTACATGTAATGGACAGTAAGGAGGCCATATAGATACATGTCCCAACAATTTTAATAGAATTTATATTCATGATACAAAAGTATTGCTTGAATGTAAAAGAGGAGAGAGAAGTTCCTTTCGGAATTTCGGCATAGTAACGGGTG
The DNA here is from genome assembly GCA_963277665.1 of Viscum album. NCBI lineage: Eukaryota > Viridiplantae > Streptophyta > Magnoliopsida > Santalales > Viscaceae > Viscum > Viscum album. The sequence continues at coordinate 323,652,519 of OY728153.1, read as the reverse complement.
TACATGGGAGACATTTAATGAGAGAGAAAGGGGTCTACCATCATTCAAACATAAAGAGGGCAGTATTAGGGAGGTGGAAAACCATACCCCAAAATTCATAATTGAAATTAAAAGGGCAAAACAACTTAAATAAAATTGGACAAAAATGAGAAAGGAAGAAAAAACCCTTACTTGGAAGTGTGCTTCCAGAGGCTAGAGAGAGGCTTGTGAGAGGCTTCTTGGGAGCTTGGGGAACCTCAGGAGGATTCTAGAGAGAGTATGGCAGAGGTTGGACGAACTCAAAAGGCTTTGAGTGAGGAGGAAGTGGGAGCTTGGGTGAGTTTATATAGGAAAGGTGAGGGAATTCTTTATTATTTAGGTTTGGGACCCCTTATATTAAAGTAATCCAAACCACAAACCATCCCATGGTTTTTGCCCATGGTTTTTGGAAAAGGGGAGAAGAAAAAAATATTTTATAAGGCCAAAGTCCGAACTTCTTAAAATAATAGGGTTTCTTATGTGGAGGTGAGTCACACTCCCATGGAAAATAATTTAAAAAGACAAGATGTTTAATAAGTCTTGAGGGGTCCATTAATGCTTTGAAAAGTAGGTCAAACAAACCCAAAATCACATTATTTTAATGGTAAAACATATATTGGCTGAACATAAAGCTTATAGTATTTTATTACATCACTATTGGGTCATTATGATGTCATAAAACACATTATATATTTAAACGGTATTTAATTTTTACCCAAAAATTTGACTGTCTCAGAAAATTATGAAAAATTCACTATTGGATAATTTCGACGTCCTGATTCCAAAAATAAAATTTATTTTATCTAAATAATTTTCTAAATATGTTAATTTTCACTTTTAAAATAAAAACCGACATTTATCGAAAATTCACGGGTTTTGACAAAAAATGGCTTTCAAACCTTAATAAAAATTACAATTGCATTCATAATATTATAAGATCATTTACATTTAATAAAAATTAATTTAATAATAATAATAATATTTTATTAAAAAATTATTTAATTCATAAATCCCTTAATTTAATAAAATATAATTCTTAATTAAATAATAACTAAAAACATTATTTGTACTTTAAAAACTATTTACTATTTATCAATAATGACAAGAAAGTATATTCATTATTATATACAAAAAAATAATGCACATGAACATAGTACTATTTATTTGTTACATAACCCCTTAAAGCAGCCGCATAAGACCTAAGGGTAAGGTGTGCGATGGTGACATACTCTTGGGGTGGCTCGGATAACATCGCTTGAGTGGTAATTTCTATCAACTTCCACTTCTCCCGTAGACGGTCCCGTTCGAGCTTTACATGATGAAGCTCAGCTTGGGCTTGGTCAAGAGCGAAGCTCAAGGATGCCACCTCTTTTCTGAGCTCCGACAAATGGGCTTCGTATGGGGAAATTCTACTGGATGAGGCCATCGCTTCCTTTGTCTGAGTAAATTGGATTTGTTAAAGTCCTATATTTATACTAATCATGTGATCACTGTTCAACGACTATATTAGCAAAAGTCAAAATTCTTATTATAAAACCAAAGAAGTTGACATTTTATATAAACATAAAGAGACATTTAATTAGGTCAAGAGTGATTTCCATTAATGAAACTTTGGGTCGTTACAATATTCCCCCCTTAAAAAATTTCTCCCTCGAAATTTTCCTTTTCCCACACTAAAATAGATTTGGGTAACTCAGATTCATCATTTCCTCCGATTCCCAAGTCACTTCTTCAAACTTGTGGTTTCTCCACAACACCTTGACGAGGGGCATTGTCTTATTTCGTAGAACTTTTTCTCTACGATCTAAGATCTTCACTGGTTTCTCCTCATAAGAAAGATCATCTTCCAATTGTACTACCTCAGAAGAGAGTACATGTGAAGGGTCCGGTATGCACTTCCTTAAGAGGGATACATGAAAGACATCATTCACTTTGTCCATGGTAGGTGGGAGTGCTAGTCGATAGGCCACAACCCCGACACGATGAAGAATCTCGAAGGGGCTGATGTACCTTGTACTTAACTTCCCTTTCTTTCCAAACCTCATAACCTTCTTCCACATAGATATGCGTAGAAACACCATGTCTCCAACTTTAAACTCAAGGTCTCGTCGACGATTATCTACATAACTCTTCTGTCGACTCTGAGCTGCCTTGATATACTGCTGAATGGTTTTCACCTTCTCCACCATTTCCTCGACCATTTCTGGTTCAAGCAGCTTACGTTCACCGACCTCATCCCAACATGCCAGTGTTCTGCACCTTTTCCCATACAGGGCTTTATATGGTGCCATTTGGATGCTTGAGTGGAAACTATTATTATAAGAGAACTCAACCAGAGGAAGATGTTGATCCCATACTCCTTTAAAGTCCATTGAACATGCTCTCAACATGTCCTCAAGTGTTTGGATAGTCCGCTTGGATTGACCATCAGTTTGAGGATGATAGGTCGTACTGAATTTCAGTTCAGTATTCAGAGCATGTTGAAGACTCTTCCAAAACTTAGAGGTGAATCTTGGATCTCGGTCAGACACAATAGATAGTGGTACTCCATGAAAACTTACCACTTCCCTAATATATATCTGTGCCAGTTTATCCAATGAGAAATCCTCCTGAAGATCAATGAAGTGTGAAGTCTTTGTAAGATGATCCACAACAACCCAGATTGCATTGTTGCCTTTGGATTTCCTTGGAAGTCCGATGACAAAGTCCATGGTGATGTTCTCCCATTTCCATTTTGGTATGGGAAATGGTTGCATCATCCCCTTATACTTTTGCCTCTCTACCTTCACTTGCTGACACACCAGTCACTTTGATGTATATTCAGCAATCTCCTTCTTCATATTATCCCACCAAAAGTTTTCTCGGTGATCTCGATAAATCTTTGTGCTCCCTGGGTGAATAGAGAAATTTGAACTATGTGCATCATCCAAAAGTTCCTTCTTCAGCTCAGGACTTGATGGAACACATAGTCTTTTCCCAAAATTCACAATTCCTTCTTTATTAACATTAAACTTGAGGATTTACCCTTTTTGATAGCTTCCTCTTTTTCCTAAATTCCCACATCATCCTTTTGAGCATCCTTTAACCTTTCCAAAAGAGACGGTTGATCAATCATTGTGAAATAATTGATGATGTTCCCTTATTTATGATTCCCATGTCCATCTTCATCAAGTCTAAGAAGATTGGATCCTTCTCAATTATCATCATTGATAGAATCGCTGGATCCTTTCTACTTAGGGCATCTGCCACCTTGTTCGCTTTCCCAGGGCAGTAATGTATTGAACAGTCATAATCCTTGATGAGCTCTATCCATATTCTCTGGCGCATATTAAGCTATTTCTGTGTGAATATATATTTAAGACTCCTGTGGTCCGTATATATCTCACATTTCTCTCCATAGAGATAATGCCGCCAGATTTTCAAGGAAAAGATCACCACCGCCAACTCCAGATCATGCGTTGGACAGTTTCTCTCATGGATTTTCAACTGCCTTGAGGAATAGGATATAACTTTATCATTCTGCATCAGCACACAACCTAATACCTTCTTTGAAGCATCACTGAATACCAAAAAAATTTCCCCACTTGTGGGTAAAGTGAGAACGGGTGCAGTGATAAGCCTCATTTTCAACTCCTTGAAGCTTTCTTCGCATTCTTCACTCCAAGAAAACTTTACTCCTTTTCGAGTTATCTTGGTAATAGGGTTGGACAATCGTGAGAAATTTCTCACAAATCGTCGATAATATCCAGCTAACCCCAAGAAGCTACATATATCCATTACTGATGTTGGCCTCGACCATCCCTCAATTGCATCTGTTTTGGAGGGATCCACAGATATCCCATTGCTTGTGATGATATGGACCAATAATGAGACCTCCTTCAACTAGAACTCACACTTGTTGTACTTTGCATAAAGCTTATCCTTGCGCAAAGTCTCTAGTACAGTTCTTAAATTCTCCTCATGATCCTCCTTGGTTTTGGAGTATATTACAATATCATCTATAAAGACTACCACAAATTTGTCGAGGTAATCTCTAAATACTCTATTCATTAAGTCCATGAATATTGCTGGAGAATTAGTGAGTCCGAAAGGCATTACTATGAATTCATAGTGCCCATATCTTGTGTGAAAAGAAGTCCGGGGGATATCTTCCTTCTTTATCCTTACTTAATAATGTCCCGACCGCAAGTCCACCTTGGATAAGTATTGTGCTCCACACAGCTGATCGAACAAGTCATCAATTCGTGGGAGAGGATACTTGTTCTTTATCGTGATTTTGTTAAGTTCACGATAATCGATGCAAAGCCGCATTGACCCATCCTTCTTCTTGATGAAGAGGACTGGTTCACCCCATGGTGAAGCACTTGGGCGTATAAACCCTTTTATCTAGCTCTTCAAGCTCTACAACAACCATTCTATATGGAGTCTTGGATATTGGTAATGCTCTGGGTATAAGTTCAATTGAGAATTCAACATCTCTTCTAGGAGGAAGACCAGACAGTTCCTTGGGAAATACTTCCATGAATTCCCTCATAATAGGCATTTCTTCAAGGATGGTTTCTTCCTTGGACTCAATCATCTGATCCAGATACGTGTTCTCATAGGGTAGTAATATCCATACTTGAGATGATGGAGCTAAAGGAGATTCATCTTCCTCTTGACACTTGTAAAGAATCAGGGGTCGATTCTCCATATGGAGGGTGATTTCCCTCTCCCGAAAATTTATGTTGGCTCTATATAAGGAAAGCCAATCCATTCCAAGAATTGCGTCAAATTCCACCAGAGGGAGTATGACGAGGTTCGCTGGGAAATTCAATCCACAGATTAAAACAGGGGAGGACTTATATTCATGGGATGCAATGATTGCCCCATTTTCCGTACTCACCGACATCTTCACTTCCATGATTTGTGGTGGTGCTGGGATTGTTCTAATACACTTTCATGATATAAAAGAATGCGTAGAACCTGAATCAAAAAGTAAGTTTTCTATTCTTGAATGAATAACTAGCGTACCTGTCACCACTTCGTTGTCGGGGTTCACTTCGGCAGAAGTGATGGAAAAATATCTTCCTTTCTGCCTTGGAGGTTTTTGGTTGCCTCCGAAAACCCTTGGATTAGGGCACTAATTTGAAAAATGCCCCGGTTCTTTGAATTTGTAGCATTGAACAACGTGTTGAGGTTCGAACGGAGAGTTCCTCTCCTCTGTCGTAGTCGTGGGTCTTTCTTTCCGATAGTTAACAGCTAGGTGTCCTTATCTTCCACACCTGAAGCATTTCCTCATCCCCTTAAGGCAATTTCCAGGGTGCTTCTTTCCGCACTTTTGGCAAGTGGGGTGCTGGATCTTCTTAGCACCATTGGATTTATCCATAGGACCACCAACATTGAAGTCCACCTTACGCTTCTTATCCCCATGATACCCCTGTGATTCTCTGATCTCCATTTCGACCTCGAGGGCACATCGAACAATTTCCTCATAGCTGTCGAAGTCACGGATTTCTAATGCTTTCCGCAGGCTAGGCTTAAGCCCACCAAAGAAGCGGTCAACTTTGCATTCGGGGGTAAATACAAAGCCGAAAGCGTATCATGCAAGCCTTGTGAAGTTTTTTTCATACGCTCCAATAGATTCTTCGTCTTTTTGCTTGAGGGAAAGGAAGTCCCTTTCTATCTTTAGCTGGAGGGTGCGCGGGAAATATTTATCGAAAAACATCTTCCAGAAATCCTTCCATTCCAATGCCTCGATCTCCTCCCCAGGCTTCGTATTTTTGATCAACATCCACCATTGATCAGCTTCACCCTCCATACGATAAGCCGCCAGGAGAACCTTCTCTTTTTCAGAACATTGAAGGATGGAGAAGATCTTTTCAATGGAGTTGATCCATTGTTTAGCGATCGTGGGATTGGATGATCCACTAAAAGTAGGAGGCCTTTGTCTCATGAATCTCTCGATAGCGACTTGTTATTTCTTGGGGGGGGGGGTTGAACGTTCCTATTGACCCGTGTTTCTATTCAAAACTTGAGTTAGATGAGAGAGAAGCGTGGCAAAGTTCGCGATTCCCGATCCCATTAGATTGGGCATCTCATTAGTACAGTCATCACACTGATCTTCACAACGGTTGTTAGCCCGAGTCCTCCTATTACCGGCCATTGGCTGGAATAAAAGGAAAGTTAGGGGTAACACATAAAGGGTAATCCAAAGACAAAAGTTGATGACTTATAAATAAACTTTTATGTCCTTAACTCATGAGTCTATAGGCTTCAATCTTGGCTTTTCATGATCTACTTTCTAACATATATTCTTAGGGGCATTTTTTTCAATTCCCTTAATAAGGGTTCATACTAAGCTTGTGAATTTATCAAAACATATCCCCCAGGAGTGTCATAACCAAGAGTGCAGCAAGGCCCGTTGTCGTTCACCAGTTCCCATTCGAGTCTAGGTCAAAGAGGTATTTTCGGGTTTTACCCCTAGGATACATCTATGCCAGAGTCGCCTCTACCTACTCGTATCCAGATAGGGATGTATTTGTTTGATAAACCACTTACTCAGTACTTAAAAAAAATTAGGGATGTTTTTATTATACTTAGTCTTGTCTCTATGGCTTTACTAGGGTTTTCTAATCCGAATCCCAAAAATAACTAAACCTATCCTCTGATACCAACTATGACAACCCTGCTTTTATTACAAACTTAAACATGATTTATTACATAAAACTTCAATTGATACAACAAAGAATATCGAGAGGTTTAGTGTCTTTGGGGCTTAGGATCATTACACAAAAACTTAAAACATTAAATACAACATATTTATTGAAAACTTCCTTTACATGACCACTACATTCCCTCGTACTTAGCATTGCAAGGGATAACCCGAGGACATGCATAAGAAAAGGGTGAGCTATAAAGCACAGTAAGGGAATACACATGGAATAACATGAGAAGTACAATACATGTTATACATTAGGAATATCAATAGAGAACAAGTGAAACATGAACATAAAGGCATGATAAATCATGATAATCATAACATGGAAATGTGGCAACAACACTTAACATGGAATTAGCATGAGCCAAGGCTCATTGCACATGGAGCATGAGTAAATATTTATTGCACATGAAACATGAGTAAACCCTCGTTGCACTTGAATTATCATGAGTCAACAATCATTTCATATGACGTATCATGATACTATACTTTACCCAATGCATTGGAGTGCTATAAGGGCACACCCTTCTTAAACATTTCATTTCATGCATAAATGTGCCACATGGATCATAAAACATGGATTCATAAAACATAATAATTTCTTCCATGATAAAGTAATGTGGAATTCATACACGAAACTTTATAATCAATAAGTAAAGGTTCATAAAGGTGAATACCCTTGATGGATAAATGAGCATGGTATTCACTACACAATGACATTGGCTTAGAAAATCAGTGCGATTTCGGCAGCGTAACGGCGTGACCTAAGAATTCATAAAAATGGTTGATGAGAGAGAAAGTGGTTCCTCATAATATTTACATTTAATGGACAGTAAGGAGGTCACATAGATACATGTCCCAACAATTTTAATGGAATTTAGATTCATGATACAAAAGTATTGCTTGAATGTAAAAGAGGAGAGAGAAGTTCTTTTCGGAATTTCGACATAGTAACGGGTGTACATGGGAGGAATTTAATGAGAGAGAAAGGGTTATCCCATTATTCAAACATAAAGAGGGCAGTATGAGGGAGGTGTGAAACCATACCCCAACATTCACAATTTAAATTAAAAGGGCAAAACAACTTAAAGAAAATTGGACAAAAATGAGAAAGGAAGAAAAAACCCTTACTTGGAAGTGTGCTTCCCAAGGCTAGAGAGAGGATTATTGAGAGATTGGGGCACCTTGGGAGGATTATAGAGAGAGTAGGGCAGAGTTTGGATGAACTCAAAAGGCTTTTAGTGAGGAGGAAGTGGGAGCTTGGGTGGGTTTATATAGGAAAGGTGAGAGAATTATTTATTATTTAGGTTTGGGACCCCTTATATTAAATTAATCCAAACCACAAACCATCCCATGGTTTTTGCCCACAGTTTTTGGCAAAGGGGAGAGGAAAAGAATATTATATAAGGCCAAAGTCCTAACTTCTTAAAATAATAGGGTTACTTATGTGGAGGTGAGTCACACTCCCATGGAAAATAATTTAAAAAGACAAGATGTTTAATAAGTCTTGAGGGGTCCAATAATGCTTTGAAAAGTAGGTCAAACAAACCAAAAATTACATTATTTTAATGTTAAAACATATATTGGCCGAACATAAGGCTTATAGTATTTTATTACATCACTATTGGGTCATTATGATGTCATAAAACACATTATATATTTAAACACTATTTAATTTTTACCCAAAAATTTGACTGTCTCAGAAAATTATGAAAAATTCACCGTTGGATAATTTCGACGTTCTGATTCCAGAAATAACATTTATTTTATCTAAATAATTTTCTAAATATGTTAATTTTCACTTTTAAAATAAAAACTGACATTTATCGAAAATTCACGGGTTTTGACAAAAAATGGCTTTCAAACCTTAATAAAAATTACAATTGCATTCATAAAATTATAAGATCATTTATATTTAATAAAAATTAATTTAATAATAATAATAATATTTTATTAAAATATTATTTAATTTAGAAATACCTTAATTTAATAAAATATAATTCTTAATTAAATAATAATTAAAAACATTATTTGTACTTTAAAAACTATTTACAATGTATCAATAATGACAAGAAAGTATATTCATTATTATATACAAACAAATAATGTACATGAACATAGTACTATTTATTTGTTACATAACCCCTTAAAATAGCCGCATAAGACCTAAGGGTAAGGTGTGAGATGGTGACAGACTCTTGGGGTGGCTTGGATAACATCGCTCGAGTGGTAATTTCTATCAACTTCCACTTCTCCCGTAGACGGTCCCGTTCGATCTTGACATGATGAAGCTCAGCTTGGGCTTGGTCAAGAGCGAAGACCAAGGATGCCAACTCTTTTCCGAGCTCTGACAAATGGGCTTCGTATGGGGCAATTCTACTGGATGAGGCCATCGCTTCCTTTGTCTGAGTAAATTGGATTTGTTAAAGTCCTATATTTATACTAATCATGTGATCATTGTTCAATGGATATATTAGAAATGTTCAAAATTCTTATCATAAAACCAAAGAAGTTTACATTTTATATAAACATAAAGAGACATTTAATTAGATCAAGAGGTATTTCCATTAATGAAACTTTGGGTCGTTACAAAGACACCTTATAAACTTTCCAATAACAGAAAACCTAAAGTAAAGTACTTTAAAGTTTATGGATGTAAGGTGTACATATTGAATACTAAGGAAAACATTGGTAATTTAGATCCAAAAGCTGATGAAGGAATATTTTTGGGATATTCTACTGCCTCTAAAGCTTATAGAGTATTTAATAAAAACTGAAGGATTGTAACACCCAGATGTTTTTATGAATTATTTTCTTTAAATATTTTTTATTCTCCAGTAGTTTTATTTGCATGCAATCGTGAGTTTAAACAAACCACAAAATTCCCTTATTATAAAATTATCATTATATCCCAGCCATTAGGTTAACAAGAATAATTATAACTAACTTATGAAAATGCATTTTGAATTCATTGGCTATTAATTATTTATGAAAAATATAAATCAATTAGATATTTGTATTTTTTAGTGAATTAATTTTGTTAATGAAATTAATGAGATATATATGTGATATATACATAATAAAATATTTTTGATATTCATCCAATGGATATTTTAGTCATAGGGTATGAATAAAACCCTATTTGATGTATACAAACCTATTTTTAAAAGGTTAATTTCACACCTTTGAATGAAAAACCCATTTTAAATTAAGATTTTGACACATTAATAATTTTTATATGATATCATAAACAGGTTATTTTGAAGTGTGATATAAAAATTTACTTTGGATAAATTTATAATATTTTTCCGATAACTTTCATGTTTTAATACATAGTAAAAATATGCTAAATTTTAATTAAAAACAAATTTTATCATCAAGATAATTTATATGGTTAAATTATAATATTGAATGGTTTTAAAGTATAAATATAATATTTTTTTATCATTCAATATAATTCATGTCATTATAATTAATTTTACATTGAATTCATAGGTAAAACATTTCAATCTTTTACAATGTTTTTAAAACCCATTTTCCCATTTCAACAACGGGATTAATTTTAAATTAATTACTGCAACTTTTGTGTTTTGAATTTTGAAAAATGGATTCCATATTTGGAATTAGTAGGTCCAAATTATGTTAATAGGCTACTTTTATTTTTGGGCAGTATGAATAGTAACTTTGGTAATTATTTTTATTACCATGGTTAAAGGTAAATCAGGTAATTAAGGGTAAAAAAATATTATAAAATTACCTTAACACCTATAAAATCCTATTTTATGACTAAATTCAACCCTTATTATATATTTTTTTAAATTGAATCACTTTATGTCCACTTAACTATGAATATGATATGAATGTAATAAAAACAAATGAATGTAAAAAAATGTCACAATCTCATATTAATTTTAATATATGGATAACTAAGAGATAATATAAACTATATATAGTATCTGGAAAGATAAAAGAATTAACTACATCATATAAATTTATTTATATTTTGTAGATATTAAATAATTACCATTAATGATGACACAATAATGATGTAGAAATTATTTTATTAATAGAAATATCAAATAAATGATTTTAAAGATATTAAAACAAATATCATATGAAATAAGTAATGTTCTCCACGAATTTTATAGATGTATATGACATGTTATAAGTGTATTAAATATTTTTGTTTGGATTTATCTTTTGTATGGATTTTATTTAAAGTCTAATAAATGAATAGTGTCAAAATTGGCACTATTGATATTTTATGAAAATAACATTTTATTAAATTATTTAAAAATCATAAAAATATTTAAAAATTACAAAGTGATAATTATAAGGTCTAAAATTTCATAAAATATCCATTTATGGTCAATTAACACCATATAAGTAAATATTTATGACCATTAATTATTTAGATCATTATTACCAAAATTAAAATTAAATAGAATAACTAAGTGTCAATTAAAAAGATATGGATTAAATTGAAAAATAATTTGTCCAAAATTTATTGGTTGGTTAGATTACAACCCTATATCATATAATATTCTAAATTGGGACACTTTGGAGGTTTTTGGGTAGGTTTTTATTTTATTATAAATTATTAATTATGGAGTTTCCAAAAGTGCCCCTCACCTTAATTATAAAAGGGCACCTCCTCCCTCACCTATTAAATTAATTTTGAAACTTCAATCTCTGACAACCCTACCATTTTTACTTATTTACTTTCATATTTTAATTCTAGAGGTTCTGTTCATCTTCAAAGACAAACTCTAGTTCTCTAAGAGGAGATTTAGAGGAGGCACATCGAAGAAGAAGTAATATCATTTACCGATTATTTCAAACTTATTTCTTCTTCTACTTCCAATTCATTAGTAGTTTAATTATAAATTAATAACATAAATATAAATCATATAATGAAATGTTATTATAAACATGAAACAACCATAGTCCACCTTCTACTCATCCTATGAAAAATGAAATTACCACACATGCGTACGTACGACTTACCGTCTCCACGCCGTGGTGTAATCCATTTTTCACCACCTGGATGGGTATAATGATGGAATTAATAAATATATATGATTTATATAAAATTATTTTATTCTAATATACTATAAACCATCCACTTCAATACCATCCAACAATTATGATAATGATATCGTCACTCGTGCATACGTACCGCTTATCGTCTCCACGGTGCGATGTGATTTGTTTTACATAATCTTCATTAAAGAATGATTATATAAATGAATTAAATATAATATATATTATATTAATACCATTCTATAAATTATATAATTATAACCTAAAAATAGTAATAATAACTTATCCGACAAAACATGCATAAGAACATAAAGCAGTTAATACCTGAATAACGAGTAACAATGAAATGTTACTAAAAAACTGATGAAAATATGATAATAAATTTTGTCATAAAAATGATTATGATTCTGGAATAAATCACTAACATTATTTAAATAATTATATATGGGGTTTATATACATACAAAGCATATCATACCTAAGGTAATGGATAATTTTACAATCTCATTTTTATCCGATATTGTTTACACATAAGTATTTACTGGGGTATATTTATCATCCACATCCATGTTTCCTAATTATGTAATATTATTTATATTCTTCTATAATTTTTTAAAGTTAATTTTACCCTTTGGTAAATTTTTATTAAATTCTATTAAAATAATCTTTTTTCATTATTTTATTTGATGTACTTTTTTGACTTTTCCAGCAAAAGTACGAGGATAATGTTTTTTTAACTTATACGACATAAATGGATTTTTATGGTTTCATGAAACCTTATTTACTTAAAGATTAACCTATAATATTATAAGTTTATTTTCAAATAAAATGGTTTCTTCTAAAATTGTGTGTCATTTTGAGGAAGGAAAACCTTTTTGAAGAAGGAAGGATATTTTACTCAAGAATTAACGTCAAGTCTTTTCTCAAACTTATTTTGCTTCTAAGATGACACTCTTTAAAAAAGGGTTATATTCTTATCCCTGTTATTACCATGATCATATTGTGTTTATGATTTAATGTTATTTAGGAAATCCATTTGTTTTATATCAATTATGATGGAATGATGTTTAAGAAACCCATTTTATTTCATGGGTTATACTATGGTGAATGTTTTTTTTATGTTTTTGCAGCACACATAATAATGGTTTCATTATGAGAAGGGTGGGACCAATATCTCCCTTCAATACATTGGGTAAATATTTATATCTCATGAGATAGACATGATTGGAACGACAAGTAAATCTAATTCAGTAATATAGGGATGGAATGAGGAGTGAACTTGGTTCTGTGATGGACTTTGTATGCTATGATGGTCTCGACAACAATACTTGACTAATATGAAAAGATTTTCTATGCTTATGTGTGTATTCCATGAAATTTCATGTCTTTTGTTATGACTATTGGGATTACATTTCACTTTTATGATTTATCCCATGACATGATATTATGATCTTTTATATACAAGATAAGATTTTCAAATGTTATGTTTATGATTGATATTTCCACTGTTTACCCTTATTGATCATTTGAGCTCACCCTTTCCTATGTTTCTTTTCCCCAGATAATGAATAAGGGTATTAAGTAAGATATTTCAAAAAGGAGTCTAGTTATGAAGAAATAAGTAGGAGACAATGTGGATGTTTTATGAACTAGTTGTTTATGTTTCCCATTTTATAAAGACACTAAAACTATAAGGTCCTGGCGTGGTTTTGTTGTGTTATGTAATAAATATTATTCAATGTTGAATTAATATCTATATGTAAAGTATGGGCCATTATAGTTGGTATCAGAGCAAATTTATAGTTAACCTTTGGAAACTAGGATGAGAGAACCTTAGTAATAACCCTAAGAATATTTCTAAGTATAGGTTACAATCCTATCCTTGTGTTTTTGAGATGTTTATGAATAACCTAGGATAAAACCTAAAGTGTCATAAATTAAAATTTTATTCTTGATTATGCAGTTTTCCTATTATGATTAGTATTTATCACACTATCCTTCTTGGTTTTAGTCAATGGATGGAACTCGAAGGAACTACATTAATGATGAATGCGATGGGTAATGAAATGATTGTCCCCCTGAGCAACCAAATGTTATGGGAGATGGAATAAAAAATCTTTTAGTCATGCTCACACAACTTTATCATGCTATGAATCATGCAGGACTTCTAAACAAGCAAAGGAGGGAGAAACATTCTGTTGAGTCCTTTATGAGACACTATCCACCTTCATTCAGTGGGTATTCTGATCCATTAGTGGATGAACAATGGATCAGTACCACTGAAAAGATATTTTTTAGTTCTACAATGTTCTGAACATGATAAAGTCATTTTATCAGTCTATCATTTGTAAGAAGAATATGATTAGTGGTGGAATATTATCAAGAATACAAGGCAAAGAGATGAAATTGAGTCCATGGAATGGGACGAGTTCAAGAACTTATTTTTCAATAAGTAATTTCCTCATATTCTTTGAACAAAGATGGAGAAGGAGTTCCTTGAACTTAAGGAAAAGAATGATGATTCCGTTGGTACCTACGAAACAAATTTTACAAGACTTTCAAGGTATGATTCTGGATTTATTATCTAACCTGAGAGTAAAATTGATCGATTCTTTAGTGGCTTAAAACCAAGTCTCTGAAGAGCATTAGCCATAAGGGACTCCAATAGCTATGGGGAAATTGTTTGATGTACTCTCAAGGTTGAGATGGATATTGGAGTAACTCATCAGTCATATGGGTTTGATAAGAAGAGAAAAATGGAATTCAAAGGAAAATCTAAAGACCACACTAAAAAGATGATGATTTTTCCTTTATGCTCAAAGTGTGGAAAGAAACATGAAGGGAATTGTCTTAAAGGGACTAGTAAATGTTTTAAGTGTGGAAAAGAAGGTCTTAGGGTAGTTGAATACTGATGTGATGGGAAAAATATATCTAGTGATGCGAAAAAAGAAAAGGCTACACAGAATGAACCTCCTACACTTCATTGTTACAAGTGAAAGGAAATGGGGAATTATGCCAATCAATGCCCTAATCCAAGGGTTATTGATGATGATCAACGTCAAAAAACTCTTAAGGCCAAAGAAAAAGAAAATTCATATACAATCACTATCAGCGATATGGAGTTCAATAATGAAGTGGTGAAAGGTACACTTATCATCCAATCTAAAGAAGAAAATGTTTTATTTGATTTTGGATCCATCCAATCCTTTATTTATGAAGAATTTTCTAAGGGTATCTCCATATCACCACAATAATTAGATTTTGAGTTAGATGTGACAACTCCTAAGGGAACAACAGTCATATCAAAAGTTTATAATTCTTCTCCGATTTATGTTTGTGGTAAAGTGATTCCTATAAATATTGTGATCCTTACTATAGTGGAATTTGATGTGATTCTTGGCATGGATTGAATTTATCTATATGGAGCTCATATCAATTGCCAAATAAGGGAAGTCACGTTTCATATTTGATATCAATCTATGATCATATATCTATGTAAGGATGAATATAACCATACAGTAGAAATTTATTCTATCTTATGGGATTTGATTCTAATAAATGAAGGTTATTTATCTCAAATGGTTGGGGAGAAAATTACGATTAAGAATACACCCATTGTAAGGGAGTTTGATGATGTCTTTTCAGAGGAATTACTAGGTCTTCCACCAAATCATGAAGTTGAGTTTTCAATAGAACTCATATCAGGTGCTATACCTATTTCAAATAAACCTTATAGAATGTCCCCAATTGATTTATAGGAATTGAAGAAGAAAATCCAAGAGAATCTTGATAAGAGATTCATACGACCTAGTGCATCACTTTTGGGAGAACCTGTTCTTTTTGTTAAGAATAAATATGGATCAATGAAACTTTGCATCGATTATCGAGAACTTAACAAGATCACTATCAAGAATAAATATCCTCTTCCCCATATTGATGACTTATTTGACAAACTACGTGGAGTTCAATACTTTTCCAAGATTCATATTCATTCAGGATATCATCAATTAAGGTTCAAAAAGGGGGATTTACCAAAGACGATATTCCATACAAGGTATGGACACTATGAATTTATAGTGATGCCTTTTGGTCTTACTAATCCTCACTCTATATTCATGGATATAATGAATAGAGTCTTTAAAGACCATCTTGATCAGTTTGTGGTAGTCTTTATAAATGATATTCTTGTCTATTCAAAGAGAAAGGACGAACATGAAGATCACTTGAGAATTGTACTGAAGACCCTATGAAAGAATAATATTTATGCCAAATTTACCAAGTGTGAATTTTGGTTTCATAAAGTTTCATTTTTGGGTAAAATAATCTCAAGAGAGGGGATATCTATGGATCCAGAAAAAACAGAGTTTATTGAAAGATGGTCGAGACCAAAAATGGTAACTGAGATCTGAAGTTTTCTTGGTTTGGCTGGATATTATTGACGTTTTATGAATTTTTTTCAAGATTATATAATACACCCACCAAGTTTACTAAAAAAAGGATTTAAGTTTGTTTGGATGGAGGAATGCAAAGAGAATTTCAAAGAGTTAATAAGAAGGTTAGCTATTTCACCTGTGATCACACTGCCTTGTAGTGGAGAAAGGTTTGCATTCTATAGTGATGCATCCAAGAAGGGGCTAGGATATTTTCTCATGCAAAATGATAAGGTGATAGATTATGCCTCATGACAGTTGAAAATTCATGAGCAAAATTTCCCAACTCATGATTTGGGGTTAGATGCAGTAATCTTTGCATTAAAGATATAGAGGCATTATCTTTATGGTTAACGGTGTGATATTTATACTAATCATAAAATATTAAAGTATATTTTCACAAAAATGGAGATTAATATGAACTAAATAATATGGTTGGAGTTGATTAAAGATTATGACTTCTCAATACATTATCACCCTGGGACATCGAACAAGGTGGTAGATGCTTTCAGTCGAAAAGACCATGCTAGCTTATCTGTGATGAGGATCACAAAGAATCCAATATTTATGGATTTGAAAAGGATGGATCTTGAAATTTTAATGGAATGGAAAAAATATTATCTTTATCAAATGAATGTTCAACCATTTATATAAGTGAATATTAAAGAGGAACATAAGGAAGATGTAGAGTTACAAAAGAAGGTGAAAATTGTTCCTAAATTCAACCTTGATTGTGATGAAATAATAAGGTTCAGGGACCCGGTTTGTATTCCTCCCAAACCAGAATTAAAGAAGGAGCTATTGGATGAGGCTCATATTTCTTCATTCTCTATTCAACCTATAATAAAAAATATGTATAGGGATCTGAAATAGTACTTCTGGTAAGATGGCATGAAAAGAGTTGTTGCCAAATATGTCTCTTGATGCTTGGTTTATCAGCAAGTTAAGGCTAAGAGGTAGAAGTATAAGGGGATATTACAACCATTGCCCATACCAGAATGGAAATGAGAAAACATCAATATAGACTTTGTCATCAGACTTACCAAAACATCCAAAGGAAATAATGCTATCTGGGTTATAGTTGATCAACTTACGAAGTCGGCACACTTCATTGAAATTAGAGAGGATTTCTCTCTTGACTAGCTTGCTAGGATATATGTAAAGGAAGTGGTATGATTTAATGGAGTACCACATTCTATTATATCCGATCAGGATATGAGGTTTACCTCAATGTTTTGGAGAAGTATTCAGCATGCTCTGAATACAGAGATAAGTTTCAACACTTCTTATCATCCTCATACAGATGGTCAATCTGAGAGGACAATATAAACTCTAGAAGACATGTTGAGAGCTTGCTCTATGGATTTCAAAGGTGGTTGAGATCAACACCTACCATTAGTGGAATTTTCTTATAATAATATCTTTCACTCCAGTATTTAGATGGATCCTTATAAATACCTATATGGAAAGAAGTGTAGAAATCCAACTTTCTGGGATGAAGTTGGAGAAATAAATCTATTAGGACATGATATTGTGGATGAAATGGTAGAAAAGGTCAGATCTATTCAACAACACATAAGAGCAGCTCAGAGTCAAAAAAAAATGTTATTCTTACAATTAAAGAAAAGACCTAGAGTTTGAAGTGGGTGATAATGTGTTCTTACAAATATCTCCCTGGAAGAGAGTAATGAGATTTGGAAAGAAGGGCAAGCTAATCCCTAGGTATATCGGTCCTTTCAAAAATTTGGAACGTGTTGGGAAGGTAGCTTACTGATTGATGCTCACACAGAATCTATCTCAAGTTCATGATGTGTTCCATGTATCTCTCCAAAAAAAAATACATACCCGATCCTTCACATGTACTAAGCTCATAAGTTGTACCGCTGGAGAAAAATCTTTCTTATGAAGAAGAACCAATAGAGATTCTTGATCATAGCGAAAAATTTCTATGAAACAAGACCACTCACTTGGTTAAAGTTTTATGTAGGAACCACCAAATTAAAGAAGCTACATGGGAACTTGAGGATACAATAAGGAAGAGGTATCCTTATCTGTTTATTCCCAAGTGATGAATTTTGAGGGAGAAATTCAGTTTAAGGGGGGTAGAATGTAACACCCGACTGTTTTTAAGAATTACTTTCTTTAAATATTTTTTATTCTTCAGTAGCTTTCTTTGCACGAAATTGTGATTTTAAACAAACCCTTTAATTCCCTTATTATAAAATTACCATTATATCATACCTGTAAGGTTAGCTTAAATAATTATAACTAACGTATGAAAATGTATTATGAATTTATTGGCTATCAATTATTTATGAAAAATATAAATTAATTAGATATTTTTATTTTTGAGTGAATTAATTTTTGTAATAAAATAAATGAAATATATATGTGTTATATACTTAATAAAATATTTTTTATATTTATCTAATGGATATTTTAGTTATAGGGTTTGAATAAAACCCTATTTTATGTATAAAATTCTATTTTTAAAAGGTTAATTTTACACCTTTGAATGAAAATCCCATTTTAAATTAATATTTTGACACATTAATAATTTTTATATGACAACATGAACATATTATTTTTAAATGGGATATAAAAATTTATTCTGGATAATTTTCTAATATTTTTCTGATAACTTTCATGTTTTGATGAATAGTAAAAATTTGCTAAATTTTAATTAAAAACAACTTTTTTCATCAAGAAAATTTATATGGTTAAATTATAATATTTAATGGTTTTAAAGTATAAATAAAATATATTTTTATCATTCAATATAATTTATTTCATTATAATTAATTTTACATTGAATTCATAGGTAAACACATTTCAATATTTTTCAAAGTTTTTAAAACCCGTTTTCTCATTTCAACAACGAGATTAATTTAATTTAATCACTAAAAATTATGTGTTTTGAATTTTGAAAAATGGATTCCATATTTGTAATCATTAGGTACAAATTATGCTAATAGGATACTTTTATTTTTGGGCATTATGAATAGTAACTTTGGTAATTATTTTTATTACCATGGTTAAAGGTAAATTGAGTAATTAAGGGTAAAAATAATATTATAAAATTACCTTAACTCCTGTAAAAAAATCCTATTTTATGACTAAATTTGATCATTATCATCTATTTTTCTAAATGGAATCACTTTATGTCCTGTTACCTATGAATATGACATGAATATATTAAAAACTAATGAATGTGACAAAATGTCACAATCTCATTTTATATAAGTATATCAATTTTTAATAAATGGATAAATAGAAGATAATATCAACTATAGATAGTATCTAGAAATATTACCTAATTAAATACATCATGGAAATTTATTTATAATTTGTAGAGATTAAATAATTACCATTAATAATGACACAATAGTGATGGAGAAATTATTTTATTAATAGAAATATCAAATAAATGTTTTTAAAAATATTAAGATAAATATCATATGAACTAATTAATGTAATCCATGAATTTTATAGGTGACTATGATATGTTAGGAGTGTATTAAATATTTTGGTTTCAAGTTATCTTCTGTATGGATTTTATTTAACATCTAATAAATAAATAGTGTCAAAATTGACACTACTGATATTTTATGAAAATAACATTTTATTAAATTATTTAAAAATCATAAAAATATTTAAAAATTAAAAAGTGATAATTTTAAGGTCTAAAATTTCCTAAAATATCCATTTATGGTCAATTAACACATAAATAAATATTTATAACCATTAAATATTTAGAATGTTATTACCATAATTAAAATTAAATAGAATAACTAAGTGTTAATTAAAAAGATATGGCTTAAATTGACAAAATTAGTTTTCCAAAATTTATTGGTTGATGAGATTACAAACCTATCTCATATCATATTCTAAATTGGGACACTTTGAAGGTTTTTGGATAGGGTTTTATTTTATTATAAATTATTATTTATGGAGTTTCCAAAAGTATCCCTCACCTCAATTATAAAATGGCACCTCCTCCCTCACCTCTTCCCTTCATTTTGAGCCTTCAAGATCATCCAAACCCTAAAATTTTTCCTTATAAACTTACCTATATTAATTCTAGAGGTTTTTTTCATCTTCAAAGACCAAATAAAGTGATCTAAGAGGAGAGTTAGAGGAGACACATTGAAGAAGAGGTAATATCATTTACCGATTCTTTCAAACTTCATTATTCTTATACTTCATATTCATTAGTTGTTTCATTATAAAGTAATAAAATCAGTATCACTCATATAATAATTTTTTATTATAAACATTAAACAACCATATTCCACCTTCTACCCATCCTATGAAAAATTAAATCACCACGCGTGAGTACGTACGACTTATCATCTCCACGCTGTGGTGTAATCCGTTTTTCACCACCACCTCACATGGATGGGTATAATGATGGAATTAATGAATATATATGATTGATATAAAATTATTTTGATTATGAGATACTATAAACCACCCACTTTAATACCATTCAACAATTATGGGAACGATATCGTCACTCGTGCGTACGTACGACTTACTGTCTCCATGATGCGATGTGATTCATTCTACATAATATTCATTAAAGAATGATTATATAAATTAATTGAATATGATATATATTATACTAATACCATGATATAAATGATATAATTATAACCTAAAAATAGTAATAAGAATTTATCCGACAAAACATGCATAAGAACATAAAGGAATTAATAGCCAAAAAACGAGTAAAAATGAAATGTCACTAAAAAACGGATGAAAATATGATCATAAGTGTTCTCATAAAAATTATTATGATTCTGTAATAAATTAGTAATATTATTTAAATCATTATACAGGAGGTTTGGATACAAACTAAGCATATCAGTCCTAAGGTAAGGGATAATTTTATAATCTCATTTTTATCCGATATTGTTTATACGTAAGAATTTACTGGGGTAAATTTATCATCCACACTCATGTTTACTAATTATGTAATATTATTTCTATTCTTCTAATTTTTTTAAAGTCAATTTTACCATTTGGTAAATTTTTATTAAATGGTATGAAAGGAATCTTTTGTCGTTATTCGATTTGAGGTACTTTTTTGACTTTTCTGGCAAAAGTACGAGGAGAATGTTTTTTTAAACTTATACAACATGAATTGATTTTTACAGTTTCATAAAACCTTATTTACTTTAATCTTACCGTAAAATATTACAAGTTTATTTTCACATAAAATGATTACTTCTAAAATTGTGTGGCATTTTGAGGAAAGAAAATGTTTTTGAAGAAGAAAAGATATTTTTCTCAAGAATTAACTTCAAGTATTTTCTCAAAATTATTTTCCATCTAAGAAGAAACTCTTTAAAAAAGGGTTATATTCCTATACCTGTTATTACCATGAATTTATTATGTTTATTATGAAAGGTTATTTATGAAATTCATTTGTTTTATATCAATTATGATGGAATGATGTTTAAGAAACCCATTTTATTTCATGGGTTATGCTATGGTGAATGTTTTTTATGTTTTTATGGAACATATAATAATGGTTCCATTATAAGATGTATGGGACCTATATCTACCTCTAATGAATTAGGGAAATAATTATATCTCATGAGATAGACATGACTGGAATGAAAAGTAAATCCGGTTTAGTAATATATGGCTGAAATGAGGAGTGAACTCGGTTCAGTAATGGACTTCATCTGCTACGATGGTCTTAACAATGAGCCTTGACTAATATGAAATTATTTTCTATATTTATGTGTGTATGAAACAAAATTTATGTCTTATGTTATAACTATTGGGATTACATTTCAATTTTATGATTTATCCCATGACATGATATTATGATCTTTTATATGCAGGATAAGATTTTCAAATGTTATGTTTATGATTGATATTTTCTTTGTTTACCCTTACAGAGCATTTGAGCTCACCCTTTCATATGTTTCTTTTCCCCAGGTCATGAAGAAGGGTATCAAGTAATATATTTAAAAAAGGAGTCTAATTATACTAAAATAAGCGGGAGATAATGTTGATGTTTTATGAACTAGTTGTTTATGTTTTCCAATTTCTAAAGACACTAAACCTATACCGTCCGGGTGTGGTTTTGTTGTGTTATATAATAAATATTATTCAATGTTGAAGTAATATCTATATGTAAAGTATGGGCCGTTATAAGGATTATTGAAGAATCGTTTCATGTGTATTTTGATGAAAATGACCATTTTATTAAAGAGAAATATCAAATTGATTATGTTACTTACTCTTTTGAAAACATGAGACTTAAAACCACTAAAAATGATTTTGAAAATGATATTAATAAAATTCATTCTAGTTCAAAAGAACACGATACTAAAGAACCTAAAAGTGTCTTACCTAGACAGTCAATAACTTTAAAGAACCATCCTTTAGAAACTATTATAAAAGACCTAGACACATGAATTATAACTATAAGAAATGTAGGAAACCTAGATGAATTATTTGCCTTTCTATCTTAGTTAAAATCTAAGACTATTGAAGAAGCCTTAGAAGATGAGATTTGGATATTATCAATGCAAGAAGAGATAAACCAGTTTAAAAGGAATGATGTTTGGGAACTAGTATAGATACCAACCAATTATCTAGTTATAGGAACCAAGTGTGTCTTTATAAATAAACAGGATGATCAAGGGATCATAAATTTAAATAAATCTAGATTAGTAGATGAAGGATATAATCCGGAAGAAGGTATAGATTATGATGAGACCTTTATACTTATAGCTATATTATAATCCATTAGAATCTATTTATATTATGCATCCCATATGAATTTTAAATTATATCCGATGGATGTTAAGTCTTCCTTTTTAAATGGTTATTTAATGGAGGATGTTTATGTTGAACAACCCCATGGTTTTTAAAATTCTCATAAAACCAAACTTTATTTTTAAAATTACTAAATCTCTTTATGGACTTAAATAAGAACCTAGAGATTAGTATGAAAGATTAAGTTATTTTCTTTTGAAAAATAGATCTACTGTTGGATTGGAAGATCCAACAATTTTGAAGAAAACCATTTGTTCTAATATTTTATTAGTTCAAATTTATGTTGATGATGTTATTTTTGTTTCAACTAATAAAAATCTTTGTCATGATTTTTCAAATTTAATTAAAAAAGAACTCAAAATGAGTATGATGGGAGAACTGAAATTTTTTAGGATTTCATATTTACCAAAAATATTTTGGAATTTTTTTAAATAAAAGTGAGTATATTATGGATTTATTGAAAAAATTTGGACTTGAGAACAGAAAGACATATACAACTTCTATGTGTACCAATATAAAACATGATTTGGATGAAGCTGGAAAACTAGTTAACAAAAAGTTATATAGAGTTATGATTATAACTTTGTTATATCTTACTTCTATCAGATCAAAAATTATGTTTTTTATGTATTTGTGCTATATTTCAATCAAATCCAAAAGAGTCTCATCTTACTATTGTTAAAATAGTTTTTAGATATTTAAAAGGAACCATTTTTCAATCTCTTATTTACCTCAAAACTTCTAATTTTAATTTGATTTCATATTCAGATTCTAACTTTAGAGTTTATAGATTAGATAGAAAAAGTACCTTATGAACCTATAATTTCTTAGGAAAATATTTAGTTTCATGGTCTAGTAAGAAACAACACTCAGTTTCCCTATCAACCACTAAGGCAGAATATGTATCTGCTGACAGTTTTTGTGTACCAATATTGTGGATGAAAACACCCTATTGGACTTTGGTATAAACTTCCATAGTATACCTATTTTATGTGATAATACTAGTGCTATAAATTATTTAAAAAAAATACTATAAGTCATTATAGGACTAAGCACATTGATATACGACATCATTTTCTAAGAGTTCATGTCCTTAAAAAGGATATATCTTTAGAATTTGTTAATACCGAATATCAATTAGCTGATATTTTTACTAAACAAATTCCCATTGCTAGTTTTTGATTTTATTAAGGGGGAGTTAAGGATATTTGAGTTTAAGTGATTATTTATTAATTTATTTCTATTCTCTCTGTTTTTATTTTGGTAAGATTTATTTAATATTTTTTATTCAATTACGTTTTAATTTAGAAATTCATTTTGATTTTATTTTATTTTTCTTTTAAAAATTAAAAAGTAACGAGTACATCCTTAATCGGTGTGAGAAAACCATTTTACTTATCCCACTCTCTTTCTCCTCTCTTATATGTCCTTTTCAGTTTACATAGATTCTTTTGATTCCCATGTGCCAAAACTATAAACCTTCAATCTCTTTAATCTCGAAACGTTTAGATATGGAAACCTCTCGAAGATCTGTAGATGATGAGTTGGAAAACAATACTTATGCTTCAGGTAAAGCTCATAAAGTTCTTTAGGGAAAGGTAATTGGTTTTGGTTATTTAGATTCTATTAATCTTTTGATCAAGGAAGGAAGTAATGTGATTTCAAGGTTTGGTTTAGTCTTTAGGAAAAGATAAAATGCCTATGGTTTATGACATTGAAGTAAAGTAATTTTGTATAAATGATTCATTTAGTCTTAGATTCGAAGAATATTCCATTATCTCTAAGATCAATGATTCTTATTTTTCTTTGTCTCCTATGGAAATAGCTGTGATGTTATCTTGTCCCCATGAGGGGGAGTTCCAATTTTATTTGAGAAATATCGGTAATGGAATAAATTTGTCAGAAGATATTATGTTTTCATTGATTGGAAAAAGAACTATCAAGAAGGTAATGATGAAATAACATACTCTTGATCATCGAGTTTTGATGAAGTTTATTCAATATGGAATTTTTCCTAGGACTACTGAGCTAGAGAAAGTCCTATATCCTGACATGTATATCATGTTTTTGTTTTTGAATGATATAAAGTTTAATTTCTGTCAGTTTATGATAAGATATCAAAACCATTATAGCCACATGGATGTGAAGATGGGATATTATCCGTATAGACATAATATTTATTTTTTACTGTGAAGGAAAGGAAAAATTGTCAATATGTTTTTTGGAAAAACATGTCACCACAACAACACTTTGAATGCTGGAACTGTAAAGAAGCTTGTATTTTTTTGGATAAACTCTTACAACAGTCTTATAACAGTTGGTGAAAAACAACAACAATGGTTGTTTTCAGCTTCTTAGGGGGAGAAAAAGATGATTTTTTCAATTGGATCTATGAGGCAGAGCCTTGATTAATAAGTCACTTCAAGTCCAGAAGAATCTATTGTTTATAAAAGAAGAATTATAGTTATCATTGTAGAGACTGTGGATAAAGCACTAGGAGTATATGAGCATGAGAGTCCAATAGATGAGCATGTTGAGCAAGAGGCTCATAGTCAAGAACTTATTAGGGAATCTGTTCCTGATACTCAAACTCAAGTTGTTCTTGATTCTAAAATTACTGGAGGATCCACCTTAGGAAACAGATCAGTTGGTAATAAAGATCCAAGTTTAGACTTACTAGAAGTTTGTCAAAGGGAATCTATTCATGACCCTGAAACTCCATCTCTTAAATATTATGATTCTCAGACTGAATACTTAGTTATAAAGATCAATTTTTTGAAGGCTCATAAGTTTTTTCTCAGAGAACAGTTGGAGGCTGAGAAAAAGAAATTTGAAGAATACAAGTTTTCTTTAGTACTAAGATATGAGTTTGAAGCTAGGAAGATTCATTTAAGGAAATTAAAAGAGAATATAATTTATATTAGGGACCTTAAAGAGATTATTAAAAATATGTATAGAGAGTTCAATTTGTTAAGAGATGAATCTGTTAAGAAATCAGAGTTTGACGAGTTTAAGCTGATGATAGGGGAGAATTTCAGTCTCTTAAGGAAAGCAGTCAAGCATTAACCTCCTCTCAATAGACACCACCAAAACTGATCAAAATGTTTAAAGCTATTAACTTTGTACTGGATGAGTTCAATGATATTCAACACACTCTTCAGTGTGATAGTACTCATTTAAGCATGCTATTGGAAAACAAAAGACATCTGATTATCCAACTGACTTCAAGTGAATCTTTGTTGGGAATAGTGCTTAATCAAATTAAGGATAAAATGAACTGGTTTATTCAATCATAGGAAGTTGTGAATGAATTTTTAAAGGTTAATCTGATTAATAATTTGAAGGTTGGAAATGATTCGAAGAAGCTTCTCCAACAATGGTCAAAATATTTCAACAACCATTTCCAGAGCCTACTTTTGAAGCTTAGTGATATTAGTAGTGTAGTTCAAGACCTTATACATATTGATGAACCCTCAATCCCTACCATTTTAGACCAAATCCCTTCATTTTAAAGACTTTTTCATTGACTAAGGATTGTATTTCATTTTTCAAAAAATTTGAATTCATTTTAATTTTAATTTACTTCTTATTATGTTTTTAGTATCTTATATTTTGTTTCAATGTTTAAACTACCAATCCTAGATTTATTTTTATTATGCCATTTTTTTATAAACTATTAATTTATAGTTCAGTGCTACATTAACTTTGGTTTATATCATTTATTCTTTAAAACTGTCTTTTTGATATCACAAAAGGGGAAGAATATTTATGAAAATGGTGAATATTTGTAAGGAAATCAATGGATAATTTCCATGAAGATTATGGGGATATGGGAG
This sequence comes from Viscum album, assembly GCA_963277665.1. NCBI lineage: Eukaryota > Viridiplantae > Streptophyta > Magnoliopsida > Santalales > Viscaceae > Viscum > Viscum album. The sequence goes on along the minus strand of OY728153.1, from coordinate 323,625,695 downwards.
AGAATATTTGAAAACCACAACATTTAATTAGAGAAAATATTTAATTTTCATGTATCTATTTTCTTTATCAAAATAATAACGTGAAATCAAAATATCAAAATATTTTCTATATCTATTTTTGTATGATTAAAAATCCTATATTTTCTTTAAATTTTATTATGGAATATATTATGGGTTTTGTGATCATCAAAAAGGGGGATATTGTTGGGCATGTATTGTCTCAACAATACTCTATAATTTATGAATATTTTGATGTTCAAAAATACCCTTGTTTGTTTTCTAATGAAGTTTTCTTGAATGAGTTTTCACGAATTTATATACGGGTTAAATTAATTTGACATTACGAGAATTACTCTGGAAACACTGTTTCAAAACCCTATGTTTGGTAAATGAACATATGGTATCACCCCTATGTTATGATGAGAAGTGAAACACTTGTGTATGGTATCAACCCTACGATACGATAAACAATTTTCATTTGGATCAACATTCTTACATTCAAAGAATCATCAAACGTATGGATCAACAACCTCACATTAGAGTCTGTACTTACTGTTCATACCCTACATGCTGAAAAGTTGAACATATGGTTAATCAATGCTACATTTAGAATTTTACGATGACAAAGATAAATGTATGGATTATCATCCCTACAATAATTTTTTCCCTACATTACGTAAAGGTGAATTTATGGTGAAGGAACCCTACACTATGCAAAAGAACCCTACACTATGAATCTCAACCCTACGTTGTGTTCTCAACAACAAAGTTTTTTTAGGTTGCCTTTTCAATCCAATATTACTGTAATGGTCAAGTCAGAATTAAATACCAATTCAAGGATTGTTTTGATTGTTTCAAAGAACCATGTTCATCAAAGAAAATCACTCTTATTTCTATGGGAAGTTATGAATCCTCTGGTAAATTGGAATTTGAAATTCCATGATCTATCAGGATATTCTTTTGGATCTGGAATACTAAAGTAAGTTTTCTATTCTATATATTCCTTCAGAATATCTCTTCAAATATATACATATATATGTGTGTGATAAGTGATTCACATATGTCTCTGTATTATTGAAATTATCTTTTATAGTGTTGCTGCAATGAACTATCAATTCTAAAAGAATCTACACTTTGGACATATACATGTTCAATATTTTACTTCTATAATATTACTACTAATGTTTAGTTGCTACCTTATTGAAGATATTTTTGCAACAAGGATCACTTTAGTATATATTATTCTTGAAGATATTATTTTCTAAAGAATAAGATCCATCAATTATCAGTTTCTTCTTTTGTAAATGTAAAGAACAACCCAAACCTTTCAAATCAATTTTTTTTGATTTATTGGAGTTTCAACTGCTCATACTCAGCTATGGTGGAGTATTGGATTCTCAATATAAGCTATGGATAATCAGTTCTCCACTATATAACCCGAAGGATTTGTTATTAGTCTTATTGTAAAGTTATCAACTGCCTGCATGCACTCAGTTGTAAGTTTATGGTCTTGTGATAAGAGGACAATTCTATTGAAATTTACCGAGCTCAAAGAGAGAGTGATTGGTAGTGTGGACTAGGGGATGTTTGTGCCCCGAACCACTATAAAAATTTGTGTTCTTTATTTCTATTTATCTACTGCATATATGCATAAATCATAGTGGGTGTCAAAAGCCAAAATTGTGGAAGATTTTTGAAAAGACACAATTCATCCCCTCTTATGTTACTTTGTATATTCTGACCTAACAAATAAGACTCTTATAGAAAGTTTTATTAGAACACTCCTTGAATACTAAGTTGATAACTTTTCTAAAAAAGACACTTATCTCATTATAAATCCACCATAAACTTATAGGTTCATTACATTTCTCATATTATCATGCTTCACTATTCATTATAAAACCTATTATTTAATGACTTAAAACAAAATACAATCCCATAAACAAAAAATAAATATTAAATTATAATAACCCAAAATTTCTTACTAAAATATACTCTCAAAATATTCCACGACTTAGGAGGATCATGAATTATTTAATCAACCAACGACTAAGTCGATCCACCAATATCGTTAGTCATTTGAAAAATCATGAAATATTTATTTTTTTATTAAAATATCTTCCTAAACATATATGTGTACCATAATTAAATATATATTTTTTTATTTTTTAATTAATAAACCATAGTAAAATGGTATAACATAATTAAATCATATACAACATGTAATAAAATAATGATTATTTTATTACTTTATAACACCATTACCATATATATAATTTTTTTATATCTAATAAAATTAAAATACAATAATAAATACAAGTATACATTGTGACTTGAAATTAAAAATCCAACGGATCATGGTCCCCATAAATAACATAGTTACAAGAATCAAAGTGATATGAAAATAAAATAAGTATAATAAAATAAACATATTTGAAAATAAATATAAAAGTTTGAGAGAAAAACTATGTGGGTGATGAGTGTAGGATTTAAGGAATATATATAAGAAAGCAAGAGGTAATATGACTTTTTTAATAGGTAAGGTGGCTATTGGAGGTATGATTTTTCATTACAGTAATCCAAATTTCTAACTAGTAAAATTATAATTAGGGGTAATGAGATGACTTTAGGATTGATATAGATGCCTGAGAGGGGGGACAAGGTGCGCCAAATATTATAACAAATTCCAATTATTATTATAATCTTTTACCCTATTTAATACTTGAACCATTGTTTCCTGTTAAGAAAATAATGGATCTATTTTTGTTTAAATAATCAGACACATAACATGTAGTAAAAAATATAAAGAAAGAGCATAATATAGTATTTATACAAGTTTAAACACCTTCATAGAAAGAATAATCCTTACTGTGATCATTTATATTCCCTAATCACATATTCTCCACTATAAAGAAAACTGGTTACAACTGGGTATCATCTCAACCCCATAACGCTTCTCTTAGTCACCCAACATCTCATTATGGAACCATACATATCTAGTATCTCACTAGAAAAATATCCTCTCATTTTAGGTTATAAAAGTTCATTCCAAACTCATGAAGTAGGTCACCACTCTACAAAAGATGTCACTACATCAACATGATCTGATCTTCTTCCTCATCACAATCATCAAATTCCCACAAATATTCAAGAATAACTACATGAAACTCAATCTCGGAAAATAACATTGCTCCCAGACCTTGTTCAAAATCCATTTTCCAGATTCTCTCATTAGTCTTCCAGTCTCCAACTACCAATGTGTATTATATAGAACTCTCAACCAATCTAACTTACTTACTTCTTCTTCTTCTTTCTTTCTCAATGATTATGTAATATACGTTATTATAGGAACTCCTTATTTTCTTCTTATTTGATGATCTATGTCATCTTTATAGTATTATTATTGGGGTTTTATTCTTTTTTTTGATACTCTTGATCTTCAAAATTAGTATTAGTACCATACTCCTCTTCGATGCACATATCATTCTCTCTTTTTTATTTCAACATTGATTTCTCAATTCACTAGTTCTTAATCTTTTCTACTTATATATTCATCAAATTATCATGAATAATGTCTCCATAATTTGAATATGAAATCTCCTTCATTATCAATGGTATAAAATACTATCATTAATGTTAGTAGATATTTCCAGTTTCAATTCACATTTAAATGTCACTAAAACCATGGTCAATAATTTCCATTTGATTCACCAAAAAACTTTGGATATTTCTATTAATAAATTCTCCAAAAAATACACATCATTAAAATTATTTTAATCATTTTCCATGTTTTCATGGCATAATACAATATTGCAATGTGGAACTACTCCTTACGGTGTGGATAGCATATATACTCTAGATCCTTGTTCAGTTGGTTATTCAAACTCAAAAAACATAAATCAAAATACTCTATGATTGGGATGTTTATTTATATGAAGAAAATATTAGAACATCATCTGATTTAATTCTTAGTTTTCTAATATTTCATAGATAACCCTTATGAAGTTTTTGTGTACCTTAAAATGTACTATGGAGAACCTTATGAATTTTAAATGTACTAAGTTGGAACCTTACAAAGTTCCATGAATTTTACAAAGTTTTTCCCTTTTCCTTTTTCTTCATCGGGGTGAACCTTAAAAAGTTATTCTAAAAAACTTACAAAATTCATTACAATTACATTCCTTTGTGATATTTTTAGACACCAAGTGGTTTTTTCATAAGGACAAATGATCCTTATAGATTTATCAATACTTCTTTTCCTTTTAAAATTATAAAATTCATCATTCATTTCATAAAGATAAATGATCCCTATAAAGTTCCAACCATCCTTACAAAGTCATAAAGGATCCTTATAAACTTGAGAAATATCCTTATAAAATTAGTTATCATCCTTATGAACTTATAATTATCGTTAAAAAGTATAGAAATCATCCTTAATAACTTCTGTAATCATTCTTATGAAGTTTAAAATGATCATTAAGAAGTTTGGAATGATCCTTATAATGTTTGGGAAGATCCTCATGAACTCATGAATTTTCCATTTTAGATCTCTATAGTTTTGAAATGAAACTTATGGAAATATAAATAATCATTATAAGAATTCTAGGACTTATCTATTTTTCTAGTTCCAATCAAAAAATTCCACAATTCTTCAAATAATCTTAGATCCACTTCAATTCAACCTATGCCTTCTCTAATCACTCCAAATCAACTTCAAACACTTCAAATGACTCTAGAAAACATGAGAACATAACCAAGTCTCTTTAAACATATTTCAAAATTGTTTTAGTATATTAAATACTCAATTTAGATTATTTTAAGTATCTATACCACCTCATTAATTTAAAAATGAAATATGAATGAAATTAAACATGTTTAATAAAAATTATTAGAAGAAGTCGAGTTAATCAAAATCCATTACCCAAGGATCTCCATATGCGATATATGAAAATTGAATATATAAATATAAATAAAAAAAACTATAAAACCTTGTATTGTTCACAAAATAAGCTAAAACAATGTGTTGATCTTTTTTCTAGAGAGTTTGATGAAGATCAAAAAGTGGGAAAAATCTTCCCACCTCTGGATGTATCCATGGTTAGATTGAATATCTCATTATATGAGAGGGATAATTCTTTAATCATGATGTTCTAGCACTTCACAGTGCAAAGAGTGAAGAAGATAAGAGATTTAGGCTTTAGAGAGGCTTAACCATGTGTAAGGAATATGAAATGCCTCTTCTATCAAATGGCAATGGGATTTATAAATCCCTTGAGGGAACTCCTCAATGGTGAACATATTAACTCATTCATTAATAATGATGAGTTAGTGCATTGACTATTCATATATCATATGCATGAATACAATAAACTCCCTTCATTATACAACTCTTGTAACTGATCTTTAATGATAGCTAAGGTGATGAGTTGATAATTTTTCCATTCAATATTTCCATCATAGAAAATATAGAGTAATGTACCACATTATGAATAAAAATCAAAATTTTCATGAAATCCATAATATGTATATAAATATATATCATATATATAAGGCTTTAGGGAATATATATCCTTTAATCACCCATTTACAGTAAAGCTTAAAATACCATTTTCCATTTCACCATATATTGTATTGTAAATAATAAATAGTGAAACCTTATCCAAAAATCATTTTGGATATATTCCAAAAAACTGTTGGGAAAAAATCCCTCAAGGCATCATTGAAGCATTTTTGAGGTGATTGTGTTTGTTGACAAAGTGGACATCTGAGTGGTGATTGTTGACAAAGCAAAACAATGACATACAAATTTGTTGACAAAGAGGATTTCATGATGGAATGTCGAGTTCAAGAGCTGACTTAAACGATCCATGTTTGATTCAAGAACGTCGACAAAAGGAATGGATGATCTGGAGGCGGTACAAAAGAATAGATACAAGGTGGTGCCGTTTTCCAGTGTTTGCGAAATTTTTGGGCCTGAAAATCGACAAATGAAGAAAAGTGTTTTTGGAAAAGGGACTTGTGCGCCGAGGACTTAGAGTATAGGAAACTTGCATGCCATATGTTTTTCAAGATCAGAATATCAAAATATGGCTAAGGAAACAGGTTCACGCAAGTTTGGGAGTTGGTCGCGCAAGTGTCTAAGAGGACAGAAGACTTGCGCGCCGAGACTGGGTCGCGCAGGTGACTTGCGCGCCGTCGCGCAGGGTGGTCAATTTGACTATAAATACTAGACCACCCCTCTTCATTCTAAACCGGAGTTCAATACTTTGAGAAATCAGAGATCCCGTCGCGTAGGTGTGGTGGTCGCGCAGGTGGTGTGTGGTCACGTAGGTGGAGTTGTGCGCCAGTGTGAGAAGTTGCATTTCAGTTGGCAGTTGCGCGCCAATATTGGTTTGGGCGTAAAAGGAAGAGACTCGCGCAAGTTTGGAGTTGGGGAAGATTGTGTCGTGCAAGTGTCTGAGGTGGAATTGCGTGCCCGTTGTGACTTGCATGCCGATACTTGCGCGCTGAGATAGACTTACGCGCCAAGTAAGGTTTATTTCTAGCAGTGATTTTCGGGCTGCGTGGAAGCTGGAAGTTTGCCCGATACCTTCGGTGCAAAGAGAAATTCATCTACGGGTGAAAATTGGGCTTCAACAGAGCATCTACACACAGAGGAAGGTGCATTACTTCATGCAAATGAAGAGACCTATAAGTCTATAAACTGTGAGTGGATCCTTTCCAAGTGCAGTGAGCATAGGAAGAGGAAAAAGGTGATCCTCTCCACCGGCAGTGATCCAGAGAGAGAGAAATAGGGAGTGACCCTTGGAAAATCAGTGAGCTGACCCTAAACTTTGTAAAGGCAGTGAGCTTGGGAATAGAAGTGATCTAGCCCGAACTTTGTATCCACATCTAGTGAAGAATATTGGAATTTGGTACGTCCGACAACTTGTCGGCGTATGCTCCTTGGACGTAGCCCAGTGAGGGTGAACCAAGTAAAAATATTTGTGTCTGCCTGTTTGCTTCCCTGCATTTCATTCAAATCATCATCATTAGATTAAAAAGTAAATAAGTGACCATAGTTTACACACAAGAGCAAACAAAGTGACACTTGTAATAAAGAGGTCAAGATCTAGTGGGGTAGGAAGAACTTTGAAAAAGAATATCCATACCCTGATTCACCCCCCCTCTCAGGGTATATAGGCCCCTTTTGGCCCTAACAAAAACTTTTGTAAATATATCATTAAATTCACCTTGTATAACGTCATATGAAATACCTTGTGATGACCCATCCAAAAAACTTTTTTGGATTCACTCTAAAACATTTTTAGAGTACCTCTTTGAGTCAAACTCAATCCTCATCTAGTAAAAAAAAAAGTTTAACCCCATGGGCCTTTATATCATTAAAAAAAATCAGAATATCTATATTCAAATATGTAAGGAAATATTATCTTTTAGAAAATAATCAATGATACTCAATCTATAAAGTGATACAAAGTGATCTCTATCAAACACATGTATCACTATACCTGTGTCCACCAATTTTAATCATATGAAAACATTCATTCTAATATTTTCCCTTTGTCCAAGACATCGAGTGACCATGAGACCTAGAGTATGTCAATCGCATATAATCAACTCATCTTTTCTCAATTATCAGGGTATAGACTGAATTGTTCTGTGAATACAACACATTTTATTCATACTTATGGATAATCACATCACATGTCTCTTATCTGAATAAATAAGAACATCATATAAATTATCTAGGTGTGGTATCAGAATACATAATCTATCTCAATAGAGGACCTAGATTTCAAACTCATCGTACCAGAGAACAAATCCCATCTTGGTTGAGCTCCAATTGACGACAAGATCATTAACATACCCAACCAACCTTATGTTAACTAATTTAATATGTAGACTTGCATATTAGGGTATTAAATTATTAAGGTTCTCATGCTAGGTGTCTTGAAAACCTCATGTAATGGGAACTCAAATATGATCCATGCACCCCTAGTACACCAAATAAATCTATGTAACGACCCAAAATTTCATTAATGGAAATCCCTCTCGATCTAATTAAATGTCTCTTTATGTAAAATTTTTATATAAAATGTCAAATTATTTGGTTTTATGTTAAGAATTTTGACCGTTTCTAATAGATCTCTTGAACAGTGATCACATGATTAGTATAAATATAGGGTTTTAACAAATCCAATTTACTCGGACAAAGGGAGTAATGGCCTCATCCAGTAGACATGCCCCATACGAAGCCCATTTGTCAGAGCTGAGAAAGGAGGTGACATCATTGTTCTTCTCTCTTAACCAAGCCCAATCCGAGCTTGAATATGTTAAGCTCGAACGGGACCACCTACGAGAGAAGTGGAAGTTGATAGAGATTACCACCTGAGCAATGTTATCCGATCCACCCCAAGAGTCTGTCACCATCGCACACCTTACTCTTTAGTCTTATATGGGTGTTATAAGGGGTTATGTAACAAGACCTTATCACTATGGTTATGTACATTATTTTTGTATATAATAATGAATATACTTTCATTTTATTATTGTTACCTTCTAAATAGTTTTTAAATCACAAATAGTATTTTTAGTTAATGTTTAACTAATAAATCTATTTTGATGAATTAATGGATTTTTGAATTAAATAATAATTTAATAAATTATTATTATTATTATTATCATTATTAAATTAATTTTTATTAAATATAAATTATCGTATAATTTTTTGAATGCAATTGTAATTTTTATTAAAGTTTGAAAGCCTTTTTTGTCAAAACCCATGAATTTTTGATAAATATCGATTTTTATTTTAAAAGTGAAAATTAACATATTTAGAAAATTATTTAGGTAAAATGAATATTATTTCTAGAATCAGGATGTCGAAATTATCAAATGGTGAATTTTTCATAATTTTCTGAGATAGTTAAATTTTTGGGTAAAAATTAAATACCGTTTAAATATATAATGTGTTTTATGACATCATAATGACCCAATAGTGAAATAATAAAATACTATAAACTTTATGTTCATAAAATATATGTTTTACCATTAAAATAATGTGATTTTTGGTTTGTTTGATTTATTTTACAAAGCTTTAGTTGACCTTTTAAGACTTATTAAACATTTTGTCTTTTTAAATTGTTTTTCTTCGGAGTGTGACTCACCTCCACATAAGCAACCCCATTATTTTAAGAAGTTAGGACTTTGGAATTATAAAATATTTTTTTCCACTTCCCTTTTACAAAAACCATGGGCAAAAACCATGGGCTGGTTTGTGGTTTGTATTAGTTTAATGTGAGGTGTCCCAAACCTAAATAATAAATAATTCCCTCACCTTTCCTATATAAACCTACCCAAGCTCCCAATTCCTCCTCAATAAAAGCCATTGGAGTTCATCCAACCTCTGAAATCCTCTCTCTATAATCCTCTCAAGGTTCCCCAAGCTCCCAATAATCCTATCTCAAGCCTCTCTCAAGCCTTTGGAAGCACACTTCCAAGTAAGGGTTTTTCTTCCTTTCTTATTTTTGTCCAATATTCTTTAAATTGTTATTCCCTTTTAATTTCAATTATAAATGTTGGGGTATGGTTTTGAACCACCTAAATACTACCCTATTTATGTTTGAATTATGTTATACCCCTTTCTCTCTCATTAAATTCCTCCCATGTACACCCGTTACTATGCCGAAATTCTGAATGGAATTTATCTCTCCTCATTTACATTCGAGCAATTGTTTTGTATCATGAATCTAAATTCCATTAAATTTTTTGGGACATGTATCTATATGAACCCCTTACTTTCCATGTCATGTAAATATTATTATACACACCCTTCTCTCTCATCAACCATTTTTATGAGTTCTTTTGCCACGCCGTTATGCTGCCGAAATTGCACCTCGCTTTTCCAAGACAAAGTCATTGTGTAGTGAATACCATGCCCATTTCTCTCTCAAGGGTATTCACCTTTATTCACATTTACATATTGTTTAAATAGTTTCATGTATGTATTACACATTTTCTGTATCTTGGAATAAATGATTATGTTGAATGATTCATTGTTTTATGATTCATGCGGCACACTTATGCATGAATTGAAATATTTAAGAAGGGTGCACCCTAATAGCGCTCCAATGAATTGGTTAAAGTATATTATCATGATACATCGTGTGCAATGGGTGTTTACTCATGATAATTCAAGTTAAATGAGGGTTTACTCATGCTTCATGTGTAATAAGGGTTTACTCATGCTCCATGTGCAATGAGCCTTGGCTCATGCTAATTCCATGTTAAGTGTTGTTGCCACATTTCCATGTGATGATTATCATGATTTATCATGCCTTTATATTTATGATTCTATTGTTCTCTATTGATATTCCTATTGTATAACATGTATTGTATTCCTCGTGTTATTCTATGATTATTCCCTTACTGGGCTTTATAGCTCACCCTTTTCTTATGCATGTCCTCAAGTTATCCCATTCAATGCTAAGTATGGGGGAATGTAGTGGTCATGTAAAGGAAGTTTTCAATAAAGATGTTATATTTCATGTTTTAAGTTATTATGTAAATATCCTAAGCCCCAAATACACTATAACTCTCAATCTTTTATGTTGTATCAAGTGAAGTTTATGTAATAAATTATGTTTAATAGTGTAATAAAAGATCAGGGTTTTTGTAAAGACCCGTAAATTTCAAGGAATTTTTTTTCTTATTTTTCTTTGGAATTTTACAAGAGTGCAGTTTCTGACGGAACCTGATTCCGAGGCCCGGTGTGCCCGGAATCATTTTCCGAAGATTGGTTCGGGTACGTTCAGTGAACGGGCGAGCTAGTTTTTATAACTTTTGAACCGGTTCCTAGAATCGAATTCTGAGGGAACCAATGAAATCGCAGCACCGGTTTTCGCTTAGAAACGCCTTTTCTGGAGTTGCGTTTGCTCAGGTGTGGTTTTTAATTTTCGGGCTTAAAGTTAAGAAATAAAATAATTTTGCGACAACTTTATTTTATTTCACTTAAGCCACTTGGAAGCCACTTGAAGCCATTTAAAGGCGGTTTGAACTGAGTTGAACTGGATAGGATGCTATCCAGAAATATCCTACCCCCTTGGTAGGATATTTGTGAGGTGGGGCCCGCACGAGCCCCGCCGTTTCTTTCCGCTAAGAAACGCACCCGTGAAAACCCGTCTTAATGAAAGTCAACTGACGCGTTTTCTAAATTCTTAACAGACCATTTAATTGGGCGGTTTATTTCGTGAATTAAATGGCCTGTTTCTTTCGTTGAATTAATTCAACGAATTAATTCAATCGTTTCTTAACCTGTTTTCGTGTGTTGGCATATTAATAAAATAAGACCAACCCAAAATCTTTGGAAAAGATTTGAGAGGATCATTGTTTCTTCTTCTCCCTCGCGAAGAACGTGAAGAACGCGAAGAACGCCGAACCCGGAAATCGACAACGCTTCCGTCCGAGACGTCCTTCTCCGCCCCGATCTCCGATCACCGACCGTTGAGGTGAGTGATTTCGGGTTTCCTCACAAGGTTCCTTCCTTTTTGGTTTTAAACACAGATTTAATTATTTATAATTTAAATCTGTTGTTCTTGGTCCGTTGAGCTCGCCGACTCAACGCCGGATTCTGCGACGACGCGACGCCTCCCCGCGACGACGCGACGATCCCTCTCTTCCGCGACGAGCTTTTCCGCGAAGAACGCCCGCGCGCGACGATCAACGAGGTAGGGATTTTATAATTTTGGAATACCCCTCTTATATTCCCTTGAACGTTCTTTAAAAATTAAAGAGCCGGTTTCAAATGAACAATTTTATTTTATTAAAATTGTCGGTTCATGTGTTGAACAATTTCTCCCGTTGTTTTTATTTATTTATCTAACGCGGAGGGTGCGGGTCAAACGAACACGGCTCGACAACCCTCCGTTGTTCTTCGTGTTTTTTGGATTTGGCGGGCGCCGACGGAACGTGCCGCAACGGGTGTTTGATGATCCCGCAGTAAATAACGGAACTCGGGAGGAACAACGGCGCAGACGGGAAGGAAAACGGGCCACCAGAGCGACTCTGGCGGCCCGCGGAAGCCGGTGGTGGCGCGGGTTGCCGGCGCGACGGCGCCGGCGGCCGGAGGTGGTAGCACCCCGCGGGTGTCCAGCGCGACACCCCGCGGGTGCCGCGGGGTTGTCACGCGGCACCCCGCGGGTGTCCAGGGCGACACCCCGCGGGTGCCTGGCCGACACCCCGCGGGTGCCGCGGGAGTGTCACGCGGGGTGGCGGCTTTCCCCCGCGTCGGCCGCTCGATCGCTCGGCCGAGCCGAGCCGGACTGGCCCTGGCCGGGTCTGGCCGGGCCAACCGGGTCGGACCCGACCCGGTTCGGGCCAACCAGGGGGGGTCGGGCCGGGTCGGCCAGGGCCCGGACCCCCCGTCTTCGGACAAACTTCGTTCAAATGGCCGTATCTTGAACTACGGGCCTCCAAACGACCCGCCGTCAGCGGTAACGCGATCCTTGGATCGAGACGATCGTTTCAGTATATCTCACTCAAGGTTTCGGAATACTTTGAGTTCGGCCGGGTTGGTTCGTACACGAAACCAACCGGGCCCTCGGAGCGGAAACGCTCATATCTTGAGCCACAGACGCCCGATTGACGTGCCGTCAGCTTTGTCGAGTTCCTCTTTGTGAGAAGGATCTTTTGGAACCCTCCGCCCGAGGTTTGGACGCAGGTGGAATATGGTTGGGTTGTTTTGTCCTTAAAAACCAACCGGGCCCCTGGGACGAAAAAGCCAATAACTCTCAGACCGGGCGTCCGATCGACGCGCCGTCTGTTGCGTTGAGTTCCTGTTGACGATGCGGAACTTTTGGATACATCAACTCTGGACTTCGTGACAGTTGATGTATCAGACTCTCGGCTCATGGAGCGGACCCTCCTGAACGAGCTTGCTGTGTGCGGGAACCCTAGTACTGGCTGCGACTGCTTCCTCGACGGCGACGACTGTGCAGAGATCCTCCGTGGACTCCGACGATGACCGTGCAGAGATCCTCAGTGGACTGCGGCGACGACTGTGCAGAGATTCTCAGTGGACTGCAATGACTACTGCACTCAGCGATCCTACGTGGATCAGTGCTACAGGTCCTGCGTGGGCCCAGTCCTGTGTGGGCCCGATCCTGTACGGATCCGATCCTGTGTGGGTCAACACTCAGCGATTCTGTGTGAGCCAACTCCTACAGGTCCTACGTGGGCCCGATCCTGTGTGGGTCCGATCCTGTGTGGGTCACTGCAGAGATTAGTTACCTATCGATCCTTCGTGGGTCCGATGACTTATATGGATGAGAGATCATCTTTTCGTCATCCGAAGAAGTATACCTGTGTGAGCTGAATCTTGTGTTTCTCTCCTTTGTGGATTGTGTTGAGCTATCCTGTGTGGATTTACTGTTTACTCTCCTTTGTGGATTTTGTTGTTCTATCCTGCGTGGGTATGCGTTTTGCTTTCCTGTGTGGACTGGGTTGTGCTAGGGCTCGGACGTTGGAGCCGATCGGGGAACTGATGACTTAGGTATATGTATGGGCATATACCTAAGCCGTGTTAGATGTTACTTCGTGATTGTATCTCTCCTTCGTGGCTTATCCTTTGTGGATTTCGGGAGATCTTCAGGGGTCTCGGGGTCCCTACTGAGTAGATTATACTCACCCCTGCACGGGCTATGCCCGCACTTCGTGGTGTTGGTTGCAGACGACGGACAATGCTGATCGTGGAGGAGGCGTGCGGAGCAGGACAGTACCTGGAGGTGGACCACTGGGCGGGACGTACTCGGAGCGGTTAGGTGGACCCGAGGAGCAGTGGAGGCTATCTGTACCCACCCTTCAGGTGGGACTTCCAGAGGACGGCTCGACGCTGCAGTTTTTCCTTTCAGTTGCTATTTTTCCTTTCAGTTGTACTTTACAGTTGGGCTTTTATTTCCGGCCCCTTTTACTTTCAGCACAGCTTGTACAGTTTTTACTTAGTGTTTACTTTTCCGCTTGCTTACTCTGTGGTGATTGTTTACTTTTCAAAGGCAATGCCTTCCCTTTTTGTTGGGATTTACGCCTTGGTGTTAGTCGCCAGCCCCTGGCCTATGGAAGGCGGGCTTGGGGTAGTCACGGCACGGGCCCCGAGGACGGGTCGTGACAAATTGGTATCAGAGGGCTCGGTTCTACCGCAGACTCTGATCTTTCTTCTATGTGAAGCAATAGTGTTTAGCGTATTAAGTGTGGTTATCAGTCCAGGGAGTCCAGTGTTGGTGCGGCGACCGACGTATTCATACACCAGGACCCTGACTTCTAATTTCCGACTTAATGCACGAAAACATTGATTGCATGTGTGTTTCAAGTTTTCTTTGTGATTACTTGTGTCAGCTCACCAGGTATACTGTTCTGACCATGGTGCACTTGTTTCCTTTTCAGGATGGCATGACGACAGTAGCCAACTAGGGTTCCTAGAGTAGTGCACGACGATAGCCCGCCGAGCGACGAGGCCTCGGTACAGGGCCCGTTGACAGCAGAGGCACCGGTGGTACCTTTACCCGCCGATCCCCCGATGCTTCCAGCACTGGCAGCTGACGATGCACGACGCCTCGGAGCTCTGCACGAGTTCCAACGCCAGCGACCACCCAGGTTCCGTGGGGAGTCGGACCCCCAAGCAGCCGAGGACTGGCTGGAGGCGGTCGTCCGAGTTTTCAGGCTAGTGAGGACACCAGCAGACCTCATGGTGATCCTCGCAGCGAGCCTACTGCACGCAGCAGCCGGACGCTGGTGGAGCCTGATGCTCCAGGTACACGATGAGGCCACCCTCATCTGGACGGACTTCGAGAGCCTCTTCCACTCAGAGTTCGTCCCGGCCACCCTCCGTGCGGTGCGCATCCAGGAGCTTCTTCAGCTGCGGCAGGGCAGCTTGACGGTCGCTCAGTACGCGGCGAGGTTCACCGACCTTTCTCGGTACTCAACAGACATGGTACGGGACCCCTTCTTCCGGCCCCGGACCTTCGAGCAGGGTTTGAGACACGAGATCAGGGCATCGCTGATCTCCCTCAGCATCCCGACCCAGGCAGGAGTACTGGAGCGAGCCCTCCTGATCGAGAGCTTACTGGCTGAGTCCACAGCGAGACCTACCGCAGGGCGGCAGATAGAGGAGTCTTCGGCAGCTGGTAGCCGGCGGATGACTCAGGGTTCCAGGCAGACCAGACCTTCCGGCAGGCGACCTCGGGACACTGGCTCAGCAGTGCAGGGCACCCAGCTCGGAGCCAGTCTTCCGAGAGGCAGGCAGTGCTACGAGTGCGGCGGGCGGGGCCACATGGCTCGTGACTGCCCGACCCGTCGTACCGAGGGTCAGCAGACGGTGGAGGGACCACCCAGGCAGAGGAAGAGGGTCGACCGTGGCGGTCCGCAGGGAGGAGGCGGACGAGGCAGAGGAGTTGGCCGAGCAGCAGGTGGTGGGCGACGCTTTGAGGCTCTGCCACCACCACCACCAGGAGGCCCGCCCCGACCACAGGGAGCTGGCAGGCAGAGACAGGCTCAGCTCCAGGCAGCGGAGGCCTACGACCACGGTGTGCCAGAGATGATTCGAGGTACGATCTGTGTCTATTCCACCCTTGCTGCAGTTCTGATAGACACAGGAGCGAGTCACTCTTTCATAGCCACTGCCCTTGTTCGGAGCTCGGAGATTCCGACAGAGCCGTTGGCTCGATCCTTACGGCTAGAGACTCCTACGGGAGCAGACTCGACGATTACGCACTGGTGCCGGCAGTGTGACCTTACTCTAGGAGGCGAGATCTTCGGCTGGGATCTTCTTGTAGCGGCATCGAGGCCTTACGACGTCATCTTGGGAATGGATTGGTTATCTACGGTCCATGCTCAGATTGACTGCTTTAGGCGCAAGGTGCGATGTGTGCGCACCGACGGAAGCAGGTTCACCTTCACCGGCGAGAAGGGAGCCTTAGCAGCACAGGATGGACTCACGCAGAGGAGAGGTCAGCCCATCACTCATCAGTTGGCTAGCCTCATCCTGGGAGCAGTTGACGTGCGGAGTCCCAGTTTTCCTGCAGTGGTGGATCAGTACGCGGACGTCTTTCCCGACGACGTTCCAGGACTACCTCCTCACAGAGAGGTAGACTTTTATATTGACCTGTACCCCGGGACAGCCCCGATATCCACTCCAGCATATTGGATGGCCCCCGCTGAGCTTCGAGAGCTGCGGGTACAGTTTGAGGACTTGCAGGGCAAGGGGTTCATCCGACCCAGTGTTTCGCCCTGGGCTTCCCCGATTTTGTTCGCCAAGAAGGAGGACGGGAGCTTGCGACTGTGTGTCGATTATCGTCGCCTGAATCAGGTGACAGTGAGGAACAAGTATCCGCTACCCAGGATTGATGACCTCTTCGACCAGCTCAAGGGAGCACGGTGGTTTTCGAAGATAGACCTCAGGTCAGTCTATCATCAGCTTAGAGTTCGAGATGAGGATGTGCAGAAGATGGCCTTCAGGTGTCGGTATGGCCACTATGAGTTCTTGGTTATTCCTTTCGGCGTGACCAACGCTCCAGCAGTGTTCATGAGCCTCATGAACAGGATCTTCCAGCCATACCTCGATCAATTTGTCGTGGTCTTCATCGACGACATTTTGGTGTACTCGACGACGGAGGAGGAGCACGCCTACCACCTGCGTGTTGTACTAGACACAAAGCTCTCGAAGTGTCAGTTCTGGTTACATGAGGTCCACTTCTTGGGGCACGTCATTTCTGAGGCGGGAGTTGCAGTGGATCCCACGAAGATCGAGGCAGTGCTAGCTTGGGAGCCACCCAAGAGCGTGACAGAGGTGCGGAGTTTCTTGGGCCTAGCCGGATACTATGGGAGATTTGTGCCGGACTTCTCCAGAGTTGCGGCCCCACTCTCAGCGTTGACGAAGAAGGGGAAACCCTTCGTGTGGTCAGACAGATGTCAGCAGAGCTTCCAGGAGCTGAGGCAGAGGTTGACCAGCGCACCTATCTTGAGGTTGCCTGAGGAGGGAGTTGGATACGTAGTCTACTGCGATGCATCAGGGACCGGACTCGGGTGTGTACTGATGCAGGAGTGGGCCGTGATTTCCTACGGATCACGTCAGTTGAGGCCTCATGAGTAGGAATACGCTACCCATGACTTGGAGTTGGCAGCAGTGGTCTTTTCCCTGAAGACATGGCGACACTATCTGATGGGCGAGCGCTTCACAGTCTTTTCTGACCACCAGAGTCTCAGGTACATCTTCTCTCAGAAGGACCTGAACCTGAGACAGCGGCGATGGCTCGAGTTCCTCCAGGACTATGACTTTGAGATAGTCTATACTCCTGGGAAGGGGAACGTGGTGGCTAATGCCCTCAGCAGGAGGATGGGCATCCAGCTACTTGAGGAGGCGACAGAGCAGCTAGCCGCTTTGCAGATATCCTTCGTGGATAGAGACGGAGCAGCCTTCCTTCAGTCTCTCACAGTATCTCCTCCACTTCTTCAGCGGGTCAGAGAGGCACAACGTGGGGACGTTGACTGTGAGACACGGCGTGCACAGATATCCTCGGGACAGACACCTGATGGTTTCTCCCTTGGAGCAGAGCACGATGTCATTTTCAGAGGACGTACCTTGGTACCAGTCGCTTTACGAGAGGAGGTGCTGAGAGCGTATCACACTTCTCCTTTGGCGGTACATCCTGGAGTGGCGAAGATGTACCAGGATCTCAGACGACAGCACTGGTGGCCAGGCATGAAGAAGGCTGTGGCAGAGTTCGTTTCACGGTGCCTCACCTGCCAGCAGGTGAAGGCAGAGCATCAGGTACCAGCAGGCTTGGTACAGCCCTTGGAGGTCCCAGAGTAGAAGTGGGACGAGATATCTATGGACTTTGTGACTGGAATTCCACGCACTTCCAGAGGTCACGACTCCATTTGGGTGATTGTTGACCGACTCACCAAGTCGGCACACTTCTTACCCATCCGAGAGCAGGGCTCAGGGGAGATCTTGGGGTGTCTCTACGTTCAAAAGATTGTACGACTTCACGGTGTTCCATCGACTATCGTCTCCGATCGGGACGCTCGTTTTACTTCCCGGCTTTGGAAGGGGTTGCAGGAGGCGTTCGGGACGTGACTACGTCTGAGCACCACCTTTCACCCTCAGACGGATGCTCAGACAGAGAGGACTATTCAGACTCTCGAGGACATGCTCCGCGCATGTGTCCTCGACTTTGGTCACAGCTGGGAGGACCACCTACCCTTGGTAGAGTGTGCGTACAACAACAGCTACCACTCCACCATCGGTATGGCACCCTACGAGGCGTTGTACGGCAGGACTTGCAGATCCCCTTTGTGCTGGACAGACCCTGGGGAGTCAGCACTTGTGGGACCAGAGATGGTCCGAGCCACGACAGAGAAGGTCCAGGTCATCCAGGAGCGGATGAGGACAGCACAGAGCCGACAAAAGTCATATGCTGACAGGAGGCGGAGGCCACTAGAGTTCGAGGATGGCGACCACGTCTTCTTGCGGGTCTCACCTCGGCGTGGTTTGAGGAGATTTGGCCGAGGCGGCAAGTTTTCTCCACGCTTCATCGGACCCTTCCAGGTCCTCAGCAGGGTTGGCGAGGTGGCTTATCGTCTGGCTCTTCCACCTCAGTTGCACCGGGTGCACGACATCTTCCACGTATCCCAGATGAGGAGATACGTGCACGACCCGACACACATCATTGACTATGGGGAGCTAGACGTGGATGATGGAGCGACTTTTACGGAGGTCCCAGTGGAGATAGAGGATCGACAGGTGCGGGTCCTACATGGGTGATCGATTCCTCTTGTGCGCATCAGATGGCAGCACGGGAACCTCCAGGAGAGCACTTGGGAGCGGGAGTCTCAGATGCGTGCTCAGTACCCACATTTGTTTCCCTAGTTTTTGATGTATCTTTACGGGGACGTAAAGTCCTGAGGTGGGAGTAATGTAAAGACCCGTAAATTTAAAGGAAATTTTTTTCTTATTTTTATTTGGAATTTTACAAGAGCGCAGTTTCTGACGGCACCTGATTCCGAGGCCCAGTGTGCCCGGAATCATTTTCTGAAGATTGGCTCGGGTACGTTCAGTGAACGGGCGAGCGAGTTTTTCTATGTAACGCCCCGACCCCAGCTACCCGAAGCCGGTGCATTAGTTCGTAACATTGGCATGATCACAAAAGATCAAGTCTCGAAATACCGATTAGTTTAGTAGCCTTGGAAACACTAGATACATTCGTAAACGTTACATTACATCATAAAGTGAAAAACTACAATAACAAAGTCTCCATAGTCCACACTCATATCCTCTTCTGACTATCCCTGCAGGTCATTCATAAAATACTTCTTCACATCCTGGAAAATATTAAAACATTGAAAGGGGTGAGATCAGATGCTCAGTAAGGATAACAATATTGCAGAAACTTTCATAAATAAACATAAACATTTAAGGCAATGTATAACTAAAACAAAAGCCTTTTAAACTTGAACATCAACATAATATGGAAAAAGTAAAATGAGATAATTCCATTCACTTCTTCACATGGATATTCTACTGGCCGAATAATCACATGAAATATCAATAACCACTTTCATAATGATGGAATGAATAATGCCAGACTATCATAACCACGTAGTCAAGGCCTCATGCCAAGACCACAAATAAGATTTTGTCAAGGCCTCGTGCCAAGACACTAGTTTGTCTCATGAGACCTGCCGATGCATCGAGGAGCTATAGCGGGATCCACCCGTCACTTATTAAGTCCAATGCATTCCTCATATGAATAGGTTTAAACATATCATAAACCATAACATAATAGTATCACATAAAACATGCATAAAGGAAACATAACATTTCCACATTTCAATCACAAGATATAAATACAACACATTGATATAATAAAAATGCTTTCAAAACCATTTTCAATACCAAAATAAAAGAAAGTTAAAACTTTGTATTTATTTTTCATTAAAAAAATGATGGCTTATAGAGGAAGCCGAAACTCAAATAATGGTCACGGTGATGGAGAAGTTGTTGTCGCCGCATAAGTACGGAAAGTAAAACATTCCCTTTTTATCATTTAGTAAAATGCTTCGTATAAAAAAGATTCCTCTTGAATAAACGTAAAAGTCAAAGGGGTTTATACACCGTATAAAAGAAAGTTGTGTATAAAACCAAATATGCCTCAATGAAAGGGGATTAAGACGGAGTCCTTAAAATGATCATTTTTAAAATAAAATAGATATATTATGTGTATTCACTATAGTTACACATAAAGAATACAAAATAAGACATAATAATATCATGACATAATTTGAAAGTAGGAGATTAACCCAAAGAATGGAAGTTGGGTTAAGAAATTCCCTTACCTTTTGTCCGACTTGACTCAACCATTATTTAACCTCCTGAATAATAAACTAGAGTTAATATCTACCTTATTAAGAACCATTTTCAATTTCATTATCCTTTTTATATCACTTATTACAATGTTATGAATATTATGTAATTATTCAAGTTAATAACGATCGTTTTGTCGATCTTTGGTAACTTGAGTCAACAATAAACTTCTTATAATTACAAGTTGTTCATGTGGTAGAATATCCATTATATGAAGAATTATATTCATGATTTAGATGTCATATATATCTTATATACCAAGTATATACATTCATTTATAATATTACGTAACATTTAGAGGTAAGAAATGAAATGCACCATTCATGGAGACGGTAAGCCGTACATACGCATGAACGCTACTTTCATTTCAATTTCATATTTAATGGAACTAAATCATAATGATATAAATGTATAATATAATTCCAGTATAATATAGTGTATAATACCATTTACTCCATCCTTTATACATCCCACATATGGCATTAACGATTCAAATCACTTTGAGGGGGCGGTAGTCCGCACTTCCTAAAATGAAATTATCGCGTTTTACCCATAATGGAAATCATAAAGTATGCCATAAATGAGAAATACAGAAGCATAAGTAAAACATAAACATATTATATATCATATATAAAAATAGTGACATCTTAATGGCCACCTTTGAAGGTGTTATATGAGTGTTGAACAATCATCGTTTCGTGAGGCAGAAATTCGCCATCCACAGAAACCGTATGTTCTTTAACCATTAGATGTAGGTGTGTGTAAGTGTAGCTCGAATACTTCTTATAACAACATCCTAGTATATTGAGGATACTGGTGTTGTTACAAAAGAAATGGATAAAAAGAGTTTAGGGGGTTGGAGAAGAAAAATAAAACAAAACAACATTAGAGAAGACATTACCTCAAAATCGGGTAACTCTTTTTGATTTGAGCCAAAGGCTTCCTTGGGAAGAGTTCTGACCAAAGTAAGGCTTCTAGGAGTAATAGGGGGAAGTTGGGATAGTATTTGGGCACATGTTGGCCGAGCCAAATGGCTTGAAAGTGTAAATGAGGTGGGAGAGGTGGGGGCCTTTTATAAGTGGAGAGGAGGGGCACTTTTGGAAAGATTGAAATGTTATATTATTTCACAATGCTTTTCGGATTCTAAAGGTCCCAAACTTATATAATTAGAGGCTAAGGTGATAAGGTTTCGAAATCCCCTCATCCAATAGGCTTTTTACAAGTGTAAGCCTTGGATTTTTCATTATCTTCTCATTTTATTTAAATCGTTAAATAATGAGGTCATCGCTGCATCATAATGATGTCATAAATAATTTAATTTATTTAATGTCTAAAAATTATAAAAAAAATACTATGATGTAGGAAATCTTTTTAGATTTCTAATGAATATTTATAGTCAAAATTTGGACTTGTGTAACCCCACTTAAAAACTGTTTTAGTAAAATAACTCATGTTTGTGTCAATTTAATTTTAACATTAAATAAATATATATTAATGTCATTTTCCAACTAAAGTGGCTCCATGGGGTCCACAAGTTGACCCATGGGTTGTCTTGGTCGGCCATGACTCATCCAATAGGAGTAGGACAAGTGTCATGCTCATCTCATATTATTGAAACATTATTTGTACCTTAAACTACACTAATTACCTCTAATCGCGATTAAGAACTTAAAAGTTACTATTCACCAAAAAATTATTTTAATCTCATTGAACCACATTTTACTTCTTAATGAAAACCATGTATGTCGGATTTTTTAAAATCAAATCACAGAAGTGGTAATATTTCATTTAAACGAAAAATCAGTTATTTAACTAGCACTTAGTGGTTTCACTATTCATCAAAAATTGAAGTTTTTCAGAACAAGGCCAAAATTTCACCCTAAGCTATAATTGATATTCCGAATTCAAAAATGATGTCTATTTTACAAAATTCCAAACATATAAGTTGCATTAATTAATTTTATAATTAATTCCCGCTGTTACGACAAATAGCGTGTTTTTAAGAAACAATTTATATCAAAAGATTGGCAATTGTTTATATCCAATTTCAATGTTAAATTAATTCTAATGACCACCATTGGATAAAATGGTAAAAATATAATCTAATTATACCTTAAAACCACTAAATATTATAACTTATCACTATAAATTATTTTGATTAAAAAAGTTGTTTTAAGTATTTTTCACTATTCATAAAAATTTGGAAGTTCTCGGAAAATTACAAAAAATTCAACATAGGCTAATTTCAATATTAGGAATACAAAAATGAAGTCCATTTTGAAATATAAAATTTCTATAAATTTAAAAGGTGGTTATTACTATTCATAACGGCTACTTTGATTAGTTGTGGTGTGTTAGAACTCGAACTTGCGTACAATGCAAGCTATTGCATTATTGAAAGAGAGGCGTATCATGGAAGCTCGGGGTGTTACATTCTCCCCTCCTTCAATAAATTGCGTCCTCGCAATTTGAAATTTTTCTTTGAAAATAAAAGGTTGAAAAGAAAAAATACCTTTGAGGAAAACCCACATCGGAAATAAGGTTAATAAATATATAACATTAAAAGAAAGCAAGATAAGTACAAAGGTCACCCGATATAGCCCATTCTAGGATTATATGAAAATATGTATATGGAGGAGAAACAAACCATCAAGGTCTGATGGAGAGTTATAGAAAACCGGATTAGGAGAAAGTTTAACCACAAGAAAATCACAAACTTGTGATTGGTTAAACGGTCATTGAATCCCCAGTTGGAAAAGTTAACCGACAACATTTTTGTTTTAAGTTACCTTTTATAATGTTGAGGAATTTATTTAGGAGATTTACTAAGAATGTAAGGGAATATACATACTTGTTATGTATACTTTCATTCGTTAATAAATTTTTACCACAAACCCAACTTTTACTCCAAATGGTAACGGAACTCAAAAATATTCTATTTATCCTAATTGTATAAGGTTCAAAATGTTAACACATACCATTTAGATTAGTAAAACTATTTTGTAATAACCACGGACTTCCTGTAGGCTAGTGGTAGGAAATAAAGGCTTGTCGCACTATGGTTGTGGGTTCGATTCCTGCAGCTTTGTCCGACGCGACGAGTTATTCCCCACCCTGCAGGTTGTCCTTTTCCTAAAACTATTGTATTATAATATTCCAAAAATAATCTTCAGAAATTATTTAACCTTAAACAATACTATCCATGGTTCAACTTAATCCATTCCAACCTTAATAGTTATCCAAAATACCTCCGTCCAGACTTTCTCTAAAAGGTCTCTAAATTCCAAAATCAATTGTAACATCATATTCCCCAAACAAAGAAAAGTTTCTATTATTGTCACATACTAAAAATATGATTACCTTAATCATATTAAAACCTTACTGAAATCAACAAGTACTGCAGTACAATCCATATATATATATCACATTATTCTTATAACCATAATATAATCCTTGAGTCCAAAAGCACCAATACATTAATTATTCCGCTTCAACTGTAGTCACAGCATAAGATTGGCCTTGATCCCTTGGCCTTTTCTGAGGTAAGTTTCCTTGATGCTTAGGACATTAATTTGCATAATGCCCCATTTCCCTACAATTGTAGCATTCAACTTTGACAGCCTCTTTCTTTCCCTTGCAATCACGAGCCTGGTGACCCTTTTCTCCACATTTATAACAAACTCCCATTCCTTTTAGGCACGTACCAGGGTGATTCTTCCCACAATTATCACATAATGGAAAATCATTCTTTCCCTTTTTCCCATTATCTGTCTCTTGTTCCCCCGTTCTCTTCTTCTCTTGCTTTACTTTGTTGTCATAAGACTTAGAGAATTCCTTTTCTGTCTTGATAGCACACGAGACAATATCTTCGTATGATGAGAAGGATTGTGATACTAAAGCTCGACGGAGAAATGGTTTTAACCCATCAAAGAAACGATCAATCTTACTCCTTGGGTTACGTATATAATCGGCAGCATGCCTCGCTAACCTTGTAAAGTTAGCCTCATACTTTGCGACATTCTCATCCTCCTTCTGCCTCAGACTCAGAAATTGCCTTTCCATATCTTCTCGATGGTCACGAGGAAAGTATTTTTCTAAGAAAAGCTCTTTGAACTCCCTCCATTCCATATTCAATATGTCATCATCTTCCTTTGTGTTTTGAATCAGCGACCACCACTGATCGGCATCTCCAGTGAGGCGGTAAACTGCCATGACAAACTTCTCCCTTTCACTACTCCCCAAGGCATGGAATATTTTCTCTAAGGAATTTATCCATTGCTCAGTTACTATAGGATTTGTACTCCCATGGAAGGTTGGTGGTTGTTTCCTCATGAAGCGGTCTAACATTGATCCTCCACGTTGCAGATCAGGGTGCTCCATATGAGTAAGGTTATTATTCATAACCTGAGTGAGTTGTCCCAGTATGGTAATAAGTTGATCAGCACCAGTTGTATCTCCAGCTCCACAATAATTATCTTGAGCAGGAGGGGAATCCCTACACGGAGTGCGTGCATTGATACTATTTCCATTCCTTCCACTAGGCGCCATTTCAAAATAATGGCATAAACTAGATTAGTTCATGAATCAAAATACATAATTCTATACTTGTAAAACACTTTACATAAATTGAACTATTTATGGATATAATCCATAATTATAAAAAGAAATGTTTTCTTTGAGGAAGTATGTACTCATAACCCTTCATAGTGGTTTGTAAATAAAATGAGAATTATCCTAAGAATATCCCCCGGGAGTGTCGTAACCAAGAGTGCAGCAAGGCCCGTTGTCGTGCACCAGTTCCCGTTCGAGTCTAGCTCAAAGCGGTGTTTTCGGGTTTTACCCCTAGGTACATCTGTGCCAGAGCCGCCTCTACCTGCTCGTATCCAGACAGGGATGTATTGCTCGAAAAACTCATAACATCTCTATAATACCAAAATTCTAGGAAGTTCTTCTATACTAATCCTCAAAGTCTATCTTTGGGCTATGTGCTCTAATAAGAGTTTATCTAAATCTAGCTTCCAAGGTTAGTACTAAACTGCCTCTGATACCAACTGTAACGCCCCGACCCCAGCTACCCGAAGCCGGTACATTAGTTCGTAACATTGGCATGATCACAAAAGATCAAGTCTCGAAAGACCGATTAGTTTAGTAGCCTTGGAAACACTAGATACATTCTTAAACGTTACATTACATCATAAAGTGAAAAACTACAATAACAAAGTCTCCATAGTCCACACTCATATCCTCTTCTGACTATCCCTGCAGGTCATTCATAAAATACTTCTTCACATCCTGGAAAATATTAAAACATTGAAAGGGGTGAGATCAGATGCTCAGTAAGGATAACAATATTGCGGAAACTTTCATAAATAAACATAAACATTTAAGGCAATGTATAACTAAAACAAAAGCCTTTTAAACTTGAACATCAACATAATATGGCAAAAGTAAAATGAGATAATGCCATTCACTTCTTCACATGGATATTCTACTGGTCGAATAATCACATGAAATATCAATAACCACTTTCATAATGATGGAATGAATAATGCCAGACTATCATAACCACGTAGTCAAGGCCTCATGCCAAGACCACAAATAAGATTTTGTCAAGGCCTCGTGCCAAGACACTAGTTTGTCTCATGATACCTGCCGATGCATCGAGGAGCTATAGCGGGCTCCAACCGTCACTTATTAAGTCCAATGCATTCCTCATATGAATAGGTTTAAACATATCATAAACCATAACATAATCGTATCACATAAAACATGCATAAAGGAAACATAACATTTCCACATTTCAATCACAAGATATAAATACAACACATTGATATAATAAAAACGCTTTCAAAACCATTATCAATACCAAAATAAAAGAAAGTTAAAACTTTGTATTTATTTTTCATTAAAAAAATGATGGCTTGTAGAGGAAGCCGAAACTAAAATAATGGTCACGGCGACAGAGAAGTCTTTGTCGCCGCATAAGTACGGAAAGTAAAACATTACCTTTTTATCATTTAGTAAAACGCTTCGTATAAAAAAGATTCCTCTTGAATAAACGTAAAAGTCAAAGGGGTTTATACACCGTATAAAAGAAAGTTGTGTATAAAACCAAATATGCCTCAATGAAAGGGGATTGAGACGGAGTCCTTAAAATGATCATTTTTAAAATAAAATAGATATATTATGTGTATTCACTATATTTACACATAAAGAATACAAAATAAGACATAATAATATCATGACATAATTTGAAAGTAGGAGATTAACCCAAAGAATGGAAGTTGGGTTAAGAAATTCCCTTACCTTGTGTCCGACTTGACTCAACCATTCTTTAACCTCCTGAATAATAAAATAGAGTTAATATCTGCCTTATTAAGAACCATTTTCAATTTCATTATCCTTTTTATATCACTTATTACAATGTTATGAATATTATGTAATTATTCAAGTTAATAACGATCGTTTTGTCGATCTTTGGTAACTTGAGTCAACAATAAACTTCTTATCATGTGGTAGAATATCCATTATATCCAGAATTATATTCATGATTTAGATGTCATATATATCTTATATATCAAGTATATACATTCATTTATAATATTACGTAACATTTAGAGGTAAGAAATGAAATGCACCGTTCATGGAGACGGTAAGCCGTACGTACGCATGAACGCTACTTTCATTTCAATTTCATATTTAATGGAACTAAATCATAATGATATAAATGTATAATATAATTCCAGTATAATATAGTGTATAATACCATTTACTCCATCCTTTATACATCCCACATATGGCATTAACGATTCAAATCACTTTGAGGGGGTGGTAGTCCGCACTTCCTAAAATGAAATTATCGCGTTTTACCCATAATGGAAATCATAAAGTATGCCATAAATTAGAAATACAGAAGCATAAGTAAAACATAAACATATTATATATCATATATAAAAATAGTGACATCTTAATGGCCACCTTTGAAGGTGTTATATGAGTGTTGAACAATCATCGTTTCGTGAGGCAGAAATTCGCCATCCACAGAAACCGTATGTTCTTTAACCATTAGATGTAGGTGTGTGTAAGTGTAGCTCGAATACTTCTTATAACAACATCCTAGTATATTGAGGATACTTGTGTTGTTACAAAAGAAATGGATAAAAGGAGTTTAGGGGGTTGGAGAAGAAAAATAAAACAAAACAACATTAGAGAAGACATTACCTCAAAATCGGGTAACTCTTTTTGATTTGAGCCAAAGGCTTCCTTGGGAAGAGTTCTGCCCAAAGTAAGGCTTCTAGGAGTAATAGGGGAAAGTTGGGAGAGTATTTGGGAACAGGTTGGCCGAGCCAAATGGCTTGAAAGTGTAAATGTGGTGGGAGAGGTGGGGGCCTTTTATAAGTGGAGAGGAGGGGCACTTTTGGAAAGATTGAAATGTTATATTATTTCACAATGCTTTTCGGATTCTAAAGGTCCCACACTTATATAATTCTAGGATAAGGTGATAAGGTTTCGAAATCTCCTCATCCAATAGGCTTTTGACAAGTGTAAGCCTTGGATTTTGCATTATCTTCTCATTTTATTTAAATCGTTAAATAATGAGGTCATCGCTACATCATAATGATGTCATAAATAATTTAATTTATATAATGTATAAAAATTATAAAAAAAATACTATGATGTAGGAAATCTTTTTAGATTTCTAATGAATATTTATAGTCAAAATTTGGACTTGTGTAACCCCACTTAAAAACTGTTTTAGTAAAATAACTCATGTTTGTGTCAATTTAATTTTAACATTAAATAAATATATATTAATGTCATTTTCAACTAAAGTGGCTCCATGGGGTCCCCAAGTTGACCCATGGGTTGTCTTGGTCGGCCATGACTCATCCAATAGGAGTAGGACAAGTGTCATGCTCATCTCATATTATTGAAACATTATTTGTACCTTAAACTACACTAATTACCTCTAATCGCGATTAAGAACTTAAAAGTTACTATTCACCAAAAAATTATTTTAATCTCATTGAACCACATTTTACTTCTTAATGAAAACCATGTATGTCGGATTTTTTAAAATCAAATCACAGAAGTGGTAATATTTCATTTAAACGAAAAATCAGTTATTTAACTACCACTTCGTGGTTTCACTATTCATCAAAAATTGAAGTTTTTCAGAACAAGGCCAAAATTTCACCCTAAGCTATAATTGATATTCCGAATTCAAAAATGATGTCTATTTTACAAAATTCCAAACATATAAGTTGCATTAATTAATTTTATAATTAATTCCCGCTGTTACGACAAATAGCGTGTTTTTAAGAAACAATTTATATCAAAAGATTGGCAATTGTTTATGTCCAATTTCAATGTTAAATTAATTCTAATGACCACCATTGGATAAAATGGTAAAAATATAATCTAATTATACCTTAAAACCACTAAATATTATAACTTATCACTATAAATTATTTTTATTAAAAAAGTTGTTTTAAGTATTTTTCACTATTCATAAAAATTTGGAAGTTCTCGGAAAATTACAAAAAATTCAACATAGGCTAATTTCAATATTAGGAATACAAAAATGAAGTCCATTTTGAAATATAAAATTTCTATAAATTTAAAAGGTGGTTATTACTATTCATAACGGCTACTTTGATTAGTTGTGGTGTGTTAGAACTCGAACTTGCGTACAATGCAAGCTATTGCATTATTGAAAGAGAGGCGTATCATGAAAGCTCGGGGTGTTACATTCTCCCCTCCTTCAATAAATTGTGTCCTCGCAATTTGAAATTTTTCTTTGAAAATAAAAGGTTGAAAAGAAAAAATACCTTTGAGTAAAACCCACATCGGAAATAAGGTTAATAAATATATAACATTAAAAGAAAGCAAGATAAGTACAAAGGTCACCCGATATAGCCCATTCTAGGATTATATGAAAATATGGATATAGAGGAGAAACAAACCATCAAGGTCTGATGGAGAGTTATTGAAAACAGGATTAGGAGAAAGTTTAACCACAAGAAAATCACAAACTTGTGATTGGTTAAACGGTCATTGAATCCCCAGTTGGAAAAGTTAACCGACAACATTTTTGTTTTAAGTTACCTTTTATAATGTTGAGGAATTTATTTAGGAGATTTACTAAGAACGTAAGGGAATATACATACTTGTTATGCATACTTTCATTCATTAATAAATTTTTACCACAAACCCAACTTTTACTCCAAATGGTAACGGAACTCAAAAATATTCTATTTATCCTAATTGTATAAGGTTCAAAATGTTAACACATACCATTTAGATTAGTAAAACTATTTTGTAATAACCACGGACTTCCTGTAGGCTAGTGGTAGGAAATAAAGGCTTGTCGCACTATGGTTGTGGGTTCGATTCCTGCAGCTTTGTCCGACGCGATGAGTTATTCCCCACCCTGCAGGTTGTCCTTTTCCTAAAACTATAGTATTATAATATTCCAAAAATAATCTTCAGAAATTATTTAACCTTAAACAATACTATCCATGGTTCAACTTAATCCATTCCAACCTTAATAGTTATCCAAAATACCTCCGTCCAGACTTTCTCTAAAAGGTCTCTAAATTCCAAAATCAATTGTAACATCATATTCCCCAAACAAAGAAAAGTTTCTCTTATTGTCACATACTAAAAATATGATTACCTTAATAATATTAAAACCTTACTGAAATCAACAAGTACTGCAGTACAATCCATATATATATATCACATTATTCTTATAACAATAATATAATCCTTGAGTCCAAAAGCACCAATACATTAATTATTCCACTTCAACTGTAGTCACAGCATAAGATTGGCCTTGATCCCTTGGCCTTTTCTGAGGTAAGTTTCCTTGACGCTTAGGACATTCATTTGCATAATGCCCCATTTCCCTATAATTGTAGCATTCAACTTTGACAGCCTCTTTCTTTCCCTTGCAATCACGAGCCTGGTGACCCTTTTCTCCACATTTATAACAAACTCCCATTCCTTTTAGGCACGTACCAGGGTGATTCTTCCCACAATTATCACATAATGGAAAATCATTCTTTCCCTTTTTCCCATTATCTGTCTCTTGTTCCCCCGTTCTCTTCTTCTCTTGCTTTACTTTGTTGTCATAAGACTTAGAGAATTCCTTTTCTGTCTTGATAGCACACGAGACAATATCTTCGTATGATGAGAAGGATTGTGATACTAAATCTCGACGGAGAAATGGTTTTAACCCATCAAAGAAACGATCAATATTACTCCTTGGGTTACGTATATAATCGGCAGTATGCCTCGCTAACCTTGTAAAGTTAGCCTCATACTTTGCGACATTCTCATCCTCCTTCTGCCTCAGACTCAGAAATTGCCTTTCCATATCTGCTCGATGGTCACGAGGAAAGTATTTTTCTAAGAAAAGCTCTTTGAACTCCCTCCATTCCATATTCAATACGTCATCATCTTCCTTTGTGTTTTGAATCAGTGACCACCACTGATCGGCATCTCCAGTGAGGCGGTAAACTGCCATGACAACCTTCTCCCTTTCACTACTCCCCAAGGCATGGAATATTTTCTCTAAGGAATTTATCCATTGCTCAGTTACTATAGGATTTGTACTCCCATGGAAGGTTGGTGGTTGTTTCCTCATGAAGCAGTCTAACATTGATCCTCCACGTTGCGGATCAGGGTGCTCCATATGAGTAAGGTTATTATTCATAACCTGAGTGAGTGGTCCCAGTATGGTAATAAGTTGATCAGCACCAGTTGTATCTCCAGCTCCACAATAATTATCTTGAGCAGGAGGGGAATCCCTACACGGAGTGCGTGCATTGATACTGTTTCCATTCCTTCCACTAGGCGCCATTTCTAAATAATGGCATAAACTAGATTAGTTCATGAATCAAAATACATAATTCTATACTTGTAAAACACTTTACATAAATTGAACTATTTATGGATATAATCCATAATTATAAAAAGAAATGTTTTCTTTGAGGAAGTATGTACTCATAACCCTTCATAGTGGTTTGTAAATAAAATGAGAATTATCCTAAGCATATCCCCCGGGAGTGTCGTAACCAAGAGTGCAGCAAGGCCCGTTGTCGTGCACCAGTTCCCGTTCGATTCTAGCTCAAAGCGGTGTTTTCGGGTTTTACCCCTAGGTACATCTGTGCCAGAGCCGCCTCTACCTGCTCGTATCCAGACAGGGATGTATTGCTCGGAAAACTCATAACATCTCTATAATACCAAAATTCTAGGAAGTTCTTCTATACTAATCCTCAAAGTTTATCTTTGGGCTATGTGCTCTAATAAGAGTTTATCTAAATCTAGCTTCCAAGGTTAGTACTAAACTGCCTCTGATACCAACTGTAACGCCCCGACCCCAGCTACCCGAAGCCGGTGCATTAGTTCGTAACATTGGCATGATCACAAAAGATCAAGTCTCGAAAGACCGATTAGTTTAGTAGCCTTGGAAACACTAGATACATTCGTAAACGTTACATTACATCATAAAGTGAAAAACTACAATAACAAAGTCTCCATGGTCCACACTCATATCCTCTTCTGACTATCCCTGCAGGTCATTCATAAAATACTTCTTCACATCCTGGAAAATATTAAAACATTGAAAGGGGTGAGCTCAGATGCTCAGTAAGGATAACAATATTGCGGAAACTTTCATAAATAAACATAAACATTTAAGGCAATGTATAACTAAAACAAAAGCCTTTTAAACTTGAACATCAACATAATATGGAAAAAGTAAAATGAGATAATGCCATTCACTTCTTCACATGGATATTCTACTGGTCGAATAATCACATGAAATATCAATAACCACTTTCATAATGATGGAATGAATAATGCCAGACTATCATAACCACGTAGTCAAGGCCTCATGCCAAGACCACAAATAAGATTTTGTCAAGGCCTCGTGCCAAGACACTAGTTTGTCTCATGAGACCTGCCGATGCATCGAGGAGCTATAGCGGGCTCCACCCGTCACTTATTAAGTCCAATGCATTCCTCATATGAATAGGTTTAAACATATCATAAACCATAACATAATCGTATCACATAAAACATGCATAAAGGAAACATAAAATTTCCACATTTCAATCACAAGATATAAATACAACACATTGATATAATAAAAACGCTTTCAAAACCATTTTCAATACCAAAATAAAAGAAAGTTAAAACTTTGTATTTATTTTTCATTAAAAAAATGATGTCTTGTAGAGGAAGCCGAAACTCAAATAATGGTCACGGCGGCGGAGAAGTCGTTGTCGCCACATAAGTACGAAAAGTAAAACATTCCCTTTTTGTCATTTAGTAAAACGCTTCGTATAAAAAATATTCCTCTTGAATAAATGTAAAAGTCAAAGGGGTTTATACACCGTATAAAAGAAAGTTGTGTATAAAACCAAATATGACTCAATGAAATGGGATTGAGACGGAGTCCTTAAAATGATCATTTTTAAAATAAAATAGATATATTATGTGTATTCACTATAGTTACACATAAAGAATACAAAATAAGACATAATAATATCATGACATAATTTGAAAGTAGGAGATTAACCCAAAGAATGGAAGTTGGGTTAAGAAATTCCCTTACCTTGTGTCCGACTTGACTCAACCATTCTTTAACCTCCTGAATAATAAACTAGAGTTAATATCTACCTTATTAAGAACCATTTTCAATTTCATTATCCTTTTTATATCACTTATTACAATGTTATGAATATTATGTAATTATTCAAGTTAATAACGATCGTTTTGTCGATCTTTGGTAACTTGAGTCAACAATAAACTTCTTATAATTACAAGTTGTTCATGTGGTAGAATATCCATTATATCCAGAATTATATTCATGATTTAGATGTCATATATATCTTATATATCAAGTATATACATTCATTTATAATATTACGTAACCTTTAGAGGTAAGAAATGAAATGCACCGTTCATGGAGACGGTAAGCCGTACGTACGCATGAACACTACTTTCATTTCAATTTCATATTTAATGGAACTAAATCATAATGATATAAATGTATAATATAATTCCAGTATAATATAGTGTATAATACCATTTACTCCATCCTTTATACATCCCACATATGGCATTAACGATTCAAATCACTTTGAGGGGGCGGTAGTCCGCACTTCCTAAAATGAAATTATCGCGTTTTACCCATAATGGAAATCATAAAGTATGCCATAAATGAGAAATACAGAAGCATAAGTAAAACATAAACATATTATATATCATATATAAAAATAGTGACATCTTAATGGCCACCTTTGAAGGTGTTATATGAGTGTTGAACAATCATCGTTTCGTGAGGCAGAAATTCGCCATCCACAGAAACCGTATGTTCTTTAACCATTAGATGTAGGTGTGTGTAAGTGTAGCTCGAATACTTATTATAACAAAATCCTAGTATATTGAGGATACTGGTGTTGTTACAAAAGAAATGGATAAAAAGAGTTTAGGGGGTTGGAGAAGAAAAATAAAACAAAACAACATTAGAGAAGACATTACCTCAAAATCGGGTAACTCTTTTTGATTTGAGCCAAAGGCTTTCTTGGGAAGCGTTCTGCCCAAAGTAAGGCTTCTAGGAGTAAGAGGGGGAAGTTGGGAGAGTATTTGGGCAAAGTTTGGCCGATCAAAATGGCTTGAAAGTGTAAATGAGGTGGGAGAGGTGGGGGCCTTTTATAAGTGGAGAGGAGGGGCACTTTTGGAAAGATTGAAATGTTATATTATTTCACAATGCTTTTCGGATTCTAAAGGTCCCACACTTATATAATTCGAGGATAAGGTGATAAGGTTTCGAAATCTCCTCATCCAATAGGCTTTTGAAAAGTGTAAGCCTTGGATTTTGCATTATCTTCTCATTTTATTTAAATCGTTAAATAATGAGGTCATCGCTGCATCATAATGATGTCATAAATAATTTAATTTATTTAATGTCTAAAAATTATAAAAAAAATACTATGATGTATTAAATCTTTTTATCTTTCTAATGAATATTTATAGTCAAAATTTGGACTTGTGTAACCCCACTTAAAAACTGTTTTAGTAAAATAACTCATGTTTGTGTCAATTTAATTTTAACATTAAATAAATATATATTAATGTCATTTTCCAACTAAATTGGCTCCATGGGGTCCCCAAGTTGACCCATGGGTTGTCTTGGTCGGCCATGACTCATCCAATAGGAGTAGGACAAGTGTCATTCTCATCTCATATTATTGAAACATTATTTGTACCTTAAACTACACTAATTACCTCTAATCGCGATTAAGAACTTAAAAGTTACTATTCACCAAAAAATTATTTTAATCTCATTGAACCACATTTTACTTCTTAATGAAAACCATGTATGTCGGATTTTTGAAAATCAAATCACAGAAGTGGTAATATTTCATTTAAACGAAAAATCAGTTATTTAACTACCACTTAGTGGTTTCACTATTCATCAAAAATTGAAGTTTTTCAGAACAAGGCCAAAATTTCACCCTAAGCTATAATTGATATTCCGAATTCAAAAATGATGTCTATTTTACAAAATTCCAAACATATAAGTTGCATTAATTAATTTTATAATTAATTCCCGCTGTTACGACAAATAACGTGTTTTTAAGAAACAATTTATATCAAAAGATTGGCAATTGTTTATGTCCAATTTCAATGTTAAATTAATTCTAATGACCACCATTGGATAAAATGGTAAAAATATAATCTAATTATACCTTAAAACCACTAAATAGTATAACTTATCACTATAAATTATTTTGATTAAAAAAGTTGTTTTAAGTATTTTTCACTATTCATAAAAATTTGGAAGTTCTCGGAAAATTACAAAAAATTCAACATAGGCTAATTTCAATATTAGGAATACAAAAATGAAGTCCATTTTGAAATATAAAATTTCTATAAATTTAAAAGGTGGTTATTACTATTCATAACGGCTACTTTGATTAGTTGTGGTGTGTTAGAACTCGAACTTGCGTACAATGCAAGCTATTACATTATTGAAAGAGAGGCGTATCGTGGAAGCTCGGGGTGTTACATTCTAACTTTTGAACCGGTGCCCGGAATCGAATTCTGAGGGCACCAATGAAATCGCAGCGCCGATTTTCGCTTAGAAACGCCTCTTCCGGAGTTGCGTTTGCTCGAGTGTGGTTTTTAATTTTCGGGCTTAAAGTTAAGAAATAAAATAATTTTGCGACAACTTTATTTTATTTCACTTAAGCCACTTGGAAGCCACTTGAAGCCACTTAAAGGCGGCTTGAACTGAGTTGAACTAGATAGGATGCTATCCAGAAATATCCTACCCCCTTGGTAGGATATTTGTGAGGTGGGGCCCGCACGAGCCCCGCCGTTTCTTTCCGCTAAGAAACGCACCCGTGAAAACCCGTCTTAATGAAAGTCAACTGACGCGTTTTCTAAATTCTTAATAGACCATTTAATTGGGCGGTTTATTTCGTGAATTAAATGGCCTGTTTCTTTCATTGAATTAATTCAACGAATTAATTCAATCGTTTCTTAACCTGTTTTCGTGTGTTGGCATATTAATAAAATAAGACCAACCCAAAATCTTTGGAGAAGATTTGAGAGGATCCTTGTTTCTTCTTCTCCCTCGCGAAGAACGCGAAGAACGCGGAGAACGCGAAGAACGCGAAGAACACCGAAACCTGAAATCGACGACGCTTCCGTCCGAGACGTCCTTCTCCGCCCCGATCTCTGATCACCGACCGTTGAGGTGAGTGATTTCGGGTTTCCTCACAAGGTTCCTTCCTTTTTGGTTTTAAACACAGATTTAATTATTTATAATTTAAATCTGTTGTTCTTGGTCCGTTGAGCTCGCCGACTCAACGCCGGATTCCGCGACGACGCGACGCCTCCCCGCGACGACGCGACAATCCCTCTCTTCCGTGACGAGCTTTTCCGCGAAGAACGCCCGCGCGCGATGATCAACGAGGTAGGGATTTTATAATTTTGGAATACCCCTCTTATATTCCTGTGAACGTTCTTTAAAAATTAAAGAGCCGGTTTCAAATGAACAATTTTATTTTATTAAAATTGTCGGTTCATGTGTTGAACAATTTCTCCCGTTGTTTTTTTTATTTATCTAACGCGGAGGGTGCGGGTCAAACGAACACGGCCCGACAACCCTCCGTCATTCTTCGTGTTTTGCGGATCTGGTGGGCACCGACGGAACGTGCCGCAACAGGTGTTTGATGATCCCGCAGTAAAGAACGGAACCCGGGAGGAACAACGGCGCATACGGGAAGGAAAACGGGCCACCAGAGCGACTTCAGCAACCCGCGGAAGCCGGTGGTGGCGCGGGTCGCCGGCGCGGCGGCGCCGGCGGCCGGAGGCGGCGGCACCCCGCGGGTGTCCAGCGCGACACCCCGCGGGTGCCGCGGGGTTGTTATGCGGCACCCCGCGGGTGTCCAGGGCGACACCCCACGGGTGCCGCAGGGTTGTCACGCGACACCCCGCGGGTGTCTGGCCGACACCCCGCGGGTGCCGCGAGAGTGTCACGCGGGGCGACGGCTTTCCCCCGCGTCGGCCGCTCGGCCGAGCCGAGCCGGACCGGCCCTGGACGGGCCGGGCCGGGCCAACCGGGTCATACCCGACCTGGTTCGGGCCAACCAGGGGGGGTCGGGCCGGGTCGGCCAGGGCCCGGACCCCCCGTCTTCGGACGGACTTCGTTCAAATGGCCGTATCTTGAACTACGTGCCTCCAAACGACCTGCCGTCAGCGGCAACGCGATCCTTGGATCGAGACGGTCGTTTCGGTATATCGCACTCAAGGTTTCGGAATACTTTGAGTTCGGCCGGGTTGGTTCGTACACGAAACCAACCGGGCCCTCGGAGCGGAAACGCTCATATCTTGAGCCACAGACGTCCGATTGACGTGCCGTCAGCTTTGTTGAGTTCCTCTTTGTGAGATGGATCTTTTGGAACCCTTAGCCCGAGGTTTGGACGCAGGTGGAGTACGGTTGGGTTGGTTTGTCCTTAAAAACCAACCGGGCCCCTGGGACGAAAAAGCCAATAACTCTCAGACCGGGCGTCCGATCGACGCGCCGTCTGTTGCGTTGAGTTCCTGTTGACGATGCAGAACTTTTGGATACATCAACTCTGGACTTCGTGATAGTTGATGTATCAGCCTCTCGGCTCGTGGAGCGGACCCTCCTGAACGAGCTTGCTGTGTGCGGGAACCCTAGTG
Organism: Viscum album; assembly: GCA_963277665.1. Classification (NCBI taxonomy): domain Eukaryota; kingdom Viridiplantae; phylum Streptophyta; class Magnoliopsida; order Santalales; family Viscaceae; genus Viscum; species Viscum album. Next base: position 323,588,032 of record OY728153.1, on the reverse strand, counting down.
CTGGCTGCGACTGCTTCCTCGACGGCGACGACTCTGCAGAGATCCTCCGTGGACTCCGACGACGACCGTGCAGAGATCCTCAGTGGACTGCGGCGATGACTGTGCAGAGATCCTCAGCGGACTGCGACGACTACTGCACTCAGCGATCATACGTGGATCAGTGCTACAGGTCCTGCGTGGGCCCGGTCCTGTGTGGGCCCGATCCTGTACGGATCCGATCCTGTGTGGGTCAACACTCTGCGGTTCTGTGTGAGCCAACTCCTACAGGTCCTGCGTGGGCCCGATCCTGTGTGGGTCCGATCCTGTGTGGGTCACTGCAGAGATTAGTTACCTATCGATCCTTCGTGGGTCCGACGACTTATATGGATCAGAGATCATCTTTTCGTCATCCGAAGAAGTATACCTGTGTGAGCTGAATCTTGTGTTTCTCTCCATTGTGGATTGTGTTGAGCTATCCTGTGTGGATTTACTGTTTACTCTCCTTTGTGGATTGTGTTGTTCTATCCTGTGTGGGTATGCGTTTTGCTTTCCTGGGTGGACTGGGTTGTGCTAGGGCTCGGACGTTGGAGCCAATCGGGGAATTGATGACTTAGGTATATGTATGGGCATATACCTAAGCCATGTCAGATGTTACTTCGGGATTGTATCTCTCCTTCGTGGCTTATCCTTTGTGGATTTCGGGAGACCTTCGGGGGTCTCGGGGTCCCTACTGAGTAGCTTATACTCACCCCTGCACGGGATATGCCCGCACTTCATGGTGTTGGTTGCAGACGACGGACAACGCTGATCGTGGAGGAGGCGTGCGGAGCAGGACAGTACCTGGAGGTGGACCACTGGGTGTGACGTACTCGGAGCGGTTAGGTGGACCCGAGGAGCAGTGGAGGCTATCTGTACCCACCCTTCAGGTGGGACTTCCAGAGGACGGCTCGACGCTGCAGTTTTTCCTTTCAGTTGCTGTTTTTCCTTTCAGTTGTACTTTACAGTTGAGCTTGTATTTCCGGCCCCTTTTACTTTCAGCACAGGTTGTACAGTTTTTACTTAGTGTTTACTTTTCCTCTTGCTTACTCTGTGGTGCTTGTTTACTTTTCAAAGGCAATGCCTTCCCTTTTTGTTGGGATTTACGCCTTGGTTCTAGTCGCCAGCCCCTGGCCTATGGAAGGCGGGCTTGGGGTAGTCACGGAACGGGCCCCGAGGACGGGTCGTGACAGTTTTCATAGTTGGTATCAGAGGATAGGTTTAGTTATTTTTGGGATTAGGATTAGAAAACCCTAGTAAAGCCTTAGAGACAAGACTAATTATAATAAAAACATCCCTAAGTTTTGGTGAGCATTGAGTAAGTGATTTATCAAGCAAATACATCCCAGTTTAGATACGAGCAGGTAGAGGCAGCTTTGGCACAAATGTATCCTAAGGGTAAAACCCGAAAACATAGATTTGAGCTAAACTTGAATGGGAATTAGTGCATGACAACGGGCCTTGCTGCACTCTTGGTTACGACACTCCTGGGGGATATGCTTTTGTAAATTCACAAGCTTAGTATGAGCCATTATTAAGGGACAAAACAAAATTCCCTAAGAATATATGTTAGAAAGTAGATAATGGATAACATAGACTGAATCCAATAGATTCATATGTTAAGGGAATAAAAGTTATTTATAAGTCATCAGTTTTCCCTTTTATTACCCTTTATGTGTTACCCCTAAATTTTCTTTTATTCCAGCCAATGGCCGGTAATAGGAGGACTCAGGCTAACAACTGATGTGAAGATCAATGTGATGACTGTACTAATGAGATGCCCAATCCAATGGGAGCGGGAATCATGAACTTTGTCACGCTTCTCTCTTAGCTAACCCAAGCTTTGAATAGAAACATGGGTCAAGAGGAACGTTCAACCCCCCCCTAAGAAAGAACAAGTCGCTATCAAGAGATTCATGAGACAAAGGCCTCCTATATTTAATGGATCATCTGATCCCTCAATCACCAAACAATGGATCAACTCCATTGAAAAGATCTTCTCCATCATTCAATGTTCTGAACAAGAGAAGGTTCTCCTGGCTGCTTATCATATGAAGGGTGAAGCTGATCGATGGTGGATGTTGATCAAAAATATGAATCCTGAGGAGGAGATCGAGGCGTTGGAATGGAAGGATTTATGGAAGATGTTTTTTGATAAATATTTTCCGTGTACCCTCCAACTAAAAATGGAAAGGGACTTCCTTTCCCTCAAGAAAAAAGATGACGAATCTATCGGAGTGTATGAGGAAAAATTCCCAAGTCTTGCATGATACACCTCCAGCTTTGTAGTTACCCCTGAATGTAAGGTTGACCGCTTCTTTGGTGGGATGAAACCTAGCCTGCAGAAAGCGCTCGTGATCCGTGACTTCAACAGCTATGAGAAAATTGTCCGATGTGCCCTCAAGGTTGAAATGGAGATTGGAAAATCTCAAGGGTATCGTGGGGATAAGAAGCATAAGGTGGACTTTAATTCTGGCGGACCAATGGATAAATCCAATGGTGCTAAGAAGATCCAGCACCCCACTTGCCAAATTTGCGGAAAGAAGCACCCTATAAATTGCCTGAAGGGGACGAGGAAATGATTTAGGTGTAGAAGAGAAGGGAACCTAGATGTTAACTATCAGTAAGAAACACCTGCGGTTGTGATAGAGGAGAGGAACTCTCTGTTCGAACCTCAATGCATGGTTCATTTCTACAACTACAAAGAACCAGGGCATCTTTAAAATTAGTTCCCTAAGACAAGGGTTTTCGGAGGCAACCAACAACCTCCAAGGCAGCAAGGGAAAGCTTTTTCCATCACTACTTCCGGAGTGAAACCTGACAATGAATTGGTGATAGGTATGATAGTTATTCATTAAATAATAGTTAACATACTTTTTGATTCAGGTTCTACGCATTCTTTTATATCTCGAAAGTTTAGTAGAACAATCCTATCACCACCACAAATCATGGAAGTGAAGATGTCAGTGAGTACGAAAAATGGGGTAATCATTGCATCCCATGAATATAACTCCTCCCCTGTTATAATCTGTGGATTGAACTTTCCGTCGAACCACGTCATACTCCCTATGGTATAATTTGATTCAATTCTTGTCATGGATTGGATTTCCTTATATAGAGCCAACAAAAATTGCCTTGAGAGGGAAATCACTCTCCATGTAGAGAATCAACCCCCGATTCTTTACAAGTGCAAGGAGGAAGATGAACCTTCTTTAGCTCCATCATCTCAAGCGTGGATATTACTGCCCTATGAGCACGCATATCTGGCTTAGATGATTGAGTCCAAGGAAGCAACCATCCTTGAAGACATGCCTATTATGAGGGAATTCGCTGAAGTGTTTCCAAAGGAATTGCCTGATCTTCCTCCTAGAAGAGATGTTGAATTATCAATTGATCTTATACCTGGAGAATTTCCAATATCTATGACTCTGTATAGAATGGCTATTATGGAGCTTGAGGATTTGAAGAAACAACTACAAGAGAATTTGGAAAAAGGGTTTATATGCCCAAGTGATTCACAATGGGGTGCACCTATCCTCTTCATCAAGAAGAAGGATGGGTCAATGTGCCTTTGTATCGATTATCATGAGCTTAACAAAATAACAATAAAGAACAAGTATCCTCTCCCATGAATTGATGACTTGTTCGATTAGATGCGTGGAGCACAATACTTCTCCAAGGTGGATTTGCGGTTGAGATATTATCAAGTAAGGGTGAAGAAGAAAGATATCCCCAAGAATACTTTTCGTATAAAATACAGGCACTATGAATTCATAGTAATTCCTTTAGGACTCACTAATTCTCTAGAAATATTTATGGACTTCATGAATAGAGTCTTTATAGATTACCTTGACAAATTTGTGATAGTCTTTATAGATGATATTATGATATACTCCAAAACCAAGGAGGATCATGAGGAGCATCTACGAACTGTACTAGAGACCTTGCAGAAGGAGAAGCTCTATGAGAAGTACAAAAAGTGTGAGTTCTGGTTGAAGGAGGTCTCATTCTTGGGCCATATCATCACAAGCAATGAGATATCTATGGATCTCTCCAAAATAGATGCAATTGAGGGATGACCGAGGCCAACATTGGTAATAGATATTCGTAGTTTTTTGGGATTAGCTGGATATTATCGACAATTTGTGAGAAATTTCTCATGATTTTCCAACCCTCTTACTAAGCTAACTCAGAAGGGAGTAAGGTTTTCTTGGAGTGATGAATGCGAAGAAAGTTTCAAGGAGTTAAAAAAGAGGCTTATCACTGCACCCGTGCTCACATTACCCACAAGTGGAGAACTTTTTGTGGTATTTAGTGATACTTCAAAGAAGGTCCTAGGATGTGTGTTGATGAAAAATGACAAATTCATTGCATATGCTACAAGGAAATTGAAAATTCATGAACAGAACTATCCAACACATGACCTCGAGTTGGCTGTAGTGATATTTTCTTTGAAAATTTGGTGGCATTATCTCTTTGGGGAGAAGTGTAAAATATATATGGACCACAAAATCCTCAAGTATATATTCACACAGAAAGAGTTGAACATACACCAACGAAGATGGTTAGAGCTGATCAAAGAATACAACTGCTCAATACATTACCACCCTGGGAAAGCGAACAAGGTGGCAGATGCCTTAAGTAGAAAGGACCCATCGATTCTATCATTGATGAGAATTTAAAAGGATCCAATCTTCTTATATTTGATGAATATGGACATGGGGATCATAAATAAGGGAACATAATCAATATTTTTACAAATGATTGCTCAAACGTCACTTTTGAAAAGGTTAAAGGATGATCATAAGGATGATGTTGGAATTCAGGAAAAAGTGGAAGCTATTGGAAAAGGGAAACCCTCGAAGTTTAATGTTAATGAAGAAGGAATTGTGAGATTTGGGAGAAGAATATGTGTTTCATCAATTTCAAATACGAAGAAGGAACTTTTGGATGATGCACATAGTTCAAATTTCTCTATTCACCCAGGAAACACAAAGATGTATCAAGATCTCCGAGAGCATTATTGGTGGGATAAGAAGAAGAAGGATATCACTGAATATACATAAAAGTTCCTAGTGTGTCATAAAGTAAAGGCAGAGAGGCAGAAGTCTAAGGGGATGATGAAACCATTGCCCATACTAGAATGGAAATGGGAGAACATCACCATGGAATTTGTCACCAGACTTCTGAAGAAATCCAAAGGCAACAATGCAATCTGGGTTGTTGTGGATCATCTTACAAAGGTTGCACACTTCATTGAAATTTGTGAGGATTTCTATTTGGATCAATTGGTATAGATATATATTAGGGAAGTGGTAAGGCTGCATGGAGTACCACTATCTATTGTGTCTGATTGAGATCCAAGATTCACCTCTATGTTTTGGAAGAGTCTTCAACATGCTCTGAATACTGAACTGAACTTCAATACGGCTTATCATCCTCAAACTGATGGCCAATCTGAGCGGACTATCCAAAAACTTGAGGACATGTTGAGATCATGCTCAATGGACTTTAAAGGGGGATGTGATCAACATCTTCCTCTGGTTGAGTTCTCTTATAATAACAGTTTCCACTCGAGCATCCAAATGGAACCATATAAAGCCCTTTATGGGAAAAGGTGTAGAACACTGACATGTTGGGATGAGGACTGTGAGCGTAAGCTATTTGGACTAGAAATGGTCGAAGAAATGGTGGAGAAGGTGAAAACCATTCAGTAGCATATCAAGCCAACCTAGAGTAAACAGAAGAGTTACGCAAATAACCTTCGATGATACATTGAGTTTAAAGTTGTATACATTGTATTTCTATGCATATCTCCACCGAAGAAGGTCATGAGGTTTAGAAAGAAAGGGAAGTTAAGTCCAAGGTACATCAGCCCCTTCGAGATTCTTGATCGTGTTGGGGATGTGGCCTATCGACTAGCACATCCACCTACTATGGCCAAAGTACATGATGTCTTTCATGTATCCCTCTTAAGGAAGTATATACTGTACCCTTCAAATGTAATCTCTTCAGAGGTGGTACAACTAGAGGATGATCTTTCTTACGAGGAGCAACCAGTTAAGATTTTAGATCGTAGAGAAAAAGTTCTAATAAATAATACAATTCCTCTCGTCAAGGTATTGTGGTGAAACCAAAAGTTTGAAGAAGTGATGTGGAAATCAGAGGAAATGATGAAGCAGAGTTACCCAAATCTATCTTAGTGTGGGAAAAGGAAATTTCGAGGGCGAAATTTCTTAAGGGGGAAAGATTGTAACGACCCAAAATTTCATTAATGGAAATCAATTTTGATCTAATTAAATGCTTCTTTATGTAAAATTATTATATAAAATGTCAACTTATTTGGTTTTATGTTATGAATGGTGACCGTTTCTAACAGAGCCATTGAACAATGATCACATGATTAGTATAAATATAGGGTTTTAACAAATTTAATTTACTCAGACAAAGGAAGCAATGGACTCATCCAATAGACATTCCCCATATGAAGCCCATTTGTCTGAGCTCAGAAACGAGGTGGAATCATTGGGATTTGCTCTTGACCAAGCCCAAGCTGATCTTGAATATGTCAATCTTGAGCGGGACCACCTATGAGAGAAGTGGAAGTTGATAGAGATTACCACCCGAGCAATGCTATCCGAGCCACCCCAAGAGCCTATCACCATCGCACACCTTACTCTTCAGTCTTATGCGGGTGTTATAAGGGGTTATGTAATAAGACCTTATCAATATGGTTATGTATATTATTTTTTATATAATAATGAATATACTTTCATTTTATTATTGTTACCTTGTAAATAGTTTTTAAAGCATAAATAGTATTTTTAGTTAATGTTCAACTAAGAAATATATTTTGATGAATTAATGGATTTTTAAATTAAATAATATTTCAATAAAATACTATTATTATTATTAAATTAATTTTCATTAAATATAAATGATCGTATAATCTTGTGAATGCAATTGTAATTTTTATTAAGGTTTGAAAGCCATTTTTGTCAAAACCCTTGAATTTTCGATAAATGTCGGTTTTTATTTGAAAATTGAAAAGTAACATATTTAGAAAATTATTTACATAAAATGAATATTATTTTTGGAATTATGACGTCAAAATTATCCAACGGTGAGTTTTTCATAATTTTCTGAGACAGTCAAACTTTTGGGTAAAAATTAAATTCCATTTAAATATATAATGTGTTTTATGACATCATAATGACCCAATAGTGATGTAATAAAATACTATAAATTTTATGTTCGGCCAATATATATTTTACCATTAAAATAATGTGATTTTTGGTCTATTAGATTTATTTTACAAAGCTTTAGTTGACCCTTCAAGACTTATTAAACATTTTGTCTTTTTAAATTGTTTTTCTTGGGAGTGTGACTCACCTCCACATAAGCAACCCCATTATTTTAAGAATTTAAGACTTTTTACTTATAAAATATTGTTTTACACTTCCCTTTTCCAAACACGATGTTCAAAAACCATGGGATGGTTGGTGGTTTAGATTAGTTTAATGTGAGGTGTCCCAAACCTAAATAATAAAGCATTCCCTAACCTTTCCTATATAAACCCACCCAAGATCCCACTTCCTCCTCACTCAAAGCCTTTAGAGTTTGTCCAACCTCTGACCTCCTCTCTCTAGAATTATCCCAATGTTCCCAAGCTCCCAATAATCCTCTATCAAGCCTCTCTCAAGCCTTTGGAAGCACACTTCCAAGTAAGGGTTTTTCTTTCTTTCTTAATTTTGTCCAATATTCTTTAAATTGTTATGCCATTTTAATTTCAATTATAAATGTTGGGGTATGATTTTCACCTCCCCCATACTGCCCTATTTATTTTTGAATGATGGTAGACCCCTTTTTCTCAAATTAAATGCCTCCCATGTACACCCGTTACTATGCTGAAATTCCGAAAGAAATTTCTCTCTCCTCATTTACATTCAAGCAATTCTTTTGTATCATGAATCTAAATTCCATTAAGTTTTTTGGTACATGTATCTATATGACCCCCTTACTGTTCATGTCATGTAAATATTATGATACACCCCTTTCTCTCTCATCAACCATTTGTATGAGGTCTTTTGCCACGCCGTTATGCTGCCGAAATTACACCGTGCTTTTCCAAGCCAAAGTCATTGTGTAGTGAATACCATGCCCATTTATCTCTCAAGGGTATTCACCTTTATGAACTTTTACATATTTTTTAAAGAGTTTAATGTATGTATTACACATTTGTTTATCGTGTAATAAATGATTATGTTGAATGATTCAATGTTTTATGATCCATGTGGCACACTTATGCATAAAATGTAATGTTTAAGAAGGGTGCACCTTGATAGCACTCCAATGCATTGGGTAAAGTATAGTACCATGATATGTCATGTGCAATGGGTGTTTACTCATTCTAATTCAATTGAAACAAGGTTTTACTCGTGCTTCATGTGCAATGAGGGTTTACTCATGCTTCGTGTGCAATGATCCTTGGCTCATGCTAATCCCATGTTAAGTGTTGTTGCCACATTTCCATGTTATGATTATAATGCTTTATCATGCCTTTATGTTTATGATTCTATTGTGATATATTGATATGCCTATTTTCTACCATGTATTTTATTCCTCATGTTATTCCATGATTATTCCCTTACCGGGCTTTATAGCTCACCATTTTCTTATGCATGTCCTCAGATTATCCCATGCGATGCTAAGTACGATGGAAGGTAGTGGTCATGTAAAGGATGTTTTCAATAAATATATTTTATTTCATGTTTTAAGTTATGTAATGATCCTAAGCCCCAAATACCCTAGACCTCTAGACCTTCTATGTTGTATCAAGTGAAGTTTATGTAATAAATTATGTTTAATTGTGTAATGAAAGATCATGGTTGTCATAATCTATATGACACTTAATGTTGTATACCTAGTTTGTCATCTAATGTAGATAAAGAATATTATTCTTTGTTTTGTGCCTCATGATAATATTATGTATCTCTATACAATAATTATACTCATGATAACCTTAACATTTAAACATAACCTACAATACTCCGAGATGAACAACCGTTATGGATAACTAAATGTCGTTCTTTGAGAGGTTAATTATCATTATACTTCATGAAATGTATATCTATATATAAATTTATGAATCCAACATGAAATAATTATAATGTAGAGATTGACTCTAATATGATACTTTTTATATCCTTAAAACTCTTTTGAGAATATTTACTAAAACCAAACATAATATCATATATATTATATCATATATGATAAACTTTCATATCAACCTTAGGTTTGGTGCATTTTTAGGGGTTTTGTTAGAACATTACATCATATGTAATTCCTATCACATCTCTATATGAAAATATAATAAAACCTTCACACTAAATATTTTTTAATAAATATCTATGAAATAATATAGTTTTAATAATGGTGATATTTAGGAATCATATTCCTAACATTAAACTCTTTGGACATATTCAAACTTCTCAACTTCATAACATCTAATGTCACGATATTTACTCCTATTGTAATTTTATAACTCTTTCTAAGTTCATCATCATCATCCTTGAGAATCATTCCATCAAACATTTTTCTTTAATTTGTTCAAAAAATGTAACTTTTATATTATTACCTTATCAGCATATACAAAACCCTTTTAGGATAAATTGAAATTTAATTTTTTATAGTAACTAGTGTAAATATTTACATTTCACTTTAAAATCATAAACTAAAACTCTTTTAGGATGTAAAGAGTAATTCTCTTTATAATTTTACTGGTACAATCCTATAGTAATATCCTATTATTCACAATAACTAAATGAAACCCTTTACATTTTCTTTATAATTAAACATCCTAAACTCTTTAGGATATTAATTGAATAAATCTTAAATATTAGACTAATATAATCCTTTATTTGTTAACTTTTAACTTCTATAAGAAAAAACAAAATTCCATTAGCTTATTATAAACTATATTCTTATCATAATATCTTGATAAGATACAAAAAACCTTTGGGTTATGAAATAAAACTAATTTTATCTTAGTGAGAATTAAAAAATAAAATATTATTTCCATACCATATATGATATTATATGTGTTCAAATAATTTTTCATGAAAAGTTAATGAATATTTAACAATATGCCATTGATGGGTGGTAGAATCGTATTCCTTCACATTTTACTAAATAGATGCATAAACACATTTACCCTTCTCTTCTTTTCAAGTATGTTATAGAATATCATGAATATTAAACCATTTGTATACTATCAATCATATTTTTTTCATAATAACTATTTGTTATCGAACAACATATCTTATCATATAAGAGATATTATACTAAGATAAAAATCCTTTACACAAATTCATCTGAGCTTGATAAAATATTTTATAGTAAAATATTTATTGTATCAACTTTTTATTTCATTATTTGAATATAAAATACAAGATCCATGAATTAATCCCATTATTTTGAACTCTTGTATATTTACAACACCTTTAAAATATACATTCAGTATCACATTACCTTTAAAATTAAAGATTTTATTTCTATAATTCATATACCTAACATGGATATTCCATGGAGTTTCTTAAAACCCTTTTAGGTTTCTAGATAATCCATAAAATAGAATTATTATTCCTTCACTTTGAAAATGGTATTTTTCAATGAACTTTATTGGATTAATGAATAAAAATTGTTGAGATTTCCAAGAAAATTTTATTCTTCCAATTTGAAATTTTACCCACTAGTACCAATGATACAACAGTCAGAACCTATAAATTATATGGCCAATTCGATTATTCTCAACAATTTGAAAATATCAGGTAAATTTTTTCTTGAATTAAATCACATAGTCATAAAATTTCCATAAATTAAAATAGGATGAATTTAAAAAACCAAATTGATAATTTTTTTTGTCTTTTTTAAAGAATATTATCAAATTGAACAATTCATAAATAATGTGTACTAAAAACAATATCTTATTTTATTTGAAAAACCATTTATTACATGATCTAGTATAGAGTAAAATTAAACAAATTCACATCTTATGACATATTCAATAATTTATTACATGCTCTAATATTTTATATATTTAAAATACTTTTAAAATATACAGTTGATCTCACATACCATTCAAAATAAATAAATTATTTCTATAGCATTTATACCTTGTGTGGACCTTCCACTAGGTTTCTTGCAACCTCTTAGGTATTCTAGACAATTTCTTTACAAATGTAAAACTTTTATACAATGAAAATTAGTTCTTCCTCCTTATTTCTTGGATTGAAAGGTAGTTTTCACTCTCCACAACTTATTTTCTTCCCCTTTTGGATAAAACATTTACCTTTCTCCTTCTGTACCATCAGCATGGTACTTGGGCCAAGTCCGCCCATGTCTTTCTATACAATCATCAATACATTGATGAGGTTTAGTAAAGGTTTACTATAACAAAACAAGATTATAAAAGAATAAAATTTTATTCAATATCCAATGAGACACTCAACACCAAGATTAAACAACCCATGAAATATATTTCTTTAAATTTAATCTCTTCGATAACTTTCTGAACACACAACCCTACGTCGAAGTAAACCGTAATATAGTATACCATTATAACCTAGTCATTAAATTGGTGGGTATGAATAGTAATAAATATATCATGAACATTATGGTTATATATTTATTATAAATAAAATAAGAATAATTTAAAGGAAAAACAAATATTTTCTGAAAAACTTTATTTTTCTAAAAGATGGTTTAGTTGTGCTTTGCACACATAATTTAAAATAAAATTTTTATTATTTTAGAAAAATTATTTGATAAAATAAACTTCATTTATAAAATAAAAATATCAAAATTATAATAGGGTGGATTTTTTGGATTTTTCTAAAATGTTTCATTTTTTTGATGAATATTGAAAAATACTGAATTTTAATTGAAAACCACCTTTTCGTTTAAATTATTTATATTGTTAAATTATAATTTAATTTTTTTTAAATTAAAATTAGTTCAATTATATATATATTAAATCTAATTTAGGTCATTGAAATATTTTTATATTGAATTTTTATGTTAAAACTATTTAATTTTATGACAACTTTCTCTTTGGAAACCAGTTTGTTTCACCGCGTCTATGAGATTGATTTTAAATTAAGTTGTAACAATTATTTTAATTTAATTTAGAAAAATATATTTCATATTTTTAATAATAATAATTTATATTATCTAATAATTTTAACTTATTTTTTTCCCATAATGATTAGTGAAAATAGTTAAAAATTAATTACCCTGATTAAGGTTAAAAGAGGGTTTTGTGTGTTACATGCACTTGTAATAAAATTAATTTTCCACAATCATAGTTCTTTTATTTTATAAATTTAATTTAATATTTAGATTAATTATTTATAAAATATTTAATAAATCTCATTTTAATTTTAGTCTTAATGGATAGATTGCCTAGGTAAATAAAAATATACAAATTACTGTGGTAAAAAACTAAAAGGGTAAAATTGATAAAACATAAAGACTAAGGAATAAAATGATAAAAAATGTGGTTATTTTGTCTGGAATAGGTTTTTATCGACCAAATAATCCCTAAAATTAATTATTGATAAATGTTTGAGGCACATTGGGTAATAGTGACATCCCATTATTGAATACATTTGGGTATTGACAAGAATGTAACTCCTCCTCAATTATAAAAGGGTATTCACTTCCTTCACTTATTCACATATATAAATCCATTTGGATCGACCAAAACCCACTGAAATAACTTCCCATCTTCCCTTCTCTCATTATAGAAGCTTTATTTTGGGCAAAAATCCAACCTAGGAAGGTTTTTGGTGTAAACCTATAGAGGATACCTGTAGAAGAGGTAACATTCTTCAATGAGCATTTTTATTTTATTTCTTCCTCCACCTTATTTAATTATTATTAAAACGTACTGATATAACATTATTAATATCTTAAATATATTAATATGTGGTTATGTTAAGGGTATGACCTACAACCATCCCAACTTCCATCATATGTGTTACAAAATCATCATTCGTGTGTACGGTGAACTACCACCTCACAAAATGATGTCATTCATTTTTCCATTACCACCTATCATGGTTGGGTATGATAATGGATCTAAAGTAGATATATGATATATATAAAATAATTATACCTCCATATTCATTATATCAAATATACCATTTTTACATTCCGTTCTGTAGGGGATACAATAACGTCACTCGGGTGTACGTCGAACTACGAGCCCGCAAAGCGATGTGATTCATTTTTCACTAATTATTTTCATACAATGTAATAAGGATAAAGTTAATGAATATATGTGATATGAATGACATAATTTTTTATATTCATTAAATATTTACCATTTATAAAAGATAATTTTTTATTTATTTTTTACACTGAAAAATGATAACATTGTTCGTGTATGTGTGGACTACCACCTTCAAGAAATGATGAAACACTATTTTCATCACCACACCAAATGGATGATATTTATAAGTAAATTTAAATAAATAATATGGTATATATGATATTATTATTATATAAAGATAAAATATTACTTGACTTTTTTCTATAATGATCATTGAAAAATGGAGACATTACAGATGCATACATACAACTTATTGTATCCATTTTTTTAATAGGTAAGGGAAAATTCCCCATTTTAATTAAGAAAAAATTCTTTTTTAAGGGGTTCAAAGGAAATCCAAGCATGAACCGAATGCCTAAAAGCATGGAGGCCCATGAAATTTATTGTCTAAATACTAAGTGGAAAAAAAGATGGAGAAATGAACCAAAAAGAGAATCCAGCAGTCAAAAGGACAAATAGGACCATGTCCCAGAACAAGAAATAAAAAAATGTAAAAAAACTAGACAAACATCATGGTGACCCCCTAATAGTGATCATAACCCTCAGAAACTAATCATAATGATTCATCACCCCTACCATTTATTGTTGCATCATGATGAAAGACACAATGTGGAAAGAAAACTCTACATACATAGGGTAGGAGGATGGATGAATGATGGGTGCTAGAACACCCATTTCTCGTTCAAGCCTCCCGCCTAGTGATGCAAGCATGGCCAACACTTGCACCACCTACCATCTTCATGATTGTAATGTTGTTCATTATTCATAACTATATTTCATGATTGGTTTCAAAATTAAAATTGATGTAAAAAATGATAATTATTTAATGATTACTATTTTGGATATTATGGAACTATATAATATTCAGAAGAACCAAGACTTTCATGAAAAAGCACAAATGAAAAAATAAGGCAATTAACACATGAAATAATGAAAATAGTGAAATATTATTAATGAACAAGTGGAATGATGTTATAAAATGATCATATATTATATTATAAATATTAATATAGTTCTTTTATAAGTTAATAATGTGTTTAAAACCACTATAAATGTGTTTAAATCACGTTCAACCAAAAGGAAGCATGAGGCAAGGGATTTCTATCTCACTTTTTTATTTTTGTGAGACACATTCCACATTCACCACCTATTTCTTTTATGTGGTGTATATACTTACCATGAATGAATTTTTTGATTCTTTTATATAAAATTATGGTTATTTATATATACATTTGAGCATTTATCTTTCATTAGACTTATTATCCAATGTTATGAATGTGGTAAGGGTTTTATGTTACAATCTCAATGTTTATTGAGATTTCTCATGATTATGATTTTAATAATGAAATATTATGATCCAGACCTCAAGAAAATCACAAGTTTTTATATCCTCTAGTTATTAATGATATTTTAGAGTCATAGTACCATTTTTACACTCTTCTCTACTTAAAATAATTGAAAAACTGTTTTAATAAAACTCGACATTATTTCTCTATTCAGTCAAAAATACATTTCATCCAAAACCATGTTTTCTAAAAGTGTTTTCAAAAATATTTTTAACATTCCAAAAATTATTTATTAAATAAAATTTTACCCATTTTTTAATTTTAAAAAAATGTTTTGAAATGAATCATCAGTTCCTTTTCCAAACAATTCTCGTTTGGATTTTATCAAAAATGTGAAAGGAATATTTGTTTTAACATGTATGGAATGTATAAAATTTTCCACCATCCTGACCTTAAAATGATTTAAATATTCCTTTCATAAATTTTCAATTTTATTTTCAAAGAAAATTATTTTGAAAAAGTTTCATGTTTTAAAATATTATTTTCAAAATGAAAATAATATTTTACTCAAGAATGTTTTCAAATATCTTTTTATGGTATCTATATTCATCAGTGAAAACAACCCTTTATTCTTACTATAATGGGTATATGTTGTATTGATACCATCATTATTATTCCAATAGATTATTTATGATCATTTTTACTAAGGAAGGTATTGAAATTCATTTCCTTGATTCATATTTATAGACCTTAACTTCCCTTGAATAGTTCACTTTCCTGTGGATATTAAATTTCCCTTAAATATACATATTATTTATCATGGATATGTTTATTGCTTAAACCATATATCTTTTTGACATATGGTGTTCTACATTGATTTTTTTTATCTAAGTAAATATTGATAAATTTATATTTCTTACTCATTACGAATATTTAGTGGTAAGGCATATTGATTAATGTATTAAATTGATTATTCGATAGATGAGGAATGATTTGAATATAAATTTATGGGTGGGGACCATTTATAGAAAGACCCTAGATGCATCAATATGTCTTATGAGGCAAATAAATTGGCTAAACATGATTGGTTTGTACCATGTAGTTATAATCTGTCTTGTGAAAGGTCTTGACAATAGAGATATAGTTGGCCAAACAGGATCTGTTTGTACTCAATAGTTTTAAATTGTCTTGAGGATAGATATTTGTTAGACTCCTCATGTATTAATCATGTTTTAATGATCACAAATCCCATTACTAATTACAAATCTTATCATTGATCAAAAATCTCATTATGATTTACCAATCTTAATAATAATTACAAATCTTATCATTGGTCACAAATCCCACATATCTTATTACTCATGTGTATTTATGTTTCAAGTTATCTTATACTGTATAATGGTTAAGCTCAATCCATTTTATGAATATTACTATTTAAGTTTGAACACAGTTATTTTCTTTAGTACAAGACACCCTGAAGCTTTCCACAGTTAGACAGACACATTGAGAAAGACACAGACACCGTGACCCTGCTATAGTGAAACCTCACACCGTGAAGCCTAAGTCTCAGACACCGTGACAAATGAGACACCGTGACCCATGAGACACCATGACACAGTATGCCTGACACCGTGAAGCAAGACACTAAGAAAAGATACCGTATTTTTCCAAGTTCCAAACACAGTTAGCAAGACACAGTCATCAAGGCACCGTGAATCCAGACACTATGAACAAGGCACTGGAAGCCAGAAATTGTGAGTCAGACACCGTGAAAAACACACCGTGAAGGAGAAACCGTGACTCAAACACTGTGAAGGACATACCGTGAAGAACACACCATGAAGGAGAAACTGTGACTCAGACACCGTGAAGGACATACCGTGAAGGACACACTGTGACACAGAGACACTGTGAATGATACACAATGAAGGACATACCGTGAAGGAGACACCATTTTCATAACCACTGTGACATTGTTTCTTAACCTTTTTGTCGTTTTTCTATTTAACTTTTTAATGGTCATATTTGACGCCTCTAATGCACTGAAATATTTAATGTTATTTGTAGACATTGTACGAGGTACGAGGCATGAAATACATGGGAACCTGTTGGCTAAACCTCATGCACTCGAAGATAAAGAATAGTGTGCCCAAGAAGAATATACACACAGACACGCAATTACAGAACATACACGCGACAGGAAAAACACGCAAGTGCACTGTACTGAATAGAAGAGCAATCCTGAGCACAACTAAATAACACATTGCAAGATCTTCAAAGAACTCTCATGCGTGAAATCCAACTCTACTAAATAACACAAGAAGAATCAAGAGAACATCTTCACTTGTTAAAGACACCAAGATGAACCACGACACTCTATTTTTCAACAGAAAAATCAAAGAAGGACTCAGAATCATTTCTGCTGAATCCAACGAGTCCAGATCTGCACTGCCAATCACTAAATATTTTCTAAACTCATTCATGTTGTACTCCACTCTCTTGGATTTTAATGATCACAATCACTCTAATTGTATTCTAACTTGTATTCAAGTGTTTTTGATGATAGGAAATAGGGTGCCTAGAAGCTGGCCCAAGAAGAATTCAAAATGGACTGTTTAAGTCCACCGGCCAGCCGGTGTGAGACCACCGGCCAGCCGGTAAGGGCACCGGCCAGCCGGATCCAGCCCATCGGCCAGCCGGGGGACCAGGCAGAAGGCCTTGCCCTCTGCCAGGTGCCACCGGTCAGCCGGTGTCTGGCCACCGGCCAACCGTGGGTCCAGACAGAATGGTATACATTCTGTCCAGACCACCGGCCAGCCGGTGCCTGACCACCGGCCAGCCGGTGGAACTCCTTAAAATAGTGAGACCTACTGTCTCACCACCGGCCAACCGGTGGCCTTCTCACCGGCCAGCCGGTGGCTCCTGGACAGAAGCACTCTCCACATTCCAAGGCACCGGCCAGCCGGTGGAGAAGCACCGGTCAGCCGGTAAGCAAAGTCAAACTAGCCGTTAGAGCTTGACCAGACTTGCCCACTTGATCCCCAACGGCTCCGAAAGCCCTCCAACGGCTATTTTGAAGTATTTGGGAGTATTTCTCCTATAAATAGACATCCATGGATGCCGGGAACACCACCGATAATATACCGAAGCATACCAAATCTATTTTGATCATTTGAGGCTCCTACGACAATTCTCAAAGGCTACTTGAGATCCAATTTCCATCCTTGAAGCTTGGGCTGCCTCTACATCAACTACACTCACCTCTTGGCGCTCAAGGCTTCCTCTAGTTTGTTCTAAATTATTTACTTCAATTGTTTAGTTCTTAATTGGGTTTGTATTAAAACAAACCAACCTTTTTCTTCCTTCTTTCAATTTGGGTTTCTTGCTACAACCATAATAAAAAAGCAAGCTGTAAGAAGGTGATCTAGCCTACCTTAAAACGGCTAGTGGGTTTCTTTCTATAACCATTAAAAAGCAAGCGGTCGTATAAATCTCCCAACGGTTGAGTTGGGAGCGGATACGTAGGCTTGAGTTTAAAGCCGAACTCCGTTATCAATTGTGTCTTGCCATTTTACTTTCCGCTGCATTTAAATTTGTTTTAAATTGTTAATTAATTTTAAAAAGGCAATTCACCCCCCCTCTTGCCATCACCTCCGACCCAACATTTGGTATCAGAGGGAGGTTGAATTCACTAAGGAGGGTTCGAGCGATTTCTTGGAGAGTTCGGTTTCTCCTTTCAACCACTCCATTTTGTTGAGGAGTCCTAGGGGCAGATAAGGTGTGATTGTATCCTTGAGAGGAACACAATTCATCGAATTCATTGTTCTCGAATTCACCACCATGATCACTACGAAGAGATATGATTTTATATCCTTTTTCGTTTTCTACTTTCCTAGAGAATTTCAAAAAGGTTTTACAAGCATCATTCTTATGGGCTAAAAAGAAAACCCAAGTAAAACGAGAAAAGTCATCAACAATAACTAAGGTAAAGGATTTTCCACCTAAGCTTGCTACGGGAGTAGGACCAAAAAGATCAAGATGAAGGAGTTCAAGAGATTTTGAGGTGGACACTTCCTTCTTAGATTTGAAAGAAGACTTGTGTTGCTTACCAAGTTGGCATGGCTCACAAATCAAATCTTTCTTAAATTTAAGTTTAGGAAGGTCACGAATGAGCTTGTTCTTATTAAGCTTTAGAAGTGAATGAGAGCTACAATGCCCCAATCTTCTATGCCAAAGCCAAGACTCATTGTCAAGTGCACTTAAACATTTAACATTTTGGCTAGCTAGAGATTTTAAATCAATAATGTAAACATTTTGAAAACGGGAAGCAGAAAATATCAACTTGTTTTGAAAATCAAACACATTGCATAAATCATTTTGAAAATTGACTGAAAAACCACTATCACAAAGTTAACTAATGCTAATTAAATTATGCTTTAAACCTTTAACTAATAAAACATCTTTAATAAAAGAGGAGCTACCAAAACCAATGGTACCTATTCCGACGATCTTGCTTTTTGAGTTATCACCAAAGGTGACATATCCTCCATCGAATTCTTCAAGTGAGTTGAACTCGGAGGGATCGCCACACATGTGCCTTGAGAAACCGCTGTCGAGATACCACGAGCCTTTAGAGGTCCTACTCTTTTGGCGTTTATCCTACAAAATCAAGAAAGAAGAGATTTTGGTACCCATATAAGTTTGGGTCCGGAAAGATTAGCAAAAAGAGACTTTTGAACCCATAATGTTCTAGAGGGATTCCTTCTATGATACTCATCCGAGTAGGTAATGGATTTGGGTCTTCCGTACCTAGCATTTTTACAATCACATTCCTAAATCATGTGACCGGTCTTTTTACAATAATTACAAAATTTGTATTGAGAGCTCCCCCTTACAAAAGTAGTGGGTGCCCTAGAAAAAGTGGATTGCTTGTTATAGCCAAGTCCATGTGTGGTTCTAGTCGAACGCTGAGAACCTAGCAATTTAGTTAAGTTTTGTTCACCTTGGGTGAACTTGGCAAGAGATTCCTTCAAATCCTTAATGGTAGAATTTAAAGAATCTACATTTGGAATATTTTTGACTTTAAGGGCAAGCTCCTCATTCTCTTTGAGAAGTTTGTCTTTTTCGGAAATAAGAGTTTTGTTTTTCTTTTTCAGGGTCAAAAATTTAGAGGTAAGTTCGTGAAAACCTTCCTCTAATTGATCTCTTGCATTTTGGAGTTATTCATAAGACATATCATTATCAAAAGAAGAAGATGAGGAAGAAGAGTGAGAAGAAGAGTGAGAAGAGGACACCTCATCAAATGCCATTAGGCAGTTTCCACCTTCATCGCTTGAGTCGCTTGAAGACATGGAGTCATCACTTGCACTCCATGTTGATGCTTTGAAGGCCTTCTTGTTTTTCTTTTCTTTTAACCTTTTCTTGAAAATGAGGCACTCCGGTTTGATGTGGACTTTCTTTCCACATTCAAAGCAAGTGATTTCTTTCTCCGCCTTTGGCTCTTCCTTTCGTGCCTTTTGAAATTTCTTCTTTTTCTTCATGAACTTGCTCATTTTCCTTGCTAGTTGAGCCATCTCGGATTCACTATCATCGGAGGAGCTTTCTTCCTTTGCCTTGAAAGCTATGTTCTTTTTCTCCTTGAAGATCTTTCCTTCTTTATCGGCTTGCCTCTTCATGGTAATCTCATAAGTCATGAGTGACCCTATGAGTTCTTCAACTGGCATCTTCTTGACATCTTTCGCTTCTTGGATTGCCGTCACCTTTGGTGCCCAAGAGCTTGGTAGGACCCAAAGAATTTTCTTGACCATTGTTTCTGCTGAA
Source organism: Viscum album (assembly GCA_963277665.1). Taxonomy (NCBI): domain Eukaryota; kingdom Viridiplantae; phylum Streptophyta; class Magnoliopsida; order Santalales; family Viscaceae; genus Viscum; species Viscum album. The sequence goes on along the minus strand of OY728153.1, from coordinate 323,567,518 downwards.
ACATCATTACCAAGGGACTTTCTCCCATTGCAAACATCAGTAAAACGAGTAAACATTTCGGTGATTGACTCGTGTGGGTGCATTGTGAAACTCTCAAAGTCTTGACGATACATATCTAACCTAGTGTCTTTGACTTTGTTAGTGCCCTCATGGGTCACTTCCAAAAGTTTCCAAATTTCGTGTGAGGTGGTGCAAGTAGAAATACGATTAAACTCATTACGGTCTAACCCACAATGAAGAGCATTCATGGCTTTTCCATCAAGCTCAAAATTGGCAATGTCTTCGGGGGTCCATTTAGATTCATCCTTACTAGAAAGAGTGTAGCCTTGCATAACAATTCTATATATAGGATAGCCAATGCTTCTAAGAAAAGTAATCATTCGTGTTTTCCAATATGTGTAATCGGTTCCATCGAAGTATGGAGCCCGAGTCATGGAATACCCTTCGGGTGCTTGTGATAAAGAAGCCATCACTATGGATTTTTCGTTTGTAACCGGTTAAGGTATTACACAAATGCTCCCTTTGATACCAAATGTTGGGTCGGAGGTGATGGCAAGAGGGGGGGTGAATTGCCTTTTTAAAATTAATTAACAATTTAAAACAAATTTAAATGCAGCGGAAAGTAAAATGGAAAGACACAATTGATAACGGAGTTCAGCTTTAAACTCAAGCCTACGTCTCCGCTCCCAACTCAACCGTTGGGAGATTTATACGACCGCTTGCTTTTTAATTGGTTTATTTCTGAAAAAATCTTTTTTGATCAACCTCCCGGTTTTGAAGATCCAAAATTTCCATATCATGTTTTTAAGTTAACCAAGGCTTTTTATGGCTTAAAGCAAGCCCCTCGGGCTTGGTATGAGCGGTTAACAAAATTTCTTTTAGAAAATGATTTTAAAATGGGTCAAGCCGATTGTACCCTCTTTTTAAAACACACTTCAAAAGATCTTTTAATAGTCCAAATTTATGTTGATGATGTTATCTTTGGTTCTACCAAAGAATCTCTTTGTACTGATTTTTCAGATTTAATGAGAAAAGAATTTGAAATGAGTTTTATGGGAGAATTGAAATTTTTTCTTGGTTTTCAAATCTTTCAAAATTAAAAAGGTATTTCTCTAAGCCAAAGCAAATACACAAACGAGCTTCTAAGTCGTTTTGGTATGGATCAAGTAAAGGAAATTAGTACACCCATGAGTACTTCATGTAAGCTTACGTTAGAAGAAGCCGGGAAACCGGTGGATAACAAGCTTTATAGGAGTATGATCAGGAGTCTACTTTACCTAACTGCGACCCGTCCTGACATCATGTTTAGTGTTTGCCTTTGTGCTCGTTTTCAATCCAATCCTAAAGAATCCCATCTTAAATCGGTCAAAAGAATTTTTAAGTATTTAAAAGGATCCAAAAATCTTGGTTTATTTTATCCCTCAAATACTTCTTTTGAACTATCTTCTTATTCGGATACTGATTTTGGCGGATGTCAATTAGATCGTAAGAGTACTAGTGGAACCTGTCATCTTCTAGGCAAGTCCCTTGTTTCGTGGAGTAGCAAGAAGCAAAATTGTGTTGCTCTTTCTACTGCCGAGGCCGAGTATGTAGCCGCTGGCAATTGTTGTGCCCAAATTATTTGGATGCAACACACTCTCTTGGATTATGGTCTTTCCTATGATCATGTCCCTATTCGGTGTGACAACACTAGTGCCATTAGTATCTCTAAGAATCCAATACAACATTCTAGGAAAAAGCACATAGACTTAAGGCATCATTTCCTTCGTGACCATTTTCAAAAAGGAGATATCACTTTGGACTTCATTCCTACTGATTTCCAATTAGCTGATATTTTTACCAAACCGCTCCCGGTTGATCGTTTTGATTTTATTAAAGGGGAGTTAGGAATGATTCGTCAATGAGCACTATTAAATATTTGACTTTCTTGGCTTGCTTATATTTTATTTTTATTAGAATTTTTTAAAACACCTTTTTTTTAAATTCTGTTTTTTTATTTTTTGTGAATTTCAATACCACCGGTCAACCGGTGGTACATCACCGGTTAACCGGTGGTGTCGGGTTTCTGTTTTCTGGGCCGACCCGAGGAAGGGTTAAAATTAATTTTAAAACCCTTCCTCCCTCATTTCTCTCTTCTCTCTCGGGCGGCTCCTCCTAAAACCGCAGCTCCTCCAAAACCTAGCCTCCCTTCTTGGTTTTTGCCCTCTCAAAACTCCTTTTTTTCTCTCAATCTCTCTCTTTTTAGCTCCTTTTGCCATCATGGGACCTCGATCTACTCGCAAAGGCAAGGGAATCGCTCAAGAAGCTCCTCCTCCTCCTTCAATCCCTCAACTCCCGGACATTTGGCATGACAAAGTCATTTTGCCGGGTAGAGTAATTGATTATTCTTGGCTGTCTACTGCTCGTCTTGAGCTTTTCTCGATTATTGAGTATCAACATTGGCATTCATTTTTTGAGCCACCCGAAAAGGATGTCATTTATCCTCTTCTTGTCAAAGAGTTCTATGCTCATTTGACGTGGTCCGTTTCTGATGACATTGATACCATCTCCTCCACTGCTCTTGGGCAACCCATCACTTTCACTTCGGTGGAAATTGCCCGGATGCTGGGAGTTCCTCATGTTGGACCTCATGCTTTTGCTCAGGGGGAGTTTCCTCGGGACTCTGAATTTGATCTTGCTGTCTCTCTTGAGCATCTCACAGGGCAGCCCTCAAATCCCATTGTCAAGCTCTCCCAGCTCTCTCCTAACCATCGTATTATTGAGCGCCTCATTCAAACTTCCCTTGCGCCCCGTATCGGGGATCATGATAATGTCAAATTCATTGATATTTATCTTCTCTCTTTTATCACCAGAGGCATTCACTTCAATTTGGTCCGGTTTCTGTTCCGGGCCATGACTTATGTGGATGAGCACCCGCGCCGGTCCAAAACCCTACCCTACGGACGCCTCTTGACTAAAATCTTTTCCTTTCTTGATGTGCCTCTTCATGCTACTTCCTTCGAGCAGCCAACGAAGGATAGCATAGTGAATTTTATGATGGTGCAACGAATGAACATCCATTGGCACCCTTGGCGTCAGGAATGGATTGTCGACAAGGACGGTCTTCTCAAGGCCTACTCTCCTCAGACTCATTCCCATCCTCCTGCCCATGCCATGCCTCCTGCTATTGCCACTGCCTATCCTCTTTCAGACAGTGAGGATAGTGATGATGATAAAGAGGAAGGAAGTGGTGACAGTGAAGGTGAGGCTGATGCTGCTGCTGATGAGGAGGCTGGAGAGGGTGATAATGCACCTGAGCCTGCTGAGGCTGTGCCCCCTCCTGCTGATGCTGGTGGCTTGCCGGTGACGGCTGATCAGTTCCTACGCTTCCAGGATCAGATTGAGACCCGGCTGGATTTACAGTTTTCTTACTTCAGCTCTCAGTTTGATCAGCTCCACTCACGGATTGATTCTCTTGATCGTCGCTTTGAGGCGGTCCAGGCTCCTCCGGCTCCTCCGACCTTCCGACGTCGTCGTCACTCTCGGACCTCGAGGAGTGAATAGAGCCGTTTCTGCTTTTTGACTTGTCTTTGTATTTTGAATTTTCTATGTAACGGTTCGTCTTTTATAAAATTCAAGTTATCATATCTTTCATCCTTTTTGTCATTACTTATTAGTGTTTCTCTAATTTTTCTTTCGTACTTTTCCTCCTATTTTGATAATCCCAAAGGGGGAGAAGAAAATCTCTCTATTACATACTTAGTTACTTATTTCATTAAGTGCTCTTTTTAAAACAAGTTCAATTTTAATTTTTTTACTTTCATCAAAATCTGTTTTTAAATGGTTAAGTTTTTTATTTCAGTTGTTTCTTTTAAATGACCTATGGTTACAATTTCAAAATGAACCATTCTCTTTATTTCAATCCTTTCAAGTTTAATATCATTTTCAATACATAATACATCATTGAAATTCTTGTATTAAAATGATCACTAAAATTTTTTATGTCAAAGTTTCTTATTTCTTTTTCAAAGCTTTCTCTTTTGTGATTGTGATCATCAAAATAGGGGGAGATTGTTGTACTCCACTCTCTTGGATTTTAATGATCACAATCACTCTAATTGTATTCTAACTTGTATTCAAGTGTTTTTGATGATAGGAAATAGGGTGCCTAGAAGCTGGCCCAAGAAGAATTCAAAATGGACTGTTTAAGTCCACCGGCCAGCCAGTGTGAGACCACCGGCCAGCCGGTAAGGGCACCGGCCAGCCGGATCCAGCCCATCGGCCAGCCGGTGGACCAGGCAGAAGGCCTTGCCCTCTGCCAGGTGCCACCGGTCAGCCGGTGTCTGGCCACCGGCCAACCGGTGGGTCCAGACAGAATGGCATACATTCTGTCCAGACCACCGGCCAGCCGGTGCCTGACCACCGGCCAGCCGGTGGAACTCCTTCAAATAGTGAGACCTACTGTCTCACCACCGGCCAACCGGTGGCCTTCTCACCGGCCAGCCGATGGCTCCTGGGCAGAAGCACTCTCCACATTCCAAGGCACCGGCCAGCCGGTGGAGAAGCACCGGTCAGCCGGTAAGCAAAGTCAAACTAGCCGTTAGAGCTTGACCAGACTTGCCCACTTGATCCCCAACGGCTCCGAAAGCCCTCCAACGGCTATTTTGAAGTATTTGGGAGTATTTCTCCTATAAATAGACGTCCATGGATGCCGGGAACACCACCGATAATATACCTAAGCATACCAAAGCTATTTTGATCATTTGAGGCTCCTACGACAATTCTCAAAGGCTACTTGAGATCCAATTGCCATCCTTGAAGCTTGGGCTGCCTCTACATCAACTACACTCACCTCTTGGCGCTCAAGGCTTCCTCTAGTTTGTTCTAAATTATTTACTTCAATTGTTTAGTTCTTAATTGGGTTTGTATTAAAACAAACCACCCTTTTTCTTCCTTCTTTCAATTTGGGTTTCTTACTACAACCATAATAAAAAAGCAAGCTGTAAGAAGGTGATCTAGCCTACCTTAAAACGGCTAGTGGGTTTCTTGCTATAACCATTAAAAAGCAAGCGGTCGTATAAATCTCCCAACGGTTGAGTTGGGAGCGGAGACGTAGGCTTGAGTTTAAAGCCGAACTCTGTTATCAATTGTGTCTTGCCATTTTACTTTCCGCTGCATTTAAATTTGTTTTAAATTGTTAATTAATTTTAAAAAGGCAATTCACCCCCCCTCTTGCCATCACCTCCGACCCAACAATTCATACTTACTCTTAGTGATTCTTTGGTTTACTTTTGAGTAGTGTGTATACCCTGTTTATTTTACACACATTGTCTCTTGTGCTGAACTGGAGGATACTAAATCCTCATTCCAAACATTCTACACCTTCTTGTGTCCCACTGAGGATAGTGGTAGAGGTCAAGTAGGACCTAGAAAGCCTGTGTGCTGTTGTCTTTGTTTTCCTATTAATAATAGTGGTAGAGGTCTTAGGACCTGGATAGTTTCTGAAATATTGTTAACCCTGATCCAGGGTGTGGATCAAATTTTATATAAATTATTTTAGAGGACTAAGTTACGGCTTGATACTGAACCTCTTGGTTATATTTGTGAATTTTAGTTTAAGTTTAAAGTATACAATATCTAATTTATATTCCGATGCTGTTACTTTGAAATACACAACTATTTTAAAGTTACTTTGATAGTTAATCTAGCGAGTGTTTGTATGTTTTGTAAAGTATTAGGTTGGCTTCAAAAGTTAATTAATCTTCAGATTAGATTAAATGATAACTAATAAATCTTTGAGAACCTAACTGACCCTTTACTATAATACAAATTCACTACAGATTATCTTGTTATTCAATTTGGGGGATTTTAATAGGAATAATTTTTAAATAGAAATTTTAATTGGAACTCAATTCACCCCCCTCTTGAGTGTCCACTCTGACCAACATTTGGTATCAGAGGATGTTATTATTAATAAAGGTTTTCAAAACATTCTGTTTTTCAACTGTGATTTTAGTTGCATCTTTAAAGATCTTAAATTTCTGTTAATTCTAAATTTTATCTCTTTAAATATATTTTCTAAAATCTAGTTATGGAAAATAGATTAGAAGGTGCTTCTTCCAACACGACACCTTTCTTTAATGGTATAAATTATTCCCAGTGGAAACATAAAATGAAAATTCATTTGGAAAGTATGGTTTTTGATATCTGGAATGATATAAAGACTCAATATAAAATTCCAGAAACTTAATGAACAACTTGGGATGAACCTAAAAAGACTGCTTACAATAATAACTGTAAAGCTATGAATGATTTATATTGTGCATTAGGATATGAAGAGTTTAATAGAATATATTCTTGCAAAACTACCTGGGAAATATGGGATACTTTGGGTGTTTCTCATGAAGGAACAACCAATGTTAAAGAAATGAGATTAAACACTTATACTATTAAATATGATAATTTTAAAATGAAGACTTATGAACCTATCTCTGACATGTATCTCAGGTTTAATGAGATTGTCAACACTATGAGATCACTTGGAAAGGATGTTACAGCAAAGGAACAAATCATGAGAATATTGAGATGTCTACCAGACTGATGGAGAGGCACTTCTGTTTCAATCAGAGAATCATGTGACATTGGTGATCTGCCTGTTAAAGAACTTATTGGTAAGCTTATGATGTATGAGGAAGAACTCAAGGTAAATAAGGAAGAAGAATATGAACCTAAAAGGAAGTCAGTGGAATTTAAGTCTACTACTTCAAAGAGCAAGGAAAAGGAGAAAACTCACATACCTACTGAAATCTCAACAAGTGAAAGTTCAGAATCTGAAAGTGATGCAAAAATGGCTCAAATGGCCAGGAGATTTAAGAAATTCTATAGGAAGAATAAATTCTTCAGAAAATCAAACTACAAAGGTAAATATTATAACAAAGGACACTGGAAGAAATATTGGAAGAAAGATGATAAGAGTGATGAGGTTGTTTGATATGAATGTAAAAGAAAAGGTCACATTAAAGCAGACTGCCCAAAATTGAAGTTCAAGAAGAAACATGACTACAAGGACAGTTTGTACAAGAAAGTGACGAAAGAAACTTAGAGTGCTTCAGAAGATAACATAAGTGAATCTGAAGTTTCTGATTCTGAATAGAATTGTGCCAACATGTATTTTATAACCAATACTTCTGAGGTACCTGTTTCCCCTATGATGAATGATTATTATTATGGAACTAATTCTGATTCTGAATTTGAAAACATGTCTAGTGAGGAATTGTTTGAATATTGTAACATGATAGAATAAACATGTAATGAACTTAAGGACAAATATAAGTAATTGAAGAAACAACATGATCTCACTGCCAATGTTAAATCTGCCTTTGATATAGAAAAGGAAAAGAATGCTCAACTATTGAAGGAAAATACTGAACTAAAAATGTCTAATGAGAAACTTAGAAAGGACTTAGAAAAGTTCACAAAGGGAAAATATACACTTACTCAAATGTTATGTAATAAAGTTTCACCAAAGTATACTAATGGATTATGATATCTTCCAGGAATGAGACAGATCACTAAAACTAGATTTATTCCTAAATCTGGACAAAATTCTGCTAGTTCTAGTTCTGGAAATTCATATTCTTCAACTAGTTACTCACATATTTATAGATCAAATAGAGTTTATCTTTCAAAATATGTTGAATCTATTGATTATTTTTGACCCATAAGAAAAATATGGGTACCTAAAGCTTTGCTTGCTAACCTGTCTGGACCCAAGAGAATCTGGGTACCAAAATCATTCTCTATTTAAAACTGTTTTGTAGGAAACCTGTTTGAAGAGTTCCCATAAGAAGATATGGTACTTGGATAGTGGATGTTCAAGGCATATGTCTAGGAATTATTCATGCTTCAAGAGCTTAATAAAGGTTGATGGAGGCCATGTCACCTTTGGTGATAATTCTAAAGGAAAGATCATCAGCCTAGGCCAAATTGGTAACACTAACTCAGTTTTAATTTATAAAGTTTTATTTGTTGATGTACTTAAATATAATCTATTAAGTATTTCTCAGTTATGTGATGATGAATTCAATGTTATGTTTGAAAATGATTCTTGTAATGTTTTTAATTCTAATAATGTTTTAGTATTTTCTGCTTTGAGAAATGAAAATGTTTATGCAGTTGATTTGAATTCTTTAGCTAAACAAAACATTACTTGTTTAAATCATTTTAATAAAGAATATTGGTTTTGGCATAGAAGATTAGGACACTGTAATATACATTCACTTAGAAAACTGACTAGGAAGAACTTAGTTAGAGACTTACCCAAACTTGAGTTTCCAAATGACAAAGTTTGTAATCCCCGTCAAAAGGGAAAGCAACACAAAATATCTTTTAGACCAAAGAAAGATGTGTCAACTTCTCAACCTCTCAAGTTGGTTCACATGGACTTGTTTGGACCTTTTAGAGTTTCTAGTTTAAATGGGAAGAACTATGTATATGTCTTAGTAGATGACTTTTCTAGATATACTTGGGTATACTTCTTATCTCACAAAAGTGAATATTGTTCTTACTTTATTAAATACTCCAAGTATGTAGAAAACCTTAGTGGACTTAAGATTAATACCCTGAGAAGTGATCATGGCCATGAGTTTGAAAATCATGAGTTTGACTCCTTTTTCTCACAAAATGGCTATACTCACAATTTCTCTTCCCCTAGAGCACCTCAGCAGAATGGTGTAGTAGAAAGAAGAAATAGAACCCTTCAATAAATTTCTAGAACTATGCTCAATGAGTATGACCTACCTATTTACTTTTGGGATGAAGCTGTAAATACATCTTGTTATATCATCAATAGGGTCTTAGTCAGACCTGTTCTAAAAAAGACCCCTTATGAACTGTGGAACAATAGGAAAACTAAAGTTAGATACTTTAGAGTCTTTGGTTGCAAAGTCTTTATTCTTAATACCAAGGATAATCTGGACAAGTTTTCTTCTAAGAGTGATGCATGAATCTTTTTAGGATATTATATAACTAGCAAAGCCTATAGAGTTTTCAACAAGAGAACCAAGTGTGTGGAAGAATCTGTTCACATCAAATTTGATGAAACTGATCCACATGAACCTGAGTCATCTCTTGAAAATCTTGAAGAATATTTGTCTGTTCTGAAACTTAATGATAAATTCAATGAACCTGCTGTAAAGACAACCAGTTCTGGAAATATTTCAGAATCTTTTCTTAATGAACCCGAACCTAGAGAAGAACCTGAAATTTCTAGTCCTACCTTTACTAGATCAACTAGGATTCTAAAGAATCATCCTTTAGATGCTGTTGTAGGAAATCTGGAAAGAGGGACACAGACTAGAGCTTCTCTTATAAATGATGTTGAAAATCAAGCCTTCTTGTCACAGCTTGAACCTAAAAAAATTTATGATGCTATTAATGATGAATGTTGGGTAATTTCTATGCAAGAAGAACTTAATCAGTTTGAAAGAAATAATATTTTGAAAATAGTAGAAATACCCAAGACACTTTTGTCATAGGCACTAAATGGGTGTTTATAAATAAAGTAGATCAAGCTGGAAACATAGTTAGAAACAAGTCTAGTTTAGTTGCACAAGGCTATAGTCAAGAAGAAGGAATTGACTATGAGGAGAATTTTTCTCTAGTAGCTAGACTTAAATCCATTAGAATTCTACTTGCTTATGCTGCACATCTGAATTTCAAACTATATCAAATGGATGTCAAAAAGTGCATTCTTAAATGGGTATATAGCTGAGGATGTTTTTGTTGAATAACCCCCTGGATTTACAAACCCTCATTTTCAAAATAATATTTTAAAACTATCAAAATATTTATATGGTTTAAAGCAAGCTCCAAGAGCTTGGTATGATAGATTAAGCACTTTTCTAATTTCTAAAAGTTTTACAAAAGGAATAGCTGATCTTACTCTCTTTTTAAAACGAATTTCTAAAGATGTTTTAGTTGTTCAAATTTATGTAGATGATATTATTTTTGTATCTTCAAAAAATTCATTATTTGTTGATTTTTCTAAAATGATGCAAAATGAATTTGAAATGAGTTTAATGGGTGAACTAAAATTCTTTCTTGAATTTCAAATCTTTCAAAAAAATGATGGGATTAGTTTGACTCAAAGTAAATATGCTATAGATATTCAAAAACGTTTTGGATTGGATAGCACAAAAAGTAGTAACACTCCATTGAGTACCACCTGTAAGTTGGATCTTGATGAAGATGATAAATCTGTTGATCAAACCACTTATAGAGGAATGATTGGAAGCATACTCTACTTAACATCTATCCATCCTAACATTATGTTTAGTGTATATATGTGTGCTCATTTTCAAGAAAACCCTAAAGAATCACATTTAAATACTGTAAAAAGAATTTTCAAATACCTTAAGCATACACCTAATTTAGAACTGTTCTATCCTAAAGGAAAATCATTTGAACTAGTTAGTTATTCTGATGCTGAATTTGATGGATGTAAGCTATATAGAAAAAGAACCTTTGGAATATGTCACCTTTTAGGCAAGTCACTAGTATCATGGTGTAGTAAGAAACAAAATTCTGTTGCATTATCTACTGCAGAAGATGAATACATAGCTGCTGGAAGTTGTTGTGCACAAATTTTGTGGATAAAACACACATTAATAGACTATGGATATCAATTCAGACATGTCCCAATAAATTGTGACAACATAAGTGCTATTAACATTTCAAAGAATCCTGTTTCACATTATAGGACAAAACATATTAATGTAAGACATTACTTTTTGAGAGATCATTATCAAAAAGGTGATATCACTTTGGAATTCATTGGTACTGAATATCAACTTGCTGATATATTCACCAAACCATTAAATTATGAGAGATTAGATTACATCATACATGATCTTGGGATGATCAACCACAAATAGATATCTTACTGGTCTTACTATTTAATATTTTTCTATAAATTACTTTACTGTTTCATGCTCACCGTTTCTTGGTTACTGTCTAATGTTTACGGTCTCACAGTTAACACTATGTGTTAACGGTCTGTCACTGTCTCACCGTGACTAAACAGTTTACTCACTGTCTCACCGTGACTAAACTGAACACTCACTGTCTCACCGTGATGACCACTAATTGTCTCACCATGACGACCACTTATCCTTTCACCGTAACGAATACTCATGGTCCCACCGTGAAGATTATTTATGTATTTATTTTAACCCGTATCGTGGTAATTTTTATTTCACCACTATTTCCTTTCCTGCGTTTTTATTTTTGTGATGTTTGACATTCCCAAATGATAAAACATAAGGGTTTCACTCGATTCTTCACCCAAACTCTCTCTACCTACTCTTTCCGAACCCTCTCAACCTTGCAACCCTTATCTCCTTCTCTCTCACCCGAATCTTCCGCGGATGCCAAGGATGAAGCGTCCATCTTCACCCTTATCTGAGAAGTGCTGCTCTAAGAAACAGAAGAGGACTATGAAAATAGCTCCTGAAGGACCCCTAAATCCTAACCTAGTAAGACGTAATGTTGATCCTGAGAAGGAAATATACCCTGAGTGGCTTCTGTCCAGCAATTTTTTAGTCCTAAAAGTATTAAGAGAACAAGGATAGATCGAATGGTTCTCGAGGAAGGACATATCTATTTACCCGACATTGGTTGCACAATTCTACCAGTATGTAAAGTTTTCCTTTGATGCTGAAGAAATCTTTATGGTGAAAAGTTGGATCAATGGTCAAAAATATGATTTCTATTCAAGGATATGGGCTGCATGCCTAAGGATTCCTCATGAAGGGATCTGTGATGATTACCAAAGGGACCCTCCTCCTACAACTGACATATTTTACCTAGATAATTCCTTGGAAATTCTAACTGGAAATGGTACCAAGAGAAGGGCCATAACAGCTGAATTGGATGGGGAGACAAGGTTGCTGTTTAAGTTTCTTCAAAATTTGATTAGCCCAAGGAAAGGAGACTTTGCTGTTTTGAAGTATCAGGATGTATTTATGATTCATCTGATGAAGAATGGCCATTAGATAAATCTGTGCAAATATATCATTCACCACATGTGTTAATTGATTAAGGTCACTTCCAAATCCACTTCCCTATTTTACTCAAGGATGATTTCGGCTATGTTAGTTTCCAAGGGAGTAGTTGGACCAAATGAAGAAAATCTTGTGGATTTTGAGTGCTGTTTATCCAAGCCTACCATCAGAAGGATGAAGATAAACTGGAACCCCTGGAAGAAGCAGTGGGTTGAAGATAATGAAGAGGTTTATGAAAAGTTCAATCCTGTGGATTATCCTACAAGGCCTAAAAACATTACTGATCCGGGTTTGGAACCAGATGAGGTGGCTGAGTATCCAGAAAAGGAATAAGAATAAGAATATGCATCTAGAGTACCTCATAGAGAAGATGCTGAAATACCTCATGAGGAAGCATCTCCTGTTGAGGAAGAAAGGACTGCTGTCCCTACTGTTGTTCCTGCTGAAGTTTCAAGAGAAGAGGTTGTTGTTGAAAAGGAAAGGACTGATCCTCCTTCTGTTGTGCTTGAAGAAGAAGTACCTCCTACCCATGTTAATCAGGAAACCCAACCTGAGGATGCTATAGATTTAGTTATCCCAGAACATGAGCAGCATGTTATGGAAGAAACAAATCAAGAAGAACTCCCTGCTGAAAATGAAGCAAGTCTGGAAGCTCTACATGAGGAACAATCTGTTCATGAGTACATACCCTATGCCGAAGAGAGGATGGAAATTTCCTTTCAGTTGGCAAGGAAAGAAATGACTAAAGAGATTAGAGCTGATCCTGTAGATCTTGACCAAACTGATGAGCCTCTAGTTCTTGAAATGGAAGCACCTATTGAGGGGGAGGAACCTCAAAATCTTGAACCTAATACAGCTGAGTCTGATGAATCTGAATCTGTTGGTATATATCCTTCCACTGAGTCATACTCTATGTACACTCGGTATGAATTCCCTAGATTCTATGATGTGACTGAATCCTAGAAGGTGACTGCAACTGGGATTGATCTTTATTCTCTATTTCAATTGAAGTCAGTCACACACCCTGAACCTGAACCAACACCTATACCTCCACCTTCACCTGCACCTTTACCTGATCAGCAATATTTTTTCAGTAAGGACGATTTGAAAGTTTTTGGAGAGAAAATATTAGCTGGAGTGGAGAATATCTTGTCCTCTCAACCTCGTCCTGTGACTCAACTAAGCCATGAAGATGCCTCACTTCTTGAGGAAAACATTATTCTACACATTCAACCCAGGATGATCCGTGAAATTCAAGAGGTAAGGGTTGAAAATAAATTGATTAGTGCTAATGTTGCAACTTTGAAAAGTATGGTAGCATACATGCAGAAAGAACTGTCTTCAAGATCATAGCCTGCTTTTGCTCCTTCACCTGTTGTTACTTCTCCTGAACCTACTATTTCCAACATTTCTCAAGATATCGTATCTCAGGTTCATCCATACCTTCTTTATTTTGATGAAAAGATTGGAGAAAGGCACACTCATATGTTTCAATGAATTAGAGAGCTAGTGGAGAACTTGAATAAGCTTACAGATGAATACACTGGTTGTATTCAAAAGGTATTGAAACAACTCAAAGCTCTAACCGTAGCTATCAAGGCTTCTCCTCCCTCTGGTCAAACCTCTGCACCTTCATTAGATGATTCTCTGCTCAGATCTTTAATCAAGGAATAGATTCAGAATGCCTTCATTGGTTTTGATTTGTCTCCTTTATCTGAAGTTGTTAAGAATAGTGATCGAGCACTGAACTTTGTTCAAATTCATTCCAAGATTGCCAATGATGCTCAGCAGGAGATCACCAAGAAGATAGATTTTTTTTATCTCACCCATATTTTCTCCAAACCTGATATGACCAATCACTTTAAGTATCTTGTGGAAAAATTGAAGATACCTCTTATGACTCAGGCTTTCAAAACTCAAGTTTATAAGTTGACTGAGTTCACCATATTGTTGTACAAATTCATGGAGAATAAATATGATTTTGAAAAGGCTATGCAATATGGAGGAGAAATTATCACAAACTTAATCAACCTTCTGAAGCCCTATCTCCATGTCCAAAGTACTGCAATAGTTTCTCCAGCGGCTACCCCTCTTAGACCTGGACTACCTGCCTTAGTCTCCACTGCCATGTCAGTTAGCCAAGCCCTAACTCAGATCAGTCCAGTCATTCTTGATTAGCCATAGACTCGATCTTCTACAGCTCTATCGTTGGCTCCCTCTATCTTTTAAGTTCTACCTTTACCATCTTTATCTACCACCTCTATGCCTTCTTCCACATCAAAAACTGATAAAGGCAAAGAGAAGGCCAATCCCTAAAGAAGCCTAGTGACTACTTTCTTTTTGATGGGGATGTATTTGATTGTTTATTGTTTGTATTTCTACTGTATGGTGTATTCTGAACTTTTTTAATGAAATATACACTGTTTTCCCTCTCTTTGTTTAACTTTTTGATAATCCCAAAAGGGGGAGAAAAAGTATTCTAAGTTATGTGTTATTATAGAATATGTTATTCTATATGTCACTTTCTCTGTAGTTGCATTTAATTTATAATTTTCCATATACATGATTTGTGATCATAAAAAAGGGGGATATTGTTGGACTCTTCATGTATTAATCATGTTTTAATGATCACAAATCTCATTACTAATTACAAATCTTATCATTGATCACAAATCTCATTATGATTTACCAATATTAATAATAATTACAAATCTTATCATTGGTCACAAATCCCACATATCTTATTACTCATGTGTATTTATGTTTCAAGTTATCTTATACTGTATAATGGTTAAGCTCAATCCATTTTATGCATATTACTGTTTAAGTTTGAACATAGTTATTTGCCTAAGTACAAGACACCGTGAAGCTTTCCACAGTCAGACAGACACATTGAGAAAGACACAGAAACAGTGACCCTACTATAGTGAAACCTGACACCATGAAGCCTAAGTCTCAGACACCGTGACCAATGAGACACCGTGACCCATGAGACACCGTGACACAGTAAGCCTGACACCGTGAAGCAAGACACTAAAAATAGATACTGTATTTGTCCAAGTGCCAAACACAGTTAGCAAGACACAGTCATCAAGGCACCATGAATCCAGAAACTATGAACAAGGAACCAGAAGCCAGAAACCATGAGTCAGACATTGTGAAGAACACACCGTGAAGGAGAAACCGTGACTCCGACACCGTGAAGGACATACTGTGAAGAACACACCATGAAGAAGAAACCGTGACTCAGACACCATGAAGGACATACCGTGAAGGACACACCGTGACATGGAGACACAGTGAAGGAGACAGAGTGAAGGACGTACCATGAAGGAGACACCGTTTGCATAACCACTGTGACACTGTTTCTTATCCTTTTTGTCATTTTTCTATTTAACTTTTTAATGGTCATTTTTGACGCCTTTAATGCACTGACATATTTAATGTTATTTGTAGACATTGTACGAGGTATGAGGCACACAATACATGGGAACCTGTCAGCTAAACCTCATGCACTTGAAGATAAAGAATAGTGTGCCCAAGAAGAATATACACACGAACGCGCAAATACAGAACATACACGCGACAAGAAAAACACACGAGTGTACTGTACTGAACAGAAGAGCAATCCTGAGCACAACTGAAGAACACATTGCAAGATCTTTAAAGAACTCACATGCGTTCAATCCAACTCTACTGAATAAAACACGAAGAATGAAGAGAAAATCTTCACTCGTGAAAGACACCAAGATGAACCACGACACTCTGTTTTTCAACAGAAAAATCAGAGGACTCAGAATCATTTCTTCTGTATCCAACGAGTCCAGAGTTGTACTGCCAATCACTAAATCTTTTCTAAACTCATTCATACTTAATCTTAGTGATTCTTTGGTTTACTTTTGAGCAGTGTGTGTACCCTGTTTATTTTACACACACACTGTCTCATATGCTGAACTAGAGGATACTAAATACTCATTCCAAACTTTCTACACCTTCTTGTGTCCCACTGAGGATAGTGGTAGAGGTCAAGTAGGACCTGGACATCATGTGTGCTGTTGTCTTTGTTTTCGCACGAAGAACAGTGGTATAGGTCTTAGGACCTGGACAGTTTCTGAACTGTTGTTAACCCTGATCTAGGGTGTGGATCAAATTTTATATAAATTATTTGAGAGGACTAAGTCTCAGCTTGAGACTGAACCTCTTGGTTATATCTGTGCATTTTAGTTTAAGTTTAAAGTATACAATATCTAATTTATATTCTGCTGATATTACTTTGAAATACACAACTATTTTAAAGTTACGTTGATAGTTAATCTAGCATGTGTTTGTATGTTTTGTAAAGTATTAGGTTATCTTCAAAAGTTAATTAATCTTCATATTAGATTAACTGAGAACTAATCAATCTTTGAGAACCTAACTGACCCTTTACTATAATACAAATTCACTATAGATTATCTTGTTATTAAATTTGGGGGATTTTAATAGAAATAATTTTTAAATAGAAATTTTAATTGGAACTCAATTCACCCCCCTCTTGAGTGTCAACTCCAACCAACATTATTGATGGTAGAGGTTTTCATCTGCCTGAGGCATGACATCCAATAATTAAGAATTTCATTCATTCAGAATCTAGTTATCTTATTATCCATGATATTTTCTCAATGATATTATCTATGAATACATTTAATTCTCAGTTTATTTATTGAATAGAATGTGTTTTTAGATATTTACCTCTCCATATTGATTATTACTTATCTCATCATGATATTCAAGTTTTTTTTGAAATGGTTGAGGGTCAATCACCTTTTTATTAAGAGAGGAAAAAGAATGGAAAATCTCTTTTGAAGACTGGGAGAAGAGGGAACCCATTACATGAAAGAGGCATAAATGCCTAAGAACTAGGACAAAAAATCCTAAGAAAACAAGGAACCAAATGTATAAAGGTAAGAAAACGTCAACATAATAAATAGGGAAAGCCTCATCACCCCTACTAAACCATGGACAATGAGATTAGTCGGTGGATATTCCTTTCCACCTTCCAAGAAGCTGTGTAGTGATGAAACAACACAATGAATCATGGCACTACTCTAATGCACATTGACATGTGGGAGAAGGATCAGATGATAAGTGCCATCACACTTATATCTCTTTCAATCTTCCCACCCAACAGTGCATGAAAAGACACCTGAACAATCAAACAGATGCAAAGTAAAACTAGAAAAAAAAAACACAGTGCAAAAGATCAACAAGGTGCCCATCCATCCAAATGAACATATGGATGATAATGGGTGTCATCACAACCATACATATTTCAAGGTATCCCACCTGAAGTCAGTTATAGTATGTAGCAACGCCATCTAGATACAACGAGGAAGACTCCAATGATCATAAATTCATCATAAATAATCAAAAGACCAGATCTAAACACTACCAAGCCACCTCTATCTGATGAGAAAACCCATCACCATCACTAAAGGCTAGAGAAAAATAGACAAGAGGAACCACACTATCACCATGCACCATGTCAATCATAAGTGAGATACCTATGTCGTGAAGCGATCTTCGAGCATAATCACTAGAAGAACTAGAATAACACCCTCTAAGTGCCTTCTGCTAGGCCAACTAGTAGAAGAACAACCTATGATCTACAAACTCCAGAGTAGCTAAAAATCACATCACATATCTAAATATCACTAGAAGTTTTGATTAGCACAAAATAGAGGACTATCGAACTGGAGAAATAAAGAATCTCATCATGAAGAAAAATCACACCAGAGTAGCCAATAAGTACATAACAGAGCCAAGTCACACCAGAGCAACCAAGGAGTGCATAATGATTCCAAAAAGCTAAGAGAAATGCAAATGAACCGAGACAAGTTGCATAGAAATTCCACCAGAAGCACTAGGAATGAGAAGATGAAGAAGAAAATAGTAGGTAAAGAACCCGAAATCCACTATAAGGTGTGAAAATTCCCAAAATAAGAATAGGTCAATGAACCAAATCTGAGATCTCAAAGTCCATCAATGTCCGACATAGATTCATCCACACAAACACTTTTCCATCACCATCAATCTCTTTGAAAAACTGATTACCTTCCATTCCAGATTCCACTACCAAACTATCTCATCCTGAAGCTCAAAGAACCAGGACACCACATGATGTCCATAAGGCACTAGACAACTGCCACCCATCGAGCTAGACCACCGCCTATCACCCAGAAGTGACACTGAATAGCCTCCACCCATTGAACGACCACCACCCACATGCCGAACTGCCGCCCGTCAAGGTGTTTAAATGGAACATGGGTTCAATTATTTACTTTTATATATTGATTATGCTTATTGATTCATGATGGAACCCATAGTACTTAACCCTTACTAATTATTTAAGATCACCCTTATTTTTTTTCCTTTCCTAGAAATCTAGGAAGTGTTCTATGAATGATATGTAAGGAAATTATAAAGGGAATAATGATATTATCGAAAAATAAAATTATGTTGTAATTTGTGTTTTCAAATGTAAATTAATACTAAACTATGTATCTAGTTTAGAAATAATTCTAAACTATTCAGTTTTTGGGATGTGATTCCTTGTATCTTTTTCCAAGGTAATAAACCAAACACCAACTCTGGGATACTAGGTTTGGGGTCATTACAGTTGGTATCAGATGAAGTTTAGTAGACAACTTGAGAACTAGATTTAGGAAAACATAGATTAGTGAACATAACCCTATGATAAAATTTGAGGATAAATATATAATACCATAATAATGTTTTGTAAGGTAGATATTATGTAGTTTTTCCTTGTAATATATCCCTTTATGGATACTACAAGTGGATATGGTTTTAGAACAGAGGTACTTAGGGATAATAAATTCAAAAAGGGTGCATTGGGATTGACTTGATCGTCACCTGGTGCATGAAAACGGGTCTTACTACACACCTGGTTTGACACTCATAGGGGATATTCTTAGGATAATTCACATTTTATTTGTAATTAATTATGAAAGATTTGAAAATAAAGATACCCAAAAATAAACCATGTTTATGATTATGAGATTAGACATGAATATTTTTTTAATTAATGTTAATAATTTCACCTTTTTTTTAATTATACATTATTTTTCATAATGATATGATCTAATAAAGTGTATAAAATCATTTAAAAATGGTTCCTATAAGAATGAATGGGAGCCACATCAATACGCTTAATCTAAAGAGTAATAATGATTATTTCTTTGATGGTATTAAGCCAATATCTTGAAGGGAACTAGTCTCCCAAACATTCTTATCACATGAGGACATAATATCATGTGATAACAATATAGAGAAATATTTCTATAAGTATCATTTCTTCTAAGGTAAGCAATAGAAGAAGAGGACAAAAGAGAAAAAATGGATAAAGGGAAGATGAGAAAGAATGATTTTACAACATGTTATAATTGTGGAAAGAAACACATTAGTGGTTGATTAAAATAAATGGGAGTTTGATACAGTGTGGAGATAAAGGCCATGATTCTCATGATTTAAAGGGAAATAAAAAAGTTAGAAATGTACAATTATTTAACTGTAAGGAGATATGACACTATGTGAATCAATGTCTCAAGCATCAAAGGAATATACCTCAAGAAAAACTATTGAATCATGGCCAAGTTTATGATATTAACATAGATGAAGAGGAACATTTAAATCACTTGTTTTTTGATTTAATAATTATATCATATTATTAGTTTATCAATAATATCTTGGTTATAATAAATATGAAATGTTTAAGGATTGTATTGTAGTACTATTCTATTAAAGATTTGAGATCATATGTTGAATGGTACTGATGACCAAGAAAAATCATTTAGTGTAATGTTAAAATTCTTTTAAAACACATGATTAAGGGATATATAAACCTTTATATGTTCCTAATGTTGGGATAATGATGTTGGTATAAAGAGATGATTGATATGGATAATTTAAATTGGATAGTATTGACTACTTTGGGAATGTCTAATGATTTGTTGAAAAAGTTGTTTATACTATCATTTATGGAGTTTATATAATCTATGTATTAAAGAAATTTATACAATAAAATGTGTTTTACTTAAGAAATACATAATAATACATGTTTTCAATAAGGTTTTATGGTAATTCAGGTTATAATCTTGTTTCATGAAAATACAGGATGAAGGTATTCACATGTTTGGTATGTGAAAACTAAGAGCTAATTCACGTTGTTTAGAGGATTAATGGTAATTTCATTTTATAAATTTAGTGAACTCCTTTCTAAAATTTTGAATCTTAATATTTTGGAAGGGAAATATAGTTAACCATTTATGAAATAGTTTAAGTTGAACTTTGGATGAGGTTTTAGAGATTAATTTATTACTTCACCATATAGAGATTCATGCATATTTGATAACTTATGATAACCATATTGGCTTTGGAAAATAGTTATAGATAGATGAAAATAGTTTTAACTCTTTTATGGATAATATGATTAGTTAAAAGTTAATTTTAGTGCTTCATTTATAAAAAAACATTTTGGATATTAATTTTTTAGTGAAAGTGATGAATTGGAAATTGATTGAAGTACAATCAAGGATGAAATTGTTCTTATGAAATAGAAAAATATAAAGTAATTATATTTCCTTATATTCTTATATAGTAAAACAATTCTTCAAATTTTATAAATAGTTCTTGAAGCAGAATTTTTATCCTATTACCTTCATATGTAATGAATTTTATGGTCTTTCAAATCATCATAGATTTATGGTTTTGAGGTCCTTAACTTTTTATTGATCATTTACTTTACCGTGATCAATGAACTCTATCATTCTATATAATTATTTATGATTTTCTTCTATGTCTACACCATCACTTTCCACCAATTTTCTCCTAATTAGAAACCTAGTTATATATAATTCCATTCAACCTTTTTAATTCCCTTTCTCTCTTATTAAGAGGATATTTCATTAAACCTTTTATAATGTGGGTTTCTCAAAAATGGTATTTACAAAATCCAAACCCTTGATTACCAAGATCAAGTTTAAATTATGAGTAAAAAATTTATTTAAGATAGGTAGAATGTAACACCTGAAGATTATAAAATAATAAAATTATATTTGATATCATATGTGACACACAAAACTGAGCTTAAACAACCCATGAAATATATTTCTTTAAATTTAATCTCTTAGATATATTACGGAACACACAACCCCGAGTAAAAGTGAACTGTAATTTAGTATACCATTATAACATAGTTGTTAAATTAGTGAGTATTAATAGTAATAAAAATATTATAAAAATTTTAGTTATCTATTGATTAGAAATAAAATAATAATCGTTTAAAATAAAAATAAATGTTTCCTGAAAAACTTTATTATTCTAAAAGACGGTTTAGTCCCTCTTTGCACACATAATTTAAAATTAATTTTTATCACTTTTAGAAAATTTATTTGATCAAATTAACTTCAATTTTTAAATAAAAATATCAAAATTATATAATTGTTAATTTTTGGTATTTTTATAAAATGTTTAATTTTTTGATGAATAGTGAAAATACTAAATTTTAATTGATAACTCCCATTTCAATTAAATTATTTATAATGCTAAATTATATTTTAAATTAGGTTTAAAGTAAAATTAGATAAATTATATATCTATTAATACAATTTATTAAATTTAAATTATTTTCATATTGAATTTTTATGTTAAAACATTTTAAACTTATGACAATTGTTTCTTTTGAAACCCGTTTTTTCATCATATCTGTGGTATTAATTTTAAATTTAATTATACCACTTATGTTAATTTAATATGGAAAAATGGATTCCATATTTAGAATCAAAAAATGTTTTATTATCTAATAAGGTTAAATTAATTTTTTACCATAACGATTAGTGAAAATTGTTAAAAATTAATTACTGTGATTAAGGTTAAAACGAGGTTTTATGGGTTACATGAACTTGTGTTAAAATTAATTTTACACAAAAATAGGTTTTTTATTAAATAAATTGGAATGAATATTTAGAATCAGTTTTTATAAATTATATAATAAATCTCATTTCAAATTTCACCATAAAGGATGTATTTTCTAGGTAAATATAAAGATACAATTTATAGTTGTAAAAAAACTAAAAAGGTAAAATTGATTAAACTTAAAGACTAAAGAATAACGTTATAAAAAATGTGTTTACTTGGTGTGTTGGAGTATTTTATTTAATATATAATACCTATAATAAATTATTTATCAATTTTGGAGGCACATGGGGGAATAGTGATACCCTATTATTGAATACTTTTGGGTATTTACAATAAATCAACTCCTAAATTTTAAAAGGGAATTCAGTCACATCACTTCTTCACAACTCAAAAGCCATTTGGATCAATAAAACCTTAAACAAATCACTTCAAAAATTCCTTAATATCATAATATAAGTATTATTTTTGGCATAATTCCAACATAAGAAGGTTTTTAGTGCAAACCTAAGGAGGATACTTAAAGAAGAGGTAACATTCTTCAATGAGATTTTTTATTTTATTTTTTCCTATAAATCCTTCAATTCTCATTAAAACATGATGATATAATAACCTCAATATCTTACATATAATTATATGTTATTATGTTAATTTTATGACCAACAACGAACCCCACTTCCATCAAATGAGTTATAAAGTCATCATTCATGTGTACGATGGACTACCACCTCATGAAATGACGTCATTCATTTTTCCATTAAGTCCTATCACGGTTGGGTATTATGATAGATAATATATATATATATATATAAATATATATATGATATATATAAAATAATTATACCTATAGATTCATTATATCATATATTTCTTTTTTTTACTTTCCATTCTATAGGGGATACGATAACGTCGATCGTGTGTATGGAGGACTACTGCCTCGCGAAGCGATGCGATTTATTTTTCATTAACAATTTACATGGAAATTAATAAGTATAAAGTTAATGAATATATAAAATTTAAATGAAATAATTATTATATTCATGAAATAATTATCATTCTTAAAATATAATATATTATTTTATTTTTTACACTAAAAAATGATAACATCATTCTTGTACATGTGCACTACTGTCTTCATGAAACGACATGACTCTCTTTTCATCACCACACCACATGGATGATATATATAAGTATATTTAAATAAATAATATGTTATATATGATATTTTTATTATTTTTTAAAGATAAAAAATTACTTTACTTATTTCCATAATGATCATTGAAAAATGGAAACGTTACTTATGCGCACGTACGCCCTACAGTCTCCATGATTGCAACATAGTTAATTTTTCATAACCATATTTCATTATTGGTTTTAAAATTATAATTTAGGTAAAAATATGAAAAATATTTCATTATTATTATTATAGAGATTATGGAACTATATAATACACACAATAACTAGAACTTTCATGAAAAATCACGAATGATAAAACAAGGCAATTAACACTCAAAATAATGAAAATAATGAAATATTATTAACGAACAGGTGATAATATTTTATAAAGGTATCATATATTATGTTATAAATATTAATAATGTTTTTTATAAGTTAAAAAAATGTTTAAAACTGTTATATAAGAGTTTAAATCACGTTCAGTCAAAAGTAAGCATGAGGTAAGGGATTTCTGCCTCATTTCTTACTTTTGTGATACACATGCCATATTCACCACTAATTTATTTTATGTGATGTATATAATTCCCATTAATGTATTGTATTATTCTTATATTTAAAATTATTTTTATTTACCTATCCATTTTAGGATCTCTCTTTCATGTGGATTATGATTCAATGTTACAAAAGTGGTAAGGGTTTTATGTTACAATCTCATTGTTTATCGGGGTTACTCATGATTATTCTTACAATAATGAAATATTATGATCCATACCTCAAGAAGGTCATGAATTTTTTATAATATGGTTATTCATGATATTTCAAAGTAATAGTACCATTTTCTCCACTCTTTAATAATTAAAATAACTTATGAAATGTTCTTAAGAAAATATGAATTTATTTCTCTCTTTGATTGGAAATACAATTTCTTCCAAAAACATGTTTTCTAAAAGCATTTTAAAAAAAAAATTTACATTAAAAAAATGATTTATTAAATACAATTTCACCCATGTTTCAATTTTTTATTTTTTTAAAGAAATATTCGCGTAGTTTTCAAAAAAATGCTTGTTTGAATTTTAATGAAAATGTGAAAGATATATTTGTTTTAAATTATACGACATATATATAATTTTCTACCATCATGAACTTAAAATGTTTTAAATATTCCTTAATAACTTTTCAAATTTATTTTCAAGGAAAAGTATTTTGAATTTTTTTTATCTTTTTAAAAATTATTTTTAAAATGAAAAGGATATCTTACTCAAGAATTTTTTAAAGATATTTTTATGGAATTTATATTAACCAATGAAAAAACCATTTATTATTATTATAATGGGCATATGTTATATTAGAAAATAAAAAAAGAGATTTGGAGTAATGGTTATATGCTTTATTGATACCATCCTTGTTATTACTCAAGATAATTTATGATCATTTTGACCCAGGAAAGTATTGACATTAACTTATCGGATTCATTTTTTAGTCAATAACTTTCACTTGAATTACTCAATTTCATGTGGAAATTAAATTTCACAATACATATGATTTTCTACACTGAAAGTTATTTTTTTATCAAGGGAAATATTTATAAATCCATATTCCTTACACAATATGACCTGAATAGCCTGAAGACCTTCATTTTTATTGATTTTTGATAACCCCCATTTCATGGGATGAGGGTGAACCCTTACAAGGCTGATAGGATTAGATATTACATGGCCCATAGGATTAAGAGATTACATGACCTGAAGGTCATAGGAAATTCAACCAGACTACAACTATAAGGAACTACCCCTCCCCAACATCTGCATCATGATGGTAGATCTCCACCTTCGCATGACCATCTAGACAGGCTTCCCATTCAATCATAGTCTGGTCTTGATGGCATAGCCACACCCTCTCATTCTTCCAAATCTATTTGGTTTTTCTATGGTGAGTACAATTTCTCTAAATCCTCCTCTAGGGCTGCTCCTTTTTTGTAGAGTCTGTCTAGGGAAACTTCTCTGATCATGAGGACCAAGGGCCTTAAGGTGTCTCAAAGGCCTTATAGGTGGCCCGAAATCCTTACAGACCCAAATTATTGGATGAACCGAAGGCCTTAAGGACTCCAAGCCCAAACTGGTGGCCCAAGGTGAATAGTTCTAGCTATTACAATACTGAATAGTACCTGATATAATAAATTCTACAGTGCATGCTGCAGTTCATGCTACAATACTTCTATAGTACATAGAAATATGACTTCACCTGGTTTCAAACCTGGGTATCATGGATGCACTTAAGGAGTCCTCACCAACTGAGATAAGGCTCATGTGCTTCCTTACACAATATAGATATATAATAGTAAGGCATATTGATTCATGAATTAAATCGATAATTTTATATTTGAGTAATTATTTGGACATGTAGTTAAGGGTGTTTACCATTTATAGAAATCCCCTCGATGTATCAATGGGTCAATTAGGAAAAATCAGTTGGCTAAACCTGATCCGTTTGTACCCAGTAATTTTAAACTGTCTTGTGAAGGGTCTGGAAAATAGATATATAGTTGGACAAAATCGATCAGTTTATACCTAGTTGTTTTAAACTATCTTCAGGATATATCTTAATAGTATAGGTTTCATGTTCCTAATACACTATATCCACTAATTAATCATTTAATTCATTTAGAATTCAGTTATTTTTATTATCTATGTGATTTTCACCATGATATTATCTCCAGATGCATTTAATTCTATGTTTATTGATTAAATGGCATGTGTTTTCAGTTATTTACCTTTCCATATTGATTTTTACTTATCTTATCAAGATATTAATTTTTTTTAAATGACATGTTTGTTCAGATATTTGTCTTTATAATATTAATTATTCTTATTATTTCATGATAAATTCCACTTTACTTAACCCTTACTGAGCATTTGAGATCACCCTTATTTTTTTCCTTTCCCATGAATACATGAAGTTTATTATGGATGATATATAAGGATATTATATAGGTAATAATGATATCCTTTAAAAAATTATTTTTTTTTAATTTGTGTTTTCAAAAGTAATGCAATAATCAAGTATATATCTAGTTTACCAAGAAAACTAAACTATTTGTTCCTTCAGGATGTGATTACTTGTATCTTTTTCCAATGTAATAAAGTAAACACCAGATCTATCCTATTAGGGTTGGGGTTATTACAATAATATAGTTCATTTATATTATAATTCACAACAAACTTCAGGAACCTTTTTAGTAGTGATTGTAGAATGAAATATGTGGCCAATTCAAGCTTAAGGTTTGAACCTAGTCTCTCCAAGTCATTGAAATAACTAATCATATTAAGTAAATTAGTGGTGATTGAAGTTAATACTATCATAGTGTAGTGAAAAATATCTCTAGACACTTTATACTTTTCATTTATTTCTTTCTCCTGATAAATCCTTTAAGGTGATCAATCATTTTATAGGTAACCATGATCTCATGTTATTTCTACAACATTGACTCCATGGTAACAATAATGAGTGTGGAAACTTCCTATGCATATTTTACAAGCTTATTATAGTTATATAAATCCTTTTATTGAATATATTTTCCAATTGGTTTCTCTGGAAGAGGTTATTCCAACACATAGAAATTTATTTATTGTTTTAGAACTATTCTTAAATTATGTTACTAGTCAAGGATGTTTCTACCACTTAGTTTTTTCTTATCAAGGGTATATCTCAAGGTAAATTTTGAATATGATTCAATTTTTCAACAACATGTTCTTTTATCAGATGATCATCAAAATTTATAACAATTAAATAAGGACTTTTATTATATGGGATCCCATTAAAATATTTTATTTAATGACTATCAAAATTTATCCATTCATCTGAAATCATAATCATTAGGGTTTCTATAATAGTGTAACTTAAATAAAATTCCAAGAATAATCCATCAAAGGAAAGTCAAGGGATAATCATGTTGAGCTCCACTTACCCAAAAACATAATACAATGTTACTTATAGATTTATTTCCTTACATAACAAAATCTAGGGGTGCTTGTGTTGAGCTTGACAATACCCGATTGAATTATTGAGTTCTTAACAAGTGCCTCTTTAGAAGGAATATCATACTTAATATTTTAAATGGAATTTAATATCAATATATTATCTAATATTATTATATTTATTTATGTATTATTTTATATATTTATCTTAGAATCATATTCCCTCCACCAAAAAAATATTTTCCAACCTTATTGACGTGTAAAACTTCACACAACCCACAAGTTTGTGTTACTTACCTATAAATAGAAGACAAAAATATTCATACATATCCTAATGTATCATATGCATAAGGTATATAAACTTTTAATGAAAAGGAATAAATTTATATGAAATTGAAAATATCCATACGAGTAAGCTTAGATCAACAGATAACCAACCCCATTCATCTTTCTAGACAAAGCATTATCCTCTAGGATGGTAGGTGGTCTGACCCCAAGTCCCTCTCCATGGGGAGACTTCACTCAGGATAGAATTCAATTCATTGAAACTATAAAACCTAAAATTCATAAAATATATTCAAAAACTAAATTAATGTTCATAAAATCAATTAATAACTAAGGTCATGGTAGATGAAAAACTAAATCCATTGTCATAACAATCATGTAATATGAAACTTTATCTCACGGAAGTAGTTTGAAATTTTAACTAAAGCATACATGATTCATAATATAAATAGTTTATAAATATAAATAAAGAAAGGAATAATATTTAAATAAATGTATAATTCAAATATTTAAACATGAGATAAATATTTTTGAACAATTCATAAAAAAAATCTAATTATAATATTTTCATAATTTTATCTTCATATTATGAACATTCCATAATTTTGAATATAAATAATTTATATTAATCTCAATATTAAATATTAAATATTATTTATTATATGTATTTTAACTTTAAATATATTATATTTTATGAATTAAAAAAAATTATAATCAAATTTCTATTATGTACACATTTTACATAATCTAATATCATATAATTAACATTATTTAAACTATAATAAAATAAATCATAAAAAATATTTTTATGTATTTTAAATAATATCCAAATAATGGACCTTTAATTCTAATAATTTAAATTAATTAATTTTGAATAATTTATGATTTTAAATATAAACCTTTTATATTTTATCATTAAAGGTAACCAGGTTGTTAACTTTACGCAACATCAGCTTTTTGTTGACAATGGCGCAACTAGGGGTCTACCCTTATGCTACATCAAGTTAGACCCCTCGCACTAAGGAAGCTCATGTAGGGGTTAGCCCAATTGGACTCATGTTAGGGTAGTTCCATATCTAACATTAGGGTAGAACTGGTTTTGTTGATGTAATATAAGGGTAGACCCCCAGCCGTATCAAGGTTATCAAATAGTCGGCACTGCATAAAGGTAACAACCCAATTACCTTTACGCATTCATGATGTGTAAAGGTAATGCCTCATTTAACTTTATACATCCCTAAATTGTAAAGGTAAACCATTTTTAAACTGAATTTCTAGTATTAAAAAAATGTTACTATATTCTTTGGGGTTTCTTTATTTCATGCATGTTTTCACAAATCTAACACTTGGGGTTTCTTTGATACATATAAAGGGAATTAAAAAAGTATGATAAAAATTATTAGTCGAACTGATATGCGATATATATGAAAACTAAATATATAGAAAGAAATTAAGAACACTATAGAACCACATTTCATTCACCATAGAAACTAAAATGTATTGATCTTCATCTGATATGTTTGATGAAGATCTTAAAGTGGAAAAAAGATTCCCACCTCCAGAGGTATCGAAAAGAAACCTAAATCTCTCATTGTATGGGAGGGATCATTCTTCACCAATAGTGTGATAGAACCTCATTGTAAAAAGGGTGTATAATATGATAGATTCAGGTTATAGAGAGGTTCATCTAAGTATGAGGGATCTCCTATGCCTCTTCCATCGCATGGTGGTGGGATTTATAAAGATCTCAAGGACGCTCTTTGGCAGTGAATGCATTAACTCATGTGTTAATAAAGTATGAGTTAGTTCATAAAATATTCATACATCATAATAATTGATAAAAAAAATTCCCCTCATGTCACAACTCTTATAAATAATCTTTAATGATAGCTAAGGTGGTGAGTTGAATAGTTTTCCAATTGATATTTCCATCATAGCTAGTATAAAATTATATATCCTATTATACAAGATTTTTTTTCATGAAATAATTAAAAAATATATAATATATATATGAGGATTTAGGGAATATATCTCCATCAAAATCCACCTTAAAAAACATTCATCTAATATATGTTCTTCTCTTTACTCATTACTCTTCATGTTCAACAATCCTTGAATGGTTTCTTCAACAAACATCTATCTTTTCCCCAAGATTTAAACATCCATAAATATTTTATTTAATAATAGTCATTAAGAATGTTTACAAAACACTTTAACATCTAGATTCACCACTATTGTGAAAACATTAGGAGTCACAATGATAGAATGGATTGCAAATGAATAAATGAATGAAAAAAGAATAAGAATAAGATAACATGAAACAATGATTTACATGGTTCAAGAAATAATACCTATATCCATGGAGAGGAAGAAAATTCACTATGATCAGGAGAAGAATTATAAGGATATTTCTAGTGTTTGAGACACACATAGAAACCCTATCTTGAATGAGATAATAAGTAAGATGATGTAACTATTCTACCAACTACACAGTAAGTCCACCATTCTATAGTGATTAGTAGCTGGAAGTCTATGGAGCTACAATACTGTTGTATCTAAAGTCTGAGATGATATAGTAACTATAAAAAGTCCTCACTTATACATTTCCTTATCATTGTCACCTGGTCATCTATGCTATAGTTGGGTCAGAGTTTCTATGGTGCCTAAAAATTGGGTAGGGGACCTTCAACCCCCGTACCCCTAAGTAGATACACGTTTCCCCTACAACCCTTAATGACCTCATCACTGAGGTTAAACTATGATAGTTAAAATATGGTTTGTAGTATAAACCACTAGAATTCGACCTAACTTCGTCCAAATAGATTGATCTACACCATTTAAACATCCAATACATTTTTAACATGTTATAGATAGTTTGTCTTCCTCTAACAACACTACTCATTTATTTCCATGAAGACTAACTCAAAAATCATCATATATTAGGAGATTATAATTAATCAACAACATAATTCTCCTTTTCCCATTAAATTATGGTTAACCTCTTCATCTTCTTTGGGTGGATCCTTCCTTTATCACCCAACCCTCCAATACATACACATTGAAATGCTGATTTTAAAAAATACAAATAATAAAAAACATTGCATAGTTCAATATGCCCCTTTATGTTTATTTTAAATAACAATAATTACTTCACAAAAAATAAGGTAAATATTTTCTTCTTTTATCCTTATAGTATTCCTTCTCCCCTTATTGGTAATGAAAAAAAAGGTCTTTGTGTAAGGGAAAAATTCTGATTATCTCTTCAGTTTCTTGGATTATAAAAATCATCTTCTCCCATTTGATCTCACTCTTTATTTGTTCTCTTCCTTGTTGAGATAATTAGTCAATTTATCATGAGATATGTGTGGAATAAAATTTTTCTTAATAATATTCCATCAATTAATTAATTCAAATTATATATGGGATATCCTTATATAGAAAAAATATTGGCCAATTTAGATAAAAAAGTTATCCATACACTTTCCTCAATGTGATACCCACTATGTCTTCACTTTTTTAGGGTTTTTATAACTATATTTTCAAGGTATTTTATAAATAGTAAATAAAATTCAACAAACACATCAAAAAAATTCAATTGGAAGTATATTTTACTCATTTTTGTTTTAAAATCACCCCTTTTTTACAAGATTTATCATAATAAAATAGAATAGAAAAAATAGATCACCAATCCTCTTTCTTCAGTTTCTTCACATCAACCCATAATTATAGATTTAATAGAAATAATTAAACTATGGAAACTTCACTTCTCTATTATCTCCCCTTTAATGGATACTCACCAATAAACTTCATCATGGAATGTTTTTCTTTAAAAATAACATCTAATAATCAATAAAGATAGTTAAATATTGGTACCAATTTATATATGATAAATGATTTATTGTTAATGATATATATTGATAACATTTGACATTTTCCATTATGGTTAAATATTATTCACTGTATAGCATCAAAATATTCAACAATTCTACTATTTTATTTTTTAACTTCAATTCCCAATATAAATTAACAAAAATAGAAAAGTATGGGAATAAAATGATTATACATCAACTACTTAATTATAGGAACATAGATGAGACTTGGATATCAACCCAGAAACCCCTTTCATTATTGTTATAAAATTTAAGGAACTCTTCAGTATCTCTTTAGTTTTTTCTTCTATATTTTTAAATCATTATGAAGCAAGGATTTCTATTTCTTTTCAACTTTCTTCTTAACTGAAAGAATATTATTTAATTTATCTATCAATAAACTTTTACTCCTTTATGTCTCATCCATTTTTGTATACATTTAAAATTATTTTCTCCATATGGCTAAGAATTATTTTGGAACATTCCCAACATTATTTTTGTGTATTGACTATTTTATTATTGTAACAATCTTGGAAATTTGAGCCACTAGTTTTTTCCATTTTATTTTTAGAAACTATTATATAGATTTTAGGTTACCCTTCATGGACATACTCTCAAACTCTTCATTAGGATATCAACAACATAACTAATCTTGATATCTATTTCCTATATTTATTCTTTCCTCATTACTTCATTCTCACTTCCTTTTTAATAATGTTCATGGAAAATTTGTAACAATCCATTATGTGGACCTTTTTTACCACAATAGAAGCATCTATTATTTGGTTAAAAATAATTTTAATCTTTCTTTTCTGACTTCTAGAGAGTATATTACTTAGATTTATTCTTATGTTTACTTCTCAAGTATGAATTATCTTCTTTTATCACATTCTTTATTTGTAGTTATGGAAATATATTTAAATTATTTTATTCATTTTACATTGATGGTACATACCAAAATTCATTATAACTATGTAATTTTTTGTTATAGTAATCCTAGAATTTATCAAGTGATTCAAATATGTTCATATAGGATAGATTATGATTCTTCTATGAATACTACTTTCCTCTTACAAGTCTCTTCTAAATTTCAGCTTTTCTCCTATTAAATATAGGCCTTAAATCAATTTTATAAGTAAAAATATTGTGAAAATATTCAATATAATTGTGTCCAAACCTCTAATAATACTAATAGCATCCCATAAATATTTTTCCTTTAATTTTTGTAATAGTTTGGCATGAATTTACATCTTGTGAACCTTTTTTTGGACCAAAAGACCAATATTTTAAGCTTTATTTGAAGATTTTTTCTTCTTATATGTACTCACATACACCGTTGTTTATATGGTGGGTTTCTCATCATTTTTTCTCCACAAAATTTTATTATATTTTTATTTTAGTAATATAATAAATAGTGAAACAAAATTATGACTTAAAAACATTTTCAATGTTATGGATCTTCTTTATATATGAGCATGTAGTAGATTGTTGATGGGGGTGATCTCAAGAAATTTTTTCCACCAACTTATATATCTTTAGAAGAAAGAATCTTATCATAGTTACTTGTGGTAGATGTTCTGTTCTCAGTGGATTATTAAGATTTTGGATGGGTGAATTTCATATTTCTTACATTTACATCTAACTCAATACATTTGATATTAATAATGTATTTACGATATTTAAGTGATTTAACCCTATATTCACATTTTATTTTTAAATTATTCATCCTATCCTCATGAATATCTTATAAAGAAATATTAAGGACTTTTATCTTCCTTGTTTTAGATTTCATATGGGTTTACTTGAGATTCATAAAGACCATGTGTGAAAATTTTCCAATTCATGGGCCAATATAGAAAAAAACTTCTCACTCAAAATATTCTCTCTCTATAACCGATTTTCTTCTTCCATGGATAAAAATCACATATATTCTTCTTCATTGATAAGAAAGAGAATCTATTTTGTATACTTCCCATATATAAAAACTATACCATATTTTCCCTTGATGATATAAGTTTTCTTGGTAAACTTTATTGCATTCCAAAATTCACACAGTTTACTAACACTTAGGAAGTTCTGACTGATACCTTTTATAACTAAGACATCTATACATCTCATATTTTCCCCAAAATTTATTTTTCCTGAAGCCAATTATTTTTAAACCTTTATCATCTAAAAACCTGATGACACCTTCCTTGTCATTATTGATGCCTATGAAAAGATCCTTATTTCTCATTACAATGGATGTTAATACTCTATCATATATCAAAATACTAGTGCGATTTGATTCTTTAAGGTAAATCTCTGCAACCACTACATGATTAACAATTTTCTTCTTGATTCATGTTTTTATCTTCACACATGGTGTCTATAAACATGCTTTATTTTTTTTTCAGAGTATGATGGGACATATTTTTCTTATAAATATCTAAAATGATTTTTCTTTTTCATGCCCTTTGATAATTCTATAAGATACTTAATATTAAAACTTTGGGTCTACTTTGAAAAATTCCTCTACATTATTGATGAGAAATATCTGTCCATGTGTCCAAATTATCCTCATAAAAAATAGTGACCATCAAAAGAATGCTTGAAATATTTACCTCTATTTGAATGCCTCTATTTCTCTTGTTACCTTTAGTACTTCTTGGATATGGAACAAATATTTTTGGAATGTACGATATCTCAAAAATAATAAAACCTAGTTTTAGGTGTAGTCCTATGTGTCATTATCATAGAATTCACTATCCCTTAGGTTCTATGAATATTGTGATTCATACCCAAATAAAAATTCAACTTTAGAGTGGGTTCTTGTGGTCTTCCATTAACCATCACTACATTCTATTTATGATTAATCCCCATACCAACCTTTTCATTCAGATATGAGCTTTAATTTTACTGATAGTTTATTTCCTTTTCAACTAGACCTCTATTCTTGAATTTCACTTTTCATATCACCTATGTTATATTCTCTCCTAATGTCATACCAGGAGTTAAAAGTATTTCATAATATTAAACATTTAATCATATTCCTAAAAATTCATCCTCTAAACCTTTGATATGTTTTACCCACTCATTCACCATCTTAGTAAAATTATTGATGTACCTGGTTTGTTCTTAAATTTTTTTATCTAGTATACAAAAACTTCTATGAGTTTTCTAGCTTTAAAAATTTGATATTTTCAATTTTTTCCTTTATCTCAGACTTCTTCTCTTCTTATTGTTGCATATAGAGTTTGGAATCATGAACCACTCTGTTGGATTTTTTCATTTTGGATCTCTAGACATCTATTTCATCAAAAGTTTCCTAAATATTAACTTGAAGATCAACTCATATTTCCACTACTCTTTAAAAAATGTCTCTCTCTTATATTTTTGGGTAATCCACATAAATACAACTACATATTTTTCCTTATGATCTTTTCAATTTTTAATTTCTTCCACCTCACTTTCTTTTGAACAATTATCTTCTTGTTAAAACAGGTTATTATAATTTAATAAGTTATGCTTAATTCTTATCTTACCTTCCACATTATCTAAAAACTTATTCATGGTAATTTCACCATCCTCATAATTATCTTGGAAATTCTTGGGTCACTTTGAAACAAGGTACCCAATTTTTTTACATAAAAAGAACACAAGTGGAATTATCCCTTTAAATTTTTGTTCTCCCCTTTTTTGATTTCAAGAAAGGAATTAAATGAATTCATAAAACCCTAATTATTATTATATATCCTCCATGACGAGGTTCGTTATTTCTTTGAATTCCACCTCTTTAGAATTTACCTTTTCCACAGCCTCATTATCATCATTTCTCATCTCTTATGTGATAAGAGTATTATGAAAAATACAGTAGTGAAAAAACGTTTAACACATCAGAATTTTTCATGTTGGTTCTATATAACCAACATGCAAAGATATACAAATAGATTTACCTCGTCGGTTATACAATAACCAACATGCTAAATCTATGAGAATCAATTTTTTACATCAGTTATTTTATAACTGATGTAAAAAATACTGAGACTAGCTTTATCACATTGGTTATAAAATAACTGATGTGAAATATCGATTCTGGGCGCTTTATCACATCGGTTATTTTATAACCGATGTGATAAAGAAAATCTCGGAAATTTATCATGTCAGTTATTAAAGAACCGACGTGATAAAGCACCATTTATAAGGTCGGTTATAAAATAACCGACGTGGTAAATAATTTTCTACATCAATTATTAAATAACTGATGTTATAGACATAAAAAAATAGTTTATCATGTATGTTATTAAATAACAAACTTGATAAAGATTTTAAATGATTTATCACACCCCATATTTAGTCATTTTGTTTTATTTGATAGGGAGACCTGTGGCTCATCTCTCTCACGTAGAAAACCTAGAAAGGATTCTTTGAAGTCGTGCCCTCCAACCTCATTTTCCCAAAATCATTAATCATATTTATTATCACCAGATCTGTGGCTTTTATTTTTTATTTTTCACAATGCCCTAAACTAATTTTTTGAGATGTTATTTTATATCTTTGTTCTTACTATCATGTTAAGTTTCAAAGTGTTCATTTATACCATGCTAAATTATTTTCTGGTAAAATAAATCATGGAAGTGATATCACACGAGTTTACTTTTTTTTTTGTGTTCTATCATGCGTGTGAGAACGTACAAGGGGTGTCTAAGGGGGTGGGGTGGGGGGGATGTCCAAGTGGGTGGAGGGAGTCTAGGGGGGGTGGCGGGCTGTCCAGGGGGTGGGGCTGTCTAGGGGGTGCCCAAGGGGGTGGGGGGTTTTGTCCAGGGGGTACGGGGGCTGTCCAAGGGGGTTGGGGGTGTCTGGGGGGGGGGGTGTCCAGGGGGTGAGGGGGATGTCCAAGGGGTAGGGGTGTCTAGGGGTGTGTGTGTGGGGGGGGGGGGGTCTAGGGGGGTGAGTGGACTGTCCAAGGGGTTAGGGGGTGTCCAGGGGGGTGGGGGGTGTCCAGGGGGGGGGGGCTTTCCAGGGGGTGGTGGGGCTCTCTAGAGGGGTGGGGGGGGGGTGTCCAAGGGGATGGTGGTGTCCAGGGGGTGTCTAAGGGGGTTGAGGTGGTGTCTGGGGGGGGGGGGGGGTTAGGGGTCCTTCCAAGGGGGTAGGGATGTTCAGGGGATGAGGGGTGTCCAGGGGGTGAGGGGGCTAGCCAGGGGGTGGGGGTGTCTAGGGGGGGGGGCGTCCAATGGGGTAGGGGGTGGGGGTGGTGTCCATGGGGGGTGGAAGGTTTCCAGTGGGGTGGGGGGTGGGGTGTCCAGGGGGTGAGTTGGCTATCCAAGGGGGTAGGGGGTATCCAGGGGTGTTCTGAGGGGTGGGGGGATGTTTAGGGGGTGGGGGTGTCCAGGGGGTGAGTGGGCTTTCCAAGGGGGTCGGGGGTGTCCACAGTGGTGGGAGTGTCCAGGGGTGGGGGGTTGTTCAGAGGGGTGGGGGGCTATCCAGGGGATGGGGGCTGTCCAGAGGGGTGGGGGGCTCTCTAGGGGGTGGGGGGCTATCCAAGGGGGTGGTGGTGTCCAGGGGATAGGGGTGGTGTCTGGGGGGGATTTCTAAGGGGGTAGGGGTGTCCAGGGGGTGGGGGTGAGGGGTGGTGTGAAGGGGGGTGAGGGGGCTATCCTGTGTGGTGGGGGGTGTCCATGGGGTGTCTAAGGGGGTAGGGGTGGGGTGGTGTCTAGGGGGGTGGGGGTGTCTAGGGGGTGGGGGGTGGTGTCCAGGGGGTGAGTGGGCTATCCAAGTGGGTAGGGGGTGTCCAGGGGGTGGTGATGTTCAGGGGGGGGGGGGGTTTCTAGAGGGGTGGGGGTACTATCCGGGGGTGGTGGTGGTGTTTAGGGGGTGTCCAAGGGGGTGTGTGTGGGGGGGTGTCCCATGGGGTAGGGTTTAGATAGCCCCCTCACCTCCCTAGACACCACTCCCCCACCCCCTGGACACCCCACCCCCTTGGACAACCCCCACCACCCCCTGGACACCCCCACCCCCTTGGACAACCCCTACCCCCTTGGACAGCCCCCACCACCCCCCTGGAAAGCCCCTACCCCCTTGGAAACCCCCTATATATATATATATCCCAATGGTTTCATTTAAACCGTTGGCATATTTTAACTTCAGGTAGTCTATACCAACGGTTCCTATAGAATCATTAGTATAGGTCTATTGCAACGACCATCATGCTAACGGTGTGTGAAACCATTGGGGTATTCTATCCCAATAGTTTCAGGGGAGATTCCAATGGTTTCAAATTTTTGGGATAGTTGTAATTTTCAATAGTGAATGTATACATATTTCAATATTTATACTTCATATTTCTTTTTTACAGAAGGGTTAATTTGATATCCAGTTGCACCAGGATGTATTCTTTGTGTACCTTAAGAAGAAAGGATCCAAGATGAATTTAAAACTATTATATCTATCTGTATATATTTTTTAAAA
This sequence comes from Viscum album, assembly GCA_963277665.1. Taxonomy (NCBI): domain Eukaryota; kingdom Viridiplantae; phylum Streptophyta; class Magnoliopsida; order Santalales; family Viscaceae; genus Viscum; species Viscum album. The sequence continues at coordinate 323,529,754 of OY728153.1, read as the reverse complement.
TCATTTTCATTCATATATTTTTCAAATACGTATACATTTTTTTTATATTTCAAAATTATTTTACTTTTAAATTATGATATTTTTCATAAAAAATATAAAATTGGCTAATCATAACAAGATATATAATTTTGATATTTGTTATAGGTAATTATGAGTCGAAGTTGGATTAAGGAACATTGAATGAGTAATGAATATGAGGAAGGCATTGATGCATTTTTGGAATTTTCTAAACGAAATGTTCCAAGCAGTGACATGTTTTTCTGTCCATGCCTGAAATATTTGAATATGAAGAAGTTGAAAAGTAGAGACATCAAAGATCATATAATTTTTCATGGTTTTAATCTGAGTTAAAACCCTTGTATTTGGCATGGTAAAACTGGACACAATGTTAGATCTATTGATGATGATGATTTGCAAGATGGTAACTCTGATGGAATTGAAGAAATGATTTCTGATATTTCAGAAGAACAAATTGAGATTGAACCGACAGTTTCACATCTATATGGTGATGTTGAAAAACCATTATATCCTAGTTGTATGGATTTATGGTTTTGTCGGCGATGTTAAGATTGATTAACCTAAAGGCAAAACATGGATGGAGTGACAAAAGTTTTACAGAGATGCTTCAATTGTTGAAAGAAATTCTTCCAAAAGACAACGATCTTATAGATTCATATTATAAGGACAAGAAAATATTATTCCAATTTGATTGGGATACAAGAAAATACATGACTTTACGAATGACCGTATGATATATATGATGGAATATGAATTTCTGTCAGAGTGTCCTAAATGTGGGACATCACAGTATAAGTTGAAAGAAAAATCACAAGATAATGTAGAGATTACAAAGATCCCTACCAAGGTATTTTGGTATCTTCCTACAATTCATCATTTGAAACATTTATTTCCTAATTCACATGATGCAAAAATTTTAAGATGGCATGCTGATGAGCGGACATGTGACGGAAGAATATGACATCCAGCTGATTGTCCACAATGGAAGAAAATTGATGAGTAATATCCAACATTTGGAAATGAAATTAGAAATCTCAGACTTGGTTTGTGCATAAATGGAATGAATCCATACCGAACCCTCAGTATCACACATAGTTCATGGCCTGTTTTATTGGTAATTTACATCCTATCTCCTAAAGTTTGTATGATGTGAAAATACGTCATGTTGAGTATAATGATCTCTAGTCCAAAGCAACCCGGAAATGATATTGATGTTTTCTTTTCACCATTGATTGATTATTTGAAACTTTTATGGGAGGATGGTATTAGGGTGTATGATTATTATAAAATATAATATTTTCAAGTGCATGCAGTGCTTATATTCACTATAAATGACTTCCCAGCGTATAGAAAATTTGTCTAGATACAGTGTTAAGAGCCATAAATCATGTCCAATTTGCAAACAATAGACTTCATATTGTCAATTTCATCATGGGAGGAAAACATTATACATGGGTCATTGAATTTTTTTACCTATGGATCACTCTTATAAAAGACTAAAAAAGGTATTCAATGGCTCACAAGAATTTAATATTTCTCCAAAACCTCTATCCCCTGATGTGTATTTTGAGAGGGTGAAAAACCTTGATGTGTCATTGGGAAAGACACATAAATCTGGAAATGATAGACATATTTGGAAGAAAAGGTCAATATTTTTTGAGGTACCATATTAGAGATATCATGAAGTGAAACATAATATTGATGTCATGCACGTGGAGAAGAATATTTATAATATTTTGATTGGAACATTGTTAGATATTAAAGGAAAGAATAAAGATGGATTGATTGCAAGATTAGACTTACTATCAATGGGAATACATTTGGAGTTAGCTCCCACTCCTAATGGAAGACCAACATTTCTTCCCCCAGCTTGTCATACATTATCTAAGAGGGAGAAAAATAGATTTTTTCAGTGTCTTCATGATATCAAAGTGCCTCAAAATTATTCTTAAAATGTAAATTTTTTGGTCTCCTTGAAGGATTTGAAGTTGATAGGTATGAAATATCATGATTTTCACATCATGATGCAACAAATTCTACTAGTTGAATTGCATAAAATATTGTCCATCTTGGTTAGAAATACTATAATGAAGTTGTGTTATTTTTCAATTCAATTTGTAATAAGGTGATTGATGTGAATGCTTTGAACATTTTGGAAAAGGATAAATTTTCTATACTTTGTAAATTGGAAATGTATTTTCCTCCATATTTTATTGATATAATGGTGCATTTAATGGTTCATCTGGTTTGAGAAATGAAGCTTTGTGGACCAGTTTATCTTCGTTGGATGTATCCTTTTGAAAGGTATATGAAAATATTAATGGGGTATGTTAAGAATCCATATCAACCTGAAGACTCCATTGCTGAAAACAATATTTCTGAGGAGGTTGTGGAGTTTTGTATGAGCTACTTAGCTATGGAAGAGCACTTAGGTTTTCCTCTATCTCACCATGAACGAGTTAATAATGAGGCTAGGGGGATTCTTGGCTTAGAAGTCAAATCATTGTCAGATGAATAGACAAAGAAGGTAGAATTATACATCTTGAATAATATAGCTGATGCTCAACTGTATATCACATTGCATAATAATGAGTTGAAACAATGTCATCCAAATAAGAAAGAAATGTGGATTTTGAATGAGCACAACAAAACATTTTTTCCATGGTTTAAAAATACCTTGATCGGTAGATCAGATGTATCAATGAAATTAAGATGATTAGTGGGTGGTCCAAGTTTAAATGTGATAACATGGTCCGAGTATGACATTAATGGCTATACATTTCATACAAAAGCTCACGACAATAGAAGTGCAGTTTAGAATAGTGGTGTATTGGTGTTTGTAGAAGAAATGCATTTTTTGAGTTCTAAAGACAAAAACCCAATTTCTACATCAAGTTCATATTATGGAGTTATAGAACAAATATGGGAGGTTGATTACTTTAAAATTAAATTTCTTGTTTTTAACTGAAAATGGTTTATCGGTAACAACAATGTCAGACATGATGAATTTGGAATGACAGTTGTTAATTTGAATAGATTAGAAGACACAACAGATTCTTTTATAATGGAAGCACATGAAAAATAGATTTTCTATGTATTTGATCAATCAGATATACAACTGTCTATTTTTTTACAAGGGAAAGAACAATATGTTGGTGAGGATCAACTTGATGAAGATTCTAATTTATGAGAGATCCCCACTTCCATGGAAATATTAACAGAAAATAATGATGATCATGTTGAAGACATGGTTTGTACCATAAATAACGATCATGATAAAGGAATTTGAAAAAACAATCTATTGGTACATTCCTAATTTTATAGGTAACATATGATTTTTTCTTTTTTACACTTACTATTTTCATAAAATGTTAGATATTTTAATTTTTTTCTTTATTAAAACACTCATTAAAACAAATAAGTAGAATTTTTTGTTTATTTTAATTTTTTTTAGTTTAGTTTATCATGTTTACCATTATATAACTTATATATCTATTGATTTTGTTGAATGGAAATTACTTTACCATGTTTATCATGTTTATGATGTTTACCAGAGGTTACCATAGTTTACCTTTACGTAACTTATATATTTATTTATTTTGTTGAATGACAATTACACAACCATGTTTACTATGTTTACCATCTTTACCATTGTTTAACATGCTTACCAAATTTACCATGTTTACTATTATATAACTTAGTTCAGTTGTCAATTTTTTGTTTACATTAGTATTGTAATATTTTAATTTTTATATTTGTGGACTAATGTTTGATTTTTTTATTTGAAGGATAATGATAGATCAATCAATTCATTAACCACATGATTCTAGAGATGAGCATCATGATCATACCTCTGGAGAAGAACATTCACATGCTCCTATTGATGTTCCCCAATCTTCATCATGTGCTACCATAACAACAAAGAAGAGTTCAAGAGTTGGTAAACGTGGCTACACACATTTACCAAAATTATCACTTGCCCAAGCTAGGACCAGAGGATACTAATTGATTTTGATGAGATTGATATTTCTAGAGGTCCAAATGAAAAACATTTTAAGAGTTTTGTATTAACCCAGGGTAAAATAAAAGTAAGCATTATTTATGATGATTGTAGAAGTGTAGACAAAGCAATAATATCTCAGTTGTGGGAGAAGATTTTTGAATGATATTTTTCTATAGTTTGACTAATATTTAAATGTTTCTAGTATAATATGTTTTAACTCTTATTTATCAGATGAAATTTGATATTCATAACACTGGAGGAGTTAGGAAGAAATGTTTATAGATGGCTGCCAGGAGATGGAGGGATTTCCAATCAACCCTCACATTTGATTTCATTTTTGGTCATAGGAATCATGACAATCCATGTCATATATATCCTTTCATAGATGAAGACATATAGAGTCAATTTTTTGAAAGTAGAAAAAAAGATTCATTTTTGGTAAGGGAAATGTAAAATTTTATAAGATTTATTATATAAATGATCTTATTAATGTTTTGTTAATGATTTATTATTCTTAATTTACAGAAAACAAGGACATCTCATCAGGATATCCAATTTAAAAATGTATACCCTCAAAGTTTATCTCAAGGAGGGTATAAATTATTGGAAGAACAAATGATGGCAGGAAAATTTAAAAAACTAAGAGATGAGTCTTCAATATATGGAGAGGTTTCCCCTCCATCCCCTCCACCTAGATATGAAAAATGGAAGAGAGCTCAGATGGGTAAAAAGGAAAAACATCTTTTAGAATAATCGAGAATCGTAGCTGAGAGGATTGTAAGATATTTATTTTATTATTTAAGTTAATTATATTATTTATATAATTTGAATCATTACAGAAATTTTCAATTAATTAATATAAGATTCTCTTGAGGACCAGAGCTCACAGGGGGTATTTACAGCTGCTGGGAGGCAAGATATATTATCTACAGCATTGGAAAAACCTGAACACCCCGGTTGTGTACGCGGATATCCGAGGAGTGTATTAGTAAGAAAAGTGTTTCCACACTCTTCAAATTATTCCATTGAGGGTGTTTATAAAAAAATAGAATCCTTGGAGATTGACGTTAATAATATTAATGTGATGATAGAGGAAAATATTAGAGCGTCAGTACATTCTATGTTTACAGACATGCAAAGACACTTTCAGATTGCAGCTCCCACTCTTCCACCTCCCCCTGTAGACCCCATAATTTATCCTCCACCTCTACCATTAGCTCCCAATCCCCCACCTTAGCCTATAGACCCCATTTTTTATCCTACTCCTACACCACAACTTTCTACTTATTTTGAGTTGTATGTTGATGATCCTCACCATCATATAGTTTCATATGGGCTGATATATTGTATAGGAGATACAGTTCATCATCAATAATTAGAGGTAGAGCATCATAGGATCACTGTACATGATATTATAGATAGATCATCTTGAATACCATTACCTACAAATGAGGTGATGATAGTTGGACATAGTATCGACCAGTTTTTAGTTTAGCCATCTAGACTTCTACGACTCATTACCCTAGAGGTATGTATGTTATATCTTTTATTTTATTTTTTATTAAAATTTTAACATTTGAAAAATAATATATTTTTCTATTTATTTTTACTAGAATACTTCAAAGGTAATGAAATACTATATATACATCAACAAAGATAAATGGCTATGACATCAGATACAGATTCTAGTGGTCTTGACCGATTTTCAAGATATTCATATTTTTTTGGCAGATCATTAGGTGTTTCCATTGGAAGATCATGTTTGTGGATGTGCAATCAATGTGGGGATTATGAAAAATTATATCATGGATCTTGTTATAAGAGATAATTTTGGGCATCAACATGGTGAAATTTTTTTCCATGTTAGTCTTAACACCTTTCCCTACATTATATTTATTAAAAATGTATACTTATGTCTGTTTTGAATTTGGTATCTTTATAACATGTGTGATAAGAATGAGCAGATAGATGTATATGGATTCATGGATCGACAATTGATTTCCCCTAAAGGACATGTATTGGATGAGGAATAAAGAAAACATTATATTGCTGAAAGATTTGAATAGAATATAATCACACAGTATTGGATGATTCCTTTTTGTGAGTGGTATGAAACATATATCTGGAAAAGTGTTCATTATATTTTAACATAAAAAACCACTAACAATAAATTTAATTTTATATCAGTGATCATTGGATGATAGGTGTTTTTTGTCCAAGGGATAAAACACATTATTGGATATGCTCTGCCTATGGCGATGTGTGGGAAAGTTTTCAGAATATGTTGGAAAAGTAAGTTTCAATTTCTTAATAGTTGTTTATATTATAATGAATTTTAAATTTATCCCATTTGTATTATTTTCTAACAGGGGATGGGTCTACTTTTGAAAAAAAACAAAGAAAAAGAGTGCCAAGATCAAATATGTAAAAGTAAAGGTAAATATCCATTTATAATTTGTACTTTTTGATGTATTACATAAAAATGATATTTTTAATTGACACTCATTTAAACAGAATTTTCTTGAAAAACAAGGTGTCATCAAATGTAGATATTATATGTTAAGATTTATGTATGAAATATTTACAACTAGAACACTTGTGAAGTTTGACATGGTAAGATTTCTTTATAAAATTTGTCACAATATTTCATTTGATTTATTCATTATACATGTTAACTACTATCATTTTAATTTGTATCTATTTAATGAACTTCAACCCTATAGTTATCAAGAGGTCAAACACTTACAAGTGGAATGGTCAAATTATTTTATAGGTTTTATTGGATTTTAGTTTGTTTGTAGTGTGAAATGTAATTTTGAATATTGTAATTATAATTGTGTATTTGGTAGTTGTTTTAGTTGGATTTAGGTTTTTTAGTTGATATTTTAAGTTTTGAATGTTATATATGTGAATGTTTAATTTTTCTCTAGTTCTTCTTGTTTTAGTCTAGTTTTGATGTTTTTCTGGATTGGATTCTAGTCTGGTTTCGGTCTGCTTTTGGTCCGGTTTTTTCTTGTATCATACTTTGGAAGAGTATAATAATGGTTTCATGGGGGGGGGGGGGGTGGGTGGGTGGGGGGGTGTCTGGGGGGGGGGGTCCAGGGTGTGGGGGGTGTCCAAGGGGGTAGGGGGCTGTCCATGGGGGGTGGGAGGGTCCAGGAGGGTGGGGTGTTCTATGGGTGGAAGGGTGTCTAGGGGGGGTTTCCAAGGGGGGGGGGGGTGTCTAGGGGGTGGGGGTGGGGGGGGGGGGTGTCCAGGGGGTGGGGGGTGGGGGGGGGGGGGGTGGGTTGTTGTCCATGGAGTTTAGGGGTATCCAGTGGGATGGAGGGGGGGTGTCCAGGGGGTGGGGGGCTATCTAGTGGGGTGGGGTGGTGTCCAGTGGCTGGGAGGGTGTCTAGGGGGTGGGGGTTTCCAGGGGTGGGGGTGTCTAGGGAGGTGAGAGGGGCTGTCTAGGGGGTGGGGGTGTCTGTGGGGTGGGGGGCTATCCAAGGGGGTCGGGGTGTCTGGGGGGGGGGGTATCCTGTGGGGGTGGGGTGGTGTCCAGTGGGTGGGAGGGTGTTCAGTGGGTGGGAGGGTGTACAGGGGGGGGGGTGGTCTAGGGGTGGGGGTGTCCAGGGGGGTGGGAGGGGCTATCTAGGGGGTGGGGGTGTCTACGGGTGGTGGTGGGGGGGGGGGGGGGTTCCAAGGGGGTCGGGGGTGTCTAGGGGGGTAAGGGGGATGTCCAGGGGGTGGGGGGCTATCCAGTGGGGCAGGGTGCTGTCCAGTGGGGTAGGGTGCTGTCTAGTGGGTGGGAGGGGCTGTTTAGGGGGGTGTGGGTGTTTAGGGGGGTGGGGGCTGTCCAAGGGGGTCGAGGGTGTCCAAGTGGGGTGGGGGGGGGGTGTCTAGTGGGGTGGGTGGTGTCCAGTGGGTGTGGGGGATGTCTAAGGGGGTGGGAGGGTGTTCAGGGGTGGTGGTGGTGGTGGTGGTGGGGGGGGGGGTGTCTATTGGGTGGGAAGGTGTCCAGGGGGTGGGAAGGTTTCCAGGGGGTGGGGGTGGAGGGTGTCCAGGGGGTGGGTGGGGCTGTTCAGGGGGGTGGGGGTGGGGGGTGACCATGGGTGTTGGGGGAGTCCAGGGGGGTGGGGGTGTCCAGGGGGTGGGGGATGGGCTGTCCAAGGGGGTAGGGGGTGTCTAGGGGGGTGGGGGGGCTGTCCAGGGGTGTGGGGTGGGGTGGGGGTGCTGTCCAGGGGGTGTGGGGTGGGGTGGTTCTAGGGGGTGGGTGTGGGGGGTGTCCAGGGGGTAGGGGGTTTCCAGGGGGTGGGGGCTGTCCAAGGGGGTAGGCGGTTTCTAGGGGGGGTGGGGGGATGTCAAGTGGTTTTGGTCTAGTTTTGGTTTGTTTTCTTCTTGTTTCAGGTCCTCTTTGGTAGCACATTATAATGGTTGAACTGTATTATGAAAGAAAAATGATTTTTACATTAGTTATTTTATAACTGATGTAATAAATGCATGGGGATGATTTTATACTTTGGTTATTTAATAACCGACGTAGTATATATGTTTTCACGTTGGTTATTTTTTAACCAACATGAAAAACTGATTCGCAGACTGGTTTATCATGTCGGTTATGAAAATAACAGGCGTGATAACCTTGTTTTTCACGTCAGTTATTAGAAAACTGACATGAAAAACTCTTCAGAGGGGTTGTTTATTACATCAGTTATTTAATAATTTATGAAATAAACAAAATATTACAGTGATTATTTAAAAACTGTCGTAATAAATCACGACTAAGAATCGTTTTCCAGGTCAGTTTTTATGAACCGACGTGAAAATGGCTTTGGATTTATGTTTTTTATGTCGTTTTTTAAATAACCGACGTAAAAAACAATATTTATAACATCCCTTGTAATAACGTTGGCCAAAAATAGACGTAAAAAATGAAAAATAACTAAAATAAAAAACTTTTTTTGCACTAGTGATATCTAATGTCAACTCCTTTAAATCATTTTACTTCAGTACAAAGACATTTAGATTGAATATTTGTGAAATTCATAACATCCTGACCCGACTCACTCTATAAACAATAAATAGACCCATTTTCTACAAGACTTTAAGCACACCTCCTTGTACTCCAAAGTCTATCGATTAGTGGACATGGCCTATGAAAACACCATGGGGAGACAATGAACTCATATTAGAGTATACCACTAGAGAAAAAAATTAAATAGATAACAACCCGATAAATAGGGAAATTAGGGAAAGGGATGATAATATAAATACAACGTCACCTGAAATAAAAAATGAATGTTCTATATATACTAATTGGATCCACTATAGAATGATCATACACAAGATATAAAATTAAAGAAAAATTATTATTAGGCTAACAACCTATCCCCAACTAGTCCTAAGTCCTGCTTGGTCCCATCGCCCAACTATTACCTAAACATGAAAAAAAAACCATTTTATCTTCCCTAAAACTTACACCTACGAACAATATAGTGTCTTCTTAGGTACCCAAGTTCTATAGTGTTCTGAGAAGGGTGTGAGAATAACTTAGTAGGCTACCACAAAAAACTTCCCTAAAATAACTAGCCTAATAATAAAGTGTATGTGAGGTATACAAAAATAGATCAGGTAAAAAAAATAAAAAATAAACAAAAATTCCCATTGTACTGGGCTCCATGATGATTTCAAGGTTGGTCCTACCTACTTCAGCCATTTTTAGGGTGTCTCTAATCATGCCATGATGACCGAGTCTCCATTAGTAACCACATGGAATCTATGCAGTCATCCTGGAATTACCCAGTACCACAAAGTATCACATGGAATCTGAGCGCTCATCTTGACATTATCCAAATATCATATATCACATGAAGTTTTAGAACATATACCCATAATCTCAAGCATCTAGTAACGTATGAAATCCATGAATCTTATCCTGAAATTCCTAATCATGTACCACATGGAATCTAATGTTCTCATCTTGATATTACCACTCACCAAAATCACATGGAATCTTGGTGCTCATCCCATTATTCTCACCCATCATGTATCATATGGAATTCAGGACCTTATCTTGAAATTCCTAATAATGAGGAATAATTTTTAATGTTTAATCAATTAAAAATTTATTCCATTAAATTATCATCAGGCTGATGGACACCATTTTACCATAATCATCACCTATTTTCTTACATTCCATTTCTGATTTCAAAATATTGATTTAAAATTTTAGAAAACCAATCCATCCTATAGGACACTTCTTACAATAACCCACTTTCCATTTCTTTAGGACCATTCCAATTTTAAGGTGAAACCATTTCCAATTATCAATGGTTGCGAAATTCCATTTCACTAGCATTGATGCAAACCATATTTCCTCTTAAATCATTTTAAACATAATACAAGCACTTAATAATATCATAATATTTCAAGGTTTCATTACCCCATTAATAATTCCACTTGGGATTTCCATTCTTTAACATGTTAAGGAATATAAAATAGGTATTTATCTAAGTAAAATCAAACTAAATCGGTTTAAATTAAATATGTTCAAGAACAGTGAAACCGTCTTGACCACCACATACAAACATAATTGGAAAAAAAGTTAGACCATTGGTTAAATTTAAGGGAACAAATACCTTAAATGATGTGATTCACGGTCAAATTTACCCAAGATAAGAAGGTAGAATGGTCCTTGTAGTCTAGCTTGGGTTGCCGAATTCTCAGAGACCTAATAAGTAACCTATAGACACGCACATTCTAAGGGCTGTTTTTGGATATGAAGTGGCCAACTTGGATTTATTTTAGATGGGTTTAAAGGATCACTAACAGATTTAAGTTAATTCAAATTAAGGTAATGAGTTGATCCTAGGTTATCTCCCGAGGTGGATTGGATGAATTCCTTTTTTAATGATTTCAATTTCTTATATTTGAGATGGGTTCATTTAAGAAGATCAAACAACTTCACCACTTACTGATTTAATTCCTACAAAACATAATACTAATTACCTATACATTTTAAGGGTCAAAGTTTTGAGCACTCCAAGGTAAAGGTTTGTATTAGCACTTGAAATGTGTGACCTTAAATTCAATAAGGATGGAGAGGTTTTAAAATCATCAAATAAAAATCTCATTTAAAAGAAGTGATTATCCATTAATAGAGTGAGAAATAACATCCAATCCAGACCATTTCTACTCCATTGGATCAGCCCATAAAATAGTTAGCCCTCCATTTATGACATGTCTTCAACCGAAGCAGGAAGTAGACTTACGAGGGTGGAATTGAAGAAGTAAAAACAACAACAAAAATTGATCACTCCACCTTTGTGTGATAAATATCACAAATTATGGTGTGAATAAATTCACACATTGAACCAATGGTATCAATGTGATATTTATAAGAATATAATAAGAGTAAATGAATAAATTTTATTAATAAAATAAGGTGATTTAAACAACTTACATGAGAAAGAAATGCGATTACAAACACAAAGCGGCAACATAACACTACAATGAAACCAAACACCAAAGATGAAAAACTCCTCCATCACCACTACCTTAAATAAGAATTTTGGGAGCGTTGGGTCGAGCCTCCAATAGTAAAAATAATCCCACTTGATTATGGTAGGCTTAGGGTGGTGGAAAGCTTGTGGAACTTGGACTTTTCCACTCTTGACCTGAGGTGGCATCCAGCTTGCAACCACCGAACAAACGCACTTGGAAGACCTTCTAGATGGAAAAATTATCGTGGTCCATAGAATAATAACATGGACACCCAGATGGATCCTAATCGCTTGTAAAATTTGGGCCCATTTGGAGTTGTGGATTCCGAGATATGATTAGATTGGAAGGATGTTTCCTAGGCCGCATAATGTGGCCTAGAATTTTACCTCCACATTGGGCCACCTTAATAACCACCATGGAGGCCTATTTAGCACTATCTACTGAATAATTATTTGTTCCTATATAGGTATTATATCATCCCATGAAATTTGGGCTTCATTAGGCCTGTATATTGGGCCCCACATTCTCATCAGTGGGCTGGTGTCCAATTTGACTTCTCCAGAATTGTTTGCATGAAATCCCATTTTGGTGTTCTTCCAATGTGTATCTTCCAATAGTCCACAAATATGAATTATTCCAAATATAATTAGAAACCTTAAAATTAAATATGAAAATAAAATCAAGATTATTGGGTACTTTAAATGATGTTAAAAAATGTACCACATAATAGTGCATTTTAAGAAGGAATTACAATCATAATGTGAAATGATGTTCAAAGTGTAAAATTCACTAAAATGGTGTTTATGAATAATAAATCACATGAATATTATATATATTAACAATTAATATTATCCTCATTTAGTGGCTAATCACACCACCAACTTGAGTTTTTCTAGTCCTGAGCAAAATATATCTCAACAATATGAAATTCAAATTCCCTTTTCCAAAAACATTTTAATACACAATGATCACCAAAAACCACTGTACCAAAAAATCATGAAACCCATAAATATATTTTAATACATGATATTTCCATAGACATATCCCAATCCCAAGCCCATTCATTTGTTCAAATTCATCACCATATTTCATCCAATATCATTTAAGAGTGATGATATGTTGTGCATCACATTAGACACGGGGGTTCATCTTTATTCAAGAGGGAAATGATGAAAGCTCTAGGTGAAATCACATTTAAATATTAATATGAGTATTCAATTTTTTTTATTATTTTATTATTTTTGTTTTTTTTGTTTTTTTCAATTTTTCCATGGTAATTGAAATTGCACTCAAAAAAGTCAACCCCTGTAGCAAGACTTTGCCGATAACTCCCGGGCTCAAAGAACTTAGGCCACCAAGTTGAGCCCACATACTAGGGAATCATATAGAGTTAACTCAGTCAAAAACAAATTCAAATTACCAAAAATAGAGATAAAATCACTAACTCTAGGCTAGACAACTATGGAGTCACGATCCCCAAGTGCCGAAAGCCACACATTAGGTCTTTTCATTGCTCTACGCGCAAATTTATTGTTTTTTTAATTTTTTTATTGAATACTCATATTACAACTAAAATGATCACCAAACTATGCTATTTATTTAGGGGAACCCATGAATTCAAACTAATACCCCACTATCCAAAGGATGTGCATTGTGATCTTTTTTTTATTTGGATGAAAATATAAATGATGAAATATCACATTGGACAACCACACTTTCCAAAATATATGCTCATGAAATTATACAAGGATTAAAATTAGAATCGAGGCATGATAAATTATTTGATATTTAGTTTAAAAGTGTGTAATGTGTATTACCGTGTTCAAAGTTAAAGGATTTTTTCCTTCCATTAACAAACTTTTTTTTCAAATCATTCATTTTTTTGACAGGAAAGAATTTTTTATTTTATCCCCCCAAACATAAAATAAAACTTTCCCCAGTGTTTAAATAAAAGAAAATTTAGAAGGGGGTAGAGTTAAAGAATGAGAGTTCAAAAAGGAAATTAAAAATGTGGATCATGGAATGAAGTCACCTGGTGGTTGAAGTTGAAATTCTTGCTTCTCCCTTTTAGTCCCTTGATCTCGATGTCACTCTGAGAATTCCCTAGTGGAAAATAAATAAAAACTAAGAAACAAAAAAAACTATATATATATATAATAAATAAAGAAAAGTATACGTATATATATAAAAATTATATAATAATGAATCACAAAAATCCGTAGGTCAGTGGTAAGCGTGCACCCCTGTCTCCCTTTGGTCCCGAGTTCGAATCCCCGTAGCTTCGCTGGTTGTGATGGGGTTTGACCCAAAACCTATGATGTGTCCCTTATTATTATTATTATATTATTATTATTATTTATTTTTTGTATTTTTATTTTAACCTACAAACACATAAAATAAAATAAACTGATGATATATTGTCTTTTTTTTAAATTTTTGGGTAAGTTATTACTCAAGGATCACACCACATGACACGGATGAATATGGTGCTCCCCTTTTGTACCCATCCATACTCATAATAGAAGAACAAGTCAACAATATTTTTTTTAAATATCAAAATGATTAATTAATCCTATTTAAAAAAAATAATTCTCAAATATGAAAATCACAGGTTGCCTCTCATGCAGCTCTTTGGTTTAATGTCACTAGCTCAACTTAGACCTTTAATTATTTAACTATTTTCCTCATCTAAGGTTGGTTCAGTAAAGTTTTCATCAACTTCATTTCTTTGGAATGGTTCAATGAATGGTTTGACTCTATGACCATTTACTTTAAAGGTTTGACCATTGGTGGGATCTTGAATTTCTACAGCCCCATGGGGGTACACCTTATGCACTATGTATGGACCTGACCATCTAGACCTCAACTTTCTCGGGTGTAAATGAAGCTTAGAACGATACAAAAGAATAGGTTTACCCGGTACAATGTGTTTGGTTTTAATATTTCTAGATTGGTAGGCTTTTACTTTAGCTTTATTGATCCTTGAATTTTTATAAGCCTCCATCCTAACTCTCTCAAGTTCACTGACATCTAATTTCCTTTTTGTTTCGGCCAATGAGAGGTCATAGTTCATTTTCTTAATTGTCCAAAAATCCTTATGTTCAATCTCCACTGGAAAATGGCATGCTTTACCATAAACCAACCTATATGGGGACATTCCTAAAATGGTTTTATATGCGGTTCGATAGGCCCAAAGAGAATCTAAGAGTTTTCTTGACCATTATTTCCTAGATGGTTTAATAGTTTTCTCAAGAATTTGTTTTATTTCTCGATTGGATAACTCATCTTGACCATTGGTCTGTGGGTGGTAAGTAGTGGACACTTTTTGATAAATTCCATACTTTTCAATGAGTGATGAGAATGGAAGATTAAAAAAATGAGTTCCATGATCACTAATGATAACCCTAGGAATTCCAAATCTAGAGAAGATGTTTTCTTTTAGGAATCTAATCATAGTTTGATGATCATTGGATTTTGTGGGAATGGAATCAACCCATTTTGAGACATAATCAATAGCTAAGAGAATGTAAAGATATTCCCTAGAGTTTGGGAAGGGACCCATGAAATCAATTCCCTAATAGTCAAATATTTCAACCACTATGATGGGATTGAGTGGCATTTGATTCCTTTTTGTGATGGACCCTACTTGTTGACACCTAGGAAAACTTTGAAAAAATGTGTAGGAGTTCCTTGAGAGGGTGGGATATAAGAGACCACACTAAAGAATCTTAGCAGATGTTTTATTAGAGGAAAAGTGACCTCCACATGCCTCACTATGACAAAATTTAAGGATGGACTCTTATTCAGATTCTGGGACACACCACCTAATGACTTGGTTAGGGAAGAAATTATAGAGGTATGGATCATCAAACACATAGTGTGTAACATCATAAAGGAATTTTCTTTGAGCTTGAGTCCCTAAGAATTTTGTAATGACACCTGTAACTAAGAAATTTGCTATATCGGCATACCAAGGGCAGTCACTCACAGAGTATAGGCATTCATCAGGAAATGAATTAGACACAGAAAGGTGATTTTAGTTATCTTTTAATTCCATCCTAGAGAGGTGATCATCTAAAACATTTTCAACACCCTTTTTATCCTTGATTGTGAGGTCAAATTCTTGTAAGAGAAGGACCCACCTAATCAGTCTAGACTTAGCATCTTGTTTTTGGAAGAGGTATTTTAGTGCAGAATGGTTAGTGAACACAGTGATGGGGGATACTAAGAGGTAGGACCTAAACTTATCTAAGGCAAACACAATAGAAAGTAACTCTTTTTCAGTGGTGGTGTAGTTTATTTGGGCATTATTTAAGGATTTTCTTGCATAAGTAATGACATAAGGAGTTTTATCACAATGTTGTCCAAACACAGCTCATACAGCAAAGGCACTGGAATCACTCATAAGTTCAAAATTGAGGTTCCAATTTGGAGATTTCATGATGGTAGGAGAGGTGAGAGGGGATTTGAGGGTTGAGAATGAAACCTCACAACTTTCTGTCCAAAAAAATAGAGCATCCTTCACTAGGAGAGCACAAAGGGGATGAGAGATTGAACTAATGTCCTTGATGAATTTTCTATAAAAACTATCATGTCCTAAGAAGTACCTCACTTCCTTGACAGTTTTGGGTGATGGAAGGTGAAGAATGATGTCAACCTTGGCTTTATCAACTTCAATCCCCCTATCTGAGACTAAATGTCCTAGAACTAGTCCCTCTTTATCCATGAAATGTCATTTTTCCCAGTTTAGGACTAGATTATTTTCTTCACATCTTGACAAGACACTCTCCACATTCCTCAGACATTCCTCAAATGTATCCTCAAACACAGAGAAGTCATCCATGAATAACTCTATAAAATCCTTTACCATGTTTGAGAATATTCCCATCATGCACCGCTGGAAGGTTCCAAGGGCATTGCATAAACCGAAGGGAATGTGTTTGAAGGAAAAGGTGCTGAATGGACAGGTTAATGTAGTCTTCCCTTGATCCTCTAGGGATACCTCAATCTGATTGTACCCCGAGTACCCATCTAAGAAATAGTAGAAAGCATGAACTTCCACTCTCTCATGGACTTGGTCAATGAATGGTAAAGGGAAAAAATCCTTCTTGGTAAATGATTTTAAATTCCTATAGTCAATGTAGACTCTCCAGCCACTACTCACCCTTGTTGGAAGAATCTATCCATCCTTATTGGTTATCACTGTGATTACCGCCTTCTTGGGAACCACTTGGATTGGGCTGACCCACTCACTCTCAGCTATGGGATATATGATACCAACTTTTAACAATTTCAGAAGTTCCTTTCTTACTACCTCCATGAGATTAGGATTGATTCGCCATTGAGGTTGACGACATGGCTTTGAATCAGATTCCAAAACAATCCTATGAGTCCCGATAAGTGGGCTAATCCCAGGAATATCAGACAAGGTCCAACCAATGGATTTCTTATGTTTTCTAAGGACATATAGAAGCATGCTATCATGATTAGATTCAAGAGAAGAAGAAATGACACTAGGATGTATTTTATTGTCCCCTAGGAAGGCATACTTGAGTGCAGCGAGAAGTTCCTTCAATTCAAGATAAGGTTGGTTCAAAATTTCAGTATAATATTGGGACATTGGATCAAGATCAATTTTGTTTCCTAGAGTTTTAGATAGGATTGATTCCCCACATGTAGAAGTTTCATCTACTAGATTGGCTTGATCAGATTTAGGGAAGGAAGTTGGAGTGGTCTCTATGAACGTGGTTTCCTGAAAGGTTTCACTGTTTGTTTGACCTAAGACTTCATCATAAGAGAAATTTGAAAATGATTCAATCCAAGGAGATAAACATCCTTTATGTGAACAAAGTAAATCAATCTCAACCTGAATTAAACATCCATCAAATATTCCTTGATGTTCTATGGATTCATTATCAATTCTTCCTATCATGTTTACTTCATGAATGTCCTCACCATCCCCTATTTGTGATCTTTCATTATAGATGTTCAAGTCTAGACTCATGTTTCCAAAGGTGATGGTCATGTTCCCATTTCGTACTCAGATAACAGAGTTGATATTTCCCCACGTTTTCTTCACGTTCTTCATGGGGCGACGAAAAACGGATAATTGTGCATCCGTTCTACGACGCAACGATCCCAAATCAAAGGTTCGACACCGTAACGACCTTATGGAGGTGCGACGACGATGGCAGATGACAAATCGGACCGTATCAGAAAGAGATTTCTTCACATGTTCTTCATGCAGGAAGATTGGAACACGTTTTTGGAGACGATCGGAGGCCCAAAAATGACGGAAGCAGCTTCGTGGTGTCGGGGTGACCAAAACCTGGAAGATTTGTGGCGATCGGACGACCGGATCGATGACCAGAGCACCACGGGAGGCACGACGGTGGAGGTCCGTGTTTCTGGAAATTTCCAGAATACACGGTGTGTACTTTAAAAGAACACGCCGTGTAGTATTGGCGGCGGCGGCTAGGGTTTCGGGGTCAGAGAAGAATCACATAGTGTGTGACCCAGGTCACACTGCATGTTGGACATGCCCCATCACTCGGCATGTACTTGGGTAGTACACGAACACGGGATGACCTACACGGCTTCAGGCGACACGGCGTGTACAGCGCGACAGAAGCGGCTACACGGGGCTCAGCGTGTATCCCAGGGATACATGGACATGGGATGGAGTACATGACCATGTACTCCATCACACATCCAGGCAAGGCCAGTTACGCGGGTCACCCCATGTACCGATTTCACGGGTTGGAATACACGAGTTGATGACCGTGTATGGGCACATGGCTAGAGTACACGAAGCCAACCCCAGTTACCCAGACACGGCGTGTACTCTGTAATACACGTCGTGTACTAAGTTTTTCTACACGACCAGCCTCACGAAACAGGCCGTTGTACACGGGCAGTACCCAGGGTCAGACAACACGGTGTGTATCATTTCTACACGCCGTTTACTTTTTGGAAAAGGGCTTGGTCCTTTTGTTCACCGTACCTTGGAAATATTTCGTTTGGGTTAGTGCCCCTTATTCTTGTTCCCCTGAAGGTCAGGCATCATTCCGTCATGCAGAATTATGATCCCTTCAGCAAGACTTTCTGTGATAGAGTCAGACATCCATCCAAGAGGCCCAGATCGAGATCCTCTATCCATTCCAGACCCTTGGTAGAGTCTGGCATCGACGTGAACAACTCTACCGGGAATTGATCCTCTACCTAGCAGGTGAATTCCAGATGAGTCGTGGTATCTTCCATGGCCCTGGAAGTGATCCTCATCTGTGTATCGAGATCTTTCCCACTCAGGAGTGTGTCTCCCGTAATGAGTGCACCTATCTACTGATCCTTTCCACTTAGGAGTGTGTCTCCCATAATGAGTGTAGCTATCTCTCGTGACGGTTCCTGATGAAAAACACTTCTCGGACGGACGTCATCAAATCTATAAGACTCATGGAGTGTGTTCTCTCAGAACGAGTGCATCACAAAATCTTCAAACAAAATCCCTAACGGGGGTATGCGGTTGTGTGACTTGTCTCTAGACCACAGGTCTGGGTTTTGAGTATATCTGGGTTTTTCTATATGTTCTGTAGACATATACTGTGCATATCTGACTGTACCTTTACTTTGTGTACTACTTTATGGTTTTTGGGGTCCTCTACTGAGTATTGTTATACTCACCCTTGCACGGGCTTTGCCCGCATGTCTGGTGTGTTGTGCAGACGAGCAGACTTTCGACAGAGTACAGGGAGAACCAGGACAGAACCAAGCTTTCTGAGTTCCCTACGGGCCGAGGCGTTCCTACGGCTACGAGCGGATGTCCTAGTACCTTTTTGTGCCTACATGTTGGACTTTGGAGTTTTCAGACTCTTATTTTTTGGTGGTCTTGTATTCTGACCCAGTTTACTTTTTTTTTCAGTACTCTACCTTTTGTCGTACTCTGTTGGTTGGGTTTAGTTGTATGCATGCATTATTTTTTCTTTAGTGGTTTTTTACATTTCAGCATTTTGTGGGCTTGGAGATGTGTGCGTGTGTATAGGAACTTATGCAATGCCTCCCATGTTAGTGATATGCCTACTCGGTGCTAGTCACCAGCCCCTGGCCTATTGGAGTCGGGCTTGGGGAGTCACGGTGTGGGTCCCACTGGGACGGGTCGTGACAGAGTGGTATCAGAGGTGGTCAATTCTACCTTAGGACCAAGAGTCTGTGAGTTTGGTTTGGGGAAACAATTTTGAGTGTTTCGGGTTCGGATTTTAGGCCAGAGACCCCATTGTTGGTGCGGCGGCCGACGTATCCATACACTAGGACTCTGATAACATGCTTTTCAACTCGGTACACAAAAACACTGGTTGCGGGGAAATAAAAGGTACCTGCATCATATAGGAATGGGTTGTGTTTTCCATGTCCTTTGTGTCAGCTATCCAGATATACTCATTGACTGTGACACATCTTGTTTCATTACAGGATGCCTACGCGATGCATACCTGCTAGGATTCAGCAGCACTATCATGAGGATGAACCCCTCAGTGACAAGGCTTTGATATAGGGACCAGCTCCCCCGGTGTTGCCACCAAGTGGTGCACCTGCTATACCACCACCAGTGGAGCAGCCAGTGGTACCCGGGGTACCGAACGTCGAGGAGCACAGGCTCAGCGCGCTGCGTGAGTTTCAGAGACAGAGACCCCTCAGGTTCCGAGGTGAGCCCGACCCTTAGGCGGCTGAGGAATGGCTTGAGGCAGTGACCAGAGTTTTTCGTCTAGTGAGGACACCAGCAGACTAAATGGTGGTCCTGGGAGCGAGCCTTCTTCAGGGTTCGGCAGGACGATGGTGGAGTCTGACCACACAGACTCACGATGAGGAGACTCTTTCGTGGACAGAGTTTGAGAGACTCTTCAGGGATGAGTTCTCTCCAGTTACGCTGAGAGCTGTGTGCATCCGGGAGCTTCTCCAGCTCCAGCAGGGAAGTATGACAGTGGCTGACTATTCATCGAGGTTCACCAACCTCGCCAGGTACTCGATGGATATGGCCAGGGATCAGTAATTTCGAGCTCGGACCTTTGAGTGAGGTCTACGGCATGACATCCGAGATAGTGTCATGCCTCGATGAATTTCCACTTATGCTGGAGTGCTCGAGCGAGCCTTGGTGATCGAGAGTTTCTTGGCGGAGTAGAGACAGCCACCGGTGGTCAGCAGCAGGCAGACAGGTGTGGAGACACTGACAGTAGGGAGCCGACGTCATGCATAGGGATCTGGACGTGGAAAACATCATAGGAGGACCCAGGACAGGGGATCGACAGTCCAGGGCTCTCAGGCTGGATCTAGTCATCCTAGGGAGAAGCGATGCTACGCGTACGACAGTAGGGGACATCTCGCTAGAGATTGCCCGACACGTCGAGCTGCTGACAGGGAAGTGGTTGATGGACCACCAAGGTAGAGGCGAAGAACAGAGCAGGCAGACCTGCCAGGCGTCAGACATGACAGAGGTGTAGGGAGAGCTGTGGGTGGTGGCAGACGCTTCGACTTACTTCCACCACCACCCCCAGGAGGTCCGCACCAGGCTAAGGGAGATGGGGGACAGGGGCGAGGACATCTGCATGCGGTCGAGGCATATGACCCATGGGCTACAGGGATGATTTGAGGTACGATCTGTGTGTTTTCTACCTTAGATTTCATACTCATAGACACAGGTTTCATTCATTCCCTTATAGACACATGTCTTGTACAAAACCTTGAGATTCTGGTAGAACCGTTGACTCGATCCTTACGCTTGGAGACACCTACGGGAGGAGAATCGACGATCACGCACCTATGCAGACAGTGTGATCTTACCCTTGGAGGTGAGAGTTTTGGTTGGAACCTCTTGGTGGTAGCGTCGAGGCCTTACGGCGTCATTCTCGGTATGGATTGGTTATCTTCGGTCCATGCCCAGATTGACTGTTTTAGGCGAAGGGTGCGGTGTGTCTGCCGTGATGGAATGAGGTTTTCCTTTGATGGAGAAAAGGAAACCCAGACAGCACAAAATGGGATCATTCATAGGAGGGTGCAACTGATCAGTCATGAGTTGGCTAGGCTTACCCTTGGAGCAGTAGATGTTGTGAGCTCCCAATTCCCAGCAGTGGTGGCGAAGTATGAGGACATCTTTCCCGAAGATGTTCCAGGATTACCTCCCCGCTGAGAAATTGACTTCTACATCGACTAACACCCCAGGACGATACCGATTTACTCATCGGTATATCGGATGTCTCCCGCAGAGCTTCGCGAGCTGAGGGTGCAGTTGGAGGATTTGTAGAGCAAGGGATTCGTGAGACCCAGCGTCTCACCCTGGGTGGCCCCAGTCTTGTTTGCCAAGAAGGCAGACGAGAGTCTGAGATTGTGCGTGGATTATCGACGCCTGAACCAGGTGACGGTGAAGAATAAATATCCACTGCCAAGGATCGATGACCTCTTCGATCAGCTAAGAGGGGCACATTGGTTCTCGAAGGTTGACCTTCGATCAGGCTATCACCAGCTATGAGTGCGGGATGAGGATATACTAAAGACGATTTTTAGATGCCGCTATAGTCACTATGACTACTTGGTGATGCCTTTTGGCGTGACGAACTCCCCTGCAGTGTTCATGGGATTGATGAACCAGATCTTCCAGCCGTACTTGGATCGGTTCGTAGTGGTATTCATTGACGACATCCTTGTGTACTCGGTGTTAGAGGAGGAGCACGCAAGACACCTACGGATGGTTCTGGACGTACTTCGGGATCACCAACTTTATGGGAATCTCTTGAAGTGTCAGTTCTGGATTCATGAGGTCCATTTTATGGGACATGTCATCTCATCAGATGGAGTAGCTGTGGACCCAGCCAAGGTGGAGGCTGTGTTAGGATGGGAGCCACCTCGTAGCGTGACGGAGGTGCAGAGCTTCCCTCGGTTGACATGATATTATCGGAGATTCATTCCTGATTTCTCCTGAATATCAGCACCAATGACGGCCTTGACCAGTAAGGGGAAACCCTTTGTGTGGATAGAAAATTTCCAGTAGGCTTTTGAGAAGTTGAGACAGAGTTTGACAAGCGCCCCAGTCTTGAGATTGTCAGAGGAGGGCATCGAGTACGTAGTTTTCTGCGACGCATTAGGGACCAGGCTTGGTTGTGTCCTAATGCAGTAGCATGCAGTGATTGATTATGGTTTGTGCCATCTTAGGCCACATGAGAATAACTATGCGACCCATGATCTCGAGTTAGCAGTGGTAGTCTTCGCATTGAAGATGTGGCGACACTACCTTATGGGTGAGCGGTTTATTGTCTACTCTGACCACAAGAGCCTCAAGTACATCTTCTCACAGAAGGATCTAAATCTGAGGCAGAGGAATTGGCTAGAGTTCCTCTAGGAATATGATTTGGAGATCATCTATACTCTTGGAAAGGGGAACAAGGTGGCAGATTCTCTTAGCAGAATGTCGAGCTCACAACTGTTGAGTGAGGTGACACATCAGTTAGCCGCATTACAGTTATCCTTCATGGATGGAGAGGATACAACTCACCTTCAATCGATGCTTGTCACCCCTCCACTCTTACAGTGAGTTAGGGAGGCATAACTTGGGGATGTAGACTGTGTGGATTTACATGCTCAGTTATCCACAGGACATGCCCCTGATGGATATTCGCAAGGTGGGGAGAACGCATTTCTTTTCAGAGGACAGACTGTTGTACCAGTGGCGTTCCAGGAGGAGGTCCTGAGGGAGTTTCATACATCCCCTTTGGTGGTACATCCTGGAGTGTCAAAGATGTACCAGGATCTCCGACGATAGTTCTGGTGTCCAGGCATGAAGAAGAAAGTAGCAGAGTTCCTTTCTCGATGCCTCACATGTCATCAGGTGAAGGCTGAGCACCAGGTTCCAGCGGGATTAGCTCACCCCTGGAAGTCCCTGAGTGGAAGTGGGATGGAATATCGATGGACTTCGTGATAGGCTTACGATGGACGTCCAAGGGGAATGATTCCATCTGGGTGATCGTTGAACGACTCACCAAGTCGGCCCACTTCTTAACTATCAAGGAGCAGAGTTCTGTAGAGAGCTTGGGGTGCCACTACGTGTAGGAGATAGTTATACTTCATGGCGTCCCCTTGACTATAGTCTCAGACCGAGACGCCCGCTTCACATACCGGTTGTGGAAGGGATTGCAGGAGGCTTTTGGGAATCAGCTACGCTTGAGCACAACGTTTCATCCCCAGACGGAGAAGACCATTCAGGTTCGGGAGGATATGTTGCGGGCCTGTATCTTGGACTTTGGTCATAGTTGGGAGGACCACCTACCAATGGTAGAGTTTGCATACAACAACAGCTACCACTCCACCATTGGTATGGCACCGTTCGAGGTTCTATACAGGAGACCCTGCCAGTCACCGCTTTGCTGGACCGACCCCGGAGAGTCAGCACTCATGGGTCCAGAGTTAGTGAGAGCTACCACAGAGAAGGTGAAGATCATCCGAGAGCGGATGAAGACTGCACAGATCTGGCAGAAGACTTATGCTGACAGACGACAGAGACCTCTGGAGTTTGAAGAGGGAGACCACGTCTTTCTTCGGGTCTCACCTCGAAGAGGGTTGCGGAGATTTGGCCTAGGCGGAAAGCTATCTATGAGGTTTATCAGACCTTTCCAGATTCTGTGTAGAGTTGGCAAGGTGGCGTACCGCCTAGCTCTACCGCCATAGTTGCATCGGGTACATGATGTCTTCCACATGTCGCAGCTGATGAGGTACGTGCATGACCCATCGCACGTCATCGACTGGGGAGAGCTGGATATCGAGGATGGAGGGACCTTTACTGAGTACCCGGTCGAGATTGAGGATCGGCAGGAGAGGATCCTTCTTGGGTGATTGATTCCCTTGGTTCATGTCCAGTGGCATCACAAGAATCTTTAGGAGAGCACGTGGGAGTGGGAGGCCCAGATCCGTGCCCAGTACCCTCATCTTTTTGAGTAGCCTTTGTTTTGGATTTTCAGGGACGTAAAGCCCCAATGTGGGGAGAATTTAATGTCTCTTATTTTCGGTTAATTATTTTTAAATATTATATGGAATTATTTCGAGACTGGGCACGAAGACGGCACATCATTCCGAGGTCCAGTGAGCCCGGAATGGTGGTTTGAACTTTTTTTAGTTAAGTGAGTCGGTGCTTGTGCGCGGTTGTGGTAGTTTCCAAACGGATGCCCGGATTAAAAATTTGAGGGCAATGTTGCATCTGGGACGACGAATTTACCTAAGAATGAGGCTAACCTCAACCGGCGCGGGTCGAGGTAAAAAGTTATTTTTCGGATGTTTTAATAAAAATAAAATAAAATAAAAATCTATATGTTTATTTTATTTTATGGAAACAATCGCTGCAGCGCAGAAAAAGGGCAGATGTTTCCTTAATTAAATGCTGTGGCATAATGACAAATAAATGGAAAGTTGGACTCTTTAATACGCAGCGACGAGACGTCTGTTTCCTTAACTAATGGCGCATCATAATGACTCAAGAATAGGCAAGTAGGAGTCATTAATATCTCCGTGTAATTAAGTGCCAATCTTGTTTCCCTTTTTAAAGGGTTGAATAATTGTTGATCATTGGTGACGTTTGAGAGGAACCTCTGCCGAATCCATGGCACGTTGGAGCAAACTTTCGGTGATGAATGGCGACGGATCGAAGTCAAGAATCGCTACGCCAACAACGTTAAAGGATCCCGACGACAATAGCAGTGCGACGCCTTCGTCAACGATCAATTATTTAGAAAGGTAGGGGTTTTTATTTCGATTTATTTTCCCCATATTTAAGTTTAAACGATGAATGTGGATCAACCACGAACAAGTTGATCCGCAGATTTATAAATTCTTGTGGGAGGTATTTTCTTTGGGAAGATTATGGGGAATTGATCCATGCTTTATGTTGTTGTTGATTCTTGATCCGTTTAAGCCTATTAACAAGAGCAGATCAACGCCATGAAGAACAATGGAGAAGGATCGTTCCTCAATTTGTTATTTGGATTTTTTCCCCTTCTTTGCCCGCACGTTCTTCACGTTCTTCGCAGGGTGACGAACAACAGATCGTTGCGCATCTGTTCTGCGACGTAATGATCCCAAATCAAAGGTTCGACACAGCAACAACCTTATGGAGGTGCATCAACGATGGCGGACGACAAATCAGACTGGATCGGAAAGAGCGTTCTTCGCATGTTCTTCGTGCGGGAAGATCGAGAAATGTTTTCAGAGCCGATCGGAGGCCCGAAAACAAAGGAAGTGGCTTCGTGGTGTCGGGATGAGAAAAACCTGGAAGATTTGCGGCGATCAGACGGTCGAATCGATAACTGGAGCACCACGGGAGGTGCGAAGGAGGAGGTCCGCGTTTCTAGAAATTTCCAGAATACAGGGCGTGTAGTTCCGAAGAACACGCCATGTAGTACTGGAGGTGAAGACTAGGATTTTGGGGTCAGAGAAAAATCACACGGCGTGTGACCCAGGTCACACGGCGTGTTGGACCTTCCCCGATGCTCGGCGTGTACTTGGGTAGTACACAGACACGAGATGACCTACACGAATTCAGGCGACACGACATTTACAGCGCAACAAAAGCGGCTACGCAGGGCTTGGCGTTTATCCTAGGGATATATGGACATGGGATGGAGTACACGACCGTGTACTGCATCACACGACCAGGAAAGGCTAGTTACGCGGGTCACCTTGTGTGCCGATTGCACGGGTTGGAATATACGGGTTGATGACCGTGTATGGGCACATGGCCAGAGTACACGGAGCCAACCCCATTTACCCAGACACGGCGTGTACTCCGTACTACATGCCGTGTACTAAGTTTTTCTACACGAACAACCTCACGACACTGGACGTTGTACACGGGCAGTACCCGGGATCAGACAACACGACGTGTATCATTTCTACATGCCGTGTACTTTTTGGAAAACGGATTGGTCCTTTTGTTCACCGTACCTTGGAAATCTTTTTTTTTGGGTCTGTGCCCCTTCTTCTTGTTCCCCTGAAGGTCAGTCATCATTCCCTCACGCAGAATTATGATCCCTTCAGCAGGAATTTCTTTGATAGAGTCAGGAATCCATCCGAGAGGCCCAGATCGAGATCCTATATCCATTCCAGACCCTTGGTAGAGTCTGGCATCGACGTGACCAACTCTACCGGGCATTGATCCTCTATCTAGCAGGTGAATTCCGGATGAGTCGCGGTATCCGACATGGCCCTAGTAGTGATCCTCATCTGTGTATCGAGATCTTTCCCACTTAGGAGTGTGTCTCCCGTAATGAGTGCACCTATCTACTGATCCTTTCCACTCAGGAGTTTGTCTCCCGTAATGAGTGTATCTATCTCTCGTGACAGTTCCCGACGAATATAACTTCTCGGATGGACGTCATCAGAGCTATAAGACTCATGGAGTTTGTTATCCCGGAACGAGTGCATCACAGAATCTTCGAACAAAATCCCTAACGGGGGTATGCGGTTGTGTGACTTGTCTCTAGACCATGGGTCTGGGTTTTGAGTATATCTGGTTTTTTCTATATGTTATGCAGACATATAATGTGCATAGATGACTGTAACTTTACTTTGTGTACTGCTTTGTGGTTTTCGAGGTCCTCTACTGAGTATTGTTATACTCACCCCTGCACGGGCTTTGCCCGCACGTCTGGTGTCTTGTGCAGATGGGCAGCCTTTCGATAGAGTACAGGGTGGACCAGGACATGACCGAGCTTTTGGAGTTCCCTATAGGCCAAGGCGTTCCTACGGATACGAGCGGTAGTCCCAGTACCTTTTTGTGCCTACATGTTGGACTTTGCAGTTTTCAGACTCTAATTTTTCGGTGGGCTTGTATTTTGACCCAGTTTGATTTTTTTTTTCAGTACTCTACCTTTCATCAAACTCTGTTGGTTGGGTTTAGTTGTATGCATGCATTCTTTTTTCCTTAGTGGGTTTTTACATTTCATCATTTTGTGGGATTGGAGATGTGTGCGTGTGTACAGGTACTTAGGCAATGCCTCCCATGTTAGTGATATGCCTACTCAGTGCTAGTCACCAACCCCTGTCCTATTGGAGGCGGTCTTGGGGAATCACGATGCGGGCCCCACTGGGACGGGTCGTGACATGCACAATTGTTCTAGTAATCTTTGTGGAACAGTTTGGGTTGGTGCTTGAGAAGATTGGGTTATCCCAGGGGGATATTTTGGAGGTGGGACAGTTTGTTGAAAATGGACCGGTGGCTATTGGTATTGGATAGGTTGGGTTTGGAACTGGTTATGGGTTTGGTAGTTCTGATGGGGGTAATTATTTTGTTTCTGTGGTTGGCTAGGTTGCTAGTTATCTTTCCAGCGGAAGCCTGGGTGGTCATTATATCTTGGGTTGAATTTGTTTTGGTATTTAGGCTTTTGAAAGTTCAAATCATTTACTTACACTGGGGGTCCTCCTAAAAGAACATCCTTGATGGATGGAATGGTTGGGAAATTTTCTATCTTATGGTCATGTTTGTCACAAATTGTGCAAAAAGGGTCAACAGTTTGGATTTCATGGACTTTACTAAGGTCTATCTCTTCAACCTTCCCAGAGAGTGCTGTGAGTTTAGCCCTAAGAATTTCCTCTTCTATTAGTGTATGAATTCTATTAGTTCTTTTTGGATTTTCAGAATAAGGTGAAGTTCCCCATGTTTGATTTTGTTCATCAAGGCATTCTAGATACTCGTAAGCATCATTTGGGGCTTTTTTTAAAGGTTCCATTACACATCATGTCAATGAATTATTTGTTTCCCAGACCCAACCCTTCATAGAAAATTCTCACTTGTTCAGGAATAGAAAAACCAGGGTTTGGAACCATGTTAATAGTGTATTTGAACCTCTCCCATGTTTCATAGAAGGAATATGCCTCTTTTTCAAATTTTTTTTGGATACTCTTTTTAAGTGCAATTGTTTTGTGGTGGGGAAAGTATTTTTTGTAGAATTATCTTTGTAGATGGTCCCAAGAGTTGATGGATGATGGTATCAAATTTTTTAGCCATTTTTTAGCTTGATCCTTTAAAGAAAAAGGAAATATCCTCATATTATCTGATTCTAGTTGATGTGGGGGACACATGGTTTCTACAATGTCATTTAATTCCTTAAGGTGAAGGTAGGGCATCTGGGACTCCATTCCATAGAATGAGGGAAGGTGGTTTAGGAAATGTGGTTTAAAGATGTATTTGGAAACTCCTAAGGAATTGTTTCTAATGCATGAGGGTGCATTGGTCTAGGAAGGTGTGAGGTAGTCATTCATGGTTTGATCGACCGCATTCCCCAAGTTTGGGGCAGCCTCATTTGGATTTCCATTTTGGTTTCCACCCGTGTTTATGAGTTGGTTTATTTGAATACCTTCCATTGAAATGGGATCAATTTTGGAATCTATAATATCAATAGAATTATGATATAATGGAAAGAATCCCCTAGGTTCACTTGACTCCCCAACCCTAGGACTTTCCACCCTAACTAGACGGTTTGATTGATCGAGGGTGTATGCGGACATGCGCCAAAAGAAAAATAAACGAGAAAGGGAAAAGATAATAGAATTTGGATGAGAAAAGAAGAATTGGGGGAGAATAGAATGAGTGTTTAGATGACTTACTTGGATCCCTGGAAATGGCACCAAAATTTTATTCACGCTCAAATTTACCCAAGAGAAGAAGGTAGAACGGTCCTTGTAGTCTAGCTTAGTTTGTCGAATCCTCAGAGACCTAAGAAGTAACCTATAGACACACACATTCTAAGGGATGTTTTTGGATATGAAGTGGCCAACTTGGATTTATTTTAGATGGTTTTAAAGTATTTCTAACAGATTTAAGTTAATTCAAATTAAGGTAATGAGTTGATCCTAGGTTATCGCTTGGGGTGGATTGGATGAATTCCTTTTTTAATGATTTCAATTTCTTATATTTGAGATGGGTTCATTTAAGAAGATCAAACAACTTCATCACTTACTGATTTAATTCCTACAAAACCTAATACTAATTTTCTACACACTTGAAGGATCAAAATTTTGATCGCTCCGAGGTAAAGGTTCGTATTAGCACTTGAAATGTGTGACCTTAAATTCAATAAGGATGAAGAGGTTTTAAAATCATCAAATAAAAATCTCATTTAAAAGAAGTGATTATCCATTAATGGAGTGAGAAATAACATCCAATATGGATCCTTGATACTCACTTGGATCAAACCATAAAAGATTTAGCCCTCCATTGATGACATGTCTTCAATGGAAGCGGGAAGTAGACTTATGAGGGTGGAATTGAAGAAGTAAAAACAATAACAAATATTGATCACTCCACCGTTGTGTGATAAATATCACAAAGTATGGTGTGAATAACTTCACACCTTGAACCAATTGTATCAACGTGATATGTATAAGAACATAATAAGAGTAAAGTAAAAACTTTTATTAAGAAACTAAGGTTAATTAAACAACTTACATGAGAAAGAAATGTGATTACAAACACAAAGCGACAACATAACACTACAATGAAACCAAGCACCAAAGATGAAAAACTCCTCCATAACCACTGCCTTAAATAGTAATTTTGGGAGCCTTGGGTCGAGCCTCCAACATTACAAATAATCCCACTTTATTATGGTAGGTCTAGGGTGGTGGAAAGCTTGTGGAACTTGGACTTTTCCACTCTTGACTCGAGGTGGTAGCCAGCTTGACATCACCAAACATGAGTGCTTGTAAGACCTTCTAGATTGCCGAATTAGTGTGGTCTATAGAATAAGAAAATGGATCTCCAGATGTATCCTAACTTCTTGTAAAAGTTGGACCCATTTGGAGTTGTTTATTACGAGATATGATTAGATTGGTAGGATATTTTTTGGGCCGCAAAATCTGGCCCAGAATTTTATCACCAAATTGGGCCGCCTTAATAACCACCATGGAGGACGATTTAGCACTAGATCCTGAAGAATGATTTCTTCCTCTAAATATATTCTAGAATTCCATGAAATTTGGGCTTAATGGGTCCGGTATGTTGGGACCCACATTCTTATCAGTGAGCTGGTGTCCAATCTAACTTCTCCAGAATTGTTTGCATGAAATCCCATTTTGGTGGTTTTCCAATGTGGATCTCCCAACACTCCACAAATATGAATTGTTCCCAATATAATTATAAACCTAAAAATTAAATATTAAAATAAAATAAAGATCACTGGGTAATTTAAATGATGTTAAAAAATTTACCACATAATAGTGCATTTTAAGAAGGAATTACAATCATAATGTGAAATGATGTTCAAAGTGTAAAATGCACTAAATTGGTGTTTATGAATAATAAATCACATGAAGATTATATATATTAACAATGAATATTATCCTAATTTAGTGGCTAATAATGATTATTTACACTTTATTTATGAGGCATGTCTACTTTTCAAAGTCCTTATGAATTTCACATCACCACCTTGATACCAAATTCAATCCATGAAATTTTAAAAAATTAATTACAAAAAATTATAATTAATTGAAAACAAAACCCAAAAGGAATAGGTGATGGAAAACCAACCAAAAGCACTCACTATAATGGAAACATGACCAAATGGTCTTCAAATACCCCTGATGTACTCTAAACCATTTTTTGGTCTAAATACCTAAATAACAATTCCAATTAGACAAAAAAAATTCAATTTTATGGAAAAAACTTACAAAAATGGCCGTGCATCATACCTTTATCAAAATGGTGTGTGAAAGTGTGCAAATACAATATTGGGATATATTATTTAAGGGATGATTGATATACCCATGAGATATGGGAGATTCCAACTTGCTCTAGTGGAATCAAAAATAAATACCTAAACCTAAGAGCTTAAAAATTATAGAGAAGGGATAATGAGATGAATGGAGTTTTTCAGAGGTAAGATCAAACATAAAAATGACGAAGAATAGATCAAGAACCATCCCATAATCAAAGTGAGTTGAATAGTATGAAAGGATATATGTTTTATGGGAGAGGTGTGCATTAGGGAGAAGGAAAATAGTGTCTAGAGGCTTAAAATACCAGAGTGAGAAAATAATCATTATGCCCCTTTTAATGGGTGCACGGTTTGGCCGCATGATTAGAAAAACTGTGTTCCAACCATGCGATCCCATCTACCCAAAAGCACTCCAATTAATATGATTAGTCGCATGGTTTTAAAAATCATGAACCAACCAAGTGGGTCCCTTAACATTTTAATGTATGTGTTCACATTTTTTACTAGATCCCTTCATATAGTTTAACAAACTATGCCCCTTTAGAAAACAAGTTGCATGTTTAGGGTGCCTGGATAGAAAAAACCATGATTGAACTGTGTGACCTATTATATTTTACCAAAACATTAAATTTTTTTCCTTGAACCCCTGAGGAACCCTTGAGAATTTTTAAATCTCTATAGAACCTCATTACAAATTGAAATTGGGTCTTTTGAGGGTTTCCAACCCTCAGAATTTCATTTTGATGCCTAATTTAAAAACCATCCTATCTACTAGTTTTAAAAGTTTGATATTATTCTTGAACTTAATTCTAAAAAAATACATGAGGCCTTAAAAACTCCCTATTATAATACTTTTAATCACCAAGAAGTCTTGGTGGTTAACTGCTCACACCTTATAACCTATATCAGTTTCCCACTCAAAGGTAATGACCCTATTCCATTTTAAATGCCAAAAATGCATCCAAGGAACAACCACTAATTTGAGATGCTCAAACTTCTAAAACCTAATACAACACCCATCATTACCACTAAAACACCAAGATTTAACTTAATCAATACTATCCATACCAAACACCAATGGTGTTGTCATCCAAGCCTCTAACACTCCTAGGGTGCTTCCCACTATAAGCTTTAGCTTACAACCACTAACTCAAATGAAAGTTCACCTTAAACATAAAAATATATTATTAAAACCTCCACCTATGGTCCAATGATTCACTTGGTGTGGTTACAAACTCACCAAAACCAAAAATCCAAGAGGACACTGATTTAAAATTGAAACATATCATCATTATCAAAAGATAGTTGAGGATGGATATAAATCCACCATCCACACACAAATAGAAACACACAATATTTTACACAAAAGACCAGTTTGAATCCTAAAACACATCCTTCATATCTAATATGACAAATCAAAGGTTATTTTTACTCCAACACAACCAATTAGATACAAAAACACGAGATGAACCTTTTATGGATGACCCTTCTAAAAAACTATTAGCTCCATCTACTGATGCTTTAGTAAATTACCGGGCCATGATGCCTTCATGCCTTAAGAAACCCTAAGACAAACCAAACACACTCAACATTTTCCATACCCTAAACATGGTTACTTTTCACATTTATGGTTTCAAATACCCAAAACAATCTTTGTTACTAGTCACAAACACTGATACACCACCGATCGAAGAACCCTCATATCACATAAAATCTTATCAATCTTGAAGCCAATGCATGGTCTCAATCCAGAAACACATCAATTTCCTATTGTAATTGCATATGGAAACCAATTACTTACCTCAATTTCTACCCAATATCATTCTAATTCCACAATGACCACTCCAAGGACAACTCCACACACCTGCAACCCTTCAAGCACAAGGATCATATATTAGGGACTGATGCATCAATCCCCACCATAGGAGAGTTGTTATCATAATTATCTCAAGAAACTCACAACCTCTATGTACCACACTCCTTTTATCACCAAATGAAAAGTTTGGATTTGGTTGCCTCACTATCATCCGAGTGAAAAAATGAAACACCAACTGTCGCTCATTCCCAGCTTTCAAGAACAATATCAATGAAATTCACTGGTATCTAGTCTGTAATGAGTACCTCTATCTCTAACTATCAATGGAACACTCCCCACTATATGAATTTACATACATCTCTATGATCATAACTTCCAAATATCCAGATAAAACAATGCATGCTACTCTTTAGATCCATGCTCAATGTCTTCACACCCATTAGAACCTTGGTTTAGCTCAAACCCAAGCATCTATACCACCATTATCTGATTGATCCATAATGACACCTCTCATAGCCAGGATATCCTAAATTAACCAAGTTCTGTATGAATACATACCCACAAGTATCACATCATCCCTTATTCATCTCACATAAAGAGGGACTCATCAATTGGGACTCACCCCAATCCCATCGCTTTATTTTCTAAGTAGTCACGAGTAATCGATCTTGGAACTCCTACCACCAACAAACCGATTGAGATCCCCCACCAAGACTAGAACAATTTAAATGGAATATAAATGGGCCATATTACTGGACCAAATACAAATATCCCTCACACATAGCCCTCTTATAACACCTTGTCCTCATAAAAAACTGACGGGTACTTGATCCTTAGCCACATGAACACACAAACCAACAACATCGTGCACCCCATGCACATGACTATCGACATGACCACGTAAAAAATACATGGGAAAACTATCCTTTATGAACACTAACCAAACCTGAATCTCCATCTTGTGAGTCATGTATTATCAAAAATCTACCCAAATTCTCACTCAAAAACCTAATTATGTCTCCTGGTTCATAAGTCTCATTAGACTCGAGGCATGCTTAAAGCTTTAACTAACCATCTTGAAATTTATAATGACTCAATTCTAACCAATGACCACCCACCATCTAAAGTTTTTTTTTTCAATATGAGAAGTGTTTACCCATTCTCTATTTATCCTCAACCTGTTTACCTAGGGTCAACATCAATTACCATATTGACACCACATCAAATTAGTCGGGTTAGGCATCTAAATAATCCTATCCTTAGAAGGAAGGCATACAAAAAAAATCACTCAAGGTGATTCCATTAAAATAAGAAACCCTTACATTATGAATCCTTAATAAAACCTCGATAGCACCACTCATGCTTAAAATAAAAATATTAAGGAATTTAACCATGCTTCATGCTCTAAAACTCATGACATCAAACATTCCATGGTCAAACACTCACTCAAGGTCCTACACACCCACTAAATGACACTATGTGACCATACACCTGATCTAAATTCCATCACCACCTCAATGTTCATCAACCGATGGAGGTCACAAGAAACGTGATATAAGATGAAACCTGGCAATCTAAAGATCACAACCCAAAATATAGGCACAATAGGTAACACCCCAATATCCAGTACACCAAACTCAATTAGGTATCACCCCCATAAACAATGGTCTTAGAACTAGGTAACTCTCATTGCCCAAACCACCCATACCCATGGTCCAACCATAAACACAAAGGGTACTCATCACCAAACACCCAAGGATATTATTATCACTTATTTTAATTTATTTATACTTTAACATTTATAAAAATCAAGGATTTACATTTTAAAACATTTCATTAGCCAAAATTTTAAAAATCCCCAACTTTATTAAATTTCACATTCCATGGCTTGGATATATACAATTTATTTCACAAGTTATAATAGAAGATACCTTATAATTTTCTTACTGAAAATTTATTTAACAAAAACCATCTCTTTATAAGTCATTTTTACCTTCTTATTAATCAAAAGTTACCTAAGGATTTGGTCAATTAGAATGTCACCACACACTTATATGTAAAACATATAAATGTATATAGAGACTTTATATACCGACCCCTCTTAGTTATTAGAACCCATAGGAATATATAAATGAGTAGAAAAAATAAGCATAGATGGTAAATAAAAAGGTAGTACATGTGAATCCCAAGAATCTATTAATCATAGGGAATATACAGATGGTATAAGAATCCTATGTGCCTAGCATGATACATGAACACACACACTCTATCTTTCCATATTAAAAAATAGATATAAATACCTTGAATCAATAACATCAAATCCATGTAATCTACTAGAGTTGGAAATCAGTCAATGGTAAGAGTGAAAAGCACGAACAACATTTCCCACCCCTAGAAACTTAGTTTTCCATTGTACGTGGGGATGTAGGCACCTAGGAATGAGCTAAATACCAAGATATATAAACATCCTAGTATCTTATCTACCATTACCAAATAATAATACAATATAAAATGAAAAAAAATCTAATACATATTTGTAATTTCCCCACCTGATTCACTCTATGAATAATAACTATACTGGTAATCCATTAGATCTCAAGCATGAATCCTCTCATGATAGAGGCTTACGACTAGCAGTGAGTGACTATTAAAATAACATGGGGAGGTTATTACCTTATATCAAAGTATTACAACATAATCAATAAAATAAAATAGATAATATCCAGTTAAAAAACATAATTAGGGAAAGTTCTAATAAAATAAATATAGAATCACATGCTATAAAAAATTAATGTTCCATACATACCAACTAGATCCCCTATGGGAGGTCTATAAACTAGAAATACACTAAAAAAAGTAAAATTGGGCTAACAAACCATCCCAAACTAGTCCTGACTCCTTCCTGGTACCATCACCCAACTCTGACCAAGAAAAACAAATCAATAATCATCAGACCCTACATTGAACCCTGTACCTATGAAAAATACAGTGTCTTCTCAAGTACCTAAGTGTCATGGTCACCCAAACATGGTGTGAGTAGAACTTTGTATGAAACCACTAACCATTTACCTAAAATAATCAGTCTAATGATGAAGTGAATATGATGAATAGATAAATGAAGAAGATGATATACAAATAAATAAGTAAACAAAACTCCTAATGTCCCGGTCTCCATGGTGATGCCTGAGTCAGTCCTACCTTTTTCGACCAGTGATAAGGTGTATTTTAGAATGTAATTATGATTTCACCTCCATTATTAACCACATAGAATCCAAGAACTTGTCCAATAATTTCCTAGTATCATAAAGTATATCATGGAATCTAAACAATCATCCCGATATCCCCCTATAATGTAATTCCCATGACGACATTCCCCAGATATCATGTATCATACAAAGTCTCAGTAACAATCCTAACAATATAGAGAATTTGGTTACATGTGGAATCCACAAAGTTCATCCTGAAATTCATCATCACGTTCCACATGAAATCCAAGGAACTCATCTTGGAATTACTACTCATCAGGCCTGACATGAAATCCAAGAGCTTATCCCGACATTCCCACCCATAAGTATCATATGGAATTTGTGTGCTCATCATGAAATTCCTAAGAATTAGGCATCATTTTAAATATTTAATCAATTAAAAATTTATTCTATAAAATTATCTTTAGGACCAAAACCACCAGTTTACCATAATCATCATCTCACTTCTTGGGTTCCATTTACAATTTCAAAATCATGATTTAACATTTTCAAAGACGAAGCCATCTTGTAAGCCAATTATTACAATAACCCACTTTCTATTCCTTTAGGTATATTAAAAATTTAAAAGTAAAATCATTTACAATTATTAATGGTTTTTAAATTACATTTTATAACCATTGATTCAAATAAATTTTCCTCTTAATTCATTTTAAACATAAACCAGGCACTTAATAACATCATACCATTTCAAGGCTATTTTTCCCATTAACCATTTCACTTGGGATTACCATTCTCTAATTTATATGGAATATTAATTGGTAATTTATCTAATTCAACTAAAAATAATGTATTTTAAATTAAATAGATCCAAGCACGATAGATCTGACTTGAATACACCACACACTCACTTGGAAAATAAGCTAGGCTATGAGTTAAATTAAAGGGACCACTTACCATTAATTATGATTTTCAATTTAGTTCCAAGGGCCAAAAACCATTCCAAATTATAATAAAGTCTTAATCTCTAATACAATACATAATTCAAGCCATGAAATTTTAAACAATTAAATATACCAAATTATAATTAATTGACAAAAAAACCGAAAATGCAAAAGTGATGGATGACCAACCAAAATATCTCACCACAATAGAACCATGACCAAATGGTCACCAAGGACCTATGATACCAATTACTATATTCTAGTCCAAATAACTAACTAAAGGTGCCAAAATGACATCATATAATTTCAATTTTAATGAAAAACCCTTATAAAAAATGATGACACATTATACCTTTATTGAAACGATGTACAAACACTATCTCATGATATATTCTACAATGGCTGAGAAAAATCCCCATGATAGCCTAATTATTCCACCATGATACAATGGAATTTCCAATACAAACCTAAATAAGAGAACTTATAAATTAGATATATGGGGGATGGATATGAATGGAGGTTATATTTTATCACAAAACACTGAATAACAGAGCTAGAACCCTCACATAATTAAGTGGTGTTAAATAAATGGAAAGGATCTTGGTCGGCTAGGAGGGGAATGTGTGAGGGAGAAAGAAAATATGGGATAGAGGCTTAAATTAATATAGGGAAAAAATGTACATTATCCACATTTTAATAGGAACACGATTTTTCTATATGGTTGGACAAACTGTGCACTAACCGTGTGATCCCCTCTTCCTAAAATCACTCCACTTTTCTTAGTTAGGCATATGATTTCAAAAACTATGACCCAACCATGTGTTACCCTATGAAATTTACTACAAGTGATTACACAATTTTTTTTGGATCCCCTATAAAAATTTAACAAACCATTCCCCTTTAGAAATCGAGCGACATAGTTAGGGTGCATGGTTATTACAAATCATGTTCTAACCATGCACCCTATTCTGTTTCCTCAAAACATAAAAAATCATGCCCAGACCCCTTAGGAACCCCTGAGACCTACAAAATATCTAGAGAACTTTATTAGAAACTCAAATTGGAAATTTTTACAAGTTTTAACCCTTATAATTCCATTTTGAATCCCTCTTTAAAAACCATCTTTTCCACCAGTTTAAAAAGTTTTAAATTCCTTTTGAATTTCAATGCATAAACAGACACAAGGCCTTATAGAAATCTTCTCAGGATGTGGTTGAGAATATTAAAACCATTTAGGGTTTCTTTGAGACTATTAATTTTATCTAAAAATACATTCACATGATCAAATAATATATCAAAAAATTCATTTGGGTGGATCCTCAATTCTTCATGCATGTTCTATAGAACTAACAATTTAGATTCTTGAACATTTTAATATCCTTTATAGATATTGGTCAGATTTGTCACATGTAATGTGAGTATTTAAATTAAATCACTTCTGTATGTATTATGTTGGACAAGGATCCCCCTAAAGAATTAATTTATCTGGAATTAATATCCAATTTTCTTTGTCCTACTTTGAATAAATATTTATTATCCATACTTTCTAAAATTCCATGAATAAAATCTATAAAACCATATATGCCTAAAGATCATAATTATTATTTCATCTAATTATTCAAAATTTGAAAATTGTTTCCATCTAAGATCAGAATCCCTATATTATTAACTACTTTCTTTTCCTCCATTGATAGAGGAGACTAATGACTTTAATCCTTTTCTCTGATACCAATTGTTGGCCTCACTAGGTTAAATACCCCAGGGGAGGGTAAATAAGGATAAAAAATATTATAATACTTACCCTTTTTGATCTTATTTCATCGTTGAAAAAAATATCTTCTCTCTCCTTACAATCGAAATGTATAAATTGAAACAAAAACTTTCATGACACACATAAATTTTAGTTGGTTCTCCATTAACTAGGATAGTCCAAGAATAATGAAAAGAAAATGTTCCAATATACCAAATCCACTCTAGTGCACTACAATTACAATGTTTAGAGCATAATCAATATCCCTCCAAGTTCACTACTAGCCATGTGTTGAAAGATCACTTATCTATTTACTAAATTGTACCTGTTTTTATTCAATAGATATAATTTGATTTCTTGAATAAATGAATTTTACACCACAATAGGTGTTTCATTAAGTTCTTCTTATGTTCAACTAATTAATTCTAGTTTACCAGAGAGTTTATAGAAATTTTCTTAGTGGTTTTTGAAACTTATACTTCATCACAACCTTTGAACACACTTCACACAAATTCCATGTTTTTTGATAAAGTTTTTCACTTTTTAACAACTCATGACTTTCATGAAAATTTAAAATCTTTCGCGAAACTCGCTTATTCAAATAAGTATAAGTGACTTTCTTTGAATAACTAATGTTAATATTTATAATTCTCTTAATAAATGATTTCAAATGACTCTTTCATGAATTAAGAGCCTTCAGATATTCGTAAAGGCTTGTGTTATTCAATTAATAGGGGTAACCACCTATTTATTGATGAATCTGTCATTTTTTGAAACTTCCACACCTATAACCACTATTTTTTTCAACTTTGAATGCCTCATTCACAAGACTACATCTTTGTGAAACTTTCACTCACAATTTCAATTCCCATAAGATTTTAAAAAACATGTTTCATCCACTATCACTTTTTTTGTGCAAATCACCTCCTTCAGACAACATAAAATATGTTAGTGCAACCCCAAATTTCAAAAAAACACTAAACTTTCATAAAATTTTTTCCTTTTCCAAACATGAAATAGGTGGACTCAAATTACCAATTTCATGAAATTTTCCACATGTTTTCAAAACTTTAAACCCATGAGAAAAAATTTCCTATTCTTCAAAAAAATCTTTTCTTATCCTCCCAATTTTTGGACGATTCTATTTAAAATGAACATATTTTGGAACACTATACAAAGATAAAAATACTAATGCTCATATTTATTGGATAGATTGAACATATGTCTCAGTATAAAGAATTTGGGCTCATGTAAGGCTCCACTTTACTGAATCTCTATCAATAAGCATAGTAACCTAAAAACCTTGATATTCTATTGAGAGGAATTTTTCCCAACATCAGATCTACTTCATCCTCAGAGTTTTCAACTTCTTATGAATCTTTAAGAATAACTACATGCAACTCAATATCTATAAATAATATTTTTCTAATATCTTATTAATTATATATTTCGTGTATTCTCTCAATATTATTTATATTTTTAATTACTATTATGTATTCTATATAACTCACTACACATTATACT
Organism: Viscum album; assembly: GCA_963277665.1. NCBI lineage: Eukaryota > Viridiplantae > Streptophyta > Magnoliopsida > Santalales > Viscaceae > Viscum > Viscum album. The sequence goes on along the minus strand of OY728153.1, from coordinate 323,489,272 downwards.
TCTTAAATTATTATTCCTCTTTCTTTCTCAATTCTTCTACAATACTGGGATTTTAGGAACTCTTTCTTTTGTTCTTCTTTAGTGATATGGATTAACTTCATAATATCTTCATGAGGTTCTTCTTATTATTCTTTTTTGATACTATTTTTCTTCAATAAAAGTTACAATATCATGTTCCCCTTCAATAAAAAAATTATTCTCTATTTGATTCTAGTATTGAGTACTCAATTTAGAACTTCTCATTCTCTTCCTGCACTTATATATTCTCTAAATTATCTTAAATATTTTTTCCATAATTTTAATATGGAAAATACTTTATTATATATGGTAGACACTCTGATGACCCATAATTTTATTAATGGAATTTCCCTTCTAATATAAACCTATCACATTTAGTAATGTAGTATTATATAATGCACATGAACCAAATGATAGAACCAATAAAATTTTATTAATTTAAACAACACATTTATATAATAAATATAGACATAAGAATTGGAAATATTATAATGGGATAAAAAATGAAAATAAAATAACAATAATAGGAAAATTTGGATATGCTCGATCCATTAAAATAACTATACTCATGAACAAAAATGTAGAAATGAAATATAATATTATTAATGTATTATTCTTTGTGAAAATTAAAATATATATAATCATGGGAGAAAATAGAAGTTAATGTGGAATGAATGAAATATGAGGCATTTATAAAAAGTAGGGAACCCATATAACCATTACAAATCTGACCATTTAAATAGTAATATGACCATTAGGAATAGTAAAATAATTGTTATAGTAGTATCCTCACATTTTTAACTGTAAATTAGCATTTAGGTATATTATAAAATCAAATATTACATATTTATATCATGATACAAATAAATAAATGTTTTAAAAGTGATAAAATAAGTGTTTGTTTTTTTTGTAAAACATAAATGTTTTATTTGCATTTTTATAAAAAATATAATGATTTGAAAGAATGTTTACTATCATAAATTAGGTTTATAAAATAATATTATGTTTTCTTATAATGATAATATAATTATACGAGACCATAATTAATTTTTCAATGGGTGAAAAAATTAATCATAATATTAAAATTCATATTTTTCAATTAAATTAGGATTTTAATTAAAAATTAAATTTATAATATTAATAATATTATTTTAATTAAATGGATTTTTTTTTGGAATATAAACATCAATAAATTTTTACAATTAATTTTTTGTATTTTTCTAAAATAGTTTTATTTTTGGTGAATAGAAAAAAACGAAAAAATATAATAATTTTTCATTATAAGAAAAAATAAATGAATAAATGAATAATGGTTGATGTAAGTGACCATTGGATCAGTCTAAAATTCTCTAATTACTGTATATAGTCACAAAAATCAACAATATTGGCAGTCTTGAAGAAAAACAATAGACTAATAAAAATAATATTCAAAAAACACCTCTCTCCTCCATTTATAAATACCACCCTCACTGCCTCTTCTTTTCACACATTGTACCCCTTTTATATTACCTAGAATCTACCAATATATCTATTAATATATGTTCCCATGTCCCTAGAAGCTATTGTCTCACCAAATACCAATCCAATGTTCCTTAAGTGGAAGCCTAAGAGGAGAAAACCAAAGGAAGAGGTAAATTCTCAACTAAACCCCTTTTAATTTTATTCTTCTTCTAATGCACCCATATTTTTTCCATCCAAGAAAACATATTAACTTCATTATAATAAAAATTATTATATTTTATTATTATTTTTTTATATCTATCTTCTATCTTCTCTTCATTTTTTTCTAAAACGAAAACATTGTTAATGATATGATTGGTTCACCACCCCCCAGAACAACATACTTCATTTTTCTACACAACATTCAAGGATGGTTATAGAAATATTATTATTATTAAATATCTATATAATATGTATATTATAACTTATTTAATATTTTTAATGTATTAAGAATCTTTTAATTAATAAAAAAAATCTAATTCATGATTGTTAGTAAAACCGCTTAAACAAACTTACTGTATAATGGTAACATTTGTACTAAATGATTCATCCCTATATCAAAAAACATATTTAAATTTGGAAAAATTTTAATTTATATAATAACATTAATATCATTTCATTTTAATTATAGAGTTATAGTCCCATTTCAAAAGAACTTCAATAATTATACACAAGTTATCCGACCTTGGAACCATAAACCAAACACCTTCAGAACAGTGAAATTAACATTTAAATATCACTGGAATGGTTTTAAATAAACATAATATAATTATGGTAAAAAAAATACATGTAAAAGGTTATAAATTAAGTAATTATATAATTTAATTTGATTATTTAGGATTTTAAGTGCAAGTGTAGAATAATTCTTTAACCTAAGGTAAGGGATCTCTCCAAACCACCCTATTTCCTTTTGGTTATGACTATTCTCACTATAAAACCACTTATATCTCTATTATACGTTATTTAATGCTTTTAAGTTCTATATATACGTGTCTTACATAATACCTAGATTATTCTCCCTCCCTTCTATGGGTTTATACATACCTTAAATTCATTTATCAATTACTTCATTAAAATAAAACATGATAAAGGATAATTTTCTATCCCTTAATCTTTTTATAAGACACTATATTAAATTATATATTCCTATTCATGATTTAATTAAATAAATGAATATTTTAATGATAACTATTCTAGTTTACTTTTGGGTTTCAAATAAAATTCTATATTCTTTATTTCTTTAAACGTATTTAAAAAATTATTTTAAACACCGTTTTAAAATTTTCATTTCTATACCCAATTATCTACCCTTTATCACAACATTTTTTTTCAAATGAACACCTTATTTTGGACCTATTATTATTTATTCAGATATAAAAATCTAAAAAATTTAATTCCTTTTTATCTTTGTGATATTTATGAAATATCCCTTGATTGTGATATGATGCAAGACTATGTAGAAAATTTCCTTACATAGGTACTTCTTATATTTATTCTATATGATTGGTTTCCTTATATGGAACACATATGCATGTACATGTTATGATGGATACACCCAGATATATCTTCAATGAATTGGGTAATTTTTATGTCTCATGAGATGATATGTATGGGATTAGGGAGTAAAGCTAATCCTTGATGGGAATCTTTTCACCATGTGATGTTGTATTGGATGTTATCCTTGACTTATACTTATTTCATGTTTTATGTTACTTCAAAATTCCTATGTTATGATGATTTTATAATTCTATATTATTTATTTATTTCTTACATAATATTATTCATGATCCTTGTCTTTTATGATATTATGTTACTCATTTTACACATATTTTATGATTCTTCATCATGTTTATTCCCTTACTAGGATTTATAAATCACCACTTTATTTTATGTATTGCCCAGGTAATCATATGAATTTTATGGAGCTCAAAGGTATTTAAGAGCTCATTACAGATATTAAAATAAAGATGTTTCATTTTAGTTTCATTTTTATATATTAGGAACCAAGTCTTCTAAATATAGTAGGACTCTTAATCTTTGGGTTATGTTTATTAGATATTTATGTTAAAAATCATGTAATAATATGTGTAAAAGAATTGGATCACTATAATTGGTATAAAATAAATGACTAGTTTTTTTATGTATTATTATAATAGTAAATTAGTAAAAAACCCTAGGGATATGTCTAAGTATAGTAAAATATCCTAAAATTTTGGTTAAGTATAGAGAAAGTGGTTTCCAAGAAATTACATCACTATCTGGATACCACAAGTGGGTGTGGCTCTATCAAAAATTCACCTAGGGGTAAAAACATTAAAGGGATTGATGTGTATTAAACTGATATGTAATTGGTGCATGAAAAAGAGGCCTTGTTGCACACTTGGTTTGAAAATCCCATGGGACATACTTTGGAAAATTCTCAAGCTCTTTATGAACCATTATGAAGGACTTAAATATACTGTTAGTTTTGAAATGTTAATAAGAAAATTACTATATATAAACTAGGTCAAAACCTAGAGGATCATAATCTAGGATATATGTTTCATTTATATGTTATTACTTCTACGCTCATAGATTACCTGGTTATATGCTTATTAGTTTAAGTATTATCATCCATAATTTTCCTAATACAATTAATGGAGGGAAATAAGAGGAATCATCCCAATAACCAATGTGATAGGAAATGTGTTTATTTCCCTATTGATATAGATAACCTAATGGATTTGGTTGGAGTGAAAATCATTCCTATAATGGAATAATTTACTAAAGGTATGAATAATAACTTGAATCATGTTAAGCACCCTCATTATCCTAAGAAAGAGATAATTATTGTAGATTTATTTATGTGAAAAGGAATCCTACCATTAGTGGTTCTTCTAATACCCCCGTCATAGAAAATTGGATTAAATTTATTGTAAATATATCTTCTATCCTATAATTCTCTAAATAAAATTAATTTGAATTGGTCATTTATTACCTAGAGGGATAAGATTATTAGTGGTAGGCACTTAATAAAATCTTAAATCCCATGGAGGAAATCGATTCCATAGAATGGAAAGGATTCAAAAAAATATTTTTTAATCAATATTTTCCCTAAACTCTCAATATTTAAATGGAGAGGAAGTTTATTGGACTGAAGTAAAAGGAAGCCGAGTCTATTAGGGAATATGATGAAAACTTCACATGGATTATAAAGTATTACTCTTTATTTATAATTTAACAATGAATGTAATGTGGAATTATTCTACGTGGATTCAAGAACATTCTATGAAAATATTTGGTTATTTGAGACTTTGAAAACTATATAGAGATTTTCCATTGGGTCCTTAAAGTTGAGATAAAGATTTTTAACTCTCAATGGTATTATGGGGGTTAAGATAAAAATTATATAATAGAGTTTAATTCAAGGGGATCAATAGATATATCCCATGGAAGAAAGAAAACCCAACTACCCATATGTAAAAAATTATGGAAGTTTCATCCCAGAAACTATCTCAATGGAGAAAGGAGATGCTTTAAGTATGGAAAATAGTGGAATCAAGATAATCAATTTCAAAGGGAGATGAATAATCCCACTAATTTGATGGAAGAAAAGAATTCCCTGATCTAAACTCAACATATAGCCTTATTTTGTAATTTCAATGAACATGAGCATTATAAAAGATTATTTTTTAAGATAAGGGTTTTTAGAAATGACCAATAAGAAAAACATCTAAGGCCTAGAGATCAAGTAAGAAAACATGTTATCAAAACTATTGAGGTGGATCTCAACAATGATCAGATGGTAGGTACAGAGGTTATTTATTTATTAATAGTAAATGTAATATTTGATTCTAGTTCAATACATTATTTCATATCATTCAAGTTTAGTAGAACTATTCAAACACCACCTCAAAACATGGGGGTTGATCTATCAAGGAGAACATAAAATAGAGTAATTATTACATCCTAAGGATATAACTCCTCCTTGATAATTGTTTTCGGATTGAATATCCTAGAAAATATTATCATACTTCCTTTATTGGAATTTTATTCTATTTTGGGATTATATTGGATGTCTATATATAAAACCAACACCAACTATTAGGGGAGGGAGATCACTCATCACATACCGAGTCATCCTCTAATCATGTATAAATTAATGGAGGGAGTTTATTCTCCATTATAATATTCTACTCAAGTGAGGATATTGTTACCTTATGATAAAGTATATCTATCTAAAATGATTGATACAAAATAGAGAATCATGTTTTAAGACATACCCTTTGTGAAGGACTATACTAATGTATTTTTTGAAGAGTTTCATGGTCTTCCTTATGATATAGAGGTTGAGTTGTTAATTAAACTTATACCTAAATATCTAAAAATATCCAAGACTATATAAAAAATACCCACCATTGAGTAGTAAGAATAAAATAAGTAGTTTAAATGGAATCTATAAAATGGTTTTATACACTCGAGTGCTTCACCATGGGGTGGAATGGCCCTCTTTTTCAAGAAGAAGGACGGGTTAATGCAACTTTGCACTGATTATCATGAACTCAAAAAATATGGAAAAAAGTTGTACCTTGCCACATATTGATGATTTTTTTAAACTACATGGTGTATAGTACTTATCTAAGGTGGAAATTTATTTGGGATATCAATAATTAATGGATAAGAAAAAATATATTCCCAATACTACATTTCAAACAAGGTATGGAGCCTTTTAATGTAAAGAAAATTGAGGAGCAACCTATTCTAACATTTTTAATGGATATTTAAAGTTTTTGTGGACAAGCTAGGTATTACCGATAATTTATGAAAAAATTCTCATGATTTTCAACCCCATTGACCAAGAAAACTCAAAATGGAGTAAAGTTTATAATATCATTGAATGTGAAGAGAGTTTTAAGTAATTGAAAAATAGGTTTGTCACTACACCCATTATCACACTACCCTCAAGAGGGGAACTATTTTTGGTATATAGAAATTCTTAAAAAAAGTTCATGGGCTATGTACTGATGAAAAATGAAAAAGTGATAGCCTATTCCTCAAGGAAGATGAATGTTCATTAGTATAACTATCCAGTGCATGATCTAGAGTTAGCTGTAGTAATATTTGTATCGAAGATTTGGTGGAATTATCTTTATGGAGATAGGTGTAAAATATATAAATACCACAAGATCATTAAATATATATCCACATAGAATGATCTTAATATGTTCTAGAGAATATGGTTAGAGTTGTTCAAATATTATTCCTTCTCAACCCACTACCATATTAGCAAAGCATATAAAGTAGAATATTATCTAAGTAGAAAGGATCCTAAAACCTTATCCAGATGAGAATCAAGAAGGATCCAATCTTTTTATATGTTCAAAGGATGTACATGGGAATCATAAAGGATTGAACATAATCATTACTTTCTCAAATTATTTCTAAACCATCCCTTATGAAAAAAATTAAAGGATGATTAATGAGATGATGTGAAAATAAAGAAGAATATGAAAGCTATAAGAAAAGGAAAATACCAAAAGATAAAAATTGATAAATAATAAGTTGTAAGATTTGGGTGTGACCATGTATAACATAAAATACTAAGATAAAAGAGGATCTATTGAATAATTTACATAACTCGACCTTCTCCATCCACCAAGGGATCATGAAGATGCATCAAGATCTCTATGATCACTATTGGTTGGAAAATATATACAATGATATCATGTAATATACATCAAAGTGAATGGTATTAAAACAAGTGAATATAGAAAGAAAAAATTACAAGGGGACGATACAACCATTACCCAAAAATACATGGAAACGGGAGAAATCACTATCGTTCTTTTCACAGGTCTTCTGAAGACATATAAAAGAAATAATTCTATATAGGTTTTGTGGATCATCTTAAAAATATTACTCACTTAATTGCATTTCGAGCGTACCTATCACTCAATCAACTTGTAAGGATATACATCAGAGAAGTGGGGATGTTGTATGAAACACCACTATTGATTTTCTTTGACTAAAATCTAAGGTTTACCTCCAAGTTAAGGGAAAGTGTCGAATATGCTATAAACATTGAGTTGAACTTAATTATGTATTATCACCCCAAAATGATGGAGAATATGAGCAGAATATCAAGAACATGAAGATATGATGAGAGTATTCTTGATGGGATTCAAAGAAGGATAAGATCAACATCTTCTTATGGTAGAGTTATCATACAATAACAGATTCCGCTCAAGTACCCAAATGGTTCCATATAATTCCCTTCATGAGAATATATGTAGAACACCTATGATTTGGAATAAATTTGGTGAAAAAAGCTACTGGGAATTTAAATGATTAAAAAAATAGTAGAAAAGGCCATGAACCTTCAACAACACATCAGGGAATCTAAATATTGATAGAAGAGCTATGATGATAATAATCAATGATTCCAAGAGTTTGAGGTTGGAGATAAAGTGTTCCTCTACATATATCCATGAAATAGAGTCACGAGATTTAGGGAGAAGGGAAAGATAAGTCTTACCTACATTTTCCCTTTTGAATTTATTGATCACATCAGAGATGTGTCCTATCAACTCAGATTACAACCAACGCTTTATGAAGTACATGATGTATTCCACATATCCCTCTTGAGGAAGAACATACTAGATCAATCACATGTATTTAATTATGAGGTGGTATAGATGGAAAAAGATATATATATAATGTGAATAAAACAACGGAGAACTTGGACCATAGAGACAAATTTCTATGCAAAAAAGAAAACTCACCTCGTAAAAGTACTATGGAAGAACCATAAATATGAGGAGAAAACATGGAAATCGGGTAAAATAATAATATAGAAGCACCCTAATTTTTTTATCCTAGTATGTAAAATGAAATTTTAAGGATGAAATTTATTATGGGGGGGGGGGTGGTGTAACAACCCATTTATTTATTAGTAAAATCTAACTAATTATATAAACATGTCTTATTTAGTAATGTAGTATTATATAAATCACATGCACTGTATGATAAAACCAACAACATTTTATTAATTTATAAATTACATCTAGATAATAAATATAGCCATAGAAATTTCAAATATTATAATAGGATAAAAATAGAAAATAAGATAACTATAATAAGAAAATTTAGATCTCCTCGATCCCCCAGAATAACCACACTCATAGACAACACCGCATAAATGAAAAAATAACAGTAATGAAAAATTAATTTTGAAAATAAATAATATGTATAAAACTGGGATAAAATATAAGTGAATATAGAATGAAATAAATATAATGTATTTATAGAAAGTAGGGAACCCATATGACCATTACAAGTCTGACTGTTGGATTAGTAATCAGACCATTGGAAAACAATCTAACACTTAGGTACAGTAACTTGACTTTTATAATATCATCCTCACATTTTTAAGTTTAATATAATATTTAAATATCTTAAAAAATAAAATATGGAATATTTATTTCATTATACATGTAAATAAATGTTTTAAGAATGTTAAAATAAGTGTTTTGTATTTTTGTAAAATATAAATTCTTTATTTTTATTTTTTAACAAATATAAATCTTTTAAAAAAGTTTATTTTCTTAAAATGTGTTTATAAATTGATATTTAGTTTTCTTATAATGATATTATAATTTTATGATACCACAAGTAATTTTTCAAATGGTAATAAAATTGATCATAATATTCAAATTAGTATTTTTTAAATAAATGAGGATTTAAATTAAAAATTAGTGTTCTCATATTTACAAAATTATTTTTATAAAATGGATTTTATTTTTAGAATCTACACATTGAAAAATCGATAAAGATAATTTTTGGTATTTTTCTAAAATAGTTTACATGTTTTTGAATAGTAAATTTTGGCAAAATACTGTAATTTTAATTAAAAGAAGAATACATGTAAAAATTAGTCATGGATGATGCAAGTGACCATTTGATTGTCCTCACATGCTATGATTGTTGTATATTGTCACAAGACTCAACACTATTGGTAGTATTGAGAAAAAAAATAATAAACTAATGAATATAATATTCAAAATATACCTCACTCTCCCCTTATATATACCACCCCTCACCACACCTTATCCTAAAACTTTATAATCCTTGGATATTATACAAAATATACCATACTATAAATACTCATGTTTTTCTATACTATAAACTTCAGCATAAATTTGATTTTTTTTTCTTTCAGATGCACATGAGGGGTAAAATGGTCATTTTACCATTACCAATTTCTCAAATAATTTTTTAACCACTATGTTGGTCCCAAAATAGGGTGTTTACCATATAATATTTTTTTTGGAATTTTGAGTCATTTTAGTTTTCAAGAAATGATTAATAATTAACATTTATTTAATTAAATATTTATTTATTCATGCACGGTCATTTTGTGATATCTTTAGAACAGATTCAAATTGGTATTCCATATTTTCATTTAAGTTTGTAATGGGTTATTTTTCCTTGTTGAGGCATAAACTCATTTCGGGCCCTGAGACTGGGTGTGGGCCCCTTCTCCTTTTTTCCTATTCCTATTTTCTTTTTTCCCAATTTTCTTTCTTTTCCTCACATGGATTCTCATGTATGAACCCTATGGTATTACCCTTTATATTAATAATATATAAAAGGGAGGATATATAGAGATGGGGGGGGGGGAGGGAGGTTCCACCACGAAACTCGAGGTAGGGGAGATTGTCTTGTGACAACTGCGAAAAGTGGAAACAAGTGAAGCTTTAGTGGATTCCACCCAAAGGTAGGATATTTTTAATATTTTACTATAAATACCCATATATTTACCTCTTTATAGTTTTAATTTCCTATAATGTCTTATAATAACCCCTATGAGGTTAATTTATTCTTAAATGGAAAAAAACTGCGGTTTAGGGTTATTCATAGGTGTTCCTAAATTGGAAATCCCGATCACACGGTATATGGTTCTATGAAAACATATCATGCACTCTATATTTGGGAAATATGACTTTTTATAACCATATTTCATGTACTTAAGGTACACACTATGTAGTTCCTCTTGATGTGTCCTCGGGTTCTTGGCTAGATAACCAGAACAAGGGAAGTTTTCCATGTAGGGTATATGAACAAACCTTGTGTGGGATGCATGACATGTAAGAGTACACACCTTGGAACAATACATGGATAGGATATGTGTGGTACATTGGAAGATACCCCATATAGGGTCCACACTATGTATATGATTAAAACAGAGTGTGCATTGATTTTACATGCCATGTTCGTTTGATGTATACACCAATGTGGGTATTTGAGAGTATATATAGTGTACTTAGGTATACATGTTGTGTACTGTGTCCTTTCCTTTTTTAGGGTTTTTATGTTTTACCCATGTATTTAGAATTGAACTTAATAGTTTTCCTTTTTTAGTGTTTTTCCACATAAATTGCGAGGGTGGAACCCTTGAGGGGATGAAGAGAATCCTAAATAGAATTTGGGGAGAGCAATTTAATGGAGAGGTTCTTCCTCCAATAAATGGATTTTTTATCTCCCAGGGGTGATACATAGGACGAGGCCCACCCAAGGGTCATAAGAAAAATTGGATTAAATGGAAAATGATCTCCAAGGTCCTCTTTTGGCGTTTTCTTGGGACATTCTCTAGTTAGTGTGACTGGTTTGTGACATGAGGATACAAACAAGATGGGTGTACAAACCAACCTAGATTGAGACCTTGATCTAAGATAGGATGTGATATATCTACATAAACTAATGATCATACGGATTTTTCCTTATAGAAATATTCCTTTTAATGTGTCCACATTTTGGTCTATGAGGCCTTGAGGTGATAGAGACAAAGTTTTGGTATGTGTTTAACTGAAATATCGACACTATCAAAAGTGACCAGTTTGAGTTATAGGATCCCAAGAGCAATGAATCCACTTATGTTTTGACCTAGGGGATACCCTGTGGAATTTCTTTTATTAATTAATCTTTCTGAGGATCCAAAGAGGTATTAATATACTTTTTCACTAGCTTAGAGTATCCCAAGAGTGATTCCTCTTCTTACATGTTTACGTTGAGGATCCTGAGTGGGATGCCTCTCCTGTGTTTGACCTAAGGGTCCAAAACAGGTGTCATGGTAGTTAACTAAACCTAATATAGTGTGTTATGGTTTTTGTTAGTGATGTTAGTAGGTGTAACCTTATAACCCTTACCAAAATTTTTATCACATGTGGTAGTGGAAAATGTGATTGGTTTCAACATTCATCCAACATCACACTTATTTTATGATTTACACAGCTATCATTGATACAACTAAGGATTCCATATATACTTCCTGGAAAATAGATGATGGGCCTAATACAGATAGATGGGTTTGGTCATTCTTCTAATCCCACTCCTTTATGTATACATTCAATTGGTGACTATTAATATAAATATGATGTCTATATGTGCTTCCCAGTACTCAGACCATGTGGAATGAGGCTGTATAATACCATGATTGGGATTCCTAGAGGTACTTCCTAGGATCCAAATTATGATACTTACTTGTATGAACTAGAAGTCCAATTTTTCATTAGGTTTCCCCCTTGATCATGGATCATAGAGGGGGCTACTGAGAGTGTCTCTGAACCCCTCTTTACTGGTGTCATCTAGGAGATACTTAGCTTGCTATGATCTAGGTGATTTTAGAGGTGTCGGGTGGGCATATTTCACCAAAGCACGAGATGCTAATATCCCCAAGTATTGATGATGATCTCCTCGATGATGACTAGGATAATTCATAGGATTGGTGGACACAAAACTAATTAATTTCCATGAATTTTCTAGGTATAAGGTTTTTGATCTTGTCATTGAATGATTCAATTCTTTGATGTCAGGTATGAAGAGTATTCCTTATATATCGCCTAAGGGTAATCCCCCTTAGGGATTATCTGAGCTTCAATGTCATGATTTCTTATAGACCAAGAAATAGAAATATGACATCATATTTAATTAAACATGGATAGAGTGGTATGACATCCATCTATATGAAATATTTTTAGGATGTCTAGTTGATACCTGGAACCCTTCATCTTAGTTACTGGAGGTGAGTATTGGTGATCCTAGGGTTAGGAATTGTATCCGACTGAGGTGATGTAGCTTTTTCAGATACATTTATAGTGCTAGATGAATTATGTATTGTTGATCGGGATTATGAAACCAAGGATCAGCATGATTATATATAGCTTGACTGGTATGAAATCTAGCTCAATTCCCTAGTCACATGATGTAAAGTCATCCAGATCCTGAATCCAAGGGTCTGCTATGGATTGACTTTATTTATTCATTCCATTTATTTCTTTTCTAGTCTGAGTATATCACATGAGCATACACATATGATAAAAGGTTATAGGTTCACCACAGGGGGAGTCATTCTGAGATTTATTTCTCACCCCATGTTTATGAAACTCGGTGTGTGTGTAGACCTTATGTATACTTTTAGGTTGAGTATGGATGTATAATGGATAGAGTTGTGGACTAGAGTTATATGGTCAAGTAGATCCGCTCATGTGGATACTTATAAATGGACTAGAGTATATCAAAAGTGTCTTAGAGACTGGGTATATGGTTCTGCTAGAGTTTAATGTATATCCTTGTACTTTTATTTTTATTTATGTTATTCCTGTATATGTGGTATCCCCAATGGGTGATCAATGTTATATTTTTGACATGGATTTTCTTGCCTTTAATACATTTCATTTATTATATCCTTGTTTATATTTACTACTTCCACACTGTATTTATTTAATACTATAGATGAATCATAGTTATTTCCACCATTTTTATTAATATGATATGAGGAAATTCTCCCCAAAAACACACCATAGGAACTCACTAATGATCAGAATCCTCCAACCTATGGGGAGGAACACTAGAGGCCTTTTCAGAAACTGTTCCGACTACTGTTTATAGGGTGAAATGGGATAGGATGTGATGAAGCGGTTTAAAAGGAGTTCGATTATTAATAATTTATTATTTGGGATATGGTAGAAAAGTGTATTAATATTTTTTCAAAGCATATGATGGATTCCATACAGGTGTTTCGAGAATACCTATTCCATTAAAATTCTAGATTTCCATTGACATGTGATTATTATTCTTGATATGTGATGTTATAGTAGTATATGATTTTCAATTTGAGAAATGAACATATGATGTGAATTTTATGATTTATTATAGATATATTTATCTTGACCCATTGGTGAGAGTCCAATGACCGATATTGACTATTTTCTGGTAGAGGGAAGAGGTATTTGTTAATGCATCATATTTGGAAAGTAGGTTCTATATGTTATAGGGTTTCTTGGTTGAAATTTTACTACTAATGATGGAGACCAATTATGTAAAGTTTAAAAAAAACTAAATGGTGTTTTCCCATATAGGTTCTTGGAAGAATTATACTCAACTAGGATAAAATGTACATATCTTTACTTCTGATGGTAGGTCATGTGGATCTATGGTGAGATGTCTGATTATGAGACTCATGACTTAGTCCTCATGCATGAGAGGTGTAGTGAACCTAGTGGTTCAATAGGTATCATGATTAAAAAGGTTTTGACCCCTTGTGGGGCGGTTTTACTTAAGTTTAGTTATTTGAAGTTTCAATAACAACCTATAAGGTGTTTTCATATATATCTTGGAATGAAATTATACTTAACCAAATTGTGTGTTGTATGAAATAGATTGTTTGAGAAGGTGCTGTGCATGTACCATTATCCATCATAGGTTAACCTTAACCGATAATTTTTTTATAGTAGTCCCTTGGTTGGTATATCCTTTTTAAGTATAATTAACTAAAGATTTATAACAACCTACATGGAGTTTTCCCATATAGACTTATATGATATTTTACTTAACCAACATTTATTTATGGTTACATAGTATGATCATTGAGTACGATACAAATAAGTACTAGAACATTTATAATGAATTAGAACCTTGAGGTTGTATTACTATATACCGATTTCTGGTAAGGATCAATCCATTATCTTTGTTCTCAATTATATCATGACCCTCATGGGAGTAGTTACTTATGAGCATGCTTATAGGGGATCATGTCCTAGTTGTTCGATTATTTACAATGGATTCCATTATAATCATTTTCTTAAGTTAGTAGTTACCAATGAGTTTCATTTAAAAGGGTTTCCACTTGAAACTTATTGGGTGATTTCCTCTATAACATGGAATTAAAAACCTATATAAATGAACCCTTTTAGTCATGTTTTGACCCTTGTAGGTCAATTTTATGCACACCTCCTTCTGAAATATGTTCTAAATGGCCAGACCTAGTGACCTTGTTATAGTACTTGATTGGTAGGGATAGGTGAGAGGCATAGAGGCCCTTATTTTTGACTCAAACTCTAGTGATTTAGACTTTAGTTTGATTGAGGGAAACCTATGAGTAGGATTGGATCATGTTTACTGATACCTTTTGGTAGTTATCTTAGTTGTATACTGGTGTTGAGTTCGATGCATGTGAGGTGTTCAAGTTTTGTGATATTAGAAGGATAATTCCTTTTGTTTTTGACAAATTGCCTTTGGTTCTTGGGTATTGAGACTGGATTCAATAGATAAGAATGTTCAATTGCTTGACCCTATTGGACAGTGGTTTTTAGTTCCAAAAATGGTCAAATAATGGGTATATTCTCATGATTAGAAGGACACCATGTGATGGGTGGTCATGAAATAAATTGTGGAACATGTAGAGTGATTGATTTTTAAAATATTTCTAATGAATCTCCTTGCATGTTAAGATTTAATTTCCATGTTGTAAGATAATTTTGTCCTAGGTGATTTGAAGCTCATGGATGTATGATTTGGGTGATAACAAAGTGGTATGAGATTATACGCCTATTGTGCCGGGTGAGATGGTAATAGTAAGCATCAGCCACACATGGTTCCATGAAAATCATAAATCAGTGAGTGGTCATGTGTGAGCTGAGGACCGATGGTTTTAAAGAAATGTTTTTGGGAAGGTTTATAGAGAGTTTTTTTAAAATGATAAATGTATCTTTATGGTAGAGGAATAATTTATAATGGGTTAGGTGTGATGTCAAAATATTTATAGCTAAATCTGGGTTAGGGTTTCACAGGATGGGGAGTATGGATTGGGAGGAGAAACACATGTATAATAAAAGAACCTATTAAGGTTACACTAGATGAGTGGTAAGGTGAGACATATGGTGGGGAGCACACAATTGTTCGTTTGAAGTTGGTGACCCTCATTGTAACCTAAAATTTGGCTATTGCTGGAAGAACCATTCTTTGAAAGTGGTAATGGGTTGTGTTTTGATATTTCATGTTGGAACTCAAGAATAAATTGACATTGGCCATGACTGACATTATATTCAGTGATGGATGGATTTTGGTCCATTGAAATTGGAATTTGGTTTCAAGGAAATGATAAGGATTCTCCTTTGGTGGGGAGTACAAGATCAGTTTCAGTTGAACATCTTCCATGATGGGAGAATTGTAGATGATATAAGATTAGTCGTTATACAATCTAGATAGTTTTGTTTGTATGTTATTTGGATGAGATCATAACTTTTGTTTTACCACTAAGGATTTTTAGGGATAATAAGGGTTAAAATGGGTATGTTTTGAAGATCCATGTATTTCTAAATATTGAAATTTGGCAGAAATTTGAATTTTTGTTTCAGATGATATTAAGGGGTAAAATGGTAATTTTAAACTAGAAAATAATCTCAGATAATTTTCCTGACTACTCTGTTGGACCTAAAATGGCTTGTTTACCCAAGGGAAGGAGTTTGGTGTAATTCTGATCTATTTATGTTTTCATGGAATAATTAGTAATTAATAATTAATTAATTAAATATTATTTTTTTGAGCGTATTTATTTGGAGATATATTTCAAATGGAGAATTATATTGAGATTTTTTCTTCATAGTAGAGTTATAAATGGGGTTTTTTCCTATTCGATGAATAAACTCATGTTGGGTTCTGGGGCAAGGGCTAAGCCCCTTTTCCATTTTCCATTTTCATTTTCTATTCTTTTATTTATTTTCCTTTCCCACTTTTCTTTATTTTCCTCTCCTAGATTCTCACACATTTCCCCGATGGGATTCCCCTTTCCATTATCGAGAAAGAAAGCATATAGTGATATGTATAGTGAGGGAAGAATGGAGGTGCCACCATGAAGCTTAGAAGGAGACAAATCGTCCTATTGTAGCTATCGAATGTAGAAACAAGTGAAGTTTTGATGTATTCCAATAAAAGATATTATATTTTTATGTTTTTCTATAAATCACTATATATTTACCACTTTATAGTTTTAAGTCACTATAATGAATGTTACGTACCCCCAGGTGGTAGATCTATGCATAAACGGGGAAAAATGGGGGTTTCGAGCCATTCATGGGGGTTATTTAATTGTAAGTCCTAATCACATGGAATTTAGTTCTATGTACACACACCATGAACTCTTCTTATTTGGGGAAGATTATTTTTTAGAACAACATGCCATGTACTTGAAGTTCACACTATGTAGTGTCATTCAATGTGTGGTTGGGTACACGACTAAACAACCCATACAAGGGAAATTCGCCATGTAGGGTACACAACTAGACCCCACGTGGGATGCACAGTGTGTAGGAATACACACCCAGTCAAAAAAACATTTATAGACCATGTTCGGTACACAGGTATATACCTCATGTAGGGTATATTCCATGTACATGATTAAAATACCTTTTACATAAGGTTTACATGCCATGTCCTGCTGAAGTAAATGCCCAAGTAGGGATTTGAGAGTACACATTATGTACTCGTGTATAGAAATTATGTACTTCTTCCTTCCCCCCATTTTCAAGGGTTTTCATGTTTTTTATTACTTGTGGTTAAAATTGGACATAAGATTAGTCCATTTTGAGCATTTTTCTGCAAATATCATAATTGTGGAACCCTTGTGGTGATTTGAGGACTCTTAAATGGAATTTGGGGAGAGATATTTAATGGATATGTTCTTCCTCTATTAAATTAATTCTATTATCTTCTAAGACTGATACCTGATATGAGGCACACCAAAGGTATGTGGGAATAAACTGAGGACATGGAATGAGATCGATAAGGGCACAGTTTGTTATTTTTTGGGAAAATACATGGTTAGTGGGGATAGTTTTAAACTTGAGGAGATGGATAGGTTGGGTGTTTGGGACAACATAAAGTGATAACTTTATTTGATATGGGTTGTAATACATATCCCTAAACAAATTCTTATGTGGCATTTTCACATGTGAACATCTACCTTGTAAGGTGCATCCATTTTGTCCTGTGAGGTTGGGAGATGTTAGATATGGGGTTTTGGGATGTATTTAACTAAAACACATGCCACACCCTATTATTTTAAAAGAAAAATAAGTTATATTGTGTATAAAACATGAAATGTTGAGATTAAATGAACCACAATATACAAATAAAGTATTATTATTCAAACATGACCATTATAACACAACCATTAAAATTGGTTGTATGAGTAGGAATAAAAATTTTATGAAAAATATCTATAATTTTTTTATATAACCTAATTTTTTTGATTAATTCATAATAAGTCCGTACTAAAATTTTAGTAAAGTCATGTTATACTTAAAAAAAAAATGTTTTCTTAAAAAATGATTTCTATTTATTTTTGTGAGAAAAAATTATAATTAATTTTTAGAAATTTTCTAAATATTATTTTAAAAAATTAACCTAATTTTTTAAATTATCATATCAATATTATCTTAGGGTGAAATGTTGGTATTTTTCTGAAAAGATTGATTTTCCAGTGAATAGTGAAAATTACTGATTTTTCAAATACTGCCATTTCTTTTCGTTAAATAAAGTAATTTAAAAGTACCAATATATTATGGATCTGGTATTAATGTGACATATTAAACATTTAATTTAAAATATTTTAATAAATTTCATTTAAATTATTAGTCTTCATGATTTTGGTATAAGTATATTTCCATACTTAAAAATGCGGTTTTTAACAAACTGTTTTTAGTGTATAATGTTTATTAATTTTAATTAATTAATATAAAAATTATTTAAGAAATATTTTTATAGAATAAATATTATATAAATCTATTTATATTAATTTAAATTCATATAATGATGATTTCTATTGGTAGAGTTAATATAAGAGCATTTATTTATTGAAAAAATGCATTTCTTGAAAAAACATTTTCGACTTATTTTGTGGCTTTAATTTTAAATTGAATTATACAAATTATATGATTTAAATTTGAAAAGAATGATTGAATATTTTAAATCATAATAATTAATATTATTTTATAAGTTCAAATTATTTTTTTTCTAATAATGAATAGTAAAAACAATAAAAAACTAGTTACCGTGGTGGAAAACTAAAATGGAAAAAGTGAGTAACCATAATGGTGAATAGAATAAAATGTTTAAAGAATGTTTATTTTTGAATTTCGGTGGTTATTATCGACCATATAACCCCTAAAATCCATTATTTATCAATTTTGGTGGTACTTGGTTTGAGAGTGACTTGGCATTATTGAATAGTTTTGTGTATTTACCAAAATGCCACTCCCACTCACTTATAAAAGGGAACCTCTTTTACTCATTTTTTCACACTTAAAAATAATACTTTACTAATACCTAACTAAATACATTATTTAATTCCCTAACCAATTATTAGGTTTATTTTTTATCATATATCCAATCTAGGAAGGATTTGGGTATAATTATAAAGATGTGGTCCAAAGAAGAGGTATCGTTTTTTAACCAATTTTTTTTGTTTCATTTAATCTTCCACCTCATTAAAATACTATTTAAACATGATTATATAATAAAATAAGTTTATACCATATAATTATATGTTATTATGTTAATTAAATAACCTAAATCAATCCCTTATTTCATCTAATGGGAAATAAAACCATCATTTATGAGTATGGCAGACTACCACCTCATGATCTGATGAAATTTGTTTTACATAATCGCATATCATTAATCTTAATTATGACTGGTTTATGGTTTATATATGATATTTATTAAATATTAATAATTCTATAAAATTAATATATCATATACCTTATTACTATACCATCCATTTAACAATGATAATGTTCTTCGTGTGTACGACATACCACAACCTCACGAAGCGATGCGATTCATTTTTTATTATCATATCACATAGATGGTATTTTTAAGTGTATTTAAAGAAATAATTTTATATTTATTATATTTTTATCATTTTCTAAATATAAAATAACACCTATCTTGTTTCCATTATGATTTTTAAAAAATGGGAACGTTACTCCTACATATGTATGGCATACCATCTCCATGATTGTAACATTGTTCATTTTTCATAACCATATTTCCTGGTTGGTTTTGAAAGAATATTTTTTGTATAAAAATTAAAATTATTTAATTATTATAATTATGTAGATAATTTAACAATTAAAACTTTTACTATGGTCAAAACATTGATACCATTTTGAATTTATGAACTGAACGTCCTCAAAACACCCAATATGGACATAAGAGATTAAGTAATTATATATGTCATTAAAATAAATGAATTAAATGTTTTATGTATATGGTATTAAACATGTAACCATATATTAATAAAATAAATAATTGTTATATGTTTATTATACATTATATAAGGGATATACACGACACGTCTGGACTCAAGGTAAGGGGTTTCTTAACACAATTTCTATTCACTGGGTAATGTTTGAACTTGAGTGACTATCCTATTCTATTATTATTTGTGAAATTACTTTTGTATGTATTATATTTTATTTAATGTTGTTTTTTATGGATTTAATTTTTTTACACATAATTGGGCCATTGATTAATTCTCACTTCAATGTTATGATCATTGTAAGGGATTTCATCTCAATTTCCCTTAATTAAGGAATATTTTAATATTATGCCCCTAATTTAATTTATATGGCATATATACTAACCATTTATATATTATATCATTATTAATTCATAATTAATGTTATATTATGTCACAATTAATTTAATTCATTCATGTGGGGTTATTATTTAAAAGATACCAAAGTGATAAGGGTTTATGCTTAAGTCTCATTTTAATTGGGATTATTTATGATTGAATTTCCATTAAAAGAAAATTATTTTATAATTTTCTAATAAACCAATTTAATTTTATTATCATCTAGTTATTAATTAAATTTTAGGTAATATTACCATTTTTCTCACGTTTTAACATAAAATGATTGAGAAAATGTTATTGATAAAATCCAACTTTATTTTTCTTTTCAGTTGAAAAATATTTTTCTTACATATATATTTTTAATTAAAATGTTTTTAAATAATATTTTTATTATTATAAAATGATTAATTAAAGAAATTTTTAACCATGTTTCACTTTTTACAAGATTTTTTAAAATAAATATTCTTGTCAGTTTCTAAACAAGGATCTTTTTGACTTTTTACAAAAGTGTGAAAGGAATGTGTTTTTAACTTATTTGTAATAAATAGAATTTCCTTTGAAATTACCAATAAATGATTTGAATACTAATTTTCTAGTTTAAAAGGTTATTTTTAATGAAAATATTTTATTTAATATTTGATAAATTCTTCGAATCTTAATAGGGTATCTCTCTAAACCAACCTTTTCTTTGGGCTATGACCATTATATCTCTAAGTCACTTTATATCCCACTTTAAAGTTATGGAATGATCCTAAATTATGTATATTTGTCTCTCAAATATATACCTATCTTATTATATATTACTTTTATATGGAAATACATTCCTTATGTTTATTTCTAAAATAACCTCATTTTACAGTTTCCTTTTATTATGATATGATGCAAGATTATGAAATCCATTTTTTTATATGGGAAATTTTTATATTTATGAATTATGATTGATTTAATTTTTTTTGGAACACATAAATCTTGAATTTTTTTTATGGGCGACCCAAGATAGTTTTATAATATATCAGGTAAATATTTAGTCCCATGAGATGTTATGTATGGGATTAGGGGGTAAACCAAATTTGTTATTGGACTTTGTCCACCCTATGACATTATCTTGGAAGTTATCCTTAAATCATGTTTTTTTCTTGTTATATGTTTCCACCAGATTTCCTATGTTTTCATGATCTTATGATACCATTTTATTTATGTTATGATCCCATGTGGTTACTCACTAACCTTATATTTTATGATATAATATTATATCTTTGACTCACAAATTATGCTTATTTATTATGTTTATTCCCCTACTGGGATTTTTAGATCACACCTTTCTTTTATATCTTACCTATGTTATGATATGAAGTTTTAAGAGATCAAATTGATTAAGAATATCATTATGGAGAATAAAAAAAAACAAAGTTTTATTTGAGTTATTTTAGGTAGCTAGTCTTCTAAAGAAACTTGTCCTTTAGATCCTTGTTTTTGTATTAATAGATATTTAAGTTAAGAATAATGTAATAAATGTGTAAAAGACTTGGGTTGATATAATTAATATCATAAGATGTTATAGTTATTTTTTTGGGATTAGTACAAGAATAATTTAGTCTGAACCCTGTGGATAATTATGATAATTCTAGGTATAGAGAAATATCCTAGAATTTTAGTGATGTATAGAGTGAGTGGGTCTAAAGTAATTACATCCCTGTAAAGATATTATAAGTGGATTTGGATCTGGAATATTTGTACCTAAGGGAAATGGATTTGAAAAGGTTTAATTGATATGGAATTGATCATCACCTAGTGCATGATAACAGGCCTTTCTACACCCATATTTTGACAATCCTAGTGGATATGCTTTAGAAATTCACAAACTCTTTATGAACCATTATGAAGGACTTGGAAAAATTGTTAGGTTAAAATAATTAGTAGGGAAATTACCTTGGATAACATATATTGAAATATATAGACTCATAATTCAAGATATAATTATCATTTATAAATTGTTTTTTATAGGTTTATAATTTTACCTTTTGTATGTTAGCTTATTCTCATATTGTTTGTTTTCGCTCCTAGTAAATATGATAAATATGAGAAATAATTACAAAAACCAATGTTATGGGGAATTTAATTATTTAACTAATGAGATTACTAACCTAATTGGAATAGAATTTAACCATGTTGTGATCATTCCAAATGAGCTATCTCAAATTATTATTAAAATACAGAACATAATTGAATTTAAAAAAACATCAAAGAAAATAATGGTGACATATCATGGATGTTCAAGTGTTAAATATGATACAAAAATGATGATTCAATTTCCTAAATTTCAAAAATGTGGGAAGATGAACCATGTAAAATTATTTCAAGAATATATATGATGCTTTATGTGTGAAAAAAGAGGGGAAAAGTAGCTAATTATTGAAGAAAAATGAAGAGTCTGGTTAACAAGATCCATGGAAATAAGGTTCATCCTAAGGCACCACTAACATTTTAATATTTTAGATATGAGGAACTTGGTAATTATTAAAGTAAATTCCATAATACAATGATTAATTCATGAATCCCTATGTTATAAAAATCATTTTAGTGGAATGATTGAATTTTTTTGGTGATGTAACTTAATAATCATGTTTTTGAAGTTTTTGTATCAATGGTATTCTGGTTATAAGAATCATGAAACTTATAGGAATTATTATGCAATAGTTTTTCATTAAGGATTTGAATGAATATGATGAATGGTACTAATTAAATAGAAACGCGGTTTAATTGTAAGATGATATTTTATAGAATAACACATGATTTAGGAAATATAATCTTTGATATTTTCTTGATGTCAAGGTAATTATAGTTAATTAAAATTATTTGGTTTTGTAGATAATAATGAGATGGATAGAAAAAATTAAGTGTTAAAAATGTTATTTGATGATTAATGTTATTTTTAAATACTTTCACCATATTCTTGAGAATGTTATAGGATTAGGTGAATTATGAATTTGATTATCACTTTTTTCCATAGTTTTAGAAAAAGGACAACCTGAAAGTTGGGAAATAACTCGTTGTACCTATTAAGGCTGTGGGGCTTCAAACCACAACTGAAGGGTGACATGTGTGTAGTGAATAACACTATTCTTCTTGATTTTATGGTTAGTGTGACTTTTTTTCTCATAAATTACTTTCTGGATAAATTTTATTTTGATTTTGGGAAATATATTAGAGGATGGAATCTTTTTTATTTTTAAGGATTTTGAGGCGATTAATGGTTTTTTTGGTAAAATTTTCATTGTGTTGAGATATATGAAACCCTTAGGTATAAGATATTATTTAACATGAAAGTTTATTTTTTAATAAAACAATTATTGTTTTTAATGTTGAGGTTATTTAAAATGCACGACTATTTATTTATATAATGATTTTAGTTGAACTTCATATTTTGAGATTAATACGAAGGTATATTAATTTTGGGATTTATCACACCTTTTGATAACCATTTATGGTTTTTTATCATCCAAATATAAGAAATATATCTTGATATCATTTTTTGGAATCATATAATCCTTTAAAAGTTAATTTTAGTGATTTAGGCATGAAAAAAAAATAATCTTGATTACTCATCATTTAGAGAAAAAGATAATATGGTTGTGGAAATTTTTTAAATGATGAAATTATAATTTTAAGGTAAGTTTATTTACTTATTTTCATAGTCTAGATGATAAAAGTATCCCTTAATTTTAGGAAAAGGATCTTGAAGTAAAAAATTTATTCATTTTTGATAAATTGATGGTCTCTTTTCTCTAAAAAAACCGCCTAACGTTATTTCCAAAATGGATATTCTTTCTAAATCAATTAATTAACTTATAAACAATGTTTTACTTATAAGGAAACCTATTTTTTTGTTATTTAATATGACCTTTTTTACTTCTATTTCTCACTTTTTAAGAAGATGTTTTATTAACCCATTTAATGATGTGGGTTTTCCACAAAGGAATTTTTGAATGTCAAACCCTTGATTATTGAGAACAAATTCAAATTGTGAGGAAATAATTAATTTTATGGGAATGAATGTAACAACCAAAGATTTTAAAATAACACTATGTTCTATAGTGTATACAATACTGTTGACGCTCCTTTCGTCACAGAATCTAAAGGTCGGAAAAGGGAATATCTGATCTCAAAGTGATTCATCCTTTGAAGAAACATCAAAAATCGACAAAGGGATGAACAAGGAGAACATTGCCCATAGGTCGCGCAAGTTCCCTCATGGCCGCGCAAGTACACTTGCGCGCCGCCTAGTGGTCGTGCAAGTACTTGCGCGACACCTTATGGTCGTGCAAGTGACTTGCGCGACCTAAGTGGTAACCGCTCGGTAACCGCTCGGTAACCGCCCAGGGCCTTATTTTGCCTATAAATAGACCCTGTGGGCCCCCCATTCAGGGGATCTCTTCCCAGAAACTCGGATCAAAGCTCCCGACGCCCAAGTCTCTTCTCAAAGCTTCCAGAACACTTCTAAGGTAATTTCTTACCTAGAATGGAAGATCTAAAGGGAAGAAGGAAGGCCTAAGTGTTGAAACTTATCAAACACTTGCGCGCCGACTTAATTCCTTCAATATAACTTGCGCGTCCCTCTTCTGGAAGAACCTCAAGAGGATGGGAAAGGGTTTAATAAAGAGTCGCTCAAGTAATTCAACCCTGGTTGAAAATCGCGCAAGTATCCCTTATGTCGCGCAAGTATACTTGCGCGACCAATACTTGCGCGCCGCCGCAGGACTTGCGCGACCTTCAATACTTGCGCGCCCCTATCTTTTTGGGTGCCCATCTTGCCCTTTTTCACCCCTCTTAAGCCATTTTCACCCTTCCTATTCAAGATTCAGTCTTCAAGATACTTTTCAAAGCCATTTATGGCATGATTTCTTGATTTGACATCCTTATCTGAAAGGAATTATGTGAAATATCTCTCAAAACCTAATGATTTAAACATCTTTATATCACCAAAGATTGAGAGTTCATTCATTTCAACCTCATCCTTTAAGATGAGAGAATCCTAACCTGGGTTTCCTTTTCAGGAATAATCCCCAGTTATAAAACCTTTTAACTTGGGCATCTTCCTTAAGAATAAGCCCCAATCAAAGTCCTTTAATCTTGGGCATCCTCCTCAGGAGTAAGCCCCAAACCTTAATCCCTAACCTGGGTCTCCTTTTCAGGAATAAAGACTCAGTCATAACCTTGGGCTTCCTTTTTAGGAGTAAGCCCCAAGTCCCCTAACCTAGGCTTCCTTCTCAGGAATAAGTCCTAGTCATAAATCTTGGGCATCTTTCTTAAGAGTAAGCCCCAAGTCTCTTAAAATTTCTCTTAACCAGTCATAAATTTCCTTTGATTTGGGTTTCCTTTTCAGGAATAAAACCCAATCATAAGTCCCCTCCTAACTTGGGCATCCTCCTTAGGAGTAAGCCCCAAGATTAGAGTATTCAAATCTCCATGAAGCACATATAACTTTGTGGACCCTGTTCATGGATTTTCTTCCTAAAAGTAAATCCTAAACCTTCATCTATCTGGGCAGTCATCCATACATAAGCCCCAAACAAAATTCTTATGATTGCATCCTTCATGGCACAATTGTCTAAATTTTACCAATACCTCTTGTTTCTCATACCGAGCATGACTCACGTGAGCTTAGAGTGTAAAAGTAATTATGACATTCATCTTTGAGCCATCAATCATAAAATATCATATCCCATTCCTCGAACTACGTGGATTCTGATTCCTTTTTTCAAAACAAAGGATACGTAGGTAGCCCATTCATGGGTTCGATCCCAACATTGAAATAATCTCTGTCCTTCTGAATGACGATAAACTTCAAGTGCCCCACTGAGTGGCTTTAAAACCAGTCTGGTCATCAAAATGACCAAGAGACTTTTATATAAATGTTTTGAAGGATACCATTGACCAAGAATCTCTAAACAAATATAGATGATTCTATATTGATGAAGAACCTCGAATACATATAAAAGATTCTCTAAATTTCTTGCATATTTAATCATTGATTGTTAAAACTAAAGGAAAGCTCATTTTATACTTGGTAATGTAATAAGGATTCACGAACTTAACTTAAATCTATAAAGAGAGTCCCGGAGTAGACAATAATTCCCCTCAAAAAGGTGTGATGAGTCCGACCTCCCATCCTCTCAACCAATGCAAATTCCTAAGCCTCATTAGCCCACAAGCTAATGAGCGCCTGCCTTTGGAAAGTAGGTCCAAAAGGATGTGGAATCATTGGATGTTTCCGGTTCTACGAACAAACCCGTTAGAAACCGATCGGAACGTTTGAATCTCCCGTCCAGGAGGTCATCCCCGGATTCCGCGCGAAACAAAAAATGGTGAACCCGACGTGAATCCTTAACCAAGTTAAAGTGATGTTCTTCTTAGATGTTAGGCCCCTTGGGCCAACAAGGCAATCATTGACATATGATCATCCAAAAGATGCAGTAGCCGGATTCATCTTGATTATGTCTGTTATATGGAAAAGGCACTCTTTTTTCAAGATCTCCTACAAAAAAATGGCTTTCCTTAAATTCACCCCTGTGAATACTGCTGCTGAGAACACCTCTACTGTGAGGTCTGCTGCCATGAAAACCAATGCTGCTACTCCTGCTGGAACGTCATCCGCTCTGAGGATGACATCACCAACTCAGCGTCTTCAACGCTGTGTTTCAAATGCACTGGTTAAGGAGTACCGTCGTAACGGTACTATCCCAACTCTGGAGGCCGCTCGTCAAGCCCTCCAAGTTAACAATTCTACCTGGTCGTCCGGACAACGGCGACCAGCAATCAAGAAGCAGGCGGTGCTGACTACCGTCTCCAACCGTTTCGGGTCGTTATCCCTGGAACGCAATTTCCATTCACTCCCTTATTCTGAGGAAGTGAATGAGCAGGTCCCGCGGGACCTTAATTCAAAGAGACAGGAGTCCTTCTCAAGGGCTCCCATCAACAATCGCCGCCAGACTCGTGCGGTAGTGCACCCTCAACATGATGAGGGTACCGGCTCTAGGCATTCAGCTCAGGTTCCTCGAACCCGAGCAGGCAAGATGAATCACCAGAGACGGAATCCGGTTAATAATAGGCAGGTTGTCATCCCTGCCATCTCCGGAGAAGTCCACCAACCTAACTTGGTGGCAAACAACGAGCAGGCACACACACCTGCCCGTTTTAATCCCGCTGTCCAGCAGACTCGTCTGGCAGCATCAAGCCGATCCCGCCAGGCAATTCCGGCGGAGTACCATAGGCAGGAACATACACCTGCTTATACATCAGCAGTTAGTCAGCAGGCTCGTCTGACTACATATGATGGATCTCGTCAACAGCGTTTGGCGAAGTGTAATCAGCAGGCACATACACCTGCTAATACTAATCAAGCCTACCAACAGTCTCGTTTGGTAGCGCACGGAGAAGTCAGTCGGAAAGCCCCGACGACAAACAGGAGGCAGACTAAACTCTCTGCCTCCACACTTGAGTACTGTCAGGATTCACTGACAGGAAAAGGAGGACAGGAGCAGGCACATACACCTACTCCAAGCCCGGAATGGACGTATATCCCTGTTCCGGCGGCTGAAGTCACCAAACATATTTTGTCAATGGTGAAAGAGCAGAAGCAAATTCCTGCTCATATTCTGGATGCTTGCCAGGATATCATAACAGCTTCAGCATCATCTCAGGGACAGACACATAAATCTATCCCTAGCAGTGGAGTGACACATCAACAATTCACTCCAGAACAGACACACACATCTGTTCCAGTCCAAGAGGGTTGTGGGGCCTACTCCCCCATATCATATGGACAACCAAGTCAGGCACATACATCTGATTTGAGCGATGATCGTCAGCCTAACCTGACCATCTTTCCTGATCAGGAACATACACCTGCTCAGAGCAATCACTTTCGTCATCAAGTGATTTCTAAAGCGAGTAAGAAGGCATCTAAGAAAAAGATCCGCCCAGCACAGTCAGGAGATCAAAGGCCAATCTGTAACAAGGCCTTGCTCGATGCTGGAGTTCTTGAAGCCCTCAGACATTTATCTGTCGGAATTCAAGATTCTACTCCCTCAGTTCCCAATAACAGGAACATTAATCCCGAAGGTCTTCAACAGACACTTCCTCATGAAGACTTGCTTCATGAAAATTCGGTCAATCTTGAAGTTTCTTCTTCAGATGAGAACCACAGGAACCCTCTGTGTGGTCAGAAGACCAAGGAGCAAGAGATTTCATCTTTTGCTGTAACCCATCATGAAGGTCCTCCTCATGGTGATGAACTTCGCTGCGAAAGTCCTCTCCGCAGTAGTGATTCACATTGTCTCGAAAATTCTTCAGAAGGCAATGTAGTAACGAGAAAGCCCTCCTATCTCGAGGCACTTGCAAACGTAAAACCAGTCATGTCTGAAGTTTTACTATCGGCAGGTGAAACTCTTTCTCCATCAGAAGATAGCTTGGGGTTCAGGTTATTCTCCGAACCTTCCCTAGGTCATTCATCTTCCAGCATGAATAGTGATTCCTCTACCAATCTTGTTGAATCCGATGAAGCAACAAGGAAACACCAACTCTGGTCCAAACAGGTAGAAGAATCTTCATTTAATGATAAAGAGGAAATGCTGAACATGAGGAAAAAACTGGCAAAAGGTGAAGTACCAGTCATGTTTTGGCCTTTGGCTGATTCACAGTATGACATTCCAAAGATGTTGACGGATGATGGAATCCATGATATTCGTCTTAACATATGGAAAACTCTTTGTCAATTAAAGAAGAAGGTATTATCTTACGATGAATATGAAAATCATCTTAAGATAATAGAAGGGTTACAACGCCAGATTGATTTGGCATCTCTATCAGTCTCTCGGTATCCGAAGGCCGAAAAGCAACAGAGAACCCTTCAACGTTCATGCCTTGGCGCGCTGAGAAAATTGCGTCAGTTAATTTCCAATGCTCCATCTAATGTTCATATCAGAGGATGGGTTATTCACGGAGCACTACATTTCACAGTGCTTTCCGGTCAGCAAAGCCCGCCGAAAATGGTCTCATGCAATGTTATTGCCCATGGCCGGCCACAGTCAATGGGCTTTGTTCATAATCAAAATCTTGCTCGAGATCAAGCTTCAACTAGTTCCTCTCAAAATCAAGTATATAGAGAACAGGTTGTTGAATTGCTCCTACATCAAGCAGGCGAGAATATTGCGCAAGCCTCTCGTCTGGAGCAAACACGTCATCAAATGACAGAAGTTTCGGAAATCATCCAACGGTCTGTTGAACCAGGTGATAAAAGTGGATACAGGTTAATGCATCCAGCTAATTTCCGAACTAAGATCCGCAAGATCAAGAGAGATTTCAAGAAGATCTCAGACATAGCATGTCAAGAGACACCCCAGCTTGCCAGACTGGGGACTTCTCTAACCCAACCCTCAGAATCAACGAATGGGATTCGAGGAGTTGATCAGAAGCAACAGGAACACCCCCAGTCCACCGGACTGGGGACTTTTTCAAATCTTCAATCCCTCCCTCAGAGAAAGTCAGTATTCTCTCGATTAGGGAATAAGCCTCAAGAGGAACGAAGAGCCAAGATGTCAGGAGATTCTCTCCAAGTGACGGTTCACAAAGAAATTCCTGAGGGGTCAAGTCAACGGAATGCCATGTCTTATCATGGACATAAAAGGAGACAATATCATAGAAATGCTGATAGAAAGGATTTCATGAAATATGCATCCATTAATGTCATCACTGCCGTTGCTGCTGATTCACCAGATGAGGCTCAATCAGAGGGATCAGATGAAGAGGTTCCTGCTCAAGAAGTTGCGCACACAGACCTAAATGAAGAAGGTGTGCGCACACGTAATCAAAGGCTTACCCAAAATTTGGGTATTCCTTCAAGTAACCCACTTCCCCCTCTCCGAAAAGGATCCAATAAGGGGAAAGGAAAGAATCAGGTTACTTCTCACCCTTCCTCTGAAGGAGGTCAATCGCTCTCATTAGAGCAAAGGCTTGCACAACAGGAGGAAGAAATGAAAGAGTTAAGAAGGTTGAATGCAGAACTACTTCAGAGTAGTCTTCTTCTTAAGAATGCTGAAGTCCGACAGCCGAAGGAATTTGTTGTAACTACTGAGATGGATCAGGAATATCCTCCTTTATCAGTACACCCACAGAGGTCTAATCCTACGGGTCAAACGCAACAACGGTTGGCAGCACTACCATTAGTTGCAGCACCAACCTCCACGGCTGTCCAAGCTCCATTCATTGCACCTACCCAAAACCAAGTTCAACCTGACGTTTCTCAAAAGTTAATAACTACTATTGAGTCATTAACAGCTCGGTTAGAAACTATGGAAGGGAAACGGGCGCAAGTTCAACCTGAAAAGAAAGTTTACCCTGAATGGGTAGATTCAATTTCTCCTCCATCCAGTTTTGGAAACCCTATTTTCCCTACTTTCAATGGATCAGGCGACCCTGAACAACATTTTATGCATTACGTGTCTTGTTGTGATCCTATGATGGGAACTCCAGAACAACAAGAAGCAGTGAAACTCAGATGCTTCGTGCGAACCTTGCAAGGACCAGCTTTTGTCTGGTATACAAGCTTGAAATCCCGGTCAGTCATCAGATGGGAGGATCTTCGTCAAAAATTCCTTCTTCAGTTCAGCTCAACTTTGCCAAAAACGACAGTTTTCGATCTTACAAACTGCAAGCAAAGGGAGAATGAAAGAGTCTCTGATTTCATTGCTCGTTGGAAGGGATTAACGTATTCCTTGAGTTTATCACTCCCTCAGGAGGAATTATTGCCAATCTGTGTGGCAAATTTGCGTGACGAATTACGCACGCCATTGATCCCTGTGAAATACACAGGAGGATTTCGAGACCTTACTTCAATCGCTCAACAGATTGAAGATTCCCTTATGCAGGCTAAGGTTAAATCTCGTGTAATTCCATCAGCTCCAGGAAGAAGAATGGGTAAAGCAGAAACTGCTACAGTTATGCTTAAACAGGCACCTGTACCTATTTCTACTTCAAAACCTTCATCTTCTCGAAGGGCTCCACCTCCTGAACGCCAACAACAAAGGCTGTTTCGTCCAAATGATCAAAAAGATCAACGACGAAAACAATTTGAGGATATGAAGAGTAAAACATACTCTTTCCGAAGTGAGCAAGTTCCTGGTTACTTCATTTCAGCTCTGGAAAATAATTTGGTTCAATTACCAGTGCCGAAGAGACCAAACAAGGAAGGAGATGAAGACCATCCCAATTATTGTCCCTTTCATCAAATGTTGGGACATCCCATCCAGGAGTGTTTTGTCTTTAAAGACCTCCTACAAAAGATGGTTGACTTGGGACAAGTCAAATTGAAGGGTTCTTCAGCTCATGTAGCGTGTATTACCGCTACAGATCCAGAGGAAGGAGGCGAGTGGCAGGAAGTCAAAAGCAAAACTGCGAAAAAATATGATGATTGGATGGTCAGAAAGACAATCAATCGGACCCATTCCATTTTGCGAACACAATTGAAGAAGCCAATTGTGTCTCCTACAAAAGCTGCAGTAAAGCCTCCATCAAAGGACAAATCCTCAAAAGGGCAGTGTAATTCAAAGAAGAAAGAAGAATCAGGAGAAGATGAGTATGTATCAAAGCCTAAATTGTCTTTGACTCTGGCAGATTTCATGCCATCTACTTCAAAGTCACGGGCACCGTCCCACCAAACGGCACAGCCTAAACAGGCCAACCAGGCAGAGTCTTTATCAGACGAAGAATTGATCTTTGGTTCTGTTAATATGATTCAATTAACAGATTCATATTCCAGTCTTGATGAGCCTGAATTCCCTGTATCAAATAAAGGAACCCAAGGAAGTTCTAGAGGTTCAGGATATAGGGGAAGACGTGGATCTTTCCGAAGCCACTACTCTAATTCTACCCCTGCTAGCACTGTATATGCAGCAGAAACTCGTGGTAGAGCCCTTCAGCGAGCTCAAAATGAACAAGCAAGTTCTTCTGCTAATGGCCAACTCAGCTTCGACACAATTATTTTGGAAGACCGATTAAAGGTTCCATCTTCTTTATCTCAGCAAGCAAATGGATCTAATCAGTCTAATTTTCCAAAACCAAAGATGTTGCCAACTTCAATACAAGATGCATCAGCTTCCAAAGCATCTGCTTCCAAGATACCTGCTAAACCACATATTCCTATTGGGAAACGCAGGCCTCTAGATCAAAAGTATGATATATTGAAACACTTGGCCCAAGTACCAGCCAAATTATCAATTTTGGATGCTTTGAATCTATCAAGAGATCTTCGGGAAGCACTCATCGAAGCTTTGTCAAGTCCTCAAGAGTTTGAAGCTGAGATTGCTGCAGCTGAAATTTATCACATAGAGAATAATCCTGCAGAATGTCATGCAGTGATATCTTTTACTGATAAAGATGAGGATGATGTTGTGCATGGGCACATAAAACCTTTGTACTTATCTGGCAAAGTCAATGGTATAGATGTTCGAAGAGCTTTCATTGACAATGGTTCAGGAGTCAACCTCATGCCCATTCGCACACTTCGTCGATTGGGCCTCACAGAATCTGATTTATCTCCTTCTACCATGATGTTGCAAGGATATGATAAAAATGAACAAGAACCACTGGGAGAAGTTACGCTCAGAACTCAGTTTGGAGATCTTGTTTCCAATTCAGATTTCATGATTGTTGATCAAGACTCAGCTTTCAATATCTTGCTTGGAAGACCCTGGTTACATCAGCATGCAGCTATTCCGTCATCATACCATCAATGTCTCAAATACTGTTTCGATGGTCAAGTTGGAACATTGTATGGTGATAAGGCCCCGTTCAAAACATGTGAGTCTCAATACATTGAGGCGGAATTTTATCACATGAAAGGAAGAGAAAAATCTACAATGAAGGAAATTACCAAAGTTAATGCTCCATATGGTTTGGAAAAAATTCCAATAAATCCATTTTTACATGTGAGTACAGATTATGTGTTACCTATCAGTCAAATTGACAAAATAGGCCCAAATCAAAATACTCTTATGGAAAGATCCATAATGTCAATTACGGCAATCGAGCCAGACAACATGGGAGAAATTGGTAACTTACCAAGCAATGATGAAAGCATAATTGGTGACGTTTTTATTTCGTCTGCTGAAATCCAACAAGTCTATACTTCGCTAATCAGGCCAGAAGAAGTTATAGCAACACCAGAGGTGAATGTTGATGTCGATTCTCAATCCATCATCTCCTCTTTATTTCCCAAAGAAGACCCTTTTTCATCAATAGGGACAGAAATGGAAGCTTCTTCTTCAAAATGTGAAAATTTTGACATCTCTTATGATCATGAGAATTTCGTTTTTTCATCTACTTTGCAAGTAGAAACGGAAGATATAACACATGATGAAGAGGAAGAGGAAGATCTTAGAGATGCTCCTCCAGCATTTGAAGAGGGTATCTCTACCACTGTGGATGAACTCAGAGAAGTAAATCTGGGTACAGAGAAA
Organism: Viscum album; assembly: GCA_963277665.1. Taxonomy (NCBI): domain Eukaryota; kingdom Viridiplantae; phylum Streptophyta; class Magnoliopsida; order Santalales; family Viscaceae; genus Viscum; species Viscum album. The sequence goes on along the minus strand of OY728153.1, from coordinate 323,455,285 downwards.
GATCCACGCCCCACTTTAATTAGTGCGGCCATGACCCTTGAAGAACAAGAGATGTATATTTCTTTTCTAAAGCAAAATAAAGATATCTTTGCTTGGAATTATACAGAGATGCCTGGCCTTGATCCTGATGTTGCCACCCATCATTTGGGTTTTCCAAAAGAACATCGAGGATTCAAGCAAGCCGCGAGAAGAACACACCCAACCTATGCTTCCAAAATCGAGGCTGAAGTGGATAAGCTTATCAAAGCTAACTTCGTCAGAGAAGTTCAATATCCCAAGTGGTTGGCTAATATTGTCCCAGTAAAGAAAAAGAACGGACAAATTAGGGTTTGCATCGATTTCAGAGATCTTAATCGGTATTGTCCCAAAGATGATTTTCCAGTTCCGATTACAGAACTCTTAATTGATGCGACGACTGGCTATGAAGTACTTTCTTTCATGGATGGATATTCTGGATATAATCAGATCCGAATGGCCCCAGAAGATGAGGAATATACAGCCTTCAGAGCTCCTCAAGGTGTGTTTTGTTACCGGGTGATGCCCTTTGGTTTAAAGAATGCAGGTGCAACATATCAACGCGCCATGCATCATATCTTCAAACCTTTTCTAGGGAAATTTGTTGAATGCTATGTAGATGATTTGGTGGTTAAATCCAAACAACGTTTTGATCACTTGGCTGATTTGGAAATCATATTCCACAAGCTTCGACAACATAATTTGAAGATGAACCCCTTAAAATGTGCTTTTGGGGTAACCTCAGGAAAATTCCTCGGCTTTGTTGTACGCCATCGTGGTATTGAAGTCGATCCTGAGAAGACCAAATCAATCCTTGGTATGTCACCTCCTCAGAATTTGAAAGAATTAAGAGGACTTCAAGGACACTTAGCCTATATTCGGCGTTTCATCGCCAATTTGGCAGGCAAAAGTTTACCTTTTACCAAATTACTGAAGAAAGGAGTCACTTACCAGTGGACTAAAGAATGTCAAGAAGCATTTGATGTTCTCAAGAAATACCTCTTAAGTCCACCAGTACTCATGCCACCTGTTGAGGGTAGGCCTCTTATCCTCTATGTGACAGCTTTAGAGCGATCATTGGGTGCCTTTCTCGCTCAAAAGAATGATGCTGGGAATGAAAATAGTCTCTACTATCTCAGTAGAACTATGCTTGAAGCAGAAACCCGGTATTCGAGTATTGAAAAATGCTGCCTAGCATTAATCTTTGCAGTTCAGAAACTGAGACACTACCTGCAACATCACGAGGTCCAATTGGTATCTCGTAATAATCCACTCAAATTCATCCTTAGTCGTCCAATGCTTACAGGACGTCTGGCAAGGTGGGCGGTTATTCTACAGCAGTTCGACATTCAATATGTGTCTCAAAAGGCAATTAAGGGCCAAGCTCTGGCTGATTTCCTGGCTGAACACCCTTCAGTGGAAGACACATATTCAGATATCGAACTCCCTGATGAGGAAGTTTTTTCTATTCAAGAGAATCCTCAAACATGGGAAATGTATTTTGATGGTGCTTCTAGAAGTCCAACAGGGAAGAAAATGGAAAATCCTAAATTCAACAAAGTTGGTTTAGGAATTGTGCTCATTTCTCCAGATAAGGCAGTGTTACCTTATTCCTTTTTGTTGTGGGAAGGTGGTACCAATAATGAAGCTGAATACCAAGCTCTCATTGCAGGCTTGGAGTTAGCGCTTCAAGCACAAGTGAATCACTTAAAGGTAAAAGGTGATTCAGACCTGGTAATCAAACAAATCAATGGGGATTATGCCATCAGAAAAGAAGAATTAATCCCTTTGTATGATTACGTCAGAGAGTTAATGTCGGAATTCCCTTCAGAACCGACATTTTCTTATGTCCCAAGATCACAAAATGCTCAAGCTGATGCACTGGCTAATATAGCCACAGCTTTAGCAGATCCAAATCGGGACGAGACAACCATCGGTATTGCCCACCGTCGTGCAATTTCACCTTATGTTCAAGTCAGAACAGAGGAAATTAATGAAATTAGTCCCATTCCTGAACCATATGGTCATACTACAGGATGGATGTCACCTATCAGGGAATACCTTCAAAATGGAACACTTCCACCTGATAGAGCCAAGAGAGAACAAATTCGGCGACGTGTGGTCAATTTTACTCTTTATGATGGTCCAAACCACCTCGAGAAAATTCTCTACAAACGTGGTTTTGATGGAGTTCTCTTCAGATGTATTGATGGTGAAGAGACAATGGCTGTCATAAAAGAAGTGCATGCGGGAGTCTGTGGTGCCCACCAGTCTGGACATAGATTGTCTGATCAAATTCGAAAACTTGGATACTTCTGGCCTTCAATGATACAAGATTGTGTTAATTTCATAAAGAAGTGTCATTCATGCCAAGTATATGCCAATTTCATTCATCAACCTCCAGAGTTGCTTCATACAGCTAAATACTCATGGCCATTTTCCACATGGGGAATGGATGTGGTGGGACCTTACCCTTCAGATACGGCCAAGCAGTTTAAGTACATTCTTACTGCTACTGATTTCTTTTCCAAATGGGCAGAGGCAGTAACTCTCAAAGAAGTCAGTTCTAAATGCATTGTTAGCTTCATCAAGTCTAACATCATTACTAGATTTGGTGTCCCTCATACCATATTGACAGACAACGGCACCAACTTCTGCTCTTCTGAGGTAAAGAGATTGTATCAAGAATACAACATTAAGTCCAACCATTCATCTCGATATCATGCAGCGGCTAATGGCCAGATAGAGGCCTTCAACAAGACTCTTTCAAATATACTGCAAAAGATGGTGGATAAAGATAAGAGGTCATGGCCTGATAAACTCTATCATGCTTTATGGGCTTATCGGACTACCACTCGCAATGCAACGCGGTCTACTCCATATTCATTGGTATATGGAACAGAAGCAGTCTTGCCAATTGAAGTCCAATTGCCCTCACTCAGAATAGCCATTTGTGATCAGTTATCAACAGATGAGCAATCCCAAAAGCGGATGAATGAATTGGAACAGTTAGATGAGAAAAGATTGTGCACTTTGCACCACTTGGAAATCTATCAGAATCGAATAGCACGAGCTTTTAACAAAAAGGTTCGTCTTCGTTCATTCATTCAGGGAGAATTGGTATTGGTTCTCAGAACACCAATGATACCAGGAAAGAAGCCTCCCAAGCTTGAACCAAAATGGGAAGGACCTTATTCAGTACATAAGGTCTACTCCAATGGAGCGTATTCTCTGATTTCAATGGATGGAGAACACATCACGACTCCAACTAATGCCAGATTTCTGAAGAAGTATTTTGTATAAACACAAAATATTGTTCCCAAAACCAAGACTCTTACATTTGGTTTATACAGCAATGGTCCAGTATGACCTTAAACTACAACTACGTCCAGCATGACGATAAACTGTATGGTCCGTGCATATGACCTTAAACTATTTGCACTTATGTCCCTGCAACATGACACTAAACTGTGCAGCACCAATAGTCCTAACTGTAAGACTTTAAACTGCATAGTCCCTGATTTTTTCCTACATGACAATAAACCGTATAGAAGTTCTTATATTCTGTCCGAGATGACATTAAACTATATTTTGTCCTAACGACATGACATTAAACTGTGTGGCACTTTCAACGTCCTACATGACGTTAAACTGTGTTAAGTCCCTTATTGTCCTACATGACACTAAACTGTATTCTGTCCGAGATGACATTAAACTATATTGTGTCCTAGCAACATGACATTAAACTGTGTGGCACTTCCAACGTCCAGCATGACGATAAACTGTAAAAAGATCAGAACTGATATCCTCATATTGATTCACCTTAGTCTTAGCTACATGACTTTAAACTGTACAGCATCAGTTCGTCCTTGCTATATGACGCTAAAACTATACAGCAATGGTCCAGTATGACTTTAAACTGCAACTTCGTCCCACACGACATTAAACTGTGAAAAAAGTTCCATAAACAGTCCAGCATGACCTTAAAACTGCATCATCCCTGGTCCATGTATATGACCATAAACTATTTGCAAATATGTCCAGCAAGACGTTAAACTGTGACGTCCTAACTACATGACGCTAAACTGTATAAAAGTCCCTCACGTCCGGAACGACGTTAAACTATATAATCATCAAAAGTCCAGCATGACATTAAAACTGCACAATCCCCCTTTCGTCCAATATGACGTTAAAATGTATTGTCCCCATCGTCCTAACTACATGACGCTAAACTGTACAGAAAGTCCTTGATATGTCCTACATGACATTAAACTGTGCATCGTTAAGGTTGTTATTACCTCTTGTTTCTCACACCGAGTATGACTCACGTGAGCTTAGAGCGAACATCAACCATAACACTCCCTTTGGGCCACTAACCATGTGTAAGTCCCAACAACATTATTAGATCATTGTCCCCAAAAAACAATTTGATCGTTAATTCATTCTTTAATTGAACTACACAGACTTTGATCCTTGCCCTCCAGGCTGGGTATGTAGGCAACCTCCCAAGGTTCAAGCCCAAAAACAATCTCTTCACATCGGTTCACCACCATCTAATATGATGTTGATTTGTGAAACCGCCCCTGAAATCAATATCTTTACATTGATTCATTTTCGTCCTTGTTATACGACGTTAAACTATACAACACTTTTGTCCGGTACGACAATAAACTACAATATTCTTTGATTTCCTCATTTGAGAGAGAACTATTATTGACATTGATTTTTCAATCATAGTTTTTTTCGTTTTCAAAAGACTACATGCATACATGGTAATGCCTGAACTTTTTATCTTAGGTTAAACCATCATTGCACTAAAGTCCCCTTTCACCCTTCACATGTACGAACCAAATTTGTACAAAGGGTAATTCTAGAACTACGTGGACTTGATTCCCATCCTTATGGGATACGTAGGAACATTCGAGTGTCCCTCGAATCCAGTCCCAAGTCTTTTGGGCCTAACCCCGAATTTCACTTTCAGTCCCTTGGCTGAAAAGTCCTCATGAAAACACACACTGTGTATTCATTATTATGGTCCGAATTCTATGACCCAAAAAACTAAGATCACTCATCCTTTCGTCCTGCACGACGTTAAACTGTATTTCAAGAACTACGTATGGCTTGATTCTCATTCTTATGAGATACGTAGTGAAGTCCAAGTTTCAATTCAGGACCCAGCCACAACATGATTATGGTTTTCATTGACCTATGTATCTCCATATACATTGGAAAATACCCATCTTTATGTATTATAATCCTAACCTTAAATATTTTCAGATCTTCATAACCCTTTTTCATGACTTATGGTCACAAAAATGTCAAACTTCTGAGAATTCTTTTGCCTGACTATGCAGCACGTGCCCATAGGTGGCCTTGCATAAACAGTCCACATAACAGACTTGTCAGCCAAGAGATGCTATTTATTTGACCATGCAGCCAATGCCCATAGGTGGCCCTGCATGTTTTCAACCCCCTAACGGGTTTGTTAAATAATAGTAACTTCATTCTTGGGAAGAATGCCTCTTTTGTCCTTATTTGTCTTAAACGACAGTATGTAGGGATCCGCAAAAATAGCCATCCTTAACATATTTGTCCCATATCCTTTTTCATGATCTGAAAGTATTCAAGTCTATGGTTTATTCTTCTTCCCTACGTTTGGGTCAGACCTTCGTAGGAGTGATATTCATCCAGTTCTTCGATATTCTTGTTCTGAAATATCCTTTCCATATTCAAGTACTTCTTTCCATACAACAAACTCTATGCTTTAGAAAATTTGAATCTCCATAAACTTTCACTGGCTTTTAGCACTAGGAAAGTAAATTTCTGAGAGTTCTTTTGCCTAACTATGCAGCACGTGCCCATAGGTGGCCTTGCATAAACAGTCCACATAACAGACTTGTCAGCCAAAAGATGCTATTTTATTTGACTATGCAGCCAATGCCCATAGGTGGCCCTGCATATTTCAACCCCCTAACGGGTTTTGTTAAATAATAGTAACTTCATTCTTGGAAACTACTTCTTCTAATGCTATTTAGCTCTTTTTCATATCATTCCTCAGATTCAAATATTCTTAAGTCATAGTTTACATATTTTCTCTCATACTTGAGTATGGTAATTTGTTTTCAGATAAATTATCAAGGAATTGAATCCATTTTAATCCATTTTTCGGTCAAAGCTATTTCGACCTTAAACATTAGCCTCTTTATGTCCGGCGTGCATGACTTTAAACTGCCCACACAAAAGACAAAGGAAATCTGAATAAAAGTCAAGTTCCAGCACACTTGTGCGCTGCCCTCTGCGCCTTGAAAGACTTGCGCGCACTCCCTTTTCCTTTGGAGGGATTCGATTTCCTCAGAGTCAAATCCTCATTTCTTTCCGGATCCAACTCTGAGGGGGGACTTTTGTTGACGCTCCTTTCGTCACAGAATCTAAAGGTCGGAAAAGGGAATATCTGATCTCAAAGTGATTCATCCTTTGAAGAAACATCAAAAATCGACAAAGGGATGAACAAGGAGAACATTGCCCATAGGTCGCGCAAGTTCCCTCATGGCCGCGCAAGTACACTTGCGCGCCGCCTAGTGGTCGTGCAAGTACTTGCGCGACACCTTATGGTCGTGCAAGTGACTTGCGCGACCTAAGTGGTAACCGCTCGGTAACCGCTCGGTAACCGCCCAGGGCCTTATTTTGCCTATAAATAGACCCTGTGGGCCCCCCATTCAGGGGATCTCTTCCCAGAAACTCGGATCAAAGCTCCCGACGCCCAAGTCTCTTCTCAAAGCTTCCAGAACACTTCTAAGGTAATTTCTTACCTAGAATGGAAGATCTAAAGGGAAGAAGGAAGGCCTAAGTGTTGAAACTTATCAAACACTTGCGCGCCGACTTAATTCCTTCAATATAACTTGCGCGTCCCTCTTCTGGAAGAACCTCAAGAGGATGGGAAAGGGTTTAATAAAGAGTCGCTCAAGTAATTCAACCCTGGTTGAAAATCGCGCAAGTATCCCTTATGTCGCGCAAGTATACTTGCGCGACCAATACTTGCGCGCCGCCGCAGGACTTGCGCGACCTTCAATACTTGCGCGCCCCTATCTTTTTGGGTGCCCATCTTGCCCTTTTTCACCCCTCTTAAGCCATTTTCACCCTTCCTATTCAAGATTCAGTCTTCAAGATACTTTTCAAAGCCATTTATGGCATGATTTCTTGATTTGACATCCTTATCTGAAAGGAATTATGTGAAATATCTCTCAAAACCTAATGATTTAAACATCTTTATATCACCAAAGATTGAGAGTTCATTCATTTCAACCTCATCCTTTAAGATGAGAGAATCCTAACCTGGGTTTCCTTTTCAGGAATAATCCCCAGTTATAAAACCTTTTAACTTGGGCATCTTCCTTAAGAATAAGCCCCAATCAAAGTCCTTTAATCTTGGGCATCCTCCTCAGGAGTAAGCCCCAAACCTTAATCCCTAACCTGGGTCTCCTTTTCAGGAATAAAGACTCAGTCATAACCTTGGGCTTCCTTTTTAGGAGTAAGCCCCAAGTCCCCTAACCTAGGCTTCCTTCTCAGGAATAAGTCCTAGTCATAAATCTTGGGCATCTTTCTTAAGAGTAAGCCCCAAGTCTCTTAAAATTTCTCTTAACCAGTCATAAATTTCCTTTGATTTGGGTTTCCTTTTCAGGAATAAAACCCAATCATAAGTCCCCTCCTAACTTGGGCATCCTCCTTAGGAGTAAGCCCCAAGATTAGAGTATTCAAATCTCCATGAAGCACATATAACTTTGTGGACCCTGTTCATGGATTTTCTTCCTAAAAGTAAATCCTAAACCTTCATCTATCTGGGCAGTCATCCATACATAAGCCCCAAACAAAATTCTTATGATTGCATCCTTCATGGCACAATTGTCTAAATTTTACCAATACCTCTTGTTTCTCATACCGAGCATGACTCACGTGAGCTTAGAGTGTAAAAGTAATTATGACATTCATCTTTGAGCCATCAATCATAAAATATCATATCCCATTCCTCGAACTACGTGGATTCTGATTCCTTTTTTCAAAACAAAGGATACGTAGGTAGCCCATTCATGGGTTCGATCCCAACATTGAAATAATCTCTGTCCTTCTGAATGACGATAAACTTCAAGTGCCCCACTGAGTGGCTTTAAAACCAGTCTGGTCATCAAAATGACCAAGAGACTTTTATATAAATGTTTTGAAGGATACCATTGACCAAGAATCTCTAAACAAATATAGATGATTCTATATTGATGAAGAACCTCGAATACATATAAAAGATTCTCTAAATTTCTTGCATATTTAATCATTGATTGTTAAAACTAAAGGAAAGATCATTTTATACTTGGTAATGTAATAAGGATTCACGAACTTAACTTAAATCTATAAAGAGAGTCCCGGAGTAGACAATAATTCCCCTCAAAAAGGTGTGATGAGTCCGACCTCCCATCCTCTCGACCAATGCAAATTCCTAAGCCTCATTAGCCCACAAGCTAATGAGCGCCTGCCTTTGGAAAGTAGGTCCAAAAGGATGTGGAATCATTGGATGTTTCCGGTTCTACGAACAAACCCGTTAGAAACCGATCGGAACGTTTGAATCTCCCGTCCAGGAGGTCATCCCCGGATTCCGCGCGAAACAAATACACAACACTGAGCTTAAACAAACTATGATATACTATTAAAATATTATTATTTAAAAATGACTGTTATAACTTAGCCATTATAATTGGCTGTATGAATAGGAATAACATATTATGAGAAATATATTTAAATTTTAATTTAAACTAAATTTATTCATTAATTTATAATAAATATGTACTCAAATATTAATAAATCCATTTTATGCTTCAAAAATATGTTTTCTTAACAAAATGATTTTTATTGATTTTTATGAGAAAATAATATAATTATTTTTTTTGAAATTTTGGTAAATTCATTTTATAAAATTAACAAATTTTTTTAAATAATAACATAAATATTAACTTCGGGTGAAATTTTTGGATTTTTTATGAAAATATATTTTTTCCCAATGATTGGTGAAAATTACCAATTTTCCAAATACTATTATTTCTTTTCATTATATTAAGTATTTTAAAAGTACCAAAATATTTAGGATTTGGTATTAAAGTTTCATATGAAACTTTTTTATTTAGAATAATTTAATTAATTTCATTTTAATCATTAGTTTTCATGGTTTTGGTATAAGTTAATTTTTACGTTTAAAAATGTGATTTTCTACAAACTGTTTTTTCTGTGCATAAAGTTTATTCATTTTAATTAATTGTAAAAAACCCTATTAATGAAAAATTAAAATTAAATTAATATATTAAACATATATTATTATTAATTTAAATTTTTATAATAATGATTTATAGTTTGAGAGTTAATATAAGATCATTTATTACTTAAAAAATGTATTTCTTGAAAAATAGTTTTTTGACATGTTTTGTGGAATTAATTATAAATTAATTTATACCACTTATATTATTTTAGATTAAAAAATTTATTCCATAATTTTAATAATTTTAATTAATATTAGTTAATATGTTATACCTAATTTTTGGTCATAATGAATAGTAAAAACACTAAAAAAATAGTTACCATGGTGAAAAACTAAAATGGTCAAAGTGAGTAACCATAGAGGTAAATTGAAAAAAGTGTTTAAAAATGATTAGTTTTACATTTTTTAGGTTTTTATCATCCATATAACCATTAAAATTATTTATTTATCATTTTTAGGAAATTTTACTTAGAGTGACTTCCCGTTATTGAATAGTTTTGGGTATTTACAAAAACTTTCACTCCCTCTCACTTACGAAAATAAATCTACCATCCTCTTCTTTAAACACTTAAAAAATACTTTTGGTTCATACCATAACAAAACAAATAAATTAATTACATCCATACCCAATTCTTAGATCCATTGGTTTGATGATAAATTCAATTTAGGAAGGCTTTGGGTATAATCTTAAAGAGGTGGTCTAAAGAAGAGGTATTGTTCTTAACCAAGGATTTTTTATCTTCTTCCACAACCTTAAAAACTTATTAAACCATGATGATATTATAAAACGAGTATATAACATATAATTATATTTTATTATGTTAATTAAATAACTTACATCAATCAATTATTCTATCAAATGAGAAACTAAAACATCATTCATGTGTACGACAGACTACCGCCTCACAAACCGATGTAATTCATTTTACATAATAACATCTCATGGATACTTATGATGATGGATTTAATTTTTATATATTATATTTATGACATATTTATCATTATTTAAAATTAATATATCATAGAACTTCTTACCTTAACATCCATTTAGAAATGATAACGTTGTTTATATGTATGGAGGACTATCGCCTCACGAAGCGATGCTATCCGTTTTTTATTACCGCATAACATATATGGTATATTTAAGTATATTTACCTAAATTAAATGAAATTTATAATATAATTATAATTATTTAAATATAAAAGAAAACTTACCTTGTACACATTATAATTGTTGAAAAATAGGAATGTTACTCCAACGTTCATACAACCTACCATCTCCTTGATTATAACATAGTTCATTTATCATAAAAATATTTCATGGTTTATTTTAAAAGTTTAATTTTTATATAAAAATTATAATTGTTTAATAATTATTATTATTTAGATAATGGAATAATGACCCCTTTGACCATGAAGAACACACTAATTTTGTTTGGAATTTATGAACTGAATGTCCTCAAAACACCTGATGTAGTCATAAATAATTATGTAATTAAATATATAATCAAAATAAATAAAGTAAATGGTTCAATTATAATGGATTAAACCTATAGAAATTTCATATGAAAACAAATAATTTATATAATTTTATTATACAAGAGATAAGGGACATAAATGATAATTTTGGACTATAGGTAAGGGATTTTTAACTCAATTTTCATTCACTGGGATATACTTAAACTTCATTGACTATTTTATGAAATGATTATATGTGAAATTACTTTTTATATTATTATGTTTTATTTTCACTTGTTTTTATTTATTTAAATTTTTCACACATAATCAATTCATTGATTAATTCTCACTTCAATGTTATGATCATTGCAAGGAATTTTATCTCAAATTCCCTTCATTAATGAATATTTTAATGTTTTGCACTTAATTTATTTTATATGGTGTATATACTAACCCTTTACATTTTATATCATGAATCTTTCATAATTCCTAGTATATAAGTTACAATTTATTTAGTTCATTTATGGGGGGTTATGATTCAAAATTTTTCAAAGTGGTAAGTGTTTATGCTTCAATCTCATTTTAATTAGGTTTGTTAATGCATCAATTTTCATTGAAGGAAAATATTTAATATTTTTTTATAAAACCATTTAATTTAATTATACTATTCTTATTCATTAAATTTCCAAGTAATAGTAAAATTTTCCTCTATTTGGCACTTAAAATTATTGAGAAAATATTTAAAAGAAAAGATAAATTTATTTATTTTTTCAATCAAAAATAATTTATCTTTCATATCCTTATTTTTGTTAAAATGTTTTAAAGAATATTTTTAATATTCTCCAATGATTTATTAATGACATTTTTAACTATGTTTTATTTTTTTCAATATTTTTTAATGTAATCTCTTTGTCACTTTCCAAACAAGGATCTTTTTGACTTTTTTTACAAAAGTATGAAATAAATGTTTTTTAACTTATAAGTCTGTAAGGAAATTTTCTCCCATAATGAACAATCAATGCATTGAATATTCATTTACTTGTTTCTAAGGTTCTTTTCAATGATAATTTTTATTCAATATTTTATAATTCTTAGATTTTAAATTAAAGATCTCTCAAAACCACCATTTTCTATGGGTTATGACCATTCTATATCTAACTCACTTTCTATCTCTATTTAAAGTTATAGAATGCTCCTAAATTATGTATATATGTCTCTAATATATATACATAGATTATTATCCTTTACTTTTAAGGGGTAATATATATCTTATGTTCATTTCTCAAATGCCCTAATTATGAAATCTCTTTAGATTATGATATGAGGAAAGACTATGAAACCCATTTTCATTTTCTATGTAATTATTATGTTTATTCATTATTATTGATTTCCTTTTTTTGGAACACATAAATCCTGAACATGTTATGATGCATGAGGCCATATATCCCTCCAATGCATTGGGTAAATCTTTTGTCTCCTGATACGTTATATATAGGATTAGGGAGTAAACCTAATACGTTATGTGACTTTTCCACCGTGTGATATTGTCTAGGTTATTGGCCTTAACTCATGTTTATGTCATGTTATATATTGTTTTAACCATTATTATGTTTTAATTATATTATGATACCATGTTCTTTATGTTATTCTCCCATGTAATTATTCATGATCCTTCTATTCTTTGACATAATGTCATACCTTTTGACTCAAATGGTATGCTTCATTATCATGTTTATTACCTTACCAAGCTTTTTAGCCCATCCATTTATTTTATATATTCCCCAGGTTATCTTATGTAGTTTTATGAGCTCAATTATATTTAGGATCTCATTATGGAGAATAAAATACATAAGTTTTATTTTAGTTGTTTTAGGTACCTAGTCCAAGGGGACTGGGCCTTTTGATACTTGTTTTTTTATTAATGTATATTTACGTAAATAATCATGTAATAATATATTTAAAAATATTGGGTTAATATAATAAGGGAATTATACCAATTGAAAAATTTGAGTTAGAGGATCCCATGAAGGATTCCTTTGAATATGTTTTGACCTAGGGGATTCCCTGTGGGAAGACTCTACTAGCTTACTCTTTCTGAGAATCCTTAGTGGGATTCCTCTACTTGTGTAATGGATTAGAGGATACCATGAGGGATGCATCTACTTATATATTGACCTTGAGGATCCTAAGTGGGATACCTCTCATGTGTTTAGATTAATGGACCCCAATGGGTGCCCTGATAGTTGAACTTCCCTGAGCTAGTGTGTTATGGGTTTGGGTAGAGATGGTAGATGGTGTCACCTTATAAAGAATTACAAACATGTTATCCAAAGGGGAAGTAGAAGAGGTGATGGGTTTAGGAATTCAGACAACCTCACACTTATTTTATGATTTAAATGGTCATTTTTGATGAAACTAATGATTCTAGACCTGCTTATTAGAACATAATTGATAGGATTGATGCATAGTGATGGGTTTTGGAATTTGGCCAACCATAATCCTTTATTTAAGAATTCACTTGGTCACTATTGATGTAACTATGATGACTAGATTTTATTTATGGTACTTGAACCATGGGATCTGAGGTGATATGATGCTATGATGGGGATGACCAAAGGAACTTTCTAGGATCCGAGTTATGAGATTTACTTATATGAATGTTACTTTAATCAGAAGTACCATATTTCAGTAAGATCCTTCTGTACTCAAGGATTATAGAGGAGGTTATTATTCATAACATGAGTGATTTGTCCCAGTATGTTGATAAGCTGATCAGCACTAGTTGTATCACCAGCTCCACTATAATTATCTTGAGCAGGAGGGCAATCCCTACATGGAGTGCGTGCATTGATACAGTTTCAATTCCTTCCACTAGGAAACATTTCTAAACAATGTCATAAACTAGATTAGTTTATGAATCGAAATACATAATAACAAACTTGAAAAACATTTAACATAAATTTAACTATTTATCGATATAATCCATAATCATAAAAATATTTTCTTTGAGGAAGTATATACTCATAAACCCTTCATAATGGTTTTTAAATAAAATTAAAATTATCCTAAGAATATCCCCTAGGAGTGTCATAACCAAGAGTGAAACAAGGCCTGTTGTTGTGCACCAGTTCCCGTTCGAGTCTAGCTCAAAGTGGTGTTTTCGGGTTTTACCTCTAGGTACATCTGTGCCAGAGCCGCCTCTACCTTCTCGTATCCATACATGGATTTATTTCTCGGAAAACTCACAAAATCTCTATAATACCAAAATTCTAGGAAGTTCTTCTATACTAATCCTCAAAGTCTATCTTAGGGCTATGTGCTATAATCAGAGTTTATCTAAATCTAGCTTCCAAGGATAGTACTAAACTGCCTCTGATACCAACTGTAATGCCCTGACCCCAGTTACCCATAGTCGGTGCATTATTACGTAACATTGGCATGATCACAAAAGATCAAGTCTGGAAAGGCCGATTAGTTTAGTAGCCTTGGAAACACTAGATACATTCATAAATGTTACATTACATCATAAAGTGAAAAACTACAATAACATAGTCTCCATAGTCCACACTCATATCCCCTTCAGACTATCCTTACAGGTCAGTCATAAAATATTTCTTCACATCCTGGGAAAAATAAAACATAGAAAGGGGTGAGCTCAGATGCTCAGTAAGGATAACAATATAGTGGAAACTTTCATAAATAAAAATAAACATTTAAGGAAATGTATAACTAAAAGAAAATATTTTTAAACTTAAACTTCAGCATAATATGGAAAAAATAAAATGAAATAATTCCATTTACTTATTCACATGGATATTCTACCAGTCAAATAATCACATACAATATCAATAACCACTTTCATAATGATGGAATTCATAATGCCAAACTATCATAACCACATAGTCAAGGCCTCGTGCCAAGACTACAAATACGATTTTGTCAAGGCCTCGTGCCAAGACACTAGTTTGCCTCATGAGACCTACCGATGCATCGAGGAGCTATAGCGGGCTCCACCCATCACATACTATGTCCAATTAATTCCTTATATAAAAAGTTTTAAACATATCATAAACCATAACATAATAGTATCACATAAAAAATGAATAAAGGAAACAAAACATTTCAAAATTTCAATCACAAGATATCAATACAAAACATTGATATAATAAAACCATTTTCAATACCAAAATAAAAGAAAAGTAAAACTTGGTATTTATTTTTCATTTTAAAAAACGTTATGGCTCGTAGAGGAAGCCGAAACTCAAATAATGGTCACTACGGTGAAGAAGTCGTTGTCTCCGCATATGTACGACAAAGAAACATTCCCTTTTGTCGTTTAGTAAAATTATTCGTATAAAAAATATTCCTTTTAACGTAAAAGTCAAAGGGGTTTATACACCTTATAAAAGAAAGTTGTGTATAAAACAAAATATGCCTCAATGAAAGGAGATTGAGATGAAGTCCCTTACCTCGTGTCCGACGTGACTCGATCGTTCTTTAACCTCCTGAATAATAAACTAGAGTTAATTTTTGCTTGCTTAATAACCTTCTTCAAGTTCATTATTCCTTTTATATCACTTATTACCATGTTATGAACATTATGTAATTATTTAAGTTAATAATGGTCGTTTTGTCGATCTTTGGTACTTGAGTCAAAAATAAACTTCTTATAATTACAAGTTGTTCATGTGTTAAAATATCCATTATATAGAGAATTATATTCATGATTTATATATCATATATATCATATATATCTAGTATTTACATGCATATATAATATTACATAACATTTAGAGGTAAGAAATGAAATGCACCGTTCATGGAGACGGTAAGCCGTACGTATGCATGAACACTACTTTCATTTCTATTTCGTATTTAATGGAATGAAATCATAATTATATAAAGGTATATTATAATTCCATTATAATATCATATATAATATCATTAACTCCATCCTTTATACGTCCCACATATGACATTAATGAATCAAATCACTTTGAGGGGGCGGTAGTCCGCACTTCCTAAAATGAAATTATCACATTTACCCATAATGGAAATCATAAAGGTATGCCATAAATGAAAAATACAGAAGCATAATGAAAACATAATCATAACATATATCATATATAAATATAGTTACATCTTAATGGACACCAGGAAAGGTGTTAAAAGATCATCGAACAATCATCGTTTCGTGAGGCAGTAATTCGCCACCCACAGAAACGGTATGTTTTTTAACCATTAGACGGAGGCGTGTGTAAGTGTAAATCAAATAAATCTCATAAAATCATTCCAGTATATTGAATATACTGTTTTTGTTACAAAATAATGGAATAAATATGTTTTAAGGGGTTGGAGAAGCAAAATAAAGAAAAAGAACATAAGATAAGACATTACTTTAAAATCGGGTAACTCTTTTTGATTTGAGCCAAAGGCTTCCTTGGGAAGAATTATACCCAAAGTGAGGATTCTAGGAGTAAGATATGGAATATGAGAGAGTATTTGGTCAGAGTTCGGTCGATCCAAATGGCTTTGAAGGTGTGAATAAGGTGGTAGAGGTGGGGGCCTTTTATAAGAGGAGAGGAGGGGCACTCTTGGAAAGTCATGAAATGTTACATTATTATCAAGTGCTTTTCGGATTTCAAAGGTCCCACAATTATATATTTCGAGTATAAGGTGATAATGGTTCGAAATATACCCATACAATAGGTTTTTGACAAGTTTAAGTCTTATATTTTACATTATCTTTTCATTTTATTTAAATCATTAATTAATGAGGCAATCACTGCATCATCATGGTGTCATAAACAATTTAATTTATTTAATGCCTAAAAATTATAAAAAAATACCATGATGTAGGAAATATTTTTATCTTTCCAATGGATATTTATAGTCGAAAATATGACTTGTATAACCCCTTCTAATTTTTTTTAGTAAAACAATACGTGTTTGTGACATTTTTATTTTTACTTTAAATAAAAGGTATTAATGTCATTATCTTACACAAGTGGCTCCATGGGGTCCCAAAAATCGTCCCATGGTTTGTCTTGGTCGGCCATGACTCATCCAATAAGAGTATAACATGTGTCAATATATTTTTATATTCTTATAATATCATTTTTACCTTAAATTACCCTAATTACCTCTAATCGAGGTTAATAAAACTCAAAAGTTACTATTCACAAAAAATTATTTTTATCCCATTGAACCAAATATTACTTAATAATGACAACCATGTATGTCAGATTTTTGAAATTCAATTCATATAAGCGGTAAAGTTTCATTGAAATGAAAAATCAGTTTTTTTAACTACCACTTAGTGGTTTCACTATTCATCAAAAATTGATGTTTTTCAGAACAATACCAAAAATTCACCCTAAGCTATAATTGATATTACGAATTAAAAAATGATGTATACTTTAAAAAATTCCAAACATATAAGTTTCATTAATTAATTTTATAATTAATTCCCTCTGTCAAAACAAATAGCGTGTTTTTAAGAAATAATATCAATCAAAAGATTGACAATTGTTTATGTCCAATTTCAAAGTGAAATTTATTCTAATGACCACCATTTGATAAAATGGTAAAATTATATTCTAATTATACTTTAAAACCACTCAATAGTATAATTTATCACTATAAATTATTTTTATTAAAAATTTGTTTTTAAGTATTTTTCACTATTCATCGAAAATTGGAAGTTCTCGAAAAAATACCAAAAATTCAACATAGGCTAATTTCGATATTCTGAATCAAAAAATTAAGTCCATTATGAAATATCAAATTTATATAATTTCAAAAAAGTGGGTATTACTATTCATGACAGCTACTTTGATTGGTCGCGGTGTGTTAGAATCTTGAACTTGCGTACAATGCAAGCTATTGCATTATTGAAAGAGAAGCGTACCGTGGAAGCTTGGGGTGTTACATTAAATTTCATTTCACTTAGGGTATTTTAGTCCCATTAGATAAGAAACTTCAATAATTATCCACAAGTGGCCCGACCTTGGAACCATGAAACTAACACCATCAGAACAATGAAATTAAAATTTATATCTCACTAAAATGGTAGTAAATGAACATAATATAATTATAGTAAATAAAAAATAGATAGAAAAAGTTATTAATTAATTAATTAATGAATCTAATTTGATTACTCATGATATTAAGTGCAAGTGTAGAGTTACTTTGGAACCTAAGGTGAGGGATCTCTCCAAACAAACCTATTTCCTTTGGGTTATTACCATTATCACTCTAACTGAATTTCTAAATCTATTTGATGTTATATAATTATTTTAAATTATTTATATATCTATATTAAATATATAACTATATTCTATTCTTTCATTTGATAGGGTTATACATGCCTTAAGTTCAATTCTCAATGCCTTCTTTAAAATCCAACATGATTAAGGGGACCTTTTCTATCACTTAATCCTTTTATATAGATCTCTATGAAATTATTTATTCCCATTCATGAGTTAATTACATTAATAAATATTTTATTGATAAACATTATATTTTACCACTATTTTTCAGTGAAAATTACATATTATTTCTAGCTTTAAAATTATTTAACTAATTCTTAAAATTCTATTTTAAAAATTTATTTCTATACCCAATTCTCTATCCTTTCTCATGAATTATTTTTTCAAATAGACACCATATTTTCACCATTACTTATTTATTTAGATATGGATGTAAAAAATATTTAATTATTTCTTCTCTTTGAAATCTTTAGAAAATTTCCTCTGATTGTGATATGAGGGAAGATTATATAGCCCATTTCATTCCATTGTTTCCTTATGTGGAACACATATGGATTTATATGTTATGGTGGGTATACCTAGATATTTCTCTGTTTCATTGGGTAATATTTATGTCTCATGAGATTACATGTATGGTATTAGGGAGTAAACATAATATTTAATGGTACTTCCCCCCATGTGATGTTGTCTAGGTAGTTAGTTTTGACTTTTGCTTATGTCATGTTTTATGTTGCTACCACAATCCTATGTTTCCATGATCTTATGATTCTATATTATTTATTTTATTCTTCCATATGATTATTCATTATCCTTTTCATTTATAATATCTTGCTATGCCTTTTGACTCATATTCTATGATTATTCATCATGTTTAATACCTTATTGGGCTTTATAAAACAACCCATTATTTTATCGATTCCCTAGGGTATTCTATGTAGTTTTAGGATCTCAAAGTGATTTAGTATATAATTATGGAGATTAAAATAAACATTTTTCATTTTCATATCATTTTGATGTATTATGAACTTATTCTTCCAAAGACACTAGGCCTATTGTTATCTGGGTTGCCTTTATTGTATATTTATGTTAAAAATCATCTAATAATATGTGTAAAAGACTTGGTTCTCTATAGAAAATATACTCATTCAAAGTGGTAGATATTTCAAATTTTTATTCTAATTTAAATCATACTAAAATCATGTTTAATAATCTCTTTTTAATTCATCTATATACTCTAGATATTTTCATATTTAAATTCACTAAGAAATTTGCGTCATTAAAATTATTTTAATCCTCCTCTATGTGTGTGTGGAATAATATAGAAATGTAACAGGACACTTCTCCTTATATCATGGAAATATATAAGACTCCAAATGATTCTTCAAATATTTATTCAATATCAAATAGAGTGAATCTCAATCCTAGAAGATTTTGATGTTTATTTCCATATAGAACATATCACAACATAATCTGATTTAATTTCCAGTTTTCTAATTTTTTGTAAATTAAAGAATCTTATAATGTTTTTGTATACCTTAAGATATAGTGTGGATAAACTTATGAATAATGTACTATACTAAGTTGGAACCTTATAATATTCCATTAACCTCACAATTTTTTCCTTTTTAGTTTTACTTTATCTAGATAAAATTTATGTAGCTTTGACATAAACCTTATGAACATCATTATGAGTCTATCCCTATGTGAGATTTTTAGACAATGATAGTTTTTTCCTTAATGATAAATGATCATCCTGAAGTTCTAACTAATTTCCTAAATTTGGTAATTATTCACTTCATTAGTAATTTCATAAGGATAAATGATCCTTAATAAGTGTCATCTATCATTATAACATCATAAAGGATCCTTATAAACTAGATAATGATCATTATGAAACTGGTTATCATCCTTATAGACACATAATTATCCTTATAATGTATATACATACACCTTGAGATATTCAATAACCATCCTTACAAAGTAGATACCAAACCTTACAAATTCGATAATGATCCTTATAATGTTTGGTATAATCCTAATAAACTCATTCCTTTTCCATTTTTTGGTCTCTCCATTTTTTAAATGTCTCTTTTAAAAATACCAATCATCCTTATGAGAATTCCATGACTTATCCATTTTCCAATTCCAATAATAAAATTTCCTAATTTTCTAAATAATTTTAGAGTAACATTAATTCACCTCAAGCCTTATAAAATAATTACAAATAATAGTCAAACACTTCAAATGGCACTAGAAAATATGGGTTCATTTCCAATGATATAAAAAAATATTTTGAAAGTGTTTTAGTATATTAAAAACTCAATTTAGGGTATCTAAAGTATCTTCACTATCTATTTAATTTCAATCACACATCTATATTAAAAAACCACCATTTATGACTTTTTCTTCACTATACTAAGTATCCTTCAATATCAAAAATCCTTTAATGGTTTCTTAAAAAACACATATATTTTCTCTATTATTTTTAAATTCTTAAATATTTTCTTTAATAATAGTCATTAATTTTTTTCAATAACCAGTTCTTCATCAAACTTCTCCACTTCATTTTTATCATGTTATATAAAATGCCACTTCCTCAAACAATAATTTTCATTGATTTCCATGAAGACCATCTTAACAATCATCAGATATTAGGATTTAATGACTAAGAAACAACTTTATTCTCTTTTACCCGTCAAAGTACAAGCTTCATCTAAATATTATTTGGGTGGATTATTCCTCCAATACCCAACAATAAAATGCATAAATATTGACATTCTCATTGAAAAAAACATACAACCAAAAAAAACCTTTGGGTACTTTAGGTGATCATAATGGATAACATTTGGGATATTTGTAAACGTAAAAGTATATCTTGGATATAATAAGAAGAAATCATTTTTTTCCTTATATGAAAGTACCTTTAGTCTAAAAATGGTGTTAAGTTTGAGGGAGAGAGACTCTATATAAAAGTAATTATAGATCATTGGGGTGATAAGAAAGGAAGAAATAAACATTGGATGAATCATCCAAGGTCTATAACTATAAAGTGTTTTCATTTTAGGAAACCACTTTATATTATGAGGTAAAATAAATTTATTTTTTTAATGATAGGGAAGATATATATAATATGTTATAGAATTTTTTATAGTTTCATTGTCTTTTATGGTGTGTCTTGTATGCCTATAGTGGTATAGTTAGTGTTTAACTATATGTTTTCCTACTATTGGATTCTTGGGAGGGGACATTTTATTAGGAATAATAAGAAACAAGAATGGTTATGTCTATTAGGAAAAATTTTTCCCAATGTGTTGGTGATTGTTGGTTAGGTTTGGGTTGCTGACCTACTTCCCAAATGTAGGTAGTCTTTAGGGTTATCTAATAATGATTTTAATTGCATGAAAAAGTTGATTGGGTGGGAGGTCAACTCATCCCATATAGGGTTTTGTTTCTTGAACTTATTTTATATTTAAGATGTATTTATGAAATTATTTATAGTAACAATATTGTTTAACCTTATCTTGAAATGTGGTCGATTGATACCGTGCATTAATGTGAACATTTATATGCATAAGATGTTCTCAAACTATATATATGAGAGGTTATCTATCTTTACCTCATTGGTTGGTTATAATATTTTTTAAAACCATATAAATAAATAATCAATAATCTACTATCATCCTAGGAGGTGATAGGTGTTGGTGAGTTAGGGTTTCTACCATCAAAAGGTCTACCTACATACCCCATTGAATGGAATAAAAGACCATGTAGTATAGTGATATTTAACAAGACACACCGTACCTTTTAAGGTCATGTTGTAAGGATCATATCGGTTTATTTTAAGATCATGAAACCATAAGTGGAGAAATAAATTTTATGGTCATGTGTTTAGGACCTATGATGTTCCTTTTTAGGTCATGTGTCTAGGACCATGATGTCCTATAATTTTGGGTTATATGATCAGGTATAATTACCTAGTGTTTAATGTTATTCAGAATGGAATACTAAGTGAATGTGGTCCTAAAAATGGTTTATGCGGGACTTGTGCATGAGAAACCCTTTCTAGTTTAACCAAACACACGATTTGGGTGAATGCATATTTGGGTTTTAAACAAATTTAGAGGCCTATTAATGCACATGGATCAATGATTAGACCAGGGATGCTAACTGTAAGATTGACTAGGTTCTTAGTGGAAATGGTTCTGGTCCATAATAATAAATTTTGATAAGTTTATAGGTATGGTCTAGATAAGTATCAACTAGTCCTCTAAAATAGAGAGTCCTCATTATCAATAGAATACATGGTTGACTATATCTTGAGGCTCTTAATGAGTAGGGAGGAAACCCAAGGGAGATATTTTATAGGATTCACATTTCTAATTATCAAAGGAATAAATGATCTAGAGGGAGAAAAGTGGTGTGTATAAACCAGTCATGTATTTTAGGAGGCCATAGAGTAGGCTTAGGTGGATGAGACTCAATATGAGTTGATTTTGGATAAATAATGTTTCTTAGGTATTTTGAAGAATTATCTTACCCTAAGTAAAGGAGACGAGTGAATGAGGTGCCTAGGTGGATTTCATGCTGGATGAGTATTGGGAACTGAACATGACCTAGAGTATGGGTGTAACATCTCGACCCAGCTCATGCCTGAACTGGTGGCTGGACCGATCACCACATGACCTCAAGTGCGTCTCCCCGTACGCTAGAGGCTGCCAACTAACAAAGAAGGTCTAAGGATAGTCAATGGGGAGACTATACCCTCTTATCAGAGTTTCACAGTGGTACATTAGAGTAAATAACAATAAATAGTGGAAGCAGTAATACATAATTGACAAAATAGCAGAAGAAAAATAGTACACATTTTATAAAAGTGGACAACACCAATTATTCAACAGATGCATGCATGATGTGATAATAATACAAAAATGGAAAGAAGTGAACAAAGAACATGCTTTACATTTCAATAAAGAAATAAAGAAACAATGAATCAAAGCCTCGAGGCATTCTCCTTGATCATCCTAAGATTTCACTCATTCCTTTGCTCCTAACTCCCAAGTAAATGAAAACAGCAGAATCCTACAACCAAATAGAATCTACTCGGGTACCCCAGTGCAATGGCGACCTGAGTAGGGTGTGAGATATAAATCTTAGTAGGTTGGGACCACCCATTTCTACCCCAAATCTAGACATTTAATAAATAATTTAAACTATGTGAAAGCATGTATAAATAAAGTAAGCATTACAATTTTACTATATACCCAAATACCTGCTTTATCCCTCACCTGGTGTCTGAAACAACATTATACATTTGTCATGAATACTCAACAATAATTACACAAACATTTTCATTTATCAATTATTCAAACCTCATTAAATTATAAAAGTCTCGATATTCGGCCTAAGCCTGGCATACCTCATATAATTCACTCATCACAGATGTCTCTAAAGACCATATAAGTAAAAAAAGTAAAGAACAAATCTAAGATTGTTCTTTGTCTTAGAAAATGCATCATAAGATATTCAATTTTAATCATTCATATACTATGTCCGAGACCATCCACTAAAATTAGTGATTCGATCCTAGGGCCTTCCACTAATAGTGATTCACCCAATTCATTGATAATTCTGAACCCTTTGTCATGTACAATTCACAAATCATTATGTCACAATAGATTCCATTAACCAATTAATTCATTTCATGTATGACCAATTAGACCCATAGTCCAATTTCAATTAATGGGAGCATAACATCATGTCTATAACCTTTGTGAGTATTTGTAGCATCATTTCTTGTCTCACAACCCATGGGTATTTAGAGCATCAATCCCCGTACCATAAAAGAATGTTTACATGCAAGCTAGGTGTAGAACTCCATGTCCAGCACCCCATGAGTATTTGGAGAATTATTCCCTATCTTATAACCTGTTTATAAATCATAAATATATATATTTATCATTGGTGTATAATTCCATGTCTAACACCCCAAAAACATACATTAATTAATTTATAAATTAATCAATCCAATCCGTTAATTAATTCAACAAATAATTAACAATATAAATCGCCCATCAAATAAGTCAACAATTAATTAACCATTAAACATCTCAATAGTTAATAATTAATTAACAATTAATTATTCTTTGCAAGATAACTAAATAATTAACTCAACATTTAATTATCCATGTTCTCTAACAAGTCGGAACCCGTCCACTCAAACAGTGATTCATCCAGGACTTCAAAAATTTACATGCACATCATAATCATCTCAAAACATGCTGAACAAGGCCCAATTATTTAGCAACCATCTCACACAGAATATCATATTTTTAAACAACTCTATCCAAGACAACTTAAGGAATGAATAAAAAACAAACATCAAAAGGTACCCTTGTCCAACAGTCGTAACAAACAATCAATTCACAATCTTAATTTAATGCATGAAAATTAATTAATTCAACAATTAATTAATTAAATCATATCTCTTTAACCAGTCATCAATTAATTAACCATTTACCATTTAACATGTAATAATTAATATATCCATTAATTATTAATAGTTTCTAATTTATATTCTAAGCATGTCAAATATTCAATATTCTCAATAAACAGTAAAAGCCACAATTTTATTCCAACTTCTGACTTGATAATTAATTCTACAATTAATTACCCTATTTACCATTCAGACCCATTCAAATCATTTAACTGTTTAATCATATCACTTTAACCAAATTAACAAAACATGCTTAAAATCAACACATGTTCACGTCCTCATTTATCTCACGTGGGCGACATCATTTAATAACATCCAAAGTGTTATGCATCGACATATCATATATCAGCTCCAGCAAGAAGACATATGAAAATCCAAAACACAACAAGCATGATATGACATTATCACTAACTAGTAGTTTATCATTAATCAACATTTCAAGAAAATGTACCAGTTCCATAATCAAAGAAACTCACATTCTCAATTTATTTAAAGAATCTATAATTCTTAAATAAAGTAATAGATATTTTGGACCCTACACCAGGGTGATGTCATTTTAATTACGCAACACTTTAATATAGTTGGTGGGAAATTAGTTTCAAATGGCATGCATTTGCACAAACACCACCTTATATATGTATATGTATATATATATATATCTAAATATATATTTTCACGTGTGTGCACCCTACAAAAAAAATCAACAAATCACTAAAATAACTTTAGAAAACCAAAACCAATGCAGTAAGGTTTACACACCTACCACTAGATTCCAAGGAATCAGATTAAATATTAGACTCTATTTTAGGTGGTTCAAAACCAAAAAATGGTATAATTATTTACCTATGGACAATGTCGACGAACCGAATCAGCCTGAAACTCCTCACCTTCAGCGGTGATTTCCAGAACACAGACCAAGGAATCCCAAGAACCTCATTGCAAAACCCTAGTACCAAAAAACACAAAAAATTTGGGTTTCAAAAAAACCCTAAATTCAGCCAAACTTAATGGGTTCCGAAACTGCATCAAACCACAAAAGTGACTATGGAAAACATCATAGGAGATATTACATTGAATATTCGGACTAAATCCAAGGAATAATTCAAAGAAAATTCTCACGGAAGAAGGAACCAAAAAAGGGGGCATTTCGCGATGCAGGGGAGGCTTCCCGGGGGTGTCACACTGCTACATGGGGTCATCCAGGTGGTTCTGTGCTACTAGAGGTCTATAATAGGAGGGTTTCATTGAGGAGGAGGTCGGAGAATCCACTGCATGATGCCTCTTGGGGGAGAATATTCTGGTGGGGGTCACGCCTCTTGGAATAAGAAGAAGGTCACACCCCTTCTTTATTTTATAACACTAATACTACCCCTAAAAGATTAATAAATATACATTAATAGTTATAATAATAAACATAATAATAATAGTATTATTATTATTATTATAACTTTCTCTTTTAAAAAATAACTTTGTCATTAAAGATAAAAAAGGTTTCTTTGATTAAATCCAAAAAATCCCAAAAAATCCTTCTTAAAAGGAAAGGTTTCTTTGAGAAATTCAAACTCACATTTACTCCTCAATTAAATTAAAATCTCATTGACTTGAAAAAAAAATCTTTTCCCAAAATTAATTAAATTCATTTTTCCTTGAATTTAATTAACTAACACAATAATAATAATAACTACATCCTCATTATTATTATTATTATTAAAACTTTCATTTTTTTCAATTACAACTAGAACTCCCCATTTCATTACTATTAATATTTATAATAATAATAATAACAACCATAATTATCAATAATATAACACTCATAAAACCATAATAATAATAATATCATTATTATTACGCAAACCTTTGATATAACCCAACACCTCTATTTAATAACAACGCTCCTTCATTAAATCCGAAACTCCTTATTTAATTAATAATTTATTTGATATAGCTCAAAAAACACCTTAAATTCTTTTAACATTTATTTATTTAATTAAAAACAATAATAATAATAACATCATCATTATTATTATTCCAACTTTTATTTAATTAAAAGCAGAAACCCCCAATTTATTACAACATAATTAATATGATATTAATGATAAAAACTCCAACCCATAACCTTCATTTAAAAATAAATGGCCCTTTATTAATTATAAAATTCATCATTTAATTATAACGGTTCTTTGATAAACCCAAAATCCACATTAATTTCTTCAACCATAATTTAATTAATTTTTTATTATTCATTTAATTAAACAACCACAATGATAATAATAATGAATTAATCCTTATTATTA
This sequence comes from Viscum album, assembly GCA_963277665.1. NCBI lineage: Eukaryota > Viridiplantae > Streptophyta > Magnoliopsida > Santalales > Viscaceae > Viscum > Viscum album. Next base: position 323,428,459 of record OY728153.1, on the reverse strand, counting down.
AACATTATTTTAATTAAAAACAATCTCTCATATAATATTAATTAATTAAATTAAATAATTTATTAAACAGGGTAAACTGCATGGGTTGGACTCCAACTGTGCACTACCTATACAGATCCATTAAATTGGACTTTTTCGGATCTGGTGCTCCTGAGAATCATTGGGATACCCACTAAAAATTATCGGGTAGTTACACAAGTCCAAAAACGAAACCTTTAGGTGTTCCAACACTCAGAATAAAATTCTAGAGCTCGGTTTAAAAACAGACTTCTCAATAAACCCAAAAAATTGAAAACCATCATATTTTAACCCAGTTAAAAAACACGGGACTTTACAAACCGAACTGAGCATGACCTAGAGTATGGGGACCTAGGAATTTAGTGCATTAGTTGGGTGGCATGGGTAATGGGTCACCCCAATATGCCTCTTCTGATGAATTGGGTGGATTGAAACCTTATTAACCTCTTTTGGGTGGCCTGAGAAAATTATAAACCTAGAGGGTCTTTTATGGGTTTCATGAGTGAATTATAACCCAAGAAGAGCTATTTTAAATCACCTATGTGAAGAGATTCCCTCGTAATATGCTTCTAATGGCCTTTAAAAAATGGACCCTAATAGCCTTATTTTTGGTGGCTTATGTTAATTGATTCCCAAGTAGATTTTTTCTATGGGGTTTGGATGAATTGGCTCCCTAGTAGCCTTCTTTTGGTTGGTCTGGCTGAATTGGCACCCTAGAAACTTTGTTTCAGGTATTTACTTCTTCCTAGATTTGGGGAATCATGGGTAAGTGTTCTTTCATAATATATTGGGTTTTAAAACATTTAAAATACATAAAAAAATCAAATGAACATACTTTACTTTGGTTTTGACAAAGAGAGTCACCTAAAAGAGAAATGGGGGGCCATAGAAAATGGAAGTGAAAATACAAGAATCATATTCTATAATTCTAGAGCTTTGTATCCCAAATGGGATGAATTGGGATATTTTATAAGAAAAAGGAGGTAGGGAACCTAAGAAAAGGGAGTAACTAGTCATATCTAGCTCTCAAGCCCTAATATGGTGTGTGGGTTTCATTAGAGTAGGTGGTGGGGTGCAGGTGGTTGATAGAAGGGTTTGGGGACAACATATTGGATGTAAGGATGCATGGGCATGATAATTTATGACGTTTGATGCCAAAATGGTAAATCCAAAGAATTATAGGCTAGGAATTTTAATTTGATCATGTGAGGTCATGCATGAGAAAGATTAGTGTAGAAGGAAAAGCATAAGGAATGCCTATGTGTAAGAAACTAGATGTGGGAAGGCCTTGGCATTGAAAGTTAGACATGAGGAGAACTGGGTTCTACATAATCTCTCTACTAAAAATTATATCATTCCAAATAATATTTAAACCTTAGAAAAATTGAGTGGTAATAAATGATCCCTTATAATTTTATCTCATCGGAATGAAGAGTATCAAATTATGAGGAAAATGGGGTCCTGGTATGAAGGTGAAATTTGGTAAGGGAGTGAATCTATGTTGAGAACTTGGGGCACACATATAACTAGGGACATGGGTGTGAGGCATGATACCATTGGTCATGTGATGTACCCTAGTAATTGGGAGAAAAAAATAAAGATCTTCTCTAAATATGAGGGACCACCATGGTCAATGTGCACCTTCAACTTGATTAGGTCCATTATTTAAAATATATCTCTTCTCACCCATGATTCTTTAGCACACATTCCCTACTTCTTGGTAAGTCTTGGAACCACTAGCTCAATTTATCCTTGGCATTCTATGTTGGGTATCAGAGTATCTAATAAGGGTTCACTTGTATGGGTGTATGCACCTACATGGGAATAGAAAACCTTAGAATGACACTATAATGACCTAGCCTAGGTGAATCCATCTGGGTTAAGGGAGATGGGAAAAGAATCCTTGGTGAAATTTTGTACTTACACAAATTTTGACCTAGTTGTCTTCATGGTCGACCCTTTTTCATTATTGAGGTGCTTCAACATTTATATCATAATTATTTTACTAATATTCTTCAAAATATATTTTCTCATATAGAAAATGCTGATTCTTTAAACACTATTCTTGACAGAAAAAAACTACCCACTTCAAAAAATTATTAGATTGTGTCAAATAAGGACATGCTAGACAATTTAGACTATATATTTCAACACATTTGGTGATTATCTTGGTGAATCATTCAAGATAACCTATATCATAATTCATTGTCTTATATAATAATTGAATCTAGATTAATATTGAAATTCCAATGCCATATGAAATCATACTAGATTCCTAATTCATAGAATATATGAATATAGTGAGGGTTGAAACCTCATTGAGGGAATCATAAATAAAAAAAGGTATGGATAACCTTGAATACCTAACGTGGAACTCAATATCCACCCTTGAAAATAGAGAATACAAAACAGACCCTAGACACACTATTACTACACCATTTTCTTTTAATATTCCACTGATCAACTCCACGGTTAGAATGTGTATTGGGATCTATTCCCTAGATGTATATTCAATACTGAATAGATGTGGGTGTATTTTTTTGATGTATATGTACCAGGTTTGAAGAACAACTCAAAGTAGTTGTAAGAACCCATATCTTATTTTTCAGGTATGTTTTCCTTTTCTGGTCATTTTTGAGGAAAAGAAGAATTTCTGGAAATTTTCAAAGTACATGCCATGTACTTTATGAGTAAACGCCGTGTACTGGCTATGTAGCAGCCATGCACACAACCATTTGGGGGTGACCTGGAGGCTGCCTAAAGCGGAGTACGGAAAAGGAAAGCACAGGCCGTGTACTTCAAAAGTACATGCCATGTATTTTTTTCATTAAACCTATCAGAGTCACGTCTAATCACCAGAAACACCATCTTCTAGGTTTCATTCAGTCGAGAGCTCCTGTACAGCCTCGTTTGTCCTCTAAGCCCCCGACCGAGCATCCTAACTCTAATTCAACCACCGTCGATTGTGTTGGGATCGCCTCAGTAATCTCTCTCTTTAGATTTAACTTCGTTTTCCAATTCTTCCCCTTTAGCAAGTTATCATCAATTGAACGTTTTAGAAATTTTTTTAGATCTTTGGAATTCTAAGGTGATTCAAGCTATGAGACTCAAGTATATCGATCTCCCAACACCAAGGTTGGAGGTTTGCACCTTTTTGTTAAAATTCTTTGAGTTATATGTGAAATTTTTCCAATACCCATGAACGAGGTATTGGGCATTTACCATTTTAGCCCTATTGTTTTCTTTCTATTCTTGTATGCTTGATTATAGGTTAATTTAATGTGAATAGGTTTAATTTCTATGCTTTGGAAGTTTTTTCCCATCCATGATTGCCCCTTTTGACCGTAGGGTCTAGTTTTCCTGTTAGGCTGCTGTTTACTTTCCCATGCCTAGTTGTAGGATGGTGTGATTGTTCTGATATGCTGTTATGCTGTGGAATGAAAGCTAAGTAGTTATTGAGGTTTACTTTGGCTGATATGTGATGCTATACTTGCTTGACTTACACAGGGCCGTGCGAACATGGTGTATAGACCATAGAGAGAATGGACATAAGGGATTCTCCAGAGTTTCTGTTTTAATTAAGTTGTGAGACCATAGGGGGAATTGATGTAAGTTCTTCCTCAGAGTGTCTGTAGATCCTCGATGTGGGCCATAGGGGGAATAGATGTTGAGTTCTTCCCCTGAGTGCCTTTAGTTACCGATACGAGACTATAGGAGGATTTGACGGTGAGTGCTTCCTCAGAGAGTCTATAATTAAGCTGAACCAAAGAAGTTAGACTGAGTGTACTGCCCAGAGGGTTGCTTGTGTTGCTTAGTAGGACCATAGGGGATAGTTTGTGACTTTGTGATTACCTTCTTTGTTAACTATTGCTTGATATATTATACTGAATGCATTGAAACTGTGAATTGTTTACCTTGGGTACTTTCTTGTTTATTTCATTTATTTCTTGTTGCCTGCCATATATTCACTGACTACAAGGCACATATTTTGTGGTGGTTGCCTATTGGTATTTAGTCTCACACCCTGTTTGGGCCATGATTTTGGGCCCAAACAGATTATATTACTGCATGTATAGATAAGGGCAAGCACCCTTCTACTTTAGGTTCTTTATTGACTGTGGAGTTGGAGAGCATGAGACCAAGATGAGGCTTGCGATGCTGAGGAGTTGTTACATGTATTCCTTTTGAACTTTTGCTTAGTAATGTTTATATTCCAGCATTGTGATGTGTTTGTCTTCTTTCCTAGATATATGTATCATGCATCATTCTTATACATATATATGTTTTTTCCCCAGTTTATCATTCCATGTCCTCCTCTATTCACTTTTTCATGGATTATTACTGATTCTTCTATTGCTATTGCTTTCTTCCGTTGTGTTACTCTGCCAATGAGGTCATAGTTTCCCCATTATCACACCCAAGTCCCTCATTGCTAGTCGGTAACCTCTGGCATTTGGGGAAATGTGCTTGTGTCCATGTGACCAATCGGGTACGGGGAACCTCTTAGTGGCTTCCAGAACCGGGATGTTGCAAAGTGGTATCAGAGTGACTATTTTCTCTTGACTTACTATTTGGTGCCTATAGTAGGGGATAGGATAGAATAGGTACTTGGTAATAAGATGTTCCTGGAAGTAGATAACCCATGTACTGGTAAAAGCCAATCTACCTCATTATTGCGATTTTTTTGGTTTTTCAATTTTACGGGTTATTTTATTTTCACTGTTGGGTGACTCACATGTATTGTGCTATTATTTTTGATGTTAGTGAGGTTCTATTTCTGTTGAAACCTGATGAGATGAGGGTATGAAATATTATAAATCATATAGGCACTTTCTAGGGATCACATATCAAGCATTCTTGCCATTCCATATGGGATGCATTAGCGATTGCATGTTGTTGTGATCGGTGTTGTGCTGGATATGCATGCTATTGTGATAGATGCCTTGATAAAAAAATACCTACTGTTTGACAGGGTATTGTTTGTGTAAGGTTTTTCTGAATGAATGCCAAACTTTGGTTCTTGAGGTGTAATGAGCCCTTATGGACCAGAATTTGGTGGATCATTTCCTTGTTATCCTTGTTAATAACATTTATAAGATGCCAAGATTTGATTCATGGGGAGTATGGGCCCTTAAAAATCGGAATTTGGCACTTTGGTGTTCGTTTTAGTGTTTTTCCGGGATCCAGAGTAGTTTCTGATGCTTACTATCCGGAAAAATATAGAATACATGCTGTGTAGTTTTGACTACAAGCCATGTGTTCTTCTATTTGGGAAGAAACTGTTTTTTGTAAGTACATGCCGTGTAACTTATGTACACGCCATTTAGTCTCCAACCGTGTCATATGCCGTGTGGGAAGAGACACTGGATAGGGAAATTCTTGTAGGAATATGCCATGTACCAGTTGTACACGTTGTGTAGTCGTGACCCTGTGTCTGACTTTGTGACTAATAACACGAACAGAGAAATATTAGGTTATACACACTGTGTCTGTTCTAAACATGCCGTGTATTGTAATATTTTAATCCAACCATGTAACTAACAACACGGGGCAATGTTATCTTTCATAGTACATGCCGTGTCTGTATGGAACACACCGTGTAGTGTCAGCTGAGTATCCGACCATGTCACAGATAACATGGGTTAGTGAAGCTCATCTAGTACATGCCGTGTTTGTCACTAACACACTTCTTAATCTCATTCTAAGGAGAACTGTGTGGCTTAGACATGTAGAAGGACTTGGGTAGGGGAAGAGAATTCAAGTACACGCCATGTGTAAGAACAACATGCCATGTGTTTGGGGTGTTACATGACCAATAATGGCAGGAGCACACACCCATGTGAATGGCGGAAGGGAACACACCGTGTAGGTGTTATACATGCCATGTAGTCATGTTTTGTAAAAATTGAATGCTTTCCTTATCATATTCATTTCTTAAGTTTTTAGTTTTTGGGCCTTGATAATCTTGATCTAAGGTGTGCGTTTGACCTTGTAGAGTCATTCCACTAAGACGTCCTCTAGTTTTACACCATTTATAGGGTAGTGATCAGACACCAGATATGGATGATCAGGGACTACCGACAGATCCTCCCATTATGCCAGTATTGGCACCAACCATTATACCAGACGTAGGTGCTGATGCACAGTTCAGGGAAGGCTTTCTGAGGATGATGCATAACTTTCAGGAAGCACTGCCTTCTTCCCTATCGATGGCATAATTGACACGGGTCTTTCAGAAGTAGCATCCTCCCACTTTCTTAGGGGATGGAGTACCCCGAGCTATAGAGTCATGACTAGAATCCATGCTAATGATCTTTGAGAATCTGATTATTCCTCTAGAGTGATGGGTCAAGATCACTACATACATGCTTCGAGATTCGGCTAAGATATGGTGGGATGTGATCTCAAAGGTGGGACGCTAGTAGGTTAGGGCCTGGGATGAGTTTCAACGTGTGTTCTATGACTAATTCTATCCAAATACCTTGAGGGATGATCAAGGCCAAGAGTTAATGAGTTTGGAGTAGGGTACTCTTTCGGTTATAGAGTATTCCTCTCATTTTACCGAGCTTCAGCGTTTCACACCTATTTCAGGAGGTGATCAATTATTCATGGCAATAAAGTTTGAGGATGGTATGAGGAATGACATCCGATCATAGGTGAACATCTTCCGGTTGACCTCTATCACTTCTATATTCAACTAGCTGCTGATCACTGAGTGCAATCTGAGATATTCTAGAGTTGTGACCTAGGGAATCTCGGCATCTGGAGTGAGTATTCCTTTTACTGACACCAAGAAGTGCCACAGGGAGTCTTTGCGCGGTAATCTGAAGAAGAGAGACACTTCTTTTGGTAGCCAGGTGGTCTGCTAATAGTGTAGGAAGAGTAGGAATACGAGGCCACATTGCCTGAGAGACCCAGTGGAGTGACAATCTTGCGGCAAGATGAGTCATCTTCAATGCTTCCGTCAGATCTTATCACCATCATTTGGTGACATCGGTTCTTCTATGATTCCTCGTTCAGGAGCAACACCAACAGTTTCTCACCAGTCTGGGAACTAGAGTTCTTCTGTCCATTCAGGATGAGGTGGAGGTTGTGGTCATGGTAGCCAGTCGCCTGGGTTTTAGTGACAACAGGGTGGATCAGCTCAAAGTGGTCAGGCAAGGTCATAGGGCCATGGAGCAGGCCAAACTTTGGCAGTAGAGTAGACCCAACAAGAGCAGGATCCCATACCCTCTACAGTTCAAGGTACGATCTTAGTAGCCTCAGTTTTATCTTCTGCTATTTTTGATACAGGGGCTTCCCATAGGTTTATATCTGTTGCGGTTGTGGAGAGCCTTGGGATCTATATCTTTTCTTCTGCTGATATCTTGACACTAGAAAATTTGTTGGGGACTAGAATGAAGAGTGTACGTCAGTGAAAGGAGTTCCCTCTAGAGGTTTGTGGGTGTCACTTTTTATGGGAGCTCTATGTCCTAGAGATGACAGGCTATGACGTCATTCTCGGAATGGACTGGCTAGTTCCCGTCCAGGAAGTCATCGATTTCTATTACCGTAGGGTGAGTTTCACATCACCAGAGGGTGGATCTTTTCTTGATAAGGGTGAGTGGGGTGTCTAGGCGAGAAGAGCGGGATCTGAGCATCATGTGTTAGGAGGAGTTACAATCCAGATTGCTAGTCTATATCTAGATGACTAGGGGATTTCACAGGTGGACTTTCCTCCAGTGGTGGATCAGTTTAAGGATGTCTTTCTTGAAGAATTTAAAGCTTGCCTTCATAGCGTAAGGTAGAATTATCTATTGAGATCATGCCAAGAACGACACTGATGTCCATTCCTCCTTATAAGATGGCTACACCAGAGCTACAGAAGCTCAAGAAGTAGTTGGAGGAGTTGTAGAAAAAGGGTTTCATCTGAACCAAAACTTCTCCTTGGGATTCACCTGTCCTATTTGCGAAGAAGGTAGAAAGTACCCTTGGGCTTTGTGTGGATTATCGAAAGCTAAACCCGTTGAATGTCAAGAACCGATATCCCTTTCCACGGATTTATGATCTCTTTGATCAGCTTGAAGGAGCCTGGGTGTTCTTGAAGATCGACTTGAGGTTCAGTTACCATCATTTGCACATTAGACCATCAGATATAATACTTACATCCTTCTAGAGTAGGTATGATCTATACAAGTATATGGTTATGTCGTTCGGTCTCACGAACACGCCTGTAGTTTTCATGGAACTGATGAACCAAGTGTTCCATCCATACTTGGATTCCTTCGTGGTGGTTTTTGTGGATGATATCTTAGTGTACTCTCACACTTGACATGACAATGCTACCCATATTGAGATCATTTTGAGTATACTGAGAGAAAATTAGTTATATGATAAGCTCTCAAAATACGTCTTTTGGATGGACCAGATTCACTTCTTGGGTCATGTTATCTCAGAGACAAGAGTATCAGTTGACCTAGAGAAAGTGAGAGCAGTAGTTTACTGGGAGTATCCAAAGAATGTATTTGAGGTACGGAGTTTTATAGGGCTGGTTGGATACTACAATAGTTTCATATATGAATTTTCACACTTAGAAGCGCCCCTGACAGGCCTGACTAAGAAGGGTGTGAAGTTCTTGTGGTCAGATTCTTATGATTCAGCTTTTCAGGAGCTGAAAGGGAGGTTGACTTTAGTACTGATACTAGTTTTTTCCAGAGTCAGGAAAGAGCTACACTGTGTACTTTGATGCTTCCGGTATCGGGCTGGGAGCTGTGCTTATGCAGGGGGAAAGATTTATTGCGTATAAGTCTCAGCAGTTGAGTCCACATGATAGAAATTACCTGACGCATGATCTCAAGTTGGCTGCAGTTGATCATGCCTTACGTTGTTGGAGACGTTATCTTCTTGGAGAGAATTTTGTGGTTTTCACGAACCACAAGAGTCTCAAGTAGATCTTCACTCAGAGTGAATTGAATTTGAGACAATGAAGGTGGGTTGAGTACCTTCAGTCCTTTGAATTTGAGCTTGCTTATTTGCCTAGGAATGTAAACGTAGTGGCTGATACATTGAGCAGGTGGACTTAGATACATGCATTTTAGGAGGCCAGTAGTGAGTGGCAGCTTATGGCTCTACTCTCTGAGATTAATTTGGAGGATCATGACAGGAATGGATATACTTTTATTTCTTCTATAGATGTTACCTCTACTCTTCTTGATCGATTGCGAATGAGGAAACATTCAGATTATGAAGGCCTAGTCCTACGGGAATATGTGTCAGGAGAGGACCCTATTCCGGAATGGACCCTAGGAGAGGATGAGGTCTTTTGTTTTTAGGGATGCTTATGGGTTCAAGAAGACATACGCGAGGAGCTGATGCAGGAATTTCATTGCTCAGTTTGGGCAGTTCATCATGGTGTCACCAAGATGTATCATGATCTACACCATCAGTATTGGTGGACATGTATGAAGAGAGATGTTGCTAGTTTTGTCATTAAGTGTTACACCTATCAGTAGGTGAAGGTAGACCATCAGTGACCAGCATGGATTTTCTACCAGTTACCCATTTCCGAGTGGAAGTGGAATGATATCGGGATGGATTTTGTGACAGGTTTACCGAGGTCACCTCGAGGGAATGATGCAGTTTGGGTTGTCATTGACAGACTCATGAAGGTTGCTCACTTTTTACCAGTCAAGGAGACTTTCAGTGTTGATGAGTTGGGATAGATGTACATTCGAGAGATTGTACATCTACATGGAGTTCCACACTCCATTGTTTCATACATAGATGCACATTTTACTTCTTGGGTTTGGAATGGGCTTCAGAAAGCTTTGGGTACATATGTACTTTTGATTACAACTTACCATCCCCAGACAGATGGCCTGTCCGAGCATACGATTCAGTTGATTGAGGACATTCTTCATGCATGCATCCTGGATTTTGGAGGTTCTTGGGGGAAACACATACCTCTTGTGGAGTTTTCCTACAATAATATTTTTAAAGCAGCTATTCAGATGGAACCTTATGAGGCTTTGTATGTTAGGCCATTCCGATCACCCTTATGTTGGATAGAGGCAGGCTAAGTAGCTATGCTGGGACCTCATCTTGTCCAGGATACTACAGAGTAGATAGAGTTGATTTAGAAGAGGATGGATATTGAATAGTCTCGACAAAAGTCTTACGCTGGTCCACAATGATGACATCTGGAGTTCTAGGTCGGAGATCAAGTTTTCTTGTGTGTCACGCTGAGGTTAGATCACATAAGGATTAGGAGATAGGGTAAGCTTTCTACAAGTTACGTTAGGCTGTTTGATGTTTTTGAGAGAGTTGGGATGGTTGCCTATTAGTTGCAGTTACCTCAGAGTTACCAGGCTATGCACAACGTCTTCCACATTTCTCAGCTTCGACGTTACTTCTCAGACCCATCTCATGTCTTCCAACCTGAGGAGGTTTAGCTGGAATTGGATGCATCTTTTGAGGAGCATCCTATCTGGATTGTTGATTGAAGTATGAAGGTTCTCTATGGCTGGTCTGTTCCTCTAGTATGAGTGTTATGGCGGCACGAGTGAGTATAAGATGAGACTTGGGAGAGGGAGGGAGACATACGACCATAGTGGCAGGAGCTGTTCGAGGTTTCTTCTTTTATGCCTCCCTGCTAGGGAAATTCGGGGAAAAATTTCTTTACGGGGGGGGGGGGGAGTTGGTAAGAACCCAAATATTCTTTTTCAGGTATGTTTTCCTTTTCTAGTCATTTTTTTAGAAAAAGAGGAATTTTTGGAAATTTTCGAAGTACACACCGTGTAATTTATGAGTACACGCCGTGTACTCGGTTACCAAAGGTAATCGTGTTCTAGACTTATAGAGGCCATGCACACAACCATGTGGGGGTGACCTGGAGGCCGCATAAAGCAGAGTACGAAAAAGGAAAGTACACATCTTGTACTTAAAAAGTACATGCTGTGTATTTTCTTTTTTTTTTCATTAAACGTACCAGTGTAATGTCTAATCGCTAGAAACACCATCTTATAGGTTTAATTCGGCCGAAAGCTCCCGTACAATCGTGTTTCTCCTCTGATCCCCCAACCGAGCATCCGAACTCCAATTCGACCATCGTCGATTGTGTTGTGATTTCCTCGATAAGCTCTCTCTTCTTCTTGAGATTTGTTTTCCAATTCTTCATCTTTCTCAAGTTACCTCTGTTGAACATTTTAGAAATTTTTATAGATCTTCAGTATTCTAAGGCGATTCAAGCCATGAGACTCAATTATATCGATCTCCCAACATCGAGGTAGGTGGTTTGTGCCTTTCCGTTAAAAGTCTTTGAGTTATATGTGAAAATTTTCCAATACCCATGAAGGAGGTATTGAGAATTTATCGTTTTAACCCTATTGTTTTCCTACTATGATTGTATTCTTAAGTAGAGGTTAATTGAATGTGAATAGGGTTAATTGTTATCCTTTGGAAGTTTTTTCCCCTGTATGATTTCCTGTTTTGACCGTAGGGTCTAGTTTTCATGTTGGGCTGCTGTTTAATTTCCCATGCCTAGTTGTAGGATGGTGTGATTGTTCTGATATGATGTTATGCTGTAGACTACTAGCTAAGTAGTTCTTGAGGTTTAATTTGGCTGATATGCACTGCCATAATTCCTTGAATTACACAGGGCCATGAGAACCTGGTGTATAGACCATAGGGAGAATGAATGTAAGGGCTTCTCCAGAGTTCCTATTTTAATTATGATGTGATACCATAGGGGGAATTGATGTAAGTGCTTCCTCAGAGTGTTTGTAGATCCTCGACGCAGCCCACATGGGGAATAGACATTGCGTGCTTCCCCAGAGCGCCTTTAGTTACCGATACAAGACTATAAGAGGAATTGATGGTGAGTTCTTCCTCAGAGAGTCTATACATAATCTAAAACAGAGGGGTTAGACTGAGTGTACTGCCTAGAGGGTTTCTTGTGTTGCTAGGTATGACTAGAGGCGATAGGCTGTGAGTACTTTGCAGAGGGTTACCTGTTTGTGATTACCTGCTTTGTTAGCTGTTTCTTGATATATGATACTGAATGCATTGAAACTGTGAATTTTTTACCTTAGGTACTTTCTTGTTTACTACATTTAATACTTTCTGCCTACCATATATTCACTAACTGTTAAGAACAGATCTCGTGGTGGTTTCCTACTGGGATTTTGTCTCACACCCTGTTTGGCCATGTTTTTGGGCTCAAAAAGATTATATTTCTGCTATTAAAGATAAGGGCAAGAACCCTTCTACTTCAAGTTCTTGATTGATTGTGGATCTGGAGAGCATGAGATCAAGCTGAAGTTTGCGATGCTGAAGAGCTGTTACCTGTTTTCCTTTTGTACTTTGGTTCAGTAATGTTTTTATTCTCTCCTTGTGATGTGTTTGGATTCTTTCCTAGAAATATGTATCATGCATAATATTTATATATATATATATGCCCTAGTTTATCATTCCCAGTCTTCTTCTATTCAATTTTACTTGGATTATTACTGCTTATGCTATTTCTATTGCTTTCTTCCACTGTGTTACTCAGCCAAGGAGGTCATAGTTTCTCCACTATCACACCCAAGGCCCTCGCTTCTAGTCGACATCCTTTGGCATTCAAGGAAATGCGCTTGAGGCCATGTGACCAACCAGGTACGGGGCGCCTCTAGGTGGCTTGCGAAACCGGGACGTCACAGTAGTGGTGATATATGATGTAGTTTGGATGTCACAAACATATATCTACAATAACATATATATTACCACATACCATCTCAACCACTAGATTCAAAAAATAAATATAGTCCACTTAACACATAAGTATCTGGGAATTAGTCTTTGTGGTATCTATAAGATCTATGGGGAACCAATCTTAGGAGCTACATATGATGAATTTATACCTCTCAAACATGTATGGAAAATACCACATGAAATCCCCCACTAGCACATGCACTAATAGAAGATACCAAAAGGTCCAGATGGAAATAATCTCACCCATTAATATATATCAATCTTGATACATGGATAAATATTTTTTATCCCATATAGTGATTGGAAAACCTCAAAACATTTAACAGGTTATCCTTCTATGTAGAATAGGGGGCCTTGGGTACTTATAGGAATGAAATAGAGATAGTTTAGTATAAGATATGGGGAGTATTCCGTCTCCCTTGATATTCACCCTCAGACTCACATTATTGGATTTATCTCTATGTATCTTAATGGATACATACTATCAGTCCATTATTTACACATAGGCCTGAGCCCAAAACATTTATGAGGGAAGCTAGTATGGACAAATGAAGACCTATCAGCTTGGAAATACTTTTACTAGCCAAGATCAACTAATTCATACTACACATATATAATGATAAATTATTATTTCAAATATTAGGACCATTTCAAGTTTTATGGGGATGGATAATAGCACACTTTTATACCTATGAGTTTTGAAGAGACCATGTTATGTATGAGTTGTATTTGTTGTCAATGATTTTCATTGGTCGAAAATGGTGATCAATGAAATAGTAATATTTCATTGATGTTAATAAAATGAATAATTTCCAAAGTAAATGAAGCTTGGATGAAGTCCTCAAGTCTTGATATTCCAAGAAGCATTAGTTAAAGACTATGGTTTTCATGGTGATTTTTAGATAATTGTTATGGATTCAATAAATGAAAATGGATTTCATGGTTAAATAATTATACTCGTAATCCTGATGATTGGTGAACAAATATTAGTTTAAAATACTTTTATCAAATGTGATACATTGTTTAAATCCAAGAACAAATTCTTTTTGATGATGACGAATATATTTGGAATTTATATTCCAAAAATAATAGAATAATAGTTGAAGAAGGTCATGAAATATATCATTATTGCATGAGAACCATGAAAGAGCTTACTTTTAGAATGTTTAGATTTTTATTTTTCTGAAGGAGAACCATGCAACATAGTTACTATTTTCATGAGTTTTCTAATAAATGTTTAAGGGTTACCATAAAAAAATAGAAGTTCATATAATATACATGAGGAAATAAATTTAAGATTAAGAGAAGGAGGCCATATAAATTCAATGTGTAATTATTGATTAAATTTAGTTTTTACTAAGTTATTTTTGTGGGATTATATTAAAAATTATGGGCCAACCACACTTAGTATCCATGAAAACCTCACCCAAGTTTTCTATAGGACCCAAGGGTCAACCACACCCATGGGAGGTCATATAAAGACACCTTTCATGTTGTCATAGAGGAGTGGAGGGTCATGTATAAGTCCTTAGTGTTCCCATGTGTAAGGAACACATAGCACATGACTGAGGATGCACATAGGTTGGGAATGAATCTTGAAAAGCTCATGGACTACATGTGTCAAAACCCATGTGTGTTAAGTGTGTGAAGTGTTATCCGAGTGCCGACCGCAGTGATGACTTGAAGAGAAATATGGATCGATATCATTGATATATCACATATAAAATGCACTATATTTTGATGTGGTATAGATCCTGTAGGTTACTATTCTTGTGATTAAAAACATACAGACATATCATGTCCTTCCAATCCAAGGAGATCCAATGATCCTTAAGAAACCACACACTCATCTTCTTCCTCCTGATGTGTGGACTATATGACTCCAGCCCTTCGATGATATTCTATCAAGCAAGACCAGGCCTTGCACCGAGGATCAACTCCAGTGATCAAAATAAGCTCAAGTTTATGATTCATGATTAATGGATGGTTTTTGACTTGATCACGCAATAAGGAACTTGAAGAATAATGCTTTGATGAATGAAAATGAAGTTTCGGAGGCTGAGCCTCCAATATACATGGAGGATTTTGAGTTTTCACATGCATGGAGATTCTCTTGACTACATGCCTATGAGGTGTCACTGTAAAGGATGATCCTAATAGAAAAGAAAAGATGCCACTTTTGTGGTGTATCTTAACTTGAATTTGAAGTATTCAAAGACATGATCTTCATCTATTTATATCAGTCTACAACAAGATATAAAATTTTGGATTTGAGTTGGTGAATCTCATTGATGCAAGGTAGTGGTTCTACCTATAAATATTGAGGCACTGAGAAGAGGTGTCTTGCTGCCACTCATGATTTTCCAGTGCTCTTCTTTTTTCTATAAAAGAAATCCACTACCAGATTCCATTTATGCAAAGGAAAATAACAGTTCTATGATAAGGATTTTTTGAGAATGGGTTTCCCACAAACATGTTTGGTTGAATGAAGGGGATTCATGAACATTCTTCATGAAGGAGATATGTGGAGACATGACTTGTGTAAAAGAACCCTTGTTGTGATTCAAGAATTCAACTAGTTCCAAGAACCAATGCCTAGATATTATATATCCTCACTGTGTTATGAAAGGATAAATACCATGAATGGGTTCTATTGATACACATTAAAAAGTGTGTATTACAACACATTGTTTTTATTTAAAGGAGGAGGTATCCATGTGATGTTCTTGAACAAAGGTCCTGTGCATGTGAACTAAATCTTTTAAAAATAAGTGGCTTCATATAAAAGGACCATGTGTGTGAAAAGAAGAAAAATAAAAGAAAGAAGAAGACTATAAAGTGTGTGCATATGATTAATATGTGCAAATAGAAAGTGAAAAATGAATGCATTAATACATTGATATGTGTATCCATATACACATGAAGATATATTTTTAATTGCGTGTGTATATAACTAACTTTTAAGAAGAAGATAGTTCCAAGAAGTTGCACTTTCAATAAGATAATAGAGAGAATAAGAAGAGCAGTGAAGTGTGCATGAATGAAAATGAATGGATGAACCATGAAAAACATGAATTGATAATAAATTATGTTCATGTGAAGTCTTAGTGATAATGTCATGAATAATTAAAATACATGTATAAGATGAAATTTTCAGTGTAGTTTAATTAGTGGTTGAAAAATATTTCATTACACTAAGAGGAAATGAATACTATACTAAATTAATAATATTGTGTATCAAGGAAGTCATAGAATTATATCCACAACAGTATTCATATATCACTATGACTGAAGAATAATTAATTATGATGATGCTGTGTTGATCTAATATTGATTGTTCTCATAATTAGAAATGCGTTTTCTGATTCTAGAAATATTTGAATAGGTGATTCAATGTAGTTGGGTTTTATCTAAATAATAAATAGATAAGAATAAAAGAATTGTTGGTGACCCAATTTATATCAGTTGATTATAATTTGGGTCAGGAAGAATTCTGTGACCATCAATCCACAACACAAGCATATTATTGTGACTGGTAGAAGAAGAATAAAGTGAAGATTTTTGTTTTTTCGAAATAAGTAAGAAGTGTTTATTTCTTTTTTTTTCGTGTAAGTAATAAGGTGAAGAATAAATTATTGTAAGAACAAAGCAACACTGTGACATCCAATAATATCCTCAAAATGTGGAAGAGTTTCTTAGTGTTATAAATAACCTTATCAATAAGGTGGAGACTATCTCCATAGGAAGTATAAAGTTTCATCAAAGTGCTGTAAAAAATGAATTTTCAATTGAGTATAGATAATTTCAAGTAAAAGGGTATTTCCTACTTTCTTAACCCCATTAAAAGTTTCACATTATAGGGATTGTGTGGTTAGGATCATTACAATACCATGCCAAGTACTAGCTACTCTTTTTTTTGAAAACAGTGAGCACTAAGGCTCATGCATTAAAAAAAAGAAAGTCTACATTAATATGAAATTAAAAATATTACATTTATCAATTTGAATAAATTATAAGAGATCATTAGGAATTGTGTTAGAAGAGATGGAATCCACCTCATTTAGTCCTTTTTTTGCAAGCACATCCGCGAGTATGTTTCCTTCATGATAAACATGTGTAATGATGTAATTAATTGAGTAGTTAAACTTGTAAAAATATTATGTGATATATTTCACTACTTTCATATACTTTCATGCGATATAGAAAAGAGAATAATAGAATCTAGATACTAATAGGTTAAAGAGGTAAAGGGATAAAAGTTGTAATTAATTTAAAAAATCCCCAAAACTGATTCACCTCCCTTCTTAGTGTTAGGAATACCCCAAAATGGTCCTTTAAATTTGTATTAGAGGGTAGGTTTACCTATGCTGAATTCTATATAGTGAAGCTATTCTATTTTGAATATTTTAATTTCTTTCCTGATTCAACAATGAAGTGCAGTTTTGGTGAATATTCAGTTATATCTGAGCAGAAGTCAATATCTACCAAGCCCATGATAAATAGGAAAAATAAAGAGAAGATAAAGTTGAATAATAATTCAATCTTATATAAAGAATAGAACGTATCTATTTATCTATACATTTATGAAAATGAAGATATAATAGGCTTGTAAAGTAAATAGCTAGTGGATCAAGTTTCCACAAAGAAGATGGAAAATCTATCTACCTCAAGTAATCAATAGGTTTTTTAATACTTTTGAAAAATTCCCTCAAGATAAATACTTTATCAAAAGTTTTGATGATCAATCTAAAACTTCTCATGTTATCTGAGTTGTAATATTAAGATATATTTTGCGTGACGTTTTTACCGAAATAATATCCCTTGTTTTTGGAGTCTTTTAATTTATATAGGAAGAAATCACCTATCTGATAGAAGAAGTACACACTATGGACAAAGGATTACAAGGAAAAAATTTATATTGTTTAAAACTTTCCAAACAGGTTGGATCCTACGAAAAATTAAATAGACAACTTTCCATAAGTTCCTCAAAATGGTTCAATGAAGTTCTGGAGAAAGAGGATTTAGAATAAAATAACCATGTAATTTAAGAGAAATTAAAAAATAGTATTGATGTCAAGGATTTATAATTTAAATAAAAGTTCAAGAAAATCAAATAACTTGAATCTTTGTTATAAAAATGTTAAACTACATAGATTAAACAATTATTTGTAAGAGAATATTATTATTATTGAATATTATAAAATCATTCTCAATATGAAATGTATATATTTGGAAGTTCAGTTGTCCAATATTGAGAAGACACATATTGATAGTTCAAAAAAGAAGGGAACAATTTCTTGCTGATACTCAATGCTAATTGGAGGTTTATAAGGCTAAAAGACCTCCAACATGTGATAAAAATATCATGAATTCATTCAATGATCCGTCATAAGAAGTTGAGAAAAAACATGTACCATCCAAACCAAATTTTATTAATTCTTATAAACCTATTATCATGAAAAATTTAGGTTGTAAGATGAATTTTGAACAAGTATGAATGAAGAAAGGTGAGAAAAATTCTACCACCATGAATTGGGTGGATAGGGAAAGTGTGCCGAATCTAGTTCCCCATAATGTCACAAAAAGTCATACAGAATCCCAACATCCTTATACAGAATATATCAATAAATAATTATTTGTGGGTCAATTCTAGTGATAAAATAGATTCAAGAATTTTACACAAGATTTTTGGTATAATCCTCTAAATTTTAAATCACAAAGAAGTCCCATATCAAGGGGGAGAAATATAAAGAAAAAGAAGAAACATATATAGGTCCAAAAAAATCTCCATAAAATAAATATATTTTAAATTCTTGATAATATTTGTGATGTATGCAATTAAAGTGGTCATATGGTTGGTAAATTCTCATATCAACATGTATCCAAAGTTGATAATAAAATAATACCATAGAAGATGTCTAAGAAAGAAGAATCTTACTTGGGAAGAAATCTAAAGAATATTGCGAACAAAAACTTTCCCTATAATATTCCAAGAAGAAAAGATGAGAAGTTCTTGGATATCAAATACAAGAACTAAAAAATAAGTTCATCTAAAATATCAGATAAGAGGGATGAAATTCAAAAGACACCATGTGGAAGATCTAAACCTTATTCCATAATTCATAATGACATGTTAGTTATCTATACAGAATATTTTAAAATATTGATGAAAATTTAATATTCACAATCCAAGGATAGTATAAAAAGAATAAAAAAGATTCCACTTGGAGATAATGAAGTTCTGTGTGAGAGGTGAAATGTGGATGGTTAGACTATTAGAAATTTCCCTAAAACTATACTAGTATAAGAATAATTCCTTAATAAAATTAATGTTTCACTAGGAGATACAAGTGATTTAAAATCCCTTGAGAAAAGAATATTCAGACACAAATAGGTTGAATAAGTAATAAGATCCACCCAACTATAATCAGAATTGAATATTAGATGAAACATTGTGAAGAGTTGATCAAATAAAGAAACTTGGTTTCAAACAAAATCTCAACCTTGTTGTTGATATTGATGATGTAAGGATGTCCCACATTATTACATTAATATTTATGTATTTTATTTATGCTTATAATGTAGGGCATTGAAGTTGAAGCTAGTTATTAGGGGGAGAACCCGAGACGTGATGAGTGCTGTTAATTCTTGATAGCAATGTTGAAGAAGTTACAATCATTGAATGATTCAACAATTTTATGTTCAAATAAAAATTTGATGGAGGATAATATTTGATGAAGTTGAATAATGTGATGTTTTATTATGGATATACAAGATAAAGAAGATACCATATTGTCTTGATCTTATTTTTGATGTCCTAAAGAACAAGTGCTCAAGAAGATCATCCTTGGTGAAGTTGTGAATGTTTTCCGATCTGGACTGTCAAAAGTGGAAGATCCATTTTGGTGTATTCTCTATATTAAAATTTATTTAAATCCATTATTAATGAGATCCAATCTCATGAATATGATTATAATTATTTCCCTTGAGGGGGTGAGAAATGAATAAGCTGCTAGAATTATTATTTCAATTGGTAACAAACCTGATTATTCTAGAAATTTCTTAAAGATAAATTCATTAAACAAAGGTATGTCACTTTTAATATCTCATCCTTGTTTACTCAAGTTAAAGGTAATTTTAAAAATGGGAAGTAATTTAATTAATAAATGGAATAATAAATTTTGAGGTGCCCCAAGGTCACTTATCCTTCTTATTGCACTTGAATATTTTTGATCTATTTGTTGAAGTGAGTGAACGAGTTTTAGGTTGATATTTTGTTATAAAAGTTTCATATCTTATTTAAGTACCTTTATCCTAGAATGAAAGTGTAAAACCCTTACATAAAATTATATGAGTTCTCATTTCAGAGGTATCAAGATTAGTTGCTAAGGGAAGAATTTGTTGTCTAAATAACATCCACTTTCTTTCTTAACTGAGCATGGCTCAAGTGGATTTATAGAGAAATGATACATGGGACATTTGTTAAGTATGTATTGACACCCTTTTTCTATTAACATTTTATTTATTATCAATAATTGGAAGATAAAATGAAATTAAAGCCTAGAAAAGTAAAGTGTTGAGAGAAGATTATGATCCACATATTGATATATTCATTTGGAAAGAACTTTGAAGGTATTTCAAACAAATATAAAAGAGGAGAATAAAGATCACACTTTATGTTTGGGTTTTATTTTTTTTACAATGATTATAATTGGTAGACAATGTTGATCAATGAAATAGTAAGATTTCATTGATGTAAATATAATGAATAAGTTCCAAAGTTATTAGATCTTCGATGAAATCCTCAAGTCTTGATATTAAAATAAATATCAGTTGAAGAATTCGAGTTTCATTTTTATTCATAGAGAATTGTTATAGATTAATTAAATTACATTGGATGTCATGGTTGAATAATTATTATAGTAATTCTGATGATTGGTGAACTGATGTTAATGTCAAATACATGTATCAAATGTGATACATTCTTTACAGCAAATAATAAGTTGGTTTTTAAGATGAAGAATATATTTGGAATTTATATTATGAAAATAATAGAAGAAGAGTTAAATAAGTTCATGAAATATGTCATTATTACATGATAACCATGAGAGAGATAAGTTGAATAATTTTTAGATTTTTTTTCTAAAGGATGACCATGCAATATAATTACAATTTGAATTAGTTTTTTAATTAAGGTTTAAGGAAAACCATGTAAAAATAACATCTCATATAATATGAATGAAGAAATAATTTGTAGATGAAGAGAAGTTGTCCATGAAAATTTAATGTGGAATTATTGTTGACATATAGTTTTTACTAAGTAATTTTTATGGGATTATATTAAAAATTAAGGTCCAACCACACTTAGTAGCTAAAAAAACCTCAAACAAGGATTATGTGGGACCCAATGATCAACCACACCCTTGGAAAAATAGTTCGATCCACCTTGTATGGAAGAAGAGAGGAGCAGAGAGCTGTGTATAAGCCCTCAATGTGCCCGTATGTAAGGTCGGCAAAGCAAATGGATGAGGTCGCTCAAAGGTTGGGAATGAATCCCACAAACCCCTAGACCATATGTTTCATGGACTATGTGGGTTTAGTGTGTGAAGTATTATTCGAGTGTTGACCCTAGTTATGGATCAAATAGAAATCTTGATAGAGATCTTTGATATGGCATGGATAAAAAATACTAGAGTTTGATGTGGGGCAGATCCCATGGGTTACTATTCCCAAAATTAAAAAATTATAGATATATCCCATTCATATGATTCACGGTGAACCAATGATACACAAGAAACCACACAGTCATATTCTTACTAGAGATGGGAGGACTACCTAACTCTAGCCCTTCAAAGACCATCCACCAATGACGATCAGTCCACACACCAAGGATTAACTCTGGTGACCAAAACAAGCTCTAGTTTAGTATGGAAGCTTCAAGGATTGTTTCTAACTTGTTCATACAATCAAGAACTCGAAGAAAATGTCCTATAAAATTTAAATGAAGTTTCATAGGCTGAGCCTCTAATATGTATGGAGGAGTTCGAGTTTTCACATGCATACAACTTTGTTTGACTACATGCTGATGAGGTGTCACTACAAAGGAGAAGCCTGATAAAAAACCAAAGATTCCACCTTTTGTGGTGTATCTTAACCAAATTTTTAAGTATTCAAAGCCATTATCTTTGGATATTTATATCGGTCTTCAAAATGGTATAAAATATAGAATTTGATTTGGTGAATCTCAATGATGCAAGGTAGTGGTTCTGCCTATAAATATCGAGGCTTTGGGAAGAGGTACATTGGTGCCGCTCTTGATTTTTGAGAGATCTCATTTTCTCTATAAAAAATATCCTATATGATCTTTAATTTACATGAATAAAAAGCACAATTATATGGGACTTCAAGTATTCACAAAGAAGGGGATTCCTGAGAACCCATTTCTTTACACGAAAGAGATCCATGCACGTCCAGCGGGAAGGAGAGCCACATACATGCAACTAGTGTAAACACACCCACTTTGTGCTTTGTAAAGACAACTGGTTCTGTGAAACAGTTCTTGGATATTATATATCCATATTGTGTTATTTTAGGATAAATACCAAGCAATGATCTGTTGATACACAATGAAAAGTTTGTATTACTATGCACTGTTTGTGTTCAAAGAAAGAGGTAGCTATTTTTTGTTCTTGCACGAAGGTCCTACGCATGTGAACTAAATAGTTAAAAATTAAGTGTCTTAAAAATAACATGATTGTGTGTGTGAAAATAAGATAAAAAACTAATAATTATAATATATATTTTTCGAATATGTATCTTTGTGAAAAGATACAGTAAATAGTGAATTCATGCATGCATTGATATGTGTATGCATATACACATTAAGAGATAATTATGATAGTTTGTGCAAATAAATAACTTTAAAGAAGAAGATATTTATGTCCAATTTCACTTTCATTAAGTGAGAAAAGAGAAGAATAATAATAGTGAAGTGTTCATGAATGATAATGAGAATGATAATGCATGCATTAACCATAAAAAACATTAATTGATAATGAATTTTTTTCTTGTGAAGTCTCAGTGATAATGTCATGCATAATTAAAATACATTAATAAGATGAAATGTTCAATGATGTGTAATTAGTGGTTTCTAAATATTCTGTTACACTAAGAGAAAATCAATATTATACTCAATTGCTAATATTTTGTATTGAGGAAGTCACATAGTTCCATCCACAATAATTTTGATATAACACTCTTACTGAAGAATAATTAATTGTGATGATATTATG
The DNA here is from genome assembly GCA_963277665.1 of Viscum album. Taxonomy (NCBI): domain Eukaryota; kingdom Viridiplantae; phylum Streptophyta; class Magnoliopsida; order Santalales; family Viscaceae; genus Viscum; species Viscum album. The sequence goes on along the minus strand of OY728153.1, from coordinate 323,405,420 downwards.
TTGAGATGATCTTATTTGTTCTAATAATCACAATTTTTTTTTATTATAGCAAGATTTAAGAAGTTGATTCAGTGAAATTAGTTTTCCACAAAAGAAGAAAGACAGAGGAAGAGAAGGAGAGTTGGTAACCGAATTGATATAAGTGGATTATAATTTGGGTCAGGAAGAATTCAGTGATCATTAGTCCACAACACATTCATATTTTCATGAATGATAGAAGAATAATAAAGTTTATATTTTTGTTTCTTATTGGAAAGAAGTAAGAAGTGTTTCTTTCTTTCCATTGTGCATGTAACAAGGTGAAGAAAAAGTTAGTAGAAGAACAAAGCATCACTATGACATCCAACAATAGTCTCAATAGGTGGAATAATTTCTTGGTGTTACAAAGAACCTTATCAATAATGTGAAGACTATCTTTTGAGGCTATTTAAAGATCCCTCCAAGTGCTGTAAAACATGCACTATCAATTTCCTGTAGGGAATCTCAAGTGAAAGGGTATTTCCTACTTGATGTAACCATATTCAAAAGATTACTTCCTGGTGGTTGTGTGGTTAGGATCATTTCTAGATCATACTAAGGACTAGATACTCTTATTGAGTAGTGAACCTTGTAAAAATATTTTTTTTATCTTTTAATTATTTCACAGACTTGCATGTTTTAGGGAAAAGAGAATAATAGAATCAATATCCTAACAAGCCAAAATGGTAAGGGGATAAAAGTTGTAATTGGTTTAAAAAGTTCCCAACACTGATTCACTCCCTCATAGTGTTAGGCATATCCCAAACTGGTCCTTTCAAGCTTCGTAGTGTGGTCTAGATCTTGAGGTGTAAATTTTGGTCATTCTTCCAAGACCTCTTTGGTATATAACTACTATTCATTAAGAGAGAAAATTCTCTCAAGCATTTAAGAATATATTAAAAATTAAATTTCAAACCATATTTTAAGGTCTTAATTGAAACAATTTTACATGATGGTCATCGAATATATGAAGTAAAATCATATAAGATGGATATAAGAGACTACATTATGTTATCAAAAATAAATTTTTATGTAATTTTTGATGCTTAAATTCTAAATAGGTTCATTTTTTAGTCTTAATGTATGCAATTATATGTAACAATAACACCCACAACTGTAAGGACAGAGAAACATCCCATTGTGGAAAAACAATTATGGGTGATATTGGACTAAAAGACTAATGTTATCAAAAAACTCTTGGAGAAACAATGAATGTTGATTCTAGAAGAAGAGTAAAAGGAAGAAAAACAAAATAACAAGAAAAAAATCACAAGGAATGGGATTTATGTGCTTCAGAAAAAATCCTTACATCCATGGAGATGAATGAAAATTTCCCTATATCAAGAGCAATATTATAAGGAAAAAATATCAAATTACTTGTACACAAGCTTTAAATATACTTATAAAGCAACACAATTCTATAGTAAACAACTTTTATAAAGTTCTAAATATGAATTGTACGTCCACTAAGATATATTAACTATCAGAAACTACGTCATGGATGTTTGATAAAGTCAAGAGAATGTAAATTTTTTTTTCTCTTGAGTGGTTCTTGAGTGAAAAATCATAATTTTAATTATCGTAGGATATCAGATGAGTTTTTGACCACACTATTTGTCCCAGAATGGGGTTATTACCCTAGTTAAGAAATTTGGTGGAATTTTAGGGTGTTTGAATTTTAACAGAATATTTTATATTTAATTAATTAAATATTAATTACTCATTTGAATTCATTTAGTGAAATTTTTTGAATGTATCATCATATTGAGATTCAAAATTCATGATGGTTTCTAGAATGAGGGATTCTCTTAGGAAAGGTATAAAATCTTCTTGGGTGTTGTGGTTTGGGAAATTCCCCCTTTCCTTTGTCTTTTTCATTTCATTTTCTATTTTATTCTTTTTTATTTTCCTTTTTTTCTCATACCCCCTTTATATTTTTTATACATATATTCCCCTCCCTATGGGTCATGCCCAACTAAGATATAAGAGGGAGAATAAGAGAGTGAGATAACTTTGAAGAGCTAATTTAGAAGTAGATCGATGATCAGTTGTATGTCTTAGAGATCAAGGAGTAAATATTTAGCATTTTACACCCCAAAGTTGGGTTGTTTTATTTTTTTAGTTGTAAATACTTATATATTAGTTGTTTTTAAGTATTAAAATTTTATGTGTGTTGATAGGTACCCCTAGATGTATGTTCCTTCTATGGGGGCCTCGTGTTGTCCCATGGGCATGCGAATGAGGGAGTATACTCTCTAGATGGGTGGTTTAATGGGACTTCAGAGGCAGGTTCTGAACGAATGGCAAGGGCCATCATCCTTAGCGGCACTTGCTGGTGTTCATGGTAGGTAAAGGACCAGGCCAGGTATGAGGGGATCAACCCTACTTCAAGGATTATTATGGTACGTATGAAGAACCTACTGACCGACATGTCCGCCCTCTTCGAAGACACCCATGATGCTCCCTTTCGGAACCTGCTTAAAGCACAAATTCTGCCAAACCGGGTCTTCGTCAACAAACCAGAGGGACAATGGGTTCTCTGGCACCCATCACAAGAGGGATATAAGATTAATATTGATGGGTCATGTATTTTGGGCAAAATGAGAGGTGGGGGCATGGTTCTGGACTCACAGGGGAACATCATGCTGGCCTTTGCGGAAACTTATGGCACAAGTGATCCCCTTAAAGCTGAGGCAAGAGCCATGCTGACAGGCCTATCCATATGCAGGCAGGAAAACATGGAGTTATACCAAGTGGAAACTAACTCTTTGATCCTCCATGACAATTTTCATGGAAGATGTGTCACCTCTTGGTCCATTTCTTATATAGTCAGAAAATGAAAAAAACTATTGAACAACATCACTCAGGTGGATTACACATGGAGGGAAGGGAACAAGGTTGTGGATCACCTTGCTTCTGTGACGGACTCGGGGCTAAATATTTTCCCCAATACTCACATTTTCAAGCCAGAGGGGACTAGACTGATTAGAGGAGATGCTTTGGGTCTCTATTATTTTAGCCCCCATTAAACCTTGTTGACGTTTTTGTTTCAATAATAAAATATTTTGTGTTGGATGGATGGATAGGTACCCCTAGTAGGTTGATATTTTTTTTGAAAATAATAGAGGGTTTTAGGGTGTTTGGATGGTTTTTAATTTGGGAAAACCCAATCACATGACATGTCTTCTTGATTAACATGTCATGTGTTCTTCTTTATAGTATAAGGGTAGAAGAAGAGGACTAAACAATATGTATCCATCAAACATGCTGTGTAGAGGTGACTCAGGGTGTGGTTGGGCACTCAGCCCGACACCCCATGTCGGGGCACCTGACCATATAGGGTAGACATCTAGACCTTATACCCAGTACATGACCATTGGTTCTGTATGGTATAAGGAATTACCCTATGTAGGGTAAATATCCAGGTACCCCATGTTACATACACACTGTGTGTGTTTGATACACATCTTTTAGTTTTAGAAAGTTAACATTAAGAGGATGTGGTACACAACCTATGTTGATTTACTATGGTACACATCATGTGCATGAGGTATATTATATGTACTTCTAATTTTTTGGTTGTCTAAATGTTGTATCTCCCTATATTTAGAATTGGTCATATATTTAGTCCATTATAGGGTTTTTAATGTAGAACTTGATGGTGATAACCTTAGGGAAATTAAAGGCCATTTAAATATGTTTTTTATGGTTCAAGGTTTAGTGTGAGGATTCCTTATTGGTTTTGGTTTATAATCATCTTAAGGGATGGGTTATGGATTTTGAGACCAAGGTGAGTGTTGATATATTTTTAGTCACCTTATCTTGAGGAAATTAGGCATGTTTCTTTTGAGGTTCTTTTTAACGGGTCCTAGAAGGAGGGACCGAGTGGCATCTTGGATAAGATTGTTAGTTTAGTTGCTTGAGTCTTAGATGCAATCACTTGAGGTCTAGACTGGTAAGATAATTTATGTTGAGGTGATACTGCAAGGTGTTGGGTATGACTGGGTTTCATCATTCTGTTGTTGAGAAGAGTCCAATGGACTCATGTACATGATTTTTTGAGTGGGGTGTTATTGAAGGTTAAGTTGTGTGTTGGGATGCTGAATGATGTTTTTCTTATTGTAGGCATGGCCTGAGGTTCTTCTTGTGATAGAGGATCTCCTCATAGTGTGTTATAATCCCTTTTTAGTATATAGGACTATTGAGGGAACCTCATGAGCCATTGAACCTTGGAGACTCAATGCTGGTTTTATCTTTGTTGATAATGAGTTAATGTTTTGTTCAACCCTGGTTCTGATGAATTATTCTAGGAATGTTTGAGGAAACTCTTGTTCTAGTTTCTAATGATATATGAGACCTTTGGGATATTACTACACCAATAATTGGCCCTGATATTGATTCAGTTTCTCACCTTTATTGTGAGGCAAGTCTATGTAGCTAATGGATGATTAGGATGAGTACACACCACCTCTAGTTTATGATGTTACTATATCCAGGGGATTCAAAATCATGAGTTTTCAAGGCACTCATGGAGTGGTTTATATTTTCCAAGGATGTGTATACTCCCAAAGTGAACTAATTAAGAACATATAAATCAATGGTGGGAACTAATATTTTATCCCAGATGGTTCTACAGGACTACCAAGACTTTAAAATTTCTCTTGTTGTGTTGTCCTAGATATTCATATCACTGGTTCAGGTCAAGGTATTGGAGTCCTAGATCCTAGTAGATTAATTTCACTATTTTAGAATCCTAGTATGAGATCATGAGGTATGATATTAATGATTTTCCTAGTGTATGACTTTTTTAGATCCTTCTTGATCTATAAGATGTTACAAATATCATATGGCTATGTAATCCATGTTATATAATTCCCCTGTCTTAGGATAGAGTGGAGGTATTTTCACCTTAAGTGTTTTGATAAAAAACAAGGTTCAATATTTTCTTTCATTTTTAGCCTCGTTTTGTTTTAATTTTTATTCCATTATTTTTTTTCTAGGATGGGAATATCACAGGTTTCATACACATTTTATAATAATAGATGTTAAGAAAAAATTTGGGGGTGGTCTACTGAGATTTATTTCTCTCCCCCATATGTGCACCTTAGTGTGTATGCATAACTTATACATGGATCTTGGTTAATCATAGGAAATAAATTTTGAATAGAGGACCAATGTTTTATGATTAAATGGGATCAATCATGTAAAGTATAAGGATCAAACTATATCTATTCAGTAGTTGTAGATATTAGGTATGTGGATTGTCTCATAGCAGTAGTAGATCCTTGCATATTTTATATTCTTTATTTATTTTATATATGTTGTCTGTATATTCGGCGACCAATGGATTTATTTTATAGCTTGTTTGAGTTTTTATGTTGCATTTAATTTATTATAGAATGATTTTTTTTGGTTATTTATTACGCATACTTTTACATTCATGGATGTGTACATGTTTGGTTTATTTCTACTATTATTTCACTCTGATCTAAGGGAATAGTCACCAGAATACATCTCTTTTGTCCCTCACTACTAGTCAGAACCCTATGGTGTATAAGGAGGCGTTATTGAGTAATTTTATTGATCTAGATTAAGTGATGGGTCTAGTTGACCTGGGTTGGTTTTTGAAAATTTTTTATCAGAGGTTTCTATTATATGATTTGATGAGTTGGTAGAAAGGAGGTATAAGAATTTTTTGGAGCCTGTGATTGATATTGGGATGGTGTGTTATGAACACCTCTTCTAGAAGGAATTATAGGTATCAAGGTTATGAGATTACTGTTCTTGGTTTTTTATATTATGGTTCTGTGATTTTCTCCTTGGTTGATGCACTTAGTTTTTCAAATTTATATGGCTGATTGGTTTTTGGATCTTATCCTGATAGAAATATATTAGTGTTCATGAATCATTATAGGAATTTAGGATCCTAATAACATATGCCTATATGTGTGTAGTTTTATTAATGACGAAGGTTCATTAGTTTAATGTTCCAATAAGAAACTATATTTCATTTTCCCAAATTGATTCTTGGTAACATTCTAATCAACTGAACCATGAGTATTTTCTTTTTGATGACTGGTTATGTGGATCCTTTGCTGAGTTGTTCTCTAGTTGTGTGAATTCATTACATTTACTAAGGAACACATGAATACCCTTTGTGGGTTAGTTTAGGATTTGGATGACTTGTTGTTGTTGGTGCCTAGATTAAAGAAGGATGCCAAAGAGATTTTTGGATCGGTCTTGAGTTGACTTGATGTTGTGGTATCTTTAAAGTTATAGGTTTGGGTTTCAAGAGAGGATGATTTTTCTACCACATTTTATCCACAATGACTTATGGTTAAGACCCAAGGTACATAGACCTAGGATTTTAATACATATATATTATATCATTTTTGATGAATATTCAATACATTAAATAAACACATGCCTAATTAACATAATAGTTTAGTATCTTTGGAGACTAGGTACACAATCATTATATTTCTTTTAAATATCTTAAAAATCTACCATAAAGAACTTATGCATTATTAATATTCACAAAAATAACATACTTAAAACCTTTCTTCATAACCCGGGGAAGGGAAACATAAGAAAGGGTGAGATTTGATGCTTAGTAAGGGTAAACAAGGGAGATACGTAAGCATAACATGAACATAAGGGAATGATAAATTTAATATAACATGTGAAAACCATACCATGTATATAAAATATCATAATATTGAGTCATGAAAAAAAATATTATAAGTTCATAGGACATGAATCATAAGGGAATAAAAGAATATGAGCAATGATATAATAACATTGACATAAGACATAGATTTTTTACATATAAATAATCAAATAAAATATTTTTTCAAGGCTAACCACCAAGAAATTCAAGAAATATTAGGATTGGGATAACCACTTGTGTACTTAATTTTGGCTTCACATAACCTCCCATGCACCATTTTCTGGGATTGGGATAACCTCCCATGCACCCTCTTTCATGCTTGGGATAACCTTCTATGTACCCTTTTTTTGGGCTTGGAATAACCTCCAATGTTCCCATTGAGCTCATATAACATTAATAATTACTCAATGCATTAGAGGGAGATATAGGTCCCAACTGTCAAATAATGAAACTCAAACACATGTTTTCCACAAGATCATAAAACATTCATCATATCAAAGCCCTTGAAAATAAATGGGTTTCATAAAAATTTCATCACAACACAACCTTTGGAAAAGAAATGGGTTCATAATCATTTCATGATTTCCTCATGGCATAACCCATGGAAAAAGAAGCAAGTTTTAAAATAATTTTATCACGGTGAAACCTATTGAAAAAAGGAAGGATTCATAATAATTACATCATGGTATGACCCATGGAAGGGAAATGGGTTTCATACACATCATGCCATCATAAATATAAACCAATTAGAGAAATAATTAGAATGATGTCCCTATATCATATCCTCAGTAAAGCATAAGTAACCTCAAAGGATTTAATCTTATATAGAGAATGATTTTGAAAGAAAAATAACTTTTAATATTTCATGAGGAAAATATACTTTCAAATTTAAAAACACTTTTTAAAACATAATACATTTTCGAAATCCTTTTCAATAAAAACAAACTTTAAATAAAATAAATGAATATTTAAATATAATTTAAAAAATTTATTGAGGAAAATATCGTTTCAATTTGGAAAAACACTTTTTAAAAAATAAAACATATTAAAAATAATTTTCTTTGAAAATATCATTGAGAAATTATAAATTAATCTTCTAGTTAAATAATGGTCATGATGGATGTAAATTCTATTCAAACTTTACGTATTTAATTAAATAATACTCTAAGATTATTGGTAAAATATAAGAAGCAATTTTTTGGAAAATAAGATGAATATTCATTTAAAAAATATTTCTAAAATTAAAACATGGGTAAAAATTTATTTAATAAATCATTTGTAAAATTTTATAATTTTTTTTAGAAAACATGGTTTTCTAAGAAAAATGGTTTTTTGACTGAAGAAAGAAAGGAATAAGGTTTTTCTTAAAAAAATTATTTTGAAATATTGAGTGTATAATGTGAGGAAAATGAATGGAAACCATTTATTCTCATGAAATAACTATAGAATATGATAATTTACTAGTTTTTTGAGATATATTTCCTAATATTTCATCATAAAAAACATAATCATAATCCATCCTGATAAATGACGAGTTTGTAACATAAAAACTTTAACACTTTGGTAATATTGAATCATAAGTACCATTAAATAATAATATCTAATGAAATTTTAAATTTCCTGAAAATAATTATATTCATGTTATAACATGTCAAATGGGATAAATATATACCTCATAAAATAATATAGGTGCGTAATATAATATATAACTCAAATAAGGAAAATTGAGACCAAAATTACTCACCTTAAGTCTCAAATTCATTCATATATTTTAAGAAATCATGTATAATAAATATAAGTTTATTATAAATATATTAAATAACCATACATAAATATATAATCCCATATATGATTTACTTATGAACTTTTATTACCTTTTTATTAACAATTCCGTGTTAAAGTCACGTTTTGGGAAATAACTGCTTTGTTTTGCATGTATGTTATGATTTTTTTTATTTTTAGTCCCCTTAATTTTATCATGGTTACATAATATTCATAATTTTAAAAATGATATAAATAACATATATATTTAGTATAAATGTATTTATAGTGATCCATAAATGTTAGGGATAAAAAATGAAATACACCATTTACGGAGACGGTAGGTCGTACGTACTCATGGATTTTATTTCCATTATCCTAATGGAAAGAAAGAAAGAAAGGTAAATGATATAATACCATTATAAAATAATTTCTATGTAATATATATCACATACTTTCATTAAACTCATCTTTATTAACTTCCATGTAAAGTGTAAATGAATCACATTGCATTGTGAGGAGGTAGTATGCCGTACACACGAATGATGTTGTCATATTCACATGGAATGGAAAGTAAAAAGGAACATGTTATATAATGATTAAATAGGAACACTAATATCATAAATATAAAATATAAATAATAAATACATCATTATATTCATTCATGATAGGTGGTAATGAAAAAATGAACGACATCAGTTTGCGAGGTGGTAGTCGGCTGTACACACGAATGATGATTTCATAACCATTCTGAGGGAAGAGGATATGGTTGTAGGTCATTAAATTAACATAAAAACATATAATTATATGTAAGATACTAATTTTATTATATAAACATGGTTTAATAATAATTTAATGATGTGTAAGAAGAAATAAAATAAAATTATTGATTAGGGACGTTACCTCTTCGTCGAACAAATTCTTTTGGTTTTTACAAAAAACCTTGTTAGGTGTGATTTTTGACAAAAATAAGTCTTCTAGGATGAGATTAGGTATGTAAATAAGTGATTTTGGAAGTTAGTTTATTAACCTATGTGCATTTGATGTGTTAAGAGGAGAGGAGATGGGGTTTCCTTTTATAAGTGAGGTGAGGGGCACACTTGTAATTCTTTAAATGAAAAATGTATACCCACTTTTTTCACATACAAAAGGCTATAAAATTGTCTATTATTTATTATATAGGATAAAAGTTTTAAATATTTCTATCTAATGTGTATTTTAAAAGTTTTTCATCATTTTTAACCTTTAACATTTTAGTTTTACCCCGATAAACCCATTTTTATCTTAACCGTGGTAAATATTTTTTAATGTTTTACTATTCATTATGGTATAAAATTAAGTTGAACTTATTAGTTAAAATAAATTATGATGAATCAAAATATGGAATTACTTTTTTTAAATTTCATCATAGAAGTGGAAAATTTTAATTTAAAATTAATCCCACAGATGCACCGAGAAAGTAGGTTTTCAAAAAGAAAAATCACAAAAAGTTAAAAAGTTTTTATATTAAAATTTAATATGAAAATGAAGCCAATAACATATATTTGATTAATATATATATATATATATAATTTAACAAATTTTTTATTTTAAAATTATCTTATTACATTTATATGTTTTTCAAATATTTAAAAGAAATGACAATCCTTAATAAAAACCCATATTTTCCACTATTAATCAAAAAATTAATCTTTATAGAAAAATAAAAAGCATTTATCCTAAACTAATTATGAAATGATTATTTTAAAAAATTATATTATTATATTTTATAAATGTTTCAAAAATTAATTTTAAAACTATGTGCATAAAATGCGATAAAATAATTTTTTAGAAAAATACAGTTTTAAGGGTAAAATTCATTTTATTTTGTTCTATGGTCTAGATAACACATACAATGAATGTTAAAAATTTTATTTAATATTTAATATATAAATTTTATTAAAATCATTAAAAACAGTTACTTGTTTAATTTATTTAGGTAAACCACATTTGTGTGCATAAAAATAGTTATTGAGAAAAGGTTACCTTTATTTTCAATTATTTTTTATTTTCATTTAAAATTAATTGGTCACGAGAGAATTAATTTTATAAGAATTTTTAAATCATATATTTCAATAATTTAGTTAATCCTATTCATAAATCCCATTCCATCCTCTAAGTGAGAACTATAATAATAATAATAATAATTTCTTAACACTAAGTCACTTTTTGTTTAAACTCAGAATTTTGTATAATGAAAGAAAAAATTAGTGTTACATATAATAGAAGAAAAAATCAATGTTTCATGTTACTAAAAATATACAAAATATTAAATTTATTTAAGTAAATAAAGAAATAACAATTCACAGAATCTCAAGGTTTTACAATCTACCTCCATAAAATTAATTTCTCCCTTGAAATTTGTCACTTTTGTAGAAAAAAATGAGGATAAATATGCCTAATTATATCCTTAGGTTCCTATATATCATACTCAAGATGGTGGTTTTACTAAAAATAATTAACTAGGTGAGTTGTCTTATTTTTAGCACTTTCTTTGTATGATATATAGTCTCAATCAATTGTTCCTTATAAAAAATAGCATGCTCCAACAGTATGACCTATAAGTTCAATACAAGTTAAGGATAAGTTATGTACTTCCTCAAGAGAGGTTCAATTAACACATCATGAACCAAATAGAGGTTTTGTGGAAGTGTCAAATGATAAGTTACTTTCTTGATACAATAAAGTATTTTATATGGTCTGATATACCCATCACTTAGTTTTCCCATATATCTTCCATAAATAAATTCATAGAAAGACCTTATCAGAAAATTCAAATTTTAGATCTCATCAATGATTATTAGAATAACATTTCAATCAAATTTATGCTTTCCTTATATGTTTTTGAATGGATCTAACCTTCTCTTTCACCTCATCAGTTTTATTATGTTCTAATAGATTTCTTTCTACAACGTTATTCTATTACATTGGAGTTCTACACTTATATCTATAATGGCATTCATAAGGTGCCATATGAATTCTCAATTGAAAGCTATTATTTTAAGAAAACTGATCTTGAGGAAGATGTTGATCCCAACCACCTTTGAAATAAAAATAATAATTACTTATCATATCCTATAGGTTTTCAATTATTCTCTAAGAATGAACATCTATTTACGGATGATATGAAGTGATGAAACTCAAAATTATATCAAGAGTTTACTGAAGAGTTTTCCAAAACATTAAGGTAAACTTTAGATCCTGACCAGATACAATTCAATGTGGTACCCAATGAAACCTGTACACTTATTTAATTTATATTATGGAAAGAGGATCTAGAGAGAAATATTATCTCATAACAATGATGTGTGGTGACCTCATAATACGAAAAAATGCAACCCCTAATTACCTTAACATCAATGATATGATAAACACTAAAGGTTAATATAACATTTAATTATATATCCAAAAAGTGTAAATTCATTCCTCCTCAAATAAATTTGTCACTAAAACATACAAAAAACCAAAGGGTAGTATTACCGTAAATATCTCTTAAAATATCACCAATATTGATAAGTTATTATCACATGAAACCTTAAAAGGGGTTTAATTGACTTTTAAATTATGATAAACCTTAAACTAATAATCCCATGATGGTATCCATAACCCTTAAGTTTATCTTACCTAGATACATATATGCTTACAAAATACAATTCACCCTTTATTCCTTAAATAATATTTTATCTTATACAAAAACATTTCCATTTGTAGTTTGGGTTCAAACATGTACTAATAGAATATCAAATGTGATTTCATTATTCCATAATCAATGTATAGGGAGATAATAAGTTCTCACAATCACATGATATTTCACTAAATAATGGATAATAATATTTTATAGGGCCCATTCATAAGAAATAAAACAATAAATTCCCTACTAGGAATCTGATTATAAGTATTCAAAAATTATAATGATTCCCAAAAACCATTATGAATTCTCAATATTTTATTTTTTCTTTTTCTTTAGAGGTTTCTCTGGCATATCATCCTCATTATACCCTTTATTTGGTCATTGATTTATATAATTCTCTCACTACTTTTATTTGAAACACTAGAGTGTGGGTAGTGCATTATGTGAAACTTTATTTCTATTTACATAATTAGATAACTTCTTCCCAACACTTTGTCTCAATTACCTTCCCTTATACACTTAAAAAACATTTACTAGTTCCCTTAATAAAATTTCCTCCATGATTCTTACTACACTTTGAGCATAAAATAATGATCATATTATTCTCTCTTTGGTTTTTTTATTTTCCTTTTGAATTTTATTTTTCTTTTCTTATCAAAACCATAACATTGATATATAAATACAACCTACATTTCTACCTTTAAAGCACATAGAAAAATCTCTTCATAGATACTGAAGTCTCTTGTGGATAATTTCTTTCAGAGACTTGGTTTTAAGCCACTGAAGAATTCATCAACCTCAATTTTATGTTAGATGATAATACTAGAAGCGTACCTCATAAATCTTATAAATTTTTCCTCATAAATACCAATGGATTCATTATCCTTTTTATTTATATAAAGAAACTAATTCTCTATCTTTGTAAAAAGAATATGAAGAAGTTACTTATTCAAAAATTAGTTTTTGAACTATTCCCAATCTATAGAGTTAATTACATCATTTTTCCTCATATTATTGATAAAATTCCATCATTGATTTGATTCACCTTTCAAATGGTACACAACCAAAATTAATTTCCTAGGCTTCTAACACTGGATAATGGAAAGATATCCTTTTAGTGCTATTAATATATTTCTAAAAAACTAGTAGATCATAAGACCCACTAAAATAAGGTTGTCATTTCCTTATGAAGGTGTCAATATAATGTTGTTCCATCCTTTTCTCATTGGTAATTACTACATGAATCATATCTTAATAAAGTTGTGTGAGAATATAAATGAGATTTTTCTTTACATATCACATAAAATCCAATTTCATTGCAGGAAAATCCTTTTATTTCTCAAAACATTTAGCATTAATAATAATTCTTTGGGTTCCATCCATTGACTAAAACCAAAATAATATTGTGACCAATACTAATCATAGTGAAGAACTATATAATCACGAAAAACCACTTATAGGATAACTGAATAATTACACCTTCTTTTTAATCTATGAAACATTTGGTTTATCCTATGTCATTCATATTCATTATTTATTTATATCCTTCATGATGGTTTATAAAGAGTTTTTTTAATTTATAAATCATATCCCCATAGAGTGTAAAACTAGGTATAAAACAAGGCCAATTTTCTTGCTCTAGGTAGTGATAGAGTTAAACTCAATGGGCCATTTTTAGATCTATTACCCCTACCTAAATTTAGGCTATAGCCATATCTACTTTTAGTATCCATATAGGGATGTACTTTATTGGAATCCACTCACTCTATCCTTTAACAAAATTCAAGGAAATTTTCCTTTACTTTGAGTCATACTTATAATTATCCTTAGACATACCTCTAGACATATTCTTAAACATATCCCTAGAGATATCACTAAATAATTCACATCTTTTTTTCCAGTAGTTAACTCAACCATTCCTCTAATACTAACAATATTTACCAAGGATTTTAATATATAGTTATTACTTATTTTTTATGAATATTCTACAAATTACACAAACACATGCTTAAGGACCATCATAGTTTAGTGTATTTGGATACGAGGTACACAATATTCTAATTTGGTGAAATATATTTAACATCTATGACAAATATTTTCCCTTTACCACTCTTCACAAACATACCCTACGTAAAACCTTTCTTCACAACCTGGGGAAAGTAAACATAATAAAAGGTGGGCTCAGACTCTCAGTAAGGGTAAAAAAGGATTTACAAAATCATAACATGAACCTAAGGTTATGAGAACATAATAATAACATGTGAAAACCACACTTTCATATCAAAGATCATAATATTGAGTCATGGTGTAAATATTTGCAGTTCATAAGGAATGAATCATAAGGTAATCAAAGAACATAATCCATGATATCATAATATTGGAACACGATATAGATTTGTGGAATATACAAAATCATAGAAAATCTTATGTCAAGGCTACCCACCAAGATATTCATAACATATTAAGCTTGGGATAACCACCCATGTTCTGACTTCAGGATTGAGTAACCTCTTGTTTACCCTCTATAAAACTTGGGATAACATCTTGTGTACCCTCTTTTATGCTTGAGATAACCTCCCGTGTGCACTTTTTTGGTATTGGGATAACCTATCATGTACTCTTTGAGCTCATATAACATTATTCATTTCTGAATGCATTATAGGGAGATATAGGTCCCACCCGTCACCCATGAAAATCATACATAGGTGTTCCCCAAGATCATAAAACATTAATCATGTCAAAACACATGAAAATAAATGGGTTTCATAAACATTTTATCAAAGCATAACCTGGGGAAAAGAAACAGGTTCATAATCATTTCATCATAGTATAACCCATGTAAAAAGAAGTGGGGTTTATATGATTTATACCATGGTGTGACCTATGGAAAAAGTGGGTTTCATAAGAATTATATCATGGTATGACCTTTGTAATGGAAATGTGTTTCATAAAAATCATGTCATTATAACTATTAATCATTTAGAGAAAGATTAAGATTGGTATCCTTGGATCATATCTATAAGAAACCAGTTCTTCCTTTGAGGTATGCGTCTTTTTTTTTCAGGTTACTTTTGAGAAAAAGGGAGAAAACATGCCAAGTATTGGCTGAAACACTATTACACAACATGGATTAGGGTTACACATCGTGTAATCCTAAGTACATGCCGTGTAATGTCTATCCATGTGAAGGCCATACATAGAGTGTAGGGGTGTCAACAAGGAAGAGAGTATTTTTCAAGTACACGCCTTGTACTTACTGGTAAATTTTGTATACTTACCAGTATATTCCGTGTAATCATGTCGATAGGACCTTTTTATGATGTGTAAAGGAAGTCGGTAGAAGATGCGAAAATCAACCATATAGCCAACATGTATATTTAAGTACACATCTTGTATTTTCTTTCTTTTTTTTTCATCAAAATGGGATGTAGCGTCATTTTAAAAAAATGGGAAGTAGGGGTCACCGGGTTCATGAACTAGTAGAACTAAAGGAATAAGTTCCTCCTAATTTGTCGTCAAAAACTCGATTCAAAAGTCAAAAAATGCCTTAAAACCCAATCATTAATATCTTGATTCCTCTTGATCTATCCTTCGTGATTTCTTCTCTAGAGTTAGTTATTTAGCATTGAGAACTTATGCTCGTTATGTAGATCTACTCTATTATAGGCCAAATTAGAGGTCAACGTAGGATGATGAGAGTGTTTTAAGTATGAGGTAGGAGGTGCATACTTTGTTTTGAGTTTTCACAGACATTTGGCGGTTGTAGTTTTTTAGCACAACAATGGGTATTGAGAGTGACACCTATTATTGCCTATTAAATTGACCGTGTGCCTTATGGGATGCCATTGCTAATTACCTTACCTTGATTATGTGAGTGAGGTCGGGTAATAGGTCATCGCTTCATGGGATATTTTGTCTGGGGTTATCTAAGTGGTTATAACTATTTTGATTTGTTTTTAAACTGGTATGTCTAAACTGTTTAAGCACGATTAAAATAATTGGAGGCATTCAAGACCTTAGTGCTGATATGTTATGGATTATAGCTATAGCTAGTTTAATCGAAACCATTTAAATTTAATTTCTTGTTTACAAGTGTTTTAATGTGATTATATATTTGTAATGCTTAATATTACATATGATGTGACCCTTACAGTTATGATAGGCATGGACCGATGTTACGATGGCATGGTCATTGGAATTGAGTAATGATGATCACATGTTGTGCTTGACCCAGGTTTTATTGCGTGGTTTTGACCACATGATTGGGTGTCATGGACATCGGTTTGAGGCATTTTTACCGTCATTTTGGGCATGGCATGTAATACTTGGATGGTATGACCATCATATTTGAGCGACATGGTCGCAGGGGCAAGGGGTGCCAGAGATAATGTGGCTTAGGTTATTTTTTTGGTGATTTCCACTCACCTGGGATGGACAAAGTACCAATTTAATCACGTGAACATAGGTAGAATCCATGATGAGGTGGTTTTTATATCTTGTGTGGGTAGAGGCCCCCGATAGTTTCGGATTTAGTAATAATGGTTTGGGGGTGCTTACCATATAAATCCACAAGGAATGTGAGGAGCCTTCAGTGGATAACAATGGGTATATTAGGTTGGGGGATGAGGCTTTCCATGATCGAGGCCTTGGGAATGAATATTTATTTGAGGATAGACATCATTATTCTTCCAGTTGTTGTGACATGGGCTGATGTGAGTTTATGAGAAGGGGTTCTTGAGACTGGGATACTATTTCCTGGCATACCCTCAGGATGTTGATACTTTGAGACATGCGGTGTCAGGAGGCATGTGGTACCCGGATATGCGACTGAGGTGGAACTTGTGGGTTCAACTAGATTTGTGACTATAGTGGTACCTTGGGCAATGTGATGAGGACTCTCTTCCTTATGAGATTCTAGCATTGGCTGAAGTATGTGACATTCCTTGTTGGCTACTGAGAACTAATAGAGGTTGTTGTTTTTATTATGTTGTGCTGTTTAATATACCTAGAGATGCATGTCTGCTTAAACACATATACTAGGTACACACCATTTGGTGGTATTCTAGTGAGATTCATATCACACCCTACACGGGCCCTATGAGACATGTGTCGACTTTATGGTTTTACGTACATGTATGGGATTAGCCTCAGGATATAAATTTGAGTACTGTTAGGCATGGAGATTAGTATGGACCTTGAGGTCATGCCTAGACGGAGCTTTACTTTTGTTTAGTTTACATTTTATCATAAAAATGCTTATTTTGTATGTAACTATAGTGGTTATCCATGGGCGCCCTTTTTGTATATCAATATGTATGAATTGTTATGGATGCATGATTTGTTTGTTTTAGTGGCATCATGTTTTTTTCTAGAATGTTGTTCTATTTACTTTAAACTAATTCTTTTTATTTATCACTTCCTCTATTTATATGATATTGTTGTGCTTCTGTTCTGTGGGTCTGGTTTGAGTTTGCTGAGTCATTTATTTTAGCTTCATGTTATATTATTATACTTAGACCATTATTTTTTCTTTTCCCCATAGGGTATATCCCCACACTATACTTGTTTACACCCTCACTTCTAGTCAGTATCCTTTGGTGTTTGAGGAGGTGCGGCTAAAGCCAGTAACACTAGGCTCATTAACACTATTCAGGTGGCTGTTCAGGTCGGGGACATTACAAAGTGGTATCAGAGAAGTTCTTGAATGGGATTTAGTAGTAGTGTTTTGCTGGATACTAATGAGATCGAGACTACCTTTCTTTTATACTGGTATTACTATTTGGTATATGGTAGACGAGAGATAGTTGTTATGTGCTACATCTTTACTAATTTCCCTATCTGCATTATATGTATATTTTTATATATGTGGGATGTATGACCATTTATGGTATTCAGAAGGTTTCTATTAGATGGATCACATAGATCGTTATGTATGTGATGGTATAGTACTACATGAGAACAATCAGGTTTAGATTTCTGAGGGTAAGGTATAGCATGAGCCACATGTATAGAATCAGGGATAGGATCAGGTTTAGGATCTAGTGCAGGTAGGATAGCTGCTGGGTTTGACAACATTCGAGTTGTGGCTCAACGAGCAGCTACAAACTGTCTCATACATGTTTTGAAGGGGATCGTTAGAGGTGCTTAGGGAATATATCCCTCAATGGATTACCTTACTTGGGAGTTCCATTCATATCACCCACCACGTTTTTAGGGTGAGGGTTTCCACAGGTAGCTAAGAACTAGATAGAACACATGCAGATGATCTTAGAATAGGTCGAGACGCCTCCAGGACGGAGGGTCAAACTGGATATGTACATGTTGAGAGGACCAGCTAAGCACTGGTGGGATGTGTAGGTACATGATCACATACATGAGGGACTTTCCTAGAAGCACTTTGTGGAAATATTCTTCAAGAACTTTTTCCTCGAGACTTTGAGGGCAGAGAGAGCTCAAGATTTCTTGATCCTTCAAGAGGGTGACATGTCCATCATAGACTATGCAGTTACTTTCACTGAGAAGTCTCTCTTTTATCCAGGTATGGTAAGATATGAAACCTCAAGGGTGAGGTGCTTTGAAGATGGCTTATGGAACACCATTTGGGTGCAGGTAAACATCTTTAGGATAACCTCTTTATCAGAGGTGGTGAATCGAGCACTCATAGCCGAGGTCAACCTGATAGACAAGTCTCACTTGGTCTGAGTGGTAGCTTCAGATGATGGTTCAGATAACATGAAACGAGGTTTAGATGAGTTCAATTTGGGTATTAAAGCCAGGGAATTAGCTAGACCACCTCTTCACAGCTTAGTGGTAGTTTTCTTTTAGTAAGGGAAACTGGGGCATGTTCAGATCCAATGCGATAGGCCTCCAATGGGGTGTCAGGCATGTGGATAGGTTGGTAATCTCAAGAGGTTTTGCAGGTAACCTTCTTAGATAACTGGTGCGCATGGACCAAGGTAGGACCAAGATTCAGAGATTGATTTAGGATTAGTACCGGGTGAGGGTAGTCGAGGTTCAACTACATGTGGGGGACGTGACAGAGACAATGAGACCCAACTGTGGGGTCAGTGGATAGTGACTGGTGAAACACCATAGGAAGGGAAGGATTTAGGAAATAGTGTGTCAGGCCAAGTGCATGACATTGAGATACCAGAAGCTAATCAGGCTGGTGATCCAACAATGGTCAGAGGTATGCTTCAGGCATGGTGGTGATTTTATTTTTCTTCTGTTTTGGAATGACCTATTAAGGAATGTCCGTTTTGAGTTCACGAGGTGCACATAATGTATATGGACTAACCAGATGCTGGTTAGTAGGTTGAAACCATCCCGAGTGTGTGCTTATATATATATATATATATATATATATATGAGGTTCTAGGCATCAGGGGCATCATGGGATTCGTGTTTTGAGGTTCTTAGGCATCATTGAATCTGAGGGATGCGAGTTACTTGAGGTACTTGTCCATTGAGGAATCTATGGGATGCATGTTATTTGAGGTTCCTTTGGCATTGAGGCATCGATGATGTGGTTTGTGATTGATGTGCAAGGAACCATGTTTTTTTGAGAATCCATGGGATGTGGGACCTCATTGTGCCGTGGGTTCCATAGCCTTGAGGTGGGCACCGATGCGGTGCAGAATATGATTTGGGTGTCAGAAGTGACATGGGAGCACCCGATGATGTGAAGTGGTGATGAAGAATCATAGGAGGACCATAGATTTGGAAACAATTCATTAGACCTTTTTTTTGATTTGAGCTTTGGGCCAGAGTTGTTCTGGAGTCTTTCTTCTCTACCCTTGGAAGGGAAATTCAGGGATGAAGGGGAAGTTTGTGAGAACCAGATTCTCCCTTTGAGGTATGGGAGTTTTTTTTCGGTTTGTTTTTTTGAAAAGGGGGAAAAAATGCCAAGAACTATTTGAAAAACTCTTACATGACATGGATTAGGGTTACACTCCATGTAATCCTAATTACACACCGTGTAATGTCTTTCTATGTGATGTCCATACATGGTGTGTAGTAGTGTTGGTAAGGAAGAGAGGATTTTCAAGTACGTGCCATGTACTTACCAGTACACAACATGTACTCATGTCGATAGGAAATTTTTATGATGTGTAAAGGAATTCTACTGAATATTGTCAAATCAAACTATACGCAATGTGTATATTTAAGTATTCATCCTGTATTTTATTTTATTTTCGTTAAAACGGGAAGTAGCCTCATTTTTGTTAAAATGGTCAGTAGGGGTCACTTGGTTCGTGAACCAGCAGTGCTGAAGGAATAAGTTCCAAGTGATTTTTCATTCAAACCAGATGGTTTTGGAATTATGAAGAGAGGAGAGAGGATGACCTTTTAAAAGTGAGGTGAGTTGCACACTTTTAAATCTTGAAAATAAAAATGCGTACTCATGTTTTTCACATACCAAAAGTGTCCAAAAAGGGGAATTATCCAAAATAGAAAATAAAAGGTCAAAATATATCCATTAAATGAGTTTCATACCATTTTTAGATCACTTTTAACCCTTATCTTTTTAGTTTAACCCCTGATAAACCAATTTTTACCTTAACCGCAATAAATAATTTTTACTATTTTTTCTATTCATTAAGTTAGAAAATTATGTTAACCATAATATATAATATATATTATACTAATTCAAAATATAAAATCCATTTTTACAAATTAAATTCAAATAAGTGTGAAATTTTATTTAAAATTAATCCCATAGACACGTTGAGAAAGCAGGTTCTCAAAGAGAAAATGATCAAAAGTTTAACAAGTTTTATATTGAAATTAAATATGAAAATATTTCAAAAGACCTAAATTAGATTAATATATATATATATATATATAATTATACTATTTTTCCTTTAGAAACCATTTTTTATATTTTTAAAACCTATAAAAGATATCATAATTGCTAATAAAAACCAATATTTTCACTATTCATTGAAAAATTAATACTTTTAGAAAAATTTAAAAATTTCACCCTAATATAATTTTGACAAGATGATTTAAAAAATAAATTTTATTTTAAAAACTTTATTTTGTAAAATTTTCAAAAATTAATTTTAAAACTAAGTGTGAAAAAGTGAACAAAACTATTTTTTTTAGAAAAATATAGTTTTAACCATAAAATTGGTTTTATTCTTATCTATTTTCTAGAAAACATAGAGGTTGAATGTTAAAATTTTGATTTAATATTTAATATATAAATTTTATTTAAATAATTAAAAAAAGTGTTTTGTTTAATTGTTTGAGTTAAAATAAATTTGGGTGCATAAAAAATATTTTTAGCATAAACAGATTTTATTTATTTTCAAATAGTTTTTATTTTCATTTCTAATTAATTGGTCACAAAAGTGTTCATTTCATATAGATGTTTAAAAAATTTATTTTCATAATTTAGTTAATATTAATCATAAAATTCATTCCAAACACTAGGTGATAACTATCATATTAAATAATAATTTTTTAATCGTAAGTCACATTTCATTTAAACTTGATCTACTAGAAAATGGGGTTTTAAAGGCCCCTTACACAGGAGACTACCATTGGAGGTCACAAGAATTCTCAAAAAAAAATCTTCGATGCCCCTCCCCCTCCCCTCAATCCCGAACCCGAACCGTACCCCCCGTAGTTTCCCATCCCCTCCCTTGTCGCACCACCTCTGGCTCCCCCACACTGCCTCCCCTACCTCGCTACACCGGCAATGTCACACTGCCAATACCACACCAGCTCCACCTCCAGTTCCTGATGATGTCATATCCCATCCCATCCCTCGCTACACGCCCATCCCCTCCCTCACTGCACTGATGCCACCTCACCACCTCCTCCGGCTCCCTGCCGCTGTCGGTGCTCATCCCCTCCCTCACCGCACGACCTCCAACTCTGGCTTCCCACCACTACCCCTCCTCTCCCTCACAGCACCACCTCCATCTCCCCTCGGTTCTGAATTTGTCGCGCTATCATGTATGCCCTAATATCCATTTTATGATTTTAATTTTGGGCAATTTACAGCATAAATTTGTGATGCATGAAGATTATATGAATATTGTGTGTGAATAAAAAATGTGGAAATAGAATTTCATGCGTATTCGAGTTTGTGTGCATGAATAATTATGAAGCAATGTATGTTGATAGTGTGTGTATGAGAATACTTCAAAATTTACTTGAATTTGGAAGTTACATACAATGCAGAGTCCATGTATATGTTGATTGGATTGATATTATAAGTTGTGTTTTTAGAAATCCATAATGGGGAAGTCTCTGAGCGGCGTCTCCCCAATTTCTCTCTCGTGCTAGGGTTTACCCTCGATGACAACTCGGAGTGGGGGAGGCCTTTGCGTGGCTCTCTGACATCGTCTCCCCCTCTCTCTTCGCGCTTCTCCTTCTTCATCTTGGTCGGGTGCTGGCCTTCCGTTTTTGGCATCATCTGGTTCTGCTCTTTTGCCTCGCTGACAGTGCCAGTGCTCGAAGCCCTCAGTAACTCCTTCCATGCTCTGGTCTATCGTTCTTCTGTTCCCCTCCAATGTAGATCGAGTGTGGTAGAAATGGCGAGACTTTGGGATGTGGGTGCGGCGGTCATCGACATTCCTAGCACAACACTTCGTCGATGGAGTTTTTTTTTGTTCTTTTTAGGGTTTTCGTGTCTGCGTATGAGATCCGTTTTATGTCAGTGATGTTCATGATGTTGTGTTGAAGGCGATGGCAATGCGACGGTTTTGAGACGATGTTCCACCGGCATTTCATCCTATCTTGGTTTGTTAGTTTCTCTGATCTGGTTCCGGGACTCCCCTGATCTCTCTGAGGCGGAGCAACACAGTGGTGGTCTTGTTTCTTTGGGTTGTGAGTTCGAGCGGCCGGTTCAAGGTATCAACGGTGGTGTCTTGTTTCGGCATCATGGTCTTGGATCTCGCTCGTTTCTAGTTTTGGTGGAAGCTGTTCGAGTTATCTTCTACGGTGAGTTGATAGTTGCATTTGATGTGGTTGGTTCTGCTTTGATGGTGGTTTGATGAAGCAGTGAGTTCCGATTATGGTTTTTCTGGGTCTCTTTATTGTTCAATGTTTCTTATTCATTATGGTGTTATGGGAGACTATGGAATGAAGATGTTGACGATAGTCTTTGACTGGGGACGTACAAGGTTCTCATCGGGATGAAGGTGATAAAGATGACGAGCGGCGAGTCGATGTTGGGGCACGACTTGATGAAGGGTTCAGTTTCACCGGAGTTTTGTTTGTGCAGGTGTAGACTCTGTTATTGACAGTATTTATGGGTTTCTGTGATAGTGGTGATGGAGGTTAGGTGATTGGACCGATGCGGCGATGTGATGCACCTAATCCGCAACAGGTGACAAATGATGCTTTTGGATTTGAATTTTGAATGTTTGAATTTTGAATCTTTGAAATTTGAAAGCGGGTTGATGGGGTTTTGATGTAATGGGTTTTTGTTTTTTCTATTCGGTGTGAAAGGCATGTGGGTTCCCACTAACCCCTTAAAAGTGGTTTATTCTGAAAATACTAAAAAAAATCATTTTGGTGTTAAGTTGTGTTGTTATTTGATTTATACCATTCATGAGTTTATCACATGTCTCTCTGTGTGTGTGTATCCCATGAGAAAATGATTGTGGTTTGACCACATGTGTATGCTTTCATAGTTAATGAGACCCATGTTCGAGTTTGATCACATGTGTTTCGATAATATAAATTATTATTAATATTATATGATGTTCATTTATATGATATTCCATATTTAAATGTGACTTATTGTTTATATTTTTGAGGTAGAATTTGGATGGAATTTAGAGTGATGTATCAATATTTATTTCACATTATTGTTATTTCCAACAATTTTATTGACCTAAAACTTTGGGGGTATTTTGGTTTTTACTATATGACATGAGATAAATACTATGGATTATGGGTTTTCATTGTTTATTGACTCTATTATGTAATTGTTTATCCTTTTTTTATTGATACCAAGGGTATATTTTTTGCACTGATGAAATTCAATCCCTTACTACTACTAACATACATCTTTCATAAAAGGATACCAGGTTGAGGCCATGAGGAACACTGTATTGGACCCTATAATCCAGCATGGGGCATCACATTCATTGTCCAACATATTCTCTATTGATAACATAAGTGAAGATAGATTGGTATTTTTTTGTTCTGGAATTGTATATATTCGATTTTATCCTTGATATAGATTAGTTAATTTTCCATAAATTATAGATTGATTTCTATATTTGAAGGTTAATCTTTACTGCATCCGATGGCACAATGGCAGTGTGAATCCAAGAGGTAGTGAGAAATTATTTGTACAAAGATATAGTTTCTTTGAGTTTGAGAAGGCCGTTCATCACTAATTGGCTTTGTTCACTTTCATCACATATTATATTTATTGATTTATTTCTAGACATTAACTTAGTTACTAAATTTTATAGTTCAATATTGGTATTTTATGATTTTTTTCATGTACCACATACGTATGAAAGTTATAATATTCCTTTTTGAAATTTTTTTACTCTATGGAATTAGAGACCAAATTCATTCTCAGTATAGTTTCTTGAATATAGAATCATCCTTAGATTTACGATAACAACATGGTGGTGATGACATGGGATTTCACTTCCATTCCATTATATATTCGATTATTTATTATACAAAGATATAAAATGTTTATTTTATCCATGGTCCACATGTAATTGGACAGTCTTTATTTTAAATATATTTGATATGAAAAATTAATGTAATAGGAAGTCTTGTGTAAATGTTTGTTATACAAATATTATTATAGATAAGAGTTGGATTGATCTTCCAAATCGAACGTCTAGAGAATATTTCAAGGGAATTATGCAGTTTACTGAGTTCACTATAGGATTTCAAAGTGACTTTATTAGTTGTCTATGTAGAAAATGTGAAAACATATATTAATTCACATGACATACCGTGATGGAGCACCTATTCTTGAATGGATTTATGAAAAATTATATAGAGTTGGCATCATCATGGGGAAGAATATATTTGTTTTCAAAATACAGATGCTGTTCAGATCAATGTTTATGTGAGGATGAATGATCCAATGCATGAAATTCTTATTGAAATGGCATGTGGGTTGGCTTCTGATGGCATTGAAATCCAGATTGTTAAGACCAATGAGAAAATTATGTGGTATGGTGCATATCATGATTTGAGGAGGTTTTATGAAGTACTTGATGATGAAAAAACGGAATTATATCCTAGATTTACTAATTACAATAAAGTTTCATTTTTCATGGATTTGTTGCATTTAAAGACTTTGAATTAGTAGTTAGACACACCATTTGAAATGCTGTTGGTGTTATTGAAAAATTTTCTTCCTGTCGACGCTAATATTCCTGAGTAGTATTACCATGCTCATAAGTTGACAAAGAACTTAGGTTTTACATATGAGACCATAGATTAATGTGAAAACAACTGTATGTTTTTTAGAAAAGAAAATTCCTATTTGGATATTTGTACGGTTTGTGGTGCTTCCAGGTGGAAAGAGAATAGGGGAAATTAGACTCATCAAAGTCATACTGAGAAATAGGGAAAACTGATTGCTGTAAAGAAAATGCATTACTTTCCCTTAAAGCTGAGGTTGAAAAGATTTTTTATTTCATATAAAGTTTCTAATTTAATGAGATGTCATGTGGAAAGAAATCAGGAAATTGATATGTTAACCCACACAACAGACTCTTGTTCATGGAAGGATTTCGATAAGAGATGCCCCCCACTCTGCTAAAGATGTTTGTAATGTTCGATTGGGTTGGAAGCAGATGGTTTCAATCCATTCAAGTCTATGGTTGGTGAAACTTAGAGCACATGGCTTGTGGTGTTAGTTCCGTATAATCTTTTTCTGTGGCTTTGTATGAAGAAACATTTTATATTACTTTACAATCTTATTGTTGGACTTAGAAGTTTGGAGGATAAGATTGATGTTTACCTTCAACCATTGATTGATGAATTGAATGAATTTTGTGGTGATGGTGTGATGAATTATGACTATGAAATGAATGAAATGTTAAACTACAAGCTGTTTATTGTGGACATTCAATGACTTCTTGACTTATAAAAATTTATCAGGCTGGAGTAAGAAAGGGGAATTTACTTTCCCTTGTTGCAATAAAAGTAAAAAATTTGTATGGCTTAAACATTCCAGAAAATGGGCATACATGGGTCACAAATGTTTTCTCCACCCTCAGCACATGTTTAGAAAGGACAGAGTGGAAATCGATGGTTCTATAGAGTTTATCCCAGCACCAAAGATCATGACAGGAGTTGAAATGTTATCGTAGATTGGGGAATAAAACATCCACACGTTATATGAATTTCAGGATTTGGTGGCTCATCCATTACCTAATATTTGTAGTGTTGGTAGAGAGCGTATTCACAATAGGAAAAAGAAAAGTATTTTTTATAGTCTTCCCCATTGGAAAACTAACATGTTAAGGAATAATTTGGATGTAATGCACGTTGGAAAAAATGTTTGTGATAATATATTTTGGACCATTTTATGTGTCATTGGAAAACAAAAGGACCATGTTAATGCAAATGATGATTTGGAAGAAATGGGTTTAAGGAAGTAGTTTCATTTACAATTAGCTGATAGAAACAAGGAATATATGCCTGATGCATAATATGTAATGACTACAAAGAAGAAAGAGACATTTATTTCCATTTTGAAGATGCTCAAGGTGCCTAATGGTTACTATTCTAATATTTTAAAGTGTGTGAATCTTACGATCCATACATTGAAAGGGTTGAAAATTCATGAAAATCAAATACTACTACAACAACTGATTCCAATTACAATTTTTGTTTGTTTATCTCCCAATGTTGTTCAACTGTATATTGAGATGAGTGATTTTTTTAGATAGTTTTGTTTAAGAAATCAATGATTGAGTGATTTAAAAATTTTAAAGGACCAAATTTTACTTACGATTTGTCACTTTGAGAAGCTATTTTCCCCCTCATATTTTGATGTTATTGTTCACATGACAGTGCACCTAATTAATGAAGTAATGGATTCTGGTCCAGTGAAATTCAGGTGGATGTATCCTATTGAGCAGTTTCTGAATACATTGAAACAATTTTTTCGCAACAGAACTTGTTTGGAGGCATCAATTTCCAATGGTTATTTGATGGATGAATTTAATACTTTTTGTGAAGAATATATTATGTATTTTGAAACAAAATTAGATAATCCATCTCAGATTCATGATGGTCCATTTGGATAAGGAACCATATTTTATATGGACAACATCGAGTGGATACAAGCATGTCGATATATCTTGTTCAATACTCCATCAGTTGCACCATTAATGCATTAAGTGTCTTATAACTTTTATTGTTTATCTTTTACATTTTATTCATAAGTTTATCATTTAAACATTGTGTTATAATTTGAAGGAAACACATTAATGAACTAAGAGAAGATATGCCTCGTGCGACTGAGTATCAAATTCGACAATCTCATTATGCATCATTTGATGATTGTTTCAAGGATTTGGTATGTATAAATTGATTTTCATTATGAGTGAAGTATTATAATTATTTCTTTCTACAAAAATAAATATTTAATTCTGTATATTATGTAGGTTCATAACCTAAGGGAGTTAGGTTACCCCACAATAACTAAAGAATTTATCCAACTAGCTGAGGGTCCATCTATAACTTCTCGTCCTTATAAAGATATAGATACTAATGGATTTTGATTTAACATTAATGATGTTAACGACCAACAAGAAACACAAATAGTGGCATCGGTTGTCCATTAGTTGATTCTAGTTATTACTATGGTCAATTGATAGACAACATTGATGTTGTATATGCACATGGGTTGGAGTACATTTTGTTAATGTGTAATTGGGTTGATCCAGTGCATGGAAGTAAAGTCAATCAATTTTAGTTTACATTGGTGAATTTTAACTATATGTTATATAGAAATGAATGAGTTGATAATGAACCTTTAATTTTTACATCACTAGAAAAACAAGTTTCCTTCATTACTCTGCCTCTGAATCCTAGTTGGCAAGTTGTTTTGAAAATGTCTTAGTGAGGAGTGTTTTTATTTGAACAAGATGAACCCAATACTATTCCCTTTGTTTTCCAACAACTTGATCAACATACCATAGTTCAACATGAAGAAGATATTTATTGGGTTAGAGTGGCTGTTGTAAGAGAAACAATCGATTTTCAAGTTTAATGAAAGGTATAATTGTTTTCCCGCTCTTCAGTTTAAAGCCTTTTTGTAAAATTGTTAAAACGACCAAAAAATAATTTGGTAAATAATCATTTTTATTTAATATTAGTCAGAATAATCCCCTCCTCCTAGACATCCCCCACCCCCAGTGCCTCCCCCTCCACTTGGATATCCCCCACCCCCAGCACTGGATAACCCCCCACCCCCAACCCCCCGTGGATAACCCCCCTCCCAGACAGCCCACCCCCAAACTCCCCCAGACAATCCCCAACCCCACATTGATTCAGTGATCCTTTTTTATCTTATTTTAAGTTGATCATAACATCACATTTGTTCTATGTTTTCATATCCAATGATTTTGTGTTTTTGTTCCTTATAGATCCACTTTATGATAATCTTCCAGGGGGTGATAATTTGAATGGATATGGTGCTGCCGATGTGTTTTCATTGTGTTTTTTCATGATCTACCCTTTCCTAAATTAATTTTCATTATGGGATGTGATTCTAAGAAATGAGAATAATGATCAGGTACACTATTTTTAACCTTATGTTCGATCGTTTTTGATGGCATCCTTTGTGGACATGTGTGAACCAAGATTCTGGTATCTGGTTTCGTCTATATAATTCATTAGATGAACTATAATTCTTTGGTTTTATAAATTTATATCAAGATGAAATTGAAAAGGTTTATTACTTTGAATAAAAGAATTTTTTTAATAAAGTGATTTCACCCTAGTTATGGGTAAAGGAAACAGATGGTATTTTCAAAGTATTGAAATGTTTTGTGACCTTGTGGATTTGATTTTAAGGTCCCCCTCTCCCATTCCATATCCTTTCAATCCCTTTTATAGTTTTTAATCAGATTGATAATTTTTATGGGATGATGATTCTAATTTGAGTTTGAAAGATCTATATTTCACACACATATGTGTTTATATAGATATAATATTCCACTAGATAGCCCCACCCCACTCCCCCTGGACAGCCCCACCCCAACCTGCACAACCCCTCCACCTAGACAGCCCCTCCCGGATAGCCCCCCTCCCAAACAGCCCACCCCCCAAAACTCCCCCACGGATAACCCCCACCCCCACCCCCTGGACAACCTCACCCCACTCCCCCTGGAAATTTCCACCCATACCTGCATAGACCCTTCACCTGGATATCCCACCCCCCCTTTGGATAACCCCCATCTTGAAACTCCCACCCACCTAAACTCCCCCTGGACAGCCCCTCCCCCCTCCCAGACAGCCCCCACCCCTCCGGGACATCCCACCCTCCCTTTGGGAAGTCCCCCCTGCACTGTACCAATCCCTCCCTTACCCCCTGCCTACACCAACCAGCCCTTCCCCCTCCCCTTCCCTTGAACAAGCCCCTGCCCCCTACCCCCTTCACCCCACTACCCCTATACCCATCCCACCCCACTCCCCCTAATAACCCCCACCCCACTCCCCCCGGACAGCCCCAGCCCCACCCACTTCCCCCAGACAACCCCAACCCCACCCCACTCCCCCCTAACAACCCGACCCCTACCTGCACAGCCCCTCCACCTGGACAGCCCCAACCCCCTCTTTGGATATCCCCCTACCAGATATCCCACCCCCCAAAACTCCCACCGGATAGTCCCCACCCCCCTTTGGACAACCTCCTCCCCCTGCATTGCATCGGTCCGACCCCTCCCCTACCCCCTGCCCTACACCATCCATCTCTTCCCCTTCCCTCCCCTTGAACTAGATCCTGTCCCCCTTCACCCCCACTACCCCCTGCCCCCTTCACCCCCAATACCCATGCCCCCTTAACCCCCTCCCAGAACGCATCCCACCCCACTCCCCCAGACATCCCCACCCCAATCCCCCCCGGACATCCCCGACCCCACCCCACTCCACTCCAAACATCCCCACCCCTACCTGCACAGCTCCACCTGGACATCCCCCACCCTCTTGGAAATCCCCCAACCCTTGGACATCCTCTATTGAATATCCCACCCCACAAAACTCCCCCTGGATATCCCCCCACCCCTAACCCCATGACAGTCCCACACCACTCCCCCCAAACAATCCCACCCCACCTGCATAACCCCTCCACCTGGACAACCCCCACCCCCACTCCCAACCCCCCTTGGAGAGCCCGATCCCGGAAAAAAAACCCCCGTAACTCCCCCAAATAACCCCTGGACAGCCCCACCCCACCCCCATCACCTCCCCACTCCCAACCCCCTCCCGGACATCCCACCCCCAAATCACTTCACGTTAAAAAAACCTCTAAATACAAGCCTTTTTTGTACATAATTTTATTTCTGTTTTGTTATGTTTCTAATTTTTTAAAATCTTATCCATTTTTTATTAACAACTATAATAGTTTTATTTTTTAAAAAACAATCAAATTTATCCTTTTGAAACTTTGGATGGTCCCCTTACTAATGATTTCTACGACTACAGGCATGTCAGGGGAACAAGCAGCACATCCACATCATCTATATGAGCCATCTATGTCTCAGAGTCAAGGTATGTTTGAATGTAACTGTGTTTATTTTTTTATGTAATTTCTATATATATATTTATGAACATTTTTCAAATTATGTATAAAATTTTTTTTCAATAGAATCTCACTCAACCGCTTCTTTCTCTCACAAGGGAGGCCCTGGTCATGTCATTTCATCATGGAATTCTGACACAACCATTGATGTTTCATTTGATGAGGGATTTAATCTTGTGGGACTGACTTACCCTACATTTATCCATCATTTGGGTCATATCATATGTTACCCACATATATTTCAATTGATCACACGTGACTGGGCTTCGATCCCTCAGGATCCATTAGATCGACTTTGGAGGGACGTTCAGGTAAGAAGACCATTTTAGTTTCCTTCCTATGTTTAAAAAATATTAACATGTGTGATTTTATTTCATAATAGAATAATCTAAATGTGTTCCCCAATGAGTATTGGCCAGTGTGTATGGGAAACTTTCATAATATGTGGAAATATTTTAAAGGAAAAATCAAGAAGGAGCATTGGGTACCAAACGTGGGTGCCCCAGACATTCTAGAAAAGCCCCGAGAGGTTTTCTCCCATATCAGTGGCACTACTCAGTTGAATATTGGTCTTATGAGGCTGTTTTTCTTATTATATTTATTTTTTATGTATATTTTCAAGAATTTGTGACATTATATTTGTTTAAAATTTGAATTAATTTAATGTAGGAGGTTTCAACATGCCATTCTGAGAATCAAGCATTGCAGGGACCACCTCACAGGCTCAGGACTCATCACGCGTCTTAGATATGACATGATGTATTTATTATTTAATATGGTTTTGTGTTATATTTTTATATTTTACCGATATACAGTTACGGGAGCAAGGTGCACCGACTGATAAAATGTCGGTGTGGATGGGAACTCATGATCGAAATGATCTAGAGGCTGCAACTCTTATAGTAAGTTCTTGTACTCACTACCAATACTTAAAACATCTGTATATAAACATATATATGTATATATATTTAGATATTGCACAGGATCAATTTGAAGCTGAGTTAGAACAGCTACCAGGGGACCTGCAACAGCTTCCCATGCGAAGGGATGAGATATTCCATCGCATTATTGGTCGTGATGGGCATGGATATAGTTTGAACTATGGAATGAGGATTAATTGTTCTATAGTATCATGCAATGAGGTTGTTGGTCCTGCTGTTTCTTAGATGACATAGCAGCTTTCAGATTTCAAGGCACGATTGCGCGCTTCTGAGGAGGTAAATGCGGAAATGATCACCGAGGTTATAACATTGTGGGAATATGTGCGTTTGGGTTATGGTGTAGGGGATCATACACTGCAGGTTTATACTAAATTTATTTATTATCTTTTCTATTATTTTCATTATTAAAATCTTTATAATTTTTATTTGTTGTAGGCCCCTAGAACACCAGATGGAGGTAGTAGGCATGACCACACATGACGCATCATATTCACGAGGTGTTTTTATTTTATATTTATTATTTAATTAATGTTATATATTTATTTAGACTTTAAATGTAGAATTTTTTGAGATTAGAATAATTTATATTTTTAAAAATTCCACAGTTTTTTAATTTTAAGAGTATGATCAGTATTTGGATAATTTATTGTGATAGATAATTTCTTAGAATCCCCATTGAAGGATTGGAATTATGCTAGGTGGCTCAATTGAATAATGACCCAATGGCCCAATGGACCAATGACACAATGGTGTATTTTCCTAAGGGATGAATGGCCTATTGGCCTACTGGTCTAATGGCCTAAATGGGGGGGGGAATGGGGGGATGTCCGGGGTGAGTGTGTGTGTGGGAGGGGGAGAGTGTTGGGGTGGGGGGGGGGGAGTGTGGGGGTGGGGATGGGGTGTCTGGGGGGAGTGGGAGATGTCCGTGTGTGTGTGTGGGGGGGGGGGGGGGGTGTTCGGGGGTGGGGTGGTGGTGGTGGTGGGGGTATTCAGGGTGAGTGGGAGGGGGGATGTATTAGGGGTGAGTGGGGGCTATCTGGGGGTGAGTGTGTGTGTGGGGGGGGGGATTTTGGGGGTGGGGGGATGTCCGAGGTGAGTTTGTGTGTGTGTGTGGTGGGGGTGGGGGGGGGGGTGTTCGTGGGTGTGGGGCTGTCCGAGGTGAGTGGGTGGGGGGTGCTGTCTGGGGGTGGGGAGTTTGTTAGGGGGAGTTTTTTTAGGGTGGGGGATCTGGGCTGTCCGAGGTGAGTGGGGGGTGCCCGAGGGGAATTTGTTTTGGGGGGATGGGGGTGTCTGGGGGGGGGGGGAGTGTGAGGGCTACAGGGGGTTATGAGGGGGATATCTAGGGGAGATTGGGGCGGCTATTCAATATTGAACTTTACTATATATAGTTAAATGTCAAGCGAACACAGCCAAAAGGTTGTCCAAACCACTTTTCAAAGCACCTCATCACGTACGAACAACATAGTAGGTACCTAATAGAGTAAATTACCAAGTCTAATGGACCAATGTCAAAATTATCCTAATGATAAATTGGATAAATGGAGACTTGGCCAATTGTCCAAATGCCCAAATGCCCTAACGGCCTAACGCCCCAATGCCCCAATGCCCTAACGGCCTAACGACCGAATGGAAAATTGGTCAAATGGACTACTATTATAATTACCTAATGTACTAATTACCTAATGTCATATTGTCCTAATGAAATATTAGCCTATTGGACTAATGACCAAATAGCCTAATGCCATATTAGAATATTGGCCTAATGGCCAATTGGCTAAATGGAGATCTAGGAAATTGGTCAAATTCACAAATTCCCAAATGGCCAAACACCCTAATGGCCTAACTCCTTAACAACCTAACGCCCTAACGACGAAATTCCCTAATAGTGAAACACCCTAATGGACAAATTAAAAATGCCATAATTCCCTAACGACATAACACCCTAATGCCGTAACACCCTAATTCCATAACTCCCTAATGCCCTAACTACCCAACTGCCTAACTGCATAATGACCCAATGGCCCACTGACCCAACAACATCCCAACAGCCCAACAATGGCTGAACAATGGCCTAATTTCCTAACAACACCTCAACAGGTGAACAACGTCCCAACAGACGAACAACGACCCAACGACCGAACAACATCCCAATGGCCTAATGGAATAAAAATGGACCAATGGCCTAATAATGGATTAAAAATGGCCCAACGGGCTAAAAAAAATCTCAAAGGCCTAACAATGGACCACCGCCCTAATAATGACCCAACAGACTAACAATGGAATAACAATGAACCAATGACCTAGCAATGGTCGAACGACCTAATGGACTACTATCCTAATTACCTAATGTCCTATTAGCCTAATGTCCTATTAGTATATCGACCTAATGTCATATCAGCCTATTGTCCTAATGACTAAATGGCCAACTGGAATATTAGAATATTGGCCTAATGGCCAATTGGCTAAATAGAGACTGGCCAATTGGCCAAATTACCAAATTTCTTAATGGCCTAATGGCCCAATTTTATTATTTTATATATATTTACTAACTGAATAAATATTTCCAATTTGAATTTTATTTTTATAGTTGTTTCTTTTGTATATTATTGTAGGTTTATTGAAGTAGAGTATTGGAATGGATTGGAGAAGTTTGGATCACTGGATATGAAGGAGTATGTCTTTCATTTATTGTTTTTGAGGATCCTGGTGTTTCTGCTATTTCAAATTGATTTTTTGCTAATTTTTTGTCTGTTTCTTCTCTTTTCTTCTCTTTGAGAAGCAGTGCGGTAATTTTTTTTTAAATTTTTATCCTAGGTTAGAGACATCCATTTGTGGTCCCTGTAGGATTTTTCTACTTTATCTATAGTGACTACCAATGGCAGTCTCTAGAGCTTGGCCCAATATAGACCGTTATTCGGCTGAGCCTTAGGTCACCTATAGAGACCACCATAGGCGGTCACTGTTTCCCTACATCAACAGGCCTAATGCGACCGCCATTGGTGGTCAGTATTGGTCTCATTTCTAGTAGTGTTGGTGTTGTGTGTAATGAAATATAAAATCTGTGTTACATGTAACACAAGATAAAATCAGTTTTGTGTGTAAAAAAAATCAAAAATATGAAATTTATTTTTAAAAATAAAAAATAATAATTCACAAAATCATGGGGTGTTGCGCAATGGCCTTGTATCTACTAGAAGCCTGGGTGGGTGTGTTGATCTTAAAATTCGTGAGGACCTCTAGGTCCTTCTATCAATAGGGGGAGGGTAGGGGTAAATTTTCATGAGGATTACATAGGCTTCATAAGTGGAGGTTTTAGAGTTATCTTGGTATTTACATTTCTTTTGGAGGGGAATTTTGGTTGGATGCATAGCCTGATTGTTTTTGGTTTAACTTATAGTGGTACAGTGAGAGCATGGCTAGGTGCTCGTGGTTTTGGATCGACCCCGGGTGGAGGGTGGTATTGTGGTGGATCATTTTATGAGGTATATTTCTTGTTTTAAAGAGGAGCATCAAGGGTTATTTATCATGTTGGAACTGTCATGTGTTAGGATCTTGGTCAGTGGTTTTAGTCATATTAGCCGTGGTTCATTGGGGTGTGTTTTATGTAATCATGAAATATATTGTGCTTTTGGGTGAGTTTATATAGGTTATAAATCAAGGGGTATTTATAAGGGAATCAATATGGTGGGGAGTGAATAATAGTATATCAGAGGTTGTAGTCCTTATTTAAATTAGATTGTTGAGTTTAGGGGATGTCATTCATAGTGAGTTGGGAATGGTCGATAATTATTGTTCCATGTTGGCACTATAGTGTGAGCATTTTTTCTATGTCTTGTCTTTTTGTTTCGTGGTGGATGGAGCATAGTTCATGGGATTTTTTATTTGGTGAATTGGATGATGAGAGATGATAGGATAATCTTATGGTGAGGAGAATCCTATTGGTAGTGTATGGATACACTATGTATTAGAGAATTATTGGCACTGATAGATCCATTAGTGGATGGTAATGGTAGAATTAGACGAACTACAGTTTTGGGCGAATCTTAGTAGCTGTTGACCAATTATGTTTTTTGGGGGTGAAAACTATAACGACCCAAACTTTTTAAATAGTATATTAACTTACTCTTAACGATTTAATAGAGATGTTAATGGTTAATGTAGAAAGAGGAGTCGATGGATTCATCCAGTAGACTCGAACCTTATGAAGCCCACTTATCAGAGCTTGGGAAGGAGGTAGCATCTGTGGGCTTCGCTTTGGACCAAGCCCAAGCTGAACTCCAGCGTGTCAAGCTTGAACGGAAATGCCTGCGGGAGAAGTTCAAGTTAGTAGAGATTACTACTAGGGCAATGTTATCTGAGCCTCCCTCAGATTCTCTCACCATAACACACCTTACACTTAGGTCATATTCCAGTGTTATAAGGGGTTATGTGATGAGACCATAGCTTCTTTGTGTAATCCTTTGGGATGAATGAATTGAGATTTATTCCTTTAGTGATGTTTGTGAAATTTCAAATGTCCGGATAATTTTAGGATGTATTTTATTGATGAATTTTGAAAAAAACTGAT
This sequence comes from Viscum album, assembly GCA_963277665.1. Taxonomy (NCBI): domain Eukaryota; kingdom Viridiplantae; phylum Streptophyta; class Magnoliopsida; order Santalales; family Viscaceae; genus Viscum; species Viscum album. Next base: position 323,369,033 of record OY728153.1, on the reverse strand, counting down.
ATTTTAAAATATTTATGTAAACCCTAAATAATTAATTATGTGTAATGATTTTCAAAAAATGGTCTTCTACAAAAGTGTTCAGTAAAGAATTTGGAGTCTAATAAGATCAACTTAATTTTTGATGAATAGTAAATTATGAATAGTGATTTTACGCTTAGGATTAGTAATGTGACCAAATGGATTAGTAATTTCACTCAAAGAAAGTTTTAATATAATTTAGACACCTAGATTAAGTAATGTGATTCAATAAAATGGGTAAATAATAGTTTCATAAATTATTATCCAAGTATTAGTTCTTTCGGATGAATAGTTTTTTTAATTAAAAATTTAATTAAAAATAATTAGAAAATTATTTTTATAAAAATGACTTTATTTTTGAACTCAGAGCATCGATATTATGTTATGGTAATTTTTGGGGATTTTTCTGAAAAAAACGAATTCTCGATGGATAGTGTTTTTATTTAAAAATTAAATTAAAATTATTTAGAAAATTATTTTTATAAAATGGAGTTCATAAATGTAATTAGAACATCTATATTTGGTTAAGGAGAAATTTTGGGTTTTTTCTGAGAAAGATGAATTTTCAGTGAATAGTAAAAATGCAGTTTTAGGGTTTCGGTATGTTTAATGACATCATAACTGTGTCATGATGATGTCATGAGATATTTTAAGGGTTGTCCGGCCAAAGGTGATGAATTATTGTTTTGGGGGCCCCATGCGGCCTAACTCCATGGTAAATTCCAAAGGAGAGCACATGGTTTTGAGAAAAGCACTTGTGAGGTGTCCCTTGGCCATTAATGCCTTGTCCCCTCACTTTCCATATAAATACCCACCCTTTACTCCTTTAGTTTTCACTACCAACTCTCTCCCAACGAAGTTCTGGTCTTCTTACCTCCCAAGGAGTCCTCCCAAGGTGCCCCCAAACCCTCAAGGCCCCAACCTTTGAGTTTTAATAGTTACGTTTTAAGGTAAGGGATCCGATCTATCTCTTTCTTTTCAAGAAATCTCTTTTATGTAATTTCTTTTATGATCCATGTTCTTATGTTAAAGGGTGTTATTTTATACTCCTATTACTTCCCTTTTCATGTTCACATAATGAGAGATCCCCTCTTACTCTCATTATTTCGTTTTATGAAGTTTTAAGTGGCGCCGTTAGGCTGCCGAAATTTTTGTAACGGATTCTTTCTCCCTTCTCATTTTTCAAGATCTATTATCATGTAAATTATTTCAAGTTCCTTTTTTATTATGTTGGGTTATGATATCTAAATTTATCATACTGATCTTTTATGATAATATGATGAGAGACTCCATTTGATCTCTTCAATTCAGTATTTTGAAGTTTTAAGTGGCGCCGTTAGGATGCCGAATTTTTAAGTGGTTCTTTCACCCTTCTCATTTTTCAAAGTTCTAATTCCATGTCAAGTCTTGAAATTTCCTTTTTATTATGTTGGGGGTATGATATCTATATCTATAATACTGAAATTTTATGTTCTTATGATTATATACCCTATTTGATCTCATCAATTCATTTTTGTTGAAGTTTAAGTGACGCCGTTAGGCTGCCGAATTTTTAAGGGATTCTTTCACCCTTCTCATTTTCAAGTTCTATTTTCTTGTCAAGTCTTTCAAGTTAATTTATTTTGGGGTATGATCTCTATATCTATCATACTGATCATTTATGTTCATATTATGAGAGACCATTTTTTTCCTCGTCAATTCATATTTGTTGAAGTTTAAGTGGCGCCGTTAGGCTGTCGAATTTTTATAAGAGAAATCTTATTTTTTGTCTTCCTTTCAAGTTCTTCGTTTAATATGGTATATAATTAAACTTTCATTACCATGCTCTTAAATAATTTATATTCTGTCCCTATACTATTTTATGGATCATTTATGAGTGGGTGACCCATGTCCCCTCTCTTTTCAATGTTCTCTAAAACCCCGAAACATAGCTGTTATGCTGCAGAATTTTCGTCTCAAAATGCCTCTCTCTTTTCTCAAAATTATTTTATGTTATAAAGTAAATACTCAAAGATCTTATTTCTACAAGGGTATTCACATATATACCAAAATTTTCTATTTTAAATTCTGGTATTTACATACATGAAACCCGCTCTCCCCTTCCGTGGGTTTAAAGTGACGTAAAGATCATGTCTTTAAAGTAGTTTTTAAAACGTTATGATTATGAAATGAAACCCATTTATTTTATGCTATATGGGTTATTTATGAAATGTTTGATGATGATATATGTGGCTCACATGATAATAAAGGCAAATTTAAGGGTGAGCCCTGATAGCGCTCCAATGCATTGGGTAATGATGTAACCACTAGAGATTACAATTTTCACGATACCTTGGTGAATAACCTTGGTAATTTTCAAATGACACCTTGGGGATGGACCTTGGTGATATGTTCATTATTTTCTATGTTAAATGATGTATCCACATCTTCAATTTATGAAAAATGTTATTTTTATTATGAAATGCCTCATGATTTCTTTCTCATGCCTTAAAGTTCTTTTCATGTCCTTATTGAAGTATCTCAAGTTCACATGTAAAATGTTCCTCTTGTTTCCCTTACTGGGCCTTCTGCTCACCCTTTCTTTTAGTGTATGTCCCCAGGTTATGAGATGCAGTAATGAACCTAGGATGAACTTAAGGAGAAGCCTTTCAAGTGTTTAAGAAGAATTCTTTATGTTGTTTTTATGTATTATGTTCCTGGTTTCCAAGACACTAGACCTTAAAGATCCTTAGTTTGTGTAATGTAATGAAAGTTTATGTTATAAAAAGGCAGGATGCTATAGTTGGTATCAAAGTATGGTTTAGTTATTTGTGGAAATTACGATATAAAAACTTTAGGAATAACCCTATAGAAAAGTTTAAGTATAGGAAAACTTCCTGGTATTTTGGTAAGTATTGAGTAAGTGGTTTATCAAACAAATACATCCCTGTATGGATATGAGCAGGTAGAGGCGGCTCTGGCACAGATGTACATAGGGGTAAAACCAGAAAACACCGCTTTGAGCTAGACTCAAACGGGAACTGGTGCACTATAACGGGCCTTGCTGCACTCTTGGTTACGACACTCCTGGGGGATACGTTTGGTTAATCACAAGCTTTTTATGAATCATTATGAAGGAATTATAGAGAAGTGTAATTGTCTAAGCATGAAGTCTTAGTTAAAAGATTCATAAATGAAATAAGTTTCTCACTAAGGTTTTATTCTTTTAGAAAATGACAGGCAATAGGAGGAACCATGCCGATGGTGACTGCAATGCACCATGTGCTGACGGCCCTCCGATTGAAGCCGGAATGGAAACATTCATGCGAATGATGAACCAACTGACTCAAGTTATGAGTAATAACTTAAATCATGCTGAGAGTCCGATCTCACCACGAAGGGAACAAAATTCTGTTGAGTCCTTCATGTGTCAACGACCACCAACATTCAGTGTATCTACTGACCCATTGGTTTTGGAACAATGGATAAGCTCCATTGAAATGATCTTTTCTGTACTTCATTGTTCGGAACAAGAAAAAGTCACCCTTGCTGTTTAACGCCTAGAGGGAGAAGCTGATCAGTGGTGGTCACTGATCAAAAACACGAATCCACGAGGAGAGATGGATTCAATGGAGTGGGAAGAGTTCCGGGGAATATTCTTTAATAAGTATTTCCCTCGTTCGATGAGAACGAGAATGGAGAAAGAATTTCTCGAGCTGAAGCAAAAGGAGAATGAATCAGTTGGAACCTATGAGATGAAATTCACAAGGCTTTCCCGTTATACCTCAAGCTTCGTCATGGACCCTAATGGGAAGGTTGATAGATTCTTTGGTGGACTACGACCTCATCTGTGGAAGAATATAGCCAACAGAGACTATGATAGCTATGAAGAAATAGTTCTAAGTGCTATGAAAGTTGAACTAGAGTTTGGGGAGACACAGTGGTCTCACAAATCTAATGAGAAGAAGAGAACTCTAGAACCGAGCCTGGGAAGAAGTTTTGATCAGGAAAGAGGAGGAAAGCATATGCAACATGCCACATGCAATAAATATGGGAATAAGCATTCAGGGAACTTCTTGATCGGAAGTGGTAAGTGCTACAGGTGTGGAAGAGAAGGCCATATTTCTTGGAATTGTCGTAGTGATGTGAAGCCTCAACTTCCCAACACTAACGACAGAGGAAAGATGGTTCTGGCCCTACCCAAAGTCACATGCTTCAAGTGTGGATAGCTTGGGCACTTTGCTAATCAATGTCCAAATCTGAGGGTGGTGGAGGGGAATCACCATCAACCTCAGTAGAGGCCAAGGGAGCAAGGTCGTGCTTTCTCTATCACAACAATTGAAGTTGAAGTTCTGAACGATGTGGTAGCATGTACTCTTCTCATCCTCTCAAAACCAGCAAGTACTTTATTTGATTCTGGTTCTATGCATTCCTTTATTTTCTACAAGTTTTCAAGGAATATAGAATCAATCCCCAAACTGCTAGAGGTAGAGTTGTCATTCAAGACTCCAAGTGGGATTATCCTTGCATCAAAAGTATTTAGAGACTCTAGTGTTTAATTTGGTGAGCACAATCTTATCGCAAATCTAGTAGTCATTCCCATGTTGGAATTCGACGTTATACTAGGGATGGACTGGCTCTCAAAGTATAATGCTAAGATCAAATGCAGAAGTAAGGAAATATCAGTAGTCTTAAATAAACAACCTATAGTTATCTTCCAAGGAGAGATATCCCGAACTGTTCCCTATCTAGAAGCACCTCCTATAGCTTTCTTTATTAAGTTAATCAGTGATGATTAAGAAGGAAAAGGGAGCATACCAATAGAAGATGTTCCAATTGTTCAGGAATACATGGATGTATTTCCTGAGGAGTTACCTGGACCTCCCCCCGAAAGAGAGGTAGAGTTCTCCATTGAACTCGTACCTGGGTCTCAACTGATATCAAAGACTCCGTATAGAATGACAAATGTGGAGCTAGAAGAGTTAAAGAAACAACTCCAAGACTTGTTGGATAAGGGGTTTATCCGTCCGAGTGTGTCTCCTTGGGGAGCACCAGTTCTCTTTGTGAAGAAGAAGGATGGATCAATGCGGCTATTCATTGATTATAGAGAACTGAATGGGATCACAGTGAAGAACAAATACCCTCTTCCAAGAATTGATGATTTATTTGACCAACTTCGTGGGGCTCAATTCTTCTCCAAGATTAACCTTCGATCTGGTTATCATCAACTGAGGGTGAAGAAGGAAGATATTCCAAAGACTGCCTTCCGATCAAGATATGGGCATTATGAGTTTACTATTATGCCCTTCGGCTTGACTAATGCACCTGCTATTTTCATGGATTTGATGAATAGAGTCTTTAAGGACTTCCTTGATAACTTTGTGGTAGTTTTTATTGATGATATTTTGATATATTGAAAAAGTCATGAGGAGCATGAAGATCATCTAAGGGTTATTTTGAAAACTCTGTGGAAGGAGAGGCTCTTTGGAAAGTTCAGCAAGTGTGAGTTTTGGTTACAACAAGTGGCTTTCTTAGGGCACATCGTAACCAATGAAGGAATCTCGGTTGACCCTGCAAAGACAATGGTTGTGGAGGAGTGGCCTCAACCCACAACAGTAACTGAGATTCGTAGTTTCCTTGGTTTAGCGGGATATTATAGGATATTTGTGAAAAACCTTTCACGACTTTCTAATCCACTAACCAAGTTGACTCGAAAAGGGGTTAAGTTTATCTGGACAAAGGAATGCGAGGAAAGTTTCCAAGAGCTGAAGAAGAGGTTGGTTACTGCACCTGTGTTAACACTACCCTCCATCGGAGAAGGATTCGTTATTTTTAGCGATGCATATCTGAAAGGTCTTGGGTGCGTTGTCATGAAAAATGAGAAGGTAATTTCTTATGCATCTTGACAGTTGAAGATTCATGAGCAGAATTATCCTACGCATGATCTAGAGCTGGCGGTAGTTGTTTTTTATCTAAAGATATGGAGGCACTATCTTTATGGGGAGAAATGTGATATATACACTGAACACCAAAGTCTAAAGTATATTTTCACACAAAAAGAATTGAACATGAGACAAAGGAGATGGTTGGAGCTTATTAAAGACTATGATTGTTCAATTCATTATCACCATGGAAGAGCAAACAAAGTCGCGGATGAGTTAACCAGGAAAGATCCTGTTGTTCTGGAAACAATGAGGATCCTAGGAGATCCCTTGATTAAAGATCTAGTAAAACTGGACATGGGAATTATAAGGAAAGGGACATCATCAACCCTATCCCAAATGATTTCTCAACCTTCATTACTTGAGAAGATCAAGAAGGCTCCAAAAGAAGATCCTTTGCTGCAGGAGAAGTTTGAGGCTGTAAAGGATGGGAAGTTCCCCGATTTCAATATTGATCAAGAAGGTGTATTGAAATTTCATACAAGACTATGTGTTCCATCTATTCCGGAGATAAAGAAAGAACTGATGGATGAAGCTCATAACTCTACTTTCTCTATACATCTGGGAAGCACTAAGATGTATAAAGACCTCCGTGATCATTATTGGTGGGATAATATGAAGAGGGAGATTGCTGATTTCACTACAAGATGCCTGGTGTGTCAGCAAGTAAAGGCAGAACGACAACTTCCCAAGGGGGTATTACAACCGCTACCCATACCAGTATGGAAGTGGGATAATATCACCATGGACTTTGTAACTAGTCTCCCGAAAACATCCAAAGGAAACAATGCGATATGGGTTATTGTGGACCGTCTCACCAAGACATCCCATTTTATCTCTATTCGGGAAGATTTATCTCTGGATCAGCTTGCCAAGATATACATGAAGGAAGTGGTAAGGCTGCATGGGGTACCACTATCCATCGTGTCTGATCGTGACCCAAGATTCACATCAAAATTCTGGAGAAGTCTTCAACATGCTCTGAATACTGAATTGAATTTTAGTACGGCTTATCATCCTCAAACTGATGGCCAATCTGAAAGGACTATTCAGACACTCGAAGACATGCTGAGATTATGCTCAATGGAATTTAAAGGTGAATGGGATCAACACCTCCCATTAGTTGAGTTCTCTTATAACAACAGCTTCCATTCGAGTATTCAGATGGCACCCTATGAAGCTCTGTATGGAAAGCGATGTAGAACTCCTACTTGTTGGGATGAAACTGGTGAGAGAAAGCTTCTTGGGCCTGATCTTGTGCAAGAGATGACAGAACAGGTTCATGCCATCCAACAACACATAAAGGCTACTCAGTTTCGGCAGAAGAGCTATGCTGACAATCGTTGAAGGGACTTGGAGTTTGGTGTTGGTGACAAAGTCTTCCTTCGAATTTCTCCCTGGAAGAGAGTCATGCGGTTTGGGAAGAAAGGGAAGCTCAGCCCTAGGTACATTGACCCCTATGAAATCCTTGATCACATAGGAGCAGTGGCCTATCGTCTAGCACTTCCACCGAACCTAGCTCAAGTTCATGATGTCTTCCATGTATCTCTCTTGAGGAAGTACATACCCGACCCTTCGCATGTACTGAACCCAGAGGTGGTACAACTGGAACATGACCTCTCTTATGAGGAGCAGCCAGTGGAGATCTTGGACCGTAGAGACAAGGTTCTATGAAACAAGACTACCCACCTTGTGAAAGTGTTGTGGAGGAATCATAAATATGAAGAAGCAACTTGGGAGCCTGAGGAAACAATGAAGCAAAAGTACCCTCACCTTTTTGACTAGGCCCCAAGTATAAAATTTCGGGGACGAAATTTATTAAGGGGTGAAGAATGTAACGACCCAAACTTTTTAAATAGTATATTAACATACTCTTAACGATTTAATAGAGATTTTAATGGTTAATGCAGAAAGAGGAGTCGATGGATTCATCCAGTAGACTCGAACCTTATGAAGCCCACTTATCAGAGCTTGGGAAGGAGGTAGCATCTGTGGGCTTCGCTTTGGACCAAGCCCAAGCTGAACTCCAGCGTGTCAAGATTGAACGGAAACGCCTGCGAGAGAAGTTCAAGTTAGTAGAGATTACTACTAGGGCAATGTTATCTGAGCCTCCCTCAGATTCTCTCACCATAGCACACCTTACACTTAGGTCATATGCCGGTGTTATAAGGGGGTATGTGATGAGACCCTAGCTTCTTTGTGTAATCCTTTGGGATGAATGAATTGAGATTTCTTCCTTTAGTGATGTTTGTGAAATTTCAAATGTCCGGATAATTTTAGGATGTATTTTATTGATGAATTAAAAAAAAAAAGATATTTTAAAATATTTATGTAAACCCTAAATAATTAATGATGTGTAATGATTTTCAAAAAATGGTCTTCTACAAAAGTGTTCAGTAAGGAATTTGGAGTCTAATAAGATCAACTTAATTTTTGATGAATAGTAAATTATGAATAGTGATTTTACGCTTAGGATTAGTAATGTGACCAAATGAATTAGTAATTTCACTCAAAGAAAGTTTTAATATAATTTAGACACCTAGATTAACTAATGTGATTCAATAAAATGGGTAAATAACAATTTCATAAATTATTAGCCAAGTATTAGTTCTTTCGGATGAATAGTGTTTTTTAATTAAAAATTTAATTAAAAATAATTAGAAAATTATTTTTATAAAAATGACTTTATTTTTGAACTCATAGCATCGATATTATGTCATGGTAATTTTTTGGGGATTTTTCTGAAAAAAATGAATTCTCAATGAATAGTGTTTTTATTTAAAAATTAAATTAAAATTATTTAGAAAATTATTTTTATAAAATGGAGTTCATAAATGTAATTATAACATCTATATTTGGTTAAGGTGAAATTTTGGGTTTTTTCTAAGAAAGATGAATTTTCAGTGAATAGTAAAAATGCAGTTTTAGGGTTTCGGTATGTTTAATGACATCATAACTGTGTCATGATGATGTCATGAGATATTTTAAGGGTTGGCCGGCCAAGGGTGATTAATTATTGTTTTGTGGGCCCCATGTGGCCTAACTCCATGGTAAATGCCAAAGGAGAGCAGATGGTTTTGAGAAAAGCACTTGTGAGGTGTCCCTTGGCCATTAATGCCTTTTCCCCTCACTTTCCCTATAAATACCCACCCTTTCCTCCTTTAGTTTTCACTCCCAACTCTCCCCCAACGACGTTCTGGTCTCCTTACCTCTCAAGGAGTCCTCCCAAGGTGCCCCCAAGCCCTCAAGGTCCCAACATTTGAGTTTTAAGAGTTACGTTTTAAGGTAAGGGATCCGATCTCTCTCTTTCTTTTCAAGAAATCTCTTTTATGTAATTTATTTTATGATCCATGTTCTTATGTTAAAGGGTGTTCTTTTATACTCCTCTTACTGACCTTTTCATTTTCAAAAAATGATATATCCCCTCTTACTCTCATTATTTCGTTTTATGAAGTTTTAAGTGGCGCCGTTAGGCTGCCGAAATATTTGTAACGGATTCTTTCTCCCTTCTCATTTTTCAAGATCTATTATCATGTAAAGTATTTAAAGTTCCTTTTTATTATGTTGGGGTATGATCTCTAAATTTATCATACTTATATTTTATTATCATATGATGAGATACCTCATTTGATCTCTTCAATTCAGTATTTTGAAGTTTTAAGTGGCGCCGTTAGGCTGCCGAATTTTTAAGTGGTTCTTTCACCCTTCTCATTTTTCAAAGTTCTAATTCCATGTCAAGTCTTGAAAGTTCCTTTTTATTATGTTGGGGTATGATCTCTATATCTATCATACTGAAATTTTATGTTATTATGATGAGAGACCCTATTTGATCTCATCAATTCATTTTTGTTGAAGTTTAATTGACGCCGTTAGGCTGCCGAATTTTTAAGGGATTATTTCACCCTTCTCATTTTCAAGTTCTATTTTCTTTTCAAGTATTTCAAGTTAATTTATTTTGGGGTATGATCTCTATATCTATAATACTGATAATTTATGTTCATATGATGAGAGACCATTTTTGACCTCTTCAATTCATTTTTGTTGAAGTTTAAGTGGCGCCGTTAGGCTGTCGAATTTTTATAAGAGAAATCTTATTTTTTGACTTCCTTTCAAGTTCTTCGTTTAATATGGTATATCATTAAAATTTCATTACCATGCTCTTAAATAATTTATATTCTGTCCCTCTACTATTTTATGGATCATTTATGAGTGGGTGACCCATGTCCCCTCTGTTTTCAATGTTCTCTAAAACCCCGAAACATAGCTGTTATGCTGCAGATTTTTCGTCTCAAAATGCCTCTCTCTTTTCTCAAAATTATTTTATGTTATAAAGTGAATACTCAAAGCTCTTATTTCTAAAAGGGTATTCACATATATAAAAAATGTTCTATTTTAAATTCTGGGATTTACATACATGAAACCCGCTCTCCCCTTCCGTGGGTTTAAAGTGACGTAAAGATCATGTCTTTAAAGCAGTTTTTAAAACGTTATAATTATGAAATGAAACCCATTTATTTTATGCTATATGGGTTATTTATGAAATGTTTGATGATGATATATGTGTATCACATGATAATAAAGGAAAATTTAAGGGTGCTCCTTGATAGCACTCTAATGCATTGGGTAATGATGTAACCACTAGAGATTACAATTTTCACGATACCTTGGTGAATAACCTTGGTAATTTTCAAATGACACCTTGGGGATAAACCTTGGTGATATGTTCATGATTGTATTTGTTAAATGATTTAGCCACATCTTCATGTTATGAAAAATTTTATTTTTATTATGAAATTCCTCATGATTTCTTTCTCATGCCTTAAAGTTATTTTCATGTCCTTATTGAAGTATCTCAAGTTCACATGTAAAATGTTCATCTTGTTTCCCTTACTGGGCCTTCTGCTCACCCTTTATTTTGATGTATGTCCCCAGTTTATGAGATGCAGCAATGAACCTAGGATGAACTTAAGGAGAAGCCTTTAAAGTGTTTAAGAAGAATTCTTTATGTTGTTTTCATGTATTATGTTCCTGGTTTCCAAGACACTAGACCTTAAAGATCCTCAGTTTTGTGTGATGTAATGAAGGTTTATGTTATAAAAAGGCGGGATGTTATAAAAACCGTTATGGTGGGGATTTTTTTCAAGAACCACATCATGGAAGTTTTTGAAAATCATGGGAAATTTGATTTTTTTTTATTTTCAGTGGTTCTTTTAAAGGGTAAAATTTCAATTTTCACTATTAAAGGATCTCTTAAAAAAAATTTGACCACTTTTTTGGTCCCATAATTGGGTGTTTAACCTAGGATAGTATTTTTCTATAATTTTTATTAGTTCATATTTTCACAGAATATTAAATAATTAATTAATTAGTTATTAATTATTCAAGTGAATTAATTTGGTGATACATTTTTAATGGAGTGTAAAATTGAGATTCTGAATTTTCAATTGAGTCTATATTGAGTAGGTTTTCCTAGGTAAGGTATTACCTCTATGTGGTCACTCGGGCTCTAATCAGTCTCCTATTCCTTTTTTGATTTTAATTTTCATTTTATATATTTATTTTATTTTACATTACCCCCATAACTTTAGTTTTTTATATATGTGGATCCCCCCATGGTTCATTCTCTACTGAGAGAGAAGAGAGGAAGGGGGAGAGGGAGAGGGATATGAAGTTGAGAAGCTCATTTAGAGGTAGATCAGGGTTTGGTGGTAGTTCCTTGTTGATGCTGTAGAAAATATTATGTGTTTTATTCCTTGAGGATTATTGTTTTATATTTTTAGATATAGATTTATATATATTAGTTTTTTAAGTTTTAAATCCTTATATGTGTTATTGGGGACCCATAGAGGGTTGAATTGATGTTTTTAGGGAAAATTGAAGGTTTATAGTATTTAGAGGGTTATCTATTTGGGAAATCATAATCACATGATGTGTGTTCTTAAGTCACATGCCACATGTTGTTCTTTGTGGGTGAAGGGTAGATAAATAGGAATTCACAACATATAGTTTATTGGACACACCATGTAGAGGTTACTCGTGTTATGGTTAGGAACATGGCTAGACACCGTATGTCGGGGCACTCACTTTTGTAGGGTACACATATTGATCATCTACACAATGCAAAACTAGAGGCCCTGTAGATGACGTTATTGAACCCTATATGGGTACCCCATGTGACTTACACAACATGTGTATTTGGTAAACAATGTGTAATCTAAGAAAGTGCATGTTGAGTGGATAAGGTAAATGACTAGGGTTGGATGATTTGGGTATACATCATTTACATGAGGTACACATCATATACTTCCCCTTTTTGGTTGTTATCAATGTTTTATCACCCTAGAGTGAAAACTAGACCGTTAGGGAATCAATTATGGGTATTTTTTCACATAGAACATGATGGGGAGAACAATGTGATGGTTAGTGTCCATGAAGTGATGGTTTTGTATGGTTTGAAATTTAATTGGAGGGTTATATATAGATTATGGTATAGAATACTATAGAGGGATGGGTTGTTCATTGTGACACCCTGGTTGAGTGTCATGATCTTATTACTCACCTTAGATTGAGTATTATAGGTGGGTTTCATTTGAGGTTCTTTCTGATAGTTATGAAAATGTAGGACAGAATGGTGTATTGGATGAGAGCGCTAGATCAGTTTCATAAGGAGTAAATCAATAAATTTATCTCTAGGATGGTAGGAGATTTCGGGATGAGGTGAAATCATGGGGAATTGGGTATGCAATGGTGTCTCCTAGTAATTATTAAGAATATTTTGGGGGACTATTATGGATTCCGTTCTGGGTGGATTGTTGTGTGAGGTTAAGTTGTGCGTAGGGAGGCTGGGTGGTGTTTTTATTGTAGTGGTATTGGAATTTTGTTCTTATTATTCTAGAGGATCCCATCATAGGGTGTATTGATCATGTTTTAGTGTAGGGGAACACTCAATGTCCCTCATGAGCTATTTATTGTGGGAGTGTTAGTGCTGATTTTAGTGATTTAGATGATGGGTTTGGGGGTTTTTCAACCCTGGTTATGATATCTTATACTAGAAATGTTCGAGGAAGTTATTTTTAGGGTTTGGATGAGAGAGGAGAACATTGGGGTATTATTATACTAGGATTTTCCCCTTATATTGATTTCTACTCTCTCCTCTATTGGTTGTTTTTTTTGTGGTGGGTCTAGGAAGCTAATGGACAATATGGATGAGTGTTTACCCCCTTTAGTTTGTGACAATACTTTGAATAGAGGCTTTGGGGCTAGAAGTTTTTGAGGAACTCACAGAGTGGTTTATATTTTCTAGGGATGTGTATACACCCAAGGTTACCCAGTTAGGTATCTATAAGCTTACAGTGGGTCAGGATTTTTTAGCCAGTCTAGTTCTGCAGGACTTTTGGGACATGGATGGTTCCCTAGTTGTGTCAACCTAGATATTACTATTACTAGTTTATATCATTATCTTGGATTGCTAGATCTTGATATACTAAATTCATTTTTGAACAACTAGGATGAGATCCTAGGGTCTAAAATCCATTCCTTCACTTCCATTACAATTTTGGATCTTTTTCTTGATCTAGAAGATGCAATATATTTCACATGGATGGGTGAATGATGTGCTATAATTCTTCTTCTTTAAGAAAACTTTGGGGTAGATTTACCTAGGTTGTCAGTATTGAACATAATATTTACTACTTTATTTTATTTTTAGGCTATTTTTGTTTTATTTTATGATTCTAGTATTCTTTATTTATATATTTTGGGGATATCATGTATTACTTGAATATATTATGATAACAGATGTTTTAATCAATATTAGTGGTGTCCTAAATAGATATATTTTCAACATTGTGCATTCACATTGGTGTACATGTAGCTCATATGCTTGATTTATTATTGAAAACATGCCACAACGATCAAGTAGAGGACCATTATTACATGATCATACAATATTGCTCATATGGAGTCTAAGGATTTATATGGAGCAGTTTAGAAGTTGTGGAGATCAGTTTTGTTGTTTATATTAGATTATTATTAGATCATTATGTATTTTATCTTATTTTTTCTTTGATATTAGTGGTCGGTCTAGTGGGTAGCTGATGTTTATATATTATATCTTATTTGAATTTTTATATAGCATTTCATTAGAATATCATGATTATATTTTGGTTATTTAGTATTAACACTCTGATGTTCATAGATATGTATATGTTTCATTTATTTCCATTGTTATTTCACTCTGATCTAAGGACATAGTCTCTCGACTACGTCTCTTTAGGCCCTCATCACTAGTCGACATCCAATGGGATATAGGGAGGCATGCTTTAGGCATTTCTATGATCCGAATTTGGTGAAAGGTTAGGTTGACCTGGGCTGATTCATGATATTAATGGTGGAAGTAATCCAATGGAGTTACATTACCCTATAAGTTTTTTAGTCAACTATACTATAGTAACCATATCGAAGTATGCACTACTATAGTACCACTATTAGTAATTCCAGTCAACTCTTCTACAATAGTGAACAATTCTACATGGTTTTTTTTATTAATTCATATTTTATAATGTATTTTTTTATCCATGCATGTTTTTTAGATTGTGTATCAATGAAAATTTGTTTTTCTAATTTTCCATACAATAATTTTTTTTATTGTTATTATTATTATTATTTTTATTATTATTTTCTAATTTAATTTTTTTCTCATGATTTTTTAATCAATGTATGTTTTTTTTATTTTTTATCCATCCAATATTTTTTAAATTTGTGAAAGGTTCTCTTATACATGTATTTGTTTTTATCCATACAAGTTTTGTATAGATTGTTTTATATCACAGGCCACAAACAGTTGGTACTACTTCATCTAATGGATTGGGATACAAAATTCTGTAAATCTCTCCCCTGTATCATAATATAGAAAATTGATATCCTTCTAGGGTTACAACATGACACAAATTAATTAATTTTATCTCCTCCTCTTCTTCACCCACTAATAAGAACTTTACCATTAGGGTCTAAATTTCTAGATAACAATTCATGAAATACCAGCCAATTTCTTTTTCATGATCCCACAATGTTGTTCCATATTCTACCTCTTATCCTCCATTGATCAATGTATTATAATAGTGGAATAATAGTGTCTCAATTTATCAAATTTCATTGGATTTTTCAACATGTTTGTTAAAAAATTGGTTCCACATATATTTTTTAATTTTAAAAATTCTTCCTCTATTGAGCATATGATTAAAGATAACTTTTTCTAAATATTCTTCATTTAGGAATGAAATATTGGGTTATTTAAAAGATGTATAACACTCTAACTATTGTAGTGAAATATATTTTCCACTTTTTCCCCAAATCCTCCAATAAGTTATCCAACCAAACCATCTCTTTAATATCTTTTTCTTAAAACAATGTACTCTATCTATATGGTAGATAGTTCCACCACCTTCTACAATTGAAATATCTAACTTACTAAAGTTCTTCCATAGGTAATCACACAACCCGTGCTCCTCCTCCTAGTGTCACATCTCCTCCAAGGTCTGCATCCACATACCCCTATAATGACTTTCATTTCCCAAATCATAGAGGTACTTCCTTGAATCCATTAAAATACCTCACTATCCACTTCATAGATTCCCAATGTTTTTTTCTATTATTATCCATTTATCTACTCAAAACACCCACTACATGAGAAATATTTAGTCAAGTATAGACCATGGAATACATAAAGCTTATAACAGTTGATGTATAAGGAACATTTTACATGTATTCATCTTCTTCCATTATCTTTAGTGATTTATCATTTGAAAATATAAAATGTATTTCCAGAGTAATAAAAAATTACTTTTCTTACAGTATAAAAATTTTCACAAAATATTTATAATATAGTCTTCCAATGATAACATCAAGTATTTAGTTGCATGACACTTATTTATCTTCATCATCAAAATCATTCGTTATCCTCTAAGATATTTCATATTAAACTTCTTATCCATATCCCCTTTCCATTCATTAGTCCTATGTATACATGATCCTGTAATGAGTATGTCTTCCAAATATTAAACAAATATATTGTGTTCATCCATAAAGAACATGAAATAGTAGTATTGATCAATATTAAACTGTTTGTATGAATTTTTACCCATGAATTAATCATAATTATAATTCCACTACCTGGGTTCCTTCTTTAACCCATATAAGTTTTTTTATAGTTTTCATACCAGGTATGGATTTCCCAACTCAAAAAATCCTTCAGGTTTTTCTATAAAAATATCCTTCTCTTAATATCTATAATGGGAAGTAATATTCCCATAAAGTTTCTAAAGATGTAAATCCTTTTATATAGTAATAATATAAACTATCCATATGGTTGTAAGCTTCCCTATATGTGAGAAATGTTTCGTGAAATCCGCTCCTCCTTCTGTTAAAAACCTTTCACCACTAGCCTTTCCTTGTATCTCTTCTTACCATAATGTTCTTCCTAGAGCCCTAATATCCATTTTTTCTTCAATTATTTATTTTCTTATGGTAAATGAGTTAGGTATTTTTTATTTTTATCATGTAATAAAGAAATATCATCCTTCATAGAAAGCTACCATTTTCTTGTATCTTTTAACTACATTTCCTCTTCAAATAATTTAGTCTATACACCATTAGTAAATAAAAAATAATTTAAGGAGAATGAATACCAATTCATATGTTTTCTTATTCTTTTAGTTAATTGAAAATATACTTAATGGATAAGATCCATCGGTTCTAGTTTCCAATGACCAATTACACCTTCAATCTCCACATACTCCTAAAACCATGATTCTTTATTCCCACTTTCAACTTAAATTTGATGGTGGTTATTATAAATTAAGCCTTCATTAATTATAAATTTTTTTATTTTAATAATATTCCTTTTTCCCCATCTTAGAAGAAATATCCAAACTCCTAAATCCCATAGCTAATAAAGAATTTTTTTTAGAATTAGCTTCAAGACTTTCCTTTTCAAAATTATCTATATGTACATATTTCAAAAAAACAAAGACTCGTAAATGATAAATTATTAAATCATTTATTAACTGGAGATCTTCAGGTAGAAATTATTCTATTATTATAGCTAGAATCTGGTTGAGGAGATATGATACCAAGTTTACTTCCTCTACCCCAAATGTATTGGGTAAACCTGAGTGCAACTTCATACTCCTAGCACATTTATTCAATGTCTTGTCTATAATTTTAGGGATACCATTATATCGTGATATACCTAGAAGATTATTCTTCACCAAATTTATTTTTTATCAAATAATTTCATACAATATTTACTATAGAGACAATGGTTTTTCCTTAGGATACTTTGAAATATATCTAGAAATATTTTTACAGTGAGGAACTGAGACGACGTGTGATTTTGAAGCCCAGTGTTCTTGGAATTAATTTTTTAAAAATATTAAAAATATTTTATACTATGCATGAATGATTTTTAAAGAAAATGGGATAACTCTTAAGTGTAATATATGATTGAAAATCCGAGACCACCATAATGTGAGGCTTACCATAGGCATAACCTAAAATTGGTCAGCACAAGGCATTCAGATAAAACAACCATTGGTGGTTGCATTTAATTAAAATAAATAATTAAGTTAATTTATTTTATTAAATGGGCTAAAATTAGAGATTTATATAAAATACCTATTATGGGGGATCTCTAAGTTTATCCTCATAACCCAGGGACCATTGAGTGTATTCTTCTTCTTCCCCTCATTGGCCAATCAAGATCTGATGATGAAAAAACTTTGGATACAGGAAGATAAAGAGCTTGAAAATGAAAAGAATTATCTCATTCAATGGAAATTATCTTATTTATTTAAGGACAATAGAAATTGTGGTAGGACACATAAATTTATGAATTCAACCCTTATTGATTAAATTGTTTGATCTTGATTATAATATTTCTTTGATCTATGCTAATTGAGACTCTTCTTGTTACCAGCATCAGTTTATAAATTGTTTATTCAGTTTTTATCACATTGGGCATCGTAAACTATATTATTTGGCCAAGAATGCTTGGATAATGATTATTGCACATTTTTTCTTATGAATTTATCCCACTCATCATTTGCATTCTTCAACGATTGGCCCATGGGGTCTCGATTCGACTTTTCTTGGTGAGACCAAGCCCGATTGGACCCCTAGATTCATGGTGAAATCACATATGAGGAATGGATTGGTGAATATGATATGGATTTGGACAATTTTTGAGTTATGGTTGATTTCCTGAATGGCTCTAAGGCCTTCATTTTTATTGATTTTTGATAACAACCCTTTAAAGGGATGAGGCTGAATCCTTAAAAGGCTCGTAGTATTAGAGATTACATGACCCATAGGTCTTAGGAAGTATACAAACTATACTTGGAACTCCTCCTCCCAGCTGCTTCATCGTGGAATCATCTCTCCACCTTTGCATGCATGTTTGTCTAGGCTTAACATGCAAGACCATTCTAGTCTCGATGGAAATTCCATACCCACTCTTTCTGAAAAATCATCTTAGCTTCTACTTTGGTGAATATGCCTACTCTAAATCCCCATCAGGAGTCTGCTCCTTGTAGAGTCTGTCTGATCATTTAAGAAAAATTTCAGGTGTCCTGAAGGCCTTGAGGTGGCCCAAAATACTTACTGGCCCGAAGGACTTGGGAAACCCGATTTCATTAAAGGACCTGAGCCCCAAAATGGTTTCCCAAAATCCCGAACGGATGGATAGCTCTGGATGCTACAGTACCAAACAGTACCTTCAATAGTACTTGCTACAGTATTTCTACAGTAACCCAGAAATATGTCTCCACCCAGTTTTGAACTCGGGTCTCTTGGATGCACTTGTCGAGTCCTCACCAACTGGGATGAGGATCTTGTACAGTTATGGGTGATTGATTTTTTGATCTGGAATTCAATTAAGATATGGAATGACATGAGATACGTGTGAGGGAATTCCGGTTTTGAGTGAACCAATGGAAAACAATTTTTTGGACAACATAACTTCATAAACGATGATCAAAGGACTTTTCCACAAATTTTGGGTGACCTAGAGGTGAGATCTGAGAAGATGAGGCTACATCTAGAATTCTATAATCAAATATAACTTTCAATGAAAAACCCAACTACACTGCGTGTACTATGATGAAAAAACACTATGTAGTGGCCCTTTGGCGGGGGCGCTAGGGGTTTTGAATAGTTAAGGATCACATGATGTGTGGCTGAGATAAATTCCATGTGACCCTCCTCAAGTAGGAATTCCATATGATAGAGCACATAGATAGGACCCCATGCAGGAGAACACATTGTGTACTGAAGTACACAGTTATAGCCAAGTATACACAGGCATGACTAGGAGCACGGGAAGGACCCTGAGTGGGTCAGACAAGCTGTGCAGTCCCCTTACACATCATTTAAGGTTACATGATCAGTGAGACATGTGTCAATAGAGACATTTCCAGGAATAAAGGTGAGACCACATGTAGTGTGGATCTCCTTACACAACATGTACCCTACATTCCTTTTAAGGAAACTTCTAACTCTCATATCTCCTTCGTTTGGACTCAAATTTTGGCCCATGAGTATCCTATCTAGAGTTTTTTCTATATAGAATGTGATGGTGGCCTCCAATGTAGATTTTTAGATATTATGTGAGATATTCTGAGTGTGATTCTTCATTAAGAAATTCTTGATGATGGTAGTGATCAACCATGATCACTTAAGACACTAGAGTGGCACCCTCATTTTGGGATAGGGCATGGTTCTTATAACTACATATAGAGAAGCACCATCCTATGGAGTCAGGTTATGGGTCCTCAACTATTAAAGTGTAACCCTCTTGATGGATAGGGTATGGGCCCTCTATCTTCTATCTAAGTGGCACGCTCCTATATAGTGAGGGTATGGGTCGTCGACTACAAGAGTGGAACATTAATTTAGGGTGAGTTATGTATCTTCTATCTACTATATTAGTGTAACCATCCTATGAAATTAGGTAATGAGTTTGTGACAATTAGAGTGTCTCCCTCCAAATGAGCTGCACATGATTCTTCTACCGATTAATTGAGTGAGACCTTCTTTCAAGACAGGGCATGGTTCCTATAGCTATCTACTAAGTGGAACCCTCATGTTGTAGTAGAAAATAGGTTATATAACTTGATATTATTCCCCTATACTATGCTACATAGTGGATAGGTGTGGCATGAGATGTATGTCTCTTTGGATCGATGCATGAGATACTGGGCATTGACAATGGACCATTTAGAACTGATGGTACTGTTTCCTGGGATGAGATGTCAGATGGAAATCCCCTTTCTCTCTTGTTTGGGATTCTTTAGTTTGAGAATACACACACACACAAACACACACACACAAATATATATATATATATATATATATATATATATCTGTATCTATGTTGATTGATTTTGTTACTATATTTCTTTTGTTGAGATTTCTACTATCTATAATTATTGTGTCTCTTATTGCTCCCCGTTTAGCAGTTGGGGAATCCTACTTTCTATGTATATACTCACACTTGCATGGGACTTTTTTGCACATGTTATATCTTATGCAGATGAAGGATCAGTTTGAAGAAATTATAGAGGAGCATAGGGATTTCTGGTGCATTTGAATTCATGTGATGGTTATAGCTAGGCTCTCTCAGCATTTACGTTTCTAATTTTTTCAGGTTCAAACATATTTCCTATTAGGTGTGTATTTTCCCCCTTAGCTTTTAAGTTTACACGATCATACTCTTCTACTCCATAGATATTTTTCATGCATGGTTTATTCTATAGATATTGCATCTTGTATTATTATTCCTCTTCACTTATACATAGAGATGATCAGGTGTGTTCGTATAGGTAAACTATGAAAAGGCCTCCCATATTATTTATGTCATTCAACACTAGTATCCACCTATTGGACTATAGAGGTGGGCATGGGGTAGTTTCAGCTTGATCCCCATTGGGTCGGGTCATGAGATATTGGTATCAGAGTAGTTCATTCCTTGGGAAAGTGTTTTAAGTAGTCCCCTTACGAGGACTCGGGTTGGATTTATGGAAATGGTTTAAAAATATTTTGAATCAAGTCTATCTTTTAGGCTAGGGAATATAGTATTGGTGTGGTGGCCGACATATCCATTTAGTAGGACATAGACTACCTACTTATCAAATCAGAATAGTAATACATTGGTTGTAGGGATCAATGGTACATGAATCATATAGGATTAGGTCTTTTTATTTTCCTTCTTGAGTTAGATACCTATTATATATATATGCTCATCTAACTGTGGTAACAATTGAGCAGAGTCATCTGTAACAGTTAGAAGGAACTAGCTGATAGTATCTTGGCATAAGAGATCTTCCCTGGAGCAGACTCAGGCATGTGGTCAGGGGAAGAACAAATAACCAGCGCATCCTGGAGAAGGGTAGTTCTATATATGTTTTAGGTGAGGTAAAATGGTACATGATTTCCAAAACTAATTTACTAAGGATCGTATTCATATAGAAAATAAACAACCATAGTTGAGGCAACTCTATGATCAATGATCTCCCCAGAGAGGGTAGGGAGCCCCTAGGGAGTTGGAGTTGGCAGTGGAGTAGGTGGAGCTCTAGGAGGAGGACCAGTGGGAGGATGATGATGATATGTGATCCATCCATCATGACCACCAGGAAGCCCACATCAGGCTTCGGGATCTAGTAGTTGGAACTATAGATAGGTACATGATATCGAGGAATTTAAAAGAATGATAAATAAGATGATTATAGGTATGATACGTGTTTAATAAACTCTTTCATTAGTACCAGTAGACATAAGTGTGATCCATTCCTTTATATCTTTACTCCTGTTGTGAGATTTGGAGCTCCCAATTAAGGCTTTAGCCCACAATATTTTTATCAAGGTTCCTATGGGGAACACTTCTTCTATATCTTTTATCTACTGATAGTATGAGCTATCTATTGATGGGGATAGGTTCATGAGATACCATTTGGTCATCATAATGGAACCCTATATCATTTGAGTATTGATTTTTTTCCCACAGTCTAATCCCATAGTTACTATCACCATAGACGAGTCAGAAATCATTGAATTGATGAGATGATATTATCCTCTATGGTAGAGTTGGATCTCATGGAAATTCGAGTGAGTTTTGCAAGAAAGAGGATAGAACCCATCACCAATAAGTTTACGAGTGTAGAGCATGATTCAATAAGATCTTCAGGCATCAGGATTCCTTCAATCATGGAGGATTTTATGGAAATTTTTCCCAAGGATGTTTTAGTACTATCTCCAAGGTGGGAGATGGAATTTCATATCTATTTTCATCCTAATACCACTATTATATCTTTTATAGTATATCAGATGGCCCCTACTAGGCTCCAAGAGCAGTGGTTACAATTAGAGGGCCTTCGAGAGAAGGTTTTTATTATAACTAGTGTGTCCCCATGGGAATCCCTAGTATTATTTATTAAAAAGGTGGAAAAGAGATTGTGGATTTGTGTATATTATCTTCACTTGAACCAAGAAATGATAAAGAGGAATTATCCCTTATTGAGGATTTGTGACCTCTTTGATCAGCTATAAGGTGCAAGATGGTTCTCAAAGATCATTCATAGGTCTTACTACCACCAGTTGATATTTCAAGAGGACTATATTTCAATGTTGTCATTATAATGTCATATGGACACTACGAGTTACTTGTGAGGACCTTTGATGATATGAATACTCCCATCTTATTTATAGATTTTATGAAATCGACTTTCCACCTGTAGTTGGACTAGTTTGTGGTTTTCTTAATTGAATACATACTCATATACTCTATGTTAGAGGAGGATCATGCATAGAACATAAAAATGGTCCTATATTTTCCTTAGGAGAACCAAATTTATGGAAATATCTCAAAGTTATAGTTCTAGGTTTATGAGGTTCACTTCCAGAGGCATTTCATTTAGGATGATGGTTTAGTAATGAACCTAGGGATGATTGATGAAATTCATTATTGGGAATCACCCAAAAATCATATCAGAGGTGAAAGGATTTCGTGGCTTGGTGGGGGTATTACTAAGTGTTTATGGTAGACTTCTCTAGGATTGTATCTCCTTTAAAAACCATGATGAAGAAAGGGTATACATTTACCTAGATTTAGAAGTTCTAGAGATCCTTCAATGATTTGAGGTTGAGGATGAAGAGTGATCCTCCCTTGAGACTAACAGATGGGGGAGTGGTGTACATAGTGTATTATGATGCATTAGGAGCTAGGATTGACTGCGTGTTGATATAGAGACATGTAGTTATTGCATATGGGTCGAGGTAGTTGAGACCCCATGAGAAGAACTATGTGACTTATTATTTAGATGTAGCATTGTTTGTCTTCACTTAAAGGATGTGGATGCACTATGATATAGGAAATCACTTTTCTTTTTTGCTCAGACCATTAGAGTCTTAGGTATGTATTCACATAGAGAGACCTGAACCTGAGGCATAAGTGATTATTGGAGTTTCTGTAGAAGTATGACTTTGAGATAGTCTATACTCATGGGAAGGGAAACATGGTAGTTGATTCCCTTAGTATGAAGTCCCATGATTGTTTGGTGTAGGAGGTGTCAAAGAAGTTGGATTCCTTGTAACTAACCTATGTTGAGCTGGAGGGTGCATCTTTTCTTCAATCTATGGTGTTGAATCCTCCTCTCCTTCAATATGTGAGAGAGTCCTAGTTAAGAGATATCAACTATGTAGTCTTTCATGACCATATATTTTCATAATATTTATCTAAGTTATTATCTAAAGGAGGAAATCATGACATCCTTTTCTAGGGATGAATAGCGGTCCCAATCCTAATGTGGGAGGAGGTGATGAGAGAGTTTCACAAATCTCTTTTAGCTATACATCCCAATGTGACGAATATTTATAGAGACCTTCAATAGTAGTTTTGGTGGGATGGAATGATATGAAGCGTAGTTCGGTTTGTTTCACAGTGCCTAACATGTTAGTAGGTGATGGCTGAGCACTAGGTTCTTGTAGGTCGGTTGCATCCCCTTGAGACCCTAGAGTAGAAATGAGATGACATATCAATGGTCTATATAATAGGTATTTTTTGGATTGATAGAGGCCATGATTTGATCTGGGTGATAGTTGAACAACTCATGAATTCAACACACTTATTTACAATCAGGGAGCAAAGTTTGGTGGAGAGTTTGTAGAAGTTGTATGTATAGGAAATCATTCGCCTTCATCAGGTGACCTAGAATATTGAATTTGACCATGATGAATAGTTTACAACATAGTTTGGTAGAGTCCTACACAATGAATTTGGGACCCATATGAGGACAAGTATATCCTTTCATCCTTAGATAGATGGGAAGATCAAACACACCATCCAAGTGCTGGAGGATATACTGAGGGATTGCATGCTAGACGTTGACTAGAGCTAAGAGAATCACTTTCCATTGGTAGAGTTTGCGTACAATAATAGCTACCACTCTACTCTTGGCATGGAAATTCTCGAGGACCAGTATAGGAGACCCCGGAGGCCACCCTTTTGATGGAAAGAGATTGTAAAGGAATCTCTTATTGGAAAAAATATGTTGCAGGCAATGCCAAAGAAGGATTAGGTCATACATGAGTGGATGAGGATATCCCAGAGTAGACATATATCTTATGAAAATTGATATCATATTCCCTTGGAGTTTGAGCAAGGAGACCACATTTTCCTGAGATTATCCCCATGACGATGATTGCAGAGATTCGAATGAGGAAAAAAGCTATCATTGAGGTTCGTCAGGCGATTTGATATATCGAAGAGGGTTGGATTGGTTGATTAACGTATCACCCCACCCACAGTTAGAGTGGGTGCACGCCATCTTCTATGTGTCGTAGCTAAGGGGATTCGGGTATAAACCACACACATTATTGACTAAGGTGAGATGGACATCAAGGATAGATTAAAATTTTTGGATCACCCAGTGGAGATCTTGGATTAGTAGAAGATGACCTTGAATGGATGGAAAATTTCTTTGGTTCGTGTGCTATTCCAACATGGGAGCTTTCAGGAGAGGTATTGGGAGTAGGAGAGCCAGATGCAGCATCAATATCCCAGAATTTTTATTTAGTTTTTTAGGGATGAAAACATTTATTGATGGAATAATATAGAGACATGTTTTTCCCTTGTAAGACTTTTGAATATATCTATAATATTTGTAGATCCCGACATTGAGATAGTGTATGAATTCGAGGCTTGGTGTACCCGAAATTAATTCTATAAAAATATTAAATATAGTTTATATTACACATGCACAATTTATTAAATAAAATTATATAACACTTAAACATAATATTGGATAAAAAATATAATACCTGGTTGAATATAGAATGTGGGTTTTACCCTAGGCATGACCTAAAATTTTCCGACATAGGGCGTTCAGATAAAACAGATGTTGGCAGGTGCTTTTAATTAAAATAAATAATTAAATTTATTGATTTTATAAAATGAACTAAAATTAGAATTCATCTATAGAATACCTTTTATGGCGTTTCTATAGGGTTATGTAGATTATATTGAGAGCATTCATAGGATTATCCTTATTTATCTCATTGGAGAATCAGGATCCGAAGATAATGAAACTCCAGATCCAAGAATATCAAGATGCTACGAACAAAACAACTTGTATCATTATTTAGTGAGCACGCTATTCATAAAAAGATGATCAAAATTTAGGAATGAATCATAAATTCATGGATTCCACTCCTATTGATTTAAATTTTTTAGCATGATCATATTATTCCTTTGATCTGTGCTATGTGAGCCTCTTCATGTGCCCGCACATCAATTTTTAAATTGTTTGTTTAGTTTTTATCACCCTGGGAATATGAATCTATATCCATTGGACAAGAAATATTCTATAATGATTTTTGAATCTTTATTATTCCAAATTTGTCCTAATCATTCTTCATGTTATTCACCGATTTTCCCACGAGTCTAGGTTCGACATTGACTAGTGGGACCGAGCCTGATTGGACCCCCAGATTCATGAAAGAATCACATGTGAGGATTGGATTGGTGAACTAGAGATGTAATTTGAGGATTTTTTGGTTTTTGGTGATTAATTTGTTGATCAAAAATCAAAATCATAGATGGAATTACCTGGGATACATGAATGGGAATTCAGGTTTCTAGTAAACCAACGGAAAACAATTTTATATCCAACAGACAAAAAAAAAACAATCAGAGGCCTTGCCCACTGATTTCGAGTGTTCTAGAGGTGAGATATGAGGAGATGAGGCCAAATCAGAAGCACTATAAGTATATCTAACTTTCTGTGAAAAAACCTGACTACACAACATCTACTACAATGAACATAAATCGTGTAATGTGCCTTTGGTTATGGTGGTAGGTTTTTAGAAACGTTCAAAATAACACAAAGTGTGGCTGGGTCACATGCCATGTGACCCTCCCAGAGTAGAAAGGTCTTGTGAAGGAGATGACATGAATGAACCTGTATGGGAGAACACATCGTGTACTGATGTACACAGACATAAGGAAGTATACACATATAGGTCTAGAAGCATGGGAAAGACCACGAGTGGCTCAAAAATTTGATATAGTCCCATTACACACAGTGTAAGGATAGAAGATTAAAAAGAAATGTACCGACGATGAAAAAACTTGGATATAAGGTGAGAACACACTCTTTGTGGATACCCTTAAATGTCATGTTTCTTTTGAGGAAACTTCAGCCTCTCTTATCTCTTTCTTTTGGACTCAGATTTTGGCCCACGATTAGCCTATCCTAAGTTTTTCCACATAGAATGTGATGGTGGAATCCAAAATGGATTTTGAGATATGATTCAAGATATTATAAGTTTATATATTTTTTAGGTGATTCTCAAAGACGAAAGTGACCAAGGATCACCAAAGGCACTAGAGTGGAACCCTCCTACCAGGATAGGGCATGTGTGCTCTAAATATCTATAGAGTAGAACCATCTTGTGGAGTTAGGGTATGTGTCCTATTATATAATAGTGAAACCTTCATGATGGGTTAGGTATGGGTCATCTATCTTATATCTGAGTGGAACCCTCCTGTCGAGTTAGGGTATGGGTCCTTGACTATGAGAGTGATACCCTCCTACAGGGAAGGGTATGGGTCCTATATCTGCTATATGAGTGGAACCCTCCTAAAATATTGGGGAATGAATCCTAGACTGTTATAGCGGTACCCTCCAGTTAGACTAGGAATGGATCTTCTAATGTTTATTAGAGTGGAACACTCTAGCTGGGCTGGGCATTGGTCATCTACCGATTACTTGAGTGTCACCCTCCAATTGGGATATGGACGAGTCCTTTATCTATCTAATAAGTTTATCCCTTCTATTTTTCCAAGGTGTGGGTCCTCGACACAGTGGACAGGTGAGTCCGGACATGGATGTCTCTTCAGATAGACATGTGAGATGGTGGGAATCGATGATGGACCTCTTGAAACTGATGGAACTCTTTCATTGGATGGTATGTGAAATGGAGATCCAATTTCTCTATCATTTGATATTATTTAGTTTTAGATTATATATATATATATATCTATATCCATGTTGTTGTATTTTTTTACTCTCTTTCTTGGGTTGATATTTCTACTGTCTATTCTTATCGTGTCTCTTACTACCCACCTTGAGAACTTCAGGTGTCCTAATGGGTATGTATATATTCAACCATAAATGGCCTTTTACTGCACATATCATGTCTTATGTAGATGAAAGACATGTCAGTGGTAATTACAGAGGATCACCGGGATACCTGTTTTACTTGAATGCATATGGTGGTCAGAGATGGGATCTATCAACATTTAATTTTCCAAATTTTTTAGGTTGATTCATATTTCTGGTTGGGAGTTTATTTTTCCCCTTTATTTTTTTGTTTACAGTTTCATGATTTTTTACTCCCAAGTGGTTTTACATTCATGGTTTATTATCTATATATTCCATATTTTGTTATTATTCCTCTACACTTGTGCATTGATATGGCTGTGTTTGTTTACATGTACATTAGGTAAAGGCCTTCTTTATTAATTATAATTTTCAGCACTTTCCACCACCCCTAGCCTATATAGGTAGGCTTGGTGTATATGTAGATAGATCCCCATTGGGTAGGTTCATGACATTTACCTGTATACTCTCCTCCATTTGGAAGAGTATTCTCCTAAAAATTTCTATTATTTATCATATAATTCGCTAAAATATTTAATTTCATAGTATACTCCATTATTAGTCCTCATTAATGTCATCTTTGATACTAACTCATTCTCCAATTTTTTTTACACTTCTAAAACATGGTAAAAATTCCTGATTTTATATTTAGAACTTAAACCCATACCTTCCTGATAGTTTTAGTGATAAATTTCACATAGTATAGTGAACCACCAAGGGAATGCATTGGTGTTGGCCCCAAAATAATAGCGGGAACTAGGTTGATCTTCCTATACTTCATCGTCATGCCTCTTTCAAAAGATGCCTTTTTTTCCAAATACACAATCTTCACTAAGGAAAACTTCTACCGACTAGCTCTGGTAGAATTCCTTTTATTTCAAGCACCTTCATACACTTATCAGTAATGTGTATTAGTATGTAATTATATCTTTTTTTAATCACTAATAGAGTTTATTATTGTAACCATGTCCATGTTATTTTATGTTATTTTTTATTGTGTCACAATCTTTACTCTGCGGGCTATAACTATGGCTCCCTTGGTAAATTTTCATGAACCACTAGTCAATGTGGTGATAAATCCTATATAATTATAATTATAATAATAAATAATATTTATTATCATTACATATATATATCCCTCATTATCTAGAGTGAGTAAACATACATTGTTGGTTTTTATTTGAGTAACACTCTTTCCCATAATTTAAAAGGGCTCATTATCAACAAGATTTACCTTTCCAAATTTCTTAAAATATCCAATATGGAATGAATGTATACCCATAAGTATAAAATACAAGACTCCACTAGTCTATCCACACTAAATTAATGACATAATTAGGTTTTTAGGATACTATATTAACTGTATCAGGTTCAGGAACCTTCATTTTTTCCATACACAACTTTTTATCTCACGCTTTCCTCCCATAAGTCCAGTAGGTAGGATAAATCCCCTTTTTCATGTATAATATCATTCCTATTGAATTTTATCATCCTATATTATTTTCAAGCTAAATTTATCTACAACTTTCTTCCATGTGAAGAAAAGAACTACAAAATATTCCCGACTCTATTCTCTAGACATCTTACTTGAGGATAAAATACCAAACATCATTCAACTTCAACTTTATATTCCCAAAAGTACTAATCATGGATTTTATTTTCCCTTCCAAACTATATCTAATGAATACAGTAAAATTAGTGTACATACATCATCATTCAACATAATTCCCTTCTATGTTAACTAACTTTTGATCGTGTTGAATTTCTTGATGTGATAAACAAAAATCTTTCATTCAATCATCTTTAGATTGAATAATAATTGTATAATGTACACTTTGTCTGACAAAGATGGATTCTCATAAATATTCATGATACTTATCACCAACCCAAACAACGTAATCTAATCTATCATATTAAAAACCATGTTTTTCCTAATGTAAGGTGCACAAATCCCAGAACCTACCTAAAAAGAGCCAAGATTTTGGACCTTTTAACATACATACTATATTCTATAACTTGTGTCACATGCTACAACCAAATTAAAAAAACCACAACATATCAAGAAGAAATTATTATTAGATTTAAAATAAACCATAATCTGGTAAAGCATTAATATTTATTACTTATATAAGGTAAATAATAATAATTATTTAATATTGAAAATGTTATTTTCAACAAAAATCCATTATTTTATATTGTGTATTTTATTTTTTAAAAAATAAATTTAAAAATTTTAGAATTTAAATTTGTTGAATTAAAATTAACTTTTCAATTACTCATAAGAAAATTAACTTGTGATTTATTTTTGATATTTGTCTAATATAATCACTTTTTAAGTGAATAGTAAAAATACTGATTTTTATAATAATATCACTTTTCTATGACATATAAGTTTTTGAATGATTTTTGATATAACAAATATGTATTTATAACAGAAAATAAATCATTTAAAAATACAATGTCAATTTATAAAACCGATGAATATTATTTTATAATACCATGTAATATTTTATAGAAACTAATTATCGTCTATTTCTTTAATTAAATTTACACATTATAAAATTGGGGTTTGGATTTATTTTAATGTCAAGTAACTATTATTTAAAGAATTATAATATTATTAATATCATTATAATCAATAAAATTGATAAATTTTTAATATACCTAAACTTTATGCTTAAAATTACAGTTTTCAAAAAAATGTGTTTTTATGCGTTACATGTGAAAATGTTAACATTAATTTCTCCAGACATAAAAATTTAATTTGATAAGATTATTCTTATATTTTATATAGTAATTTAAATATTATTTAATATTTATAATTCTATTTTTGGGTATAAAATTTATATTGTTAGGATTAATGTTAATTACCAAGATAATGATGAGTCACTTATTTTAAAAGTATTCATTTATTAATATCAAGAGAGTTATATCAAATAAAGTAGATTTAAAACCATTAATTTATGAATCTAATATGATTTATAAACCCATAAAAAATAAATTAACACTCATTTAATTTTTAATAAATACCAAATAAGATTAAGAATCCATAGCGGTCAAAATGCAATTTTTATGCTAAAACAGTTTTTCTACACATTATCTATTTTATATTTAAAAGTTAATTTTATAATATTTATAAATTTAATTATATTAAATAGAGGATACATTTATTTCCATTACACATGAATTTTGTTTTAGTGGTAATTTTATATTTTTAATAAAACATAAAATCACATAGTTAAAAACTTGTTTCCTAGTTTAAAAATAAAAGAGGGAAATGCTTCTTCTTCTTCTTATTCAAAAAAATAAAATAAAAGAGTGAAATGTAAAAAATAAATGTTAAAAACCCTAAAACATGTTTAAGAAACATTTTGGAAAGATTTTTTTGATTCTTTTCAGACCAAAATACACCCATAAATCCATTATTTCTAAACTATGGATCCATTAACCTTGTTATAGTGTCATAGAATTATTAAAATATAAAGGGTCTTTTCAAAAGTGCCTTTTCCCTCAATTATTAAAGGGTCTCACATAAACCATTTAAAACATCAACATAAAACACTAATTTACCTTTAAAATATGCCTAAATATATTCTCCTAGAATTTCCTCACACTCTCTTAATCCCGTGGCCCCACTAAGTTATCCTTATACCTTCAATTCTATGGAGTTTTTCAAGGAAAGATCAAGTCCCCAATGTCAGTATTACCTCCTTCTAAAGTATTTATCTTTAATATTACTCTTAAAAATACATTATATCTATAAAAATATTATAAATTAATTATAATTATTATATTTATATTATTTTATATTAATGTAATAACCATTATTTATTCATATCCACCAAAAAATAAAAACCAATGTGTTGTTAGTTCGTTGCGTAGACCATCTCCTCAACAAAGATATGTCCTCTAGTTTTCAACATCACCATTAATGACATATTAAAATGATGTGATGGATGGATAAATATCATATCTCTAATATATATATGATTCTTAAATTTTAAATTATCATCTACCTTATTTCCCTATCAATATTTTAGAAATGGAAGCATTAGTCGTGCGTACGTGTGAAGTATCACCTACACGAGAAATAAGCTTCATTTTTCATCACCTACCATCATCATTGGATTTAAAATTATATTTAATATATAACAATTATTTACATAACACTATTAATATTTTGGATATTATGAAACTATTTTATAATTCTTTCTAATATGGTCAACAAACATAAGGGGTTACAAAAAATTAACAAAATAACCTCATGTAACTGAAATAGGCAAAAAAAATATAAAAAATATATAATAAATATGATAATAAAAGTCCATATTAAATTAAATAAATAATAATAATGTTCCCAATAAGGTATCCAAAAAACATAACCTGATTATTCAGGATGTTATGTGTGCGCGGAGAATGAATATGAAACTTGGTAAGAGTTTTCAACTCATTTTTTTTCTCTTTGATACATGTTTATCATTAGGAAATCAATTTATTTTTAGTGGTGTATATAATTAATAACTGATATATCATAACATTAATTATATTATAATCAAGTTATTGGAAATACAATTACAATCCCTCCCTTTCATAGGGGTTTGATTAAAGTGTTACTCAAGTCATAAAGGTTTTTATTGGTCTTAATTCCAATTCTTTGAGACATAATTCAGTTTATACACCTTGTTTTATTTTAATGGTGTAATCACTTACTATATATATATTTATATAATAATACTTTTACATTTTTTTATTTACTAGGAAAATAATTTTACCATATTTAAGTGGCTGTTGATATAATTGTATTGCCAGTGGTAAGTATTTCTTATAACTCAAATCCTTTTCTTTGAGTTATAATGTTTTATTTTTAACATTATTATTACATTATTAGGTTCTACCACCCTAATATTTTATTTCATTTTATAATCATCTGCATAAAAATGATTTTTTATTAAAAATATGGTTTTATCACTCATTTTTTACAATGTTGGTTTTTAGCAAAGGTAATTTCAAGTACTAAAAATGTCCCTTTCATAATCATGTGTTTTTGATCCAAATTTCATATAGAGGACATAATTTCATTTTAAAGTATAATTTTTTTAATATTATTTTAAAATTAAAAGTTTTTAATGAGTTTTTACTTCACCTTTTGAAAAATAATTCTGGAAATGACTCATAACTTTCTCTTTTGCATCATTTTTTTCTTTCTAAAATCTCTATTAAGTTTTCACATCAATTTTAGTTTTCATTTTCAAAATTAATTACACAAAAAGAGTTTATGTTTCAATATTTATATGCTATTAAATAAATAAATATATTTTGTGTGAATGAAATTTCAACACCAAACAATAAAATTCATGATCCCTTCTTGGGTGGTATTGATCAAGATTTTTTTTTGTAAAAATGTTTTTTTCTATGTCAACATAATTATAGGTTTCCCTAGATAAAATAGGGATATGTTCTTTTGAAACTATCCAAATTTTACATATGTATGTCTTATGATCATGTTATAAAAGTATTTACATGGTTGTATTCTAATTTCTCTATACGACGTGAACATCACATTTTATATAAATTAGTTCAGATTACGTTCAACTAGAAATAATGTTATTCTTTTGACATGGGTGAAAATATTGGCCTTTTATATGTTATTATTCCATTAAGGATTATTATCGGCAAGTTGAATATATATTTTTTAACCATCCAAATTCTTTCTCAAGAAGAGTTATGATCATTTTATCCCTTTTATTGATGTATGGAAAAGTATTGGTTTTCTTTATACTATTATTCTGACAGGGAAAATAATTGGAAAGTTGACTATAAAATAATTGACTATCCAAATTATTTATCTAGAAGTGTTTTTATCATGTTATCTCTTTTATTAAAATGGGAAAATAATTTTCAATCATGATTACTAATGACTTCTAACAAATGTAGATTATTTATTTGACTTAAAATTTTATCATTATACAAGTAACAAAGTTTTATTCAGTAAGAGGTTTCCCAGTGATTGACATGAAATTTATTAATATATATTATGGTGAATTTATAAGACTTAATCAGGTGATGGGAGGGTGATGGAATTAAATAGCCCCTCGATGCATTGATTGGCCTCATGAGACAAATGTGTTTGGGAATTTAATGCATTCCTACCCAATTAAGTAAGATGTATTGACTATAATATCGACTACAAGAAAATGTATTGGAATAAGGATTTGATAGCAGGTTATTGATTTATGGAATTATACATTCCATATGTGTGCCATTAGTATTATTAATATCCATATTATCTTGTATTATCATGGATATAGGATGATCCCAGTTTCAAGATAATTATGGATTCATTTAGTTTACCTATTCCTTCAATAACATTTATTCCTTGTTTATTTAATGATTGATATATTTATATGTTTCCTTTAATAATAATTTGAGCTCAACCCTTCTTATGCTTCAGTTTCCCCAGGTTATTGAGAAAATGAGTACACATGACATGTTTATAAGGATAAAAAAATGTGAAACAATTTATGTGATATATTAAACACTCATCATGAATTTAGTAGTTTCATATATTAGAGGAAAATTATCCATTTGATAAAAATAACATGGGATTTTTTAGTTTATTTCGGTTCATAATTATATAATGTTCCGAACCTAAAAAGATAATATATATTTAAGTGATTTAATAATCATTAATAATTTTATAATTATAGAGGGTTATAGCTAGGATTTTATAGATGATATTAAATAAATTATGTAAAGTAAGTGTTTATGTAACCAGATCTAAGAGTGAGGGTATGGGGAATAAAAATACTGATCTAGTAACTGAAACTCAATCTTCAACATCTCTATTAGTTTAACATCTAAAAAAAAGTTCATCTTTTTCAAATAAAGATAATATTTTTCCTACATCCACTGATAACTGAAGTCATGTATATTTAAATGACTGATAAATACCTTGAATTCACCTATAACCACATTTGAATTCAATAATTCCATCCTCGATCATCTTAAGTTTGAATCTGATACTAGTTGTTATGGAAAAATGATGGGATAAATAATGATAGTCAATTTCAAAAGAAGATAAAAGGTGTGAAAAAAATAAAAAGAATAATTTCAAATGACATAATAAATACATGGTATATGAATAATCCCTATATACATAGATTTAAAGAAAAAAGTCACTATTTCAGAAGTAATATTACATGGAAAAAATGTCAGATCACTAGGAACCTAGTCTAAAATAAGCTCATAAATAAATGTAGTGCTATAGTAAATCATGTTTCTAGAGTGCCAAATATACACAGTAATTATATTATACTAAAATAATATTGGCAGTTTGTGCACAAAGATATAGTACAATGTCATTTTAACTAGTAAAATATGTTACAATAACCATGTCTAAGTCTACACTACTACAATACCAGTGTTGGAATTATTCATTTTCTCTACTATAACATAAGTATTTCTATTATTCCTCTAAAAGTTTGGGTTGGGGAATTCAGAACTAACCAAGGAGATGTTTCCCACATAGAAACCCAATTGACCTTTCGATGGATGTTGAAACATGAGAGTTTTGGGCTGGTGTATAGTACTATTCACTAACATTTGGAAACAATTTATCCCATGTACAGGGATACACCACTTCAATAAATACTGAGGTTAAAATTAGATTTATTTCCCTATATTCCTTTATTATTTTGATACCTGGTTATTCTCATGATTGTATGAATTTATACACTAATGAGACACTAGCACAAATATTTCATAGGGCCACTATTTCTTTATCCATGGAGATAGGGAAGTGGGGTACTAGGAAGTTTCATAATAAGGTCATAGTCCTAGAGGCATATTACTATCGAGATCAATCCTTTACATAATATCCTTAGTTTACTATAATAAAAGAGCCACTATATCATGAGTTTGAGTAGAGACAATCTAACATATAGTAGTGAAGTAATATCTTGGATGAGAATGATAGTCTATGTTGAGCATAGCAGATCGTGTAGACACATATAATTATTGGGTAAATTAAGTGTTTTCTAATTTTACCTTCTTTTAGGTATTTATTTCAACCTTAAAAACTCTTTTTAACATTAATACATTGTATTTGGTTAATAATTATGTATTTATTATTGTATAACCTGAAATAAAATTCCACATGAAACAATAAAAATCAAGTAAAGATGAAACATAGTATTTACATGGTTTGAACCCTCTTGGAGGACTTACTACTTGTACAAAAAACTTAAACCTACACTCTTGAAGCCACTACTAAAACATAATATTTATATTTTTAGATTTGGTACTATTAAATGTAACCCAAATATTACCCATCAAAACACAAAACATCAAAATAAAATATTGGATCATTATCATAACCAATGACCTTTTAGGTTTATATTTTTATATAATTTGGGGAAAAACCTACCTAATAACTTGGATATATAAAAAATGGTTAAAAAATATATCATCTCCCACTAGGTTCTTAAAATATAGTAACCTTATTAGGAATAATATACTTAAAACCTTTCTTCAAAACATGGATAAATAAAAAGAATAAGAACTATGAGATAAAATGATTAGTAAGGATATAAATAATATTTAATAATTGAATATCATTAGTGATAATAACATAAGAATACATTTATGATTACATAATCAAAGTGAATGAGCATAATATATGATAATTCATACCCATAAAAACATGGATCAGAAAACATGATACATGACATACATATTTAATATAATACGAGATTCATATAATTCAATAACCATGATCTATGTGAAAAAAATAAAAAAAGGATATATTAGAAATTTATTCAAGAATAAGGAAAACATGTTTGTAACATAGAACATCATTTTCATATCAATCTTATTATAACTCTTATAAATTGAATAACCTACTAGATATTTTCTAATAATCTCTTAGGAGATACATGTAACCGAATAAAATTTTCACTCTATCCAATGAATTGGAGAGCTACTGTCACACCCTGACCTTTAATTCGTTTTTATTTATTTAATTCTTGGATTCGGGTTCTCGCGCCAATGTTCGGGCTAGGTCCCGACTTAAAATTTTTCATCGTTTAATGTTCTTGGTAAGTTTCAGACCCGTGCACGGGCACTATGTGGTAAGCAATGACAGTGGGTCGCCCCAAGTGCTTGTGCAGGTGCCCAAGCGGACCGTGTTGAGGCGCGCTTTTTGCGTGCACTTTTTCTTTAGGCTGTGAGTTGAGCGTGTGAGTACCTGGTTCTTATAGTTTGGTAATTAAATGTAGTGTTTTAAAAATAATGTTGTTGATGACAAAAATATTATGTTATTATTATTATTATTATTAAATTTATTATTTGTGTTGTTTGTCAATCTAGTTTTTTTATTATTATTATTATCTTAATTATTGCAATTTTATTGGTATTATTTTTCTGGTCTCATTGTTATTGTTATTTTTAGTCTTATTGTTATAATTAGTTCCCTTAAAAAAAAAGGGCTAGAACCCTAGCCCCCGGCGCCTCCCCCCTTTTTTTCCCCCCCTTCCATTCTTGCGCCGCCCGCGCCTTCACCCTCCGCCCCAAGCGCACCCGCCGCCGCCTGCTCTCCCTATCTTCTCCTGCGCGACCCCCTCCCCCTCTTCTTCCCACCGCCGTTGCCCCCTGCACTCCAGGCCGTCGCCCCTTCACCCTCCAACCGACCTTCTCCGACCGCGCCTCCTCCGGCCTCGCCCTCGCCCCTGCACTTCATGCCGCCTCCCCAGTCCGACCGCCCCCCATCCGGCCGCATCCTCCTACCGGCGATGCCCCGTCCGGCCTCCCCGTCACCCCCCGCGCCATCCCGATGGCGCACCCCGGCCTCCGCGCCGACCCCCCTGCTGTCTCGGCTCCCTCAGCAGCTCCCCGGCCGACGCTTCCAGCGAACCCCCGTCGCAGGCCAGCGGCCTCCAGCCCTTCTCGCGCCCCTGCCGACCCTACCGGCGAGGCCGCCGCTGACCAGCAGCCTCCGACACGATCGCAGCACCTCCGCCTCCCCTCCAGTGTGTGGATTCATCTTTTTTGGTGTTTTGTTCCTCTATTATTGCATTATTCTTTCAAATTTGGGGAAAAAAAATCCTTGTGTTCATTTTAGATTCTGTTTGTTTTTATCTTAGTTTTAGATGCACGCTCTGTCCGCAAGGTGTTGCTCCTCATTCCATTGATGTTTGTCACGCTCGCCCTGCTTTGAGGTAGGCTAATCCGCTTACTCCTTTCCAAATAAGTCCATTTGATGCTTTCATGTCGTTAATTAATTCATTTTCTTGATTCGTGCCTTTGCAAGTTAATTGGTCAATATGTTTTGATGATTTCAAGTTTGTTTAAATCTACAATTGTGTTCTTTGTTTTTATTTTGTGGTGCGTTAGATGTTTTAAAGTGGTTTGGGTTTCTCTTTGTAAAATCGTTTTATAAATTTTAGTGTTTTGGGAAATAATGTAGATGGTGTGTTTTTCATTCTGGTCTTGTTTTGGTTACTTTATAGAAGTGTTTAATCAATTTGTTATTGGGTGTGAATTATATTTTTTTTAAGGTGGTGAACATGTGTAAGTGCTGCGAACATTTATTTTGAAAGCGGTGATATTTTGTGTGTGCAAATGGGTGCGTTGTTTTATAAAATGTTTTATGGGTTGGTTGTTAGGTGTTGAGTCATGTTTTGGTGTGAAAATGTTGTGTGTTTTATTTTAAAGTGGTTTCTTATGTGAAATTGAGTATGATTTGATGTGAACCTTGGTTTCACCATCCGCAAATGTTTTATAAGTTATTCAAATGGTTTATTGCTTAAATCATGTGGTGTGTATGATATTTGAAAAGTGGTTAGTGTGTCTAAAGGTCGCGATTAGATTCAAATATAGAGTTTGGTTCTGTTTTGATACGTGCTTTGGATGAGATATTTTCCAAATGTGTCTAGCTGGTTATTTTGCGTTGTTTGTTCATTTGGATTTTTTTAAGTCGGTGTTTACGTATTTCAGTTATCTTTACGGTTGCAGCGTGTTGGCAAGGTCTTTCCACACTCATTCGATCGTCATCTGGCGTGCACGCTTGCGCGCCCATGCGAGGCGCGTTGCGCCGTTGTGTTTGGACTGCGAGTCGAGGTAGGTCCCCCATTGCACTCACCCTTAAATTTAGAATTTATTAATTGGTTGATGTTTTTGTTAATTTTAATGAATGATAAATAATATTAGATAATTAAATTTTAAGTGATTATTAATTGTGAAATGAACCGTTTATTTTATACCGAACACCTGGAGCATTTTCTTGACGGGCGGACACCCAATTTTGAAAGAGTGCCCGTTTGGCCTTTAAACATAATTCACGGAACTTCAAATGTGCTTCTAGTTTTAAAGATAAATAATTTCTTCTGAACAATTGTTTTGAGTTTTTTTTGAGAAAAGAGGTTTTACTTTAAAATTGGTGAAGGCCCGTTTGGCACTTTAATGAAATGGATTATCTTGGAAATCCCACTCGGGGGTGATATTTGGTGTGCGTTGTTTGCGTGAGCTGTACGTGATGTTTGTGCATCGTGACTGATTTATTTACATTGTAGACGCACCCCCTTTTTATGGCTTGTGATGACATGGGAACCTGGCATATTGAGTGAATTTTCTGAGAACGATTGCTCCACTAGTTTAGACCACGCACTGGCTAGTGGCCCCATAGCAGGGGAATACTGAGTTATTGCTACTATGGGGATTGGGCCCCTCGGTTAGGCCATGCAGGGCTATGCCGGGTAGTATTATGGGCGTTATGACGTCATCGAGTTATGGCATGCCTCAGGATGAGTCACACGTATAGTACGTTCTGGATTGTTCACGATCTCCTAGGTTCGACCCATGTTTCTTTTAGTGTTTATTTATGTGTGGCGGACGATTGAGAGGTCGAGTTCGGTTGCTGACCCCTGGTGTGCCACTTTTACCATTGCCCTTAGTGTGTGTTGTGTGTGATTTTCCTTTTTGACTAACAACTGAAGTTTGAATTTCTAAATTGTTCACAAAATGTTTTGAAAATGCAACGCACCTGTTCTTTCAACATTAAACTTGTTCAATTAAAAAGGGCAATGGACTGTTACTTGTTTTAGAAATGAGAGTGTGTGGAAAACATATTTTATATAATTTAGTTCAAACCTGGAATTGATAAACTCTTTATTTATTGGTATGTGCATTGGGAATAGAAATAGTCGGGCCTACCTACTGAGTTTTAATACTCACGCCTATAGTGTTTTCTTGTTTTTAGTTCTGTTGCAGGTTCCAGATTCAGTTGTTCGCCTAGAGCGATGTTGTTTGTGGTATTGGAGAGTGACCCATGCGGTCACCTGGAGTTTGGATCGTGGTCAGGTTAGTAGTGGTGTTGGTTGCCTTTTCTTTATTCATTTTGTTGTTTAGTTTTATTTCCCGCTGTTTAGTTTATTTTTCATTTGGGCCAAATCGTTCCCACCTGTTTACTTTTGATGCCCGGCACTCGTTGCCAGCCCGTGGGGATGGGGAACGCCCCTCGGGCCATGTCGCGGGCCGGCTCGGGTGACCGGTTCAGGGTCGACCCAGGTTGGTTCGTGACAAAATGGTATCAGAGGGTGGTTTTTGTTATTTGGGATGTCCGGTAGATGGAGATTAGGATTGTCGGGACTTGAGAGGTAGGTACGGGAAGGACGTCATGAACCCTTGCCCGTTCTGCACCTCGAGTCGCCAGGGATAGTCCGGGAATCAAGTCTTTGTTTCGTTTTGGATTGTTTTGGATTAAGGGATGACAACAGAGGTAAGCCGATGTTACATCGTGATTTCACATGGAGTAGTGACCCATGTGGATTCTGGGTACATGGTTTGAATTCCTCCTAGTGGTCGACGCCTACTTGGGACATGGCCCACTACCATGTCACCAGGTTATGCGTGACTACTAGTCCCTCACTGCGGCGTTTGATGCAATTTAAGTTTCGTTTTTGTTCTGGTTGGTGTTAGTGCATTTTTGGAAATGGAAAAAAAGGGGTTTCGAAAATGAGACTAATTTCTTTTAAAGGACTTTAAATTTATGAAAGGGTTTTTAAAAACTAAAAGCATTTGGTTTGGAAAACTGATGTTTGCTTTGAAATAGGTCACGATCGGTTTGGGGTGAAACCTCAGGTACTCCTTATGGACATTTGCACATGTGAGAAGATGCGTGGAAAGTGCACGTTGGTGCGTATGAATGAAAGTGGTTGAATACATGTGCAACGGTTCATGAGATTACCTGAGTGTGTTTGAAATTTAAGGATTGACCTTGTTTTGTAAATTGGTTTTTAAAGAGGAAAATGGTTTTGGAATGTGGTCTTGAAGGAAAGCAGTTTTGAAAAAAAGGGGTGTTTTTGGAATTTAAAATGGAACGAGAATTTTGGATAGAGAATTTTGGGTTGTGTTTGTGGTTGTTTGGTTTTTGAGCTGGTCATTTTTGGATGATGGTGTTTTCAATGATATTGATTTGATTTGATGTGGGTTTCGGCTTGGTGTTTTATACGTTGTTCAGAAATGCCGCCCTGAAAGGTCCCCAGAGGTTTGATGAGCCATGCTCAGTTTTTGGTCCTTCTTGGACGTTGTCCATACTTCATGATGATTGGAGTCTGTTAGAGATAGTGCAGTGGCTTGAAGGGGTCGACCTCGTCTTCAGGGTATTGGGAACTCCCGAAGCTGTTAAAGTGTAGGCGTTTTGGTCCTGTTCGAAGGTCCAGCTCTGGACGAGTGGGATTTGTTCGCCCCGCCATTGCTGCAAGTTGGGATGATGTAGTATATCTTTAATGCCATCTTCGTACGATGGTTTATACTTGTGGAGGTGAAGATGATGAAAATGAAAGAGTTCATACGTGTTCAACATGGCCAGAAGACGGTGAAAGCATATGTTGAACATTTCAAGGATTTTATGTCTCTTTTTTTTTCGGGTGTAGTGTCGCAGGGCTGGATGAAGACTTCTCCTTTTATCAGGGGTCTTCGTCCAGAGATCAAAGAGCAGGTCTTCCTTTCTAAGGACCATCACTTTGAGAAGCTGGTGGGTGAGGTGTTCTTAGTTGAGTTGGTCTTCTGAGAGGAGATGTTTGACAACCTAGCATATCCAGTTGTTCGTCAAGGTTTCCCATCTAGCGAGCAGAGTGTGCCAGAGGGACCTATTCCTAAAGAGTTCTCTTCAATGGCTCTAACTTCCAGTTCGTCGGACCGTCTAATGGTGTACCGTCAGTATGGACGTTTGGGGCATACAAGCCATCATGTGACACCCCTTTGAGGACGTGCCATCATTACAGGTGTCTAGGTCATCTAGAGAAGTTTGTGGGATGCGTCGCTTGAAAATGACGCTACGACTGAAGATTTCTGGTGCCTGACTGTGAGGCAGGAGATGCTTCAGCCATCAGAGCCCCAGCCAAAGGTCTTGGGGTGAAGCTCGTGCGCAGTCAGGAGTCGTCGGGGGTGTGACGCCTCAGTTCGGGTTTCGTGATCCGTGTTAGAAACAGAACATTTAAAGCCCTTTGGTTCTCGTCTTTCCACTGTTAAAGTGTTGGCATTATTGTAGGTTCATTGTGTCGTTGTAAGGTTGGGGATGAACGCGTTCATTTGTAATCCAAACAATCTTGTTTGTCGGATTATGGTGTTCTGGGTCATGCGTTTTCCTTTTCTTAAAAGTATGTTTGGACCTTGCGTGGGTTAATCTTGGTTTAGCGGTGTTCGTTTGGATATATAAATGGTTGTGGAGGGGTACATGTTTGCGGTAATGCTCGAGTTTACTTCATGGGTTAAGTTTATCTCAGAGGTTTCTTTCTTGTGTTCAGGATTTTGGTCTATGTCTAGAGTTCCAAGTTTTAGCAGAGGTGTTTTTTTGCTCGTGCTATAAAGGTTAGTTTGGGAGTTCCCGCGTCGCCCCCCCCCTTCCCGAGGTGGTATGGTCGAGTGTTAAATTTTCACACTAGTTGAGTTCTTGTGGTGGGGAGAACCCTCTCGTGTTCTCCTATTCTTTTATGTTGTGGTCTCTCTTGATTTTATTTGGGCATGGATTCTTGTTTGGTCCATCGTTTGACTCGGTGACTTTCTGGGGGCAGAAAGTGTTTGTGGTGGGGAGAATTGTCACACCCTGACCTTTAATTCGTTTTTATTTATTTAATTCTTGGATTCGGGTTCTCGCGCCAATGTTCGGGATAGGTCCCGACTTAAAATTTTTCATCGTTTAATGTTCTTGGTAAGTTTCAGACCCGTGCACGGGCACTATGTGGTAAGCAATGACAGTGGATCGCCCCAAGTGCTTGTGCAGGTGCCCAAGCGGACCGTGTTGAGGCGCGCTTTTTGCGTGCACTTTTTCTTTAGGCTGTGCGTTGAGCGTGCGAGTACCTGGTTCTTATAGTTTGGTAATTAAATGTAGTGTTTTAAAAATAATGTTGTTGATGACAAAAATATTATGTTATTATTATTATTATTATTAAATTTATTATTTGTGTTGTTTGTCAATCTAGTTTTATTATTATTATTATTATCTTAATTATTGCAATTTTATTGGTATTATTTTTCTGGTCTCATTGTTATTGTTATTTTTAGTCTTATTGTTATAATTAGTTCCCTTAAAAAAAAGGGCTAGAACCCTAGCCCCCGGAGCCTCCCCCCTTTTTTCCCCCCTTCCATTCTTGCGCCGCCCGCGCCTTCACCCTCCGCCCCAAGCGCACCCGCCGCCGCCTGCTCTCCCTATCTTCTCCTGCGCGACCCCCTCCCCCTCTTCTTCCCACCGCCGTTGCCCCCTGCACTCCAGGCCGTCGCCCCTTCACCCTCCAACCGACCTTC
The DNA here is from genome assembly GCA_963277665.1 of Viscum album. NCBI lineage: Eukaryota > Viridiplantae > Streptophyta > Magnoliopsida > Santalales > Viscaceae > Viscum > Viscum album. Next base: position 323,325,586 of record OY728153.1, on the reverse strand, counting down.
TCCGGCCGCGCCTCCTCCGGCCTCGCCCTCGCCCCTGCACTTCATGCCGCCTCCCCAGTCCGACCGCCCCCCATCCGGCCGCCTCCTCCTACCGGCGATGCCCCGTCCGGCCTCCCCGTCACTCCCCACGCCGTCCCGATGGCGCACCCCGGCCTCCGCGCCGACCCCCCCTGCTGTCTCGGCTCCCTCAGCAGCTCCCCGGCCGACGCTTCCGGCGAACCCCCGTCGCAGGCCAGCGGCCTCCGGCCCTTCTCGCGCCCCTGCCGACCCTACCGGCGAGGCCGCCGCTGACCAGCAGCCTCCGACACGATCGCAGCACCTCCGCCTCCCCTCCAGTGTGTGGATTCATCTTTTTTGGTGTTTTGTTCCTCTATTATTGCATTATTCTTTCAAATTTGGGGAAAAAAAATCCTTGTGTTCATTTTAGATTCTGTTTGTTTTTATCTTAGTTTTAGATGCACGCTCTGTCCGCAAGGTGTTGCTCCTCATTCCATTGATGTTTGTCACGCTCGCCCTTCTTTGAGGTAGGCTAATCCGCTTACTCCTTTCCAAATAAGTCCATTTGATGCTTTCATGTCGTTAATTAATTCATTTGCTTGATTCGTGCCTTTGCAAGTTAATTGGTCAATATGTTTTGATGATTTCAAGTTTGTTTAAATCTACAATTGTGTTCTTTGTTTTTATTTTGTGGTGCGTTAGATGTTTTAAAGTGGTTTGGGTTTCTCTTTGTAAAATCGTTTTATAAATTTTAGTGTTTTGGGAAATAATGTAGATGGTGTGTTTTTCATTCTGGTCTTGTTTTGGTTACTTTATAGAAGTGTTTAATCAATTTGTTATTGGGTGTGAATTATATTTTTTTAAGGTGGTGAACATGTGTAAGTGCTGCGAACATTTCTTTTGAAAGCGGTGATGTTTTGTGTGTGCAAATGGGTGCGTTGTTTTATAAAATGTTTTATGGGTTGGTTGTTAGGTGTTGAGTCATGTTTTGGTGTGAAAATGTTGTGTGTTTTATTTTAAAGTGCTTTCTTATGTGAAATTGAGTATGATTTGATGTGAACCTTGGTTTCACCATCCGCAAATGTTTTATAAGTTATTCAAATGGTTTATTTCTTAAATCATGTGGTGTGTATGATATTTGAAAAGTGGTTAGTGTGTCTAAAGGTCGCGATTAGATTCAAATATAGAGTTTGGTTCTGTTTTGATACGTGCTTTGGATGAGATATTTTCCAAACGTGTCTAGCTGGTTATTTTGCGTTGTTTGTTCATTTGGATTGTTTTAAGTCGGTGTTTACGTATTTCGGTTATCTTTGCGGTTGTAGCGTGTTGGAAAGGTCTTTCCACACTCATTCGATCGTCATCTGGCGTGCACGCTTGCGCGCCCATGCGAGGCGCGTTGCGCCGTTGTGTTTGGACTGCGAGTCGAGGTAGGTCCCCCATTGCACTCACCCTTAAATTTAGAATTTATTAATTGATTGATGTTTTTGTTAATTTTAATGAATGATAAATAATATTAGATAATTAAATTTTAAGTGATTATTAATTGTGAAATGAACCGTTTATTTTATACCGAACACCTGGAGCATTTTCTTGACGGGCGGACACCCAATTTTGAAAGAGTGCCCGTTTGGCCTTTAAACATAATTCACGGAACATCAAATGTGCTTCTAGTTTTAAAGATAAATAATTTCTTCTGAACAATTGTTTTGAGTTTTTTTTTGAGAAAAGAGGTTTTACTTTAAAATTGGTGAAGGCCCGTTTGGCACTTTAATGAAATGGATTATCTTGGAAATCCCACTCGGGGGTGATCTTTGGTGTGCGTTGTTTGCGTGAGCTGTACGTGATGTTTGTGCATCGTGACTGATTTATTTACATTGTAGACGCACCCCCTTTTTATTGCTTGTGATGACATGGGAACCTGGCATATTGAGTGAATTTTCTGAGAACGATTGCTGCACTAGTTTAGACCACGCACTGGCTAGTGGCCCCATAGCAGGGGAATACTGAGTTATTGCTGCTATGGGGATTGAGCCCCTCGGTTAGGCCATGCAGGGCTATGCCGGGTAGTATTATGGGCGTTATGACGTCATCGAGTTATGGCATGCCTCAGGATGAGTCACACGTATAGTACGTTCTGGATTGTTCACGATCTCCTAGGTTCGACCCATGTTTCTTTTAGTGTTTATTTATGTGTGGCGGATGATTGAGAGGTCGAGTTCGGTTGCTGACCCCTGGTGTGCCACTTTTACCATTGCCCTTAGTGTGTGTTGTGTGTGATTTTCCTTTTTGACTAACAACTGAAGTTTGAATTTCTAAATTGTTCGCAAAATGTTTTGAAAATGAAACGCACCTATTCTTTAAACATTAAACTTGTTCAATTAAAAAGGGCAATGGACTGTTACTTGTTTTAGAAATGAGAGTGTGTGGAAAACATATTTTATATAATTTAGTTCAAACCTGGAATTGATAAACTCTTTATTTATTGGTATGTGCATTGGGAATAGAAATAGTCGGGCCTACCTACTGAGTTTTAATACTCACGCCTATAGTGTTTTCTTGTTTTTAGTTCTGTTGCAGGTTCCAGATTCAGTTGTTCGCCTAGAGCGATGTTGTTTGTGGTATTGGAGAGTGACCCATGCGGTCACCTGGAGTTTGGATCGTGGTCAGGTTAGTAGTGGTGTTGGTTGCCTTTTCTTTATTCATTTTGTTGTTTAGTTTTATTTCCCGCTGTTTAGTTTATTTTTCATTTGGGCCAAATCGTTCCCACCTGTTTACTTTTGATGCCCGGCACTCGTTGCCAGCCCGTGGGGATGGGGAACGCCCCTCGGGCCATGTCGCGGGCCGGCTCGGGTGACCGGTTCAGGGTCGACCCAGGTTGGTTCGTGACAAAATGGTATCAGAGGGTGGTTTTTGTTATTTGGGATGTCCGGTAGATGGAGATTAGGATTGTCGGGACTTGAGAGGTAGGTACGGGAAGGACGTCATGAACCCTTGCCCGTTCTGCACCTCGAGTCGCCAGGGATAGTCCGGGAATCAAGTCTTTGTTTCGTTTTGGATTGTTTTGGATTAAGGGATGACAACAGAGGTAAGCCGATGTTACATCGTGATTTCACATGGAGTAGTGACCCATGTGGATTCTGGGTACATGGTTTGAATTCCTCCTAGTGGTCGACGCCTACTTGGGACATGGCCCACTACCATGTCACCAGGTTATGCGTGACTACTAGTCCCTCACTGCGGCGTTTGATGCAATTTAAGTTTCGTTTTTGTTCTGGTTGGTGTTAGTGCATTTTTGGAAATGGAAAAAAAGGGGTTTCGAAAATGAGACTAATTTCTTTTAAAGGACTTTAAATTTATGAAAGGGTTTTTAAAAACTAAAAGCATTTGGTTTGGAAAACTGATGTTTGCTTTGAAATAGGTCACGATCGGTTTGGGGTGAAACCTCAGGTACTCCTTATGGACATTTGCACATGTGAGAAGATGCGTGGAAAGTGCACGTTGGTGCGTATGAATGAAAGTGGTTGAATACATGTGCAACGGTTCATGAGATTACCTGAGTGTGTTTGAAATTTAAGGATTGACCTTGTTTTGTAAATTGGTTTTTAAAGAGGAAAATGGTTTTGGAATGTGGTCTTGAAGGAAAGCAGTTTTGAAAAAAAGGGGTGTTTTTGGAATTTAAAATGGAACGAGAATTTTGGATAGAGAATTTTGGGTTGTGTTTGTGGTTGTTTGGTTTTTGAGCTGGTCATTTTTGGATGATGGTGTTTTCAATGATATTGATTTGATTTGATGTGGGTTTCGGCTTGGTGTTTTATACGTTGTTCAGAAATGCCGCCCTGAAAGGTCCCCAGAGGTTTGATGAGCCATGCTCAGTTTTTGGTCCTTCTTGGACGTTGTCCATACTTCATGATGATTGGAGTCTGTTAGAGATAGTGCAGTGGCTTGAAGGGGTCGACCTCGTCTTCAGGGTATTGGGAACTCCCGAAGCTGTTAAAGTGTAGGCGTTTTGGTCCTGTTCGAAGGTCCAGCTCTGGACGAGTGGGATTTGTTCGCCCCGCCATTGCTGCAAGTTGGGATGATGTAGTATATCTTTAATGCCATCTTCGTACGATGGTTTATACTTGTGGAGGTGAAGATGATGAAAATGAAAGAGTTCATACGTGTTCAACATGGCCAGAAGACGGTGAAAGCATATGTTGAACATTTCAAGGATTTTATGTCTCTTTTTTTTTCGGGTGTAGTGTCGCAGGGCTGGATGAAGACTTCTCCTTTTATCAGGGGTCTTCGTCCAGAGATCAAAGAGCAGGTCTTCCTTTCTAAGGACCATCACTTTGAGAAGCTGGTGGGTGAGGTGTTCTTAGTTGAGTTGGTCTTCTGAGAGGAGATGTTTGACAACCTAGCATATCCAGTTGTTCGTCAAGGTTTCCCATCTAGCGAGCAGAGTGTGCCAGAGGGACCTATTCCTAAAGAGTTCTCTTCAATGGCTCTAACTTCCAGTTCGTCGGACCGTCTAATGGTGTACCGTCAGTATGGACGTTTGGGGCATACAAGCCATCATGTGACACCCCTTTGAGGACGTGCCATCATTACAGGTGTCTAGGTCATCTAGAGAAGTTTGTGGGATGCGTCGCTTGAAAATGACGCTACGACTGAAGATTTCTGGTGCCTGACTGTGAGGCAGGAGATGCTTCAGCCATCAGAGCCCCAGCCAAAGGTCTTGGGGTGAAGCTCGTGCGCAGTCAGGAGTCGTCGGGGGTGTGACGCCTCAGTTCGGGTTTCGTGATCCGTGTTAGAAACAGAACATTTAAAGCCCTTTGGTTCTCGTCTTTCCACTGTTAAAGTGTTGGCATTATTGTAGGTTCATTGTGTCGTTGTAAGGTTGGGGATGAACGCGTTCATTTGTAATCCAAACAATCTTGTTTGTCGGATTATGGTGTTCTGGGTCATGCGTTTTCCTTTTCTTAAAAGTATGTTTGGACCTTGCGTGGGTTAATCTTGGTTTAGCGGTGTTCGTTTGGATATATAAATGGTTGTGGAGGGGTACATGTTTGCGGTAATGCTCGAGTTTACTTCATGGGTTAAGTTTATCTCAGAGGTTTCTTTCTTGTGTTCAGGATTTTGGTCTATGTCTAGAGTTCCAAGTTTTAGCAGAGGTGTTTTTTTGCTCGTGCTATAAAGGTTAGTTTGGGAGTTCCCGCGTCGCCCCCCCCCCTTCCCGAGGTGGTATGGTCGAGTGTTAAATTTTCACACTAGTTGAGTTCTTGTGGTGGGGAGAACCCTCTCGTGTTCTCCTATTCTTTTATGTTGTGGTCTCTCTTGATTTTATTTGGGCATGGATTCTTGTTTGGTCCATCGTTTGACTCGGTGACTTTCTGGGGGCAGAAAGTGTTTGTGGTGGGGAGAATTGTCACACCCTGACCTTTAATTCGTTTTTATTTATTTAATTCTTGGATTCGGGTTCTCGCGCCAATGTTCGGGATAGGTCCCGACTTAAAATTTTTCATCGTTTAATGTTCTTGGTAAGTTTCAGACCCGTGCACGGGCACTATGTGGTAAGCAATGACAGTGGATCGCCCCAAGTGCTTGTGCAGGTGCCCAAGCGGACCGTGTTGAGGCGCGCTTTTTGCGTGCACTTTTTCTTTAGGCTGTGCGTTGAGCGTGCGAGTACCTGGTTCTTATAGTTTGGTAATTAAATGTAGTGTTTTAAAAATAATGTTGTTGATGACAAAAATATTATGTTATTATTATTATTATTATTAAATTTATTATTTGTGTTGTTTGTCAATCTAGTTTTATTATTATTATTATTATCTTAATTATTGCAATTTTATTGGTATTATTTTTCTGGTCTCATTGTTATTGTTATTTTTAGTCTTATTGTTATAATTAGTTCCCTTAAAAAAAAGGGCTAGAACCCTAGCCCCCGGAGCCTCCCCCCTTTTTTCCCCCCTTCCATTCTTGCGCCGCCCGCGCCTTCACCCTCCGCCCCAAGCGCACCCGCCGCCGCCTGCTCTCCCTATCTTCTCCTGCGCGACCCCCTCCCCCTCTTCTTCCCACCGCCGTTGCCCCCTGCACTCCAGGCCGTCGCCCCTTCACCCTCCAACCGACCTTCTCCGGCCGCGCCTCCTCCGGCCTCGCCCTCGCCCCTGCACTTCATGCCGCCTCCCCAGTCCGACCGCCCCCCATCCGGCCGCCTCCTCCTACCGGCGATGCCCCGTCCGGCCTCCCCGTCACTCCCCACGCCGTCCCGATGGCGCACCCCGGCCTCCGCGCCGACCCCCCCTGCTGTCTCGGCTCCCTCAGCAGCTCCCCGGCCGACGCTTCCGGCGAACCCCCGTCGCAGGCCAGCGGCCTCCGGCCCTTCTCGCGCCCCTGCCGACCCTACCGGCGAGGCCGCCGCTGACCAGCAGCCTCCGACACGATCGCAGCACCTCCGCCTCCCCTCCAGTGTGTGGATTCATCTTTTTTGGTGTTTTGTTCCTCTATTATTGCATTATTCTTTCAAATTTGGGGAAAAAAAATCCTTCTGTTCATTTTAGATTCTGTTTGTTTTTATCTTAGTTTTAGATGCACGCTCTGTCCGCAAGGTGTTGCTCCTCATTCCATTGATGTTTGTCACGCTCGCCCTTCTTTGAGGTAGGCTAATCCGCTTACTCCTTTCCAAATAAGTCCATTTGATGCTTTCATGTCGTTAATTAATTCATTTGCTTGATTCGTGCCTTTGCAAGTTAATTGGTCAATATGTTTTGATGATTTCAAGTTTGTTTAAATCTACAATTGTGTTCTTTGTTTTTATTTTGTGGTGCGTTAGATGTTTTAAAGTGGTTTGGGTTTCTCTTTGTAAAATCGTTTTATAAATTTTAGTGTTTTGGGAAATAATGTAGATGGTGTGTTTTTCATTCTGGTCTTGTTTTGGTTACTTTATAGAAGTGTTTAATCAATTTGTTATTGGGTGTGAATTATATTTTTTTAAGGTGGTGAACATGTGTAAGTGCTGCGAACATTTCTTTTGAAAGCGGTGATGTTTTGTGTGTGCAAATGGGTGCGTTGTTTTATAAAATGTTTTATGGGTTGGTTGTTAGGTGTTGAGTCATGTTTTGGTGTGAAAATGTTGTGTGTTTTATTTTAAAGTGCTTTCTTATGTGAAATTGAGTATGATTTGATGTGAACCTTGGTTTCACCATCCGCAAATGTTTTATAAGTTATTCAAATGGTTTATTTCTTAAATCATGTGGTGTGTATGATATTTGAAAAGTGGTTAGTGTGTCTAAAGGTCGCGATTAGATTCAAATATAGAGTTTGGTTCTGTTTTGATACGTGCTTTGGATGAGATATTTTCCAAACGTGTCTAGCTGGTTATTTTGCGTTGTTTGTTCATTTGGATTGTTTTAAGTCGGTGTTTACGTATTTCGGTTATCTTTGCGGTTGTAGCGTGTTGGAAAGGTCTTTCCACACTCATTCGATCGTCATCTGGCGTGCACGCTTGCGCGCCCATGCGAGGCGCGTTGCGCCGTTGTGTTTGGACTGCGAGTCGAGGTAGGTCCCCCATTGCACTCACCCTTAAATTTAGAATTTATTAATTGATTGATGTTTTTGTTAATTTTAATGAATGATAAATAATATTAGATAATTAAATTTTAAGTGATTATTAATTGTGAAATGAACTGTTTATTTTATACCGAACACCTGGAGCATTTTCTTGACGGGCGGACACCCAATTTTGAAAGAGTGCCCGTTTGGCCTTTAAACATAATTCACGGAACATCAAATGTGCTTCTAGTTTTAAAGATAAATAATTTCTTCTGAACAATTGTTTTGAGTTTTTTTTTGAGAAAAGAGGTTTTACTTTAAAATTGGTGAAGGCCCGTTTGGCACTTTAATGAAATGGATTATCTTGGAAATCCCACTCGGGGGTGATCTTTGGTGTGCGTTGTTTGCGTGAGCTGTACGTGATGTTTGTGCATCGTGACTGATTTATTTACATTGTAGACGCACCCCCTTTTTATTGCTTGTGATGACATGGGAACCTGGCATATTGAGTGAATTTTCTGAGAACGATTGCTGCACTAGTTTAGACCACGCACTGGCTAGTGGCCCCATAGCAGGGGAATACTGAGTTATTGCTGCTATGGGGATTGAGCCCCTCGGTTAGGCCATGCAGGGCTATGCCGGGTAGTATTATGGGCGTTATGACGTCATCGAGTTATGGCATGCCTCAGGATGAGTCACACGTATAGTACGTTCTGGATTGTTCACGATCTCCTAGGTTCGACCCATGTTTCTTTTAGTGTTTATTTATGTGTGGCGGATGATTGAGAGGTCGAGTTCGGTTGCTGACCCCTGGTGTGCCACTTTTACCATTGCCCTTAGTGTGTGTTGTGTGTGATTTTCCTTTTTGACTAACAACTGAAGTTTGAATTTCTAAATTGTTCGCAAAATGTTTTGAAAATGAAACGCACCTATTCTTTAAACATTAAACTTGTTCAATTAAAAAGGGCAATGGACTGTTACTTGTTTTAGAAATGAGAGTGTGTGGAAAACATATTTTATATAATTTAGTTCAAACCTGGAATTGATAAACTCTTTATTTATTGGTATGTCCATTGGGAATAGAAATAGTCGGGCCTACCTACTGAGTTTTAATACTCACGCCTATAGTGTTTTCTTGTTTTTAGTTCTGTTGCAGGTTCCATATTCAGTTGTTCGCCTAGAGCGATGTTGTTTGTGGTATTGGAGAGTGACCCATGGGGTCACCCGGAGTTTGGATCGTGGTCAGGTTAGTAGTGGTGTTGGTTTCTTTTTCTTTATTCATTTTGTTGTTTAGTTTTATTTCCCGCTGTTTAGTTTATTTTTCATTTGGGCCAAATCGTTCCCACCTGTTTACTTTTGATGCCCGACACTCGTTGCCAGCCCGTGGGGATGGGGAACGCCCCTCAGGCCATGTCGCGGGCCGGCTCGGGTGACCGGTTCAGGGTCGACCCAGGTTGGTTCGTGACAGCTACATCAAGATAACCATCATACTGATCTATATCCTGATCACCTACCATCATAAATAATTTCCAAGAACAATAAAATAATCATAGAACATGAAATATTTCATTTTTCTTCCTAACAGTAACCACTATTATTTTATAGCTTGATTTACCCATGAGAAAGAAACAAATTCTATAAAAATCACTCTAAAATAATAATAATCCATCCAAAGAAAGATTAAGTATGGAATAATTATAATATATCCTTATTAGATCATGATTAAAGTCAAGAAGTTTTGTTATTTATGTGCACAAATAGAACAAAAATATCTTTAAATTCATTAATAAGGAAAATACCCTTTCCAATTTGAATACCACTATTAAAAATTGAAGTGTTTAGAATATTAGGAAAATAATTTTATTTGAAAATAAATATGGATAATTGAAAAGTAATCTTCAAACCATTCACCAGTCATGACAGTGTAATATTTTTTTCATGCCATAAAAATCGAAATAGAGATTTTATTTAAAACGTTTGAAAAAAGTACATTGTTCAGAAAATGAAAAGAAGATTCTTTTTAAATTTTTTTATAAAAATTAAAACATGGGAAAAATAAATTTAAAAAATCATTTTATAATATTCAAAAACATTATTTGAAACATTTTAGAAAACAAGGATGTGAAAGAAAAAGGCTTTCTGACTAAAAGATAAGAAATAAGGTTGAATTTTCTTAAAAATAGTTTTTGAATCTTTTGAGTACCAAAGTGAGAAATATGGCACTAAACCATCAAAATTAAAACAATATATAGAGGATATGAATCATTAAACGGGTTTATCATATAAGGATCATATAATTTTATAAATGGAAATTCAAGCATTAACAATCCCAATTAAAATGGGATTGAAACATATACCCCTTACCAATTTGGTAACTTTTGAATCACAAGCCCCATGAAAGAATAACTTCAAATGAAAACATAAATATCATGAACATAAGAATAATAATCATATAAAATTTCAAAGGGGAAGTATATACACCTCATAAAATAATACAGGTTCATAACATAAATGGATATCCCAAAGAAATAAAATTTGAGACAAATAACCCTTACAAAGATCATATTATTAAATTAAGAATTAATCAATTGAATGATTATGTGTAACACATGTAAACAAAAAAAAAGTTTAAATATATTATAAATCAAACAGAAGTCATTTCACACATAATATTGGAATAATATAATAAATAAATAAGTCATATAACAAAATTAAAGAAGATTGAGTTAAGAAACACTTACCACTTGGTTACCTTCATGTCAAACCTCCGTGGACAACATAATTTGAATTAATGATTAATATACTATTAATATTGAAGTATTCATGATATAAAATTTAAACAGGGAATTATATACACCATATAAAATAAATTTGGTGCATAACAAAAAAATATTCTTTAATGAAGGGAAAATGAGATGAAATCCCTTTCCTCAAGCCAAGACTTTCTATGTATATCCTTTAAATATGAATAATAAATTTATAGAAATTATTTAATTTTTAAATAAAATTTATAGGATTAATAATTTATCATTATTATTTTTTCATTTATTTCAATGATAAATTTAATTAATTAATTAGTTTAGTTTATGTCTAGTGTTTTGAGGATTTTAGGTTCATAAATTCAAAATGAAATTACTATATTGACTGTGGTCAAATTGGTCATTGTTAAATCATATCAAGAATAAAAATCATGACATAATTATTATTTTTATACAGTAATTATACTTTAAAAAACCATTAATGTTAGTTATGTTAAATGAATTAGGTTACAATTAAGAAGACGGTAGGTTGTACGTATACATGAATAATGATTCCATTTTTCAATGAACATGAGGGAAATAAGGTAAGAATTATTTTATAATTTAATAATTATTATTTTATCTAAAATATCACATTATATTTTTAAATAATCTTATATTATCCATCCATGTGACGCGGTTACAAAAAACAAATCACGTTGCTTCATGGAGGTGGTAATCCACATGTATGCACAAATGATGTTATCATTTTTCAATGGATGGAAAGGTAAGAAAATAGTTTTTGTATTATATTTACATAATTATAGTTATTTCATTAATAATATGTATATATATATATATATATATATATATTAAATACATCATTATAACCATCCGTGAGTAGTAGTGATGGAAAAAAAATTAAATTGATTCGTGTTGTGGTAGATCTCCGTACACATGAACAATGGTTTAATTTCCGATTTTAAAGATAAAAAATATATATTACGGTTAATAAATTAAAATAATAACATAAAATTATACGGGGATACTTATGTTATTATATCATATTGTTTTTAATAGTTTTCAATGATGTATAAGAAGAAATATTACTAAAATATTAGGTTAAAATCTATAAACTTTCTTCTAACCACCACCTTTGATTTATAAGTTAATCAATGTAATATTGGTATGATGAACAAAACAAGACCCATATAAATTTTTGAGGGATTTTATTAATGTATTGTTTCATTTCATTCATAGATTTCTTTTTTCTTTACGTGTGGAGAGGAGAGGGTGTTTATAAGTGAGTGAGGGGAAATTTTGGAAATACATGAAATATTATAAAATAATATTTGACTAAATCATATCACATGGTTCCAAAAATAACATGGATTAAAATATAAGGCTTATATAGGATTATATTCTATTTAAAATGTTATATTTCATATTAACCACTTTGTTAATTATTTTTAACCTTGACTGTTTTAAAAACTTTTTCAATCTAATGGGTTATAAATTCGCTTATAAGTTAAAAATTGGATCATAAATGCCCAAGGGAAAAAGTTTATGACCATTTATAATAATAATTATTCTCTTGAAAAACTTTTATGATTTTTTAAAGAAATTAAATAAATATTATATAACATAAAGTTTCATTAATGTCATTTTAATAACGATTGACATGTTTTAATTTTAAAAACATCAATACAGGTATTTAATTAGAATATAATCCACATAATCATAAATATAAAATATTATTAATCATAAAATTCACATCAAACCATAATTAATCCAAAAAATGTAAATTTTTATGTTTTCTAAATCATTTAATTTGATTTTTATACTACTTACACAAGCACAGTCATGTCATTATATAAGAATTTAAGGAAATTATATAATCACTAAAAATTTAAAATAAATTCACTTCATAAAAAAATTTAATTATTCAAATTATAACCTTTATTATTCATTAAAAACATATTTTAATCCTCATGTAAACACATAAGATAAATTTAAAAGAAATAGAGTGATATTTTTATATTATTTGCTGAAATTAATATATAAGTCACTTTCAAAGATAAATGGCACAAAATTTCCCTAAATTAGATTATTGGATGATTATGGTTGAAAAAAATCAAAAAATATATTAAAGAAAAGTGTTATGGTTTTTAGGCCTTGTAACATTTTCATAACCTTAATTACTTGATTTTCCATTTCCTAGGCGACAAATATTTACCATGATTACTATTGATAATGATAAAAAATAAAAGAGACATATTTACCAAATTTGTTCCTAGTTATCTAAAATATGGGATAAATTGTTAAATTTTAAATTCTTAGAAGTGTAATAAATCAATTTCAATATGAATACGTAAATCAAAATAAAAATCTTTTTTTGAATAATGTGTTTTAAGCCAAAAAAGAACTTATACAAAAATAAGGTATAATGATAATTCAAATGTTAGTAATTATTTTATATCTAATTAAATAATTATTATTTGAATTTAGTATAAATTTTAATGAATATTGGTTTTTTTTAATGAAAATAAATTTCACTTTTTCAATATGGCATTTTTCACTATTTATGAAAAAATAAATATTTTCAGAAAAATCTCAAAATTTCACTAAAAGAAATTTTGAAATGATGATTTCGAAAATGATATTATATTAATCATATAAAATTTCATAATTTTAAATAAATTAATTATAATATCCAATATTAAAAATAAATAAAACCCATTTTTTACATAAAATATATTTTTAAAGAATAAAACGACTTTACAAAGAAGTGAGTCCTTATTTTTAATAATCAATAAATAAATTTGTATTTAGTAAGAATATTATATATATATTTAGTAATTTTTTAACTCTAATTCATATCCTCCAATTCAACTACTAGGTTAAATCATCCTTATTTAAATAATAATATTTCATGGTCTATTTAAGCTCAGTGTTGCATGTTGTATATGTTATCGAACATAGCGTCCTTTTAAAATCTCAGGGTGTTAAATTATCCCCCCATTTAATAAATTTCATTCTTGAAATTTCATCTCTATCTTTGCAATATAGGTTTTGAAATTTAAAAATACCATTTTTGAAAACCCACATTATAAAATGGGTTAATAAAACATCTCCTGAAAATAAGAAAAGGGAAATATAAAGGCTCTCTAGAATGACACGTAACTGGGTTTCAAATAGAATTAAAATAGTGGGAAGTGGAAACATGGAAATATACGAAAACTTCAATATCCAAATAATAATTATCATTACCCGACTCCCCGAGCCATGATCCTTTTCATCCGACCCCATGGGTCTCCTACAATACCTTGGTTTCCTTCACAACACACTGTAGACTATTACTCACTAGGGTCGCTTATCAGACTAATGAATGTCTCCACATGCCAACGCATGTCCTTTACAGTGTGCTTTGTCCTCACTCATACACACCCTGGGAAACTTCCCAGAAGATCACCTATCCTGATTACTACTCCAGGACAAGCATGCTTAACTGTGGAGTTCTAAATAGGTAGGCTCTCGAAAAGAAAGGTGCACCTTGTTGACCTGGGTAGTAACATTTAGCCTTTTAAGTATCACTTTTCCAGGGGTGTTACATTATCCACCCCTTTAAAGCACAACTCCCTTATTGTGGACCACAATCCTCAAACCCAGGCAGTACCTAAGCACTTCCAGCTGGGTATTGGCTCTGATACCATTTGTCACGAACCGCCTCCCCGGGCCATTAACCTTTTCATCTGACCCCATGGGTCTCCTATAATACCTTGGTTGCCTTCATAGCACACCATAGGCTATTAATCACTAGGATTTCTTATCAAACTAATAACTGTCTTCACAGGCCAACACATGTCCTTTCCAGTGTGCTTTTTCCCCACTCACACACACCCTAGGAAACTTCCCAGAAGGTCACCCATCCTGATTACTACTCCAATCCAAGCATGCTTAAATGTGGAGTTCTAAACAGGTAGACTCCCGAAAAGAAAGGTGCACCTTGTTGACATGGGTAGTAACATTTAGCCTTTTAAGTCTCATTTTTCTAGGGGTGTTACAATGATGGATACTGATAAAGAACATTGATCACAAGAAAGCAAATGATCATGGGAAAGTGAATAACCACAAAACCATAAACTGATGAGGTGTGAAAAAGTTCATCGATTTAGAAGAGATGATGTAATAATATATAATTTATATTTCAAGATCCTTTTATAGAGTCTTATAAAGTAATTTACCCTATAGACTAAGAATTCAAGGAAATATAAAATATAATTTCATTATTTAATCAATTTCCACCACAATCTCATTTTCCTTAAATGATGAGTATTCGAGAAGAAATTTTCATGCTCAAAGCACTAAAATCAACTTAGATAGGACACATAATCAAAAATAGGATAATAAGATATTACTGTTTTCTTTAAATATTAACCAAAATTGAAATGGTTAGAACAAGTTAAGATACTACCCAAAATGAACAAAACTTCATAGAAAGAAATAATATATTAATCTAAAAAAGTTGAAAATACCAAAAAATGTTCAACATAGATCATTCCATAAATAAATAATATTATATCCTAATTAACCATAATAAACTCAACATTAAATAAGTTTTTAACCTTAAATACTTTCCCATACCATTAAGCTTACATTCCAAAAAAATGTAATAGCATTATTTTTAAATAATAATTCATGTTAAACCTAAGGGTTACATATACTTCTACCCAATAAAACGTCTTCTTAAACATCATTAATCACCTCAAAATACCATAAAATAAAACCTAAATGGGTTTTAAATTCATAACTTATGATCAAATTTAAACTTATTAACTCATGGGGGGTATATATAACTCTATCTTAACCTCATATGAAAACATCTTAATCTATAATGTTATATAAACACTCCTATGATGCCAACTATAATAGCTCAAAACATTCATTCCTCAGTCCAGTGCTAAAACATAATCATTATATTTATAGATTTGATTGTGATAAAGATGACCCATATTTAACCCTTGAAAACATATAACATCAAAATTAAATACATGATCACTAACATACCCAATGACCTTTTTGGTTTAGATTTTTAGAGAATTTGGACAAACACATACATAAAAACTTGGATACCTAAACAATTTTTTTTAAAAATATATACCATCTAATAATAATTTATTTACATATAGTAACCATATTAGTCATAAAATACATAAAAACATTATTCAAAACCTTAAAAAATAGAAAATAAATAAGGGTGAGATCGAATGTTCAGTAAGGGCAAATATAATCATTAAAAATTAAATGTCATCAGTGAACATAAAATGAGTATAAGGGTATGATGACATAATAAAAATGAATGATCATTGAATAAGATAATTCATACCCATAAAAATAATAATCATAAAAAATGGGACATGGCATAAATTATTAATATATTACAAGATTCATATAAGTAAATAATCATGATTTATGTGAAAAAAATTACTTAAGTATTGTATCCATTAAAACTCGATGAAATCGTAAATAAAATATATTGGTAACTTGAAAAATCATTTTAATATCACTCTTAAAATCACCATTAAAAATTTAATAACCTAACTAGAAAATTAAAATAATGAATTTGGAGAAAAGTATAACTGGTTAACTCTATCCCATTAATCAATTCATTGGATAGCTATATCATGATCACCCATCATCATGAGCTATATCAGGATCAAAAGTAGTCATAAAATATGTCCATGAGGCATAAGATAATAATAACACATAAAATATTTTATTTTTGATCACAACCACAACCACTATTCTTTCATAGCTTAATTTACTCATGGAAAAGAAATGGGTTTCATGTTAATCTCTTTTAAACAATCGTAATCCGTCTAAAGAAAGAATACGAATGGTATCATTATAACATATCCCTAAAGGATCATATGTAATGTCAAGGTTTATAGTAACTGGTGAATAAAATTACCATAAAAATATCAATAAAAACATTCTTGAGTAAAATACAATTTCCACTTTTAAAATCACTTCTAAAAAATAAAAATGTCTTAAATATTAGAGATTCTATTCAAACCTTCGGTAAAAAGTACCATGTTAAGAAAAATATTAGAATATTATTTTCAAACATTTTTGTAAAAAATTAAAATTAGGTCAAAATGAATTTAAAAAATCATTGAATAATATTTAAACACATTCTTGATTTTTTTTCAAAAACATGGATATAGAAGAAAATGTTTTTTTGGTTGAAAGAGCATAAATAAGGTTGAATTATCTTAAAAAAATCCTGACATATTTGGATTAAAAGGGTAGTAAGATGGTAGTAAAAAATAAAAAATAAAAAATAAATATATAATATAAGATATATTAAATGGTTTTATAAAATAAGGATAATATAATATATGTAATGCAAATTTAAGCATAAATAATCCTGATTAAAATGTGATTGAAAAACAAACACCTTACCACTTTGGTAACTTTTAAATCATAAGAACCATGAAATATTAACTTAAAATAAACTTTAAATATCCTGATAAAATTATATTCATGATATGAAATTTCAAATGTTTAGTATATACACTTTATAAAAGCATATAAGCACATAATAAAAACATATTTCATAAAGAAATAAAATTTGAGACAAATAACCCTTAGAAAGATCATATCATTGAATTAAGAATTAATTAATGGAGCAATTATGGGTGAAAAATTTAATTCTAATAAAATATGAAATACTATATAAATCAATAGAAGTTATTTTTTAGTTAATATTGGAATAATATAATCAATGAAAAAGTGATATAACCTAATGAAAGAAGATTGAGTTACGAAACCCTTACCACTTAGAAAATTTCAATTCAAATACCCTTGAATCAAATAGTTTGAATTGAAACATAAAATACCATTAATTATGAATTATTAGTGATATAACATGTATAATAGGTAGTATATACCCCAAATAATAGAAATTAGGTTCATAACTTTAAAAAATTCCACAATAAATGGAAATTGAGATGAAATCCATTACTTTGAGCCTAGAATTTCCTAATATATCTGATAAATCATGTATAATAAACTTCTATAAATTATTTAATTATTTAATAATATTTTAAAAATATTTTAATTTATCATTAGAACATTTTTTTTCATTTATTATAGTTTCATATTTAATTAAATAATTGGTTAAGTTTACAAATGGTGTTTTGAGGATGTTCGTTTCATAACTTCAAAATGACTTCAGTATGTTCACTATGGTCAATGTGTTAATTATTAAATAATATAAATAATAGTAGTAATAATAATAATGATATAATTTTAATTTTTATACATTAATTATATTTTTAAACCAACCATGAATGATGGTTATGTGAAATGAACTATGTTGCAATCATAGAGATGGTTGGTCATACGTATACATGGATAACATTATCATTTTTAAATGAACATGAGGGAAATAAGGTAAGTGCTATTTTATATTTAAATAATCATTATTATATAAAAAATATAAAATTATATCTTTATATTAAATAATATTTATTATCCAAGTGACGTGGTGATGAAAAATGAATTTAGTCACTTCATGATAGTGGTAATCCATATGTATGCACGAACATTGTTAACATTTTTAAATGGATTGAAATATATGAAAATATATAATATATTATCTTTATATAATTATAATTATGTCATCAATACTATATATATTCATTAAATACATCCTTATAACCAGTCATGAGAGGTGGTGATGTAAAATGAATTACATCAGTCTGCGAGGCGACACTCCACCATATACATGAATGGTTTCGTCCACCATTTGATGGAACAAAGAAATTTATTTATGTTAATAAATTAAATTAAAAACATATCAATATATTTTATAAAATTATTTTATTATATCACAATTTATAGAAGTGTTTTTAAGGAGATAGAAGAAGAAATAATAATAAAACATTCTGTTAAAAGATATTCCTTTTCTTCAAACAACCTCTTTTTCTTTATAACTAAATCCTTATAAAGTTGGAATTATGAAAAAAATAATACATATAATAAATATTAATGGATTTTATAAAGGTATTTGGGATGATATTGGAATGAAAAAACTTGAACTTTAAGTGTAGAGAGGAGTGGAGAGGGGGTGTATTTTTATCAGTGAGAGAGGGGCTCTTTTGGAATACATGGAATATTATAAAATAATAAGTGTCTAAATCATGTAAAAAATGGTTCCAAAATTAAATTGATTCAAATATAAGAAATAAAGTTCTTAATATAATAATAAAATCAAATTTATATGGGTTTATATATCATTTTAAAAATTACCTTTTGGATTAACCTCTTCATTAACCATTCCTAACCTTAACCGCAATAATAAATTTTTCAATCTTAAAGAGTTATAAATTTACATATAAGTTAAAAATTGGACAATAATTGGACAACGTATGAAATTTATGACCATTTTACCATAATTTTCTAATTTTAATATTTTTATAATTTTTAAAATAATTTAATAAAATACTATAAAACATAAAATTTCATTAATGTCATTCAAAATTTTTCACATGTTTAGTCTTTAAAAACATAAATGTTGATATATAGTTTTAATATAAACCAATTAACCATCAATTATATATTATTATTAATCATATAATTCGTTTGATACCATAATTCATCTAAATAATATATTGTTTTTGTTTTTAAAATCATTTACATTGATTTTTTTACTGCTTGCCCAAGAATCGTGTTAACATTGTTTACATGATTAAGGAAATTATATAATCCATAATATCTAGAAACTAATCAAAAAAATAATAATAATTATTCTTAAAATAACCTTTATAAAAAATTCAAAACTTATTTGTATACACATTTGAACATATAAGATATATTTAAAATCTAGATAGTGGCATTTTTTATTTTTTACTTAAACTAATAAATATGTCATTTTCAAAGATAAATGGAACCAAATTACTATAAAATATAATCTTATATGATTATGTTCTATGAACACACATAAAATATATTAAATTCATGTTTTATTCTTATTTGTATGTCTTATCATATTATTTTTAACCTCAAACACCCGACTTACCCTTACCAATGTGACATATATTTATTAGGGATTACTATTGTGAATGAACAAAATTAAAAGGGGCCTATTTACCAAAATTTGTTATCTTGATTAAAAAAATGGCATAAATTTTCCAATATTATATTCCTATAAGAGTAATAAATCCATTTTAATATAAATGTGTAAAATGCAATGAAAAATAATTTTCAGAAAAATGTGTTTTAAGCCCAAAAATGAACTTATACTAAATTTTGGTATATTTTTGAATTAAATGTAACTAATTAGATTATATATAATTAAATAAGACTCATGTTAATTTAAGATAAACGTTAATTCATAATATTATTTTTTAATGAATATAAATTACTGTTTTAAAAAAATGCTATTTTCACTATTCACTAAAAAATTCAATATTTTCAGAAAAAACAACAAATTTCACCATAAGATAAATTCGATATAAATATTTAAAAAATTATATTATTTTTATCAAATATTTTTTTCTATTTCTATAAAATAATTATAATATTCATTGAAAAATCTATTTTTGAAGAAAATATATTTTTAAAGAATAAAATGAATTTACTAAAAAGTAGGGGCTTATTTTTTTATAATTAACCAATAATTATATATTAAGTAAGACCCTTATATATCAATATTATAATTTGGTTACTCTTATTAATATCCACCAATTCACTGGCTAGGTTATATTAGTCAAATTATAAATAATATTATTTTATGGTTCATTTAAACTTGGTGTTGCATGTTGTATATGTTATCGAACATTACACTCTTTTAAAATCTAGGGGTGTTACAAATGATCTTTATTAGGATGTGAAATTCATGGATTATACAATATAAATCTGTTTATCAATGCTAGTGGATTTTCTCAAGCATCATCTTGATAACAACCACACCATATTACACAAGTGTAAGGTCACTGTATTACATAAGTGATCAATGCACCATACCATTACACTTTTTTATAAAAGAATCTGACAATATCTTTTGTAGGTCCTTCATTATTACCTTGAATTTGACCATCTATATTTTATATGGATGCATCTACACCCATAAACTAATCTCTTCCTCAAATAATATTATCTTTGAATACCTCAAATTATTCAAATAAATCACAAAAAACTCAACCACTGAATTTATACATCTTCCACTTATTTTCAATATATCATATAAAAACTCAAATAAAATCTTCTTCTTAGAATCATCACTATAATCTTAGGTATAAAAAATAATCACTTCACACATGAACATGAATTCAGGAACTTCATATTCTTATTCCTATTCTTTGAAACCCATTTTTCGTATATCTTTAGAATGAGTTTAGATTTTTGTTCTTATTTTATATAACCTACAAAGATTCTTCTTCTTCTTATTTGAGAGATCATATGGTTCACTCTATTCACTTATATACATCTATATTCACTTTATTTCTATAGAGATTATTTTATTTTCTATATCTCACCATATTCCTTTAGTTTCATACTCAATCAATGCATGGGGTCTTCTCAATTTCCCATAAAATGGAAAATTTTCCAGGAATGCATGCACACCAAAAAAATCGCACAAACAACCATTTTGCTCTGCCAAAATATATATGATCAAAGAATATACTCCTTTTAAGAAACTTATTGTCTCCATTTTAAATATTATAATACCTTTAGTTTATTCTTTATTATTTTAAAATTCTCTTATAATTTTTTTATTCTTCTATGGAATCAACTTTTTATTGTTCTTAAAAATATACCACTGTAAAAACCACACGTTAATCTTCAAAGATGATTTAAAATGTGTAGTATATCATCTTATAGAATAAAAATTTTCTTTATAGAATGATATGTTTTTATAATATAGTAGACTCTATAAGAAATTATTACTTTTAGAACACTTTACTACACTCTTATTATTTATCTTTGTCAACTAGATCACATTAAAGATGATTTAAACACTGGAAAATAGGTCAATATTCAATAAAACTTTATCTGTATTATTCTAGAAAGTTCAATTTATTTATTAATATGTTTATTAACATGATATTCTTGAATTTAATGCTTCTATCATGTCATAAATAAGAATTTATAGTATTTTTAATACTTATCTACAACATCTATAGATATTGTTTTTCATTAGAATTAAATAATTCTAGAATCATTATTTTTCATAATTTTAAAAATCACTCAAATTAATTTTAATATTTATATTCTCTTCGTTCAATTCTATGATCTATATATCATAACTTAAGACTAGTCACACATTTATTTATTTGATGTTTTAATCCATAAATTTCAGTTCAAGCATTATCACAAATTAACTTCCACATTAAATAATTAAATCTAAAATATACTAGATTTTAAATAAATCATATGAAATTTTGAAGTCATAAATTCTTTGAAGTCATATAAGTTTTCCTATGGGTGACACAATATCATATGAATTTAACATTTTATAGTCTTTATATTGAACATTGGATCAAATTCATACATTAATTACAAATACACATTATGAATTCTTGTAACTAAAAAGAGTCACATGATGAAGTATTATGATGGAACTTAAAGTAATATGTTCAGATAAATATATTTCAATTATTTCATACAATCCATTGAAGTTGTATAATGTAATTGGAGTCTTATGATCTATACAGAATTCATACCATCTCCTTAAAGAATTATAAAATATACTTGGTCATATGGACTACCTCAAAAGTAATATGATATTCTCGATGTATCATGGTTAAAAGATAAATGATGATGTTAGATGATCATCTAAAGAATCACGACCAAACTGAAGTCTTATGGTCTAATTCAAAGACTTATGATCTAATCAAAGTTATATGTTTCATATTTTCTTCCAAAAATTATGAATTCTTTCAAATGACTTCAAGGATATTTCAAATTAATTACAACCTTTATAAATATCCATCCAAGAGATATAAGACACTATGATCAGAAACCTTCATGCTCAATCACTCAAGGATGGATTTTCAAAAACCATATAGATTATCATCAAACATTTAACATGTTAAAAACATGTTAAATAATTATATCCAAGATGTATAGTATAGGTTTAGTATCTAGCTCCACTCATTTGTTCAAATTCAGAAGTTAATATTGAAGACAATGCTTATCTACCTTTGTAATACTTATCTTATACATTAAAACTAGATCTTCAATAGTCACTTATGTGTTTGGTATTTACTTTGAATCCATTCATTTCGGTAGTCAATAGTCATAGCTATATTACCAAACACATATGGAAAATTATCTTACAATATTTTATTGGATACTAAATTTTATTACCCAATTCCTCTTATACATATATTGACATGCTCATTTTAAAACAAATACAATACCAAACCTATGGTCACAACCTTATCCCCCTTTTTATTTTCATTTAATAATTTGAAAAAAAATATAGATCAATGTAAATATTTATCTAGTACTTTACTCTTTTAATTCCTATTTTTGATAGTAAATAAAAAGAGAGAAAAATTTCACTCCCCCTTATGGAAATTGAAGGATGGGTCTTCTCATACTTATCAAAACAAAATAACTTCCCGCTTTTCATTCTATTATATAAAGATGATAACTCATGTAACATAGTATTGTTCTATTAATATATCAACTATATGTCTACATTGGATGAAACAATGTAAAATAACAAGGTAAATTTAGACAAAAAAGTTATTTATAAAACACTCACAATGTTATATCTCTCAACATTTCACTTTATTAGGTATGTTCAATAGACTTTAAAGAAATGTGTATAAAATTGCACATCACACATAATTCAATTTTTAAGGGAATGTCCAAAACTTCATATTCAACTAATGTTCATAAGTATCTGATAGAATCACCACTTATGAAAAATCCCTCTTAAGGGATTCTATCTAAAATTGAAGACATTTAATTCCAATATATTAATAATAACCAAAGTGATTTGGGAATAAGGTAGTTTATCTTCATATTCTTAGTTGGAGTAGTGGGACTGATACTTATTTTTCAACCCAAGAATCCCCTTCTTTTATCTGACACTTTAATAACTTGTCATGCTATGTCCTCCCTTTATTTTAAAACTCTATTTTTTTTGGGAAGCACGGTCTTCCATATATTTTCAACTTTTTTTCTTATTATTAATGAACTTATTAACTTGAGAAATTAGATTAATTTATTCAATTTTAGTTTTCGCTATCTTTTTATCCTCTTCTAACTATGTTTTCTATATTACTAGAAATTAATTCTTTACATGATAATCCTTCTTTAGGCATGTTGTCTCATTCTTTGAAAATTATTTATTGGCACTAGGATTAATTGGTTATTATCATTTTTTCATCATTTGACCATGTAAAATAGTTATAAATTTTTTATCTTTATATCTATCTTATGGGAATATTTTAAATAATTATTTATATTAATTAAATTTTCTTTGTTGGGAACCGTTTAAACATATTTACTAGTTGTGTTAACCATTAATCCAATATGAGTATCTCTCTTTGGAATGGATTCACTACTTTACTCTATCCTGCCCTCTTTTAAATTAATGTTAATGGAAATTATAATATAGTCTATGGTATGGCCGTTCTTTCCATAGTATGTTAACTTCTTCTTAGTAGGTTTGAAATACTAATTATTATTTTTTCAATAACTTACCTATAGTGGATTTTTTAACAACCTTATTTATTTATTTGTTTTGGTCATCTATCAAGGTAGACATGAATTATTTATTCATATTATTTCAAGTATGTGATAGTGATATTTTCTCTTTAGTATATCTATGATATCTAGGAAGGATATTCCACCATTCATCATAAAAGTGTCCATCAATCTTTAAAAACTCATAGAAGTTTTCAAAGTAGTCATATTTTGTTCATAAGGGATTTTTTTTATTTTCAATGTTGTATGATATTTTAATAGGTTTTATACTATATTTTTATTTTCTCCCCATTCATTTAGGGCTTATATAACTTTTTAATAATATCATTATATTCCAAAAATCAGTTTATCTATGTTAAAACTTCCAATAGTACAAATATCATCAAATAAGCCAAGAATTATTATTTATAAGTGTAGTCTATCTATATTGATCTCTTTTTTTCTATGATAGAAACTAAAATTTATTGACAATATTTGTGGGAAATATTTTATGTGAAATTATCACTTTCAACCATTATGATGTGGGGTGATTTTCAGTATATTTTCCTTCAAATGTTTTATATATTATTCTTTTTTTCCATACATTTTGATAAAAAAAAACAGATTTAGAATATTCTGATTTAATAGGATAACAAGAAACCTATTTTTTTGATCTAGAGGTGAATACTTCACTAGATGACCCCAATAACATATTGACACTATTTTGGCCATTAATATATTTGATACTAATATCCAAAGTTTTGATGATAGCCCTTCTCATGTTAGATTGTTGGAAAGTTCCAGTTCTTCCTTTTAGATTTTTTAATTTGATTTCAAGATCAGGTGATTTGGGCTATGGATATTTTTATCAACTTATATGAAAATAAATTTAAAATAACATTATATTTCCATATTTTAATTTTTATCCTCATTTAATGAGCTAATTACTATTAGAGTGTAGTCAAATGCCTTGATTATTTTATCCTTGACTTCTAATTAGACTTCCTTGATACCAATAACAACTTTATATGATTCTTCTTGAGCATGTACCTTCTCCTCACTAATTATATGAATCCTTTTCATTATTATACATATAGAATTCAAATTTATATTTTCATTATAATTTATAGAGGATTCTATTTAGACTTTAGATCCTTGATTAGAGAGTTTTTTTCCATTATCTAAACAAAAGTTTTTACATTACTTCAACATTATCAAAAAAATGTGATTTCTCATCATGTAATTCTTGGATGAATTCAAATAGGTATGAGATAACTTCACAAGGGAATTTATTCATTTATTACCCAGCCTCAATATAGAGGTCTTTAATAGATCATATATTATCATCTTGTTTACAACCTGAGCTTCACTCAGTAGATTTTTTTTTTCAATATATTTATTAACACACATACCAATCTTACCACCTTTAGCTTGTGGTTGTTCCCCATTTTTTATCATCACTTTCTCAACTTCTTGGAATCCCTTTTTCTCCTATTTTTTAAGGTCTTGAAAATGATCCTAAAATATATTCTAATATAGAAAGAAGTATATTCTTCCATTGGAGTCTCTTCAAACTAAAATATGAAATTCATGTATAACTTTTAAAAACAACATGTGACAAGAAAATTTTAGAACTAAAAATAATTTTCATTTAATCTGATTTTAGTTATGATAGAATACTAGATCCATTCAAAGCGAATGTACAATCTAATACCACTTACTGTTCCCAGCGGACTATACAGACATAAGACAACCCAATAATTCATACATAAATATTACATATTATTAGATAAATATCTAAAAAATAATTATGATACATTTGGAAAATGTAATGGTTTAGAGTCATCAGATAAATGGATATAAAAATAACTTGTAAATAAAAGATAAGAATCATCACCGACAAAGTTATTCACAAATATAAAACTTCTTGGACACATCATACATAAAAAATTTCTTCATATCCACTATAAACGGAAACATAATAAAGGGTGGTCTCAGATTCCCAAAAGGGGTCAAAAAGGGAGATTTCAATAAATGATAACTTTTAATAATAACATGAGAATAAGTTTATGATAGAATGATTTTAAATTTGAAAATAATTCCCAACAATTCCTAGATTATAATCACGAGTCTTAGTATAAATCTTGGATGTTCATAAGACATGAATCATAAAGGAATGGAAGAAAATAATCCCTAAGAGAATAACATTCAAATAAGACCATGACATAAAATGATGGCATAAAGTGTGGAATAATCATAATCATAAAAATATTATTTAAATTCTAACCAATAACACATTCATTACATGTTATTCTTGGTATAACAACCCAAGTACCTACTTTGGGCTTGAGATAGCCTCTTTTGAACCCTTATTGGGCATAGGATAACCTCCCATGTACCCTTTGATATCATAAAACTTTAATATTTACTCAATTAATTTGTGGGATATGATAGATTCACCAATTACGTAATCTAATCTATTCATATGTATTCAAAAATATAATGAAAACATTTATCATTTCATCATAGCTTAACCCATATAAAAAATGGGCTTCGTAAATATTTCATCATCATAATAAATAACTATCCAGTGAAATGATAAATATGGTAACATTGGATCATACCAACAATAAATCACAATAAACATCAAAGTATGTTGTTTTAGATGATAATATATTTGAAATATTAGTGGAACATTTCTTGATAAAAATAACCTTTTCATTTGGAAATAACTTATTTAGAATATAAAAACTTATAAATTATTAAGGAAAACACTTTCTTTGAAAAAAATAAAATTTAAAGGAAATGTTAAATTATAGAGTATTAATGGTGGTGATAAAATTATTTCTTGTGGGGTATGTTAAAATAAAAATTTCATTCACACCTTTTATAAAAGGCATCTCATTCAGAAAATGACAAGAATACTCCTTTTAAATATTTTAATAAAAATTAAAAAATGTGTAAAATTAAAATTTAAAAAATCATTGTAGAATATTAAAATAATTCTTTAAATTTTTTTATAGAAAATATGGACATGGAGGTAAATACTATTGGCCAAATAGAAAAACAAGTTGGTTTTCCTTAGAAATATTCTTTCTAAATTTTGATTACATAGAGAGTGGAAAATGAAAGGAAAAATGTTAATTTATATAAATAAAAATAGAATAATAAAATAAATAATATTTATGAGATATTTTTATATAACTTCATCTTTGTAAATTGAATTTTAAAAAAATCCATGAATAATGATATTGTAACATAAAAATCTTACCTCAAGTATGACTAACTTTCTAAGCATTATAAAATAATATATGATAAATTAATTTTTTTATAATTATATACTATAATTATATTAATATCTATAATACCATATATGTTCCAGCTATAAAATTTAAACACCCATTCATTAAAAATTATTTGTTAATTTTTTTTGTTTCCAAGTGTTAATTATTTTGTTTTTCATGAAAGTTTCAATTTGGAATTTACAATCCTTTTAATTTTATCATGGTTCTATAAACTAAAAAATATTAACAATTATATTAATATCTTATATATTAATTATATATATATAAATCAAGAACTATCTAAAAAATTATATGTATAAAAATGAATTACATCATTCTTGGAGATGGTAGTCCGTACATACGTATGAACAATGTTTTCATTTTATTAATGAAAAGAAGAAAAAAAATAAGAAATATTTTATCATTATAGAATAATAATTATATCATAAAAATAATATATAATGATTAAAAAAATTAATATATCCATCAATGTGAGTTAGTGATAGAAAATAAATCATATCTTTACATGGAGTCGATAGTCCACACATACACATGAGCGATACTTTTATTTCCTATTTGATGAAAAAGATGAAAATATGATTTTTAAATATTTATAATAAAATATAATTTTTTTTTTGAAATAGGTCACTTCATTTTATTATAGATAATAAAGGTTTATAGGAAATGGAAGAAGTAATAAAATTGTAATATCTCGGTGACAATTTATTGGTTTTCTTTGAGAGACCTCATTTGGATTACACCTTATGGCCTAAAAGACCGGTCTTAGGAGAAGAAAAATGGATCTAGAAAAAATAAAATTAATATAGGATGGTTTTGGGGTAGTTATTGGATAATATATAGTGCTAAAATTGTGTTAATAAAGGAGGAGAATATGCACCCTTTTAAACGTTAGGGGAGGGATACACATAAAATTACTTCAATGATTTCAATAATATAATGTTAATTTAAAGTGAAAGTAGATAAAAATGGATAATACATAAAATTTATGATAATAAAAGTTCTTAATATATTTAAACAATAATAATTATATAAGTTTATGAGGCATTTTTTACCTTATATCTTAGCTTAAACCCCATTGATAAACCTATTTTAACCTTCACTGTGGCAAAAAAATTTAATTTTTTTTATTAATGAAAAAAATTGGTGGAACCTATAAAATGATATTAATTATTATTATTATAATAATTAAATCCATTTTAAAATATTCAGTTTCTAAAATTGATATAAATTTACATTAAAATAAGAGCGTAAAATGCAATGGAAACCATTTTTAGAAAAATGCATTTTTACATTCAAAACTAAATATAATTTCGCTATTTTCCTTATAAAAACTATTAAATTAATGTTAAACTATTATATTTAATATATGTTCAACAAATTTAATTACAAACATTAATAAATAATGATTTATTTAGTCTATAATGACAAAAACTTATTTCTCACATAAAAACAGTTTTATGAAAAATACTTCCATTTATTGTTAAATTATTTTATCATTATTACTAACATTAGATAATAAATAATTGGATGATTAATAATTTATTAATATATATTATTAATATTTTTTCGTGAAATAAATTTTCATTAGTGATCTATATACATTGTTTATATAATTACATATAGAAATATATATTTCTTAAAAAAATAGGTATTTTAATCATCAAATGATTTCATTAAAATTTATTGCTTATCAATAAATTGTAATCACACTTTAAATTATCCATATATTTCATAACATGGTTAATCCTACTCATAAATTCAAATATAATATATTGGTTATAAATTTTTATTATATCATAATTCATTTAGACTTAGTGTTTCTTGTAAGTCAAGCTATTGAATTCCTTGAGTTTATTTCAAAGGAAACACATATAAAATCTCAGGTTATTACATTATAATTCATTAAAATAATTTTTCCCATGAAATTAAATCACTCCCTTTATAAAAATGGGGATTTATCTACTTCAACACATCCTCATGTTCCCATTTATCTTCTTTAAATTTTTTATTCCTTTAGTGAACTTTTACCAAGTGAGCTGTCATGTTCCATAAAACTTAATCTCTATGATCCAATATTTCTACAAGTTTTTCTTCATAGAAAATATCATGATATAGTGGTGAAACCTCTATTTTTATTACATGTTATGTATTAAGTATGTACTTACTTTGTAGAGATACATGGAACACATAGTGAATATAAAAGAGGCTTGGTAGAAGTACCGAGCGATAAACAACTATCCTTATTTGATCAATAATCTCAAAAGGGATGATATATTTAGGGCCCATTTTTATATTCTTACTAAATCTCATAACCTTATTACATTGAGAAATTATTAGAAATACCTTCTCACTAATATCAAATTCTTAATCTCACCGATGATTGTCTATATAACTGTTCTATCAACCATGTGTTTCCTTGATGTTTTATTGAATATATAGAAATTTCATTATCATTTATAAAGTTAGATTGGGTCCCAATAGATTTATTTCTCCAACATTATACCAACATGTTGGAGCTACAAAATTATTTTCATAGAGGGATTCATAAAGATCTATATAAATTCTTAAGTGAAATATATTATTATAATAGAGTTCGATTAGAGAAAATTATTGATGCCAAACAAATTTGAAATATAGAGAAAAAGAACTCAACATATCCTCCAGGGTTTGAATGGTCCTCAAAAACTGGCTATCTATTCTAGGATGATAAAAAGTAATGAAACACAACATTGTATCTAGATATTACTGATGAATTTTCCAAAAAATAAAGGTAGGCCTTAGATCTTGATCAAATATAATAGTATATGGAACCTTATAAAACCTTTCCACATCCTTAATGTATATCATGGAAGGATGATAAAGAAAAAAAATACTCTAATACCATTGAACTGTGTTTACTTCCTAAAGTAATCTATTATAACCCAAATAATATTATGACCTTTAGACATCTATGGGAGTTTGAAAAAAAATATATGGTGATATTTTCCCATATCCATTCTAGTATTGGTAATGGTTGTAAAATCCCATTATAATTATGTCTCTCAACATTAACTTGATTATGTAGCTGACACTAAGATACATACCCTAAAATATCTCTATTACTGTTGTCCCACTAGAAATACTCTTTTATGTCTCTATAAATATTTACTTCTAGAATGAATAGATAACAATGATCTAGGATATTATTCCAATAGATATTACTCCAAGTCTAGTATTAACTAGATAATACTCAGTTCCTAAACTCTATCATTCCATCACAATAAAGGTTAGAATCAAGAATATTTACCATTTTCTTTTGTGGCTCTATATCTTCCATCTACGCCTATTTAATCTTCACATGGATTAATGATTGAACACTCTATTGGGAAAGATAATATTTCTACCATTACTTCATGATTTCAAGTTATATTATTTGAAAATCCATAAATAATGTATCTTATCTAATCCTCATCATATATATTCAAGCATACTCATTTTGACTCAAAGTATCTGCCACTTTTTTTTTCTTTCCTTGGGTGGTGATATATTGAAAAGTTGTAATCAATAATAATCTCCAACTATATTATCTAGTAGATATTCAAATATTTATATGGAAATATATAATTTAAACTTTTATAAGCAATATATATGTCTCAGATTTCTAAATAAATATAATCCCTCTATATCTTTTATTAAAATACTACCGATACTAACTCCAAATCATAAATTTGGTAATTTTTCTCATAAACCATCAATTGGCGTGAGGCGTAAGATATTAATATAAAATTTTATATAATTATGAATTAAAATAAATTCTTTAATTAACCCCATTAAATCTTAAACCCTTATACATTGCAAGGTAGAGTGAGTACATGATCATTGAAAAACCATTTTTAAAGTTCCATAAAATTTAATTAA
Organism: Viscum album; assembly: GCA_963277665.1. Lineage (NCBI taxonomy): Eukaryota > Viridiplantae > Streptophyta > Magnoliopsida > Santalales > Viscaceae > Viscum > Viscum album. The sequence goes on along the minus strand of OY728153.1, from coordinate 323,294,409 downwards.
CATACATCGGTAAAAAGGAATGTGAATCCCTTCTAAGTTAACTTGTTGAGTATATTATATATCCATGATAAATACTTAAAAAATCATTGACAATATCCCTAAAATCCAAGAAAACTATATATCATAGTCACAATGGTTGGTCGAGGACAATTTTAGACAACATCGATCATTGTTGGATCCACCGATATACCCCCACTTGAGATTATATGACCCAAAAATAAAACTTTTTTCCACCAAAATTGTCAATATTTGAAAAATATTGTGTTCCTTATAATTGATTAAACAAATAATTAATACATATCAGATGATACTTATTTATGATCAAAATCTTGTAAAGTTCCCTATTATCAATATAGAGTGGAATTGATCCATCTTTCTTGTTAACAAAAAGAACAAGTATACCCAATGGTGAAGTGTATGGATGAATGAATCACATATAAAGATTCTAATTAAGGTGCTTCTTAAATTCCTGTAACTCAATCTGAGTCATTCTATATGGATTATTTGAAATAGGAATAACATGAGGTATGAGTTCCATTGAAAAATCAACTTCATGATTTAGAGTAAGACTTAGACAATTTTATAGAAATTCATCAACAAGATCTCTTATAATTGGAATATATTTTATGTTGATGTTCTCTCCAACCATCTAAGATAAATACCCCATTTGAATAGGAATCAGTACATATGAAATTAATATAATTTCTATTCACAATTAATATTTATCCCCACATTGATAATAAAACATAGGGTGGTTCTGAATATTAAAATTTACTTCCCTTCATCAACAATTAATATGGGATCTATATAAATAATGCCAATTCATGCCCAAAATAACATCAAATTCAACTAAAGGGATAATAATGACTTTTTCAAGAGGCACATTCCCACAAAATTTAATTGGGGAAGAATTATAGACTAGAGATGTGATCATCATACCATTATTAGTTTTCAATTCTAATTAAACATCTAATCATTACAGTGGGGATGTGATACACTTTGAAAATTATTTATATATAAAATATTTTGTGGAACTATAATAAAATAAGATGTTAGTTGTTCTATACTATATGGTAAGTGTACCTTTAACCACAATATTATTCTACCCTATATTGGTAATAGTGATCGAATAAGATTTCCCTTTGACTATGGGATTAAGATGTTGATGTTTTCAATCATTGTCATTAACCCTCATATTAAATAATTGTTTAGTATAATTATTATACTCCTTTCATTAGAAACAATACAGTGTGGGTGCATCACTCTATGGAGATTTATCTAGAACATAATCATTAGATAACTTATTCCCATCACTTAGATATTTGATTACATTATAAATATACTTTCAACACTTAAATAATTTATTATAAACCTTAATAAAATTTGATCCATTTTTCTTTATACACTTCTGGCATAAAGGAAGAGTCATATTATTCCCTCCATGGTTTTTCTTATTAGAATACCCTTTAAATTACATCTTTGTTTACTTGTCAGAACCATGATATTGATGGGTGAATTTGACCTCTATTTCTACCATGATAGAACATAGACAGATTTATTAATAGATAATAATGTATCTTATGTCTTACTTATTTTGGAGGCTTGTTTTGAAAAAACTGAATTATCTATAAATATTTCTTATAGGTTAGATGATAATACCATTAGCGTACCTAAAAAATATTGAAAAATTTACCTCATAAGTACTAATGGATCCATCATACTTAAAATTTTTTCTCAAGTAATTACTTTTCCATATTCATATGAATAATACAAGGAATGTTATTGTTGAAAAAAATAACATTTTTAACTCATACTACCCATAAAATAAATTTATACCCACTTCCACATGTTCTTTAATTGAGTTTCTATTGATCTAATTCACCTTACAAACCATAAACCACCAAAATAAATTTCTCATTCTATGAGATCTAGAGATAATAAAATATCTTTTTAGTGGTATTGATAAAAAATTTATAAATTATTGGATTAGTGGGACCACTAAAAGTAGGTGGATGTTGCCTCATGAGGAACTCAATAGAACATTGTTATCTTATTTTCTCATTTGAAAGCATAATATGATTTTTGTCTTGAGAAATTTGTATAAGAATATAAATGAGATTATTTATTCCAAATCATTTAACATTAACTTTATCAGGAGGAAAATCAGTATATTTTACATCACATTAAGAATTAACATGTTACCTTTTGGTTCCAACCACTCACTAAAACCAAAGATAAAAGTATGAGAAAAAATATTTGTAGTGGGAAATCATATAAATATGAAAATAATTTATAGGATATCTAAATAATGTCACCTTATTTTCAATATATGAAACCTTAGTTTTAACCTAGGACATCCATGGTCATTATATCATCAAATCATCCATAATGGTTTAAAAAGGAAATGCTAATTAACCTGAGAATATCTACTAGGAGTGTCTATCTAGGTATACAATCTTATCCCACCAATCTGACACCAGTGATGATTGAGTTAGTACCCAATTATCCCCATTCAGAGTTGTTACCCCTATGTGTATATATTAGATAACCACATCCACTTTCCGGTATCCATATAGTGTTTTATTTTCAAATAAAACCACACTCTATTATTTACCATAACTTATGATGTTCTCCAAAAATAATTCTCATACTAAGGGATCTCAGTAACATTTTATCATCCTATTTTCCCAAAAAATATAATTCTTTATCTCATTCCCAATGAGGAGAACCAATAATTTCATACATAAATATCACATATTATTAGATTATTATAAAATCATATAATTTTGATAGTTGCTTGAACCATAATGGTTTAATGACTTTGGAAACTTGTATACCTAAAAAAAAGGTATATGAATAATCCAAATCATCTCCCACTAGGTTCTGTACAACTATAACCCTTATTAAATGAATCATACTTAAAATATATATTTATATCCCGTGAAAAAGGAAACATAATAAGGGATAAGACCAGGCACTAAGTAAGGGTGAATAAGGGAGATATCAATCAATGATCATTTTTAAGAACAAAATGAAAAAAGGGTATGATAACATGAGATTAAATTTTGAAAATAATACCCAACAATTCATAGATCATAATCAAGAGTCATTGAATAAAACATAGTTATTAAAAATATATAAATAATAAAGGAATGAAAGAACATAATTCATAATAGTATAACATCATCATAAGATCACATCATAAAATAGTTTAATAAGGTGTGGTATAATCATAATCATAAGAATATTATGTCAAGCATACCCATCGAGACATTCATCACATGTTAGGCTTAGGCTAACCACCTATGTACCTAATTTATGCTTGGGATAGACTCTCATGTTACCTTTTTAGGATTTGGATGACTTCCTTTGAAACCTTTGTAATCACAAAACCTTAATCTTTACCCAATTCATTAGAGGTATAAAATGGACCTAACCATCACATAATCATTATTCATTTATATGTATTCAATAATTTTAAGAAAACATTTATCATTCCTTCACATCTTATCCCATGGAAAAGAAAAGAGGTTTTATCAATATTTCATCATCATAATCAATAAACATCCAGATAAAGAATAAATATGGTAACATTGGATCACATTCCAAATAAATTATATAAAACATAAAATTATGTTTTTATATATGATAATACCTTTAAAAGATTACCAGATCATTTCTTGAGGAAAATACTCTCTTCATTTTAAAATAACTTATTTAAAATCTATAATTTTGTAAAATATTAAGGAATTATTTTTGAAAATAAACATGGAATCTTGAAATGGAATATTTAAATCAAATAGTATTCATTCATGTGTGAATTTATTTTCATGCGGTGTACATTAAAATAAATATTTCATTAATACATTTGGTAAAAGGTACCTCATTTGGAAAATGAGGAGAATATTACTTTTAAATTTTTTTATTGAAATTCAAACAGGGGTAAAAATTTACTTTAATAAATTATTTAATAATAGTAAAAACAATCTTGAAAACATTTTAAAAAAATATGGACATGGAAGAAAATATTTTTGGCTGAATAGAAAAAGAAAGTGGTTTTTCTTTAAATAAATTCTTTTTGAATTTTTAATACTTAGAGAGAGGAAAATGAAAGGAAATGTTATAGTTTCTATAAATAAATATGAAATAATCATAATATCATTACAGAATATTAATGATACTGGAGTAATAATTTTATTATTTAAACCATGGGTTTATAGGAGATGAAGATGAAATAAAATTGAAAGAGACAATTTAATATTTATATATCTTTTTTGAGAGAACTACTTTTACTTACACCTTAAGCCTTAAATGATTGGTATTAGAAGAAGAAAAATGGATATATGATGAAGAATGTGAATCTAGGTAGGTTTTGGTGTAGGTTTTGGTTGAGATATAAGGCTCAAATTTTACTAATATGGAAGGAGAATATTAACACTTTTTTATGTTATGGGAGGGGAACACATGGAATTTCTTAAAATATTTAAATAATATAAGGTCACTTTCTTTTGAATGTGGATCCAAATGTTCAGTAAATATAATTTAGTATTATATGAATTATAAATAACTTCAACTAATAATAATTAAACATGTTTGTGTGTTATTCTTACCCCTATCTCACAGTTTAAATCCTTCAATAAACCAGTTTAAACCTTAAGCATGGTAACATAATTTTACTCTTTTTACCATTCCTTTTAACCAAAAATTAATTTGAACATATTAAATTATATGTATTATATTAACTATGATTATTAAAAATATTTAATCCATTTTATAAGATTAAATTTCTATAATAGGATGAAAATCATTTTAAAATAAGTGGAAAAAATACATTGAAAACCATATTTAGAAAAATGCATTTTTAAGCATAAAACTGAATTTAATTTCATTCCATTTCAAGTAAAAAAATGAAATGAATGTTCAAATATTTTAATTAATATATATTCAAAAAATTTAAATAAAATAATTAACCAGTAGTTAAACATTAAATTTATTTTGAAAAAACACACTGGACACATAAAAATAGTTTAATGAAAAATAACTCTTTTTAATATTTAAATATTTTTATCTTTATTCCTAACCATTAGATAAATAATATTTAGATTATTATTCATTTATTCATATAAATTATCAATATATTTTAATCAAAATATTTTTTAATAGTGATCAATATAATTATTTTAGATAATAGTATATTCAAAAATACATTTATTAAAAAATATGTTTTTTAATCATGAAATGATTTCATTAAAAATCAGTTCTTATTCTCCAAGATTGATGACCTTTTTATTTATTTATTTAATTTAACCTTTTTAACTGGGTTGAGGTGTAACCTTAAATGTATCATAATCCTAGAGTCACTTATGAAAAATACATGACCTGTAGCCGGTTATGTCTTATGGAACTATTCTTGTTTATCTTGACATACAAAAACACATTAAATAATAGAATGTATGTAAAGTTGTCATATTGTGTTTTTATGTATTTTCCTCTCCCATGAAAAATAATAATTTTCACGCTATGGATATCGAATTCATGGAATCACTAATATAAATTTTTTTATTAATAAAAGTGGAGTTTTCCAAGTTTCATACTGAAATAAGAAACACCATATTATATAGGTGTGAGATCATTATATTACAAAAGTGATCAGTATCGCATCCCACTAAAACAATTATAGCGGAATTCCACTAGTTACTATATATATATTTCCCTATTCTCTTAAATTAGATCATAGAAACTGCATTGGGATGTCTCTATACCAATAAAGTGATTTGCATCCTAAACATGAGTATCTTCGACTCTATAAAGGTCTTCAAGAAAGGCACATGAAACATGACCTCTAAATTTTCACTACTTCTAGTTCTTGTAAATCTATCAGCTAAACAATCAACTGAAATACTCTTCATATAATAATTATTGTGAGACCAGTTATACGAATTAATCACTACACACAGAACCATGACTTCATAAACATCTGATTTTTCTTCTTATTCTTAATATCTTGGTTGGAGTACAGATACAAAAAATGGTTTATATTTTTCTTCTTCTTCACTATAACATGAAGTGGTTCTTCTTCCACTTCTTATTTTAAAGATATCCTATAACAAACCAAAGTTTATAAATGATGTTTTTCTCTTCAAATAAAAAGATGTTATAATATACTATATAATATAATATACATACAGAAACCAAAAAAAATTATTTCATTAATAAATACTTTTACATTAATCAACATTGAAAACTATTAAAATTTAAAAAATTACAATTGGATAAAAAATATAAAGTATAAAAGCTAAAATGGGAAAATATAGATCACCCCAATCCACTGGAACCATCGACCTAACTACCAACATTATTGAAAAGAAAGAAAATGTTAGCAAATTAATCAACATTATAGAAAATGGAAATATAAAACCTTGATAGGAATTGAGTTCAATAATGGATGAAGGGAAGTAGATGTATTTATAGGAGTTAATATGACCATTTGAATAGTAATGTGACTGTTGGAATAGTAATGTGACTATTGGAACAGTAACCTGATCATTGGGAATAGTAAAACGATCTTTGGGAATAGTAAAATGACCATTAAATAGTAATTTTATCCAAAAATAATAAATTGTGACATAAATAATATTTATTATGATTAATTTATGTAAATTAAAGTTGTATTTTTATAAAAAATAATATCAGGATTAAAAAACTCAAAGAAAATATAAACACATGTTTAATAAACTATATTTTAATGTATCTTATAAAAATCATAATTTTTATATTAAAAATTATAATTACCTATTTTATAAATTTATTTTGATAAAAAAAATATTTTTTTGAAAGGATCACATCTAAATTGTCTTAGGGTTATATTTTTGGAATTTTTTTGAAATATTTTAATTTTTGAGTGAATAGTAAAAATACAGTTTTTCACATAACCTGTGTATCTTAAATTAAATAATTCCAAATATTATAATGAAATAAACATTTATATAACTTTATGTTAGACCATCATATATTTTATTTCATAATTGAGTCTTTAAAATATGTTAAACTTAATTTATAAACCACAAAATTACTTTCCAAAGCCTAAAAATCAAAAGTATTACATTAAAATATTATTTTATTATTTTCCACCATTCTATTTTGATTAAACTATTGAATTTGAATTATAAAGTAAAAAAAATTATTAAAATCATGTTATTTGGTTAAAATATGGTTTATAATGCCAACCAATCACTATAAAAATATTTACCTTGGATATAATATTTTTTCTAAAAATACCCCTCTCCTCAAGTATAGATAACCCCTATCCTTTACCTTTGAAAAAAAATCCTCCAACTAATTAAAAATCCCAAGATCTACTAAAACCATCCCATTAAATACCCTTATAATAATTAGGTACATTCTAGAGAATTCTAACTCCAACCCCCAAGGGAGTTTTAGTGTTATACAAGAGAAGCTACATCGAGGAGAGAGTAGGTATCTATTAACTCTTCCTTGTTTTTGTTTTATCTTTCTTATTTTTCCTAATTAATTTCAAATAAATATACTATAAATTTATTATGTCGTTATTTAAGATTATATTAATGATTTTAACCTACTATAATTACCATATTTTTGACATATATTAATGTCACAATTCCCATTCCCTCTCTTTCGACAACTTCCCATTAACGGTTAGTTAACTACCAACAGAGACAATAACAAGAAAATTATTATAAATAACTTCATGGATGGATAGTATTAATTATATATAATATATAAATATGTAATCACATATATTATAATCTTCTGGATTTAATCATACTTTTCTACAAATTACTTTGAATGAATATAGAGAAATCAAAGCGAAACATGGAATTCTGAAGAAAATATTGATGTAAAAAACACATCAATTTAATCTATGGAAATTAGGAAATATAATCAAGTGATATAATTGATAAATAGTTGTATAAATTAATATAATTATCTTATAAATAAATTTTCTAATAGATCTATGATTATTATTTAGAAGGCACGAAAGCGACGAAATAAGGCGGGAATTAAGATAGGGGCTTCTCAAACCCAACTCATTTTCTTTAGTTTATCCTCTCTCCACAAATTATTTGGTAGGAATATTCCTCTAATGTTCCTTAAATATCATTTAATTATTTTCCCTTTTCTTTTTGTGTATATACATGTTTCCAACTCAATTTTATGAAAAATAAAAATATTTTCCAAAACAATTCTTCTTTCGAGAAAATATCATAACTCCTCTTGAGTTGTTTTTTATTTAATCAAGAATGATGAATATTTTACTAAATATGTTTTCTCCTTTTTCATTTTGTAACCCCATGTTTATTCATTGAATCATGATTGATGAAATCCTTATGAAACTCATTTCATTCCATGGGTTAATTCATGAATTTGATTTTAATACATTATATGTGGAATGCATGATTATGAAAATAACATGTTGTGATGGGTAGTCCTAGAATTATATATCCATACAATTAATTGGGTAATGTGATATATATGATGATATAATGTGTATTATTCGTGGAAATTATGCAAACTTTTTTCAAAAATATTATTTTATGATTATTCACATACGTTATGTGTGTACATGATGATTGCTTTGTTCAAACATATATATGGTATTTGACCACTATGACATGATGTTTCATTTTCATAAATTTCCACATTACATGAAATTATCACATGTTTACTTCATGATATTGATGTTAATATTATTATTATGATATTAAAATGATGTATATTCTCACCAATGTTATATTGATTCATGTTCCTCATTAATCCTGTTACTAGGCCTTTAGCTCACCCATTTCTTTGATGTATATCCTCAAGTGATTACATGTACTAAAAATAATGAAATATTTTAAAAGGATAATGAATAAGATTTTAAAAAAATGCTTATGTTTTATTTTTCACTTGTTATGTATGATCCTAATTTTTCCCATAAATTAAACCTTTGGATCCTAGATTTGTAACACTATTATGTTGTTTATCTTTAAAATGATGTAATATTCTTGTAAGAAAAGTAGGGTCACTATATTTTCTATGAGAGAACAATTTATTTAATTTTGGAATTAAAATTAGAAAACAATAGTGAAATCCATAATTATAAGTATATGTATAGGTAAAACATATTAGAAGAATATTTTTTAGAAAAAGATAAACATAGGGATCCTACAAGACAAGACTTTAGTGATAATTTCATAAAATAATAAATTATTTATGCTTTTTTGACTTAAATTTTGTTCAGAAAATTTAGAAAATTGCGGGATCCAGGAGAAACTAGGGAAAAAACCCATGTGAGATACATTATAATGATTTCCTGAATGAAATTCCCAATGCCATGGGAGGTGGAGTTAATAAATTCTTAAAAATTATTACCCAGTTGTCTCAGTCTAGGAATAATAAATAAAACCATGTGGAACATACGACTTCATCCAAGAAGGATCAACTGGCCATTGAGTCCTTTATACAGAAATGACCATCGATCTTTAGTGGAACTTCAGATCCACTTGTCATGGAGGAGTGAGTTAACTCAATGAAGAATATTTTTTCTATGATCCCTTGTTCTGAGAAGGAGAAGGTGACTCTAGTCATTTATCATTTATATAGTATAAGATGATCAATTTTGGGAGTTGATAAAGAATACAAAACAAAAATATGAAATGGATGATATAAAGAGGGAATAATTTGAGAAATTATTTTTTACTAAGTATTTCCATACAACTCTTTGAAAAAATATAGAAATAGAATTCATAGAGCTGAAGAAAAAGAAAGGTGAATCTATCATTCCTTAAAAGAAAAACTTCAAAAGGCTTGAAAGATATGCCTTGGGTTATGTTATCAATAATTATAGGAAAATAGATAGATTCTTTAGTGGTTTAAAAACACACCTTATAAATTATCTATATATTTGATACATTTGGAGTTAAGAAGAAGTGGTTCGATGTACATTGAAATTAGAGATAGAGTTTGGAAAATGGTCCCATGGTTATGGAGATAAGAAGAGAAGATTGGATTTTTAAGATGGTGGGTCAAATGAAAAAGGTGGAAGGAGGATTAAAATTCCCACATGTAAAAAATATGGGAAGAATAATCTTGGGAATTTCCTAAAAGGGATAGATAAAATCTTCAATTAAGAGAGAGAATGCCATAAATCTCATGAATATTTAAGATACATGAATAATATGACCAACATGATGGAGGAAAGGAAGGAAAGTCATAATACACCACCCATGGTTTAATGCTTTGACTATAGGGAAACATGGAACTATGTAATCTAGTGTACAAAACCATGGTTCCTTGAGGGTAATAAGATTCAAAAAACACTTAATATAATGGATAAAGTAAATGATTATTCCATCACTACTATTGAAGTGTAGCAAGAAAATGAAGTTGTACAAGTTACACTTCCTATTCACTCAAGAATAAATAAAGTTATATTTGATTCTGGTTCTATGCATTCCTTTATATCCTAAATTGTGTTTGATAACTATTTAATTTAAGTATCGATAAATTGATGTAGATATATCTATAAGAATACCTAGTGGTGTAATCATTGTAACCCAATTGTTTACCAATTCTTTTATAAGCGTCTTTGGTAAGATTATTGAAGAGAATCTCATAACAATTCCCTCTATGGAATTTAATTCTATACTATACATGGATTGTATCTCATTATATAGAACATAAATAAACTATTTGGAAAAGGAAATATCTTTTTATTTTCAATACCATCCCATGCTATTCTTCAAATGCAAGGATGATCAAGAATCTCCTTTAGAAAATCCATCAATTGTGTGGGTGTTGATACCCTATGGACAAGTATACCTTTCCCTAATTTTTGAGTAAAAATGTGGTATAAACCTAAAGGAAATTTCCATTGTTATGGAATAAAATGATTTATTTATCAAAGATTTACCCATACTTCCCATAGATTGTGTGGTAGAGTTATCAATAGGGATTATAACCAGAGCCACTCCTATCTGAAAAAACCCTACAAGATGTCCCTCATCAAACTAGAGGAGTTAAAGAATAAGTTATAGAAGAATTTGGAGAAAGGATTCATACGCCATAGTGTATCACCTTGGGGTGAACTAGTTCTCTTAATTAATAATAAAGATATATCAATGTGGTAGTGTGTCAAATATTAGGAGCTCAACAAGATCCCTATACAGAACAACTATCCTCTACCTAGGATTGATGACTTGGTTAATCAGCTATGAGAAGTTTAGTACTTATCAAAATAGAAAATTTGTCTAGATATCATCAGCTGAAGGTGAATAAGGAAGATATTCAGAAGACCACTTTTTGTATAAGGTGTTGTCACTATGAGTTTATAGTAATAACCTTTATACTTACTAATTCCCCTACAATATCCATGCATTTGATGAATAAATTATTTATATAGTACCTTTAATGATTTTTGGTAGTGATTATCGATGATATTATAATTTAATCCAAGAGAAATTAGGAACATGAAGATCATCAAAGGATTGGGCTAGATATATTAGGAAATGAGAAAATTTGTGCTATGTTCAGTAGGTGTGGGTTTTGGATGCACTAAGGTGCATTCCTAGGGCACATGATCACAAGTGGGGGATTTTCTAAGACCCTACAAAGAAAAAGAAAATTGAGGAATGGTGAAGAACCACTAGTGTCATGAAAATCCAAAGTTTTATTTTCTTTTCTAGGAAATACCAATGTTTTGATAGAAATTTCTCATGATATTCCAGCTTGATAACTAAGTTAACATGGAAATGGATAAAATATATAGGTATAGAAGAATGTGGGGAAATAATTAAGGAGATCAAGAAGAGGATAATCATTGTTCATGTACTCTATCCATGATGAAAATTGAGAAAGACCACATCTTCAAGGATATTCAAATGATAGGTATGGAAATCATAATAGCATGAAATACATCCTACCTTTCCCAAATGATTACCCAACCATATATGTAAGATATGATCAAGGAGGAACAAAGGGATGATTTGTGGCAATAAAAAATGTGAAATCTGTAAAAGTAGGGAAATTATTAGAGATTCACGTCAATGATGATGGTGTGATTTGGTTTGGAATGAGCCTATGGGTGACAACATATCCTGGTATTATGAATTATCTATTGGATAATGTTCATATCTCACCTTTCTCTATCCCTCATTGAAGTACCAAGATGTACCGTGATCTTGAAGAACAATTTTGGTGGGACATCATGATGAATAATATTTTGATGTATATCTCATGGTGTTTGGTATGATAGAATGTTAAATTATAGTAATATAAGTCCAAAGGTAGGATGCAACCATTTCCTATACCCACATGGAAATAGAAGAATGTCCCAAAATAAATTTTCACTAGTCTCCTAAAAAATTCCAAACAAAACAATGCGATATGGGATGGGTGGAATTAGCTCACCAATACTAACCACTTTATCACCATTCGAGAAGATTTCTCCCTTGAAAAAATTTCCAAGATATATGTGAAGGAAATACTGAGGCTATATAGAGTTCCAATTCCGATCATCTTTGATAATGATCCAATGTTCACCCCTAAATTCTCAAGAAGTCTTCAACAATATTTGAGTATTTAATTGAATTTTAGCATGAACCGTCGCCCTCAATCTGATGGCCAATCTAAAAGGACTTTTGAGAAACTTGAGGACATGTTAATATCCTGATAAATAGAATTTAAAGGAGGATAAGATCAACATATCCCATTGTTTGAGTTCTAATATAATAACAAATTCCACTTGAGTACTCAAATGGATCCATATAAATCTTTGTATGGGAAGTGATGTAGAACACAAAATTGTTGGGAAGAATTTGGGGAATGAAATCTAATTGGACATTATCTTTTGAAAGAGATGACAGAAAAGGTTCAAGATATCCAACAATATATGAAAAGATGCTCAATGTCAGAAAAAGATATATGCCTACAACCATTAAAGGAACAATAAGTTTGATGTTAGTGAAAATGTTTTCCTTTGAATATAACCCAGCAAGAGATTCAGGCGGTTAGGAAAGAGATGGAATATTATCCTAAGGTTCACATTCCCCTTTGATATCCTTGATCTCGTAGGAAAAGTGGTCTATCATCTTTCACTTCCACCACGATGAATAAATTTCATGACCTATTATATGTATCACTCTTAATGAAGTACATACCTAATCCCTCACATATACAAAATCCAAAGGTGGTATAACTAGATAATGACCTCTCATATGAATAGAATCCAATTAAGATTATAGACTATAGAGAAAATGTTCTACTTAACAAGAAAACTTTTATTTTTAATGTGTTCTGGAGGAACCATAATTATGAAGTGGAAACATAAAAACTAGATGAAATTGTGAAAAATAAGCATCCACATCTATTATCAATAGAGAATATGAGTTTAAAGTTTAGGGATGAAATTTCTAAATGGGGGAAGAATTAAATAACCCAAATTTTATAAATGATAGTTTTCTCTTGAAATAAAATGCATTATATAATATACTATATAATATTATACACATAAAGAAACAAAAAAAATATATTTCATTAATAAACTCTATTAAAATAATCAGTAATGAAAGTAATTAAAATTACAAACATTACAATTGAACAAAAAATATAAAATATAAAATCTAAAAGGGGAAAATATAGATCACCCCTATCCACTAGAATCCTCACTCCCACTTCCAACACTATAGGAATGAAATACATTTTAGTAAATCAATCAACATTATAGAAAATGGAAACATAAAACCTTGAGATTAATTGAGTTTAATATTAAATGAATTAAATTATTGGTATTTATAAGAGTTAATATGACTATTGGAATTATAATGTGACCATTGGAATAGTAATTTGACCATTGAAATAGTTACATGGTCATCAAGAATAGTAACATGATAGTTGGGAATTGTAACCTGAAAATTGGGATAGTAAATTTACACAAAGATAATAAATTGTGATATAAATAATATTTTTTATGATTAATTTATATAAATATAAATTTTATAATGAAAACCAATAAATATCACAATTAAAAAACTTAATGAAAATATTAGCACATTTTTAATAAACTGTATTTTAAAGGATTTCATATAAATCATAATTTTTTTATTAAAAATTTAAAATATATATTTTAGAAATTTATTTTGATAAAATGAACATAATTTTTTTAAATCAGTACATCAAAATTGTATTAGGGTTATTTTTTGGTAATTTTGTAAAACATGTCAATTTTCAATTGAATAGTAAAAATGTAGTTTTTTCACATAACCTATGTATCATAAATTACATAATTTATGATATAATAATGAACTAATATTTTTTTATAACTTTAGTTTTTTACAAGATATATTTTATTTCATAAATTAGACATTAAAATATTATAAACTTAATTTCCAAAACTAAAAAGTACTTTTCAAAGACTAAAAATACAAAGTATTACATTGAAATATTATTTTCTCATATTTCCACATTTAATTTTGATTAAATCAATGAATTATAAATATAAAGTAAACCAATGTATTTAAATCATGTTTTTTAATTCAAAAATGTTTTATAATTTCAAAAAAAATACTATTACAAGGTTTACCTTGGATATAATATATTATTTATAAAATAATCCTCTCCTCAAGTATAAATAACCCCTCTCTATTCCCCTGGAAAACTACTCATACCAACCATTAAAAAGCCCAAGATCTATCCAAGTCCTCCCTCTAATAACCCATATAATAAGTAGGGAAATTTTGGAGAAATCCAACTCCAATCACCATGGGAGTAATAGTGTCATACAAGAGAAGCTACATCAAGTAGAGAGTATGTCTCTATTAACTCTTCCATCATTTATTCTTATCTTTATTCTTGTTCCCAATTCCTTTTGATTCCATATACTATAAAAGTAATTATATAGTAATTTAAAATTTTATTATTGATTTTAACCTATTTTAATTTTCATATTTATGAAAAATATAAATTTCATAATTCCCATTCCCTCACTTTTGACAACGTCCCATTGAAGTTCGGTTAACCACCTATACAAACATTGCAAAGAAAATTATTATAAAAACCTTCTTGGAGGAATATTACTAATTTAATATAATATTTAAATAATTTATTACATGTATTATAATCTTTTGGAGTAAATCATAGTTTTCTATAAATGAATTTGAATGAAAATAGAGAAATCTATGCAAAATAGGAAATTTTTAAGAAAAAAATGATATAAAAATGATTCAATTTTATAAAAATACATTCA
Source organism: Viscum album (assembly GCA_963277665.1). NCBI lineage: Eukaryota > Viridiplantae > Streptophyta > Magnoliopsida > Santalales > Viscaceae > Viscum > Viscum album. The sequence continues at coordinate 323,279,147 of OY728153.1, read as the reverse complement.
AAAATATAAAACAATGATAAAAATTGAAATATATTTGTTTAAATGAAAATAATTCACTCTTGTATTAATATTTTAATAAATATATGTTTATTATTCAGGAGGTCCAAATGCTATGAAATAAACCAAGAATAAAGGTAAGAGGATTTTCAAACCCAACTTCTTTTCTCTATGTTATCAATATTTCACAACTTCCATGGTATTAAAATTCCGTTAATGTTCCTTAAATATAATTTTATTATTTTTTCTCTTTTATTTTTAGGGAATTACATTTTTCCAACTCGATTTTATGACAAATAAATTTTTTTTCCAATAGAACTCTTCTTTGAAAAACACACATTGACTCCTCTTGAGTTGTCTCTTCTTTTCTCAACAATGATGATTCTTATATGAAATATATTTTCCCCTTTTTCATTTTAGAAAAAAAATTTTATTCATGAAATCATGATTGATAAAATCCTTATGTAACCCATACCTTTCCATGGGTCAATTCATGACTATGATTGTAATACGTTCTACGTGGCATGTATGATTTTGTAAATATTATGTTGTGATAAGAGGGACCATAATTATATATCCAATTAATGAATTGTGTAATGTGATGTTTCTCTTGATATAATTTGTATAATGCATAAACATGATGATATAATTTTTTAAAAAGGTGATTTTTTGATTATGTACATATGTTATACATAAACATGGTGATAGATTTGTTCCCAACTATGCATGGTATTTGACCACTATGACATGATGTTTAATTTTTACACATTACCACATTCCATTCCATTATCACATGATTCATTTAGGATGTGGATGTTGATCCTATGCTTATGATATGATAATGATAATTATTCTCACCCATGTTACATGGATCCATGTTCTTCTTTGATCATATTACTAGGTTTTTTTCTCACCCCTTTCATTGATGTTTATCCTCATGTGATTATATGTATTAAGAAGAATATTAGAATTTATAAAGACAAAGAATATGTATTTAAATAAATTTTTATATTTTACTATGAACAAGTTATGTATGAGCATAATTTTCTAAATACCCTAAACCTTTGGATCCTAGATTTGTAATGATATTATTTTGTTTATCTTTAAAATGATGTAATTGTCATGTAAGAAAAAGTATGTTTGCTAAATCTCCTTGTTCTCCTAGATCACTCATACACACCTATCTTCACTTTTCTTCTCAATATATTATTTTATTTTATATATCACACCATTTTCATTTAGATGAATGTTCATTTAATGTATGGGGTATTTAATTTCTCTATAAATTTAAAACATTTATGGAATACATGCACACAAAAAAATTTACATGCATTACCTTTTTCTTCTTAGAATATTTTAATGATCTATGTATATCCACCATTTAATTTTTTTTGTCTCTAATAAATTATGAGTGTAACATCAATATAATCTTCATATTTTCAAATTATATTGGCCAAAAATAATTTTCTTATATTAGTCAATGGGATCAAATTTCTCTTTTTCCTTAAAATGTACCATAATAAAATCTACACTTCAATCTCCGCAACTATATTAAAAGCTACAACATAACAACTTGTTATATAGAATCATACTTTATAGAATGAGAGTTTTTAAGAATCCAGTTGACTCTAACTTGGATAATTATTTTAAAAAGACAGCATTATAATAATATTATTTATTTTTTATCAAATAGATTTCTTTAGAAATGATTTAAATGCTGATGAACATGTAGAAATTCGATAAACATTTATTTTCATTATTATGAAAAACTCAATTATACATTAAGAAGAAAACTGACTTGAAATTACTGAATATTAGTAATGTTTCATGAATATAACAAGGCTAAATGATATTTAAAATAATTATGAATAATTACATAATATCTATTTATGGTTTTAATTAGAATTAAATAATTCTGGAAACATCATTTTTATAATTTAAAATTTTTCTAAAAGTCTCTTTAACTTTGATCTTCTATTTTTTCAATTAAAAGATTAGAACCTTAAAAATTAGGGCTTATATTACATATTTTTTGGGATTTCTTCATCTATGATGGCCATTTCTAGAATCATCCCAATGAATTCCCAATTTAGATAAGTAAATTTGGATTTTCTTAGATCTTTAATACAACATATGACTTTGGGTGTCATATGGTTAGTGAATCCTTATGATCTGTCATATGCGTGACTCAGTATCATATAAATTTAAATTCATACTATATTTTTATCAAAAACTAGATTTAATTCAGATTTATAAGGCAAATATGTACGATGAAGTCGTATGATTATTGAAAGTCATATGGGAATGTCTCACGATGGAACTCATATTTATACCTTAACTGAAAGTTTTACAATAAATTCATATAATCTAACAAATTCATACAATGGCCTTCAATTCTTATGAGGTACAAAGAAATCATATAATCTTCTCAAATACTTTTGAAATGAATATGGTAATTCAAACTACCTTAAAAGTCATTTGATCTTACTGGAGATTCATAGTTTGGATGTTATATAATGGAGCCAAATGATCAGCCTAAGATTTATGATCTTGCTAAATTCTTATGGTCTTGATCAAAGACATATTCTTTTTACAAATTTATACATTTTTCATTATCTTCCTAAAATTTAGACTTATTTTAAATGAAATTATCTCTATTTCCAATTAATTTTATCCATTATAAATATTTTTCTAAGAGATATAAAACACTATGATCAACATACTTCTTATTAAATCACTCAATGATGGATTATATATTTTCATATATCTTCTCATTAAACTTTTAACCTATTAAAAACTTGTTAAATATGGATATCCAAGAAATCATGTATAGGTGAAACATCTTTATTCACTTAGTAGTTCAAATTAAGAATCGAATATTGAAGACATTTATTCACTACCCTTGTATGAATTGTCTTAGACATTCAAACAAAATATTAAATAATTACATATGTGTTTGGTATGCCCTTTAAATATATTTTTCTAATTAGTTAAGGTATAAAACTTCATTACCCAATAGATATGGGTAGCTACATCACTTCTTATGATTGGATACAGAAGTACATCAACAAGTCCTCTTAGACATACATTGACATTATCATTTGATAAAAAATAAAATCATAAACCCAAGTACACAATAGTTTTTGAAAATAAATAAAGATGAAGGAGCCTAAAATGAAGTCTCATAGGGGAACATTCAGATGCCTCCTCAGATTATCTGTATTTTGAGGCCTACTTCTTTTGGTTTCAATGTCTAATATTTTAATATTCCATTGTTATATAGGGAATCCTTCAATGGAACATTACAAGAAATAACTCTTGATAATATAAATATCAATATTCCCCATGTATTATAAGGATATGATTATGAATATTTTCATAATAGGATAGAAATATACGTGATTAACATCAGAGTATATAACTTTATGATACCGATAAAAAATTAGAAGTTTATTAAGAAATAATTTACTGTGCTTACTCATGATGAGAAATGGGAGTTTTAGTTGAGTTTTAGAGATATGAGTATTCTATAATATTCTATTAAAAATAACATAGATAGTTAATTTTATTATTTTATAAAAAAATTTGGGATATATAATAATCATGAAGTTACACACTTTAAAAAAATTAAGGTGTTTGAAATAAAGGGATCATTGCTAAAAGTTAATTATCAATGTTTTTATTTTATACCATGTGAATTGGTTTCCTAGATTCCTCAATATTTCATAAATATTGTTTACATTCAATAATATCTTGGAGAAATAGAATTATCATATGATAAACCTATTAATGAAGTGAAATATAGTATACTTAAAGTATAGAAGTATAAATGAATTTAAAATGATTTTAATAAGCATGTCTCAAATACTATCTTGGATGATTAGATTTTTCACCTCATGTAGCATGAGAAAACATTAAAGAGAGATGCTGATTAAGAGATAAAGAAGAATAAAGTTTCTATCACTTCAACTTATGGAGGTATATCTTCTTGAGTTAACACATAAAATTCTACAACTTGAAAGATTTTTTTTTCTGAAAATAGTTGTTCGGAACTTAATCAGGGTGATATTTCTCAATATTCTTTGTGGATAAAAATATTTATGGGAATGAAATAATTTTATAAATTTTATTGTAAGGATAAGAAATATAAATATGAGAATATGAATTCTTATAATTTTATATATGATGAGTGTAAGAGGTCTAGTCATATGAAACAATATTTATCAAAGTTGAAGAATAATGAAAGAGATTCAAGAAGAAGTTCAACAAACAAAGGGAAAAAGGTATTAAAGTCCTGGGATACCTATAATTCTAGTGAAGTGGAAAATACTTCTTAAAATTCATTAGATGATATCATTGATAGATGAAAGATTACCTTAATTTAAATTAAGGAACATCATAATGAAAAGTGTTTCATGGAAAAGGTTACCCCAAAATCTCTTATGAATTTTTATTTAGATTTTAAATGTACCTTTTCATTGAATAATATTGATAATGAGGATGATACACTATAACATGAAGTGAGAGATAATTATGTGACTATTCTTAAGGAAAAAAATAAGTGGATGAAGGAAGACTATGATCAATACAAAGTAGATCCTAATAAACTATCCATGAAGTATTCATAACTTAGAGAGTAAGTTTCTAAAAAGAAAGTTTGATTTTCTAAATCTAAGATTTAAATTTAAAAATTAACTTTCTAATATATAGACAAGGATATTTTAGCTTCATCTTTTTAATATAAAGGGGAAGTTGTTATGTTTAGGATAGAAATTTAAAGTTTGTAAAAGGTGTTGTCAAACACTACCTATATATGGAAGAACTTTAAAAAGCTATATATATAGATGAAACCAAAAAGGAAATATTTCAGAGTAGGTTGTATGAATAATAGAAGATCATACTACTAGTTAAACTACATTATTCCAAAGAACTCATTATTTTGTTCTAAGTTTCAAAGAGGTGGACATTTGAATAAGAAGTGTTCCTTAAAAAAATTACAATCATTTATAACAAATAAAAATTTATTTCCAAATAGCTTCTTGAAATTGAACCCAAAAGAGACAAAAAAATATGGGTATCAAATGTTCTTTTTGTGATTGTCTATAGAAAAAAGGAGTTTTGAATGTTGAGAGTTTAAGTTTTGATCAAATAAAGATGTTTCACATAGGTAGCTAAATAATAATATTTGGTAATTAGTAACAGTTTAAATTTATGTTTTCATAGTATATCAGATTTTATACATTTACGAATTTTATTTTTTTCTCTTATGAATTGTTTCATTACTCATAGAAATTTTTTCTCTATTAAACTATTTTATTTATAAATAAACTCTTTGTGATAGGAGGATTTTTTTAATTGTATACCTTTTTAATGTTTGTCTTTATATATTCTTTGACTCCTTTAGACAAGGGGAGTATTTTTCTAGGTTACTTTTATGAAGAGATTAATTATATACAATTATATTATACTAATGATAGGGACATGATCATGGAATAAATTATAGTACCTTATTCTACAACAGAATATTATCTGCACATTTTATAATATAACTTTTGGGAGGTTTCTATTTTTATTCTTATCTAATTTAAACTATGAGATGATGGTTTTATTTTACTTGTATACTGAATATTTAATTAAATTATTTTATATTAAATTTTGTTTTATTTCAAAAATTTAATTTTTTGGAAGGTAACCATTGTTATTTTTGAAAAATTAGCAATTTATTATTTCAAATAGATTGGATGTCATGAATTATGGTGGGAAGAGATCTTAACCCTATAATGAATTGAGATCAATGGTTATAGAGTTTTCCTACAAAAAGGCATGTGTCCATGATTAGGTTTTTCATCATTACTATGTATACCTATTAGTTTTGAATATTAACTTCCAAATATTTTATAGAGCTTTTAGAATATTAATGGAAACTTATCAAGATATTTATATTAGAGGGACTGTTATTTATAGTTAGTTTGATATATATTGATTTTCTATGTATTAATCACAACTTAACATAAGGATTTCACATGCCTTGTTAGAAATAAAAATCATGATATATCTCAATGGATTTCCTCAGGGTCATTATTGAAATAACTATGTGGTTGATCTACATTTTTATACACATAACCCCCTTTCAATCAAACTAGGTTTTATTCTATAGTCGATCTTGGATTTTTTTCTGTTTGGAAATGGTTCATATATTTCAATTCATCTTCTTCAATCTATATTTTAAGATATTCCTTTTTTTTGGGATGACATTTAGACAAACACCACAATTTATTCCCAACATTCGGTTTGAGATTGGGCATCGTTAGCTTTTCTCTCATATTCAAGTTTGACTGAAACTTATTTGATTTTCAATCTTATGTTTATAGTTTCCAATGATACATCTAATTCATTGGTTTGAATTTCATCTATATTTGATTAATAAATCTTCTTCACATGAACTCAGGATCTGGTTTTGTTGGATCTCTGGTCAACTAAGCTTCGAAAGGGCCCTAGTGTCTTCGTTAGAAAGCTTCAAAATGGTTAGTGGAATTCTATTATGACACATGAGTGAAATTATCTTATATAAAATTATGTTATGAGAAATTCACTACTAGGATTTAACATCTACTATGCACGATAGAACAATTCTCTTACAAATAATGTCAGTTAAATCACTTGAGGAGAGTAGAAATTTTCTTAGGATGGAAATTAATAATATTATGGAAAATATTCTAATTTTTATTATGAGACTATGGGATTCAATCAGAAATATCAAAAATGAGAACAATTTTACTGTTTAAAATATCATATGGTTTGACTTAATATTTTCTTGAAATTTAATATAAATAAAAATTATAAAATAGTAAATTTAGTGAGATAAAATATAATAAATTTTAAAATGAAATGGAGCTGCACAATATATTTATATATAAATTTCAATATTGAAAATATGTAATACCATTTTTTTTTAAATTTTTTTTGAAAAATAAAAAATTTAAATTTTAAAAATTTATTTCTAATTTTCAATGCTCTTAAAAACTATTAAAATGTATAATTCAATTATACTTCATTGGATAAACCAAAAATAATTTTCTTAAACTATATAAAATAAAAAAAATAAAAAAAAATGTTCACCATTTAATCCTAAAAAAACCAATTTCATAAAAATATTCATAGATTTAAAAAGTTCCTTAAAGATAAAAAATAGAAAATTCTCCACTATATACACATTTTAGCATTAAAAACTCAATAAAATCATAAAAGAGATGAGGTAAAAATGTATCAAAATTAGTCCACATAAAATTTCTTAACATTTAAATCATTGTTTGTCCTTAAGTGATCAATTATATATAATTTATGGAAGAAAATTTATATTATGAATGATAAAAAAAGTTTCATAATGAATTAGTTTTCAAATGTATTTTCCCCATGGCCCCTCTCATTCAGTAAAATGATTTACCTATTTAAATAAAATGGGTTGGTGAAATGTTTCATTTTTATTTTAAAAAATTGATTAAAATTGAAAATTATAAAAATAATTAAATAGTTTTCAATTTCTATCCAATTGAACGTCCAAACATATCTTTTTTCTCGGAGAGAACAAACTAAAATAATTAACATTGAATAATTAGACACAACTACATGGATAAATGAGTTTAATAATTATTAATAATGAATAATTAACCCATCCCTTAGTTTGATATTTAAGAATAAATGGTCCACAAGGATGAATTTTTTTAGCTAATTTAGATACAAATCTTATTATATAAAATAAAATAAAATGGTCAAATTAAATGATAATTCTAAAACATTCTCACAATATTCATTAAAAAGAAATTTTTTTCAAGAGAGAAATTAAAATATACATCCAATCAAATATGTATGGAAATTGAAAAAATTTACTTTCTCAATGTGTATAAATAATCCTAAAAATCAACAAAAATTTAGACCAACTGATTAAGAAAATTTATTCTAAAACATAGTAAGTTTTTTAAAAATTTAGGTAATTTTGATGTGAAATTCATGAAATATAGTTTAGAACTTCAAAAAATATACCCCAACACATAAAACTCAATAATTTCCCCCATAATAAATTCTAAAGTTGAATAAGAATTTTAAATTTAATATTTTATATAGATTTTAAATTGATTAGTTATGAAATAGTTTAAACGGATATGAGATGGTTAGTTTTTTTTTTCACACAACAAAAACAATCAAAAAATTTAATAGCATACAAAAGGTTTCAACTTATTACAACTTAAAATTTTTAGTGTAAAGAAAATGTTTTTAGGAAAGTTTATGATTAAATATTTAATTCAAAAATTATTTTTATAAGAAGTATAAAATAGACATGAAAGACATAAATTCAATAATCAAGATTATAAAAATAATAGTAGAAAACAATAACAAGTTTTTTAATTAATTTCAACATACAAATAAAATTAAAAATAATCTTTAAATCATTAATTTTATGGGAAAAAATATATTTTTTAATGATTGTAAATGAATAGAATTAGAACAAATAAGTCCCATGATATAAAAGCTTTAAAAATTGTAAATCATTAAAAAAAATTCCTTTTTTAATTTAAGAAAGTCCCATCGGATTCCCATTTCACCTCCAAAAAATACCAATATTAACATAAGATTTAACACATTTTATTTCAAATAAAAAGTAAACAGAGGTTGAGTTAGGAGGTTTTATTTAGGTTTATCTTAGATTTAGCTTTAGTTGATCCTTAAAAATCATTTTGTTTATTCTCTAACAAGTTGTGTTATATTCTCTCAAAATCACATCCAAGGAAAACAATTTGAGGGTGATAAGAAATAATATCAATTTTAATATTGATTTTTAATAAAATGATTTTAGAAAGAACTACCTATAATTAGTTAAATACCATGTTTAATTTATTATGAAAAGTAGTATAATCTAGAGTAAATACACTTGATTTCAATTAAAAACTAGAGTTATATTCAATTATAAATAGAGACCAACATGTATGTTTCAGATTCAATATCCATTCTTAATCAAGAATCAATAGGGGTAATAAATTAAATTAAATTACATACCTTTACCCACAATATTTTTTCATGTAGTATTAAGAAATTCGGAACTTAAAAGGTTTTGTTAGGAAGGATGTAATAGAGGTAGCGATCACTTGGAATGTGTGTGGATGAACTGACACTTCATTTTATACATATAAATACAATTTTTTTTTAATAAAACTAAAAAATAAAATAAAAACATAAAGTATGAATAAAATAAAAAAAATTATTGGGATTACCCTCCCAGGTATAATGTAAACGAGTTGTTTTTCCTAGGTAATTTTGAACATTTATGTTCTGGTGGATGACCCGAGTGTTTAGGAGAACACCGGAGGATGTTCATAGGTCATTGTCTACTAAAAATATCTCCATCCAAAAATAAATTTCATGTAAGTTTTTTACATGATGTGAAGCAGGGTTTGAAGGCTCAGAGGGTCTACCTGAGGAATTCATTATGTGTAACTAGGTTACCCACCATGAACCGAAAACAAAATGTGTAAAATTTACAAACCTTGAAAATTGATGCAAATATATTTTTAAGGGGAATAAGGGGCTTGGTACCCATCCATAATTTCTCCTTCACACATATAAGAAGGAGTGCCTAGGGGGTCTCATGCTCCTCTCCTTCCCTCTCCAAGGGTAATTGGTATCTTCTATGTATGAGCTCTTATCTGAGACCGGTCAGTCTCGTTGGAAGTGGAGCAGTAAGACCTTCAATCATCTACCTTATTTTCATTGTTTATCACACCATATATAACTCTTAATCCGTGAGAATCATTTTTCCCTATTTTTATTGCATTCATCTAAAATTATATTTTCTTTTGATCCAGATTAGTTAGAGGCCGATATCATATGAGAGAGAACCTACTAACATAAGGGAGCTATTACTTTGCTTTCTATGTGTTTTTGTGATTTTTTGGGGGTGAAATGTATATACATCATGTGTATAGCCTCAACGAGACACAAATAAATTAAATTATTGTTATTAAATTATTATATTGATTATATGAGATTACTTTGGGCATTATCTATCATCACTACACATGGTCGAGATTGGTAAGGGGATTGGAACAACTTGGAAAGTTTGGTTTGGTTGTATGATTTAATTTGAATTTAATTTATTATATTAAATTTGTGACTTCCATTGGAATGTGACAAGAAGTCCCAAGGATTACTGTGATTTCAATCACCTATACTAAGGCGGCATAGGTTTTCGGGTAGGGTGAGTATCAAAATACATGGATAATATTGATCATAGGTTGAGGTGACATGTTCATCATATTGAGGCAATGAGGTCTTAAAGGGTGGGTCATGGTTTGTATAATTTGATATGGTGTTGACCATTATGATTGAGTGTAATTTTCAATGGGGCATGAGGTTATAGATGATGTGAACTAGGTATGTTTGGTGATTTCCACTCACTTTTTGTTGGATTACACAATGTTTGAGTCACGTGAACATATACTGGACTCAGATTGAGGTTCCTTTGACCAATGCCATGGGTGGAGGCCCCCATAAAATATGTGGATTAGGTGAAAATGTTGACCATCAGACATGTTTGAAGGTTCTCACCAAAAGAATCCATGTCGATCATGATGGAACATTGATTCATGGTGACGAGATCTTCAGTTGGGGGATGAGGCTCATTGAGATACTTAAGTTCATTGGGTCACAATATTTAGGGGACTCGTATCACTATGCCTTGGGAATTCAGGATTGAGCCTACAATGATTATTAATTTTAGGACAAGTATCATTGTGCCTGAGGACATCGGGATTTTGAGCCGACGGGGACCCTTTGAGCATAGGCTTGCGGGACCCAGATCATATCAATTGGTCACTCCATTTGGACGTCAGACTACTTGATTATTAGCACGTGGTGATGATGACATATTTTAGATGTGTAACCCAAGGGATCACCTGGGTTGATTTGCGATGGGATGCCTTGGTCTTATGTAATAGATCCTCATGACTATAATTATATATATACAAAAATATGTTGTATGCCATATATATATATATTTTTGGGGAACGTTTTCAGAGATTATTGGTGATGATGAAATAAGCGATTGCTTCCTTGTGGATACTAAGAACAAGGTAAGTGGGTATTTTATTATATGTGCATATTCTTACTTTTTATTTAAATATAGAACACATGCATAATCATGGATGTAAAACAAAAAAATGTTAGTGATGGCCTATTTATATTTATTCTTGTACCCTATAAAGGCCCCTTAGGATGCAAATAGAATTTATGTCTTTGATATCAAGAAAGGGATCGAGCTCAAGAGATGGACCTTAGTGATCATATTGTACTGTATAGTATTGGATGGATGGAAAGGGACCATGGTGGTTCTTTCATCTACAAGAGTTATCATTTTCTTTATAATTCTCTATATATGTATGTTGTTATGGTCATCTATGGGAGACCCTTTTTTCTTATTTCCATGTATGACCTGTTATGGAATGTTTATTATTCTACATGTGGTGTTTATTATTCTACATGTGGTATTTTAATTCTACTGTAATTTCATTAAGATTCTGTTTGTTTTTTTATTTTTTATTCTCTGTTATGGTCCTTTTAGTGATATATATTTATGAACCATATTTTTGTTATTATTATCACCACTATAGGGTATAGTCTCCCCAGTTTCACCTCTTAGAACTTCACTTCTAGTAGGAATCCTTAGCTATACGGGGAGGCACACCTAAGGCCCAGGGGTACTCTAGCCCAAAGCTTCATTTTTAATTGGCTCTCAGATCAGGGAACTATAAATGGTATCATATAGGATTATTTTTTGTTTTTTCAAGAAATATCATAAGAACTAGATATTATATGGTAACCATGTTTTGTGGGTTACAAAAGATATCAAATGTTTACTTATGTTTGTATTACTATTTGGTATATTGTAGATTAGAGATTAGTATGTTGTTGGAACTGGATATTGATCTCATGATTGGGTTCCTGAAACCCCATGCATAGGGGTCAAACCAAGTTTCTAGGGGTGGGAAATTAATTTTTTTTTATTTTTCTTTTATACTTGAATAGAATTTTACATCGGGTCTCCCACTTGGTTGTGATGGTTATTTTTAAGTGGATTTTGACCTATGGCCTGATATAGAAAGGGAAGTGTATTTACACATCACGGTTAGAAAATAAGGTGATTTGATATATGTATGTTATTTTAAATACTTCTTGTGACCATCACTGGGAACCTATTTTTTGCTACGAGAGGCCAGGATTTTTAAAGTGTCCATAAAGAAGATAAATAATGTTTTATTACTTATCATCTTTTGGGGGGAATTCTACTCAACTATCCCAGACATGTGGTTCCAATGATATCTTTATGTGATTCTATATTAATGTGATATATAGGTATGACTCTGATATGAGTACGAATGATGATGATAGGGGTGATCTATTTAAAGTGTCAATAAAGAATCTAAAAATTGTTTTCTGTATACCCTATTTGGTGTAATTCAACTCAGCTACCTAAAATTATATTTGATTCCTTGACCTATTATGGTAAGTAAAGGGTCCATGAGGCCATGTTCTACATGATTATTGAATCTGATGTGGGTAGGTAAGAGGTATGAGGCTAGATGATAATTGATACGAAACTCTGATATTGGTAGGTGAGGGGAAATGGGGCCAGATGTCGTTTGACATGGTGTGGTAGGGGAGTATAAGGGTGGTGATATGCACTAAATATTATCACTTTCCTTATTCGATATATATATTTATATATAGTTATGGTTGTTTGACCATCGTGATTGGTATTTAGTGGGATTTCACCAAGACAGGCCCTAATAGAGCCTTAGGAGGGTGGTGCTATGGTACCACATGAGCATGCATGGGATGAGGTCTATGAGGGTCGGGATGGTTCCCAAGAGGGTATAGATGATCATGATATGTAGGAACATGCTCTGGTAGAGGCGGGATAACAAAGATGGATGATGCAAATTATGTCAAGGATAAAGGAGCCACTCATAGAAATCCTGGTTCGAGTAATAGAGGGAATCGATAAGGGAGCTCAAGGATCTGATCCATCTATAACATATATGAATCATGAGTTCTAATCATAGAAAACACCTTTATTTTATGGTGTGTGTGGACTGTAGGTATATGAGAACTGGATCAAGTTTGGCTGAATATCTTTGATAAGCTTGAGACATGCCCAGGTCAGAGGGTGAAGCTGGTGATGTACATGATCAGAGGATCAACCAAGTATTGTTGGGATGCATAAGTACTAGTAGAAAAACATTAGGTACTATCATATAAGGAATTCAAGGCTAGGTTATTTCTTTTTGTTGATGCTGATGGAAGACAGAGCCCAAAATTTCATGAATCTCTAGAAGGGGAATGCTTCATTCATGGATTACATTGGCAATTTCACATACTTTTCTTAATTTTCACCTTCTATGGTGGGTGATGAAATCACCAGGGTGAAGCATTTTGAGGATGGTTTATGAAAGGTCAATAAGTTGCAATTAAATATATTTAGGCTATTTAATTTTTCAATGGCGGTCAACCAGGCATTGATAACTGAGGGGAACCTCCAAAACTAGCCTTCTTCAAGACGAGTAATGGTGTCAGGATATTTTAGCGATGATGCTTTGGTTAACATGAAATATAAACATGAAGAATACCAGAAGTGTAGTCAAGTTAGTGATTCAAAAAGACCACTGAGGAGTGGTTAATTAGTATATACTTCTAGTGTAGGATTCTAGGACATCTTCGGACCCAGTGTGGTCAGGTTCCAAAGTAGTTTCAGGCATGTAACAAAACAGGTCATCTGGAGAGGTTATATAAGAACCCTTCTTAGATAGTTGTGATTTAGAAACTTAGGAAAACTCAGGGAACTAAGATCAGATTGGGATTGGTACAACGACCTAGTGGCTAAGATTTAGTTTCATGCAGAGGTCATGGAAGAGATAGTGGGACCCAGTAGGGTGTTCAGTGGATAGTAGATGGTGCATCTTTATAGGGAGGATATGCCTCAGGTAGTCAGGATTTAGTCCATGTGCACACAGTGGAGCTTTTGTGTGTAACATAGATCAGGGAGCTAAGGTATTCTATGATTATGAGCTTTACAAGGTTTTACTTTTGCTTTGGATTCGACCAGTTTTGGTGCACAAGGTTCAAATTTTTTTATTTTGGACTAACTAGGCACTGGTTAATAGGATTAAATTAATTAGAATGTGATATATATATATATATATATATATATATGGTGCATGGCACTGGGAATTATTTTGGGCATTGATGTGGTGTGGGTTTTGTTTTAGGTGTGTAGACATCAGAATTTTTGATGGGCATGAATATATATATGATGTAGTATTATTTTGAGAAAATTTTGAAAAAAAATATCTATGGGCATCTAATGAGATATGGGATTTTTTGGGTGTCATGTATAGAACATGTATAATATAGGAATCTTATTAGATACGAGACTTGATAGGCATCAGAGACAACATAGGTATGGATTTATCACTTGTTGAGGTGAAAAAATTATGATACATAATGGGAGTAATTTGGAGTCTAGGGATAGTAGGTGGATCACTGGATTGTTTTGTTTTTGGTTTGGAAGCGACTATATAGTTAATTCCAAAGATGGGGGGCACCACCAGTGGAATTTTCTTGTGACATAATAGGGTAGAATGGGGTGAAATAAATCATATGAGTTTTCTTGGTACCATATTCAGGTAAAGAGTGATAGATCAAGTATGAGCTATGTTAATGTGGTGAGATTTTAACGTACTAGGTTTTTGAACATGTCCTTTTTTGGCATAATTCTAAACTTTTATGTTTTGGTGGATGTTCTGGGTGTTCAGGTGAAAATTGGAGGAAGGTTAGAGGGTATGGGTTTTTGAAAACTAATCCAGCTAAAAATACATGTTGTGTGTGTTATTTTACACTACATGAAGAATGTCATGAAGGCTTGGGGGTGGGTTCTACCTAAGGAATTCATGCCATGTAACAGGGTTACACATTGTGAACTAAATACTTGATGTGTACAATATACAAGTTGTGTAAATTTTAGGTCACGTTTTCTTAAAGGGGAAGTAGGGAATTATCCCCATCTATCATTTCTCCTTCATGAATGAAGGAAAGATCACCTAGGGTTATCACACTCCTTTACTTACCTCTATTAGGGTTCTTGGAATCTTATATGTCATAAAGATTCAATATCTATTATTCTGGTTGGAAGTGTAGTGAAAATAACTTCAATATGGTATCTTAATTTCTTCATTTATATTTCTAGATGGAATTAAAAATACGTGTGAGAAAATTTTCCCTATTTTCATCATGGTCATCTAAATTTAATTTTCATTTGATTCGTCTTGAGTTAGAGGCTGATATAAGTTGATTGAACACCTACAATAATAATATAGGTGGAACATTTATTTCTCCACGTTTTAATGTTATTTTGGGGTTGTGCTCTATATAATATGTATGGGTAGTTTAAAAAAGACACTAATTTATTAAATGATTGTTATTAAATGGTTCTATTGATGATATGAGATGCCTATGAGCATGCTCTAACTTCATTACACAAGGTTATGCTAGGTAATGTACTGAGACCATCTTGGGTAGCTTAGATATGGTGTATGATTTAATTTAAATTGAATTATTTATATTAAATGCATGAGTATAATGGGAATGTGATGGGAAATGACCATGGATTGAGGTGATTTCAATCACCTGGACTAAAGAGACATAGTTCGTTAGTTTGGGAAAGGTATGAAATAAATTTTTGATGTTGATCAGATTTTGAGGTGACATAGTCATCAAATTGATGTGATGAGGTCTTCAAGAGTAGGGCATGTACCATATAATTTGAGAAGGAATTAACCGTTGAGATTGAATTACATGTTCATAGAAGAATGAGGTTCCTAATGATTTTTCTTAGGTATTTTTGGTGATTTTCATTCATTGGTTATTGGAAAATGTTTTACTAGAGTCATGTGAACACAGATAATACTTAGATAGAGGTTGTGTTGACCACCCATGTGGGTATAGGCCCTTTTTGACTATGAGTTTTAGGTGATGGTGTTGGACATCAGACATGTTTATGGGTGCTTGTCATAGAAAACCACATGGATGGTGATGGATTATCAATAGATAATGATGAGACTATTGGTTGGGGTGTGAGGCTCACTAAGATACCTGAGGCCATTATGTCAAAATATTAAGGGGATATATATCATTATGCCTCATGGCTTAGGGATTTGATCCAATGATGTTTATTATTTTGAGGATACGTATCACTATGCCTCGGGACATCAGGATTCGGTGCCAATGGGGGCACTTTAAGAGGAGTTACATGGGACCTAGATCATATCAATTGGTAAAAATGTTTTGATGTTGGGCTACTTGATTATTTCACAAGGTTCCAGTGATATATTTTAGAGGTTGAACCCTATGGTTCACCTGGGTAGCCTCTTCTGATATTTTTTTGGGATTATTCCATGGATATTCACCACTAAAATTATATATATTCAGAAACATGTTGTGTTCCATATATATAATTGGGGGAATGTGTTCAGAGATGACAGGAATTGGCCAAAATAGGTGAATGCTTCCTTCTAGATGATGATAAAATGGTAGGTGAGAATTTTTTTATATGTTCATGTGATTTATTTTTTATTTATATTTTGAAAATTTTCATAATCATCGATGCAATACAAGAACACTTCGGTGGTGGCCTTATAAGATAAATTCTCACACCCTGCATGGGCCCCTCGAGACACATGTAGACATTTTGTCTATGATATTAGGTAAGGTATCAAGCTCAAGAATTGGACCTTAGTGAACATTTTGTACTAGGTGGAAGGGGATGGATGACAAGGGACCGTGTTGGTTCTTACATCAGCTTTATTTTTCTTTTTTTAGAATGATTTATATATGTATGTAATGATGGTTATCCATGGGTGACCTTATTTTCTTATTCCAATATATAACCTATTATGGTTGTTTATTATTCTACATATTGTATTTCTATTCTGATGTTGTTTCTTTTATGATTCCAATGGATTGTATTATTGCATCTTCTATGTTATCATCCTTTTGTTACTATAATTATTTATGGACCATTATTATTATAATCACCATTAGAGGATATTGTCTCCCCACTATCACTACTTAGACCATCGCTGCTAGTCATGAGAATTTAAAATATGGGGAGGCATTCCTAATTACCAGTGGTACTCCAACCAAGATCAGGGGTTTTAAGTGGATTTCAAGCTGTGTCACTACACACGAGGTTATTTTTAACACCTCGAATTCAATTATTATAAGTTAATATTTTACTCTAAAGAAACTATATCATAATGAACATTACATTATTCATAAATGTGATTAAGGCCTAAATTAAAAAAATATTATAATTCTAATTTTATGAAATTAATCTCATTTTTAATTAATCAGGTCTAAATTAACATAGGGTAATTGTTTTTGGATTTTAAATAAATAGTTTATTTTTGGGTGAATTGTGAAAAATACCAATTTTACAAATAATCTCACTTTTGTGACATTATCAAGATATAAGAATTATTTAAAAGTTTATAAAACCATTTTTATAAACTTTTTATATATTTAATAATTAATATAATTCATTTAAAAAATAATTTTGAACATAAAAATATGTGTTTAACATTTTGGAAATTTAAGTAGTGTTTTTAATCAAATAAAAACTATTTTTGGCACTTCTATTTAAATCAAGTATTCAGGGGGTTTATTTAGGTATTGGTTTAGTTTTAAAGACAAATGAGTATCCTTTTATTTGAAATAATTTAATTAATTCCATGGGAACAAAAATTATAATTTAATGTGTTGTAAAATCATTTTTATGATAAAAATGAATTTTTTTCTCTGGAAACGATTTTCATTCTATTTTTTGAACTTATATTAAAAGTAATTTATAAAAAATTGTTTAATTGAATAATTTAAAAATGCATTAAATATTTTTAATCATCATTATTGATATTATATAATATGATAAACTTATTTTTTTCATAATGGATAATAACCATGGTAAATAATTATCACTTTAATTTATGGTAAAATTTGTTAAAGGGTTTAAATAATGTAATAAGGAATCAATATAACACAAAAATATTCTTAAATACATTTGGATGGTTGGATTTTATCCTCAACCTTATACTATGAAATTTTTTGATAATTTGAAGCCACATTACTTGTGTAAGACCTATATTATATAATAAAGTTTCAAGTATTTACAAATTTAGAACCTACATCACTTATAAAAGGGAACCTCATATGCTATATTATTCACACATATTGATATTCTTAGCATAAAAAATACTTACCTAAATAACTTCCTAATTTTATTTCTTATGAACCTATATGTCATGGTCTCCCTAAAAGTCCACTTCTAGAAGTCTAATGGTGTATGAAAAAGGTGATTACCAAAAGAAGTGGTATATGTTCTCACCGAGATTTTTCAAGTTCCTTTCTTCATAAAATTTCTCATAATATTGAATAAAAAACTTAACATAATTAAATATTTATATTTACCATAATAATATGTATTTTATATTAATGTTATGTCTATTTTATATATCCTTTCCATCTTAGGGAAATTGAAATCATTGCTCATGCGTATGTGTGAACTACCATGTCCATGTGGTGATATGTATCCTTTTTCATTGTTGGTTCACATGGATGGTTATAAAAAAGAAATTAGTGAATATTTATGATATTTATGAAATAAATATTATTATTCAAATATAATATATTATCTACCTACTAACCCTACCATACATTGTAAAACTATAACATAAGTTGTGTGTACTTGTGGACTACCACATCTATGAAGAAATGTGATTAGTTTTTATAATACCATCTTGAATGGATGAATATAAATTGTATATAATGAATAAAAATAATACTAAGTAAATTATTTAGATTATTTATACAAAGTAACTATTTCATAACACATATTAACATGGTCAATATACTAAATTAATTTTGGAAAAATTGTCCAAACAACCTTATGTGGCTGACCCTAGCAAGAACTATTCAATAAATATAAGTCTAATGATAATAAAAATACACTACAAAATGGAATATATATATATAAGGTTCTTCAAAAGTTATTTATTATATTTAAATTTATATTTATTGAGGATATAATTCTTCTGACTAAGAAGGAATCCAAGGTAAGGGTTTTTCTTCTCAATTCCACTATATTGAGATATAATTTATATTATACACCTAATTTCATTGATATGGTGTATATAACTAATAATTAACATATTATGTCATGAATTAGTCTTTATTAATCATATTTAAAATTTCAATTCATTTTTTATCTTTTAGGGGGTTTGATTAAAAAGTTAATAAAGATGTATTGGTTTATTTTACAAACATATTTTTAATTAAATTGTTTATGTATAAATTTATGTTGGAAGAATTATGTGTCCTTTATCTTCTAAAAAATCACATATTTTATTTTCCTCTAGTTATTTAAGAGGTTTCAATTTTTTTATTCCAAATTTTCTTCTATTTGGTACTCAAATACAATAATATTTTATTTAATAAAAATCAAATTTATTTCTTATTTTAAGTAGAGAATAATCTTATTCCATAACAATATTTTTTAAATTGTTTCAAGGAAGTTTTTACCCAATTTTAAATTATTGGTGAATCTATTTCTACACAACATTTTAATTTATTTTAAAATGCTTAAAAGTAATATTTTTAATTTTTTCTGAGGAATTCCTTTTTGACATTTTTTTTACAAAAAATATAATGGAATTTTCTTTGTAAATTATATGGAATGAATGGATTTTACCATCTACATGACCATAATTTACAATTTAGATTTATTTATATATTCCCATGGTTTTTCAAAGAAAATAATTTTTCTATTATTCCATGGTTTTTTAGTTTTTATATTAAAATAAAAATGAATATTTTATAAATGGTTGAAGTTTTTTTGGAAATGATTTATAAATTTATTTTTACAACAAAGTTACAAAAGATTCAGGGAAAGATCTTTTTAAAATTTCAATTCTATTTTCCTGTCTGATTCTCAAATGGATTTCATTAATTTCAAATATTCAATTAAAATGAATTTATGGTCATCTATCAACCATGACTAATTTATTGATTATTATTTATTTTTAGATCAATCAATTTCTTATGATCATACTCTATACAACTTTCCATTATTTATTGGAAATTATTTTCTCTTTCATGTCTATATTTTATGTATAATGCATGTATTTAGTATCATTACTACTACTTTTATATTGTCTCTACCATATACCTTTTCAATGTACATAGTTAGTTAAAGGAATATTATTAATAAATTTATTTCATTTACTGGGGAAATATTGATGTTTTATATTCTTCCTTAAATATATACACACACACACACACATATATCCATTGATAATTCATATTTATTATATATTATATTATTGATTAAATATTTGAGGATTGAATTTTAAAAATATAAGTAATGGTTTGGGACTAGCTATAAATCTCCCCTTGATGCCTCGATAGGTATAATGAGTCAAACAATAGAAAAATTTAGTTTGGTATTTGGTGTATACCTACTCATTCATTAAAATGTATTGGTATAAGGATTTGATGGTAAAGTTAGTTATGTATTAGAATTATGCCTTACCAATTAAATCATTCTATACGATATTATACATTTTTATTTATTATTTAGTTATTATTATCCAGGTTATTGTTATATTTATATTTTCTATTAAAACATTTTGAAACAGTAGTTTTTGATTAAGTGGATTTTTTTGATTATAAACTCTTCCATATTATTAATTCCTTATCTATTAATGAAATATTCCATTATATACATCCCCTAAAAGAATTATTGAGATCACCCATTATTATGTTTTCCTTTACCGAGGATATGATGTTTTAATCTTTGAATTATTTTCAAGGATGTAGTCAGTATTTTCATTATATGTTTTTTCCATTGTAATATGGAATCAATTTTTGTATATAGTATCCCAAGATATCTAAACGTACAATCCATATGTGTTTTTATCCATTTTATCTTATTCCAATGTAATAAAATAAAGATCTACTTTAGGTTACTGGATTTATGGTTGTTATAGTTGGAATTAAATGAATTTTAGTAATACCCTTGGGAAATATATTTTAGAATAAAACAGATATAAACAAAATTAATATAAACCCCTATAATGTTCAATAACTTCTAGGGATTTTTATGTTATGTCTTAATATTGATGATGTTGTGAGAAAATTATAAATGCTTCATTATTTAGAGGTGGATCCTTGCAAAAGAAATGGAAATCATATCAACACTACAATCCATTTTAGAGATTTTTATTATGATCAAGTTAATACAATGGGTGTCAGAGTTGAGTAGATCATAGGAATATTGGGGAAACTGAACTAGGTCATGAAAAATAAACTTTACTATATAGGGAAACCAATTTAGACACAATGTAATGAACCTATGTTTGATATACTTATGAAATAAAGGACATAAACCTTTATTGGAACTACTAATCCATTGATAGATAAGAAATGTATCAATCCCCTAGAAAATATATTCCTAGATTTTTAATGTAATCAAAGGGAAAGGATTATTCTAGAATTATATTATTTAATGTGATATGATGATCAATTGTGGTCATTGATCTAGAATACTAATGAAGGCGATGAAATAGAAAGTACATAATGAATGAATTTTAAAGTGATATTCTTTGAGAAATATTTTCCCTGATTGAAATAATATGAAATAGAGAGAACGTTACCTAGATTAAAGTATAAGTAAGATTAAAGTGTTTTTGAATATGGTTCCATCTTCATAATATTATCAAGTATTTCAATATAATATATAAAAAATATGGAAAGAAAAATTAATCATTTCTTTGATGGGATTAATCTTACCCTTCAAAGGGAACTAGTCCCCAAATAATTTCCATCATATGAAGATAGCGTATCTTGTTCAATCAATACTAAGAATGAATTTTCTAGGTTTTATATCTTCAACAAAAATCAAGAAAAAAGAGATAATTGGAGCATAAACGAAAAATAAATGAATCAAAGATGAAGAATGAAAAGATTGTATTTCCATAATGTGATAATTGTGGAAAGAAACATATTGGTAAATGCTTAAAGGTAATGATATTTTGTTATAAGTATGGATATAAGGGTCATCTAGTTCATAAATGCAAGAGAAATAAATAATATTTTTCTATCATACTCCTCAACTACAGGGATATGGAGTATTATTCAAACCAATTCCATAGGCATCAAGGGAACCTACAGTAATAAGAAGAAAATATAGGAAGTCAAATATTATGAGATTAATACAGTTTGAGTTGATGTCCCATATGATGTTATTCTATGAACTTCAGTCATAATAAAAAATCTACCTAATGATTTATTTTATTTTGGATCCCCTTACTTTTTTATATCTTCCATGTTTTCTAATAAAACTAAATCACTCCCTATCTCCTTAAAGAAGAGAGTTTTAAATCAAGTATCTTATTGGAAATATTATTGAAACAAGGATATGTCAATTAGCCCCTAATATAAGGGATAAACATAATAAATTTGAAACCATTATTATTATAACTGTGGTTTTATTTTTTATAATACTTGCTATAGACTGGTTTTCAATGTATAATGGAAGATTTAATTCCTAGATAAAGACATTATTATTTTTATAAGGGAGACACTATAATTTTAATCACGTTTGGATCCACCTAAAATAGATATACTTGATGAAATTATAGGAGACGATGTACAGATGAAACATATGTATGGGAAAAGAAACCTTGGAATAAAAGATGCACCTATTGTTTAAGAATACATTTATGTGTTTCCTAAAGATTTACTAGGAAGTCCCACCCAAGTGTGAAGTTGAGTTTTCTATTGCACCTACCACTGATGAAAAACCTATATCTAATACTACATATAGAATGGACATAGTGTAATTAGTGTAACTAAATAATAAACTATTATAGTTTTGTAATAAGTGATTCATTATCTTAAGTGTTTCACCTTTGTGATCCCCTATTCTATTTTTAATAATAAGGATGGTACTATGAGGTTACACATCCATTACAACGAAATAAATTCCATTACTATATAGAACAAATATCATATGTTTTCCAATGATGACTTGTTTAACCTACTTAAAGGAGCTCAATAATTTTTAAATATTGATCTTAATAATGTGAATCATCAATTGTTAGTAAGAAAGAAAGATATTAAAATGATGACATTTCACCAAAGTTTTGGATATTATGAGTTTATAGTAACCCCCTTTTGGTTGATTAATGCACCCTCTATTTTCATAGATCCATGGAATAGTGTATTCAAATATTATCTTAATAATTTCACTAAAATATTTGTCAATTATATCTTAATATACTTTTAAATATATTAAGAGTATAAAATCAATTTGATAATAGTTATAGAAAATATCATAGAGAAGGAGTTATATAGGAAATTTAATAAGTGTGAATTCTTACAAAATGAATTTTTTTATCTTGTCTATATTGTATCTAAGTATTTAATATTATTTTAATATTATAAGAAAAAGGTAGTTAAATATTGAAATACTCAAACAAACATAACTAAAATATTAAGTTTTATTAGATTAGTAGGTAACTATTAGTGCTTTATTAAAAGATTTTCCCAATTAACTAACCCATTAACCAAATTGAAATGTAAAGGAGTTAAGTTTATATGTTTAGAAGAAGATAAATTATTTTTTAAAGAACTGAAGAGGATATTTTTCAATGCACTTGTATTGAAATTACTATCAGTAAGGGTTTGTTTTTTAATATATAATGATACATCAAAGAAATGAAACTAAATGAATCCTTATACATAATGATAGATTTGTTGCTTATGCATCAAGATAGTGAAATTTCCATGAAAAAAATTGTCCAAAACACTATCTTGAGTAGGAATATATAATATTTTCATTGATAATATGGAGTCATTATATATATAGTGAACGTTTTGAAATATATACAGATAAAAAAGTTTGAAATATGTGTTAAAAAAGATCTAAATATGAGACAACTGATATTTCTAGAGATACATGAGGATTATTATTTCTCAATACAATACCACCATAAGAAAGAAAATAAGGTGGTTGATGTGTTGAGTATAAAATATCATAATGTAATAATTAAAATTAATACTAAAAAATATCCTATATTCGTAGATATATAATAGTTGGATATGGGAATCATTAAGGTTGTGAAAAATCACTCCTTTTCCAAATGATTTCTAACCCATCACTACTAGATGAGATAAAAAGTTACCATATTGACGATAAGAGTTAAAAAAAGAAAATTAATGTGGTAAATTATGGAATATAGATGAATATGAAGACGAAGATGATATGTAATAAAATAGAATGAATAAATGTGTTCAATTGATACCTTTATTTAAGAGGGAATTCCTTTATGAAGCCCATAGATCAAATTTCTCTATACACCATGGTAGAACTATGATGTATAGGGAGTTATGAGAAATTTTTTGGTGGAATAATATAAAGTAGGAAATTTTTGAATATGTATTAATATTCTTGGTTAATTAATATGTATAGGATTAGAGACAACATCTTAATGGATTCCTAAAATATATCTCTATTCCTACGTTAAAGTGGGATAATATTACTATGAACTTTGTCACTAGATTCTCAAAGACACAAAAACTAAATGATGTGATATGGGTTGTTGATGGTCACCATAAAAATTATACTCATTTCCTAGATATAAGGGAGGATTTAACTCTTGAGTACCTCACTTTCCTCTATATCAATGAAGTTGTGAGATATCATGGTGTACATATTTTGATTGCATCTGATCATGACATATGATTTAAATTGAAATTTTTAAAAACCCTTCATAAGTATATCAACACAAAGCTCCATTTTGGAACTGATTATTTACCTTAGAAGGATATTAAACCCAAAAGGACTATTAAATCAATATAGAACATGTTGATGTCTTGCTCAATTGACTTTCAAGGTATGTGGTATTAATATCAACATTTGGTAAAATTTATATATAAAAATATATTACATTGAAACATTGAAAAGGTTCCATATAATGAAATGTATGGGAAATAATTTTCTACTCCAACTTGTTTCTATGAAGTTAGTGAAAGGAATATTTTAGGCTATAAATATGTTGAGGAGATAGTAGTGAAAGTGAGAATTATTTAGAGTCCCATCAAGGTAGCTCAAAGAATGAAAAATAGCTATGTCGAAAACTGAATGAAGTATACAAAATTTAAATTATGGTATCAAGTTTGGTTAAAGGTATATCCTTGGAAGGGATTTATAAGGTTTGGTATGAAATGGAAACTATGGACCAGGTATATATGGTCTTTTGATATTTAGGAATGAATTAAAGTTTTTGCTTTCCATTTGAAAATTCCACCCAACATATCTAATATGCATGATGTGTTCCATATATCTTTATGAGGAATTATATGAAAGACCAAATTAATGTACTCACCAATGAATAAATTTAATTAGAACGTGATCTATCTTATTGGGAATTTCTTATCAATATTATTGACACCCGAGAACAAGTTTTTTTTTTGGAATTAGATAGCTTGACTATTAAAGGTATTTTAGAGAATCATATGATAGAAGAGAAAATGTGGGAAACTAAAGATGTTATTATAATGAACTACCAAATTTTTTTAACTATTTTTAATTATAAAAATTTAATGGATGAAACTATTTATGACGGAAAAATTTAACACCCGAGCTTCAATTCTAGTATGTAAATATTTAATTCTAAAGAAACTATAGCTTAATGCACATAAACTTATTACAAAATATGATTAAAAACCAAATTATGAAATTTTATAAATTTTATTATATTAAATAATTTTAATTTTTTATTTTATCACGTTCTAATTAAATTTGTGTGTTTTCTTGGGATTTTTTTTAAATTTTTTGTTTTTGGGTGGATAATGAAAAATATTAATTTTACAAATACTCTCACTATTATGATATTATAACGATTTAAGAATCACTTGGATGTTTTTGAGAAAATCATTATAAAAAATATATATATATATATATATATTTAATAATTAATATTAATAATTTAAAAATATAATTTTATATATTTAAATGTATGTTTAAAATTTTTCAAATCTAAGTAACACTTTTATTCAAATAAAAACAATTTTTGAAACTTCTTTCTTAATCAAGTTTCCAAAAGGTTAATTTTTCTTTTTTATTATCTTATATTAAAATATGTATCCTTTGATATATCATAATACAATTAATTTCTTGGGAACCAATGTTATACTGGTTTTTTTCTATAAAATAATTTTTATTCTTAAAACATGCATTTCTCTAAATATGGTTTTCATTATATATTGTAAAATTATATTAAGAATAATTTTCACAAATTTTTGGAAAAGAATAATAAAAAATTGATTCAAAATTTTATCCAAAAATTATTAATATTATTTAATAATTTCATCTTAGTTTTTTTCATAATGAATTGTAACCTTGATAAATATTTATCCCCCCCAGTTAAGGGTAAAATAAATTAAAAGGGTTAAAGTAAAGGTATAAGGATTCATGATAATAGAAAAAAATTCATAAATATAAATGTATTATTGGATTAATATATTTACATTATCATATTTTAATATTTTAAAATATTTTTCCTCTTTACTCGTGTAGGTAACATATTATATAATAATATTTCAAGTATTTATAAGTTTTCCACCACCTAACTTAGAAAAGGGAACCTCCTATCACCTCTTATTTACACTTTTTGAGCCACTTATCACAACAAATAAAAAATAAAATACATTCCCAAATTTATTTTTATTTACCTATAGGTATTAGTATCACCTAAATACAACATTAAAAAGTATTGAGTTATAAGACAATGGGGATTATAATAAGAATAGGTGCTTGTTTTTACCAATATTTTTGAACTTCCTTTCTTCTTAATATTCCTAAAAAAATTTAATGACCCCAATAACATAATTAAAATTTTATATTTACTATAATTATATGTTTTTATATTAATGGTAAAATTATTTCTTATCTCCTTTCCATACAATGGAAAATGAAAAAATCCCTCATGCATATCTGTGGACTACCCTCTCCATGAAGCAATGTGTATAATTTTTCATCATCAGTTCATATGTATGGTTATAAATTTGTAATTATTAAATATATATAATATTTAAAACATAAATATTATTTTTTCAAATATAATATATCATCTACCTTCTTACCCTACCACCTATCAGAAAATGATAATATCACTCGTTCACACATGTGGACTACCACCTCCTTGAAGCGATGTGAATATTTTTTCCATTACCATTTTCTCGGTTGATTAGTAATTTTATATAATTAATAATAATTATATTAAAGAAAAATTTTAACATCTTCAAATAAAGATACCATTTTCTAAAAAATATAACCATGGTCAATATATAGAAGTAATTTTAGAGAAATTGAGAAGACTACATCATGTGGCCAAAAATATCGTGAACTATTCAATGAATGGATGCCAAATTATTATAAAAGGAAATAAAAATCAATAATATATTTGAAAAATTTTCTCAATAAAGTATTTAATAAATTTAAATTTATTATTTAGGAATATGTAATACATCATTCCAAGAAGGAATCCAAATAATGGGTTTTTCATCTCAATTCCACTCCATTGGGACATATTTTATATTTTAAAACTAATTTCATTTCTGTCATATATATACCAAAAACTTTAAATATTATATTTGAAAGTAAAAATTTATTCATGGTATTTAATGTTTCAATTCATAATTTTTATATTAATTGGGTTTGATCCAAATGTTATTAAACTCACAATGATTTATTTTTCTATCTCATACTTATTCAGATTATTAATGTTGGAATTTAAATTAGAATAATTATATGATATTTGTCTTCATAAAAACAATATATTTTATTCTCATATGGTTATTTTAGGGGTTTCAAAATTTTAATTCCATCTTTTCCTCTCTTTGTAACACAAACAATAAATGAATTTTTGTAAGAAAAACTGACCTCATTTCCTTTTTTAGGTTGGGAATATTTTTCCTCCATGTACATATATTTAAAATTGTTTTATAGAACTTTTCATCTACTTTTAAATGATTTGTAAAGGTATTTTTATAATAGCTTTTATTTCTCTAAAACGGTTTAAAATGAATCTTTTTAATGTTTTATGAA
Source organism: Viscum album (assembly GCA_963277665.1). NCBI lineage: Eukaryota > Viridiplantae > Streptophyta > Magnoliopsida > Santalales > Viscaceae > Viscum > Viscum album. Next base: position 323,250,883 of record OY728153.1, on the reverse strand, counting down.
TAATTCATTATTGGAATTTTTTACAAAAGTGTGAAAGGAAATATCTTCTTAATATATACAACGTGAATGCATTTTCATGCCTCAATGACTATTATTCACTCTTGATATTTCTATGAAACATTCCATGATTTTTTAAATAAAATTATTTTTCTATTATTTTTTGAATTTTTAATTTTTATATGAAAAAATGAATTATTTTCAAAAAGTTTGAAAAGTGTTTTTTAAATGATTTATACCTTCATTTTGTTTAACAAAGTTAGATATGATTTTTGTAAAGTTATTTTTAATGTTTTACATCCATTTTCCTTTATAATTATAAAAAAATAATTATTCTTTTATAAACATTAATTTTAGATAAATTTATTATCTTCTATCATCCTTTAATAATTTATGGATTATACCTTATTTTGTAACCATTCACTTTATTATGATCTTGGTTTCTATCATTCCCCATTATTTATTAGAAATTATTTGTCTCCTTCATGTATATATTTCAGTATCAAAGTATTATTAACTATCATTTTTACTAATTTGATGTTTTATTAACCAAATACCATTTCAATATACATTATTTGTTTAAGAAATCTTTCTAAGAATTATATTTCATTTATTGGGAAAATATTTATATTCCAAGTCATTTATTCCATACAAATTTTTTTTCATTGATAAATATTATTAATTTTGTATTATATTGTTGATTCAATATATTTGGAATAAATTGAAAAAATATAAGAGATTGGTGGGGCCTAGTTTTAGATAGATCTTTGATGAATCGAAAAGTTTCATGAGACAAATATTTGGCCAAATTAGTTGGGTATTTTTTGTTTAAATACTCATTCATTAAAATATTTTGGCATAATTCCTTGATGGAAAATTTCATGAAGTTTTGGAATGATGCCCCGATGGCAAGATCACAACATCAAACATAATGCATTTCCTGTGTTAAGATTTCATTTATTATTATCCTTTTGATATTTAGGTTGATATTTTCTGTGGATACATTTAAAAGATGATTTTTTAGATTAAAAGGAATATGTATTGATTATCCACTATATCATATTTTTAATTTATTATCTATTCATGATAGATTCCATTGTATGTTTCCCATTAAGGATAATTTAAGCTCACCCTTTATTTTTTTCCTTTCCCTAGGATATGATGTAGGAATTTTAAATGATATGTAAGAAGATTTTCATGTTATGTTTTATTTTTATAACGTAATATGTAAATTATTTATTTATCCAGTATCCCAAGACTTCTAAATAAATCAATCCTCTAGGTTATTATCTCTTTTATCTTGTACCAATATTATAAAATAAATTCAATATTTGGGTTACTAGGGTTAATGTTGTTACATAATATATCTATAAATTCCATGGATTGAAAGTCCTTATTTAATCAGTAATTAGATGAGGTGTGTATCTTCGTTATTAGAAACCGAAATAGTTTCTTCATTATAGTATTATTCAACTTGTATAACATGTAGAGTGCCTCATGATAAAATTAATTTAAATTCACCTCCTTGGAATTATAAAAAATATGGAGTAATAGAAGGGGAAATAAAAGGTAATGGTAATTACACTATTATTCAAATTAAGGGATAGATTTTACTAGTTTAAAACATCAACTATATGATGTATATTTTCTTCTAGTTAAATTTGAACTATGAATTATTTTTTGAAATAAAATGTTATATCAACATCTACTTTTTCACTAGTGCACAACTCCAAAACATTTTATTAGCCTAAAAATGCTAAAAAACATGAAATTTTAATAGAAATCGACATAAATAAAGGTATCCTAACGGGTGAAAAAAAATAACAAAATGATCTTGGAAATCATAAAGTTCATATGGATCAATAGAACCTAAATTGGGAGATGAAACATCAAGATCATCCACAGTACGACCAAATTCAAATAAAAATATATTCCTCAATAAAGAGGAAAAATATCTATTTTTTTAGATAGATATTATTTAAGGAAAAATAGTTCAAACGATAGTGTTCTAGGGTAAGAGGGAGGTAGTGAAACTCCTCCAATATCTCCTCAATGTTTGATTACTTAGGTGCTGTTACTTCTATTGAAAAGGAAATGGTTTCACTAGCTAGTTTAGTATATTCATCCCTGGAAAAAACAGAAGAAATATTTTTCAAATTTAAATAATTGTAATTAAAATTAAATATTAATTGATATTTTAAACTATTTCCATGTTCTTCCAACTCAGGGTTCCCTATCTATTTCTAGTCCTCAATTTTTTTTTTTCAATTTATGGGACATGAATTTCCAAATTTGAAACAAGGGGAATGTCATGATAAAATGTTGGTAGCTCTATATATTATTTAGTATACACATTAGAGTTGTCGTGAAAAACATAATAATATGATACCCTTATTCACCCATATATAGAAATTTAATTATTCCTTTTTATTATCAGGTGCATCATTTTTTTGTTTATGAGTAATGATTCTTTAGTGATAATTTTACCCATTTATCCTGCATGAAATATTTAAAATATGGGATAATATCACTAAAATATTGCACCAGTGAGTAATCTAATAGTGATATTAAATAAAAATCATTAGTATGCATCACTATTGATAGATGTAATTAATGAAAAATTAAAGAAAAGTAAGACAAACATACCACTCGAAAAACATAGATAATTTTTATGTGAGGTTATTTCACTCAATTTCAATAATAAATTTAGAAACCACAGATATGACACAGTAGATAACCTAAGGGAAAAAAGTGAAATTTTCATGAGGTTGGTCTTGATCTTTATAAACCTGAGCGCATTTTGGCCAAACATGGTTGTCTTCTATAGGTGATTTTGGATTTTATTTTTTTCATCCATGATTTTTTCATCTTTAAATTCGTATTATTTATTCAGTATTTTATTTTTTTTCATTTTGTTTGGATGAGGTTTATGAAAAATATTCAATTCACTTATAATATTATATTATATCTCAAACTTCGTCAATTTTTGTATCATCCTAAATCATTACTATAACTTATTTGATCTAGTTTCATGTGATTTTTGAGGAGATATGTATTATTTATTAATTTGAACTTATTCTAACCTATATTCATCAATCTAATTCACATGAGATCATGTCCTAGTTTTTTAGCTTCATTATTAAATGTTTTAAATGAGAGTGGGCATATTCTTTGGAATTCTCCAAAACTATGTTGAAAATTACCTTATGACACACAAGTGAAATTATCCTACATGAAATTATCATATGGTAAATTAATTTACAAGACTTAAAATACCCTATAAGAGATTAAATAATACCCTTACAAACACTCACACTAAAATCATCTAATGAGAGTACAAAATCTTAAACAACAATTACTACTAGTTATCTTATGGTTGTGTTTCAAATTTATCTTATACAACAATGGGGGTCAACTAAGAATATTATACAGACAGGTAATTTCCCTATCAAAAATTTCATACAGTGTGATCTAATATTCTGATTATATTTTTATCTAATAAAAATATAAAAACTATAAATTTAGTTAAATAAAATATATTTAATTTTTAAAATAAATGAAACTCGACATCATATTTATCAATAACTTTTTACATTGAAAAAATATGGTAAAATAATTTTTGGAACAAAAAATATTAAAAATAAAAACATAAAACATTTATAGAATTAATAATTAGAGTTGAAACACATAATGTCTATCCAAAGATGTATTTTGATTAAAATTCATTATATACACACAAAATAATGTTATTAAAATATATGAAATTCAAAAATAAGTTCATTTCATCAATTAAGCCTAAAATCATTATTTTCAAAACAATATTCAAATATTTTTTTAAATTTATCATTTTTATGCAAAAAACAAAAATTATCCATTATTATCACATTTTAGAAATAAAAAAATTCAAAAATACCTCTATAGATATGGTAAAATTGTAACCAAATTAAGACACATAACTATTAAAGAAATGTGATTTATTTAAAGGTTAAGAATAAATCACTCTAAAAAGTGAGGAGTGCTAGTTGTTTTATCTAAATAGAAAACATGTTTTTATAGAAATATACTTTTAGATGACATGAATTAGGTGAAGAAAATGACATACAAAATTCAATAGGTAGAGTTGATTATGTCCCTAAAGGGTCTTTCTGAAGAAGTAGGGATCCTGTTGGAAAAAGAAATGTTGTTTGCAGTTCACAAACTTCCCAAAGTATCTAGAACCATAAACAAGGAGAGGTTTATTAAAATACAATTCGAAATAAATGAAATGGAACATAAGATGAATCACTTTCATCCAGAAGTTATAATTATTTTTTAATGGATTTAGGTTTACCATCTACGTAATAAAGGAGATAGAGAAATTATTAAAATTCATTATGCCTAAATTTTAAATTTCATATTTAGAATGAGGAAGTTCAATAATGTAATATTTATATGGGTCTACATCTAAGAAGGTTTCATTAATTGGTGATATTGATATTTCTTCCATAATCTTCCAAGGAAAAGAAGAAATCAACTAAAAATAAAATAAAGATACTTGAAATTTTTATAGTAGATAGGTCCCCTATGATGTATAAGAATAAAGGGTCTCAGACCTTAGAAGATGAATTCAAGAGACTTGTAGAGAATTATGGAGAATTTATGGTGAATAAATCTAAATAAGTTTAGAAATGTTTTAAGAATAAAGGTTAGGAAAACCATATTTTAGTATAATTTAAGTAGGATTCAAAACATTCAGGGAAGAAGATATTAGTTTGAAATTATCCAAGATGAAGTGAGATTTTTCTCTACTGGTAAAAAACATGAATATTATGATTCTAGCAGTAAAAATTAGAGTAACTATGAAAATGGTTTTAAAATCATTGAGGAAAAGACTAAATTTCATGCAAGTGGGATCAAGAAATGGGAATTTAAAGCTAATGGATGTATGCTAATCATATTTATAATCCCATTCAAGTAAACATTCTCAAACTGGTGAAAATTTTAGTGAATCGAAAAAATTTATATAAGATTTTATGGTAGAAGATACTCTAAAAGAATTTACTCCATGAGAAGCTCTATATATTCATCTTATGAAAGTTCTTATTCATCATCCAGTTGATCAGAAATTGATAGTTCCTAGAAATATAAAATCTAAAAGACCAAGTTGTCTACTTCTGAAGATTTAAAATAATCAAAGAAATATTTGTTGGAATATACTTTGTAGCAGATCAACTAAGTAGAACAACTGAGAACTAAATAAATGAAATCTACAGATTTTAATAGTTGGAATGAAATTGAATTTGATAATGAAAAATTTATTAAATATATAAATAAATTTTATATCCTAAATATTACAACTGAAGATAAGGATTATCTGAGAGTATAATTAGAATTTAGAGGTGATGAAGTTTAGTTTGATAGTTTGAATCAAAATATTGTTCATTATTATTGAAATTTAAAGATGAAATTAATGTTATAAAAAGACAAATAAAGAGATTAACTAGAATTTACTCAATTCAATCACATATTCATTCAATGTTAATTTAGTTACAATATCAAAACATAGATCATCATATATATTAGACATAGAAATAAATTTTTTGTTAAAATGTTTACTTGAAGGATGACTTGTGTAATTTTAAATAATCCTATGAGATATACTTCCTGAATTTCATGAATATGGTCTAGTATGAGAAATATCAGGGCATTAAAATCTATTATTTCCAAAATTTAAATTGTACTTTAGGGAAGGGAAAAACATGGCCAAATTGTTTTCTACTCATCAAGTACAAAACTTAAAATAACAATATTTTAAATTAATGGAAATAGAAATAAATATAGATAACTATAATAAATAATTAATGGAAGCAAAGAAATATTTGGAATAGAAAGGGAAAAGGATGAAGAATTTGAAGAAGCTAATTTTTTAATATCTTAAAAATGAAAAATTACAATTTTTTTCCTTTATATGATTATTGTTATAAAATATTACTATTTATGAATATTGTTGGATGTTTTCTTTAAAATTGATTAATAAATAACATGTAGCTACACGTTTTCCGTATTTGTTGCGTATTCATGGTTTACCATTACTGAATTTTGATCATATTATAGGGGAGTATTTTTTTAATTGATTTAGTCAATTAGTGACCATCATAAGTTTAGGTGAAGAAAATTTTAGTTATCTCCTTCACATTCATTAAAAATATCATAGGGGAATAAATTTTATAGAATTTTCAGAAATTATTATATGTATTACTATTTTTAAACCATTCTTTATACTTATTTTTTAACACTTCAAGTTCCTTTATTTTCTTTATTTTCCCCCTTTTTCAAAATCAAAAGAGGGTGAAATTTTAAATCAGTATTTTTTTATTTTATTTGAGAAGAGAATGTTTTTATTTTTATTAATTTTACATTTTATTAAGGGATATAATTCAACTCACTAATATTTTTATGGAGTTTAGTTATAAAGAATACAATGGGGAGATATTGGATAGATTAATGAATTTATGTCTTCCAAATCTTAAACTATGGGAGAACATAATCAAATTTTATATATTGTTTTATTTTTTAAATATTTGTAGAAATATAATTCACTTAGGTGTTTTTTTAGTTTTCAAAAGAGTGAGATTTTTGAGTCAAATGACATATTTTATATAGTTTTTTTTATGAAAATCACAATATAATTTATACTAATATTGAGTTAACTTAAAGTTATTTTTATATTTTTTTGTACAGATTATAACTTCTTACCATTTATGTCTTAGTGAACAAAATTATTCACATAACTTCCAAACCACTATGAAGATGAAATAAACATTAATAATTTTTACTAAACTACATTCATCTAAATTTTTTACTACTTATGATGTTGTTAAATTTGAACACAATAATATCAGATATTAGCATTCTAAATTTATTATAATGATGTATATAAAATTATCAATGAATATTGGAATGGATGATATGAGTTATAGAGTGATGACTCTATAATGAAATCATTGACATTATCTCTCCATCCTTGAGGGATTCTATTACATTTTATTTTTAGTTTGATGTTCTAAGAGATTTAATGTTTATGGATTAATTGTAAATTCTCTATGTTTTCCTCTTTTAAAAATTTATTTAAATAATTGAGATCAATGATATTATAGATGTTGAATTCACTAGTTCTGAATGTGAGATGAATTCCATAGTAATTGGATTTTCTATTGATCATGATGATCAAAGGTAAGTTCATGGTGAGAGATACCTTCTGCTCACATCATATTAAAGAAGTTATTAGGATGGAAATTCGACCTTCAAATGGGTTAAGTTGATGAAGTTCCTCATGCTTGAACATGTATACCTTGATTTAGGTAGTCAAACCTCCATTCACCTTAAAATAAACGAAAAAATTTCCCTTGATAGGAAGTAGTATTTTTTTAATGATATCCTTTTATGAGTATTTGTATTATTATCCAGTTTTATGTGTGTTGTTTATAATTTTTTATCTTTATATCCAATTGGTTTGTCTCATTTTATCATTTGGTTTGTTAAATTTCAATCATTTAACTTTCCACTATTTTTTGATGTACTTTGATACACCGATTGTTCAGAGATTATATCTTCTAAATAACTTACAATTCATGGGTGGGTGAAAATTTTTGGGTTTGTTTAAATTAAATTCACCCACTCTGAAAGTTGATATACACTCTCAATATCTAGGAAAACATATATTTTTTATATGATAAATAAGAGAACCTATGAATTAAAGAAGTAATCAAAGAATTTTCTCCTTAGATGAAGCCTAAATGAAGGCAGTTGGTAGAGCTTAATATGGTCAACCTTCTAGATCTTAGGGATGATAAATTGCCTGAGTTATCATGGAAGAAATTGTTTGATATTATAGAGATGTTTTATTATGGATGGAACCCCCTGATAATTAACTATTTTATGGGTCAATAAACTTGCTACCTTGGCTCCAACTAGATCATATGGATTGATTCATCACATTATAGTTGAGCAGTTTCTTCTTATTAAAGTTTTTTATCTTGGAGAGTCCCAAAATTTTCATCTTGAGAGTTGAACTCAACATTTTTATTAACTATGTGTAATTTAGAATTGAGTTTTCACAACTTCTCCAACTTAGATTCATATATAGTATTATCTTCTCCATTGGAGAGAGGTTTAATTAATTTGATAGTAAGTGGGATGTATACCTAACTACACCATCTACCTTATCCTTCACTAAATCTAACCTAGTGGGTGGTAGTGGGAAATTTGGTGGAGCTCCTATATCATTATCCTGCCTCTGGTATCGAGCGTGGACTACTTATTTTATTACTTTTGTGTGAATTATGTTTCAAATAATTTCTCTTTATCATGTTCTTTTATGTCATCCTCATGACCCATTTTTTCTATGGTGTTTTCGTCAACAATGATTTGTGGCATGAAGAAAAAAATGAATCAAATCCTCATCTACATCACATTAGTACGAAGTCTTGTTTGATTTCAAATACGCATTGAGTTATAAGTTATAATATTCCTTCAATATTTCCATCATATATGATTTATTGTGATTATAGCCCCCTTATAGGATTAAATTAACCCCATTAAAACCCATATAAAGAGGGGGAAATCAATCATGAATGGTAATATTCAATCAATATACCCCAATTTTCATTAAAAATGTTCAGGGAAGTGGGGATAAATCCTGAAACTTTAGTAGAGGGAATCAAAGATGTGATTCTTCTATATTTTCTCCCAATATAGGAAAGAATGAATTTCTTAGAGGAGGAGGAGGAAAAAAATAACCCCATATTTATGGGATAGAGTGGAACCTATTTAGTAATAGTCCCAACTACATTTAGTAGTTAGTTTGATGATTTTGGTGGTTTTGGTAGGGGTAAAAATGCTATTAACCCTATAGGATGGGGCTACCTCATGCTATCACCAAAACATTTACTGCATCTCTATTTCATTTTTAGGCTCACACTATGGAATTAATTTGGTTTAATGTGCATTATAGCTACCTTGGAAAAGTGGTAGTATGAATTAAAGGTGGTTCAGCTTTCAACAAACCAACTATTTATAAACTGGACACTTGATTCACTTTTCTAGAAGTTTGATTATGAGCCTATCTTTATACTATTCCCATCAAGTCTGTATCCTATGAGTTTTAGTAATGTAATGATTTCTTACACTGACCAACTAGCATATATAGACATAGGGTGTGTGACTTTTCCTAAGGAAATTATGTTTCAAACCACTTTTCTTGAATAATATTTTTCACTTACCATTATAGTGAAGTGAATATCTCCATAATCACCATAAATATTAAGTTGTACATTTTACAAGGTAACTATGGTCATTTGTTGGTACTCCCCTAAAATAGTGATGAAAAATCAATGAAGATAATTACATTTATTTCTTAATTTAATATTTTTAACCACTAATAAGGAATCTAGATCAACATGGAAGAACATTTTTTCTATCACCTTGAGTTTATTGGAGTATTTCATATTATGTAGATTCTAGGATTTGAGATAATTAAAAGTCACCCACATGTTGCAACTGAGATGGTGTATGTACTCCTCTTTCAATGTCTCGGTAATGTCATATTGATAATTGGAAATGGGATAGAACATGATTGATATTATTCATTTATATAGTTAAACCCAAATAAAGAAAGAATTTGGTTTCATCATCTATGAGTGCTTCTTCATCCTTTTTTGAACAAAAAATTTATTTCTTTCTATTTTTTCCAAGAAGGTGAGGTATATTTGAATGTTTTCAGTTATATATAGGGGTTCATGATATGGGGGAACTGATTATGATCATTTCCTCTGGATTCCCATTAACTAGGATAAAATACTTACGATTAGTGATGAATAACCAGGTATGTAAAACTTTATATATTAAAGTACTCTCAATATGAGAGAAACTTTTGAATTATTACTACACATGGAAGGATTTCACATTGAATATGTGTGTCATTGTAAGGAGGTACTTGGAAATTAATTCCATTGGGTGGAACTCCATGGTTATTCATCTTGATTTCACCATTTTAGTGAGTATATATATATATATATCATTTTGATGTTTTTTACAAGGATAACCTCTATAATAAAGACTTTGGGGAGTAACTCAAAGGTTTTTGGCTTGGTTACCATCAGGAGGGCCTCTATGATTTTTTTATTTTATAGTTCTTGGAATGGGTAGTAAATATATGTTGATTGTTTTATATTTGATCAATATAGAGAGGGCCTCCATGGTTGCTGGTTGTTAGTGGGTTGGAGAGGGGAGGACCTTTTTTGTTCAATATTTGTGTTGTTTGGAGGACCTCAGAAACGAGTGTCTTGGGGAGGAACTCCGTGATTGATATTTATATGGATTTAGGGAGGATCTATGGGATGATGTACTTAGTGAGGATCATTTATGAATCTTGATTTTATATGAAAATTAGGATGACCTTTGTGGATGATGATATCTTATTTTCTACAATATATAGGACCTTGATGGTTGATTCTTCTAACATTGTAGGGTGGAACAATGAGGTTAGTTATCTAAGGAAGACCAATAAATTTATTTATTAAAACAATATAAGGAAGAAATTAATAGTGAGTATAATCTTCCTAGATTGATAGGGGTCATCCTAATAAATCATCAAGGATAGAGATTTATTGGTCATGAAGACCCTATATCAACCTCAAGTAACTATTAAGATATGTTGATGAGCTTCATGGTTTCCATATCTGTCAGGGAAGCATTTTAACACCTTGGCTCAAAATACCTAAACAGTGCTCGATTGGGGGTCACTAAAAAACCACATATATGCCTCCTAGTACACTAGAGTTCATCAACTAGAGAAGATATCTTAACATAGTCAAGGAGAGAATATTCTCAAAAAAATAATTCATGAGGGTCATGCTTGAATCTACCAAGACAATTTATATAACCCATCTCTATGAAAAACATCCCAAAAATAACTATAGATATAAATCTTAGATCCCACTGGGCCCTCACATTCTTGAATAGAAACTATTAAAATGTCTATATGATGAGTCTAAATATAAAATATAATAAGAAAATGAGAATGGCGTAACATTCTTCATATCTAATAAAATATACGTTGCCTAGTACATGTTGATCATAAGTAGGGAAAATAAATACACTACTTTTGGACTAAATTAAATACCTTCCAAATGAATTACTAGCCTCCATAACCTACCATATTTTTACCACACATCCATCTCTATTAAATACATACATTTTGAGGGAAAATAAGAGAGCCTACCCATGTACATCAAAATCCATTCCATGTATGTGGGTAGGGGTGATTCCAATAGTCCATTAGTAACCCCAATTAAACAATGACACTAAGTGTTTATTTTATCAAGTGTATGTGTAATAAATAAATAAGAATAAGTGTATTTATTTCCATGCAACAGACACACCCAAAAATAAAATACACAATGCACATACAATTATACAAGTTAGGTAATCATATACTAACCAAGCCTTCGTGAATCACGAACCTACCTGTTTTGGTTTCATACCTTAAGGAAAAGTCACCTAGCACCACAACCCAACCCATACCTGAAGATGTAGGGTAGGGTGTCAACTGAAATGATTTCTAACCCACACCATAAGTATTAGGGTGGAGCGTCATCCAAACCTTTTCCTACTACCCAAAGGGATAGATAAGAATCATATATCTTTAAGCCTCTACCAAACCCTTATCATTTAAGAGAGTTAAATAATCTATACATCATGTCACACAATGACCCAACCCCTAGAAAGATCGTTGACCCAAACCTACCAAGCCAAGGTCCACACACACATTGAACCATAACTTCAGGTTTTGGAGAGGTCATATCAAACACACTGAACCATCCCTGGGTACTTGAGGAGGTCACAATAAAGCACATCAACCCATCCCTATAGAATATAGGGATTTCAAATGAATCACACCATCCTATAACCCTGGATTATGGAGAAGTCACGTCAAGCACACATATGCAACAACAAACATGCCATGTATCCCATATCATAGCACGCTATTTTACCAAGATGGAACAATACCATTGAGACCTAGTCCCATATTTCAAGAATATTAAAATCCATATCAACCTTCCAAGTTTTCGATCTTATCCACATGGACCAACATTAACATTCATAATAGAATAAGAGTTCTCATTGTACTACCAACACATTACTTTCATCATTATTAAAATCAAGTTCTGATGAGGATACCCACACAATGAATGAATCATCATGAATCTACACACACAAACCATAAGAACACACAAAAGGGAAGTATAACAAGAGATTTTTTTTTGTAAAAAAAGAATCTACCCCCATAGGTCAATAGTCCAAATCAATTCAAGTAATGCCCATCCATATCCCATTTAATAACCAAGCCAAATATACATTTTTTCAAACCATTTTCCAAATTCATTTAATACTTCTTTATTCATTCTAGGAACTTTGAAAAACTCTCAAAAAGTTCCTCATCCCATTTTGAAATACCATTTCAAAAATCATTTAAAAAATCACAAGTTTTCTTTGAAATTTCCATATCAATCAAAACATTTTTTTTAAAATAACAATTTTAATAGAAACCATTTTGCCTTAGATATTTCACTTGACCAAACCCAATTTAAAATAAAATTTTAAAATAAAATCTATTTTAATTTTTTAAAACTAACTCACAGCTCCAAAAAATCAATAAAGAGGGACACCGAAACTCAATTAACCAAGGATCCACCATCAAACCATTTAACATTTCATAAGGCCTTTGTTGACTATTCGGCCAATGTGAGACCATCCCACCCTTTTGGAAAAAAACACACAAGATAAGAAATATACAAACATATAATATTAATGAGGTAAAAAACATAAAATTAATAATTAACCAAAGGTCTGAAATAATGAAAACCCCCTTACCTCAATATGTGACCCAATAAACACTTCTAAGATCATATTGGATTATATTGAGTCCATGAACACCTATCACATCCAAAAGAATCATTAAATTAATATAAAAATAATAATTAAAACCATTTTACTAAGCTGGTATAAAAGGTTTCAAACTCATCAGGTGATTCAATGACACATGAATCATGATAAAATGGGTTTGATTCACCATCGAAGCACCCTTTTACCTAGGAAACACAAAAGCCCCAATTTATATCACAAAATCAAAGTCCAATTTAACCCTAATTTTCTGAAAACCCTAAACAAATACTTGGTGCAACATACATTTAATTATACAATTAATGATGGCCTGTTTACATCATCTTGTAAAATTCTCTATGAGATTAAGATAAAATGCTCATGAATCACAAAAATTTCTCCATGATTCAATGAAATCATTCATAAAAAAACTAAGAAATTAGGACTAAAATCAAAGATAGGGAAGGAAAAAATAATAACAAGTTGGTGGTAGGGTATTATATATTAATTTTTTATAAATAACCACTATGAACCCGCCTAGATTAAAGGGAAAGGAAGGGGTAGGGTTTGACATCCCCTTATTATGAAACATCTAGAGATAAGAAACCTCAAGGGGTTTCTAATTTAGATTTATACTTACCCATTTTTTAAAAACCCATCATCTATGGTTTATAGTATAAATAGAGGTTCACACCATGAACCCTCTCTAGAAATAGAGATAACCCCTCTGCCTGAGTATTTCATTGTGTGACTCATATAGTCACATCATGAATAGACCGCTGTTGATACTTCTAATAACCTGAAAACATGAAACCTTTTTAAATGTTTACATAAAACCCTGAGATTACTATGATCCTTAAAAATTGTATGCAAACATATTTTAGAGACGTTTAAATTTTCATAAACCAATTTTGTGTCCTAGTTTTAAAACCGATCCCTCCACCAAACCAAAATTTTAAATTTCCTCAAGAATTTTCAACATGTAAAGATGTAGGTTGTTAAAATGGATATCTATGATGGGCCTTGTTGTCTAATATCCATTAGTATCCTCTATTAAGTGACAATCAATTTTCAATATGAATATCTTGATAATCATTGCAGACGTGAATATTATCCTGATTATGAACATGTTCCTAGGTGTCTGTGGTTAGTTATCCCTAATGATTCCTTCTCCTAGGTACATTAACAAGGACTAAAAAGGTCATAAACTCAACTATGATTTCTTTAATGTATTTTTGAGTAGTTAAGGATTAGTTGAATTGGTGATGCTAGTGGTGGGTGAGAGTCATCTTGGGATGCCTCACAGTGGCAGTATGTATATTCTATATATCCTCATCTCGTTCAACCTGGTAGGGGAAATGGGTGTTATTTCACTCTAGGGAATGACTTACAAAGTGGTTGGAAATGAAAATATGAGTCAATTATTTATTACTGAATTACCATTGGTTGGAGGGCCATCTTGGTTTGAGATACACGAGGATAAAATAAGAAAACTCTATGGTTGGAGTAATTCTATTATGCTCATATTCCTAATCCAACACATTCACCTCCGGATGACGAAGGCATTTGGTTGGTGAAAATGTTCTTCTATGTTAAGGGGCCCACACCACCGAACCATTTTACTATGTATTTTTCCTTTACAATGTTGAATCACTTGTTTCATAAGAAACATGGAAATAAAATGTATGATCATTTGTTTTAGTGAGATAAAATATTACAACACAAGATAAAAATTAATATATTATGGGAATGTCATATGAAGATTAATTAAGAAATTAATAATAGGAATAAAATAATATGAAAATAAAAATACCAAAAACATAAAATATTTATCCACATACATTTACATGAAGATAATAGACCCAATTTAAACTATAGAAATTCTGAAAATAATTAGAAACATAAGAGTTATGTCTAAAGGGAAGAAATTAAATAGAATGAATGATTTTAACAGTGTATGAAAGACCATATATCAGATTAAAATATGATCATTATCTATATGAATGTTAGAAATATAACAACTAGATATATGGCCATTGGAAATGTGGTCATTTTATATATTTTCTTTAGGAATATTCAATGGGTAATATGTTTAATTGAATATAATATAATTATTTTTTAATGAAATAAAAAGATAATATTTAACAATAAAAAAATATATTTTTATGCATTACATATAATTATTATTATTAAATAATGGTTTAATGAATTTATTAAATTAAAAGAAATAATATAATTCTAATGGAATGTTGATGTTAATTTTTTATAATATGAATAATAAATTTGAATAGGATGTTATTAAAATTATTTTAATTAAAAAAATTATATTTTTAAAAGAATTATTTTTTAAGTGTCATGTATTGTTTTCCTAAAGAATTAATTTTATCATTTTAAAATAATTAATCTAATGTAACATTTTAATTTATAGAAAATATATTAACAATTATTTAATTAGTAGTTGATATGAAATAATAATTATAATAGATAAAGATTTAAAATTTATTTTTTCTATAAAAATAGTTTTTATTTATATATTATATATTTTTATTTTAAATATAAATTTAACATATTTAAAAATTGAATGAGTTCAAGTGGAGTAAAAAAATTTAATCAGAACATTCAAATTAGTTAATTGGGACAATTTTGTTTTTTAAATAAAAAATGTTACTTGGGTGAATAGTACATGACATCGGTAAACTATAAAAACTATACACTATAGTACATCCTTAGAAAGATGAATAAATCTTATAAAATTAATAAAAAGTTTATAATAGAGGGAATATAGATCCTATTTTTTTAATTATAGTCCCATTTTACACTTAAAAATGACCTTCCTTAACCATTAAGTAATGATAAATTTTGAGAAATTCCACACAAACTCACTTATAAAAGGACCTCTCCACCACCCCTCACAAACTAATCAAACCATTCAGTTAAATCTTGAAATCCTAAAATTTTAATTATAATTAATTCTTTTTATATTTTTGATAGATTCTAATTCTAATAAGGAATCCAAAATCCCCAATTCAAAAATGAATTCTTGTAGAGAAAGATAAAATTCATCATGTAAGTATCTAAGTTCTTCTCTAATTTTTTAGATCACCATATCATATCCAATCCTTCTAATATTAATCTACACTATAATGATGTTATATTGAAATCATTATTCTTCTGATAAAATGGTACTATTATTATATAAATCTAATCTTTTAACCATTTATTTGTATCACAGGTTCTTTTTTGGGTGGATTCAACCACCTATATAAATAATTCTATAGAAAAATCATTGTTTTCACCATGAATAAGTGTCAATATATTAATACTAATAATATATGATATTAAGGGGGGAAATATTTCCTATATATGGTTATTTAAGGATGAAATAAAAATGAATGATCAGTATTAAGTAATTCATGATTATAAATAAATTACACGAAACATGTATATCGTAGATTTCATTCTCACAAAACGTACCCATACCTTCCATAAAATGAATATTAGACTACATTGATCATTGTAATGAAATTATTGCACTGTATTTATTAATATTGTAATGATTATCATGGTATCAAATAATGGGGACCAACATCGCCATTAAAAAACATGTATTAAATAATCCAAACTCACTAACATCAGATGATGGAAATAAAGAAATATCCAAATAATATAAGTGTAAAAAATGATCCTAATTAATGAGTATAAAAATTAATTTGTGTAAATAATATTCTATAATAGGTTATTAATATGATTTGTTTTATTATACAAGATGTTAATGAACTTTCATGGAAGTATAAAATAATGGCATGGGTTTCCTCATCAATCACATTTTGAATTTGAGATTTCTTATTTTTTAACTTCCCTCTTAAAAATTATATGATAAATCTATATAAAAAACCATATATTTTCTTATACTCTAGTTATTCATGGGGTTTAAATGTACTCATAACATTTTTTTCATCACATTATTCATAATTTATCCAAAAAGATGTTTGTAATTAGAGTCGACCTAATTTCTTTTCTACGATTGGGAATCAATATACTCCATTCTATATAGTTTATTTAATTTTATGCATTTACTTATGTATAATTAAATTATTTATTAATGAAGAATTAATTTATAATTTTCATTCTTCAATTTTGTTAATGGAATATTTTTAAATGTTTCCAACATAGGTCATTTTCCATTATCTTTAATTTCTTTAGAAAAGTGCAAAAGGAGTCTTCTTTTTTAATTAATTTTTTATGTAAGACTTTTAAAACCATATAAATCAATTTTATTTATAATTTATATAAATTTTCTCAATTTTCCCCGAGGTAAATTTTATTTTCATTGTTTTTTATTTTTAATCTGAAATAAAATCTATTGAATACATAAAGAGGTATTTTTTCTCATATTTAAAATTAATTTCATAATGATATTATGAATTATTTCTTGTATATTTCAACATCATTTTATGTTTTATAAACGTCATTTGGATATGATCTAATCATACCATCCAAATTATTTATCTTTATGTGCTATTACCATATTTTATGGATGTTTTTATGGAACCCATTTCTTTCACCAGGGTTAATTATGATATGATAAAAATAATTTTTTTCATGTTTTTGTGGAAAAAATATAAATGTTTTATCCTTAAATGATAAATGGTTATATAATTTTACTTTAATGCATTAGGTAATTTTGTGCCGACCATCCCTGGTTTCACACCTCCTAGTGTCCCTGGCCCTCTGGTGCCTGGCATTTGTGAGGATCGGCCTCCCTCGCCTTCGTTCAAGGAGGTGCTGCTGCGTTCATATCAGGATCGTTGCCAAGGTCAGGTAGGGCCACTGGAGGTTCCCATGGATGCTGCTTCTTTTTTAGAAGATGGATGCCCCGTCCTCGCCTTTTCCACGACATCCTTTGCGGCGGCTGCAAGCAACCTTCAGTGGACCCTGGTTGCGAGATTCGGCACCGACAAACCTCCGCTCTCGGTTTTCCAGGACTGCGTCAATCGATGGGGCCTTGTCTTTCATGCCAAAGTGTCGATCGTTGATCGGAAGATGTTCTGTATTGTCACGGATTCTCAGTCGGAGTTTGTGAGAGCGTGGAGCAGGAGTCCCCATTGGGTGGGGCGATGGAGGTTTTCTCTCTCTCTTTAGATGATGGATGACCACTATGGGAGGGAAAGTCCCCTTGCGTAGGTCTGGATCTCCCACCCCGAGCTTCCTCTTCCTCTCATGTCGGAGTCCTTCTTGATGGTGATAGGGGAGTCATTAGGTTCTTACCTGTGTGCAGATGATCGGATGCTTCGCTTGGAAGAGATGTCTGTTGCTCGGATCTGCGTGGAGATGGATATTTCCTGGCCGATCTTAGATCATGTTGTGATCCGGATTGAGGGTTTGAAGGATCGTCGTCGAGGCTTATTTTTACTAGTCTATCCCCGCTTCTGCTCGTACTATCACCTTACTGGTCACTCGTTGTAGGTGTGTCGCAAGGCGTGTGGACAGGTTCCTCCTCCGAGGCCTTCGGGGCGTGCTCCGACGCCCTCCTTTGTTGACTAAGGCAAAGGAAAATTCTTTTTCCCTTCTGCTCAGGACTCCGAGGCTTCCTCTTCCATCCAACGCTTTGTCGGGAAACCTTCCTCCTACAGGGATTTGGTCTTGTTCAAACGTGGCATGGGCGAGATTCTGCTTTTTCAAACCAATGGAGGGGGTCCATCTCCCGAAGGGATGCTTCTCAAGATTGGTCCGCAGGTTCCGTGGGTCTCCTCCCGGATCAGAATTTTGGAGTTCGTGCACACGGATCACGGATTTGATGTAGCTTTTGTTCCACAGGTTTCCCTGCCTAGTGAGGTTCTTTTTGTGCCTTCACCCTCGCTGAAAATAGTGCCTTATTCTCCCCAGCTTCTTTCCTCGATGACGTCATCACCTCCTTTGCTCTCATCTCCAACATCTTTAGATCTCTGTTTAAGGGATGTGAAGAGTCCTGTTTTCCAGTGGCTGATATCAGGTAGTGGCATAGAGGAGAGTTCACTCCAGAGGCCATCTGCAAGAATGTGCAGAGTGGAATGCACACCCGTTCTCAGTACAAACTTAGTGATTCATGCTCTTCGATCCTGTCTCCTCCCGCCAAGGGCCAGTTTTCTAGGGCCAAAACCAGACGCCCTTGGTTTGATGTCTAGAGTTCTCCTCTAGAATGGTAGAGGGCTAGGAGCGCAGGTGAAGGTCGATTTTATCGTCAAATAACCAGTTATCCATTCAGTATCTCTGGTGGATATTATTGAACCAAAATAAGCAGCAAGAAACTTGAATATTTTCTCGTAGAGGCTCAGAGTAAGGGGATGCATGCTCGGGAATCCTCCTAACTCCCATATCGGGCTGTTCTGGAAGGACCACGTCTCAGTCGATTTTTTGTGCGCGTTGGATCAGTACCTTTCCATGAAGGTATTGGCAGGCACTCATGTCTTCTTTTTCCCTTTTGTTTATTCTAAATGCAATGTTCAATAGAGGGAGAGCCTCTGGTGTGACTTAGAAGATCTCATTGACGACAGTTCCCCTTGGATCGTCGGAGGTGATTTTAATACTATAGCATCTCCAGAGGAGAAACTTGGGGGGGAGGGGTGCTTTTCCAAGGAGTGCCAGTCAGGCCTTCGTTTCCTTCCAAGCCTGAACAGGTCTAATTCATGCGGGGTATGAGGGCGATCACTTCACCTGGAGTAACAACCAAAGGGGAGAGAGGCACACCTGGTGTCGTCTCGATCGCTGCTTGATAAATGAGGCTGATGTCTCGCTCTTTCCGGATGCGAAAGTCTCCCACCTGGAACGATGCTTATCTGATCACTCACCACTACGGCTCGACCTAGGCTTTAGTGTAGCAAGAGTCGATTATGTTAAGTTTTCAGGGATGTGGGTGGATGAGGTGGGATTCAGTGATGTGGTCAGGGAAGCTTGGACGTGTTCCTTCCCTAGGAACCCATGTATTTCTCTCCATAATAAGATAGGGCGGCTCAAACATATGCTTCAGAGGTGGAGGAAGTCTATTCTCGCCCGTGATCAGGACCTACTAGAGATCAGCAAGAAGGTCGAATGCATGGAGGCTAGCCTGGAGCAAGCTTGGGATGATACCGTTTTTGAAGCACTCAGGACCAAAAAGGGTATCCTTGCCGATATTCTTTTGAGGCAGGAGAGGATTGTGAGAGAGGCTACTCGGGTAAGATGTCTTCGTGAGGAGGAACAAAATACTGGCTACTTCAATGCTTGCATTAAAGAGAGGAGGAGGTTTCACAGGATAAATATTCTTAGGGAGGATGGATCATATTCCAATGATAGGGACGAGGTTGGGGAAATGGAAAATGCATCTATCACAGATTTACATGAAGCACCTAATCCTAATATGGCATGGGGATATCCTAGTGAGGTAACATACCTCTTTAAGGACATGCCAAGGAACGTTACAGAGGAGATTGATGAGCGCTTGAGAAGGTCTCTAGAAGAGGAAGAAGTATGTGAGGATGTATGGACTCTGAACTCAGACAATGCACCAGGACCAGATGGCATACCTGGTTCTTTTTATAGGGCTGCATGGGATACGGTCAAAGGGGATGTTGTACGAGCTGGGAGGGATTTCTTCCAAGGAGGGCACCTCCCGCGCATAGCTAGTGCAACCAAGGTGGTCCTGATACCGAAAGTGGGTATCCCTCAGTCTATTTACCAGTACAAGCCAATAATAATGTGTAACATGCCTTAGAATATTTTAGCTAGCATCCTTAACAAAAGATTAGCACCCCACTTAAATAAATGGATGGCAGTGGAGCAGCATGGCTTTAACAAAGGGAGATCCATTCCAGATGCGATTGGAGTGGTGCAAGAAGTAATATTTGGGATTGACAATAAGATCTTCAGGAACTATCTGGCTATAAAATTATACGTGATCAAAGCCTATGACAGGGTGGAATGGGGTTTTATTTTGAAGGTACTAGGACACATGGGCTTCTCAAATTGGACCCGTGACTTGCTTTTCCATTGCTTCATCTCGGCATGGATCTCCACCTGATTTCTGGGAAAGTAGTTTGGTTTTTTCAAGGCCTTTCAAGGGCTTCGATATGGGGATCCTCTTTATCCTACCCTATTTATTCTATCTCAAAATGTGCTTAGTCATTATATAAAGAAGGGTCTGTAGACAGTTAAATTCCATCCTTATCAGGACAGACATGTTATTGAGGGAATATCTTATCTGATGTTCACAGATGACACTATACCGTTTCTCAATGGTAGTAGAAGATCAGTGGTTGGAATGAACGGGCTTCTTGAGGAATATTGCAAATGGAGTGGACAGGTGATTAACAGGGAGAAAATCCAATATTATACTTCTAAAGTGCTCTCAGACAGGAGGGTGAGGGTCCTAGATGATACCTTAATTATGAGGCGAGGATATTTTCCCATGGAGTACCTTGGAGCACTGGTCAGTCCCTACCTTATTCGTGTTCATAATTTTTACTACATTGTGGGTAAGATTAAGGGTCACATCTTCAACTGGAAAAACGGGCTTCTTTATTTTGGTGGGCGCATTACCCTTGTTAATAGCGTCCTGGTTTCTATTCCCATGCATCTTCTGTCCACCTTGAAGGCCCCCAAAGGAGTGGTTTCTAACATGGAGAGGATCATGGTTTCCTTTTTATGGGACGGTCAACTGGAAGGAAAACATCACTGGCAAGCGGGGAAGCATCTCACTATGCCTATAACAGATGGAGGGGTTAATATGCGGAGTGTCTCCTCGACCATGCAGGGTATGCATGCAAAACATGCATGGGAGGCCATGGAAGGAAACTCCCTCTGGGGAGAGCTTATGCAAGAGAAATATGGTGTGGAAATATTGGTGTAGAGGTCTCGGCCTTCGAGGATATGGAATCTTATTCACCCGTATATTGAGGTCCTGCAGCCTCATGCTAGGTGGTTGATTGGGCGATGTGAAGTGAACTTCTGGTGTCAAAATTGGGGGGAGGAAGGATGTGGTTTCATGGATGTCCCACACCGGATATGTCCTTCAGTGTTGTGTGCGGCCATACAGGCTTCATTCAAGCCATTCTTGATGATAATCAGCGCGCTATCTTCAACGAGGTGGTCCTCAGTGAATTTACAGACAAACTAATATTCACGGACTCCTCCTCGGGCGAGTTCTCAATCAAGGCATATGAAAATGTAAGGAGGAATACGGTCGTGGGTGACCATTGGGGCGATACGCTGTGGTGCAGGGGGATATCTGCCAAATTAAATTTTATGATGTGGTGGATAAGGAATAACGCGATTCCCACTGATGATAATATCCAATGTATGCGGGTATCCATGGCCTCCAGATGCTGGTGTTGCAGAAATTCCAAGCAAGAAACGGTGAAGCACCTATTCTTAGCCAGCGAATGGGCCTGATGAACTTGCCAGACATATGGATGGTTAACTGGGTGGTGCAAGCAAGACGAGATTCATGAGGACTTCTTCAACAGATGGTTCAATGGATCTGAGCATGGTCCAGAATGGAAGGGACGGGCGATCATCCTTGTTGCGGGTTGTTGGATCATTTCAAAAGCAAGGAATGACGCTAGACACAGGAGTATCTGCGGCACCAGCACCAATATATGTTTCAAGATGAAGAACACTTTGCTGGATTTATCTGGCGAGTGTATTGAGTGCCACAACGCTCCGTCAGTAAGGGCTTTCAGCCCAGTGGAGCACAACCAGACAAGGATGATAGGTCAAGGAACTTGGGTACGTTGGCATCCCCAAAGATCTGGGCTAAAACTCGACACAGACGGCTCCCTCTTAAGGGGAGAAATGAGGGGTGGAGGCGTCATCCAGGACCAAATGGGTTATGTAGTGGCTGCTTTCTCATCTTTTTACGGTAGAGGATATGATCTTCAATATGAGGTTAAGGTGATGGTTACAAGGATGGAGTTAAGTTTGAAAAGGAATTTAAATTTGAAGGCAGTGGAAACTGACTCCTTAATTCTCTATAACGCACTCACTGAAAGTGGTAGCTACCCTTGTAATGTTGAATATTATGTTCGTAAATACAAACAGCTTTTGGGAGTCAACATGGAGATAACCCACACTTGGAAAGAGGGGAACATGGTTGCAGATTTCTTGGTGTCCCAAGCTTCTCCAACTAAAAGATTATCATTCTTTTTTAACTTAGGTTCATTTCCATCAGGTGGAAATATCTTTGTTATTAATGTTGCATTGGGTCTCCACTACTTTAGACCGCCATGATGTTCCTTTGTTTTTGTTGGATGTTTGTGTTTCATTTTGTTTCCAAAATCAATAAAAATGTTAGTATTCCATCCATGTAAAGAACTGGGGAGTGTACCCAATAGTTTATGGGAATGAGTAGTGAACCCAATCCACTATGGGACTCTATCTACTATATTTTTAGAAATTGGGAGAGAAATCAATCCACAATGTGGGTTTTTAAGCTATGTTATAATGGTGTTAAATATTTACTTTTATATATAGAATTATTTGATATTATTATGCAAGGAAACATTCTTATTCCTATGTTATGTTCTCATGGATCGTGATTATTGACTCATTCTTCCACTTTCAAATAACTTATTTATGATGTTATGCCAAAATAATTATACCATGAATCAAGATTTCTAATATATTTTTTATTAGGTTTTATTCTATTATATTATGACCATATAACTCAACTGTGTTCTCATATCTACATACTTATCTTATATTGACGTATGATCACTGATGTATATATATATTATGTTTACCCCTACCAAGAATATGATATCTTCCATTCATACGTTTTAATTATCTGGGTTATGAAGATTAGTATTATGTAGGATGATTATAAAAGGGTATCATGTGAGAATAATATTTACATTATATATTAAAAATGTTGTAAAATAAATTTTTTATGAGTATAATCTCTAATAATACTAAAGATTTAGGTTTTAGGGTGTGATTTATTATGTGATGTAATTAATATTAATATAAAATGATTTAATATGACTGTAAGTTTTGATCAAGTAACTTAAATTAGTATCAGAGTAGTGATTAGTTATTTTTTTGAGATTTGGATTTTATGAATAAGTGGGTATAACCTAAAACAACTTATATTGATCCAAAAGTGTAGTAGGATAAACAAAAAATCTGATAAGCTGAAATGAAGGTGTCATAATTTGGGACATATTATCATTGATTTTATTTATCTTGTGATTTCTTACTCTGATTGTTTCAGATTGATACTCATGAAATCCTTTTTGGTTTTATTCAATGGTTGGAAATAGAAGTAATTGAGTTAACAATTAATGTTATGGATTATTCTATGATTTTACCAATGTGTAAACAAATTGTATGGGAACTTGATTGATTAATATATTTATAATATATAGTTATAAAATAAAAAAAACTGTAGTATTTTTATATTAAGGTTATGAAATAATATATGAAGATAGTTATGTTCATTATTTAGTTTGTTAGATAATGTTCATGTAAGTGGTAATGCAAGGTAATGGTTTTATCTCAAAATTTCATTTTTGAGACACATTTTATTTTATGCTAAAAATTTCATTTAAATGGTGTGTATAATTCCAATTGGATATATAATATCATCTTACAATTACTTTATTCTTGTGTCCCTTGATTATTGAATCATGTTTACAATTTCATATATATCATTTATTAAGTTATGTAAAAATAAATGTACCATGCCCATGAATTTATGATATATGTTTTATTAGGTATGATTATATTATGGAATAAACAAATACATTGACTATGTTCTCATATACACATGCTTATCTTGTACTCATGAATGATCTTTGATTGATCTATATTACGTTTTCCATTACTAATCATATGAGATCACACCTTCTTGTGTTTATATTCCCTAGGTTATGAAGATGAGTGTTATTTATGATGTTTATAAAAGGGAATCACGTGTGAATAATCTTTTCAAGATTTATTTAAAATGTTGTCAAATAATATTTTTATGTTTACAATCTATAATAATGATAAACCTTCTAGTTTAAGGGTGTAATTTGTTCTGAAATTTAGTAATATTCATGTAAAATGATGAAAATTTATTGTATGTTTTTATCAAGTCACTTATATTGGTATCAAAGTAGAGATTAGTTGTTTTTGGAAATTAGGATATTATATATAAGTGGATAAAATATAAAACAACCTATATTGAACCAAATATGAAGTGTAATGAACCTAAAATGTTATAATTTTAAATGAAAGTGTCATAATTTGGGAGATATTATCATTGAATTTATTTATCATATGATTTCTTAGGCTAATTATTACTGCTTCACACTCATGAAAATATTTTTGGTTTTAGTAAATGGTTGGAAATAGGAGGAATTGAGTTAAAAATTATTGTGATGGAAAATGAAATGATTTTCCCAATGAGTAAACATATGGGATGGTATATGGAGTGAATAGTCCCATGCATATGCTCATCCAACTCTCTCAAGCTTTGAATAATAACATGAATCATACCAAACTCTTGAACTTGCAAAAGATGGAACAAATATACACTGATTCCTTCATGTGTAAACATACTCTCTCTTTTAATGGATTATTCAACCCACTTATTTTCATGAAATAGATCAACAAAGTAGAAAATATATTTCTTGATTAGGAATGCACCCCGCATGAGATGTTATTGTTTTGAAAGGATGTGACCCTCACAAAATTTCAATTCCATAGATAAGAGGCACCTTAGGGAACAAGACCAACAAAAAATTACATACAAAACTAAATATTACATAACATCATTTAATGGTCACTATTTCAGGTGTGGAGGATTTAGGCTCATGTCTGGATATTTCTTATCAACAATGCAGAGAAATGTGTTGAAACATAATTAATATCATCATAAGATGTAGATAGATGTATCATCAAATGAGATGAAAATCAAAAATATATTTTCAAATATTTAGAATGAAGTTAGTGCATAATAATATAAGTAAGATAAATATTTTCAATCCATACCAGGTTTGGAGTCAATAAAATGAGGATCAAAAAGAAAAGAGATGACCAGATAGTGGTTGTAGAGATTCTTTTTAAAGCATCAGATATCACTGGAATATGGATATTTGATAGTGGACACACCTCTCATATAAAAGGATATATGGATCTAGTTATTGGAATCCAGTATGACAAGTATGGTATCATAAGATTTGGTAATTATGAATTCATGAAGATTGTTGTCTTGGTAAAAACCAAGTTTGGGGGAAAAGACATGAAATGTGCAGATGTCTTGGTTGTTGAAGGTCTCTGTCACAACTTGCTAAGTTTAATTCAACTATGTGACTTGAGACATGGCATAATATTTTCAAAGAAATTATGTGTCATTATGGAAAAATATTGTATAGTTTTTTTGTAGAGAAAACATACAAAAGTAAATATCTACTTTGTTAGTGGAGAAGAAGATATGTGATTTATGGAAAATAAAGAAGAAAAAAAGTTATGGCATAAATGTCTTTTGATAGGGAAGAATAAAACAAGTTATTAAAAAACATGTCTTAAATCCCCATTTTATACCCTAAACAACAATATAATTATTTTTTCATTAATATTAATTATTAAGGTAAAAAAATAACTACCAAGGTAAAAGTAAATTAGGGTAAAGGTTAATAAGTTTAAATAAAGATCTAAAAAACCTGATGGGTTGTCTATAAAATGAGTGGGAGAATATAATCTCAACACACACACACACACACAATTCTCCTCCACTGTTTTTCTATTTTAGAACCACTGGCCTTTGAGTAATAAAATTACATTGTTGAATATGTCATGGTTGCTTCCAAAATAAAATTCTCCCCTCTTATAAAATGGTAACACTTCCACCATTCATATAAAATATATTAAGACCATTATTTCTAAGGAGTTTTCTATGGCAAAATTCAAGCTTTCAAAATGGGTATTACATTCACTAACTCTTTTATTTTACACTAATATATGCTAAATAAAATTAAAACTTATAAATATAATTAAATATTTATAATTAGTATAATTAAATTTAATTATATTAATTTAAAAAATAATTATACATTACTTTTTATCCACTAAGAGAGACTAAAAGAACAATCTTGTGCATATACGGATTACCACCACCATGATGTGATGTGGTTTATTTTTTATCAATTATTCTCAAGGATGGTATAAAGTATTTATATAATTAATTAATATATTTTATATGAAAAAAATAAATTTAAAAAATGATCCTTTTCCTTATATCATCCTTCCATCCATTCATGGAGAAATGAGATTGCTAATTGTGCATATGGTGAACAACAACCTCCATGAATGAGGAATTTCATTGGTCATCACCACCAAGGATTTATTGTTATGAAAATGAATTTAATGAGTATATATGATTATTATGACATGATTATGTTTCATTACATTTAACATTATCATTATATAAATACACTCACTTACTCATTAAATCATTATAACAAGTTACCTTTTGGGTCGATTTAATAACCTATGTAAACAATGTTATGATGATTTTGTAATAAATCATTATGGGATGTAATATGATGTTAATATCATGGTATAATGATATATTTATGTTTTTTATAATTTATTAATTTTTTTGATATTATTTTATATATTTATTAAGATATCACCTTTTGATCATTAAACACATCGAATATTAGTTCATCATGATTTCCACTTTCACAATCTGTATTCATGTCCTCCACTAAATGAAAATAGGGATTAAATAATCATTAAAAGAAATTATAATTCTATCATCAATTATATTTTAACTATGAACTTGAAAAAACTTATTATTAATCGATCTCATCTTTATTAAGTTTGTACGAAACAAACAACTAAAAGTTTATAACACATGACAATGAAAAAAACTATAATTTATTAATATATTTATAATATATAGTTATAAAAAAAATTTTAAAACTATAGTATTATTATATTAAGGTTATTAATTAATATATTAATATAGTTATGTTCATTATTTAATAGGTTAGATAACAATCATGTAAGTGGGAATACAAGGTAAAGGTTTCATCTCAAAATTTTCTTCTTTGAGCCACATTTTTTTTTCATGAATCTAATTTTATTTAAATAGTGTGTATAATTCCTACTGGACATATAATATCATGGTAAAATTTTTATGTTCTTGTGGATCGTGATTATTGACTAATGTTTCCACTTTCATATATCTAATTTTGAAGTTACGCCAAAATAATTGTACCGTGACTCAAGATTTTGGATATATGTTTCATTAAGAAGGATTATATTATGTTATTACCATACACCTTGACTATGTTTTCATATCCACATTATTATATTATATTCACTTATAACATTTGATTAATATATCTTATTTTTACCCTTAATTAGCATCTAAGATCAGCCTTTATTATGTGTATATTCCCTAGGTTATAAAGATGAGTATTATGTGTGATGTTTCTAAAAGGGTATCATGTGAGAATAATATTTTCATGATATTCTGAAAATATTTTAAAACATGATTTTATGTGTATAATCAATAATGATACTAAAGCTTAGGGTTTTGGGGTTTTATTTATTATGATATGTAATTAATATTCAGCTAAAATTATGTAATATGACTAAATTTAGATCAAGTCACTTAAATTTGTATGAAGTTGAGTGTAGTTATTTTTTGAGATTTTTATATTATGAATTTGTGGATAAAACCTAAAACAAACTATGTTAAACCAAAATTGATGTAGGATGAGCCTAAAATGTTATAAATTTAAATGAAGGTTTCATAATTTGGGACATTTTATCATTGATTTTATTTATCATATGATTTATTATTCTGATTATTCCTTCTTGATACTCATGAAAGACTTTTTGGTTTTAGTCAATGGTTGTAAAAAGGATTAATTGGGTTAAAAATTAATGTGAAGGACAATGCCATTATTTTCCAAATGAGTAAATAAATGGGATGAGAGATGGATTGAAAATTCCCATGTCTATGTTCAACCAACTCTCTCAAAATTTTAATAATACATGAATAATACAAAAATCCCAAACTCTATAAGGAGGGAACAAATATAAATTTATTCCTTCATGTGGAAACATCCACCCTCCTTTAGTATCTCTTCCAACCCACTTATTTTAAAGAAATGGATCAACTCAGTAGAAAATACATTTCCAGATCTCTAGTGCTCAGAGCATGAAAATTTTGTTTTAGCTATTTTATATTTTTATGGAAAGGTTAATAAATAGTGAACTCACATTATGAATAAGTGGAATTTGGAACAAATTGATTCCATGTATTGGGAGGATATTAAGAAGGAATTTTACAATAAATACTTTCCCTAAACTATTCACACTAAAATCGAAAGGGAATTCCTAGAGATGAAATAAAAGAATTTTGAATCCATTGGTGCCTATATAAAAAGTTCACAAGACTTTCAGGTTATGATTTAGGTTTTTTCATTAACCCTAAAATAAAAAATGATCATCTCTTCAGTGTCTTAAAACCATGACTATAAAAATCATCAACCATAAGTGAATTTGGTAGCTATGAAGTGATTGTATGATGTGATCTAAAAGTATAAAAATAAATTTGAGACACCAATTTGTCTCATGGTTTTGAGGAGATAAAGAGGAAAATTGAGTTTCATGGACACTCTAATGTTATAACTAATTAAGGAAAGATAATTAGTCTTTTTACATGATTAAAATGTGGGGTAAATCTTGGATTTACTTTCCATAAAGGGATAAGAAAATTCTTCATGTGTGGAAGATATGTCCATCATGAAAATTAATAATAAAGAGACATCAAGAGTTAAAAAAATTAAATATATCAAAAAAATACCAACCTAGTGCACCACACATACTCTAATGCTTTAATTATAAGTATTATGTACATTAAACTAACCAGTGCACCAATCTTGGGGTTAATGATGAATGTTGAAATAAAAAACCTCAAAATCCAATAGAGAAAGAGAAATAATATTGAATCAAAATTCTTTATGTGTGTCATGAAAATTTAAGGGTGTTAGGTAAACTTATCATCCAATATAGAACTATGAATGTATTATTTAATTCTAGTTCTTTACATTCCTTCATATCATGAACGATTTATAATAATGTTGATTCAACACCTTAAGCTCTAGATATTTAATTATTAGTGAAAAAACCTAGCAGTGTGATGATTTTATCCAAGTTATATAACTATTATATGGTCATGTTTTGTGGGAAGATACATCATAAAACTATATTTATTCTTCCATTAGTGTAATTTGATGAGATACTAGGAATGAATTATCTCTCCCTATATTGAGCATATATCAATTTTTTGGGATAGGGATTCTCAATTCATATCCTAAATCACCCCACGATAAAATATTTATTCAAGAATGATGATGGGCTCCCTTTGGAATAAAAATCATTAATATGGGTCTTGATACCCAATACGGATGGATAATTGGATAAAATTATTGGTAGGAAGTCAATGTTGATGATGTGGCTATTATTCCAGATCATGTGGTTTTATTTCATGGAGAATTACTTTTTATTACCATAGATTGTGAGGTTGAGTTTTCAATAGTAATAACACTTGGTTTTATGCATATATCGAAGAGTCCCTATCAAATAACTCCGATTGAATTGGATGAATTTAAGAAGAAACTAAAAGAAAATATGTACAAGGATTTTATATGACCAAGTGATTCACTATAAGGAATTCTAGTTATATTTGGTGGAAAAATGTTATATAAAAGAATATTTTTATTTATTATCATGAAATAAATAAAATAATGACCAAGAATAAGTATCCCATGCACCATATTGATGGTTATTTATCAACACTGAGGATTTCAATACTTCTAAAAGATTGAACTTTGATCCCAATATCATTATGTAAGGGGGAAAAGTTGGATATACCAAATAAAACCTTCCATACAATATATTGTCTTTATAAATTTATATTGATGCAATTTGGACTCAAAAGTTCCCCTGTTATCATTATTAATCTAATTAATATTTTCTAAAGAGATTATCTTAATAAATTTATAGTAGTCTTTATAGATGATATTATCATATATTCAAAGGGAAAGAAAGTATGTGGAGATCATTTGGGGATTGTTTTAAGTCCTTGAGAATGGATAAATTGTATGTCAAATTTATCAAGTGTGAATTTTAAATATAGAAATTATAATTATTAGGTTATATAATTAAAATAAATGGTGTATCTATAGATCCTAAAATGAAATAGGTGATTAAAGAAAGGAATTTATCAACCACTATAATATAAATTAGTTGTTTTATTGGATTAGATGGATATTAGCATCACTTTTTATGAGAATTCTCACAATTATCTAATCCGCTAATTAATTTCACCTAAAAGGGAGTTAAGTTCCACTGAATAGATGAATATAAAGAAAATTTTAATGAGCTCAAATGAAATTTTGAAGATGAACCTATAATCACATTACCCTATAACGGGGAAGGGTTTGTAATATACAATAATGAATAACTGGTGGTATTGTGATATATCCTAATATATAATGACAAGGTGATAGATTATGCCACACATTAATAAAAGATTCATGAGATTGATTACTTAGTACATGAATCAATGCTAAGAGTTGTAATATTTTCCTTGAATATACGGAGGAATAATATCTATGAGGAAAATTCTAATATATATACCGACTATAAGATCATAAAATATATATTAATATAGAATTTGAACATAGGATAAAGAATATTGTTGGAGTTAATAGAGGATTATGACTCCTTATTACATTACCATCCTAGGAAGGTAAAAATGTTGGTTGATGCTTTGAGAAAGTAGGATCATTCTACCTTATCCATGTTGAGTATTCAAAGTGACCGAATAATCCTGGATTTTAAAAGGAAGGAACTTTAAATCATTAGGGAAGGGGAGAATTCATATATTTACCAAATGTCTTGTCAACAAACTATTTATGTTAATATCAAATAGGCCCAAAAGGATGACATGGATCTATAGAGGAGGGTGGAGAATTAAATGAATTTAGAATTTTGTAGTGATATAATTGTAATATTTAAGAAATAAATATATATTCTATCAATACCAATATTGAAGAAAAAGATATGGGGTGTCGCACATAACTCATCATTCTCTATCTATCCTAGAAGAAAAATTATTTATAATGATCTGAATAATCATTTATGATGGGAAAACATGAAGAGGGAGATCACATAGTGTATATCAATGCTTGGTATGCCAGTAAGTTAAGGAAAAATGAAAAAATATTAAGGGGACGATTCCAAAATTAATTATAACTATATGGAAATGGGAGAACGTCACTATGAATTTAATTTTTTGTATTTCTAAGAAATCTAAAGGATGTAATTCCATTTGGGATACAATTGACCTCCTCGTAATAAATTTCACATTTCATTGTTATTAAATAATATTTCATACTCATATATATATTTATAAGGCCATAAGGATGCATATATTACTACTCTGAATTTTATATTAATGATATTTGAGCATTACCTTACTATTATAGAGAAGTCTTCAACAAGCATTGGATGAATATATAATATTTATCTATACTTAGTCTCCTCAAAATAATGGTTAATTAGAAAGGACCATTCAAACACTAGTGGATTTACTGAGATCTTAACCAATGGATTTCAAAGAAGGTCAAGATCAACACCTTCCCCTAGTAGAGTTATCACATAACATGGTTTCAATTCTATTTTTCAAATGACACTATATGAGGATCTATATAGGATGAAGTGTAAAAATATAGCATGACAGGATGAATTTAAGGGGCGTAAACTAATCAGACTAGATATTTCTCAAGAAATGATAGAAAATATTCAAACCATTTAGTGGCATATTGAAACTCTATAGAGTCAACAGAAGAGCTATACGGATAATAATGAATGATAATTTGACTTTGAAGTCAAATAGAAGGTATTCATTTAAATATCACTATTTAATAGGGTTATGAGATTCAAGAAAAAGGGAAAGTTGATCTCTAGAAACATTAGCCCTTTTTAAATCCTTAAACATGTTGGGATGGTAGATTATAATCATTCACTTCCACCAAACCTCTCCCAGGTGTATGATGTGTTCCATGTGTCAATTTTGAGATTGTACATAACTTTCCATTCACATATTCTAGACAAATAGTAGAAATATTGTATTTTAGAGATAATGTACTACAAAAAAAGACCACCTAATTGATCAAAATTTTACATAGAATTGAGAAATTTTAGAAAGAATCATGGGAACCCAAAGATGTAATGAGGCTGAAATATGCATATTTTTTCCTCATAGTATTGAATTTTTGAGAGATAAATTAATTTATGGGGTCACGGTTGTAAGGAATAGGTCATTACTAATCCCCTGAAAAATTAAATGTTTATAAACCATACATAATATTTGTGTAGTGGTGATTAGGGGTAGATCCATAGGGAATGGATTTTTTAGAATATGTGTTTCATGAGACCAAGTAAAAGATAACATAAAAAAAATTAAACAAGAAAAAAATGGTTGAATGATTCATAAAATAGTGGTGAAGAAGTTTATGGGATTGAGGATGAGGCTAGGAGAAAAAATGATTGTGCATTGAGGGTGATAAAAATAGGGAGAGCTGGTAGAATTTAAGAGATGGAATAAGGGAAGTGGGTAGGCTTGCTAGCTTATTCTGATATGTGTGTTCTCTTTATTTTTTTCTTAACTCATGGTCAGATGCTGCAGGACCTAGAAATATATGGAAATACAATTCTCTCAAATGGCCAACCTATAGGTGAAAGGAGTCTTCATTTTCTTAACTATAGACCTATTTCACTAAGTCATTGAATCAATCTGGAATCCTTCCATTGCATGATATCTCCTCTTCTCAGAAGGGATTTCAGATAAAAATTTAATAATGAATATAAAATTTGAAACAACTCTCACTATGTTTTGGATGCTGAAGGTTAGAAATTACTATTTTAGTAAGAAAAGTGTAGAATCCAACAACTCCTAACACTTGATTTAGATAAAATCACCTACCAGCTTAACCTAATTCCAAAATACTAGTTTATCCTACCAATATAAAAGAAATATTTAATATAACTAGAAGTGTTTGAGAAATAGAGTAACAAAAGGATTTATAAAAACAAATAATCCATCAGTAAGGGATTCAAAAACATCATATACAATGGCCAAATTGTTTATATCTTTCATAGTTTCCTATAATATTCTCTATGTCCCTATCCCCATCTTTATTCCTCTATCTTTGGCCCTCTCTCTAATCCTTATAAAAAATACAGACACTCTTAATAAAATTATGACATCAACTTCTTTATGGAAGGACGTTATCTCTAGTAGAAGTAATCCTATTTTTCCCCCTATTCCAGTCATAAAATGTGGGCCCAGTAAAACCTTTTTTTGGACACTACATATAAGTCTGGATTATTTAAATTCTAGCTAGCCTATGTATATAACTCTTTTTAGAATAGAATCATAGTTGAATTGATCCCACATATCCAATTTGATAGACATAGACAAGTGGTCAACTGATGTGATTCTCTATATATATCCTTATGATTCACATAAGTAGTTATTCTATGAATGTGATTTCTTATAATGGTTATTTGGTTCACATTGCTGATTCTTGAAATAACCAAATCCACTTAGGTAGCAGATTTCATTAGATATGAATTTTCCTACATAGCCAATTTCCTCCACATAGATGATTCCCCACATAGCCGATAAGCAACATAGATGAATATTCTACATATCAAAATCTCCATTGAGACTATTATATTAGTGTATATGATTATCATTACTTAGTCATATCATTCACATAACAATTTTACATATTCAATTGACAAATGTATTCAATTTTATTCTTATCTACGATTCCCAACACAGCCTATCGCCAAATTTGGATCGTCAGATACCAGGAGCACTATCTTTCAAGCATGATGTTATATTTGGTATATTTTTTTTAGATTAGACGTAAAAAATGCACCATACTAATTCTTTCATTTATATAGTGTTCAAAAATCATCAAAAAATAGTGTCCCATAACCATGGGTGGACAAGCATTGACCTACAACAAAGAATGTTGTCGATACATCTTCAGTAGATACTCTGCACAAGTTTCAATATACATGAGAGAAAACTCTAGTAATTTTAATATCAAAAACCTATTTAAATGGGGTCTCCCACATAGAAAAAAGAGGAAAAATATTTTTCCCCTTAATAATCCATATGCCATTCACGATCATACACTTTAACTACAAACTCAAAATCAAAACTGGAAAAGATTGGTGGTGTTAGCAAATACCAACCATAGGGTCAGTTTGGCGAAAAACATCAAGATGTTTCTTGGTCAGTGTTGAAATAAATTCTATCCATTTGATAAATTGTAAACATGAAATGGATACATTCTATTTTTTTATTTATACAGGTGTATTTGTACCTTTCTATCATTTGAGGTAGCTGAAAAACAAAATTGTTTCATCACAAAAAGTACCAATAAAAAATTTAAACTATTCATAGAAAGAATATAAAAAAATTTTCATTTGCATTAAAAAATTAAACAAAAAAATTCAAATATATTTACTATAAATTAAACATTTCCCTAATATAATATTAATAAAATTTTAGAAAAATGTTTTATTCTTCAAAAGAGATGTCGAAAAGTGTGATAAAATGGTGCCAAATCAAAATACCCCACACTTAATCTATTGCAACATGGGGAATTAAATTTTTTAAATAGTTCATTAACAAAGGCTTTAAAATCAATTAATATCATCCTTTCTAGATTAGACACCATAAAATTGATTCAAAGAAGATCATGAAATTATTTATTTGATGAAATTTCCTTACCTCATATAGGAGTTCATCACTCTTCCCCACACTTCAAGATAAACTAAAATTCCAGATCAAGGAGTGATGATCAAAGAGAAAAAAGTGGAATTAAATCTATAACAAAATGAATGAAAAATACCACTCACCCCAAGTTTTCTCAAACAAATATCCACTTCCCACTTTATAAATAGGATTTAAAATATGTTTTTATAAGTCAATTTTTTCCTTGTTTGTTTGGGTTAAATATTTCATTCACTATCCTCAGATCATTTTTGAAAAGGTCACATTAATTTAATTTTTTCCGTGCCATGAATTTATGCATAGAACTGTACAATGAAATTATTGTATTTCATTTATTTATAGAAAAACACGTAGGACCCTTTCCTCAGATACTCACCATGGGATCCCAATTTCTCATTTTACTCTAGATTCAAAGGATTTATAATACTTTTGATTGGGTTGGGTCCCTAATATGTTCTGTGATACCATGGAAAAGTAGCTTGCCTCATGTTTGAGTTAAATATTCTTCAAGTTATAGTTTCAATTCCACAAGAGTCTAACCTACCCTAACTCATGTCCCATGTTTTGAAATAGTATTGAAAAAAATAAAAAAAATACACATTACCACGAATTCAGACTCAATGATATCCCTCAAACAATCTATATCACTTTCCCCTAAGAATAATACCTTGATTTTATATTCATAAAACAAATAGGTAGACAAAAATTCAATTTAAACAGATAGAAAATTGTATGAATTTATGAAAATTAGGGGAATTTTGAAAAAATGCGTTTGTTTTGATTTGGAAGAATGAAAGTATAGATAAGGCTTATAAATCTTCCTCACTCTCCTATACATAAAACATAAAATTGTCTCCAATGTTGAATTATAGGGTGAATATAAATTAAATTTCAAATAAAATATTTAGTTCATGAGTTTATAGATTTTTTAGATAGGTTACATAAGTATTCAAAACATTATAATTTCCACACTTCAATTAGTTTTCAGAAAATGAAATTTGTTTTGAACGTACACGATTTTATTTTTAATAAATTTTAAAAAATAATTTTTCAATGTTAATAAAAAAGGTGCATGATAAATAATAAATAAATGGATTTTATAAATAAAAACATGTGGGATTCCCCCACACATAGTTTCCAATATTAAAAATAAATTGTTGAGCAAAATAAAAACTAATAATCCCCATATTATTAGATCTCAGTCAAAGTGTGTTTCTAAAATCATCAAAATAAAATCTTGTAATTTTAATTTTGACTTCTGCATAAATAAAAGAATTAAAATTTCAAAAATCATCATGAAAAATTAGGGAATACGATGTAAAAGAAATAAAATCAAAACAAAAAACTATGGGTTGAATTCCATGAACCACTAAGTTTAAATTCCTCAGTGAGACTATAATTATAAAAAAGGTTCAATTCTAAATGTAGAAGAGGGTAGAAAACCCCTTCAGTTTACCCTTAATGTGATACTTAACTCTTTACCCATTTACCAAAAATGGTATGTGATCATGTACAACTAATTCCACTATACCATTTACTAACACCTTAAAAATTGCGAATGGGCCTTCCCACTTAGATCTATGATTACCAAGGAAAATATTTATCATATAATTGAATAAAAGGAACTTCTAAAACACATTAAATTTCCTATTTTTAATTATAAAATCAATAATGGATTTTATGATCTCCTCATAAATCATAGCATTGTCATAATATTATCTCCTAATTTCATCCAGCTGACATAATTCAAGAAGTTATCTTTTCTCAGCCGATTTAGTTTCAAAATCTAAGAATTTAATTTCCCAAAAATATTTATGTTATATCTCCATAGGAAAGTGAAAAACCATACTAAATAAAATCCAATATGAATACATGCCTATTATTGTTTTAAAGGGTGTCTGATAAACCCATAGTACACCATCTAGCTTTAAGGAACAATCCTTCCTTGAGTTATTGGAATCCTTCTGAAAGATTTTTTCAACTCCCTGGAAGAGATTTTAGCTTGAACACAAGAGTTTAGTTGATAGGTTATACCAGTTTTGTGTACACAACAGTAATTTTCCACCAAATATTTGAAATTTTAGTTTTTAATGTTAGTCTTGTTTCCAGTAATGAAGTCCATTGGCACACCAAACCTGGAAAAGATGTTATTCTTGATAAAATTGATCACACTAAAATATATTTTTTTTGAAAGAGAAATTTACTCAACCAACTTTGAAACATAATCAACGAAAAAAATATATTCACTTCCATGGGAGGAAGGAAAAGGTCCCAAGAATTCCATTCATAGAACAAAAAAATTGAACTTTCAAAATTCAATTCTTAGGAAGCTGTTTCTTTAGTCCCATTTTTCTAAGTCTTTGAAATTTATCACATCCTATAACTATACTTTGTGCATGTTTAAATAGTTTAATCCCTTAGAAACCAGATTACTAAACATTTTGAGAATTTCTCTCACTAATATGGTGTCCTCCCAATGAATATGAGTGAAAAATATCCATAATGGGAAATATTTATTCCTAATGAACTCATTTTCTCACTATTCCATCCGAAGACCTTTTAAAAAATAGAGGATAATCCTAGAAAAATTAATTTAGCTCTGAGATAAACTTCTTTCACTGGTTGTGATAAAATTTCGTTAGTATAATTCCAACAGTTAGAAATTTAACAAAGTCAGAAAACCATAAATCACTATTGTTAGAAATGGTGATAAGAGTTTAATCAAGAATGGATGATTTTATCTCCCATTGGGTATTAATTTAGGGTATTGGGAATCATAGAGAAGTGATCGACCATCAAATTTTCAAACCTGTGTTTTATCCTTGATAACTAAGTTGAATTATTGAAGTAGTAAAACACAATTCATCATTTGGGGTTTAGTTTCTTTCAAATAAAACAGATACTAAGGGTGGAATAATCCATAAAAATGACTTTGGATCTAATCATATAATTCATGAAATTTTTCAAATAAAAATCCACTTCTAAATGGTCCTGATCTATTATGGTGTAACACCTTTGAGCCTCATTAAGTAATCTTCTAGAATAATATAAAATATTAAACTTCTTTTCTTTCATCTGGTATAAAACAGCTCCCAAAAAAATTTCACTAGAATCACACATGATTTCAAAATGGAGTTCTCATACCAGGGTAGTAGTAATGGGTGAACATATGAGAGTTTCCTTAAAAAAATTAAATGGGTCCAAGCACATATCATTGGGTAGAAAAAAATGTCCTTGACAATAAGGGAATAAAGTGGTTTAGTTATCTTGGATAATTATTTGATGAATCTTTTATAAAATCCAAGCTGTCCAAAAAAAAATTCTAATACCCATAACATTTTCAGATGAAGGATACTTTTCAATGACTTCAATTTTTACAGTACCAACCTATAGTCTATTTTTGGAAACCTTGTGATGTAATAGAATTTCTTTAGTTACCATGAACTAAATTTTATCCCAATTCCAAATGAGGATTTTCTCTTCACATCATTACAAAGAGAATTATAGAAGTTTAAAATAGTTGTTAGAATCAGAACCCACTATGGATAAATCATCCATGAACACTTTTATAGATATCTCTATCATATCTGAAAAAAGGGTCATTATTAACTATTAAAAATTAGCTAGAGTACCACACAATCGAAAGGCATTAATCTATAAGAAAAATTCTTAAATTGGCCTGTGAAAGCAGTTTTCTCTTGATCCTTAGGGGAAACAATAATCTGATTAGAACCACAAAAAGAATCCAAAATGCATAAAAATTTATCCTTAGATAAACTCTTCAACCTTTGTTAAAAAAGGCATTATGAAATGATATTTTCTATTATAAGAGTAAGGTTTTTTGTAATCCATATAAACCCTCCATTTTTCTCCATTTGAATTCGAATCTATTCATTCCTCTCAATATTGATAACAATAACTCAACTCTTATTAGGGAATTCCTAAACAAGACTTACCCATGGGCTGTCTGAAATGGAAAATATTATTCTAGTATTATGTAGTCGGATCAATTATTCTCATAAAACTTTCATATTAATTGGATTGATCCTCCACTGTGTTTCCATCGTTGATTTAGAATGAGATTATATGTGATGTTTGTGCATGTAGAATGATGAACTTATACCTTTAATATCAACAATGGACCATCCAGTACCATATTTAAAATTCTAATAAGATCAGTCTATTTATCTATTTGACCTCCCTCTATATTAGGTGAAATAATGAATTTTAAAGTTAATTCTTCACCAAATAATTGACATTTGAAATGAACTAGAAGAAGTTTGATCACTAAAGTTGGGGAACCTAGATTGAAGGAAGAAACTGGGGTCTAAGGGGTCTAATGTCTTCATTTTCTCCTAAAGAATGTAGTAATAAAGGTTCTTTCTTCCTGACAATTTTTTTTCTTTAGATAATTGTTCCTTTGTGTATGATTATTTAGTATA
Organism: Viscum album; assembly: GCA_963277665.1. Lineage (NCBI taxonomy): Eukaryota > Viridiplantae > Streptophyta > Magnoliopsida > Santalales > Viscaceae > Viscum > Viscum album. The sequence continues at coordinate 323,210,686 of OY728153.1, read as the reverse complement.
GATTAACAGGTGCTTCAAGGAAAACTCATCATGTTGTTCGAGGAAGTCCCCTTTAGACTCAAGTAATTGTTTTCCCTCCTCACAAGAGAAAATTGCCATGTAGGTTTTAGAAAATACCTTAGGTATTCCATTAATTTCTTAAACTATATATAAAAACTCATCTTCCTTCACAAAAATTAATTCCTCATCTTCTAAAAGATTATTATTTGGGATGTGTGGTCTTAGTGGAGGATCTTTATTTTTTCCAAAGGCATTAATTTCATCCTTCTAGTCACCAAGGTTGATAATTTACTTTCTCTTTAATCATAAATAACAACCCCTTTGGAAAGTAAGGTCCATTCAGAAATTATAGGGGATTCCTGGCCACAATCCATATCCAAAATTAGAAAACTAATTGGAAGAAAAACCATACCCACTCCTAATAGTGAGTTTTATACCATACCAACTTGGTGTTAATGGATTGATTAGAAAGTTTAAAATCTACTATAGTTGGTTTTTGGGGTACTACTCTCAATTATTAGAACATAGATAAATGAATCAAATTGATACTTGCACCAAGATCACATATTGAATTGATCTATGCGTCATGATCACCAAAAGTGAGAGGAATGAAAAAAATTCTATGTATCCTTTTGTTCAAGAGTTATCATATTCTGAAAGAAATAACTACACTCCTCTACAAGATTTTAGGTTGAAAAATATTCCCATGTTATCTTGTTCAAAGATATTTCTCGATAAATTTTAGTGAATAATGGATTTCAATGAGATCTTCAAGAAATGGGATATCAATGTTCAATTTCATGAAAACCTTAAGAAATTTGGACAATTCAGAATTCAAAATTTCCTTATTAATCCTTTTTGGGAAGGTAATGATTGTATAAAAGTGACTTATTTTTGTATGCACCCCTCATCAGCCTCTAAATTATTTTCCTTTACATTAGATTCCTTGGTTTTCAAGTATTTTTCCTTTCATTTTTTAATTTATAAAATATCACTTAATAAAATTTTAGTAGGGATATAAAAATTTCCAAATTAGTTCGCTTAGAAATTGTGTTATACAGATTCAATAGTATTTTTTGGGGGTTTGATTTATTGTCATATTTGAATTCCTCATGATTTTGGAGACCACTTATAGTTTGAATACCATGGAATTATCCTCATGATTTGACATGGTGTTATGAGGTATCTTACCTTTGTCTCTAATGCCTATATTTCTGACTGTCCAACATAAAACTCTATATTTTTAAACCTATATTTTTGCTACGACTTATTGAAATAACTCATATATTTTTTCTCATAAAATAATTCCATCAGTTTTTAGGATATTTCTTTGACTTCATCTTATGAAGTAGAAGGATCAACCCTTGGTTGAGGTTGGAATTATTGTTGATTTTATTAAAAAGAAAGAGGGGCAGTAGGTATCATAACTTCCTCCTCTTTCCAAGATAGTTTCGGATGGTTATTTTATCCCTGTTTATAGTTATTGGAGAAAGTATCATCCCTCGAATGCATCCTAGGTCCATAATCGGTGAAATTATCATTTTTTTGGTTTGGGAAGGAAAATAAAAGTTAAGGTAGGGGGATTGTGAATATCAAAACTTCCCACATTGAATACATTGTTCCCTATGATTTTTTTTAAAGAATTTTCATTTTAAAAACGAATATATTTTGCTTTATCTTGATGTATGGGTGTTGTTTCGTTCCTAAATATGGCCATAATTCTAAAACATTTGTGTTGTGAATTCTATGCCAAAAGTTTAAAAATATATTTTATCTATTCAAATGTTTTATTGAATAAATATTCTCCCAAATACTGGTTTATTAAGTTTTGGTGGTATGGTGTGAGACTATTATAGAAGGTATCCATGAGAAATTATGGTGTACATTAATGATTGGGACACTATCCATGTATCCCCTTGAGTTTAAACCAAGTTTCAAGGAATAATTTACCTTCATCTTGTAAGAATATAGTGATTCTATTCCTAATTTTAGAAATCATTCTTAACTAGTAGTGCTTCATGACAAAGGCATTATAAAACTTATCTCATGTGTCAAATATGACTTTATCCATTTGTTGGAACCAATTTTTTTATTCTATTTTAATCAAAATGGGAAAACTCTCAATTTGAATTATTCCTAACTCACCCCCTATGTGGAAGTTGTGTCACTATTCCATAAAAATACTTAATATAAAGTATAGTGAATATTTTTTGGGTAATCCCTGGTATGATAATAACATAGATATATTGAATTTCCTAATGTCCTAGTTTCTTGATCTAAAAATCTTCCTAATTCATGATGGATTGTTTTACCCTGTAGGAACTTGGAACTCCTTAAGTCTCACTCTATACATTGTCAAATTTCCATATGGTAGAGTTTTGAAATTCGTGTCCTCATTATGATTTTTATTTTTTTATTTATTTGGTATTCTTAAGGATTTTACATTTAATATTTATTCTTCTTTTTAGATGTTCTTAGATATTTGTTGATTTTAGGGATGAATTACTCCAAGTTATCAGATGATGACCTAGTTTTCATTAAATCCCTTTTCAAAACTAAAAAAAATGTTTTTTTAACTCAGTCACATATTCCCTTTTCTAATAATTGAACCAAAATTTGGACATGAGGCCTAAGTCTTCACTTGTCCTGATACAAATTATCTATTTAGAAACCCCACTTATGACTAGTGTTGTGATGATTAGGGGTTGATCCACAATGAAAGATATCTATAGTATGTGTGTTGTGTGATACCAAGTAAAAGAGAAAATATAAAATGAAATAAAAAATAAAGGAAAGAATGGTGAGTAAAATAGTGGTGAAGAAGTTGATTGGATGGAGGCTAAATCTAAGAGACAACAAAAGGTTGAGCACAAAGGGAGAAGAAAAGAAAACAGGAAAGTGGAATTCAAGAAATGAAATATGGGAGGTTATTTTCCTATCTATATTATTTTGATATGTGTTTCTTATCTTCACTCAAGGTCAGATACTGCAGGACCTGGAAGAAGTGGCTATCCAATTATCTCAAATCATTATCCTTTAGTAAAAGGATTCTTCAATTTATCAACATGTGACCTCATTCACCACTCATTAAAGTAACCAAGTGGCCTACCCTTTCATGAACATACCTCTTATCAAATCTAATTCTGAATAAAAAGTTAATAATGACTGTAACAACTGAAATAGTTCCCACTGAGTCCAGATAGTTGAAGTTTAACAATTACACGCACAGTGAAAAAATTTTATAATCTAACAACTCCTAACACTTGAGTGAGATAAATAAACCTACCAAATCAACCTCATTAAATGATTCAATTTATCAAACCATCATAACAGAAATATTTAATATAACTGAAAGTGTTTGAAAAACCGAGTAACCAAAAGGAAGCAATAAAAACAATGAATCCCTCAACAAGGGATTCAAAAAATTCATCCCAAATAGATTGATTTTACAGCTCCTGATTATCTCCTACTTAGTCTCCAAGAGGATTATCTATGTCTCTATCTTTTTCTCTATCCCCATATCCTTGGACCTCTCTCAAATCCTTTAAAAACGAAATAAAGACTCCCATACTAACATTAGGACGTAACTTACTTACTCAAAGAACCTAATCCCTAGAAAAAATGAACTTACAATACTCTCTTATTTCATGTGTAAAAATTTGGGCCTAGTCAAACCACCTTTTAGCCACCACACGCAAGTCTGAATGGTATAAATTCTATTTGGACAACATACAAAACTCTTACATGGAATAGAAATGTACTTGAATTGATCTCATGTATCCAATTTGATTGACGTAGCCAAGTGGTTGACATATGTGATTCTCTTTATTTATACAAATGATTCATATAAGAAATTAGGCTACATACATTATTTCCCACATATATTAATTTGTTCACATAGTTTAATCCCTTCATGTAACTGATTTGATAATGTATGCATTTCCCCACATAGCCGATTTCCATCACGTAGATGATTCCCCACATAATTGACTAGCGATGTTGGAATATCTTCCACATATCCAAATCATCACATTGATGATTATGTCAATATATGAAATTAATTTTACATACCCATCTGATTCACATAATTGGTTTGACCCATCTGATTGGCTAATGTTGCCGATTGGATTCTTCTCTATGATTCCCAAACCAACCTTCCACCGAATTCAATTCTGGAATTCCAGAGCTGCTGCTCTATGGGTAGGATATATTATCCAGAATATTTTCTTAGATTATACCTAAAAAACAATCCATCTTCATTCATCCACAAAAATATAATTCCCAGACATTCAAGAAATAGTGTTCCACAACCATGGGAGGAGTAATATTGACCTTCAACAAATAATGTTGTCAGTGTATTCTTAGTAGAAACTTAACATGAGTTTCAATATTTATGTATGTAGACTATGGTATTTCTTAGTTTGTGTCCCTTTTAAAATGGGGACGCTCGCATCAAAAATGCATCAAAGGATTTGTACTTATTAGCATCTGTAGTTTCTTCATGGTTGGCCATGAAAAAAAGCTTTTGAAAATCAAAAATGGGAGATATTGGTGGTGTTAGAAACTACCAAACACATGTTATGTATGGAGGTAATATTCCATATGTTCCTTGGTTAGTGTTAATATATAGTCTTTCCTGATGATCAACTATATATATGAAATTTTTATGTTTTTTCTTTTGTTTTCTCTTGTACATGTTTCATTATACCATATTAAATTTTAAGGTACCTAAAAAAACAAAAATATTCTCTCAAAAAAAGTTCCAATTGGAAATATAAAACCGTCCTCCTGATAAAATAGACAAAAAACTATATTCATTAAAAATTATTCAAAAAATTCCAATGCATTAATTCCCAATTCAATAATTCCCCTCTATAATTTCAAAATAGAAGTAGAAAATCATATAATTCATGAAAAGAGATGTTGAAAATTATGATAAAATGTTTCTATATTAGGGTAGAATGTGACACCCCGTGATTTTACTATTAATTTTTTCCTTTACTATGTTCAATTTCTTATTTCACACAAAAAATAAAAATAATATTAATTGTGTTATATTTTATTAAGATAAAATACTAAAATGTAATATTAATATTAATATATTATTGGAAACTGATAGGATGTTATTGTTTGGTGTTTTTATGACCTCAAATGTTGTTTTTTGTTTATATTTTGTTTCTTGAATATTTCAAATACCTAAAATATGTAATGGTATATAATTCCATGTATTTTTTTTAAAAAAATTAAAAGGAATTTTTATGAGACTAGGATCTAAGACGAAACATAATTGTGAGGCCTAGAGTGGATGGAATGTACTCGTGAACTTTTTTTATGCAAATTAAAATGGTGCGTGTGTGCGGTTTTGGAAATTTCTAAATGGGTGCCCATATTGGGAATACAAGGACACCATTGCATTCGGAATAATTACATTACCTAAGAGTTGAATTAACATCGACCGGTACATGTAGACCAGAAAATATAGTTTTCATACATTTTAATAGAAAGTTAAAATAAAATAAAGTTGGTGTTTTATTTTATTTATGAACTTTTGAAACTATTGCAGTGAAATGGTGTGTAATGCAATGAAACCGAAATGTATTTTCATTTATGAAACAATGTAATGACTTCGTATTATAGCACAATAGAAAATGCTGAATCAAAATTCCCCACATAATTGATTAGCAAGGGCCCAATATCAGGAGGGGTGCTGTATTTGGTTGAGAAGAGTTGAAAAATTTGTTGGCAAATGACCAAAAATGGCAAGATCAATGAACGAGATCAAACTGGATGTCGATAGTTGAAGATCGATGAACGCTAGTGCAATGAGGATCGACATGGAAACACAACTTCAATTTATTCGATCAATTGATCCAAGCTCTATTTAAGGGTTGTTATTTCTTAAGTTGTAACTTTTCGGTCCTTGGATTTAAAACAACGAATGAGGATCAACCCATGAATAGGTTGACCCTCAGTTCGATCGGTCTTGATGGATGATAGTGGATTTATTCTTGATCCTTCTAATGGGAGTGGAATAAGGCTGTAATGAAGAACGATTGAATATCATTCTCTGATTTGTTTCCTCATGATCCTTCCCTCTTATTCTCGCACTTTCTTCATTATTTGTGGGAAATGAACATAAGATCATCAAACGTTCACCTTGTGGTGCAACAGTCCAACATCGCAGATCATAGACAGACATGTAATGAGTGGGGTGGGACGATGATGAGAGTAGGTGGAATGAAGCAGTGCGGGAGATACCGTCATTCGGGCACTTTCTAGCGAAAGGGATCAAAAAGGAGGATGGATCCCTAGGTAGTGGAGAATGTTACCGATGGGATATAAAGTGACCTTTGGGTTGTATAACAGACCACCAGAGTTCATCTAGTGGAATGCCGAAGTTTTTGTGAGTGGCATGCGATGACGACCGCGTGCCCGGCAGAGTGGGGAGGTGCACCGTAGTGGCACATATAACTATGTCTTGTAGCTGTCCGATGCGGAGGAGGCCACATATTCCAAGCCGCGACATTGACCGGTCCTATGTCTCAAAGCCGTGGGCTTCTGACCTGGTGGATGACCATTGACAGCCGCATTCCACAGAGGGGGCGATGGTGGAAGCTGCTTGAATACCATGTGGAGAAACCATGAATTTAGACACAGTGTGATCTAGACTGGAAACAAGTGGTGGGTTATGCGGGTAAACCCGGTCTGCTATGTTGACCATTTGACCATGGTGGCAGTACCTACTGGCACCACCTGGTGCACAATAGACGTGGAACAATCGCGCTCAGTCCGGAGGAGCTGAGCTGCTCAAAGGAGGGTTAGGTTGCTATTGGTAGGATGTGCCTAGCCAGGTGGGTCAAGTCGGATGTGAATCCTAGTGGGAAAAGCCAAAATGTCTGAGCTGGGCCCCTTGGGTTTGGTCAGTCTGACCGGGTCGAACAGGACCCAAACCAAACCGGCCCCATTTCTTTAAAGTAGTCTTAACTTCTAAACAAAGCATCTATTTGATGTGTCGTCTACAATGTTGGGACCCTTGGGATGAGATGGTTATTTTGAGATACTCTAAGGGAGTTTTTGAGAATGTTATAGGATGAAATATTTGGTTTGGAGAGTGTTCTTTCCCAGTACGAGCATGATTTGGGAAGAAGCAGGGTGATTCTTATGATGAGATGTTAATACAGTTAAACCCTTGAAGACTCAAGGAACAGGTACTCTTAATACCTCTTCTTTGGTAGATATTGGAGTCCCCACATTTTGGGCCCAAATTTTTTTCCTATGAGTGGTTTCCTTTGACAGTGTTACTCCCCTGTAGGTTTAGGGTGCAGGTTCTCGATGAAGTTCATAAAAGAAGAGTCAGTACTCCCCTGCCATACTAGGGAGTAGGTCCTCTATCCTTATAGTTGGTTCTCCCTTATTGGGCTGGGGCATGAGTCCACCATATCTAATTCATATAGATTCGGTACTAACCTACTAGGTAGGGAGAGGGTCCTCTATTGTTGGATTCAGTACTCCCATTCTGTTACAGGGTCTAGGTCGTCCTTATGTTGTTCTACGGCATAGTCGGTACTCCCCTACCATGTCAGGGAGTGTGTTCTCTAGCCTGGGTCGGTACTCCCCAATCTTACTAGGGTGTGGGTCTCCCATATAGAACAAACTGACAGAGTTAGTACACCCCTATATTACTAGGGTGTGGGTCCTCTAGTCACTGAGTAGTACCCCCTACCAGGTAGGGTGTGAGTCCTCGATATACGAAGATATACTCTCATTCCAATTCAGGACGTGGGTCCTTCATGAGTAGTTCTCCCATGTTAGAACTAGGTTGTGGATCCTCACTTATGGAGTCTTACTCCCTCATCTTCGAGTATCGATGGGGAGCAGGTCCTCCATAAGAGTTGTATCTCGCTCTACTGTAGTAAACCGTTGTAAGGAGAGGGCCTCTCAACAAGATGTGAACGATACCTAGATAGGAGCTAGTGCTACCTTAATGGATTGAGGAATATGACACTCCTTACAAGAGAGTCTGAGATATCTTAGGTTAATTTAAAGCTGTGAAACCTTAACCTTGCGCAGTGGTGAGTGGAAGGCCTCTTCACTTGGGTTTCCATAGTCTTTCATGGGGTGCAAGACTATGACAACTAGAACTCTAGTGTCAGGCACTAGAGTTGGAACTAGTAGAATGTTCCCTATGGAGCGCATTCTCTCAGACATACCATTTGGAATTTTTGGGTTATGCCCGATGGAGTATAACTCTCATATGGGTTCCATTAGTGGTGGCAGGCTCGTGGAGCGTGTTCTCTGAGTTTATGTGTTATGATTTGAAATTTCTGTGAGTATTCTGACGCTGGATATAAGGTCGGACTTTATGCTTCTTAGTGGATGAGATGAGTATATCTGGATGTTCATGGTATATGTACGGGCATATACCTGGGTAGATCTTACTGTGCATTTATTTTTGGTTTCCTCTTGTGATTTACATTTGTGGTTTCTGGGTCCCCTACTGAGAATTGTTTTAATCACCCCTGCATAGGATTTGCCTGCACATGTCAGGGATTTTGGAAATGACTGATGATTTGATAGAGTGTAGGGAGGACTGGGACCTGGTGGTGTTTAGTGAGAGAAGATAGACGAGTTATACTCCTATATATTCATGCAGCAACCCTTAACCTATCCTCTGGGTAGGGTCCTCAACAAATGAGTTTTAGATACCTTGGGTTTTACTTGTGTTCGATTTTCCTTAGATGGTATTCTATACTGGACCTGTTTTCTACCATGTACTTTACATTCCGTTATAATATGGTTGTGGTTTTCTTAGTGGTTTTAGGCAGTAATTTACTTTTTAGCATGTGGGTGAGGGTTTTGAGTGTGAGTGTGTATAGGTACTTAGAAAAGTTCTTCCCACTATTGGAATATTTTCTTCAATGCTAGTCACCAACCTCTACCCTTTGGGAGGCGGGCTTGGGGTAGTCATGACATGGGCCCCGAGGGATGGGTCATGAAAAATTGGTATCTAAGGTGGTCGGTTCTACCTCCAAGACTGGGGGTCTATCGTTTTTGGTTTTGGGAAAAAAGTTAAGTGTTTTGAGTTTGGATTTCAGGATAGGGACTCAGTGATGGTGGATCGACCGACGTAGCCATACACCTGGACTCTGGACACCTTATTTCCGACTCGGTACATGGAGAAACCAGTTGTGGGGAAATAAAGGGTACATGAATCAAGTAGGAATGGTTGTTCTTTCTATTCCCTTCTTGAGTTATATATCTAGATATATTATTTTAATCGTGGATCAACTTGATTCATTTTAGGATGCCTTCATGATGATAGCCAGGTAGGATTCTACAGCGTGATCATAATGGTGATCCACCCTGAGTGGAGGCTTCATTGCAGGGCACTGATTTTGAGGCGTTACCTCCAGGTAGTGCACCGAAGATGCCACCACCCATCAATCAACAGTTACTACTAGCGCTACTAGTAGAGGATGCATGCAGTCTGAGTGTGCTACATGAGTTCTATAGGCAGAGAACTCCCGGGGTCGTAGGTGAGATAGATCCTTAGCTAGCTAAGGATTGGCTTGAGGCAGTTATGAGATTCTTCCACCTAGTGTGGATTCCTCTCGATGAAATGGTGATCTCAGCCATGAGCCTTAATCAGGGATCTATAGGGAGATAGTAGAGCTTGATGATCTAGACACATGATGAGGCGATCCTCACCTCGTTTGACTTTGAGTGCCTCTTCAGTGTGGAGTTATTTATAGAGACTTTATGATCTGTGCATATCAAGGAGTTGCTACACCTACAACATGGAATCATGACAGTATCAGAGTACTATTTGAGATTCAGGGATCTTTTTCTATACTCTAAATATATGTTTCAGGACCCTTACTTCAGGTCCTGGACTATTGAGAAAGGACTATGCTAGGCAATCAGGGTTTCGGTGATACCCTTTATCATTCTGACGTATAGTGGGGTACTGTGGCAAGCCCTAGTGGTTGAGATATTCATAACAGAAGAGCTGATGGATATGACTTATAATAGAGGTCATCAGGTAGATGTGTCTTTTAGGTATAGAATATGAAATGCGACAGGATCACGACATATGAGACATACCCATGTCGAAACATAGACACATGGGTATGTGGTCCAGGAGCAGCACTAAGGAGCAGATTAGCCATAGGAGAGGCAGTGTTTCGCTTTCAACGGTTTGGGACATCTCATAAGGGATTTTCCGACCCACCATGCTGCTAGGGGGGATCCAGATGATGATACTCTTTGCTAGAGGCAGCGCTTTGGGAAATGAGTTCTGCAAGTTGGAGGACGAGGCAGAGGAGCTATACGAGCAGTAGGAGGTGGTCCTCACTAGGCTTAGGGAGATGGAGGGTGTGAGCAAGTACAAATGCATGTGATCTTGGCTTATGAACAATATGGTCCAAGAGAAATTCGAGTTATAATCTGTGTCTTTTAGTTTGGATTCCATTTTAAATAGAAACAGTTGCTAGATTTTATCCTTTTCCCAAGAGTTTATTTTTGAGAAATTGATGTTCCGGTTAGACCATGGACTTGACCCTCATGATTATAGACTTCTACTGGAGAAGACTATTTGATCATACACTGGCGTTGATAGTGTTACCTGACTCTTGGAGGAAAGATTTGCAGTTGGGATCACGTAGTCCAGGTGTCGAGGCATTATAACATCATTTTTGGTATGGATTTCCTCCATTAATACCAGGATTGACTATATTTGGAAAAGGATGCGGTGTGTCTGCAATGGTGAAAAATGGATTTTTCTTTGTGGTAAAAGAGAAAACACGGGTATCACAGGGAGGACTCTCACAAGGGGTCATGCTAGGGATCATTATGTGGTGGCAGAGTTAGACCCCATGATATTTCCACAGGATGGAATTGTTTCTTGTTGGGCGGAGAAGTGATGGCAAGAGGGGGGGGGGTGAATTTCCTTTTAAAAAATAATTAATAATTTAAAACAATTATCAAAGTGCAGCGGAAATAAAAGAGGCAAGACACAAAACTTGATAACGGAGTTCGGCTTAAACCAAAGCCTACGTCTCCTCTCCCAACTCAACCATTGAGAGATTTACTACCGCTTTCTTTTCAATGGTTTTAGCAAGAAACCCACTAGACCTTAAGGTAGTCTAGGACCTATTACAGCTTGATTTTAATGGTTGAGCAAGAACCCACTAACCTTCTTACAGGTGAAGGCTATCTCACCTATGACTCAAGCCTTTTAAAGGGAAGGCTTGACTAACCTATTCACACCTTGAAGGTGGTGTGAAAACCCAAATGAAAGGGAGATGAGAGAAAGAGGGGTTTGCAGGCACAAACCCAAATTGATGCTCAAAATGATAAAACAATAAAAACCGTAATGGTAGAAGCCTTGGGCGCCAAAGAATTGATGAAGTTGATGAAGAGCGCTCCCAAGCTTCTTTGATGGTGCTCCTTGATTGTGGAAGTGAGTTGGAGCAAGTGGGGTTACTTGAAGGAATGCGCCGGAGGTTCGCCAATTGATGTAAAATGTGTCCTGTGGGCTTCCTTGTGTTTCCGGGGCTTCCTAGTCCTTTATTTATAGAGGGGGAACCCTCAAATGGCCTTTGGGGGTCTTCGGAGCCGTTGGAGAGGCCTTCGGAGCCGTTGGGGGTCAAGTGGGCAAGTCTGGTCAAAGCCCAACGGCTAGTTTGACTGGCTCCAACGGATGACCGGTGCTTGGCCACCGGTTGGCCGGTGCTTTGAAAAAGGAGAGGCCTTCTGGCTCAGGCACCACCGGCTGGCCGGTGAGGAGGCCACCGGTTGGCCGGTGCTGAGACAGTAGCTGACCCTATTTGTCTGGGTTCCACCGGCTGGCCGGTGGTGGGACACCAGTTGGCTGGTGGTCTGGACTGAGGGATGCCTTCTGTCTAGGCTCCATCGGCTGGCCGGTGGTCTTCCACCGGTTGGCCGGTGGACTGATTTTTAGTCCACTTTTGGTCCTTCTTGTCCAATTCCTTGGCAACCTTTTGCCTATCAACAAAAACACTTAAAACAAGATTAGATAAATAAGAGAGTGATTGTGATCATGAAAATTAAACCACGAGGGGTACGAGAGGTACAACAATCTCCCCCTATTTTGATGATCACAATCACCAAAACAAGCAATGTAAAAGATTGAAATGAGAGGCATGCTTTAAAGGATAAAGAAAAGTAAAGTAAAGCATGAGAGAAAGATTTCTCCCCCAATCAACCAAGAATTTCTCCCCCTTTGTGATTATCAAAATAGCACAGGGCATAAAACTTGATTGAGGGAAAGGTTGAAAAAAAAAAGATAGAGTTTTTAAATCAATTGAAATTTTTTGAAATTTGAATTGAAAGTTTTGAAATGAAGGTTTTGAAATGAAAGTTTTGAATTGAAGATTTGAAAATGAATGTTTTGAATTGAAAGTTTTGAAAATGAAAGTTTTGAATTGAAAGTTTTGAAAATTTAAAGTTTTGAATTGAAGATTTAAAAATGAAAGTTTTGAATTGAAGATTTGAAAATTGAAAGTTTTGAGAATAAAGGAAAAAGGCTTAAACGATCCTAACTCCCCCTATATAAAAACAACAAATCATCGGGGAGAGGATTTTAGAGCCGAGACAAATTTTGGTCCGGTGAGACTCGCTAAAAGGGATTTTTCAATCCAAACTTGTCTAGTGGCGGGTCTTCTCCTATGAAATTCATCGCTAAAGAAAATAGTTTTGGGCCTTCCATACCGGGCATTTTTTCAATCACACTCATAAATTAAGTGCCCGGGTTTTTTACAATAGTTTCAAAATTTATATTGGGAGCTACCCCTTACAAAAATAGTTGGAGCATGGGAAGAGGAAGCTTGCTTGGAATAGCCAAGCCCTTGGGTGGTTCTAGATATGCATTGGGAACCTAGCAATTTGGTCAAATTTTGTTCACCTTGGGTGAACTTGGCAAGAGATTCCCTTAAATATTTGATTGTTGATTCCATAGAATCAACATCGGGAAGGTTTTGGATCTTGAGGGACAACTCTTCCTTCTCTTTGAGAAGTTGTTCCTTTTCGGAAGAAAGTTTTTTGAAATTCTTTTTTAAAGAAACAAATTTGGAAGAAAGTTCATGAAAACCTTCCTCCAATTGATCTCTATCATGTTGGAGATCCTCATAAGATAAATGATTGAAATAATTTGAAGAACAAGAGGATGAGGAGTCGGAAGAGGATACCTCATGAAATGCCATTAGGCATTTTTTACCGTTGTCACTTGAGGAGGAGGAGGAGGATGTGGAGCTATCACTCCATGTGGCCTTGAATGCCTTCTTCTTTTCCTTTTTCTTGGCCTTTTTCTTGTTGAGTGGGCAATCGGGCTTGTAATGGCCTTTCTTTCCACACCCGTAACATGTTACCTCAGGCTCGGATTTTTCGTTGGGTTGAGCCTTGCAGGATTTCTTCTTCTTGTGCTTCTTCATGAATTTGTGCATCTTGCGGGCAAGATTCTCCATTTCTGAATCGCCGCTTGAAGAGGAAGACGATGAGGAGGAGGAGCTTTCTTCTTTTTGAACTTTGAAGGCGATGTTCTTTGGAACTTTGATCGGTTTTACTTCCTTTTCAGCTTGCCTCCTCATGGTGATCTCGTAGGTCATGAGGGATCCGATGAGCTCTTCGACCGGCATGTTCTTGATCTCTTTTGCTTCTTGAATTGCCATGACTTTCGGTGCCCATGTGCTTGGTAGGATCAAAAAGAACTTCTTGACCATTGTTTCTGCAGAAACATCATCTCCAAGAGATTTTCTTCCATTGCAAACGTCAGTAAAACGAGTAAACATTTCAGAAATTGATTAATGTGGGTGCATGGTAAAAGACTCAAAATCTTGACGGAACATATCCAATCGAGTATCCTTGACTTTGTTGGTCCCCTCATGGGTAACCTCCAAAAGTTTCTAGATTTCATGTGATGAGGTGCATGTGGAAACTCGATTGAATTCATTACGATCAAGGCCGCAATGAAGAGCGTTCATGGATTTTCCATCAAGCTCGAAATTTTTAATATCAGCTTGGTTCCATTTGGATTCATCGAGAGAAGAGAGAGAGTAACCATGCATGACAATTCTATAAATGGGATAACCTATACTTCTAAGAAAAGTTGTCATGCGGGTTTTCCAATAGGTATAGTCGGTTCCATCAAAAAATGGAGCACGACCCAAAGAATAGCCTTCGGGGGTGAAAGAAGTTGAAGCCATCACAATGGATCTTGAATTTGAAACCGGTTAGGGTATTACTCAAATTTCCCTCTGATACCAATTGTTGGGAAGAGAAGTGATGGCAAGAGGGGGGGTGAATTGCCTTTTAAAAAATAATTAATAATTTAAAACAATTATCAAAGTGCAGCGGAAATAAAAGAGGCAAGACACAAAACTTGATAACGGAGTTCGGCTTAAACCAAAGCCTACGTCTCCGCTCCCAACTCAACCGTTGAGAGATTTACTACCGCTTGCTTTTCAATGGTTTTAGCATGAAATCCACTAGACTTTAAGGTAGTCTAGGACCTATTACAGCTTGCTTTTAATGGTTGAGCAAGAACCCACTAACCTTCTTACAGGTGAAGGCTAGCTCACCTATGACTCAAGCCTTTTAAAGGGAAGGCTTGACTAACCTCTTCACACCTTGAAGGTGGTGTGAAAACCCAAATGAAAGGGAGATGAGAGAAAGAGGGGTTTGTAGGCACAAACCCAAATTGATGCTCAAAATGATAAAACAATAAAAACCGTAATGGGAGAAGCCTTGGGCGCCAAAGAATTGATGAAGTTGATGAAGAGCGCTCCCAAGATTCTTTGATGGCGCTCCTTGATTGTGGAAGTGAGTTGGAGCAAGTGGGGTTCCTTGAAGGAATGCGCTTGAGGTTCTCCAATTGATGTAAAATGTGTCCCGTGGGCTTCCTTGTGTTTCTGGGGCTTCCTAGTCCTTTATTTATAGAGGGGGAACCCTCAAATGGCCTTTGGGGGTCTTCGGAGCCGTTGGAGAGGCCTTCGGAGCCATTGGGGGTCAAGTGGGCAAGTCTGGTCAAAGCCCAACGGCTAGTTTGACTGGCTCCACCGGCTGACCGGTGCTTGGCCACCGGTTGGCCGGTGCTTTGAAAAAGGAGAGGCCTTCGGGATCAGGCACCACCGGCTGGCCGGTGAGGAGGCCACCGGTTGGCCGGTGCTGAGACAGTAGCTGACCCTATTTTTCTGGGTTCCACCGGCTGGCCGGTGGTGGGACACCGGTTGGCCGGTGGTCTGGAGAGAGAGATGCCTTCTGTTCAGGCTCCATCGGCTGGCCGGTGGTCTTCCACCGGTTGGCCGGTGGACTGATTTTCAGTCCACTTTTGGTCCTTCTTTGCCCAATTCCTTGGCAACCTTTTGCCTATCAACAAAAACACTTAAAACAAGATTAGATAAATAAGAGAGTGATTATGATCATGAAAATTAAACCACGAGGGGTACGAGAGGTACAACATTTCTAACCATCCATAATCATTGGGATTCCACTGGTGAGAATTCTAAGGGGATTGTTCCCACACTTTCTTCATTATTTATGTGATATGAACATATGATCATTGAACGTTTCACTTGCAGCACAATTATCAGACATCACAGATCATAGGCATACATGACATGAATGGGGTGAGATGAGGAGGAAAACAAGTGGAATAAAGATGTGTAGGATAAACCATTATTTAGAAACTTTACAGCAGGGATTGAAAAAGAGGTTTGAGCCCTATGCAGTGGAGAACACGACCTGTGGGTTCTGGAGCACCCTCTAGGTCGAAGAACGGACCACCGAAGCGCGTATGATGGTTTGCTGTAGTTTCTACCAGTGCACTGTGTTAGCACACGGTTGTAGTTGTCTGAAATGGAGAAGGTAGTGGATTCAAAGCCACGATGTTCACCGGTCCCATGGATCAATGTCACAGGCTTCTAACCTGGTAGCCTATCATTGTCGGCCTTGTTCCGCGAAGGGGGCGACGACGACAGCAGCTTGGAGAGAAACTATGGCTCCGACCACAATGTGATCTGGACCCGCAGAAAGTCATGGGTCATGTAGGTAAACCTAGTCCTCTAAACTGACCTATTGACCAATGTGGGGTCACCAGCTAGCACAGCTTGGTGCACACCGAATTCCGCAGAGCAGCATCCAGTTCGGAGGAGCCGACCTGGTCAAACTTGGTCCAAGTTGCTGCTGGCAGACCAAACTCATGGCCCAATGGGACGAACCAAATGGGTTTGGGCCCTTGGGCAGGGTTGGTCTGATCGGGTTGGTCTAACCAGGTCGGATTATACCAGCAGAAAATCATCCTTTGTTTCGCTAAAGCGGTCATTACTTCTAAACAGAGCATCTGTTTGATGATCCATCTACAATTTTGGGACCCTTGGGATGAGACAGTCCTTATCAGATACACTAAGTGAGTTTTTCAGAATGTTAAGGGATGTACTATTTGGTTTTAAGAGTATGCTCTCCTGGTAAGAGTAGACTTTGGGCAGAATCAGGGTGATTCTTATGATGAGATTTTAGGAGGGTTACTCCCTTGATGACATAATATTGGGTGCTCCTTATCCCTATTATTTGGTAGATATGGGACTCCTAAAATTTTGGGTGCAGATTCATTTTCCTTTGAGCTGTTTCCTCCAACAGTGTTACTCCCCTATAGGATTAGGGTGCAGGTTCTGAGAGAAGTTCGTAAAGGAAGAGTCAGTACTCCCGTGTCGTGCTAGGGAGCAAGTCCTATATCCTTGGAGTAAGTACTCTCTTATTGGACTAGGGCACATATCCTCCATATCTAATGCATATATAGTCGATACTCACCTATTGGGTAGGGAGAGGGTCCTCTGTTTTAGGATTCAGTATTCCCCTATCATTTCAGGGTGTAGGTCCTCCTTACGCAGTGCTACAGCAGAGTCGGTACTCCCCTACCATGCCAGAGAGAGGGTCCTCCAGCCTGGGGTAGGTATTCCCCTAACGTACTAGGGTGAGGGTCCTCTATAGCTAACAAAATGACAGATTCAGAACTCCCCTGTATTACTAGGGTGAGGGTCCTCTAGTCACTAAGTGGTACTCCTCTACTGGGTAGGGTATGAGCCCTTTATAAACGTATTTGTACTACCCTGCCGATTCAGGGTGCAGATCCTTCATGAAAGTACTCCCGTGTTGGAACCAAGGTGAGGGTCCTCACAAACTAAGTCATACTCAACTGTCTTCATGTAGTGATTAGGAGAGATTCCTTCATAGGAGTTGGATCTCCCTCGACTGTAGGACATAACTGCGAGAAGCGGGCCCCTCTGCTTTATGATAATGATACCTAGATAGGATATAGTTCTCCCTTGACAGAATGAGAAGTGAACCACTTCTTACAAGAGAAACTGAGGTATCATAGGTTAATATAGAGTAGTTCTCCCTCAACCATGTGCAGGGGTGATGTGTAGGCCTCTTCACTTGGGTTTCCTTAGTCTTGTGTTGGGTGCCAGACTATGACAACTAGACCTTTAGTGTCGGGCACTAGAGTTGGACCTAGTATAATGATCCTGATGGATCACGTTCTCTCAGACATACCATTAGGAATGGTTGGATTATATATAATGGTGTGTATCTCTCCAAAGGGTGCCATAACAGATGTAAAGATCATGGAGATTGTACTCTGGGTTTATTTGTTATTCTTGGAGATTTTAGTGAGAATCATGAGGCAAGCTATAAGATTGGACCATATTCTTCTGGGTGGATGAGATGAGTATATCTGGATGTTCATGGTATATGTATGGGAATATAACTAGATAGAGCTAAATGTTCATTTCATTGTGGTTTCCTCTTGGGATTTACCTTTGTGGTTTCGGGGTCCCCAAAAGAGTATTTTTTTACTAACCCCTACATGGGCTTTGACCACACTTGTCATGTCGTGGTAAGATAACCGATGTTTCGATGGAGTCCAAGGAGGAACATGACCTGGTGGTGTTTAGTGAGAGCAGATAAACTAGGCATACTCCAATGACTTTAGACAGCTACCCTTACCCTACCCTCTAGGTAGGGTCCTCTGCGGATGAGTTTCAGAGACCTTGGGTTTCACTTGTGTTCTATTTTTCCTTTGGTGAGATTTTATATAGGCCTAGTTTTCCACCTTGTACTTTAATTCCTATTGTACACTGGTTGTGGTTTTCTTAGTGTTTTTAGGCAATGTTTTACTTTTCATCTTGTGGGTTGGGGGGTATGAGTTTGTGTGTGTGTACCGGTACTCTGGAAAATGGATCCCACTCGTGAAATAATGCATTCGTTTCTAGTCTCTAACCCCCTACCATTAGAAGGCGATATTGGGGTAGTCATGTCATGGGACACGGGGGATGAGTCGTGATAAAATATTACCACAAATTCTTTTTATCTTATTTTAAATGGATAATTATAATTTCTCACTACATCCAAAAATTAATTTCTAATTTTCATTGTTGTGATATTTATATTATATTTTTTAACAAATTATTATGCATTTACTGTATTTTTATTAATCATTTTTTTTATTCTCATGGTTATGTGACTTACTACATGGTTTTCTCTCATGGTATCATTCTTATGGACACTTGGTTTTATCATGAAATTGATTTATTTTTCTTTTCATAGTTGATCAATATTTGCTTAATGTTGTTGATTGTTTTTTGTTCTTATGATCGATTCAAATTTGTTCATGTGGTCACTTATCTATCATTCAGATGATAATTTTGTAATTCTATCACATTCAATTATTTTCTACTTGTAGTTGATCTGACATCTCATGGTCAATTGACGTGTACACTCGATCAATACCTCATGTTCAATTATTTTATTCTTTTAGTCAATTTTATGTCACATGGTCAGTTGATTTTTTCATGCGGTCTGTCTACCCTCATGGTCAGTGGAACCTCATAGTCGGTCTATATGGTTAGTGTATGACACAATCAATCAAATACGTTGAATATTTCTAGACATTTTAAAATGCCCTATTTTTCATTTATTTTGATATTTTCCTTTATTTCATGATTTTTTAAATTTATTTTATTATTTATTGATTTAGTTATTTATTTCATAAATAAATAAATATATATATTATATGGATCTATGTGTAGTTTTTTTGGAATGTTTTAGAAATATTTAAAAGGATATTTAAATTTCTTTTCTATTCTCATACAAACCTACAACATGAAGTTTCAATATTTTGAATTTATTTATTATGAGTGATTTATTTGTTTTAATTATTTCTAAATTATATTATAATAATGATGGAATTATTCAAAGTTTTTTTTATAGTTTTTAAAGTAGTGTTATGAATTTTAAATCCTTATTGCATATCTGTATATATGCATGTATATGGAAAGATTTTAAAATTTTGAATTTGAATTTTACAATAGAAATCAATGTGATATTCATGGGATTCATTTAACCTATAATATTTTATATTCTAGGAATATTTAATGAATAATTAAAATTAGAATGAATTATTATTTAGTTTTTTGAATATAAATGATTATTGTGGATTGATAATCTCTCCCTCTAATAATTTTGAATTATTTTTTATTATCTAACTAATTTATTGGATAAAGTTTTAGTTTTTGGTTAGTAATATTTAAAGGGGATGAAGACTAACTTAATTGCGGAGTCAAAATAATAAGGATACCACACTACTTCTATGAATTTCTTTCGATAATAACTTTTAAAGGTTTATATGATTCCTATATAGAACTATTTTATATACTGTATGGTCTCCCATAGGGAATAAAATTATATTCGACCACTACTACTAACTTGATGAGATAAACCAGTCCTTTACTCAAAGAACCAAAGGTTGTGAATCATCTATCTTCATTTAATTATTTTATGTGGTCTATCTAAGTTTTTACAAACCATTTATGTCTCTATCACCTGTGATCAACCCTTCAGTTTATGATAACCTAAAAAAATAATTCTCCCTCTTTGGGTTGTGACTCTTATATTCTAAATTAAGGACCATTTGGGTTCTTACTATTAGTACCTAAGCTAGTAATTATAATGGGGTGTGACTCTCCATACAAAATTCAACTATATTTTTTTTATAATTTCACTACAAATAGTATGTTGTAAATGATTTATGATTCCCCTTAAAAAATAAGGTAGTGAGTAAAGAATATCTCAAAGAGTAGATATATGTATGAATATATGGGGATCCATATTGGATTGAACTACTATAAATATTATGTGTTCATTATTTAAATTTTTGTTTCATATTATCACTTGATTTGGATAATAATTATCTGAGATAATATCTCTTTAAAATTTTAATATGGTCTATTCGTCCTCCATCTAGACCATCTATCTTCGCCATCTAATACCTAACACTTTATTATGGACCATATATATATATATATATCTTATAATTGTTTCTAAATATTCATTATATTACACAAATACACACCTAAGGACTATAATAGTTTACTATCTCTGGAAATTTGGTAACACCAAAAACTAGTCCATAGGTAAACTACATCATCTCCCACTATGAAATTCATAACTAGAAGCCTTTTTATACATATCATATGTAATAAATTTCTTCATAACATGGTGAATGGAAAAATTTGAAAGGGTGATATCATATGCTCAGTAATGGAAAATGAGGTAGATATGTAAGCATAACATGACCATAAGGGTATGAGAACATGATCACAACATTTGGAAACCATACCATGTATATCAATGATCATAATCCTGACTCATGGAATAAATATTGAAGTTTTGTAAGACATGAATTTTAAGGGAATCAAAGAACATGATCCATGAGACCATAAATTTGGTATAAGACAAAGAGTTTTGTCATACACCTAAGCATATAAAATCATTTCCATATTAATCAATGCTCCATTTCTAAGGACTTCATAGTGGAATGTGTTCTACCACCAAACTATCAAAATATTAAAGGTTAAATCCCAACAATATCATAGTATATAAAGTCCCTTACTAAACCGGGTTTACTCCCCATTCCAGTCTTGTCTATCTCATAAGATATAAATCTTTAACCAATGAATTGGAGGGAGATATTGGTCCCACACATATCATAATAAAAACCACATTTATTTGTGCAACAAGATCATAAACAATTAATCATATCATAAACCATGAAATGAAATGGGTTTTATAAAAATTTCATCATCTCATAACCTATATAAAAGAATCAGGTTTCATAATCACTTAATCATTTCATCACAACATAACCCATGGAAAAAGAAATAGGTTTCATAATAATTTATCATGGTATAAACCATGAAATAGAAATGAGTTTCATAAACATCATTTCATCATAAATATAAAACATTCATAGAATGAGTAAGAATGTTATACATGGATCATATCCTCAGTAGGTAATATGTAACATCAACAGACATTATCTTAGATGTAAAATGATATTGAACGACCATTAAAAAACTTTCTTGAATAAAATATCCTTTCCTCTTAAAAAATAATTTATAAAACATAAAATAGTTTTAAAATAATTTTATTTAAAAATAACAATAAAAAATTATAAATTAATCTTAAAATAAAATAATGGTCATGATTATGGGAAGTTTACATCATTTCGTACATATTAAAACAAATATTCCATTGACATTTTTCGTAAAATACAAAAAATAATTATTTGAAAAAAGGAAAGAATATTTCCTTCAAAATATTTTTGTAAAATTTAAAACATGTGTAAATATTTATTATAAAAATTATAATATAATAATAAAACATTTTTCGAAAACATTTTTATAAAACATGGTTTTGGAATAAAATAGATTACCCACTAAAGATATAAATAATGTCAGACATTATTAAAAACATTTATTATATTATTTTCAATTCCAAAGAGTGAAATAATACTACTATTAAATGAAAATATCATGAATAACTATATTATTAGACAATTTATTAGTTTCTTAAGAGATTTATCATAGTATTTTGCCAATAAAAACATAATAATAAATAATCCTAATAAAATATTAGATTGTAACATAAAATCTTTACAAATTTGGTAACTTTGAATGATAAGACCCTTGATAGGAATTTACTAAAATGGAAATTAAAATAGCATGAGGGTAAATAAATTCATGATATTACAGGTCAATGGAGATTTATATACACCTAATTAAATAATATAGGTGCATAACAAAACGTATGTCTCAATGAAGATAAATTGAAACAAAAGTACATTACCACTTTGGTAACTTTTGAACTGTAATCCTCATGAATGATAGATACTAAAATGTATATTTAAACACCAGAAAAATATAGAGATAATAATCAGAAAATAAATTCATGTGTTGTATATACACTACATAAGAAACACATGGTGAATATTCCATGTGCCTAATGAGAAAATAACAGTGAGACAAAAATACCTTACCTTAAGTCTTGACTTCTATCATACATGTTCAAATATATTATATAATAAATATAATATTATTATAATTATATTAATGAAAAATATTTATATATATCATACCATGTTATATATTCTTATGTACATTCATTACTCGTTTATTAACAATTCCATGTTAATGTTACGTTTCGTGTAATAACCGCTTTGCTTTTCATATATGTTTATATTTTTATTTTTTATCCTCTTAATTTGAACATTATTTCATCATATCAGAATTTTTAACCATGATATTAATATAATAAATATTCATTATATATGTTTTTATATTAATCAATAAATTTTAGGGATAGAAAATGAAATACACCATTCATGGAGACGGTAGAACGTACGTAAGCATGAAAGTTGTTTCCATTTTTAATAAAATTTAAAGAAAAAAGGAAATTTATATATTATTATTATAGAATAATTTATATATCATATATATCACATATGTTTATTAAAACCATCCTTGAAACCTTATGTGTAAGGCGTGAATGAATCACACCGCTTCACGAGGTGGGTGTCCGTCGTACAAATGAGAGACATTATCATATTCCCAACAAATGGATAGTATGAAGGTATGCGTGATATAATAATTAAAAAAGTATTATAATATCATGAATATTATTTTTAAATAATAATTACATCCTAATTTTTTTCCTTTATAGGTGTTAATAAAAAAACGAATGACATAGGTTCGCGAGGTGGTAGTCTACCGTACACATGAATGATGATTTTATAATCCATTTGATGGAAGTGGAGATGATTTTGGGTCATTAACATAACATAAAAACATATAAATATATAAAATAAATTGATTTTATTATATCATCATGGTGTAATAAAAATTTAATTATGTTGAGGAATAAATAAAAAACACTCATTGATGAACCTTACCTCTTTTTCAGGTATCCTCATTTGGTTTGAACCAAAATCCATCATAGGTTAGATTTTTGTCCAATATAATCCTTATAAGATGAGTGGAGGGAAGTTGGGAAGTGGTGTTTTAGGTATTTTATGAATCAAAAGGTTTTGAAGATGTGAATAAGAGAGGAGAAACGATGTCCTTTTATAATTGGGGCGAGTGTCACACTTGTAATTTTTTTAAAAGAAAAAGGTATACCCATGTTTTTATGACTTCACAAGGCTAAAAAAGGACCATTATCACGATTATAATATATTAGGTATAAATATTTCAAAAATATTTTTGTTGTAAATGTTTTAGGCTATTTTTATCTCTTGTATTTTTAGTTTAACCCTCATCCCTGATAAACCCATTTTTTCTTTAACCGTGGTATTTTCTTACAATTTTTACTATTAATTTTATAAAAAAAATTAATTTTAAATTATTATATAACAAAAATTATTATAATTCTAGATATGGAATCCATTTTTCCAAATTAATTTCATATAATTGGAAAATTTTAATTTAATATTAGTCCCGCTAACACAACATGAACTAGTTTTTAAGAAAAAATTGTTTAAAAGTTTACTAAGTTTTTATATCAAATTGCAACGTGAAATCGATTATAATGACCTAAAATGTATTAATGGATGTATAGTTGAACTAATTTTACATTAAAAAATTTAAAATGAACTTTTTCTTTATTAATAAATTAAATGAAAATGAATTTTTCAATTAAAATATAGTGTTTTCACTAACATTGTAAAACTTTTCATAAAAATACCAAAAATTCACCATATTCTAATTTTGACATTATTATTTCAAAAAAAAGTTTATATTATAAAATTAATTTTCTAAAAGTGTGAAAAACGAATTTTATTAATTTTTTAAAATGAAATTAAAAGCATTTTTTTGATAAAATAGTATTTTCAAAATACATAGACTTTTCTAAAAATTAAGTTCTTTTTTGACAATATATTTACCTTTTGTAAATTAATTATAATTAATTTTTTACAAGTATTTATTACTATTAATATCACTATGTTTAATGGATTTTTTATAACGGTCGTGTTTAAATAACTATATTAATAATATATTAGGGTTTTGGTAAATATCAGTTTCATGTGTAATGAAATATAACCCAATGTTACATTTAATAAAAACATAACTTAGTGTTTCATGTTACACATTATATCAAAGAAATATAATTTATTCAAGTAAATTTCATAAAAACCTAGGGTGTGACATTCTACCCCCCCTAAAAATCAATTTCTATCTCAAAATCCGTTAGGCTGATACACACAAATGAGAATACCTATGCCTCATCATATCATAAAGTTCCCATATAGCTTCCTCAAAATGCGGATTTCACCCCTAAAATTTGTCCTACTGAGTGGTATTGTTTCATAAAACACTTTGTATGATTCATAATCTCCACCAGTTGTTCCTTATATGAATGATATTTCTCCAGTGGTATGAACTATGTGTTCAGTACATGTGAAGGGTTTGGTATGTACTTACTATAGAGAGATACATGGAACACACAATGGACATAAAATAGATTTAGTGGAATTACTAAACAATAAGATATGATTCTGATATGATCTAGAATTTCAAAGTGACCAGTATACATATGGATTGGTTTACCTTCTTTCCTGAATCTGATAACCTTATTCCAGGGAGAAATTAATTGAAACAACTTTTCCCCAACTTAAAATTATAGATGACACTAGAGATTATCAACATAAAATTCTTTTTGACTCTGAAGTTCTTTTATGTGTTACTAAATGGTTCTAAGCTTCTATTCCATTTCATCTACTATTTAAGTACCAATATATTTCTTTTTCCAACTTAATTATATCACATTGGAGTTCTAAATTTCTTTCTATAGAGTACTATATAAGAAACCATCTAAATGCTTGAGTAAAATATATTTTTCTGATAAAATAAAATTAGAGGAATTTGTTGATACCACACACATTATAAATTCAAATAACAGGATATCAACATATTCTATAGGGTTTGAATTTTTCTTCTTGACTGAAAAACTATCCGGGGATGATACACATTATTGAAACTCAAATATATATCAATAATTTGCTAAATACTTGTCTAGAACTTTGAGGAAAACCATGGATCCTAATTAACATAATTGAATGTGGTACTCTATGCAAACTTACCAGTTTATTAGTGTATATCCATTCAATATTATCTAGATATAAGTCTTCTCTAATAGTGATTATGGGTATTGACTGAGTAAGGCAATAAAAAACAACCCATATAGCATTATTACGTTTAGACGATTTGGGGATTCAAATGATAAAATCAATGGTGATGTTTTCCCATTTCAATTCTGGTAAGGGTAATGGAGGTAAACACCCCTTAGACGTTTTTTACTTTCATCCTTAAATTTCTCACATACCAATCACTGAGATACCAACTCTGTGATATCTTCCATCATTCCATCCCACCAGAAATACATTTTCAAATATCTATATATCTTTGAAATTCCTAGATGAATAGAGAATGAAGAATTGTGATCATCTTAAAACAATTAATTATTAAAATATGGTATAGATAGAGTTAATACAATATTACTGAACCTTATCATCCCATCATGATCAAGTTCAAACTAGGAAAAAATTCTTACTATATTTTATATCTCTATATCTTCATTCTACGCCTCTTTAATATTCTCTTAGATAGATGTTTGAACATTCAATCGAGCAAGATAATATTTTTCCCCTTCTTTCAAGATTTCTAGATCCAACCTTTTCAAATATATAAATATTGGATCTTTTTTAATCCTCGTCATGGATAAGCTAACATGATACTTTCAACTCAAAGCATGGTCACCTTGTTCTCTTTCATAGGGTGGTAATGTATTGACTATTCATAATATTTAATCCACTATAACTATCTTCTTTTGGTGCATATTCAACTCCTTCTATGCGAGTATATACTTTAAACTTCAATGATCTTTATATTTATATATATAAATATTTTCTCCATAAATACAGTTCCTCCACATCTTTAATGAAAAATCAATATAGCTGACTCCAAATCATGAGTTGGGTAATATTTTTCCTAAATCTTCAATTATCATGATTCATATGCTATAACAATGTCATTATTCACAAGAACACATCCCAATATCTTAATGTATGGATCATTATATATTATTAACCCTTCTCTACTATAGGTTAATGTAAGAACATATTCACTAACTAATATTATCTTCATTTCCATGATATTTTCCTTATATCCCTCTATCTAGAAGAATGTGGACCATTTTCGAGTTAACTTGGTTAGAGTATTAGATAGTGAGGAGAAATGATTCACAAACCATTAATAATATCCCACTATGAAAAGAAAACTACAGATATCATTCACCATGGATAGTCTGGGCCAACATTCAATAGACTCTATCATTGATTGATCTATTGATGTACTATATCTTGAGATTATATGACCCCAAAATGAAACCTTTTTCATCCAGTATTCACAATTTTTAAATTTTTATATGGTTTCTCCTTCCATAGGGAATTTATTACAATTCTTAAGTGGTCTTCATGCTCTTCTTCTCGCTTTGAATAGATAAGATATCTTATATAAATATCACCAAAAAATGATCAAGGTAATATATAAGGACTCTATTAATTAAATCTATGAAGATGAAATCTTCATTAGTAAGGCCTAATGGAATAAATATATATTCAAAGTGTCCATACATTGTCTTAAATAGTATATTGTGTATATAATCCTTCTTGAACCTTAATTAATGATATCCAAAATGAAGGTAAATCTTGGAAAGGTATTGATCACCATAAAGTATATCAAATAATTCATCAATATGGAGAAGATGGTACATGTTTTCAATTTTTATCTGGTTAGATCTTGATAATCTATGCTTAGTTTCATTGATCAATCTTTCTTTAAAAAAAATAGAACAGGTGCACCCAAAAGTGATACCCTTGGCTGAATGAATCACTTGTTAGAGTTTTCATGGAGTTTATTCTTCAATTCTTATATCTCAATCAGGGCCATTATATAGGGAGTCATTGAAATTGATATGGAATTAGGTATGGGTTCTATTTAGAAATCAACTTCACATTTTGGTCAAAGTCTATTAAACTATTCTATAAATACATCAGAAAATACCCAAAAAATTGTCATATCATTTCATATCATTTATGTTTAGTTTCTCCCCAACTATTTGAGATAAACACCCCATTTGAATGGGAAATAAAACCTATACAATTGTTGTGATCTCCATTGAAAATTATTACTTATCTTCACATTGATATAAGATCATATTTTGGGTTAGAATATAAAATGTAAATCCCTTGACAATTGATGTGGTATTTATGTAGAGAAATCTAATTCCTGCCCATGATAATATCTAATTAAAATAGAGGAGGAGAAAAAAGATTTACAAGTACCACATTCTAGCCAACATCAACCAGAGAGGAATCATAGACTTGAGATGTGACCATCATACCATTATTGGTTTTCACTTATAATTCAATATTTAATAATTTTGGTGGAATATTGATACCCATAAAAAAATATTTAGATATTAAATAATGAGTATATCTAGAGTAAAATAATACCTTATAAGTTCTAGAGTGGATGGTAAGTGTACCTTTCACCATATCATTAGAACAACCCTCTTTATAATTAGTGATCACATGAGATTTCCCTTTGTCTCTTGGCTTAAGAGGTTACTAACTTTGACCATCATTATTGACCATTAGATTTGGGAATTGGTTAGCAAAATTCCCATACTTTTTTATTTGAAATTCTAGAGTGGGGGTGGTTCATTACATGTAACTTTCTCCCTTTTCACATCATTATATAAATTATCCTCATCACTTTGGAAATCAATTTCCCGATGACCTTCCCTCCCACACATAAAAAATTTACTAGTCCCCTTAAGTAAATTTCCTCCATGATTCTCCCCACACATTAAGAATAAAGTAAATATAATATTATTCTTTCCATGTTTCTTAGATATTTCATTTAATTCTATTTTTCTCTTCTTGTAAAACCGTGATATTGATATGTAACTCGAGCCTTAACTTCCACCATGATAGCACATCAAAAATCTCTTCATAACTAATGTTGTTTCTCATGGATAATTCCTTTTGAAGACTTGGTTATAATACAATGAAGAATATATTAACATTAATTTGAGCGTTCATGATAATACCAAATCATACCTCACAAGTCTTGAAAAAGTTTCCTCATAGATACCAAAATATTCATTATAGTTTTACTTTATCTTAAAGAACTGCTTCTCCATATCCATAAAAATAATATGAGGAAGGTACTTATTGAAACATAAGTTCTTGATCTCATCCCAATCCATGGACTGAATTTCATCTTATTGCCTTGTATTCTTGACAAGATTCCACCCTTGATCATCTTCACCTTCCAATGGATAGATAGATAAAATGACATTTTCATGTTCTGAAAACTATATAATATAAAATATATTTTAATTAGTGATGATACATTATTTTGAAACTAGTGGATCATAAGACCCAAGGAAAAAGGTTTATGTTTCCTCATGAAAGAATCAACAAAATTTTGTTCCCTTTTTTCATTTGGAAGTCGAGACTGATTTATATCTTGAGAAAGTTGGGTGGGAATAGCAATGAGATTTTTTTATTGTAGATCTCATAACATTTCGATGCTTAGGAGGACAATCAATTCATTTTCCATCACACTCATTATTAACACAATTCCTTTAGGTTATATCCATTTAATAAATAAAAAAATCCTAGTGTTAGAAATTATAATCAATTTAGGGAACCATATAATCATAAAAAATCACTTATTGGATGTATAATGTACAAACCCGTGTCTTTCTAGACTGTAGTTTTAAGAATAAATTTGATTTTTTTCTATTGGAAGCTCATAAGGGATAAAATGGTCATTTTCTAAAACCATTTGATCACAGATAATTTTTTGGACAACTCTATTGGTCCTGGAATAGGGAATTTACCATAGGACTGGAGTTTGGTGGAAATCTGAGCTGTTCAAATTTTGGGAGAATATTTAATATTTAATATTATTAAATTAAATACTAATTTATTTGCGCAGGTTTTTTGGAAATAAATTTGAAATGGAACATTGAGTTGAGATTCCTTCTACATCGTTGAGTCTGAAATGGTGAGTTTAGACCAGAGAAGTCATAAACTCATGTCGGGCGTTGGGGCCGGGTCGGGCCCCTTTTTTTATTTTCCTTTTCTTTTCTTTCTTTCTTTTCTCTTCCTCCCTCCTCCTCCTTGAATGCACACATTTTGTGTATCCTCCTTGGCTGTTTACCATGGGAGAATTTGGAGATCTAGAAAAATGGATAGAATGAAGGCATGAGGGGTACCGATTCGAAGCTCTCGATGCACAGAGTCGGCGCACGACAATCGTGAGCCCTAAATTCAAGTAAAGCTTCCGTGGTTTCTTCCCGAAGGTAGGCCCGTTTATGTATTTTTCCATATATACCCTTTAAAAATGTTGCTTTATGTTTTTAAAGCCTTATATTTCTTACTTTTTAGACCATGGGGCTCGATCTATTGTTTCAGGGGTGAAAATGGGGGTTTCAGGCATTTTGAGGGATTTCCCATCAAGAAACCCAGATTACACAGCATGTGTTCTAGGGGAACACGCAGTGTGTTCTTTACATTAAGGTAATATGAGGTTTTATTAAGTAAATGCTGTTTACTTTTAGTACACTCACTGTAGTGGATGGTCGTGTGACCGACCGTGTGAAATAAGACACAGAATAGTGGTTTCTAAGGAGTACTCATTGTGTACTTGGAGTACAGGTTGTGTAGTGGCACATGGGCATGTGTTCGGGTGAAAACACACACATGATGACATTTTTCGAATAGTACACTCCTTGCACTGTAATTTAAATGGTGTTTACTACTACACAGGCAGACCCCATGTGTTTTGGCCATGTGTTATAGCCATGTACTACTCCGGCTCAGTAGTTTTGGGGTATCTTGTGCCCTGGAAGTCGGAATTGGGTGTGTGAGTAGTCCAGTCTGAGAATTTTTCCACTTAGATCGAAATGGTGGAATCAGTTTTACATTTATAGGTCATCAAAATTGTGTTTTTGGGTTTCTATATAAATGGATAGGTTCTTCCTCTAATTATCGAGTTCATTTGTCACCAGAGAGTCTGACTTGGCATGGATGATAGTTTGGGTGTTCGGACCAACCAAGTTGAGACCTTTAATCTGAAACGAGCTATGACATATCACATATGAACTATGATTTTTTGGATGTACCCCTTGTGAGTTGTTCCCTTTTGTCCATTGAGGCCCTGAGATCCGATATTTCCCATGATCCCCTAAGGGATGCCTTTTCTTATATGTTGACCTAGGGAGTCCCTTGTAGGATCTCTATCTTGTTTTCCTTTGAGAGGATGCTAGTTAGAGGATGAATCTATTGTTCTTTATTTGGGGATCCTATGTAGGATTCATCCCATACTCTTCTCTAAAGATCTCGTGTTGGATGCCTTTGCTCGTGTTTACTTGGAGGATCCAGAGTAGGTTGTCTCTTTAGTGATTGTCTTGAGGGACCTAGTGAGAGCATGTTGTTTGACTGACCTTGAGTTGTTACATCGGGTTCGGGTCGAGATGGTATTCAAGTGTCACCTAGAACCCACACTGAATTGATAATCCCATGGGGATATGGATATAGTGTTGGGTTGGGCATTCAGTCACCCCTCACCTGTTTTTTTATATCTGACTTTGTTTTGCGGATGCATCAATGTTTATCAGAGGTTCTTTCTGGATGGTGGATGTTGATCCTAACACAAGGCATATTTCTTGTTTATTGGTATTCTAGGATATACACTTCTAGAATCTGGCTTCTGAGACATGTTTTTTATAGTATCATATAGGTACCAGAGGTATTACCTGGTAGTCAGCTCTTGATCCTTATGTGTTGACTTGTAATCCCTGAGTGATACATGGATTCCCATTGTAGGAATGACTTGGATGGACTCATTGGGCTATTTATTTATGTACCATGATTGATACAAGGATTCCCCTTGTAGGAATGTCATGTACGAGATCAGTGGACTATTTAATGTAATTAAACCATGAGTGATACATGGATTCCTATTGTAGGAATTACATGAATGGGATCGTTGGTTGGGTATGGTTATACCTTGAGTGATACATGGATTCCCATTATAGGAATGCCATGAATGTGCTCATTGGTTTGATATGTTTATACCTGAGTGATACATGGATCCAGTTGAGGTTTTCCATGAACAAGCTCAGTGGGTAATAGACTTATATACCCTGAGTGATACATGGATCCAGTTAAGGGATGCCTTGTACAGGCTTAGTTGGTTGATGAATCCTATGCCTTAAGTGAGATTTGGATTTCCATAATGGAATTCCTTGGATGGGCTAATAGGATGGATGTTATATGATTGGGATGATTACGCTCTTCCAGATCAGTCTGGATTTACTATCAGTATATGGTATCCTTATTTACAAGGTTGACTGTCTGTATATGAAAATCTTGTTGTGATTGGAGGCGAGTACAAGTGAACCTAAGTGTAGGATCAGTTTCCCACTACGGTGACATAATTTGTTTAGAGATATAATTCTGGCATTGGATGATGAAGGTACATTTCAATGGGATTACGGATCTAGATATCCACTGAATGGTACACAACTAGTGTGGCACGACGTCCAACTCAATTACCATGCACAAGATGTCCTGGAGAACAAGCTTATGGACCCAAGGATTGAAAACTGATGTGGTTTCTTGTTATTTGATTCACATACTCATGAATATTCGTATTAATATATATGTGTATAGTTATGTGTCTATACATGCAAACGTATACAGATATGAAAATCCATGGCGGAACGTTCCCAGTTGACAGGGATTACAGACCCTAAGTTGGACTACGGGTGCACATTTGGTTTACTTCCTTTTGTTGTGTTTCAGCTATGTTGAGCACATTTCTATTGCATACACTTTTACCAGCACAGTTATAGGTTTCTAGTTGGGGTGCCCTACTAATATTATTTCTCAACCCTGAACGTTCACCTCAATGTACGTGTAGACATTGGGTCTACTTTCTAGTTTGAGAATGAGTTGCAAGGTGGATAGTGTTGATGCCCCATTTTTAATGATTGAGTATAGCTTCTTGAGTGGTTCTACTAATCAGGCTGGTATAGATCGATGATGTATATAGATTGGGTACGTGGGTTGGCTTAGAGTTATTAGTAGAGCCCTATACTTTTAATTTTGGTTTATTTTTTACTTGTATGTGTATTGTTGGCCTAGTGGGTGACCAATGTTGAATGGTATTACACAGCTGTTTGGGATTTTATAACCTTTTACTATTACAACTGGTTAAATTTTAGTGGTTTATTGTTTTTGCACTCTATTTACTTTCCACTTTCTATGATATATAGTTATTTCTATTTTTGGATTAGTTTGGTATAAGGGAATAGTCTCCCCACTATCACACCCTAGGCCCTCACTGCTTGTCGGTAGCCTGTGGCGTACGGGGAGGCGCCCTTGAGGCCTTGTGGCAACCCAGCTCGGAGCACCAGTTAGTGGCTTCTAAGTCAGAATGTTACAAAATGGTATCAAAGGAGTTTCTTTTCCTGGTATTTACTATTTGGGATATGGTAGATAAGAGTATTAAGAATGTTTCAGAACCTTTTATGGATACCAAATTGGTGCGTTGAGAACACCAGTTTCAGTAAGAAGTCCTGGTTTCTAGGGTTTTGGATTTCTATTCTGATTTGTGATGTTACTATTTTATATGATTTTTTCCTTGATCAACACACATGTTGTGTTTGAGTGTTTGGAATTACTATGGATCTCAAGCTCTTGGACATTGGTAAGAGGCCAGAGACAGATTTTGACTCTTGGAAAGTAAAGGTAAGAAGCTTCTCATGCATCATACTAGGCGCGTAGGATTCACAACATGTAGTCCTGCTAGTGTGTGATTTTACTAATGATAGATACCTTTGGGTCTTCTTACACATACTTTTAACTCTGATGGTAGGTTATTCGGATCTATTTTGAGGTGTTTTTTTGTGAGGATGATGACTCAGTCCTCATGCACAGGTTGTGCGGTGACCCTAGTAGGTCAATATGGCATATGATGCCTTTATGTTAAACCCCTTTTTTGTTTTGTTTTTAGGTATGTGGTTATCTAGTCAGATCAGTGAATACAATGCTGATAGATACTAAGGCCTTCCTAGGGAACTGGAACTCGATGGGGATATTTTCATATATGGATCTCCAATGAGTGCCAGTTCAACTTCTCTTCTACGTTGATTGTAACCTCTAGGGAGAAGTCCCTTCTGAGGATGCTCAGAGAGGATCAAGGCCCTCATAGGTTGTGTTTTTTAGATTTAAACCTCAGTAGTCTTTGTGATCTTACTTTATTTTCAGAGGGTTTATATCTTTTGGGATTATTGATTGGACCTTGTGACCCATTTGTGGGGATTTTTCCATAAGGCTAGGTGGAATCCCAATAGACCTTCGTTTAGACTCAGACCCTTGTAAGTCAATGTCTGTTTTGTTTGAGGGAAACCTATGTGAGAGAGGTTTTCCATTGTTTTCTGATTCCTTTAGGTAGTGAGATTTTATTTATTCTCATTTTTTGATTGAGGAACGGTGGGTTCTCAAGTTTTTGTTAAAGGCATTTTTATGTCTTCAAATTTTGAACGTGGAACCTTGGGTGATTTCGTTTCGAGATTGGCTTCGACGGTAGGATTGTTCAGAAGCCCGGATTAGTCGACTAGTGTTTCTTCTATTGATAATGTAGTCAGGGTGTGGATAAATGCTTGTGACTGGAACAATGTCATGTGTGCATTCTGGTTGTTTAACATACACACTCTTATGTGTGGTATTTTTTGATTCTAAATCGGTGAGTGGTCGGTTATGAGCTAAGGACCGATGTTTCAAGACTTATCATGGGCTTGGATCCTAGAAGTTGTGTTGAAATTTCCCTATGTGGTAGTGGTGAAATTGTGAAATGTTGGGTTACCATGAAATGGTTGACCCGTGCTTGAATCCATGTTAGGTTTTGGTAGGATGTTAGTGTGGATCAAAGGGAGTTGGATGTACCTTCAGTGAAATCTTAGAGTAATCCTATAAGATACAATCATGCTCTATGTTGATTCATATTGTGTGTGCTGAGAGATATTCTTCTCTACACTGAGCTCATTTTTCTCTCTTAATGTTCTCCCCTGTTGAGGATGGAACCTATTCTGGTTTTGTTCTTGGAGTAGTGTAAGGAAAGTTATATGGTGGAGAGTGCAACATTTCCCTTTTTAGGGAGGTTTTCTTCATTTAGGTTAAAACTCGGTGTCTTTTGTGGGCTTTCGAGCTAAAAGTTTCTTTTAAGATGACGCTAGGGTTATTCCTATCGTGGAGAGTACCCGATTAGTCATAGTTAATGTCTTCCATGTAGAAGGCAGTTGTTAATTCTATATGAATAGTCATTTGATAGTTCTGATAGCTTGGTTTTGTAGATGCTCGGGCTGTGATCATGGTTTTTGGCCCTTTCACTAGGCTTCTTGGGGATGAGAAGGTTTATGGGTGGGGGGGGGGGGGAGTTTGTAAGAACCCTTTTTTACCAGACTGTAGTTTTAAGTAGAAATTGGAATTTTTACTTTTGGAGGCTCATGAGGGGTAAAATGATCATTTAACCATACCAGATGATCTCGGATTATTTTTTTACAACTCCTTTGGTCCCAGAATAGGGATTTTACCCAAGGACATGAGTTTGGTGGAAATATGAGCTGTTTGAATTTTGGAAGAATATTTAATATTTAATATTATGAAATAAAATACTAATTTATTCGGGAAGGTTCGTTTGGAAATATATTTTATATGGAGAATCATATTGAGATTTATTCTATTTCATTGAGTCTAGAATGGGGATTTTATCCTAGGGAAGGTATAAACTCATGTCGGGTGCTGTGGTTGGCCCGGACACCTTTTTCTTGTTTTCCCTTTCTTTTCCTTTTATCATTTCTCTTCCTCCCTCCTCCTACATGCACACACACCTTGTGTGGCTTCTCCATGGAAGTTTCACATGGGAGAATTTGGATATTGAGAAAAATGGAGAGAAGGAAGGAAAAAGGGGTACCGATTTGAATCTCTCGACGCGCTGAGTCGGCACGTGGAAACCGTGAGCTTGAAATCAAGCGATGCTTTGGCAGTTTTCGCCTGAAGGTAGGTCCATTTATGTTTTAACCATAGATCACCTATAAACATGTTGTTTTATGTTTTTAAATCCCTATATTTATTACTTTTAATCCCCTGGGTCTCTATATGTTGTTTTTGGGGTGAAAACAGGGGTTTCAGGCGTATTAAGGGATTTCCCGTCCGGAAACCCAGATTACACGACATGGGTTCTAGGGGAACATGCCATGTGTTCTTACCATTCAAGGAAGCTGATTTTTTCTTAATTACATGCCTTCTACTTTGAGTAAACTCCATGTAGTGGATGGTCGTGTGACCGACCGAGTGAAATAAGATCCAGATTAGTTGTTTTTAAGGAGTATATGTCGTGTACTAGGAGTACACACCATATAGTGGAACAGGGGAATGTGTTTGGGTGAAAATGTACCAGGGATGACATTTTGTGAATAGTGAATGTTTTTAATAGTAAACTACATGCCGTGTACAACTACACAGGAATACCCCATGTGTTCTGGACATGTGTTCTAGCCATGTACTACTCCAGCTTAGTAGTTTTGGGGTATCTTGTGCCCTGGAAGTTAGAATTGGGCATGTGAGTAGTCCATTATGAAAGTTTTTCTACGTAGAGTGCAATGGAGGAATCTGTTTTACATTTAGAGATCATATAAATGGTTTTTTCTGGGTTTTTATATAAATGGAGCAGTTCATCCTCCAGTTATCAAGTTCAGTTGTCACCTGAGAGTGAGATTTGGTGTGGGTGATAATTTGGGTGTTCGGACCAACCTAGTTGAGACCTTTAATCTAAAATGAGCTATGAGATATCTTATATGACCTATGATTTTGAGGATTTTTTCCTTGTGAGTTGTGCCCTTATGGCCTATAAGGTTGTGAGATCAGATGATTCCAAGGATCCCTTGAGGGATGCCTTTGCTTATGTGTTGACCTAGGGAGTCCCTTGTAGGATCTCTTTATTGTTTTCCATTGAGAGGATTCCTGTTATAGGATGAATATAATGTTCTTCATTCAAGGATCCTATATAGGATTCCTCCCTAACTCTTCGCTAAGTATCTCTTGTAGGATTCCTTTGCTCGTGTTTACCTAGAGGATCCCAAGTGGGATGCCTCCATAGTATTTGACTTGAGGGACATAGTGGGTGCCCATTGTTTGGCTGTCCTAGAGTTGTTACATCGGGTTTGGGTAGAGATGGTGTTCAAGTGTCACATAGAACCCGCACCGAACTGGTAAGCCCATGTGGCTATGGATGTAGTGTTGGGTTGGGCGTCCGGGTCAACCTCACTTATTTGTTTATATCTGACTTGGTTTTGTTGATGCAATAGTATTTACCAGAGGTTCTTCCTTGATGGTGGATGTTGAGCCTGATGTGAGGCATCTTTCTTGTTTATTGGGATTCTTGGATGTACTCTCCTAGGATCCGGCTTCAGAGCCATGTTTTTTCTAATATTTTATAGTTACTGGAGGTATTTCCTGGGAGTCGGTTGTTGAGCCTTATGTGTTGACTTTTATGCCCTAAGTGATACATGGAATACCATTGTAGAAATTCCTTGAATGGAATCATTGGGATATTTATTTATATACCCTAAGTGATACATGGATTCCCATTGTAGTAATTCCTTGGACAGGCTAAATAGACTATTGAATGTAATTAAAACATTAGTGATAAATGGATTCCTATTAAACGAATTCCATGAACAGGCTCATTAGTTGGATATGGTTATACCTTGAGTGATACATGGATTCCCGCTGTAGGAATTCCTTGAACATGATCATTGGTTGGATATGGTTATACCCTTAGTGATATGTGGATCCAGTTGAGGGATGCCATGAATGAGCTCAGTGGGTAATATACTTATGTACCCTGAGTGAATCCTGGATCTAGTTGAGGGTTTCCTTGTATGAGATCAGTGGGTTGATGACTCCTATGACTTGACTGTTATTTGTATTACCATGTAGGAATTCCTTGGATGATCTCATACACTAGATGTTATATAATCAGGATGATTATGATCATCTAGATTAGTCAAGATTTACCGACGGTATAGGGTATCCTTCTTTATATGTTTGAGAATCAGTATATGACAATCTAGTTGTAATTAGAGGCTAGTTGTAATTAGAGGCAAGTACAAGTGAACCCAAGTGTAGGATCAGTTTCCCCCTATGGTGACATAGCATTCTCAGAGATATAATTCTATCATTGGATGAAGTTGGTACATGTCGATGGGATTATGGAACCAGAGATCGACTTAATGGTACAGGGATTGTGTGGCACAATGTCCAGCTCAATGCCCTTGCCCATGATGTCCAGGAAATCGGGCTTATGGAACCAAGGATTGAATGCTGATATGGCTTCTTGTTATTTGATTCACATACTCATGAATATTCATATTTATGTATATGTGTATAGGTATGGGACTATACATGTATACATATATAGATATGGAAATCCATGGTGGCACTTACACATTTGATAGGGATTGTAGTATCTGAGTTTGACTATGGTTGCATGTTTGGTTTACTTCCTTCTGTTGTGTTTCAGCTAGATTGAGCATGTTGTTGTTTCATAAACTTTTAGCAGCACAGTTATAGGTTTCTTTTCGAGGTTCTCTACTAATATTATTTCTCACCACTTAATGTGCACCTCACTGTATGTGTAGAACTTATGTCTGCTTTTATGGTTTATCTTGAGTTACATGGTGGATAGGGTTGAGTCCCAATATGGCATGATCGAGTGGAGTTTCTCGAGTGGTTCTACTGATCAGATTGGTGCAGTTCGACGGTGTCTGGAGATCGGGTATGTGGGTTGGCTTGGAGTAAGTAGTAGAGACCTGCACTTTTACTTTCTATTTATTTTGTACTTGTATCTGTATGGTCGGACAAGTGGGTGACTAGTGTTGTATTGTATTACATAGCTTTCCAGTCTTTTACAACATTTTACTATTACAACTTGTTCTATATCAGGTGTTTATTGCTTCCACACTCTGTTTAATTTCTTCTTTGTATGATAATTAGTTATTTCTACTGTTGGATTACTCTGGAATGAGATAATAGTCTCCCCAATATCACACCCTAGGCCCTTGCTTCTTGTCGGCAACCTCTAGCATATGGAGAGGCACTCTTGAGGCCTTGTGGTAAACCAAATCAGAGAACCGATTAGTGGATTCTGGGTAGAGATGTTTCAATGTGGTATCAAATGAGTTTTTTTCCTGGTCTCTACTATTTGGGATATGGTGGACATGAGTATTAAAAATGTGTTGGAACCTGTGATGGATATCAGACTGGTGCGTTGAGAACACTTGTTCTAGTAAGAAGTCCTGGTTTTGATGGTTTGGGATTGCAGTTCTAAAATGTGATGTTACTGCTGTATATGATTTCACCTTGATCGATGCACATGTTGTGTGTGAGTGTTTTGATTTACTATGGATATCTAGCTCATTGGAATCGGTAAGATGCGATAGATATATTTTGACTCTTGTCCAGCAAAGGCAAGAGGATTCTAATGAATCATTCTAGGAATGTAGGATTCATAGCATATAGTTCTGCTAGTGTGTGTTTTAACTGACGACTGAGACGTTTGGGTCTGATTACACATCCTTTTTACTCTGATGGCAGGTTATGTGGATCTATGTTGAGGAATTTCCTTGGGAGGATGATGACTCAGTACTCATGCACAGGTGGTGTGGTGACCCTAGTAAGTCAATATGGAATATGATGCCTTTCTGTTAATCCCCTTTTTTGGTTTCTTTTTTTTCTAGTCTGGGGTTATCTAGTTGGATTGCTGAGTATGATTCTAATAGATACCAAGGCCTTAATAGTGAATTAAATCTCCAGGGGGGTATTCTCGTATTTGGATCTCTGATTAGTGTTAGTTCTTCTTATCTTCTGTGTTGGTTATGACCTCTAGGGAATGGTTCCTTCTAAGTATGCTCGGAGAGGATCAAGGACCCAGTAGGTTGTGTTTTTCATCTCTGAACCTCATTGGTTGTTTTGATATTACCTGGTTTTCCGAGGGTTTTTATCTTTTGGGCTAGGTGGTAGGACCTTGTGACCCAGTTTTGAGGCTTTTTCTGCAGGGCTAGGTGGAAGACCAATAGACCTTTGTTTAGACTCAGAACCTTGTAGGTCAATGTCTTTTTTGTTCCAGCGCAACCTGTGAGAGAGAGGTTGGCCCTTGTTTTCCAATGCCTTTAGGTAGTGGGATTTGTTTTATGCTCATTTCATGATCTAGGCAGTATAGGTGCTCGAGTTGTTGTTAAATTCATGTTTTTGTCTTCATCTTTTGACCGAGGCACCTAGGGTGCTTTCTTTTTGAGATTGTCTTCAATGGTAAGGACTATTCGGGATCCTGGCTTGGTCGACTAGTTTTTCTTCTATTGATAATGCAGTCAGGGTGTGGGAAGATTCTTACTACTGGAATGATGTCGTGCATCTGTGTTGGGTGTTTAGCATAAAAACTCTTGGGTGTGGTATCATTTTATTCTAAATTGGTATATAGATGGGTGAGAGATAAGGAACGATGTTTCAAGACTTATCATGGTCTTGGACCCCAGAAGTTGTGTTGAAATGTCCCTATGTGGCAGAGGCGACTTTGTGAAATGTCGGGTTACCATGAAATGGTTGACCCCGGCTTGAGTCATGGTTGTGTTTTGGAAGGATGTAAGCATGGCTTAGAGGGAGATGGATGAAACTTTAGTGAAATCTCAGTGTACTCCTGTAAGAGATGATCATGCGCTATCTTGGTTCATCTTGAGTATTTCTGATAGAGCTTCATCCCTACGTCGAGATCCTTTTTCTCTCTTAATGTTCATCCCTCTAAGGATGGAACCTGTTCTAGTTGTGCTCTAGGAGTGGTGTAAGGAAATCCATATTGTAGGGAGTGCACCATTGTCCTTTTAAGGTTGGTTTTACTCATTTAGGTTAAACCTTGATGTTTTCCATGATATTTCGAGCTCAAAGATTCTTTTAAGATGATGATAGGGGTATTTAAATGGTTGGGAGTACCATATTGGTCATAGTTAATTTTTTCCATGTATAAAGCAGTTCTTAACATTATATGATTAGTTTTTGGATAGTCTAGATAGATTGGTTATACAGATGCTCGGGTTGGGATCATGGAATTTGGCCCTTTCAATAGGCTTCTTGGGGATGAGAAGGTTTATGGTCGAGAGTTTGTAAGAACCCGTGTTTTTTCAGTATGTAGTTTCAAGAATAAATTTGAATTTAAGATGTTAGATGATCATGAGGGGTAAAATAGTCATTTTATCCTATAATATGATCTCAGATAATTTTTCTGAAAACTGTTTTGATCCTGGAATTGGGATTTTACCCTAGGACAGAAGTTTGGTGGAAATCTGAGCTATTTCAATTTTGGTGGAATATTAAATATTTAATATTATTAAATTAAATAATAATTTATTCATGTAGGTTTGTTTGGAAATAAAATTTAAATGGTGTGTCAGATTGAGATTACATTTATTCCATTGATTCTGGAATGGGATGTTTATCCTAGGGAAAGCATAAACACATGTCGGGTGCTAGGGTTGGCCCATGCCCCTTTTTCTTCTTTTCGTTTTCTTTTCCTTGTTTCTGTTATTACTCCCTCCTAATTATTGCTCATGCAACTTGCATGAATCCTCCTTGGCCGTGTACCATGGGAGTATTTGGATATCGATAAAAGGTAGATAAGGAAGGCATGATGTGTAACGATTCAAAGCTCTCGATGAGCTGAGTCTGCGCACGACAACTGTGAGCCCTGAAATCAAGCGAAGCTTCGACAATTTCTGCTCAAAGGTAGGGATGTTTATGTTTTCACCACATATCCTCTTTAAACGTGTTCTTTTCTATTTTTAAAGCCTTATATTTCTTATTTTTAAGACTGTGGGGCTTGATCTGTTGTTTCGAGGGAGAAAACAGGGGTTTGGGGCGTTTTGAGGGATTTCCCATCAGGAAACACAGATTACACGACATGTGTTCAAGGGGAACATGGCTTGGGTTATTCCCATTCAGGGAAGAGAAAGATTTCTTTAGTACAATATGTTTACTTTGAGTACATGTCGTGTACTGTATGGTTGTGTGGCTGACCATGTGAAATAAGACACAAAATAGTTGGTTTTAAGGATACACGTTGTGTACTAGGAGTACACGCTGTGTAGTGGCATGTGGGAATGTGTTTGGGTGAAAAAGCTCATGGGATGACATTTTTTGAAAAGTGCATGCTATGTATAGTAAATTACACAT
Source organism: Viscum album (assembly GCA_963277665.1). Taxonomy (NCBI): domain Eukaryota; kingdom Viridiplantae; phylum Streptophyta; class Magnoliopsida; order Santalales; family Viscaceae; genus Viscum; species Viscum album. Next base: position 323,168,916 of record OY728153.1, on the reverse strand, counting down.
CATTTACTACTACACAAGTAGACCCTAAGTGTTATGGCCATATACTACTCCAACTTATTAGTTTTCGGGTATCTTGTGCCCTGGAAGTTAGAATTGGGTGTGTGAGTAGTCCATTTTGAGCATTTTTTCTCATAGATTGAAAAGGAGAAATACTTTTTTACATTTATACGTAATATAAATGGTGTCTTGGGGTTTCTATATAAATTTATAGGTTCTTCTTCTAGTTATCGAGTTCAGTTGTCACCTAAGAGTGAGACATAGCATGGATGATAAGTTGGGGGTTAAGACCAACATAGTTGAGACCATTTAAATGAAATGAGCTATGATTTATCTACTATGACAAATGATTTTGAGGATTCTCCCCTTGTGAGTTGTTCTCTTCTGGCATATGAGGCTATGCGATCAGATGCTTCCAAGAATTCCTTAAGGGATGCCTTTGCTTATGTGTTGACCTTGGGAGTCCCTTGTAGGATCTCAATCCTGTTTTCCTTTGAGAGGATCCCTGTTATAGGATGACCCTATATTTATTAATTCTAGGATCCTGTGTAGTATCCCTCCCTTACAGTTCATTAAGGATCTCATGTAGGATGCCATTGCTCATTTATACCTAGAGGATTTTGAGTAGGATGCCTCCTAAGTGTTTGACTTGAGGGACCCAAAGGGTTCCTGTTATTTGACTGACCCCGAGTTGTCACATCGGGTTTGGGTAGAGATAGTGTTCGGGTGTCACCTAGGACCCGCACCGAACCAGTAACCCCATGGAGTTGTGGATGTAGTGTTGGGTTGAAAATTCAGTTGACCCTCACTCATTTGTTTATATCTGACTTGGTTTTGGTGACGCAATAGTGTTTACTAGAGGTGATTCATTGATGGTGGCTGATGAGCCTAACGTGAGGTGTCTTTCTAGTTTATTGGGATTCTCTTATATACTCTCCTATGATCCAGATTCGGAGCCATGTTTTATTATGATATTTTATAGGTACCAGAGATATTACCTCGGAGTCGGCTATTGAGACTTATGTGTTGAATTGTATACCCTAAGTTATACATGGATTCTCACTATTGGAATGCCTTAGAAGGACTCATTGGGATGTTTATTTATGTACCCTGAGTGATACATGGATTCCTGTTGTTGGAATTCCTTGGACGGGCATAGTGTAATATTGAATGTAATTAAAACTTGAGTGATACTTGGATTCCCATTGTAGTAATTCCATTAATGGGCTCATTTGTTGGATAAGGTTATACCTTGAGTGATATATGGATTCCCATTGTAGGAATTCCATGAATGAGATCATTGGTTGGATATGTTTATACCCTAAGTGATACATGGATCCCGTTGAGGGATTCCATGAACAATATCAGTTGGTAATATACTTATGTACCCTAAGGGATACATGGATCTAGTTGAGGGATGCCTTGTACGAGCTCAGTGGGTTGATGACTCCTATGCCATCAATGATATTTGGATTCCCATCTGGAATTCCTTGGGAGGGATCATAGGCTATATGTTATATGATAGAGATTATTACACTCTTCTAGATCAGTCAAGATTTACTATCAGTATACAATATAATAATTTACAGGGTTGACCATCAGTATATAACAATATATTTGTGATTGGAGGTGAGTATGAGTGAACCCAAGTGTAGGATCAGTTTCCCCTGTGTTGAAGTAGCTTACCAAGATATATAATTATGACATTGGTCGAAACAGGTATATGTCGATGGTATTAATGACCTTGAGATCTACTTAAAGGTACACAACTTGAGTGGCACGACATCCAGCTCAGTTCCCTTGCACAGGATGTCCAGGTGATCGGGATTATGTACCCAAGGATCGATTGCTGATGTGGTTTTTGTTTTTTTATTCACATGATCATGAATATTCATATTTATGTATATGTGTATAGGTTATGGGACTATACATGTATACTTATATAGATATGTACATCAATGGTGAAACTTCTCCAGTTGACAGGGATTACAGACCCTGAGATCGAATGTGGTTTCATGTTTGGTTTACTTATTTTTGTTGTGTTTCAGTTTGGGTGATCACGTTTCTGTTGCATATATTTTTAGCATCATAGTTATAGGTTAGTTGTTGGGGTGCCCTAATGATATTTTTCCACACCCCTACATGAGCACCTCAGTGTACAAGTATACCTTATGTCTACTTTTCCGGATTTTCATTAGTTTCACGATGGATAGGACTGAGTCCTAGTGCTACATGATCAAGTGGAGCTACTTGAGTGGTTCTACTGATTGGGCTAGTGTAGTTCAACTATGTCTGTAGATCGGGTACGTGGTTAGGCTCAGAGTTAGTAGTAGAGACCTGTAATTTCACTTTTAGTTTATTTTGTTCCTGTATCTATATGGTCGACCCAGTGGGTGACCAATGTTTTATTGTATTACATTGCAGTTCGGGATTTTACAACATTTTACTATTACAACTTATTCTATTTCAGTTGTTTATTACTTCCACAATCTATTTAATTTTTTCTATGTATGATACTTAGTTATTTCCATTGTTGGATTACTCTGGTATGAGGGCGTAGTCTCCCCACTATCACACCCTAGGCCCTCACTGCTTGTCGGCAACCTCTCGTGTACAGGGAGGCGTGTTTGAGGCCTTGTGGTGAACCGACTAAGAGCACCAGGTCGGGATGTTAGAAAGTGGTATCGAAGGAGTTTATTTTTGAGGTTTTTATTATTTAGGACATGGTATACATGAATATTAGGAATGTGTCAGAACCTATGATGGATATCAAACTAGGGTGTCGAGAAAATTTGTTTCGGTAAGATTTCTGGATTTCCAGGGTTTGGGATTTCTGTTCTAATTTGTGATGTTACTGTTGTATATGATTCTCTCCTTGAGTGACGCACATGTTGTGTGTGAGTGTTTTTATTTTCTTTGGATCTCCAGATCTTGGCCATTAGTAAGAGGCCAGACACAAATTTTGACTCTTGGATAGAAAAGGCAAGAGGTGTCTCATCCTTTATACTAGGCACATATGATTCACCACATATAGGCCATCTAGTGTGTGTTTTTACTGATTACTGAGACCTTTGGGTATGCATACACATAATTTTTTACTTTTATTGAAGGTTATGTGGATCTATGTTGAGTCTTTTTGTTGTGAGGCTGATGACTCAGTCCTCATGCACAGGTGGTGTAGTGACCCTTGTAGGTCAATAAGGGATATGATGCTTTTATATTAAACCCCTTTTTGGTGTTGTTTTTTGGGTCTGTGGTTATCTAGTTGGATCACTGAGTATGATGCCAGTAGATACCAAGGCGTTCCTAGTGAGATGGAACTCCATAGGGGTATTGTCGTATATGTATCTCCGATGTGTGCCAATTCAGCTTCTCTTTTGCGTTGGTTGTAACCTCTAGGGAGCAGTTCCTTATAAGGATGCTCGGGGAGGATCAGGGCCCTTGTAGGTTGTGTTTTTTATCTTTGAACCTCATTGGGTTTTGTGATCTTACATTCTTTTCAAAGGTTTTTTATCTTTTGGGAAATTTGGTTGGACCTTGTGACCCATTTGTGATGCTTTTTTTGATGGGATAGGTGGAAGACCTATAGACCTTCATTTAGACTTAGAACCTTGTAGGTCAATGTTTTTTTTATTCTAGGAAAACCTGTGTGAGAGAGTTTGGCCCTTGTTTTCCGATTCCTTTAGGTAGTGATCTTTTTTTACACTCGTTTCGTGATTGAGGCATGATAGGTGCTCGATATGTTATTAAAGGCATGTTGATGTCTTCAGATTTTAGACAAGGCACCTCATGTGCTTTCTTTTCAAGACTGTCTTCGATAGGAAGGACTATTTGGGAGCCTGTCTTGGTCGACTAGTGTTTCTGGTATTGATAATATATTTAGGGAGTGGGTAGATGCTTTAAACTGGAACAATTCCATTTGTGTGTGTTGGGTGTTTAGCATACATGCTCTTGTGCGTGGTATCGTTTGATTCTAAATCGGTGAGTGGTTGGGTGTGAGATGAGGACCAATGTTTTAAGTCTTATCATGGGCTTGGATCCCAGAAGTTGTGTTAAAATATATCTACATGGTAGAGGTGACATTGTGAAATGTCGAGTTACTATGAAATGGTTGACCCCTACTTGAATCCCGATCAGGTTTTGGTAGGATATTAGCATGGCTTTGAGGGAGATGGGTGTGCCTTCAGTGAAATCACAGTGTAATCATGTAATAGATGATCATGTGCTATCTTGATTCATCTTGAGTATGATGAGAGAGCTTCGACCCTATGCTGAGATCCTTTTTCTCTCTTAATGTTCACCCCTATTTAGGATGGAACATGTTCTGGTGGTGCTCTAGGAGCAGCGTAAGTAAATCCATATGGTTGGGTGTGCACCATTGGAATTTTTAGGGTGGTTTCCACTTTAAGGTTAAACCTTGGCATTTTTCGTGTGATTTATACCTCAAAGATTATTTTATGATGGAGATAGTGGTATTCCTATGGTGGGGAGTACCAAATTGGTTGTAGTTAATGTCTTCCATGTAGATGGAAATTGTTAACGCTATATGACTGGTCATTGGACAATCCATATAGATTGGTTGTGTAGATTCTCGGGTTGGGAGAATGATTGTTGGTGCTTTCAATGGGATTCTCAGGGATGAGAAGATTTATGGTGGGGAGTTTTTAAGAACCCATGTTTTTCTGAACTGTAGTTTTATACAGAAATTTGAATTTTTACTATTGGATGTTCATGAGGGGTAAAATTTTCATTTTACCCTACCATTTGATCTTATATAATTTTTCTAAAAAACTCTGTTGGTCTCAGAATAGGGATTGTACCCTACAATAAGAGTTTGGTGGAAATTTGAGCTATTTGAATTTTGGAAGAATATTTATTATTTAATGTTATTAAATTAAATTTAAATTTTTTCGCGCAATTTTGTTTGGAAATAACTATTAAATGGATCTTTATAATGAGATTCCATCTATCATATTGAGTCCGTAATGGGGAGTTTATCCTAGAGAAGGCATAAACTCATATCGGGTGTCGGGGCTGGCCCGTGCCCCTTTTTCTTCTTTTCATTTTCTTTTCCTTCTTTATTTTCTCTTCCACCCTCTTCCTTCTTCCACACACACCTTCTATGGATCCTCCTTTTCCATGCCCCAGGGAAGAATTTGGAGATCAATAAAAAGGGATAGAATAAATGCATGAGGGGTACCGATTCGAAGCTCTCGACTTGCTAAGTCGGCACACGATAACCATGCACCCTAAAATCAAGTGAATCTTTGACGGTTTCCACCCGAACGTAGGGTCGTTTATGTTTTTTTCTATAAATCCCATTTAATAATGTTTTTTTAGTTTTAATGCCTTATATTTCATACTTTTAATCCCATGGGGCTCAATTTGTTCTTTCGGGGGCGAAAACGGGGGTTTCAGGCATTTTGAGGGATTTCCCATCGAGAAACCCAGAATACACGACATGTGTTCTAAGAGAACATGTCGTGTGTTCTTCCCATTTAGGGAGACAATGTTTTATTGAGTAGACACTTTTTACTATGAGTACACGCAGTGTAGTGGATTGTTGTGTGACCGGCTGTGTGAAATAAGACATGGAATAATGGTTTTTATAGAGTATATGTCGTGTACGGGGAGTGCACGCTGTGTAGTGGTACATGGGCATGTGTTCGAGTGAAAAATCACATGGTATGAAATTTTGTGTATAGTACACACCATGTACAGTAAATTACACGTCGTAACTACTACACAGGTAGACCCCATGTGTTCTGACCACGTGTTCTGGCCATGTACTACTCCAGCTTAGTAGTTGTGGGAAATCTTGTTTCCTAGAAGTCAGAATTGGACGTGTGAGTTGCCCAGTATGAGTGTTGTTTCACATAGATCAAAATGGCAGAATCCTTTTTACATTTATAGGTCATATAAATGTTTTTTGGGGGTTCTATATAAATGGTTAGGTTCTTCCTCCAGTTATCGAGTTTAGATGTCACCTGAGAGTGAGACTTGGCATGGATGATAAGTTGGGTGTTCAGATCAACCATGTTGAAACCTTTAATCTGAAATGAGCTATGAGACATATCCTATTACCTATGATTTTGAGGATTTTCACCTTCTGAGTTGATCCCTTTTGGACTATAGGGCCATTAGATCATATGTTTCCAAGGATCTCCTAAGGGATGCCTTTTCTTATGTGCTAACATAGGGAGTCCTTGTAGGATTTCTATCTTGATTTCCTTTGAGAGGATCCCTATTACAAGATGAATCTATTTTTCTTCATTCATAGATATTGTGTAGGATTCCTCAATTACTCTTCACTATGGATTCTGTATAGTATGCCTTTGCTTCTATTTACCCGGATAGTCCCGAGTAGGTTGCCTCCTCAATGTTTGACCTAAGGGACCCAGTGTGTGCCTGTTGTTTGACTAAACCTGAGTTGTTACATTGATTTTGGGTAGAGATGGTGTTCAGATATCACCTAGAACCATCACCGAACTGGTAATACCATGGGGCTGTAGATGTGGTGTATGGTTGGGTGTTCGGGCCACCCTCACTCTTTTGTTTATATCTGACTTAATCTTTCTGAAGCAGTTGTGTTTACCCGAGGTGTTTCCTGGATGGTGGAAGTTGATCCTGACATGAGTCATCTTTCTTGTTTATTAGGATGCTCAGATGTATCCTTGGATCTGGCTTCTGATCCATGTTTTTAAAATATTTTACAGGTGCCAAAGGTATGACCTGGGAGTTGGTTATTGAGCCTTATGTTTTGATTTGTATGACCTGAGTGATAGATGGATTCCCATTTTAGGAAAGCCTTGGACAGAATCAATGGGCTGTTTATTTATGTACCCTGAGTGATACATGGATTCCCATTTTAGGAATTCCATGGACGGTCTCAGTGGACTATTTAATGTAATTAAACCATGAGGGATACATGGATTCCCGTTGTAGGAATTCCATGAATGGGAAAATTGGTTGGATATGGTATACCTTGAGTGATACATGGATTCCTATTATTGGAATGCCATGACAGGCTCATTTTTTGGATATGTTTATACCCTCAGTGATACATGGATCTAGTTGAGGGATTATATGAATGGGATTAGTGTGTAATAGAAATATCTACCCTAAGTGATACTTGGATATAGTTTAAGGATGCCTTGTATGGGCTCAGTGGGTTGATGACACTTATGCCGTGAGTTATATTTGGATTCTCATGTTAGAAATCCTTGGACAGACTCATAGTATGGATGTTATATGATCCGAATGATTATGCTCTAAAATATTTGTGATGATTACCTATATGTATACAATATTCTTATTTACAGGCTGGACTGTCGGTATGCGACAATATAGTTGTGATTGGAGGTGATTATGAATGAACCCAAGTGTAGGATCAGTTTCCCCCTATGGTGACATAGATTTCATAGAGATATAATTATGGAATTGGCCAAAGTAGGTATATATAGATGGGATTATAGACCCACAGATCGACTTAATTGTACACGGCTTGAGTGGAACGATGTCTAGCTCAATGCCCTTTCACAAGATGTCATGGTGATCGGTCTTATGGACCTATGGATCGACTACTAATGTGGTTTCTTGTTATTTTATTCGCATACTCATGAATATTAATATTTATGTATATGTTTATAGGTATGGGACTATAAATGTATACGTATATAGATATGGACATCCATGGCGGAACTTTCCTAGTTGATAGGGATTACAGACCCTGAGTTCGACTATGGTTGCATGTTTGGTTTACTTCCTTTTGTTGGGTTTCTGTTAGGCTAAGCACATTGCTGTTGCATACAATTTTAACAACACAGTTATAGGTTTTTTTTCGGGGTTCCCTACTGAGATTCTTTCTCATCCCTACACATGAACCTCAATGTACTTGTAGACCTTAGTTTTTCTTTTCAGGTTGAGCACAAGTTTCATGGTGAATAGGGAAGAGGCCCAATGTAGCATGATCGAGCAGAGCTTCTTGAGAGGTTCTACTGATCGGGATGGTGGAGTTCGACGGTGTCTGAATATTGGGTACGTGGGTTGGATCAAAGTTAGTAGTAGAACCCTGTACTTTTAATTTCAGTTTCTTTTTGTACTTGTATCTGTATGGTCATCCCAGTGGGTGACTAGGGATGTATTATATTACATAGTTGTTTGGGATTATTAGCATTTTAATATTACAACGTGTTCTATTTCAGTTGTTTATTTCTTCCACACTCTGTTTAATTTCCACAATGTATGATACAGAGTTATTTCTGCTATTGGATTACTTTGTTATGAGGGAATAGTCTCTCCACTATCAAACCGAAATCCCTCGCTCCTTGTTGGCAGCCTCTAGCGTATGAGGTGGCGTGCTTGAGGCCTTGTGGTGAACCATCTCAGAGCACCTGTTATTGGATTCCGAGTTGGGATGTTAAATATAAATCATGAAATATTATTTAATATATAACACCTTAGGTTTATTGTAGGTCATTCATTGTTATAATATATTTAAAATCTTCATGATGATTCATAAAGAGTTTATGAATTTCCAAGGCGTATTCCCAGGGAGTGTCAAACTAGGTGTCCAACAAGGACCATTATCACACATCATGTGATGATCCAGTCTAGATCAATGTAAACATTTCAGATTTATTACCCCTAGGTACCTCTGTACTAGATCCACATCCACTTGTTGTATCTAGATAGGAATATAATTTCTAGGAAACCACTCACTATATCCTTTACCAAAATACTCTTACATTTTCAAATACATTGAATCATCCTTAGAATTATACATAAAGACATCCTTAGGGATATATCTAAGATTTCTCATCCTTGTTTCAAAAGGATAACTAAACCTATGATCTGATAGAAACTATAGTGGCCTAGTCTTATCATAAATAGATAGTACATCATTTTTTATAAATATTCATTATAATACACAAACACATGCCTGAGGACCATAATAGTTTAGTGTCTATGAAAACATAGAAATAATAACTACTGGTCCATATGTAAAAAAATTATCTCCCACTATGATCTTAATAACTAGAACCCTTTTTAGACATGTCATATGTAATCCATTTCATCATAACCCAGGGAAAGAAAAAATATAAAATGGGTGAGATCATATGCCAAATATGGGTAAACAAGGGAGATATATAAGTATAACATGAACATAAGGGTATTAGAACATGAGAATAACATTTAAAAACCATAATCTGCATATGAAAGATCATAATCATAAGTCATGAAATAAATATTGAAATTTCATAAGACACAAATCATAAGGTAATCAAAGAATTTGATCCATGAGATCATAACCTAGTCATAATACATAGATTTTTTTCATAAAAATAAACATGGAAAATCATTTCTATAGTAGTCAAGGATCATTTGTAAGGTTATCGTAGTTGAATGGGTTTACTCCCCAAACTATCATAGAAGTCAAGTTTCTCTCCCTAAACCATTATAGTGGAAAAAGTCCATTAATAAACTAGGTTGACTCCCTGTTCTATCCCTTTCTATCTCATGAGATATTAAAATTTACCAAATTAATTGGAGGTAGATATAGGACCCACCTATCTCATAATGATAACCTTATTTATATGTTTCACAAGATCATAAAACAATCATCATAACATATCCCAGGAAATGATATGGGTTTTAAAATCATATCATTATATCATCACCTGTAGAAAAGAGACAGGTTTCATAATCAATTCAAAATTTAATCATAGAATAACCTGTAGAGAAATAATTGCGGTTCATAAGAATTTATCATGGTATAACCCATGAAAATGAAACAGGTTTCATAAAAATCATTCCATCATAAACATAACCCATTTAGTGAATGATTAATAATGGTACCCGTGGGTCATATCCCTAGTAAGACATAGGTAACACCAATGTATGTCAACATAGATGCAAAATACATTTTTATTTTTTTATTTTAAAATAACCACTATAAATTATAATTTATTCTTGAAATAAAATAATGGTTATGATGATGAGATGTTTTTTTCATTCCATACATGTTAAAACAAATATTTCTTATATATTTTCAGAGAAATCCAAAAAAATCATTATTTAGATAATGAAAAGAAGGTTAATTTTGGAAAAAATGATAATAATTAAAAAGTGGATTTTTTTTTAAAAAAATTATATAATAAAAATATAACAATTTTTAAATAATTGTTAGAAAACATGGTTTTTCAAGAAAGTAGATTTCAAAGTGGAATTTTCTTAAAAACAATTTCTCAATTATTTTAAGTACAAAAGAGTGAAAAAATAGTATTATTACCTGAAAATATTATGAATAAACAAATGAGAATAAAATTAATGAGTTTCTTGAGAGATGGATCATAATATTGTATCATCTGAAACATAATCATAAACAATAATGATAAGTTATCAGATTGAAACATAAAGTCATTACTACTTTGGTAACTTTGAATTATAAGCCCCATGAATTAATAACATAAAACAGAAACTAAAATATCATGGGGATCATTAAATTAATTATATTACATGTTAAAGGGTCTATATATACACCTCATAAAAAATATAGGTGCATAACAAAGCATACATCTCAAAAAAAACTAAGACAAAAATCCATTATCACTTTGGTAACTTTTGAACTGTAATCCTAATGAAAGAGAGACACTCAAATGGATTTTTAAATATCAAAAATTATAGGGATAATAATCATAAAATTCATTCACATGAAGTATATACACCACACAATAGAAAAACATTTTGAATATGGCATGTGTCTCCCAGAAAAATAAAAGTGCGACGAAAATCCCTTACCGTAATTCTTGACTTACATCAAACACATTAAAAAATACTCTATAATAAATAAAAGTTTATTAAAAATTTATTAAATAAAAAAATATATATATATATATAACAGAATATATTAAATTTTTATTACCTTTATTTACCTTATTAATAATTCATGTTAATTTTACATTTTAGGTAATAACTGCTATATTTTTCATATTTATTTTGATAGGTTATTTTTTATCTACTTAATATGATCTTGATTTATTTATATAATGAAATTTAAAAATTATATAAATATCATATATATTCATTATATATATATATAGTAATCTATAAAATTTAGTGATAGAAAATAAAATACATTGTTCATGGAGACGGAAGGTTTTACATACGCAAGAACGATGCAGAAATTTTCTTTTCAATTGGAATAAAATAAAGTTTAATGGTATATTATCATTAAAAAAATCTTTTCATATCATATATATTACATATTTTAATTAAATACATCCTTATTACCTTTCATGTAAATCATTAATGGATCCTATCGTTTCACAAGGCAGTAGTCTATCGTACACAAGAGCGACATTGTCATATTCACACAAAATTGAGATTTTAAATGTATATATTCTGTAATAATTCTATAATTATAATATTATACTAAATATAAGATATAAATAATAAATAAATCATTTTTTAAGCCTTTATAGGTGGTAACGTTGAAACAAATGACATAGGTTCATGAGGCGGTAGTCTACCATACACACAAATGATGATTTCATAACCCATTTGATGGAAGTGGAGATTGATGTTGGTCAATACCATAAAATAAAAAAACATTAGTATATATAATATTTTTATTATTATATTATAATGGTATAATAATAATTTAAGTATGTGGAGTATTAAATAAAACAAAAACACACCTTGAGGAATGTTACCTCTTCTTCAGGTATCCTCTTTAGGATTGCACCAAAAGGCTTCCTAGGTTGGATTTATGTCCAAATTAATACATACAAAATGTGATTAGATAATTTTTGAAGTAATTTTATTGGTATTTTCTAAACTAAAAGGGTTTGAATATGTGTATAAGAGATGAGAGGAGGTGGCCATTTATTAGTGAGGTGAGTAGCACATATGTAATATTTTGAAAAGATAAAGGTGTACCCATATTTTTATCATGACATAGGGTTCCAAAATGAAAAATTATAAATCCAATAAGGTGTAAGGCCTAAATATGTCTATAAAAATATTGTTTTTCATGTTTTGGGTTATTTTTAACCCTTATAATTTTAGTATACCCCCTGGAAAACCATTTGACCTTAACTATAATAAATAATTTTTACTGTTTTTACTATTCATTTGATCAGCAATTAATTTAAACTCATTAGATAATATAAATTATTATAATTCCAAATATTAATCCATTTTACTAAATTCCTTACACATAAGTGGAAAATTTTAATTTAAAATTAATCCCACAAACGTGATAAGTAAGCGAGTTTTTTTAAAGAAAATAATCTAAAGTTTACAATGTTTATATATATAAATTAAATATAAAATTTATTACAATTAATTAAATTGGATTAATAGATGTATAATTGAAAAAAATTTAATTTAAAAAAAATTTAAAAAGTAATTTAAATTTATTAATAAACTAAACAAAAATACAGTTTTCAATTAATATTTATTATCTTTCAATATTCATAAAAAATGGAAATTTTCAGAAAAATCCCAAAAATTCACCCTAAGATAACATTGACATGATTATTTTGAAAATAAAGTGTATTTTATAATATTTTTTTTCCTAAAATTGTGAAAATTAATTTATTAATGTTTACAATAATAAATAAAAAATCATTTTTTGAGAAGATAGTTTTATTGAAACATATAAAAACTTTTTTGAAAATTAGGAACTTTTTTATCAATGTTTTTCCATTATGTAAAATAATTATAATTAATATTTATAAATTATTTATTAATATTCACATTGCTAAGTTTAACGTCTTGGTTATAATGGTTGTTTTAAAATAACTACATTAATAATATATCATGGTTTGTTAAAACACAGTGTTGTGTGCAACACAAGCTAACCCATTATTGTGGGTATTGAAATATTTACATGGGGTTGTGTGAAATAAATTAAATCAATGAAATTTTATTTATTTAAAAACAAATAATTCATAAAACACTAGGTATTACACTCTTAGTTTTATAGCTTGGTCATTTTAAAGGATATTTTAGTTCTATTACATATTTCTTTTTTGTTTTTCAGTTAACTTCAATATCCTTGAGCTTAAAATCGAAGGAAAAAGACCTTTAGAAGATGTTATGAATCAATGTAAATTATGTATTAATTCAAAATATTTCACCACATTTGAAGGAAATTATTATGGTTACTACTAATGTAGAACGGAGGCATATCTATAGAAAATTTATATTGATCAGTATACTGAAATGATAAAGATATATGAGTTACCTAGTTATGACTTAAACTTATTTACTAGAAGTGATACTACTAAGTTTGTTTTAAATTAAAAAATTATAAATATTTTATATTGATTTACTAACATAAATTTATTTATCCATGTTTATGTGATTAAGATAGATTATAGGATCTTTAAAATTCTACAGTTTACTCACCTTATCTCAGATAATCTAATTAGAACTAAGATAAAAATTCTTTAGGCTAAGTATCAAGATTTCAAGTTGGGTATAGATGAAAATTTCAACTAGATGTTCGATCAATTAACTAGAACTGTGAATGGAAAGAATTCCATTTGAGATACTTTAAAGAATCTTTTGGTTAAAATATTATTATGAGAACTACCCATGATGTGACATGAGAATAAAGTGGTAGTAAATGAAAATAATACCCTCAAGGAATATACACTGGAGAAACTAATGGGTTAATTACTTCAGTATGAAGTAGATATGAAGACCATCACTGAATGGGATACTTCAAAGTAGAAAGTTGTTCAATTGAAATAAAATTTAAATGTTTGAACTAAATCTTTTGATTCTGTAAAACATGATAGTGAAAAATATATATAAAATATTGCTAATAGTGTTTTCAAAATGATGGAAAAAACTGAAGGATTGTAGTAGTGATTCAAAAATGATAATCACAAGGATAATCAAATGAAGAACGATAAATCTTATTAAAATGAGTTTTTTGAAGTTATATATTATCTGTCTAGAACGAAAGGGAAACTAAATCCTAACTACTGATAACTATCAAGAAAGAAAAGATAATAAATATTATAAAAAGGATAAAATAGATTTAATGGTTGGAGATATATGCATAAAAGAATCTAATTAAAGTGATAAAACTGAAAGTTAAAAATAAATGGCTAAACTATATTTGATTGTTAATGGTTTAAATGTTTTTAGTTGTTGTTTTTATTATAGTTAATATTATTTTTGAATTTGAAAATTATAAAATATAGAAAAATTAATTGAAATAAATGAAAAATTGTAAAATCAAATTTGGGAATTACTATTTTTTTTTAAAAATTAAATAGATTAAATAGGCAACATATTAAAAAAAATTAGAAATTGACTCAAGAAAATGTAGAGTTTAAAAATAATTACTTTTATATAAACAAAAAAATAAAAGATTTAAATATTTCAAAAAAATTTAATGAAAATATGATTAAATAAATAACATGTTTGAAGGAAAATCTATCTACTTTTTCTTAAGGAAAATTTATTTATGAAAAATGATTTCAATCATGAAACTGAAGAAAAACATGAGTGGTTTTATTTATAATAAAAAAATATCTAAGTTGTATAAAATTTTCATTGTTAATAGTTCCAAAGGAATTATAACTAATGTTACTTTATTTATATTTGTTTTGAAGGGTCACTATGATAACGAATGTTCATTAATATTTTCTTGGTCATGAGGCCATACTAAATCTTTTATTTCCAAAAATTTATCTTCTAAATTACTTATATATACTTGTATTAATTATTTTTGGGTATTGAAAAAAATCATATACTACCCAGATTATAAAAAAGATAATATGTGTATAAAAATTAATTTCAAGTAATAAATATTTTTTTGAAACATACCTTAAATATTTCAAAGATATATGGTACACATACAACATATACTCTAGAAACCTGATTGGAGATACATCAAAGTTATTATCTTATAATCATTGTAATGGTGGATTTGAGACATTCATTAATAACTCATAAGTAAAGGTTAAGTGATTTGGTGAAGTTGGTTTATGTAATATTATTTTAAATCTTCAATTTTTAAATTTAGAATGTTTAAAACATAACTTAATTATTTTCTCAAACATATGTGGTGATGTAATGATTGTTAAATTTGAAGATAATAATTTTTTAGTTTTCAAAATTGAATTGGTATTATTTTATGAAAGTAGGAAAGAAAATATATATTTTATTGATTTTATGAATAAACTAAAATGAATTGCAATTGACTTAATGATATAGAAATAGAAGATATATTATTGTATGAAAGTATTGTATAGGAAAACCTTTAGATATTTTACAAACACACAATGAAAAAAATGTATTTTAGCTTCCTGATTTTAAAATTTGTAATAATGGTTTTTTTATTCTAATTTTAAAGGTAAAAAACTAAGAGTAGGTTTTTGATATCTTAATATAGTCAAAATACTAAACTATTAGAAATTATAATTTTATATTTAGTTTTTATTAATTATATTTCTTATTTAAGAGGATAGAAATATGTGTTCTATGATAGTTTATTATTTTATTTTATTTACTTGACATATTTTATGTCTCATAAAAGTGAAAATTTGTATAAAATTTTCTTTTTCAGTAAATTAGTTCAAAAATATTATTTATTTAGTTATATTATAAGTGATAATAGAAATAATTTTTTAGTATTTATTTTCAAATTATTTATGATTAAAACAGTTTTTTTCATTATTTTTCTCCTCTTAGAATACCACAACAATATGGTATTATAGAATGGAATAATAGAAATATTATTAGAAGCTCTAGAACTATGGTAAAGAAATATAATTTACCTAAATATTTTTAGGGCTGAAAAGATTAATACAAATTATTATATTTTAAATAGAGTTTTAATTATAAATTTTTTATGTAGAAATCATTGTGAATTATTCAAAGGTAAAAAACCTAATGAGGTTTATTTAAACTTTTTTGGGTGTAAGGTTTTTATTTTAAATATTAAGGATAACATAGATATTTTTTTTTTCTAAAAGTGAAGAATGATTTTTTCCAAGGAATTAAAACAAAATTAAATCTTATAGAGTCTTTAATAAAATTATTATTATAATTAAATAATCTGTTTAGCTTAAGTTTTTTTGAAGATAATTTGAAAAAGGTTTTAGGTTTAGTTATTTCTTAAGAATATTTTAATGACCATAATTTGGGTATTAAAAAACATCAAGATAAAAATGCAATTATTATAGAGGAGATTACTCCTTCTCATTTTGTTCCTAATTCTGGTAAAATTATGAAATACCTCCCTTTTGATAATATTATTGGTAATGTTGATTCTAGAATAAAACTAGAAATTAAAATTTTAATTATTATAAAAATCCTACTTTATTATTTATGAATGTATTACAAATGATATTTTTGATTCTTTGAATGACAGTAATTATATTTTTTATATGAAATATTAAATTAATAAATTTTTAAGAAATAATGTTTGCTTTTTTGTATGAACTCTTTATAGATATGCATGTTATTTGAAGTAAATGGATTTTTATGGAAAAAAGGGATGAATCTGGTCAAATTATGAATAATATAGATAGACTTATAACTCAAGGTTACATTTGAGAAGAAGGTATATATTTTGATAAATATTTTCACCTATTTAAATAATCTAATATATTATAATTGTATTATATTTTTGTGGCTTTTAAAGATTTTAATGTTTTTAAAATTGATATTAAAAGTTAATTTTAAATGGTTTTATTTCTGAAGAAATTAATGTTTCTCATCCACCTCATATTAAAAATGATAAATTTATAAATCATTATTTTATGTTATAAAATGATTTATATAGTTTTATGAAATTTCTTCAGGTATAGAATGATATAATTATTTTATTTATATAGAAAAATTATTTCAATAAATCTAATGTGGATTATACTTTGTTTATTAAAATAATTTAGAATTATAGTTTAATTGTTCAAATTTATAATGATTATATATTTATGGATCGTCATGTGAATTTTTTTTTACTAAATTTTATAACATAATAGGAGTTGAATATGATATGAGATTAATAGAAGATCTTAAATTCATTTTGGTTCTTTAAATTTTTCCAAGAAAGGATATAATTTTTATTATAAATATAGATACTATTATGATTTATTTAAGAGGTTTGGTTTATATTCTAGTAAAACTTTTAAAAAATCTATGATAATTTCTTGAAAATTACATTTAGACACATTTGAAAAATATATATAATTTAAAAGGTTTATAGGTATGATTGGTAGTTTATTTTAATTGTCTTCTTCTAGACCATATATAATGTTTAGTGTTTGTTAATGTGAAATATTTAAATATGATTCTAAGGAATCCCATAGAAATGATATTATAAAAATTATAAGATATGTTATATGGACTTTTAAATTCTGAATTTTTTATTATAACGAAAATTGATTTGATTTTATTTTCTATTATGATTCTGATTTTGCAGAATGTAAACTTTATAGAAAAAGTACTTTTGGTATGTGAAAGTTTCTTAGTAGAAGTTTAGTATATTAGATTTCAATGAAATAAAATTTTGTTGATTTATATACTATAGAATTTTAATATATTTTGGTTTTATCATGTTGTTCTCAATCATCACAGATTATGGAAATTATGATTGATTATGGTTTTAATTTTTAAAATACTCCTATTTATTATGTTAATTTTCTCATATTTCAAATAAAAAATATCCTTTCCAAAATTCTATAAAAAACATATTGATATAAGATTTAATTTTATTAGTCATTATGCTATTAAAGGAGATATTAATGTTGATCATGTTCCAACAAAAAAATTAACATGATTTTAATTTTATTAAACTGTTGGTTATTGTGATGTTTGTGAATATAAAATTTGATCTTAGTATGATATGGATTCAATTTGAATTATTATTTTACTCATGTTTGTATATTTTAATTAATATTCATTTATTTAATGTGGGGTCATTGTTCAAACATTATTTTTCTTAAAATCTATTTTAAATATAATTGTTTTTTAAATTAATTATTTTTTAATAATTTTCAAAAGGGTGATATCTTTGTAAAATCCTATTTTTATTTTTTAATTTTAAGAAAGGGGGAAGAGTATTAGTTTTTTATGTTTGTTACAATTTTATGTGTACGTATTTATTTATTTTTTATGTTTTCAATATTAAAAATGCATTAATTATTAACTCAAATGCTTTTTTATTTTAAATATATAATTATAATATATCACGATATCATATAATAAATTAGTAATTATCTTTATCATGGTTATTATATTATATATTAGTTAAAGAGGAATTAAGTTATATCTTATGTATTTATCAGGTCTTTATTCTCATGTCCAATTGACTTACCAGATTCTTGTCTCTCATAATAGTATTCCCATGGTCACTTTCGTTGTTTATGCAACCGATTTATTTATTATTCTCACAATAGATTTATATTTCCTTCATGTATTAAATTGATTTTTCTTATAAAATATATTTATATTTGTCTATGAAATCTATTTTCTTTCTTAATATTGATAATTTTTTCCTCTCATCAATACTTCATGGTCAATTATTTTCTTCTTATGGTTGATTTTATATCTCACGGTCAATTGATTTGTTCCTGTGCTTATAACCACATAGTCATTTATTTTCTTCATATGGTCAATCTGATATCACATGGTAGATTGACTTGTTCATGTTCTTGATCTTCTATCATAGTCAATTGAACCTAATGGATGGTCTATATGGTCAGTTCATCACATGGTAGATCCAATAATTTTAATGTTTCTAGAAATTTCAGAATTCTATGTTTTACTTGTATTCTTAAATTTTATTTTATTTTTCATGTTTTTAATAGTTTCTTTAATTGTTTAAATTGATCAGTTTATTTCCTAAATAAATACATATTATATAAAAATTATAAGACATATTTTTTGAAAGTTAAGAACTCATTTAAAAGGAAAATTAAATTGTTCTTCTATTCTCACATAAAACTACAACATAAACTTTTAATATTTGGAAATTATTTATTATGAGTTATTTTTTTATTTTACATATTTATATATTATTTTTTTTATTCTTATAGACACGTTCAATATAGTTTTATAGTTTTCAATATATTGTTTTTGATTTCAGATGTTTATTGAAAATATTCATATCTATAAGATTATGGAAGGGTTTTCAAAAATCGACTTTGAATTTTAAATAAAAGAAATGATATGATATTTATGGGATTCTATTATCCTATTATTATAGAGATATTTTATCTTTTAAATAATCAATTCAAATTATTTTAAATTATAATTTTGTTTTTTACTATCAATGATTATTGTGAAATGATAGTCTCGCCCTCTCTATGTGATATTTTTTTATTATTTTCAATTATCTAACCAATTTATTGGATGTTGTTTTAGTTTTTCTAGTCTTATTTAATGGGGATCTAGACTTGATTAAAGAAGGAGTCCTCATAATACAGACACTACACTACTGTCATTAATTTTTTTGATGAGAACTTTCAAATTGTTGTGCGATTCTATAAACCTAGGAAAACTTGTTTTCTTATAGTAGATAATCTCTCAAGTGGAACCAAAATATCTTTAACTACTACTACTATATTGATCACATGAACTGATCCATTACTTCATGAACCAGAGTCTATGCTTCATCTATCTTCATCGAATTATTTTTTCTAATTCATTATGAGTCTATAATAATTCTTTATATATTTCTAATATATGCTTATACCTTCATTTTATTATTTTACCAATTAAATAATTCTCTCTGTTTTGGTTGTGACTCTTGGATTCTAAAAAACAACTTGAAATATAAGTAAGTGAGTTGAATTTTACCATTACAAATATGATAATTGTAAATAAGGTTTTTAGATATATTGTCATTTGAAATATTGTTCTCATATTTACAAATTGAATTATAATAAATTTCATAAAATTTTCAGTCATAATGTTTAAATTAGTTTATATGGTCAATTATATTTTTATGAATTAAAAAAGTTACTAGGTTGAATATTTCTTGACATTAGTAAACTGTAAAAACTATAAAATATAGTATATATTTAAAATTTTGTATAGTTTTTTAAAAAATAAAAATTCAATTTGATAATCGAGAAAATCACAACCATCCTTGGGTTTTTCCTATTTATGGGGTTCTTTTTTCACGTAAAAATGAACTAATTTTAGCATTATGAGATGAGAAATTTAAAAAATGACACTCAAAATCACTTATAAAAATACATCACCTACAAACCTACCAAAAATTTCAAAAAACTTTGTTATATACTAAACAAATACCCATTTTAATTTATCCTGAATCATTTTAATATGTTTGATGGATTCCAGTCCCAAGCAGGAATCCTAAATACTTCATTTCAATGGAACTTGTGTCGAGAAAGAGTGAATTCCTCAAGTATCCAAGTTCTTCCCTAAATTATTAAATTACCATATGATATCCACTCTATATTGATAATATTAACTTCTATAATGATGTCATATTAACATCATCATGCTTCTAAAAAATTATACTACTTTTATATAGCTTTAAAATTTTAATCACTAATTAGTATAACATATTCTTGTTTGGGTTGGGTCAGCCACTAATATGAACGATGGTATAACCACAACACCATTTTAACCATAAAAAAGTATAAAAATATTAATAATGAAAAAAAATGTTATTAAAGAGTAACATATTTCATTAATATGGTTACATATATATGACATAAAAAGTTAATGATCATTATTAAGTAACTCGTAATTATTATTAAATAGCATGAAAAATTTTCCTTATGGATTAAATTGTCACACACCATACCCATAACTTACATAAATTGAAAAAGATAATAAATAGGTCATTGAAACAAAATTAATCCACTAACATGACTTATTAGATAAGATGAACATTTTCTTAAATAATAGGGACTAACATCTCCATTAATAAACTTTTTTGAAAAAAATCCAAAGTCACTAACATCTGATGATGAAAATAATAATTAATAACTAATATATATATGAGAAATGATTATAATTAAATAGTATATATTATAATATATAAAAATATGATTCTAAAATAGTTTACTATGATGGTTATGTTTGTTTTAAATATGTTTAAATCACTTTCATGGAAGATTGTATTAAAGGTAAGGGTTTCTTCACAAATTAAATATTTAAATCACGATTGTCTATTTTTTAAAATCAATATGGAAAATTATAGAATCTTTCTCTCTAAAACCCCATATATATGATTCTCCACAAATTATTTGAGTGTTTTAAATGTATTTTTACCATTTTACCTTTATTTTGTTCACAATTTAACCAAAAATATACTTTTAAATTGAATCAACATTATCTATTCCATTCGGTTGAGAAAACTTTTCCTCCAAGTAAAAATTCATTATTTTATTTTATTATATTTTTTTATCTCTACATAAATGATTTATTAAGTTATTTTACATTTTTAATAGACCCTATTTAAAAATTTTGTATAATGGATCATTTTCTATTTTCATGACATTCTTTATAAATGCGTGAAATAAATATTCTTTTTAAAATTTTTAAAAATTTATTCCTTTCTACAATTTAGTCATCAGTTTTATTTATAATGATTTATTTCATTTTTTCACGGGTTTCAAAATAAAAATTTCTAATCATTTTTTTGAGTTTTTATCTTTTAAGTAAATGTTTTTAGATATATAAAAGTGCCTATTTTTATCATCTTTCAATATAATTTCATAGTGATCTTATAAAATGGTTTTCATTAATTTCAACATCATTTAGTGTTTCATATGATTCATTGGTAATATATTGTAATTATACCATCCAAATTCTTTCTTTGGATAGATTATGACATTGTTTTTGGAATGTCTTCAAGAATAAAATTTCTTTTACATAAGTTAATTAGGATATGATGGAATTATGTTTTTTTCAAGTTGTTATGATACACATATGTACAATTTATCAATTTTTAAATTATGGGTCTATTATATCCCTCTAATACATTGGGTAATGTTTTATATCTCATGATATGGCATGTATTGGACTAGGGATCCAACCCAATCCGCTATGGGACTCTATCCGCTATGTTTACGGGAATGGGGAGTGAACCCAATCCACTATGGGACTATATCTACTTTGTTTATGAGAATGGGTATTGCACCCAATCCACAATGAGAGTCTATCCACTATGATACAATGGACTTTGTTATTCTCATTGACATAAGGAATGATTTTCAAAGCTTATGTATGGGCCATATTCATATGCATGTGTTGTATTTTCATGTATCATGATTATTGACTTGTGTTTCCACTTTCATATATATCATATTTGATGTTATGCTAAAATAATTATGATATGAATCATGATTTATGATCTATGATTTATTAGGTATGATTCTATTATATTATAACTATACACCTTTATTATGATCTTATAAACACATGTTTATATTATTCTCACTCCTGATCATCGATTTACATCTCTTATGTTTAACCGTTCTGATCGTTCGAGCTCACCCTTTCCTATATTTCTATTTCCCTAGTTACGAAAAAGATTATTATTTATGAAGTATATAAAAAAGTGTCATGTAAGAATAATATTTGTGGGAGATGCTTCAAATTTTGAAAAATTAGTTGTTTATGTATCTAATTTTAGAAGATGCAAAACCATTAGGTTTTGGTGTGTGATTTATTATGGCATGTAATGAATGTTCATTTAAAATGATGTAACATGTATGTAAGTTTTTATTGACTCACCTATATACTAAAAATGTGATGGAAATGGTTGCATCTGTTTATGTATCAGATGAAAATGTGTATAAGCCTGGGAGGTTTCGAAGTTCCCCCAACCCAACCATAAAACATGACATGTGATGGTGAATTCAATGATTCCTTTTGGATGTGATGAGAGATCCTGAAGAATAAAAACACAAATTAAACTCATATATAGGATCATAACAAGCCTGAGTTCATGGAAAATCACTATTTTTCATGAGTAAATTATTTCATGTTTGGTTCACAATTTCCCCCCATACGTTCAGGTTCATGGGTTATTTAGGGTTGTGCTCCAACATTCGAAAGGAATGTGATTGTGAGGGTTATATAATGAAGCTTTGAATTGAATAATGTGGCTGATTGGATGAGATTTTGCAACATACCCTGATTTCTTGGTTTTCCAAGACAATGGAGGTGTGATAACTTCAAGAGGGGTGGGGAGTTGAAGTTAAATTCATACAAAACATTTTCACCCTCCCTAAATTATATGTTGTCAGAAAGTTATAAAACTAACCAATTAAAGTAAAACAAAGAATAAATACATACACATAGTGGAAAATAAATCTATCAAAATTTAAACACTTAACCAATAAATCACATGAGATTAAAAATTAAACAGTTAGTGTAAAAATAATGAACAGATTATTCGATAACAATGTAAATATTCCTAAAAATATATTTATTTCGAAAAAGTTTCAATGGAGGGAACCCTTTTCTTTAATCCTAAAGTAGTAGGGGTTTGATAACCTTAACCAAGGTATCCAAGTGCTATAATAAAACATTATCAACTAAACCCATCATATGGTACAAGTTACACTACAGTAACTTCTTTAACAGAACGTCAAAAATACAAAACACTATCCCTTAGCTTCTCCTTGATCATCCGGTTTGATAGAAATTCAAAATACATAAAACATATTCAAACATCATAGTTCAGGAATAGAATATTCCAAAATATATTATCACTAATCAACATTATTAGAAAATATTATTACAAAGAAAAAACTAAGAGAATTTATAGTGAATCCTTACACATGGAAGCTCTTAGAAAATCACACTGAAAAAATAATATGATTCAAGCTCTAAAAGTTGAGATATGATGCATAAGAACTCAATTGATAGTATCTAGAAATTTATAAGATATATTATATAAACTAAGTTCCATAATTTTTAGTTAGATAAATATATAATGGAATAAAAAAATTCAACAATTATATATGATATCTTTAAGTTTGGTTACAATGCATAGAAAATAGATATATCTTTTGATGGATGAATTCTGTGGGACAAGGTGATTATCTAAAAATTAGGTGGATTATTTTGATTTATGTAAAAAATAATCTAATTTTATAAAATACAAAAATGGAATATAATAAAATATTTAGGTCAACTCAAATTCAAATTAAGGTGTATTGTGATTCTCAAAATGAGGATACCAAATAGGAATTTGACTCAATAAACACCCTCTTTTTAACAATCATAATACACACTAGAAATGAAAATTTAAAATTTAAAATAAAATACCTCATGTAACTTATAAGGAAACTCTTTTAAAGGTTGTAATCCAGAAGAATTACATTTTTTAATCTCTATAATCTCACCCCCTTGAATTCTTCACAATTTAACTCAACCAACATATCATTTTAGAGAAATCTCCCCCTTAATCAAAGGTAAAATTAATCCAATAAAAACTTTTTAGATTAATGGAAAACTAATAATATTTTAATATTCTCAAATATTTACCCTTTGTAATTTTCAAAAACTTAAACTTAAAGAGCTAATAAAAGGAACATGCAAAGTGATGAAATACGTAAAAAAGAATTAATTCAAAATATGTAAAATTATAAATCTACCAATAAAATCCATAGATTTAATTCCACTTTGAGGCATTCATGGGAAATTAAAAAATATATCACCTCAAAAACATTCTTTTAACCTCTCTACAAATCATTTAACCCTCATTTTACCCAAAGAAAAAACATTAAATTTATTTTAATCGGAACACACATACTACTCTCTTCCTCGTTGGAAAAAGAAAATACATTTGTCTCTCTATATGGAGAATTATCAAAAACATATTTCTCATTTTCACCATAGGAATATATGGATGTGGACTTTAAATCAATTGATTTCCCACATAATTTAATTGTTATTTTGTAGATTTAGTTAATTAACTTATGTTTTTTAATTAAATGATATTTAGTAATCTAGTAGATGAATTTATTAATTCATAATGTTAATTGTTAATTATGCATTATTAAATTTAAAATATCAATTATGTTTATTTATTTTCTACTGTATTTTATTTTTTTCTCTATTTCTTTTAAAAAAAAATAACCTACGATTGACATTTTCTTATTTAATATTTTAGCAATTTACTTTTATTCAATTATTAAAACTTAAAATTAATTTATAGTCACTTATTTCTATATTTTAATATTTTTGAACTCTAATTTATAATCTTAATAATTAATCTAACTTCAATTATAATTTAAAACTTTCTGAATTTAAATTTTTATTTCAATTTATAATTCCTTCCTTTGATTAATTCATTGATTAACATTTTAATTTTAATGTTTTAATTAAATCTTAGTTTATATTTTTTAGTTACAATTTTTTAGATATATTATTATGTATTTTTTAACTTTTTATTCATTCAAATTTTAACCATAGTATCAATGTAATTATTTGATCTAGTTTTTATGTTTTTAATTTCATGTTTTTAATGTTTAATTATTTTCTTTAAATTTGATCATTCATCATTAATTTTTTGTTTTCTTTATGATAACACAAGGGGTTATATGATTCAATACTAGATCCTATTCCAATGGTAGCACCGCCAACCCATGTACTAGTGGTACCACTTCTGTTGGTGTTGGTTTCTCCTATACCCCCATTGCCACCTCTGCCAACATCAACCCGGTGGATCTTCCACTATATTGATCTAGTTTTCCTTCCTCAGCCTACTTCTGGTCTCCCAATCCACCATTCCAAGAACCAAACATTAAATCTACTGAAGGAGACCACCACCAAAGGCAGTATCTATCTAACACACAAATTCTAATCTTAGAATAACTTTATTGAAAAATATCTAGATGAGATCGACTGACGAAATATGAAGTATCTCTGATACCCTATCGTTTTTGAACCATTAGCTGATAAAGACCTAATTTAATCTTTTTGTAGAATCCTGAATAAAGGGATAACTAATGAAATAAAATAATTATATTATAATTATAAATAAATAACGAACAATATATATATATATATGTATTGAAGATATAATCATTGTAATTTTAATAACAGTTCTAATAAGATTATTTATATATATATTAATTTATTTTTATAATAATAATAATATTCATTATAATTATAAAATTTATATTTATATAATAATTTTAAATATATCATCTTATTAATTATTCATTTTTTATGTTGTGTAGACTTGAACATTAACAAAGACTCTATCCAAGATTTGTGATCACCAACTTATGGTAATCACTTTGAGGGGTTTTGATAAATTCTTGAGGATCAATGGCGGATACAAAACACATTCAAGTTCTTAGAGAATACTAATATGAGTTATTGAAGAACTACGATAATGAATAATAAAAAGACAAAGAATCAAT
Organism: Viscum album; assembly: GCA_963277665.1. Taxonomy (NCBI): domain Eukaryota; kingdom Viridiplantae; phylum Streptophyta; class Magnoliopsida; order Santalales; family Viscaceae; genus Viscum; species Viscum album. The sequence continues at coordinate 323,142,526 of OY728153.1, read as the reverse complement.
TTTGAATTTCAAAGCGCAGAATCTAGACATGGGAATTTTGAGATTAATCTTTAGAATTATTGAACTAGGAGACCAAGATAGAGATTGTGTAATGAACCGCCAATTCTCATTGGATTGAGAGTACCACAAGTCATTACTAGGCCTTATGTAACATCCCCAAGATGCCAAAGGCTGGAAAAAAATGTCGATGGGTTTCAAATACAAGTAGGGGATGATTTACCCTTTAGGAAATAAACCAAAAAACCTACCAACCAAAACCAAAAATTCACTATATGATGCATAATAAAATGAAAGACAACTCAACAACTTCATGCACTCAAAACCACATCAAAGTAAGGAACAACAGAAGGATAACCATGTATCAGAGTACACAATGAGAAAACTACAGAAGACTCTACAAAGACCTCAAGACTCCATGCTCCAAATGATCCAAGATCCAAAATCTCCGAACAGCCCAACATCACGAGGTAGTGCTAAACATGTGTGAAACATCACCTTTACCCCTGTCCCAAAAGATAGCATCTGCAAAAGCACCAAAGTTCCAAAACAGGGTTGATTGTAAAACTCAGTACGTTTTACCCAGTGACGTCCCTACTAACATAACTAGGATATAAGAGTTAGAAATAATTATATAAAGTGGTTTATATAAAAAAATTTCTCAAAATAAGTTTATAAATAAATATAAACTAGTTTCCAAAACCATTAATTACCAAAACCATATAAGTGTAATTGAAAACAATTTTTCCAGCAACATATTTTTCCCGAAACATAACCAAAAAAACTTTACAACCATTTCCCAATATCTCTATTTAGGCATACCAAACTATTACTCAAACCCATTCAACCATCCATGCATGCTATGTTATGATAGTTCCATACTCATGAGCGGTTTCTCGTCGATTTACCAAGTCATCACAAGATAATTGTTTCCCATGTGCCATTAATCCTTTGGCACCGAGAACAAGGTCATATTTCAACCAAGCCCCGTATATGAAATTCTCATGTTCCATTAAACCTTTGGTACTGAGAAAAATGTTATATTTAAACCAATACCCTTATATGAAATATGAACACACGACACATATTCCCAACGATCAATCCAAAAAAAACCTTTAAATTGAAACACCTTTTTATTGAAAATTATTTTCGTCAAAAACCATTTCAATGCCAAACAATTTCCATTCCAAAACATTTCAATGAAAATAAGTTTTTATTGAAAAAAATTTCTATTGAAAACCACTTTTTCATCAGCCATTTAGAAATTCCATAAAATCCATAATTTAAAATCATCATTTTAAACTAAACCCCCTTTTGTACAACTATTCACCAAGATCACTCAATTTCAAAAAAACCATAAATCACCACAAATGAAAATTTTTCCATGAATTTAACAATAAATAAACCAATTTGAATATAATCCAATAAATTCTAATAAGAGGAGTCTAGAGAGAATCCACCTACCTCGAAGGTTTTGACGAAACTTTAACAACAGACGAAGAACGCACAAGGAAACAGGTCGATTCTCCAAGAGTGGATTTAGATCTCTTATCCTAGAAAAATCACGACTCAAAATTCAAATATTTGGCATCCAAAAACATATATATATACCAACTATAGGTTAAAATCTGAGAAATAATGGATATCAGAGAAGTAGATCTAAGCAGATCAAAGAAAACATGACAAATCCAAAAAAATGGTGACATACCTCACAAATCAGACTTGAAATTGCCAATGGAAGGCTCCATAATGGCATTAAATCATGTGGGGAGGGTTTTCCAGTCTTTTAGGGAGAGTAATATCTAATTAGGGGCGTTTTGAAGCCAAAAATAAATAAATAGAGCAAAAAAAAGTAAGCTCTTAGAAAATAGGATCTAGATTTGACCTCTGCACAAGATTTGACAACATGGTTTGTGCCAACCGTGTATGGATCATGCAACTTTCCTTTTGGTCCCAACACTCCTTAAAAAACCCCCAAATGATTCCATCTTTAAAATTTACCTAATTTTTAGGGAAGCATCCCAATTTATGGGAACACCCCACTTTATGGAAACTCTATACATTATGTAAATTCTCTATTTTATAGAAACTCTATACTTTATGGAAACTCTATATTTTATGTAAACTCTCTATTTTATGGAAACCTAATCAAAGACACAAAAATTAAAAAAACACGAGGAAAGGGGGTTATGTACCCGAAACCGGGGGTACTACATTCTTTTTGTTGAAAACTATTTCCATCAAAACCATTTCAATGCCAAACCATTTCAAATCCAAACCATTTAAATGAAACTCCATTTTTATTGAAAACCATTTCTATAGAAAAACACTTTGTCATCAACCATTAATCAATTATACAAAATACATAATTTAAAATCATCATTTTAAATTAAGCCCCCTTTTGCACAACTATTCACCAAGATCACATAATTTCAAAAAAACCATAAATCATCACAAATGAATATTTTCCATGAATTTCACAATAAATAATCCAATGTGAATCTAAGAAAATAAATTATATCAAGAGGATTCAAGAGATAAGCCACCTACCTTGACGATTTTGATGAAACTTTAACAACAGACAATGAACACACAAGGAAGCAGGTTGATTCCCAAAGAGAGACATCAAATCTATTATCCTAACAAGACCATGACTCAATATTAAAATATTTGGCAACCAAAAACGTAGATCTTCCCAATATATGTTCAGATCTAAGAATGAATGGATATTAGAGAATTATATCTAAGTAGATCTAAGAAAACATGACAAATCCATAATGAATGGTGACATACTTCAAAAATCAGACTCAAAATATCTAAGGGAAGGCTCCGGAATGGAATCTACTCGTGTGGGGAGGGTTATCCAGCCTTCTAGAGAAAGTAATCTCTAATTAGGGTAATTGTGAAGCCAAAAAGAAATAAATAGAGAAAAAATGGGTAATCTCTTAGAAAATAGGATCTAGATTTTACCTCTATGCAGGATTTGACCACACAGTTTGTGCCAACCATGTATGGATCTTGCAACCATCCTTTTGGTCCCAACACTCCATTAAAAAACCCCCAAATTATTCCATCCTTAACCTTTACCCATTTTTATGGAAACATCCCAATTTTTGGAAACACCCCACTTTATGGAAACATCCCACTTTATAGAAACTCTCTATATTATGGAAACTCTCTATTTTATTGAAACTCTATATTTTATGGAAACTCTATATTTTATGGAAAACCAATAAAAGACACACCAATTAAAAAAATGTGAGGAAATGGGGTCATGTACCCAAAACTGGGGGTACTAAATTCTCCCCCCCATTGGTCGTTCCATCCTCAGAAATTAGAAAGCCCTTGTTGGCCAAATAAAGTTCTAGCCTCTGCTATTTCATTTCCTTATGACATTCGCAAGTATTTTCCAGAATCTGACCATGTTTTCATAAAAGCCTCACTAGACCGATGATTTTTACATGCAAGACTCTCTCTTTTCTACCAATGATCCTCATTGGAATATGTACCGGTGATGCCTCCGGATCGAACTCAACGTGATCCCATCTGATCACATGGTCAGGATTTGGGTGATAATTTTTCAACTGGGATACATGGAACACCTTTTGCACTGAACTAGACCATGGGGGTAATGCCAACCGATATTCCACCTCTCCAACCTATTCCAATATCTCAAAAGGGCCAATGTATCTAGGAGGTAACTTGCCTTGCTTCCTGAAACGACGATGTACATTCCATGTAGAGATCCTCAAAAATACATGATCACACACAACGAATGACAACGATCTTCGACGGTGATCTGCATAAGATTTCTGACGACTCTGAGCTGTCTCCATCCTCTTTCTAATCAACTAGATCTTTTTTGTTGTATCTTAGAAAAGGCATGGCCTGAAAATTGAAGTTTCACCCATTTCCACCCAGCATAGTGGAAAACAACAAGGACGCCCATATAGTGCTTCAAACAGAGCCATGCGTATCGAGGCTTGATAGATATTATTGTATAAGAACTCCACTAAGAGTATATGCTCCTCGCATGAGCCACCAAAATCCATTACACAAGCCCGCAACAAGTCTTCCAATGTTTGTATCGTCTGCTCGGATTTCCCTTCCGTTTGAGGAAGATACATGGTGCTCATAGTCAATTGAGTTCCAAAGGATGATTGTAATGATTTCTAGAAACGAGATGTGAACCTAAGATCTCTCTCTGAGACTATTGAAACAGGTACACCATGCCTATTTACCACTTCTCGGATATATATTTTTGAAAGATCCTCCACCGTATGAGTTTCACGAATATAGATGAAATGGGCTACTTGGTTAGACGATCCACTATCACCCAAATGGCATCGTGTTTCCTAACCATTCTTGGAAGACCTGTAACAAAATCCATTTCTATTTGATCCCATTTCCACACTAGGATGGGAAAATATTGTAACATACCAGCTAGTCTCTAATGCTCTTCTTTAACCTGGTGATAAGTTAAGCACCGTGAGATGAACTTGGCCACCTTTTTTTCATGCTTCTCCGCCAAAACTGTGCCTTCAACACCTTATGCATATTCTATGTACCTAGATGTACATCCCATCTTGAATGGTGGTAAGAAAGAAGGATTTGTTCCTAAAAAACCATAGGTAAAACCATCTGATCTTTTAAACACAAAAATGAACCCCCATCAAGTTTAAATACCTCAATGGTTTCCCCACCATTGGGTTTTGAACTTACAACCAAACATTCTACATCGGATGTTTGTGCCTCTTTGATCATTTTTACTAAATCATGAAAAAGATTAGAATAAATGAAAACTGCAACATCACCTCAGTATTCACATTCCACATGCATGTTGGGTAAGACTGAAATCAACTTCCATTCATCTAAAGCTTCTTTCATCAACTGAGTATATGACTTTCTACTCAATGCATCTACTACCAAATTCAATTTCCCTGGTGTGTACATCAAGTCAAAGTAAAAAATTTTGAGATACTACATCCATCTCATTTTCCTCAGATTCATATATCTATGTGAGAAAATGTGTTTCAAGATTTTGTGATCCATAAACATAGTAAATTTCTCACCAAAGAGATAATGTCTCCATGTTTTCAAAGCATGGAAGACTATAGCTAACTCCAAATCATGTGTTGGGGAATTATTGTCATGAACCCTCAACTACATTGAACCATAAGAAACCATGGGATCTATTTGCATGAGAACACATCCCAAAACTGATCCTGAAGCATCACAATACACCATATACCCCTGTCCTAATTCTAGAAAGATCAGGATTAGTGCCGATAGAATACCGAATATTAAGTTCCTAGAAAGACTTCTGATTTTCCTCTGCCCAGTGGAATGTATCATTCTTCTTTTTCAGAGATTTCTTTGGTGAAGTTAGTTGTGAGAAATCACGTACAAAGCATCGGTAGTAACCCTCTAGAACAAGAAAACTTAATATCTCGAACACATTCTTTGGTGGTTTCCAAGAGATAACGGCTTCTATCTTTTCAAGATCAACAGAAACACCATTCTTCAAAATGAAATGGCTTAGGATACATTCTTCTTGTATCCAAAAATCACCATTTGATAATTTGGAATACAAAATAAGATCTCTAAATATTTGTAACGCCGTTTCCATGTGAACCTCATGATCATCCCTTGTCTTTGAATAGACCAAAATGTCATCCACAAACACCACAACAAAGAAATCCAGATATTTTTGAAATATCTGATTCATCAATTCCATGAAGACTATTGGTTCAATAGTTAGACTGAAATGCATTACTATATATTCATAGTGTCCATATATAATTTTGAAAGTTGTCTTTGGAATATCCCCATTCTGAACTCTCAATTAGTGATATCCCGATCACAAGTCAATCTTGTAGAACCATTGAGCTCCAATTAATTGATCGAATAGATCATCAATGCATGGAAGTGGATATATATTCATTATAATAACTTGGTTAATCTTACAATAATCAACACACAACCTAAGAGTTCCATTTACCTTCTTCAAAAAAAAAATCGATGTTACCCAAAGAGACGTACTTGGTCGAATGAAACCCTTGCTTTCCAGCTCCCCTAACTGCACTTTCAATTCATGTAACTATGGTGGTGCCATCCTATACGATGTAAGGGAGATATGACTAGTCCATGGAAGAAGATCAATTGTAAACTCCACTTCCCTTAGAGGTGGTAACCCTGAGAAGTTCTAGGGAGAGACATCTGGAAATTGATCCACAATAGCTGGAAAACAATTTTCCTCAATCTATTCTATTGATGCCAAAGTCAATACTACCAAATTGGTAAGATATCGTTCCCACCATTGGGTCCGACATGCTCTTTTCACCTTTCTTTACAATCCTCTCTCTTCTAAAGAGATGCTCGATGTTGTCCTCAGTCATGAAACTAACTGTTCTCCTATAACAGTCGATTTGAACCTTGAACGTTGTCATCCAATCCATACTTAGGATTACATCATAGACATCCATATCCAACATCGAGAAGTACCATTTTAGCTCAGCTCCATCAGCAGTTGTAGAACATGCTCTGCACACAAAGGCTTGACATTATCTTTCACCATGATGAGTTTTCATTCTCAAAATAGAAGGCATCATTTCTAGTTTCCTACATAGCAAGTCAACAGCAAAAGAAGCAATGAAGGAATGTCATGCACCAGTATAAAAAAAACTTTCCCAAAGGTAGAATTCAATAGAATCAGACCTATCACTATAGGAGGTCTAGACTAATCATCGACTATCATCTACTCAGCTACATACAATTGATTCTTCACTATACTATTCTTCTTGTTTCCTTACTGAGGTTTCCCTGGTTCAGGAGTCATGGTATTTCTAAAATCGCCATGGATAGCTCTGCTCTGCTGATGCGACTGATTTAGATATCCTTGTACAGTCAAAGAATACGATGCTTGCGATAGCTGAGAAGTTTCTCTAGCACCTGACCTTAGAGCACTGTGACAATAGCACTGAAGATGTCCCAACTTGTTACAATTATGAAATGCTCTAGGTTGTGTCGTACAATATCTCTTTATGTGGTCAAGAAAAGCACATTGAAAACAACCTTCTTTGCTCTGGGGTCGTGGTGGAAGGTTTATTGATCCAACCGTCGGGTTTGGATTTCCACTTGCACCATGGAAATAGGTGTCCCTTTTCCTCTTTTTCCCAACAGTTGAGTCCCCACCATTTCCAGTAGGTATAATCATGTATCCTCCCATAGATCACGAGATATCACATTCTTCCACAATCGCACTGTTCACTATCTATGTATAGTCTATAATCCAAGTACTGCAGTCTTTGATCGAATCTCATGTTGTAGCCCTTATTCGAAGACGCATTCCTTCAAAGAGGCACTTGTCACGACTTCTGGTGCAACGCGTACTATGTTCATGAACTTTGATGCATACTTTGTGACATAGAGACTCTCTTGTTTCTGGATGAATAAGTCCATCGTTTTATGGATCTTGAATGTGTGAGGATAGAATTATTTGTTGAAAAAATTACTCAAAATCCTTCCATGTAAGTACTTCATCCAATTTATCCTGCACCGCTAAATCCTACCACTGATGTGCAAGATCCTCGGGCATATACATTGCCGGTTTGACCATTAGCTCTAAAGGTGTGCCGATGAAGTCGAAGATATGATTCATCCTACATAAATACACCTCCACCTTCTCGGGTTCAGAATCACCACAGAAATTAGGTGGATTCTGCTTTATGAACTGGATGGTATGATCCACATGCCCTGGCTCATTCCTTCGATTCCCTGTGTCCAATGATTGAAAATCATGGACAATACTATGAACCAGAACTTGGTTCACACATGGTTCAGGTGTAACCACATTCTCCACAGCTTCTTCAGGTAGGTTTCGACAATGCCTACCAAGTTACATTTTTTAAACTAAAAACAAACTCCATTAATCTCACTCTCTAAAAACTATTGGTTTATAATTTCAAATTTTATCTCATCAACTATCCCATCATTGTTTTCCAAATCGTACTTTTTCCATGTTCAACTATTTTTTAAACCACTTAACATGATTTTGAAAATTATACCATTTTCAAAATACGATAATCATTCTCCTTTTGATAATATTTCATTTGAAAACCAACTCTATACTTTTCGAAAATGATCATTTCTCGAAATAATGTATGCACTCCTAGTGGGATGTCTTTCCTCTATAATACATGTCAATCTCGTCTCATTAGATAAACCCATGTCAATGATATTTCAAAATCCTAGAAGTGTCTCCAAACACTTATTTACCTAACTCTCTGGTAACTTGAAGTTCAGCATAAAAGGGTTAGCCATGTCCTTGTATGATATACATTTCAAGTTCTGATAATCCTAATCCTTTCTAAGATTCCCACCCAAGGAATATACAATAAGTGATTTCATCTCAAAAACAAGGAACATCGATGAATACTTGTTAGGAAAGGACTGAACAAGATGATACCATTTGTAATGACCCACCAATTCTCATTGGCTTGAGAGTACAACGAGTCATTACTAGGCCTTAAGCGACATCCCCAAGACGCCAAAGGCTGGAAATAAATGCTGAAGAGTTTCAAATACACATGGGGGACGATTTATCATTTAGGAAATAAAACAATAAACCTACCAACCATAACTAAACATTCACTATATGATGCGTGAAAAAATGAACGACAACTCAACAACTTCATGCACTAAAAAACACATCAAAGTAAGCAACATTGGAAGGATTACCAAGTATCATAGTACACAATGGATAAACTACACAAGACTCTCCAAAGACCTCAAGACTCCATGATCCACATGATCAAAGCTCAAAAATATCCAAAAAACACAACATCATGAGGTAGTGCTAAACAAGTGTGAACCATTACCTTTTCCCCTATCCTGGAAGATAACATCAGCAAAAGCACCAAAGTGCCAAAACATGGGTGAGTATAAAACTCAGTAGCTTTTCTCCAATGACTTCCAAACTCACGCCACTAGGATAGAAGAGTTTGAAATAATTATATAAAATGTTTTATATAAAACAATTTCTCAAAAAAAGTTTATAACTAAATATATACTAGTTTCTAAAACCATTCATTACCAAAACCATTCTAGTGCAATTGAAACTAATTTTTCCAGCAAGATATTTTTCTAGAAAAATAACCAAACAATATTTACAATTATTTCCCAATATCCCTCTATCGGCATACACAACCATTACTCAAACCCATGAAACCAACCATGCATGCTACATTATGACAGTTCCATACTCATGAGGGGTTTCTCATTGATCTACCAAGTCTTCACAAGGTAATTGTTACCCATGTTCCATTAATCCTTTGGCACCAATCACAAGGTCATGTTTCAACCAAGACCCATATATGAAATTCCCATGTGCTATTAAACCTTTGGCACCAAGCACAAGGTCATATTTAAACCAAGCCCAATATAGGCAATATAAACACAGAAAACATATGCCCAACAATCAATCCAAAATAAACCTTTCAATAAAAACACCATTTTATTGAAAATTATTTCCGTCAAAACCATTTCAATTCCAAACCATTTCAAATCCAAACCATTTCAATGAAACACTATTTTTACAGAAAACAATTTCTATAAAACCCCCCTTTTCATAAAAAAATTATCAATTTTAGAAAATCCATAATTAAAAATCACCGTTTTAAATTAAACCCCTTTTGCACAACTATTCACCAAGATCACACAATTTCACAAAAACCATAAATCATAGAAAATGAATATTTTTCCATGAATCTCATAATAAATAATCTAATTTTCATCTAAGACAATAAATTCTAGCATGATGAGTCGAGAGAGAATCCATGTACCTCGAAAGTCTTGACGAAACATTAACAATAGATGAAGAACACACAAGGAAGCAGGTCGATTCTCCAAGGGCGGCCTTAGATATCTTATCCTAGAAATATTATGACTAAAAATTGAAATATTTGGTATCCAAAAATGTAGATCTACTCACTATAGGTTCATATCGGAGAAATAATGTAGATCGGAGAAGTATATCTAAGGAGATCGTAGAAAACATGACAAATCCGTAAAGAATTATGACATACCTCAAGAATCGGACTCGAAATCACCAAGGGAAGGCACCGAAATGGCTTAAAATAGTGTGGGGAGGGTTATCGAGCCTTATAAGGAGAGTATTCTAGAATTAGGGTCATTTTGAAGCCAAAAATAAATAAATAGAGAAAAAATGATTAAGCTCCTAGAAAATAGGATCTAGATTTGACCTCTGTGCAAGATTTGACCACATGGTTTGTGCCAACCATGTATGGATTATGAAAATTTTCTTTTAGTCCCAAAAATCCTTAAAGACCCCCCAAGGTCTTCCATCATTCACCCTCACCCCCTTTTTATAGAAAATTTTCAATTTATGGAAACACCCCACTTTATAGAAACACCCACTTTATGGAAACACCCCAATTTATAGAAACTCTCTATATTTTGGACACTCTCTATTTTATGGAAATTCTATATTTTATGGAAACTCTCTATTTTATGAAAACTCCCTATTTTATGGAAACCCAATCAAACACACACTAATGAAAAAAACATGAGGAAATGGGGTTGTGTACCTGAATCCGAGGGTACTACAGATTGGATATCATGAAGGAGAGAGAAGGAGTAGATAACCACTCTTCAATGATCATAATTATTTAGGGAGAATTATTATCAATTTTTTATTAATTTATTTTTAACCAAATTTATATATATCGATTTTGAATTGATTTTTTGCTAAATTTTCTTTCTCAGGGATTAAACCTCTAATGGGATTATTCATTAATTACTAAAATTATTTATTCTTAAAATTTTTGAATTAATCGATGTGATAAATTTTAAAAAATAAAGAAAATTAGTTTTTCACCTTTGAATAAAAATTTCAAACTTTGAAAATGATGGCCAAGATCATTTCTGGTGACTTTTTCCTCAAAAACCATTTTTATATGAGTGGTTCTTAAAGTGGTGAACTTAAAGATCATCCTTCCATGTGCTTAATCTCTTGATCATAAAGATTAATGAAACCAATATTCATGATTCCAAAATAAATAATGTTTTCTTGAATGATGATATCCATTCAAACTAGTTAGTTTAAATTCACCATGCACATTTCATAATTTTTTTCTCAACCTCTCTCTCTACTTTTAGTACATCATTTCTATTTCAACTTGTTTTGAATCAATTTTATACATAGACTAGTCTTATAAAAGAAATCATTATTTAATCTATAGTATATCTTTATTCATAATAAAAAAATTAAAATATTTAAAAATATTTCTACCACTATTTAGAGTGGTCTTATTTTAAAAATCCTCACCACACTATCATATTTATAGCTTTCCCTTGTGTTCAAACTTACTAACTATTATAAATTGTAAATAGGTTTAATAATTAATTATACAAGGAACATTTTAATGATAATAATCTCAATTTTTTGGCATTTTTTTAGGGAAGGATTAATGAAATGAATTTTTCAAAAAGAAAAAAGAAACATTGAATTAAAAAAATCAATGTTTTTTTTCAAAAATCTAAAAACTGCATTTTAAAAAAAATATTTCAAACTAATTTTTTTTCTTATGGATTTATTGGTTTCTATTAATCTACATACACTTCTTTTTTTATGATTTTTTTCTATTATTTGTGATAAAATTTAATTTTTGTTGTTTTCTGCATGAGCATGAGAACTTCATCTGATAGGTTCGAGCCTTCAAATATAAAGATAGATAAACAACTTAGTGATCTTAAAATGGAAAAAAAATCTAAAATGGAAAGGAGAAAATATTCCCATTAAATATAAAAAAAACATTCATCGTAAACTCAATTTAGAATATAATGACAGGCCTATGATGGGGGAGTTTCAATTCCATCACATTTCAGGCAACCTATATTCAAAAAGATTGTCTCATAAAGCCAAAATATATGAATTAAAACAATATCATCTATCATTATTGCATGATTTTAATTTTCTTCACAATAGAGAATCAATAACCTTCATTAGAGACTTCAACAGTATTTTGTATCGACAACCTCTGTCAGGTCCAAATGAAAACGAGTTAAGAATGAGAGTGTTTCCCTTCTGCCTTAAAGGGAATTGTAGAAATTGGTTTTGGAGTATGGATGAAAACATCTTTGAAATCTAGGACAAAGTATATAACTCATTTGTGATTAAATTTTATCCCCAATGACTTAATGTTGTTCCAAGAACCAAAATAAATTTTTTTATCATGAGGATAATGAATACTTTCAAGTGGATTGGAGTAAATATAGGGACCTTCTTCGGCAGTTTCATTTTCATCAGTTTCCATCACATGTTCTCATATACACCTTCTATGAAGTATTGTCCTGTTATGGTCAAATTTTGGTTGAAAAATCTGTTGGGAAAATTACAGTGATAAGAATGATAAATTGTTGAGAGAGATTTTTAATAACCTTAGTTTAAATTTCAACACAAAAACTCTAGTATGAAGAGATTTAATAAAAGTGGCAACAAAATTGGTTTAGGTGTGGATAAAAATTTATATCCAGATGAAATTAAAGATAAAATTTAATCTATAATAAACAGTAATGCCAAAAAAGATCAAATTATGTAGGATTTTAAAAACTAGAACAAATATATTAGTTAGAAGTGTGCTCAAGGAGGGATGTTTAGGCACACCAAAAAATTTTGTCCAAATTTTTATATGCCAACCCAACAAGAAACTTTAAATTTTGAAAATTCTAACTCTAGGATTCATAATAAGGATGATCCTTTTTCAATAAACTATAATCAATTATATAGGAAGCATCAAAATTTATATTCGAGAGAACAAAGATTTCTTTAACAACCTCTTGTGCTTGGCTACCAAAACCTACCTTGATAACAATTCTAAAATCAATAGAGGGGTGATTCATCCAATTCCCAATGGAATTTTGGGGGAAAATTCATAATTAAATAGATATAATGATAAAAAAATTATTCACAAGAGGATAAGTTTTATTATATAAAAGATCGATATGATTATGATAAAGCTGAAGGTGATTCTAGAATTCACAAAATGGAATTACAAATGGGATAATTATCGAGAGAAATGAAATCTAGGGATAGGGGTAAGCTTCCTAGTACAACTGAAATAAACCCTAGGTAAAATTTCATGTTTGTTGTTATAATAAGTGTATTAAATGCTCAAATAGAAGCTAAAAGATAAATTATAAGATCCTAAAATGAAAAATTGGGTGAATCTAGAAATACAAATCTGTAGCACACAGAATTCATAAATGGGGAGAAAATTTTTCAAAATGAAGAAAATCTCATTGTTACACATGAAAAATAATCTGAAACTCTTTCTGAATATAAAAAGAAAAAAGGAAAAGAGAAAGTTATTAAATAAATAAGGGTCATTCATTCTATTCATATGAATGATTTCCCACCAATTTATTTCTGAGAAAATATAAAACAAAAGATAAATAAAATGATGAATTTATTTAGTTCCTTAATATTTTAACCAAGATCCAAGTGGATATTCCATTCATCCAAGCATTGATTCAAATTCATTCTGATTTTAAATATCTTTAAAAAATTGTTTCAAACAATAATTTTCTGGAATAATTCGGTTCATATAACCTCACTGAGGAGTGTAGTGTTTCTCCTCAAAATAAAATCCATCCAACTATTAAGAATCTTATTAGATTTTTCATTCCCTAAAAATTATTTAATTCTTGTCAATATAATTTTCTGTGTGATTTAGGTATTGGTATTATCCTTCCCTCATTCCCATGGTTTGAATAATAGAGATTGGTAAACATTAAACCCACCACTTTCATCCTATAGTTGGACGAACATCCATTCAAACACCCTGTGGTAAGGCTTTGTAATCTTGTAGTTGGATTTGGAAATATATTTTTGTTGGATTAATTTATTTTTTTAGACATGGAGTGTGACTATGAGGCAACCATATTTCTCGGTAGGCCCTTCTTGGCCATTGGTGGAGCAATTATATATGTGTATAAGGTTCAAATGATCATTAATTTTGGGGAATAATAGGGAGACTTAAATATGTTTAAAAATGATAAGCAACCAACTTTTGGTGAAAACTTTTCAAGGGTAGAGTAGTTAGAAAGTGAAAATAAAATAAAAAATTTAAAAGAATATGAAAAACAACCTTTGGCTAAAAAATACCATTGGAAGACATAAATGTCATTTTAATTTTTTTGAGTTTTCTCAAGGTGAGATTCTAGATTTTTTTCAGAATTTTGTAGTTGTCCTATCCCTACTATCAGGAGTGAAGATACATATGAATAATATATTTCTAGACCCAAAGAATTCATGAGAGAACATGCGGCTGATTATATAACTACAAACACTACTAAATAATTTTATTTTGCTGATGGAGAGATAATTAAAAGAATTCATGATTTTTTATGACTAATATTCTAAAATATAATCTGAAGACTTGTGAAAGTTGGATTTCCACATTGGACTATAGTGAAAAAACTCTTTATAAGAATCATGTTGATGATCTTGGTTCTCCTAGGCCCAAAATCCTTCCCTTATTTGAATAGGATCCCACATTGAAGCTACAACCACTCCCAACACACCTGAAATACTCATTTTTGTGATAAAATTCAACACTTCCTGTAATTATTTCTACTGTACTGGAAGATAATCCAGAGGAAAAATTGTTTGGTGTTATTAGGAAATTCCAATATTCAATTGGATGTTCCATAGATAATATCAAAGGGATTATCCCTTTATTTTACATTCAAAATATCTTTATGGAACAAGACCACAAACCTAGAGTGGAATATCAAAGGATACTGAAAACTAATATGAAAGAGGTTTTGAGAGAAAAGGATATCAATCTATTGTACACTAGTATTATATATCCCTCCTCTAATAGTTCTTAGGTCAGTATAGTCCAATTGGTTTTAATGAAAAATGAGGCTTTACTATAGTTACCAATAAAAAAATGAATAAATTTCCATGAGAAAAGAAACCAAATGGAGAGTTTATATAAATTATAGAAAACTCAATTTAACCACTAGGAATGATCATTTTATTATTCCTTTCCTAGATCAAATGATTGAGGGACTTGCTGGAAATGAGTAATTTTGTTTTCTGGATGGCTATTCTAGTTATAACTAGATTCTTAGAGTCATATATAATGGAGCAGAATCTATATTCACATACCCCATTGGGATATTAGCCTATTTTGGATGCCCTTAGAATTGCATGGTGTTCTCACTACCTTTCAGTTATGTAATATGACTATATTTCAGAAATGATAGAGAGGATCATTGAGGTATTCATAGATTACTTATCTATTATTGGTAGAATATTAGAGAGCTTTATAAAAAATTGGAATTGGTTTTAGAAAGATTATTGGATACCAAATTAGTTATAAACTAGGAGAAATGATATTTTTTGATAACTAAAGGTTTTTTTGTGGGACATAAAGGTTACAGGAAGACTTTAGAGGTATACATTACTAATATTGAAGTAATAATGTTTTTTGACCTTATGAAAATGTTAAGGGTGATTGAATACTCTTGGGGATGCTGGTTTTTAACATAGTATTTTAAAATACTTTTCAAGAAATTTTAATCCCTTTTGTTCTTTGCTGGTCAAAGACACACCCTTCCTTTTTGATAAAATTTCATGGAATCATTTAACTTGATTAAATAAATAATCACTTGATCACTAATCATAAATACACTTGATTGTATGTTACCTTTTTAAATAATGTGTGATGAAATTAACTTGGCTGTTGGAGTAGTCTTAGGAAAAATGAGAGATATGATATAACATGTGGTTTGTTATTCTATAACATTTCTAGATGAATATAAATGAAACTACAACACAATTGGGAAAGAATTTGTAGTGGTGTTTTTTATCTATAAAAATTTAAGTGGTACCTCTTAGGGTTTAAATTCATAATCTTTATAGAACAATATTTCTTAAATTATATTTTTTCTAAGAAGGAGTCCAAAACTAGACTCATTAGGTGGATTTTTTGTTACAAGAGTTTGATAAGGATATTAGAGACAAATAAGGAGATATGAATTTAACTATATATCATATTTCATGGATATATAATACTCTATATGAAGATCTAAGGGGGATTAATTCTTCCTTACCTAATGATAAGTTTCTCCGAATCTCTATTAAGAATCTTGCTTAATTTAAAGACTTAAAAAAGTTTCATTCCTAAGGATTTATCAAATAACTATAGAAAGAAGTTAATTTTAGATATTATGTTCTGTATTTGGGATTCCCACTTTCTCTTTAAGAGATGTGCTATTGGGATTCTAAAAAGTTATTTTCTAGAAGCGGAAATGTTTTCAATTCTAGAGAGTTGTCACTCCTCACCTTGGGGAGAACATCATGGGGGAGATGGGATTACCCAAAACACACTTCAAGATTTATTTAACTATCCCAATTTATTCAAGGAAGCATGGATTTTTTTGTAGGATTTTATTGATACCAAAAGATCAGGAAATTTAGATGAAAAAATGCGTTTCCTTAGAAAGGTATTATATAAATAGGGATTTTTAATATTTGGGGATTGGATTTTATGGGACCATTCCCATCATATCATGGTAATGTGTTCATTTTAGTAGTCATAAACTATTTTTCAAAATATGTTTTAGCAGTATCCATTCCCAACAATCAAGACAGTAGTGTTATAAAATTCATCAAAAAGAAATTTTTTCAAGGATTGGGGCGCCTTGAGATCATTACTGACAATGACATCCATTTCAAGAATTATAAAATTAAATATTTGATAAAAAAATATGGTTTTATCCATAGAACTAGTAATTCCTACCATCCAAAATCTAGTGGACATGTAGAAATTTCAAATAGGGAGATGGAATAGATTTTAGAGAAAAATTTCTCTAATTATAGGAAGGAACGATCTTTGAAAGTTGATGATTATTTACGGCCCTATATAACTGCATTAGAAACCCTAATTATTATGTCTCCATTTCGGCTATTATTTGGGAAATATTGGCATTTACCTATGGAGTTGTCACACAAGTCATATTTGGAAATAGAGTATTTAAACATTCACTTTAAAACTGGTAGAGAAGGGAGGTTTCTAGAGCCTAGTGAGGTGGATGAGATTAGAATAGGGTCTTTTGACTATTTTATGATTTATTAAGAGAGGCCCACGAAATTTCATGATTATTTCATTTAAAATATATATTTCAATGATGGATAGACGGTCCTTATTTTTAATTTTAAAATTACTTTATTTCTAGGTAAATTTAAATATAAGTATTCTGGACCCTTCACTATTCCATGAGTATTAGAAAAGGGAGCTATTTATATTTTTGGAGAATAAAATATACCAATTCTGGTAAATGGTTATTTAATCAAAATTAATTTTGAATAAAATACAAAGTAATTGGATACCATATTCATTCTTGAAAACTTATGTTCATCCAAAATCTATCTGAAGACATTAAATTCAATGATTCATGGGAGTAAACCCATATAATTTCCCAATTTTATATTTTTTTCTTTGGAATAAAGTGTGATTATTTCTTTTTATGTTGTTCTTCTTATACAAGATTTCTATTATTGGTCTTCCTGATCATTTTTTCTTAAATAAGGTTGTTTCTATGGTATTAATAGAATAGAAGAGTTCGAATATTTTCTTTGATTTATCAAGGAGAATTTTAATGTTGAAACCTCCCTCAAATAAAAGAGTATCATTAATAAGGGAGTTGCTTATTTTTTTAATCCCTTTTATTCTGTTCTTCATTTTTATTTTTCTTTTTCTTTCATACTGTAAATGTAAATTTTAATTCAAGACATGTAAATATATTCACTGTATAGAATTAAGTGTGTGGAAGTAATAACCCTTACTTTCTTTCTTTAACTGGATGTCTTGATTCTGTAGGTTGTTTAGCATACTATTTTTCTAGTCCATTGAAAATCCACATTATATCAAATTTCTAACATTAATAAACCCTCTTCATTGTGTAGTAATGTTTAATATGATACTGTTTGAACTTTATTGATTTTTTTTTATTTTCTTTAAAGATAATGCATTTACCATTCTAATTCTATTGTAAAATATTTATTATTTAAAAATAATTCTGTTTGAACTGTCGTGTGATCCTTTAACATGTAATAAAGCATTTGAAATTGCTAATTTATTTTGAAACTTAGAATCCAAATTATTTTTCTACCTTTGAATTCAACTTTGGGGACAATGTTGGATTTTATGTTTGGGGAGAGGGCCTTAAATATTTGTGATAAAATATACATTAATGTGTACCCATAAAATCCATTTAATGTTTAATTTTTATTTTCTCAATCTTTTTATTTTTAGTTTTAGTGGTCAAATGTTTTCTTAATTTTGATAGTTGTCAACCCACATTGAAAAGGGTTATACCTTTGTTACCACATGAATTTAATTAATCAAATTAGTTGTTTCCCTCTTTAAATTATTTTTTTATGTTAATATTTTTTAAGATAATGTTATACAACTATCATTGAATTAAAACTTTTTTATTGAATAAAACTTATAAGAAATGAACCTACATGACATGTGAAATGATAATCCTTATTCCAAATGTGCTTCTTTATTTCATTCTTTCATTATTTTGTTTACCTAAAATTTTTTGATGATTTATTTATTAATTCATGTATTTATTAAACCAAATCATATATTCAATTGGGTATAATTATTTGAGTGATAAATTAATAGTGTATACTCACCCAAATATAAAAAAAGTTTTTAAGCCTCAGTTAAATAAATGTTGATGTTTTTTTAATTCAATTAAAAAAATCAAAAGTAATCTTTTTAGTATAACAATAATTAAATATTGTACTTAAACACTTTTATTTTTAGATGGAATTCATAAAATCTTCTTGAAAATGATCATCGGGTAAAATAATTTTTCATTAATAAATTATCTGTGGCATTTATATTATTCAACTTTGAGATTTATTTTTTCCCATAGAAATTGATTATTAATTTCTTTAGGACAATAAATGGTTAGGAATTGGTGAATTTGATGTGGACATTAAATTAGGTGATTTTTTCAATAATTTAATTGTTATTTTGTTGATTTAATTGATTAATATATATTA
Source organism: Viscum album (assembly GCA_963277665.1). Classification (NCBI taxonomy): domain Eukaryota; kingdom Viridiplantae; phylum Streptophyta; class Magnoliopsida; order Santalales; family Viscaceae; genus Viscum; species Viscum album. The sequence goes on along the minus strand of OY728153.1, from coordinate 323,123,418 downwards.
ATTTTTTAATTAAATTAACTTTAGTAATTTAGTAAATTAATTTATTAATTCATCATTTTAACTTTTAATTTAGTGTTATTTCATTTAAAATATTAATTTTGTTTATTTATATTTTTCCTGCATTTTATTTATTTCAGTTTTTCACTGAAAATTATAATTTTATTTTGGAAATTATCTTACTAAATATTTTATCAATTAAAATTTATTTAATTATTGAAAACTTTATTAAATTTAAAGTCACATATCTCTATAATTTAGTATTTTGGAACTCAAATTTATAATCTTAGTAATTAATCTGGCTTCAATTATAATCATAACCATTTTGAATTTAGTTTTTTATTTCATTCTAAAATTCGATATTGAGTACCTCACTTTTCATACATTAACATTACATATTTTTTTCAAAATACTTAAAAAATTATACAAACAGATTCCCAAAGACCGTATTAGTATAGTGAATTTGGAAACATGGATAAAAATCATTAGGATCACTAAAAGATACTTAATGTTTCCCAAAAAGATCTTCCCCCATAGTAATTATAATTAAAAACCATTCTTCATAACCTGGGGAAAGGAAAGAAATGAAATGGGTGAGCTCAAATTTTCAGTAAGTGTAAATAATGGAATTTTATATGAATATCATGAACATAAGGTTATAATAACTTGATCGTGATCGTTATAAGATCATTCCTTGCATATCAATCATCACAAACATGAAGTATGGAATAAAGATTTTATGTTCATAAGACATGCATAACAGGGAAATAAATAGAACATGTCTTGATAGTATGATATTGAAATAAGACATGGAATTATGGAATAAACATCAACGTATAACCTAGTGAACATGTATAATTTGAAACAAGTTAATGATTTATGTTAAGAACATAAAATCAGGCCCTCTCATGGACTTATGGACATATAACTAGGTCTAGAAATAATATTGTGAACATGAAATCATGTTCATGCCTAACATTGTGAAAATGAAATCAGGTTTACACATAATAATGTAAAAATATAATAAGGTTCAATCATAACAATGTGAACATGAAATCAGTTTTATGCGTAAACTTATGGACATGAAACCGGGTCCATTCATAATATTGTGAACATGTAAACAGGTTCATGCATAAACCTATGGAAATACAACCAGGTCCATGCATAAAATTGTGAACATGTAATCATGTTCATGCATAAAATTTATACTTACAAGTCATCAATCATTACCTAATGCATTGGGGGAAGATATAGGTCCCACCCCTCACATAATAAAATCATATATACATGTGCACAAAGCATTAATCATATCATGAACCATGAAAGAGATTTGATTTGTTATTATCAAATCATAATCCATGAAATGAAATGGGTATCATTATCATTTCATCACATATTAACCTATGGAATGTATATTGGTTTCATAACCATTTCATCAAATCATAACCGGTGAAAAGAAGCGGGTTTCATAAACATCATGATATAATCTATTTATGAAAGGATATGAATTTTACCTTTGGATAATTCCATAGAAGGGAATGAATAAAATAGATGGAATCCATCTTAGATGGAAAATAACTTGGAAGTTTATTTTGAAAACATTTCTTGAGGAAAATATCCATTTTTCTTTGAAAAAGGCTCTTTAAATCATAAAAACCATTTCAAAACCATTTTCTTTAAAAATAATTAAATATTATAAAGATATAATTGAAACCATTTGGAAACCTTTTTCTATGAAAACATATAAAGATATCTTGAAAGCTATTTGAAAAACATTTCTTGGAAAATACTTTTCAAACTTATAAATAATTTTTGAAAATCATTTGAAAACCATTTTCCATGAAAACTTACAAAGAAGCTTGAAGACATTTTGAAAACCAATTTCTTTGAAAATTGACCTTAATTTTTTTTCATAAAAATTAACCTTTTAAACTGGAAAAGGATGATTCAAAGAAATAACGGTGAGTAAATATGAACATACCATATGATGTAATAATAACATTCTTTTTTCACGGTAATACTTTTGAAAAAATGTATTGTTAAAAAAGAAATAAGAAGATTCCTTTGAAAACATTGGTAAAATAAAAAAAAGAAAAAAACTTATTTTAATGATTATCTGAGAATAGTATAATGTTCTTGGAGACCATTTTTAGAAATCATGGTTTTTAAAGAATACATATTTCTGACTGAAGAGAGGGTAAAGTCAAGATTTCTTAAAAAACACTTTCTTTACCATCTTATGTACCAAAGAGTAGACAAATGGTATCAATACATGAATAAATCTTTAATAAACATAGGATAATAAGATTCATGAATGTTCTTGAGAGATGGATCAAAATGTTTCATCAAAGGAATAATAAATAAATATAATCTTGAAAACAATGATATTTTTTCAATAAACTGTTACCACTTGGTAACTTTGAAACATACTCCATTTGTAAGAAAAATAAATTAAATAATGTGTAAAATATAATTAAAATAAGGAGATTCATGAAATAATTTATCAAATACTGTATATACACCTAATAGAATAATATTGGAGGGTAACATGGAATGTGTCTCAATGAAAGAAAATTGTGTCCAAATTATTTTATCGATTTGGAAACTTTTGAAACATAAATCCCATGAAAAAATGTCATTAAATAGATATGTAAATATCAGTATAAGAATATTATAATACATCCATGGGAATTATACACAAAACTAAAAATTAATGGATGGTGATTAAATCATTTGTCTCACAGAAATAAAAAATAAGATGAAATCCCCTTACTTTGTGTATTGACTCTTGTCGTACTCATACAAACCTCATCTTAATTGGGTAACTCCTATTGGTTTAGGGGAAAAGGATTCCATGAATTTATTTCATCAAAGTGGATGATTATAGGAGGAATATTTGGATTTTGGGAAGTTTATTGAAAAGATATTAGATTAACCAAAGTGGTTTGAGAGGTTTGAAGAAGAGGGAAAGTTGGTGGCCTTTTGTAGGGAAGGGAATGAGCACATTTGACATTTTTGAACACATGTTTTGTGTACACACGTTTTTACCTAAAAGAAGTCATACCAAAATAACAAAACTCAAGAATGGAAGGATAATGGATGAAAAATGGTAAGAAAATGTGTGTTTTATAATTTTTTATGTTGTTTTGGGTCTTAAATGTATGGTTTTGAACATTGTTAACATAATTTTCCTCTTAATCATTGTAATTAGTTTTAATCACTTTCAATAACATTTTTGGTTACAAAATAATTTTAAATTATTAAATAATATAAATTATTCTAATTCAAAATATGGAATCCATTTTCTAAAATTACAAACATTGAAGTGGAAAAAATTAATTAAAATTTAATCCTGTAGTTGGGTTGACAATGTGGGTTTTAAAGTAAAAATGATCAAAAGATTGCTAAGTTTTTATGTACAATTTAAATAAGAAATTTTTTATAATGACATACATTGCTTAAATTGATAATAATTTTATCTTATTAAACTCTTAAACACATTGAAAATAAATTTTATCATTATAAATAAATTAGATGAAAAACTATTTTAAATTAAAATCAAGTATTTTTAACTATTCATTAAAAAATTAAACCTTATAGAAAAATAACAAAAAATTTCCTAACCTAATTTATATGTTTTTCTTCCAAAGATGAAGTTTAATTTTATATTTTAAATCTATAAAAGTTTGAAAAATTGGACATAAAATGTGTTCTTTATTAAAATTTGGTAAAGTTACCTTTATAAAATAATATAGGTTTTTATGTATAAAATTGGGTTTGTTCTTATCTTATGTCCATATAATATATCATATTAATATAAAAATTAATTGATTAAATATATAACATATATATTACATTAATATCACTGACTAATTATAATTAATTTAATTTATTAGGGTAAAACATCTTTGTGACCATAATAATATTTTTTATATATTCAATAAGTTTTCATATTCATTTATAATTAATCGGTAACCCAGGAATTCATATTATATTTTTGTAAACCATATATTTTAACAAATAAGATAATACTATTCATAAATTCTAATTTAAAATCTAGGTTATATATTATTATATTAAATAATAACATTTTAATCATATACAATTATTCGATAAAACTCGGTCTTACATGTTACATAAGCCATCGAGGAAAGTCATTGTTGCATGTAACACAAGCTAACCTCAGTGTTCCATGTAGAGAAAGATAAACTTTATGTTTCATGTAGTGAAAAATTAACTTGTTGTGGCATATAATGCGATCCAAACAGAGTGATTTAATATAAAATAAAAAAATTTCAGTGTTGTATGAAATGAAAAACATAAAAAAGGATAAATTAATTCAAAAAAATCAAAATATCTCTATGTGTTACATTTGAGTAATTAATTAATTAATTGATTTGAATTTTAATTTTAGTATTTTAATTAAATATTATATTTTAATATTTATTAGTAGAATTTGTTTTTAATTTATTATTCAGCATTTTTTAACTTTTTATTAATTAAAATTTTAATTTAAGTGTCAAAGTAATTATTTTATCAGGTTTTTAATTTTTTTAATTTAATTTTTTTAATGTTTACTTTTTTCAAAAAAAATATAATCATTCATCAATAGTTTTTTTTTGTGTTTTTGGATGCTGCCTCAAATGGTTTAGATGATTCACCATTGTCTCCTATTCTATCTTTTGTACTTCTACAGTCATTGGTTTCTCTTCTACCCTTACTACTACTTCCAGCCTACATCTATTAATAGTACACGTATTCTACTACCAAAAAAACATTCACCACTACATCCACTACTTCAAAAGAACTACGTTCATGACCATCTAAATCTTCTACTATCAGACGACATTCCACCAACCCCACTTCCAATATTTTCTACCACTACACCCAATGGTAGAAAAATAGAGCACCACATTGAACTCTAGGTCTTCTTCTACCACCATAGATCTTCTTCTACTATTTCCTCACAGTGGATCTTCCACTTCGTTGATATATAAGTCCTAAACATTACTCTGGATTTTCCATCCACCATTACGAGAACCACACACTAGATTTAATGAAGGCGACCACCACCGAAGGCCATCACTATCTGATACACCAAATCTAATCTTTTAAGAACAATATTGAATAAGATCTAGACGATATCAACTAACAAACTATGTAAGATCTCATATGCCTTGTAATTATTGAGCCCTTTTCCGAAGATGAACTCACTGAAGCTTATAATAGATTTTTTAATGAAGGGTGACTCGATAATGATCAAATCATGGCCCACTGTGTTTGGTATAATAAAGATGAATCAAACCAGATTCAAAATAAAACTATTGAGTTTGAGAAGATGATTGCAAGTGAGATAATGTCGCTGCTACTCCTCATTACTACAAGCCATGTGTGAACCACCTCTATTGAAGCTCATCAAGCCTCCACACATGGATCTGGCATCGATGAGCCTCCATCGGTAATGGATACTCCTAATATACCCACTACCGAGTTGAAGACTACCACTATTTTCATATAAATCCAAGACCAAACTACCCCTTGGTTGAAGATAAACTTCTAATCATGAATTAAATAAAGATAAACAATAATAAAATAGATAAATAAAAAACTAATAAGGACTAATAAATTAATATTATAGTTAATAAACATAACTATAAATATAAATAATTTTAGATTAATAAAGAAAATAATTAAATATTTATACTAAAATATAATAATAATAATTAAATTAATTAATTATATTATAATTATAAATAAATAACTAATTATATATACATTTTTAAAGATATAAAATTATTAATTTTACAAAAAATTATAAACAATTATTTTTATATATATTAATTAACTTTTTTAATAATAATAATTTACATTATAATTATAAAATTTATATTTCTATAGTAATGTTAATTATAAAATTTTATAAATTATTAATTATTTGTATTATGTAGACGGAAACATGGATAAATACCATAGCCATGATTCATGATCTACAAAAACTGGTAATCAGTTATAGGGGTTTTTCTAAAGTCATGAGGATAGGTGGAGGTTGTGACACAAGTTAAAGGATGTAGGGAAGATCGAGATGATTTGGTGAATAAATCTAGTGAAAAATTGGAATGAAACCAAGGATAAATTCTGTATTTTGGATAAAAAGAGAGGGAATTTGTCATTATTAGATTCATCTTTAAAATTATTGAACTGGGAGACTTAGATAAAGATTGAAAATCGTAAAAGAGATCGAAATAGAAGAGAATCACTTTTAGATGATCACCATTCTTGATGGACAATTATTATCCCTTGTTTTTTGTTTTATTTTTTAATTGAGTTGTTAAATTTTGAATTTTACATGAATCTTGGATAACTTTTCTTGCACAGGGATTACATTTTTTTAATTTAACTATATGATTACTCACATTAATTTTTATTAAAATTCAGATTTTGTCATCATGAAAAAAAATGTAATATATTTTTTCACATTTATATCAAGATTTTAAGCTTGATAAATTATTGGAGATATTTTTTCTAATGATTTTTTCATAAAAACCCACTATTTTAAGAGTGGTTCTTAAAGTGTTGACCTTCAAGAATGATTCATATACGCGTTTAATCTATTTTAGAGGGAGATTAATCAAAAACAATTTCAAGAATTCAAATTCATAAGGTTTATCTGAATGAAGATATCCATTCAATCCATTTAGTTTAAATTTTTTGTGCATATTTCTTGATTTTTTTAACCAATGTATCTACTCTTAGTTCATCATTTCTATTTCAACATGTTTCAATGCAAATTTCTACATAAACTAGTTTTATAAAATAAATCATAGTTTAATCTCTAGTAGATACTCATTCATTAGAAAAAAATATTGAAAAGGATTTACCCAACTATTTCTTGTGGTCTTGTTTTGAAATTTTTTGTTACACTCGTATTTTGAAACATCCCATTGGTTTGACCCTAATAACTATTATACAACATAAAATTTATTTAATAAATAATTAAACTAGGCATGTTTTAATAACGAACATGTCATATACTCTCTCTTATATGGTAATGTCACATATCTAAGGCAAGTTAAATTATCCCCTTTTTAAAACCTTCATGAAATTTTTCTTTCGGGGAAAAAAATTACCCAACATTTATCCTTAGGAAAAATCATAGTAAAAAAGATTTAGTAAGAATAAATACTATGAAGTTAAGTAAAAATAAAATACCCTTAAAAAGTTATCTTTTGATAACTACGGTTGATTTTATTAGCACTAAGATAGTTCCAAAATTATTATTATAAACATTCCCTTAACTTCTATAGAGATTCTATGAATATTTTATTTCTACAAAATTGAGTTTATCAACTTTAAGACCCTAAGTTTTTAAGGATAATTTTTTTTTGAATAGGTTAAAGTTCATTGATAGATTGCATTGAATGATATTATATATTAATATTATTCTCTGCACAACACTTTTTTTAGATTACTGTACCTGAAAAACCATGTTGGGATTTTTTTACCCAAAATACTGAGTTTAACATTTATTACATGTATCACTGAGTTTAAATGAAATGTGTCCCACTATTAAAATATTATTATTTGACATGATAATTACCAAAAAGTCATTGGAATAGTGGTATGACTAGGATTAACTAAATTATAAAAATATGGTTTATAAATGTACGTACAATTAATTCTTTAGCGACCAATTAAATAGAAAATAAAATAAAACCCTTTAAAAAATAAAAGGAAATCCTTTCTTGAAAAACTATTTTTATGAACACAAGTGTGTTTAATATTAAAAAATTAACCAAATAACTTTTTCTTAATGATTTTAATTATATATATTTATTATATATTCTATTAAATGTTTAACATTCAACTTATATGTTTTCTAAACAAGATATAAAAATAAATCCAATTTTACGCATAAAAAACTGTATTTTTATAAAAATAAATTCTGTCATTGTTTTTTGGTGTACTTATTTTTAATTGGTTTTTGAAACATTAATAAAATTTAAATTAAAAAATAGACATTATTTTTAAATTTTAATATCAGAATTATATTTGGGTGAATTTTTGGATTTTTTTTGAAAAGATTCATTTTTTGATGAACAGTTAAAATTATTGAATTTTAATTGAAAATGATATTTTAATTTATTTATAAGTAAAATGATATTTTACATTGGATTTAAAGTGTAATTATTTTAATTATTAATATTTTAATACAATTTAGTTTACTATGATCAATATCATATTGAAATTGAATATAAAATATTCGAAAACCTTTGATCATTTTCGCTTTAGAAAAACACTTTTTCTAATCATATGTGTGAGATCAAATTTAAATTAATTTTTTTCCACTTTTATGAATTGAATTTTTAAAAAATGAATTAAATATTTATAGTCAACATTATTTATAATTTCTAATAAGTACCAAATAATTTTTATGCTAATGATTAGTGAAAATAGTTAAAACTAATCACGATGATTAAGAAAAAACGAGTTTTTAAAGAAATGAACTTTAATATTAATGGTAAAAAACTTATAAACATTTACAAAATAAAATTTATAGAAATATTTAAACTTTATACCTTATATTATAAATATTTTTTACATTATTAGAGCAACTTGAACTTGAAAAAACATTGGTAGAATTATCTGTTTCAAAAAATTACAAGAGTGTCACTCACATCACTTATAAAAGGCCACCACTCTCCTCTTATATTCACACATTATAAACCAATATTATTGGATAAGACCTTACCAAATTACTTATAAAATTCCCTTATCTCATTCATCAATATTTACATTGGGTATAAATGAATCCTTGGAAGGCCTTTGGTGCAAACCAAAAGAAGATACCCAAAGAAGAGGCAATGTTCGTCAAAAAATGTATTTGTTTTATTTATTACTCAAACTCCTTAAATTATTTTTTTCTCATAATTATATAATAAAAATACTATATTAAATATACTGAAATATTTTTATATTAATGGTTATACCAAAAACCACACACACATCCATTAAATAGGTTATGAAATCATCGTTTGTGTGTATAGCAGACAACCACATCGTGAACTGAACTCGTTCATTCTTCCATTACCACCTTTAAAGGATGATAATAATGATTGAAATAAAATCTATACATTATATATATTATATTTATTATTTTATTATATATCTATTATTATTATATAACAAATAACTTCTTTCTATCCATTTTCTAGGAATATAATAATGTCCTTCATGTGTGTGGAGGACTACTGCCTCGCGAAGCAATGTGATTCGTTAACACTTACAGAGAACATATAAAGAATTGGGTTAATAAAAATATTTTATATATGAGATAAATATTATACTTACATGATAATAAATATATATATATATATATATATATATACTTTTCTTTCTTTCAATAATAAAAGAAAATGGAAATAGTGATCATGCGTATGTACGACCTATACACTCCATGAATATGGGTTTCATTTCCTGTCACCAAATTTTATGTATTAATATAAATAAATATATACCTAATATATAAGAAATTTATATAATTTTTTAAATTATTGAGATTATGAAACCATGATCTATATAAGGCCCCAACCTTAAACCTTATTTAATCTTGAGTTGTTACAAGATTACACATTGAGGATCTTTTCGGGTTTAGAGTTTTAGAGAATTAGAACATAAAACTTGTATTACATTCCACATACAAACAAAGTGGATACATAAAGACAGTATTCTTCTTTCCCATCAATGGAAACATATTTAAAATAAAACATGGATTCTTTCTTGACACTTCCTTGACACTATCATCATATCATGTACCTTTCCCTTGACCTGGGAAAAACATTTCAAAAAAACTTGGGATGAGCATAAAAAGCTTAGTAAGGGATATAAAAATATGGAAAGGAAACATGGGTATATATATACATAAGAATGAAATCATACTTTACCCATAAAACATAAGCACTTTAACATACCTCATCAAATCATGAATAAATCATATAAATCATAAGACATAAAGGTAACTTGAGACCTTCATAACATTCTTACGTAGGGAGTAACCCTCTTGGTTACGTTTGGAATACCCATCACAGTATATTCCCTAAATATCTTCAGAGAAACCTTAATGTTTCACTCCTTCACGTTACCCAATGCATTGGAGAGCTATATCGGGATCACCCGCCCTTATTCTATCACGGAACCACCCGTCTTCATAATAATGCCCAAGAACCTCAACATAATCGTATCACATAAAACATGCATAAAGGAAACATAACATTTCCACCTTTCAATCACAAGATATCAATACAACACATTGATATAAAAACATTATGAAAACAATTTTCAATACCAAAATAAAAGAAGAGTAAAACATGGTATTTATTTTTCTTTTTTAAAAAAAGGTGTGTCTTGTAGAGGAAGTCGAAACACAAATAATGGTCACGGCGGCGGAGAAGTCGTTGTCACCGCATACGTATGACAAAAACATTCCCTTTTGTCGTTTAGTAAACGCTTCGTATAAAAAATATTCTTTTTGAATAAACATAAAAGTCAAAGGGGTTTATACACCGTATAAAAGAAGGTTGTGTATAAAACAAAATATGCCTCAATGAAAGGAGATTGAGACAAAGTCCCATACCTCGGGTCCGACTTGACTTGGTCGTTCATTAATCTCCTGAATAATAAACTTGAGTTAATTTCTACTTGTTTAAGAACCTTTTTCAAGTTCATTATTCCTTTTATATCACTTATTTCCATGTCATGAACACTATGTAATTATTTAAGTTAATAACGGTCGTTTTAACGATCATTGGTACTTGAGTAAAAAATAAGCCCTTTATAATTACAAGTTTTTCATGTATCCATTATATCCAGAATGGTATTCAAGATGTAGATATCATATATGTCATATATATCTAGTACATGCATGCATTTATAATATTACATAATCATTTAGATGTAAGAAATGAAATGCACCGTTCATGGAGACGGTAAGCCGTACGTACGCATGAACGCTACTTTCATTTCTATTTTGTATTTTATAGAATGTAATAATAATGATATAAAGGTATATTATAATTCCAGTATAATATCATAGTTCCATCCTTTATACGTCCCATATATGGTATTTAACGAATCAAATCACTTTGAGGGGGCGGTAGTCCGCACTTCCTTAAATGAAGATATAGCGTTTACCCATAATGGAAATCATAAAGGTATGACAAAAATGAAAAATAAATAAGCTTAAGGAAAGATTAAATATATTATATATCATATATAAATATAGTGACATCGTAATGGCCACCTTTGAAGGTGTTAAAAGAATGTTGAACAATCATCGTTTCGGGAGGCATAAATTCACCATCCACGGAAACAGTATGTCCTTTGACCATTAGATGTAGGTGTGTGTAAGTGTAGCTCGAATACTTCTTATAAAAAAATCCTAGTATATGGAAGATACTGGAGTTGTTACAAAAGAAATGAATAAAAAGAGTTTAGGGGGTTGGAGAAGCAAAATAAAACAAAAGGACTCAAGTGAAGACATTACCTTATAATCGGGTAACTCCCTTTGGTTTGAGCTCAAAGGCTTCCTTGCAAAGACTTCTGCCCAACGTGAGGCTTCAAGGAGTAAGAGAGGGATGTGGAGAGACAAAATTGGCAGGGTTTGGCCGAGCCAAAGGCTTTGGGAGTGTGGGTAAGGAGGTAGAGTTGGGGGCCTTTTATAAGAGGAGAGGAGGGGCACTCTTGGAATGTAAAGAAATGTTACTTTATTATAAAATGATTTTCGGATTCAAAAGGTCCCACATTGATATAATTAGAGGGTAAGGTGATACGGGTTTGAAATCCACCCATCAAATAGGTTTTAGACATGTTTAGTTCATAGATTTTACATTATCATTTCATTTTATTTAAATCCTTTATTAATGAGGTAATCGCTGCATCATCATGATGTCATAAATAATTTAATTTATTTAAAGTCTAAAAATTATAAAAAAATAACTATGATGTAGGAACTCTTTTTATCTTTCCCATGACTATTTATAATAAAACATCTGACTTAGATAACCCCTTGTAAAAATTGTGTTAGTAAAACATCTCTTGTTTGTGTCATTTTTACTTTAACATTAAATAAAAAGTTATTTATGTCATTTCCCAACCAAAGTGGCTCCATGGGGTCCCAAAGTTTACCCATTGATTTTCTTGGTCGTCCATGACACATCCAACGATGGTAGGACATGTGTCAAGCTCATATAATATTATTAAAACATTATTTTTACCTTAAACTACACTAATTACCACTAATCGCGATTAAGAACTTAAAAGTTACTATTCACCAAAAAAATTATTTTAATCTCATTGAACCACATTTTACTTCTTAATGACAACCATGTATGCCAGATTTTTGAAAATCAAATCACAGAAGTGACCAAGTTTCATTTAAACGAAAAATCAGTTTCTTTAACTACAACTTAGTGGTTTCACTATTCATCAAAAATTGAAGTTTTTCAGAAAGATACCAAAACTTCACCCTAAGATATATTTGATATTCCGAATTAAAAAATGATGTCTATTTTACAAAATTAAAATCATGTAAGTTGCATTAATTAATTTAATAACTAATTCCCGCTGTCATGACAAATAGCGTGTTTTTATGAAACAATAAGTATCAAAAGATTGACACTAGTTTAAGTCCAATTTCAAAGTGAAATTGATTTCAATGACCACCATTGGATAAAATGGTAAAAATATATTCTAATTTCACTTCAAAACCAATTCAAAAGATAATCTAATCATATAAATAAATTAGATTAAAAAGAGGTTTTCAATTTAAATACAACATTTTTCACTATTCATTAAAAAATGAACTTTATCGGAAAAATACAAAAAATTCAAACAAAGTAAATTTTGATGTCCCAATAATAAATAATAAGTTTATTTTGACAAACATAGCTTATAAAATTGTCAAAAGATAGATTTAAAAAGGGTTTGCCATCAAAAGGTAGTAAAACAATCTTTTAAGAATATCAGTGTATTCCATGCATAAGATTGTATTTATTTTCATTTTAAGCATCTAAAACACTATCTTAATAATTAATAGACATAGATAAAAATATCTGTTATTCATTACTTACTTGGGATGTCACATCCTTCCCCCCTTTAGAAAATTGCCTCCCCGCAATTTATTTACTTATCGAATAAATGGGGGTACTTATCCCTCATTGTATTTTCAGATTCCCATGTTGCCTCTTCTATCATTTGGTTTTTCCACAAAACCTTTACTCGATTAATTACCTTATTTCATAACACTTGCTCCCTGTGGTCAAGAATCTGGACCGGTTGTTCCTCATAAGATAGGTTCTCTTCCAGCTGAACTACCTCTGGACTCAAAACATGAGATGGATGTGGCATATACTTTCTCAACATTGAAATGTGAAAAACATTGTGTACCTGAGATAAACTCGGAGGTAAATCCACTCGGTAAGCAACAGATCCAACTCTCTCCATAATTTCATATAGTCCAATGAACCTTGGAGTCAGCTTTCCTTTCTTACCAAATCGCATCACACTTTTCCATGGTGATACATTGAGAAAAACGGGATCACCTACCTCAAAAGAGAGATCATTCCTCCTGTTTTCCGCATAACTCTTCTACCTACTATGAGCTGTTCTCATGTGTTTTTGAATCAACTGAACTTTTTATGCCATCTCTTCTACCAATTCTGGTCCCATCAGCTTCCTTTCACCCACATCATCCCAGAAAGCTGGAGTTCGACACTGCTTCCCATTTAATGCCTCAGATGGTGCCATCTGTATACTAGAATGAAAAATGTTATTATATGAAAATTCAACCAAAGAAAGATGTTGGTCCCAACTACCCTGATATTCCATCGAACAAGCTCGTAGCATATCCTCCAAGTTCTGAATTGTTCGTTCTGACTGCCCATCTGATTGAGGATGAAAAGCTGTACTAAACATTAATTCAGTACCCAACGACTTCTGAAGGCCTTTCCAAAAGTTAGAAGTGAACCTGGGATCACGGTCAGATACAATGGAGAGAGGAACTCCATGTAACTTGACTATCTCTTTAAGATACAAACGGGAAAGTTGATCTAGGAAAAAAGTATATTGTATAGCAAGGAAATGAGCAGATTTAGTCAAGCGATCAATAATAACCCCGATTTCATTATTACCTCGAGATGTCTTCGGTAATCCCATAACAAAGTCCATGGATATATTCTCCTATTTCCACTCTGGAACTGGTAAAGGCTCAAGCATCCCTTTCGGTAACTGCCGCTCTACTTTAACCTGTTGACATGTCAAACACTTCATAGTAAAATCAGCAATATCTCTTTTCATTCCATCCCACCAGTAATACTCCCACAGATCTCTGTACATCTTAGGACTGCCAAGATGAACTGAAAACGGAGAACTATGAGCTTCACATAACAACTCTCTCTTAAACTGTGAGTCACAAGGCACACACAATCTCTTCCCAAATCTCAAAACACAATCATTATCAATGTTGAATTCATGCAACTTACCTTTTTGAACCAGCTCTACCTTTTTCTGCAACTCACTGTCTTGCTTCTGTTATTGCTTGATTCTATCTGATAGAGATGATCTCACGTATACATGATACAACTTCATTTGATGGTACGACATCTGCTGAAGTAGTTGCAAAGGATTTCACCACCCCTTTCTGCTTGTAGTCTAACTGCTTCCCATCACTCAAGCTCTTTGTCGGACACTCGTTTGCATAGTGACCCATCTCATTGCACTTATAACATTTCACTAACTGTAAATCAAATTTGGTCTTACCTTCACCTTGATCCTTTTCAGTGCAATAACGAGCCTTATGTCCAATCTTACCACATTGGTAGCACTTTCCAGAATTCAGAAGACATTCCCCAGCACGCCTTTTGCCACATTTATCACAAACTGGAAACTTAGTTTTCTTACCATCAGACTTTTTTGAAGAATTCTTACCTTTCTCCTGCCACCTCGGTATCTTCTTCTGTTGGTTGTTATAGAACACATGATCATCAGCAAACTCCATTTCCACCTTCTCAGCACATCGAACAAGTTTTTCATAACTTTTAAACTCACGAGAAGCTAATTCCCTTCGATATTTTGGCTTTAATCCTGAGTAAAAATGATTGATTTTACTATCAAGGTCTCGGATAAAATTTGGAGCATACCTTGCCAATCGAGTTAACCTTTCTTCATAGGTAGCCACTGAGTCTTCCTCTTGCCTCAATTCCAAGAATTTCTTTTCCATCCTAAGTCGAATAGCCTTAGGAAAATACTTCTCAAGAAACATACCTTTGAATTCATCCCAGTCAAGAGCATCAATCTCATCGGCGTCCCTGATACTTTTAACCATAGACCACCACTGATCTGCCTAACCCTCCAAACGGTAAATAGAAAGACTAACCTTTTTATTGTCTGAACACCCCATGACATCGAAAATCTTCTCCTGTGCTTTAATCCACCCTTCAGCTAACACAGGGTCAGATGATCCTCTGAATGATGGGGGATGTTGCCTAATGAAATGTTCCACCCCTAACATGTTTCTCTGCGGTTGATCTGGCTGATATCATGCATGGATACCACCACCATTTATCGCTTGAGTCAACTGCACCATTACTGCATCAAACTGTTCAGTTCCAATTCCGACCATCTCAGGATGCTGATTCGAAAGGTTATTTCCTTCTGTATGCCTTCCTAGCACTGCTTCCCTATTTCCTCTGCGGAAAACCATTCTGAACAAACATGTCTTAGGTGAAGCAACATGGTAATCTTCAAATACTATATCACTTAAATTTGACCATAAAAAAAATATTTTTGGATAATCATTTAATATAATTCTAACTCCTAAAGTTATCTAAACCGACCTCTGATACCAACTATAAGGCCCCGGCCTTAAACCTTACTTAATCTTGAGTTATTACAAGATTACACATTGATAATCTTTTCGGGTTTAGAGTTTCAGAGAATTAGATCATAAAACTTGCATTACATTCCACATAAAACAAAGTGGTTACATAAAGATAGTATTATTCTTTCCCATCAATGGAAACATATTTAAAATAAAACATGGATTCTTTCTTGACACTTCCTTGACACTATCATCATATCATGTACCTTTCCCTTGACCTGTGAAAAACATTTCAAAAAAAACTTGGGATGAGCATAAAAAGCTCAGTAAGGGATATAAACATATGGAAGGGAAACATGGGTACATATATAAATAAGAATGAAATAATACTTTACCCATAAAACATAAGCACTTTAACATACCTCATCAAATTATGAATAAATCATAGAAATCATAAGACATAAAGGTAACTTGAGACATTCATAACATTCTTACGTAGGGAGTAACCCTCTTGGTTACGTTTGGAATACCCATCACAGTATATTCCATAAATCTCTTCGGAGAAACCTTAACGTTTCACTCCTTCGCGTTACCCAATGAATTGGAGATCTATATCGGGCTCACCCGCCCTTAGTCTATCACGGAACCAACCGTCTTCATAATAATTCTCAAGAACCTCAACATAATCGTATCACATAAAACATGCATAAAGGAAACATAACATTTCCACCTTTCAATCACAAGATATCAATACAACACATTGATATAAAAACATTATGAAAAAAAATTTCAATACCAAAATAAAAGAAAAGTAAAACATGGTATTTATTTTTCTTTTTTAAAAAAAAGGTATGGCGTGTAGAGGAAGCCGGAACTCAAATAATGGTCACGGTGGCGGAGAAGTCGTTGTCGCCGCATACGTACGACAAAAACATTCCCTTTTGTCGTTTAGTAAATTTGTTCGTATAAAAAATATTCCTTTTGAATAAACTTAAAAGTCAAAGGGTTTTATTCACCGTATAAAGGAAGGTTGTGTATAAAACAAAATATTCCTCAATGAAAGGAGATTGAGACGAAGTCCCATACCTCGGGTCCGACTTGACTCGGCCGTTCTTTAATCTCCTGAATAATAAACTTGAGTTAATTTCTACTTGTTTAAGAACCTTTTTCAAGTTAATTATTCCTTTTATATCACTTATTTCCATGTCATGAACACTATGTAATTATTTAAGTTAATAATGGTCGTTTTAACGATCATTGGTACTTGAGTCAAAAATAAGCCCTTTATAATTACAAGTTGTTCATGTATCCATTATATCCAGAATGGTATTCATGATGTATATATCATATACGTCATATATATCCAGTACATTCATGCATTTATAATATTACATAATCATTTAGAGGTAAGAAATGAAATGCACCATTCATGGAGATGGTAAGTCGTACGTACGCATGAACGCTACTTTCATTTCTATTTCGTATTTTATAGAATGGAATCATAATGATATAAAGGTATATTATAATTCCATTATAATATCATATATATTATCATAGTTCCATCCTTTATACGTCCCACATATGGTATTTAACGAATCAAATCACTTTGAGGGGGCGGTAATCCGCACTTCCTTAAATGAAGGTATCATGTTTACCCATAATGGAAACCATAAAGGTATGTCCAAAATGAAAAATACATAAGCTTAAGGAAAACATAAACATATTATATATAATATATAAATATAGTGACATCTTAATGGACACCTTTGAAGGTGATAAAATAATGTTGAACAATCATCATTTCGGGAGGCATAAATTCACCATCCACGGAAACAGTATGTCCTTTAACCATTAGATGTAGGTGTGTGTAAGTTTAGCTCGAATCTTTCTTATAAAAACATCCTAGTATATTGAAGATACTGGAGTTGTTACAAAAGAAATGAATAAAAAGAGTTTAGGGGGTTGTAGAAGCAAAATAAAACAAAAGGACTCAAGTGAAGACATTACCTTAAAATCGGGTAACTCCCTTTGGTTTGAGCTCAAAGGATTCCTTGGGAAGACTTCTACCCAAAGTGAGGCTTCAAGGAGTAATAGAGGGATGTGGAGAGACAAAATGGGCAGGGTTTGGCCGAGCCAAAGTCTTTTGGAGTGTGGGTAAAGAGGTAGAGCTGGGGGCCTTTTATAAGAGGAGAGGAGGGGCACACTTGGAAAGTAAAGAAATGTTACTTTATTTTAAAATGATTTTCTGATTAAAAAGGTCCCACATTTATATAATTCTAGGGTAAGGTGATAAGGGTTCGAAATCCACCCATAAAATAGGTTTTTGACATGTGTAGTTTATATATTTTACATTATCATTTCATTTTATTTAAATCCTTTATTAATGTGGTAATCGCTGCATCATCATGATGTCATAAATAATTTAATTTATTTAAAGTATAAAAATTATAAAAAAATACTATGATGTAGTAAAGTATTTTAGCTTTCCAATTACTATTTATAATAAAAAATCTGACTTGTATAACCCCATGTAAAAATTGTTTTAGTAAAACATCTATTGTTTGTGTCATTTTTACTTTAACATTAAATGAAAAGTTATTTATGTCATTTCCCAACAAAAGTGGCTCCATGGGGTCCCCAAGTTGACCCATGGATTTGTTTGGTCGGCCATGACACATCCAATGAGGGTAAGACATGTTTCAAGCTCATCTCATATTATTAAAACATTATTTTTACCTTAAACTACACTAATTACCACTAATCGCGATTAAGAACTTAAAAGTTACTATTCACCAAAAAATTATTTTAATCTCATTGAACCACATTTTACTTCTTAATGAAAACAATGTATGTCGGATTTTTGAAAATCAAATTACAGAAGTGGAAAAGTTTCATTTAAATGAAAAATCAGTTTCTTTAACTACCACTTAGTGGTTTCACTATTCATCAAAAATTGAAGTTTTTCGGAAAGATACCAAAACTTCACCCTAAGCTATATTTGATATTCAGAATTCAAAAATGATGTCTATTTTCCAAAATTCAAAACATGTAAGTTTCATTAATTAATTTAATAACTAATTCCCGTTGTCATGACAAATAGCATGTTTTTATGAAACAATAAGTATCAAAAGATTGAAACTAATTTAAGTCCAATTTCAAAGTGAAATTGATTCCAATGACCACCATTGGATAAATTGGTAAAAATATATTCTATGTTCACTTCAAAACCAATTCAAAAGATAATCTAATCATATAAATAAATTAGATTAAAAAGAGGTTTTGAATTAAAATACAACATTTTTCACTATTCATTAAAAAATGAACTTTATCGGAAAAATACCAAAAATTCACACAAAGTAAATTTTGATGTCCCAATCATAAATAATAAGATTATTTTGACAAAAATAGCTTATAAAATTGTCAAAATATGGATTTAAAAAGGGTTTTCCATCAAAAGGCAGTAAAACAATCTTTTAAGAATATTAGTGTATTCCATGCATAAGATTGTATTTATTTTCATTTTAAGCCTCTAAAACACTATCTTAATCATTAATAGACATAGATAAAAATATCTATTATTCATTACATACTTGGGATGTTAAAATCTAGGTAATAAGACCAAAAATGAAAAGTCAAGACATATACGAAAAAAGAAGTAATTTCCCGAAACACAACTTTAATATGGAATTGTTAATAAATGGGTAATAAAATTTCATAATAAAATAATATATAATATGATATGATATATATATATATATGTATGTAATATTATGTAATTTTAATATATAAAACTTATATTTATTTTACAGGAGGTTTGGATGAGTATGACGAATGTCAAGACTTATAGTAAGGGGATTTCTAGTCTTAATTTCATTTCAATGAGACATATTCTATATTCACGACTCATTTATTTTTTGTGGTATATATACCATACTATGAAATTTTATATCATTTATTTCATTTATTGTATGATATTAAATGTCTAAATTGATGATATCCTTTCATGGTGGTCACAATTCATAAGTTTCTCAAGTAGTATGGAATTTCCGTCTCTTTTATTTTCTATAAGGAAAATTAAATATTCACCAATTTTTTTCATAAGGTTTATATACTACCAATGAAGATTTTTCAGGATTCTTAAAATTAAATTATTTTTATTTACATTTCCATTTTAGGATCTCCCTTTCATTGGGTTTATTGACTCAAATTTATAAAAGTGGTAAGGGATTTTGTCATCAATTTTTCTTCTTTAAGTCCAATGTTAAGTTATGCACCAATATTATTTCAAGATGTTTATATATTTCCCCTTTTACATGAAATTTCATGAATTTATTCATACTCATTATAATTTAATTTTCATTTTATGTTATCTCTTTCATGGGGCTTATGATTCAATATTACCAAAGTGGTAATGATTTTATGTTACAATCTCATCATTTAACGAGATTGTTTAGGATTAAGTCTCCAAAGTTGAAATATCATGATCTAACCCGCAAGAATTACAATGAATTTTATTATACTCTGGTTATTCATGATATAATAAATTAATTGTACCATTTTCTCCACTCTTTGGTACTTAAATTTTTTAATAAATTGTTTTTAAGAAAATATGACTTTATCTCTATATTTAGTATGAAATTTTTTTTCTTCCAAAATAATAATATATATAAAAATTAAAAAATTCTTTATTACTCATTTAGGTTTTTTAAAATAATTGTTGACTCATATTTTACTTTTTTTACAATTTTTCTTGACAGGAATCTTCATGTTATTTTCCAAACGATGTCCATTTATATTTTATTGAAAATGTGAAAGGAAAAATCATTTAAACATGTATGGAATGAATGATATTTTCGTATTACATTACCAATCAATTATTTAATGATTACTTTATAAAATTACAATTTTATTTTTGAAAAAAAATTCGTTCAAATTTTTTTATATTCTAAATTAAAATTTTCAAGATGGAAATGATATTTTAGTCATGAAATGTTTTAGATGATTTTTGAAGTTTTCTTTATCATTTTTCAAGGTCATTTTCAAATAAAATATATTTTTATTAAAAAAATATATCAATAAATATTTAAAAAATATTTTCTATTTATTAATAAATCTTTGATGTTAATTAATTTTTACTAGGGATATGAACTATGGATACCATTATTATTTTTTATCTGAATGGTTTATTATGAAAAGATATTTATGAAACCAGTTTCTCTTCCACTTGTTACACCATAATAAAATTCTAATAAAACCTACTTATTTTTTCATTGGTTATGATATTATGAAATAATGAAATGACTATGAAACCTATCCCTTTTTCATAGGTTATGATATGATGAAATTTTTACGAAACCCATTTCATCTCATGGGTTTGGGTATGATGAAATTTTTATGATCTTATAGAACATATAAATATGGTTTTCATAATGCAATCGTTGGAACCTATATCTCTCTCAAATTCATTTGGAAAATATAAATTCTCTATGAGCTTAGAGGGTACATGTTACGTCATACTAATCCCGAAAAAGAGGGTATACTGGTGGTTATTCCAATATTGAAGCAGGTACACAAGTGGTTAACCGAAGACTAACATATTATTAATGTATTTGTGGGTATCCTTGACGTAAAATTTCATGTCCCTATGTGTATGAAAAAATATATGTTTTATGCCCACATTATGTACTAATGGATAATGTTCCTGACTACCTTATTATTCATGTGGTACGAGATTTTGATATTTATTCCATGAATGATAATTATAATATTTGATATATAGTGTATGATTTTACAATATTATACTCATTTCCTCATACCCTTATGTTCATGTCATTCTTATGTGTCTCCCTTGTTTAACCTCAATGAGTATCTAACATCACCCTTTCTTATTTTTAATTTCCCTATGTTATGAAGAATGATTTTAAGTAGGTTATTTTTGTGAAGAGTACCACATGGGAAGATCATTAATTGATATGTTGAATATCTTTCACCAAGTTAGAATATTATGTTTCCATGTTTCAAAATACACTAAAATATTGTGCTACTCAAGAATGTGTTTGTGTAATGTAATGGATATTGATAAAAAATTATATAATATCTATGTATGAGAAGACTAAGTCTCCATATCGGCAATGTTCCTTTTATATACATATCATGAGAGTTCTGATGAATTTTTTTTTGAACCACCATCATTTATCCACTATGAAATTCAATGACAAATATTGTATTTATGTAACGATTTAGGAAAATAAATCTCTCCCCCTATCTTAATAAGTGGGTTAAATAAAAAACTAAAATGATAAAGGGAAAAACTATATTATTAAAATTCATGATAAATATATATAAATACATAATATTAAGTTTTATGTATAGTTTAATTCAAGGATTAGAGTAAAGGGTAAAATTAAAAAAATGTCTTAGAGGGATAATTAATGTTAAAATAAAAAAATTAAGTTATATGGAACTTCATAAGTTAAAAACTATTAAATACAAGAACACAATAAAATCCATTAGGGTTAGTTCTATAATATTTTCAAGTATCATTTTATAATTTTCATTCAATTAACTTATAAAATATATGGACTACCTATATTAAAGTATATAATAGTTCAAAATAAATAATATCCTCTCCTTTTTCAAAGAGTTTTTCAATTCAAGGAGATAGTGAAATAAGAAGTGTAAATTGATCACTTAACAATGATTATACCCAACTTCTGTTTTACATTTTCAATTATAATGGAATTTAATAGTCTAGTAAGTATTTCAATAAGTTTACATTAAATTCGGATAAACTTTAGAGTAATATATACTTAGAGTTTATGGTCTCAAAGAAAGTGGTGCCTTATATTTCTGTTATTGTCTCTTGAATGTTGTAATTTAATCATAGATAGAGTGATACCACTTATTATATCATAGATAATTGATATTAGTAAATATATTTTTGAGATCATTCTGTTTGCGTTTCATCCATAATTATTAAGTGAAATGAACTTTAAACTTCATCATATTCACTATCAACAATGGATAGTGATACTGAATATTGCTTCATGATGGACCGAGAGACTAAATATTCACAATAAACTGGAATGTTCTATAAGTTATCATCTGATGCATTATATATACAATAGAGTCTATATATGAGTAAATCATAATAGTAAACTCAGACATGGAATAATAAAACAACACAAGTTTTATAGTACCTTTAAGATAAAAAAGATCAATTTAAATATCTTAATATGATATTATTTTAGATTGTCTTGTATCCTCAGAAAAATAACATAGAATTCATAATTTCTTAAAAATTATCCATCAAGTATATTAATCTTTCAACCAACCCTTTGAATTGTTGTTGATTTTTCAATTTCTTGGATTTATTAAGGTCATGTTTACACGAGGCACCTACAAGAGTAATAATACCAGAGGAATTATCAAAACCAACATTTATTAGTAAATATTTAATACAAGTATGTTAATTTAACATAGTTACTTATAGTATATGATTTATTTTAAAGATAAGAAAGTAATTAATTTCTCCCATCATACTCACCCCAAATTCACTTTTCATTATTTTTGAGAAACTATATACATTTGTATTTTGGGTTAAAAAAATCATGTCATTGCCCACGATTTATCCAATGATGGTGTCACTAAAATATATTAATAAAAAGAGTGGGATTTTAAATTCATTTCATAAATTCATTTTAATTTAAATAATAATTAAATATATTATACCTCAATATAGAGTATTATTTATGTTTATAGAGTGATTTGGTGAGTTTTGAAACATGTTCTATAAAATTGATATCCTCAAAACCACGTGGTTGTTCAAAATAAACTTCCTAATAAACCTAATTTTCAAGGTAAGAAATAATTACATCTATTTTAAACAGAGTAACCTTCATATGTGTTATGAAGGCTTATATATTTTTTAAAGATTCATGTCTAGTTACTAAAGAAAAAGTTTTTATATAGTCTTAGGCTACATGATGTTTATAATAATTAGTAACTTGTGTATCCTTATTCTTAATAATGGTTCCATTATCATCCCTCTTTTTTTGGAATACCCACTTGACT
Source organism: Viscum album (assembly GCA_963277665.1). Lineage (NCBI taxonomy): Eukaryota > Viridiplantae > Streptophyta > Magnoliopsida > Santalales > Viscaceae > Viscum > Viscum album. The sequence goes on along the minus strand of OY728153.1, from coordinate 323,099,477 downwards.
GCTATAACTAGAAAATCATTAAGGCAATCAATTAATGTCCAATACTTGTTCAATTTGAATATATTAGTCTTTTAATATATAGAAAATTTAAATATATCATCACCTAAGGAATAATATTATATTTTATATTCAAATTGAGAAAGTAATATAAGATTTTTACATCCATTTCTTAAGTAAATTTGGGATCTTACCAATTGATACACATTAACAATGATGTTTTTAGTGGGATGATTCTATAAGATCATCTCGTTCCTTGGTAAAATGGATTATTTTTCATTATCTTTTAGTAAATTAACTCCTATAAACCTAGATTATTGAATGTTAATTTTCATTGGATATGATTAAACATCCATATGTAAATTATAGAGGATTCAAAAAACGAAATCATTATAACCTTCATAATCAAGACATTTTAACTTCACATAAGGATCAGCCCCATAAAACATTTCATGTATTGATTATTAAATGGTTCTTATAGATTATTTAAAATATTATATGACTTACAAGTGGGGGATTATTCAATAAAAATGTCTTCTCTAGATTTTTTGAAAATTGATATTAGCATTGAATATGAACATTTTATAGACAAAAAAATTAAAGAAACCTTGTTTTGGTTTCTTACCATTCCATAATTTGTAAGGTTTTTTATTTGAATTAAATGAAAGTAAAACTAATTTTATAGTATAACATTATGTAATGAATGGCTCAAAACAAAAATATTTTGAAACACAATAATGATACAATAAACTTCAATAAAATTTATGAAGGGTTATATTTATTCTTTCAACTACATCATTATATTATGGATTTCTTTGTGATGAAAACTGATGAGCAATTCCATGATCAAAATAATAATTTTAAAAATAAGAATTTATAAAATCTCGAACTTGATAACTTTTGATAGTGACAACATGTAGGTTTTTCAAATTTTTATCATGAGTATAAAACCTATTAAAAAAAAGAGTGCTTCTGACATAAAAGAAAGAAAATAAACCTAATTATACCTGGTATAATAAAATAAATATCACATACATAAGTGTTTGAATTCAATATTTATAGTTTTTAGGAATGAAAAGATCTATGTTAATTTACTATAAAGGTTTAGAAATTTTTATTTCTCTAGTATTTTTAAAGCTCTACTTTTATTGCTTACTATATTGGAGAGGATCACATACTCAAAAATTGTTTAACTTAAGTTCTAATAAATCCTTTAGTTGACCATTCCAATAAAGTGTAGCAATGTTTTGAATATTACAATTAAATAAAATCTTATAAAAAATCTAATACTTATCTTCAACCACCCTATGTGAAGGTTTGTTCTGCAAATTAAGGTCTTATATGTTGTATTTTCAATCATTACCATGTCTATTAGTATTTAAAATGTGAAATCATTATGGACTAGTGATGGTAAATTTTTAGTCCTGATGTTCATAGAGTATACTTCATCACATAATTGAATTATATATATGAGATTTTTTTTATGTCCAATAACAAATTGTATATTATAAATAAGAGTCCTATAAAGAAGCAAAACATCACCAATACCTATTAATCTTCCTTGTGAATTATTTCTAAAACCAACGTCTCAAACCTCTACATTATATAATTTTTTAAAAGTTAGACATGTTTCCAGTGATTCCCAAAAAATACAATTTTCTCCATGTACCAAGTGTTTTGGATACTGGTACTTAACCTTTTCTCCTAAAAATTAAAATAATACTATGACTTTTGTACCCGAACATGTTGAGGTATGTGGATGTTAGAAAATAAAACATCATGAAACAAAATATATAGAAACCTATGATGTTATATTCCTGTTAGTTCTCTTGAAATATAATCCCTATGAATTCCAAAGGATTAAACCTCGTTCCAGTAAAAATGTTTTCCCCAATTTCCTCCTCTAAGGCATTTAGTAAAGAAAGGATCATTTTTTAGAACAAAATAGTTGTACTAGAAATGTGACTTTCTAGAACTAAAATCAATTAAGTATGTAACACCAATTCTAAAAGATATATATTTATTTTTCAAATGACATAATAAAATGTCAATGTTCTCCCTATCAGAATTAAAATTCGATAGAATATTTTTTAGAATATTTACTTTAAAATTTAGTTTTATTAATAAATTATGATCATTAGTAGTTTAAATAGAAATAGATTGAGTATCTAAATCCAAATTATGTTTAGAATTTCTATCTTCAAATTGAGTGAGATATTCCTCAGTCGAATCATATTCCTTCTTCAAATATTATTTTCTTCTCAAGTAAAGTCACATATTTATCCATTTAATTTAATTATAAATAATAATTTTCATTATAATCAAAAGAAAACAGACATAAATAATCTAAAGAAAAATTAGTAAGAGCATTAGGGGTTACCATTCCAATGTAACACATTTCATTCGGTGGATATTTATCATAAAATTCAGCAATTTTTTGGATATCATTTCATTATACTCTACTAATCATCAAAAAATATATTTTTATGAGAAAATTAAATATCAATTGTTTCTCTAAATACATTCCTTTCTTTTCTCTTTGATGACTTTTAGATCCCTTTTTGTTATTTTTCTACATTAAAAAGACTAGTCTATTTTGACCAGGTTTCTTACACAAGTAGATAACATCTGAAGACTCCTTCTTATACTAATCATATCTGTCCTTTCGATGATCTTTCCAAAAGGCCTTCTTTCCATAAATTCTACTAACTCTCATTGTAAGTTGAGTATGTTTTACTTAACTATAATATAAAAAACTTCTATTTAAATAATGCCTTTTTACTTTATATTCATTGTAATAAACATATAAGTGTTTACTTTGGAATTTAGAGTACCATAAGTTGAACCAAACACAACTCCATTTTTCCTCTTTACATTCTCAGAATCTATCATCAACTGATTTTCATACTGCATGAGATTTCCATTGAGATAATCAAGACCATGATTCATTATATGATTAGTAAATTAAATAGTAGTTTTTTGGGAATCATATTCCTTGTGAACAATGTCAATAAACTATTCCATAATTTGATCATATGAACTTCCTATTTACTGAAGATATTTTATCCCATTTACTATCTTTTCAATGTGATGGTGTATCTGTGCAACTAACTCCCTAAAAATAGAGTTAAACACCTGATAATAATATCCATGATTCTCTTTCTTAGTTTTGAGAACTGTGGATATTGTAAAATATTTGATATAAAATTTCCTCTCAATACCATTAATAGTTTCACTTGAAGAAATTTGACTATTGGTATTTATCATCCTAGAGAATAATAGAGTGTTACAGTCCCTATAATTTGCTTAATACTAGTACTTTTCTTCTTTAGTAATAGAATATATCTCCTTTAACAAAATTATTTAATCTTTTTTCCTAATTTTATAATGATCTAATAAAGTATAAATAATATAATTCTTCACCAAATTATTCCAACCCACATAGTTAGATCCATCAAAAATAAGAGGGTGGAACATATTCTAATTCTGAATAGTTTTTGTTGGTATCTTTATCATAGAAACAAATATCATTCCTCTTATATATATTAGAGTAAGAAGTTGGAAAATTACTCAAAAACCTAAGGTATGTGTAAGAATTAATAAATTTAAAGAGAAAATCTACAATACACTATGTATGAGAGTAAACTATAAAGTGTAATACATTGATATATATTATAGTACAGTATAATAGATTTATGAAATCTTTATTCAATGGTGATTTTAAGTTACAAGAATATAAACAATTTTCAATCACTATAATTTCTAATATCCTGGAAGATTTAATCACTGAATAATTAGAGTTAAAAAGGTAAAAAATCAAACACATGGTAGAAAATAAAACTATAAGAAGTTTAGAATTTAATTGAAATAATAAATACAATCAGAAACTAAATAATCATTGTAAAATTAAAATACTCATAAAAGGATATGTATTTCTAAATAGTTTATTATATCCTATGACGTGTTGAAAGGGGATGGGTTAATCAAGATATAAAATTTTTATTTTTATTTAAATTATACTGTCCCAACATTGGTATTAACTTTTACAACACCAAGATTTTCTAAAAATAAATAAAAATTTATTGAACTTTGTTTTAAGTAGATATTTTCAATTATCCTTTAAAACATAACTTTTCTACTTCTATGTTCCGAATTTCAAGAAACAATCATATATAATTGTGTTCAGTATGTTATTTGGAGTCTATTGGAACCAACTTGTTTTTTAGTGAATAGTAACATACACTTATGAATAGTAATATGAATAGTGATATGACCCTAATGAATAGTAAATTTTATAATTATTTTATTTTATTAAGGCTTTAAGATAATATCATCAAGGTTAATTCTTCATTGTGATAAAGAAGTAGTTGTAGAATTAGAATGGTTAATTTTTGAATTAAGTATAATTTTATTTAAAAATTAAATTAATAATATTTAGAAAATTAGTTTTCAAAAATGGACTTCATTTTTGAATTCTACACGTCAAAAAATGGTTAGGGTAAATTTTTTGGATTTTTCATGAAATTCAAGAATTTTTGATGAATAGTAAAATACGATAAAATACGATAAATGCTAAATACTTGTTTTACTGCATCACAGGTGAAGAAAGGATGATGTAATCTCACTTGGTTCGAACACACATTCCATTTTTACTATTTTGGGTAACATGAATTAAGATTATTCATAGTCTTGAGCAAAAATATTATAATAATGATTTATATAATGAAAAATACCCCCTCTCCTCCACTATAAATACCACCCTTACTCCCCTCTTCCTCCCACACCTCTAAAGCCTTGAGAATTGTCTAATTTCTGCCGAATTCCCTCCCCAATCTTCTTCCCCACGTCCCAGAGCTACTGGTCTCACCGAAAGACCAAAACCAAATCCCTTAAGGAGGATCTCAAGGAGAAGAGATCAAGAGGTAAACACCCTCTTTTAATTTCATTCTATTCATTCATTTTATGTTATTCTCTTCCAATACCTTTGGATTATGATGGGATATTTCATTAAATATCACCCTTATTGCCCATATTATGTATTAATGATGAGATATCCCCTTCCTCTCATCAAAATATATTTATGAAATTTTAAGAGACGCCGTTAGGGTGCCGAATTTTCAGGAGAAATTTATAATGTTTTATTTTATTTTAAGATTCCTTTCTTTTATTCTTCATTCCTCACCTCCTCTTACCCAAGAGGCATGAAAGATCCATAATCTTGTATATTCTGGATACTCTCATGTTCATGGAAAATTCATCAGCATTATCTTTCTCCTCCCCCAATTTTTCAAGGAATTAAAATATTGTTCGTGATGTGTCAAATTATCGACATCGTGGACGATGTGATTTCAATTTCCATTAATTATTTCAAGTCTGGTCATGAAACAATTTATATGGTTGAACCAGGTTATAATATATGTGTTATTACTCACCCATGGTTCTGGAATTCTTTTGTACTCATGGTTCAAATTTATAAAACAAAACGAGGTTGGTTTTATCAAAGAACCCCTAAAATGATCTAAACAAACATCATTAATGTTTTAACTTATGAATCATCCTAATACTAAAAATCAAAATGATAAATGTTATAAATTATTATACTAGAAATATGTAAATACCATTCCATTCAAATTATGGAATTTCACTTCCAATCGACAAGAACATCCACCATGAACCAATCATGGAAATCATGTTATGAACTCGCCCAAAAACAGTGCAAGGAGAAAAATACTATCAATTAAAGGGTGAAATGATGTTATTAAATGATCAGATAATATGTTATAAACATGAATATGTTTCTGTAAAATATTAATAACTATCTTTTAACCGTTATAGAGGAGGTTTAAACAAGTTGGAAGTAAGAAAAACCCGAGGTAAGGGAATTCTTTACCCGATTTCTATTCTTTGGGTTAACCTTCTACTTCATTATTTATGTGCTATTTAAATTGTTTGTGTGATGGGTTATGTTTTTATTATGTTTCATTATGTGTATTTAAGGTGTATATACATACTCCATCCACTCTATTAAGTCACTCTTCAATTGTATGATATTTATAAGGGGCTTTTCTTTAAAAATCCTATTTTTAAATTCGATTTTACGAAATTAAAATGTAATGTTTTTATGGAATTATTCATGTTGTATGATTATGTTTTGGTTCTTGGAAATTATATATGATGAAGGGTGGGAATTATATCTCCCCCCAATGCATTTGGTATGAGTATGTTGGTGGTCAGCCATATGGTTACTCCAAGTGTAACTGCGATGGTTACACAAAGTAAGGTAGTCGTGAGGGTTACCAATTATAAGGTGGACAAGAATGGATACAAGATTTTGTAAGTAATGCCCCAAGATACCTTTATGATTATATTTATGTTATTTTCTTTTTTTTGATCTTGTGTAAATCTCATGTTACACAATGTAAGTATATATGGGTGACAAGCATGTCTTTTGAAAATGTTTCATACGTTACGAGTATTCATGGACTAATGTGCTCTTTCCTTCTTTTTCTTCCCGTACTGAGATTTTGTGCTCATACCAAGTTTTAAAATAATTTTTACAGGTTAATGGATGTGTGGTACAATGAAGGAATCCATGTTAAATGTTGGATAATTGTTAAGAAGTCATGTTTAAGTTTTAATGTTTTGAAAAAAATGGAAATTATTTTTATGGTATCTACTCTGTAATAATGTGTTACATTATGAATGTATTGTCTCTATTCTATAAAGATCTAAACTTGAAAATATCATCAATGTAAAAGGAAGTGTTTTCTTGACTAAATTCAAGATTTTGTATGTAATAAGTTCGGGTCCTTATAGTTGGTATCCGAGGACGGTTTAGATAACTTTAGGGGTTAGAGTGATGTTAATAGAATACCATAAGTGATTTTCACTCTATGTTTAATTTGAAATGTTTTATCATTTAGAGATTACCATGTTTCTTCATCTAAGAAATGTTTGTTCAAAATGGTTGTCCGCCGAAGGAACAGGGATGCTGAAGAGGAGAGGCACCGACATAATGACATCCTTCCAGAACTACAACCCGGAATGGTAGGGATTGGAACCGAGCAGTTTGTGACAATAATGGCTCAGCTAACACAAGCAATAAATAGTGGTGACATCCATGAAAGAGAACCAATAAAGGTACCACAACAGAACATGACAATAGTGGAACATTTTATGTGACAACATCCTCTTGCATTCAATAGATCTTCTAACCCAATAGCAGCTGAAGGATGGATTAAAGCCCTTGAAAAGATATTCGATGTTATGAGATTTTCAGGCAATCAAAAGGTAAGTCTTTCCATTTATCGTTTTGAAGGGGAAGCTAATTAGTGGTGGTCAATGGTAAGGAATATCAAGGTTAGAGAGGATTTTTATGCCATAGAGTGGGATGAATTTAAAAGTCTTTTCCTTGAAAAATATTTTCCTAAGGTGGGGCGACTTAGAATGGAGAATAAATTATGTGAATTGAAACAAAAGGAGGAAGACTCGGTGGCTGTGTGTGAAGAAAAATTCACCCGACTGGGGAGGTATTCTCCAAATCTTATTCTGGATCTTGATAGAAAAATCAACCACTTTTAATCAGGATTATACCCAGGCTATCGAATGGCATTGGCCTCCTGGGAATTCAAAAGTTATTAGAAACTTTTCTGATGTGATGAGAGGGTAGAGATAGAGTTTTCTGATGATCATGTGAATTTTGGAAACCAAGAGAGGAAGAGGTCCAGTTGGCAAGAAATGGGTAAGAATCAACCAAAGAAATCTGATGTTAAGAAAATCTAATTTCGAGTTTGTGAAAAGTGTGGCAAGAAACACCCTGGGGAATGTCTTATCAAAACTGGTAAGTGTTTTAAATGTGGTATGTTTGGACATATGGCCCAATATTGTAACAAAAATGATCCAAATACTAATCCTGATAAGGAGACTGTAAAGTTTTTTATATGTGGTGAAATGGATCATTATGCAAATGTCTGCCCAAAGAGAGATCCGAATGATGAAAATAAGCCAGACTATAAGCAGAAAGGTGTAGTGAGATCCTTTGCAACTATGTCAGTAGATGTCAGGCCATCCAATGAAGATGTATCAGGTACTTTTCTTTTTCACTTATATTTTACTAAAGTTTTGTTTGATACAGGGTCTACACATTCTGTCATCTCTAAGAAATTTTCTGGTAAATTGGAAATATCACCTCAACAAATGAGACCCGAACTTGTTGTTAAAACAATAGGGGGAAATGTTATATCAAAGATGAATTATAAGAATATTTCTATTGTAGTCCGTGGAAAGACTTTACTAGAAAAATTTATTATTTTACCCTTAGTAAAGTTTGATGTTATTCTGGGAATGGACTGGCTTTCAGATTATCATGTTAAGATTGACTATAGAGCTAAAGAAGTTATTTTTCAGAAAGAGTTTTAGTTTGTATAAAATAATGAACCCATAAAATTGATAATATATCAGGATGCTGAGAAAATATTGAAAGATGGAAATGAATGTTATCTCACTCATATTGTTTAAAATAAGGGAACTGTTAAAATTAATGGTGTGCCGATGGTAAATGAATACCTTGATGTTTTTCCTGACGAGTTACCTGGTGTCATACCTGATCGAGAAGTCGAATTCACAATTGACTTAGTTCCTGATGCTAAGACAATTTCAAAACCACCATATTGTATATCTCTAATAGAACTTCTTGAATTGAAAAATCAGTTGTAGGATTTTCTTGACAAAGGATTCATTCGTCCTAGCTCTTCACCATGGGGATCCCTTATTTTGTTTGTTAAAAAAAAGATGGTTTCACGAGACTTTGAATTGATTATAGAGATTTGAATAACATTACTGTTAAACACAAGTATCCTTTGACTCATATCTATGACTTGTTAGATCAGCTCCACGGAGCTTAATACTATTCCAAGATTGACATGAGATCCGAATACCATCAGCTGAAGGTGAAGGAGGACGACATCTTGAAAACAGCCTTTCATACAAGATATGGGTATTATGTATTTGTTGTTATGCCTTTTGGATTAACTAATTCACCTTCTGTATTCATGAATCTTATGAATAAATTATTTCAGGAGTTCTTGGATAATTTTGTGGTTATATTTATTGATGACATTATGGTATTTTCTAAAAATAAAGAGGAGAATGAAAAATATCTTAGGGTTGTTTTGCAAACATTAAAAGAAAAGCAACTATATAGAAAATTCCACAAGTGTAATTTTTGGGTGAAACATATTTCTTTTCTTGGAAAAATTATAAATAAGGATGGAATAACTATTGATCCTACCAAATCAAAAGTAATTGATGAATGGCCAAGACCCACAAATGTTACAGAGATTCGTAGTTTTCTGGGGTTAGCAGGTTATTACAGACAGTTTGTTAATAACTTTACATGGTTATCGAGCCCGATAACTAAGTTAACACGGAAAGGGGTTAAATTTGTTTGGATAGATGAATGTGATGTTTTTTTTTTCAGGAACTGAAGAAGAGATTGGTAAATGCTCCAGTTTTAGACTTGCCTTCCCAAAATGGTGTGTTCGTCATCTACAGTGATGCTTCTTTGAAGGGACATGGTTGTGTTTTGATGCAGAATGATTAGGTAATTGCCAATTCTTCGAGACAACTTAAACCTCATGAACTAAATTATACCACACATGATTTGGAATTGGCAGCTGTGGTTTTTTCTTTGTAAATATGGAGACATCATCTATACGGAACCAAATTCCAAATATATACTCACCATAAAAGTCTAACGTATATAGTCACTTTGAAGGAATTAAACATGAGGCAGAGAAGATGGCTAGAATTGATAAAGGATTTTGACTGCACGATCAATTACCATCCCGGGAAAGAAAACAAAGTGGAGGATTCCTTAAGTCAGAAACATCATGCATCATTAATCATGATACATTTGGATCATGATCCCTTGATTAATGATTTGATGAATTTTGGATTAGAAGTTGTTGGTGCAGGGAATACCTATATTTTGTTTCAGGTTTCAGTGCAGTATTTGTTGTCAGAAAGAATTAAGAAAGCACCAATGGAAGACTGTGAGCTACAGAAAAAGGTAGAATTGGTTAAAATGGGTAATTTTATAGAATTTGACATTGATAAAGATTTTGTTTTAAGATTTAGAAAAAGTTTGTGTGTGCCTATTGATTCTCAGATGAAGAAAGATTTGTTGTTCAAAGCTCATAGTTCTCCATTTTCTTTTCTTCCCCGCAGTACTAAGATTTACAGAGACCTTTGGGAGTATTATTGGTGGGATGGAATGAAAAGAGATATTGTTAATTTTACCATGAAATGTTTGATGTGTCAACAGGTTAAAGTATAGTGGTAGTTACCAAAGGGGATGCTTCATCCTTTTCCAGTGCCAGAGTGGAAATGGGAGAATGTACCCATGGACTTTGTGGTGGGACTACCAAGGAATTCTTGAGGCAACAATGTGGTTTGGGTTATTGTTGATCAGATAACAAAGTCTACACATTTTCTTTCTATTCAAGATATAATGAATTTGGATCAGATTTCTCGTTTGTACCTCAAAGAGATTATCAGGTTACATGGAGTTTTTGTTTCCATTGTATCTGACCGAGATCCTAGGTTCACTTCAAAATTTTGGAAGGGACTTCAGAAGTCGTTGGGCACATAGTTAAATTTCAGTACTTCTTTTCATCCTCAATCAGATGGGAATTTGAAACGAATGATTAAAACTTTGGAGGATATTCTTATAGCATGTTCGATGGACTATCAGGGAAGTTGGGATCAACATATTTCTTTAGTCGAGTTTTCTTATAATAATAGTTTTCATTCCAGTATTTAGATGGCACCTTCGAAGGCCTTGTATGGGAAGTGATGTCGGACTACAGCGTTTTGGGATGAGGTCAGTGAAAGAAAGTTGATGGGGCTATAAATAGTTGAAGAAGTGGCTGAAAAAGTGAGTATGATCTAGAAACACGTGAGGTCCGCTCATAGTAGGTAGAAAAGTTATGCAGATTACAGAAGGAAAGACTTCTCTTTCGAGGTAGGTGACAATGTTTTCCTTGAAATCTCTCCTTGGAAAAGTGTGATGCATTTCGGTAAGAAAGGGAAGCTCAGTCCACGATTCATCGGTCCTTTTGAAATCTTGGAGAAAGTTGGAACAGTTTCATACTGCATAGCTTTTCCTCCGAGTTTGTTTCTGGTACACAATGTTTTTCATGTTTTGATGTTGAGAAATAATGTGTGAGATTCATCACCTGTCATGAGCCCAGAAGTAGTTCAACTGGAAGAGAACCTTTCTTATGAAGAGAAACCAGTTCAGATTCCTGATCGAAGGGAACAAGTATTGCAGAATAAGGTAATCCACTAGGTAAAGGTTTTGTGGAGAAACCACATGGTTGAAAAAGCAACATGGGAGTCTGAAAATGCTATGAGGGAAAAGTACCCTTAGTTGTTTAATAAGTAAATAAAATTATGAGGATGCAATTTCAATAAGGTAGGGATAACGTAACACCCCTTGTTTTTTCTAAAAGTAAATATAAATTTATGGAACTTTGTTTTATGTTGATATTTTTAATTAGCCTTTAAAACACAACTTTTCTACTTTTATGTTCTGAATGTCAAGAAACTATCATCTACAATTGTGTTCAGTATGTTATTTGGAGTCTATTAGAACCAACTTGTTTTTTTGGTGAATAGTAACATAACCTTATGAATAGTAATATGAATAGTGATATGACCCTAATGAATAGTAAATTTTATTATTATTTTTTTTATTAAGGCTTTAGGATAACAACATCTTGGTTAATTTTTCATTGTGATAAAGAAGTAGTTGTAGAATTAGAACTGTGAATTTTTGAATTAAGTATACATTTATTTAAAAATTAAATTAATAATATTTGGAAATTATTTTTCAAAAATGGAATCATTTTTGAATTCTACACGTTGGAAAATGGTTAGGGTAAATTTTTGGGATTTTTCTGACATTCAAGAATTTTTTATGAATAGTTAGATACGATAAATGCTAAATACTTGATTTACTGCATCATAGGTCATGCAAGGATGATGTAAGCCCTCTTTGGTCGAACTCACATGCCATTTATACTATTTGGGGTCACATGAATTATGATTATTCATAGTATTGAGAAAAAATATTATAATAATGATTTAAATAATGAAAAATACCCCCTCTCCTTTACTATAAATACCACCTTCACTCCCCTCTTCCTCCCACGCCTCTCAAGCCTTGAGTATTGTGTAATTTCTACCAAATTACCTCCCCAATCTTCTTCCCCACGTCTGAGAGCTTCTGGTCTCACCAAAATAACAAAACCAAATCCCTTAAGGAGGATCTCAAGGAGAAGAGATCAAGAGGTAAACATCCTCTTTTATTTTCTTTCTTTTCTTTCATTCTAGGTTATTCACTTCCATTCCATTTGGCTTATGATGGGATATTTAATTAAATATCCCCCCTTAATTCCCATATTATGTATGAATGATGATATATCCCCTTCCTCTCATCAAAATATTTTTATGAAATTTTAAGTGCCGCCGTTAGGGTGCCGAATTTTTGTGAGAAATTTATCATGTTTTCTTTTATTTTAATATTCCTTTATTTTCATCTTCTTTCCTGACCTCTTATTAACCAAGAGGCATGAACGCTCCATAATCTTGTATATTCTGGATTCTCTCATGTTCATTGAAAATTCATTATCATTATTTTTCTCCTCCCCCACTTATTCAAGGAATTAAAATACTGTCCGTGATGTGTCGAATTACCGACATCGTGGATGATGTGATTTCAATTTTCATTAATTCTTTCAAGTATGTTAATGAAACCATTTATATGGTTGAAAAAGGTTATAATATATGTGTTATGACTCACCCATGGTTCTAGAATTCTTTTTTACTCAAGGTTATAATTTATAAAACAAAATGAGGTTGTTATTATCAAAGAACCCCTAAAATGATGTAAACGAACATCATTAATGTTTTAACTTATGAATCATCCTCATATTAAAAATAAAAATGATAAGTGGTATAAATTATGGTACTGGAAATATGTAAATAATTTATAATTCAAATTCTAGAATTTCACTTCCAATCAAAAAGAACATCCACCATGAACCGATCTTGTAAAACATGTTAAGAACTCGCCCAATAACAGTGCAAGAAGCAAAATATTAACAATTAATGGGTGAAATGATGTTATGAAATGATCATATAAGATGTTTTAAACATTAATATGTTTATTTAAAATATTAATAACACTTTTTTAACCATTATACATGAGGTTTAAACATGTTTGAAGTAAGAAAAACCCTAGGTAAGGGAATTCTTAACCCGATTTCCATTCTTTGGGTTAACCTTCTACTTCATTATTTACGCGCTATTTAAATTGTTTGTGTGATGGGTTATATTTATATTTTATTTCATTATGTGTATTTAATTTATATATACATACTCCATCCACTATATTAAGTATCTCTTCAATTGTATGATATTTATAATGGGCTTTTCTTTAAAAATACGCTTTTTAAATTCAGTTTTACGAAATTCCAGAGTAATGTTAATATGGAATTATTCATGTTGTATGATTATGTTTTGGTTCTTGGGAATTATTTATGATTAAATTTGGTAACTATATCTCCCTCTAATGCATTGGGTATTAGTAAGTTGGAGGTGGGCCGTATGGTTACTCCAAGTGTAATTGTGATGGTTACACAAAGTAAGGTAACCGTGATGGTTACAAATTATAAGGTAGATAAGAATGGTTACAAGATTATGTAAGTAATGCCCCAAGATACCTTTATGATTATATTTATGTTCCCTTGTTTTTTTGGGATCTTGTTTAAATCTCATGTTACAAAAAGTAAGTATATATGGGTGACAAGCATGTCTTTTGAAAATGTTTTATACATTACGAGTATTCATGGAATAATGTGCTCTTTCCTACTTTTTCCTCCCTTACTGGGCTTTTGTGCTCATCACAAGTTTTAAAATGATTTTGAAAAGTTAATGGATGCGTATGACAAAGAATGAAGCCATGATAAATGTTGAATAATTGTCAAGAAGTCATGTTTACGTTTTAATGTTTTGAAAAAAATGGAAATTGTTTTTATGTTATCTACTCTATAATAATGTGTTACGTTATGAATGTATTTTCCCAATTATCAAAAGCTTTAAACTTGAAAAGTTCCTCAATGTAAAAGGAAGTTTTTTCTTGACTAAATTCATGATTATGTATATAATAAGGTCAGGTCCTTTTAAAACTGGATAAACTAATACGATTGAATAAGAATTCACTAAACACCAAAATATAGAAATAAGGTGAAACACATTAATTTTACATATTTCTCCACTCAATTCTAGTGTATTAGGAATACATCAATGATGTGTTGATTATAATAGAATCCACTAAACATCACTATATTTTTTTATTATAATGTTTTAGATACAATCACTATATTCTAGGAACACTAGCATTACTATGATTTTAGAGATAATGCAATGCCTCCCTTAGATCACTTTTGTTAAATGATCATAGTGAACTACTTTGGATGAAGTATGCATTAGTTTATAATATTTAATATTTCCACCACTTTTTATAGAGTGTATTATTTTATTTAAAACATGAAAGCTTAAATTTGATGCTCTAATGTATTCAACAGTCACAAAAATACCCTGCTAATAATTTGTTGTGAAAATACCTGCCCAAAAGTATTTTACATGAAGTAACCACATGGAAGTCAGTTCACAGTATACTAAACTCATTGATCTTGAACTACCTTTCATGGACCACATAATACACCTCATGGGTCTCCCTTCATGAATTTCCATTGTGTGTCACCACATTGTGAACTGTCTTCATAGAATCCTTTTTGTAAACTAACCTATGGTTCTTTTCCAACACCCTTCTTGATAAATCAAGCCACATGGTATGGTCCCCGCAAACTAGATTCATACGTTTTTTCTCATTAACATACATTACAGACTCCTATTAGTATAAAAACGCTGTGAATCGATCCTTCCATACTCAAAATTTGGATCCAACATCATGTATGATTTTGTCCTTAGTAGGTCTTCCAATTACCCAATGAATCTTCATTAACTATTTTATCAATGATAAATGAAAGGATTAGTAAGGTATTTATATGAAAATACAATTAGATATTTCAATAATACATAAAATTAATGTTCAACCCCTATAAATTACCCTTTTTACTCCCTTTGAGGTGTTCCCACCATGAACCAACCTTGTAGACTACCTACTCCACTTCACAGATAACCACACCATAACACACATCATAGATCACACACTTGCATTATGGTCAAAAAAATTCACAACTCTAGCACTATAAACTCCCATTAATGAAGTATTCAATTAAAAACACATATCTATTTCATAGTGATTCCATGAATCGTCACATTATTTCTTTGTGGTATGTTTTTTAATGGTGGATTTCTTTAGACTACCGCATACTCACCTCATAAACTCTTATTACGATCCACATAATTAACCATGTAGGTCATGAACTTGATTACATGTTCCATGTACATAACCATGCATGTCATGTAATTGACCACATAGGTTGCATACTTTACCACACTAGCCACGTACTTGACAACAAAAGCTACATACTTGACCGTACATGCTACATTATTGACCACATAGGTTTTATAAAAACTATATAAAATTCCCTCCCTCACCTTAAAACCTTCATGGATCATCATGAGAAACTATATATTTTCATATCCTTAAAATTGGAACACTCTAGAAAATAAATACAATCATTAAAGACTTATGGCCTTCCTTATTTTATAAAAAATACCCCTTAGTGTTAAAACTTATTGATAAATCCATAAAGTATTGGAAAAAAACTACACACCATCAATCACTAATATTTGTTGGGAAAAAATCCTTCAAGGCAACATTGCAGTATTTTTGGGTTGATTGTTTTTGTTGACAATGTAGGTTTCCATGGAGAACTGTCATGTTCCAGAGAAGTTGTTGATAATCCATGTTGACAAAGAATGATGACAAAACAATGGAGGATCTGGAGGCGGTACAAAAGAGCAGTACAAGGTGGCGTCGTTTTCCAATGTTTGCCAAATTTTTGGGGTCCAAAATTTGGAGTTTGTTGAGAATCGCGGAAAGTGGATATCCTTGAAGATCTCATCAAAATATGGTAAAGTCATGAATTTCACAAAGATAGGATTCATGGTTTGGAATTCGAAAAGTCCAGAAGAATGTTGACGGTGTTGATCCGTGATTACGACGAACTTCGCATACAGGAGAGTTTAAGCGCATCACAGTGGTGAAGGGATTTTTGAGGGAGCTTCTCGGCGACAGCGCAAAGTAAGTGACAGAACACTCTGCGATTATGTCAAGCTCTGCGATCAGAAAATTTCCGTGGTGCTTCGCGATTTTGAGAGAATTCTGGTGGAAATTTCGAAGCTTCGCGATTGGTGATGACGTGGAGCTGACTTCACGCATAAGGGTCGAGTTTCGGTGGAATCGCCTATAAATAGAGGTCGACCCCCTCAGGAGATGTAGAGAGAGATTTCAAAGAAAATCATTTGCTCTCGTTTTGCGAAGGTGGTTTGCGAAGGCAGGGTGCTTCACGAAAGAGAGGTGCTTCGCAGCGGCTAATCTAGCTCCAAGAAAGGAAGTGCACTTCGCGAGGCCTCGTGCTCTAAGGAGTGTGATTCATGAAGAGGTAGGAGCTCCATGACCACCTTATCATTGCAAAGGCTTGAGCTTCATGAGAGTGCTTTGTGAGAGAGCTTCGCGAAAAGGCAAGAGCTTCACGAAGGCTTGTTTGAGCTTCGCGAAATTGGGAGCCTCGTGAAGTAGGGTGCTTTGTGAAGGTGTTTCCAAAGGTAGTTGCCTAGTGTTCAAAGGAAAAGGGACATATCAGTGGATGAAAGTTGGACTTTAACAAAGCATATATCTACATTTGAGGATGTGTGCATTCATGAAAATTAAGAGACCTATAGGTCTATAAACTGTGAGTCGATACCTTCCAAGTGTAGTGAGAAAAGGAAGAGGAATAAGGTAATCCTTTCTACCGGCAGTGATCAGGAGAGAGAGAAACATGGAGTGACCCTTGGGAAAGCAGTGAGCTAACCCTAAACCTTGTATAGGTAGTGAGCCTGGGCATAGAAGTGATCTAGACTGAACCTTGTAAAACAGTAGAGTGCTCATAGTGGATTTGGTACATCGGCACATCGCCGGTGTATACTCCTTGGACGTAGCCCAGTGATGGCAAACCAAGTAAAAATTGTTGTGTCCTACACATGCTTTAGTTTCTGCTTATACTTTTCTGCAGGAAAGAGAGAGAAGAAATTCTTGCTTAATAGTGAGACAAGATCTATTGGGGCAGTTGTTTTAATCTATCATACCCTGATTCACCCCCGCTCTCAGGGTATCTAACCTAGTGGACCTAATAATAAGGAACACCATAGTGCCAACATTATCCCCCTTTTGTTTAGATAGAACCCCAAAGTGAAATTCCAATACACACACATTCTTCACACCATTCGGATAACAAAAAAACACTGATGTATCACCCTAGGTCTATGTGGGCATTGTTTAGTGTAGAAAACTAGATATCAAGAGATAATTCTTTTCCTCATTACATTACTCATTCTAGAAACTCATGAAGAATTTCCCACGATGACAAGATTTTATGGAATTTTAGTATTCATTATTATAATTTAAATATTATCCTAAAGAAAAAGGGTCATATGAGCTTCTTTCAGTTAAACACACCCTATAGAATGTATCTCCCCCTAAATCCTTCCCAATTAACAAAAATTTTGAAATAGTTAAATACATAAGGAGAAGGTTATATTCAAGCATCCTTAAGATGAGGGATGTGGTTGAATATTTAGGTAAAACTAAACCTTCTGAAACACATTAGTATCCAATTTTTAGTCACAATATTCTTCACTTAATTAATAGTTACAATATACTATAGTTTAATTTGTTCTTATTTTACCTTTTCATTAATAATGTGACACCATATTTTTATGTGTTTAGAATGAGAGTACTGGAAAATTTTCTTTGTGGACTCAATCATTCAATTTTTTCATAATATATCATCATAGGATTATTCATAATTTTCACCAATATATTCTAATGGTTGCTCCATCCATAGGATTTGAGTGCATTCCTTTATCACAAAGATATTTTTATTTTCTTTTTTAGAACTCATTGATATACATTACTTCATCTAACTCATCCATACAATATATTTACTTTGTGTAAGTAACATTTATCAACTTATAGATTTTTAGACTACCACATCTATATCCCAATTCATATCATAAAATGTAGATAATTCATGATATTTTCCTACATATAAGAACAAGACATAACTGAGTGTACCATGGATGTACCTAATGATTCATTTAACAACTATGTGATTCTCTTATTTTGGGTAACTCTGCAAATGAGCCACTAAACATGTTATAAATATGATATTCAGTTGTCTTTCAATCAAATAATATATGATTATAATAATCCTCTTGTAGAAGATAGGATCCACTAATTTACCATCCTCTTGTTTCCAAAGCTTTTTCAAAACCACAATTAGAGTTGATATTTGTTTGGAACCACACATGTTGAACTTATTTAGTAGCTCTCTGGAACACTTCTCCTAAGATATAAAGGTGTATTAATTGATTTATATCACATGTAGACCATAAAAATACATGATTTCTTCAATTAAGGTTATTTAGAATTATTATTTTATGTTGTTGGAAAAATCTTCCCTAGAATTATACTTGATTTTTTAATAGACAATTACATCCCCATATACAAGGACAATAAACTGCTCTTCCTTGGATGTCTCTATATACAAATTATGATTGACACCATTAATATTGAATTTCATATTCTTTAAATATGAATCCAACCAAGAAAAATATATTCATGGTGCTTGTTTTAGACCATGTAGATCCCTCTCTAATTTATAAATATCTATTTCATCATTTCTCATATAAAATACAACTATTTTTTCAATAATAAAATTTTCATTGTTAATTATATTTAATAATTCTACTTTGACAATCATCTAATAAACTATGTAACCTACTCAAATATACATATAAAAAATCCTAATTGACTCTAGTAATAATACTAGAGAAAACATGTCTACAATGTTAATGCCTTCAATTTGTGCTTAGCATTTATAATCTAAGTGATACTTATTTATGATTATGTTAGAAATCTTATGAAATTATCTATATAAGATCCCCTTTATTCCAATAAAATTATGATTATATATCATTTTAACAACATCCCATAACATATTTTTATCAATATGATATAATTATTCATTCATATCCTTAACCGATCATTCATCATTCACTACTTCATCAAATGAGGTTGGTTCTACTATTGAGAGTAGAGCCTCATGATCAACATTTATCATTCCCCTTATCTATTTTTATGTATATTTCTCTATAATTATATTTAATATATATAAATCAATTATAGTTTTTCGTATTTGAGAAAAAATTAATCTTCTGTAGAAACTAAATCATCTTCTGACTCAACCTCACAGGGTTCATTATCCAAAAAATTATATACAAATTTCATACTGCACTAACATCATTTTCATCCTATTCTTCTTCATATAATACATTGGTATTTGTGCCTCTATAGTTCTTCACGAATTTCTACTAAATTAATTTGATTTCACTAATCTCCAAAATTTTACTCAAACTATTTTTATATCATTTATAGTCCATACTATTTATTGAGTACATTAAAAATACTCCATTATCTTTGGAATCACCATGAATTCCTTAATTTTCTTCTCTTTTCAGATGATACACTTAATTCCAAATATATGAATGTGTTTAAATTAATTCTTACTTCCACATTAGGATGGTATATCATATATTATACAATCTCTTTATAATAGTGGCGAAAAATGCCACCTTTAATGATGAATGTTTTGGAAAAACGTTTCACTATTTTAATTCTTCGTTCAATAACATTAGTTTGTAGTGGAGTTCTCATGGATGAAACATTATACTTTATTCCATGTTTCTCAACATAGTTATCAAACTAAATAGAGGAATTAAATATTCCATTATTATACTCTTATATCATAATTTTGAATTTAGTCTCATTGTCTGCCCTTCTTAGATACCACTTCATGCATCCCATGAGCTATCTGTTTGTTTTAATAAACATGGAATAGTATATTATGTGAAAATCTTTGATAAGAAGAATGAAGTATCATTATCCATATGTTCTAGATATCACTACTAAAATCTTTACCTGTACCCATAGTTCAAAACCAAGGGTATAACCTATAAAACTATTGGTATAGGCTATACCCACAGTTCTTTGAAACATGGGTTCTTAAGCCATTGAGATAGACCGATACCCACAGTTTCAGAAAAACATGGGTATAAGACACCTATACTGATGGTACATAAACCATTGGTGTAGGAAATTTCAATGGAAATGCCTATACCAATAGTTTGGTCAATTCGAGGGTATAGGTAATTTATTAAAAAAATTCTGCTAAGATTTGATCCCAACACCTTCTACATACACTCTAATGGCTTTACCATTATCCTATAAAAATATTTTATTTTTATATTCATATATATATATTTATATATATAATTGTATTTATATTAACATAATTATAATAATTATTATGGTTATGAAAAAATAAAGGGTCAACCTTTACCCATGGTTTGGTCAAACCATAGGTATATGTCCTTTATTAAAAAAATCATCCTCTAGAAAGTGATCCCAACACCTTCTTCCTATAATCCCACAATTTTACCACTATATTATAACACCCCCCTCCAATGGCCCAAAGGCCTTAAATTTTTTATTATTTAAACTAGAAACCCCCCTTTTTAGGTAATACGGTGGAAAACCCCTAACATACATCATAAACTTAAGACAATCATGATCCAAAGGTCAAGCAAGACAAACCAAAATGACAATGTGGAGCTACCCCTTCCCAGCATATAACCATGATAGATATCTCCACCAAATTGTGGATGGCCGGCGAACAAGTATCTTGTGTCAAAGCACAGGTCAGATCTGATGGCTGATGCCATACCCTCTAAAACATCCAAATATGAAAAGCACTGCAGCAGTGAACAAAAAACTCAAGAACCTCTTATGGGGCCTGATCTGCATGGAGTTTGGGTGCATAACCAAACCAAAAGACCACCCAAGACCAAACCTTTCCACCCTTCCACAATCACAGATCCAAGGATCCAAGACCTACTTCCCTCTACAGACACCCCCTCCACTGCAGCTTCACAAGTTGGAAAGAAAAGTCAAAAGGCGCGAGATCAAACCATAGGCACCTAGGACTAGATGTCCCAACCCCATGATGAGGTAACTCAACCAATGAAGTAATCTGGGTCATCCTGAAATAGAAACTTCGCTCGGGGTATGGATCTCCTCCAATCAGAACCATATACAAACCTCATCAGGATCTAAAACTAGCCTCACGATGATGAAGAACCATTGGAAGGGAAGATAAGATCCGCCGACATCAATACAAATCAAAACAAGAACCACCCAAATGAAAAATCACAACATACCCAAATGAGACCGGAAAACCACAAACTGAAACCAATGATCCACACCTCCACCTCTGGAACACGCAGATCTGGGTGAGTAGTACCGGAACTGCTGAAGACCACCTTGTCACACTGGACGAGCTGAGAGACCCTGATGCAGATGATCCACGTCGTTAGAAGCGATGGTGAAATTCACCACCGCTGAGCCATGTTGTCTTCAGAAGAGGCGATCTGCACTGAGAAGCCACTAAATAATCGTTGATAGTCATAGACGTCAAGCCCCACTGAGATGCCGAGCATGAAAACTGGAATTGCGACGTTGGCCTCTCCAATCCAAAACTTGATGGAGCCACTGAGAATGGACCTGGCCAAAGCGTGAAGGGGAATCAACCCAAGAAGAAACCCTAGGCAGCGCAGGGTTAGAGAAGATGTTTCTCCGAGGCCTATATCATAAAACTTTTTATGTTTTTATATTAATATATATATATATATATATATTTATTTATAAAAATTTATTTATAAAATTTATTTTTATTATTTTGAAAAAATTGGCCCAGCCAATACCAAAAGTTTTCCCAAATAGTCGGTATAGGTTCCCAAAACAATTTCTTATACCCCTTGTTTTTTCAAACAATGAGTATATGTTCTTCTAAGGATTTTTCCTCATAAAAACTATTTCTACAATTAAAAAAACCCATGGGTACAAGGGTGACCTACACCCAGTTTTTTTTGAGAAAAATTGGTAAAGGTCCTTCCCACAAACATTTTTCCCCACAAAACCTATACACATGATCTCCAAAAATCGTGAGTATAGGGGTAACCTATACCCATAGTTTTTGGAGAATTGTGGGTATCGATACATCTAGTGAAATAATTTTTCCACATTACTGCATGGGTGACCTATAACCATGATTTTTTTTCAAACCCTAGGAATAAACTTTATTTCCATTAGTGTATATTCATTGAACCATATATGTGTTTGTGGGGTATATCAAGTAGATAGGTTTCCCTCTTGATATTTTCCTAATAAATATTCCACACCATTTTTCCCCATATACAAGTATCACATGTATTTTCACAGTCTCTATTATTATATGGTATTCCACTATAGATATTATCTTGGATATGTTATCCATGATTTGTTTTCTGAATTTTTCATAACCAATGAATCCATAAGTTTTTTTTCTTCATCTACCGTAAGCGGACATGTATTTTCATGACTTTTTACCTGGTATAGATTAAAATTACTTCTATTTCCTCACATAATATATTTTACATTAATTAATTCAATCAAAACCCCTTTTTGAATAAATATAACCTCAAGAACACATTCAAAAAGTTGAATCACACATAATGGATCTTTTCATACACATCTATAAAGAGAACTTTAGTTTTATTTATCTCAGCATCTACTAAAGGGGTATTTCCAATTACCATGATATTGAATACACCATAATTATGAAAATGAATGGTTCTATAAAATCTAAATTAATTTTTTTAATAGATTCATATTTCTTTTCATTTATGATGGACACCCTCTATCAAGAATCTAGTTGTTTCTATACATTGTTTGGATTAAAGAGCAATTCATACTAAATTTTATTTCTCAATATTCTTCCCTTCCTTCAATGAGATAAGTGGTTGATTAGAGTAAAAAAAGGACTCCCCATTTTCAAGTTAGAATGCATAGTAAGATATTACTCATCATATTATTCTAATGGATAGTACATATTTTTCTGAATATCTTTTGTTGGATATCCTGGATTCATTTTTAAAAAAATTTGCAGTCTTTATTTTCACTTCCTATTTTCTTATATTCGCAAAATTTAATACCAAAGATAGCAAATTTAAAATATTACTCATAGAAAATATTTTCACCATTTTATGAAGGATATGACCTTATTCTCGTTTTCTGGATACCAAGAGCTTAGACATTCAAATTTCTCCTTGAATCATCATTATATATCATAGTGTAGCCAAGGTATCTATGAAATTGACACTTAATAAGATGAATAATATTATCTATTTCCTTCCACCACAATTACATAACCTAAATATATTTCCTCAGTTGATGGAATGTATCTGAAAATTCTAGATTATTTTTAGTACACTAATTTACTTTTCTTATAGTGATCATTGTTTGAAATTCCAGTAACATAGTTATGAATCCATAATTACTAAACTTCCACATTCCCTTATTCATATTTCTAGATGTTTCTACTTTTTATGTCTTTATATAGTATCTAATTCCAATTTTCCATACCAATATCGATCTATATTCATACAATATTAAATTGACACAATCATGACCTTGTTTTAACATTTCAATCAATTCATCATCTATGACCGTCCAGGAGTATAAATTATTTTGTGAATAACTAGAATTTATAGTTGGTTCATGTTTCATTCTCAATTAAACAATAAATTTATCAAGGTAATAGACATTTTAAACTCTATCATTTAGGCTCACATTATGGTCATCGATCACCTTAGTCTGTTCTTCAATATTCAGCATGAAACTCAATAATTCCTTTCACTTCTCCTAGAAAAAAATGATTATCTAATACTTTTATAGTCATTAAATATATGTTTCTATATGATCCATATATTTTAAGGATTATTTTAATATCCGATTAGTCTTTTTATTTTTCTTACTTTTATTATAAATCTCTTCAAGATCTCCATCATCTTCCACCTTGATATCATTATCTCTTTCAGTTTCATCGTCTTTGTCAAGTTTAGGATATCCCTTTTCAATAGTCACCATCATGAAATCAACTTTATCATCTTTTAATTTTGTTTCTAATTTATTACAATAGTTTTCACTATTATTTTATTCTTTTATCACAAATCCCTTTTTATGAAATTTAATTCCGTATGAAATCCCAATTTTGGAGTAACTTCTATGAGGAAATCTTTGTCATAGATTCAGCGTAACTTCTGATTCAGTTTTTTCCACATAAAATCTTATTGGGGACATTTTTATAATTTGAGAAACATTACTACACTATAAACAATCTAAGGATATATTCCCTTTAAATACAACCTTTTATTTCTTTAATTATTTTAATACAAGTGGGGGATATTTATCTTCCACATCCTCTTTATCATTATATCATTTATAAATATTAAGATTCAATATGGCATTAAATTACATATCCTTTCATATATTAATTGATTTCTATTCTAAATTAACCTATGTCGCATAAGACACCAATACAAATAACTGATCAAATAGAGAGATCTAGAAAGAATAACTATCTTTTAGTACTGATACATTTTTATTGTACATAAGTGGAAACCATCACTAAAATATACAAAAAAATATCAATATATTTTATATACTCTCTAATTTCATGAATATATCTAAAAATTTTATAGATTTTTTTTGAAATAGATATCATAATTTTCATATGAAAGTAATTTCAAAATACCACATATGTTATAGAGGGATGATTACTTGGCCTCCTTCACCATACCCTCAAATTTATATATATTGTAAAATTTCTCCCACATGGCCTTTCCACTCATGAAACTTATCAATTTCATATAGATATAATATGATATAGAACAATATAAATATTTTTATGCTTTTTCAATAATATCCATCAATTTATTATCATGTTTAGTTGTGTACCACCCTATCACATCACTGACTTCCATCCCATGTAATATAGCATAATTTACACCAAACCTGAGATATTAATGACTTGATATCTTTATGTTCATATATATCTAGTAGTTTCTTTCATAAAATATAGAAACTCCTTTAGTATTTACTTGATTTTCTAAATAAAAGAATTTATGATGACAAATTAGACACCTAAAACCTACAGTCTAATACCACATGGTACACCTCTGGATACCCTAAAAGGGGAGGGGTGAATCTTAGTGTTAATTTTTTCTGACTTATAGGATCTATGTAGGTAAGAAATCATTAAACCTTCATGATAGAATTAAAATTTCCCAAACACACAAATGTAGAAATAAAGGGAAATGAGGATATTTTACATGGTTCAACAATAATAGATTTTCCAAGGAGAATACACCAATAATGTGTTGGTCATAAAATAATCCCCTAAGATTAACATGATTTCATGGATTATAAATTTTCTCCCATGATTAGTCCTGAAAAGGAAAATCGCCTTTACAATGAGTTTGGGGCAGTGCAATGCATCCCTCAGATCAAATCTATGGACTCTTCTTTTCCCACGACTCATAATGAATTCTACCTCATTTTATCTACTTAATGGTTGATACATTATTTTCATTAGTGTATACATTGATTTATATTACAGTAGCCTAAATTTAATGCTATAATATATTCCATAATATCCAAAATATCCAAATGAGTTTTTTTTGTGAAAATATATACCTTAAATAGTATTTTATGAAGTAACCACATGGAACTTTGTTCTACATGTACTAAATTCATAGACCATGTAATTACCCTCATAGACCATGTACTAAACTTCGTAGAGCTCCCTCACACACTGGATTCTCATAACTCCACCTCGTTAAATATCATAATAGATTCATACTCATAAATAAACCTCTTGTTTTTTATTAACATCCTTGATGCTAAATCCTTATTTTTGAACTAAAATCATGGTATGATATCTATGTACTGGATTTGACAATTTTTTCTCCAAAACTGACATCATAGACTCCTCTTTATGCATTGAATTCGTGAACCAATATCTATATACTGACTACACATATCTATATACATGGAAAATAATGGCCTTGAATAATCTTCTGATTACATAAAAGATATTCCTAAACCTTTTTATTGGTGAATAATTAATTGATTAGTTAGGTATTCATAGTAAAATCACATAATATATTTCAAAAATCCTTGAAATTACTATTCAAACCCTACAAATATCCCTTCAAGTACTCTCTTCATTGTGTTTACACCATGAACCAACCCTATAAACCTCATACTTCACTGTTTGGATGACATCATGAGCTCCCACTTCACCAATTTCGTACTTCCATTATAGTGAAACAAATTCAGCCTTTTTATCACTAGAAACATCCTATCATAAACCATTCAAAGAAAACTACATGATACCTTCATGGTAGTTGCAATAATATCTTCCTTCTAACCACATTGTATATTTGTGATCATAAACTTCTTCATGAAAATATATACTCACCTCAAAAGATTATATCACATGATGAGTAGTTAACCTCATGTGTTGCATACTTGACCATGAAATCCACACAGTTAACCAAGTGAGCCTTGTAAAAACTATGTGAGCATCCTTCCCTTACCTCAAAACCATTACATAAATATACAAGAACGTCTATATTTTCATATCTAAAAAATTTAGAAAACACTAGAAAATAATTCAATTTAAAAAAGTCCTATGTTCTTCGTTCTTATATATAAAACCACCCTAAGTGTTCAAACTCAACTATCAACATATACAAGATTAACAAAAACAAAACACACTATCAGTCATAAACATGGATAACTATGGCTCAAATAAAATCCCTATTGAGGGAAATATTTTCACTCAAAAGTAGTAGTAGGTTCAATAACTGGAACCAAGCTATCCAATTTCAACATTAAAAATTCATTGAATAAACACATCAAAAGGTACATGTTATTCTCTAAGAACTTATTTTAAAGAACATTGGTAGTAAGAAGATCTGTCTTAGAGGACATCTTTTATCAATATGACTGGATTTAAGTTCAAGTACCCTTGACTTCGTATAAAATAAAAGTTTGAAAGTAGTAGAATATACATTATAATATAATTGATCAACATAATAATAATATAAAATTATAAAGAGAAAAAATAATATATTTTATAATTAATCCTCCAATATGAAAAATAATTTTATATAAAACTAGAAAAACAATATAACTGAATAACTCAAACCGTTGAGATAATAAGAAAATACTCGATTATAGGTTTTTAGTTGTTTATTATATATCTCATATATCATTAATTCCAAAAATCTTGGTCTAATTTATATATGATTGCATGATAAAAATCAATGGTAATGTTTTAGATATTCTTGTTTAGTTACAATTATATCAAAAAAAATTATATTCTGATGAATGAATTTAGCATGAATTGAATATTCTATAAAAATTATGAAAATCATTCAATTCCCCAGAATATATAATTGTAACTTATTATCTACTCAAAAATATCAAAAAAATTAAATAATCTCAAATTCAAATTAAAATGTATTGTCATTTTCAAAACAAGGATACATAAGAGTCATTTGACTCAATAAGGTCGTATTTCCTAGTCTGAGAATCTCATATAGATTTAAGTCATATTCATAAAAACCATCCCAGAAATAATACTAGTTACCCTTATTATGAAAAGTGATTGATTGATACTATGAATCAGTGTGAAAATATGTATGTATTAGAGGTTCTATATCTATATGAATGATAGTCTCTTGAAGTTCCTAGTAATCTAGTGTGGTCACATAAAGAGGGGTAGTGAATTAGTGGGTGCTAATTTTTACTAAATTCGCTTCTCTTTACTTAATTTAAACCTATACACCTATTATGATGGATTAATATCATATGAATAGACCAAAAAATTCACAGAAAATGAAATAAATACATAAAAATATCATAATGAAAGATATTTTTACTAGGTTATACCTTTAATAAGGGTGAATATTTCTTTACTATATTTCAGTTAGGTTTGAGACATAAGTTTTTCCACTGATAATATTAATGTTATTAAAATAAGGTGAGAAGGAATTATCCTTAACTCAGAACATATATTGGATGGGAAGGTGTCATCCTTAACCCTTGGGAAGGTATGATCCTTGAGACAATGATATAACCCGATTGTAGTCTCCTAATTTTGATTATACTGGATAACTATAGTAGATAATGTTCCCCCTCTAACTCTTATGAAAAAAATATTCATATTTTAATTAGGATGTATTTTCATAAATAGACAGTTCTTCTTCTTCAATACTAGGTATTCGACTTCCAATGAATAAACAACATTAAATAAATGCTTGTACTCCTTGTTATACTAATCTTTAGATTGACCAAATCAATAATAAAAATATTTCTTCATGTTATATCCTTTCTCATTTTTTTTAATTGGCATTTTTTCTGAACCTATTACCATACTCTCTTCATATAAGTTAGGTCTACTTTCATATTGAATTTTATTCTAAATATTTTATTATATAGAAGATAGAGACTTTCAATACGACATCCTTACTCAACTTGATAGATCTTTCAAACAATGAATGAACGACTTACTTCTTCCTCGACTTCAAGTGGTCTTCTCGAACATTTAAGTTGAAATCACTACATTGACTTACAATACTCTTTTGAAACATGAAATTTTGAGCAGTTATTTGACTCAATGATCTTATAAAACTCATAGGTCATATTTTCTATCACCTCGGTATATTTTTATCATCACATAATCTCTTTTAAATGATCTTCCTTCCATTTTACCCAGCATAGAAAGTTGAAACATCTATGAAATGAAGAAGTGTAGGATATGAGAATTTAATACATTAAATTTTATATGTTTTCAATTATAGGATATTCATCTTTTAAACATTTTTTAAAAATAATATTCACCCAAAATACTTCTCATTTAGTCCTAGGTCAATATTTTAACATTTACATGTATATATTCAGGATTTATCTTTTTGAATTTTCAACTTAAATCCTTGAAAATCATTTCAGTATAGTTTATCTTTCAACATCAGTTTTAATGATTTATAAAAACAAGAATATATTATCAAAATCATAAACACGAACAAGTAGTATAATTTTTTCTCATCAACCATTAAAAAATTTCATTAGTTCTAAATGAGTCTTTCTCAATAATATTTTGATATGATATGATGGTTTCTTACCTCTCGACCACTTGGTTTCAAGATCAAATGAATTTCAAAACTACCAACATTTCTGGAATGAGTACATATATCACTTTTGGGACATCATCTAATGAATTTTTTAAACATAATTTCCCATGTACTCTAGATATAAAACCACACATGGTTGAATTAAAGGTTGGTTTCTATTCGTCCATCTTTCAAGAAACACAAATAGATTAGTTGATGGTTTGGAGGAAAGTTTGGGACTTCAGCCTAGGAGGGAGTGTTATGTCTGCCTAGATGTGTGAATACTAGGTTTTCCAAGCCTATTAATATTTTAAAAATGATATAGAAGATGTTGGAATTAATGATTCCATGTGTTTAGGGAAAAATTATGTGAACAATAATGACGAGTTTGTTCTAGAGTTATTGATCCGATGGAGTCAATAGAAAAATTATTTCCATTTGACGCATGGAGAAGTTGGGGATAATTTTGTGGGTTATTAACATGATATATGAGGTTATAATCCTCAAATATATGTATAACAAATTATTCCCTATGAGATAGATGTGGGTTTAAACTAACTTGATTCTAGCTTTAGACCATGAGATACTGAAAATAAATCTAGATATTAAGAAGTCATACCCCCCCCCCCCCACTTAATAGGGGATATTCATCCCAAGTCATGTATGGACTATTTCTTGAGGAATAAGGGGAGATCCCCACTTGAAATAGTTTAATTAGTTTTCCTAATTTAGTAAAGAGAAGAATACCTGACACCTTATGGATGATGTATGAAAGTGGATAATTTGATAAATGAGGATATAAAATCAAGCCCAACATCCAGTTAAGACACTTCTTGATGAATTTATAAACATGTGTATTTGCATGTATTTATTGCTCTTCCATGATTCCATGGGTGGAATATTGCTAGGAACATTCTTTGTAGTGGCCAAGATGGTGGAGAAAATGTTTTTGGGGTTGGACACCCCCATTTTGTAAATAATACATAGGATCCTATTGCATTCTCATATGGGGAAAGCTCCTTTTAGAACTATGAGATTGTTCCAGGGTTTGTGCAGATGGATTGTAGTGCACTTCATAACTTACTATGTCTAAAGAGGGATCGACATCCTCAGGGGAGGGTTCTGATCAAATGTCCAAGATGTATCTGGTATAAATATTGTATCTTTGAAAACCCACAAAATACAAACAAGGGTGATCTTATTTAAGGTGTTCAACTTATTTCCCCATGGGAATCTACCCACATGGAGATTTACTGATGATGGGATGGACAACATTGAGATCAGGTCATACATTATGGACTACAAGGATAGGGTGTTGGTGATAATGATTTATGTTGAGATTACATATGAGGCTCCTTCTCCTTACCAGTTTTTATGCCACTTCAAGTTCCTGCAACAAATAACTATACCCCCTTGAAAATCAGATTAGAAAATAATCTTATGGTATCTCAATAGCTATGGTTTCTCATGACCCTAGAGTTAATGATGGTAGTTATCAACCTACCTCCATTAAATGAAACCAGTTGTTTAAACTTCTGGTATGTTGAGGCCTATATTGTATCATACCCTAAAGGGGTATTATCTAAAGTTGTTCCTCATGTTGGGATGGAGAGGCAGAGAAGGAAGGCATTTCAACTCATTTAGAGGCATTTTTGTCCATGTTAGAGGGTGAGGATGACAATGTTCCCACCTAATCCAAATGACATTGTGAAAGGTTTAATCCACTGGTCAGAATTTAAATGGCTACACCAACTGAGATGAATCCTAAGAGTTATAGTCATCTTTTCCAAGAAAAAACTCTATTTCATTTTAATATATGTCATCTATGATGGAGAGGGTTGGTAAAACCATGAAATACAAAGCTTTAAGATCATCTTAAAAACATGACAAGATTTATTTGGAATTCATACGACTAGAGGAAGTCCAATTTTGGCTGGACATGTCTTCTGATGATGAAATCATATTATATTTTCTTCACTATTAGATATAGATTCTAGAGATAGTTGAAACCCTAGAACCATTCAATCATCTTGTTTTGGGAAATCCCATTGAGGTGAGGATTTATATCTGGGAGTTATAGATGCTTATCTATGAAACTAATGACTGGATTTTTACAATGATATGGGAGAAGGATATGGTGAATAGGGTAAGGTTGAATGGGATGACCACCCCTCTTTTGAATAATTTCTTGAGAATTTCTAACATGAAGATGTAAGTTATTTTTCATTCCTATCATTTCAATTCATCTCTCCTCAATCAATGTATGGTTGTTAAAGTTGAATATCATCCTATTTTGTAGTGGAATAAGGGAAAATAACTGAGGACCCATCTCTAAAATATGACTCAACTGACATCCTAATTGGGGAAGATAAATCAACCCCTAAATCAGGAGAGATATCCCCATGGAAGAAATAAATGGATGAAAATATTATAAGATAATTTCTGTTGACACATGTAATACATTTTTTGTGTGGATGTTGATGTTAGACCTTGATTCTTGCTCAAATTTACCCAAGAGATGAAGGTAGAATGGTCCTTGTAGTCTAGCTTGGGTTATCGAATCCACAGAGACCTAAGAAGTAACCTATAGACACGCACATTCTAAGGATTGTTTTTGGCTATTAAGTGGACAAATTTGGGTTGATTTTAGATGGGTTTAAGTGAACTCTAAGAGACTTAAATGAATTCAAATTAAAAGAATGAGTTGATCCTAGGTTATCACTCGGGGTGAATTGGACGTATTTCCTTTTTAATGATTTCAATTTCTTATATTTGAGATGGGTTCATTTAAGGAGATGAAAAAACATCATCACTTATTGGTTTAATGCCTACACCATTTAATACTGATCACCTATACACTTTAATGATCAAATTTTTGAGCACTTCAAGGTAAAGGTTCGTATTAGCACTTGAAGTGTGTGGCCTTAAATTCAACAAGGACGATGGAGTTTAAAAATCGTCAAATAAAAATCTCAATTAAAGATGTTATTATACATTAATGAAGTGATAAATAACATCCAATCCACCCCCTTGCTACTCCATTGGATCAAAACATATGTGGGTTATACCTCCAATGATTCTATGGTTTCAATGGAAGCGGAAAGTAGACTCATGAGGGAGGAAATGGAGAAGTAAAAAAACGCAATAAAATAACAATCACTCCACCGTTGTGTGATAATCTCACAAGGTTTGGTATGAAAAACATCACACCTTGAACCAAAGGTATCAAAGTGATAAGTAGAAGACTAGAATAATAATAGAAGAAGAAATTTTATTAATAAACAAGGATGAATTAAAACAACTTACATGTGAAGGAAGAACATTACAAAGAGAAATTGGCAGCATAACATTAAGATGAAAACAAGCTCAAATATCCTCAACTTATCCACCACCACTGACTTAAATAGTCATTTTGGAAGCCTTGGGTCGAGCCTACAACAGTACAAAGCATCCCAATTGATTACGGTAGGCCTAGGGTGGTGGAAAGCTTGTAGAACTTAGACTTTTCCACATTTGACCCGAGGTGGCACCCAGCCTTCATCCACCGAACATACGCGCTTTTATGTCATTCTAGATGGCCGAATCAGAGTGGGAGATAGAAGAATAAAATGGAGCCCCAGCTGTCTTATAACCTCCTGTAAATTGTAATCCCAAAAGGAGTTATGGTTGTCGAGATATGGTTTAATTGGTGGGCTATTTTTCTGGGCCGCAGAATCTGGCCCAGAATTTTATCTCTAACTTGGGCCGCCTAAATGACCACCATGGAGGCCTAATTAGCATTATCTCATGAAGGATGATTTGTTCCTATACATGGATTCTAGCATCCCACGAAATTTGGTATTAGTTGGACCTGTATTATGGGCCCCATAGTCTCATCAGTGGGCTGGTGTCCAATCTGCTTTCTCTAGAATTGCTTCCTTTGATCACAAAATATCCCCATCTTCTTCCATGAATTCTCCATTGATCCATGAATGAAAAATGTTCATATTGGAGTGTAGATAAATTTACAAAAATATCAAGTTAAAATATGTATAATCATATTAAATCATTGGGTACTTCAAATGATGTTAAAAAATGTACCACATTATAGTTTATTTTAAGAAGGTATTACAATCATAATGTGAAATGATGTTCAAAGTGTAAAATTCACTAAAATGGTGTTTATGAATAATAAAGAACATGAATATTATATATATTAACAATGGATATTATCCTCATTTAGTGGCTAATCACACCCCCCAACTTGAGTTTTGCTAGTCCCAAGCAAAATATATTTCAACAATATGAAATTCGAATTCCCTTTTCCAAAAACATTTTAATACACAATAACCACCAAAAAACCTTATATCAAAAAATCATGAAACCCATCAAAATATTTTAATACAAGATAGTTTCATAAGAAGATCCCAATCCCAAGCCCATTCCTTTGTTCAAATTCATTGCCATATTTCATCCAATATCAATTAAGTATGAGGATGTGTTCTGCATCACAATAGACATGGGGGTTCATCTTTATTCAAGGGGGAAATTACGGAAGCGCTAGGTGGAATAAAATTTCAATATTAAGATGAGTATTCATTTTTTGTAGAATTTGTTTGTTTTTTTTTTGGTTTTTTTTTGTTTTTGCAATTTTTCCATGGTAATTGAAGTTGCACTCAAAAGAGTCTACCCATGTAGTGAGACTTTGTCGATGACTCCCAGGCTCAAAGACCTTAGGGCACCAAGTGAAGCCCACATACTTGGGAATAATCTCAAGTTAACTCAGTAAAAAACAAAGTCAAATTACCAAAAATATAGATAAAATTACTAACTCTGGGCCAGACAACTGTGGAGTCACGATCCCCAAGTGTTGAAAGCCACGCATTAGGTCATTTCATTGCTCTACGCCCAAATTTTTTTTTTAATATTTATTTGAATACTCATATTAAACTAAAATGATCACCAAACCTATGCTATTTATTTAGGGGACCCCATGAACTCAAACTAATACCCCACGATCCAAGGGACGTGCATTGTGATCTTTTTTTATTTGGATGAAAATATAAACGATGAAATATCACATTGGACAACCACACTTTCCAAAATCTATGCTCAATAAATTATACAAGGATTAAAATCATAATCAGGGCATGCTAAATTATTTGATATTCGGTTTCAAAGTGTGCAATGTGTATTACCATGTTCAAAGTTAAAGGAAATTTTCCTTCCATTTACACTTTTTTTTTCAAATCATTCAATTTTTTTGACACAAAATGATTTTTTTTTATTTTTTCTCCCCCCCAACTTAAAAAAACACTGTCCCCAGTGTTTGAAGAAATGAAAATTTAGAAGGAGTAGAGGCAGATAATGGAAGTTGAAAAAGGAAATTGAAACTGAGGATTATAGAATGAAATCACTTGGTGGTTGAAGTTGAAGTTCTTGCTGCTCCAAATTAGTCCTTTGATCTCTTGGGGGATGTAGGAACCTCCTTGATTGAACATGTATCACCCAAAATTGTACCTAAACAAAAATAAGAACAAACCAGACAAAACAAACAACACAACGACTTATTTAATTCCATGTATCATCATTTTTATGGTTTTTCCTGTTTTTCTGTTGTTTTTTTCAATCAAACTAATGATACATTGTCTTCCTTTAATTTTCTGGGTAAGGTATTACTCAGGGATCACACTGTGTGACACGGATGAATACGATGCTCCCCTTTCATACCCATCCATACTCATAATAGAAGAATAGGTCAATAGTCTTTTTTTTAAATATAAAAATGATTAATTAATCTTATTTAAAATAAATATTTTATTAAAACAACAAAATGATAGGAAAATTGAAAACCATGGGTTGCCTCCCATGCAGCGCTTTGTTTAACGTCGTTAGCCCAACATGGACCCTAAATCTATCAATTTTTTTCCTTGTTCATAGGTCGGCTCAGTTAACTCAACCTCTATTTCTTGTTTATTGAATGATTCAATGAATGGTTTTAACCTTTGACCGTTGACCTTGAAAATGTGACCACTTGTGGGATCTTGAATCTCTACTGCCCCATGGGGGAATACATGATGCACTATAAAAGGTCCTGACCATCTAGACCTTAACTTTCCCGGATGTAAATGAAGTTTTGAACTATACAAGAGCACAAGTTTTCCCGGTTCAAAATGTTTGACCTTGATATTCCTAGATTGGTAGGCTTGAACTCTATCTTTATTGATCCTTTAATTTTCATAAGCCTCCATCCTTTGTTCCTCCAGTTCATTGAGATCTAATTTTATTTTTGTTCCGGCCAATGAGAGATCATAATCCATTTTCTTAATTTCCCTAAAGGCCTTATGTTCAATCTCCACTAGCAAATGACATGCTTTTCCACAAACCAACCTATATGGGGACATTCCTAAAATGGTTTTATATGCGGTTCTATAGTCCCAAAGAACATCTAAGAGTTTCTCAGACCAATATTTCCAAGAGGGGTTGATAGTTTTTTCAAGAATTTGATTAATCTCCATATTCACTAACTCATCTTGACCATTGGTTTGAGGATGGTCTGCAGTGGACACTTTATGAGAAATACCATACTTAGACATGAGTGAAGAGAATGGGCGGTTGCAGAATTGGGTTCCTTGATCACTGATTATATCCCTAGGAATTCCAAATCTTGAAAATATGTTCTCTTTCAGAAATCGAATCACAACTTGATGATCATTGGACTTATTTTGAATGGCCTCAACCCATTTTGAGACATAATCAATAGCTAAGAGTGTATAGAGGTATCACCGAGAGTTTGGGAAGGTACCCATGAAGTCAATTCCCCAACAGTAAAATATTTCAACCACTAAGATGGGAGTGAGTGGCATTTGATTCCTTTTTGTGATGGACCCTACTTGTTGACACCTAGGACAGCTTTGACAAAATGTGTAGGAGTCCCTTGAGACGGTGGGCCCGAAAAGACCACATTGAAGAATCTTAGAATATGTTATATTAGAGGAAAAGTGACCTCCACATGCCTCACTATGACAGAATTTAAGGATGGACTCTTGTTTAGATTCTGGAACACACCTCCTAATGACTTGGTCAGGGTAGAACTTATAGAGGTATGGATCATCAAACACATAGTGTCTAACATCAGAAAGAAATTTCCTTCAAGATCGAGTCCCTAAGAATTTTGGAATGACTCCTGTCACTAAGAAATTTGCTATCTCAGCATACCAAGGGCAGTCACTCACAAAGTATAGGTGTTCATCAGGAAATGAATTAGACACAGAAAGTTGATTTGAGTTGTCTTTGAATTCCGTCCTAGAGAGGTGATCAGCTACAACATTTTCAACTCCCTTTTTATCCTTGATTGTGAAGTCAAATTATTTTAAGAGAAGGACCCACCTAATCAATCTAGCCTTGGCATATTGTTTTTGGAAGAGGTATTTTAGTGCAGAATGGTCAGTGAACACAGTGATGGGGGATCCTAAGAGGTAGGACCAAAACTTATCTAAAGCAAACACAATAGAAAGTAACTCCTTTTAAGTAGTGGTGAAGTTGATTTGGGCATCATTTAAGGATTTTCTTGCATAATCAATGACATAAAAAGTTTTATCACAACATTGTCCTAACACATCTCCTACAAAAAAGTCACTGGAATCACACATAAGTTCGAAAGGAAGGTTCCAAATTGGAGATTTCATAATTGGAGGAGAGGTGAGAGAGGATTTGAGGGTTGAGAATGAACCCTCACAGCTTTCTGTCCAAACAAATGGAGCATCCTTTACTAGGAGATCACAAAGGGGACGGGATATTGAACTAAAGCCCTTGATGAATCTTATATAGAAACCAGCATGTCCTAAGAAATACCTCACTTCCTTGATAGTTTTGGGTGATGGAACGTGACAAATGATGTCAACCTTGGCTTTATCAACTTCAATCCCCCTACCTGAGACCAGATGGCCTAAAACTAGTCCCTCTTTAACCATAAAATGGAATTTTTCCCAATTTAGGACTAGATTCTTTTCTTCACATCTTGAGAAGACTCTCTCTACATTCCATAGACATCCCTCCAATGTATCCCCAAACACAGAGAAGTCATCCATAAAGTCCTCTAGAAAATTTCCTACCATGTCTAAGAAGATTCCCATCATGCACCGCTAGAATGTTCCAGGGGCATTGCATAACCCGAAGGGCATGCGTTTGAAGGCAAAGGTACCGAAAGGACATGTGAATGTAGTCTTCCCTTGATCCTCTAGGGAGACCTCAATTTGATTGTTCCCTGAGTACCCATCTATGAAACAATAGAAGGCATGACCTGCCACTCTCTCAAGGACTTGGTCAATGAATGGTAAGGGGAAATGGTTCTTATTGCTGAATGAGTTTAGCTTCCTATAGTCAATGCAGACCCTCCATCCACTACTCACCCTTGTTGGAAGAATCTCTCCATCCCCATTGGTTATCACTGTGATTCCAGCCTTTTTTGGAACCACTTGGATTGGGCTCACCCATTCACTCTCAGCTATGGGATATATGATACCATCTTTTAGAAATTTCATGAGTTCTTTTCTTACTACCACCATGAGATTAGGATTGAGTTGCCATTGAGGTTGATGACATGTCTTTGAATCAGCTTCCAGAACAATCCTATGAGTCCCAACAAGTGGGATAATCCCAGGAATATCAGAAAGGGTCCAACCAATGGCTTTCTTATGCTTCCTAAGGACATCTATAAGAACCATTTCGTGATTGGATTCAAGAGAAGAAGAAATGAAAATAGGATGTGTTTGATTGTCCCCTAGGAAAGCATACTTGAGTGTAGCAGGAAGTTCCTTCAATTCAAGATCAGGTTGGTTTAGAATTTCAATATAAGATTGGGACATTGGATCAATTTCAATTTATTTTTTTAGAGTTTCAGATAGGATTGATTCCCCACATGTAGAAGTTTCAGCTACTAGGTTGGCTTGATCAGATTTAGGGAAGGAAGTTGGAGTGGTCTCCATGAAAGTGGTTTGCTAAAAGGTTTCACTGATTGTTGGACCTAAGACTTCATCATAAGATCAATTTGAAAATGATTCAATCCAAGGAGATAAACATCCTTCATATGAACAAAGGAAATCAATCTCATCGTGACTTAAACCTTCATCAAATATTCCTTGATTTTCCATGGATTCATTATCAATGCTTCCTATCATGTTTACTTCATGAATTTCCTCTTCATCCCCTATTTGTGAGCTTGAATTATAGATTTTCAAGTCTAGACTCATGTTCCCAAAGGTGATGGTCATGTTCCCATTTCGGACTCAGATAACAGAGTTGATTTTTGCAAGGAAAGGACAACCAAGGATGATTGGGGTTTGTTCCTTATTTCCTAATTTTGGATGGTTGTCAAGGACAATGAAATAAGTAGGGTAGATGAAGTTTTCAACCTCTACCAGAACGTCCTTTAAAATCCCCTTTGGAACCCTAAGGCTACGATCAGTATGTAGAAGTGTGATAGATGTGGGTTGGAGTTCTTCTAGGCCTAACTGGCAGTACACAGCATAGGGGATGAGATTGACACTAGCACCTAGGTCACACAAGGCCTTGACAACTTTGCTTTCTTTTAGTTCAACATTGATTTAAGGGCAACCTGGGTCTTTCAACTTAGGAGGAATGGTCCCTTGAATGGTGGTACTCACATTAGCAGCCAAAAGGACTTGGTTTTTATGTGAAAATTTTCTTTTAAAAGTGCACAAGTTCTTAAGTGTACTTTGAGTAGGAAGGTATGGTTTGGATTTCATCGAGATGGGGTATGTTCAACTTGACTTGTGAAAATATTTCTCCCAACGTTTCACTCGGTTTAGGCTTGGTTTTCCCCCTCATGTGTTGAGGAAATGGTGCAGGTTGTGGGGTTGTTTGTTGAAGAGTTGTTTCCTTGAAAATGTTATCAGTTTCCTCAGTTTGATCTTGTGGTTCATTTGAATTTTCATCCAAGTTTAAATCTTCAGGTGGGTTCTGAATTAGTTGTTCAGGTTTCTCAATTGATTTCCCACTTCTTAAAGCAGTCACAACCTTTAGTTGTTCATGAGTTGTTTGAGCACAACTTGACTCTCCCCATGAAGTTGAGGATGGAACCGCCTGAGTAGGCGTGTGTGCCTTTCCAGTTTTGATGATTTGAAGTTCTTATTTTAGGGAAGATACCTCCGAGTTCATCCTCTCCATTTGTTTGCACAGTTGTTCTAGTATGCTTTGTGGAATAGTTTGGGTGGGTGCTTGAGTAGGTTGGTTTATCCCAGGGGAAGATATTTTGGAGGTGGGATGGTTTGTTGAAAATTGACCAGTGGCTGTTGGTATTGGATAGGTTGGGTTTGGAACTGTTTATGGGTTTGGTCGTTCTGATGGGGGTAAGGATTTTGTCCATGTGGTTGGCTAGGTTGTTGGTTATCTTTCCAGCGGAAGCCTGGGTGGTCATTATACCTTGGGTTGAATGTGTTTTGGTATTGAGGCTTTTGAAAGTTCAAAGAATTTACTTCTGCTGGGGGTCCTCCTAATAGAACATCCTTGATGGATGGAATGGTTGGGCAGTTGTCTGTCTTATGGTCATGTTTGTCACAAATTGTGCAAACCGGGTCAACAGTTTGGATTTCATGGACTTTCCTAAGGTCTATCTCTTCAACCTTCCTAGAGAGTGCTGTGAGTTTAGCCCTAAGGCTTTCCTCTTCTCTAAGTGTATGAATTCTAGTAGTTCTTTGTGGCTTTTCAGAATAAGACAAAGTTCCCCATGTTTGGTTTTGTTCATAAAGGCTTTTTAGATACTCGTAAGCATCATTTGGGGATTTGTTTTTAAAGGTTCCATTACACATCATGTCAATGAATTGTTTGTTCCCCGGACCCAACCCTTCATAGAAAATTCTCACTTGTTCAGGAATAGAAAACCCATGGTGTGGAACCATGTTTAGAGTGTCTTTGAACCTCTCCCATGTTTCATATAATGACTCTCCCTCTTTTTCAAAAAAGTTTTGGATACTCTTTTTAAGTGCAATTGTTTTATGGTGGGGAAAGTACTTTTTGTAGAATTCTCTTTGTAGTTGGTCCCAAGAGTTGATGGATGATGGTCTCAAATTGTTTAGCCAATTTTTAGCTCAATCCTTTAAAGAAAAAGGAAATGGCCTCATCTTAGCTGATTCTAGTTGATGTGGGGGACACATGGT
Source organism: Viscum album (assembly GCA_963277665.1). Taxonomy (NCBI): domain Eukaryota; kingdom Viridiplantae; phylum Streptophyta; class Magnoliopsida; order Santalales; family Viscaceae; genus Viscum; species Viscum album. The sequence continues at coordinate 323,058,909 of OY728153.1, read as the reverse complement.
TTCTACAATGTCATTGACTCCTTAATGTGCAGGTATGACATCTCAGACTCCATTCCATGGAATGTGGGAAGGTGGTTTAGGACATGGGGTTTAAATATGTAGTTGGAATCTCCTAGGGAATTGTGTATAATGCATGAGGGGGCATTTGTCCAAGAAGGTGTGAGGTAGTCATTCATGGTTTGATCAATTTCATTCCCCAAGTTTGGGGCTGCCTCATTTGGGTTTCCATTTTGGTTCCCACCCGGGTTTATGAGTTGGTTTCTTTGAAGACCTTCCATTTAAATTGGATCAGTTTTGGACTCTAGAGTATTAGGATGATTAGGATCTAATGGAATGAGTTCCCTCAGTTTACTTGACTCCCCAACCCCGGGACTATCCACCCTAACTAGACGGTTTGATTGATCGCGGGTGTAGGCGGACATGCGCCAAAAGAAAAAAAATGAGAAAGGGACAAGGTAAGAGAATTTGGATGAGAAAAGAAGAAATGGGGGAGAATAGAATGGGTGTTTATATGACTTAGTTGGGTCCCTAGTAACGGTTCCAAAATTTTATTCTCGCTCAAATTTACCCTAGAGATGAAGGTAGAACGGTCCTTGTAGTCTAGCTTGGGTTATCGAATCCACAGAGACCTAAGAAGAAACCTATAGCCACGCACATTCTAAGGATTGTTTTTGGATATTAAGCATCCAAATTTGGGTTCATTTTAGATGGGTTTAAGTGAAATCTAAGAGACTTAAATTAATTCAAATTAGAAGAATGAGTTGATCCTAGGTTATCACTCAGTGTGGATTGGACGTATTTCCTTTTTAATGATTTCAATTTCTTATATTTGAGATGGGTTCATTTAAGAGGATAAAAGAAAATCATCACTTACTTTTTTAGTGCCTACACCCTTTAATACTAATCACCTATACACTTGAAGGATCAATGTTTTGAGCACTTCAAGGTAAAGGTTCGTATTAGCACTTGAAGTGTGTGACCTTAAATTCAACAAGGACGATGGAGTTTAAAAATCATCAAATAAAAATCTCAATTAAAAAAGTGATTATACATTAATGAGGTGATAAATAACATCAAATACATCCCCTTTCTACTCCCTTGGATCAACCCATATGTGGGTTAGCCGTCCATTGATTCTATGGTTTCAATGGAAGCGAAAAGTAGATTAATGAGGGAGGAAATGGAGAAGTAAAAAAACGCAATAAAATAACAATCACTCCACCGTTGTGTGATAATCTCAAAAGTTTTGGTATGAAAAAGTTCACACCTTGAACCAAAGATATCAAAGTGATAAGGATAAGAACATAATAATAATATAATAAGAAATTTTATTAAGAAACAAGGATGAATTAAAACAACTTACAAGTGAATGAAGAACATTACAAAGAGAAATTGGCAGCATAACATTAAGATGAAAACAAGCTCAAAGATCTTCAACTCCTCCACCACCAATTCATTAAATAGGCATTTTGAAAGCCTTGGGTTGAGCTTCCAACAGTACAAATAATCCCAATTTATTATGGTAGGTCTAGGGTGGTGGAAATCTTGTGAAACTTAGACTTTTCCACATTTGACCCGAGGTGGCAGCCAGACTTCATCCACCGAACAGATGTGCTTTGATGACCTTCTAGATGTCCGAATCAGAGTGGTCCGTAGGAGAAGAAAATGGATCCCCGGATGCCTCATAACCTCCTGTAAACTGTAAGCCCAAAAGGAGTTATTGTTGTCGAGATATGGTTTAATTGGTGGGATGTTTTTCTGGGCCGCAGAATCTGGACCAGAATTTTATCTCTAAATTGGGCCGCCTAAATATCCACCATGGAAGCCGAATTAGCATTATCTCTTAAAGAGTGATTTGTTCCTATACATGTCTTATAGAATCCCACTAAATTTGGGATTAATTGGACCTGTATTGTTGGACCCACAGTCTCATCAGTGGGCTGGTATCCAATATGCCTTCTCTAGAATTGCTTCCTTTCATCACAAAATATCCCCATCTTCTTCCATGAATTTTCCATTGATCCCTGAATTAAACATGTTCATATTGGAGTGCATATAAATTTACAAAAATATAAAATTAAAATATGTATAATCAGATGAATCATTGGGTACTTCAAATGATGTTCAAAAATGTACCACATAATAGTGCATTTTAAGAAGGTATTACAATCATAATGTGAAATGATGTTCAAAGTGTAAAATGCACTAAAATGGTGTTTATGAATAATAAATAACATGTATATTATATATATTAACAATTAATATTATCCGCATTTAGAGGCTAATCATACCTCTTTCAATAAGGATGGAGAATAAGTAACTATGAAGTTTGAAATACTTAACTAAATGCCTTTCCAGAAGTAGTATGTTATATCAGCACCATTAATCTATACCCTGAAGAAGTGTCAAATCATTTTTTAATTGTAGGAACTCATTCTATTCCGACCCTCAATGTACTTACAAATGAGCCTTAAAGAACTAAGGAGGGAACTTCAGACCATGTGTTGATCAATGTGAGTGAATTGGCTCCCTCAACTGAAGAAGTAGTGAGGGTTGAGGACACATCATCTTCTACTATCACTGTTCTTGACACTATGGAGAGGGAGGAGAGTTTTTTTAATAATGAAGGTTCCACGTAAGGTGTTACATGACAACTGCTAACATTTTTCCTTATGATATTTCAGGTTCATACCTTGAACCATAGAACCCTACAATGACTTATTCTGACCATGCAGTTATTAGTGAGTAATTTATTTAGGGTCTCAAGTCATTGGAGGAAGGTTCTTTGCTGAGTTTCGAGCCATAAATTCTGGTCATCACTATGGGTGAGATTACTACAAGGCCTAGTAAGTTAGTACAATCCATGACAAATCTTTGCATTCCCATTGAAGAAATATTGGACATATTAATATTCTAACTACTTTAGTATAATATGAGGTAGTTCACTAAGAATATATTGGACATAAGTCTTTATTTTTCTTCCAATCATTATTTTTATGCATGATTATCTAATCATGACTGGTTGGAATGTGTATCTCCATCCATGAAGAATTTTGTAGTGATGATGCATGAAGAGGATGCTGAATCCCATCTCAGTCCCAATGATGATGAGTGGCTTGCTCAATTAAAAATTTAAAAGATATCTCTTCCTGAGTCTCATTTGGTGGATCCTTGGTAGACCCGGGAGACTTTCCCTCATCAAGTGCATTTGGTTCAAACTGCTAGAGTTAAGGATACAAGGGTTGAATCTTACAAGAATATTGACCAGTTATAGGGTAAGGGTCACAAAATTTCATGATTTTCCCATTCTAGATATTATTTTGTGGATAAAAATGATTATAAATTATCAATTAGGATTATCATATTCTATGAATAGATCCGAGGGAGGAGATACTAACCAATTCAGCCAACATCGAGAAGTGAGGCAGACACTATTTTTGAGGAAGCACAGTAGGGATGCTATTTGAGTAAACAAATCCTAGAGTATTCATCTCCTTTTTACAATGATTCTGAGTCAGATCTAGTGTTATATAATTCTCTCTACATTTCACATCATAATTCTTGGAGGGATATATAGAATATAATCTCCAATATATCCTTTGAGGACATGAATTCATAAATATGATGATATCTTGTTTGTTTTGGCAAGTTTGAATTTTGTGTGATTTATTACCATCTAATCCGCATTGCTACGAATGAGATTTTTTTGTTTGTGGTAAAAAGAGTAAAAGATTCAAAAAGGCCTCATAAATCCCAAACCTTTTCCAATGTTGATGAATTGCGAGCAGTGTTATCCCAAGAGGAGGCCAATTATAAAAAAACAACTAGCATAATTCAAGCGGAAAATAAAGGGGAATACTATTCAAGTTTCTCGCATTCAATAAGAATTGGATGCTACTTAGGGTAAACTCAAACAAATCCACTGATCATTAGGGGAATCCCAAACAGAAGGGTCAACTATTATTGTTGTTGCAATAGGGGTAACTCACTAGGCAGAGGAGACTAAATCTGGTGGATTGATTGTGCTTCAACGAGCGGCTGATGGGGCCCGGGAGGTTGTTCAATGGGTGAAGAATTATGCTAAATGTAATTTGTAATATATGATATATAGACTCAATTTTTTGGATTTTCCTCTGGTGATATTCTTTTCTTCTGTTCATAATTGAAATAAATTTTATTTCTAATCATCTATTCCCTCATCATTACTTTATTAATGCAATCATAATGTAATATTGAATATAATTTGCATGAAAAAAGTATATCATATAATTTTAATCACTGTGATGGGGTAGATAAATGCTCTAATTTTTTTCATATGCCATGGGAATTAACAAGAATATTTTGATTGTTTCTAGGGTCATAATAACACCCTAAAAGATTTCTGAATTTTTATGTCATCATGATAATTTTTTGCTAATCTCAATATATTGGAGCCATAGCGGGAGAGACTTATATTTTTTTAGGCCACCCTTTTTAGTATTCTTCCTAAGAGGTTTTGTACCTTTTATATTCTTATTACTCAATTTTTTCCTAAATCATATGGAGTGTAGGTCTAGTGAGTTGAGACTTGACTTTTTCCCATAGTCCCCTTTAATGGGTTTTCAACCAAGAGGATATATTGTCTCTTTTAAGGGGAAATTTATTGTCATGCATGTAAGGACTAAAAATTCTAGTTTTTTAGGTTGAAACACACTAACTATAGATTTTGAGGTGATACCTAAATGTGGCTTGATGGTGTGAATGTTTGGATATTATTTAGATACCGCAAAGGGGAATCTTTATCCATGATTTTTTGGTTTCCTAATACAAAATGTGAAATATTGGAATAGTGGAGTTCTATCCTAAGGATGGAGTAACCTCTAGATGAAAAACATGTTATGGGGGCTATTTTATGCAATTAAAACTTGGGATAATAATGGATAGTCAAGTATACTTAGGCCGGTAGACCCATTATGTGGGAACATTATGCAATGCCAACTGGGAAATGTACCAAATATTTTGGAAAATGAGTTCTTATTAATATTGACATTCTATTTATCATTAGTTAAGAAATTTTATAGAGATTCAGATTTCTCAAGACCACAAGTGGGGGTTTAGCTATGGAAAGATGCCTGAGAATAAAGGGATCATCTGTATTGGCACAATCCATGAATGGAAAACTCGTACTTAAAAAAATTGGTGTGTGAAGGAGGGTAAATTTTGTTATATGGTCAATGTTAGGGGAGAATTACCCTTTATGAAAAAGGGTGAAGTCATCATACCATTTAATTTAGTGTGACTATGACATTGACCATGTAGTTTAACATCTTATAGTGAGAACAAAATTCTATATAGTGTAATATCATTCCATAAGGATATTACGCTATGTAGTTCAAAATCGTGTTGCAAGGAAAATATGTTGTGTAGTTTAAATTCATTATGTAACAAAATTATTCTATGTAGTTTAAATTCAAACTATAAGGAAATTATTGGGATATAATTTAAAGTCTTTATCTTAGACCATAATATTGATGATTCTCCCACTCTTTCTAGAAATGTCCTTTTACATTCATGAATGAATGGAGAAATTTGTAAGATGTGATTTCATGATTCCCATATCCAAAGAGTTGTATAGGATAAATGAATTTTGGCATTAAAGGAGTTCTCTCCCGAGGATGAAATTATCACTGCTTGGAAAACTTGTTATGGGGGTTGTTTTATGGAAGTCCAACTAGGGCGCGTACTACATAATCACATATTGGTATCCTTAAGCTGATAGACCCATTATGTGGGAGACTTATAAAAGACCAACTGGGGTGCATAATGCACTGTTAGGTAATGGAGTTCTCAATAGTTGAAACATTTTATCTCTAAAATTTGATGAATGTATATGGAGGTTTAGATCTCCCAAAAAACATAGTTTGGATTGTGGAGAATAGTACCTGAATACAGAAGGGGTATTTCAAGTCATGATTTCCAAAGAATACGAGGAATAGAATCTTCAAAAAAGGTCTAACCCAAGCGTAGGAAGTATGGTTTTCATAGTTTTTGGTCCCAAAACTAGGACCATCACACTAGGGAAATCATACTGATTCATGGAATTTCATATCAAGATTGTCCCAATATGTTTTGATCACATATACGAGGAACTTGTATTCCAAGGTCTTGGGGGTTCTCATATGGGGAGAGAGAAAATCAAACATATATGAAGGGTAACCACAAACTTATTTTCTTTCATGGGTTTCGACATGTTGAAATTAATTATCATGATGATACAATAGGATTATCCTAAGGGTGATGTTACCACTGGTTGAAAAACCAGTTACGAGGACTGTTTTGTACATGGAAAACTATGGAACATACAACATAGTCAAATAGTTGTATCCTTTGTCTAACATGCCCGTTATGTGGGTTACTTATGAAAAGTAAACTAGGGAATATTACATAGCCAAGAAAGGGATCTGTCACGTATCAGACATTTGGTCACCAGGATCTGAAGAAATACTACGATGATATGAAAGTGTCCAAGAATAGAAGTATGAATTGTGAATAAAAAGTGTTTGATTACAATGTATGTTTATAGACTGATATCAACCATGAGTTTGGAATCCATTTCATAGATCAGACTCATATTTAGAATGGGGGACATTTATACTTACTTGGTGGGTTCCCCTAATGAGGGGGGGGGGGCAACATTAAATCTCTTACATAGATCTTTTTCTGTATGCAGGAAAGGGAAATTTCATTTTTTACCCCATGGTTGGGACTAGGACCTAAGCCCTAGGTGTCACTAAGTATCTAAATGGGATGAAAATAAATACCTACATAGTTATTTGGGAAATGTGCTGTTTAAAACCTGGAAGCAAAGACATTAACAATGCAGTTTAAAGTCATGAGGTAAGGAATAATGTGTCTATATGTGAAGAGAAATGGAATGTGGTGGGTGGACTAGGGAATATGTCCCAATCATTAATATGTATCTTGTTTGAGTAAAAATCAATCCATATGTAGTTCTTAAATAAAGTCCCACCGTGATAGAATTCATGAGTGGAAGAAATGGGGGGGGGGGTGGATACAGGTTCATGCATTAGGTGAGAACTCGCACTGAATGTTCTCATGAAGATATGAATCACACATGGGAGAGTGGAGGTTTTCTCCATGTTGTGCTACGTCAAGGCCCATGATTGAAGAGCTAGACATCACTACATACCTCCTAAAGGTGAGAATGATACAACATGTTGTTCTTGAAGGACCATGAAAGTTACAGTCATGCAACAAGGATGTATGTGATTTTGATGAGAAAATGAATATTGTGGATAAACTAGGGTAACCTCAATGTGAATTTATATTACATACTTATGAAGATAATCTCTTTTACCAAATGTCCTAAGATCGTGTGGGCCATTCTCGGTGTGAGAAAAAAAGAGTGGTAAAAGATTATTGTGTGAGATAAAGGCATCACGAGTAAAGGAAAGGGGAATTTAGATTCAATGGTGGCTAAGCTTAGAGATATGATCTAGGTATCACTACATATCTCATTAAGATTATAATCAAGTAATATATAGTTCTTGAGGAAACATGATGTTTAATGTCATGTTGTAAGGATGTTGACATCCCAATATGAAAAGGGTTAATATAACTTGTCCCAATGATAGAAATGTTTTCTTTTGTTATGTATCCTATAATGATAGGAATCAAGCCATATATAGTTCTTGAAATTTCATCCAGTTAGATGTCATACGATAAATATGAAGATAAACCATCATGAAAGAACAAAAATGTTATGGCTAGACATAAGATTTGAGATCTACGAGTCACTACGCATCTTGATGAAGTAATAATCAAGCCACACATAGTTTTTAAATTCTCCCTGTATAGTTTTTATTCACACATAGAATGTGTGGGATTTTTTCAATTATGGATGGACCCATGATTAGGGATCCATACATCACTACGTATCTCATTGAAATGATAATCAAGCCACATGTAGTTCTTGAAATGGATCACTATGTAGAACTTATTTTTACATAAAGAAAAGGGTATATATATATATTTCTTGGATAGACCAAGAATATGGGATTCTAACATCATTGCCTATCTCATAGAAATGAGAATGAATCCCCACGTAGTTATTGAAAAATTTTTACCACACCAATTGAAATTTGACATGGGGAAAGGGAAATATGGTACATTCCAGAATAATGGTTGGGCCTGAGACTTGTGGTCTAGGAGTCACTGCGACTCTCATTGCAATGAGTATCAAGTCATATGTACTAGAAAAGTTTACTATGTAGATTTGGTTCATATAATGGGAAATAAAGTGGAAATTTATTTTCTGAAAGCGCCGCTAGACCCACAATTAGAGATCTAGGAATCACATCATATCTCATTTGAAATATAATCAATCCACGTATAGTTCTTGAATCTATTGTGCAGTTTATCATCATACAATGAGGATGTGGGCTGTAAAATTTGTCGACTTGTGGTAAATACATGAAAATGTTTGAAATTATACATGTAAAAAGGGTCCCAAATTCCATTATGGAGTGGAAAATGACATAAGTGTTACTTATGCATGGGGGAATCCCCACTTTATTCCTCATGTCTGGACAAGAGGGAACCTCGACCCACTAAAGGGTTAGGGTGATGTGATTGGGACCTACAAATTAAGTAGAGGTTTATTTTTAAGGGACCACAAGGGATATATCATCTAATGGGACACTATGGATTTTTTAACATTCAATGAGAACAACATTAACCATGTAGTTTAATGTGTTGTGATAAGGAAAAAGGGTGATTGGAAGTTTATTTTCATGTGAGAGGGACATTATGTTAGACATTTTATTACAATGTGACAAAGATATTGTGTCGTGCATTTTAAGGTCATGTGTAAAGGACACAATATACATTTTAACATCTATAACCTTGGATGTTAATCATGTAATTACGTGAAATATTTCTTTATTAACCTTTCATTGGTTGGGGTCATAATGAGTTCTCCATCCATTTAGATCAAGGAATAAGCTCTATTAGAGTAGACCTTGTGTATGGAATAAGGTACCTCCCACATCAGCTCATGTTTAGGAGGCTTGTTTCCTTGTATCACTGGAGTCCTAAGAACCAACACGAATTCTAATTGGAGGAATAAGTAGATTTGGAACTTCTTTTTAAAAGCTTGTTGTATCAGATTCTGGTAGACCTCTAAGTGATGAAAGGTGTGTAGTCTATTTTCATTGAGTCACTCTAATTCATCCAGCCATTTCTGAGACTGTTCATCTATAAATAGCTATTCACATTTGGAAATACGAATTGATAGAAACTAAAATTCAATGGAAAAAATGGCTTTCATTATGTACATAAATGAGTATAGACTTTCCCACATTGTAGTATGGGTTATAGTTTGGTTAGCCTAAAAGGTATGAAAGAGCTTTTTAGGAAAAGACTTCTTATCTTTATCTACAATATAATGGATTTTGTTCAATAGGGTGTTTTTGAAATCATTTATCTGAAAATTATTCACGCCTGGATAGCGGGATGAATGGTTTCATTTGATATCATATTCTTAATATAACTTTTCCACCTTATAGGAATAGCAATTGGTTCCATTTTCCATCAATATTGAATAAGGGAAAACAAATTTGGTAATGATGTTGGATTTTATGATTCCAACAATGCATTTGGAACTAACATCTTTGAGGGTTATTACCTCAACCCATTAAGAGAAGAAATAGGTAGTAGTAAGGATACACTTGAACTTATTTCCCATAACTATAGGGCATGGTCCCACAATATCCATTCCCAATATGGTAAATAGCCATGAGTATTTTGTTTTATGCAGAATCTTTAGGTGTTGATTAAATAATTTGGAATGCACTTGGAAAGAAAGAAACTTCTTAGTGAATTATGTGAAACCCATCATCATTTAAGGCCAGAAATCCCAAAGCCTTCAAATTTGTTGGAAAATAATATATCTAGATTGATGGGAATTACAAGACCTAGAATTTAATTTATCCATAATGGTAGAAGTCTCTTCTCCATCAATACATCTTAGAAGGAATCCATTAAAGAATTATTTTTAGAGATATTTTTGGTGATTCAGGACATCATATAGAGTGAAGTTGGATGCTCACAATTAGATTTCTATTTTCCATCCCAATCTTGTGGGAGTAATCCATCTTTAAGGTAGTATATAATTGGAGTCATCCACATAATGGTAGGGCCATATGGCACATGAATACAACTAACATTTTTGATCTCCTATATTCATATTTGAAAAAAGGGAAGACCATTTTGCGATGGGTGATGGTGAGGATTGTTTTATCACAATTTGGATCTTCCAAAGTTTTGGCGGCATTTTCCAATGCATCTTATTAGTAATTTTATGATCGCGGGACATGAGTAAATGTTTTTTCTAAGGATAACTCAACCATCATCCCTCTAGCATAGTCAAATAGGGGTATCGACTCTTCTTTTCTGAGGGTGTAATCCATATTGATGTGTTTGAATCCAAATATGGAACTCCCTTTACCACCAAGTTATTCACTGGTATTTAGAGTGCAAGTTTTAGACTTGTGAAGAGGGATTATAATTATTCCTCATTGTTGGAAAATCACTCTGACAACAAAAAGGAGTATGGTAAGACTAACTTCACTGGGGAAATGATCACGATCCCTAACCCAATATTGCTGAGATTAGGGCCTTCCAATATCCTTCCTATTAAGAACCAAGATATTCAATCATAAAAAATATCATATGTTTGATGGATTTCATAAATGGATAATAACTCTTCATCCAAAAATTTAGTATTTAACAATGAAGTTTTCACATACAGGTGCTCTTCCAGAAAATATGCCAAGGTCTGTCCTTTCAATACTTTATGAGGCATGAATTGTATATCAAATTGCTACATAATAACCTCCCACCATATCATATGACCTATAAATATTGGACAACTGAGGATGTATTTGAGTGGGTTATTTCTAGGGACCAGTTGGACCTCATGGTGTTGAAAATAGTGCCTCAACTTGTAAACTACAATGATCAATCCTAGGCATCTCTTCTCAATATATGATTATTGAGTCTCTATATCAAGAATGGTTCAAATAAGATAATATGTTCTATTTTCATTCTCAATGTTTTTGTTCTTCATAGGGAAGGTTCCCAATGATCACTCTAGAGCTATCAGATATAGAATGAGTGGATTTCCCTCAACAGGTGGCATCAATACCGATTATCTCCATATTTATTTAATGACGACATCAAATTATTCTTGGTAGTCATTGGTCCACTGATACATGACCCCCTTCTTCATCAATTTGGCGAAGGGAAAATACTATCATTCTATATTTTCTATAAATCCATAGATATAGGCCATGTGTGCTTGGAGTTCTCCAAAATTTTTAAGGTTTCTAGGACGTTACATTCAAAGTACATCTTTAGGTTTCTCATGATCAACTTTGATGCCACAATGAAATACAATGAAGCTGAAAAACATCTTTAATGGAGTCCTAAAATAACATTTCATTGGGTTCATATTAAATATATATTGTCATAGTTTACAAAATATGATTTCCAAGTCAACCAATTAGTTTGAACATTTCCATGAATTGACCTCTAAATCATCAATGTTGAATTTGGAAAACTATCCTTGAAAGGGTTTAAATATGTGATGTAAGGAATGTTGATAAGTGGTGCCCACATTCTATAATTCAAATAGAATTAGCCTATTGAAAAACTCTCTTGAGGGGGATTGAAAGACTATAGATTCGTCATTTTTATGGGACATAAGAATTTTTTTATACCTATAATATAAATCCATAAAGTAGAGGGATTGATAACCAGTTGTTGCATTAATTAGGAGATATGTAATTGGAAATGAGAAGTAATATTTGGGACACCACTTGTTGAGATCTCTGATATTAAATTAGACCCTGATTTTAACATTTTTCTTTTTCATAGGGATAATATTGGCTACCCATTTTGGATATTTCACCTATATGATGATGTATTCCTTGATGATATTATCCACCCGAACCTCAATCATGGTGTCATGAGTTGGCTGTGTCATTCTATCTTCCTGTTTGTAACCCCAGTGATCTTCTAGAAAACCCAAATGATGGGTGGACACCTTGTGATCGAGGTATAGAATGATTTTGTTTGTTCAGGAAATCACATCCCTATGTTTCTTTAAAATGGAATTATATATATCACGTTCTTCAAAATTCATGTCCATGCTAGTCGGAGTGGGCCCTAAATATTCATTTTTACCTAGATTTAGTTATCTAATTTTTCCCACAGTGGTGGAGAAACATTCTTTTAAGGATGAAAGTACATCCTTGAGGTCTTCCCTTTCTCTCTCTCCCTCACTCTTTACCTATTTCACCTCCACAAAGGAGGTAGGCAGTGAAATAAGAATCTTGGAGTTTTAGGCGGAATTGTCATTTGGAAATCCAAAAGATGAAGCGATCATCCCTGGATCAAATAGTGTCACTATATCTCTCTGGAGATCTATAGGGGAAATAAGGGAATGAGTATGATAATATTTATTTTCTCCCAATAAAAATACACTTCTTCTTATATAGATGATGAAATAGAGATTAGTTGAAGCTCGAATAAGGGAATAGAGACATTTTCATTCAGGATTTCATCACTCTTTGGAGAGTTGGTAACTACCTTTATACTGTTAGGCTTGGTTTTCATGACTAGAATTATAGAAATTATTCAGTGAGTGCTTGAATTCCGGCCCACCCTTTCTATTTGAATAATGGGTATCATGGTATTTTTGTTGATCTGCTTGAAAGGGTCATTCAGGATCAACTATTGGACACTTGGGGAATTGATTCAATTAACATCATCTTCTATTTAATGTTTATCTATCTTGTGATATAATCCTACGTTAAAATGTTAGTACTCAAAAAATTTGAATGGGGCCTTGCCTCCATACAATGTCCCAATTTGACTATTGACACATTATTTCAGACATTGGTGATATCATGAAATAATGGTTGAATGCTGATGTAGACAAGGTGTTTCTAGTGGGACATTAAAATTTGTATCCTTCCAAACAAGCAAGATTTATATGTCTAACATTAGATATAGAAACTATGTTCTTAGTGTGATCTCACTAAGAGGCTCTTTATCATTCATGTCATAACCATATAACATCAGATTTGAGGGGGATATGTGAGATTAATTAAGACATAATTGGCGAAGTTTCTAGACCAAGATAAGGTTTACACATCATCCATTGTTGAAAAAAGATCATTGGTTATCAATATAATTCATTTTTACCTAAATTTACATGGGCTTAACATGTCCTTGTATGATGAAATCCTTATCCTAGTCTATGAAAGCGATGACCACATGGAATTTTTCTAGGTCGTTGTCTGTATGATGCACCTATAGAGTAGAGAAATTGACTTCAAACTCATGGGGTCCTGAAACATCCTCTAAATGTTTCCCCCAAATGTATTTACAGAGACTCAAGGAATCTAGTATTAACAGCTTGGCTGACACTTGGGCTAATTTCATCAAGAAATAAAAATTTTTTATCAAAAAGTCTAGTGTTTCCCCATATAGGAGTTTTTTTTCGCGTGAGATTTTGGAGATTATGTTTCATATTTATATGAACCATCCTTTAGAATAAGAGTTGCAGATGCTTCTACTCTTGCTGGATTAGGTTAGATGGGGTTTCCTACATGCCGAGACTGGATAGGCTGTGTTGTATCTAGTATTAGATATTCTAGGAGAATTGTATCAGGGTAGACCCTATCATGTGTGGGGAGAATTCATATCTTCTTTCTAAACTCACTAAAGAAAATATCCTTGAGTTTCAACTATATAGACGGTTTGATCAGGGACAAGGATTATATAAGTAATTTCAGAATGACAACTTCAACCCATGTAACCTCAATTTTGATGGTTTCTTCCCTTTGTTACCCAATTCAACATACATAATGCAGATTCATCACCAGAATCGTCATATTAAAATGGACCCATTGAAAGAATAAAATTAATGTAATCTGAGATCAATTCTTCATTAGAAAAATCTTTTATTTAAAGGGATAATTCTTGCTGTATCATTTGGTGGGGTGGTGCTTGGGATTTTGGGACTATAGGCCTGATGTTTTCTAAACTCAAGAACAACGTAAGCATCATTATAGGTATTTTTTTGGCATTTTATTATAATCCAAATAGAAGAGTCACTTTTTTGAGGATTGGAATTCGGAGTATTGATTTATTGATGTAGTTGGTTGTGCCGTAACAGGAGTGTAAGGAGGCACAATTAGCTATTTCAATTATGTTAAATTAATAGTGTGAGTCTGGTTGATCATTTTTATGACCATCCAGCCACTGAATTTTTTTTAATCTTGCTCTTAACATATTTCCATTCATTTTACTTCTTTTATGGGGTAGTTGAAGAAATATACACCACATTAATAGGTTAATTATTCAACTTCACTTTCTCAGATTCTACCATATTCTACCGGAGTTCTTTGAAAAGAAAAAAATCTGGGATATGGTGACCCAATATTTAATTGAAGGGGAAATAATTTAATGGATCTTTATCACCATCCTTGAAGAGATTCTTAGTCTTTAGAAACATGATTATATTGTTCTCCAATGCAGAGATTAAGTAACTGGAGACTTGGTTAACTCAAAAAGAGTAAAACTTGTTTTTTATCTCCTCAAACTTATTTTTTCCGTTGGTCACCATGATTATCTTGATTAGGCATGCGATGATATTGATGCTCAGGAGGTGGAATCATATGGTATAGGTTAGGATTTGAAGTAGTATTGGGAACATGGGCCTACTAAAGTTTAACTATAACAACCTCTTTCTTTACTATTCTCCTTCCCTAAGTTGATAGAATTACATGGGATTTTCTCTTTGTCTATGAAATGCAGCCTTATATTTGGTGAGAAATAATGGGGATGTCCCAAAACCCTCCTGTGTATTCCATAGGGATTGGTGACCTATGCAACTCATCACAAAGATTCACTACAATGATGGGACACATCTCTTCTTGAGGTAACAATAGGTTTAAGGAGTATATAAATACTTTCCGGTGATAAATTATTTCTAAGACCCTTCTATTCTATTTTTGATTTTAGTTGTTCAGGTTAAAGAATACCACCGTCTATAGTGTTGAGCTGAATTGAAATAGAAACTTCTATTTAAGTTCTTCCCACCCTGTAATTGATCAAGACTACAAACTTGTGTACCGCACAAAGGATGGTCCTTATTGTGACTGCATGAAGAACCTAAGTTACACCTCCTACTATTACTCTAGGGTATACATAATGGGATCACAGTGAGAGAATAAATGTGTCAATTATTTCTCTAGGTCTCATGGTCCATTAAATATTAGAAATTATGGTTTCACAAAGTTTGGCGGAAGAAGAGTTGGAGCTACCCATTCAGGGTAATCCTTCTTTTCTAGTTGTATCGGTACACACCATCCATCCATGGCTTCCAATCGATCCGTTAGTGATTTAATGGTATTCATATGTATTTGGGAAATTTATTGATGATCTGAAACTTAGATAGGTGTAAGGAATGTATCTTAAATAGGTGCAATGACTAATAGGACCATTGGCAGCGGCACTTCTAGCACATGTTGTAGGTAGCCTATAGGGGAAGGCATATAAGGATTTTCTTGATCATGTTATGGATGTGTACCTAATGGATGAAATTATCTATCAATTACTCTATGATCCCAATATATTAGTGGTTGGTTTCACATGTTGAGAATATGTTCCTAATTTTTTTTAGTTGCTTTGAAAAAAAACACTTTATTAATGTATGGAAACTGGAAGCACTAGTTGAGGATGTTCTTGTATATTGTATCTAGTGGGAAGCCGACCTCAGATTAATTATGTAACACCCTGGTATTCTATGAGAAGTGTATTTTTTTATGTCTTATGATATATGAAACATCAAAGGAATCTTTCACTACACACAACACTATCTTGGCTTGCGTTATACGCAAAAGCAACCTTCCTCGATAGCGTGTGTTGTACGCAATATCGAGTTTTACTAAACAACAATATGTTTTTAAAATATTATATAAACTAGATGTTATGAGTAGTATTAACTACATTTTTAATTATATAACATTATTATTCATCTTACACATTTTATAGAACATGTTCTAAGAACAAATTAAATTTTTCGGGTAAAATAAGTATTTTTCAAAAAATGCAGTTTTGTCCCCTTTTGATGGTGCACCCACTTTAAATCTAGTTTTTGACATGTTTATAAGTTCATTTTGTAAAAATAAAATTCTTATTTGGAATCAGGATATAAAAATTTACTTTGGATAAATTTTTCATATTATTCTGATAACATTCATATTTTAATGAATAGTAAAACCACACTATTTTAATTAAAAACAACTTCTTTCATCATAATAATTTATAAGGTTAAATTATAATATTTAATGGTTTAAAAGTATAAATAGAATATATTTTTACCTTTTAATATAATTTATGTCATTATCATTAATTTTACATTGAATTCATAGGTAAAAACATTTCAATCTTTGGCAATGTTTTAACTTTTAAAACCCATTTGCTTAACAACGGGATTAATTTTAAATTAATTACTACAACTTCTATGTGTTGAATTTTGAAAAATTGATTCCGTATTTGGATTCAGTGGGTTCAAATTATGTTAATAGGTTACATTTATTTTTTTTGATATTATGAATAGTAACTACGGTAATTTTTATTTACTACAATTAAAGGTAAATCAGGTAATTAAGGGTAAAAATAAGATTATAAAATTACCCTAACACTTTCCAAAATCCTATGGTATGAATAAAAGTTTACCCATATCACCTAAGGGTCGTACTAGATTAATTTCAGGGACTTTTGACCATGAAATAATATAATTATTATTAAAACCAAAGAAAGTGACAACATGTCACTCTCTTAAATCATATAAGTGTAATAATTTTAATTTAGTGATAAACATCATAAAACTTCGGATATAAATAGTCCCCAGAAAAATAATTCAATTATCTACATCATATGAATTTATTTATAATTTTTATGGATTAAATAAGTATCATAAATTATGACATAATAGTGATGTTGAAATTATTTTATTGATTGAAATATCAAATAAATGATTTTAAATGTATTAAAATAAATATTATATGAACTATTTAATGTGCTACACTAATTTTCTAGATAAAAATGGCATGTTATTAATCTATTAAATCTTTTATTTTAAACAAATATTCTATATATATTTTATTAAAATAAAATAAATGAATAGTGTAAAAATTAACACTATTGTTATTTTATAAAAATTACAGATTATAAATTTTTTTAAAAATCACAAAAATATTTAAAAATTATAAATTAAAATTTATATGGTCTAAAATGTAGTAAAGTAGATAATTATGGACAAATAACAACATATAAGTAATTATTTATAATGATTTAAAATTTTTAATATTACTACCACAAATAAAATTAATTAGATTAAATAAGCATAAATAAAGTTGATAATTTTTAAAATAAATTCCCAACTGGTCTAAATTTTATTGGTTGATGATATTACAACCCTTTCTCATCTAATATTTGGATTTGTGGAATTTTTGGGGGGGTTTTATGTAGGGTTTGGATTTATTATAAATTAATATTTCTTATGTTTCCAAAGGTGCCCCTCTCCTCCCTTATAAAAGGGAACCTCCTCTCTCTCCTCTTTACACAACTTTGAGACTTCAAGATTGGACAAACTCTGCCAATTTCTCTTCTCAACTTCCCTAAAAACATACTAGAGGTCCTGGTTTTCTTCAAAGACCAATTTCAGAATCCTAAGAGGAGGTTTCAAAGAGGCATGTCGAAGTAGAGGTAATATCCTTTACCGATTCTTTCAAATTCATTTCATCTTATACTTCATCTTATTTTGTTGTTTCATAATAAAGTAATAAAATAATTATCACTCATATAATGATATGTTATTATAAATATGAAACAACCATATTTCACCTTTGATCCATCCTATGAAATACAAAATCACCGCGCGTGCGTACGTACGAAATACCGTCTCCACGCCGTGGTGTAATATGTTTTTCCACCCCCACCATACTTGGATGGGTATAAGAATGGAAGAAATAACTATATATGATTATTAGGTGATATTTATTATAAAATATTATACAACATACACTTCAATACATTTCCACAATCATGGGAACGATATCGTCGCTCGTGCGTACGTACGAATTACCATCTCCACGGTGCGATGTGATTCGTTCTACATGATCTTCATTAAACCATGATTATATAAATGAATTGAATGAATAAATATGATATATATTATAAAAATACCATTATATAATTGATTTATCTATAACATAAAAATATGAAGAAGAATTTATTTGACAAAACACGCATAAGAACATAAAGCAACAAACACCAGAATAACAAGTAGCAATGAAATATTACTAATAAGAAGATAAGAATATGACCATATATGATATAATAAGAATGAATATGATTCTGTAATAAGTCAATGACATTTTTTAAATCATTATACAGGAGGTTCGGATACTTACAAAGCATATCAGACCTAAGGTAAGGGAAAATATCGCAATCTCAATTTTTATCCGAGATTGTTTATACTTTGGTATTTACTGGGGAATATTAATCATCCACACACATTTTTCTTCAATAGGTAATGTTATTTCTATCCTATTAAAATTTATTAAATCCAATTTTACCTATTGGTGAATTTTTAGTAAAATATATGAAAGGAATCTTTTGTCGTTTTCAGTACGAGGTATTTTTTGACTTTTCCGGCCAAAGTACGAAAAGGATGTTTATTTTTAACTTATACTGTGTGAATGGATTTTTGTGATTTCATAGAACATTATTTACATGAAGCTTACTATACATATTTTCAAGTTTATTTTCAATTAACTTCTTTTAGTTTAAAATTTTATGACATGTTGAGAAAGGAAAAATGTTTTTGAAGAAGAAAGGATATTTTCCTCCGGAATGGATTTCAAGTGTTTTATCAAAATTATTTTCCATCTAAGATAATATAGGGTTCTATTTCTATCCCTATTATTACATTTATTTCATTATGTTATGATGGAATTATATTTATGAATTCCTTTTATGGATTATTTTATGATGGCATGATGTTTATAAATCCCATTTTTATTAAAGGGTTATGCTATGATGTATGATTTATGATTTTGTGGCACACATAAAAATGGTTTCATTATGAGATGTGTGGGACCTATATCTCCCTCCAATGCATTTGGTAAAGATTTATATCTCATGATATAGACCTGGCTGGAATGAAAAGTTAATCTAGTTTAGTTACACTGGACTGGAACGAGGAGTGAACTCAATTCAGTAATGGACTTTGTCCGCTATGATAGTATTGTCAATGAGTCTTGAATAATATGAAATGATTTTATATGATTATGTGTGTATGCCAAAAAGTTTTATGTTTTAAGTTATTATTATTGGGATTACATTTCACTACTATGTTTTATCCCATGTTATGATATTATGATCTCTTTTACAGGTTAAGATTTTCAAAATGTTATGTTCTTATGAATATGATATGATTGATATTTTTTTTACCCTTACTATGAATTTGATCTCACCCTTTTGTATGTTTTCTTTTCCCCAGGTCAGGAAGAAGGGTATTAAGTTGGATATGCCAAAAGGGACTCTATATAGGATGAAATAAATGGGAGACAATGTAGATGATTTATGAACCAGTTGTTTATGTTTCCCAATCTCTAAATACACTATACCTATACGGTCATATCTGTGTTTTGTTATACGTTGTAATAAATATTCTTCAATTCTGATGTAATAAAAATGTATGTAAAGTATGGATCATTATATTTGGTATAAGAGGAAAGGTATAGTCAACCTTTAGAAACTAGGATGTGAAAACCATAGTAAGAACCCTAAGGATATGTCAAAGCATAGAACATAATCTCAGTGTTTCAAAAATGGCCATGAATAACCTATGATAAGACCTAAATTGTGAAATTTTATTACTGATTATGTGGTTTTACTATTTTAATTAGTGTTTCTCACAATATGATTTTTGGTTTTAGTCAATGGCTGGAACCCGAAAGAACTGTGTTAATGCTGAATGCGACGGACAATGCAATGATTGTCCGCCTGAGCAACCAAACGTTATGGGAGATGGAATGCAAAATCTTGTAGCCATGATCACACAACATTATCAAGCTATGAATCATGCAAGACTTCTAAATGAGCAAAGGAAGGAGAAACATTCTGTTGAATCCTTCATGAGGAAGCGTCCACCTTTATTAAGTGGGTCTTCTGATCCATTAGTGGATGAACAATGGATCAGTACCACTGAAAAGATCTTTTTAGTCCTTCAATGTTCTGAGCATGATAAAGTCATCTTAGCAGTATATAGTTTTGAAGGTGAATCTAATCAATGGTTGAATCTTATCATGAATATGAGGAAAATATATGAAATTGAGTCCACGGAATGGGACGAGTTAAAGAACTTATTATTCAATAAGTACTTCGCTCATATTCTTTGAACGAAAATAGAGAATGAGTTTCTTGACCTGAAGAAAAATGATGATGAATCTATTGGTACCTACCAAGAAAATTTTACAAGACTTGCAAGGTACGCTTCCAGAATTATTATCCAACCTGTGATTAAAATCGATCGATTCTTTAGGGGCTTAAAACCAAGTCTTTAAAGGGCGTTAGCCATAAGGGACTTCAATAGCTACGAGGAAATTATTCGATGTGCTCTCAAGGTTGAGATGGAGATTGGAGTAACCCATCAGTCATATGGGTTTGATAAGAAGAGGAAAATGGAATTCAAAGGAAAATATAAAGACCACACTGAAAAGAAGATGTGTTTTACTTTATGCTCAAATTGTGGAAGAAACATGGAGGGAATTGTCTTAAAGGGACAAGCAAATGTTTTAATTGTGGAAAAGAAGGTCATCGAGCAATTGAATGTCAAAATAATGGGAAGAAGATGTCTAATGATGAAAACAAAGAAAGGGATACACATAATGCCCCTCCAACACTTCAATGTTTCAAGTGCAAGGATATGGGGCATTATTCCAATCAATGATCAAATCCAAGGGTTGTTGATGATGATCGACTTCAATAAACTCTTAAGGCCAAAGACAATGGAAAGTCACATGCAATTACTATCGGCGATGTGGAGTAAGATAACGATGTTGTGAAAGGTACACTTACCATCCACTCTAAAGTAGAAAATGGTTTATTTGATTCTGGATCCACCAAATCTTTTATTTCTAAAGAATTTTCCAAGTGTATTGCCGTACTACCTCAACAATTAGCTGGTGAGTTAGCTGTGACAACTCCTAATGGAACAATGGTTCCATCAAAAGTTTATAATTCTTCTCCAATTGACGTTTGTGGGAAATTAATTCCTACAAATCTTGTGATCCTTCATATAGTGGAATTTGATGTGATTCTTGGCATGGATTGGATTACCTTATATGGAGCTCATATCGATTTCCAAACAAGGGAAGTCACATTTCATATTCCCGATCAATATTTGATCATATATCGATGCAAGGATGAATATAACCTTCTAGTGGAAATTTCTTCCATCTTATGGGTCATGATTCTAATAAGTAAAGGTTATTTATCTCAAATGGTTGGCAAGAAACTCATAATTAAGAATTCAACCATTGTACGGGAGTTTGATGATGTCTTTCCGAAGGAATTTCTAGGTCTTCCACCAAATCGTGAAGTTGAGTTTTCAATAGAACTCATACTGGGTGCAATGCCTATTTCAAAGACACCGTATAGAATGAACCCAATTAAGTTACAGGAATTGAAGAAGCAGCTCCAAGAGAATCTTGATAAAGGATTCATACGCCCTAGTGCATCACCTTGGGGAGAACTTGTTCTGTTTGTTAAGAATAAAGATGGATCAATGAGACTCTGCATTGATTATCGAGAACATAACAAGATCACTATCAAGAACAAATATCCTCTCCCACACATTGATGACTTATTTGACCAACTACGCAGAGCTCAATACATTTCCAAGATTGATCTTCGTTCATGGTATCATTTATTAAGGGTCAAAAGGGATGATATACCAAAGACGGCTTTCCGTACAAGGTATGGACAATATTAATTTATAGTGATGCCATTTGGTCTTACTAATTCCCCTGTTATCTTCATGGATCTGATTAATAGAGTCTTTAGAGACTATCTTGATCATTTTTTGGTAGTCTTTATAGATGATATTATTGTCTATTCAAAGAGTAAGGAAGAACACGAAGATCACTTGAGAATTGTATTAAAGACCCTTAGAAAGGAGAAGATTAATGCCAAACTTACCAAGTGTGAATTTTGGCTTCAAAAAGTTTCATTTTTGGATCACATAATCTCAAAAGAGGGGATATCTATGGATCCAGCAAAAACAAAGGTTATCAAAAGATGGCAGAGAGCAACAATAGTAACTGAGATCCGAAGTTTTCTTGGCTTGGCTAGATATTATCAACATTTTGTGAAATATTTTTCACGATTATCTAATCCACTCACAAGGTTGACTTGAAAATGAGTTAAGTTCGTGTGGACGGAGGAGTGTGAACAAAATCTCAAGGAGTTGAAAAGAAGGTTATCTAGTGCACCTGTGCTCACACTTCCTTGTAGTGGAGAAAGGTTTGTGATCTACAGTGATGCATCCAAGAAGGGATCACGGTGTGTTCTCATGAAAAACGACATAGTAATAGCTTATGCCTCACTACAGTTGAAAATCCGTGTGCAAAATTACCCAACTCATGATTTAGAGTTAGCCACGGTAATCTTTGCATTAAAAATATGGATAAATTATATTTATGGTGAAAGGTGTGATATTTATACTGATCATAAAATTTTAAAGTATATTTTCACACAAAAGTAGTTGAATATGAACCAAGGAATATGGTTGGAGTTAATTAAGGATTACGACTGCTCAATTCATTATCACCCTGGGAAAGCAAACAAGGTGGCAGATGCATTAAGTCGACAAGACCATGCTAGCTTATCCTTGATGAGGATCAAAAAAGATCCAATATTTATGGATTTACAAAGGATGTATCTTGGAATTATAATGAAAGGGGAGATATCTTATCTTTGTCAAATGAATTTTCAAGCATCTATTCATGTATGGATTAAAGAGGAAAAAAATGAAGATGTAGAGTTACAAAAGAAAGTGAGAAATGTTCTTGAATTCAACCTTGATTGTGATGGGATAATAAGGTTTAGGAATAAGGTTTGTGTTCCTCCCATACTAGAATTAAAGAAGGAGCTGCTGGATGAGGCACATAGTTCATCATTCTCTATTCATCCTAGAAGAAGAAAGAGGTATAGGGACCTGAAAGAGTAATTCTGGTGGGATGACAAGAAAAGATATGTTGTTGAATATGTCTCTCTCTGCTTGGTTTGTCAGTATGTTAAAGTTGAGAGACAGAAGTCTAATGGGATGTTACAGCCATTACCCATACCATAATGGAAATGGGAAAACATCACCATGGACTTTGTCACTGGACTTAATAAATCATCTAAAGGAAATAATGCTATCAGGGTTCTAGTTGATCATCTTATGAAGTCAACACACTTCATTGCTATTAGAAAATATTTCTCTCTTGATCATCTTTCCAGGATATATGTGAAGGAAATGGTAATATTTCATGGAGAACCACTTTCCATTATATCTAATCGGAATTTGAGGTTTACCTCGATGTTTTGGCGAAGTCTTCAGTATACTCTAGATATAGAGTTGAGTTTCTGCATTACTTATCATCCTCAGAAAGACGGTCAGTCTGAGAGGACAATTCAAACTCTAGAAGACATGTTGAGATCTTGATCTATGGATTTCAAAGGTGGTTGGGATCAAAAACTACCTTTGGCAGAATTTTCTTATAATAATATCTTTCAATACAGTATTCAGATTGATCCTTATGAAGCTCTTAATGGAAAGAAATGCCGAACTCCAACTTGATGGGATGAAGTTGGGGAATGAAAGCTATTAAGACTTGATGTTGTTGATGAGATGACAGAAAATGTCTGATCTATTCAACAACACATAAGAGAAGCTCAGAGTCGACAAAAAGGTTATGCCGATAACTGAAGAAAATACCTAGAGTTTGAAGTGGGTGATAGTGTTCTTACAAATATCTCCTTGGAAGAGGGTAATGAGATTTAGAAAGAAGGGAAAGCTGAGCCCTAGGTATATTGGTCCTTTTGAGATACTGGATCATGTTGGGAAGGTATCTTACCGATTGGCGCTTCCACCGAATCTCTCTCAAGTTCATGTTGTGTTCCTTGTATCTCTCCTGAGAAAGTACATACCTGATACTTCACATGTACTATGCTCAGAAGTTGTACCGCAAGAGCAAGATATTTCTTATGAAGAACAGATGATAGAGATTCATTATTGTAGTGAAAAAGTTCTATGGAACAATACCACTCACTTGGTGAATGTTTTATGGAGGAACCACCAATTAGAAGAAGCTATATGGGAGCTTGAGGATATGATGCGGGAGAGGTATCCTCATCTGTTTGCTACGAAGGGACGAATTTATAGGGCGAAATTCATTTTAAGTGGGGTAGAATGTAACACCCTGATATTTTATGAGAATTATATTTTTTATGTCTTATGTTATACTGAACATCAAATTAATCTTTCACTACACACAACACTATCTTGGATTGAGTTATAAGCAAAGGCAACCTTCCTCGATAGCGTGTGTTGTACGTAATATCGAGTTTCACTAAACAACAATATGTTTTTAAAATATTCTATAAACTATCCGTTATGAATATTATTAACTACATTTGTAATTTTATAACATTATTATTCATCTTACACATTTTCTATAACATGGTATGGGAAAAAATAATTTTTTCGGGTAAAATAAGTATTTTAAAAAACATGCAGTGTTGCCGCCTTTTGATGGCGCACCAACATTAAATCTAGTTTTAACATGTTTATAAGTTCAATTTGAAAAAATAAAATTATTCTTTGGAATCAGGATATAAAAATTTACTTTGGTTAAAATTTTCATATTATTATGATAACATTCATATTTTAACGAATTGTAAAACCACGCTATATTTTAATTAAAAACAACTTTTTTAATCGTAATAATTTATACAGTTAAATTATAATATTTAATGGTTTTAAAGTATAAATAGAATATATTTTTATCATTTAATATAATTTATTTCATTATCATTAATTTTACAATGAATTCATAGGTAAAAACATTTCAATCTTTGGCAATGTTTTAACTTTTAAAACCCGTTTGCTTAACAACGAGATTAATTTTAAATTAATTACTGAAACTTCTGTGTGTTGAATTTTGAAAAATGGATTCCATATTTGGATTCAGTGGGTCCAAATTATGTTAATAGGTTACTTTTATTTTTTTGATATTACGAATAGTAACTACGATAATTTTTATTTACTATAGTTAAAAGTAAATCGGGTAATTAAGGGTAAAAATAAGATTATAAAATAAACCTAAAATTTTAAAAATCCTATTGGATGAATAAAAGTCGACCCATATCACCTAAGGGTAGGACTAGATTCATTTCATGGACCTTTGACCACGAAATAATATAATTATTATTAAAACCAAAGAAAGTGACAACATGTCACTCTCTTAAATATTATAAGTGTAATAATTTTACATTAGTGATAAACATCATAAAACTTCTGATATAAATATTCCCCAGAAATATAATAAAATTATCTACATCATATGAATTTATTTATAATTTTTAGGAATTAAATAATTATCATTAATTATGACACAATAGTGGTGTTGAAATTATTTTATTGATTGAAATATCAAATAAATGATATTAAAAGTATTAAAATAAATGTTATATGAACTATTTAATATTATCCACTAATTTTATAGATAAAAATGACATGTTATGAATCTATTAAATCTTTTAGTACAAACATATCTTATGTATATATTTTATTAAAATAAAATAAATGAATAGTGTCAAAATTGACACAATTGTTATTTTATAAATATTACATATTATAAAATATTTTAAAAATCACAAAAATATTTAACAATTATAAATTAAAATTTATATGGTCTAAAATGTAGTAAAGTATATAATTATGGACAATCCACAAAATATAAGTAATTTTTTATAATGATTTAAAATTTAGAATATTATTACCACAAATAAAATTAAATAGATTAAATTAGGATAAATCAAGTTGATAATGTGTGAAATAAATTTCCAACTTGTCTAAATTTTATTGGTTGATGAGATTACAACCCTATATCATATAATATTCGGATTTTAGCCATTTTTGGAAGTTTTTATGTGGGGTTTGGGTTTATTATAAATTAATATTTCTTATGTTTCCAACGGTGCCCCTCTCCTCCCTTATAAAATGGCACCTCCTCCCTCTCCTCTTTACACAACTTTGAGTATTCAATCTCATCCAAACCCTAACCATTTCCATTAAAAAGTTTTCTAGAAACATAATATAGGTCGTGGTATTCTTCAATGACCAATTTTAGTATCATAAGAGGAGGTTTTAAAGAGGCGTGTCGAAGAAGAGGTAATTTCTTTTACCGATTCTTTCAAATTCATTTCTTCTTCTAATTAATCTTCTTTTTTTTGTTTCATAATAAAGTAATAACATAAGTATCACTCATATACTGATATATTATTATATATATATGAAACAACCATATTTCACCTTCGATCCATCCTACGGAAAACGAAATCACCGCGTGTGCGTACGTACGTAATACCGTCTCCACGCTATGGTGTTATATGTTTTTCCACCACCAACTTACTTGGATGGGTATAATAATGGAAGAAATAACTATATATGATTATTAAGTGATATTGATTCTAAAATATTATACACCATAAACATTAATACAGTTCCAAAATCATGGGAACGATATCGTCGCTCGTGCGTACGTACAGCTTATCGTCTCCACGGTGCGATGTGATTCGTTCTACATGATCTTTATTAAACCATGATTATATAAAGGAATTGAATGAATAAATATGACATATATTATAAAAATACCATTCTGTAAATTATGTATCTATAACCTAAAAATAGGAAGAAGAATTTATTCGACAAAACACGCATAAGAACATATAGCAACAAACACCCGAATAACAAGTAGCAATGAAATATTACTAATAAGAAGATAGTAATATGAAAATATATGATATAATAACAATGAATATGATTCTGGAATAAGTCAATGACATTGTCTAAATCATTATACAGGAGGTTCGGATACGTACAAAGCATATCAGACCTAAGGTAAGGGAAAATCTCGTAATCTTAATTTTTATCCGAGATTGTTTAGACTTTTGTATTTACTGGGGCATATTTATCATCTACATCCATGTTTTGGCAATATGTAATATTATTTCTATCCTCCTGTAATTGATTAAATCCAATTTTACATATTGGTGAATTTTTAGTAAAAGATATGAAAGGAATATTTTGTCATTTTCACTACGAGGTACTTTTTGACTTTTCCGGCCAAAGTACGAGAAGAATGTTTATTTATAACTTATATGGTGTGAATGGATTTTTATGATTTCCTAGAATATTATTTACATTATGCTTACTCTACAAGTTTTCAAGATTATTTTCAATTAACTTCTTCTAGATTAAAATTGTATGACATGTTGAGGAAGGAAAAACGTTTTTGAAGAAGAAAGGATATTTTCCTCAGGGTTGGAGTTCAAGTTTTTTTATCAAAATTATTTTCCATCTAAGATAATATAGGGTTATGTTGCTATCCCTATTATTACATTGATTTCATTATGTTATGATGGAATTATTTTTATGAAGTCCTGTTATGGATTATGTTATGATGGCATGATGTCTATGAATCCCATTTTTATTACATGGGTTATGCTATGATGCATGATTTATGATTTTGTGGCACACATAAGAATGGTTTCATTATGAGATGGGTGGGACCCATATATCCCTCCAATTCATTGGGTAAATATTTATATCTCATGAGATTGACATGTCTGGAATGACAAGTTAATCCGCTTCAGTGACACAGGACTGGAACGAGGAGTGAACTCGGTTCAGTAATGGACTTTATCCGCTATGACAGTCTTGACAATGAGTCTTGACTAATATGAAATGATTTTCTATGATTATGTGTGTATTCCAAAAAGTTTCACATTTTAAGTTATGAATATGGGGATTACATTTCACTACTATGTTTTATCCCATGTTACGATATTATGATCGCTTTTGTAGGTTAAGATTTTCAAAATGATATGTTCTTATGAATATGATATGAATGATATTTTTTTACCCTTACTATGCATTTGAGATCACCCTTTTGTATGTTTTCTTTTCCCCAGTTCTGGAAGAAGGGAATTAAGTAGGATATTCCAAAAGGAACTCTAGATATGATGAAATAAATGGGAGAAAATGTAGATGATTTATGAACCAGTTGTTTATGTTTCCTAGTTTATAAAGACACTATACCTATACGGTCCTATCAGGGTTTTGTTATATGTTGTAATAATTATGCTTAAATTATGAAGTAATAACAATTTATGTAAAGTATGGGTCGTTATAAATTATGTGTTGTGTATCCTCAATTATTTCATATCTTCCTCTTGTTGGGAAAATATTTCTTCTATAAAAAGTATCTTTACCTTTCTGAGTGGGAGGTGAGACATGATTAAACCCTTACCCTTTCCCCTATTTGATTCCATTTGAGGAGGTAATGGTTGATTATTCCGGGGAATTCCCAAATTATAGTAAAGACTTTGGTTCTGGTTTTGTACACATTATTAATTTATTTCAGTGTGTTCTATATTATGAACTAGAACGTCCTCCTATGACTCCTCTAAATTGAAATAGTGTTCTAGAGTATTTTCAATGACAACATTAATGACACTTATTGATGTGAAATTCTTTGAAGGCATTTTACCAGTGTTTTTGAAAGACTGTATTCTTCTACATCCTCAATGAGAACTTCTCATATCCTTTTATGATTTATTGGGATTTATTTGATAGAAAATAACCTAAATGAAATATCAAAAAATCTCAACCTTGCATGTCCCAAATGAGGATACCAAATCACATGATTGAATGAACATGGATGATTCATTCTTTAGAATCTTCTCTAATCTAGAGAATATTGATTCACACCGTGGAAGAGAGTTTTGGGGTGAAAGACCCCCTAGTCCCGGGGTATAGAGAAATTACTAATCTACATTCACAATCATTCAGGTAATGTTTTTTGACCACAAGGGTTGGGTTAAAAAAATCCCCCAACAATGTGGGCTTGGATTTCTCCTAAACTACTGTGGTTGATATTACCGTATATTCTCTTCTGACTTTATAATTTTTTGTTTGAACATGGGTTGGGTGAATTATTCAGGACACACATAAATCATGTGTTTCAAAATACTGTTGTTCTATTTATGACATTTTCTCTATATTACAGGTGACATCCTTTAAGATAGATGCCTTCTTGATGTTCTCAGATGCATTATGTAAAAGAATTTGAACAGCCTGCTCTCTTCTGACCCAATGTCGGGGAGGGTTAGTCGAGGCTAGTTATTGTTGAGCATATCATTGGTAATGAACATATTCCATTATTGTAGCTAGCCAGAGGATATGAAATTTCATGATTCCACAATTGATTTGATTTGCTGGATATATAGTGTATTGAAATTCAATGCTCCATGTGCACCCCATCATCTGATATGAACACCAGATTGGGTATCTATGATCAGCTATCACAACATCATTAATGTATAAATCTATTCACATAAAAGGGATCCTTGCTATTTCTTGATCTTTGGATGTCATTAATCCAAGAAGGATGCCATGTAAATTTGACACTGAAACCCTTATGTTACATTTTTGTGACTTTTATACCCATTATATGGTAATATCATTTATTTTAGGTGATGAAGTGTTTTCTATATATTTAGGTGGATGTCATGCATAAAATCGTCCACTACCAACTCTAGATTGCTGCATTGAGGGGTGGATAAAGGCTGGAACATGACATGTATATCATATTTAGCTAGTAGTTTCCTAATGTTTAGCAGGTATTCTTATTATTTCACTAGAGGTTCCTATACTTGGTCTGTCTAGAGTGGATTGTTCTTGATTGTTTTACCACAAGTAATGGGATTGGTTAGTCTTTCCTCTAATATGTTAGAAAGATACTGACCAAAGGGTGTTTCAGATGATGGCCATAGACTTGGGATGTCTTCTGGTTGTGAAATAACTTTAACTTCCAAAAAAAGGTTTCAGGCATGACTGACCTTGTGTTGGAAGGTGACTCACGATATGAGGGTTTTCTTTTCAATATAATTTCAATTGGAGAATTCTCTTGATAACAAGAAACACTGCTATTGATAAAACATTCACAGAAAATTACATCATGGGGAGGACCACCAAGGTGGATTATAGTAAGGGAACCCCCCTTGATCCTCATTCTTCTGGCCACATAGAAGGTTATCATGGATCTCATCAAGAGATAGGCTCTTGAGATTTACCATATTATTGTCATAAATCAAACTTTCATGGTGAAGTGTCTTGAAGGGACCATCCAAATTAATACTATTATTCCTGTAATTTGTTTGTAGGAGGGCAGTGTCATTATCTTCCATCAATAAATGTAAGAGGGATTCAAGAAGATTGACTTTAATCAGAGCAGGATCATAGATCAGCTCTTGATTTTCCAATCGTTTTTTATTAGGCTTATTCATGGGTCCCATCTTATGAGAAATTATGGCCACTTTCTGGTAGAAGTGTTTATTAT
This sequence comes from Viscum album, assembly GCA_963277665.1. NCBI lineage: Eukaryota > Viridiplantae > Streptophyta > Magnoliopsida > Santalales > Viscaceae > Viscum > Viscum album. Next base: position 323,028,094 of record OY728153.1, on the reverse strand, counting down.
TGGAAGGTACATGTGTCTACCCTAGAGTGGCTACTATGATATACTAATTTACATTAATTGTATCATGTGTATTTTCCTAATTCAGTTGTCTGTTTAGTATGAGGTATTTTTTCCCCTGACTCTACTTGACTAGATGAGAGGTGTGTGTATGATATGGGGTGTTATTCTAATGAACCACCCTATTTTTAAGGATAAAGTAATTTGTTTATCCCTCCGTCAATACTATCCTCATAGTTATGATATATTTTAATGTTTTTAGGATATGAGTAGGAATTTTTCTATGCCCTTTTACCATTTCTAGGATATGCTTGGTGACTTCAACAATTGGAATGGGGGTATAAATTCATTCTGTATCTAGAGTAGGCATATTTCTTACTCCTGCCCTAACTTTCCTACTAGTGGATACTAATAGTAATCATGTGTGGAGGTATAGTGTTGAGACTACCCCCTTCTTGTGGTTGGGATGGTTGGGACTTTCTGACAGACTTCTCTGGGTGTTGCTAGATGAGGTTGTTGGGAGGCTTGATGACTTTTGGTAAGTGTTTGAGCCTTCTCACTTCTTGCTAAAAAGCATGTTTGGCAGACATCGTTGAGTGCTTCCAGATAATTCTAATGAAAATATTTGTTGGGGCATGTAGTTGTATGTTACTGCTTGTAGGTTGCTGCCATATTTGTTTGGGGGGATTATTTGAATACTGCCCGGTGAGACTACTGGATGACTGAATGAATGCAGATGGGTGTATGTTCCCACTCACAATTTACTACCAAAATGGGTTAGTGGGATTATTCTAAGGGGTAATAGGTGTGACCTTTATCTCTTTTGACTATTTTTAGTCCCTAAAGGGCCGTCTTGGGTGATCAAGTTTGAAGGACCTGGGCCGGTCTTCAAAAGAAAACACCCTCATCCTTGTAAGGGTTCACTACCATGCAACGTTGATGACAATGATAGATGGAATTTTCCCCTGAGATGTAGCACTGGATCTCCTAGATGGGGTCATATGTGAACACTTGATCAAAATCCATGAGATAAGGGGGGGGGATAGTTATTGTGTTCCAAGGATAATCTCCTGCAAAGGTTTAATAGAGTGGGCAACATCGTATGCTTAAGAAGCACTGATCATCATTGACTGAATGATCGGTGGTGCTGGTTAAGATGAAGGGATTTTTGGGTGGCCACTAGGGTAGGGATCATACCATTTTGATGGTAAACCTAGACCAGTGAGTTAGAGACCCAACATTAATGATACTGGGATATCGATGGTGTCTTTTGTGCAGATGAAGACCAAGCCTGAATAGTATCCAAAAAGTTCACTAGTGAAACAATTAATGATTCCATTGGATTTAAGGGAGTTATGAGAGTAGGTTTTTTTATATTTTAAAAATACACACAATAAACTTTGTAAAATAAAAATATTATTTGAATGAACACATGAAGGATTAATTATCCTGTTTGTCCCTCTTTTATCAAGTGAAAATGGGCCTGATAGATAATTGATACTTTCATCTTGGTTATGGATTCACATCAGGTTCACTTTTTTTCTTGATGGAAATGTGTATTCATTGAGGAACGTACTGATCTGATGAATACTAGTATGTAGCTACCATTTATCTTTTTAAATAGCTGTTTTAGTTAAGTCAATAACCTCAGGTTCACTATTCCCCCCCTCAGAATTCATGCCTCATGATGATTTTCTATTTCTAAATGGTTTCTAGCGGGTTTTTTCATGGAAGGAGAAACACCTAATGGTTATATATGCAATGGGACCTTCTTTACAAAGGTAGGCTCTCATAGGTAGTGATTCTGGTCAATGATGCTTAAGATATCACATTGGCTGAGAGGATGGGAGGTCGGGTGCATCACACTCTATTGTGATGAATTATTGCAAACTCATTGACTCTCTTATAGAATTAATACATATTATTGAATCCTTTTTTAGTATCATGTAGATTATAATAGAATTAACAACCAATTATTAGCATGTATGGATTATAGAATCATTTGTATGTATATGAGGTTCTTCATCAATGGAGATATCAATATGTATCCAAGGTTCTCCATTGGTTGTATTCTTTTATATAAAACATATATTTTTTTGGTTGAAATTATGAAGATTCTAGTTTACTAGTCAATCAGTGGTGAATTGTGCAGTATGTCATCATCCAAGGAGTGGCAGTTTTTTGTGTGGTCAGGATCAAAACCATATATTGGCTTCCAATATATCTTTGTGAAATGAACCAGAACCCACATAGTTCAGTGCCACTTATTGGGGAACATCATACCTTTTAAGTTCATAAGATAAGAACCTAACCATATAGATAAATTTCATGTAGCAAGGATTTCTATATGGAAGGTTCCTAGATAATGTTTGGTGTGGTACTTATGCTGAGGTGACACATGGAACCTAGAAGGGATATGAATTTCCAAGTTTGATTTATACCATACATGTAATTTGGCATAGAGAGAACATGGTTGATTATATGGTCGGGTTGAACCTCAGGGAGGTTTCTTATGTTTCCCATCTAGATAGGAATCAAAGCCCACATAATTCGTTTATAAGGAACCTAATCAATGTATATTCTTATAGGTTTGTCTCACAGGGGAGTATAACCCGTTGAGATTATTAACTTAGGGATTATTCCTGAAGATGATGACCTATAGAAAGGGTACATGAGTGATACATTATCTTAGGGGGATTTGGGGTTTTTTTAGGGATTACACATATAGAAGGGGCCAAAATTATGAATACTGATCCTTATTCATGTGGACAATTCCTTGGTAAATTGGGGGTTTTTTATTGGGGCTTACTTTTAAGAAGGATACACATTGATCTTATTCCTTTGGTAGGAATACAATGTATCCTGATTATGATTGAAATCAAATTTATCATAGTTAAATATGTCACATGGATCATGAAGATGTTGTGATCATTATTACCTTAGAGATCACATGACTCATGCTCAGTGTGAGAAATAAGGGATAATGGAGGATCCAAAAAACCACACATTCTGCCTTCTTCCATTAGTGGACATGGTGAAAAATACCAAATGAATAGGTAAGGGGTGTTGAGTGTGACAATTTCCTCTAACCTTTCTCCACCAATAGAAGAGGAGGGGGATGATGGTGGAGGAGGATAAGGTTATGGAACTTCCCTCTCTTCACTTCACCCCTTGGAGGGAATGAAGGTAAAGGATTTGAAGGTAGTGAAGAGAAAGACTATATCCTATTATAAGAAAGGATAGGGGTTACTTCAAGAGGGATTCCATATGATTGGTTCTATAATAGGATGATGATCTAATTAAATTTTTAATGGAAAATCAAGTGTAGTCCACACCCACCCTAATAGCAACTAGAGGCTTCGGGTCTCAAATATGAGAAGGGAAGTACATTATCCTAAACCTCATATCTGAGATTGGGAAATCCCCAAAATTGTCCCTACGGTAAGGTTCCTCATGACCGTAGATATAAAAACCTACATGTGCCTAGATGATCCAAACCATCTGGTAGGACCAGTGCAGGAAACCTCTAACTGTGGATATAAAAATCCAAATGGGAGACAAACAGGTGTGGCTTTTTTGATGGTAGCGTAAGATCAGAGGTCTTAGTGGTGATTTCATCTTGGTGTCTTTCAAATAAGGGATCCATATAAGGAGAGGCCGTTCTATGAATGGATTTGAATAAGGCCTCATAGATGGATCTCCCTAGCTAGAGGTTAGGGGGAACCAAGGAAGCTCGGGAAAGGGGTTCATTCTGAAGGTAGGTCTGGACGAATTGATGTCACCTTGGTCGATAGAAAACCTAGGTTACTACACTTGAGTAAGGATTTTCTCAAACATTCAATGGTATCCAAATGTGTTAAAATAAGTAAGACATGTAGGTCCCTATTTGAGGATGAGTACCTCGCTCTAGTCTTCATTAATCATGGGTTGGGATATTCCTCGTGTAGGTGTTGTTTATTTGATACCATGGGAGGACTTTAGTTTCACTATTACCCTTAAATTCCCTCTTCTTCAGGTTTTAGATAACTCCCTAGATGGTTATGGAGGGATTTATTGAAACACTTGGTTGATTAGAGAGTCCGTTATCCTTCAGGGAAGTCCTTATATAAAACTTTAATCCCTGGGGCCCAATTTACAAGTGGATATAGGACCCTATGTGGAGGTGTAATCTTCCATAGGTGATGCATGTAGGTCATCCATGATGGGTTTTGCAAAGATAGCTTGCATGCCGATGGTACTTGGTGGGCTTGTATGAATGGACTTTGGGGCCTTTTCAAACCAGGACATTTTCCACATTTTTCCTTCTCTTTTACCTAAGGTATTTCCTTTCGTATCCTTTTCATCAGTGTGAAAAAATGGGGTGTCAAAAGTCTTTTAAAGTTAAAATTGTTTATCATATTGCATTGAATGCTTTTGAATAAGGGATATTAAAAATTTATATAGTTTTTTAAGGAAACTAAATCATGATATTTACTAGATTATTCAAATTATTTTGAATAATTATTCAAATACTGATTATTATGGATATTATTTTGAATATGTTCAATGATCTATAATGAAGGATTTAAGAAATTTGAAGTTTTCATTATTTTAAGTGTAATATTTTGGAAATTTTGACTAAGTATTCAGGTCTATTTATTCAGAGATATAATTGTAGACATAGTATTGGAAAAAGTATTGTTATTATTTTGTAATTATTCTGACTCTTACCAAATCTGATGAAATTATAGATTGTTATATAAAGGGAACCAAAGCTATAGGTGAGGGAATAAAACATAGATATATTGATAAAATGATGCATGATACGACAATGTGAAATATATTTGTTAGAGAATAGTGTTGAGAAACATTCACAAAAGTACATAATAACTTTCAAAATCACCACTACCTTTCTAGTTTTTTCTTTAAATATTTTCAATGTACGGTCAAACTACTTTAACAATTCTACCTCATTAGTTCTCGACTAGTTTTTTAGTTTTGTATTACATTTTCATATATATTCCATTGAGTTATATTTGTTTATTGTTTTATGATTTTATTTTATAAAATCATGTTCTTAATGGTTATAACTCTAAAAAAGCTACATTTTATAATTTTATTGCGAATCTCTATTACAATTCAGTTCATGATGTGGTTATACTTTCTCTAGAAAAAGTAATTTTTAATAGGATTGGGACTCCCCTTCAAAGATTTGATTAATAGTGAATAGAATATATATCAATGAGTAAAGTGGTGTGATGGGTAAATGTTGGATACTTTTTGATCAAAACTACAATAAAAATCACTGTGTTCGTATTTTTATTTTCCAGTGGGCCAATTTTTTAACTCTAATTTTATATTATATTTTATTCTAGTATATTCTCCCCCTCTAGAAATTTTGACTATCTTAACATGTATTTATAGATTACTTGTTATTATTAAATTCAAAGAAGATTCTTTAGAGTAAATATTTCATTTGTTATATGATAATATTTTGAATAATTGATATATAAAAATTTTATTTTTTTCCTATATTGGTTGTTGTAGTGCACTATTCAAGTAGAAACATATTAAAATAGCTAACAATTCCATTATTTGTGATAGAAAATGATGATCATGTCAATTTTTATCTATTTTAAAACCAGTGAAGTTAAAAACCAACCTTTATTAGCACTTAATGCGATGCTAATAAAATACAAGTTTTATCTATGATAAATCTAGCGGGAATAAAAAGGGAATTTATCAATGTTTTTTTAAAACTGATAAGTGAACCCCTATTTTATAAGCACTAGTAACATCAATGATTTTTTTTATCATTGATACATCCAATTTTTAGTGCAGATAAAATTTGATTCTATCATAGTTTCATCACTAATAAAAGTCAATTTTTATCAGGGATTTTAACAGAAATAAAAAAATGAATTTCATTAGTGTTTATATGAAGCATTGATAAAAATAAGTGCTTACTCACAGATATTATTTAGTTGTGAAACACACACAAACACACATATTATGTATGTGATGAAATTAACAACAAAAATAATATACTATACATTTAATATTTATTTTTTTCATAATAAGTGATTATTATTTTAAAAAATATTTTTTCATCTTAATTTCATATGTAGATGTGCCCACAAACCCATATGTTTATATTGGAGATCATTTTGTTAATTTTTTTTAATGAATACGGATTGGTAGAAAAACAATTTTTGATGTTGAAAAAATGAATCATTCGATCTTAAGTGAAATGGTGTTGACCAAATATATTGGGGAACATATAATGATAAATAAATATTGAGACAAGAGGTAAAGAGGAGACTAGAGATATATAGGAGAGAAGATATGATTCCCAAAAGTATTATTTCATAATAAGTATTTCATATTTATAGACATCATGATAATCCAAGCAGTGGGAAATGAAAAGCTGGAATACCAATGGGTTAGCATGTGAAGAGTTTGTTGGGAAGGGGGAGTAGATTTTATTATGACATATATATTTAATATTTCATAACACTCCCCCTTGGATGTCATAATTTAATGAAATCCTATATAACATTCACTTAAAAATTATCTTGGAAAAAAGGGAAGTCCATGTAATTGGATTATATGTCATGATGCCTCATTAAAAATATTATCAAGAAAAACTAGTGGAAAAACATAATGAAGGGAAAAAGAGTATTGTGTTCCCCAATCTTCCTCTTAAAGTTATGATAGAATTTTTAGTGTTTACATCCCAATTATATGAATCTAATTCTCAAATAATTCAGTTTGAATTACCTTTGTTAATAAATATGAACGATTATCACATGGTTTGATGTATTAAATATTGATCTCCCCATTCAGTTGAAGTCCATGAGTGATTTTTTTTTGTGATATACGCATTATTCTATCTCCTCTGATATACCCAAACTTTAATTGTTCTAAAAAAATTTTATCTTCATATAATGTCATGAGAATATAATTATTTTATCTTGTCAACAATTACTTATGATATGATGGATAATTGATCTCAACCAAAGACAATATAGACGATCTTTATGAATTGAAATCAATTATGCATGATTAGAGGAATTCACAGAAATGGTTTTTTTAGAACTCCATGAAAAAAATTTCCCATCATATGAAAATAAATATCCATTATGAGATCATTTTTTATGTGAATCAGAAAAGTATCGAGCATCTCCATAACCAAATAATTTCAGTTCAAATATTATAGAATAAAATAACCCAAAATATATAGATCCTTGAAGGTATCATAATATCTTCTTGGTAACATTACAATCCTGATGAGTAAAAGAATAATTATATCATTATAACAGATTCATAGATAATGATATATGGCCGTGTATTATTTCCAAGGTTCATCAATTCCTCAATAAGACTCAAATATGGTACTTCAGGACCAATACGTTCTTATTCATCTTTTCATGGATTCAAAGAATATTGGATGTGATTTTTATATATTCAACCTCTGTAGGAATTTTATATTATATGATGATAGATAAAAAATCCATCTTTAATATTTACAATTTGTAATCCATGACAGAACATTATTCTTCCAATGTGTTTCATTTCAAATTCAATCATTAAATGTCCTAATACCTGGGAATTTTCATCAAGAGTTCCAAAAATATTTATATCATCAATTTTTACTACAATGATCACAAAACTAGATCTATTACACATAATAAGACACATGGGAAAATTGAATCATTTCTATATCCTTATTTCATCAAATATTTAATTAGATGTTATAGCATAGACAATATGACTACATTAATCCATATAACGATTTATTTAACATAACTGAAAAGTGATATCGAGATCCATAATATTTATAAGGAATATTTAATCTTCTTGTATTATTAGTTTACCACCATTATAGATATTTACATAAAGGTATTTAGTCACGACTTCCATATGGTGTAATTCATGTTACCCATTTATAAAAAAACATTATGAGATACCAAAAGGTTTTCGCTCCCATTACAATAGAGTATGTTTCTTGATAATCAATACCATGCCTTTTTGGAAAACCTTGAGTGAGTCAACATTGTTTATATAACTTGATTTCATTATTTTCAACTCTATTTATCATAAATACCCACTTATAAACACAAATTTTGGTCCCTTCAATGGTTTTAAAAATCTTCTAAAAAATATCATGTTTAAAAAGTGAGACTACTTCAGATTGACCCAAAAATTTATATTGATCCAAATATTGTATATTATGAACTTCATTAATTATTTTAGGCTATTTATCCTCATCAATAATTTCATGTTCCACATTAAAATAAAACGTGTCACCATTAATGGTCTCTATTCGGTTGCAACATCATCAATTTTTGGTGAATTTTATGAAAAATGTATCTTAATCATGATCATACACTTTTGGTATATTATTTATTTGATTAATTTTATGATTAAGTGAATATATATTATCCTTAGGTTCATTTATTTTTCAACAAACATTATTTTCTTCCATTTTAATTGAGGTATATATTTTTCATTTGAACAAAGTGATTTTCCATTCTTCTGGAATGGATTAGAACAATTGTTGATAATACTATTAGATTATCCATTAGAGATATATATTCTTACTGGTCAATTGTTAGCAGGATTATATGATTTTTTAACCCTTCTTGATTCATTGAGTGAATTAGGAATCCGCTTTTCAAAATTTTATAGATTAATAATATTTTGAACTTCAAGTTCACCCATATTTGTATGAGGATCTATATATAACAATGAAGATATTTTCCATGATATTTCTATTGATGACTAATTATTTTTCCCTTTCAACATTTGGAATAATTTTTCATTAAAATGAAAATTATAAAATCTAGATGTGAATACATATCCTATCACTATCTCTAGATACTAAATGATCGGGAGGGATTCAAATCCAATCTATATACATTGTCTTATTTGGGTTCACATATGTATTCATTGTGGGGGTGCAATAGGAATATAAACAGTAGAAAAAAATATTATTAAGTTTGGACCATTTGGTTCATGGTCGCAAGAAAAAAATACATGGTAATATCCATGATAACTTGATATATTCCTTTGAATTAGTGATTCTTCATGATAAATATAATTCTCTAGTACCGAATATGGTATTTTAGTTTTCATGATAAGTGGACTAATGATAATTTTTAATCTATTTCTATATGATTCATCTATACCTTTTTGATTGTGAACATGGGCTATCGGATGTTCAACATTTTTTCCAAACATACAAACATTAATTATTAAATACATTTGATGAATATTCACTATCATTATCAATCTTAATAATCATGATCGAATAGTCTTGGATTTTTTCCCTTAAAATTATTATTTAGTTAAGTGATTTATCAAATTCTAGGTTGTGATTTGATTACAAACACACATGGGAAAATCTAGTTGACACATAAATCGAGATTGTATAATATCAAAATGGTCCACATGGTGGATGAATTTGACAATATATGTCACCATGAATCCTTTCCAAAAACATAAGGGATCCAATACTAGTTTTGAATGGGGATTGTCTTACAACTTTTTTTTTCTTAAGAACAAGTAGAGCATGAAAAAATCATTATGTGAAAGAACCATTTCGACAACCAATGTATGACCATAATTACATTTAATTACTTTCTAAGATATTATTGATCTTCGATGAACCAAATGATCATGCCATGACATAAATGAATCCAAATTTATAAACTTATTGTTTAATTTTTTTTGATTTTATAATTTTTAACACGGTACAATATTGAGGGAATACATGGAAGTTTCTCTCAAATCACCTAACCATAATCATGTAAACTTTTACAATGAATGTTATATTACACATATGATCACCTAACATTATACGGTTGATAAAATATTTATCATATTTAAATTTTTTAGGTGTTTTTGTGATATAAACGAGTCAAAATTCATCATCATGGATATTAGTCTAGTTTAATTGTTTTATAATATCTATTTCTATTAATAAAAGACATTTTTATAAGAAAAAATAAATTAAAATAAAAAAACATTTATCATTCATTAAACGACATTAAAAACTCAAAATTACATCTCCATCAAGAGAATTTCCATATAATCAATATTATTGATAACATAAAGGTTCAAAAAATAACTAGATATGTCATAATTCATAATTCCATCACCATATTTCAAGGCCTGGTTAGTAATGTTAGATTGAATTCTCTTTTAAATTCTTCATTATTAGTTTTCTTTGGTTATGGTTGTTCATTATTTTCCCACTTCTAGTGGTATCTATTATTCTTCTCATTTAGTGTATACTCACCTCAAGTAGAATATTTTCCATGACATCAACTACATCGAGTTTTTCCATAACCATTATAATAAGTAGTCAGATTAACTTTAGGGAATGGAGCTGCACCGATTGGTAAGGATTCATGATTCCTTATCAGGATTTCATTATTTTGTTCATCAATATGAAGTCATTAATGTAATTAATAGAATTTTATAAAATATTTCTCGTGATATTATTGTTGTGGAATAACATTTGAGGCATGGAAATTGCAATATGTTTTTTTATATCATATTAGTGTAAGTGATATTGTCTTTGTATAATTATAACTGAGAAGTTATTTAAAAAATGATGGAGTTAAATACACTAGAAGATTTAAAGTCATCGAATCATAGGTGACTCCACTTGTATCTTGCTTTTAACATTATTACAATTGAAAGTGATTGTACCTCTCGTTGAGGGATTTCACAGATACAACAGGATCCTTCACAATCAAGTAATCATTATTCAAATATTTATGGAGGTGGTGATGAAGGAATATCAAGGCTCAATAATGAACTTTATAAGAATAATGATTTCCAAATCTAATCATCCATCAAAGGATGTTTTCACATATATGCAACTCAACATCCAAGTTATATGAAAAGTACCCCTTTCTTGAAATTTCAATAAAGAGAATAGAAAAAATTTAAATATTATCTATAGAAAATTCATCTTTTAGATTAAACCATATTTTTATCTTGGAAGAACCATATGTTGTAAACATGTTGTTAAATCATTTAAGATCTTTGGGTAACAGCACACCAATTTTCAATGTTGAAACAAGACAAATTATATTGTAAGTGAAAGGGTGTTGAGAAAATACAATATTAAGAATATAATAAAAATTAAATATTGAGTTAAGAAAGATCGCATGATATTTAAATCTAGCCTTTATGAGTGTTAAACAAAAAGTGCAAAAAAGGGAGGACTTTTATCATCTATAGCTAAAAGAACTAATAAAAGTGACATTTTAGGAGTCCTTTCCATAACACTGATAAATAGAATAATATATAATTTGATTTATATATGTGTATTAATATATTTTTTAATAATATTTATATAAATATAAGTATATATGTTTAAATATATTATTTAAATATGATTTATATAATAATATTATAACAAAAAAATATTATCAATCACGATCTCATAGTTTTATATAATGTTTTACCAAATTTGTATTAATCAATAAAAATATATAATATTATAGAGATATATTGATGTATATTAATTAATAAATGTTTATATATATATATACATGATATATTAATATTTTATTATATTATTATATAAATATATATAAATGAATATTTTATTTAAATATGTAAGTCAAATATAAATTTATATATATATATTCATATTAGAAAATTTTAAATATATGTACATTTATATTTTTTTATCTGTATGCTAGTAAATGTATGTGGATGTATGTGTATGTATGTATGTGTGTGTTTGTATGTGTTGTATGTGAATATATATGTGTTTTGTGTGCGTGTTTTTTATATGTGTATGTTAATGTGTACATGCATATGTATCTGTGTGTGCATATATATGTGCATATATGTATGTTCATATGTACTTGTATATATGTTTTTGTATGTGTATTCATGAGGTTATGTACAAGCCTATGTATGTATGTGCATGTGTACATTTGTGGATGTGTATGTGGATGTTGATGTGTAGGTGTATGTGTTTGTGTTTGTGTATTGGTATCTGTATGTGTATCTATATGTGTATGTGTATGTGTTTGTGTGTGTGTGTGTGTGTGTATGTGTGTGTGTGTGTTTACATGTATGTCTATGTGTATGTATGTGGATGTATGTTTATGTCTGCATGTGCGTGTATGAATGTGTTGTATGTATATATGTGTCTGTTGTGTTTTGTGTGTGTGTGTTGTGTATATGTTTATGTTTATGTGTACATGTATATGTATGTGTGTGAGTGCATATATGTAAGTTCATTTGTATGTTTATGTATGTATGTGTATGTATGTATGTGTATGTCTATGTGTATGTATGTGTAAATGTAGGTGCATGTTCATGCGTTTCTATATGTGTATGTATCGTATGTGAATGTGGATGAGTATGTGTATGTGTATGTGTATGTGTATGTACATGTGTATGTGTATGTGTATGTGTATGTGTATGTGTATGTGTATGTGTATGTGTATGTGTATGTGTAGGTGTATGTGTACGTGTATGTGTATGAGTAGGTGTATGTGTATGTGTAGGTGTATGTGTATTTGTATGTGTATGTGTACGTGTATGTGTATGTGTAGGTGTAGGTGTATGTGTATGTGTATGTGTATGTGTATGTGTATGTGTATGTTTATGTGTAGGTGTATGCGTATGTGTATGTGTATGTGTATGTGTATGTGTATGTGTATGTGTATGTGTATCTGTACGTGTATGTGTATGTCTATGTGTATGTGTTTGTGTATGTGTATGTCTATGTGTATGTATATTTGTATGTGTTTGAGCTTGTGTATGTCTATGCCCGTGTTTGTCTATGTGTATGTATGTGTGTACGTATATTTGCATGTGTACGTATGTTTATGTAGTATGTGTATGCATGAATATATACATGTATGTATGTGCATGCACATGTATGTAATTGTTTGTATGTGTATGTGTATACATACGTGTATGTGTATGTATATTCATGTATGCGTATGTGTATGTGTATGTTTTTGTATATGTATATATGTGTATATCTACGTGTTTGTATGTGTACATGTATGTATATGCGTATATATGTGTGTATGTGTATGTATGTTTATTCATTCAATATTATTTATTCATTTGTAATATTTCGCTATTTTTAGTTTTTTCGGTAATATATTCATTTTGAATATACATTCTTTTTTACATTGTTGAAATATATGCTATTTTGAGTGTTAACCATACATTTTAAAATAATTATATGTTTAATAAAATAATAAAAGTTTATGTTTTTATTAAAAATTCCAATTGTTAAAAATAAATTATATTTCATATATAGTTTCAATACAATATATACATCAATAATTAGCAAAAATATTTTTATTTCTTTATTCATTTTTATGTGTTTGCAATTCATGTAAGTAATGTTATGAATTCACCTTTTCTAAAATACTTTTAGAATTTATTCATTTTTAATATTCGTTCATTTAATATTTTTTTTCATTTATGATATTTATTAAATTTTAATTTTTTGGGAATTTATTCATTTTTTAAATTTATAAGTATTTATTTTCAAAATTTTAATATTTTCCACATATTTGTAATTTATATGGCTAAAATTTATTCATTTTTGTTTACTATGTGTTAATATGTTTGAAATTTATATAATTTATTTCTATAAATTTATTTTAATTTTAATGTTTTTTGTAAGACAATATAATTCATTTTTAAATAATTTTGTTATTTATATATTCAATATTATTTATTACTTATTTTTATTCATTTTTTATGTGTTCGTAATTAATTTTATTAATGTTGCGAATTCCATTATTTTTTTAATTTATTCTATTTTACTTATTCATTTTTAATATTTTTTCATTTAACTTTATTTATTCAATTTTTTTTTTAATTTTTAATTTTTTTTTTAAAATTATTCATTTATTAATATATTACTATAAATATTTATTTACTATGTTTTAATATTTTCTGTATGTTCATAATTTATATTATTAATATTTATTCAATTTTATTCCTTATGTTTTAATATTTATAAAATGTTTCAAATTAATATAATTTATTTATTTATTTTCATTTCTTAATATTTTTGTAATTTAAATACTTAATGTAATTAATTTTCAATAATTTACTCATATATATAATATATATTATTTTTTTCATTATTATTCAATTTTACTTGCATTAATCTTATGAATTAATTTTTAAAATAGTTTTGTTATCTATTAAATTTTATTTATTTATTTTTAATTTTCTTCAATTTTATATAATTTGTTAATTTTTAATATATATTTATTTTTCTTTTTTGGAAATATTTTTTATTCAAATATTCAATTATATATATTTATTTACTATGTTTTAATATTTTAAATATGTTTGTAATTATATTAATAAAATTTATTCAATTTTGTTTGTTATGTTTTAATATTTTTAATGTGTTTGAAATTTATTATAATTTATTCTTTAAAATATATTTTTGTATTCTTATAATTTAGATTGTTAATATTATTCATTTTTAATAATTTTGTTACTTATAAAACAAATACAATTTATTAATTCATTTTTATTGATTTTTTATGTATTTGTAATTTATGTAATTAATGATATGAATTCAATTTTTTGATATTTTTGAATTTATTAAAAATCATTTATAAATTTTTAATATTTATTCATTCAATATTATTTAATAATTTTTAATTTTTTTAATATGTTTTAATTTTTGTTAATTAATTTATTTAAATACATTTTATATTATTATTTTTAATTTAAATAGTTAATATTATTCATTTTTAGTACTTTTTTATTTATATAAATAATATTATTCATTTATTCATTTTTATTCATTATTAATGCATTTGTAATTGGTGTAATCAATGTTATAAAATCACTTTTTTAAATATTATTGTAATTTATTCAAATTTATTTATTCATTTTACAATTCATTCATCCATTGTTATTTATTAATTCTTAATAATTATTAAATATAATATTCCCATAATTTATTCGTTTTTAATATTTTTTATTATGTTATAATATTTTCAATATGTTTGTAATTTATATTACTAATTTATATATGTTCATTTAAAAAAAATTAAATATAAATACTTAGTATAGTTCATTTTTAATAATTTAATTAGTTAAATAATTAATATTATTTATTTATTCTTAATTTATATTTTTTGCGATAGTTAAGCTCTAATAAAATCCTATTTTATTAGTGCAAAAACCTAAGCACAGACAAAAGTGGATTTTCTCAACGCTTATGGTTTTAGCATTGATTTTAAGAACACGGTTTTTTCTACAAAAGACTTTCGAATATTCTTGAAGATATTTCAGAGTAGCACCTTCAGACGGCATGCGATTCTGAGCCCCGAAGTGGCCGGAATTAAATTTTCTTTGCCTTCACACTGGAAACCCTAAATAAATGAGATAACTCCTAAATAGTAATCCGGATCAGAGATCCGCCTGTACGGATGGGTCCGGAATGAGGTGTTTACCCTAGGAACGACATAAAACTTGTCGGTGCGGGATGTTTGGACCCCTCGCCCGCTTTTGGAATGTTAAACGGATTAAATAAATTAATTAATTCGTTTAATGTTGAAACACAAGTATCTCTTAAACAGTGGCTCGGATTGGAAAACCGAGGGCACCGTTGAGTTCGGAGCGTGCTGTTTACCCTAGGAGGGGTATAAGTTTCGCGGGCGCGGGCCGTCTGTGAAAAATGGCCCTAGCGGCGTTTTCGTAATTTGGCAGCTTTGGGCGTTCAACTTTATAACATTAAAACGGAAGCTCAGAATCAAATTCTGAGACCACCGTTGTGCTCGAGAAGTGGTGTTTACCCAAGGGGGGGGGGTTAAATTTCGACCTCGCCAAATGTTTCAGACGCGGGTTAAATTTGGGGGTTTTTAATTAATTAAAATTTAATTAATTCCCCCCTAAATAAACAAACACCCCTCCCCCTTCTCCATTGAACCCCCTGGCGAAACCCCTCCCCTCTCCTCCTCCATCTTCGGCGAGACGGTCCAGCGAGGCGACTCCGGTGAGGTGCGGTGATGCCGGCGGATCGTCGCGAAGCTTCGGGCGAAGCCCCACGAGGTAGGATTTGTTGCGGTTTCAATTTTATTCCCGCACCTAGTTTGACCTCGATTATATGTATCAATTCGTTGATCGACCCTCGAACAAAGCCCTTAATCTTGTAGTAGATTTTATTCTGTTTTCGAGGCTTCTTTCGGATTTGAAATCGGAGTTCGGAGATGATCACAAACACCCGCCGAAGTTTGCAGGTTTTGGGTTTTGCGGCGGCAGCGCGGTGGTCTGGGGAGCGCCGGTGCGGCGGCAGCGGCAGCGGGCGCTGGGGGCGACGGCGAGCTGCAGCGAGCACTGGGGGTGTCCGCGGGTGCCTTCCGGTGTCTCGGCGTGAGGCGGCGGACGAGCTTCAGGAGGCCGGGGCTCTGGCGGAGCACCTCGGCGAGGCGGCGGTCGCCAGGGAGCGGCGACCGCGGGGTCGCGGCGCGCGACCCCCCGTGCGGCGACAAAGTCCCGCACCGCGTGCGTCTTCACGCGGCTGTCACGACTGGCCCTCGTGGCCGGTCTGCGCACGGGCCGGCCCAGGCCGGGCGGACCGGCCGGTCCAGGCCGGTCCAGCCCCAGGGGCCTTGCCCCCTTGGTGTTCGGACACCCGTATTTTCCGCTAAGGGTGTCCATTTTGAGTGCCGTCTGCGGCGGTGGGACTGTATCGACGAGGAGGACTTTTTGAGTAGGTTTTGGGAATTTTTAATTCTCGAAACATGGGGCCTCGGTGGTGCGACACGTACGTCGAGGGGTTAGTCATTTCTTCAGCGAATCTTTTTTTTGGACGGTGCGGACGCGTCCGACGTCCGTTTTGAGTGCCGTTAGTGGCGTTGGGACCCTGGCATCGAGGTGGAGCTTTCCAAGGTGGTTTCAGGCGTGGAGGCCGAAGTTGAGGGACGGGCCCCACGACCCATCTTTTGAGCTGCGTGCAGCTTTTAGCGACTTTTTCCTCGGACGTCCGTTCGGGGCATGCGAGTAGTCGATGTTGGGTGATATTCCGAGGGCATCGTGTTGGTGCAGTCTGCCTGCTGTAATTCCGCATGATGGTGCGGGCCCTGCCAGGGTCGTTTGGGCATTGACAGTGATTTTCCATCTCTATCACCGGGCGACCGTTTTGGACAAGTGAATAGTTCATCCTGTGTGCTTTTTCAAGAGTATCGCAACGGTGCGATCCGTCCGTTGAGTTTCGGGACCGGGATGCGGGTCCCACAAATCCCCACTCGTGTGCGGTGCGCCGGAATGCATCTTTTTCTCCGGATATCCGTTGCACTCAAGTGAGTAGTGCTTTTGACGCGTTTTCCCGAGGGGATCGCAATGGTGCGATGCGCCTGACTGTTTTCGGGGCAGAGGCTCGGGATCACGGGATGTCGTTCGGGCGTGAGGCAGTGTTGGTGACTTTTCCGTCAGATATCTGTTTGAGGTGAGTAAGTAGTCGATCTCGCGTGTTTTTCTGTGAGGATTACAACAGTGTGATCCGTTTGGCTGTGCAGTGCCTCTTGCGTGATCTTGTTAAATGTGGAAGCATGAAAGGTGCTCTAGTGGTGGTTCGCCCTACCTTGTTCGTAGCGGACCCTTGGCGTGTGATCGCGCACTCTTGGGAGAGTGATATTAATGATTCTTGAGATTTGGTTGGCCGTGCCTGGGCTATTGAGGTGGAGTTGTTACGTCACGCCTTCGCATTGACGCTGGGTGTCATGTGCACGATAGCCTTTGGGATAGAACGTGGTATACTCTGGGAGTATACGGGAGCGCTTGGAGGTACGTGTGGTTTGTACCCGAGAACGTTTGTGCGCTCAGTTGGGGATGAATTGGGGCCACATGTCGTGTGGCCCCACGTTCATGTCGTGATCTGCTTTACATACATGAACTCTCGCGATGTAGAGGGTCCCTCTGTGCTCGTTTTTTTGACCAGCATGGTAGAGTTTCCCCTGGCCTGGTGCTCTTTTGTCTGACCAAATGGGTTGAGTGGTCTCCCCCTGGTCTTGTTCTTGATGGTTTGGCCGGCAGAGATGGTTTGGTTCCTCTGCTTTTTCAGCTGTGAGGGGTTTCAGTACTGTGCCCTTTCACCAGACTGTGACACCGTTTGCAACTACAGGTGTTCGTGCTGCATGGGTGTTTTCCCCACTTTTTGGTGTGAGTTGATTTGGTCCGCATCGACAGTGACTGAGCGGATTGGAGCGGGATTTCCTTGTGAGGCCTGGGGAGTTTCTTCCATCACCCCGTGTTCCCCGGTAGAGTTATTGTGGATTCGGTGTGACCAACGCTTTACGTGGGCACCGATCCTCTACCTAGGAGGTTGTTCCAACAGGGTTGAGGTTGTTTCCAGTAGGGCTGAGGTTGTTCCAGCAGGGCTGAGGTTGCTTCCAACAGGGATGAGGTTGTTCCAGCAGTGCTGAGGTTGTTTCCAGCAGGGCTGAGGTTGTTTTCAGCAGGGCTGAGGTTGTTTCGAGCAGGGCTCGCCAGTGGGTTACCGTCCAATAGGGATGGCCAGTACAACAGTGTTCACCGAGCAGTACCATCCAGCAGGGATGGCCGGAGCAGTTCCGGGCATACCTCCAGCTGCGTTGGGCAGTGGTCCCTGATGCCGGGCTTACCTCCAGCGAGGATGGGAAGTGGTCCCTGATGCTGAGCTTACCTTCAGCTGGGCGGGGCAGGGTCCCCGATGCCGGGAATACCTCCAGCGGGGCTGGGCAGTGGTCCCTGATGCCGGGTTACCTTCAGCTGGGCTGGGCAGTGGTCCCGTCGCCGACCTTAGCCGGGTCGCCCTCCAGTGGATTACCCTGTTACGGGACTGGGCAGTGTGGCACCCATCGACTTTCTGGGTCTCCCTGTATTGGGTACCCGTTGACTTCCAGGGATCCTCCACCGAGGATAGGCAGGGGGTCGCCTGTTGACTTTGAGCAGACCTCTCGACTGCGGGGCAGTGACGAGTTGTGGTTGACGTTCCCGCAGAACTCTCAAGTACGAGGAGCGCTTTCCCCCACCGAGACGCGTCCTTGTGACGCGACATAAAACCGTATGGGCGAGTCAGTACCGCCCAGAGTGGATAGTGTCGAGGTGCAGTGATTGAGCACTTGACTTGTAGTTCGAGGCAGACATGCGGGTTGCTAGGAATCAATGGTGTTTACTTCTGGGACTGTTGGATACCCTTTTCTTGGGCTGATCTACAGGACGGAGATCCCCTTACGACGTTGTTCGGGCTTCTTGACAGAGCATATGGATGTATATACCTGGTTCCAGAACACACTTCTTGGGTTTGGTTACTCTCCTTCCAGGAGAGGCGAAGACGCGCGGGGTATGTCATGTACTTTCCGTGTCTAGCTTCTCGTGGTTGGATGAGTCTACTCTCCTGCTATAGGTAGCGAAGACTCGACGGGAAGGTCATCTTCTCACCATTTCCAGCTCCTTGTGTCTGGACGAGTCTACCTTCTTTTCTTTTGTCGGGTTGAGCGGGACTCTCTACTGTACTCTTTACTGCACTTTCAGTTGTACTCCTCTACTTTTCCTGTTCTCTCTACTGCTCACCCTTCGGTACCTCCTTTGTTGCTCCATCGAGCCTTCGGGGTATCCTACTGAGTATTTTTATACTCAACTCTACTTGGGATTTTCCTGAACCTGGTGTGCCCTTGAAGACGATGGACAGATAGAGCGTGACTTCAGTGGAGCATAGGAGCTTGAGAGCTTGGACCGTGTGCGGTGGTCGGAGTCGGGTTCTAGGTGGGGGAACCTTCCAGCGGTTTTTTCCTTTTGTTTACCTGTTGCCAGGTTGTTGCACTTTTTGGTTGGGTGCGTGTTTTGCCCCTTTTCCTTTTTTAGATTACCTTCAGCTTGATTTGTACTGTATAGAGGTTGATGCACATTTGTGGTATACATAGCAGTTGTTATTTTTACTCTGCTTGTTCTTTCTTTTACTCTGCACTTTTTCATTGAGTGTGTTGTGTGTGTGTGTACAGGTACTTAGGAAAAGGCCTCCCCGAGTTGTTGTGCCTTCGGTGCTAATCGCCAGCCCTTGGCCTATGGAGGCGGGCTTGGGGTAGTTGCGGCTCGAGCCCGGGTAGGGTCGGGTCATGACAAAGTGGTATCAGAGGTGGTTGGTCCCTTGGGATGTTTTTCGGACGTCCCTAAAATGAAAGGAATTGGTTGGGAATTAGGGAAACAATTTTAATGTGTCTCGAGAGCGGATCTCAGGCCAGAGAGTCCAATGATGGTGCGACGACCGACATATCCATTCACCAGGAACTTGATAACCCGCTTGTCGACTCGGCATGCTGAGACACTTGTTTCAGGGAAAATTTGTTTGTGCATCACATAGGACTGAGTCTTGATTGTCCTTCTTGAGTCAGCTCCCCATCATTGTTGTTGTGGTATATAAATATATGCTCATCTGATCACGACACTCCTTGATAATATTCAGGATGTCTCCGTGAAGACAGCTAGCCAGGATACCAGCTTTGGTTCGTGACGACGATCCTGTGAGCTACGAGACCACAGTCCAGGACCCATCATGTGATCCCCTTTTCTCCGAGTGGGCCGGTAGCAGCACCCCCACCTGTTAAGCAGCAGGATGTTTTAGCAGAGCAGGCTGAGGTTGAGCACGCTCCGTGAGTTCCAGCGGTAGAGACCGCTGAGTTTCAGTGGTGAGCCAGACCCTTAGGCAGCAGAGGTTTGGCTCGAGGCAATGGTTTGCCTTTTCAGGCTTGTGCAGACGCCGACAGATCAGAGAGTGGCTTTGGCATCCAGCATTTTTCGTGGATCAACTTGGCGTTAGTGGAGTCTGGTGACTCAGCTTCTTGACGAGTCGTCGCTTTCGTGGGGCGACATCCAGTTTTTGTTCCGTGAGGACTTTTTACCCTCCTGCTTGCACAATGTTCGGATTCAGGAGCTCCTGCAGTTTCAGTAGAGAGGGATGACGGTGGTCGAGTACGCGGCTAGTTTTGCAGACCGTGCACGCTTTTACCCGAACTTGGTCCATGACGACAACCTCTGAGCGGGGAAGTTTGAGAAGGGTCTTCGTCGATAGATTCGTGATATCATAGTACCCTTGGCCATTTCCATATATGCCGGGGTTCTAGAGCAGGCACTGGTGACAGAAGACTTCTTGTCACTTTCTAGCGTTGGTGGTGGTAGCAGGCACGTCGGAGCCGAGATGTCTGCCGCAGCTAGTGGGCATCGGCAAGCAGGACCTCGACGCAGGTGGATTTCTGAAAACCGAACTGAGGGGCCTGGTCATAAACCACAGTGGCACCAGAGGGCACCAGTTCATCCCAGAGAGAGTCGATGCTATGCTTGTGACGGGCGAGGTCACTTGGCACGAGACTGCCTGACCCGAGTTGTTGAGAGCTTCGAGCAGGCAGTAGGCTCACCACCACGGTAGAGGCAACGCCGTGATCAGAGTAGTGCCTAGAGAGGTGGTTCTAGCATAGGAGAGGGAGGAGCTGGAGGTAGGGGATGACGTTACGAGGTCTTCCCATCACCACTAGGTGGTCCACGTCAGGCTCCAGGAGCTGACAGTTGGGACTGCGGACAACTGCGATCTTTGGATGTCTACGATCCTACAGAGCATGAGGTGATAAGAGGTATGCTCGACAGCTCTTCTACGTTTTGCAGTAGAATTGATAGACTCTGTGTGTGGAATTCTTTCCTCCCTGCTCCTTGCCTGAGGTGTTACCAGGGTGGAGCAGGGAGTCAGTGTAACCCTGTGTTGGTAAGGAAAAAGGTGTGAGACCTTTTCCTTTAGTCGATGGTGTTGACTCCTTCGCTTCCGAGCGTGTAAGATAGCCTCAACTATGGAACCTAGCGTGACCAGATATCCTTGGGTGTTTCACAAAATGGATATTCTAATGGAGGGAATCATTAGGCCTTGTTTCAGGTGTGGGAAGTGATTCCAGTCGTGACGTGTGACGTAGAGGTTCGTTCGGGGAGGTGAGCTACCCCCGAGAGCCTTCGGGTCGTTTGAGACCATCCAAAGGGATGGTGAGTTTGTCTACCACCTCTCCCTAACCCCAATGTCTGGATTGGGTGTACGACATCAGTAAGGGTCATCCTCGTGTGAGCGGATCAATCCTTTGGTCTGTGTGCGGTGACACAGAGCTGTGCGTGGGTTCTTCTTGGTATGGGAAAGCCTGGTGTGGGCTTAGTACCCTATTTTGCTCCCTAGTGTTTCTTTTCGGGGATGAAATGCTTGAAGGAGGGAATGATTTAAGAACCTAGTTTTTGCTACAAAAGACTTTGGAATATTCTTGAAGATATTCTAGAGCAGCACCTTCAGACGGCGTGCGATTCCGAGCCCTGGAGTGGCCGGAATTAAATTTTCGGTGCGTTCGCACTGGAAATGCTAAATAAATGCGGTAACACCTAAACGGTAATGAGGATTATATATCGGAGTGTACAGATGGGTCTAAAATGGGGTGTTTACCCTAGGAACGACATAAAACTTGTCGGCGCGGGATGTTTGGAACCCTCGCCCGCTTTTGGAACGTTAAACAGATCAAATAAATAAATTAATTCGTTTAATGTTGAAATGAAAGTATCTCTTAAACGGTGGCTCAGATTGGAAAACCGAGGGCACCGTTGAGTTTGGAGCATTCCATTTACCCTAGGAGGGGTATATGTTTCATGGGCGCGTGCCATCTGTGAAAAATGGCCCCGGGGGCGTTTTCGTAATTTGGCGGCTTTGGGTGTTCAGCTTTATTACTTTAAAACGGAAGCTTGGAATCAAATTCCAAGTCCACCGTTGTGCTCAAGAGCTGGTGTTTACCCAAGGGGAGGTTAAAGATCGACCTCGCCAAATGTTTCAGAAGCGGGTTAAATTTGGTTGTTTTTAATTAATTAAAATTTAATTAATTCCCCCTTAATAAACAAACACCCCCCACCCTTCTCCCTTGAACCTCGTGGAGAACCTCCTCCCCTCTCCTCCTCCATCTCCGGAGAGATGGTCTGGAAAGGAGACTCCAACGAGGTGCGGTGATGCCGGCGGATCGTTGCGAAGCTTCGGGCGAAGCCCCACGTGGTAGGATTTGTTGTGGTTTCAATTTTATTCCCGCACATACATTGAGCTCGATTCTTTGCATCAATTCATTGGTCGACCCTCGAACAAAGCCCATAATATTGTAGTAGATTTTATTCTATTTCCGAGTCTTGTTTCGAATTTGAAATCGGAGTTCAGAGATGATCGCAAACACCCGCTGAAGTTTGTGGGTTTTGGGGTTTTGCGGCGGCAGCATGGTGGTCCGGGGAGCGCCGGTGCGGCGGCAGCGGCAGCGGGCGCTGAGGGTGACGACAAGCGGCAGCGAGTGCTGGGAGTGTCCGTGGTCACCTGCCGGTGTCTTGGCGTGAGGCGGGGGATGCGCATCAGGAGGCTGGGGGCTCTGGCGGAGCACCTCGGCGAGGCGGCGGTCGCCAGAGAGGGGCGACCGCGGGGTCGCGGTGCGCGACCCCCCGTGCGGCGACAAAGACCCGCGCCGCGCGGGTCTTTACGCGGCAGCCACGAACAGCCCTCATTGCCGGTCTGCGCGTAGACCGCGAGTCCGCAGCCGGCCCACGCGGCTAAGCCGTGGGCCGGCCCAGGCCGGGCGGACCGGCCGGTCCAGCCCCATGAGCCTTGCCCCCTTGGTGTTCGGACACCCGTATTTTCCGCTACGTGTGTTCGTTTTGAGTACCGTCTGCGACAGTGGAACTGTATCAACGAGGTGGACTTTTTGAGTTGGTTTTGGGAATTTTTAATTCCTAAAATGAGGGGCCTCGGTGGCGCGACACGTACGTCGAGAGGTTAGTCGTTTCTTCGGCGGATCTTGTTTAGGATGGCGGAGACGCGTCCGACGTCCGTTTTGAGCGCCGTCAGTGGCGTTGGGACCTTGGAATCGAGGAAGAGCATTCCAGGGTGGTTTCAGGCATTGAGGCCAAAGTTGAGGCATGGGCCCCATGACCCGTCTTTTGAGCTACGTGCAGCTTTTAGCGACTTTTTCCTCGGATGTCCGTTCGGGGCATGCGAGTAGTCGATGTTGGGTGTTTTTCCGAGGGAATCGCGTTGGCGCAGTCTGCCCGCTGTAATTTTGCATGATGGTGCGGGCCCCATGAGGGCCGTTTGGGTGTTGACGGTGATTTTCCATCTCTATCACCGGGCGACCGTTTTGGACAAGTGAATAGTTCATCCTGTGTTCTTTTTCAAGAGGATCGCAACGGTGCGATCCGTCCATTGAGTTTCAGGACCGGAATGCGGGTCCTAAGAATCACCGCTCATGTGCGCTGCGCCAGAATGCATCTTTTTCTCCGTATATCCGTTGCACTCAAGTGAATAGTGCTTTTGACGTGTTTTCCCGAGGGGATCGCAATGGTGAGATGAGCCCGACTGTTTTCGGGGCTGAGGCTCAGGATCACGAGACGCTGTTCGGGCGTGAGGTGGTGTTGGTGAATTTTCTGTCGGATATCCGTTTGAGGTGAGTAAGTAGTCGATCTCGCGTGTTTTCCCGCGAGGATTACAATGGTGTGATCCGTTTGGATGTGCGGAGCCTCTTGAACGATCTTGTTAAATGTGGAAGAATGAAAGGTGCTCTAGTGGTGGTTCGCCCTACCTTGTTTGTAGCGGACCCTTGGCATGTGATCGTGCACTCTTGGGAGAGTGATATAAATGATTCTTGAGATGTGGTTGGCCGTGCCTAGGCCTTTGAGGTGGAGCTGTTACGTCAGGCCTTCGCGTTGACGCTGGGTGCCGTGTGCCTGACAGCCTTTAGGCTAGAACTAGGTATACTCTGGGAGTATACGGGAGCACTTATAGGTACATGTGGTTTGTACCTGAGAACGTTTGTGCGCTCAGTTGGGGTTGACTTGGGGCCACACGTCGTGTGGGCCCACGTGCGTGTCGTGATCTGCTTTACGTAATTGACCTCTCGCGACGTAGAGGGTCTCTCTGTGCTCGTTTGTTTGACCAGCAGGGTGAAGTTTCCCCTGGCCTGGTGCTCTTTTGACTAACCAGCTAGGTTGAGTGGTCTCCCCCTAGTCTTGTTCTCGATGGTTTGTCCGGCAGAGATGGTTTGGTTCCTCTACTTCTTCAGATGTGAGGGGTTTTAGTACCGCGCCCTTTCACCGGACTGCGACACCGTTTGCGACTACGGGTGTTCGTGTAGTGTGGGTGTTTTCCCCACTTTCTGGGGTGAGTTGACTCAGTCCGCTTCGATAGTGACTCAGCGGATTGGAGCGAGATCACCTTGTGAGGCCTGGGGAGTTTCTCCAGTCACCCCGTGTTCCCTGGTAGAGTTCTTGTGGATTCGGTGTTACCAACACTTTACGCGGGCACCGATCCTCTACCTAGGAGGTTGTTCTAGCAGGGCTGAGGTTGTTTCCAGCAGGGCTGAGGTTGTTCCAGCCGGGATGTGGTTGTTTCCAGCAGGGCTGAGGTTGTTCCAGCAGGGCTGAGGTTATTTCAAGCAGGGCTGAGGTTGTTTCCAGCAGGGTTGAGATTGTTTCGAGCAGGGCTCGCTAGTGGGTTACCATCTAGCAGGGATGGCCAGTACAACAGTGTTCAACGAGCAGTACCATCCAACAGGGATGGCCGGAGCAGTTCTGGGCTTACCTCCAGCTGGGATGGGCAGTGGTCCCCGATGTCGGGTTACCTCCAGCTGGGCTGGGCAGTGGTCTCGTTGCTGACTTTAGCCGGGTCTCCCTCCAATGGATTACCCGGTTACGGGATTGGGTAGTGTGGAACCCGTCGACTTTCCGGGTCTCCCTGTAGTGGGTACCCGTTGACTTCTGGGATCCTCCAGCGGGGCTGGGCAGAAGGTCGCCTATCGACTTTGACCAGACCTCTCGACTGCGGGGCAGTGATGAGTTGGGGTTGACGTTCCCCCAGAACTCTTAAGTACGAGGAGCGCTTTCCCCCACCGAGACGCGTCCTTGTGACGCGACCTAAAACCGTGCGGGCGAGTCAGTGCCTCCCAGAGCGGATAGTGTCGAGGTGCGGTGATTGAGCACTTGAATTGTAGTTCGGGGCAGACTTGCGGGATACTAGTCATCGATGGTGTTTACTTCTAGGCCTTTTGGATACTCTTTTCTTTGGCTGATCTACGAGACAGAGATCCCCTTACGACATTGTTCGGGCTTCTTGATAGAGCATATGGATGTATATACCTTGTTCCAGAACCCAGTTCTTGGGTTTGGTTACTCTCCTTCCAGGAGAGGCGAAGACGCGCGGGGTATGCCACGTGCTTTCCGTGTCTAGCTTCTCTTGGTTTGACGAGTCTACTCTCCTGGTATAGGTAGCGAAGACTCGACGAGAATTTCATCTTCTCAACGTTTCCAGCTCCTTGTGTCTAGATGAGTCTACCTTCTTTCCTTTTGTTGGGTTGAGCTGGACCCTCTACTGTACTCTTTACTGCACTTTCAGTTGTACTCCTCTACTTTTCCTGTTCGCTCTATTGCTCACCCTTCGGTACCTCCTTTGTTTATCCCTCGAGCCTTCGGGGTATCCTACTGAGTATTTTCATACTCACCCCTGCTTGGAATTTTCCCGCACATGGTGTGCCCTTGCAGACAACGAACAGGTGGAGTGTGACATTAGTGGAGCATAAGAGCTTGGGAGCTTGGACCGCGTGCAGTGGTCGGAGTCAGGTTCCAGGTGGGGGAACCTTCCAGCGGTTTTTCTATTTTTTTACCTGTTGCTGGGTTGTGGAACTTTTTGGTTGGGCGCGTGTTTTTCCCCTTTTCATTTTTAGTTTACCTTCATCTTACTTTTTCTTGTATAGAGGTCGATTCACATTTGTGGTATACATAGCAGTTGTTATTTTTACTCTGCTTGTTCTTTCTTTTACTCTGCACTTTTGCATTGAGTGTGCTACGTGTGTGTGTACAGGTACATTGGAAAAGGCCTCCCTGAGTTGTTGTGCCTTCGGTGCTGGTCGCCAGCCCCTGGCCTATGGAGGTGGGCTTGGGGTAGTTGCGGTCGAGCCCGGGTAGGGTCGGGTCGTGAAAAAGTGGTATCAGAGGTGGTTCGTTCCTTGGGATGTTGTTCGAACATCCATAAAATGAAAGGAATTGGTTGGGAATTAGGGAAACAATGTTAATGTGTCTTGAGAGCGGCTCTTAGGCTAGCGAGTTCAGTGATGGTGTGACGGCCGACATATCCATTCACCAGGACCTTGATAACCCGCTTGTCGACTCGACATGCTGAGACATTTGTTGCAGGGAAATTTTTTTTGTGCATCACATAGGACTGAGCCTTGAATGTCCTTCTTGAGTCAGCTCCCCATCGTTGTTGTTGTGGTATATACATATATGCTCATCTGACCGTGACACTCCTTGATAATATTCAGGATGTCTCCGCGAAGACAGCCAGCCAGGATACCAGCTTTGGTTAGTGACGATGACCCTGTGAGCTACGAGACCATAGTACAGGACCCATCATGCGAGCCCCTTTTCTCTGGGTGGGCCGGTAGTAGCACCCCCACCTGTTGAGCAGCAGGCAGTTTCAGCAGAGCAGGCTGATGTTGAGCGTAGTTTGAGCACGCTCCGTGAGTTCCAGCAGCAGAGACCGCTAAGGTTCAGTGGTGAGCCAGACCCTCAGGTAGCAGAGGTTTGGCTCGAGGCAGTGGTTTGCCTTTTCAGGCTTGTATAGACGCCGACAGATCAGAGAGTGGCTTTCTCAGCCAGCCTTTTTTGTGGATCAGCTTGGCGTTGGTGGAGTCTGGTGACTCAGCTTTTTAACGAGTCGTCGCTTTCATGGGGCGACTTCCAGTTGTTGTTCTGTGAGGAGTTTTTCCCCTCCTGCTTGCGCTCTGTTCAGATTCAGGATCTCTTGCAGTTTCAGCAGGGAGGGATGATGGTGGCCGAGTACGCGACTAGTTTTGCAGACCGTGCACACATTTACCCGAACTTGGTCCATGATGACAACCTCCGAGTGCAGAAGTTTGAGCAGGGTATCCGCCGAGAGATTCGTGCTATCATAGTACCCTTGGGCATTTCCATATATTCCAGGGTGCTAGAGTAGGCACTTGTGATAGAGGGATTCCTGTCATGTTCTAGCGTTGGTGGTGGCAGCAGGCACGTCGGAGCCGAGACGTCTACCGCAGCTAGTGGGCGTCGGCAAGCAGGACCTCAACGCAGGTGGATTTCTGACAACCGGACTCAGGGGAATGGTCGTACACCAAAGTGGCGCCGGAGGGCACCAGTGCTGCCCAGAGAGAGTCGGTGCTATGGTTGTGATGGGCGAGGTAACTTGGCATGAGACTGCCCGACCCAAGTTGCTGAGAGCTTCGGGCAGGCAACAGGCACACCACCACGGTAGAGGCAGCGCCGTGATCGGAGTAGTGCCTAAAGAGGTGGTGCTAGCAGAGGAGCGGGGGGAGCTGGAGGTGGGGGATGACATTACGAGGTCTTCCCATCACCACTAGGTGGTCCACGTCAGGCTCCGGGAGCTAACAGTTGGGACCGCGGACAGCCGCGAGCTTTTGATGTCTACGATCCTGTCGAGAATGAGGTGATAAGAGTTATGCTCTACAACTCTTCTAGTTCTTCTAGTAGAATTGATAGACTCTGTGTGTGGAATTATTTCCTCCCTTCTCTTTGCTTGAGGTGTTACCAGGGTGGCGCGAGGCGTCGGTGTAACCCTGTGTTGGTAAGGAAAAAGGTGTGAGACCTTTTCCTTTTGTCGATGGTGTTGACTCCTTCGCTTCCGAGCGTGTATGAGAGCCTCGGCTATGGAACCTTGCATGAACATATATCCTTGGGTGTTTCACCATATGGATATTATGAAGTAGGGAATCACCAGGCCTTATTTTAGGTGTGGGCGGTGATTCCAGTCGCAACGTGCAACATAGAGGTTCGTTCGGGGAGGTGAGCTACCCCCGAGAGCCTTCGGGTCGTTTGAGACCGTCCAAAGGGATGGCGAGGTTGTCTACCGCCTCTACCTAACCCCAAAGTCTGGAGTGGGCACACGACATCGGCAAAGGTCGACCTCGCGTGAGTGGATCAATCCTTTGGTCTGTGTGCGGTGACGCAGAGCTGTGCGTGGGTTCTTCTGGGTATGGGAAAGCCAGGTGTGGGATTAGTACCCTGTGTTGCTCCCTAGTTTTGCTTTTCGGGGATGAAAATCTTGAAGGAGGGAATGATTTAAGAACCTGGTTTTTTCTACAAAATACTTTGGAATATTCTTGAAGATATTCCAGAGCAGCACCTTCAGACGGCGTGCGATTCCGAGCCCCAGAGTGGCCGGAATTAAATTTTCAGTGCGTTCACACTAGAAACGCTAAATAAATGCGATAACTCCTAAACGGTAATCTGGATCAGAGATCCAAGTGGATGGAGGGATCCGGAATGGGGTTTTTACCCTAGTAATGACATAAAACATGTCGGCGCGGGATGTTTGGACCGCTCGCCCGCTTCTGGAACGTTAAACAGATTAAATAAATTAATTAATTTGTTTAATGTGGAAACGTAAGTATCTATTAAATGGTGGCTCGGATTGGAAAAACAAGGGTACAGTTGAGTTCGGAGCGTTCTGTTTACCCTAGGAGGGGTATAAGTTTTGTGGGCGCAGGCCGTCTGTGAAAAATGGCCCCAGGGGCGTTTTTGTAATTTGGCGGCTTTGGGCGTTCAGCTTTATAACTTTAAAAAGGAAGCTCAGAATCAAATTCCGAGACCACCGTTGTGCTCGGGAGGTGGTGTTTACCCAAGGGGAGGTTAAATTTCGACCTCACCAATTGTTTCAGATGCGGGTTAATTTTGGGGGTTTTTAATTAATTAAAATTTAATTAATTCCCCCTTAAATAAACAAATACCCCTCCCCCTTCTCCCTTGAACACCGTGGCGAAACCCCTCCCCTCTCCTCCTCCATCTCTAGAGAGACGGTCCAGCAAGGAGACTCCAGAGAGGTGCAGTGATGCCGGCAGATCGTCGCGAAGCTTCGGGCGAAGCCCCACGAGGTAGGATTTGTTGCGGTTTCAATTTTATTCTCGCACCTACTTTGAGCTCGATTCTATGCATCGATTCTTTGATCGAACCTAGAAAAAATCCCATAATCTTGTAGTATATTTTATTCTCTTTTTGAGGATTGTTTCAGATTTGAAATCGGAGTTCGGAGATGATCGCAAACACCCGCTGAAGTTTGCGGGTTTTGGGGTTTTGCGGCGGCAGCACAGTGGTCCGTGGAGCGCCGGTGCGGCGGCAGCGGCAGCGGGCGCTGGGGGAGACGACGAGCTGAAGCGGGCACTGGGGGTGTTTGCGGGCGCCTGAGGGTGT
Organism: Viscum album; assembly: GCA_963277665.1. Classification (NCBI taxonomy): domain Eukaryota; kingdom Viridiplantae; phylum Streptophyta; class Magnoliopsida; order Santalales; family Viscaceae; genus Viscum; species Viscum album. The sequence continues at coordinate 322,997,833 of OY728153.1, read as the reverse complement.
CTCGGTGGGAGGCGGCAGACGCGCGTCAGGAGGCTGGGGCGCTGGCGGAGCACCTCAGCGAGGCGGCGGTCGCCAGGGAGGGGCGACCGTGGGGTCGCGGCGCGCGACCCCCCGTGCGGCGACAAAGACCCGCGCCGCGTGGGTCATCACGCAGCGGCCGCGACCGGCCCTCGTGGCCGGTCTGCGGGCGGACCGCGAATCCGCGGCCGGCCCACGCGGCTAAGCCGCAGGCTGGCCCAGGCCGGGTGGACCGGCCGGTCCAGCCCCAGGGGCCTTGCCCCCTTGGTGTTCTGACACCCGTATTTTCCGCTACGGGTGTTTCTTTTGAGTGCCGTCTGCGGCGGTGGAACTGTATCGAGGAGGCGGATTTTTTGAGTTGGTTTCGGGAATTTTTAATTCCTAAAACGAGGGACCTCGGTGGCGCAACACGTACGTCGAGGGGTTAGTCGTTTCTTCAGCGGATCTTGTTTTGGACAGCGCGGACGCGTCCGACGTCCGTTTTGAGCGCCGTTAGTGGCGTTGGGACCCTGGAATCGAGACGGAGCTTTCCAGGGTGGTTTCAGGTGTTGAGGCCAATGTTGAGGCGCGGGCCCCACGACCCGTCTTTTGAGCTGCGTGCAGCTTTTAGCGACTTTTTCCTCGGACGTCCGTTCGTGGCATGCGAGCAGTCGATGTTGGGTGTTTTTCTGAGGGAATTGCGTTGGCGCAGTCTACTCGCTGTAATTCCGCACGATGGTGCGGGCCCTGTGGGGGCCGTTTGGGCGTTGATGGTGATTTTCCATCTCTATCACCTGGCGACCGTTTTGGACAAGTGAATAGTTCATCCTGTGTGCTTTTTCGAGAGGATCGCAACGATGCGATCCGTCCGTTGAGTTTCGGGACCGGGATGCGGGTCCCATGAAGCACCTCTCGTGTGCGTTGCACCGGAATGCATCTTTTTCTCTGGATATCAGTTGCACTCAAGTGATTAGTGCTTTTGACGTGTTTTTCTGAGGAGATCGCAATGGTGCGATGCGCCCGACTATTTTCGGGGCTGAGGCTCGGGATCACGGGACGCTGTTCGGGCGTGATGCCGTGTTGGTGACTTTTCCGTTGAATATCTATTTGAGGTGAGTATGTAGTCGATCTCGCGTTTTTTTCCGATAGGATTACAACGGTGTGATCCATTTGGCTGTGTGGAGCCTCTTGTGTGATATTGTTAAATGTGGAAGCATGAAAGGTGCTCCAGTGGTGGTTCTCCCTACCTTTTTTGTAGCGGACCCTTGGCGTGTGATCTCGCACTCTTGGGAAAGTGATATAAATGATTCATGAGATGTGGTTGGCCGTTCCTGGGCCTTTGAGGTAGAGTTGTTACGTCATGCCTTCGCGTTGACGCTGGGTGCCGTGTGCACGATAGCCTTTGGGCTAGAATGAGGTATACTCTGGGAGTATATGGGAGCCCTTGGAGGTACGTGTGGTTTGTACCTGAGAACATTTGTGCGCTCAGTTAGGGTTGACTTGGGGACACACGTCGTGTGGGACCACATGCGTGCCGTGATCTTCTTTACGTACTTGACCTTTCGCGACATAGAGGGTCCCTCTGTGATCATTTGTTTGACTAGCAGGGTGGAGTTTCCCCTGGCCTGGTGCTCTTTTGTCTGGCCAGCAGGGTTGAGTGGTCTCTCCCTGGTCTTGTTCTCGATGGTTTGGATGAAAGAGATGGTTTGGTTCCTCTGCTTCTTCAGCTGTGAGGGGTTGTAGTATCGTGCCCTTTCACCGGACTGCGACACCATTTGCGACTATGGGTGTTCGTGCAGCGTGGGTGTTTTCCCCACTTTCTGGGGTGAGTTGACTCGGTCCGCTTCGATAGTGACTCAACGGATTGGAGCGGGATCGCCTTGTGAGGCCTGGTGAGTTTCTCCCGTCACCCCGTGTTCCCTGGTAGAGTTCTTGTGGATTCGGTGTGACCAACACTTTACACGGGCACCGATCCTCTACCCAGGAGGTTGTTTCAGCAGGGCAGAGGTTGTTTCCAGCAGGGCTGAGGTTGTTCCAGGAGGGCTGAGGTTGTTTCCAGCAGGGATGAGGTTGTTCCAGCAGGGCTGAGGTTCTTTCTAGTAGGGCTGAGGTTGTTTCTAGCAGGGCTGAGGTTATTTCGAGTAGGGCTCGCCAGTGGGTTACCATCCAGTAGGGATGGCCAGTACAGCGGTGTTCACCGAGCAGTCCCATCCAGTAGGGATGGCTGGAGCAGTTCCGGGCTTACCTCCAACTGGGCTGGGCAGTGGTCCCCGATACCGGGCTTACCTCCAGCGGGGCTGGGCAGTGGTCCCTGATGCCGGGCTTACCTCCAGCTGGGCTGGGCAGTGGTCCCCCATGCCGGGTTACCTCCATCTGGGCTGGGCAGTGGTCCCGTCACCGACTTTAGCCAGGTCACCCTCCAGTGGATTACCCTGTTACGGGACTGGGTAGTGTGGAACCCGTCGAATTTCCGGGTCTCCCTGTAGTGGGTACTCATTGACTTCCAGGGATCCTCCTGTGGGGCTGGGCAGGGGGTCGCCTGTCGACTTTGAGCAGACCTCTCGACTGTGGGGCAGTGAAGAGTTGTGGTTGACGTTCCCCCAGAACTCTCAAGTACGAGGAGCGCTTTCCCCCACCGAGATGCATCCTTGTGACATGACCTAAAACCGTGCGGGCGAGTCAGTGCCGCCCATAGTGGATAGTGTCGAGGTGCGGTGATTGAGCACTTGACTTGTAGTTCGGGGCAGACATGCGGGATGCTAGGCATCGATGGTGTTTACTTCTGGGACTATTGGCTACTCTTTTCTTGGGCTGAGCTACGGGACGAAGATCCGCTTACGATGTTGTTCGGGCTTCTTGACAGAGCATATGGATGTATATACCTTGTTCCAGAACCCACTTCTTTGGTTTGGTTACTCTCCTTCCAGGAGAGGCGAAGACGCCTGAGGTATGCCACGTGCTTTCCGTGTCTATATTCTCGTGGTTGGACGAGTCTACTCTCATTATATAGGTAGAAGAGACTCGATAGGAAGTTCATCTTCTCACCATTTCAAGCTCCTTGTGTCTGGACGAGTCTACCTTCTTTCCTTTTGTTGGGTTGAGATGGACTCTCTACTGTACTCTTTACTGCACTTCCAGTTGTACTCGTCTACTTTTCCTTTTCTCTACTTCTCACCCTTCGGTACCTCCTTTTTTTCTCCCTCGAGCCTTCAGGGTGTCCTACTGAGTGTTTTTATACTCACCCCTGCTTGGTCTTTTCCTGCACTTGGTGTGCCCTTGCAGACGACAGACGGGTGGAGCGTGACTTCAGTAGAGCACAGGAGCTTGGGAGCTTGGACCGCGTGCAGTGGTCGGAGTCGGGTTCCATGTGGGGGAACCTTCCAGTGGTTTTTCCTTTTGTTTACCTGTTGCCGGGTTGTGGCACTTTTTGGTTGGGTGCGTGTTTTTCCCCTTTTCCTTTTTAGTTTACCTTCGTCTTGCTTTGTACTGTATAGAGGTCGATGCACATTTTTGGTATACATAGCAGTTGTTCTTTTTACTTTTCTTGTTCTTTCTTTTACTCTGCACTTTTTCATTGAGTGTGCTACGTGTGTGTGTACAGGTAATTAGGCAAAGGCCTCCCCGAGTTGTAGTGCCTTTGGCGCTGGTTGCCAGCCCCTGGCCTATGGAGGCGGGCTTGGGGTAGTTGCGGCTCGAGCCCGTTTAGGGTCGGGTCATTACATTGATAAACAACACTTTTATCATCTCTTTTCAACAAGCGCTGATAAAATCCATTTCCATGTCTAAAAAAACCCATCCATATCATGTCCTCTTTATAGAGCACTCAAGCTCTCACAGAATCGAAGGTCTACAATAGCCGCAGTTGATTGTTTGAAATAATTCGAACATCCAAACTAAGGGTATGAAATTTCAAACCCGGTTTTAAGGAATCTAAGTTGATCTTTCATGTGTTTTGTTTGATTTATTTTGATTTTATCACCTCTTTCTTATCTACAGCAGGAAAATTCGTTTTTTACAAATCAAACCTCAAAACTAATGATATGATATTCCGAACTTTTTTTTCATTATTTTTTTAAATTAATCTTCCATTTCCATTTTAATTTTCTATCATTGCTTTATTTTTTCATTTTTGGGTATTTATTTCTCTTTGTATATATAAATATCGGACATGAGTATAAATATTAGGGAAACAAAATAAAATATGGAATTAGTATCTACAAAAATACACATAAATATTTTTTTTATGTTATTCCTAATATAGGGTCAATGTTCTCAATATTAAATATGATATATATAAAATACGAAATGAATATAAAGGAATGATGGAAGAATATTTTAAGAATATTAATGAGTCATGAAAGGATTTGAAATAGTTGTAATGGTAAAATGTTATAATTATTTAATCTAAAAGTTATTACCATGATTAAAATGAAACCATTAAATGTGATTTATATTTAAATGGACTTCTTAAAAATAAATATAATGATGAAATAATGGAGCATGAATAATTTTTTACCTTACTTATTTGTTCATGACCTTAGAAAAAACTCTATACCCACTTTGGGGTTCCACAAAGATAGAATTTATAAATAATAAGATGGTTTTAAATATATATGGATATATATTTAATATATAAGGAATCTAAAAGAGTGGTGGATCAAGTAATACACAATCAATTTTTGGATTATAGTACTTGGTTACCTTAAAAATTATTTTATTATATATAAATATACATAGCTAATGAAACAAAAATATTAAAATTTTAAAATGGTCCAAAATATCCAGTAACTGTATAAAAAATAATCTTTGAAATTTAATTAAATTGTTTTAAGCAGATTGAGGTTGTGAATACCCAAGTGAAGAATTCATCATTTATTTAAGGGTGTGTAGTATTTTACGATGACCCACTAATTTATAAATACCGTAATATAATGGTGTCTTAAAAAAACATTGTTAAACATGTTTCAAACAATGATGAATTGATATTGATCTTCTAATATTAAGTTGGGATTATTCTATAAAAACAATATCAATCACATTTAACAAAGTTATATTCATGATAAATCAGAATACACCATATGATATATAGACTTGAAAGCATCCATTTTTTTTTCCAGTTTTTGTTCTTCTAGGTAGCCTCCAATGACATGAGATGACCTTAACGAACTTTGACATTGTTAACTAACTAGAGGTGACAATTTCTATTTTAAATTTTTTAAGTATTATCTACATTGATGAATCCATTTTAAAAAAAGAATGATTTATGATATGGGTATTCTTTTAATAAAAAAAAGTGTTATAATAATTTAAATTAATATAATTCATGGACTCTTACATGTTTTAACATGTTGTTAATGGAATGAAAATTTATATCAAATATGATGACTATATCTATATATGTATAATGAATATTCATTTAAGGTTCTAATATCATACCTTAAATGTATTTATTTATTTAATTAAATCTGAATATTACTGAATCAAATTGGATGAATATGAATTGAAAATGGATGGATACCAACTGTATGAAAAAAGAGTATAACGATGGGGTGATAGTGATCACCATGTTTGAAAAAGATTGTGCATATGGGCCTTCTCAAATCCTTTGTTCCTATTTACGTTGTAATTATTTAAGACTAATTAGTCCATAGTATTTGGAAGATCACTTGATATTTCATAGAGTAGATCAATGTTTTAAATTTTTGACTAAATATGGGAAAAACTAAATTTAGCTAGTTACTATGATAACACTATGTTTTTTTGATCTTTCGGCATGATTAAAAGTGTGAATGATTATAAATACCATGTTGAGGACATTATTAAAAGTGTAAACGATGATGAAGATCATATTATGGAAATACAAATGACAATTGAAGATGAACTTTGTTATTTTAAAAAACTATTTCAGAAGTTAAATAGTATTGAAAAGTCACCATTATATAATGGTTATAATAAATATACAACATTGTCAGCCATACCGATGCTATATAATATAAAAACTGGAAAAAGATGGGGTGAAACTAGATTTAATGAACTACTTTCTCTATTCAATGATATGTTATCAAAAGATAATGAGCTTCCTTGCTGAACATATGATGCTAAATGAATCCTATTTTCAGTGGGTATGATCTATGATATAATAAATTCCTATATAAATTAATATATATTATTTATAAAGGACTAAAAATCACTTATAAAATCCCCAATTTGTAGTGCATCTCGATACAAGAAAGATGAATCAATTCCTTTTAAAATTTTATTGTGCTTTCTAATAATTCCAAAATTTTTGTGTCTGTATGGAAGTGATGATAGAAAATACAAATTACCATGTATCAATATTGATGTTTATTCAGATCCATTGATTAAATATTTAAAATGAATGTGGGATTAAGGTGTTACATTATACGATTCTTATAAAAATTAATATTTCACATTGAAAGTCATATTTTATGGGATCATAAATGGATTTCCTTCTTATGAAATTTTTTCAAGATATAACATTATAGGAACTCAATGGTATACTATAACAAGGTACACACTTGATTTGGTTGAAAAATTCCTAAAAAACAATGTTTCTAGGAAATCACGTATTTCTACCCTGAAGACATAAATACCCATCCGGGATTAAATCATTCTATGGGAATTAAGAAGAAGTTAAAACACTAACTCCAATAGTAGTTTATAAACTGTTTGAGAGTATAAATGATATGACCAACACTTTTGGTAAACCTTCATTAAAAACCCCTTTGAAATCATATTGGAAGAAGATATCATTTTTTTTGGAATTATCATAATCAAATTATTTTTATGTCATCTATTTTCATTATTTTCTGCATGTGAGAAAACATATATGTGATAGTTTCATTGGAACATTACTAAATGAACTCAGCAAACAAAGGATGGAATTAATGCCAGGTTTGTCATGATTGACATGGAGATACAGGATGATTTGGCTTCAGTGAAGGGTGAAAGATTTAATTTTCTTTTTCCAGATATTTACATTCTTTCGTTCCAAGAGATTTATCGTTTTTAAAATTTCTTGAATGTTGTAATGGTTCTAGAGAGGTATTCATAAAAATTCAAGAATATCATGGATTTAACGTTAAAGGGAATGAAATCACATAACTGTCATGTTTTGATGAAATATCTAATGCATGTAGCTTTAAATTTTATTTCTCCAAAAAATATACATCATATATTAACTAAAAATTATTTATTTTAAATGGTATATTATGTAATGTTATTAACCTGGACAAATTTCAATCTTTAGAAAATATTTTTTTTTCATATTATGTGAATTGGAGATATTCTCCCTATCATCATTCATTGATATATTAGTTCACTTAGTTAGAGATAACTGGTTATGTGTCCTATAAATTATATATGGATTTCCATCATTGAAATGTGTATGAATATTTTGAATGAGTATGCCAAAAATCAAATCCATCCAGAAGGTTGTGTTGTAGAGTGATATTTTTTTTGGGAAGTCTTTGAATTTTGTGCCGACTACCTGTCTGATGTGGAATGTATTTACAACCAAAACATCATTACAATGGTCGACTTATGAGGGAAGGAATTTACATTATATAAGTTGTTTCAATTACCATTATAGTTTGTGAGTACTCTCACCCTTATATATTGCATAAAATATTAGAGGTTTCACCATGTATTGAAATCCACAAAGAAATTAGTATTTATTTTAATCCATAAAAGGATAGAATCCTCATAACAAATAAACATAATAAATAGCTTATAGGATTATTTCAAGGATATATTTTTAAGGATTTAATATAAAATCTGAATGAAAATTTAGAATGACTTATATTGATTTCCAGAGGACCAAATGTGAATGTATTATCTTATAATGGTTATGTAATTAATGATTAAAAATTCTATACAAAGGAATATGATGAACACATTACCATGAAAAATAGCAGTGTTACACTTATAGATGAAGCAATCCATGTATCTCGTACCAAGGATAGAAATAAAATTTATGAGAATATGTCATAGTTTTGAATTACTGCAAAAATATGGAAGTTAGATTATACAATATCCTAAGTCCTAATTTTTCAATGGAAGTGGGTTGACAATAGGTGTACAGTTAAAATTGATTAATTGGGATTCATAAAAGTGGATTTAAGAAAGGAATGGTAAAAGAATGAACAGTTCATAATTAAATCAAATTAATTAGTAGTATTTTATGTCCCCTATCCTATAGACAAAAAGTGGTTAATTGTTTGTTATCTACAAAATCCATTGGAGGGTCACATTTCAACTCAACTGAGTATGGATGATTCCTTGGTACATTGAAAACATTTCACAATGGTCCCAATGTAGATGGGGTCTTATATATTAGTGGGTACCACAATGATGGGATTTGGATACTTGAGAAAGGGGTAAAATCCTTTTAAACATTAAATAAAAAACAAAGTTCAATAATTAGGATAGATTTTTTATATACATTGCGTCAGAAAATAGTATTATTTTCTCAATAAGGAATTTACGTAATCTAAAATAAATGTTAATCATCTTCTATAGATAATGGATTAGGCACATAAAGATGGTCCCATTCTTTAGGTAAAAAATGTTTATCAACATGTTGATTCCCCCAATGTATAGGAACAATATGTTTAAACACATTCCCATATTACTAATCTTGAGGAAGAGCATATTAATGATGTTGAAATAATAAAATTGGTAGAACGTGAACAACTTATGTCCTAAATAAAAACAGAAGTTTCATTTCATGGTGGTGTTAAAGAAATAAGGTGATAACAAGAGGCATCAAATTCAAGGTCGGATATAATCCACACGACCAACTAGTTAACCCCAATAAGTTCATTTTCATGAGTTACATTGGTGTTACCACTCGAATTCACATGTTTATTGATGTAGATATAGGGAAAAATATTTTCCTATGATTAAGGAACTAGTTTGGAAATATATTTGGGGTAATATTATGATATAATTTCTCTATTATTCTAAAAAATAATGAAATGATGATTTACATTTCATTATACCTTAAAGTGTGCATTTATATTATATGAATAATGAATGAAATTTCAATCAATGTTCTTTGGAATGGACCATATAGGCTTTCAAAAAATTCATATAAAGATTCATCTTAGGGATACTGAAGTGAAATTAAACCCACACCCACCATATATGTATGCACACATTATAAAACAAGAAACATATAATGCATTTATTGTCCGTTGTGAGGAGGAATATTTTCAGGTACATTGTGATTGGAAATTCTTTACTTGGAAATATGTGTATCGATCACTTTGATTTAGAAATGTTAGTAAACGAAACAAAAATAAGTTCTATAAATAAACAAAATATATAAAAACCAAATTACCGCCTTTATAAAGTATGGATGGGGTATTCTTCACCTGAAAAAAGTGTGTATTTTAAATATATAGTATTAATTTTATGTGGAATGAAATAAAAACCTAGTTAGGTTTATTTTCCTATATACATATTGATGAATCAAAATCTAAATGCACTACAATCCCCCTATCATGTGTTATGGAAGGAGGCTCATGTAAATAATGAAAAATACTAGTAGATGAAAACACACAAAAATTATGTGAATCAAGTGTAACTATGATATAATAATTTTTTTTGTAAATTAAATTGGTATTATATAAACACGGATACTTATTTCTATATATTTTTGACTGGTTCTAACATAAGATTCCCCATCTTCTATACCAGATGAATGACTAATTTTAGTGGCCTTGGTGTGGTTAAAACAATATAGCCACATTAGAGTTCCTGGTTTAAGAATGTCGCCCTGAACATATTTTGATAAAAGGAATGCGTAAGGGGATAAATGCAAGAAAATAGAGGAGATACAGACATGACTAACTACTATAGAATAAAAAAATAATTTATAGTCTTATTTTTTGTATAATGTTATGGAAGGGATTAAAATAGAAGAAACAATAGAGAAAAAAACTACTACAAGAAGACCCCCTCATGTTTTATGTTATTCATTCCCCTCAGTGTTATACCATACCAAATGTAATAAAATTTTTCATAACTATTTCTATATAATGTGAAATAGGTAGATACAAATACCTTTCCTTTTTTGATATTATATAGGGTGAAATTGATTGTGGTTTATATCTATCAACTCTCACCCAATGCCTTTTTACATGGGGTATAATGTACAATATCCATAGAGATATTCTATACAACAAAAAACATTTAAAGGCCATGTGAGAGTGGTGATTCATGTAGATCAGGATTCAAGCATCAAACTACATATTCCCCTGGATGATATGGATTTTGACATAGTCAATAATTCTATTGGATCTTTCACATCATGGTCATTTTATCTTAAAAAAATACACATCGATAAGAAGATATTCCTTTTCCAATTTGTTTTGTAAAACCAATAAAAATTGTTTAAAAATTCCAAAATAATGGAATGTTATTTTAGAAAAAGTAATGGAAGGATAAATGAAAGGTAGTATCCAAATAATATAATGTATTAACCATTTTATCGAAAGTAACTTTACCGAGTACCTTTACCTCATCACTTGAACTTCCAAATTCACTAACATTAAAATACATGCAGATAAAATTTTCAAAGATTATGATATTACCATCATTTATTTTGAATAAAAAATTTACAAATATGCCATTAAATACATTATTTTTCTTGAGAATTTAGAAAGAATCTTCAAGTATTGATGGATAAGAGTCTTAGTTGTAAATTTATACTTGACGTTTTTTTATAATTTGTTAATCCAGTATATCATCTACTATATTAATAGAAATTAAATATTATTTTTATTTGTTTAGGAATATATATTAGTAATATTTTAAGGTTAAACCATGTGAACAGAAATTTTGAATCATTAATCCTCACACCACTTGTACACAAAAAAGAAAAATTAGAGGAAAATGAATATTTAGTAATAGTAGAAAAACTGGATGCAATGTTTGAAGATAAACATATATATGAAATGATATTATTAATAACCATGATATATGGAAACGTAATATAAAATTTTAATCATATAAAATATATTTTAATTTATTTTATTACTTATTTCTTTAATTTTTAGTGATCACTAGTTTCTCAATAAAATAAGTTTACATACTTTAAATATTTAATTTTTTTTAATTCAATTCATGGATTCCAAACACATCAACTACATATGATAATATTTTTCAATTATAAATACATTACATTCATTATTTTAAAAATAATATTCATGGTATAGATGTAATGTTCAGTTACCTCCTTTTCATTACATTTCTTGTTTTGAGGGATGGTGGTGTTTGGTGGAGGTTCCGTGAGTTTTAGGTGGAAGATGGAAGTGTATTAGAACTACAACTAGAAGTAAAAATTGTGTAAATATTACACATTGTGAAAATTTGTTTCATGGATTTCTAGTGATGGTTCACACTATGTCTATTTTTGGGTTTAAATATTTAAAAGAGAATGTGTTTTTTGAAAAATAGAACCCTGAGGATTATAGAACATGAAAGTGGACTACACATCATGTAAATCCTCAATGTAGAATAATTTTAAAAGTTCTTTTCTTTATTGATATTCATTAATTTGAATACATATTCTTCTTTCTCTCATTTTGGGCGAACCCTGGGTTCCATGGGGAGTTCTTCAAGCCCTCTTCCTCTCTATTTTAAATTTAGGTCATGGTGGTTGTTCTTTAGAAATCCATGGAATGACCTTCCTTCTTCTTAGTTGGTTTCCATATTTTCTTCTTCATAGTTTCATTGTGGTGGTGTGGTTTTGTATGGATAGTGTGTTTGCGATGTGTTTTGATTTATTTTTTGGTGATGTGTATGTTGATCCATGATCGCATGGTGCCATTGTTTTTGGGTTGTTCTTCTTCTCTCTATGGTGCACACCAAGTTGGAATTATTCATTTTTTAGTGGGGAATCCCTAGTTTATATTTTTTATGTATCAAGATGGAGGGGTTTAATATCATTTATCTATAGATTATGGTTATGATTGAATAATAAAAGATAAATAATTGGTTAAATTGAATTGAAATTCATAAATGGGGTTTTATTTTCATGGTTTTATTATTTTAAATTTTTTTGTGAAATTCTGGATTGTATAGGCTTGATGACCTATGGAAAATTGTGGTCTTTGGGTGATTGGTTTTCTCTAGATATATGTGCTATAAATTTTTTTGGTGATTGTTGTGATATCACCCTAAAATAGAAATTGAATAACAACTTATATTTGAATAATGAAATGATTTATTTAGGATTATGGATTGTGTGATAACACCCCTAAAATAAAGTGAAATGTGATAAAATCCCTCTTGTAAATATATAAAATGATCTTTTTGTGATGTGATGTGTGGTCGTGGTTGTGGGAAAATGATTTATGGTTGGTGAATGTGGGGAAGATGGTTTTTTGGTCAAGGTTTTGGGGAAGAGATATGGTTTGTGAGGAAAATATTTTGGGGTTGTAAGGTGGTTTATGTGGCAATGAATTTATGGTGGTGAGGTGGTGGTTCCTTTGTGATAGATGCTAGAGTAGTGATGGAATAAATAAATAATTGTTTAATAATGTTGGGAATGTCTTGGTTTCCTTTGGTTAATATAATTAAAGTCGTAAGTGGTTAAAATAATGATCAGTTGTGTGGTTAAATGTGGTTGATTCTAAATAATTAAATGAATGGAGTGATTAAATAAATATGGGTTGAAATGTGAAATGGTGTTTATGGGTTGATGTGTGGTGTTATGCTTTTAGAGTTGGCTGTAAAAGTGATGGTTTTGTGAGTTGGTTGGTTTGTTTGCGAACCCATAGGTTGGAATATAGTGTTTTACAGTGTATATATATACTTTTATATTATTATGATTTATATATTTACCCCACCTATGTTGATCCTTATACTGACACCCATATAGGCATGTGGGGCTTTTTTTCACGATATCTGGTGAGGAGGATAGAGGGATGGGTACCCCCTTCCCTCTCTCTCTCTTCCTGGTGAAGTAGGTATTTAAAATGATATGATGGTCGAAGGTCTGTTATGGAATTAGATGGTGGATGTGATGGCCCAGGTGTTTTTGGGTGAGATATAACTATGCTTCTGGGGAAGCTTCTGGTGGGGCCATACATTTTCGGAGGAGGGAACTAGTTTGATTTCCAACATGTTAGTGACACCCTACTATGGTTTTGGAATTGGTTGTGTTGTGGCCTGAGTGTTTTTGGGTGAGATGTGAGGTGGTCAAGATTTTGGGGCAGTAAGCCCAGGTTCCTTTAGGCGAGATGTGTTGTCACCATGATTGTGGGGTGGGGGTATATAAGGAAGGGATGGGAGTGCCCGGGCATTTTATGTTGGTGTGTGAGAGAGACATACCAGTGGGAAAGAATTATAGAGTACCATTATCTATGTGATAACTATTATATTATATTTCTTGGCTTGCGTTATTTGGTGACTGTGTCTTGGTGAGACTGGGTTTGGTTAGAATACATGTATAGGCGCTGTTTGGTTCTACCATTTTCTCACAGGTATATTAGTATTCTTATTTCATGTGTTCATGAGAGAATTATGTTTTCATACTGAGTATACTTGTATGATCATCCTACATATATAATTTTTTCCATCTTTCTATGAGGATTATATGGACCGTGTTGTACATTACTAGATCGATCTATTGATAACATTAGTGACATAATCTAAGATTTTATTTTGGGTATTTACAATAGATACTTTTTATCAATATAAAATTTATTTTCAAATGGATGGTGGGATATTTTTTATTTTTCTTATATATACGTCATCGAGTTGATTGTGGTTCATTCATACTATCTCCCGATCTTATTTTATATATGGGAAAATACCTCCTATATTGTGAAATTTTTAGGCCCTTAGTGCAAGTTTCCAACCTAGGTCCTATTAGATGTATGAATCAGGGGTCACTATCTCTCTCCAGTAATTATGGTATCTCTGATGGGAGGGGGTCATGAAAGAGTGGCATCAGAGCTAATGGTTAAGAGATAAGGTGGAGTTTGGAGTCAGGCACAGTGAGGAATGCTTGGGTTGGTATTGAAAAAATGCTAGTTAACCTTGGTGTGTGGAATTAGCCAATGAGACTAGATATGAAATGATATTTTAGGCCCCCCATGACCCAGTGCATAGAATGTGAGATTATTTAATGTATACGTGATATTGACATAATTTTAGGGTAGAAACCTAGGAAAGGTACATGCATCATGATGACTTGTGTTCTTATTTGAATTAAGTTGTTTTAGGAAGGTTAAAATGAACGAAGTGAATTAAAATATATCTAGTTGAAATTTCCATACCTCCAGGATTATGAAGTTATTTTTTTTCCTTACAGCTATGTATCAAATTCGACATCAACATGTGGCTCATGATGCTGAGGATAAACATGTTGATCCGATTGATCGTCGTAGAATTAATATGATGAAGGAGGACGTGGCTTGGAAGTGGAAATTTTGTGCCTTCCATCAGAAGATGTTGGGAAACTACGATGGAATTTATTCCTATGTGGAGATAGAGAGATGTCTAGAATAGATCGATATCACTTTCAGTTTGATCCAAGCCCCAAAGAAGTACTTGGTCCCTTTGGTAGTCAGTCAGATGTGAGTTGTTTCATGTCAATGGTGGACACTATACCTTGGTGCGCAGAAGGACGTCAATGTTTTGTGGGTTAAATTACCGAAGGATTTATATGCATAGTTCCTTTCATCGACCACAAAGGTGGTAAATAGGTAGTAGCTTATTTCTCTTCAATAGGGGAGCATGTCAATGTGGGAGTTGAGAATCAGTTTCAAGTAACTTCTTTGTTTTTTTTCATATTTTTTTAGATGATGAGTCCCGTGTGAGATGTCTTTAGGAAACCATTTGTCCTACTATCTAGTATGAAGTGACTCATTTAACATTTCCAACATATCTGGAGGTTCATATGATGGAAGAGGTGATTGAGGGAATACACACATGAGGAGGTTTACCACGAGAGCAGAACCAGTAGGGTTCCTCGAGGAGAATAGTTGTGAGTGGAATGTCTCAGGCACCAGGACCATTGAGGTTTTGACTGGAGGGTATTTGACCTCATCACCCTCGGTTCTGGCCTTTTAGGGCTAGTTGTTTTCATGATTTTCCTAGGAGATTTTTACTAGTGTTTTTTGGTTTTGGGGTTCATGTTCATTTCCAAAAATAGTTCCTAGGGGTTTCTTATGCTTAGTTTGGTGGAGGTAGATAGGTTCAGTGCAAGCCTTATTAGTAGTTTTCAGTGAGACCATTTCAGCAGTAGGGGTAGTAGGTTTATTCTCCACTGAGGGGAGATGCATCAGGTAGAGGCTAAACTCAATATGTTCCACATGTAAAAGAACCATGTATTGAGCTTAGTCATGGATTTGGTTACTAGAAAAGAGGAAGAGTAGCTGGGCATGTTTAGTTGCATGTGATAGAGGTGGAAGTGCTAGAGGGTCTAGAGATCACCATTGCTATGATCAGTTTGTTTAGTACTATTGTTTTTGATTTGTTTGATTCAAGAGATTCAACCTATTTTATTTCACCCACTCCATCCCATTCTCTAGGAATAGATATAGAGAGGCTTATCATTCCCCTGGTAATGACTATGCTAGTTAGAGGCCGAACCGGCTTGTTTGATGTGTAATGGAGATGTAGAATAATGATGGGGACACATCAGTCCCATGTGGATCATTTCTTTCTACTGATGTAGCCGTATGATGTTATACTCAACATCAAATGGTTTCATTCTTTATGTGATGTTATCTAATGCTTGTAGAGGAGAGTTTTGTTTTCGAATGTGGATGGTCAACATGTGGTTTTCATTGGTGAGTGGAGTTGT
This sequence comes from Viscum album, assembly GCA_963277665.1. Taxonomy (NCBI): domain Eukaryota; kingdom Viridiplantae; phylum Streptophyta; class Magnoliopsida; order Santalales; family Viscaceae; genus Viscum; species Viscum album. The sequence continues at coordinate 322,981,992 of OY728153.1, read as the reverse complement.
CATGTGGTAAGTTAGTATTTAGAGATCCTTATTTTCTTGTTGGCTATGTTTTTAGTAGAATTAGTAGATTTTGAGATGGTATAGGTTCCTAGGTTCATTAGATAGTTTTTGTAGATTTTAACCAAGGAGGTTGTAACACTACCCCCTCGATGTGAGGTTCAGTTCAGGATAGAATTGCAGCACGATGCTTCCCTGATGTCAATGGATCCTTATCAGATGGCACCATATAAGATTTGGGAGTTGAGGGTTCAATTAGATGATCTGATGAAGAAGGGTTTTATCTAGCCTAATGTTTCTCCTTGGGGTTATCAGGTGTTTTAAGAGAAGTATTCAAATGGTAGTATGAGTTGTGAATAGACTACAAGAGGTTGAATCAAGTGATAGTCAAAAACCAATACCCTCTTTAGAGGATATATGATATTTTGGACCATTTGAGATGGTAGTTTTGGTTTTATAAGAACGATATGCGGTCTAGATTTCACTAGTTAATGGATAAGGAGGGCTATATCTTGGAGATTACATTCATATGCAGGCATACGATACTTGATTTTGTAATCATGACGTTCGATGTTATGAATGCGCCAGCTATTTTCATGGGGCTTATAAAATCCTTGTTATGTTTTTTCCTAGACTTGTTCTTCATAATATTCCTTGATGTTATCTTAATCTACTTGATGTATGAGTAGGATCATGTTGAGTATCTCAGAACAACCTTGCATGTTCTTTGATGCCACTAACTCAATATAATATTTTTGAACTTTGATTTCTAAAAATGAGAGGTGCAGTTACATGGGCTTGTGGTGTGTTAGTAGGTCATAAAAGTATACCCATAAAAGGTTTAAGTAGTTTTTCATGGGAATATCCTAATAATTTGGAAAAGGATGACAGTTCCCTTAGTTCTGTAGGGTATTATTTGAGATTTTTACCATATATCTCTTCAGTCATAGTAGAATTAATAGATTTGGCTAGGAAGGATGAGGATTTTGTATGGAATGATTAGTTCCAGTCTATGTTTGGTTACCTGAAGGGTAAACTGGTCAGTTATCCAGTGCTTGAGCTGCTAGAGGAGGGTGTGTTGTTTCAGTTGGTTTGTGACACATCTCATTTGGGATTATGATGACTCTTGATGTAGCAAAAGGAAATTATCACTTATGGGTCAAGGCAGTCATACCCTCATGATTGTAACTATACGACCCATGATATAGAGATATATCTAGTTGTGTCTTCACTAATGTTGTGGGAAAATTACATCATTGGAGAGAACTTTGTGGTCTTCACAGATCACATGATTTTGAGAAATATATTTCCCCATTGTGATCTAAATATGTGATAGTGAAGATTGATGAATTTTTTTAGGACTACGATTTTGAGATATCCTACACATAATGAAAGGGTAATTTTGTGGATGATGCATTGATATGGAAGACGTGGAGTGGTGTTGTTTAAGAGTATAGGGATTCATAGAGAGAAATAAAGGATTTTGAGGCCTTGCACTTAAATTCAATATTAGATGGTGGTAGAGTTCATTTGTTTTATTTGAAGGTGTAGTATTATCTGATGTAGAATATGGATGAGTCTTAGTGGGGGCGGAGGTATTAGAGGCATAGGTGATACACGATTGTGTGGGACATGATAATTCTTTATATGGATCGTTAGAGGATGGTCATAACTGGGTGTTGTTTCTTGGGAGGATTTTTGTTCTAGTAGAGAAGCACAAGAGAGTCCTTCATGATTTTCAAAGATCACTTTTTTGGTACAACCAATTGTTTCAAAAATGTACCATGAGTTAAGGACCCGGTTTTGGTGACCCGAGATGAAATTGGAAATGGTGGAGTTTGTGGTTCGATATATAGTTTTTAGTAGGTAAAGACAGAGCATCGTGTTCTAGGAGGATTATTGAAACCACTGAATGTTCCCAAGTGGAAATGGGATGAAATATTAATGGATTTCATCATAGGGTTACCCAATGTTTAGGGGGGTTGTGATTTTATATGGGTGATTATGGATTAGTTGAGGAAATGGTCCCACTACTTAGTGTCAAGGAGTTAGGCTTAGTGGATGCTTTGGATAATATGTGTGTGGATGAAGTGATTTAGTTTTGTGAAGTTCCAAGGTCCACTTTCTTATATTGGGATAAAATATTTACCTCACGATTTTGGAGGAGATTGAAAGATGATTAAAAAAATCAGTTACATGTTAACATTGCTTTCCACCCCCAGATAGATGGGAATAAGAAACATACTATCTAGACATTGGAGGCTATGTTGTGAAATGTGTCTTATAATTTTTCAGATCTTGGGTACGATACCTTTCATTGGTAGAGTTTTATTTTAATAATAGCTATCACTCTTCTATTGCCATGGACCCATTTGAGGCTTTGTAAATGAGACTGTGTCATTCTCCATTATGATGAATAATGGTTGGTGAGACATCCATTCTTTGTCCCGTTGTGGTGCAGAGCATGACATAGAATTTTTAGCATTCTTGATGAGGGAATGTGTGAAGTGAAGGACCAGAAGAAGTCTTTTTCCGAATACAAGAGGAGTCCCATAGAGTTTTAGGTTGGGTACCATGTGTTTTTTGAAGTTTTCCCCTAAACACGGGCAATGATGGTTTGAAAGAGGGAGTATTATTTCTCCAAGGTTGGTTTGTCCCTTTGAGGTGTTTGAGAGATTTGGCGGGGTGGCATATTGGTTGGCATTTATATCGTGGTTAGAAAGGATCCATGAAATAATCCATTTTTCTTTTCTTCATCGATATCTTCAAGAAGACTCCTATGTCATTGACCTGGGAGAGTTGGATGTTGAGAATGACATGATGTTTGTGGAGCAACCAGTTTAGATCCAGGATCACCAAGAGAAGGCACTATATGGAAGTACCATTTCATTGGTCCTTGTGTTGTATAATCATGGTGTATTTGAGGAGAGTACTTGGGAGTGAGAGACATATATGTATTCCTAGTACCGAGAGATGTTTTGAGTTTTTCCTTTAACTCATTTTCTTTGTGAAGTGTTTTTAGATTCATCTATTTATGAGATGAGTTTTACCTTGGTTTATGATGTGTGTGTTGTGATTTGTGATAAATTATAAACATATTAATAGGGGAGGACCCAATTCCTAACCACGATGCATTAAAATTGATGTGATTAAACCTATGCGAGAATGTTATTGTCACCCAGAGCGGATAGTATCCTGACATTCAGGGATAAATTATATGATTCATGTGCTCATGATTGTGCAATTTGTTGGTTGTGTAATGGTTGTGTGGTAGTTTGGTTTTTTGAGAGGGGGTGGTTTATAGTTTTTTTCATGGTGATGAGGTTGGGAAAAATATCAATGGTCTTTGGTTTTTCATGTATGGCTGGTGTTAGCATTTGAGGTATGATGATATCCTTGAGAGGTATCTCATGAGGTGGTTGTTGGGCCCATTTCCTTCTTGGGTTGGTTTTCAATTCTCAAGGGAGATAATAGTTTGATAGGTATCATATATTGTGGTATTTTCTCTCCTAGTCCATTACTTTGTCAGTTTTGAGTATTGGAGGTGTTCAAGGGCGGTTTCAGGAGTTTTCGGAGGAAGATTGAGGTATAGTAGAATTTTTTCTGGAAATACATGTTATATAAATCATACATGATGTGATATTTGGATTCATGGATTTTCCAAGGCCGGTTCATGACATGTATATTTTTTGAGTTAAATAATGAAAAGGTCAAATGTTTTTTGGAAAAACTGAACCCTAATAATTACATGACATGAAAGGGGATTACACTCCTTGTAAATCCCTGACATAGTGTAGTATAAAAGATATTTTCTTACTGAGTCCTAATTCATTAGGTCATATATTATTATTCCACTCATGTTGGTTGAACCCCATGCGCCATATGGATTTCTACAAGACCTCTCCCTCCCAATTTGTTCTGTTGGTCTTGGTGATGGTTTTTTGGAAATACATGGTAGGACCTTAGATCTTCTTAGTTTGTTTCCTTCCCTTCTTCTTTAGTGTTTCACTTCAGTGGTTTGGATTGGTTTGGGTTTTGGGTTTGGTATTCATTTTGATGGATCTTTTGGTGCGGTGTAGGTTGATCTATGATCCCGTTGTGCAGTTGTGGTTTTCAGTCATTCTTTTTCACCCTGCGATGCAAAACAAGTTGTAAATTTTTCTTGAGGTAGGGAATCCATTGTTTATCTTTATTGTGTATCATGAAGTAAGTGTTCACTTTTTTTATCTATGGATTATGGTTTTTCTGGATTCATCAAAGATAAATAATTGGATAAATTAAATTGAAAGGGGTAAACGGGTTTTGATTCACATGTTTTAAATCTTTAATGTTATTTTTAATATTCTATATTGTATGGGCTTGATGCCACAGTAAAAATTGTGGTCATTGTTGTCTTTGTTTGTGCTGGATATATTTGTTTTGAATATTTCTTTGGTGGTGATTGTTATGATATCACCATAAAATGGAAATTGATTAACCACTTATATTTGTCTAATGAAATGGTTTCCTCTGGATTATGGCTTGTGTGGTAACACCCCTAAAATAAATTGAAATGTGAAACCCCCATTGAAATCTATAAAATGAGCTTGTAGTGTTGTGATGCATGGTCATGATTGTGGGATGACGATGCGTGGTTTTGGAATGTGGGGAATATGGTTTGGTGGTCATGCTTTTGGGGTAGAGAGGTGGTTTGTGTGACCGTTCTTTTAGGGTGGCGAAGTGGTTTGGGTGGCCATTATTTGGGGGTGTCTAGGTGGTGGATACTTCGTTCTATATTCCGGAGTAGTAATGGAAAAAATAAATAATTTTTTAATATATTTTTAATGGATTGGAATTGTTTGGTTAATGGAATGGAAATGGTTAATGTATAAATAAATGATGATTTGTGTGGTTAAATTTGGTTGATGTTAAATAATTAAATGAATGGGGTGATAAAAAAAATTGGTTGGAAATAAGAAATTGGGTTTATGGCTTGATGTGTCGTGTTATTAATTTAGAGGTGGCAACACGAGTGATGGTGTTGTGAGTTGGTTTGATTTTCTATGAACCCATAGGTTGGGATCAAGTTCTTGATAAATTATATGTATAAATTTATATTTTTTTTAATTTCACTATGCACCCAACCCAAAAAGAGAACTACATGCCGACACCCACATAGTCACATGGTGGGACGTTTCTCCCGACATCCAGTGAGTAGGAGGGATGGATGGGTACCCACTATTTCCCTCTCTCCCTATTCTAGGTGAGTTATTTATTGTATATTATTTGATTGTTGGAGGTCTGTTAGTGCATTTGACAGTGGTGGTCAAGGTGAAGGTGTTTCCAGGTGAGACATGACTATGATTGTGAGGAAACTTCTCATGCAGGTCATGCATGGTAGGAGGAGGGAATGAGGTTGATGTCCTACATGTTCGCGAACCCCTACTATGGTTTTGTAAGTTTTTGTGTTGTGTCTAAGGTATTTTTGGGAAAGATGGGATGTGTCCATGCTTTTGGGGTGGTGATCCTAGGTGTCTTCAGGTGAGGTGTGTTGTGACTATGATTGTGGGGTAGTGTGGTATTCATAAGGGATGGCAGTGCCAGGACATATGACGTTGGGGTGTGAGAGTAGCATACAAATGGGAATGTTGTGCAAGGTAACATTATCCATTTTATTCGTATTGTATTATATAACATGGAATGTATTATTTGGTGAGTGTGCCATGTTGAAACTGGGTTTGGTTAGTATACTTGTATAGGTGTTGTTTTGTTCTGCTATTTTCTCACAGGTGCATTAGTATGCTTCTATCACATGTTCATGGGATAATTGTTTTCCTTCTATGTATACTTGTATGATCACACTATGTATATTACACTATTTTCATGTTTCAAGGAAGATTACATGGACCGTGGTGGACATTATTAGCTCATACCTTAGGATAAATTCACTCTTACTGCCTTAGCTTTTCTTTTGGGTATTTACATGGGATTTTTTTATCTATATTAGTTTTATTTACACATGAATTGTGGGATGGATTTTGGTTTTCATATATATATTTCTTGGAGTTGATTGTGGTTGACTTATCCAATCACCCGATCTTGTTTTCTTATAGAGGGGAATGCCTCTGATATTGTGTCATTTTTATAACCTTGGCACTACTCATAACCTGGGGCCCACTGAATGTGAGAATATGGGGACATTATCTCTTGGCCTTTATTGTGTTATATTTGGTGGGAGGGGTTTATGACACATTTTATATTATGTTTTAATGATTATTTATGATAGGGTTGTTTTGAAATAAAATAAAAATCATGGTATGAGGACGGTCCATGAAATCAAGAATCCTATATAATTTTAAAATTGTATAACTATTATGATATCTATACTAAAATCTCACTACAAAAAAATATATCAAAAAATTACTTATTTTTATCAATATTTCTGTAGTGCCTGAAACAAACTAATGGAAAATATTATTGTTATTAAATTTTAAAATATATGATAGATATCATATACTAGAAATAAAATAGAATTCGTTGAAGAGATATTCCAATTATAATTAAAATTTCATTTAAAATGTTTATTAAACATTTATTTATTTATATTTTTTAAGTACTACGAAGACATCCAATGTTCCATGTATTTAAAAGAAGAAATATATTCATTTATAAATGAATAGATAGAATACATTTTTTACGATGTATAAATACATCCTGAGAAATTGATTTTATTCTAACTATTTACATAATTTTATCATCATTTTATCTACTTTTTATTTACTTTCCTTGTAATTTTTATATAATACTTATTTGCATAATTTTCACAAAGATCATGAAGAAATTACTTCATTGAGAATTGATTTTTTATTCAGCCATTTTGTTCTCAATAAGGAGCCCAAAATGATAGATGAATAATCATTTCCAGAAAAAATTTTCAATAAAGACGATGCTCTAATATAGTATTTATTCCCTTCATAGAGTTATGTTTTATTTATTTTTTATGTTTAGGTTTAACAGTGTCTGTTCTCAGTTTAAAAATGACTAAAATAGCATGTTTTGAATTTAAATTGACATTTTATTTAAGAACATGTATTTATCATTGAAAAAAAATAAAAAAATGATATATTATCATGATACATTAATAAAATTATGATCAATTCATTTTTAATGTGTATGAATAATTCACATGCAAATTCGATAAACGGTGTGACCAGTATGGCCTCAAGTGCATATTTTCATTTTTAAAATGAAATTTTAGTAAATATTATGTGTATCTCATTGAAATACTATAAAATAAAATTTTATTATCTTAATACTCTATGATAATGATATTTATTCCATTTGTGATGTTTAGGAATCTGGTTATTGTCAATCTGACACACAGTCTAACCAATATGAATCAAAATGTGTGTTTTTATTTATAATTTACATTTTAGTTCAAAATAAATGTGACATAAAAAAACCATGAAAAAGAAGTTATATTTTTTTTATACTTAAAAAAAATCTACCCATGGGCCCTTTGTGATATGTACGAATTAACCATGCCTCAATCTGATAAATGGTGTGACGAGTATGACTCGAAATGTTTGTTTTCAATTTAATTTTTTTTTCAGTAATTAAAATTTTTCACTCATTGGAATAAATTTATAAACACTTGATTTTTATTGACAATTTACCATAATGGACCATAAGTCATTTAAAATGTATATGAATTAGCAACACATCAATCTGGTACATGGTGTGATTAATATGATTAAAAGTGCATGTTTTCTATTTTAAAATTAAATCTTACTTATTTTCATGTGTCAGCCACTAAAAACCTATCAAACACACTCAAATTGTCTAAATACTTAAGAAAAATATCTTGAAGTCATTTTTGATGTGTATGAATCAAATGTGACTCAATATGACACATAGTGTGATCGGTATGACTCAAAACGTGTGTTTTTATATAAAAATTTCATTTTATTTCAATAAACATGTGACATAATAAAAACAATGTAAATGAATTTATATTATTATAATAATTTAGTAAAACGATCCATCACTCATTTATAACATGTAGGTATTATATCTACCTTAATATAACACACATTGTGACTAGTTTAACTCAAAATGTGTGTTTTCAGTTTAAAAATGAAATTTTAATTAAAAACGTTTTCCACTCACCGGAATTATAGAAACAAAACTTATATTAACTTCATACTTTAGGAAAATGATAAAAAAGTCATTTTTGATGTGTATGAATCAACCACACATCAATCTAACACACGATGTGATCTATATGCATCAAAGTGTGTGATTTCAGTTTAAGAATATCATTTTATTTAAAAAAATTACCACTAAAAAAACATTTCAAACACACTAGTATTACCTTGATATTTTAGGAAAATTATTCTTAAGTTATTTTGACATGTAAGAATCTATCAAATGTTAATATGACACACATTGTGAACATTATGACCCAATGTGTGTGTTTTTTATTTAAAATTTACATATTACTTCAAAAGACAAGTGACATTTTAGAACCAAGAAAATGAGTTATTATATTTTTGATACATTAGTTAAATGAATTATAATTCATTAGTGAGGTGTATGAATTATACTTAAAGAAATATGATTCATGGTTTGACTATAATGACTTGAAATGTGTGTTTTTAGTTTAAAAATGAAATTTTAGTTAAAAATGTTTTACACTCACTAGAAACTATGAAAATAAACTTGTATTATCTTGATACTTCAGTAAAATGTTCCATAGGTCATTTTTGTTGTATAATAATTAGTCGCACATAAATCTTACACACAATGTGACCAGTATGATTCAAAGTGTGTTTTTTTAGCTTGAAAATTTCATTTTAGTTAAAAGTGTCTGCCACTCAATGAAAGCATAGAAAAAAAAACTTTGATTGTCTTGATAATTTAGGAAAACAATCCTTAAGTAAATTTTCATGTGTATAAATCAACTATATATCAATCTGACACATGATGTGACTAGTGTGACTCAAAGTGTGTGTTTTTATTTAAAATATACATTTTAGTTCAAAATATGGGTGACATGCTCAAAATGAAAAAAAATTATTCATATTATTTTTATACTATATAAAATTTCCCATAAGTCAGTTTTGAAAGGTAGGAATTTGTCATACCTAAATCCAGTACATGGCATGACGAGTATGACTTGAAATGTGTGATTTTAATTTTAAAGTGCCACTTTAGTTGGAAATGAGTATCACTCACTTGAGACCAAGAAAACACAATTGGACTGTCTTGATACATTATTAAAAATATCTATAAATCATTTGTTACATGTATAAACCCTTCACATTTCAATGTCACACAGTGTGACCAGTATACTTCATGTTGCAAATTCTTAGTTTAAAATGTTATTTTAGTTAAAAATAGGTTTTAGTCTAAGAAAACCATGAAAAAACACTCTTATTATCTTGATACATTAATAAAATGATACATATGTAACTTTTCATGTGTAATAATCAACTGCATGCCAATCAGAAACAAGTTGTGACCAATATGACTCAAAGTGTGATTTTTATTTAAAATTGACATTTTAGTACAAAAATATGTTTGACATACTCAAAATTGATAAAAAAGATTTATATTGTTTTTATAGTTTTAGAAAAAGTTCAATATGTCATTTGCTGTGTGTAGGAATCAACTATACCGCAATTAGATACATAGTGTGACTTGTATGTCTCAAAATGAGTATTTTCAATTCAAAAATGACATTTTAGTAAAAAACATGTGTCTGCCACTGAGAATTGAGGAATTATGATCATATTATCTGTATATTTTAAGACAATGATCTATATGTAATTTTCAACATTTTTGAATGAGCTTCACATAAATCTGACACACAGTGTGACTGATATGACACAAAATGCGTGTTCTAATTTTAAAAATGAATATTTTGTTAAAAATGTGTCACTCAATAAAAACCTAGAAAAAAATCAAATTATTATAATACATTTGGACAATGACTCATAAATAATTTTTGATTTTTAGGAATAATCTAAATATAAATTCGGTATATGGTGTGCATGATTTGAAATAAAGTGTATATTTTAATTGAAAACTTACATTTTAGTTTAAAACACACTTCAAAAACATAATTCTAAGGAAACATGCATAGCTTGTGTGGATACATTAAGAAAATGATCCACAAATCAATTATTAAATGTAGGAATCTACTATACATTAATCTGATAGACAGTGTGTCTGTTGTGACTCAAAGTGTATGTTTTCAATTTAAGATTAATATTTTAGTACAAAGTGTTCTTGTATTATCTTATAATAGTTATGCAATTAATGAGTATAAAATCTATAAAAAGAAACATTATGAATACATTGCCATGAAAAATAGTGTTGTTACACTTTTGGATGAAGAAATTAATTTATTTGGTATCAAGGGAAAAAATGAAATTTATGAGAATATGTCATATTTTGGCATCATCGAAGAAATATGGGAGTTAGATTATACAAAATTCCATGTCCAATTTTTCAATGCAAGTGGTTTGGTTGAAATTGTTCAATAAAACTCAATGAATTGAGATTCATGAAAGCTGATTTTAGTAAGGAAGGGTGTAAGAATGGAACTTTCATAATGGACTCACATGTAGTACTAGTATTTTATGTCCCATAACCTATAATCAAAAAGTGGTTAATTGTTTTTTTATCAACCAAAAACACTGTAGGTTCAGATGTCAATTCAATTGGTGGTGGACCTTTCATTGGGACATTGAAAACATTTCATAGATGTCCCAATGTTGATGGGGTCTTATATATTATAGGAATCCACAAGGAGGGGATTATGATACTTGATAAAGGGGTAACATCTATTCAAAAATTAATAAAAAAAGAGAATTCAATAATCGGGTTATATTAAAAAAAATAGATTGTTTCACCTCATATAATTAGTTGTTCACTAATGAATTTATGTAATCCAAACTAAATTTTAAACCCCTTCTTTAGATAATGAATTAGACACATTTTTATGCTTTCATTATTTAGGGACAACATGTTTCTCAACATGTTGGAGCTCCCAATGTAAAAGAACAACATCTTTCACCACATGTCGATACTATTAATCATGAGCAATAACATTTTAACGATGATGAAACCAAACAGGTTTTAGAAGGTGAACAACCTATGTTGCATAAAAATAAGAGTTACATTCAAGATGGTGTTAATAAAAATCATTAATGTGATAAGATGAGGCATCAAATTTGAGGTTGGATAGAATGAACATGGCCAACCTCTTAACACTAAAAGCCCATTTTTGTGAGATAAATTGGGGTCACTAATCAAATTCACATGTTGATTGATGTATATAAATGGAATATTTTTTCCATTGATTAAAGTATTAGTTTTAGAGGAACTTAGGGCAACATTATGATATAATTTCTCTATTTTTGAAAAAAATAAATAAACAATGAAATATTTATTTACACTTCATTATCCCTTATAGAGTGCATTTATATTAGATGACTGTCGAATATAATTTCTATCAATGCCCATTGAAAAGGCCCATAGATGATTTTATAAAATTCCTATGAAGCATCATCTCATGGATACTGAATGGAAAGTAAACCCATACCCACCAAATATGTTTGCACATGTGATAAAATAAGAAATTCGGAATTCGTTTATTGGTCATCGTGAGGAGGAATATTATCTGGTACATTGTGACTCGTAATAATTTACATGGAAATATGTGTATCAATAACTTGGATAAAGAATTTTTAATATATGAAATTATAACTGAGTGATGGAAAATAAATAACATACATCTAAATAAAAGTACCCCTACTATAAAGCTAGGATGGTGTATCTCTACATGAAAAATGGTGTGTATTTTAAATATATAGTAATGCTTTTATGTGACATGGAACAACAATTTAATTATGTTTCTTTATGAATATACATGTTGATGAATCAAAATGAAAATCCACTTTCACCCCTATCATGTTTAATGGAAGTATGCTCATGTAAATAATGAAAAAAATTCTTGTTGATGAAAACAAACAAAATGTGTGTGCAACAATATATGTTTGATATAATTAAAATCATTTCTGATTTAAATCAATATTATATAAAAATGATTAATTAATTACCTACATTTTAAAATAGTTCATACACAATAATCATTATCATATATACATGAAGAATGACTACGTTTATTGGACATGTTGTGGCTAAAAAAATATTGCCACTTTGGAGGTGCAAGTTTTGGATTTTCTCCTTGAATGTATTTTGAGAAAATAAATTCATAAGGGGATAATGAAAACAAAATTGAGGAGATAAAAACATGACTAACTAATCCTAATGAAAACAAATGGTATTCTTATTTTCTATAGAATGTTATGGTATGGAATCATAGAGTAGAAAAACCACAACAACAACTACTATGAAATTGATTGTGATTTATATCTATCAACACCCAATCACCACCTTGTTTCAAGGGGTACATTGTACAATATCCATGGAGATATTCTATACAACAAAGAACATCCAAAGGTAATGCGAGAGTGGGGATTAATGTAACTCATGATTCAAGTACAAAGATACATATTCCCTTTGATTATCTAGATATTCACACCTTCAAACTTGAAATTGGAACATTGATAGCATGGTCATTTGATATTCTAAAGAAACACATCGTTAAGATGATATTACATTTCCAATTTATTTTTTATAAAAAAACTTTAGAGATTAATGAAAAATTCCTATGGATTGGAATATTATAACAAATTAAGTAAAAGAACAAGATCCCAAAGGTAGTATTAAAATAATATAAAGGATCATACATTTGATCTAAATGAACATTAGTGAGGACAACTACCTCACAATTTCAACATCCACATTTACAATGTTCAAATATTGTGATATGACCATCATTTATTTTAAATAAAAAATATACGAAGATTTTATTAAAGACATTCATTTCATTTAAAATGTAGATAAAATCTTGAACCATGGATGGCTAATAATCTTAGTTCAAAATATATACTTTAGATTTGTTTTTATATTTTTTTTATCCAATATCAGATCTACTATATTAATTAAATTTAAATATTATTCATAATTTTTTATATGAATATATATTTGTACTATTTTAATAAAAAACCTTATGAACAAAAAGTTGGACTCCTTAATCATCACTATACTTCTACACAAAAAATATCATTAGGGGAAATTAAATTTTCAGTAATAGTGGACAAACTGGACACAATGTTTGAAAACAAACTTATTGATGAAATATTTTTATAAATATCTATAATATAGCGTACTAATATATAATTTTAATGATATTAAATATATTTTCATTTAATTCATTACTTATTTTTATTTTTATTTTTTTGGAGCATTGGTCACTCATTAAAATTAATTTGGATACAGAAAAGATATATTTTTTTGATTCAAAGAATTCATTCCAAAAAAATAAACCACATATGATGAAATTTATCAATTTTCAACCCATTTCATTCATGATTTAAAAAATAAACTTCAATGTATAGATGTAATGATCAGTGGACTTTGGGTATGTTACTTTTTTGGAATTGAGTGTTTGAGGTGTTTAGGGGAGGTTCCATGTCTTTTTGGTGGAAGCTGGAAGTGCATCAGAACTGTTGATGAAAATACACATCATGTAAGTATTACACGATGTGAAGTTTTGTTTCCTTGATTTCTTGGTATGGTTCACAATATGTAGATTTTCAAGGTTAAATAATGAAAAAGAAACATGTTTTTTGGTGAAATAGAACCTTGAGGATTACATGACATGAAAGGGGATAACACATCATGTAAATCCTCAATGATGTGAAATTTTAAAAGTTCATTTTCCATGTAAATATTAATTCATTTGTAAATGTCTTCTTCTTATTCTCATTTTTGGGTGAACCCTTGTTTCCCCGAGGACTTCTTCATTCCCTCTTTCCCCCTCATTGATTTGTTCATCCTGGTGGGTTTTCATCGGCAATCCATGGTAACCCTTCCTTCTATTTATTTGGTATCCTTCCATTAATATTAATATTTTCGCCGTGGTGGTGTGGTTTGGTTTGGGTTATGTGTTTTCGATGTGTTTTGATGAATATTTTGAAGAGGTGTGTGCTGATCCATGATCTCATGGTGTAATTGTTGTTTGTCGGTGTTCTTGTTCACGCTGCCATGCGCAGCCAGTTGGGAAGATTTCTTGAAGTGGGGAATCCTTCGCTTCTCTTTATTATGTATCATGCAGGGGGTGTTACCAATTTTATTTGTGTATTATGGTTGTTATTAATAAATAAAAGATAAATAATTGGTTCATGTGAATTTAATTGGGTAAATAGGGTTTGATTCTCATGCTTTTACATCTTTGATGTTATTTGTGATATTCTGAATTATATGGGATTGTTTCCCTATGAAAAATTATGGTCATTGGTGGATTTTTTACACTGGAGATATGTGATATGAATACTAATTTTTTGGTGATTTATGTGATATAAACGTAAAATATAAATTTATTAACAACTTATACTTGGATAATGAAATGGTTTCCCCAGGATTATGGCTTCTGTGATAAAGCCCCAAAATAAAGTGAAATGTTATAAAATATAACTTATAAATATGTAAAATGATATTTTTGTGCTATGATGTGTTTTATTTCTCATGGAATGGCTATGTGTGGTTGGGACATGTGGGGAAGATGGTTTGGTTGTCATGATTTTGGGGCGGAGAGGTGGTTTGTGTGGTCATGCTTTTGGGGTGGAAAGGTTGTTTGGGTGGATGTGATTTTAAGGCAGTGAGGTTTTGGTTTCATTGTGCTAGATGCATTAGTCATGACAGAATATGTAAATAATTGTTTAATAATGCGTGGAATGTATTGGGTTGGTTTGGTTAATAGAATGGAAATGGTTATGGAAAAATAAATTATGAGTTGTGTGATTAAATGTGGTTTATTCTAAATAATGAAATGAGTGGGGTGTTTAAATGATGTTGGTTCGAAATGTGAAATGGGTTTTGTGGCATGATGTGTGGTGTTATGCATTTAGAGGTGGAAGCTAATGTTATGGTGTTTTGAGTTGGATGGTTAGTTTGTGGTCCCATAGGTTGGGATTGAGTGTTTGATATTATATATATACTATTATATTCTAGGGATTTCTATATGAACCCCACCCTTATCGAGCAGTACGTGCCGACTCCCAGATAATCACGTATAGGGGGTGTTTTTGACAACATACAGGGAATAGTACAGATGGATGGGTACCCACAATTTCCCTATCTCTCTTCTAGGTGTAGTAAATATTTTTCACAGGGTGTGATGGACGGAGGTCTGTTAGTGAATTACTTGAATAGGTTTTTTAGGCGAGATATGACCATTCTTGTGGTGTAGCTTCTAGTGGGGGTCATGCATTGTTGGATGAGGGCATGAGGTTGATGTCCTACAACTTCATAAATCCCTACTTTGGTTTTGGTAGTGTTTTTTTGTGGACTTGGTGTTTTCTGGTGAGATGTGATGTGGTCATGATTTTGGGGCGGCAATCCCATGTGTCCTCAGGTGAGATGTTTCATGACCATTCTTGTGGGGTGGTGTGGCATACAAAAGGTATGGGAGTGCCATGTTGTATATCATTGGGGTGTGAGAGTGACATAAAAGTGAGAAAGTGGCGTATAGTACCCTTATCGATGTAACTCTTACTTTATTATATTACCTGGATTGTGTTATTTGGTGAGTGTTCCTTGGTGATATTGGTTTTGGTTGGTATACATTTATAGGTGTTGTTTGGTACTGCTGTTTACTTACAGGTGAATTAGATTGCTTTGTTAACATGTCCACAAGATAATTAGGTTTTCATACTGATTATACTTGTATGCTCACCAAATGTATATAAACCCATTATCAGGTTTCTAGGAGGATTATGTGGACCATGGAAGAAATTACCAGTTCAAACCTTTAGATAGATACTGTGTCGCTACCATGATTTTTTTGGTTATTTACATTCGAGAAATTTTATCTGTATCAGTTTTATTTACAAGTTAATTGTGGGATAGTTTTTGGTTTTCTTATATATAATTCAGGGAGATTATTGTGGTTGATTCATCCGATCTCCAGATCTTGTTTTCTTATAGAGGAAAATACCTCCCATATTGTGGGATTTTATTACCCTCAGTTCTAGTATCCAACCCAAGGCCTAATGAAGGTGGATATCAGGGGTCATTACCACTCTTCCTTCGTTGTAGTATCTTGGGAGGTAGAAGGTCATGATAGAATGGTATTAGAGTTGGTAGTTGAGATATAGGATGGAGTTCAAAGTTAGGTATAATGAAGAATGCATGGGTTGGTATAGAAATAGCACCATCGTACCTTGGTTCATGAAATAGTCAATGTATAATGGCTTATAAATTGTATTTTTGAACCCCCCATGTGATCCAATGCACAAACTCTGTGATTATTGAACGACCAAGTAAGATGGACCTTCTTACATGGTAGAGACCAAGGAAAGGTACATGCATCATAATGACTTGTGTTCTTATTTGTATTTGGTTGTTTTGTGAATTATACAATGAATGAAGTTAATTAAAATAAATATTAATAAAAAATTTATAATATTGGAATTTGGATGTTCTTTTTTTTCCTTACAATAATAGATCATGATTAGTATCCACATGTGGATCAGGCAATTGATGATCAACTGGATGATCTAATTGATCTGAAAAGGGTTGATCTAATGAAAAAGGATGATTCTCGGAAGAGTACCTTGAGTGCTTTATAGTGGAAGAATTTGGTAAATCAAGAGCATAATGTTTCATAGAAGGAGATAGAGAGCAGGATGGAAGATCTCAAGATTGGTTATAGTTGGATCTGAGCCCTGAAAAAGTACTGGGTCCCTTTGATAGTTAGTCAGATGCGAGGAGATGCACATCAGTGGTGTACACTATACCTTGGTGAAAGGGATTATGGGGTTGTTTTTTGGGTAGAATTCTTGAATGAGTTCTTGGAAAAAAAAATTTATCGACCATACATGTAGTAAAAAGGCTATAGATTCATTCTCTTCAATTGGTGAGCTTGTTGGTGCATGAGTTGAGAATCCGATTCAAGGACCATATTTTTATTCCCTAGATATTTTTCAGATGAGGAGTCTGATGAGAGATGTCTTGAGGAGTCCCTCTATCATGCTATCCAGTATGAATTTACTCCTTTTATGTTTCCTATGTAAGCGGAGTTTTAGAAGAATGAAGAGGGTATTGAGTGGATGAATTCATGAGGAAGTTTAAAATGAGAGGGGAACCATAACTGTTTCTCAAGAAGCAGTGTTTTCTATGGAAGGTCTCAAGCACGAAGACCTTTGAGATTTTTATAGTTGGGGATTTGACCTTATAATCCTCTTTTATATTCTTCTAGGTCTAGTGTTTTTCATTCATTTCCGAGGAGATTTGTGCTAGTGGGTTTTGGTTCTGGGGTTCATGTCAAGTCTTAGAACTAGTGCCCAATGGCTCCACAAGATCAAATTATTGGATATTTGTAGGTTTAGTTCCATTCTCAACAGTAGTTTATAATGAGACCATTTAAGCAATAGGTGTAGCAGGCTTATGCTCCACTGAGGGGATATGGAGTAGGTAAAGACTGACCATAGGATATTCCTTGTGTTCAGGGACCACATCCAAAGAATAGTCATGGTGTTGGTCACCATAAAAAAGGATGAGTAGTTAGTAATGTTCAGTTGTACGCAGTGGAGGTGGCAGTTCCATAAAGGAAAAATATTGATAGAAGTACGATCAGTTTGATTATTATTTTTTTTGTGTTTTTTTTGATTTTGGAAATTCTCACTCCTCTTTTGAACCCTCTCTATCCCATTCTCATGGACTATATATAGAGAGGATTACTGTGATAATTGCATTGAATTATTCAGTCAGTGGCTGGATTAACTAGTTTGAGTGTGCTGGGGATGTAAACTAATAATGGGGATACACCAGTCCCATGGGGATATTTTCATTCTACCGATGTAGCCAAGCGATTTTATCCTCTACATCGATTGGTTGTATTATGTATGTGCTTCTATCTACTTATTCCATAGGAGAATCATGTTCAACGTGTGGTTTTTGATGGTGTGGGGGTGTTTTCATGAGCAAAGTTAGCGTGTGGATCCCCTTCTTCCCTTAATGGCTATTTTGTCAATGGAATCAATGGATTCTGAGATGGTATAGGTTTCTAGGGTCACTGTGGATTTCCTTTATATTTTTTCCAAGGAGTTTGTGATACTAACCTCTCGATGTGAGGTTGAGTTCAAGATAGAAATTTAGCCTAGTGCATAACCGATTTCAATGGATCCTTATCAGATAGAACCGTCAATGTTATGGTAGTGGAGTATTAATATAGATGATAT
Source organism: Viscum album (assembly GCA_963277665.1). Classification (NCBI taxonomy): domain Eukaryota; kingdom Viridiplantae; phylum Streptophyta; class Magnoliopsida; order Santalales; family Viscaceae; genus Viscum; species Viscum album. The sequence continues at coordinate 322,963,639 of OY728153.1, read as the reverse complement.
GATGTTGAAGGATTTCATCTGGCCTAGTGTGTTGATGTGGTGTTCTATGGTTTTTTTCACATAAGAACGCGGACAATATTATGAGGTTGTGTATAGACTACTGAAGGTTGAATTAGGCAATGGTCAAAAACCACCATCCTCTTATAAGGGTATACCATCTTTTTGACCTAATGATAAGGGAGAGTTGATTTTCTAACATTGATTTATTATTTGGATATCACCAGTTAAGGGTGAAGTAGGGTGATATCCTGAAGATGACCTTTTGATGCAGGTATGGGAAATTCGAGTTTGTATTCATCCTATTCGGTGTTATGAACATTACAACTTTTTTCATGGAGATTATGGAATATATTATTCATTAGTTCCTTGACATTTTCTTCATTGAATTCATTGATGATTTCTTCATCTACTCAAAGTCAGAGGAGGAGCATGTCATGTATCTTAGAACTACCTTACATGTTCTTTGATGACATCGGCTCTATGGAAAGTTATCCATGTGTAAGTTCTGTAAAGGAGAGGTGCATTTCCTCAAGCATGTGGGGTCTTAGTAGGGTGTGGAAGTAGACCCGAAAAGGATTAAAGTAATTTTTTCTTGATCCTCACCCAAGAATATGACATTGGTTCATAGTTTCTATGGTCTTGCATGCTATTATTGGAGGTTTCTATCAGATTTATCTTGATCCATAGCCCCATTGAAAACATTGAATATGAAGGACCATAATTTTTTGTGCAATGATTAGTGACATGTAGTGCCCGGTTACCTAAAGTGGAAGTTGGTTAGTGCTCAAGTGCTTCAGCTGCTAGGGGAGGGTGTGTTGTTTGAGTATTTTTTTGATGCTTCCCATTTGGGATTATAATGAATCTGAATATAGTGATCTATTTTGGATCAACACTGTTACACCCTCACAAATATAACTACTACACTCATGATATGGAGCTAGTAGCAGCTATTTTTTCAGTAATGTTGTGGCGACATTACTTCATTAGGGATCCCATTATGTTCTTCACATATCACAAATGTTTGAGGTATTTATTTTCTAGCATGATCTGAATATGTGATAGAGAAGGTGGATGTAGTATCTTTAGGAGTATAATTTTGAGATCTTTTACACCATAGGAAAGGGGATTTTTTGCCGATATTTTGATCAGGAAGTCGTGGAAGGGTTTTGTTCATGATTCTGGGGATGCTTGGAGAGAAATAGAGGAGTTGGAAGCCTTTCACTTAGATACATGGTAAGATGGTGGTTGATGCTGTTTTTTCAGATGATAGTGAAATATTTTATAGTATTCCAATTAGATGATTCATAGTGGTGAGACTAAAAGGAAGGGGTGATTCACAATTTTTTATATTATGATGCTTTGAATGGATGGATGGAGGATGGTCAGAATAATGTTTTGTTTCATGGGAGGTTTCTTTTTCAGATAAAGATGAGTAGGGGAGTCCTTCGTGAGTTTCATATATCACCTTTGGTGGTACAACTATGAGTTTCCAAAATGTACCATGGCATTAGGACCAAGTTTTGGTTGTTCAGGATGAAATGGTTAATGGAAGAAATTGTGGCTCGGTTTCTAGTTTTCCATTATTTAATGTCCGATCATCATGTATTGGGAGTTTTTTTATAGGCATTGGATGTTCTCAAGTGTAAATGGGGTGAAATATCAAAGTATTTTTTTCCATATGTCATGTCTATCAAACTCATATCAGGAAATTTATCTCATAATTTTATCTACTTTTCTTTATTACATGTCACACATAATTTATGGATCCTTTCCATAAAGTATCAAGAAGACCTGAGCATGATACATAGGACATACTTAAAAAATACATCAATATTAATTTAAAACAAACAATGTTATCAATATGACACAATGTGTGGGTTTTTATTTAAAAATGAAATTTTATTTCAATAGACATATGACAAACTCAAAACTAGGAAAATTAATTTATATTATTTGTACACTTTAGGAAAATTATCCATAATTAATTTATGACGTGTAAGAATTAGTCATGCCTCAATATAATACACATTGTAACATGTATGACTAAAAATGTCTATTATTAGTTTAAAAATGAAATTTTAATTAAAAATGTTCACCAGTCACTAGAAATTGAGAAAACTCACTCTAATTATATTTGAAGTTCCCGGATCAGTGTGAATCACTGAGAGGGGGAGGGGGTGAATCAGTGATCCCTTTAAAACTTTTTACTAATTGATTCTTTATCAATTAAACCTCTATGGCTGGTTAAAGCCTCGATCCAGTCTTCTTGTATCTCTCAGCCTTTCCTCGAGTAATGCAGTAAATGTAAAGGCACAGGACACAAGGATTTACATGGTTCAGCACCAAAGGCCTACGTCCTTGCCATGTTGGTTATACGCCCCAACATGGTTTCTCTATTATAATTGGTTAGTATTACAATGGTCGATACAGAGTCCCACTGTATCTCTCCTGAGTCCCACAGGAGGGTCTTTATACTGCGTCCCACAGTGTTACCAGAGTCCCACTAGCCTGCTCCAGAATCCCACTGAAGACTTCTTCCACCCTGAGTCTCACAGGGGGCTTCTCCTGGCTCCTCGAGTCACACGAGTAGCTTTTCTCCACTTTAGCTCTTCAAGTATCCTCAGCAGCCTGGGATAAAGGCTGCTGGCCTTGCTCTGTACCTCGGCTCACTTGTGATGAACAGGTCTTCTCGTCTTGCTCAGGATTTATCTCCTTTCTCTTAGGATGACCTGGCCTCTCTCTTCAACTACTGAATACTCAGACAACTGATACCTTTAACTTCAGTCTGGTCCAGTCTCACTTCACATCAACTTCATGCACTGAGTGCATGGCATCTCTGCATCCTCATGCACTAACAGCATGGCTTCTCAATAATCTTCAAGAACTCTTGGTCTTGAACAACTCAAATGCACACCATTGATTTATCTTTGTTCACGTGTGCACATGCATGCATGCATGCATGCACTCCCCTTCTTCATCTCTTGGTACAATAAACCCTCAAAGGGTGTAGTTACCTTGAGCACACACACCTTCTCACTCACACATTTTGTTCAATTTGTTTACACACGCACAAGTGTGTTGTTCTTTGGTGTGGGTCTTGTTCTTCTTCTTCTAAGTGTACACACACCTCTTAGTGCACACACATAGGTTAAGCCTTCTTGTCTCATTGCACACACTTCTTTCACTTTTTGCACACAAGTTATCTTGGCCTCTTTCACTTGCTTAGCACACACAAAAACAAAGTGTGCTCTTCACTTTTCACCCACACAAGGCTACGACCTCTTGTTTCTTTGCACATAAACCACCCTTAGGGTGTCTTCACTTAGCACACACACAAGATATGGCCTCGGGTTCTCCTTGCACACACAATACCGTAGGGTATTCACTTTGCACACAAGGCATGCAAGTTTCGACCTTCACTTGAATTTCACACACACACAAAAGTGTGATGGTCTTCACACTTCAAGAATGCACACACATAAGGCCCCGACCTTGTTAATTCTTTGTGCACTCAAAGCCTCGGGTCTTCTTCTCCACTTACCACACACACACAAAGTGTGGTATACTGCCTTGCACACACTTAACCCGTGGGTGAGATATTCTTCACCCGAACTCAATCATCAAGGAGGCACGCAAGGGATGTTTGAGCCACGGCCTTTACTTCTTCTTCAAAGCGCAAGACACACTTGGGTGCACAAGGCAGCGCGCAAGTGTCACTGCCGCGCAAGCTCAAGAACAAGGGCCGCACAAGACCTCGGCCAACCGCGGGGTGCGCAAGTGATGCGGCCTCGGGTCTTCCTGCCGCGCATGGGGAAGGTGAGCAGGGAATCCTTCTTCTTCTTTCATGCAAGTGTGCGTGAAAGGAACCTCAGCCGCGCAAGTAGAATGCGCGGGGCTTCTTTCTTCGTGAGGCAGAGAGCACTCACGGGACTTCGGATTTTCAACAAAGGATCAGCAAAGCTAAATAGAGCCTCAACCTCTCCTTTTATAGGCAGAGAGATGCCAAATCTTCCGCATGAGATATCTCTCGAATTCCCGAAATTCTCGGGTTTTCAAGATTTTCTAAATCTTGATATTTCCTCTGTTTCAACGCGGGTTCTTTCTCTTTGTTTTTCTCCTCCACGTGCATGCGACTTAGAACTCATGCACGACCTTCATCTAAGGGCGATCCATGCAAAATATTAACCTCATAGCCTCAGCAACGTTGTTTGCCTCGGCCACATCCGAATTTCCTCACTACTGTGCATGCATGCATCTTTCTTGCATGGATGAGTTCGTTAGGGCCAGAAGAACTCAATGAACACCTTATCTCGATCTATGGTGGCCGGGAGCTCGACTTCAGTGCTCAGAGTGCCACTGGTTCAGACGGCGTCGCGGGAGGTGCCTCGACCGAGCTCGAGGTAGAGGATAACTTGCGGGCCATTGGATCGGGCGATTGAAAGACATCGGACGGCCGCGATCAGAAGATATCGTGCGAGATGCGATGAGCGGTCCAGATCGAGCGCGCGATGAGTCAGACGGCTAGGATCAGATCCTGGGCGAAATTATCCGTCCCACATCGAAACGGCCTCCGATTTTCAAGTGGTTTATCAAACCCACGCTCCCCTTCTCTCGTCAATTGAACTTCCAACCTCCACGGTGCCGCCCCGCACCATGTTCTCTTAGTGGGCGCGCTCTTGCGCCCACCTCTGCTCCCGGCGGGCGCGCCACTGGCGCCCACGCTGCCTCTCGCGGGCGCGCGCTATGCGCCCCTGCCTCACGGATTTGATCACCACGTGGCCTCCTGCCGCCTTGGGCTTGCTCCATGGGATCCCCCATGGGCGTGGCGCCTAGGCCCACATGTGCCTTGGGGTTGAACCCGTGGCTGGCCCTTGGCTGGCCAATTTTTTGGAAAAGGACAAAATAATACTTTGTATAAAAACAAAGTACTCCCAAGTGAAATATTCCAAATTCCATTCACCTCTTCTCTTCTAACACATATTCTCCATATTATTCATCATAATTCCTCATCTCCTCATCAATTTGTATTCTTCACTTAAGAGGGACTTCTTCTTCAACCGATCTGCTTAATCAAATAACTTCTTCAATGTTCTGCATTGATCTAATCAGAGATCAAGTTGGATCTTCTTCAGATTCACATACACTAGGAGATAGTGCATGGACTTCATCAATCCACATCATCCACTTAGAAGTTGTGGATGGATCATCTTCATCTCCTCATGCATTGTTAATACAATGCATGGTCTTCTATCATTATTGTGACATTGTATCTTGTTGATACAAGTTCATTGAACTTAAAGATCAGCTCATTAATCATCTGATGTTATGATGATGCTCGATCATCATTCATTCTTCAAGTGTTGTAACTTTGTATCACTTTGATACAAGTATTGAAACATTAAGAACAGTTCAACAATCGTCTGATATTAACATGGATGAATGTTTCAACCATAAACACTTATGCCACTTAGTGAATCTCCTAAGTGACATTCATCTTAACACAATGGCCATCCTCCATTCATCACCAACACCATCATAGCCTTTTTCATTCACACATTGACTCTCCTAGGCATCCATTCATTCTTTGACATCTTCTGATCAACAACATACCTTATTGACAAAAAATGCAATACAGTGAACTTCAATCTCCCCCTTTGTATTTGTTGTCAATTCCACTGGAGCACATATTGTCAATCTAATCAGTAGAACACATATGAATGGGTCAATATGTGTGCCACACATTTCTGGGGCAATATGTCAGCTTTTCTCCCCCTTATTGGCAACCAAATGCAAAGGTGTGGTGTGGTTCCTTTTCAAAATATCTCTTCCTCCCATTGAATAGCATCTTCTTGAAAATCACTAAGAGAGGGATGATGTCACATGTACACTTTAGCAAAGAACCTTTAGTAAATCAACTCTAAGTCTACTTGGGCTAACCCGGTGTAGAAAACAAGAGTGATGTAACCAAGGTACTCAATGCTGTCCAACATTCACAATACATGTGAGATCATGCTTCAAGGGGCTTGAAATTTTTCAGATATAACAATGAATTTGCTAAGTCCTTCACAACTTCACAAAACTCATTAGAAAGTTCAGGTGCAAAGATAAAGCTCCCCCTTTCAACCATTGGCCTTCAATCAATACTCCCCCTTAATTGTCATGATGAATACAATTAAGAAACAAGGGATGAAAGTATGATTGGAATACCTTCAGCTTTTCTTAAGATGATATTAAATCTTAGAATACCATCTTCTCCAGATTGGCTCCCCCTCAAGGGGTGCACTCTATTCTGTCCAAACCACTCTCCAGATGAGAATGATCATCATCTTGAATTCCCTGCAATGTTAGAACATGTAAATAACAGAAGTATAAGGGAATAAGATGGAACCTCCTTGGTTCATCAATGTGAACAACAAGGTTGAGAAGATTCTCTCAACCGAGATGTCCCATTTTCACCATTCTTCACACTTGCACATTTGATCTTCAATGATGTTTGTGCGGGTGTGGATCTCAACACCTCTTTAACTTCTTTGTGTGTGACTCCTCTATTTCTAGGTGCCTTCTGAGCACTAGAGTCTCCTGGTGAAATCTTCATTCTTTTGAAGAATCCCTTCTGAGCTGGAATGAATATCATGCATTTATCACTAGTATGTCTAGCTTTATTGCACCTCACACACAGAACTTGATCTTCATGTGAAATCTTCTTCTTCCCTTTTGCCTTAGCTACTACTAGTGCTTCATCTTCAGCTCTTTGTAGTTCTCTAGAAAGTTGCAACTGATTTGGACATATGACTAGTAAGTCACTTGGAAGTGTGGCCTCAGTTTTGGAAATTCCACATGGTTCCTTTGATGCTTTCAATCTACCTTTATTAGGCAACTTGTTTTCAATCAACCCCTTCTGATTCTTCTGGATTGATTGTCTTTTTGAGTCCAGTCTGCTTCTATTCAATTCCATGGCTTGTTCACAAAGATCCATGGTGTGTCCTTTCTTTCCACAGTAGAAGCATGTTTTCTTGGTGGTTCTTCTAGATGCATCACCCTTCTTGGATTTAGACTCCAAGGACTTCTTTTCCTTTTTCATAATATTCTTGGGAGCATCTTCCACATTCTTCTTGCTTCAAAAGGATTATTTATGAGCCAGGTTCTGTGATCTTTTCTTATTTTGAGCTCTGGATACAGTTGAAGATTCACATGTATCTATTTGACCACTTTTGCACACATCCCAGATGTTATCAAGCAATCTAAATCTGTTAGCAGTAAACAGATGTCTCTGGACCTATGGATATTGCCTCTTTTCCTCTGTCTTGCTCCCCCTTGGCATGGGCTTACTTTGTGCTTTGGCATTCAGTGGATTGTACCAACAATCCTTTGCACAATGCCCATACTTGTTACAACACCAACATTGACCCACAAATCTTGACTTTTTTATTCCTTCTGATTGTAGGGTACTTGTCTTGAATTGTTGTGCTGCTTCAGGAGAGCTTTCTTTCTTCATTGTCTTCATCCATACTTGTTTGGAATTATTCTTCCATCCTGCACTTTTTGTGGAAACACAATTAGAAGCATTAGTACAAGATGGGATGGATGGTACCTTCTTCTTAGAAGATGTTGCCCTTTCATTAGAGGATGTCCTTCTTTTGGAATCGTCCTACTCAATGCATACTTGTGTAGCAACATTTCTTCTATCAGCTGACTGGGAGGTTTCAGCTTTGGGTGATTGCAGATTTTTCAATATCACCTCTAGTTCTAAGCATTTCATGTTGAGGGAGTTCTTCTCATCCACAACAGTTCTTAGCCTTCCTTCCCATTTTTCTTCCAGCTATTTCATCTGGTCTTCATGCACTTTCTTCATTTCTTGCAATGAATTGTCTAACTCCTTCACCCTTTTGACTTTCTTTTCTAGTTGAGCATCTTTGACAACCATTGAAACTCTGTGCAATTTTTCCAGTGCATGGAAAACTTCTTTGACCATTTTCTTAAAGAATTCTTTCTTAGAAAGGCTTCTTTGCAATTCTTTAGTAGTGTCTTCATATCTTTCATTGCAAAGGGAAACCGTTTCATCCTTGGCATTCACTAGCTTTCTGAGAGTGTTGGTTATGCCAACCCTTTTTTCCAATTGGACTTCCAGAGAATTGGCTTCATCTTCTAGCTGTAATTTTTCTTCTTGAAGATCAAGGATGCCTGTAGCTATACACATTTCCACTTCCTTGGGGACTGTCTTCTTAAGATATTTGATTGCATTTATAAGATCATTGTTTCTTCCATCTTCATCACATCTTGAGCGGGCTTCATCAGAAGAATGATAAATGGAATTGTCATCTTATGTGACTTTCACATTTATTTCCATAGAAGGAGTTTCTCTGATTGCAACAACCTTCTTCCTCATCTTCTTTGCCTGTTTCTTCATTCTGTTTTTCAAAGTCTTGGCAGATATCTCCATTTTAGGCTGGTCACTCATTTCCTCAAATCTGCACTTCATAAAGACTCCCTTGGATATTTTAGAGGTAAACTCACTATGATACCAATTGAAGTGCCCGGATCAGTGTGAATCACTGAGAGGGGGAGGGGGTGAATCAGTGATCCCTTTAAAACTTTTTACTAATTTATTCTTTATCAATTAAACCTCTATGGCTGGTTAAAGCCTCGATCCACTCTTCTTGTATCTCTCAGCCTTTACTCGAGTAATGCAGTAAATGTAAAGGCACAGGACACAAGGATTTACAAGGTTCGGAACCAAAGGCCTACGTCCTTGCCATGTTGGTTATACACCCAACATGGTTTCTCCATTATAATCGGTTAGTATTACAATGGTCGATATAGAGTCCCACTGTTTCTCTCCTGAGTCCCACAGGAGGGTCTTTATACTGCGTCCCACAGTGTTACCAGAGTCCCACTGGCCTGCTCCAGAATCCCACTGAAGACTTCTTCCACCCTGAGTCTCACAGGGGGCTTCTCCTGGCTCCTCGAGTCACATGAGTAGCTCTTCGTCACTTTAGCTCTTCAAGTATCCTCAGCAGCCTGGGATAAAGGCTGCTGGCCTTGCTCTGTACCTCTGCTCACTTGGGATGAACATGTCTTCTCGTCTTGCTCAGGATTTATCTCCTTTCTCTTAGGATGACCTGGCCTCTCTCTTCAATTATTGAATACTCAGACAACTGATACCTTTAACTTCAGTCTGGTCCAGTCTCACTTCACATCAACTTCATGCACTGAGTGCATGGCATCTCTGCATCCTCATGCACTGACAGCATGGCTTCTCAATAATCTTTAAGAACTCTTGGTCTTGAACAACTCAAATGCACACCACTGATTTATCTTTGTTCACGTGTGCACGCGCATGCATGCATGCATGCACTCCCCTTCTTCTTCTCTTGGTGCAATAAACCCTCAAAGGGTGTAGTTACCTTGAGCACACACACCTTCTCACTCACACACTTTGTTCAATTTGTTTACACACTCACAATTGTGTTGTTATTTGGTGTGGGTCTTGTTCTTCTTCTTCTAAGTGTACACACACCTCTTAGTGCACACACATAGGTTCAGCCTTCTTGTCTCGTTACACACACTTCTTTCACTTTTTGCACACAAGTGAGCTTGGCCTCTTTCACTTGCTTAGCACACACAAACACAAAGTGTGCTCTTCACTTTTCACCCACACAAGGCTACGACCTCTTGTTGCTTTGCACATAAACCACCCGTAGGGTGTCTTCACCTGGCACACACACTAGATATGGCCTCGGGTTCTCCTTGCACACACAATACCGTAGGGTCTTCACTTTTCACACAAGGCATGAAAGTCTCGCCCTTCACTTGAATTGCACACACACACAAAAGTGTGATGGTCTTCACTCTTCAAGAACGCACACACATAAGGCCCCGGCCTTGTTAATTCATTGTGCACTCAAAGCCTCGGGTCTTCTTCTCCACTTACCACACACACACAAAGTGTGGTATACTGCCATGCACACACTTAACTCGTGGGTGAGATATTCTTCACCTGAACTCAATCATCAAGGAGGCGCGCAAGGGATGTTTGAGCCGCGGACTTTACTTATTCTTCAATGCGCAAGACACACTTGGGTGCATAAGGCAGCGCACAGGTGTGACTGCCGCGCAAGCTCAATAACAAGGGCCGCGCAAGACCTCGGCCAACCGCGGGGTGCGCAAGTGATGCGGCCTCAGGTCTTCCTGCTGCGCAAGGGGAAGGTGCGCAGGGAATCCTTCTTCTTCTTTCATGCAAGTGTGCACGAATGGAACCTCAGCCGCGCAAGTAGAATGCGCGGGGATTCTTTCTTTGCGAGGCAGAGAGCACTCACGGGACTTCAGATTTTCAACAAAGGATCAGCAAAGCTAAACAGATCCTGGAACTCTCCTTTTATAGGCAGAGAGATGCCAAATCTTCCGCGTGAGATATCTCTCGAATTCCCGAAATTCTCGGGTTTTCAAGATTTTCTAAATCTTGATATTTCCTCTGTTTCAATGCGGGTTCTTTCTCTTTGTTTTTCTCCTCCACGTGCATGCGACTTAGAATTCATGCACGACCTTCGTCTAAGGGAGATCCATGCAAAATATAAACCTCATAGTCTCGACAACGTTGTTTGCCTCGGCCACGTCCGAATTTCCTCTCTACTGTGCATGCATGCATCTTTTGTTGCATGGATGAGTTCGTTAGGGCCAGAAGAACTCAATGAACACCTTATCTCGATATATGGTGGTCGGGAGCTCGACTTCAGTGCTCGGAGGGCCACTGGTTCAGACGGCGTCGCTGGAGGTGCCTCGGCCGAGCTCGAGGTAGAGGATAACTTGCGGGCCGTTGGATCGGGCGATTGAAAGACATCGGACGGCCGCGATCAGAAGATCTCGCACGAGATGCGATGAGCGGTCCAGATCGAGCGCACGATGAGTCGGACGGCCAGGATCAGATCCTGGGGGAAATTATCTGTCCCACATCGAAACAGCCTCCGGTTTTCAAGTGGTTTATCAAACCCGTGCTCCCCTTCTCTCGTCAATTGAACTTCTAACCTCCACGGTGCCGCCTCGCACCGTGTTATCTTAGCGGGCGTGCTCTTGCGCCCACCTCTACTCCCTGCGGGCGCGCCACTGGCGCCCACGCTGCCTCTCGCGGGCGCGCGCTATGCGCCCTTGCCTCGCGGATTTGATCACCGCGTGGCCTCCTTCCGCCTTGGGCTTGCTCCATGGGATCCCCCATGGGCGTGGCGCCTAGGCCCACATGTGCCTTGGGGTTGAACCCGTGGCTGGCCCTTGGCTGGCCAATTTTTTGGCAAAGGACAAAATAATACTTTGTATAAAAACAAAGTACTCCCAAGTGAAATATGCCAAATGCCATTCACCTCTTCTCTTCTAACACATATTCTCCATATTCTTCATCATAATTCCTCATCTCCTCATCAATTTGTATTCTTCACTTAGGAGGGACTTCTTCTTCAACCGATCTGCTTAATCAAAAAACTTCTTCAATGTTCTGCATTGATCTAATCAGAGATCAAGTTGGATCTTCTTCAGATTCACATACACTAGGAGATAGTGCATGGACTTCATCAATCCACATCATCCACTTAGAAGTTGTGGATGGATCATCTTCATCTCCTCATGCATTGTTAATACAATGCATGGTCTTCTATCATTGTTGTGACATTGTATCTAGTTGATACAAGTTCTTTGAACTTAAAGATCATCTCATCAATCGTCTGATGTTATGATGATGCTCGATCATCATTCATTCTTCAAGTGTTGTAACTTTGTATCACTTTGATACAAGTATTGAAACATTAAGAACAGTTCAACAATCGTCTGATATTAACATGGATGAATGTTTCAACCATAAACACTTATGCCACTTAGTGAATCTCCTAAGTGACATTCATCTTAACACTATGGCCATCCTCCATTCATCACCAACACCATCATAGCCTTTGTCATTCACATATTGACTCTCCTTGGCATCCATTCATTCTTTGACATCTTCTGATCAAGAACATACTTTATTGACAACAAATGCAACACAGTGCACTTCAATATTGATAATTTGGGGAAATGATCTATAATTCATTTTCGATGTGTATGAATCATCTGATCATCAATCCAACATATGATGTTATCAATATTCCTCAAAGTGTGTTCTTTTAGTTTAAAATTTTTATTTTACATAAAAACACATAAGACTCACTAAAATCCTTACAAACACACTTGGATTTCCATTCTACCTTAGGAAAACTATTCTTAAGTCATTTTTGACTTTTACAAATCTATTGAACTTCAATATAAAACATGTTGTGACCGATATAACAAAAAGTGTGTGTTTTTATTTAAAATTGACATTTCAGTTCAAATGACAATTAACATTTTCAAAACCAAGAAAATGAATTCATATTTTTTATACTTCAGTAAAATGATTCATAATTAATTTGTGAGGTGGAGTTATTATCCATACAATAATATGATTCATGGATTGACTAGTATGACATGAAACATGTGGTTCTAGTTTAAAATGACATTTTAGTTAAAACCATGTTTAAATAACTAAAAACCGAGAAAATACACTCATATTGTCTTGATAATTTTTTAAAATGATCCGTAAGTTAGTTTTCATGTGTAAGAATCAATCTCACATAAATCTGACACACGGTGTGACCAGTATGCTTCAAAGTGCGTGTCTTTAGTTTAAAAATGATATTTTAGTTAAAAACGTGTTCCACTCACTGAAAACATGTAAAATACTATTTTATTATCTTTATACTTTAGGTAAAAAATCCTCAAGTCATTTTTAATGTGTATGAATCAAATTTACATCAATTTGACAGATGGTGTGATCAACATGACTCAATATTTGTGTTTTTTTTAAAATTTTCAATTTATTTCAAATGATGGGAGGCATAATTAGAATGAAAAAAATCAATTCATATTGTTTTTATACTATATAAAATTATTTTGAATTTATTTTTGACATGTAGGAAGTCTTTATACCTACGTCTAATAAATTGTGTGACTCGTATGACTTGGAATGTGTGTTTTTAGTGTAAGAGTTTCATTTAAATTAATAGTGTGTATTAGTCACTGGAGACCCATAAAACACTCATGTATTGTTTGGAAAATTTATTAAAAATATCAATAAGTCATTTGTGACATTTAGGGATCATTCACATTTCAATCCGACACACGGTGTGACCGGTTTGGTTCAAAGTGTGTGTTCTTAGTTTGAAAATTAAATTTTATCTAAAAACACATGTGAGTCACTAAAAACCTTGAAAACATCCTATTATTGTCTTGATACATTATTAAAACAATTCTTAAGTCATTCGTGATGTGTAAGAAGCAACCATACGCCAATCCGATAAATGATGTGACCAGAATGAATTAAAGAGGGTTTTTTATTTAAAATTCACATTTTAGTTCAAAATATACATGACATACTCAAAATCAAGAAAATATATTTATATTGATTTCATAAATTAAGAAAACGATCCATAAGTCATTTTTATATATTGGAATCAACCGTACCTCAACCTGATACACCATGTGTCTTGTATGTCTCAAAATATGTATTTTCAATTTATAAAATGACAATTTAGATAAAAATATTTGTCACCCATTGAAATTTTAGGGAGCATGCCCAGATTATATTCATATTATTGGACAATAATCCACAATTCATTTGTAATGTATAGGAATTATGTTCACATCAATACAACAAATGGTGCAATCAGTATGACCGAAAACGTGTGTTTTCAGTTTAAAAATGAAACTTTTGTTAAAAACATGTCACTCACTGAAAACCCAGCAAACACAATTGTATTATTTTAAAACATTAGGAAAATGACTCATAAATCATTTTTAATGTGTAGGAATCATATTTATGTCATTCTAATACATAGTGTGGCTGGTGTGACTTAATGGGTATAATTTTTTTTAAAATTGAAATTTTAGTTTAAAACACACACCACATACAAAAAACCATGAAAACGTGCTTAGTTCATTTTGATACATTATGATAATGATAAAATATTTTGTATTTATTGTTGTTCATAAGGTTTATTAAATGAATATATATTAGTACTATTTTAATAAAAATCTATGTTAACCAAAATTTGGACTCCTTAATCATCACTCTACTTCTACACAAAAAAATATAATTATAAGAATAAAAATATTTAGTAATAGTGGACAAACTAGACACAATGTCTAAAAATAAACTTATAGAGGGAAGATTCATCTAAATATCTATAATATAGGGGTAATAATATTTAATTTTAATCAATCTACATATATTTTCACTGAATTCATTGTTTTTTTGGGAGTATTGGTCACTCATCATAATTAGTTTGAATACTGAAAAGATTTATCTATTTGATTCAATTCATTCATTCCAAACAAATCGAACACATATGATGAAATTTATCAATTTTCAACCCACTAAATTCGTGATTTTAAATATAAACTTCAATGTATATATGTAATGGTCAGTGGCCTCTGGGTATGTTACTTTCCCGGAATTGAGTGTTGGAGGTTTTTGGGGGAGGTTCCAAGTGTTTTTTGTGGAAAATGGAAGTGCATCAGAACTGTTGCTAAAAATAAACATCATGTAAGTCTTACATGATGTGAAATTTTTTTTCAAAGATTTATTTTTATGGTTCACAATATATATATTTTTATAGTTAAATAATGAAAAAGAAACATGTTTTTAGTGAAATTGAACCTTAAGGATTACATGACATGAATGGGGATTACACATCATGTAAATACCTGATGATGTGCAGTTTTAAAAGTTATTTTTCCCTGTAAATATTCATTAATTTGGAAATGTGTTATTATTACTCTCATTTTTGGGTGAACCCTAGGTTCCCTAAGGAGTTCGTCATGACCTCTTCCCCCCATTGATTTGCTGGTCCTGGTGGGTTTTCATCGACAATCCATGGTATCCCTTCTTTCTGTTTATTTGTTTTCCATTCATTCCTATAAAGATGTTCACCATGGTGGTGTGGTTTGGTTTGGGTTATGTGTTTGCGATGTGTTTTGAAGATTCTTTTGGGGAGGTGTGAGTTAATCCATGATCTCGTGGTGCAGTTGTTGTTTGTGGGCATTCGTCTCCACCATATTGTGTCTAGCCAGTTGGAAATATTTATTTAGGTTGGGAATCCTTTATTTCTCTTTATTATGTATCATGTAGGGGGGTTACCTTTTTTATCAGTGGATTATGGTTGTTATGAATTAATAAATGATAAAAAATTGGTTTATGTGAATTTAATTGGGTAAATGGGGTTTTATTCACATGCTTTTACATCTTTGATGTTATTCGTGATATTCTAAATTAAATGGGATTGTTGACCTATGAAAAAGTGTGGTCATTGAGGGATTTTTTACACTGGATATATGTTATATGAATACTAATTTTTTGGTGTTTTATGTTAGATAAACCTAAAATATAATTTTATTAACCACTTATACATGGATAATGAGATGGTTTCCCAAGTATTTTGGATTGTGGGATAATTCCCCTAAAATAATGTAAAATGTGATAAAATATCCCTTATAAATATGTAAAATGATATTTTTGTGCTATGATGTGTGTTAGTTCTCGTGGGATGATGATGTGTGGTTGAGGCATATGGGGAATATGGTTTGGTGGTCATGCTTTTGGGACACAGAGGTGGTTTATATGGTCATGATTTTGGGGTGGCGAGGTTGTTTGTGTGGCCGTGATTTTAAGGCGGTGAGGTGGTGGTGGATTTGTGCTAGATGCATGAGTAGTGATGGAATAAAAAAATAATTTTTTTAATAATGTGTGGAATGTATTGGGTTGGTTTGGGGAGATAATGGAAATGGTTAATGGGAAAAAAATGATGAGTTCTGTGTTTAAATGTGGTTTATTATAAATAATGAAATGAGTGAGGTGATTAAATAATGTTGGTTTAAAATTTGAAATGGGGTTTTTGGCATGATGTGTGGTGTAATACATTTAGAGGTGGAATAAAAATTTATAGTGTTGTGATTTGGTTCGTTTGTTTGTGGACCCGTAGGTTGGGATTGAGTTTTTGATATTATATATGTACTTTTATATTATAGGGATTTCTATACGAACCCCACCCCTATCGAGCATTATGTGTTGACACCCACATAATCACGTAGAGATGGTGTTTTTGCTGACATCCAGGGAAGATTATAGATGGATGGGTACCCAAAATTTCCCTCTCTCTTTTCTAGGTGAAGTAAATATTTTTTACAGGGTGTGATGGATGAAGGTCTATTAGTGAATTAGATGACAAGGTGTTTTCAGGTGAGATGTGACAATTCTTATGGGGAAACTTCTGGTGGGGGTCATTCATGGTTGGAATAGGTCAAGAGGTTGATTTACTACAAATTTAGGAATCCCTACTATAGTTTTGGTAGTGGTTTTTTCGTCCTAGCTGTTTTTAGGTGAGATATTATGTGTCCATGATTTTGGGGTGGCAATTCCATGTGTCCTTAGGTGAGATGTGTTATGACCATGCTTGGGGGGTTGTGTGGCAAACAAACGGTATGTGAGTGCCAAGATGTATGTCATTGGGGTGTGAGAGTGACCTAAAAGTGGGAAAGCAGTGTAGATAACCCTTATCGATTTGACTCCAATTATATTATATTACTTAGATCGTGTTATTTAGTGAGTGTTCCTTGGTGATATTGGGTTTGGTTAGTATACATGTATAGGTTTTGGTTTGTACTACTATTAACTCACATGTGCATTAGTATACTTCATTAACAGGTGCACTAGATAATCAGGTTTTCATACTGATTATACTTTTATTCTCACCCAATGTATATAAAACTGTTTTTAGGTTTCTAGGAGTATTTTGTGGACCATGCTGGACATTACCAGCTCATACCTTTAGATAGCTACTATGTCACTAAAATGAATTGTATTTCAGTTATTTACATTGGATACATTTTATCTATATCAATTTTATTTACAAGTTAATTTTGGGATGGTTTTTGGTTTTCTTATATATAATTCATGGAGTTTATTATGGTTGATTCATTCTTTCTATAGATCTTTTTTTCTAATAGAGGTAAATACCTCCCATATAGTGAGATTTTTATATGTTGATTTCTAGTTTCCAACCCAAGGCCTAATGAAGGTAGAAAATAGGGGTCATTACCTCTCTCCCTTCATTGTGGTATCTTGGGAGGTATAAAGTTGTTATAGAATGCTAACCAAGATGGTGTTTGAGAGATAGGATGATGTTTGAATTTAGACATAGTGATAAATGCATGGGTTGGTATAGCAGTAGCACCATCTGACCTTGGTGCATGACATTGTCCAAGTATAATGGCTAGAAAATTTTATTTTAGCACCCCCATGTGATATAATGCACATACTCTATGATTATTGAATGACCAAGTGAGATGGACATACTAACATGGTAGAGACCTAGGAAAGGTATATTCATCATGATTACTTGTGTTCTTATTTGAATTTGGTTGTTTTTGGAAGGATAAAATGAATTAAGTAAATTAAAATAAAAATTAATAAAAAATTAATAATATTTGGATTTGTATGTTCTTTGTTTTCCTTAAAACTATGGATCCTTTTCATTATCCACATGTGGATCAGGCAATTGAGGCTCAACAGGCTGATCTAATTGATCAGGCCTGGCTTGATCCAATGAAGGAGGATGAGGCTTGGAAGAGGACCTTGAATGCATTATAGTGGCATAATTTGTTAAATCGTGGACACAATGTTTCATATATATATAGAGAGATATCTAGATGGAGGAGCTCAAGATTGGTTATTGTTTGATCTGAGACCCGATGAAGTAATAGGTCCCTTTGACGGTCGGTCAGATGCGGGGAGATGCACATCAGTGGTGTACACCATACCTTGGTGAGAGAGAGAGAGAGGATAAAGTAGTATTTTTGGATAGAATTCTAGATGGAGTTCCCAGAAACATTCCTTTTATCGACCATATATGTATTAAAAATGAAGGACATTTGTTCTCTTCAATTGGAGAGATTATCAGTACAGGAGTTGAGAATTTGGTTCAAGGAACTACTTTTTATTCCTTGGATATTTTATTCAGATGAGGAGTCTCATGCGAGATGTCTTGAGTCCCCCTATCATGCTATCCACTATCCATTTAATACTTTTATGTTTCCTCTATAATTGGAGTTTCAGAAGAAGGAAGAGGTTATCGAGAGGATGAATTAATGAGGTTTTTTACACAGAGTGGGGAATCACAATAGTTTTTCAAGGAGAAGAGTTTTCTATGAAAGGTGTCTAGCACAAAGACCATCGAGATTTTGACAAGTGGGGATTTGACCTTATTATCCTCCTTTCTATCATTCCGGGGCTCGTGTTTTTCATGATTTTCCTGGGAGATTTGTGCCTGCGAGTTTTGGTTGCGGGGTTCATGTCAATTTCGAGAACTAGTTCCTAGGGGCTCCACAGGATCAATTTAATGGATGTTGGTAGCTTTAGTTCCATTCTATGAAGTAGTTTCTATTGAGACCATTTCAGCAATAGGGGCAGAAGGCTTATGATCCACCGAGGGGAGATGGAGTAGGTATAGTTTGACCTTAGGATATTCTTCATGTTAAGGGACCACATCCAAAGCATAGTCATGGAGTTGGGCACCATAAAAGATAATGAGAAGTTAGGCATGTTCAGTTGTATGCAGTGGAGGTGGCAGTGCCATAGGGAAAAAATATTGTTAGATGTATGATCAGTTTGTTTAGAACTTTTTTTGTGATTTTTTTGTTTAGTATATTCTCACTCCTTTTTTGAAACCTCTCTATCCCATTATCTTAGAATAGATATAGAGAGGCTTCCTGTGACAATGGAACTGAATTCTCCAGTCAGTGGCTAAAATAACTAGTTTGATGTGTGCTAGAGATGTAGACTAATTATGGGGCCCCATCAGTCCCATGAGGATATTTTCATTCAACTAATGTAGCCATGCGATGTTATCCACTACATCGATTGGTTGTATTATGTATGTGCTTCTATATACTCATTCCATAGGAGACTCATGTTCAACAAGTGGTTTTTGATGGTGCAGGGAGTTTTCAGGAGTGAAGTCGGTGTGTGGATCCCATTATTCCCTTATTGGGTATGTTGTCAGTGGAATTAGTGGATTCTGAGATGGTATAGGTTCCTAGTGTGACTGTTGATTTCCTAAATATTTTTCCCAAAATGTTGGTGACACTAACCCCTTGATGAAAGGATGAGTTCAGGATAGACCTTTAGTCGGGTGCTTAACTGATTTCAATGGATCCTTAACAAATGTAACTATCTACGTTATTGTAGTTGAGGCTTAAGATAAATGATATGATATTGAAGGGTTTTATCTATCCTAGTGTGTCAAAGTGGTGTTCTCTGGTTGTTTTTTCATAAGAAGGCGGACAACATTATGAGGTTGTGCATTGACTACTAGAGGTTGAATTTGGCAATGGTCAAAAACCACCATCATCTTATGAGGATAGAACATCTTTTTGACCTGTTGATAAGGGGGAGTTTGTGTTCTAATATCAATATGTGATTTGGAAATCACTAGTTAAGGGTGAAGAAGGGTGATATCCTAAAAATGACCTTTAGATGTAGGTATGGGAACATCAAGTTTGTGGTCATTACATTTTGTGTAATGAACACCACAAATTTGTTCCTGGGAATTATGAAATCTATTTTTCATGAGATCCTTGAATTGTTCTTCATTTTATTCAGTGATGATTTCTTGATCTACTCAAAGTTAGAGGAGGAGCATGTCACGTATCTTAGAACTAACTTATGTGTTCTTCGATGCCATCGGCTCTACGTAATGTTATCCTAGTGTATGTTCTATAAATGAGAGGTGCATTTCCATATCCATGTGTGGTCTTAGTAGGGTGTGGAAGTAGACCTGTCAAAGATTTAAGAAATTGTTTCTTGGGCCTCAGCAAAGAATATGACTTAGGTTCACAGTTTCCATGGTCTCGCATGCTATTATTTGAGGTTTGTATCTGATTTATCTTGAGTCATAGCCCAATTGAAAACAATGAATATGATGGGCCAGAATTGTTTGTGGAATTATTAGTGACATGTAGTTTCTAGTTACCTAATGGGGAAGTTGGTTAGTGATCCAGTGCTTTTTATGCTAGGGGGGGTGTTGTTTGAGTAGTTATATGATGCTTCCCATTTGGGGTTAAGGCGAGTCTCAGTGCAGTGATCTCTTATGGGTCTAGAAAGTTACAACCTCACAAACATAACTATTACGCTCATGATATAGATCTAGTAGAAACTGTTTTTTCACTGATGTTGTTGCAACATTACATCATTAGAGATTTATTTTTGGTCGTCACATATCACAAAAGTTTGAGGTATGTCTTTTCCAGCATGATCTGAATATGCGGTAGAGAAGGTGGATTGAGTTTATTCAGGACAATGATTTAGAGATCTTTTACAGCTAAGGAAAGTTTATTTTTTTGGATGATCCTTTATGTAGGAAGTTATGGAAGGGTTTTGTTCAGGAGTCTGGGAATGATTGGAGAGAAATTGAGGAGTTGGAAGCCTAGTACTTAGATATATGGTTAGATGGTGTTTGTTTTTTTTGTTTCAGATGATGGTGTAGTATTTCATAATTTTCTAATTGGAGGAGTCATAGTGGGGATACTCAAAAGAATAAGTGATTCACAATTTTGTTTTACATGAAGATGCTCCGAAGGGATGGTTGGAGGATGGTCAGAATAAAGTTTTATTTCATGGGAGGTTGTTTGTTCAGATAAAGATGTGTAGGGGAGTCCTTCGTGAGTTTCATATATCACCTTTGGTTGTATAATTGCATGTTTCCAAAATGTACCATGGAATAAGGTCCCAGTTTTGGTGGTTCAGGATGAAATGGTTAGTGGAAGAATTTGTGGCCCGGTGTCTGGATTTCCAGTATGTAAAGGCTGATCATCATGTATTGGGAGGTATGTTACATCCATTGGATGATCCCAAGTGTAAATGGGGTAAACTATCAATGTATTTTTTCATAGGTTTACCCAGATCTCAGGGAGGTTGTGATGCTCTCTGGGTGATCAAGGATAAGTTGATGAAATCATCCAACATCTTAGCTATCATGGAGTCAGGTGTAGTTGATGCTTTGGAAAGGGGATACGTGGATAAGGTTGTGTAGTTTAATTAATTAATCTATGAAGTTTTATTTTATTAGGATTCAAAATTTACCTCATGATTTTGGAGGGAATTACAGCATACTTTTGGAACTCATTTATCCCTCAACACCACCTTCCACTCCCAAATAGATAGGCAAACAAAGCAGACTATCCAGACATTGGAGGATATGTTTTGGTTGTGTGTCTTGGACTCTTTTGGATATTGGATATGACACCTAACTTTTCTTGAGTTTGATTATAATAATAGATATCACACTTTTATTTTCTTGGACCCTTTTGAGGCTTTGTATAGAAGAAAATTCCATTCTCTGTTGTGCTGGATGGAGGTTGGGTAGACAACAGTTTTTGATCATGATGTGTTGTAGAGTATGACATAAAACTTTTAGCATTTTCATGAGAGGATGAATGAAGTGAAGGACCATCATATGTCCTATAACGATCATTGGAGTAGGACCTTAGATATTGAGGTTGGGGAAAACGTGTTTTAGAAGGTTTCACCTCGATGTGGGATGCAGAGGTTTGTAAGAGGGAGTGAACATTTCCCATGTCTATTGAGCCCTTTGGGTTGTTTAAGTGAGTTGGCGAGGTGGAATATCAATTAAAATTTCCACCAAGTTTGTAAAGGATAAATTAAGTCTTTCACATATCTTTCCTTCATCAACATATTAATGATAACTCCCAAATCATTGACTTGGGATAGTTTGACATCAAGAATGATGCGACGTCTATGGAGTGGCTGGTAGAGATCCATGATTTTCAGGATTAGACATTATGTAGATAGAAAATTTATTTTTCTTCATGTGTTGTGGAGGTATGGTGTCCTTAAAGGATAGTTATTGGGAATGAGAGACGTAGATTCATGCCTAAAACCCAGAGTTATTTCGAGTTTTCCAAATCTCTGTTTTTCTTGGTGATGTGATTTTTTGATCATTCTATTTATGTGATGAGATATTTGCCTTGGATTATGATGTGTGTGGTGTGATGTGTGATAAATAAAAAACATATTACAAGTGGAGGACCAGATTTATAATTAATAAAAATTAGTGATTATTCCATTAAACCCATGTTGGTGAGTCAGTGCCACCCAGAGGAGATAATATCCAGACAAGGGGAATATAATTCCCTGATTCATGTGCTCAAAATGGTGACATTTTTTGGTTGTGAAATGGTTGGGTGGAATTGAGGTTTTGTGAGAGGATTTTTACTGTAGATTCATTTTCTTGGGGATGAGGTTGTGTAGAAATTTTTTTGTAGTTGATTTTCAATGTTTGGCTGGTTTTAGATTTTGAGGTATGATGATATCATAGAGAGGTATCTCACAAGGTGGTTGTTTGGACCCCTTTCCTTCTAGAAATGGGTTTGGAATATCAAGGGTGATACTCATTTTAGAGGTATCTGGTGTAATGGTTTATGACCTACTGGTCCAATACTCTCTAGGTTTTGAGTGTTGGAGGTGTTTTTGGGGAGGTTCCAATGGATTTCAATGGATGCTTTAGGTGCAGTAGAACTATTGTTGGAAATACACATTTTTTAAATCTTACACGAAGTGAAAGTTGTATTTATGACTTATCTAGGGCTAGTTCCTGACGTGTTTACTTTTTTGGGTTAAATAATGAAAAGGTGATGTGTTTTTCAGAAAAAACCGAATGATGAGAATTAGACAACATGAAAGAGTATTAAACATCATTTAAATCCCTAATTTAGTATTTTTTTAAAAGTTATTTTTTTGGTCAAGTCATCATTCATTAGTTGGTGACTTCTACTTCCTATCAATTTTGGAAAACCCAAGGTTCCCTGAGGATTTATTCAATCCATTTTCCCCGCTCTTTAATATGTTGGTCCTAATGGTTGTTTTCTAGAAATCCACAGTAGGTCCATCCTTCTTCGTAGTTGGTTTCCTGCAGTTCTTATTCAATGTTTTTTTGTGGTGGTGCATTTTGTATTGGGTTGTGTGTTTGGGATGTGTTTTTATGGATAATTGGTTGCGACGTAGGTTGACCAGTGATCCTAAGTTGTGGTTGTGGTTTTCGGGCATTCTTCTCTTCCTACGGTGAACAACTAGTTGGAAAGCTTTCTTGAGGTAGGTAATATCTCATTTCGATTTATTGTGTATCATATGGGAGGGGTTTAATTTTTTTTACCTATGGATTATGTTTGTTCTAGATAAATCAAAGATAAATAATTTGTTATATTTAATTGAATGAGTAAATGGAATTTAATTGAAATACTTTTACATCTTTTATTTTGTTTGTAATATTCATTATTGTACAGGCTTGATTCCCCACTAAATATTACGGTCATTGGGGGAATTGTTTACACTGTATATATGTGTTTTGAATGATTATTTGGTGGTTATTATTATGATAACACCCTAAAATGGATGTTGATTGACCTCTTATATTTTTCTAATGAAATGGTTTCCTCGGGATTATTTCTCGTGTGATAATTCCCTAAAATTAAGTAAAATTTGATAAAATCCCCATTGTAAATCAGAAAAATGATCATGATGTGTTTTGATGTGTCATCGTGCTCGTGGGATGCCAATGTGTGGTTGGGGAATGTTGGGAGATGGTTTGGTGTCCGTGCTTTTGGTGTGGTAAGATGATTTGTGCGGTCTTTCTTTTGGGGCAGAGAGGTGGTTTGGGTTGTCTGCGTTTTTGGGTGGTGAGGGGGTGGTTAATTGGTTCTAGATACCTTAGTAGTGATAGAATAAATAAATAATTGTTTAATAATGCTTGTAATGATTTGGGTTGGTTTGGATAATGGAATTAAAATGGTTAATGGATTAATAAATGATGAGTTTGGTAGTTAAATGTGGTTGGTGAAAAATAATGATATGAATAGGGTGATTAAATGAAGTTGGTTGGAAATGTTAAATGGGGATTGTGGCTTGATATGTGGTGTTATGCATTTAGATGTGAAAAACGTGAAATACTTGTAAGTTGGTTGGTTTTTTTATGAACCCATAGGTTGGTCTTGACTGTTTATTTTTATATACATATACTTCTATAGTCTTGTGATTTCTATACACACCCCACCCACAATGATCACTATGTGCCGAAACCAACATAGTCATACGATGGGGTGTTTTCCCAACATCTGGTGAGGAGGATGGATGGATTGGTATCCACTCTTTTATGCTCTCTAATCTAGGTGGGGAAGGTATTTCATAGTCTGTGATGGTCAGAGGGCTGTTAGTGCAGTAAATGGTGGTTGTTATAGACAGAGTGTTTTCATGCGAGTTATGACCGTGTTTGTGAGGAAGCTTCTAGTGAAAGTCGTGCATGGTAGGAGGAGGTCATGGGGTTGATGTACTACATGTTCAAAACACCCTACTATGGTTTTAGTAATGGTTGTGTTGTGAACGATGCATTTTGGAATGATATGTGATGTGCCAGACTTTTGGGGTGGTGAGCCCAGGTGACTTTGAGTGAGGTGTGTTGTGACTATGCTTGTGGGGAAGTGTGGTATATGGAAGGGATGGGAGCACGAGGCGTATGATGTTGGGGTGTGAGAGTGTCATAATAGTGGAAAAGTGGTGCAGGGTACCCATAACAATGTGATTCCTATCATATATTATATTACAAGGTTTGTGTTATTTGGTGAGTGTGGCTTGGAGAGACTGTGTTTGGTTAGTATTATTTTATAGGTGTTGTTTGGTTATGCTATTTTATCACAGGTGCATTTGTATTCTTCTTTAACTTGTGCATGAGATACATTGGTTTTCCTACTGAGTATACCTATATTCTCACCCTACATATTTAAAACTGTTTTCAGGTTTCCAATATGATTACATGGACCATGGTGGGCATTACTAGATCAGACATTTGGATAGTTGTAGTGTCGCTACCTTAGCTTTTATTTTGGGTATTTACTTTGGAAATGTTTTATCTATATTAGGCATATTTACACTTGCATTGTGGTATGGTTTTTATTTTTGTTATAAATATTTCATGGATTGTATTTTGGTTGATTCATCTGATCTCCCGACCATGTTTCCTTATAGAGGAAAATGCCTGCTATATTGTGATATTTTTACAACATAAAAGCTAGTCACCAACTTGATGCCAATTGGAGGCAGGACTTGGGGGACATTATCTCCCTCCATTCATTGTGAAGTATTTTGTGGGAGGGGATAGTGACACTTTTTATAATACGTTTTAAAGAAAATATTGTTTTGATAGGGTGGTGTTTAAATATTATCAAAATAATTGTATGAGGACGGTCCATGAGAACATGAAGCCTATAAAATTTTATAATTGGGTAAATACTACGATATATATAATAATACATCACTACTAAAAAATATAACAAAAAATTACTTATTATTATCAATATTTTGGAAGTACTAGAGACAAACTAATAAAAGGGATTATTATTAATACATTTTCAAATTTATGATTGATATCATATACCAAAAAAAGATAGCATCCCACAAAAGGTATTTACAATTATAATTATTATTTTATTTCAAATATATTTTTTTCATTTATTTATTTTTATTTTTTCTATAATACCATGACTATGAATGGTCAATGTATTTAAAAGATGAAATTAATTTATTTAGAAACAAATAGGCAGAATGCATAGTTTCTAGATGTATACAGACATCATGTGGATGTAATCTTATTCCACTTATTTACTTAATTATCACATAATTTTATATAATTTTTAGTTAATTACCAAATTATTTTTATCTAATACTTATTTAGGTAATTTTTGTTGAGATCAGGATGAAATGACTTCATTGAGAATTGATTTTTTTATTCAACCATTTTGTGCTCTATAAGGAGCAAAAAATGATAGTTGAATAATCATTTCTAAAAAAACTCTTCAACAAGGATTATTCTCTCATATAATATTTATTCTCTTTATAGATTTATTTGTTATTTATTTGATCTATTTATCTTTAGAAGTGTCTGATCTTGGCATACGAATGACTCAAATTGCATGTTTTCAATTAAAAATAAAATTTTAGTTAAGTACTTGTTTTGATCATTGAAAAAATAAAATATTCTTATATTATATTGATACTTTATGAAAAATATCCATATTTCATTTTTGATGTGTATGATTCAGTCATAGATCAATTCGACACACGGTGTATCCGGTATGGCCTAAAGTGCATGTTTTCATTTTAGAAATGAAATTTTAGATATAAAATGTGTCACTAATTCAAATAAAATAAAATATAATTGGACTATATTGATATATTAGTATAATTATATGAATCTCAATTGTGATATTTTGGAATCAAGATCATGTCAATCCAATAAATGGTGTAAACATTATGACCCAAAATGTGTGTTTTTGTTAAAAAATTACATTTTAGTTCAAAAGAAATGTGACATAATATAAAAAATTTAAATGTATATATTTTTTAAACATTATAAATATGTCCTGTGGGTCATTTGTGATACGTAGGAATTAACTATACCTTAATCTGATAAATGATGTCACTATTATGACTCTAAATGCGAGTTTTCAGTTTATTTTGTTCTTTTAAAACTCTATTCACGCACTGGATGTCAAGTAAACAAGCTTGGAATTTCATGATAATTTAGTATAATAACACATAAGTCATTTAAAACATGTAGTAATATACATCACATCAATCTGATACATGATGTGACTGATATGTTTCAAAGAGCGTATTTTCAATATAAAAATAAAATTTTAGTTACTAACAAGTTCCACTCACTAATAACCTATCAAACAAAATAAAATTGCCTTTATACATTATTAAAATATTCTAAAGTATTTTTTGAAATGTAGGAATCAACTGAATGTCAATCTGACACACAGTGTTATCAGTATGACCCAATGTGTGTGTTTTTATTTAAAAATTAAATTTTATTTCTATAGACATATAAAATACTCAAAACTAGGAAAGTTAATTTATATTATTTTTATACTTTAGGAAAATTATCCATAATTAATTTATGATGTGTAAGAATTAGTCATACCTCAATCTAATACACATTGTGACTAGTATGACTAAAAATGTCTATTTTTAGTTTAAAAATGAAATTTTAAATAAAAATGTGTGCCACTAACTAGAAATTGAGAAACCTCACTCTAATTATCTTGATAATTTGGTAAAATGATCTATAATTCATTTTCAATGTGTATGAATCATCTGATCATCAATCAAACATTTGATTCAATCAATACTCTTCAAAGTGTGTTCTTTCAGTTTAAAAAAATGCATTTTACCTAAAAACACATGTCACTAACTAAAAACATTTCAAACACACTTGGATTGTTTTTATACTTTTGGAAAACTATTCTTAAGTCATTTTTGACATGTAAAAATCTATTGAACTTCAATCTAAAACATGTTGTGACCAATAAGACTAAATGTGTGTGTTTTTATTTAAAGCTGACATTTTATTTCCAACGATTTTTGACATTTACAAAAAAAATTTAATTTAGATTGTTTTTATACTTTAGTAAAATGATTCATAATTAATTTGTGAGGTGTAGGAATTATCCAGACAATAATATAATTCATGGTTTGAATAGTATTACTTGAAATGTGTGTTTCTAGTTTAAAAATGACATTTTAGTTAAAAACATGTTTAAATCACTAAAAAAAATGAGAAAATACACTCAAATTGTCTTGATTCTTTCATAAAATGATCCATAAATCAGTTTTGATATGTAGGAATCAATCTCACATAAATCTGACACATATTGTGACCAATATGCTTCAAAGTGAGTGTTTTCATTTGGAAAATGATATTTGAGTTAAAAACATGTTCCACTCACTGAAAACATATAAAATAAAATTTTATAATCATTCTTATTTAGGAAAATAAAATCCTCAAGTCAATTTTTATGTGTATGAATCAAATTGAAATCAATCTGACAAACAATGTGATCAGTATGACTGAAAGTTTTCATTTTTATTTAAAATTTACATTTTATTTCAAAATATGGGTGACATTATTAGAATGAAAAAATGAATTTATATTGTTTTCGTACTATATAAATTTTTTTAGATATCATTTTTGACATGTAATAATTAGTTATACCTATACCCAATAAATGGTGTGACTCGTATGACTTGGAATGTGTGTTTTTA
This sequence comes from Viscum album, assembly GCA_963277665.1. Classification (NCBI taxonomy): domain Eukaryota; kingdom Viridiplantae; phylum Streptophyta; class Magnoliopsida; order Santalales; family Viscaceae; genus Viscum; species Viscum album. Next base: position 322,935,414 of record OY728153.1, on the reverse strand, counting down.
GTGTAAGAGTTTCAATTTAATTAAACATGTATATCACTCACTAGAGACCAATAAAACACCCATTTATTTTCTTTTTAATTTATTTAAAATATCTATAAGTCATTTATGACATTTAAGAATCATCCTCATTTTAATCTGTCACACGATGTGACCGGTATTTTTTAAATTGTGTGTTCTCAGTTTAAAAATGAAATCTTAAGTAAAAACATGCACGAGTAGGTAATAACCTTGAAAACATGCTTGTATTATCTGGATACTTTAGGATCACAATTATTAAGTCATTCGTGATGTGTAAGAGTCAACCGCACACCATTCTGACAAACAATGTGACCAGAATGACTCAAAGAGTGTTTTTATTTAAAAATCTCATTTTAGTTAAAAATTTATGTGACATACTCAAAATCAATAAAATAGATTTACATGGTTTTAATAAATTAAAAAGATGACAAATAATTCATTTTTCTGTATAGGAATTAACTGTACCTCAATCTGATAAACGGTGTGTCTTGTATGTCTCTAAATGTGTATTTTCAATTTAAAAAATGGAATTTTAGATAAAAATATTTATCACTCACTGAAATTTTATGGAGAATGATCAGATAATCTACATATTTTTGGAGAATAATCCATAAGTCATTTTTAATTTATAGGAATTATCTTCACATCAATACATCACATGGTGCAATCGGTATGACTCAAAATGTGTGTTTTCAGTTTAAAAATGACGCTTTAGTTAAAAACATGTCACTCACTGAATACCTAGGAAACACAATTGGATTATTATAACACATTAGGAAAATTACTTATAAATCATTTGTGATTTGTCGGAATCATATGTGTGTCAATTTGATACATGGTGTGTCTGGTGTGACTTAATGTGTATTTTTTATTTAAAATTGACATTTTAGTTAAAAACACAAATCACATACTTAAAACCAAGAAATCATGTTTAGGTATTCTTGATAGTTTATGATAATGATCTGTAAATTATGTGTGACATGTAAGAATCAACAACACATTAATCTGATATACGGTGTGTCCCATATGAGTCGAATTGTATGTTTTTAGTCAAAAATTATTATTTCAGTACAAAACACACATCACATAAATATAAATGAAAAAATTAGCTTTAATTGAATTGATGCTTTAAGAAAATTATTTGTAAGTCATGTTTTACATGTAAAAATGAACCACACATTAATTTGAAATACTATGGGATCAGGTTGACTTGAATTATATGTTTTTTGTTAAAAATTGACATTTTATCAATGTATTGTTTCATATTTATGTTTAATTTATATATATATATATATAGTATTAATAAATTAAGAATTGTTTTTATACAGCTGAACTCAATTTCTTGAGTAGGTTAAGTTTGTTCTGAAATTGTTTTAGCAAGATCAAACTCTTTTGTGAGGGGTTATGTCCAAGGATAACAGAACATTAATGTTTTTGAATTTTCTAATGTTTGTGATAAATTATACATAACAATGTAAATATATAAATGAATATTTGTAACATAGTTTTTTTATATTTGTGGTATAAATTTATGTAAAATTTAATTTTGTATTTTTTATTGCAATGTTTTGTAATTTCAGTAATACACTCTTCTTGGATAACTTTTATCAACAACCAGAATATCGGTGATAAAATATCACATTATTAGTGGTAAAAATATGTTGATTATAAGGCCCCAGCCTTAAAGATTACACAATCTTGAATTTAAGTTATTAATTTCCTTTAAGGATCTTTTAAGGTTGAGAGTTTTAGAGAATTAGGCCATATCTATTACATTACATATCAAATATTACCCAGTAGACACTTCTACTTAGTATCCATTTTTTCATAAAATAAAAAATCAAGATAAAAAGATTCATGTCTATTTCCATGTTTTATACATCATGACATTTCCATGATTCCATCCTTGACCTGATTCACCTTTAATTGCTATGAAAAAACATTTCAAAAAAACATCGGATGAGCATAAAAAAACTCAGTAATGGTTATAAAACCAAAAAAAAAACATTTGTACCTCAATACATACAAGTCAATGAAATCAAACTTTTAAATCTATAATGTACCACAAAAGATCATAAGATTTTTGAATAAATCTTGGAAATCATAAATCACAAAGGTAAAATGTGGAATCTATAACATACTTACACTGTAGATTTCATAGCTCTGTAGGGAGTTACATTTTGAATATCCATCATAGTATATTCCCTAGATCTCTTAGGAAAAACATTAGAATTTACCTCTGTCACATTACCCAGTGAAATGGAGAGCTGTCTCGGGCTCACTCACCCTAGTTTTATCACGTAACCACTTGTGTACGTAAATAATGCCCATGAACCATAACATATTAATAACACATAAAAAAGCCTAATGTAATGATAAAATATCCACAATTAAATCACAATATATCATTTAAATATATTGAGATAAGCAATACATTATCAAAACCATTTTCAATACCAAAATATGTAAAATAGTATATGATATTTATTTTCCTTCTAAAAACATTAAGGCTTGTTATGGAGGCCAAATATCAAACAATGCTAGAAGTGGCAGAAATGTCGTTGTCACCACGTATTTAAAATAAGAAACATTACCTTTGTTATTTAGTAAAATGATAGATAGAAAAATATAACCTTTGAAATAAAATACAAGTCAAATGAGTATATAAAACATATAAAAGGAAGTCATTTATAAATCAAAATATGCCTCAAGGAAAGGAGATTGAAACGAAGTCCCTTACCTCCTGTCCGACCTGACACGTTCATCCTTTAATATTCAGAATAATAAACTAATGTTAATTTATAAATGATTAATATCATTTTTAAAGTTTATTATTCCTTTTATATTACTTATTACCATGTTATAAACCTGACATAATCATTTAAGGTAATAACAGTCGTTTTGTTGATATTTGGTACTAGAGTCAAAAATGAACTTCTTATAATTACAAGATGTCAATGTGGTAAAAATTAGATTATCTCTAGAATAATATTCATAATTCAAATATCATATATATCATATATATTCAGAATATATAGGTATTCATAATAGTACACAAAATTTGGAGAAACGAAATGAAATGCATCGTTCAAGGAGATGGTAAGCCGTACGAACGCATGAACACTACTTTCATTTCTATTTCATATTTAATTGAAAAAAAACTTAATGATTCATAGGTATATTATAATTCCAGTATGATATCATATATAATTTCATAAATTCCATCCTTTATACATCCCATGTATGGTATTGACAAGTCAATTCACTTTGAGTGGGCGGTAGTCCGCACTTCTTCAAATGAAATTATTGTATTTACCCATTTTGGAAACCAGAAAAGAATGATATAAATGAAAAATAAAGAATCACAGAGACAATAAAAATAGAATATATATCATATATAAATATAGTTCTATCATAATGGCCACCCTGAGAGGCAGTAGGATATATTTGAACAATCATCGTTTCATGAGGCAGTAGTTCATCGTCCACAAAAACAGTATGTTCTTATCCATTAGATGAACGTGTGAGGATTTTTAGTATGAATATTTCTCATAAAAACAACATAGTTTATTTAAGATACTGGGTTTTCTATAAAATAATGGAATTAATAGAGGTTAGGGGTTTAGAGAAGGAAAATAAAAGAAAATAATTTGAGAGAAGACATTACCTTTAAATCGGGTAACTCCTTTTTGTTTGAATTAAAAGGTTTTCATGAAGTGCCTTATGCCTAAGTAAAGGCTTCTAGGAGGAAGAGAGGGATGATTGGATATTAGTTTTGTAGAGATTGGATGATCAAATGGGCTTTAGAGATGTGAGTAATGGGTTAGACTGGATGGATTTTTATAAGGGGGTGGATGGTCTCTTTAGGAATGTCTGAAAGTATTATTTTATTATAAAATGAGTTTTAGTTTCAAAAGGTCAAAAACGTATTTAATTCAAATATAAGTTGCAAATAAGTCGAAATAAAACCATATAATAATAATTGGTGAGGTTTTGGATATTTTTTTAAATTTTATAATATCATTTATTTAAACCATTCATTAATAAGGTAATCGTTTCATCATCATTGTGTCATAAATAATATTATTTATTTAATGTCTAAAAATTATAAATAAAATACCATGATATAGGAAAGTATTTTTATCCTTAAATTGATTATTTATATTCAAATAGATAACTTATACAACCCCATATATTTTTTTTACTAAAATATATATGTTTATGCGATTTTTGTCTTTACATTGAATTAATTAATATAAAGTGTCATTATCACTCCCATGTGGCTCCATGGGGTCCAAAAATATACCCAAAGATTCCATTGGTCAGAAATATCTCATCCAATATGGTTAAGACAAGTGTAATGGTAATTTATTATAATTATAATATTATATTGTTATTCTAATTTACAAGATTTACCCTTTAACCATAGTAAATAAAATATTTAATGAAGTTACTATTCACAATGTCTTAAAATAAAAGATAACCATTAACTAAATTTGAACCCCATGAATCCAAATATAGAATCAATTTTTCAAAATTCAATACAAATAAGTCGCATAAATTATTTTAAAATTAATTCCTGTTGGCAAAACAAAAAGCGTGTTTTTAAGAAATATTTACTTTCAAAATATTGACACTTTTCTATGAGAAATTTCAAAGTGAAATTATTTACAATGAGAATAATTGGATTAAATGGTAAAAATATAATCTAATTACACTTTTAAACTAAATAAAAATATATTCTATCCATATAAACAAATTATATTAAAAGGTGGTTTTGAATTAAAATGCAGTATTTTTCACTATTCATTAAAAAAATGAACATTATCAGAAAAATATCAAATTTCATCCAAAGTAATTTTTTATGTCCCAATTATAAAGAAGAATATTATTTTGTCAAATAGAATATATAAAATTAGTGAAAACTAAATTTAAAAATGGGTCTCCATCAAAAGGCGGTAAAACAACCTTTATATAATATTTGAGTATATCATGCTTAAAATTTGATTCATCCACATTTTAAGCCACAATTGTTTATTGGATAAATGTAAAAACATTTAAAAAACATGTATAATAATATTTTAGTTAGTTCTATTCATTCTTTCTAGTACAATGACTAGGTTTTAACTACCATTTAAAATAATAATAATATTATATTATTTTTACGTATAACTCAATGTTGTGTGCAACATAAGATTTCAGAGAAATCCATTTTGGGTATTGAGTACGCTACAAAATATAGAATCCCCATTAAAGTAAAATTAAGATTTAATTCAAAAAAATTAATAAATATGAAAATTTTATATTCTTTATTTACTTGGGATATTACATCCTTCCCCCATTTTAGAAATTGTGTCCTCGCAATTTTATTAACATATCAAATAAATGAGGGTATTTATCCATCATAGAATTTTTAGATTCCCACGTTGCCTCTCCAACCATATGAGTTTTCCACAACACTTTTACCTGATGGATTAACTTATTCCAGAACACATGATCTTTGCGGTTAGGAATATGGACTGGTTGTTCCTCATAAGAAAGGTTCTATTCCAACTAAACTACCTGTCGACTAAAAACATGAGATGGATCCGAAATATACTTTATCATCATTGAAACATGAAAAAAATTGTGTAACTGACATAAACATGGGGGTAAAGCCACTCTATATGAATATCCAACTTTTTCCTCGATTTCATAGGTTCCAATGAATTTTGGACTCAGATTTCCCTTCCAACCAAAACATATCACACTTTTAAATGGAGAAACTTTGATAAAGACATGATGAACAACATCGAAAGTAAAATCCTTCCTCAAGTTATCCTTATAACGTTTCTGACTAATCTGAGCTATTCTCATGTGATTCTAAATCAATCAAACGTTTTCGACCATCTCTTCTACCAATTTTGGACCCATCAACTTCCTTTTACCTACTTCATCCCAAAAAAGATAGATTTAGACACTGATTTCCATATAATTCCTCAAATGGAGCCATATGTATACTAGAATGAAAAATGTTGTTATAATAATATTCAACCAAAGAAAGATATTGGTACCAAATTTCTTGGTAATCTATTGAGCAAGCACATAGCATATCTTCCAATTTCAAAATTTTTGATTCTAACTGATCATCTAATTGAGGATAAAATGTTGTACTAAAATTTAATTCAGTACCCAATGACTTATGAAGGCCTTTACGAATGTTATAAGTAAACCTGTGATCATGATCAGATTCAATAGAGATGGTAACTCCATGCAACCTGACTATCTCTTTAACATACAACCGAGAAATTTGATTTAGAGGCAATGTATTTCGAATTGGAAGGAAAGGGAAAAAATTAGTCAATCAATCAACAATAACCCAGAGTGCATTATTACCTCAATATGTCTTTGGTAATCCCACAATGAAGTCCATGGATATATTTTACCATTTTCACTCTCGCACCGATAAAGATAGAATCATCCCTTTTGGTATCTACCGCTCTATTTTATCCTATTGAAAATTCAAACTCTTCATAGTAATTTCAAAAATATATCTTTTCATTCGATCCCACTTGTAATACTACCGAAGATATCTATACATCTTAGTACTGTTAGGATGAACTAAAAACGGAGAACTATAAGCTTTACATAATTACTCTTTCTTCAACTGTGAATCACAAGGAACACATAATATCTTCCCAAACCTCAAAAACAATCTATATCAATGTTAAAATATGGAAACATAACCTTTTGAAAAAACTCTACCTTCTTTGAAAACTTACTGTCTTCCGTCTTTGCTTGCTTAATTATGTCTGATAGAGATGATTTCACTATCACCTAAAACAAAACCGAGGAATTTTTTTCACCAACAACTTCTATTCCCATGTTCATCAATTCATTAAAAATAAAATCTTTTTCCAAATGTATCATTTTTAATGTATCATTACTCTTTCATCTCAAAGCATCAACCACTTTATTTGCCTTTCCAGGATGGTAATGAATTGTGCAATCATAATCCTTGATTAATTTTAGACCTCTCCTCTGTCTCGTGTTAATTTTTTTTAGTGAATATAAACTTTAATCTTTTATGGTCAGTATATATTTCACATTTTACCCCATACAAATGATGCCTCCATGTTTTTAAAGAAATAACAATAGTAGATAATTCCCAATAATGTATAGGGTAATTAACTCACAAGGTTTCAACTGATGTGAAGCATATAGAATTACCTAATCATTATGCATAAAGGCATATCCAATTCATTTCAGTGAAGCATCACTGTAGATAACAAACTCACCATTTCTGGAAGCTAGTGCCAAAATTGGAGCGTTCACCAATCTTCTTTTCAATTCCTGAAAACAATCATCACATTCTTTTTTCCAAATAAACTTAACACCTTTTCAAGTTCATTTAGTCAGTGGGAAAGATAACCATGCAAAAATTTCAACAAACCTCTGGTAATAACCTTCAAAACAAAGAAAAATTACATATCTTGGTTATATTTGTGGGTCTTGGAAATTATTCAACTACTTTTGTATTAGCATGATCAATAGTTATGACGTTTTTTGAAATAATGTGACCATGGAATGAATTTTTTTGTATTCAAAACTCACACTTGTGGAATTTCCCATACAATATCATTTCTTTTATGGTATAAAAGTCAACCCATAAATGACTTTCATGTTCTTCTTTACTTTTGAAAAAAACCAAAATATCATCAATGAATACCACTATATACTTATCTAAGACTCCAAGAAAATTATATTTATAAGATCCATGAATACAGTAGGTTCATTGGTTAACCCTAAAGGCATAACCACAAATTCATAATAGACATATATAGTATAAAACATGGTCTTCATAATGTCTGCTTAATTTAATTTAAACTGATTGTGCCTAACCTCAAGTCAATCTTCAAAAATGCCGAGCTCCTAGGAGCTGAACAAACAAATCATCGATATAAGGAAAAGGATTCTTGATCTTAATAGTGATGTTATTATATTATTTATAATAAATTCAAAGACTCATTGAACCGTATTTCTTTTTAACAAACAAAACAAGAGCACCCCAAGGTTAATTCAAGGATGAATAAAAACCATATCTAATAACTCCTGCATTTTCCTCTTTAACCCTAAAAGTACAATTTGAGCCATTCGATAAGATGATTTTGAAATTTTCTTAGCATTAGGAACTAAGTGAACAGTAAATAAAACTTCTCGATCAGATATTATACTAAGAAAATCATCAGAAAAAAATTAAGATACTCATTTACCACTGGCACATAATTAATCTGAATAGTTATTTTGTTTTCAACAATATGTGCAAGGTAACATTCATTTCCATCTTTTACTAGTTTCTCAGCTTCTTGATATGTTATCCAAAGTAAATGTTTATTCTGGTACAAAAAATAAAATTATTTCTGAAAATAAACCTATTAATATCTAGAATAAATCTTAGTATGACAAATAGAAAGCCAATCCATACCAAAAATAACATCAAATTCTACCAGAAGCAAATAAATATGGTTTGCAGGTAGATTCTTTCTGCACACATGGACATGAAGGTTCTTAAAATATATTTTCGTTTCAAAATTTCCTCCCAGTGTTTTTACCATAAGTTCCAGATTCACATCTTGAGATGGAATTCCCTATTTACTAGAAAACTTCTAAGAAATGAAAGAATATGTAGACCCTGAATCAAATAACAGATTGGTATAATATGAATAAACAAACATTTTACCTAATACTAATTCATTCAAGGGTGAAACATCTGATGAAGATGTTGAAAATAATTTTACCACACCTTTCTGCTTGTAGTTCGACTGCATTCCCTCAGTTTAGTTCTTCATTGGACACTCATTTAAAAAATGACCCATTTAATTGCGCTTAAAACATTTTACTAACTGTAAATCATATTTTTTTTCTTACCATTATACTAATCTTTTTCAAAACCATTATGAGCCTTATGTCCCATTTTACCACATCAGTAGAACTTAACATAATTCAAAGGACATTACCTAACATGATTTTTAACATAATTTTCCCAAGATTCAAACTTAAATTTCTTACCTTAAAACTTTTTTGAAGAGCTCATCCCTTTTGTCTGCCATCTCGACCACCTATTCAATGGTTTTTCATAGAACACCTCACCCTCACAAACCTCCATTTACACCTTCTATGAACATAGAACATGTTTTTCATAACATTTGATCTAATTAGAAGCTAATGACCTTCGATACTTTGGACTTAATCTTGAGTAAAACTGAATGATTTTACTATCAAGATCTTGTATGAAATTTGGATCATACCTTTCCAGTCGAGTGAATTTTTCTTCATAAGAATCCACTGATTCATCCTCTTTCCTCAATTCAAATAGTTTTTTTTCTACCCTAAGATGAACCACCTTAGGAAAATATTTCTCCAGAAACGTACCTTTGAATTCATCCCAATCAATAGCATCAATATCCTCACTATTCATGATATTTTTCACTATTGACCACCACTGATCGGATTTAAATTAAAAATGGTAGACAGCGAGACTATCCTTTTGATGTTATAAACATCCCATGACATAAAAAATAATTTCCAGTGCTTTAATCCAACCTTCAACTAGAACATGGTAAGATTATCCTCTGAATGGTGGGGGATGATGCCTTAGGAAATGATCTACTATTTACATGTTCCTCTGATGTTGATCTGGATGATCCAATGAATGGATACCTCCACCATTTATAGCTTGAGTCAACTGTGCCATCACAACAACAAACTATTCGGTTCTAATTCCGACTATCTCATGTTGCTGATTTGGAAGGTTGTATTCCTCCTAATTTCGTCCCATCATAGATACTATGTTTCATCTATGGAAAACCATTAAGAACACTGAAATATATTAGGCAAAGCAACATGGTAATTTTTAAATGCTATATAATTTCAATATTAACATAAATTAATTTATGGATTTTAATTTAACAATATCCTAACTCCAAATTTTGTGTAAACTGAACTCTGATACAAACTATAAGGCCCCAACCATAAACATTACATAATCTTGAATTTAAGTTAATAAGTCACTTTGAGGATCTTTTCAGGTTTAGAGTTTTAGAGAATTAGGCCATAACTATTACATTACATCACAAATATTACAAAGTAGACACTTCTACCCAGTATCCATTTTTTTCCTAAAATAAATACTCTTCAAAAAAGTGTCATGTCTAGTTCCATGTTTTAGACTGCATGAATTTTCCATGATCTCATCCTTGACCCTATTCATCTTTAAGTCCTGTGAAAAAAACATTTCAATAAAACTTGGGATGATCATAAAAAGTTCAGTAAGGGTTATTAAACAAGGGAATTTTTTTACCATAAATATATACAAGTCAATGAAGTCATACTTTTCAATCTTTAACATTACACACAAGATCATAAGATTTATGAATAACACATGGAAATCATTAATTATAATGGTAACTTGAGGAATACATAACATACTTACATTGTAGCTTTCACAGCTACGTAGGGAGTTAAATTTGAAATACCCATCACAATATATTCCCTAAATATCTTAGGAGAAACATTAAAGTTTACCTCTTTCAAGTCACCCAATGTATTGGAGAACTATCTCGGGCCCCCAACCCTTGGTTTATCATGGAACCACCCGTATACACAAATAATTCCCAAGAACCATAACATATTCATAACACATAAAAAAACATAAAGGAAAGATAAAATTTCCATATTTCAATCACAATATATCATTTAAATGTATTGACATAATCAATCCATTATCAAAACCATTTTCAATACTTAAATACGTAAAATGGAATATGATATTTATTTTCCTTTTAAATACATTACTAGTTGTTAAGGATTCCAAATATCAAATAACGCACGCGACGGCAAAAAGGTCGTTGTCACCACGTACGTAAAAAAAGATACCTTCCCTTTGTCTTTTAGTAAAACAATTCATTGAAAAATATTACCTTTGAATTGAAATTCAAGTCAATGGAGTATATACACTATATAAAATAATGTCGTGTATAAATCAAAATATGCCTCAATAAAAGGAGATTGAGAAGAAGTCCCTTACACCGTGCCTGACCTGACTCGTTCATTCTTCAATCTCCTGAATAATAAACAAAAGAAACATTATACTAGATTAAGACCCTTTTTTCAGGTTTATTATTCTTTTTATATTACTTATTACCACATTATAATCATTACACAATCATTTAAGTTAATAATAGTCATTTTGTCGATATTTGGAACTTGAGTAAAAAATGAACTTCTTATAATTACAAGTTGTCCATTTGGTTAAAATTTGATGATATCAATAATTATATTCATGATTTAGATATCATATATATCATATACATCCAGTATATATATGTATTTGTAATAGTACATAAATTTTGGAGATAAGAAATGAAATGCACCATTCATGGAGATGGTAAGACGTACATACGAATGAAAAATACTTTCATATCTATTTTGTATTTAATGGAATTAAGACATAATGATACATAGGTATAATATAATTCCTGTATAATATCATAAATAATTTTAGTAAGTCCATCCATTATATGTTTCACGTATGGTATGGATGCTTCATATCACTTTGAGGTAGTGATATTATGAACTTCCTCTAATGCAATTACTGTATTTAACCATTATGGAAACCATAAAGGTATTATAAAAATGAAAAATACTGAAGAATAGAGACAAAATTAATTTAATATATATCACATATAAATAAAATTCTATTAAAATGACCACCATGATATGCAATAGGATATATTTGAACAATCATCGTTTTCTGATGCAGTAGTTAGCCATCCACAGAAATAGAATGTTTCGTATCCATTAGATGGAGGTGTGTGGATGTATAGTTTGAATCCTTCTCATAATAAAAATCCTCATATAATTAAAATACTGTTTTTGTTATAAATTATTATAATAAAGATAATTTAGGGGGTTGGAGAAGGAAAATAAAAGAAACGATCTTGAGAGAAGACATTACCTTTAAATCAGGTAAGTCCCTTTGGATTGAACCAAAAGATTTTCTAGAATTGACTTATTCTTAACAGAAGGCTACTAGGAGGAACATAGGGATGTTGGGAGATTATTTGGTCATAGGTTGCAAGATACAACATGCTTTATAGGTGTGAGTAATGGGATAGAGGTGATGGGTTTTTATAAGGGGGAGGAGTGGCTCTTTAGGAATGTTTGAAAGTAATATTTTATTATAAAATTTGTTTCTGTTTAAAAAGGTCCAAAACAAATTTATTTATATATAAGGTGCATATAAGTCTAAATAAAACCATCCAATAATAATTGTATGGGTATTGGATATTTTTTTAAACTTTATAATATCATTTATTTAAATCATTCATTAATATGGTAATTGCTGCATCATCATTGTGTCATGAATATTTTTTAATTTGATGTCTCAAAATTATATATAAAATACCATGATGTTGGAAAATATATTTAACATTCAAATTAATATTTATAGTCTAAGTTATAACTTATATAACCCCATATAAAAAGTTGTTTTACTCTAATATATTTGTTTATGTCATTTTTGTCTTTACTTTAAATTAATTAATATAAAGTGTCATTATCACTCCCATGTGACTCCATGGGGTCCCAAAATTGACCCAAGGATGACCATGGAGGGAAATATATCCTAAAATAGGGTTAGGAAAAGTTTATTGGTAATTTAATATTTTTATAATATTATTTTTTTACCCTTCTTTACCATCATTACCCTTTAACCATGGTAAATAAAATGTTTACTGAAGTTACTATTCATAATGTCTAAAAATAAAAGTTTCGTATTTGCACAATTTGGAACTTCTGATTCTAAATATGGGATTTGTTTTTCCAAATTCATAGCATATATGTTTTAGAAATTAATTTAAAATTAATTTCCACTGTCAAAACAAAAAGCGTGTTTTCGAGAAATAATAACTATCAAAAGATTGGCACTTATTTTTGTACAATTTCAAAGTGAAATTACATTCAATGACCAAAATTGGATTAAATTGTAATAATTTAATCTAATTACACTTAAAAATCAATTAAAAATATAATCTAATCGTATAAATAAATTTGATTAAAAGGCAATTTTTAATTAAAATGCTGTATTTTTCACTATTCATTAAAAATGAACATTATCAGAAAAATAACCAAATTTAATCCAAAGTAAATTTTGATGTCCCAGTTCTAAATTAAAATATTATTTTGTAAAATAGAAGATATTAATGTGACCAAAACTATATTTAAAAAGGGTTCTCTATCAAAAGGTGAAAAACAACCTTTAATGAATATTTGAGTATATCATGCTTAAAATTAGATTCATTCACATTTTAAGCATCTTAAAATTATTTGAAAAATTTAAAAGCATTTAACAAAAATTTATAATTATATTTTAGTTAGTTATATTTATCTCCTCTAGTACAATGGCTCGGCATTAACTACAATTTATAATAATAATAATAATAATAATAATAATAATAATATATTATTATTTTTCCATACAACTCAACGTTGTGTGAAACATAAGATTTTGGAGAAATATGTTGCTATGTGTTGCGTATGATCTCAAAAATAGAATCCCCATTATTAGAAAATTAATATTTAAATCACATATATTAATCAATATGAAAATTTTATATTCTTTATTTACTTGGGATGTTACATTGATAAAAAGGAAATTTAGCAGTTCTTTTTTAATATTGATGTAACAACCTTTTATCAGTGTTATTTTTAGCTCTTATAAAAGATGTTAGATTTTAATCATGCTAACAATATTAGTGTATTTTTAGTGATGATTAAGGATATTTCTAATGCTATTAAAACCCAAATAAAATATAATGAAGAAGAGAATTCAATATATCATTCCCAAAATAAATATTCCATTGCAAGTATATTACATATATATATACTTGTGTAAGGGGTAGGATATGAAAAGTGTAAATATCCATGTGTTGGGAGGTGGAAGAATTTTTTTGAGTATGGTGAGGGATGCAAGAGACAATGGTGGTAATCAAGTTTTTTCTTAATAGATATTTTTGTATTTTTTTAAAAGTGTGCAGGTTAATTTTGTTTTTAAAAAAATATGCTTGAAAGGAGGTTGTGAGCCTACTACCTTTATGCTAAAATAAAAAAATATAATTTAAAATATATATGTTATTATTTTTAAAAATATATTGATTTTAATATTATGATATATATATATATATATATTGTGTTTGTTTGAGGTTTCCTAGAATTATGTCACTAACATTTGAAATTGAAAATTTTATCCTTTTATAAAATAACATTTATGGCACTAACATTTTATTCAAATAAAAAGTCCAAGTAGATTTTGAAGGATCACATGAGGAGATGTGGATTTAAATTTTGGTAATTTAATGAGGTTGTATGATATAACCATTGGGACCCAACACTATATATTTCTAACATGACTTATTTTGGTTTTAAATAACTATTATAATATTTCAAGTTTTACAAAGAACATCATATTTGTTTCATTCTTTGACATGGAAATATTTATTTTAATGTTTTAAAATAAATAGTGTTACTTTTATAACTTGAAGTGTATCTTTATAGGATTTCCTATGAAATATAACATATATTATGTATATAACCATTTATATAAAAAAAAATTTGTGAAAAAAATTTTAGATGTTTGGGCTCTATTTAAAATTTATTTAGATTATTTTTATAATGCTTATTTTGTAATATTTTAAAGTTACATACTTTAAATTTAATTACTTTTCCTATGTTTCAAATAGTCGACTATGAAAACTTATAAAGTATAAACGATGACTAAAATTTTAATGAAAATCGAAAAACCTAAATAAAAATATAAAAATTACTGATAGTAATAACAATATTTTTATTTCAATAGACATAAATCATATACATGAACAAGTATAATTAATGTCCATGTCTTTTGGGAGGATATTCCATCCCACATGGTGGACTCCAAAGGGTACACTCGTATTGAGATCACCATGTTCCGTGCCGGGATGGAGGAAAATTACCAAGAGAGGGCTGATCCTCAGGTACTGGAATTTCAACCTTTTCCTTATCCACCTATGTGTTAGTGAGAGGAGCAGTAAAACAAATCTTGTATTGTGCTCCCAATCCTTCTCCAACTAGGGTAGTAGAAGGAACTATCATCATCACAGTGGGGAACCAAGCTTGTGATGGATCTGAACCCCAATCCTGTAATGGATCGAGACCCCAAACCTACAATTGATTTGGACCCAAAGCTGGAGAGAACTATGGATATCCTGTTATGAAAGGTGGATCCCATGTCTCCTGATGCACATCCATAATAAAATGAGGCTATACTACTAGAGGTCCAACCTCTGCCTATAGAATAGGTGAGGGCGCACATGTAGGGTGATGCAATCTACATTGTCTTTATCATGGATCCTTAAAATCAATAGCTGTTGGAGGATGTTATTGAGTGGGAACCTCCACTTCTGGGAAGGTAACCTCCACTCTCTAGGTTGGAATCTCGAAGATACTCACTTGAATCACATGATAAGATGACCTCAGCTCTAGTACTGCATCATGGACCGCTACTCGGATAAGAACCACTAACTCATCTATATAACTCACGAGAATAATATGCTCTGAGGGAATATGTTTTAAATATTTTCAAAAAGAATTCGAAAACTGTTCAATAAACAATATAGTGTACATTTAATGACTTTACACATTATGAATCTCTCTTCCGTGTTGGGTAAGATACAGTATAGGCTTCTGCCTACACCATGGCTCATATTTAGTAGGGTTTGAAAGATTGATTTTCATCATAGGTACACCCTGGATACAAAACTCTACATATCTACCCAAAAGGTCATGATAGTCAAAATGTACTCGGTAGGAGTCCAAATCATACATTTATGTCAACTTCACGCGATGAATCCACTTTGTGTGTTTCAGCTATAACGGAAACAACTGAACACAACCAAACTGTCACGTGAATCTGTTAGGATGCTTCCACTTATTAATATGGGAGTGAATGAGAGGCAGTATTGCCATGGAATCATGAAGTCTAGCAGTACAATATCTTGGAAACTGGTCCAGTATATCCCAATAAGAAATCCATGTAATCCAAAATGACATGTGACATTTTTCAAAAAGATCCTTAATAAAAACCAAAATTATTTTTTTTATTGAATTTTTTATATAGTGATAAACTGTACATACATACCTGGTCGGGTAAGAGATTGTCCAACATGAGGCGGTATGCACCCCAATGGTGTGTTGAAACTGTGATGAATCTATGTCTATGATTCCACCTGTAAAATAAAATATTAAAAGTTATAAATAATAAGAAATTAAATTCAATAACCCATAAAAACATCATAAAACAATAGAGATGATTGATCGTACCAACAACCACATGGAGTAGCATGCAACACCTCTATCGATATTGGTGGACCAGTAATCCCATGAAATAATGAAGGGATGCACTTATATGCCCACATCTGAAGAAGGATGACACATCCCCAATGATATTTGTGGTATCTGTGGAATACTGTACATAGTACATTGTATGTGTATTTCAATCCATCCAATCCCCATCTATACATTCTGACCTGATCAAAGTCCTCTTTTCGGCATAGATACATCATGTGCACATGCATCCCTGAGTGATCATCACACATGGTCCCTCTAATAAGCCGTAATATATATGCATGGGAATAACACATGATATTACGGTCATCATCATCATCATCGGTTATATGTTGAAACTGTCCAAACTACTAATCTAGAAATGTCATAGATATTGAACCACCATCTATAGCCATACAGTCAACCAATATGTTGATGCCAAACTATCACTAAATAATGTCAGGACATGATGCATATATGGGCCCAATAACGGCTTCCCACTATATAGGAAGGCTGAGAAGCACTTCCAAATCCTCGAGGGTGATGGTCATATCTTCCTCAGCAAGTGCAATGTTTGTGTCTCTGGTCTCCACCTCTCCATGTGGGAAGCAAGAAAGTGATGGTAAACAAATGTAAAATCTGATAAAACAATGTCGTAGAAGCCAACATGGCATAGGTATGGTATAATAGAAGGTGGAGTTAGCCTGTGATGAAAATAGTGTGCTCAATGTACCCTGATCATTCGAACATCGCTATCATCTAGCATTACCGTGGAAACATGCCTAGCATACTGAGTGAGTAGTATGGTATCATCCATCTTTATGTCAAAAAATGAAATGATTCATATGTGTAAAATGTAAGTATAAATTTATGGTCATTAGAATGTTAAGACTTGTATAATTTAAGATATGAGATGTTTATTTGCATTGTTTTAGGAAGTTATTCCTTATCAAAAGAAAAGGGAATGTCTTCATGTTTTTCAAAGAATATTACTAATTTTTTTGAGATATGTTTTGTCCTATAAAAGGGTGTTTTGTAAGATATGGTATTATATACTTACATATATACACATTTGTCTTAGTTACCTAGAAGTTTACTGAAAAATGGTGTTCTTTGTAATTTAGGTGTGATTTACAACATGATGGTATGTTTCATGATTATTTCCTCACATGTTTTCTTTATGATTTATCCATGGAAATATTAATTTTGCATTAATATCACCTCAAATGCGCTAGTCATATTCCTTTTAATGTGAATATGAAAGGATTATTTTTATTTTATAGTAAAACTATTTGGAAATGATATACAATTCTAAAAAATGAGTAATCTTATAATAATCCTATATAATTAACAACATTAAAAGATCACATAAGAGACAATACATCATTTTGGCAGGGAGGGTGAAATCAATCCAACAATTTCAGGGCATCATTTCTAGTTATGACCATCATGATGGAATATGGTGCATCACAAAAATTTCCCTTGTTCTTGAGGCCAGTCCATCTCATTTTTCATCCTACTGGGTTTCGGTCTCACTCATTTATGAAAAATGTTGATGTCAGGTATCATTATCGGCCGGCCTTCGGGCATTGGAAAATATCAAAACTCCCCAATAGACATACATAGTGTAGCATAATAATTAGAAATGGTGTCTTTGTAGTACGATGGATTAACATATGCTTCCCATGATATATTTACATATACACATGTCTTGATGGTGTGTGTTTATAGAAACCATAAGGTCTGGAAGTTTCCACATTGGCATTGCCTCGCTTCAAATAATACTATAATTTTTTCACTATTGCTATTTGTGATGGGGTAAGAATTATCTTAAACATTAAATCAAGTGTATTATTAGTATAAAAGGAAAAAGTGATAACCAGAAGCTTCCTCAATGTTCTTATCAATCTCTCATTGAGTGTTCTTTTTGTATATTAGCCCCTGCTGAATCCTGTTCAAGGCTAGTTTATATTTATTAAATAAGTACTTCATGCACTGATAAAATGTCTCCTTAACTAGGGCTGTTATAGGTATCTTGTAATGCCCCTTTCAGACACCATTTATGCACTCCATATTGTTTTTGGTCATGTGTCCATACCTTTCCCCCATCATATTCCAATGTCAATTTATCTTTAGAAATCCACATCATATAATCAAAAACATCTTGACTAGATTTCAAGATTTGCTTGAAACATTCTTCATAACACCATTGATCTAGATCATATGCTTCACAGAAGTGATTATATTTCACATAAATTGATTTTATCTTCACATTGAAATGGTATCAAATAACATGGAAATTACATAACTATCCTCCCAATTTCCTTCTTCATATGTTTGTTATGTAATTTGTTTTCTCACATTGCTAGAAATCTATCTAAGGTAGTATAGATGATGTGTATTTGGGGGTTTTCATGTATCAGGGTGCACATTGATTTCCTCATTGATTGTCCAATTCCAATTAGATATCAAACAGACACCCCAAATATGGGGGAAATGGTTTTTGATACATGAAAAAAACCAACTCGATGATTTTTTGTTTTCCCTCTCCACAATGGAAAAGGAAAACAGAAGAGGGGAAAAATTTCCATCTTAGGTTGCTGCAATCAATAATATGCCCCTATATTTTACGTATAGAAATGTTGCATCAATCTATACGAAATATTTTCTAAAACGAAATGCAGCGGTAGAGTGGAGGAATTCTATGAACAACCGATGATATTGAACATGAAATGGATCAAGTCAGTTATCCTGAGACACATGTTAATTCATATGACTAAGTAAGAAAACTTGTTTGTTGTGTCTCTGTATGGATAGAAATTGTGGAAACAGACGATACGAGTCATCCCAATCACCCTAGACCTCCACAATTTTCTTTTGTTTCACCTTATATGCCTTATTATAGGATATATTATAACAAAATTTTTGTTGTATAATCTTTTGGAAAAGGGATATAAGAAAATCATGGCATGTTATAATCATCTCTATGACAATGGATGACCAAAATTCAGCATCCAATGAGGTATGATCTTGTGTCAGGCTTGGAGGAATGCAAGTATGAGCTGCCTCAATCCTTGAGATTCTCCAACCTCCAAATACAATTTCTGGAATCTCTATTAAACAGAATCTATAGTCATCCTCAAAGTTCTCACACTGTATGATATATTTATTACTACCTTTTTCTAGAACTATATATCTGCAGTGTCTCTCAATGTGAAATCTTTTTAGCGTACTTTTTAATGCATCTTCACTAGGAAAATTCCTTTCAACATATAAGGTTTTTTCTAGCCCGCTAAACCTATCTGATAGAACTCTTAGAAACTCAGTTGTTGGTGTGAGAATATTATAGTCAAATTTAGGCACATGTTTCATTACTTCCACCTAGATGAAAAAAGTGGTGGATGCTTTTCTTGTCGATCAAGGCTATTGCACGAATAATGCAACTCAAGAAACTTCCTCCCTAACTTCCTTGAATCCCACCTCATTAGTAGTGTTGTCACCATCCATTACATAAATATGAAAATCATTATCAGAATTTGAATTTAAAATTATATCTAGGATATCATCATTTTTTTCCTCCTCTAAATCATTTTGAATAGGATCAATTTCATGGGAAGGATCATCTTCAACTACTCTTGTAAGTATATATCTTCATAAATTTGGATGTTGTTGTTGTACAGAAGAAACATCAACATATGACTCCATCATGGTACAATATTACCATTAAGAAGATAAACTTTTTGCATGGAACCACTGTGCATCAACAACTGATGGACAAGCTAGTTTCAACAGTGTAGTTAGTAATTGAAAATGTCTGTCGCTCATAGACTTGATCTCTTGATCATGTCATAGGTTTATGGAACCAAAAATTTTATCTTTAAGTTTACATAATATTACATAATCATTTTTACTAACCACTATTGTTGGTTGTGTACTATAAGAATCCCCTTACTCAGTTTGAATAACCTCTCTATAGCAATACACATAGGTAAACTTGACTCTCTTCATCAATAATGTGTTTTGATCAATATTTTAATAGTGTAACAAATATTTAAATTGATGGTTGACCATATAATATATATTATACTGAAATTTTAGGAAATATTTATATACCCTAAAATATGATACTACTGTTTTGTTGTATAAAATATTATTATAATATAAGTCACATAATGTTTTAAAAAGTGAGGTAAAAAGATAAGATCACCAAATTAATTTAATTGTCATTGATAAAATGAAAATTATGATCATATAGTGTGAAATGGATAAGAAAAAAACATTAAATAACACATGAATATATTAAAAAATATAATAAATACCTTGAAATTTTCAATTAAACATGGTTTGGATGAGATGATCATGACATCTGAAGTGAGGTCAAATCCAGCTTATTTTTATTTGGATTCTTAATAATATATTCAATTAATATGTAAATTACTTTGGAATTTTAAAAATCCTTCCACCTTCTAATAATATATATGATATGTTATTAGAATTTCAGAATATTTTCCAAATTCCAAGGTTATCTACATATCCTTCGAAGATTTTATTAAGCTACCAAATAGAAATAATCTTGATGTTACCTCACTTCCAATGTCATACTGATCTATTCCAAACCATGTTTAATTGAAAAATGTCATGGTATTTCTTGTATGGTGTAAAACATTAATGGGTCATTTAATGTGTTTTTTCTTATCCATTTCTTTTTATATGATCATAATTTTCATTTTATAAATGATAATTAAATTGATTTGGTGTTCTATTGTTTTTACCATACTTGTCAAAACATTATAAGAGTACTGTTGACAATAAGGGTTGACTATATAATTTTGATGATTCTAAAATTTTAGAACATATTCTTCTATCCTAAACTATGATACTAATGTTTTTAGTACAGTTTTTAATCATCCTAAAGGTATTTTAGTAGTTTATAAAGAAAATTTGTACTATCTAAAGAATATATACCGAGAGTTTCAAACCAAGAGGTAGCAAGGCCCATTGTCGTGTACTTTGTTAACCTGATTCAAGCCCAAAATAGCTTGTTGGAGTTTTTTACTTTGAGATACATCTGTTCTATAGCCACATCCTTTTTTTTATCCGGATAGAGATTTTATTTCATATATAACCACATAATCTAAATGCTACTAAAATTTTAGAATGTTTTCTTATATCCTATAATATGACACTAATCATTAATTAACCATTAGTTAATCATTAGTTAACCATAAGTTCACCATTATATAACAATTTGTTTAACATCCATTAAACATTTCTTAACCATTTGTTAAATATTTTTTAATCATACCTTAATCATTCATTAATCATCCCTTAATCAACCATTAATCATCCCTTAATCACCCTTTAATCAACATTTAATCATCCCTTAATAATTATTTAATCATCCCTCAATCATTATTTATTCATTAAAAAATAAATAGTTGATCATTGCATATATATTTATTCCTTAATTGAATCATTAATCCTCACATAAAAATAATTTAATCCACACTTAATAAACCTTAAACCATTACATAATCATAACTTAATAATAATTTATTCTATAATGAATCATTATTAATGATAACTGCTATTTACAATCTATATATATATATCAAAACTACTTAATAAAAAACATATTTTAAACTAACGTAAAATAATTCAGTTACAAAACAAATGAGAATTAAATTAAATAAGAAAAAATACCACTAAATGATGTTTCACAAAAATGCAGACTTCTTTTAGGCCACTGTATCCCCCACGAATAGTGATTTTTTTAGAGAAAGAGCTAAAAATGTCAAGGGAGGGGTGGATTTTAAATTGAGGGGGATATGGGTGGATTTTAAATGGAGGAGGATGGGGGAGGCTACTGTTAATAAGGATTTAAGTAAATGGCATATAGGGGTGGTGTGCCTTTCACTTATAATGTAGGCGAAAGGTACATGAACTTCTGCCACATTTCCATTTTTCTTTAGGTGAAGCCTCCCAACCACCTTTTCCACATCACCAATCCACATCAAGGTGGCTGGGAGGGGAAGGGTGCGCCCCAGATGCATTTAATTTCAAATTTATTTTAAAAAATAAACCTGGATTCATATAATTTTTTTTAATGAAACACATTAAACAACTCATGGAAACCCAAGTAGTGTGCCTACTGTTTCCATAACAGAGCACCATCAACCTCATTCTATGCCTGAACAAGCTCCACAGCCGCAAAGACCTATAGATATCCTTCATTAACATCTACTTCAACCAATGTCACATCCTACGCTTCCATGGACCTCTCACCCATGATGACCTTCCCAACATCCACTCCTTTCACTATGGCTTAACCATCTTCCAACCTCACGCTAGCCAGTCCATCCCCGATCTTCTGGAAACCATCAAACAGAACATTCTCGGTCCATTCATTTGCCTAATGAATTCCATCAAAGGATATTTTCTACCACCGCCTTGCATAATGACTGATATCTTCCTACCATCCACACTATCGGGGAGCAGGTCAAGATACTCATCACCTTCCTCAACATACTCAATGCCTCCATGATAATTAGATTAAATAATTTTTGATTTACCATGGAATGGGCATATTCCCCAAAGAATGTCAAGGAATTAAATGATTATACAGTGTTTTTTAAAAAATAACCCATTCTTAATGATTAATTTTAACAAAACTTATTGTGAGTTCACATGGATTATTAATATTACTGGTGATTTGGATTATACCCCACTGTATCCTATTGGAGAGACGTAGTGGCACTCCGATGGGGTGAATGGGGGATGCATAGTGGCTATAATGACATTGGGTGATGCATGTCAACTTCCAAAAAACCTTATTTATGCAATATCATCTTTTAACACCGCTAAAAAACAACTAATAATGGGGTATCTTTATCCGCATTTGAAAAAAGTACTGTTAGAACGCCTTTTAATAGTTCAAAAAATACACTGATAAAAGTACCATTTTGTCATATCTTTTCTTAGTGCTAATAAAAGGTATAATTTGTAAATAAATTATTTACAATTAAAAATAATTTATTAATATATTAATATATTAATATATTAATATTGATATAAATATAATATATTTTGTTAAATATTATTTACATAAGGATTAATATGCATTTTCAATTAATATATAATAAATTTAGAAAAAAATGGAATATCAAATAATTAAAAAACAATAGTAATTAATAATTTTCTAATTATTATTGATTAATAGTCATTTAATAACAATTTAATGATATAGAAAATTGAAAAAACAATAATCACTTTAAAATAATTTGAAAATGTGACTCAAATTTGAAACGACAATAAATTCGGAATCAGGTGTCTATTTGTGATATACCACATATCTAATTAAATCCTGAAACAAGATCTATGAACTGGTGATAAGGTGGATTCTTATTCAAATTTCTAAGGTAAAAGAAGTCTAAAAAGGCCACCAAAACTGAGTTTTTAGACGGGGTATCCCAAATTTTTAACAATCAATGGACTTTCAGCCTTGTTTAATGGTGTATTTTTCTATTTTCAATGGGGAATGAATATATTACCATGGATTACAATCATATTGATATTATGGTTTTTGAAATTATATCATTTTTTATAATGTAGCTTTATTTTAATCAAATATATTAAAATATATAATTTTTTATATATTCACACTTAAAAATTTATATATATATATATCTGTAAAAATATTTACATGTAAAGTATCTTTATAAATATATAAAACTTATCTAAAAATAATAATAATATTCTTTTTATTTAAAATAAATTTTTTGAATATTTATAATCATATGAAAGTAATGTATATTGTGTTTATATATATAAATATGTTTTTGTGTGTATTGAAAAAAATATTGATCTATAAAATTATATATATATATATATATATATGTATTAATATATAATATATGTAAATAAATAGAAATATGTATAATTATATTTCTAAATAAACACACATATATAAATATATGTATGTATGTATGTTTCTATTTATAAACACACACAGGAAAAAATATTTCAAATATGTATTTAAATATATATATGTATAAAAAATGTAACAATACATATAAATATATATATATATATATATATATATATATATAAAATAAAACAAAAAAAATAAAGGGGAGTGGAAGTGGTGCAGGCATATGCAGAGGAGGGCTCAGGTTTGAAACCTCGAAAAGGATGGGGATGAGGGGGGGGGGGGTGAGAAGGTGCTTAGTGATCTTAAATGGATGAGGGAGGCTACCACTCTTAGGGGTGATGGGGTGAGGCAATAAGAGTACTATTATAAGGGGGTAGATTACTGGTAAAAGGGGAAGAAGGTGGTGGACCACCTTTCGATTTGTAGAAAAAAAATTCTTTTTAAAATCTTATTTTTTTTACCATTATGAACTCTTTTTTAGCAATGTTAAAAGAGGCATTTATCAGAGATTTTATTAACATTGATAAAAGGACACCATTTTAATTTTTCTAATGACAACAATAATTTTTACCACTATTAAATCCCTTTTTGCATGGTATTAAAGGTAAGATCTGTAGTAGTGGTCCAGGATGGGGGTAGTTGGGGCAATGACTACTTGGATTCCAAAGACGTAGCATGGATAGAAGAAGGCAGGGCATGTAACAGGCTAACCGGTGTGTTTATAGGAACACGACCTTTGATCTATGGTTGTTGTGGGACTTTGGTCCATATCATGGGGTTTTATGTGCCTTCTATTAAAGGGGTCCTACAATCCTATATATATTATAGATTACGGGCTAGATGGGTGGGTAATCCTATGGGGGATATAACCCGCTCTTCTGACCTAAGGGTGTGAAATGTGAATGTGCGATTTCATTGTAATTGTACCTCTAATGTCTAATATATTATGATAACGATTATGATGATGATGATGATCATCATCATCATCATTATTATGATCATTATCATGATCATTATTATGATCATTATCATGATCATTATTATGATCATTATCATGATCATTATTATGATCATTATCATGATCATTATTATGATCATTATCATGATCATTATTATGATCATTATCATGATCATTATTATGATCATTATTATGATAATTGTTATTATCATTATTATTATCATTATTATTATCATTATTATGATCATTATTATTATCATAAGGGATGGTTGAATGGGATAGGATAACACTCGTGATTGATAGTGATCAATTCAGTAATGGTCACCCAAGGAGCTTGAACCTATTCACATACGACTCCAACACCCATATCAAGCATAATGGGTTTAAGATACCCAAGGATAAAGTTAGGGAATCATCAATCAGACTTTTTTCTGTCTTTGGCTTGTTTGGATGCTCTTTTTCCTGTCTCACAGATAGGGATTCACAATGAATAATTAGGAAATGTAATACCACCCATGTCTTAGATTTGAACAGAGCTATGTATGAGAGTATAGAGATCTGAAGATTCCCTTTATTGCCCATATCACTTTTTCAAAAGGTATGAAACCTTGGATAGTATCTAACTCAGTTTTCCAATTCTCCTCAATTTGAGGATTTTCAGATGTTCTGTGTGTTTCACTAAGTTGGGTTTTCACTCATGTCCTTTTCCCTTTCATGGAATTAGAAAGAAGTACCTTGAGCTCGGGCTCAACCAAATCGAGGATGAAAACTCTATTAATTAATAATTGGAGTTTTAATTTTAATATGTATGACTTTAAGAAAATGTTTTCTCAGGTCGGAGTAAAAATTTATGGCTTAAATTAGGTCCTTTGGCACCAATGAATCTTGTATGACATTGATTTTGAATTTAGCATCCCAATTTGGATGGAAAATGTTACTAAAATGGTTATCTTCAGACATTATACTCAGACATTAGTAGAAATGGATTTATGTTCTATAGTTATTGATAGAGGTGTTCTTTTTATGACTGAAGATGAGGTTTTACTGTACATTTTTTATAGTAAGACCCCACCATTCATTTAGTATTGTGGTATAAATGGGAACTCAAAATCTGGTTTCATGGTAGATCTTATCTATTCCAATTTTCATATTAATGGGCCTGATATTCCTCATTGACTAAGATAGAAAACTAATAATACTATCCGATGCTCTGAGGTGTATTCAAATGTCAAAGCTAAAACTCTTATTACTACTCCTATAAAGATGTATAATAACATTAATATTAATGTTCCTTTGCAAGAAGAGTCAAAAACTGATTCATAAATTTAGTGGGGTACTTGTGCTGAGAGTTCTAATCCTAAGACTTCTTCCCTCCATCTGGTTGAAGAATGGATGGAGGAACTTCCTAATCCCATATTGAATTGGTTTGACCCAGTTGATGAGTATCACTTTCCAATTTATGGTTTTCCTTTAAAGGATCATTTTATAAATTACTCGTGGATGGACTTCCTATGGAAGATTATAATGACTTTTGGGCTTACAAGTAACTCTCAGCTCCGGGTAATGTAGATTTTAACATGTGGTAATAAGATAAGATGATTTTTGAAAAAGGTTGAAAAGGGAAATTGATAATTGGAGGTTCCAACTCAGTGAAAATGACACTCAAGAGGTCCTCTCCTCCACTTGAACTGAATCAAGATATAAAATATATGTTTTCACATGAAAAATGAAAACATAAGATGTCAATACTCCATTTTCAATCAACTGCCTCTCAATAAATGAGGGGTCTTCAGACACAAATTTGATTCATCATGACTCAATTTTTTTTTCTTCCCCTTCCCTTGAAAATAAAGTGGATAATTCAACAAGTTTAGGGGGATGTGAAGAATTTATAATGGTTTTATATGTTTGTGGATAGTCTGTGGATACTTGTAAGCTACGAGAGGAAAAGGTTGATTCTCATGGAAGGGAGGATATGGCTCCTCCTCTTGTTCTTAAAGAGTTGATCTTTATGTTTTGATTTCTTCAAAGTATATTTCAAGGTGTTATATTACCCAATAAGTAGTAAGAAGGTCCTCATTTTTCTGTCCCCAGTTCCTCAAAAATTCTTTTTGGTTCCAGGTTTCTTCCAGAGGCCCCTCATGGAAGGGAATTGATTCCATCCATCAATGGAACTCCCCAGGCATAATGGATGATTGATAATAAATTGCCTAGGACAAGTGCTAGTGCTTCTAGTAGCAATCAAAATGTGGGAATTGATTTATTCTATAGTGAAACAAAGGCTTTGTGGGGACATTGTTTGGTCTCAGAGACTTCTCAACACTGGTAATTTTTTAATTCAGCAGCCACATCAACATTAGCTTCATGGCGGAATTATGGTGATGAAATAGGAGAAAGTGATAATACTTCATTAAGAAAGAATATTTTGGGCTATAGACCTACAACGAGCTCTAATATTTCATAGACTATGAAGTATAAAACATATCTGAGGGTGAGTATTTTTAAATCTTTTTAGTTTATAGCATCCATAATTAGTGTTGAGGATGGAGAAAAAAGTTAAAGTGTATTCAAAGAAGTATAAAAGGTGATAATTGTTGTTGTTGGTCTTCTAGATGGTTGAGGTGGTCAATCATTGCATGTCAAAACATGGAGATGGGGTCAACATCATCTTGGTTGGGGTGGTCATTACTTTTACCAAAACATGAGTACTTGTTCTCTAATTACTCAATTTCATTGGTTTCCTTTTGTATTGATTGTGGAATTTTAATTTTCTGTATATTCCTCCCCTTTACATTGTTTTTTTAATAAAGGGGCGGTCGAGCCTCAACCTTTCCAAAAAAATCATCATCATTATCATCATTATTGTAAATATTAATAATAATAATAGTATTATAATTATTATCATTATCATCATATTATTATTATTTTACTAGATTTTGTTTACTTAAATCATTCAATTATGGTTTTTAATTCACTAAATAAAATGATTTCAATCTAATGGATTTACATTTTCTTAAACCATTGATCATAATTCATATAAATGTGCCTTTGAATTTATAGATTTTGGATATTTATCTATTTCATTTTCTAATTTGTATTTGTATCTATTAATCATCATCTTGAACTTCCAAGATCTTTTACAGTTCAATAATTCTCAATTCATCTTTGTCGTGGAATATAAAAAGCCTTCAATAAATCCACCATAGTGATTTTCAACAGTGTGGGTAATTTTTGGCCAGAGGAATTAGATGTTCTTGCATCTAAACATCTTTGTGTGTATTCAAGTGGACTAATTCATTTTCCTCTAAAACAAATTCACAAATAAGTGAAATCAACTCCATTGGATTGAATTTATGGAAACAAGAAGAAGTCTTTTTCTTGGGGATTGATTCCAATGA
Organism: Viscum album; assembly: GCA_963277665.1. Lineage (NCBI taxonomy): Eukaryota > Viridiplantae > Streptophyta > Magnoliopsida > Santalales > Viscaceae > Viscum > Viscum album. The sequence continues at coordinate 322,906,712 of OY728153.1, read as the reverse complement.
TCCATGCTCTATAATTTATGAGAATTCCCGTTGTTTAGTAAAAATGAAACCCATGAAACTATCATAAATTTCTTGTTGTCTTGTTAGTTGTAACCAAAAAATATTCGGGGTGCTTATAATAGAGTTGTTCATAGATTGGAAAATATTATATATGTTATTAATTGAATTGAGGATTCAAATAAAAAAGAAAGGATTCATTGAATACTAGTTCACTTAAGAAGGGTTCCTCGATCATATATCAATTATAGTATCCTTAACGCATTGTGGTTGGAATTCAGTTTTTTGGAGGGTGAGCAGTGGAGTTCCAATGATATGTATTTCCTTCATTTTAGATCAAATAATAAATTGTAGTTTTTTTTCAAAAAGTGCAATACTGGAATTCCAATGGATAATGACAAAAAGAGAGAAAGTGTGATCAAGGTATTGATTATGTTTAGGTTAGAAGAGGAAGGGATATAGATGAAGGAGAGGGTGATGAAACAAAAAAATTATCCCATGATGTTGCTTCTCCAAACAGTCTATCTTCCACAAATACAAGGTGTCTAATAAATGAAATAATCTTTAATTTTTAATTAAATTATTACATCAAATCTCACACCAATCCTAATATTCCATATGATAATGTTGATTTCAAGGAGGATATGTCAATAATTATATTCAACTCAATTTATCTTATGAATTTTTTATCTTTGATCATTATTTTAATAAATGAAAATGATTAATCAAAGTGATCTTATTTTGCAAATATTTCATGTTCAATTTAATTTTACCTTTTCCATTGGAAATTTATGGATGTATGTTAACACGTTATCATAATAATTATAAATAAATAAATATAATAATAACCATATTTATTTTGTAGCTAATTTTTTCAAATAATATTTTATTTAGAAATTTTAAAATATATAGGTTTAAATAATTTTATGACTCAATATCCGAGGAGTTTCATTGGTGAATCATTTTGAAACACCAAGTTTTTTATTATTAAATCTATGAATTTAATTTTCACTTATATATTTTATGTTAAAATATCATATTTAATTAATAATAATAATAACAGTTGAAGATTACAGTGGCCCTAACACACATGACAGAAAATAATAAGTGAATGAGGAGTATAAACTATATCAATACAAATTTTATCATTAAAAATAAAACTTTTAAAAACATATGTATGTTTATTTTATAATAAATAATAATAAATATAATTATTAGTAATTTATTAAATATAGATGGTAATAAATAAATATATTAATTTACTAATATGACAACCCTGCTTTCTATTACAACTTAAACATGCTTTATTACATATAACTTCACTTGAAACAACAAAGAAGATCGAGAGGTTTAGTGTCTTTGGGGATTAGGATCATTACATAAAAACTTTAAACTTGAAATACAACATCTTTATGGAAAACTTCCTTTACATGACAACTACATTCCTTCGTACTTAGCATTGCATGGGATAACCTGAGGACATGCATAAGAAAAGGGTGAGCTATAAAGCCCAGTAAGGGAGTACACAATGAATAACATGAGGAGTTCAATACATGTTAGGAAATAAGAATATCAATAGATAATAAGAGTAACATGAACATAAAGGCATGATAAAGCATGATAATCATAACATGGAAATGTGGCAACAACACTTAACATTGAATTAGCATGAGCCAAGGCTCATTGCACATGGAGCATGAGTAAACCCTCATTGCAATTGAAGCACGAGTAAACCCTAATTGCACTTTAATTATCATGATTCAACACTCATTGCACATGACATATCATGATACTATACTTTACCCAATGCATTGGAGCGCTATAAGGGCGCACCCTTCTTAAACATTTCATTTTAGGCATAAGTGTGCCACATGGATCATAAAACATGGATTCATAAAACATAATCATTTATTACACGATAAAGGAATGTGGAATTAATACATGAATCTTTACAATCAATATGTAAATGTGAATAAAGGTGAATACCCTTGATGGATAAATGGGCATGGTATTCACTACACAATGACATTGGCTTAGAAAATCGGTGTGATTTCAGCAGTGTAACAGCATGACATAAGAATTCATAAAAAACGTTAATGAGAGAGAAAGGGGTTCCTCATCATATTTAAATGTAATAGACAGTAAGGAGGTCATATAGATACACGTCCCAACAATTGAAAAGTAATTTAGATTCATGATGAAAAAGTATTGCTTGAATGTAAAAGAAGAGAGAGAAGTTCCTTTCGGAATTTCTGCATAGTAACGGGTGTACATGGGAGACATTTAATGAGAGAGAAATGGTTCTCCCATCATTCAAACAATAATAGGGCAGTATGGGGGAGGTTTGAAACCATACCCCAACATTCATAATTGAAATTAAAAGGGCAATACAACTTAAAGAAAATTGACAAAAATGAGAAAGGAAGAAAAAACCCTTACTTGGAATTGTGCTTCCAAAGGCTAGAGAGAGGCTTGTGAGAGGCTTATTGGGAGCTTGGGGCACCATTAGAGGATTCTAGAGAGAGTAGGGCAGAGTTTGGATGAACTCCAAGGGCTTTGAGTGAGGAGGAAGTGGGAGCTTGGGTGGGTTTATATAGGAAAGGTGATGGAATTCTTTATTATTTAGGTTTGGGACCCCTTATATTAAAATAATCCAAACCACAAACCATCCCATAGTACTTTCCCATGGTTTCTGGAAAAGGAAAGAGGAAAAAAATATTTTACAAGGCCAAGGTCCGAACTTATTAAAAAATTAGGGTTGCTTATGTGGAGGTGAGTCACACTCCCATGGAAATTAATTTAAAAGGGCAAAGTGTTGAATAAGTCTTGAGGGCTCCATTAATGCTTTGAAAAGTAAGTCAAACAAACCCAAAAACTCATTATTTTAATGATAAAACACATATTTTCCGAACATAAGGATTATGGTATTTTATTACATCACCATTGGGTCATTATGATGTCATAAAACACATTATATATTTAAATGGTATTTAATTTTTACCCAAAAATTTGAATGTCTCAGAAAATTATGAAAAATTCACCGTTCGATAATTTCGACATCCTGATTCCAAAAATAATATTTATTTTATCTAAATAATTTTCTAAATATGTAAATTTTCACTTTTAAAATAAAAACCGACATTTATAAAAAATTCACGGGTTTTGACAGAAATGGCTTTCAAACCTTAATAAAAAATTTAATTGCATTCATAAAATTCTAAGATCATTTATATTTAATAAAAATTAATTTAATATTAATAATAATATTTTATTAAAATATTATTTAATTCAAAAATCCTTTAATTTAATAAAATATAATTCTTAATTAAATAATAACTAAAAACACCATTTGTACTTTAAAAACTAATTACAATGTAACAAAAATTATGTACATGAACATGGTGCTACTTATTTGTTACATAACCCCTTAAAATAGCCGCATAATACCTAAGGGTAAGGTGTGCGATGGTGACAAACTCTTGGGGCGGCTCAGATAACATCGCTCGAGTGGTAATCTCTATCAACTTCCAATTTTCCCGTTGACGGTCCCGTTCCAGCTTGACATAATGAAGCTCAGCTTGGGCTTGGTCAAGGGAGAAGCCCAAAGACGCCACCTCTTTTCCGAGCTCCGAAAAATGGGCTTCGTAAGGGGCAATTCTACTGGATGAGGCCATCGCTTCTTTTGTCTGAGTAGAAATGGGTTCGTTAAAGCCTTATATTTAGACTACTCAGATGATCACAGTTCAACGACTATAAAAGTAACGGTCACAAATCTTAATGTAAAACTAAAGAAGATGGCATATTATAAAAACATTTTTCATAAAGAAACATTTAACCGGATCAAGAGGGATTTTCCATTAATGAAACTTTGGGTCGTTACAATATTCCCCCCTTTAGAAATTTCACCCTCGAAATTTTCCTTTTCCCACACTAAAACAAATGTGGGTAACTCAGCTTCATCATATCCTCCGACTCCCAAGTTTCTTCTTCAAACTTGTGGTTTCTCCACAACACCTTGATCAGGGGCATTGTCTTATTTCGTAGAACTTTTTCTCTACGATCTAAGATCTTCACTGGTTGCTCCTCATAAGAAAGATCATATTCCAATTGTACCACCTCGGAAGAGAGTACATTTGAAGGGTCCGATATGTACTTCCTTAAGAGGGATACATGAAAGACATCATGCACCTTGGCCATAGTAGGTGGAAGTGCTAGTCGATAGGCCACAACCCCAACACAATCAAGAATCTAGAAGGGGCCGATGTACCTTGGAATTAACTTCCCTTTCTTTCCAAACATCATGACCTTATTCCACAGAGATATGAGTAAAAACACCATGTATCTGACTTTAAACTCAAGGACTCGTCGACGATTATCTGCATAACCCTTCTGTCAACTTTGGGATGCCTTGATATGCTGCCGAATGGTTTTCACCTTCTCTACCATTTCTTCGACCATTTCTGGTCCAAGCAGCTTACGTTCACCGACCTCATCCCAACATGCCGGTGTTCTACACCTTTTCCCATACAGGGCTTCATATGGTCCCATTTGGATTCTCGAGTGGAAACTATTATTATAAGAGAACTCAAACAGAGGTAGATGATGATCCCATACTCCTTTAAAGTCCATTGAGCACGCTCCCAACATATCCTCAAGTGTTTGGATAGTCCGCTCGGATTGGCCATCTGTTTGAGGATGTTAGGCCGTACTAAAGTTCAGTTCAGTATTCAGAGCTTATTGAAGACTCTTCCAAAACATAGAGGTGAATCTTGGATCTCGGTCAGAAACAATAGATAGTGGTACTCCCTGAAACCGTACCACATCCCTGATATATATCCGTGCCAGTTGATCCAAAGAGAAATCCTCTCGAATAGCAATGAAGAGTGTAGTCTTTGTAAGACAATCCACAACAACCCAGATTGCATTATTACCTTTGGATGTCCTTGGAAGTTCAGTGAAAAAGTCCATGGTGATGTTCTCCCATTTCCATTCTGGTATGGGAAATGGTTGCATCGTCCCCTTATACTTCTGCCTCTCTGCCTTCACTTGCTGACACACCAGGCACTTTGATGTATATTCAGCGATCTCCTTCTTCATATTATCCCACCAAAAGTTTTCTCGGAGATATCGATACATCTTTGTGATCCCTGGGTGAATAGAGAAATTTTAACTATGTGCATCATCCAAAAGTTCCTTCTTCAGCTCCGAACATGATGGAACACATAGTCTTTTCCCAAACCGCACAATTCCTTCTTCATTAACATTAAACTCTGAGGATTTTCCCTTTTTGATAGCTTCCACTTTTTCTTGGATTCTTGCATCATCCTTTTGAGCATCCATTAACCTTTCCAAAAGAGATGGTTGAGCAATAATTTGTGAAAGGATTGATGATGTTCCCTTCTTTATGATTCCCACATCCATCTTCATTAAGTCTAAGAAGATTGGATCCTTCTCAACTCTCATCATTGGTAGAATCGCTGGATCCTTTCTACTTAGGGCATCTGCCACCTTGTTCGCTTTCCCAGGGTGGTAATGTATTGAACAGTCATAATCCTTGAAAATCTCTATCCATCTTCTCTGGGGCATATTAATCTCTTTCTGTGTGAATATATATTTAAGACTCTTGTGGTAAGTATATATCTCACATTTCTCTCCATAGAGATAATGCCGCCAGATTTTCAAGGCAAATATCACTGCCACCAACTCCAGATCATGCGTTGGATAGTTTCGCCCATGGATTTTCAACTTCATTAAGGCATAGGATATCACTTTATCATTCTGCATCAGCACACATCCAAAGCCCTTCTTCGAAGCATCACTAAATACCACAAAAAGCTCCCCACATGTGGGTAAAGTGAGCACGGGTGCAGTGATAAGACTCCTTTTCAATTCCTTGAAGTTTTCTTCGCATTCATCCCTCCAAGCACACTTTACTCCCTTTTGAGTTAGCTTGGTAAGAGGTTTGGACAATCGTGAGAAATTTCTCACAAATCGTCGATAATATCCAGCTAACCCCAAGAAGCTACGGATATCAGTTACCGATGTTGGCCTCGGCCATCCCTCAATTGCATCTGTTTTGGAGGGCTCCACAGATATCCCATTGCTTGTGATGATATGGCCCAAGAATGAGACCTCCTTCAACCAGAACTCACACTTTCTGTACTTGGTATAGAGCTTCTCCTTGCGCAAAGTCTCCAATACAGTTCTTAAATTCTCCTCATGGTCCTCCTTGGTTTTGGATTATATTAGAATATCATCTATAAAGACTACCAAAAATTTGTCTAGGTAATCTCTAAAGAATCTATTCATCAAGTCCATAAATATTGTTGGAGCGTTGGTGAGTCTGAAAGGCATTACAATGAATTCATAGTGCCTGTACCTTGTACAAAAAGCAGTCTTGGGGATATCTTCCTTCTTCACCCTTACTTGATAATATCCCGACCGCAAGTCCAGATTGGAGAAGTATTGTGCTCCACGCAGCTGATCAGACAATTCATCGATTCTTGGGAGAGGATACTTGTTCTTTATCGTGATTTTGTTAAGTTCACGATAATCGATGCAAAGCCGCATTGACCCATCCTTCTTCTTGACGAAGAGGACTGGTGCACCCCATGGTGATGCACTTGGGCGTATAAACCCTTTATCCAAATTCTCCTGTAGTTGTTTCTTTAGCTCTTCAAGCTCAACAACAGCCATTATATATGGAGTCATGGATATTGGTAGCACCCCAGGTACAAGTTCAATTGAGAACTCAACATCTCTTCTTGGAGGAAGACCAAGAAGTTCCTCGGGAAATACTTCAGCGAATTCCTTCACAATAGGCATTTCTTCAAGGGTGGTTTCTTCCTTGGACTCAATCATCTGAGCCAGATATGTGTGCTCATAAGGCAGTAATATACATTCTTGAGATGATGTAGCTAAATGAGATTCATCTTCCTCTTGACACTTGTAAATAATCGGGGGTCGATTCTCCATATGGAGTGTGATTTCCCTCTCCCGACAATTTATGTTGGCTCTATATAAGGAATGCCAATCCATGCCAAGAATTGCATCAAATTCCACCAAAGGGAGTATGATGAGGTTCTCTTGGAAATTCTATCCACAGATTATAACATGGGAGGACTTATACTCATGGGATACAATGATTTCCCCATTTTCCATACTCACCGACATCTTTACTTCCATGATTTGTGGTGGTGCAGGGATTGTTCTACTAATCTTTTGAGATATAAAAGAATGCGTAGAACCTGAATCAAAAAGTATGTTCGCTATTCTTGAATGAATAACTAGCGTACCTGTCACCACTTCATTTTCAGGATTCACTTCGGCAGAAGTGACGACAAAAGTTCTTCCTTGCTATCTTGGAGGTTGCTGGTTGCCTCCGATAACCCTTGGATTAGGGCACCAATTTGCAAAATGACCCGGTTCTTTGCATTTGTAGAATTGAACAACGCGTTGAGGAGCGAACGGAGCATTCCTCTCCTCTGTCGCAGCTGCAGGTCCTTCTTGCTGACAGTTAACAGCTAGGTGCCCTTCTCTTCCACACCTGAAGCATTTTCTTGTCCCCCTAAGGCAATTTCCAGGGTGCTTCTTTCCACACTTTTGGAAAGTGGGGTGCTGGAACTTCTTAGCGCCGTTGGATTTATCCATCGGACCACCATCATTGAATTCCACCTTATGCTTCTTGTCCCCATGATACCCCTATGATTCTCTGATCTCCATTTCAACCTTAAGGGCACATCGGAAAATTTCCTCATAGCTGTCGAAGTCACGGATTGCTAATGCTTTCCGCAAGCTAGGCTTCAGCCCACCAAAGAAGTGGTCAACATTGCATTCAGGGGTAACGACAAAGCCGTAAGTGTATTGTGCAATCCTTGTGATGTTTTCCTCATACACTCCCACATATTCTACATCTTTCTACTTGAGGGAAAGGAAGTCCCTTTCCATATTAAGACGGAGGGTGCGCAGAAAATATTTATCGAAAGACATCTTCCATAATTCCTTCCATTCCAAAGCCTCGATCTCCTCCTCAGGCTTCATATTTTTGATCAATGTCCACCATTGATAAGCTTCACCCTCCATATGATAAGCCGCCAGGAGAACCTTCTCTTGTTCATAACATTGAATGATAGATAATATCTTTTCAATGGAGTTGATCCATTGCTCAGTGATCATGGGATCAGATGATCCACTAAAAGTAGGAGGCCTTTGTCTCATGAAGCTCTCGATAGTGACTTGTTCTTTCTTAGGGGGGGTTGAAAGTTCCTATTTACCTGTGTTTCTATTCAAAACTTGAGTTAGATGAGAGAGAAGCGTGACAAAGTTCGCGATTCCCGCTCCCATTGGATTGGGCATCTCATTAGTACAATCATCACACGGATCTTCACAACAGCTGTTAGACCGAGTTCTCCTATTACCGGACATTGGCTGGAATAAAAGGAAAGTTAGGGGTAACACATAAAGGGTAATCCAAAGAAAAAAGTTGATGACTTATAAATAAACTTTAATCTCTTTAACTCATGAGTCTATAGGATTCAATCCAGGATTTTCCTGATCTTCCTTCTAACATATATTCTTAGGGGCATTTTTCCTTTAAAAAGGGTTCATACTAAGATTGTGAATTTATAAAAACATATCCCCTGGGAGTGTCGTAACCAAGAGTGTAGCAAGGCCCGTTGTCGTGAACCAGTTCCCGTTCGAGTCTAGCTCAAAGCGGTGTTTTCGGGTTTTAACCCTAGGATACATCTGTGCCAGAGCCGCCTCTACCTGATCGTATCCAGATAGGGATGTATTTGTTTGATAAACCACTTACTTAGTATTTACCAAAACATAGGGATGTTTTTATTATAATTATTATTGAATCTAAGGCTTTACTAGGGTTTCCTAATCCCAAAAATAACTAAACCTATCCTCTGATACCAACTATGACAACCATGCTTTCTATTACAACATAAACATGCTTTATTACATATAAATTCACTTGATACAACAAAGTATATTGAGAGGTTTAGTGTCTTTGGGGCTTAGGATAATTAAATAAAAACTTTAAACTTGAAATACAAAATCTTTATTGAAAACTTCCTTTACATGACCACTACATTCTTTCGTACTTAGCATTGCATGGGATAACCTGAGGACATGCATAAGAAAAGGGTGAGCTATAAAGCCCAGTAAGGGAGTACACAATGAATAACATGAGGAGTTCAATACATGTTAGGAAATAGGAATATCAATAGAGAATAAGAGTAACATGAACATAAAGTCATGATAAAGCATGATAATCATAACATGGAAATGTGGCAACAACACTTAACATTGAATTAGTATGAGCCAAGGCTCATTGCACATGGAGCATGAGTAAACCCTCATTGCACTTGAATCATGAGTAAAACATCGTTTCAGTTGAATTATCATGAGTCAACACTCATTGCACATGACGTATCATGATACTATACTTTACCGAATGCATTGGAGCGCTATAAGGGCACACCCTTCTTAAACATTTCATTTCATGCATAAGTGTGCAACATGGATCATAAAACATGGATTCATAAAACATAATCATTTATTCCATGATAATGGAATGTGGAATTAATACATGAAACTTTACAATCAATAAGTAAATGTGAATAAAGGTGAATACCCTTGATGGAGAAATGGGCATGGTATTCACTACACAATGACATTGGCTTAGAAAATCGGTGTGATTTCGGCAGCGTAACGGCATGACATAAGAAATTCATAAAAAAAGTTGATGAGAGAGAAAGGGGTTCCTAATAATATTTACATGTAATGTACAGTAAGGAGGTAATATAGATACATGTCCCAAAAATTGAAAAGGAATTTAGATTCATGATGCAAAAGTATTGCTTGAATGTAAAAGAAGAGAGAGAAGTTCCTTTCGGAATTTCGACATAGTAACGGGTGTACATGGGAGGCATTTAATGAGAGAGAAAGGGTTCTCCCATCATTAAAACAATAAGAGGGCAGTATGGGGGAGGTTCGAAACCATACACCAACATTCATAATTGAAATTAAAAGGGCAATACAACTTAAAGAAAATAGACAAAAATGAGAAAGGAAGAAAAAACCCTTACTTGGAAGTGTGCTTCCAAAGGCTAGAGAGTGGATTGTGAGAGGCTTCTTGGGAGCTTGGGGCACCTTGAGAGGATTCTAGAGAGAGTAGGTCATATGTTGGACGAAATTCAAGGGCTTTGAGTGAGGAGGAAATGGGAGCTTGGGTGGGTTTATATAGGAAAGGTGAGGGAATTCTTTATTATTTAGGTTTGGGACCCCTTATATTAAAATAATCCAAACCACAAATCATACCATGGTATTTTCCCATGGTTTCTGGAAAAGGAAAGAGGAAAACAATATTTTACAAGGCCAGGGTCCGAAATTATTAAAAAATTAGGGTTTCTTATGTGGAGGTGAGTCACACTCCCATGGAAATTAATTTAAAAAGGCAAAGTGTTGAATAAGTCTTGAGGGCTCCAGTAATGCTTTGAAAACTAAGTCAAACAAACCCAAAACCTCATTATTTTAATGATAAAACACATATTGGCCAAACATAAGGATCATGGTATTTTATTACATCACCACTGGGTCATTATGATGTCATAAAACACATTATATATTTAAATGGTATTTAGTTTTTACCCAAAAATTTGACTGTCTCAGAAAATTATGAAAAATTCACCGTTGGATAATTTCGACGTCCTAATTCCAAAAATAATATTTATTTTATCTAAATAATTTATTAAATATGTGAATTTTCACTTTTAAAATAAAAACTGACATTTATAAAAAATTCACGGGTTTTGACATAAATGGCTTTCAAACCTTAATAAAAATTTTAATTGCATTCATAAAATTATAAGATCATTTATATTTAATAAAAATTAATTTAATATTAATAATAATATTTCATTAAAATATTATTTAATTAAAAAATCCTTTAATTTAATAAAATATAATTCTTAATTAAATAATAACTAAAAACACCATTTGTACTTTAAAAACTAATTACAATGTAACAAAAATAATGTACATGAACATGGTGCTACTTATTTGTTACATAACCCCTTAGAATAGCCGCATAAGACCTAAGGGTAAGGTGTGCGATGGTGACAGACTCTTGGGGCGACTCGGATAAAATCGCTTCAGTGGTAATCTCTATCCCGTAGACGGTCCCGTTCAATCTTGACATAATGAAGCTCAGCTTGGGCTTGGTCAAGGGCGAAGCCCAAAGACGCCACCTCTTTTCCAAGCTCCGAAAAATGGGCTTCGTAAGGGGAAATTCTACTGGATGAGGCCATCGGTTCCTTTTTCTGAGTAGAAATGGGTTCATTAAAGCCTTATATTTATACTACTCAGATGATCACTGTTCAACCGCTATAAAAGTAACGATCACAAATCATGATGTAAAACTAAAGAAGTTGACATCTTATAAAAACATTTTTCATAAAGAAACATTTAACTGGATCAAGAGGGATTTTCCATTAATGAAACTTTGGGTCGTTACAACTAATGTCCATTTAATAATTAATTTTTTTACAATGATAATAAATAATAAACATCTCTTAAAAACACTGGACATAAATGGAACCCCGATACCCACAACATGGATCACTCTTTATAACATTATAAATATGCCGCGCATTTTTTTCACTCCAAATATTTTTCACAAATAATTATCAAATAATTATTTTATGGTGCCACAATCATGAATATATTTACAATTATTTTTCAAATTATGTATTCCATGGGATGAAGTGAAAAAATATTTACAATTAATAGTTTAAAAATAACACCAATGAACTTATGGTTGAATGCCTTTAAAAATGTTTGTCGCATTTAAAATAAAATATCATTACATATTATCTTTTAATTAACTTTAAAATTACTCATTTCTCCAATGGATAATATTCTAAGAATGAAATTAGTGTCTCCCATAGGCTAATAACTAGAGAAAATATGTATCATACCTCCTTCTAGACAATACTCAAACAAAATAAATAAAATACCTCTTATGAGTCAAATCCCCAAGGATAACAAATAATAACTAATACATAATGTCTCTCATATAGTAATGTAAGAAGAAAACAACTACCATATCACATAAAACTGACTTTATCTTATCCCCCACACAGTATGTTTCTCAATAAAAGAATTATAGATAACATAATGGGTAACTTTTTTAAATTTCAAATTGATTTCACTATAGTGATAATAAAATAAAAACCATAGAGAAATCATCAAATAATCCCGAGGATATTAAAATCAACCACATATAATAATAACTTAATCATAGGGTGCCTTGAATTTCCAAAAGCCATCATAATTTTTGTATATAAGAAAATCATAGGTAATATAACTATAATCCATGAGAATCCACATTCTTGATCCTAAAAAACATACTTACCCTACATTCTCTTAATATAGGCTAACTCATAACACCCCCGCAAGAAAGATCACATTGATTGTTAAAACCCATTTTAATACTTCAATGTAATTTTAAAAAGACATATCAACTTAGGACGAGTAGATTACCAATATTGTATTATATATTTCGATGATTATCCAAGAAAATATACCACTAAACCGTCACACTTGAGTTTTAGGGATCCACTCCCAAAGTACACAATTCACTATGACTCTTGTATAATGTATGGCAAGAACACTCCTTTAATACTAATTAAAAAGTTTTTCTAAAAAAGATAATTATCTCATTTTATACCCACTATAAACTAACTAGGTTATTACATCACTCATATTATCATTCTTTATTATTAATTCTAAATACTTGAATACAATTATTAATAAAATTACCATACTTTAACCAAAAAATAAATGTTAAATTACGGTAACCCAAAATTCTTCACTATAATATACTCCCATGATTTTCCATAATGTAGGAGAATCATGAATTATTTTATCACCTAATGACCAAGCTGATCAACAAAAAAATATGGATATTTGAAAAGACATGTAATATATTATGTTTTTTATAAAAATTTCAACCAAAAAAAATATTTTTATCATAATTATATATATATATATTTCTTTTTTTATTTAAGAATGAGAGTTTAATGGTATACCATAACTGAATTGCATGAAAAATAAAAATAAAAATAAAAATTATATTAGTACTTTATAGTAAATCAATATTACAAGATATATACATTTAAAAGGTCTGATAACATTAAAACATTATAATAAATACAAGTACACAATGTGACATGGAGTCCAAAATTCAATGATTGAAGATCTCTATAAGTACCATATTTGTAATAATCAATGATCAAAGAAATCAAAATATTAGGAATAAAATAAATATATATCCTTTAGTGGAAAACTATATAGGTGATGAGTGTAAGATTGTAGGGATATTTATAAGAATGTTTGATTTAATACAAATTTTTTGAAATGTATTTTAGTTATTGGAGATATGAATATTAAAATAGAAAACTGACTACTTGACTAGTAAAATTATAATTAGGTGTGATCACAATGGGTTAATTTTGGGATATATGTACAAGTAGATCTATACAATGTAAATAATGAGAATATATCATATTCTTTCCCGTGTCTACAATGTTCTAGTCTATTAATGGAGTTATGTATGATTTAGTGATACTAAATACTAATGTAATGATAGAATATTAGGATGCGAGTAATTGAATTGACCGGTATAGGATTAGTCACCCTAGGTTTAGATCTTTTATGTGTTTTCCTGTAGGAAACCATGTTATATTAGTAGGGACTGTCTAGATAAGAATCTCATTAAGGATGGGGAATATCAATCTAATATAGTGTATATGGGTTTTGATAGTTCAAGTTTCATATTTGTTGTGTCTTTTCTGTATAAAAGTGGGGATTTGGGGTTTTACAATAGGTGTTCCTACCACTGGTGTCCCATTAGGAGATATTTTATTAGTAATAACAAGAAATGAAAATGATTATATCAATTAGGAAACATTTTCCCCACATGCATTCACGCGCGTAGGTTATGCTCAGTTTTTAGACCCAATTTACATAAAAATAAATCATTAGGATTAGAAAATGAAACCTTAAATAGTATGATTAGATAAAGAGTATGAGATGTTATCTTATCCCATGAATTGTCATGTTTTCTTTTCTAGGAATCTCTTGTAGATTTAGGATGTATTCTTGAAATCCTGAATTATAATTGTATATATTACCCTTATAATGAAAAAATAAATTGATACTATTCATATATATGAACATCGATTGTTTTTAGAGGTTATCTAACTTTATGTATTAAAGGTTCTCCATATTCCTCTTATTGGTTGGTTACAATATGTTTTAAGGACCCATATTAAGGAACCCTAAAATTTGGTTTCCATCTACAGAGATGAAAAGTGTTAGAGGGAGTTAATATTGTTCCTATGAGAAGGTCTACCGACATATCCCAATGTAGTGAATCAAATCCCTTGTAGTGTGATTCCATTTAATGAGACATGTCTAAAATTTTATGGTCATGTGATAAGGACCATTGTGGTTCCTTTTAATTTAATGAAAATATTATTTATTAAGTATCATTTATGATCATGAATCCCTGACCACTGACGTACCTTTTAAGGCCATTCACCTAGGACCATGATGTCCTGTCAATTTATTTTTATACAACTAGTGTCATGAACTATGTCGTGATGGTTTAAGTAAAACATGGGAAATTAGATTTTTTATCGGGTGGATTTTGAGGGGAAAATGGAAATTTCTCCTATGAAAAGATCTCAGATAATTTCATGGATCAATCTATTTGTACTAGAATATGGTGTTTACCCATGTATTTGATTTTTTTGGAAATCTGAGCCGTTCGAACTTTGAAAAAATATTTAATATTTGATTAATTAAATAGTATTTATTTGTGCATGTTTTTTTGGTGATATCTTCTGTTTGAATAACTAGATATGAATTATTACATTTTGGTTGAGTCAGGGTTAGGGGGTTTTATAGGATGGGAATAACCTCATGAATGGTTCTGGTTCCATCCCAAGTGCCCTTTTCTTCTCCCTTTTTCTTTTTTGTTTTCATTTAAATTTTCATTATTTTATTTTTTTTCTTCCTCACCTTGTGTCTCACGTACAACCCCTTGGGTTTCCATTGTCCAAGAGAGTGGATATAGAGTGAGTGATAATAGGGAGATAATAGTGACAGATGAGGGTGTGAGGTGGAAGGAGGTGTTTCTGTAAAGCTCAGGTCATGCTGGTGCATCATGAATGTGTGATAGATCATCAATGAGGATGATGCTTCTGTGGATTCCACCCAAAGGTTGGCCCTTTTAAATTTTTATTCTATAAATCCTTACAGAGTAGTTGTTTTTAGGTTTTAATATTGTTTATGGGTTATTGGGGACCCCTAAAAGGATGATATAGGGGGTTTCAGGTGAATTGGTGTGTTTCAGGGCATTTAGAGGGATTTTTATTTATGGAACCCTGATTACACATTGTATGGTTTGATGAAAACATGACATGTGTTATTTCTTTTATCAGAAGATGATTTTTTTATAAGTACACACCATTTAATTTAATTACACATCGTGTAGTAGTATGTGGCCATGTACATGGGAAAGTGGAGTTTGGAAAGTACATTTCGTTTAGTAGTATGTGGCCATGTACCGTGCTATGTGGAAATGTGCATGGGTAGGTGGAGTTTAGAAAGTACACACCATGTATCTCGGGTATAAAATTTTTAGATGTTCTTAGTCATGTATCCATGTGCATTGGTATATGAATGTGTGAGACCACACGCCTTGTAACCTTTGTATACCTCATATAGTAGGACATTTCCATGTGACCATGTACTCAAGAAGGAAACCCATGTAGTTGTACATATATAGACACCAAGTGTTCCTTGTCCATGTATGGGCACACAACCTAACCCCATGTCTACTCTGGCCATGTAGAAGTACATGGAAAGGGGTATTATTTTGAGTACACATTTCATACATAGAATTACACACCATGTTTTTTTCCATCAAAGGGGGTTTGGGAATTTTTGTGCCCAAAAGCCAAAATTAAACTTTTGATTGGACCATTCTGAGTTATTTCCATATAGATCAATGCTTTTGAATCCTTTCAACATTTCGAGTCTGTATGGATGTTTCATTTGTAGATTTTTTTTGAGTTTTGTGGGAGGATTCATATTATGTTGTGGTTCTAGAATCCTTTCTAGGGTTGGGTTGTGTGTTGTGAGGCTCATGTAAGAGTCTTTTTTATTGATCATCTAGGAATGAGGATGCCAAGTGAGTTTTCATGAGGCTTTTTAGATAGATTCTAGGATATAGGATTGAGTTTCTTCATGTTTGGGATCATTAGTTTGGTTTTTTGGTTTGCCAAGGTTGGGACTGATAAGAGACTTATGGGTAGTTCTACATCATTGGATTTCATCTATGGCAGGTTTCCACTGAAAAGAGTTTGAGATAGGTATGATGGTCCAAATTCAGGTGAATTTTCTTTTGGATGAAAAAATTCTCATGGTTTCCCTTTTAGGAAGGGTTTCTGAAGGATTTTATATGGGAGTCTATCCATAGTTCCTTTGATAATGGTCTTCCATAGATTTAGTTTTTCTTTAAGGAGCACCTTCTAAGAAGTCTGGTAGGAGCTTTGATCTTTTGGTGGATCCTATTTTTATGGAATCCTCTGGTGTGGATGTTTTGGGAACCATGGTAGCAGCCCTGTGTTGGTCGGTATATGAGATGGTCAATGTTGGTTCATGGGTTTTTGTTGGAGGGTGAAGGTGTTATCCAACCCTAGTGTTTGAGATGTGTCCTTGAGGTTTGAGGATGTTATTATGTAGGATTATATGTGGGAGGAGACCTTTTGGATATCATTAGATCAAGAGTAGTCCATGATATTGACACTAGTTTCTCTTTACTACTTTCTGATTGCTGTGAGGTGGGGCAAGCAAACTAATGGACCATCTGGATGATTGCAACTACATTTTCTCAGTTGTTCTCCTTGGGACATGGATAGTGAACCCCGGAGTATGTTGCACTCCCCAGGACCCAATTTATTGTTTTGGTCTTGTTCATGTAGGCTATATGTTCACTAATAGGTTCATTAACCTAGTTAGTTTTACATTGTTATTGGGTATTACAATGTACCCCAAGGTTGACAGGGAGTCCCTACCACCAGTTTAGATAATACCATTGGAGTACTAGTTCCTAGAATATGTATTTTATTATTTTTATTCCTTGGATTAGATCATAGAGTCTGGCATGTGTAGATGTCATTACATTGGGCGTTGAATCTCCTTGATGATTAGGAGGGCACACTTTATGTTTTGGCTACATGATCCACATTTCATAATTCCTCTAGATGGGGCGAGAGTGAGGGTAGATTACATGATAGTGTTAGTCTAGAATGTTAGTTTTTCTCTTTTCCTTTTCATTTATCCATTTCTTTTCATTTCTATCCCTTTTTTACCTTATATTATGGTTGTCACATTCAACTAGGATTGACATGATATTTGTTTCATGCACACATTATGACAGAAGATGTTAGGACCACCATTAGGGGTTGTCTATTGAGATTTATTTGTGACCCCATTCACATGAATCATGGTGTATGTGTAGAACATATTTCTACTTTCAGGTTGAGAATTATGTGGTTGATCTGGTGGAATCCTAATGTTTCTTTTTCGATTAGAGATTCTCTTTTAGAGTCTGAGGTTCTTGCTGGATCCATTGAACCATCATGGAGACCAGGTATGTGGTAAGAATGGGAGTACAAATATAGTCTTCTGTATTTACTTTATTTTATTCTATATGAGGTTGGAGGAATGGGTTACCAGTGTCTATATTCATTTTCCTTATGCCCATATTCAAAATAATATTTATTATAGATATTTTATTTATTTATTTATTATATCGCATTGTGATGTTCATGAATTCTTCTATGCTTATTCTATTTAAAATGTTATTTCACACCAATCTAATGGTATAGTTTCATCAATGTATCCTTTTTGTCCCTCAATGATATTCTATAGCCTCTATCATACAAGTAGGAACACATGATGCCCAATTGCAAGATTGATCGAGTGATGGGTTGGGTTGACCAAGGCCAGTTCCTAAAAAAATTAATTAAAGAATTAATTTTCATTTTTTTTTATTTTTTGGGGAGTCAGTAGATAATAGATCTATAAATTTATTGGATATTTTGATTGATATCAATATAGTGTGTCATGAACACTTTTTTCAATTATAATTATAGTTTACTAGTGGTTTATTACTAGTATTAGTTTTCAGAATTACAGTTTTTTGATTTTTACCATGAGTGATAAACTTGTGTTTGCTGGTTTCTATGGTTACTGAGTTTTTCTCTCTTTGAATAATGAAAATAAGCATGTGTTCAAGAATAATTATTTTAATATAGGATGAATATTAATATATTCGTGTGTTTTTGTAGATGATAGAGGTTTGGGTTTTTAAAGTGTATTCAGGTTATTATACAGTGTTTTATTGTATAATTCATTATTGTAACTATAATCAACGAAATTGTGGGTGCCTTTAAACAATAAAGGCTATGTGTATCCTTTATAAATTCATTCTATTATAGTCTATATGAATTCCCATAATCATGGTATTCATTGAATCCCATCTTGGTTGGTGTTGGATTTCAGATTCCCTACTGTTGAGGGTGGTGGTTTCCTTGATAAAGGTAAGAATTCCTGAGAGATTCTTGGATCAATCTCGAGATTCCCTGAGATTTAGGTGGCCCTGAGAAGTTATATTGTGAGTATGAGGTTTCCTTGGGCGTTTGAGGTGAAGCACTAGTAGTGATTTTGGTTTCTTGGTTTTGTAGTTGGCCTCATGGTTTTTTTCTAGATGAGATGGAAGGTTTAGTTGATGCATGACCCTATTGGTTCGTGTTGCACTTTAGGTAGCCCAGTGGAAGCGTGGTTTGGAATTTTATGTTTTATATCGATTCCCATTAAGAGGGTGTTCATTTTTGTGGAATTTTTTGTGAGGTAGATTTCATGTTTCATAAGATGAGTGTTGAGGGTGATCTGGTTTTTTAGTGATTACATACATAAGGAGCACAATCAATAGTTTTTGGAAAAATAGACTAGTTTCATATACTTGTGGCTCATTTGAATGCAAGAGTTTGTGAGATTATTTTCATGGATCACTCTATCTCGAGGAGGGGAGTGGTTTCGCTATTGGTTTTTGGAAGAAATCCTTATTGAGAATTCATGTGCACATTATTTAGGAATAATTATAATCAGGTAGTATGCAGGTTTGTTGATATTTTCTCGGTCTTGAGGAAGCCTTATGGTGGGGAGTGCACCATAGTCTATCATTGGTTGTGGTCCTTGTTTGAATAGGTTCGTTGAATGTGGGGTTTTCATTCCTAGTGGGATGAGAATAAGAAGTGGTAGGTGTTCCATGTTATCAGTCTGGTGTGAGCAGTTTGGACACGTCCAACCATTGATTTCGGTTGTTGATGGGGTGTGGTACATAGAGTTTATTACTTCATTGATGTGCTATGATAAGGATACTCCTATGGGAAAGAGTATCAAATCGATCACGCTTTAATGTACCCCATGATGGGGGTGTTGTCGATGCTGTGAGACTAGTTGGTGGATGATCATGGTTTTGTTGGAAGTGCTAGTGATTGAGGTAAACCATGGAAGTTGGTTATCTACTGATTATTCTTTGGAGTAAGAATATTTAATGGTGGGGAGTTTTTCATGAACTGAATATTGATGGTTTAAGTAAAATAGTCAAAATTTGAATTTTTCTCTCAGGTGGATTTCAAGTAAAAAATGGTAATTTACCCTATCATGTCATCTCATATACTTTTTCTAACCACTATGATAGCCCCCAAATAGGGTTTTTACCCTAGTATATATGTTCAGTGGAATTATTAGGAATTAAAATTTTAACTGAATATTTAATATTTGATTATTGAAAAATTATTTATTTACGCATTTTCTATCAGTGATATCTTCTTTTCAATGATTCATATATGAATTTTGACTTTACAATTGAGATTAATATGGGGTTTTTTTCCAAGGTGGGGAATAACCTCATGTTGGGAACCGAGTTCAGGTTAGGTCCCCTTTTATTATATCTTTTCTTTTTCTTTTATGTTCTTTTTTATTTCTTTTATCTTTATTTATTTCCTCCCATTGTGTGTCATGAACAAAACCCATGGGGGTTCTATTGGCTGATATAGATGAGATGGATATAATAGGGGGAGAAGAGGGTGAGAGGGATAAGGAGGTGCCACCATGGAGCTCAAGTAATTCCAGTTCGTCATGTGTGTGATGAAGATCATGAATCAGATCGAAGCTTTAGTTATTTTCTCTAAAATGTAATACATTTTTAATGTTTCCATCATAAATTGTAATAGGGTAGTTTTTTAATGTTTTAATCTTATTTTCAGATTATTGGGGACCCCTATATGGTTGATTTGGTGGTTTTTGGGAAAATCAGGGTGTTTCAGGGCATTCACCGGGATTTCTATATGGGAAATCCCGATCATGAAACATATGGTTTGATGAAAACACACCATAAATTCATCATATTTCAAGAAGATGAATTTTTTATAAGTACACATACTGTAGTAGGACTTTTCCATGTACTTGTCCATGTGTCCATATCCATGGGTAGCTAGAGATTAGAAAGTTCATACCGTGTACCATTTGTACATACCATGAAGTTTTTCTCGGCCTTGTATCCAAGTACATAGGTAGATGGATGTGTGATACTACACACTATGTACTCTGGGTATACTCCATGTAGTTGGACATGGCCAAGTGTCTATGTACACTGAAAGATACCCCGTGTAGTGGCACATGGCCAACTCCATTGTATTCCTTTTCCATGTACCGATACATGACTTGACCCCATGTCCAGCCTGGCCATGTAGAAGTACATGTACATGATAATATTAACGAATACATTCCATTTACTCAGAATTACACACGGTGTATTATTCTTGCAAAGGGGTTTCATGTTTTTTTTAAACCCTAGAGCCCGAATTATACTTGTGAGTAATCTATTTTGAGTGTTTTTTCATGTAGATCATAGTTGTGGAATCCTTTTGGAATATAGAGTCTACATTTATGGGGTTTAAAAACATTTTTTTGAGGTTTTTGGTAGTATTTCTTTGAGGCTGTGGTTCTATAATCCTTATGAGGGTTATGTTGTGTGTTGTGTGACTAAAATGATGGTTTTTTATAGTGGATCACCTTAAATTGGGGATTACAGGTGTGTATGAATGATTTTAATTTGATAAATTTTGGTATACAAGATAATGTGTCTTCTTGGACATGATCATTTGTCTCGTTGTTCAAAGTTCAATTCTGGTTTCATGAGGTTCAGACTATTAGGATCCTAGTGGGTAGTTCGACATCGTTGGATGTTAGCAATTGTTGGGTGCCATTGATAAGAGTTTTAGATTTGTTCAAGGGACTTATTCTAGTGAATTTCCTTCGAGGGGAGGTGTTTCTGGACATTTCTATCATGGGCAGATTTTCTATGGGATTTGAGTTTGGAGTATAGCCACAGTTCTTTTGAGCAAGCTTGGCTCAAGGTTTGGTTTTTTTGTATGTTCCCTTGTAGGGTGTTCTACCTGAGCTATGGTTTTTTTGAGGACCCCTTTATAGTGTGTCTTATTTTGTAGAAGTTTTCTGATCTATGCTGGCTATCCTCAATTGGTTAGCCTATTAGGTGGTAAGTGCTAGTTCATGGGTTTTGGTTGGAGGGTGAGTGTGTTAGCTGAACCTGGTTATTGGGATATGGTTTATATTCTTGAGGATATTCTTTTACAGGATTGGATGTGAGATGAGTACATTGTGATAACCTTGGATTGGGAATATGCCCTAATCTTTACTATAGTATGTCTCCTCTTTTGACTGGTTGCTGTGAGGTAGGGCTAGGGAGCTAATGGATGATCTGGATGAGTGAAATCGCCTTAGATCAGATGTTATCCCTGGGATATAGATAGTGGACCGTGGTGGGTATTACACTCCCTAGGACCTATTTTATAGTTTTGGGTTAGTTTAGGTTTCTCAATGATGCACAGATAGGTTCAATTTCCCTGTTACTTCCTCAGGACAATGGGGCATGATAGTGTACCCCGAGTTGGATGGGGAGTCTTAACCACTAGATCAGTTGATAAAATTAGTTTACCGATGCCTCATAAATGAATTTAACTGTTTTTATTCCTATGATGATATCCTATGGTTTGGAATGGTTTATTTTCCTTTCATTGTACTTTGGAGCTATTTCTTGATCAGGTAGATGCAGTTGATGTTGTGGTTACACGAGCCACACAATGTAATTACTCTAGATAGGGCTTGAGTGATGGTATATAATCTATGAGTGTTAGTCTAGAAAAATAGTTTTTCTACTTTACGTTTCATTTATCCCTGTTTTATTTATTTTTTTATCTTTTATTGTGGGTGTCAGATTCAGCTAGGCAGGACATGATGCATGTTTCATGCACACGTTATGATAGTAGATGATAGGTCCACCGTTGGGGGTTCCCTACTTAGATTTTTTCTCACCCTATTCAATTGATACCCGATGTTCATTTAAACCTTATGTATACTTTCAATGTGATAAAGATGTAGTGGATTAGGTGGAGTCCCAATGTTGAATGTTAGTGTAGCATTTCTTGTGTGGAGTATTATGTTTATACTGGATCTATTCATTTGTCACGGAGACTATGTATG
Organism: Viscum album; assembly: GCA_963277665.1. Taxonomy (NCBI): domain Eukaryota; kingdom Viridiplantae; phylum Streptophyta; class Magnoliopsida; order Santalales; family Viscaceae; genus Viscum; species Viscum album. Next base: position 322,884,002 of record OY728153.1, on the reverse strand, counting down.
TGGTTTGGCTTGGAGTATAAATAGAGACTTGTATATTTATTTTTATTTGTTTTATTTTGTATGTGGTTGGACTAGTGGGTGACTAGTATCTATATGTAATGTTCTTGAGACATTATGAAACATTCCATTTATTATAGTTATTTAAATTATTTATTTATTTTTGAGCACTCTAATGTTCATGATTTCCTTTTTTAGTATATTTATTCTATTATTGCACTCAAATCTAAGGGCATAGTCTCCTCACTATATCCTTTAATTCCTTTGTTTTTATTTGGTAGCCACTAGTCTATGGGGAGGCACAATTGAGGTCTTTTTATGAGAATGATCTGGTAATAGATCAGGCTGACATGGACCAGTTCATGAAATCTATGACCAAATCCAAGTAGTTTGAAGTCATACAAAATTCACAACTTGGTAAAAGGGGGCTAAAAATTGTTCATGTATGGTGTATGTATTTGAGTACCTTTTAGGTTTAACCTAATAGATAAATTAATTGAATGTTGTTTTGGTGATTACAGTGAGCTTGAGACCCATCAATTCAAATGCCTCAATAACTATACTTGGGAGGATGACTAAAAGATTGATCAGGTTCTTGGTGGATGTGGTATTAGTCTAGAGAAACCAATTTGGATGAGCAAAGATGTTTGGAACAGAGTAGAATACATCGATCCTCTGAAAGATAGAGTCCTCATTATCAAAATAATGTGTGATTGACACTATCACATGGATTTTAATGGTTAGTGAGAGAAACTATATCAGTTCTTTTATGGAATAACCCATTCTTATTATCAAAGGAATACATGATCAAAAGGGAGAAAATTTATGTGCATAACCCATTCATGTATGTTAGCTTTCAATGGGGGATTCATAGGTGGATGAGACAATATAAGGTTTTGATTTAGGCTATGGAGATTCTCTAACGTCTTTTGGGAATTATCTAAACCCATGTAAAGGAACTGAGCGAATGGTGAACCTAAGTGGATTTTATGATAAATGAGTATTGAGAATAAGAAATGACTTAGAGAGGGGAACCTAGATAAATTGGTTCCCTACTTGGGTTGAATTAGAAAAGTGTCTTCCAACTATGCCTCTTTTGGTGACCTTGGTGAATTGACCCCATAATATCATCTTCCGAGTGTAGAAGAAAATTGGTGCCTTAGTAGGAATATTCTGCATAGCCTAGTTAAATTTTCACCTAACTAAGACTCTTTTAAATGGAATGGGATAATTGGATCCATAGTAGTCCTATTATAGTATAGTAGGGTAATTAGTTCCTTTTTATCCTTCTTCTAGGATTCACGGGTTAATTGGAACCCTAGAATAATTCTTATGGGTGGCCTTGGTGAATGTTCCCATGTAACCTTCTTCTGGATGGTCTGGATGAATTGGAACCCCAATAAACTTTTTTAAGGTGGGTACTTCTCCCTAGCTTCAGGGAAGAATGGAGAAGCTTTCTTTCATGTTTTTTTTGTTTCCAATCCTTTAGATGATGCAAATACCACAAATTAGCATACATGACTTTGGTTTTTTTACTTAGTGGAACATCGTAAAATTTTATTAAATAAATTATTTAAAATTAATTTAAATTATTTAATAGAATTCATTAAATTAAATAAATAGTTTAGATGTCATCACACACAACACAATGTTTATTATTCATTACATGCAATAGCGAGTCTCTTTGCCGACATATTTTCACACTTTCCTAAGTCTTACCAGACAACAATATACTATTAACATCATTAATTTACCATAATTCTTATAACATAGCTATTGAATTATTGTTAATTAATATGAAAAAATAAATTATGAATATTATATTTACAAATTTTTATAAAATAAATTAATTGGATACTTATTAATTAGAAATTAAAATAAAGACTTAATGAATTTAAAGGATGTATTTTTATGAAAAACTATTTTTATGACCAGAATTGAATATTATCTAAAAAATAAAATTCATTAATATTTGTGAAATTTATTAATTAAATTTATATTTTATATTTTTAATAAAATGGTTTTAAATTCATCAAATAAGTTTTACAGGATTAAGATATGAATGAATCAAAATTTATGAATAAAAATCTATATATTTTAAAAGGCAGTTCTACCGCCTATTAATGGCGTAAATTTTTTGAAAAAAAATTTGGAAATTATTTTAATTTTTATATGAAATCATAACATTTATTTTTTAAATAATAATATCAAAATTTAGTTTTGGTAAATTTTTGGTAATGTTCTATGAACATTTATATTTATATGAATAGTGAATGACTTAAAAATTTAATTGAAAATTGCATTTTACTCTAAATAATTTACAATGTTATATTATATTTTTAATTAGATTTAAAGAATAATTATATAAAATTTAGACAATTTAATAAAATTATTGTAATTGGAATCATTTTCATAGTTATTTTAGATATAAAAACATACCATGCTTTTGAACATTTCTACTTTAAAAACCTGCTTCGTCATCCCATCCTTAGGATTAATTATAAATTAATTTATGATACATATATGATTATAATTTTGAATAATTTATTAAATATTTGGAATAATAATAATTTAAAATTTATAATATGTTTCAATTAGTTTTTTTCAAAAAATATTAGTGGAATTAATTAAAATTAATTACAATGATTAAGGTATAAATGAGTTTACATAGTGGTTAAACATTAATCTTAATGGACCAAGTGACCTAGAAAATTTTCCAAAACCCATCAGATGGATTTTATTAGTCTATATCACCCCTTAGATCTAATTTTGATAATTATTTTGGGCACATGATGTAATGTAGACCTTTGAATACTTTTTACCTTTTTATATTAGAACTCCACTCTCCCTCTACTATAAAAAGGCACTCAACCTTCACATTTCTTGACACCAATAAATAACTATTGACTATACAAAAACTAACAAAAAAATACCCCAAATCACTCACTTAACATTATATTCCCCACTTTTTTTCAGAAATCCAACCATGGAATACTTTGGTGCATACCAAATGGAGTAACCAAAAAAGTGGCAACATTCTTCAATGTGCATTTATAATTTATTTCTTTCTCCACCCCTTAAATTTTTACTATTACATGCTTATATAATAAAATAAGTATCTTTAATACACTAAGATGTTTTAGTGTTAACAGTTATACCTAAAATTATACACACTTCTATCAAATTGGTAACAGAACTACCATTATTGTAATGAGGACTACTACCTCACAAAATGAGATCATTCATTTTTTCTTTTGCCACCTCTCATGGATAGGAATTTTGATGGAATTTTTTATATTATATATATGAAAATTATTTTTACATAATACTTCTATAATTGTTATATAACACAAACCTTCATGCTTTTCATTTTCTTTTAATATGACTATATCATTTGTAGAACTGTGGACTACTGCCTCCTCAAATCAATGTGATACATCAACACAATACAAAAATTGTATTAATGAATTTTTTAATTAAAAAAAATTCAGAAATAAATAAAATATATATGATATTAAGGATATAATTACTTTTATTTAAATATAATATATACTTTTCATTATTACCCTTTCACACATTGAAAAGGTGATAACGTTATTCAAGAACGTGTGGACTACCCCCTCCTTGATGCAATGTGATTCCTTTTACATCAAAATAATTCTATATATGAGTATATATGATTATATAATATGGTATATATGATATAATTATCTTTCTATGAAGAAAAATGTTACTTTTTTTCTTTCCATAATGATCAGTGAAAAAATGGGAAATGTTACTCATTCGTATGTACGTTCTTCCGTCTCCATGATTTTCACGTTGGTTAATTTTTCATAACCAAAATTCTTGACTGTTTTTAAAAGAATAATTTATGTATAAATATGATAATTAATTATTTATTATTATTATATATATGGTTTAATAATTACCCATTTTTACCATAGTAGACATACCAAATTAGTTTATGATACATAAACCAAATATGGTCAAAACATCCGACTTAATGTTTTTTGATTAAGTAAGTATATATAAATGTTATATAATTAAAATAAATATAGTAATAAACTTTTAAAAGGTTCATAATAAATTAAATAATTAAAATTATTTTATTATTTCAGAAGATATAGGTAAATCATGACAAACAGTACTCAAGGTAAGGGGTTTCGTCTCAATTTACATTCCACTGAGACTTATTTGTTATTACACACCTAGTTACTTTTGTATGGTGTATATACTATACTATAAATTTTTATATCATGGGTTTCAATCATTTAATGAATTTTATCATTTCAATTTATCTTATTCTTTCATGGATCTCATTATTCAAAATTTACTCTTGTAGTAAGGGGTTCAGTCTCAATTTCATTTCATGGAGGAATGTTGTATTTTTTTCATCCTAGTTTATTTTATATGGTTTATATACATCCCTATGATGAGTTATATCATAAATGTTATTTATTTCATGATATTTAAAGTTTTCATTGTTGTTATTCTTTCATGGGTATCATGATTCAAATGTTACACTAATTGTAAGGGATTTCTTTACTCAATTTCCATCCACCGGGTTAAAATATAAATTCATTGGTAATGTTATGAATAGAATATGTGTAAAATGGAATCTTATTGTAGTATTGTGCATTTATAATTTTATTTTTGCGATTTAAAATTATCACAAATAAATATTTCATTGATTTATTCTCACTCCAATCTTATGATCCTTGTAAGGGTTTTTTTCTCAACTCACTATTATTACTTTGAGATATATTCCATTTTCACCACTTATTTTTATTATGTGGTTTATATAAACACCATGAATGTATTTGATTATTATTATCCTTAAATTTATGGTGTTTTCATATACTTTTCATGATCTCCCTTTCACGGGGTTTATGCGTTCAATGTTACCGAAGTGGTGTTGGAGATTTGTCAGAATTTTCCTTCTTTGTGATGTTTCTTATGTTATAAACCTATATTATTTTATTAGGAGTATATACGTCTAATTTTAAATTATATATCTGGAATATTATTATTGTCATTATATTCTAAATTCACATAATATTATTCTTTCTCAGGTATTATATTTCAAATTTTTTGATGTGGTATGTGAAACTTTGGAATGTTTAAATAATATTTTTCTCATGAATGTTTTAATGATATTTTAAGGGACTTTACATTAATCAATATCAATAACCCTTTTTATTACTCACACTACACTGAGGATATTTGGTATTGAAACCATCCAATCTATTTATCAATATGAATTAAGATTATTTCTAAGAGGTTGTTATTTAACCCATTTCATTTCCCTATGTTAATCATGTTCTAAAGAGATTGTTATGGAACCAAATTCTCTTACATGGGTTAATCATGTTTCAAAAGAGGGGGTTGTTGAATACATTTCTTTTAGATGGTTTAATCATGTTATAAATATATTATTTTGAAACAAATTACTTTTCCATGGGTTAATCATGTTTCAAAGTTATTATTGTTGAACACATTTATTTTCCATTGGTTAACCATGTTCTGATGAGATTATTATTGAACACATTTATTTTCCATGGGGTAATCTTATTTCAAAGATATTTTTAATTAATCCATTTGATTTGAATTGGTTAATCATGTGTCAATGATATTGTTGTGGAACCCAATTCATTTCCACGAGTTAATTATGTTTCAATGGTATTGTTGTGAAAATTATTTCCTTTCCATATTTCAAACATATTTTGAAAATAATAAAGTATATTTCAATATTTTCGCTGAATTAAAAATGTATTCAGTTCTTGAAAATTGTAAATTATTAGTTCTTCCCAAATAGCACTAGGTGATCCCATTAGAGTTTAAACAACTGTTGTTCTTAGATAGCACTCCAATGCATTAGGTAATGACTATTTTCCCTGAATAATTATATTGGATTTAGTTGTATGGTTATTATAATTTGTAAGGGTTATATTAGGGTTCAATGAGATGATTTTTCCAAGATACCAACATGTTTTCTTATGATTTATATGTGTTTATAATGCTTCTAAGCATTGATATTGATATCGCAAGGCTCAAGATAATTGATTCTTATGACTCTTTCCTTTTCCATGTTTTCCTATTTCACGGTCTAGATTTTGATGGGTATGAGTTATTTTTTGATTCAATAATGAAAATTGATTATGTTCTCATACCCTTATAAACTCTTTTTCTCATTGATGAAATTTAAATATTAATTCTTATGTTTACCCTTAATAAGATTCTGAGCTCACCCTTAGGTTTGATTTTACCTAGGTTTTAAATAATGATGTTGAAAAATTTATGACTATAACAATTTCAAAATGATGATGTTGATAACATTATTTGAAAATATAAAATCTAGGCCTATAGGGATATGATGTTCAACATTTTGAACATGTTTTTTTATGAGTTCAAGTTAATGAGAATTGTTTATATTGGTGTTTTTTCTAATTCTATAATAATATAAACCTAAATATTTCTCTAGTAAGTAACTAATCCATGTTTTCCTTTTTATTTTATAAGGGTGTGATATAAACAAATTTGGGTCATAGTTATATTCATCAAATATGAGAATTTAAAGCTATGGATTTCAACATGGAATTTGTGAGTGTGAGTATTGGGCTATAATAGTTGGTATCAAAGGTCAGTTTAGATAAGTTTGGAGACTATGATTTTTTTATGTGAGGTTATCTTAAATGTTATGGGTCCCATCATAGGTATATAATATTAAATATGATCATAAGTTTAAATTATTAGACACCACATTGAGTTTTTATGTGATGATATCTTAAATTTATTTTTGGAGACATTTTTTTGGGATGAGGTATTTTAAAACTCTAGGATCAAAATTAAGGGTTTTAAGGAGTAATTAATTTTCATGTTGACAAAAAAATAAAAACTGTATGCTCGGTGACTACCCGTTGCATCCAAAATCTTTATAGGGCTTGAACACATTATTGAAGGATGATAAGGGTTTCACACACTACCACTAGCCTACATTTTATTATAGTCAGTATGACATTTTTTTATAGGAATTTATTTTTCTAAACACAAGGGATTTATTATGGGAAACAATGTTTGATTTAACTTTTCAGAATATATGATCAAAGCCTTCTAATATTTCCGTTTCAAGCATATTTTAGAAATTATTAATGATTATTAAGTATACTTATTTATGGAATAATTTAATTTCTACATTGGGCATTAAATTCAATGATTAGTGTATCGTATGATGGTTTATCAATTATGTGAATTATATTAACATGTGATATTTATTTTGGTTTTGGTTAATGTCTAATGACAATTGGAATAGATTGAATATCCCTTTTATGGTTATATGATCTTAAAAAGATAATTTTAGTGATTTAAGAGTTAATAATTCATCTTGAATACCCATCATTGAGATTAAAAGATGTTTTTTTAATATAACTAAAGGATTAAATTATACTCATCAATAAAGTATATTTGTTTTTATTTTATATTGTTTTATATGGTAAGATAATTTTTTAACTCTAGGAAAAGGATCCTAAAAAAATTATCCTATTAACATCAATTCTATTGAACCATTTCTATTTTTGGTCATCACATATTTATATACTTAAAGACAATAAAATTAAATTTATCATTCACTTATTTGTGATAAATGAACTCAATCACCCATTATATTTATTTACGTCTTTTCTCTATTCCCATTTAAGTTCTTTATAGGTGGAATCCTAGTAATGTGTAACTTATGGTGAATTTTATGTTTTACACACTCCATTTTTAATATGATGTTTTATTAACTATTTATAATGTTTTGGGTTTCAATTAAAGAACTCTAAAAATGTTAATTATTTGATAAAAAATATGAATTTCAAGGTTGAGATTCATTTTAAGGGGTTTGGGTTGTAACATTCCTAAATTTTATGAAATATATTCCTTAAAATTAATTGGTATTATTTAATAGGTTTAGATACATGAAATATATATTTTAATATCCATCATACAAAATAAATAATTTATACTGAGTTTCATGAAACATCAATTCCCTTTGGTGACTTATGTTGCTCAGAAGTTTGAGTCTTACAGGACAACAATATACAATTAACATTATTTGTTGAACATAATATCTATCACCTAGCCATAAGAATTGGGTGAATGAATAATATTAAATAAATTATGAAAATTATTTTTACACATGTTTGTAAAACTAATTCACTAGTTACACGTTTATTAGAAATAAAAATAAAGGCTAAATGAATATAAGGTATGTATTTTTATGAAAAAAATATTAATATGATCAGACTGATATTTTATCTTAAAATTTAAATTAATCACTACTAAATCATATTATAAATGAAATTTTTTTATATACTTAATAAAATGTTTTTAAATTTATCTAATAATTCAAATAGTCTCATGGTAATAACAAATCTAATTTTATTCATAAAAAGAAGTATATTTTTAAAAGGAATTTTTATCACTTTTTAATGACATACTTTTTTAAAACTATTTTTTACACATTAAAAATTTTTATATGAAAAAATAAACTTCATTTTTTAAAAAGTAATATAAAAATTTAATTTGGGAAAATTGTTGGTATTTTTCTGAGAAAGTTAATATTTTGATGAATAGTGAATGAGACCAAATTTTAATTAAAAACCGCTTTTTCATCTAAATAATTTATTGTATTAAATTATATTATTAATTTAAATTATGGTATTATTATATCAATTTTATATAATTTAATTCAATTTTGATAATTTTAATCCTTTTCATATTGATTATATATATAAAAACATAGCAAACATTTGATCATTTTCACTTTTAAAGCACGATTTGTCCTCACTTCATTAGAATTAATTTTAAATTAATTACTTCCAATTCCGTGATTTGAATTGGAAAAATGTATTCCATATTTGGTATCAGAATATTTTATAATCTCTAAAAATTTAAAATTGGTTTTTGACCATAAATATTTGTGAAAATAATTAATATTAATTAAAGAGATTAAGGTAAAAATGTGTTCTCTTAGTGGTTAATATTTAATCTTAAGATGATAGATGACCTAGAAAATTGTAAAAATACCATTTAATAATAATTATTCAACCATATATACATTTTTTTTCAAATTTGGATCATTATGGGAGGCACAATATGTAAGGGATACATCTCAATAATATCTACCATTTTATATTTACATGAATGGAAATCCCCCTCCAATTTAAAAAGGCAGTCTCCCCTCATTTTTTCACATATATAAATTACATTTTCTCATCAAAAATATGATTAAATAATCACCGAAAATCCCTCCCTCACCCTATATTCATACCTTTTTTAATAAATCCAACCAAGGAAACCGTCTGGTGTAATCCAAAAGGAGTTACCTAAAAAGGAGGTAACATTTACAAATGTTCATTTATGTTGTATTTCATTATCCACCATTTAAATTATTATTATTAAATTATTATTTAAAATATTTAATTTCTAAAATATACTGAGATGTTTTTATTTTAGGGTTTTGACCAACACCTACACACACTTCCATCAAATGAGTAACGAAATCACAGTTTGTGTATGGTGAACTACTGCCTCATGAAACGATGTTGTTCATTTTTCATTAACATCATATCATGGTAGTGAAGGATGATGGAATCATTTTTTATGATATGTATTATAATAATGTTTTTAATACTTATGTAATTGTTATATATCACCTTAGTTCATTCTTTCCATTTTTTGGAAATATGAAAACATCATTTGTCTACGTGTTGACTATCACCTCTTCAATGCATTGTGATACGTTCACAGATTACGTAGAATGTATTAAAGATGGGTTTAATTAAAAATATGTGACATATGTAAAATATGTATTATATTCATGACATAATTAACTTTATATAAATATAATATATCATTTTCATTATTACCCTTTCACACATTGAAAAAGTGATAACATCGTTCGTGGGCGTGTGGACTACCACCTCCTCAACACGATGTGATTAATTTTACATCACAATAATAATATAAATATATAAATATATATGATTATATAATAGGTACTTAATGATATAATTATCATTATGGGAAGATAAATATCACTATCCTTCTTTACATAGGGATCATTGATAAAATGGAAACATTACTCATGCGTACGTATGACATACCATCTCCATAATTATAACATTAGTCCATTTTTCATTTCCAAAATTCATGATAAGTTTTAAATGTATAATTTATAAAAAAATATGATAATTATTCAATTATTTTTATTCTGGATATGTTTTAATAATGACCCCTTTTAACCATAGTTTTCATAACAAAGTCATTTTTGACACATGTACCAAATATTGTCCAAACATCCAACATAAACATTATTGATTAATTAATTATATATAACTTGTTTTTAAGTGAATTAAAAGTAGTAATAAGTATTTAAAAGTTTATGATGTAAATTTATAATTTACATAAGTTTCTTATTCATGAATATAAAAGGAAATCAAGATAAATCAAACTTGAGGAAAAGAGTTTCGTCTAAATTTACATTCCATTGAGAATTATTGGTTATTATGCACTGAGTTACTTTTATATTGTGTGTAAATGTCCTATAAATTTTAATATCATTAGTTTCATTTATTTCATGATATTAAATGTTTCAATTTATTTTATTCTTTCATGGATATCAGGATTAACAAGTTACTCATGTAGTAATGGATTTCGTTTCAATTTCATTTCATTGAGTCTTAGTATATTGTCCTATAACTAGTTTTTATATATAGTTCATCTACTACTTTATGAAATGTTATATAATTAATTTCATTATATTTAATGTTTACATTTATTTTATTCTTTCACTTATCTAAGGATTAAAATGTTACTCATGTTGTAAGGGATTTCTTAACTCAATTTCCATTCATTAGGTTAAAATTATATACCATTGGTTACGTTATGTGAAAAATGTGTTTGAAATGACCACTAATTGTACTATTATGTATTTTTATTTTTATTTTATTGATTTAAAATTATCACACATAATTATTTCATTGACTTATTCTTACTCCAATGATACAATCTTCGTAAGTGGTTTTCTCATCTAACTTTTATTTATGTGATATATATTCTGTATTCACCACTTATTTTTGTTTTGTGGTCTATATAATTCACATGAATGTATTTTATGGTTATTACAGTTAAATTTATGGGGTTTTAAAAATACATTTTTTGATATCTCTTTCATGTGGTTTATAGTTTCAAATTTAAAAAAGTTATATTGGATTTTTGTCACAATTTTTCATCTTTGTGACATTTTTTATGTAATATATATATATTCTCTTATGAGGTGTATATAATTCTACTTTTTTATGATGTATCATGGATATACTTATTATCATTTTATTAAAATTTCATTTAATTTTATTCTTTTATAGGGATTATATTTCTAATATTTCAAGATGGTTTGGGACACACTAGAATGATAAAAGATTATTTTCCTCAAGAATATTTTAATGATATTTTAAAGTAATTTCCATTCATCGATGTCAAAAACCCTTATTGTAACATATCCTAGATTGGGGATATTTTTTATTGAAACCATCCTCTATCTTTATCTTTATGTATTAATATTTTTTTGAGGTCGTTGTTGAACCCATTTCTTTTGAATGGGTTAGTCATGTTCTAAAGAGTTTTTTATGGAACCTATTTATTCTCCAATGGTTAATCATGTTTAAAATAGGTTGTTGTTGAACCCATTTAATTTCCACAGCTCAATCATGTTCTAATGATATTGTTATAGAACCTGTTAATTTTTCACATGTTAATCATGCTTCAAATAGGTTGTTGTTGAACCCTTTTCTTTTCCATGGATTAATCATGTTATAAATATATTGATATGGAAGCCATTTATTCTACTTGGGTTACACATGTTTCCAAAATATTTTTATTTAAACAACTTCATTTACATGGGTTAATCATGTTTTAATGATATTGTTATGGAACCCGGTTCATTTCTACATGTTAACGTTGTTTTAAAGAGATTTTTTTGGAACTCGTTTCCTTTTGATGATTTAATCATATTCTGAAAAGAATAAAGGTTGTTTCAATGATTTTTTAAGAATAATCATTGTATTTGGTTTTTGTAAATTGTAAATAATGGGGGCACCCATATTGTGTTGGGTGAACTGTTATAGATTCAATCATTAGTGCACCCAAATTAAGATCTAAATCAATGGGTAATGATTATTTTATTTAGTTTATTATATTTGAAGTCATCCATATGGTTATTCAAATTAATAAGGGTTCTATAAGGATTTAATTAGATGTTTTTTATAAAATAGAAACCCATTTATTTATTATTTAAATGAAATTTTAATGTTTATACTGATCGATATTGATATCACATGTCTCATGATTATCGAATATAATGAATCTAGTCTTTGACATGTTTTCATATTTGGTGGTACAAATATTGAGGGGTATGATTTATTTTCTGATTCTCTCATGAATTTTTTTTATTTTACCATACCCTTATGCACTCTTATTCTTATTAATAGAATTTAATTGTTAATGATAATGTTTATCCTTACATAGCATTTGAGCTCACCCTTATTATGTTAGCTTTTACACAAGTTTTAAAGAATGAATTTTAATGATGTATATATATATATGTTATGAAAAATGGATAAAGTTGATGACCTAATGTAAAATTACAAAATATTTGTATAATAGGAGATGATGTTAAAATTTATGAACTATATTTTTTTTGAGTCCAATTTGATGTAAATTTTCTATGTAGGAGTTTTTACAAATTCTATAAAATAATAAACCTAAAAATTCTTCCATTATGTAGGTGATCCCATTTATCCTTTCAATGTTTTATGGTTTTGATGGAAAAAATTTGGTTTACATTTATTAGTATCAAACTCTCGAATGAAAAGTTATGGATTTCAACATATGATTTGGGAGTGCAGTTCTTGGGATTTTATTCTTAATGATTCACCTAAAAGAGAAATTGGTGACCTTGGAATGTGAATTTGTGGAATCAAGGAGCCCATTTTTGAATTATGGATCTGTCTCCCCTAATGGGAGACACAATTCTTTTTCATAGGTAATAAGAGGAAGGGTTCCTAAGAAAAATTAGAAACCACTTATAACAACCTAGAACATCAAAAATGGTATGTGGGTTTTTTTGAGAGAAGGGTTAAAGGTGTGGGTTATTGAATATAGGGTGTATTGACAAGAGACTGATAATTAGGAATCCTATGTATTGTATGTCGAGGCATGAGAAATGGAGAACTAGAGGTCAGGAATAAGAATTCCATAGTATATAAGGTTTGGCATGTGAGGACTTACACTTGAGGCCAGGAATGAGGAAGTATACTGTGGAGATCTAGGCATGAGAAAGGCATGATATTTGACGGCTAAGTATGGGAAGGCTAGAGCATAGAATGCCAAACATGAGGAGGAATTTATTCCATACAATACCACCACTGTAAATTATCTCATTCAATATAATAATTCAACCATAGAAAAAATGTTCTTGAACAAATAATTATCCTTATAGTTGGATCTTATTAGAATGAATAATATCAAATTATAAAAAAAGGTCTCATAGAGAAACTGTGGGACTTGATAATAGAAAACACCCATGTTGGGGATATGGGAACACATGTAATATGGGATAAGGGTCTGCGATATGGATGTAATGGGAATGTGATGTTCTATAGTTTTTGGGTGTGGTTGATGTGCCTCTACTATAAATATTTGTGGGGAGAACAATGGTTAATGTGCACCTTCCACCTGGGGGAATCTTATAGATCAAATATCTACATTTTCACTGATGTTTCTTCAATATGCATGACCTACCACCCAATATGTGTGGGATCTATTAACCTTCTTTCTCCATAGGGAAATAAAAAGAGTTTGGTAGTCTAGGTGTGATAAGTAGGGATCCATAGTCTGAGCATTTCCATTTGGGAGCACTAGGATGGGAAAGAATAACCTAAGCATGACACCATGATTACTCGAACTGGGTGAAGCATTATAGGAGATGAGATCTTAGAGAAGAAACCTTAGAGGAATTTTTTACTTTAATAAATTTTCATCTAATATTCATCATGATCAAATCATTTTCATCCTACATGGGCTTTAATATTTTTATCCTAATGATTTTACTAATATTATTCAAAATTTACATTCAATTTTAGGAAAATAGCCGATTATTCATACTCTATTCCCCAAATCAAAGAAATCCCACCAATAAAAAATTAATCAATTAAATTTATGTATAAAGTGATCAATAGTGGAAATCTTATCTACTAGATCTTATAGAATTTATGCAGGTGAATCATTAGAGTTTTCCAATATCAAAATTAATTATACTATATGGCCATGGAATTGTTATATAAGTGGACGATTTAAATCCATATGAAACCCTACTAGACAAATAGTTTATATAATATATTATTTTTGGGAGAAAAATATCTTATCAAAGGACTTATACATTAATATAGATCTTCAACCCCATCATACCTTTTGTATAACATAAAGGCCATTCCAAATAGTATACCATACAAAATGAAGACCATGACACACTCTTACTACTCTAAATTACACCAAGCATCCATGGATCAACTCCAAGGTTTAAATGAGGATTGGTATTTGTGATATAATGGTGGTTTTAATTCTAAATAGATGTGGGTATAATGGGTCTGAATGAAATCATTGAGTTTGATGACTAACTTAAATAAGTGGGAATATGGGAAGCTATATGGATGTAATAAAAACATGTTTATAAGAATAAATATATTATCACATTTTTTATCTACTAATGATGTCTCAAAAGAAATAAATTCTTCTAAATGCTTAAATAAATGTGAATTATTCTATAGGATGACTATAATATATACAAGGAATAGATCATGATATATATATATGAAAAATTTCCACCTCTCAAGTCATTTTGGTGAACTACATCATGAATACCACCATTGGCCCGCGCACAGCTTGTGGAGATAAGAAATTCCATGAGGAGAGACATCTCTCTTGACAAGATATCATTTTTAACACAAGGATGTATATTTTTTTCATCCACCATGGTGACAAACCAACATCAATATTCTAAATGGGGTGCCCTTCTATATACAATTAGGGGCCTTAGATAATTATAGTTCTAAATTGGAAAGAGTTTATTATGAAAGAGAGTGGGGGGGGGGGGTGGTACAATATCAACCCTAAAATACACCACCAAACTTACCTTGTTGGATTTATTATCTTGTTTCCTTATAGATACATGATCTTGGTATGTGATTAACATACAAATGCGAGACTAAGAACCTTTGTGATGGAATCTAGAATGGCTTAAAGACAAGATGTAGGCTTGAAAGTACATATTCTAGAAAATATCCACCAGTTTTTACTACACATTTATAAATATAAATCCATATTTCACATCTCAATACTATTCCAATTGGTAGGGTGATGGATAATAACACATTTTAATATATATGATCCTCACTACATGAATCAAATTTTGAGGTGAAAATGTTGGATGCTCCTCAAAGATATCTCTAGCATATTAAATTTATAAATAATGGGTGAAAATTCACTTAAGAGTTTTATAATATATTTCGAATTCAATTTCCCCCATATTGTATTGTCCCAAATGGAACAATTATAGATGATTGAAACAAATTATATGAATTGTGATCATATAAAATTGTTATAATACACTATATTATTTTATAATAGATTAATTTTGATATTTTTAGTGGATATTAGAAATCTTATAGGTTCAGACGCCAGTTCTGATGCATGAAATGATAGGTAGAAATGCCACCCACAACTACAAGGAATGTGAAACATCCCATTGTTGAATGATAGCTGTGGGTGATGATGGCCTAAGAGACAACCTATTTTGAAATTAAATTTCATTACCAAAATCCATTCATCTGTTTTATTCCATGGTAAATTAATGTATAGTTTTATTACTACCCTCATGAAATACTCTCATAATGGTTTCTTTGGGTTAGTACACACTTATCCTTAGAGGGAGGGATGAGGGATACTAGAATGTCACAAAAAAGGACATGAACAATGAATTATCTGAAAAAAAACATTATTTATATTCAAAATATCTTTAGTATCTTAAAATCGAAGAGGCAATATGTCATGAATCGAAGTTGAAATGATCCATTTAGTGAAAATGAAGTAAGGTCCCAATTGAGGATAAAATTCAAAAAAATAACATGAATGGCCCTACAATCTATGTAATTATTAAAAGGGAACATGAAAAGTTTCCGTTAGATAATTTTTAAATTGATTTATACCACTTTTATAGTTATTGTCCCCTATTTTATATGTTTTAGGTATATTATGAACCCTTCAAGGTGGTTTCTGCATCCACCATGTTGATAATTTGAAGGCATACTAGGATTTTGATATTGAAATAGAGCTGTAAAAATTTGAATAAATGTCTCAAGGATCTACATATTCACACACTTATGATATATTAAATGGTTCCCTTTTAGAGATGAGAGCAAGACATAATAGATTGAGGCACCACCAAAGGGCTGATCAACTAGCCAATCGATGAGGAATGTGATCATATCCTCAACCCTTATGAAACATGGAATGATTATTTGAGAAGAGTTTATTAAATTTTAAATAATCTCTGATATGCGTAACTCATATCTTTCTATAGATAACATAGGTGACTCAAGTGCCAAAAAATTCTCCCAAGCACATCATGAGTGGCACCCTAATGGGTAATGCAGAGTTATATGTGGATTTGGTGGAAGACTAGCCATCAGTAGGTTTTAGGATGATGTAAAAGGTAGAGGGGAGAGACCACATTTATACCTTCCATGACATAGGATCTTTTGATCCAACATTATGGCCAAATATCCTATTATTCCGAGTTATAAGACAATAGAGTGTTGATATACTGGACAAAAATATCCATACTAGTGAAAGAGGTTATTATTCAAATATGTATCTTACTTTTTTCCATCCCGATATTGATATCACATAATTTTAATTAAATAGTATATCTTCTCATAGAGGAAACCTTTTAATCCAATCTCTATGAATGAATAAAGTAAGCTTCCAGATTCCCCCATACCCATTTTGATGTTAGGGTTGTGTCAATAGTATTAGGGACATCACAAATGGTCGGTCTGACCGATGTTACTAGTGAATGGTAAAATTCCATATGAATTCCTTCTAAACATAATTACTATATTTCATGTTCATATTACTTATATAAATCCTTTTTATAGGTCTCAATACACTTATTAAATTTATAACCACGATGGTAGATATTTTTTCAAATATAGAAATTGCTTCATCCTTAGCTGAATATAATAGTTTTATTAAAACATTTTACAGACCTAATTAATCCTTTCTTGTGTCTACAAAGTCATGTTTCCAAATTATTTTCAAACATGGAAAATTATCTTATACAAAAATTTCAGTAAAACAAATTTCTAGGCCAGTTCACTAGAAATATGTTAGAACCATTATACCTCTTCAGGTGGAACATTCAATGGTACATGAATTGGATATAGAATACCTGATAGACTTGTAGTTTCTTTTGAAGAAAACCATTATATCATTCATAGAAATTTTGTCCATTCATAAGTCCTTGAAGAGGATTATATTTTAATGAGAGAATGAGAATGTAGAAAAAATAATTTTATGTAGGGTAGAATAATTATCTCACTTTGAATGACTCAAATATATGGAAATTCAAGAATTATCTCATTATATGGTGGAGTGGATTGAGAAAAAACACCTAGATAATGAATAAATGATAATTTAAGACTAAATCTATTAAGAACTAAGTGTTGTAGAGGGGAGAATGGTGGGGCATCAATATTTACTTAAATAAACCAATAAGGTTGAAGTAGATGATAAATCCTAAGTGGAGAGGATGTAGCATACCGAGGAAACCAAATCTACAAATATGGAAACAATTCAATTCAATATTGATAAATCCAATATATTTATTAATAAATACCAAGAATCTATATCACATTCCCTATAATTCACAAAAAAATATTTATTTTTTATATAATGTTTGTGAGAGACTCCAATTTCTGGGTGCTCCTCCCTATTTATTTAAAGAATAATTATTTTAATCACATATCCATTAGTAGCTTCTTAATTTTTTATTTTAAACTATCAATATATGGTAATAAAAATTAAATAATAAAGAGGAATTTCACACTAATTAAATCCAAAAAAACATTAAATAGATATGGGTCTAGTAAATCATAATCTCAAAACACATATGTAAAATGATTAAGAGTTTTAAGAAATCAGTCATCCTTATGTATTGTATTATAAAATTTGATAATATGATGGATACACAACACACATGTGTCATTACTATATGATAGGGTGTACCTGTTTGATAAAATAATTCAAATTTGGGTTTCCTTATAACCTTATGCTATTATATATATATAGAATGGATGGATACACAATGTGTTTACCATTATTGTAATCCATGGTTATCCAATATAGATATGGGGGAGTGAATTACTCAATATAATCAAAGTGATAAAGGAGGTATTATATGGAATTATCAATGATCAACATGGTTTAAGTACCATGAAATTACACTTTTGGGTATTCTTCACAGATCATTTGAACCAATATGCATGTGGGGGAAAATAGGATGCTCTAATATTTTCATAGACCCTTAGGGAAGAATGGATTTATATTTTTCATGGATGGAATGGGATCCATATAATATCTAAATATTTTTAATTTAGACATAATATTTTCCTAAATTATGAAAAATATTTTATTAGTAGGAAGGAACATGGATTTTTCTCAAGGTACCCTTTCTAGGTATTCAAATGAAATTGATTTGTGAATTTTCCTCTTTTAAATAACCAACGATTTTAGAATTTGAAAATTATGGGATTAGAGAGTGTTTATTTGACTTTTACAGTGAAATTAAATTGTTGGATTTTAACCAAGTTAGTTTTGTGTCTCTTCTATTTGGATATTTTAGGTCTTACTAGTCAGACTAATGATGAATGGTGTTTAAGTTTAGTAAATTTTAACAAAATTTGGTTGAAGTTTATTATTATACAACATTGATCAATAGATGAGGTAGTATATAAAGAAATGATGGTTAGGTAAAATCAACATGAATTGCAGGTGTAATTTTAATTTTTAAGATCTCAAGAATAGGTTTAAATAGTTTATGGACATAGTTCTTAGACTAATAAGAAATTGTGATAATGAAAATGGGGGATTCTTTTTTTTGGAGTGTTTAAACATCATTGAAAAAGGGATGTGATAAATGTAAATAATAACATGTGTTATTTGAATTGTGAAATTGTGAAACAAAGAAGGAATAACAAGGATGACTGCTAATCAAACTCAAATAACATGTTCTACTAAAATAGGTATGAGGGAATATAGGGTTAGAGGATCTCTATATTTAGAATGGAAATAATATTCTGTTCTATATTGGATATGAAATATACATATAGAATTCACCCACACTAAACATATGGGTCCATTATAAATTGATAGAGTTTTTACCAGTATATATAGTAGATTTTTGGTAATTTAGATACTCAAAGTAGAAATAGTGGTATTTAGGAAAATAAAATTCAGGAAGTAATTGAGACACTGCAGTTTCGAAGCAACCATGATTTTATCATTATTGAATGTTAAAAGGGAGTAAAAAATGATAAGGATTTTGGTTGGGCCTAGGATAAATAGTTTAGATGTCTCTACACATTCTATAATAATAGAAATAAAAACACATGAATTTCCATGATAATAATATAAATCATCCAAGTGTAAATTAAAATATAGTAATAACTTACATTAATGTGGTGAAAATACACTGAGAGGGAGTATTTGAAAAAAATTGGAAATGTGAATGGGTACCATATAGGTATTTTGAAAATCTATAAATATATTGTGATAACAGGAATAAATCCACACATATATCTTAGAGGGATATCAATATAAATCAGACTATTATATAGGGTAAAATGGTAAATTCATCCATTCTAATGGAGAGATTCTATAGGAAACCAAATGTGAATGAGAAGACTGTACATTATGATAGAATTGGATTTTAAAAAGGATAGAATTTGTAGTTATATCAATGATATATGATTTAGATTCCACTATATATATTATAAATATAGTATTAAATCAACACATATTTTTTAGAAAGGATATCAGAATAGATCTCACTCAAACATAGGGGAAATTGGTGGATTCATGCTAGTGTAAAGCTATTAAGGTAGGCCCAATGTGAATGACTGAATCTCCATACACTAGATTTAAGTTGATGAAATTTTTTGCTAGACCATAAATAATAAATCCATGCGTTACTATATATCATGTGAGGATTGGAATCAAGACACATAATATTTTGGTAAATGGGGGGATTTTTTATCCTCACATTGACATTTTTATTGGTGGAACTACACTCTAGGACTCTTACATTGATTACAATATCACGTAAGAATATAGTTCATATAACATAGATCATTGATATAATTTAATGGTCATTCAGGGAGGACTATATGTCATAAATTTTTACATTTCCTAATATGAATTATAGAATCATTTTGTTTTGGTTAATTGGATGAGGACTTATTCTATAAAAATTAATGTCATGAGAAATAGAGGTCTATGTAATAATATGAAAATAATTTCATTAGAAATATTGCATTGGTGACATGCATGGTATATTATCTATATATTATAATCAAATATGATTCTCTATTGGAGTATAACATGTGAATGACATAAGTTCCTTTCGTATTCGACTCAATACATGGAAGCTTCTTTCTAAGTATTCACGGAATTATCAAGGTTAATTCCAATTATACTTGGATGATATAGAAAATGAAAAAATTCTTATTTAATTATTGATAAATATGATTTTTGAAGAACCTCATGATTGTTCAATCATTTAAAACCATTCTATTTGAGCCACTCCAACTTATCAAGAAAGATCTAGGAGTACCCATCATTGTAAAACTAATCATTAATGTAAATTAAATGTGAAGGATACTAAACATTAAAATGATTTTTCTATCTACCCTATACACAAGTGAGTATAGGGATACTTTTTGGGACATGCAGGTAGTTGAGTGATAATACTATAAGGTGTGCAATTATAGGGTTGGTTATGAATTATTATCTTTTTACACCATATATTGAATGATATTGAATGGAGATTTATCAATGGCCTCAATATTTCAATTTTCTATTTCATGATAGTGTGGATGATAGTTAGATGATTGGTTTGACTAAATATTGTTCTCTATATATATATTATTTAGTTTGGAATCAATGAAATTGGTAGCGTTGTCCATAATCATTGTATGAGAGACTGAAAATATTAATATAATGAATTCCATGAAGTTGATAATAAATTTACTTTGAAATAATTTAGGGGTATATATATAGTCCATTTGAAGAATAATTTAGTACTAATAAGGATAAAATTGGACTATATAATTGAATATAGAGGGTATGGGCCCATGAAATCTATCCCTCGTATAGAAAATGTCCAAAAAAAGTTAGAAGTGAGTAATAAATATAAGGGTTAATGGACAAAATTCACAATAATATGGCATGAATAGAAGAATTTTATGAATTTAATTTAGTATTTTGTAATGAATGGTTATAAGAATCCAAGGTTTTTGATTTTGTAGAAAAGATTTATTTCTAGGAGATGAGAAGCGTAACAACATTCATAGAATTCCAACATAATTTCCAGGGTCTGTAATAATTGTGTCCTGGTAACAGCACAACCACCATGTTTTAACATGGTCATCGGATCCTAGCCAACCAGGTACCACAAGTTACCCTGAAGACATGTGGTCCCCACGAAGTGGACCACCCACATGCCTGAATGAGTCATATAACTAATTATTTTACCCACATGACAACACATGTCCATTCTAGTGTGTTTTGTCCTCACTCAGACACACCCTGGGAATCTTCCTTGAAGGTCACCTATCCTGATCACTACTCGAGGTGTGATTTGTCATCACTCACACACACCCTGGGAATCTTTCCAGAAGGTCACCTATCCTGATCACTACTTCAGGCCAAGATCGCTTAACTGTGGAGTTCTAATCAGGTAGGCTCCAGAAAAGGAAGGTGCACCTTATTGACATGAGTCATATCATTTAGTAATTTAACCATTTATCATTTAGGGATTTAACAATGACCCCCCTTTAGATCCATCCTCTTTGTGGGCCCTACATATCAATATAGGAAGTACACCACACTTAAGGATGGGTACTACCTCTGATAGAAAATGTAACAACTAGGCCCCACCCACCAGTTTCCCCACAAACACATGGTCCCCACTCTAGGGCCCAATGACATGCCAGAACGGGTCATCTGACTAATGATTTTCCCACATGCCAACACATGTCCTTTATAGTGTGCTTTTTCCTCATGGTCACCCATCTTGATCACTAATCCGGGTGTTCTTTGTCCTCAATCACAAACACCCAGGGAATCTTCCCAGAATGTCACTGATCCTGATAACTACTCCAGGTGTGCTTTGACCTCACACACACACACCCTGGGAATCTTTCCAGAAGGTCACCCATCTTGATAACTACTCCTGGATAAGCACTCTAAACTGAGGAGTTCTAATCAGGTAGGCTCCCAAAGAGGAAGGTGCACCTTGTTGACATGAGTCATATCATTTAGTCATTTAACACTTTATCATTTGGGGATGTTACAATTTCACCCCTTAAGATCACAACGTCCGGGTTGTGGGACTATATCTAAACTTAGGAAGTGAACCACACATAAGGCTGGGTACCACCTCTGATACTAAATGTAACAAATGGGCTCCGCCACCAGTTTCCCCACAGGCATGTGGTCCCCACCCTATGGACGTCCTTGTCCAAGCACGCTTAACTGTGGAGTTCTAATCAAGAAGGCTCACGAAAAGGAAGGTGCACCTTATTGACATGAGTCATATCATTTTTCCATTTAACCCTATCTTTTGAGGATGTTACAATCACCCAATTTAGAGCACAATGTCCTCATTGTGGGCTATACATCTCAAATTAGGATGTGCACCAAACATAAGGCTAGGTACCACGTCCGATACCAAATAAAACAACTGGGCCCCCACCCTATGGACCACTTAGTCCAAACACGCTTACCTGTGGAGTTCTAATTAGGAAGGCTCCCAAAAAGGAAGGTGCACGTTTTTGAAATCAATCATATAATTTAGTCATTTAACCATATCATTTGGGGACTTTACAATCACCCCCCCTTAGAGCACGATGTCCTCATTGTGGTCTACACATCTCAACATAGGATGTGCACCGTACATAAGGCTTGATACCACCTCCGATACCAAATGTAAAAATTGGGCCCCGCATATGAGTTTCCCCGTAGACATGTGGTCCACACCCTGGGGCCCACCCATATGCCTGAACGTGTCATCTAACTAATGATTTTTCCCATAGGACAACACATGTCCCTTCTAGTGCTCTTTGTTCTCCCTCACACACACCCTGGGAATATTCCCTAAAAGCCACCCATCCTGATCACTACTCTTGGTGAACTTTGTTGACATGAGTTATATCATTTGGTCATTTAACCCTATCATTTGGGGATGTCACAATCACCCCCATTTAGAGCACAATGTCCTAGTTTTGGTCCATACATCTCAACTTAGGATGTGCACCGCACATAAGGCTAGGTACCACCTCTGATACCAAATGTAATAGTTGGGCCCCGCCCACTAGTTTCCCCAAAGACATGTGGTCCACACCCTGGGGCCTACCCACATGTATGAACGGGTCATATGATAAATGAATTTGGGATGTCACAATCACCCCCATTTAGAGCACAACGACTTAGTTTTGGCCATACATCTCAACTTAGGATGTGCACCGCACATAAGGCTAGGCACCACCTCTGATACCAAATGTAAAAATTGGGCCCCGCCCACTAGTTTCCATGCAGACATGTGGTCCACACCCAGGGGCCCACCCACATGCCTGAATGGGTCATATGACTAATGATTTTCCCCACAGGACAACACATGTCCTTTTCAGGGTTCTTTGTTCTCCCTCACACACACCCTGGGAATCTTCCCAAAAGGTCACCCATCATGATCACTACTCCAGGTGTGCTTTGTCCTCACTTACACACACCCTGAGAATATACCTTCTGACACTCCTTGGGAATCTTCCTAGAAGGACACCCATCCTGATCACTACTCCAGGTGTGGTTTGTCCTCACCCACACACACCTTAGGAATCTACCTTATCACACACCTTGGGAATCTTCCTGGAATGTCACCACATGCCTGAACAGGTCATCTGACTAATGATTATCCCCACTGGCCGACACATGTACTTTCCAATGTGCTTTGTTCTCCCTCCCACACACCCTGGTAATCATCCCAGAAGGACACCCATCCTGATCACTACTCCAAGTGTGCTTTGTCCTCACTCACACACACCCTAGGAATCTTCCTTCTGACACTCCCTGGGAATCTTCCCAGAAGTTCACACATTCTGATCGCTACTCCAGGCCAAGAACGCATAACTATGGAGTTATAATCATGTAGGCTTTCGAAAAGGAAGGTCCCCCTTGTTGACATGATTCCTATCATTTAGACATTTAACACTTTATCATTTGGGGATGTTACAATCACCGCCCCTTTTGAGGACAAAATCCTCGTTGTGGGCCCAACATCTGAACTTAGAAATTGCACCTCACTTAAGGCTAGGTACCACCTCTAATACTAAATGTAACAACTGGACCCCACCCACTAGTTTCCCCATAGACACGTGGTCCCCACCCTAGGGCCCACCCACATTCCTGAAAGAATTATCTAACTAAAAATTTTCCCCATATTCCAAGACATGTACTTTCTAGTGTACTTTTTACTCACTCACACACACCCTAAAAATCTTCCTAGAAGGTCACCCATCCAGATCACTACTCCTAGTGTGCTTTTTCCCTACTCTCATACACAATGGGAATCTTCCTAGAAGATCACCCATCCTGATCACTACTCCATGCCAAGAAGACTTAATTGTGGAGTTCTAATTAGGCGGGATCCTGAAAATGAAGTTGCACTTTGTTGACATGAGTTATATCATTTAGTCATTTAACCCTTTATCATTTGGGTATGTTACACGGTCTCTACTACTTCAATAATAATGAGGATTACCATATAAAATAATTGTTTGTAGAGGGATTTATATGAATTCATTATTTCATAAAAATAAAATCTTTTTCATGTTGATAGATTTATTCGTTATTAGCTCACTAACGAGGAAGAACTCCATTTTGATGATACTCTGCAATGGGAGTCATTGAACAAGTCCAATAATAAAATTATTGGTTTAATGATTCTCTTTTATATATGGTGAAATTAATTTAATTTATTCACTCTATATCATTTCTTATAAATTGAGATACAACCATAAAATGAGTGATATAAATAAATATTTAATCCAAACCTTGATATGGAAAGGTTATAACTGTATTGGAAAGTGCATCAACTTCAGTAATTTGAGAACATGAAATGTGGGATATTTTCAATTTTATGGTAAATTCAAACATGAATTCTCACAAATTTTACAAATATGATTCAATTTTTACATTTAAAAGAAGTAATCATCATTGATTTAATTGATTAATTGCCCTAAATAACTCATGATGTCCAATTTGTAAAATGATATTTGTAAGGAAAATAATGAACTTATGACGAGGAACTAGTATTCCACCACATTATATATATATATAAGCATGTTCTTTGGGTATTCCATGGGTTTACTTCTCAGGATCCAAAATGTTCTATCATAGTACATTTTCTTTTCTTAGGAGTTATCATGGAAATATAAAGCATATTTATTAGAGATATTTGTATCCAATAGTGTCTCCAATATGATAGTGTTCACTATGAGAAAATATTTTAGGGAATTTACCTTGATCACCTTTTATGTGACAAACTGAATGTCAACCTACTACATAATTATTACACATTTTTTCAGGAAACTGGTTATCTTTGGAAAATTGAGTATATATTTGAGAATATCAACACAATATACCAAGAATAAATCATGATACTACAGACAATTTTCATGATTCTACACCACAAATACCAATCCAATTTCATTCTTATCGATATTAAATTATCAAGTTTCAACTACCATTATTTACTTATTGATATAAGAGGGACAATTATCCTTTCCCATGCAATTGTTTTTAGTGAGGTGGGAACCAATTCATCATTCCAATGTTTATACATAGTAGGTAGTGCGTTCTCCATGAATGGGTAGCATTAGGATCAATGGTTACATGATTTAATTCTTTATATCATCAAAATATTTCTAATAATCATCACCCTATTGGTAGGTTACACCTTCCTTAATTAGATTCATGATTTGATAACAATTACTGGAATGGTTACCTACAATGATTCTAACGTAGGTGTGGTTCCCCTATGGTCCTCTAAGTTATTTATGATCTTCTGTTCAATGCATATCATGTATCAACTTGGTTATCTCTTAGACAACCTCGATATTAGGATGTTGGTCCTTGGAGTTGAGGAATTTCCACAATGTCTCCCAAAAAGAACATTTAAATGGGTTTAGTGACATGTTTTGTTAGCATATCTATTTTAATACTAACTTAAGATCAATGAGATGATAAAAAACTATTAGTATTGGAATACTATATCATCTACATAGATTTATATCATTTTTTATATAAATGAATCAAAAATATAATTCATGGAATATTGATTGGAAGTTCGATAATTCACTATCCAAAGATCATTACATCATAGTTGTATACCCTTTGGGTTTCCCTAAAGGAAGTATCCTACTAATATTTATTGTCTAATATTATTTTCTTATAACCCAAATACTAATCTAGGAATCATAGGGCCTAAAAACTAGTCATGGCATTGATCAATAATTACATGATTGAGACCATCAAATAATATTTTTGAAAATAACGATTCAGATCCCAAAATTCATTTAATATTTTGATTCTCCCATTATTTTTTTTGTGAAAATATTAGATAGCTACTTTAGGTACATGAAATTCTATATGAATTAAAATATAATCAAGTTATCGATATTAGATTCTACTTTGGTAGTGTGTGTAAGATGAATTCTCCATACTGTATATTTATAAAAGTGGTGGTAGACTAATAAAACCATGTTATATGAAATTTAACCAAAGAAATATCATGAAATTAAATGTGAAAAAATTTCAATGTTTATTGGGGAATGAAATATATTTATCTTGTTACTTAAGGGTCATAACATCATTAATTAACATAGTCCTCATTTCTTCCTCTATACCTAATTTTACCTAAATGTATTAATCAATAGTGGTTAAAACACCTTTGTTTAATTTTAAAAGGGCATCACATATCTCTCGCTCTCCATCATAATCACTAGGATCAAAATGTGAACTAATATTTTGATATACTAGAGATGATGTAGTGGTGTTATCAACCACATTAGGGTTATGTCAATATGTGTAATGAATTAGTTCTTCATGAGGGACTGATGGAATATATCTGAAATAAAAAGTGTCTAAACCCCATATTCTCATTTAAGGGTTAATATATAGCCAATCAATGATATTATAATATGTCCAAAAAATATCATTCAAACCAATATTTAGATAAATATGATCAAAAGAATTATTAATCCACAAATTCTTCCTGATATATACAATTTATATTGATAGTGGTTTCTTGATGAATGTATCTTATTTACCATCATATAAGAGAAAAGTGTTTGGTGGTATGTATCATTATCTTTCAAAATAAATTTAATTACCATATTCAATGATTTTTTCAATATATAGTTAATGAGAAACAAAAAATATTTACTGATAATGAACCATGGATTGATAGGATCAACTTATAGGATATTAGTGGAAATGAGTTTTGCGATGCTATATACAATTGATTATTTTCTGTATCATTTATAGTACCTTACATAAATGGATTGTGATTAATATGATTTAAATGAGGATTCATCACTATAAGTTTCCTCATCCTTCTAATTAAAAGAGTAATTCATGAATTGGGGATATGAATAGAAAATTTACATGTGGGTTTGAAGCATTATTATTCTGAAAAAGTTGTAAAAAGTCATGTCATAATAGACAACCATGATTTATTAATAAAAAATAAGATATATAAATTAATTATTCAATTTAATCATCTTATGTGGAATATATTCACTCTATTTGTATCCTTGGATTGTCATATTTGGATGGATATGAGTAGGCTTTACTATATCCTAAATAGGGGAGGGTCTAGACTGGTATGAGGTTAATTTAGGAACCATTGACTTCTAAGGCTCAATGAATGTAAATATCAATGAGTTTACTAGATATATACATCGTTATGATGTGGCCTTGAATAATAGTTTCGTAGAATTATTAAATAAACCAAATCATAGTGGGACACTTAGTGGATCAAATATCTACCTGATATTTCTTGGCTGTAACACACATAAGTCTCAAGCTCTTGGGAAATTTAGAGGGCCTCAATAAAATATTTCCTGTGTCCTTTAAAAGGGTAAAGTGAATTCAGAATAAAAATCATAAAAGGGGTGATAAATAGATTTTAAAAAATGTTGAATTTTTAATACAATTTCCCATTCTTATTTCCTTGATGTTTATATTGGTCTTGAGGCTTAGGGTTTACTATAGATTATATTATAATCTTATTTCCATGGATGAAACTAAGAGGCATTTGTTTATCAGAATGTCATGTTTAACTATCCTTATAGTGTCATATTTTTGACTAGCTGCATATTTTTCTAAAAGATGTTATTTTAGTATGATAAATTAAGAGTCAACATTAAAATATTCAAGATCATATTGATGCTCCCATTGAGCTCATTGAGGACCTTTTTCTCAGGTCTCAACTATATATATAACATCACTGGGGACAACACCTAAACGTTGTGGGTCCATTTTGACCTCAACTTCGTCATTATTTTTGTCATCCTCTATAACTTATAGTGGGAAAACTAGGATCATATGAGTCCTCTTCATTAAAAAAATGACTGTTCATGTAAATAAAATTGATTGAACTAGATTATGGCTTCTCATAAAATAAAAATTCTCTTTAGTGGGATTGTGCTCATCTTTCTAATGATGGGTGTATGAAATCTATAGGGGTATGAACCAGATCAGGTGCTTATGAATGATCCTATTTGAGTTTTTTATTCTATCAATATCAGTAGTGTTATGTTTTAGAGGATTATACGGATAATGAAATCCCCTATAGTATTGTATATGGAACTAGGACTACAAATTCCTAGTTTGTTTTACTATGATGATTTTACGTGCCTAGTTGGATGATTTTATAGTCTAATAATCATCCAAATTATATGAACCATTATTTGAGATTTATTTTGGTTCTCATTTTTCATAATGTTAGATAACTAATACCTGAATATCCAATTTAATATTTCTAGTTTCTATCATATTATAAAGAAATTCCTTAAATACAAAATATTCCTTGATATTATATCCCAGCATTTGATGGTGAAGAAAACAATTGGGGAAATCATTTAACCCTATTTCATTAGGTATTTTGGTTTATATCTAATAAAAAAATACCAGGACCATCTCCTTAATAATGATTTATTATTTTTTTGGTTCTTAACGTTCTAGTGTTTTTTCTCCTTCACCATTTCCTACATGTTTTTATTGAAGTGACACCATTGTTATTGTTGTTCATGATGACGTACACCTTGATTGTTAGTGAGCACATGAGAATATGATAGAAGAAGTTTTTACACGATCAAGATGGCCACAATTTCTACATTTCAATATTTCATCCCCTGTGTTAATGATATCAATAATGAATTTTTCTTGGAGTGTTGAATGAAGCACTCTTTCTATAAAACCAAAACATAAAAATCACAAAAACAATAAGGTTAACTTTTATGAATGTGTGGAATTTGATTCTAATATTCTAAATTCTATTTGAATGTAATTAAAAAATGATCTTGTGATTGTTTATTATTATGGGAATTATTCAAACCTTTCCATGAGGCATTGAAATCTTTCGGCCAATCATTATGACATTGTTTATAGTTTTCAAGGTTATGAATGGTATTATTTTTCATAATTAAGGTTAATTACTAGATAAATTTCCATTAATGATATTCATGATTGGAAACATATCCAGTTATTAAATTTTAATACCTGATGAATGTGAGTCCCTCTAACTTTTTCTGAAAGCAACTTAATTTTTCACCTGTTACTAACAAAATGATCCCATCACAGTGCCACATAAAGAAGAAAAACTAATGAGATGATGTTCTAGATCCCCTATTCCATTCAATGTTGGGAACATGGTATTTCAAAAGTTGGGTGGAATAGGATTCAAATCAACCCAATCAGGATAAAATTTTCTCATTATTTTTACTTGAACATGTCGTCCATCCAAGACATTCATATAATAAGTAAGTTGTTTAGCCGTTTTTGAAAAACTATTTTTAAATAAAATTTTCAAAAATTTTTAAAATTTATTTGAAAAAATAAATTTCATTTTGGAAATATTCTTTTAAAATTTATATTTGGGTAAATTTTTTAGAATTTTTAAAATATATATATTTTTTATGAATAGAGAAAAATATAATTTTTTATTGAAAAAATATTTTTTGTTTAAATAATTTAATAACGTAAATTATATTTTAAATTGTTTTTAATGTAAAATTAGTTCAATAATATTAAAATTTAACAAATTTATATCATTTTTATAAAATTAATATTAAATTTTGATATTAAAACATTATAAACTTATGATAATTCTTTCTTTTGAAAATCACTCTTTCATCACAATTACAGTTTAATTATAATTTGAATTATACCATTATGAGAATTTAATTTTTATAAATGTATTTAATATTCATAAAAATAATAATATATACTATCTAATAAGGGAAAAATAATATTTTTACCATAATGGATAGTGAATAAATTAAAAATTAATTTCCACGTTTAATGCCAAAATTGGTTTACTGAGGGGGGGGGGAGAATATATGTGTTTAAAATGACCTAAAACATGTAAAAACCCATTGGATGTCAATATTAAGACCATAAAATTTATATAGTTCGTTAATGACACATTTTGGAGGCTTGTGGCATGATAAAAACATGTGCTACACTTGTTTCTTTTCCAAAATTCCAAGTGTGTCCTCTTACCCACTTATGAAAGGCCACCCCATATCCTCCCCTAACCACAAATTCAATGTAGAGACCCGAAGCCTGATGTACATGGACATTACATTACTTTTTCAGAATACTTAGTACATAACAAAAACACACACACAAGGACCGTAATAGTTTAGTGTCTTTGGAAACTCGGAATATAATCTTCTAATCATGGTGAAAGATCTTCAACATCTACCATAAATATCATCCCTTTTTTTACCTAAAACCTCTTTTTATATACTGGGGAAAAGAAAACATAAAAGGGTGAGCTCAAATGCTCAGTAAGGGTAAACAAAAGAAATATCAATCACATCATATTCATAAGAACATAACTTTTGTAAATCTTAACCTGCAAAAGAGAGCATAATTTCATAACATGGTATAAATCATAGTAGTGAAATGGAATCCCAATAATCATAACATAATACATGAATCTTTGTGGAATACACACATAATCATAGAGAATCATTTCTTATTAGCCAAGACTCATTTCCAAGACTATCTTTGTGGACAAAGTCCATTTCTGAACCGAGTTCACTCCTCGCTTCAGTCCTGTTTCACTGAACCGGTATAACCTACCGTTCCAGCCATGTCTATCTCATGAGATATAAAATCTTTACCCAATGCATTAGAGGGAGATATAGGTCCCACCCTTCTCATAGTGAAATCATTATTACTTTTGCCACAAAATAAACTTAAAACATTCATCCTAACCCAAAAAATAAAATGGGTTTCATAAACATCATCCCATCATCACATAATCCATATAAAACAAATGGATATTTCATCATAAGAAAATTGAAATCATGTAAATCATAGAGACATTATACTTGAAACATACACATATGAAATAATTTCATCTTAGATGGAAAATGGTTTTGATAAAACACTTGAAATAAATTCTTGAGGAAAATATCATTTCTTCGTCAAAATAATTTTCTTTTCAAAAAATACCATGCACTTTTAAAATAAAAGTATTTTGTTGAAAATAGTTATAAAATCATGTAGAGTAAGCTTCATGAAAATGAGGCGTTATGAAACCATAAAAGTCTGTTCACACCGTATAAGTTAAAAATATCATTCTCCTCGTACTTTTGTGGGAAAAGTCAAAAAAGTACCTCGTAACGTAAAAAAAAGAAAGATTCCTTACATACCATGTAGTAAAAGTCAAAAATGGGTAAAAAGGACTTTAAAAAATACATGAAAAATCTTTTATAAAACATGGACATGGACGATAGCAATAAACCCTAGTAAATACTTACGAATAAGCAATCTCGGATAAAAATGAGATTTGCGAAACTATCCCTTACCTTAGGTCCGATTTTCCTCGTAAGTGTCCGAAAATCCTCTTCTTTGAAGCGCCTCTTTGAGATCTACTTTTAGGGCACTAAAATTGGTCTTTGAGGAAGACCAGAACCTATAGGATGTTTCTAGGGAAGTGTAGAAGAGAATTTGGCAGGGTTTGGCCAAGCTTGAAGGCTCAAAGTTGTGTGAGGAAGAGAGAGAGGAGGTTCCCTTTTATAAGGGAGGAGAGGGGATCCTTTGGAAAACTAAAAATATTATTTTATTATAAAGTCATATTCGGTTTTAAATAGCTCAAAATTTATTTATTTCGAAGCTAAGGTGGGGATGGATCAAAATCCTCTCATCCAATAGAATAAAGACAAGTTTAGGTTCCTATTTTAACCTTTTCATTTAGATTTAACATTAAGTTAAATAATTTTACTTTTACCGTGTCTTCTTGTGTTCTTACACTATAAGGTTAATAAACTTACTATAAAAAGCCAAAAGAACCCCAAGTTGTTTATAATTATTATATATAACCTTATCTAAGTCATTTTTCCGAACCATAGATTTTTAAGAATAAAATAACAATTAATAATATAATATTTGTTTTAAAAACTATTTTATGTCAATTTTGACACTATTTTGTAATTGATTTTTTTGAAAATCATAAAAGAATGATTGGTTAGTAAATGTTAATTAAATAAATACTAACATGTCATATTAACCTAGAAAATTAGTTAAATTCATAAAAAGTCTCAAATTACATTTATTTGGGTATTTATAACATCAATTGTATCAATATTTCATTAAAAAGATAATTACTGCATCACCTTTGTGTCATAAATAAATTAATTTATATAATGTCTAAAAATTATAAATAAAATACCCTTATGTAGTAAATATTTTTATCTTTCTAATGAATATTTATAGTCGATTTTATCTTATGTATAACCCTATATTAAAAATGTTTTAGTAAATAAACATTGATTTTAACTCTTTTAACTCTTCTTTGAATTAAATAATAATAAATGTCCTAATCTAATCCAAGTGGTCCTAAATGGTCATATATTATTACTAAGGTTGTTTTTGGTCGAATTACACTTATCCAATAGAATTAGGACATGTGTTAGGGTAATAATAATATCATTTTTACCCTTAATTACCCTATTTACTTTTAACCGTGGTAAAAAAAATTAAAATGTTATTATTCACCAAAAATTATTTTCATCTCATTGAACCACATTTTACTTACTGACATAAACTGTGTCTCTATAATTTTTGAAATTCCACTCACAGAAGCGATAAAATTATGTTTTATGAAAAAAATCATTTTTTAACTACCACTTAGTGGTTTCACTATTTATCAAAAAAATGAATGTTTCCATCAAAATACCAAAAATTTGGCCTAAGCTGTATTTGATATTATGAACTCAAAAATGATGTCTATTTTACCAAATTCAAAACATATCAGTTGCATTAATTAATTTAAAAATTAATTCCTGTCGTCAAAACAAATAGCGTGTTTTTAAGAGATAATAACTATCAAAAGATTGACACTTGTTTATGTCTGGTTTAAATGTGAAATTACATCCAATGAAAAAATTTTATTAAATTGTAAAAATATATTCTAAATATACTTTAAAACCACTAAAATTAATAATTTATCACTATTAATTATTTCGATTAGAGAAGTTGTTTTTAACTAAAATTTAGTAATTTTCACTATTCATCAGAATATGAAAGTTATCCGAAAAGTACCAAAATTTCACCCTAAGATAATTTCGATATTCCAAATCCAAAAATGAAGTCCATTTTGAAAAAAAAAATTTCTAAAATTTTAAAAGGTGGTTATTACTATTCATAATCGGCTAGTTTTGATAATATTTTAATAGCATATCGTTGTTTAATGAAACTCGGTATTGCGTACTACACACGCTATCGAGGAAGGTCGCGATTGTGTTTAATGCAAGGCAAGTCAAGGATGCGTGTTGTGAAAACTCTTTTTCGTGTAGCATACAACACAAGAAATTAATGAAATCAAAAAGAATATTTTTCATAAAATCGCAGGGTGTTACATTCTACCCCCCTTAAAATGAATTTCTCCCTTGAAATTCGTCAGGGTTATAAATGGTTTACTACTTGAAAGTTTCTTTAATAGAAACCCACATCGTAAAAAGGAATACCAAAACATGTCTTTAAAAACTAAATTGTGAAATGTAACGGTTACCCAAATAAACTAATCACTGGGCTTCCACATAGGTGAAAATATGGATATGGAAAATAAATCTAACCATCATGTTGTGATGGAGAGTGGTAGAGAACATGGCTATGAAAGAGCCAGCAATCACAAAGACATAAATTTGTGACGATCTAAGTTACCATATGATTCATCATATATAAGAGCACTAGGACAACATTTTTGGTTTTCAAGATTGTTTCCCTAAAGTTGATGAAATTGGAATTAGAAGAAATACTTTCGTGATTTTGGTATAGTCTCACCGTTGGTCGTTCTTTGGACAATTTCCACTTCATCTCTTAACGAAATGAAGTTTAATTTTTCATTCATGATGTGTTAGCACATCATGTGAAATAATGATGGGTCATTCCATCTGTTTGAAACAAAAGGTTAGAAATGTTATCAAAAAAATAAATAAGTCCATATATAGTGAGATTAATCATATATGGTTCCTAAAATGGAATTATAATTCATATATCATACTGCTTAATATAATAAAACTAGTTTCTACTAAACAGGGACTTCCTGTAAGTCAGTGGTAGGCAATAAAGGCCAGTTGCACTTCGGTTGTGGGTTCGATTCCCACGGCCTTGTCCGATGCGATGGGCTGTCGCCCATCCTGCCGGTTGTGTTTTTTCTAAAACTATATTACTATAACATCTCATCAATAATATCGAAAAAACTTCTATCCTTAAACAATACTAACTTATGTCCAACATAATCCATTCCAATCTTTAGGCTTATCTATAATACTGCAGTCCACTCTCATAATATAGTGAAAACGATTACCAGAGATTTAATACCATCGTTGATCCCCATATATCATAAGATATGTCTTTTTGGTCACATTCCAAACATTCAAAGGCCTTAATCATGTATTCTCTTGAATACCCATTGATCCTAAGTGAAAACATGAATGCAGTTAAAAGTTAACACTTTCCACATACCAAAATCCTTAAAATTCTATATACTCAAACCATGATATCACCTAGTCCTTATATCAGTCATGAGCTCACGAATACTGTCAAATATTTCATTTTCACGTTTTCCCTTCATTATGCGCATATCATCTTTTTTTCCAAAAATATCCCAATCACTTTCCATGGTTACCGGTACTATAAAATTATTGAAACCCACAATAGACCAATACATAAATATTCCAATATTCCACGATACTATATACAACATTATTTTGGAATCCCATTACATAAACACTTAATCATTCCACCACATCATTATCATATTCAACAATGCCAATGGTGATCGTATGTGACTTCCATTTTTCATTTTCCTTAAGTGTTTTCTCATGTCAATCATCAATAACCCTTGGATTAGGGCATTTATTAGCATAATGCCCCATTTCCTTGCACTTGAAGAATTGAAGTGTAGTAGGTTCATTCTGTGTATCCCTTCCTTTGTTTGCATCATTAGACATCTTCTTCCCATTATTGCAGCATTCAAATGCCCGATGACCTTCCTTTCCACATTTGAAACATTTACTTGTCCCTTTAAGACAATCTCCACCATGCTTCTTTCCACACTTTGAGCATAAGGAAACATTCATCTTCTTTTCACCATTATTCTGAGATTTCTCCTCGATCTCCATCTTTCGTTTCTTGTCAAAACCATGAGATGTATAAGTAATACCAACTTCCATTTCTACCTTGATAGCACAACGCACAATTTCTTCATAGCTACTGAAGTCTCTTATAGCTAATGCCCATCGAAGATTTGGTTTTAAGCCACTGAAGAATCGATCAACTTTACTTTCAGGTTGGATGATAAATCCAAATGCATACCTTGCAAGCCTTGTAAAATTCACTTCGTATATACCAATAGATTCATCAACCTTTTTCTTTTGTTCAAGAAACTCCTTCACCATCTTTCTTTGAAGAATATGAGGGAAGTACTTATTGAAAAATAAGTTCTTGAACTCGTCCCATTCCATTGACTCAATTTCATCTCTTTGCCTCGTATTCTTGATAAGATTCCACCATTGATCAGCTTCACCTTCCAAATGATATACTGCTAAGATAACTTTATCATGTTCAGAACACTGAAGAACTGAAAATATCTTTTCAGTGGTACTGATCCATTGTTCAACAACAAGTGGATCAGTAGACCCACTGAAAGAAGGTGGACGTTGCCTCATGAAGGACTCTACAATATTGTTCCCTTCTCTGCTCATTTGGAAGTACAGAATGATTCATAGCTTGTGTAAGTATAGCTATAATATTTTTCACTCCATCTCCCATAATAGTTGTTTGTTCAGGAGGACAATCATTGCATTGTCCATTGCATTGATCAACACGGTTCTTCGGGTTCCAGCCATCGTCTAAAACCCAAAAAGAATAGTGTGAGAGGAAAAAATCATGCTAGGGAAAAACATAATAAAAGGGAGAGTACCCTCAATATCTAACATTCTAAGATTGTTAGTGCAATTCTAGGACTATAACCTATACGTATACTTAACCTTAGAGACATCCCTAGACATACCTTAGAAGTATCTCTAGGGATCTCACTAAAGTTCTCACATACTAGTTTCCAAAGGTTGACTAAACCTTTCCTCTGATACCAACTGTAGAGACCCGAAGCCTGACGTACATAGACATTACATTACTTTTTTGGAATACTTAGTACATAACAAAAACACACACACAAGTACCGTAATAGTTTAGTGTCTTTGGAAACTCGGAATATAATCTTCAAATCATGGTGAACGATCTTCAACATCTCCCATAAAGATCTTCCCTTTTTTTACCTAAAACCATTCTTTATATCCTGGGGAAAAGAAAACATAAAAGGGTGAGCTCAAATGCTCAGTAAGGGTAAACAAAAGAAATATCAATCACATCATATTCATAAGAACATAACTTTTGTAAATCTTAACCTGCAAAAGAGAGCATAATTTCATAACATGCGATAAATAATAGTAGTGAAATGGAATCCCAATAATCATAACATAAAACATGAAACTTTGTGGCATACACACATAATCATAGAGAATCATTTCTTATTAGTCAAGACTCATTGACAAGACTATCTCAGTGGACAAAGTCCATTTCTAAACCGAGTTCACTTCTCGTTTCAGTCCTGTTTCACTGAACCAGTATAACCTACCGTTCCAGTAATGTCTATCTCAGGAGATATAAAATCTTTACCCAATTCATTGGAGGGATATATAGGTCCCACCCATCTCATAGTAAAATCATTCTTACTTGTGCCACAAAAAAAACTTACAACATTCATCCTAACCCAAAGAATAAAATGGGCTTCATAAACATCATCCCATCATCACATAATCCATATAAAACAAATGGATATTTCATCATAAGAAAATTGAAATCATTTAAATCATAGAGACATTATACTTGAAAAATACACATATGAAATAATTTCATCTTATATGGAAAATGGTTTTGATAAAACACTTGAAATGAATTCTTGAGGAAAATATCCTTTCATCGTCAAAATAATTTTCTTTTCAAAAAATACCATGCACTTTTAAAATAAAAGTATTTTGTTGAAAATAGTTATAAAATCATGTAGAGTAAGCTTCATGAAAATGAGGCGTTATGAAACCATAAAAATCTGTTCACGCCGTATAAGTTAAAAATAACATTCTCCTCGTACTTTTGTTGGAAAAGTCAAAAATGTAACTCGTAACGTAAACAAAAGAATGATTCCTTACATACCATGTATTAAAAGTTAAAGATGGGTAAAAAGGACTTTAAAAAATACATGAAAAAACTTTTATAAAACATGGAAATGGATGATAGAAATAACCCCTAGTAAATACTTACGAATAAGTAATCTCAGATAAAAATGAGATTTGCGAAATTATCCCTTACCTTAGGTCCGATTTGCCTCGTAAGTGTCTGAAACTTCTCTTCTTTGAAGCGCCTCTTTGAGATCTCCTTTTTGGGCACTAAAATTAGTCTTTGAGGAAGACCAGAACCTCTAGGATATTTCTAGGGAAGTGGAGAAGAGAATTTGTCAGGGGTTGGCCGAGCTTGAAGGCTCAAAGTTGTGTGAGGAAGAGAGGGAGGAGGTTCCCTTTTATAAGGGAGGAGAGGGGCTCCTTTGGAAAACAAAAAATATTATTTTATTATAAAGTCATATTCGGTTTTAAATAGCTCCAAATTGATTTATTTCGAAGCTAAGGTGGGGATGGATTGAAATACTCTCATCCAATAGAATTTAGACATGTTTAGGTTCCTATTTTAACCTTATCATTTAGATTTAACATTAAGTTAAATAATTTTTACTTTTCACGTGTCTTCTTGTGTTCTTACACTATAAGGTTAATAAACTTACTATAAAAAGCCAAAAGAACCCCAAGTTGTTTATAATTAATATATATAACCTTATCTAAGTCATTTGGCCGAACCTTATATTTTTAGGAATAAAATAACCATTAATAATATAATATTTGTTTTAAAAACTATTTTATGTCAATTTTGACACTATTTGGTAATTGATTTTTGTGAAAATCATAACAGAATGATTAGTTAGAAAATGTTAATTAAATCAATAATAACATGTCATATTAACCTATAAAATTAGTGTAATTCATAAAAAGTCTCAAATTACATTTATTTGGGTATTTATAACATCAATTATGTCAATATTTCATTAAAAATATAATTATTGCATCATCGTTGTGTCATAAATAAATTAATTTATATAATGTCTAAAAATTATAACTAAACTACCATTATGTAGGAAATATTTTAATCTTTATAATGAATATTTATAGTCTATTTTATCTTATGTATAACCCTATATTAAAAATGTTTTAGTAAATAAACTTTGATTTTAACTTTTTTAACTCTTCTTTGAATTAAATAATAATAAATGTCCTAATCTAATCCAAGTGGGCCTAAATGGTCATATATTATTCATAAGGTTTTTTTGGTCTAGTTACACTTATCCAATAGAATTAGGACATGTGTTAGGTAATAATAATATCATTTTTACCCTTAATTACCCTATTCACTTTTAACCGTGGTAGAAAAAAGTAAAACTTACTACTCACCAAAAATTATTTTCATCTCATTGAACCAAATTTTACATACTGACATCAACCGTGTCTCTCAGATTTTTGAAATTCCACTCACAGAAGCGGTAAAATTTAGTTTTATGAAAAATTCATTTTTTTAACTACCACTTAGTGGTTTCACTATTAATCAAAAAATGAAAGTTTCCAGAAAAACACCAAAAATTAGGCCTAAGATATATTTGATATTATGAACTCAAAAATGATGTCTATTTTACCAAATTAAAAACATATAAGTTACATTAATTAATTTAAAA
This sequence comes from Viscum album, assembly GCA_963277665.1. Taxonomy (NCBI): domain Eukaryota; kingdom Viridiplantae; phylum Streptophyta; class Magnoliopsida; order Santalales; family Viscaceae; genus Viscum; species Viscum album. The sequence continues at coordinate 322,843,942 of OY728153.1, read as the reverse complement.
ATTAATTCCCGTCGTCAAAACAAATAGCGTGTTTTAAGGAGGTAATAACTATCAAAAGATTGACACTTGTTTATGTCTGGTTTAAATGTGAAATTACATCCAATGAACAACATTGTATTAAATTTTAAAAATATATTCTAAATATACTTTAAAACCACTAAAATTAATAATTTATCACTCTTAATTATTTCGATTAAAAAAGTTGTTTTTAATTAAAATTTAGTAATTTTCACTATTCATCAGAATACGAAAGTTATCCGAAAAGTACCAAAATTTCACCCAAAGCTAATTTCGATATTCCGAATCCAAAAATGAAGTCCATTTTGAAAAACAAAATTTCTAAAATTTTAAAAGGTGGTTATTACTATTCATAATCGGCTAGTTTTAATAATATTTTAATAGCATATCATCGTTTAGTGAAACTCGGTATTGCGTATTACACACGCTATCGAGGAAGGTCGCGATTGCGTTTAATGCAATGCAAGTCAAGGATGCATGTTTTGCAAGCTCCTTTTGGTGTATCATACAACACATAAAATTAATGAAATCAAAAAGAATATTTTTCATAAAATCTCAGGGTGTTACATTCAAAAACCTTTATTCTCATAAATACCATTCTGAAAAAATTCCTTAATAATAACCCCAAAATTATATAGACCTTAGTTTTATTATTAATCCTTCTTAAGAGGGATTTAGGTATAAACCCAACGAGGCTCTCCCAAGAAGAGGAACAGTTCTTAAAAATGCATATCTGTGTTATTTATACTTACACCTATATAAAAAATTCTTTACAAAATATAATATAACAAAACACTATATACTATGTACTTATATTTTATTATTTTAATTTAATAACCCATACCCATATCAACTTCCTTCTAATGGGAAATGAAACAGTCGATCGTGTGTAAGGAAGACTACAACCACATGAGCATATGTAATTTTTTTTACATTAACATATTTGAAGGATTGATATAATAATGGATTAGACATATTTATATTATATATATAAAATTAGTATACTTATGTATCTATGATATAACGTTTTCCTCTATACAGTCTAATACATGGGGGATATGATAATGTCAATTGGGTGTACGTTGGACTACCGACTTGCGAAGTGATGTGATTAGTTATTCTCTTACAATTTACAAGAATTTTATTAATATTAATGTTCAATAATATATTTATGATATAAAAATAATTATTTTAATATCATTTCTCATTTAAATTGTTACCTTTAAATCCTTTGGAAAACAATAATGCCGCTCGTGTGTACATGTTGACTACTGCATTTATGCAATGATGTGAAATGTTTGTCATTTTACATTAACATGGATGGTAATAAAGATTAATTTTATTAATATAAATGATATATAATAAATAATGATGATTCTATAAAAAATATTTTATATTTATTTTTCCTTTCATTCCATCCGTCAAGAAAAATTGAAACAATGTTCATGTGTACATAAGACCTACCGCCTCCATAAACAGTATAATCCATTATATATATATATAATTAAAAATATACAATAAGTAAATTTTTAATTAATATATATATAATATTTATACTATTGTTAAAATTCTTTATATGATTTCACCATGATTAAATTAAAAGTTCCAAAATTACATAACTAAAATATACATGAAAAGTGAAGCAATTATCACAAGAAACAATGATTTTAACAAATAATTGTAAATAAAATGGTGATAAAAGTTTATAAGTAACTCATATATGGTATGAGATATATGATTACTTTTTAATAACATATTTATAATAATCCTAAATTTATTATACAAGAGTTTTAGACACATATGAAAAATATTGAACATGAGGTGAGTGGTTTCTCATATCACTTTTACTTCTGTGAGACATTCGCCATATTCAAAACTTATTAATTTGGTGGTGTATATAATACCCATATTAAATGTTATATAATGAATATATATCTTAGATATTTATAAAATTTAATTTTAGGATTATTTATTTTATAGGGGATTACGATTCAACGTTAACAATGTATTAAGGGTTTATTTCCCAATCACATAATTTTTTTGGGATTGTTTTTGTTTAAGTATTACATGGGGAAATTATTTTATATTATTAACTTAAAATCTATATAGTTTCTTATAGTATGATTTTTATTGATATTTTTAAGGCAATAGTACCATTTTCCTACTCTTTGATAACTAAAATGATTGATTTTTTTAAATAAAATATGACTTTATTTCTCTCATTGGATGAGAATCCTTTCCATCAAAATCCATTTTTTATAAAAAAAATATTTTAGAAAACATTATATAAAATTTTCAAATGATATATTAAAAAAAACTTTTAAACATTTTTACTTTTTAATTGTTTTAACGGAATCTTCAGGTCATTTTTCAAACATGTCCCATTTAGATTTCTCTAAAAATATAAATGGAATCATTGTTTTAACATGAACAAAATGAATGTAATTAAATTAAATCCAGAACAATTAATGTTGGAATGATTATTTTATAGGTTTTAAAATGATATTTTCAAAGAAAAATATTTCAAAAAGATTTTATGAACTTTTTTTAAAAATATTTTCTGAGAAAAAATGAAATCTTCATAAAAAATATTAATCATGAAATTATTATGGTATTTATATTCCTCAATGGTAAAACCCCTTTATTATTCATATGATCCATTGTGATATGTTTTATTAATATCATCCTTATTGTTTATTGATTATATACCACCCATTTCATATGAGAAATGCACTAGACTTAGTAACTGATGGGTGGAGTCTGATTATGGATAGGCCTTCTATTAATTGAAAGGTCTCATAAGACAAATTAGTTGGCCTAATTAGATTGGTTTCTACCCAGAGATTTAAAATGTCCTGTAAATGGTCTTGATAGTATGTTTGATATTTACAATATTATGCATTACCTCATTATGAGATTAATTATTAATGTCAAAGTTATTATTTGATTAGTTATAATATCTATCTGTTAGTTTCAATATCATGTGATTGTATATCTGGGTATATTTTATCATTATTTATTTCTTCCATATTAAGATCATTTTATTGATATAATGGAATGATTTTTAGTCATTTGACTATTCATATTGATTATTCTTATTTATTAATGTTACCTTCCATTTTACACTTAACCCAACTAAGCATCATAGCTCATTGAATTGTGATCAATTGTCACCTACATACCATTCAAGGGTATGGTGATATGATAATTTGTATAGCAACACTCGGATCGAATCCTCAGTGATGGCACTTTTTAGAGTCGATGTTTTTTTTGACTTTATAATGGGGGTCTATTTTTAGAGCTTAATTAAATTGATTTATGGATTTTTTTATTTGAAAATATGATAGATATTGGGATGAGTTCATTATTTGGGATTTATTATTAAGATATATTTGAGCTTTTCTATATTTTTCATTAAATCAACACCCACTTCACATGATGATTATGATTGGAATTTCCAAGTTTTGAGGCTTTAATCCAATCTTTAACTTAACATAGGGATATAATATCAATAATAAATTGTTTATGGAAGTGTATTAATGGTTTCAATAATCTGTGGAGAATACATGTTAATAAAAACATGTCATTAATCCATTACATTTTATGTCCAATATACACAATTTTAACCTAAATAATTTTGCAAGAGAAAAATCCCTAAATCACATAATATCCCCAAAATATGACTCCCACCAATGATATATTTTTTCAACCACTGATATGGTTATTAAATTAGTAATATAATTTTATGGTGAAAAAGTATAAATACAACTTAAATAACTAGATAAGAAAAGAGTTGTGCATCAAACAAACACACAAACTGTGAAGTGAATTAAACAAAGACTTTCGATTTAATGAGAAAGGAAAATAAGGGAAGGGGGTTAAACTTGATTTAAACTATTTTAAAACAATTAATATTTAATAACAGATGGTGGGTGATTAAAATATAATTTGAAAATGAAACCTTAATTAACATTCAAGCAAAATTGGAAACAACATACATGATTACAAATTAAAAGAATACAAAATAACTTGTAAATAAAGAGTGGAGGAAAGGTATATCAAGTGAAAAATATAGTTTTTAGATTCTACCAATACTTTTTAGAGCCTTTTTAATTCTAATATAACCTCATACTCTCTAAAATTAAAACCATATTCAAGGAGAGGAGATGGATAAAATTATAGCTCAAGGTGGTTGACTATTTGCTTTCCAAATATTCCCCTCAACAGGACTCACCGATTTGACAATTAATACATCTGAATATGGAAATATATTCTTCTTTAAAGTATTATATATTGATGTTTAATGATCACCTTAAAAATTTTGAAGTAATTGGACTTAAGGATCCAATGATAGGGATGTTTTAATAAACAATTTTAATCTATCCATTTTAATCCATACTTTTTCTATGATCATAATGTGAATGTATTTTTGAATAGGAAGATACTGTTATATTTGAAAATTTTATTCTAAGAAGTCAGCTGACTATATCGTGGATTTAAAAATGAAAAATATCAGATAAGTTGGATGTCTATATCCGATGAAATGTCAATGATTGTGTCTTGATTTTAATTCTCAAATATAATGGTGGGATGAGTTTCAAAAAATTTGTCTGACCTATTGGGACTTGAAATTTTTATCAAAGATTAATTTTATTGTACCAAAGATTTTTTTGGAGAATAAAAGAATTTTTACTTCTATATTGATCTTAGAATGTCTATCATCATGGTTGGTGTAATTTTTTCAACCGATTTGTCGGGCATTATTTTGTGGCTTATATATCCCTTAAATTGGTCAAATTGGCGAAAGATACCTTCTAATGATAAGTTCTAATTTTATTATGGAACACTAAAAATAAGAATCATACATTTTAGACATGTAGGGTGATAGGTATAATTTTAGTAGAAAACTTAGTCAATTGGATTAATTAAAATAATTATCCAAAATTATATATGGTATTAAAATATTGGTATTTAACACCAATTATATAATTTTACATGAAAATTACTAAAGGGGGTATAAAAAAAGTATGAATAAATGAAAAAAATAAAATCTCCCACACATAGTCTTTTTCATGTCCACATGTAAAAAAATATAAAAACATAATAAAATAATTTTCACTCACCAACAGATATTAATTTTTTTCCCACAATCAGGGGAGTCTAAACTAGTTCACTCATCCATAAATAATTCCACAAAAAATTTTACAATAACAATGTACCATAAACTATTAATTATTCACTCTCAAAATAATAATATGAAAAATAAGTCACTCATAACTTACACAACTCTAGCTGATAAATATTTATTTCAAGAGGTTCATTTAGTTACCATCAAAAAGTAAAAATATCTGAGTTTCAAAGATATCTCACCTTCCATTACCTATCCTAAAGTTCAAAAGAATCAAGATGTAATTTTATTTGTTTTTATGTGGCTATGGTGTGGTTGGAATATAATTCCCATAGTAGAGGAAAATAGGAGTAAAGCACTATCATGGAAAAATCAGTGCATGATTTTAAATAAAACATGTATGGTTATGGAAACACATATTTTCATCTGAATGATTGTGTGAAGGATGAAATAAAATAGATAGACAAAATTTATAGGGGATGAAAAGGTGAAATATGTACAGGATACAAAACTTCTACCTGTAACATAAGAATATATAATGCATGTTTTCTATTTTTTTCATTTCTTATTACATTTTTTCTTCGAAAATTTATATTGAAAAAAAAATGTCAAACTCATCTCCCAACCCATGTTTGATCACCTCATAACACTAATTATAAGAGTCATAATAAGATTAAAGGTTCATGATTATTTATTTTTAAGATACCCAATAAAGAACCCATTTTTTTAATTTTGAATATTATTTTTGGATTTTATTGAACACTTTTCTATAACATTTATAAAATTACATAAATGAAAATCCATTCCCCAAAATCACTGAATGAAATCGTCTCCCTCACACATCGATAGATGATTGACCTCAAGCTTATGATAAAACATTGAATATCAAGAAATAGATACCCAAAATTAAATCCATTCCCTCCAAACATAAATTTAAAAAATTATTCAAGGAAAATACAGGTAGATGTTCGGTGGCAGATGTTTTTGTTCTTATAATGTGGCTATCTAGAATTTTTTTTCATAGGATTAAAGGGGCTTTTAAAAGGATGTTTAATGTAAGGGTAATGAGTGGAAATTTTACTATCATGATTATCATGTGGTTCAAAAAATTCCCCTATTATATTAAATCATTCTAAAGTAGGAAATTTTACTTGAAGGTCTACAAAGTCAAGACACACTATCCGGGGTGAAAAAACATACAAAATAAAGAGATGGTCATATGTGGACATGGCATGAAAGCTAATGTTGTTTCTCACAGTTGTGGAATTATTATTTTCCAAATAAAAAAAATGAAAATTCAATTTTTTTTGTTTTGATAGAATATTATTTATCCAATTTTTGATGAAAATAAAAATTTTTTGAAATGAAAACATGTATTTTGACACCCAAAAAAGGGTGGAAAAGTATCAAAAGTGGATGGTGAGTAATTATGAATCTTTTTGGATATATTTTTTTCATAAAGAAACAATAAAAATAAGAGAAATAGTAAATAAAAAGTTTGATGAGGGAAGTGCTAAAAAAATATAATGAGAGAGTAAGAAGAGAGAGAGAGACAAGTGGAGTTATAGAGAAAGAGGTGCCCCTAGTTTGGATTTTGTTGGTCACCATATATATCCAGTGGTGGGTCAACTATGTGAGTTGGGGATATGATGGAAGTTGATGTGGTTCCCTAGATGTGTATCCTCTCATAGTGATGATTTAACTAATTTCCTTTAACTGTGAATATACTTCTGGATGTAGGGACATGGAATTTCACTACACCAAATGGGTAAAATTTAGTAATAATAAAAGTACCTTCCCAACGAGAACTAATCTTACATGGGTAATGTAGAAATAGAAAATTTAAGAGCATTATATTTTCACCTTCATTAAATACATTTCATAAGATGTGTTTTTCATGGAATATCTGTGATTTTTCATTATATAGATCTGGATTCTCAAAATAATCAAGTCGATGATCATCTATTTCCTTCAACTATTACAATATTTCTTCTCTAGATTTTTTAGTCATAATTAACATTTTCATACCCCAAAATTACTTATTTTGGATTTCTACTAGTAAATGACACACTTTACCAAAAACTACCTTAAAAGGATACATACTAATGGGTGTTTTATATGTAGTTCAATAAGTCCCAAGTGCTTCACTAAGTCTTCCAGGATAGTCATTTCTTGTGGGCTTAACAATTCTATCAATAACTCTTTTCACTTATTTATTTTAAAGTTCATCTATAACATTTGATTGGGTATGATATGGAGTTGAGGTTTTTTATACAACCGCATTCTTTTTTCATATGAAATTGATGGGTTTTATTAATTACATGGGTTCTTAAGTCACTCTTCCTGGAATGTGGTGTTCTAAATTACTAGAAGATGTGGGTTTTTATGAACTCACTAAAAATAAGTGAATCATAAATTACGGTGGGTTTGACCTTGACCCACCTCGAAACATAATCGACCACAAGAAGAATGTATGAGACTCTACTGTAAGGGGGAATGGTCCCATTAAATTGGTGCCACAGAAATCTAAGATCTCACATAATATTAAGGGAATTTTTTGGAACATCATTTCATTTAGAAAATGTTCCAAATTTTTGTCATGTTGAACATGATTTATAGAACACATGTGAGTTCATGAAGAGTTAAGGCTATAATAATCCAAAGTTAATGAATTTTTGAGAGGTCCTTTGTGATCCATACTGGTCACCACTAGGAATTGAGTGACAATATTCTTAGATGGAGGAATGTTCATATTCATCATCACATCTCTTAATTATAAGGCCATACCTAGTTTTCCAATGTTTATGAGCTTCCCAGAAATAGTATTTTGGTTTACTTTCCATATTTATATTTGTTTTATTTTTACAATCTTCTGGAAAAATTCCAGAAACCATATAATTTACAATTGGGGCGTACCTTGGTGACATTGATGTGAGATATGAAATGTGACCAATGGGGGATTCAAGATCAATGAATTTTGAATAAGAATAATTATAAATTTTAAACAAGTAATTAGCCATTGGGTTTTCTTTTCATGGTATATCATTTATTTCAAGGCCAAAGGATTTATCTTATTACCCTTGGTATGGAATCACTTTTCTTGAGTAAGAAAATTTAAGAGAATGGTCTGTGAAGATAATGATTTTGGAATCTAAGGGATAGGTCCAAAATTTATCTAACAAAAAAACCACTACTAAAATTTCATTTTCAATAATTGTGTACTGATATTGAGTTTCATACAATGTTTTGAGGGGTACTAGATGACATGAGGAATTTTTTTCTCTTCATTGTATAAGAATGGAGCCAATGGACCAATTAGAGGAATCGAACATCAACTCAAAGGGTAAAGACCAGTTTGGGGTTGGATTATCAGGGAAAATGCATGAAATAATATGAGTAAAATGAAGTATCTCTTACAAGCATCAATGAAATGGAATGTGACATCATTTTGGAGTATCCAAGTGAGTTGGAGGGAAATTCTATTGATGTTATGGATGAATTACTGGTCGAAACCCACCTGAAAATGGAATTAATGGATGTATCGAATAGATCTTGGTTCAATAGGGGACTAGATCGCTTCAATTTTAGAAGGATCAACTTAATTACCCTCTTATGAATCTATGTTCCCTAGAATTATCCCATTTTAAACCTTGATGTGAGATTTTTGAAAATTCAACAGAAGGTTACATTTGACACACATTTTAAGGACTAGAGAGAGTGAATGAAAGAATGAATAAAAAGACTTCCCATAAAGGTAAAATTAATCCATTAATACACCTCTATGAAATGGTTAATTAATTCAGAAAATATACTCATCATACACATCTTGAATTTTTTAGGAGAATTGAAAATGACAAAATAAATTCTCTTATATGAATATCCTCTAATGAGGAAACATAATGTAGTATCTTATTGGTCCCCATGTGTGTTTGAGATGTAAAACTAAACAGTGTATCCATCCAGAAATCAATAATATGACTTTATGGATAATATTTCTAGAATTTTTTCACGGAATGGAAGAGGTTAGTGATATTTTCATGTTTCTACATTCAATTTCTGGTAGTCAACCACACACACCATTTTTTTCACTTGAGTTGTGAATACCTCCCCATTTTCAATTATGACAATAGTTATCCCACCTTTCTTAAGAACAACCATATTTCTACTATCCCATTCACTATCATAAATTGGTTATATAATAATAGATTAAATAATTTTGGTGATATCTTCCTTAAAAATCTCAAGTATAGGTGGGTTTATTCTTATTTTTGGTTGTCTGAGTGGTGTTGGATGACTCTTTAATTTGAATGTGATACATAAAAAGGAAAAGGTTGTTTCTTAGTCTATCATATAGTGTTCAACCTATGGCCTTTTTATTTATCCTAAATCCTAAACAAGTTTTGACTATTTAGTTTTATTAGGTAAAATAGGGAAAATTACATGATAACAATGATCATAGAACAGGAATACATATTTCAAGTGTGTGGGAAGAAGTTTCATATCAGTCTCTTCATTCATTTGTGGGTTATAAAACTCATGAATGGATGGAGGGATTTCAATTTCTTCGGAATCATAATTCTTAATACTATCCAAGGTGGATTAGTATAGATCAGAGTTGATATGGGTTTCTAGAGAGTTTTCAAGATATTTTATATTGATGAAGTCTATGAATGAATAGTCCATATCAACATCCCCATTTATAACATGTTTAATCAGGGTGAAAATGTCACAATCTCTTCTATCATTTGAACATGATGAACATAATGGAATGGGTTTTAATTGACTCTCAAAAGTGTCCTTTGAAGAATGGAATGAGAATACATAGTGATCCACATATGGGTATGACATGGCTTGAAAAATGATGAACTTAACCCATTGGCCAACGAATTACATTGATAATATTCCCTCATGGACATCAATCACAGTTCTAATTATCAAGAGGAATAGTCTTCCATGAATTAGGGGACATCTAGAAGAGTTTTTATTATCATCCATATCAAGTACATAAAAATTTTCTAGACAGAATATATCATTAACTCAGACAAGTACATCCTTAATTATTACCTCAGGATTGGATGTGCTTTAATTGGATTATAGGATTCCAATAGTTGTTGGGTGCAAGGGACCTAGACCAAGGTTTGAGATGATGGATTTTTTTATGATATTTATCAAGGATGCTAGGTCTATAAGTTCATCATTGAGGTAAGAATTATTTTTTTGGAATGGAATAATAAATGTTCCTGGGTCTTTGCACTTCAAGGGTATAGAATTCTAGGTTGAAACATTCTAAATGGTTCTATGTTATATCTTATGATTGAAAAATTCCTTAAAAAACTTGTCATATATAGGAATTTTAATTATGGAATCTAATATGGGAATATTTACATCAATATATCTAAAATTTTTGAGCATTTACATATCAGGTTCAAAGGAATTACTTTGATTAGAGACAACTCGAGGAAAATGAATTGGGTTACATAGATGAATGAAAGGAGGTGGGATAGTGGATTTGGGTACATTTTTTGGATTTTCATTTTTTTCATTTTTAGGATCAAAATTAAAATTTTATTTTAAGGATCTTTCATGTGTCTTGTAAATTTGGTTTCCCGATCTAAGTTCAATTGAACTTACATTACCCTTGGGGTTAAGTAGTGGTTATGTTGGGAGTTGGGAACAATTGGAATGTTTCTAATAGATAAGGTGGGATGAAAGATAACCAATTTGAGTTTCAATGTTTTTAAGTCTAGAAAGGGTGAAGGGGAAAAGATATTCTATTGGGATTTATCATGGTTTCTTTTAATTAGTGGCATGTCTAGTATTGGAATTACCTTGATTTTGGTTTAGGTTTCTATTGAAATGACTTATTTATTGGGGGCTGGTGTTTCTCTGAGCATATGCTGTATTGATCTCTATCGGACTAGATACAAATGATTGATCCTATTGAAGTTCTAGACGTAATTATGATGGATGATATGGGGATAAGAATATTCCATAGTATTTGATAGGTATGAGGAAAATAGATTGTGAAGAAGATGAGCCTAGGGATTTAGAAGCCAAAACTAGTTGTCATAAAAGACCTGTAAGTTTACTCATCCACCCCATCATCTTGTTCATCTATATAGTTGATTCTATTGAACTTTTTTGGCTTGATAATGTTCTCAAGTGTAGAATTTTTGTGTGTTTTCAACAATATTAATTATAATATCTCGTGAAGTTGTATGTTTTTTTTTCAATAAGAGAACCACTAGTTTCGGCATCAATGAGTGTTTTCTCCATTGCTAGTTACCCATAATAGATGTATTTGATCAAGAATCTGTCAGAGATTTGATGGTGTGGGAGAGTTACACCAAGTTTTTTGAACTGCACCTAATACTTAAGGGGTGATTCATTTGAGAATTGAAGGACACCACTAATTTCTTTTTGTATAGAGACCGTTTGAGAAGCAAGGATGAATTTTTATAATAAGAGATTATTCATATAAATCCATGAGTTTATTGAAATAGGTGGTAGGTATTTGATCCAAGACTTGAAAGATTCACCTGTAGAGAAAGTTAATTACTTTATGATTGATTTTTCCTTCAGAAACCCCTTCAGGCTTCATAGTAGATCACACCACTTGGGACTTTTTATGATGAAGATGTGGATCCTCACTAGATAGTCTTTGGAAATGAGGTATAAGATGAATAAAAGCCAATTTGTGTTCATAGTCAAATTTAATTTTTGGATATTGAATATTTAGGGGTTAATAATTCATATCCGGAACAGGGAGTTATTTAAGTTTTTGTTCCATAGAATGGGCCATATCTAGTTCAATTGGTTGGACAATGACTGGCTCTTGAGTGATTTTATTATCTTAAATGTTCCTCATAAGTTGGAGAAGAGTTTTATCTATTACAGGGTCAAATAAAACCGAGGGAATGATTAGGAGGGTATAGGGAATTAAAATAAGTTTTTATGTATGATAAAGGTGGGGTTTACTTTGTTTTTTTTATGTTTATGATATTTATCTATTGGTAGGTTTTTCTTTGTGTTTTTTTTCATAATTTTTTAGATTTATTTTTAAAAAAATTTGTTTTGTTTTTAAAAAAATTAAAAACTTCCAAATTCATAATGAACCATCCCTGGATGTAGATCCATTTGAAGTGCATCTTATTCTTCCAATCAATCATTCAAGGGTATGGTGCTCTGCAATTGTGTATACCCTCAATCTAGTCGAATCATCTACGATGGTCCATTTTATAGTGGATTATTTTGGTTTTATTTTACATATTAATGGTTCTTTTATTAGAATATATTAATTAAACTGATTTATGGATGCTATTTGATTTATAAATTTGTGAAATATTGGTTAGAGTTCATTAATGGGAATTTATTCTTTTGATATCCCTATTCTTAGCTTTATATTGCATTAAATTAGCACCAACTTTACAAGATGATTCTGATCGGAATTCTCAACTATTAAGGTATTAATAAAACCTTTAACATAACTTAGGGTTATATTATCAATAAATTTGTTTATGGTAGTGTATTTATGATTACAATAATCCATAGAATCCACATGTTAAAAAAATATTTCACTAATCTATGACATTTTACGTTATACATATAAAATGTTAACCTACATAAAATTCAATGAGAGAAACCCCCCAATCACTTAATATCCGCAAATTATGACTCACCCCAATGATATATTAATTCATTCATTGATATGGTTAGTAACCTGGTAATATGTTATTATGTTGAGGAACTATAAATAGAATGGAAATAATGGTATAGGAAAAGTATTGTGCGTCTAACACACACACATGAATAGTGAAGTGAGTTAAACAATGACCTTTGATTCAATGTAAAAGATAATGAATGGAAGGGTTTTCAACATTATTTAAACTATTTTAAAACCAAAAATATTTAATAACATAGGGAGTATGATTAAATTTAAATACAAATAAATAACATGAATTTAACTTCAAAAAAATTGAAAACAGCTTCTGTGATTACAAATGAAACGAATGTAAAAGAACATGAAAACCAAGAGTGGAGGAAAAGTCCCTCAAGTGATAAATTGATTTTTTAAGACCCTAAAAAGCCTTTTTAGGGATTTTTAATGAAAATATATCCTCCAGTTCTCTGAAATTCCAACCCCTTGCAAGGATATAAGGGGGATGTCTTTATAACCCAAGATGGTTGACTGCTTTCTTTTGAAATCAACCCCACCACTTGACTTCGAAATTTTATAATTAATAAAAATGAATATAGAGATATATTATTATTCAAAGTATTATATATGTGACATGAAATTTTATAATGAAATTTTGGATGCCATTGGACTTATGGATCCAATGTTATAGAATTTTGAATAAACAATTCTAATCTGTCCATTTCAGTTAGTATTTTCTAAAGGCCAGAATGTGAATGAGTGTTTAAAATGGAATATCTAGTTAAATCTAAACCATTCATTATAATATTTGGCATCATATATATTGCATTTTACTCTACAAAATATTAGATCAATTGGATATCTATATCCAGAAAAAAGTCAAGGATTTTGTGGTGATTTAAATTCATAGATAAAATGGTGGGATGGACTAGAAAACATCCGCGGGACACCTTTTTGGTAGATTTGGGCCTTGAAATTTTTATCTTAGATGAATTATTTTTACACATAATTTTCGTTTTGAATAATAGAATTTTGACTTCTAGATTGTGCCAAGAAATTTTATCTTCATGGATGGTCTAGTTTTCTCAATAGATTTGTTAGGCCTTCTTGTGTCATCCATATGGCCCAACAACTGGAAAAATTGGTTGAAGATCCCTTCCAATGATATGTTTTAATTTTAAAAAAGAAACCTAAAAAATAATAATAATACAATTTGGATTAGTAGGGTGATATTTAGAATTAAAATGAAAAACTTATAAATTTTTTTTAATTAAAATAATGCTCAAAAATTATATTTTTTATTAAAACATGGGTATTTTACACAAAATATTAATTTTTTTATTAAAATTACTTAATGGAGTAGACTAAAAGTTATTAATAAATGAATAACAAATCCCACCCATTTATTATGTTCTATTCTCCCTATGATACCAAGATATTTTTGTGGTCGATATGGTTGAATACACTATGAGGAATAAAGGATTTGTCAAAGGAAACACATTGAGCACATGATGTTTTCAAATTCATGATAAATTAAAGTAGCTCTGATCCGGGGTTCGGGAAAGGGGTTCATTTAAAAAGAATACCCTTATGCCTTCCTATCTTACTTTTAGTATTCTTATATTGTCTGTTCATTCCCTAGGACCAACATAAAAAGGATTTAGGTTTAATACAATGGAGGATTTTCAAAGAATACGGATGACTCATAAATGAGTTATTTAATTTTATTTCTACTTGTACCTAGAATAATTATGTTATAAAAATGATGATATAAAAAATAATTATCTTACATCCACTAAAAGGTTATTATGATTATGGTACAACCCTTATTTATCTTTTTCTTCTTCTTATAGGAAATTAAATCATCTCATTTACATACACAAAGACTACCACATCCATTACGTGATGTGTTTCATTTCTCAGCACGAACTTACATGGATGGTTATTACAATATATTAAATGAATATTGATTATATTAATTTTATATTTATTACATTTTAAAGATAATATATTACTCATATTCTAACTCTTCCTCCCATTAAAAATGATATTCTTACTCATGCATACATGTCGATTTCCACCTCCATGAAGTGATCTGGTTTGTTTGTATTATCTGAATTTAATGGAAAATTTTAAATATTTATACGATGAATAAATATTATTTTTTATATAATTATTTAAAAATATTTATTATTGATCCATGATCAATATTCAAGGACCCACACTATCGAATGGAATCATTCATGTAAAACGAAAAAATTATCACCCAAAATTGTGATTTCAGAAAATTATTGTTAATAAACATACGATAAGATGTTATAATGTAACAATATAATGTATTATAAGATTAATTATTTCTCATATATATATATATATATATATATAAAATAAGTCAATTGTTTTAGAAAATATGTTAAAGTTACTTATGAGGTATGCAAAACTTGAGGTAAGGGGTATTTTAACTCGATTTCTTTTCATTGGGTTTTATCATTATTCAATGACTATTTTATGCCAATAATATGTGTGTATAAGAATATTATTTTTTATTTTTTATTTAATCATATTTTAGATGGATTTTTTTTAAATAATCACTTCAATTATTAATTCCCACCCCAGTGTTTTCATCCTTTTAAGGGTTTCTTATCTCATTTATAATTATATGAAACATATTCCATATTCACCACTTATTTATTTTATGTTGTGTATATACCACGTTTTTGATATTTTATATCACTAATTTCTTTATATTAATGGTATTTAATGTCTAATTTTATGTTATTTCTAACATGGGGGTTATGATTCAAAAGTTACCATAATAATAAGAATTTATTTCACTATATCATTTTTATTAGATATTGTTTATGTTTAAGATTAAATTGGGGAATTATTTGATATATGTCACTTAAAACCCATCCATTTTCATC
This sequence comes from Viscum album, assembly GCA_963277665.1. Taxonomy (NCBI): domain Eukaryota; kingdom Viridiplantae; phylum Streptophyta; class Magnoliopsida; order Santalales; family Viscaceae; genus Viscum; species Viscum album. The sequence goes on along the minus strand of OY728153.1, from coordinate 322,828,215 downwards.
AATTGTTTTATTTCTCTAATTTTTATATTTTAATTTTATTTTTCTCTCTTCAAGTACTCAAAAGTCTACAATAACATTCTAGTAAAAAACACCTTTTTTTCTATTGGTTGATGAATATTTTTCTATAATGTCAATATTTTCTTTATGATGTTTTAAATAGTTTTTTACTATTCATTAATTATATATTAGTATAATTTTTACCCATGTTTAACTTTTTATAATTTTTTTTAAAAGTAAAATTATTGTCATTTTATGAATGATATAATTTTAAAAAAGGATTGAATGAAATATATTTTTAATGTTTACCCCATGAAAGAATTTTCACAATGCCATGCCTATTATTTTCATTGAATATTTCTTTAAAAGTATTCATAGTTATTTTAAAATATCACTATTATCATAATATTAGAAAAATTTCAGATTCCAAATAAGTGATTTCAAAATTAAAATGGCCTTTCTCATTAGGAAATGTTCCAATGATATCTTAAAAGTATTTTCATATATGTCAAAATTCTATAATTAATTTTATTCATTAATAGGAATATTAATTAATGATATAATCCACCATATTTCTCAGGATAGATTATGATCTTGTTTCCTAAGTTATTAATTGGTAAAAATGTTGACATTTTTTTGCTTGTTTTGTTTGTACAAATGTTTGCTTTAATTATGTATTGAATTTATATTCAATAATTTCCTATGATAAATGAATTTTATTTAGTATCTAACATTCATATTCAATTATTCCACTTGATTCATCATTTGGTATCATGAGAAAAAATAGTTTTGGTATTTCGCATATGCCTTAAGAATTTATGAATGGTGTCTTGGCTCGAAGTAAAGAGCTAATATTAATATGTTAAACTTATGAATTCTATTTTTATGAAACTCATCATTATAATCCATATAATTATGTATATTATTATTTCATCCATGGATATAATCTCCATTTATATTATTATTTAAATGTAATATTTTATTGTTATTTATCTATTCTATGTTATTCATGATTTATGTAATCTATGATAGATTATATTGAATGATTTCCCTCACTAATTATCTGAGATAACCCATTATTATTTATTCCTTTTCCGTGGATACAAAAAACAGATATATTAATTATTTTATGGATATAATGGATTAAATATTAACGATATAACAAGAAATTTATGATGTATTTATTATTTTGAAATGTAATTTTAGAATATTGTCTTTATATAGTATTCTAAAACTACTAAAATATTAAAACATTCATGATGTGGTCATTTGTATCTTTTGATAATTTAGTAAATTAACTACCAGCCTAGTGTTACGGGAGTTGATTTGTGACATTTTGGATGTTATAGGAGATTTTGATGAATAAAAACACAAACATGGATCCCCATAATGTAATATAAACAGAGTGCAAGTTAAATTAATCTTTTTCACTATTAAAAGATTTCATATGAGCTTAAATTTTTTTAATCCCACAAGTATTTATGCTCATAGGTTATTCTTGGGTTGTGCACCTTATATCCAAATGAATGTTATCATTAGAGTCACCAAATTAATATTTGATTTCCACAATAATTTTTAAACAAAGTTGGGAAATATCATCACTCGAATAAACTTATTTCATAGTGACGGACTCTATTATATATTTATATAATATTCTCTAAATCCATGAAAGTAATAATATCATATAACTTTATTTTGAAATGTTATTTATTGATATCATGCATTGATATCATCATTTTTATATATTAGAGGTTCCTTATCTATATGTCTTATTAGCTATTCAATTTCCCAATAATCTACTACAGTCGCACATAGGGGGAGAATTAGTGTGAATAGGTTTTAAAATTATGTTTCAATTTACTTAATGTAATCCTTTACACATTTTTGGATTAATAATTCTCATATTAATCAAATTAAAAACCACACATTATGTAAGACATAAATTAAATAGACCATAAAACATGATATTTTTTTCATGTTTCACCCCAAATGTGGGTGACTACATCATTTATATGATTGGTTCATGTCTGAGATGCATAGTTTATCACTTATAATATTTACATTATTACAAAAGGTATGAAATTATTATCCTCATGTCAACACGTATAATGAGAGGGAATGTATCATTCGTAATCCTTGAGGTTTTATTAACCTTGTCACAATGCTATACCTTGATAGTAGTCTCCTTAATATGATTATACTCGATATCTATAGCTAAAAATGATCCCCCTTTAACTCTAATAAACATGATCTTCTTGTTTTCACTTAGATTTCATTAGATCAATAGTAAGATATTATTCCTAAACATTTTGTCTTCGACCACCAATAACTTATAAAAATCATCTACATACACATCAACCTTGTTCTATCAATATATATAGTGAATACATCAATAATAAGAATGTATCTCAATGTTTTATTCTTCCTTATTTATTTTCTTGAATCAACTCTTCTTTTGAAGCAATCATCTTCTAAAAAAGACCTTCTTCTATTTTTTCTATGATTTAAAATTGGTTGTTCTTTTAAACCTTTCAATATATATAAGATATATATTTTCAATATCACTTCTTTATTTTACTCATAAGATCTGTAGATTTATGTCGATCCAAATAAAATCTTCCCTAATAACAAATTATATTCTATAAAATGGAATTCTGGTCCATATATTTGACATAAAATGATCTTCCAAAAGATTCAAGTTAGAAAAACTTCATTAAATCTATGATTTTTTGAATTCACTAGTTAAAGTCTTTCTATCATCTTAGTTTAATCTCTTCATAAACATATCTCTCTCAAATGATCTCTCATTCTTTTATTCTAGGTTTAATAGGTAGAAACCTATGTGAAACATGCAAGCACGATCTCTGGGAAATCTCTATTTTATTTTAATGAATTATTAATTATAGGGTTTCACCCCATTATATATTTCCTAAAACTCATCCTGACCAAGATAATATCTCGTTTAGACATTATTAAATATTATTCTCTATGTAATTAAATCTTTTTTTAATAATGGACTATGAATATTTTTTCTCGGCATGAAGAATATCTCATAATCATTACATTAATTTTATCATCACAAAAGGTATTATTCTATATCTTCATGTTAAAATTATAATTTTTTTTGTTTAATATGACATAGCCATTAGATTTTAAAATACAATTTGATGCTTCTCCTGAGAAATCAGAGTTATTCTTATGTAGAACCAACACAACATCTAAATTTTTGATAATGACATCTTAGACATAATATACAGAATAAATTCTTAATGACTATGATTATCTTAGCTTCTAGGATTTTAAACACCATCACCTTCAACTATGCTGATATTTTTATCATCTCAAATTTAACATATTATTTTATAAAACACTTTAAAATGTTAACTCAATGTCAATATTAAGGGAGTGTATAGTTACTATTACATTGTGACACCCTTCAGCTTATAGGTCAGTTATATTTTAGTGTTTTTATCTATCATTAGGTTAGAAAGCCTTTATATAATTTGGATATGATATTTTAGAATTTCTAGAGAAACATGAAAAAAACATGATAAGTAATAACCATTTGTTATGGATTTGTTTGTTCTAATGGTGCTTTTAATCCTTTGAGAATGATTTTATACCCATATGTGATTCCTAGGATAATTGTATAAATGGTTGGGTTTGGGTCCATTTGTGGTTATATTATTTTTGTAAATATTTGCTTTCCATGATGCAATTACTTGGTAACTAATTTTTTTTCAAGGGATGGTAGTGAACAAACAATTATCACTTGATTTGTCTAACTGTGCGACCAAACCATACGACTTGGGATTGTTTTATTAAAAATGGAAAATTACCCCCAAAACCATGATCATTTTTAACCCATATCTTTCCCTACACTCTCATTAGATCAATCCATACATTTCATGAATCTTTAAGAGGTTCTAACATTGGTCTCTTGGTTATTATCTGTTGATACGGTTGGATCTCTTCAATGTATGTGTGAATATCCTCTCGATTCATCCTCCTTTCTCTAGGTCTACTCTAAATCTCTCTTTTCCTTGATTCATTGGAACCCTAATGGGGTGTGAAGGAAAAATATAGGTTTTTGGTTTGGGAATTGATAATTTTCATTAAGGATCTAGGATTTTTAGGACTGAATCTCTTTATTTTATTTTAGCGTTTTAAAAGGAAAATAAGTTACCACCTTTGGCGAGGTAGGTCTCTCTATACAATGGTTTTTTGTAGAACAAAATTTTCATTTTATATTTTACATTATATTGGACTATATAAATTATTTATTTGATACTGATTACCAATATATTATAAAATTATTCTTTATTTTAATAGGAAATGGTTTTATGTGGGTTCTATTTAAAAACCACTTTATGCACTTCATGTGTTCGATGACATTACACATAGATGAGTTTCACTCTAAAATCGGATTTCAAGCATGGGGAGTTAATAATTTTTTTGTTTATTTTTTATAATATGTGTGATTTCATTATGTTTTTCATAAATATTTATTCACTCCCTTTACATATTTTTTTATGAAATGTTCATAATAGGAGTTAAATATTTTTGTTTTAATATTAAATATAATTTTTCAGCATTATTTGAATTAATCAAGATTCAGGTCTATTTAATTATTTAATCATAAATATCATAATAATGATCCAAATTGTGTGATTAATTTTCTATATGGATCATAATTTAATTTACAATATATCCTTAGAAGGAATGTTTGGACAATTTGTCCATTTTAATGGTCATATAGTCAACACAAGAAGGTCCAAACAATCTGTGGAAAAAACTAGACCATCCCTAATGCTTGAATTTCTAGGATCAATCCAGAAATCCAAATTTTATGAGACTATAAAATATATTATTTTTTAATCCAAATGAATAATGGATAAATATTTCAAGGTGAAACTCTAGAAAAGGGGCCCAAATGATAATTTTAAATCCATCCCATCATTCCGTCCGAGAATTAAATTTATCAGACGTTTATTCACATTGATCCAAATATAGAAATCCATTAGAGGTGATATTTTTTATTTTAGAAGATAAGATATTGATTAATGAAATTTTTTAATATCTCATTCAGAATTTGGGGCTTATTTCTATTAAAAAACAAATTCACATTTTGGACTTCGAAAAAGTATGGATTGAAATGGATAGATAAAAAGTGTTTAATAAAACTAAAATAACATTGGATCATTAATTCCAATGGCCACCAAATTTTTTTGGTATACAATAAACTTTAATAAATAAAACTTTTAAGAATAAAAATTCTCTATATTATAATTTATAGTGTATCAAATTGGTGATCCATGTGGAGGGGATGATTTTGAAATCAAACAGTGCACCTCTTTGGGATATAAATAAATAACCCTATTCTCCTTGCAAATAGTTGGAATTTCCTTGAAAATTAGGATAGTTTGGAACGACCATGGCTATTAAAAAGGACTGAGAGGCTCTTAATTACTCAATTGTTTACTTGATATACCATTCTTCCATGCTCTTTTTATTTACTTTTGTATTTTTCTTCATTTTTAATCTCTTAAGTGTTTATATTTTTAATTCTATATTAATGTAGGTTTCTTCCTCATAATCACTTTTATTAATCCACCATATATTCTTAAATAATAATTCTATTAAAATAGTTTTAATAAAGGTGAAACCCAACCCATTTTTGTTTCTCTTCATTCAATCAAAAGTATGTTTTTAATTCCCATCACCATTTGTGTGTGTGTGTGTTCGACAGACAACTCTTTTCGCATACCATTATTTTTATTCGATTTATTATTAAGAACCATAAACACATATTAATAGATAACTAACCATATCAATTTATTAGTAAATATACCAAGAGGCTGAGTCATAAATTGAGGATATTAAGTGATTGAAAGCTTTTTGTTGATGGATATTCTTTAGGATTACACTCTGTATGTTGAACTCAAAATTTCATGAATTAATGAAATTTCTTGTTTAACATGTAGATTCCATGGATTATTTCAATCATAAATACACTATAATAAAAATGTTTTTAGTTAGTAAAAACCCATGTTAATTTATGTCTTCTATTAAGGCCTTAGCACTTGGGAATTAGGATCAAATTCATCTAGTGAAGTGGGTGTAAATTTAATGCAATGAAAATATAATCTTAAAGGACATCACAAGATAAGATACCTAATTATGAAATCACCCCAATCATTATTAAATTATTAAATAAATATTCATTAATGAATAATTTCATATATTCACAAAAAACAACCCCCCACTAAAAATAAAAACCAATCAAAAGAAACCAACTATAAAAAGTTTCATCATCGAGGATTTGATCCGAGTTCCTGTACACACAGTAGCAGAGCACCTAACCCTTGAATGGTCAATAGGCTACAATAATTCACACTTAAAATGGAATTTTTTTGAGGATGGTGTGTTAAGTAGCTAATATATTTTTATTTTTGAAAAGAAAATAAAAATAATAATAAAAAAATTATCTTACAAAAATCTAAAAAAACACATAGAAAAACCCACCTTCCTCATAAAAATCAGAAATAAAAAAATATAAAGAAAAACACACCTTCCTAATCCATAAAAATTCTAATTTAATGCCACATATCCACCCAAACAATTACTTATATTTGTTTGACCTTGAAATAGAGAATACTCATCACAAATAAAATAGAAGGAACATTAGGGATAATCAAATCATTTCCGAACCATTCATTGTCTATCCAATTGAACTTGAAATGTCTAATTATAGAGAAAAAACCTTAATAGAACTCACTAACTATCTAATGAATTAATAAACCCTTAGAATTAAATATCTAAATATTGAATATGATTTCAAAATCAAATCGGGTATGATTCATATTCTACCTCATTTCCATGGGCTAGCTAGTGGGGATCCACATCTTCATCTCAAAGAGTTCCATGTGGTGAGTTCTCTCATGAAGCCTCAAGGGGTTTCTGTAAATACAAATCAAACTTTAATAATTCCCTTTCTCCTTACTTGACTCTACCATGTCAAGGATATACTACCTGCCTCACGGTTCAATAAACTCTTGGATTGACATGAATCATCTCTTTTAATAAAAATTCTTTCCAACTTCTCGTACAACTTCTCTCCGAAACGAAATAAGTGGTACCCATAAATTCCCTAATGAATCTCTTTATGAGTACTGGGGGATGTTCAAAACGCTTGTGGAAACCTATCCACACAATCAAATAACTGACCAACTCTTGATCTAATAATTATATGAGGGGTAATTGGCTATGGATAAAGAACTAATTTATGTCCCAAGTGGTGATTATCTTGTTGATAAAACTCATACTGATGAATGATATCATATAAAAAATATGTCTACAAACACACAACAATTCTATACTCAAGCACAAGATCATGTCAATAAATTCTAAGAGAATAAACACATGTAAAACCACAAGTTGACTAAGTATTTGAGGAAAATTACATGTCTTGTGAGACAACTAGTGGTGGCTTCCAAAGCCACAAATTCATATTCATCACAATCTATGGTCCCTGGACATATCAAAAACTATGAAATCTATAGCTCACCAACTCATTCAACTGACATAAGTAGACAAATTCAATAGGATTCATCTGATAATCTTATCCAATGGAGCTCAATGCAACATATGATTAGAGGAACACCAACCCTCAACAATCAGGTTCGTTCATTAGAATCTTCAAACAACCTCACAATGAGCCATTCTCTTATATAATTAACCCATACTTGATGTATAATAATCCCTTCTCGCATCCCCCTTAGTCCCATCCTCCAAATAGCATCTAATCCAAATATAATCATGGTGTTGGTAACATCCAACATCCTTACCCTTTTTTTCCTCAACCTCAAAGGATCAATCCTCATCCTGCTCCTCTTGGATTCCATTATCCAAATGAGCCTTCCCAATTCCCAACCGAATAAAAGAAATTTTACAAGAACCAAAATCTAGGTAATAACAATTCGGTACAAGCCTCTTCTTCCATGAAAACATAGAAAATTGTTGTGGATGATCTTTCCACTTTCACCCGTTCTATCCTTACAAACATTGAAACACAAATTGGTCAAAATTTTTCCCACCTAATCCAACAGCAACAACAAAATTCTTCCTACCACCCAACACAAACATTATCCAACCCCAAGGGTAATGTAAATTCCATTTCAATTAGATCAGGAAAGAAAATTTATATGCCTAATGAAGAGACCTCCATCTCGCTTTTAAATATTTACCTAGAAAATAAAAAATGAAAATAAACCAAAAGAGAAACCTAAATCCACTCCCTCACCTCCTTCCATTCCTCAAGGGAAACCAATTCCTCTTCCTAAAACCATTTATATGTCGTGGAATTCCATTGAACTCATTCCTAAAATGGTCAACATGTTTTGATGTGTTGAAGTGAACATACCCCTTTTAGATTCCATCAAAAAAATTCCTAAGTATTCCATGTTTCTTAAAAAGTTATTCTCCCATAAGAAATTACTTAAGACCATTGAGAATGTTTCAACATAGCTGTATGTACCCATGAACTGAAATGATCAATTGATGTTTACTATTCCAAGAAAAATAGGAAGTTCCAACTTCTATGATACAGTAGTATACATAGAAGACTCAATAAAATTAATTCCCAAATCCATATTATACAACCATGGTCTAGGTCCCTTTCACCGAACGTGTGTTGTCATCTAATTGGACAATTAAAGAAAAACTAGTCCCAATGGACTAATTGAGGATGTTCTTGTCCGAGTTAATGATCAAATCTTCCTAACTAATTTCTATGTCCTTGACATGGAATGTGAGATGACCTCTTCTAAATATCCCCAAATTATAGGAAGATCATTACTTCTAACATCTACAACAAAGATTGATATCCATGAAGACATCATATCCATGGATTTTAGGGACCAACTGGCCATGTTCAACATTTTTAAATCCATGAGATACCCATATGAGGATCACGTTATCTTCTCAATCCAAGATTCCGAGGACATTTATGAGATTTAATTGAACCCAATTCCACCATGTTCATCAGTTTCTAATAAGCGTGGAGATTGTGAAATTTTCACCATGATCAACCAAGTCATTAATGGGAAGTTTATGTTTCCCTTTTATTCCAATAGTCCATCAATCTAAAGGATCTAGAAAAGTATCTTCAATCCCATCCTGACTCTGATCTCTACGACCCCACCATTTAAAGTAGTGAATCAAATGTAATTGAAATCCATTCCTCTATTACCAAGTTGTCTAACCCATAGATATATGATGGTATTGATTTAAAAATTCTTCATTAAAACCTAAAATAAGTATTCCTCTTCGACAATCAAACTTTTCATGTCATATTATCTACCACACATACTAAAGAGGAGGAGTCAAAACTTTTTCAAGTGTGTGAAGAAAACAAAAAATCCTTAGGTTGGAACCTTGATTAAATACTAGGAATCAACATTGTTCATTGCATGTATCCCATCCATCTAAAGGAGTCATCCAATTTAATCAAACAACCACAAAGAAGAAAAAATCCACTATTATATGAGGTTTTTTGGGAAGAGATTACATAGCTTCTCTAAGATCTTATTATTTACCAAATATCTGATTGTGAATGGGTTATTCCAATTCATGTAGTAACTAGGACATGTGGGATAACTGTAGTCACATGTCAACATTGAGATATGGTCCCGGCATGGGTAAAAAACTAATTTCATGTGTGCATCTATTATTGGATGATAAATTCCGAAACACGAAAAGATCACTCCTCTCTTCTATTCCTTGATCAAAAGCTAGAAATATTAGCCAAAAAGTCACACTATTTATTTCATTAGGGATACACCAGCTACATCCAAATACTAATCACACCTCAGGACTAAGAAAAGACTATATTCAATTTCCCATTGGATACCTTTGGATATAGAAGCATGCCTTTTGGCCTTTTTATTGCTCCTGAAACATTGTAGAGGTTTTTTATGTGTATAATTTCAGAATTTATTGAGCATTTCATGGAGTTATTCATGATTTCTTTACCATTTATGGTGAGTCATTTGAATCCTTCTTGCATTCACTCTCTCTAGTCCTTAAAGTGTGTGTCAAGTGTAACCTTGTGCTAAATTATGAAAAATATCACTTCTTTTTTATGAATGGGACCATTCTAGGGAACATAATTTCTCAAGATGGTTTTCAAATTGATCCTATAAAAATTGAGGTGATCCAATCTCTTCTTGAACCAAAAATAGTTCAACACATCCCTTAATTCCTTATTAATTCTAGTTTCTATCAGCAATTCATCCTTAACTTCATTAGTATTAACCTTCAACTCACTCGGATACACAAAAATGATTTTTTATTCTATAATGATTAGGCTTTCAAGAGAATCTTCATTGAACTCAAAACTATTCCTACATCTTCAAAAATAATCCAACCCCTAGATTGGTCTTTACCATTTGAATTGTTGTGTGATTCTTCTGATAGGGCCTTTGGGGGCGTTCTTGAAAAAATAATAGAGTATATCCCTCATGTAATATTTTATTCGAAAAAACAACATTTTATGAATCTCAATCAGACTACAGTATGACTAAAAAGGTAATTTTAGTTGTGGGTTTTTCCATATAAATGTTCTGGACCTATCTCTTAGGTTCCAAAATCAACATTTTTATAGACCATTTTTTTATAAAGTTGTTACTCAAGAAAATTTATTCCAAAGAATAATATGATAGGTATTGATGCTTTTAAATTTTTATTAAATATAGAGCTGGAAATAAAAACCCTGTGGATGATCACCTAAGTTGAAATTATAATTCTTCTCATTACAGAATCAATGATTTGGAATTTCAAACTAAGAACCTTTCATCTCTAACTACAAATTCACCATGGTATGCCCCAATTGTAAACTACTTGGTTATTGGGGTTTTCCCTAAAATTTTTTTAAAAGAAAAAAAATGTAGGTAAAAAGTGATTCAAAATTCTATTATTGGAAAGATGATAAACGTTAGAAAAATGGGGCTGACTTGGTAATTAAGAGATTTTTCGATGAAGATGAATATTCAACCATCGTGGAATTTTGTCATTTAATACCAGGTGGTGGCCACTTTGGACCATAAATGACCTCCCGAATGGTCATTGACTCAGGATTCTTATGGCCTTCACTCTTTAAGGACTCATATGAGTTCAGTAAATCATGTCCCACCTACCAAAATATTGACACAATTTTAAAAAGAAATGAAATTCCCCATAAGTGATTAATTTTCTATGAGATCTTCAATGACTGAGGCATCAATTTTAATGGGCCATTTCCCCCTTCCAATGGATTCTCATATATAATTATAGCTGTTGATTATGTTTCTAGGTGCGTCGAGGACAAACCCACTATAAATGAAGGTTCACATACTATTATTGAGTTCCTAAAAACCCACATTTTCCACTAGTTTAGGACACCATGTTCCTTGAAAAGTGACTTAGGAACTCATTTATGTAAAAAGATCATGAAATATCATCTGAAAAAGAATATGGTTATACTTAAAACATCATCTGTATATCACCCCCAAACAAATGGCATTTATAATAGGTAAGTAAAAATAGTTCTTGAGAAAATTTTAAAGCCCACCAAAAAAAAATAATATGAATGACATGGTGAAGCACTTTGGGATTACTAAACTACCTATAAAACACAAACAATGATGTCTCCCTTTAGGCTAGTTTTTGTAAATAATGTCATTTACCAATTGAAATCAAACATAAGTCATTGTGGGCTATGAAAACTTGTAATTTTTTGTAATTCTTGTCATTTACTAGCTAATATTAATTCTTGTGGGGAATTTACTTTTATTATTTCAAATGTTTACCAATTTCATGTAGTGAAAGTCCAAGACACCTCTTCCAAAAGGACATTCATAGTTAACTGATATCAATTAAAGAATCACCATGAGAGGACAAACAATCCATGAATGAAATCTATTTCCTTCATACTCACAACATCTATAGTAGACCCACCACTGGATGGGGATGAAGACCCACCAAATCCAAACTAGGGGGTTCCTCTTTCTCTTTAACTCTCCCTCCCTCCCACTCTCTATCATTCTTCTTCTTCCTCTCTATTTGTCTTTCTACCACATCCTTCATCAAAACCTTTTTTTTATTATTTCTATTTTGTGTGGCTGTGAATGTTAGAAACACCAAAAAAATTAAAAAAATAAAAAACAAAACAAGAAAACTAGAAAACAAATAGATTCATACTTACTCACTATCAACTTATTGAATTTTGTCGAAACATTTTGGGAAAAAACATATTTTCATCTCAATTTTTTTTAATTTTCATCAGGAATTTGGAAAAAGAATTTTCTTTCAAGAATAATAAATTTTAAATGCTCATTTTAAGATTTGGAAAATGATTATTCCCCAACCGCGAGGAACAACATTAGATGTCATTCCAAGGTTACCTATGACCATCATTTCATTTTGTGTGTTCTTCACCCCTGATTTTGAGTCTTGAGTTTATGGAACTTCATGTTTAATTTCCTACTCTTGTTTTTTTAAAATGATAGAGGAATTTTCTGAACCACATGAGAATCATAGTATCCAAATATTCTCTCATTAATATATCATTAATCCTCTTTTTGAAATCCCATTTCATCATATGAAAACATTTTCTTTGATATCTATATTATAAACCCAATAACTTTTCCCACCCAAAACCTACATGGAATTACTTTACAAAAATTATTGAAATTTAAGTATGGGGGGCATGGATTTCATTTTGGGTAACATTTCCCTGATTTTCAACGTGTTGTCATATTCTTGATGGAATGCATCCATTTTATTGTGGGGGAGAATTTTTCATTCTATGATTCTTGAGGAATATGAATTTATTTATGTAATATTTTAAATTTTATTAAAAAATGTTCAAATATTTTTGAAAAAATAAATAAACGAACAAAAAATGTGTTTTTAATTGGGTAGGTAAAAAATCACTCTTGCTCGAACTTTTATCTTGTTATAACTATTAAAATTACTGTCATAAGGTGATAAAAATGTATTGGGAGATGAGTTTGATATATTATTCAAGTTCAACTTTTAGAAAAAAGAAAAAAGAATAAAAATGAAAAAAATAACACATCTGTAATTGGGGGAAGTTTTGTGTTTCATAAATATTTCATCTTTTCATCCCCTTTAAATTCTCTTCCTCTTTCGTGTCTTTATTCACAGAATCATGACTTTGTAAATATGTGTTTTTATTTCTTTCCATATTTCATTTTAAAAAATTGTATTATTTTACTCATGTCGTTGTTTTACCCCTACTTTCCTCTCTCTTGGAAATTAAATTCCTACTATCCCATAGCCATAAAAAACCCCTAAAAAGATTTATTGATTCTTATGCACTTTAGGATAGGTAATGGAACCTAATATCTCTTTCAAAATATATGATTTTCACTTTTGGTTGCTGAATGAGTGATCCTTCTAAAATATTTTTTTATCATCTTGAGAGGAGTAAGTTTGGAGTGTGTAACTTTTTAATTTCTTATGTTAACATGGAAATTGAATTGTTTTTAGATTATTTTTTCTATAAAAATTTTTGTTGGAATTCAATATGGATGAGTGAAATTGTCTAATCCTTCCCTGTTTAGGAAAAAATTAATATTTTTTGGTGAGTGAGAATAATTTAGTAGTGTTTTTATATTTATTGTACATAAAGACATGCACAAGACTACATGTGGGGATATGATGAAATTATTTTACTCATAAATATTTATTCACTCCCTTTACTGATTTTATATGAAAAGTGAATAATTGGTGAAAAATATTCATGTTTTAATATTAAATATAATTTTTTATCATTATTTGAATTAATCCAGATTCAAGTCAGTATAATTTTTTACTATAACTCTCACCCTGCTTATCTAAATAGTGGGATTCCAGATTTTTAGGGATCCTTATTCAATTTTAATCAAATAATTAGAATGAATGTTTATCAAATTCGTCTATTTTAATGGTCTAATGGTCCACACAAGAACTTCCAAAGAATATATGAAAAAAACATACCATTCATAATGCCTGAATTTCTTGGTTCAATCCAAAAAACTAAATTTTATGAGACTCCAAAATATTTTCTGGATGATACAAAGGAATCAAGGATAAAAATATCAAGGTCGGACCCGCCAAAAGGGGCCCAAATGACGCTTTGAGGTCCATCCCACCATTCTATCTAGGAATTAATATTTGAAAACATTTACACTCTTTCCTCCTGATATAGACATAAATTCGAGATGATATTGTTTAGTTTGAATGATAATATATATGATTATGACTTTTTATAATAAATGGTATATATTTGAGGGAATTTCCCAATTTAAAAACCAATTCATATTCTGGTATTTGAAAAGGTATGTGTTGAAATGGACAGAAAAAAATTGTTTAATTAAACAACAATTACTTCTCTCTACTTAAGTACAATAGCCTCCATATATTGAGGTTAGATAGAGAAAATTCATATCTACTAATTTAAATAATACAATTTCTCCAAATTATTCTTTTTCGAGAATAAAATTGGCGAGACATGTGGAGGGGAAGGTTTGGAAAGAAAACAGTCCATCTCTTTGGGCTGTAAACACATTCCCCTCATCTCTTGGTAAAGAGTTGTAGTTTTAGAGAGAATGAGGATACATGGGCATGACCAAGGTTCTGAAAAAGTATTGTGAGGATATTACATACTCATATTTATACTTTACATACCATTCCTCCATACTTAATTGGATATAAATTTGCATTTTTCTTCGATTATATTCTCTTTAGTGTTTGTATTAGTAATTATATTTTAATGAATGTTTCTTATTATTTATATTTTTTTTAATCATCCATCCTTTGTTATTAAATATTAATGATATTAAAGTACATTTAATCAATTTTAGACCCCTTCCCATATTTTACTTCATCATCGAATCAAAAGTCCATTTTCAATTCTCATCATCATTCGTGTGTGTGTTCAATGCATAAGTCTTTTCTTATTGAATTATTTTCATTATATTTATAATTAATAAATATTAAAACATATTAATAGATTACTAACCATCTCAATGGATGAGTAAATCTACCTTTTTGGTGATTCATAAATTTTGGATATTAAGTGATTGAGGGCTTTGGCCCGATGAATACTTTTTAGCTTAACATTATGTATGTTGAACAAAACATGTTGTGAATTAATGACATGATTTGTTTAACATGTGGATTCCATGGATTATTGGAGCCCTAAATACACTTCCAAAAACATTTTTGAGTGGTTAGAACCCTAATATAATTTAAGTCTTGGATTAAGGCCTTCACACTTGGGAAATATAATCAAATTCATCTTCTGAAGTGGGTGTACATTTAATTCAATATAAAGAAAATATAATGGATATCAAAAGTTTAAATATATTATTATAAACTCACACCAATAATTATTAAACTGTTAAATCAATATTCATTAATCAATCATTTCATTTAATCTCTGCAAACAACCCCCACTCAAAATACAGATTAATCAAAATTAATCGACTTTGAAAAGTATCATCGTCGAGGATTTGACTTGGGTGCCTCTATACACATTAGCAGACCACCTAACCCTTTAATGGTCTATTGGTGAAAATTGGGCATGATTTATTCAGTATGATTAATTTTTTTTGATAAATAATAGAACATGGTAACCTTTGATTCATTGGGTTATGGACATATGCAAACTTTATTAAGTGTGTAACCACTAGAGGTTATGGTTTGGATACCGACTAACAGTAGTATGACTCGATATCATTAGGATTCACATTATTCCTATAAAATGTTCCTTTAATTTAATATTTATGTAAATATAATATCACATCTAAATTATTACCTTACAATTCATTGGAAAATGATAATGTTTCTCATGTGTACATGTGGACTACTACCTCTATGTAGGGATCTGAAATGTTTCTCATTTTATTTTTACATGGATGGTAATGAATATGTATTTGATTAGTTTAAATTATATATGAGATAATAATAATTCTTTAAATATTATTTAATATTTATTTTCATCTCATTCAATCCATCTAGAAAAATGGAAACAATGTTCATGTGTATGTACGACCTACCATCTCTATGGAAAATATTATCCATTTTCAGAAACAAAATTTAAGAGATTACTATAAATACTTAAATAATGAATATATATGATATTCATATAATTTATAAATAAAATTAATGATGTAACGATGAAAAAATTAAGATTATGATAATTTTCGAACTAAAACATACATGAAAAGGAAACCAATTATCACTAGAAAAATGATTTTTACAAATATTTATTAAAACTTTTGAGGTAAAAGGATGTAAATAAATAATATATGGTATGAAATATATTATTATAGTTCTGTAATATATTTATAATAATGTTATATTTATTATATAGGAAGTTTAGTTACATATTAAGGAAGTTGAACTTGAGGTAAGTGATTTATTGTTGCACTTTTACTTTCATGACACATACACCATATTCACCAATAATTCCTTATAGTGTTGTATATACTACCCATTTCATATGTTATAACAATAATCCTTTTATATTAATTTTATTTAATGTTTTATTTGATGATTATTTCCCTTATGGGGCTTAAAATTTGAAGTTATCAGTGTCGTAAAGATTTATTTCACAATCTCGTCATTTTTTTGGGATTTCATTGTTTATATATCCTTGGGGGAATTATTTTATATTTTTATCTTAAAATAATTATATTTTCTTATCCTTAATTTATTAATTTTATTTTCAATTAATAGTGCAATTTTCATCTCATTGGTATATAAAATGATTGAGGAATTGTTGGTAGAAATATACAACTTTATTTATCACTTCGAAAGGGAATTTTTTTTTCACCAAATCCATTGTCTATAAAATTATTTTATAAAAAATTTAAGGTTTTTAAAAATTATTTATTAAATAAATTTTAAATTATATTTAATTTTAAAAAATTTTGTATAAAGGAATATTCAGGTCATTTTCAAAGATAAGGATATTTGGCATTTAAAAAAAAGTGAAAGGAATCATTGTATTAACGAATATGACATGAACACAATTCCATTCCATCCCAACCAATTAATATTTTAATGATTATTTTTAGGTTTAAAATATTATTTTCAAATAAATGTTTGTTGAAAATATTTTTTGACCTTTTTTTAAAAAACATGTTCAATTTGAAAAGGTTATTTTCCTCTAAAATGTTTTAATGACATTTTTATGGTATTTATATTCATTAATTACATCAACATTTTATTGTACATATTATCAAATGAGTATAGTTTTATTAATATCATCCCAATTAATTATTCAGATGGTTTTATATTAGTTTAACTGAATACGTACAATTTTGTTAGCATTCACTGTATAATCTTGTTGGTTTATGATTATGTTTTTATTGGGGTAAGTATTAACATTTAATATGTTAGTTATTCAATATGAAAGTTTATGTTGATTATGTATCACCCCATTAATATTGGGAATCCATTGGACCTAGTAAGTGATGGATGGAACCTGGTAATATATATCCCCTCAATGAATTGACTGTTCTCAAGGGACAAATTAGTTGGCCAAAATTAGATGGGATTCTACCCATAAATTTAAATTGTATTGTGAATTCTCTTGATAGTATTTTTGAGAGGTAAAATATTATGAATTTCCTCATTATAATATCAATTATTAATTTCCATGTTATTATATGATTACATAATTTATCCATGGATATGTTTCAATCTCAGGTGATTATGTATAAGGAATAATTTGATCATCATTTATTTCTTCCATATTATGCACATTTTAAGGATTAAAGTGAATGTGTTTTAGTTATTTACCTTTCCATCTTGATTATTATTATTTATACATGACATATTATCTTATAAACATACCCTTAATACGTATTTGAGATCACCCCTCTATAATGTTTTATTTTCACAAGGATACTAGGAAGTACTTTTTGATTGATATATAGAGATACACTAAGAGGAATAGTGTATTTATCAAAGGCAATAATTTTTGTATATGATGATTTCAAATGTATGTGAAATTAATGTATCCCAACTATGGGCTATTAGAGTTGCTTTTATCAAAAATATCTACCCATATTCTTTCCTATTTTTTCTTCTATTTTGAGAGCATCTGTCTTTCACTTAAGACCATCATAAAAAGGATTAATGAGATTTTTGAAGAATATGTGTGACCCTTACCTAAGTAAATTAATTTCATTTTTTATTATACATCCTTAAATTAAATACTAACCATTATGACATGATAATACAAATATCTTACATAAACTAAATATTATTATAATGACGGTACAACCCTTATTTATCTCTATTTTCATTTTATGGGAAATGAAATCATTACTTGTGCGTACACGTTGACTACCACACCCAGGAATTGATGTGTTTCATTTATCATCAACACCTCACATGGATGGATATTATAATGTATTAAATGAATATTTATGATATTAATGAAATGATTAATATTTTTAAGGGTAATATATTACTCATCTTATTAACCCTGTAATCGTTAAAAATGATAACTTCTCTCATGCATATATGTGGACTACCACCTCCATGGAGTTCTGTGAATAATTTTTCCTATCATACATTAATAGATAATTATAAATATTTATATAATGAATAGATGTTATATTTATATCATTATTAACATTTTTTATAATATAGATCCATGATCAAGATAAAAGGATGAAATCTATCAAATTGAAACATATATGTAAAACAAAACATTTATGACCTGAAATAGTAATTTTAATAAATAATTATTAGTAAACATATGATAATATGGTATAACTAAACAATATATGGAATTATAAATTTTACTATTACATTTATCTATATTTATAATAAATCTAAATTTATTAATAAATATGTTAAAGGCACTTATGAGGTATATCCAACATTAAGAAATGGGTATCTTAAATCAATTTCCTTTCATTGGGTTTTATCACTAATCATTGAATATTTTATGAAAATATTATGTGTGTAATGTACTATGAATATTTTATTTTTTATTTAAACTTATTTTTAAGTCCAATTTTTTACATATAATAACTTCATTGATTAATCATCTTCACAATTTTATGATATTTGTAAGGGTTTCAGATCTCATTTTTAATTCTATATTCCATGTTATATATTGACAACTTCTTTATTTTATGTAATTTATATACAACCACATTGAAATTTTATATCATAAATTTCTTTATATTAATTGTATTTAAAGTTTAATTTCAATTTATTTCTTTTATATTGTAATGATTAAAAAGTTAACACAATATTAAGAGTTTATATCTTAACCCCAAACTTATTAGGGATTGTTTATGTTTAAGATTACATTGGGGGAAATTATTTGATATATATATCTCAAACCCAAAATATTTTCATCTATTTTGTTATTTCTATATATTTAATTTTTTCCTTTAATTTTTCTATATATACTCAAATGTTTAAAAGAACATTTTTAGGGAAATCTTAATTCTTTTTTTCAATTCGATCGAGAATATTTTTCTTCAGTGTCAATATTTTCATTAATATGTTTACAAGAATATTTTTACTATTATCTAATGATTTAATAATGTCTCTTTTACCCATGTTTTAATTTGTATAATTTTTTTAGAAATTAATCTTCATGTCATTTTCAAAATGATGTGCATTTTACCAATGGTGTGAATGAAATTTTTTTCCACATTTACCATTTGACATAATTTTCATGGTGTAATGAATATTATTTTCATTGAATATTTCGTTAAAAATTTTCATAGTTGTTCTAAAATACAATATTTTTCATAATATTATGAAAATGTTTAGATTACAAATAAGTGATTCCAAAATGAAAAGGGTATTTCTCCTCAAGAAATATTCTAGGGATCTTTTAGAAGTATGTTTATATATGTCAACATCTTTTAACAAATCTTATTATTTACTAGCAATATAATATAATTATACCATCTAATTCATCACCTGGGAAATATTATGATCAGGTTTTCCAAATGATTGATTAAAAAAATGATAATATTTTATATGTTTGTTTTTCAATACAAATTTTTGTGTTAATTGTGTACTTATTTTTTATTCATTTCTTCCAAATGATAAATTCATCAGAATTAGAATGGGTCATTTATTGCCCATAATAGACCCTTGATGAATCATTAGGTCTCATTTGACATACTATTTTGGGTATTTGGCATACTCTTTGCCTATTTATATATATTTTCATGACTCAAATCCACGAGTTAAGATTATTATGTTTGACCTATGAATTATTTCAGTATGAAACTAGTCATTATAATCTATGTGATTATTAATGTTTTTATTCCATCAACATATATATTCCCCTTTTATGATTTTAGTTTTATAGAATATTTGATTATTTTTTATATATTCAATGTTATTCATGATTTATTTATTAAATGATAACTTCTGTTTTATGATTTTCCTAACAGAGTATCTAATATCACCCTTTATTATGTTTTTCATTCCCCATGATACTATGCAAAGATATATGAATTATTTTAAGGATACAATAGAATGAATAATAATGTTATCACAATAATTTTATGTTACATTTCATGTTTTCAAATGAAATGTGAGAATCATGTCTTTATATATTCTCCTAAAACTACTAAACTATACAATCCTTTAGGACATTATACCTTGTATCATATGATATGGTAGTAATGTAACTGCCAACTCAGGGAAACTAGAGCCAAGGTGTGAAATTTTTGATCTGATAGTGAATGGTTTATTAATCTCTTTTAAAGTCAATGGATTTCATTTTTGGTTAAAATTTTTTAATACCCCATGTGTACATGCTCATAGGTTATTTTTGGGTTGTGTAAATTCATTCCAAAGGCATTTTTTCTTATGGTAAACTAATGAAGCTTTTAATTTAAAAAAAACTAAAAAAATGGTTCGTTATATCATCACATTATCGGCCTTATTTCCAAATTAAGGACACTCTTATATTATTATATCATATTCTAAAAATACATCTTGGTAATAATATCATATACCATTATTATGAAATGTGATTGATTTATATCATGATTATATATCAGTATATTTATATATTAAAGATTATTCATCTATATGTATATGAGGCAATTAAAGATACCAATAATCTAGTGTAGTCACACATGGGGGGGGGGGGGGGTTAATTAGTCTGAACCAATTTAAATGTAATTATTTTTCACTTTACTTAATTTAAACCTTTTTAGTTATATATATGAATAAATCTCACATGAATCAACAAAATGTTTCACAGGTTATGTTATTTCAAAATTAAATAGAGAATAAAAAATGAAACTGTTACACGTTTCACCCTGATGGGGGTGATTACTTCACTTATGTGTTTGTTTAAAGTCTGAGACACATATTTTATCACTAATAATATTTGAGTGATTACAAAAGGTAAGAAGTTTTCATAATCAATTAAACACTAATAATGTGTTTTCAGGTATCATATTTAATCCTTGTGAAGTTATTATTAATTTTTCAATGATATATATCAATTGAAATCTTATATATATGATTATACTCAGTTTATCTAGTTGAAAATTACCATCCTTTAACTCTAATAAATATGATCTTATTATTTTACCATTGATTTCATTAAATTAATAGAATGATATTATTTATCTACATTAGCCCTTTGACAACTAATAAACGAACTAATTCATTTTCATAGGCATTGAACATTTTATATCAATATTTATATTGATTTCATCATTAATAAAAAAATTGTATTCAATTTTTTATTCTTTAATTATTCTTTTGAATCACCTCTGCTTTTGAAACACTCTTCTTATGAACTATCTATTCTTATATGTTTTCTATGAATTCCAATTGGTTGTTATTATAAAACATTTCTGTCAATATAAATTCCCTATTTGACTCATAATATCCACCAATTTTGGCTAAACACACTATATTTTTCTGTAACATAAAATGATTTTCTAGATCATGGATGTCAGACTCACTTCATTGAAAGAAAATTATATTCTAAAATATTCAAGTTAGAATCACTTCATTAAATCAATGATCTTTAATAATTCACAAATTATAGTATCTCTATATCATTAGTTTATTATCATTGTAATAATATTTATTTCAATTGATATTTCCTTATTTTATACAAGGTATAATAGGTTTAAACCTCTAATAAACATGGAAGCACAAGATATGGGAAATACTCACTTTTAATTTCACGCTTTAAAAATTATATAGTTTCCTAATTTTATATATTTCCCAAAACTCATCTTGAATAGGATGAAAAATAATTTAGTCATTAATCAATCTTATTTAGTACTTCTTTAAATACTTATTAGAATCATGTACTATTAATTTTTATATTTTCTTCAAATAAAATAGCTCAACATCATTACATATATTTTCTCTTTAAAAATTTATTCTTTTATATTTTGAAGTTGATATTATGAAATTTTTTTCATAATATGACATTTAAATTATATTTTAAATTAAAATAACATTCTTCTCTAGTGCTTTTAGATTTATTCTTTTGTAGTTCGAACACATCATCTGAATTCTTGATAATGATACCATAAAATTATTATCAAAAAGACATTATCAATGACTACAATTTTCATGGGTTTTAGACTACTCCAACACATTCCACTCTTCTAAAATTTTCAACATCCAATATTTAAAATATTATCTTCCAAAACACTTTCCAATATTAACTCATAGTTAATATTAAGTGAGAGTCTTAAGGACGTGGCCTTAAACATTACATAATCTTGAATTATATCATGAATTCACATTGAGGATCTTTTCTGGTTTAGTATTTTAGAGAATTATGCCATAACTATTACATAACAACTTGAATATTATATGTAGACAATATTACCCAGTATCCATTTTTCATAAAATTAAAACTCTAAAAAAAGAGACATGTCTAGTTCCCTATTTTAGAGAGCATGACTTTTCCTTGGTCACATCCTTGACCCTATTCATCTTTAGGTCCTCTAAAAAACATTTCAAAACATGGGATGAGCATATAAATCTCAACAAGGGTTATAAAATAATGAAACAAAACTTTTTTCCATCAATAAATACAAATCAATGAAATATACTATTCAATCATAACATACCCCATGAAATAATAAGATTTATGAATAACATATAAAAATCATAAATCATCAATGTATCTTATGGCATTCATAACATAATTATATTGTAGGTATCAAAGATAAATAGGGAGTCACATTTGGAATAACCATCACAGTATATTCCCTAAATCTCTTAGGATAAACATTAACGTTTACATCTGTCACGTTACCCAATGCATTAGAGAGCTATATCAGGCTCACCTGCTCTAGGGTTATCACTGAACCACCCATATACGTAAACAGTTCCCAATAACCATAACATAATCATAACACATAACATAAGTATAAAAGTAAATATTACATTTGAACATTCCAATCATAATATATCAAATCAATATATTTAAATAAACAATTATTTATCAAATCATTTTCAAAACCATTTAAAACATTTAATAAAGATATTTTTGAATCAAAGTGTCCCATACAACTTTTAAGATTTTAAATAAATTATCATTTGAAAAAATTAATGTCCATATAAATAAATCCTAAAAAACATTTTGAAAACATGGACATTAATGAGAAATATTTTGAAGAATAAATCTTTAAAACATATAAACATTATTTTAGTTAAAGAGTTTTAATCAAAATGAGATACACTTGAATATAAATAATTGATGAATAACATTTAATAAAAACATTATAAAATAATGAGAATAAAGGGATTCATGATATAATATTCCAAAGGATATTATATACACCACTGAAGAGTGAATTAGTGCATAACATTAATGAAGTCTCGATGGAATGTAAATTGACACAAAATTCCTTATAAAAACCGTATCTTTAGATTAAAGATAAATTAATTACATAATAATTTATGATAAATAAGAATAAACTCAATATAAGTGGATATTAAGTGTGAAACAATAATAGGTTATTCTCACATATTCATAGCACAACATAATTAAGAAGTAGAAGTATAACCCAAAGAATTGAAATTGGGTGAAGATGTTCCCTTACAAAAATTTGACAGCCTAACGGCGTCACTTTAAACTTCAGAAAATTAATTGATGAGTGAGAAAAGGGTATCTCAACACATGGACATAAAATTTACAACAATAAAGATATATAAGAACATATCACAACAAAATAAGATGTAAATTAAAAGACATAACAAAAAGAAGTCTTTTAAATAGAATAGGGTAAAAGGTTCCCTTACTGATTTGGTAACTTATGAAACATACAATCATGAAGGAAGGATAATACAATGAAGATTTAAAGACCCATAAATTAAATTATATTCCACAATTAATACAATAATGGGAAGTAAATATTCCACACAAAAGGAAATAGTTGCAAATATAACATGAATCTCATGGGAATATAAATTGAGATGAAAAGCACTTACCACGTTTTAATTCAATCGATTTATATGAAGAAAAGTTAATAACCACCAAGTTAATCATATAATACAATGAATATAAAGATAATAATTATTATATATATCAAATTTCAGTACATAATACACCACATGCAATAAATAAGTGGCAAACAATGGAAATCTGATGGAATTAAAAGTGAGATAAGAAATCCCCTTACCTGGTGTCTGAATTTACTTGTTTGTTCCTTCTTCTTCTAGAATAATAAAAATAAGATAATTTATACATGATTAAGAAACATTTTAAAAGTTTCTTATTCCTTTTATATCACTTATTATCATGTTATAAACATTATGTAATCAGTTATGTTAATAATGGTAGTTTTGTCGACATTTGGTACTTGAGTAAAAAATGAACACCTTATAACTACAAGTTGTCCATGTGGTCAAGATTCAATTATCTCCAGAATGATATTCACGATTTAGATATCATATATATAATATATATCCAGTATATTTCTATATTTATAACAGTATATAACATTTAGAGATAACAAATGAAATGAACCATTCAATGAGACGGTAAGTCGTACGTACGCATGAACACTAATTTCATTTCTATTTTTTATTTTAATTGAATGAAAACGTAATGATACATAGTTATATTATAATTACATTATAATATAATATTTAATTTCAATAAATCTATCCTTTATAAGTCCCATGTATGGTATGAATGAGTCATATCTCTATGAGGGGGTGGTAGTCCGCACTTCCTCAAATGAAATTATCGTGTTTACTAATAATGGAAACCATAAAAGAATGATATAAATTCAAAATAAAGTATCATAAATAAAACATAAACATAATATATATCATATATAAATATAGTTTCATTATAATGGCCACCATAAGAGGTGGTAAGATATAATTGAAAAATCATCATTTCATGAGGTGTTAGTTTTACACCCATAGAAACAGTATGTTCTTTACCCATTAGATGGAGGTGTGTGTATGTGTAGTTATAATATTTGTCAAAACAATATCCTAATATATTTAAGATACTGGTGTTTTATAAAATAATGTAATTAAATGATTTTAGGGGTTGGAGAAGTAAAATAAATGAATATAATTAAAGAGAAATTGTTATCTTTAATTCGGGTAACTCCCTTTGATTTGAATCAAAAGGACTTCTTGAAGTTCCTTCTGTCTAATGCAAGGCTTCTAGAAAATAGAGAGGGATCTTGATAGATTATTTGGGTAGGGTTTGGAAAAGCCAATGGGCCTGAGAGGTGTGATGAATGGGTTAGAAATGAGAGATATTTATAAGGGGGAGGAGGGGTTCTTTAGGAAAGTGTGAAAATATTATATTATTATATAATTATTTTTTGTTTCAAAAGGTCCAAAAATCATTAAGGTAGAAGCTAAAATGACTCTTGGTCGAAATAAATTCATCCAATAATAATTGTACAGGTATTGGATGTTATTTTAATATTATTAATCTTATTTATTTTAATCATTTAATTATGAGGTAAATACTGCATCATTTTTTGTCATAATTATTTATTTAATGTCTAAAAATTATAAAAATATACAATGATGTTGGAAATCTTTTTAGATTTACAATTAATATTTATAGTAAAAAATATATCTTATATAACCCAATGTAAAAAATAATTTACTAAAAGTTATTTGTTTGGGTCATTTTTGTCTTTACATTAAATTAATTAATCTAAAGTGTCATTATCACTCCCAAGAGGCTCCATGGGGTCCCAAAATCTACCCAAGGATTCACATGGTCTGCTATGACTCATAAAATAAGGTTAGGAAATTTTTTAATCTAATTTTGTATTATTACAATATTCTTTTTTACCTTGAATTACCATATTCTCCTTTAACTACGGTAAATAAAAGTCAAAAGTAACTATTCGCAAAAAAAATATTTTCATCTTATTGAACAAAATTTTACTTAATAATAACAACCATGTATGTCGGATTTTCAAAATTCAATTCATAGAAGTGGTAAAATTTCATTTAAATGAAAAATTCAATTTTTTAACAACTACATGGTGGTTTCACTATTCATAAAAAATGATGTTTTTCAGAAAAATACAAAAATATTCTTAATTCAAAAATGATGCCTATTTTACAAAATTACAAACATATAAGTATCATTAATTTATTTAAAATTGATTCCCGTTGTTAAAACAAATAGCATGTTTTTTAGAAACAGTATCTATCAAAAGATTGACACTTGTTTATGCCCAATTTCAAAATGAAATTTCTTCCAATGACCATCATTGGATTAAATTGTAAAAATAAAATCTAATTAAACATTATAACCATTTAAAAAGATAATCTAACCATATAAATCAGTAATATTAAAAGGTATTTTTGAATTAAAATATATTATTTTCACTATTCATCGTAAAATGAATTTTATCAGAAAAATTCCAAAAAATTACCCCAAGTAAATTTTTATGTCCCAATTCTAAAGAAGAATTTTATTTTGTCAAATATAACATATAAAAGTGACCAAAACAAGATTTAAAGAGGGTTCTCCCTCAAAAGGTGCTAAATCAACCCTTTAAAGAATATAAGTGTATTTATGCTTAAAATCAGATTTTTCTTATTTTAAGCCTCTAAAATTTACTGGATAAATTTAAAAACATTTAAAAAACATGTATAACAATATTTTAGTTAGATCTATTCATTCCCTCCAATACAACGTCTAGTAATTAATAACCATTTAAAATAATATTATATTATTATTTTTCAGTATGACCCAACGTTGTGTGCAACGTAAGATTTCATAGAAACCCATTGTTGTTTATGTGGTATGCCATTGAACATAGCATACACATTAAAATAAAATTAATATTTAATTCACAAATATTAATAAATAAGAAAACTTCATACTCATTATTTACCTGGGATGTTATAAGAGTAATTTTTCCCTTATATTGTTACACCCTTGGGGTCGTAAGTTCATTTTATTTTAGTTTTGTTTTATCTATATTTAGGTTATAGTTTACTTAAAGTGTGATGTATTGAGATTTCGGAATTTTGGGAGAAACAAGTTAGAAACACAGTTATTAGTTACCATTAGATATAGATCTTTTGGTTTCAATTGTGTTTTTCATCATCTAATAATGATTTGTCTACCCCTATGAGATTACTAGGATAATCATATCGATAGTTTGGATTGGGACCAAATATGGTAACATAGATATTTTATATATTTTAAATATGTTAATATACAACTTGGTAACTGTGTGATTTTGTATTCAAGGTATAGTAGTAAAGACACAATTAGCACTTGATTTGTTTGACTATATGAACTAAATGTGTGGCTTGTGTGGATTTATTAAAAATGGAATATCACCCCTAGTACCTATGGTCACTTCTTACCCATATATAGCTATAATATCACCTTAGATCAACCCCTAAATTTCATGATTCTATAAGAGGTTCTACCATTGATATCTTTGTGATTACCCATTTATTTGGATGAATCTCTTCAAATTATTTGAAAATATCCTTTCCATTCCCCATCCTTTCTCTGAGTATACTCTCAATATATTTTCACCTTGATTATTTGGAAAACTAATGAGGTGTGATGGGAAAATATACGTTATTGGGTGGGGAATTTATGATGTTTTAGAAGGATCTATGGTTGTGAAGAATAGATCTATTTCATTTCCTTTCTACATTTTTGAAGACAACTATGTTTCCACCTTTGGTGAGGTTGGTGTCTCTATGTAGCGTTTCTTTCTAATAGAAAACCTTTTTGTTCTTTTATTTTCATTTGTGTTGGATTATAAAAATGATTTATTTTATACCTATGAGGGATATCATATATAAATTTATCTTTAGTGTCTTTGGAAATGGTTTTAGTGCACTTTTCATTTAAAATATTTTTCCACACTTCTTTTATTTAGTGACATGACTCAATAATGGTTTTCAATCTAAAATTATCTTTGAAACTTGGGGAGGTAATGATTTTTATATAAATGTTTTTTCATATTTTGATCATGATTAATTTGGATGTTTTGAGAAATAATAGAACATGTTAACCTTGGGTTCCTTGGTTTACGGAAATATGAAAACATTAGTAAATATGTAACCACCTATGGTTATGGTGGGGATACTGATATACTTTAGTAGGATTTGGTATCATTAGGATTCAAATTATGTCTCTCTAGAGTTCCTTTAATTTCCACTAATATATTTCTATTGTCTAGAATCAATTTGTTCTTGGTTTTATCCATCATGTTGATGTTTCGTGATTTGATTGCTCGTAAATTTTTCTTATGATATTCCATGGATGGATTTAATTACTTCTCTTGATTAATCTTTCTATAATTTTATAATATTTTATGTTATTTGAAATATGATATATTTTAATGAAAATAAAATGATATTTTATGTATAATTATTTGAAATGATTTTTTGAGAAAGTTGTTTCAATTTAAAATTATAACTATGGGTTTCATGGGAATAAACATTGTATAAATTTCTAGTGGTATCATATGGGACATTTTCCTCACACCTTTCATAATCCTTTGGGAATATAAAAACATCATTTTTTAGGATCCAGGTAATGTTAATGGTGTCATTTATCCTGATTAATTATCTAGTTCAATGTAACATTCATGGTGGTTTCGGATCGGGGTGATTCGTAGTCACACAGATAATTTTTTTGTCTTATTTCCTAGATTATCCTTCTGGATTGGTTTTGTTACTTGTTTTTGGATTTTACTTCTTCTTCAATGATGTAATTTTGGTTTTTATCTTTATCTTTCAATACATGAAACATGTGGTGTTGAGTTTTGAGGGTGAAACAGTAACCATGGTTATACATGTTGATTCCCATAGTTGGATCAATGCGATAAGTTTCTTAGAAATAATGCATGGTCTCAATGATAAGCAGTCCTGGGAGGTTCTCAAAGGCATGTATCTATGGGGAAAGTTCATATAGGATTGGTATGGTATTGGCATGGTTAGTTATAGAGGTATCCCCTCTACTCATGTGTCATTATACAAACATATTTATTGAATATCCAATGACACACACAGTGGAACATGGTCATAGGGGACATTAATATCTAGCATCATAACTGGGCTAGAATAAGGCTCCACATTCTCGGAAGTCCTTCCAAAGAAATCACCTTCAAGAAATCTAGTGATAACCTGATCATCATTAATGTTGTCATAGAAAGTGAAAAACATACCATATAGGATAACATAATTCTATACACTGATCTAGAGAGATGTGTTTTCATAGGAACCCCCTCGGATGTCTTCTCAGCCAAATACTTGCACAGAATGAAAATAGTAGATCATGATCATGATGAATGTGGGGAAGTGTTATGGAAAAGAGAGATCCAAATGATGTTTAATTTTATGATGGGGAGGATTCATAAAAAAATCACTACCCACCGAGGATTATTTCAAAGAACTTGGTGTGAGTCTAGCCTCAAAATTCTACAACTGCAGCCAGTCATAGGACAAAAAAAACCGATAACCTTTTTATGGAAATTGATTGTGAAACCATGGTGTTGTAAGTGTTTCAAGGTTCCATATATTGGAATATCCAAGAGAAATATAGTACATATTTCATTAATTAGTGGTTCTTGGGGTGGGGATCCATGTACCTAAGAAAATAGCATGACCACTAATCATTATGGTTTTTTTGGTGTATCTAGAAAGAGAGGAACATAGTTCGATACTAGGGAATTACATGTACTAGAATAGTACTCATATTCAAAAACATGGATGATTTTTCTTATTTAATTAACCTATATGAAATTTTTTAGGATTACCCTTTCATTATTTCTCTTCTAAATAGAAACTTAGAATACAAAAATTCCCCAATCATAATTCCACCAAGATGGGTAAACTAGGTTCCTCACCATGCGGGCCTTAAGATGAACACATAAACCTCCTACATAATGAGCCTTATGTGGGGATTCAGGAAGGTCTAGGAAACAAGGGTTTTAGTGGTTTTTTTCTTCCATTGGTATATATGATTAACTTTAAGAAGAGGTCTATGAAATTCGCATCAGGATATTTTTGTGTAGTTAGAGTAATGTCCACCGTATAACTGTTGAAATAAAATATTTTGTAGTGTACAATGCTCTATGTGGCCTCGGATATATGCCATGGTCTATTGAATATACCATTTATAGGTGAAATAGGATTCATAATAACTTCATGGATGTTTTTCATACATGGAACAAAGGGAATGTTTTTCCAGGATTTTCTAGATTCCAAGGTTATCCACATTGTGATGATTTCCTATTTCTGAAATCCTTGGACCTTACCATAGAGGGATCCAACCCTGTATGAGCAAACATGCTCGGTCTCCAATACATCATTTTTCTTTGAATGGTTTGTGTAGAATGGTTCATGGCCAGTTCACATTCACGTATGAGATCATTTTACATTGGTTAGTTATGTAAATTTTATCATTCTTTTGAGCTTCATTTTTATTTTTTAGATGAAAATTAGCATGTTAATATTTTAATTTTTACTATTTTCTTAAAACCATATTGATAAAGTTATTTAGTATTTACTATTATTGTTTATATATTGATTCAAATATGTATTCCTAGGATATTCATGAGTTATATATTGTATATAATTGGAATCTACTCATAGAAGTATTTCCTCAAAAAGAGGATGGGACTCATGTTCCCATAGGTAGACACTTGATTGGACCCTAGTTCAGTGGAAATGGTAATCCATACTTTTCAATAACTTGTTTAAGAGGGGCCTAAAAATGATAATGGATAGTGGAACATGATTTGGAGTTTACCAAATAAAATCCACCAATATACCATGGAGAGAAATGAACCCCCAAACCCAAGGAATGGATTAAGAGAAAAGAAATAATTTAACAGCTTTTAAAGAGTCAATAGGATTATATGGTGGGATTTTCCACTTATATGATTGAATGGCCTAAAAGTAAATGGTGTAATTTTATCATGAAAGCTAAATTACATAAGGACCTCACTTTGACCAATTTCAAGATGTCCTCTAATCAGTAGATTCATCTTGAGATGTTTCATGTAGTGATGGCTCATGATTTTGTGACTCTTGATCAAGGATACCATTCCTTGATGTATTATGCTACTCACTTGGATTATTTGGTTTATTTATATCTAGAATTTCTCACTAATGAATAAAATAAGGAAATATGGTTTGATGTGAGACTAAATCAAGAGATCCAATCAATGCTTAATTTCATGTTCCTAACGAACAATACTGTTGTAGTTGATGATGTATCTATGGTTGAGTTATACATATCCATAATGACATGTTATATTGGATCTTTTGTTGTAGCAGTGGTAGTTGGGTTGTATTTTCTGGAACAAAAGGAATCATGACACAAGCTCTCAATTTTCCTTATAAATAGTTTTATATGCATCATTGGGATAACACAAGGTATTTTTTCCAATGGAGAAGACCAAGTCATACTAGTTATGATTTTCTAGAAGCACCAAGGATTTTCCATTATTTTAGATAGTAAGATCACCATAACAATTTTTGTGGAAATGTATACCAAGGAAAAGTGATGGTTCGACTCTTACTGAAATCTCCAAGGTTTAGTATGAAAAAACAAAATGTGATGGATCATATCCTTATACAAAGGTTGAAACACTAGTTGAAATGAATTACTTATTAGGGGATCTGGTAGGATGAATTTATGAAATAAATTATTCCTTCAATAAATCTGAAGTGGGGAAAAAATTGTGAGACGTACGAAGTTTATTTCAACCTCTAGAGTCATGGTAATGTTTGATTCATGTTCATATTTTTATTTTATACCATCTATTATGATTTATGTTGTGGGATTATACTAATATATTATACCATTTATGATGGATCTTTCCACTCCATTGGGAAGGAGTATGTTCATATTATATTTCATAGATATTTATAATGATACTTTTTATATCATAATTGGAATAGATTTTATGGTTATTTTTAAAACTAGGATTTATTTTTATCATTTTATGTTTAGTTTATATTTCTTGATGGGATTACTCAGGTATTTCAGCGTAAATGGGATCATAGATCTGAGCGACCATGTCATATTTTTCCAGTGGTCAGAATGATCTCATTCCTATTTTTATAGATGTTTTTTTGAAATAGTTTACTTTTTGATTAAATGATATGATTCCCATCATTAAGAATGAGTACCTTGATGTATTTCTAGATTGTTGTTAAGGGATAATTCCATAGAGAGAGGTTTTAGTATACTATTTACCAATGTCTAAGGATTAGTTCCATCTCACTTCTATAATATCATATAGAACCCTCTATACTGAATGAAATTAATGTTTGGCTTGAGGATCTTGAGTCCAAATGATTTTTTTGTCTGAGCATGTAACTTTAGAGTACATCGGTTCTCTTAACAATGATGGAAGATGTATCTTTTTAGATTTTTGCTAATTATTGGAAGCTTAATTAAGTGATAATTAATAGCATGTATCATTTTATTTACAATTTAAGATATGTTTGATCCACATAGGGTATCCTAATGGTTTTTTAAGATTTACCTAAGATTCAGGTACTATCTGCTATGATTTTGAGAGGGGGATGTTCCTAAGACAACATTTAGGAGCATATATGAGAATTATGATTATTTATTTAATCTATTGGGAATTTTTAACTCTCCTATAGGTTTTATGGATTTTATGAATTATATCCATCATTATTTATTATAATATTTTACGGTTAATTTTATGGATT
Source organism: Viscum album (assembly GCA_963277665.1). Taxonomy (NCBI): domain Eukaryota; kingdom Viridiplantae; phylum Streptophyta; class Magnoliopsida; order Santalales; family Viscaceae; genus Viscum; species Viscum album. Next base: position 322,794,966 of record OY728153.1, on the reverse strand, counting down.
ATATTTTGTTGTACTCCCATTTTAAGTAAGAACCAAAGGGTCATATTATATTTTTCATAGATCATTGTTAGAACATAATTTATGTTGTATGATTTTTAAATGTTAGTGTTGGATATAATAAGTGAGGCTTCATAACAATGTTATATCTATGAGGTGTATATTAGTGGATGTATTAATTATTTTTGGTGTTTATGTCGTGTGGGAAAACAATAAATATGTTTGAGAGTCAAATATTATTGGGAATTCATGGTTGTTATTGGTGTTTTGTTATAGATTTATCCAAGCTCATATCTCCCATGAAATATTTGACCATTAAGGGTTCTAAGGATGGATGGAATGATACATTTCAATGATATTTTAAGAAATGAAGGTGAGGTTTACATCAGATCCAATTTGTATTTTTTTTAAAATGGTTTTGGGTTATGTTATTTTATACAGTGCATTAGATATATGATTATGAGGTGTTATAATGCTGGGAAAAAAAGTGTTAGCCTATGGATCTCATTGGGATTCCCCATACCATTACTACTATATCCAGTTCCTATAAAAACATACTTTTTATTTTAGATTTCATACCTACTATAGATTCTTGAAAATTACTATCCAATAGTTACATAACGTTTATAAAATGTTTCATTTTATACATTCCCATGAATTTTTTGTTTTAGATATTTAGATTCATATAAAAACCATAAACTAAAAATAATTTTATTTATCACATAATAGTAAAAGGAACACTCACTTTTGATGTTTAAGGATTCATTTTTTAGGCTGATAAGAAATAGAAGGTGTTTTGGGAGTTTTCTATAGGGCAATTATGAGGTGGTGGCTACCAAACTAATTTACACCTTGAATTTGTGTTCACAACATGAATTCTCCACAATGCAGAAGATGGGACTTTGGAATGCAGCATGAAATAATTCTAGGTCTTGAAACATGATCACATCATGATATTGATGATTGATATTTTAAGCTGAGTTGACACATTTTTTAGTGTACATGCAACCATGGGAATTAAATTTATAAATAAAGGATTCATGACATGAATCATTAGTGACCTATTTGTTTTCCCCTAGAAGAAAAAATCCTAATTAATTCATTGTGTATCCAATTCTTTTCATCCTACGGTCCATCCTAAGTAATTTTAGGTGATTCCATCCCTTTTAGATCACTCTGTTTGGAACCTTGATCTTTAGCATGGTTGGTCATAGCACTTTTGTTAAGAATTCCATTATCCATTATAATTTTTAATTACTCATGGGTTTTGGAAGTGTTGTTAGGATATGTTAGTTGGAGTTATGATCATGTAAGGAAACTTTTTTGATCCCCTCTTGCTCTGTTGTGTGATCATCTTTTGAGGTTCATTCCTTTTGTTGGTTGTGGTGAGGGAACATGGGTTTATTGAGGAATTTTTTGGTCTAACATCTATGATGAAACTATTATTGTTTACTGAATCCTTCTCTAAGATGTGATAATCACAATTATGACCTCATTTCTATATTTCTATTTTTATTTGGGTTTGTGTGTATCCCATTGTGGTTAGTTTGAAACCCACATTTAAGGTAGGTTGTTTCTTATGTATCCTATGTTGTATGAAGAGTAATTGATCATGATTTTATAAAAAAAATCAAAAAAATTATCATGATAATTGAATGATTTATTTTTGTGTGTAAATGGATTATTTAAGAAATAAGGTATTCCCCTTATTTTGTATGAGTTTCCTAGTTATCTTGAATAGAAGATATCAACATAGTGTTTTCCACTATTCTTTTACATTTTATCCTTTTGGATTTGATATACCTATTTTTGATTAATTTGACTGTTTTATAAAAAATATGGTTTAAAATTGTTTTTTTCCTTGCATTGATTTAGAACTATAGAAATATATGGAACTATATTCCATGATTATACTAAAAACATTTTAACTATTTGTCATGCCATTTTTATATAATTTATGAATATTAGGATTATTGTATATAGGCTTCATATGGAATGCCTATGTGTGATCCTACTGAGCCTGTTTAGCTTACACGCTACACACCCCTTCAGTAGTGTCTAAACCTTGTACTGTATTATGATACAGGAAAGGGATAAACACTATAGTGAGGAAATGAGGTTTATGTTAGCTGGTTATGAGTAGTTGGAGGTGAGATGGTGGAACATTACCCACATATCACATGTAGTAGTTCTTTCTTGTTTTGATTTTTTTGGTTATTTGGACATGTTCCATAGCGTTTTATCTTTCTTATTTCAGGCTATATGACAACCACCTTTTGTCTTTGATTGTGTAATATATCATTTTTCTGGTTTTATTCCTATATATATGCCCTATATATTTATTTAGGGTTGGTGAAATATTTACCTATGGTTTTTGTTTAATGCCTGAGTTCTAATTGATAACTTGTAGAGAATGGGAATTCCCTTCAGGTATGTGGTGAATCAGTTTGAGTGGAAATTTTAGAGGTTGTTCTTGGTTAATTCATTATAATTGGTATCAATGGTTATTTTTACTCAATATTCGTTATCTATTTCAGATTATGGAAGATGGGAGATGTGATTTTTTGGACTAGAGAAGTAGGTTGTGGTGAGTTCCTAACCATCTATTTTTTAGGAGGAGGATTATGTTTCCAAGGACTGCTGAGATGTATATCATCCATGTTGATATTTGAGGATGATATCAATTTATTTTTTGGTTTTCCTGTTAAAAATATGATTTTTTTGGGTGATTTATCATTTCATATATTTATGGTGTGTAGAAAAATGCCTTCAAGACATCTTCCATGCATTTCACATGAAGGTGTAGTGAGAGATGTGCATCAAGGGATTCCTCTTAATGAGTAGAATATTATCGTGGATATCTTGTTGGAAGTTAGTACTATAGGCTAGAATTTACCATGATTTTTAAAACAAGAAGTTAAGGAAAAATTAGAGGTCAAGGTAGAAAGCGATCAATCTCGAGTGTTCCTACATGAGGATCCATTAGAATTTTTAGGTATAAATGAACCAAATTAAGTGGAGGATTGGTTGGACAAGATTGATCTAGTATTCAATATTCTAGATACAGCTGAGCCTATCAAGGTGAAATGTTTGACATTTAGTATTGAGGGTCCCCACAGGAGGTGGTGGGATTCTATGGTACAAGAAGATCAATATGTGGGATTAGATTGGATGGGTTGCAATTACCTCCTTTTTCAAGAGTTTATCCTAGAGTATTTGATGATGGGGAGGTCTTTAGAGTTCCACTTATAACAGTATGGTTAGAATTAACTGTTTAAGGACACAAAAAATTTTATGGAGATGGTTCATTTTTCATTATAGGTGGTGATGAATAATCCACTGATATCTTAGAAATACCGACATAATTTTCATCCAAGCATTCAAACATAGGTATATATATTGAAGCATACCACCTAAATTGACACTGTATATATGGATAAAGAGGAAGATAAGGGTATGGTAGTAAATATTGGATACCCTACCCCATGTGTTCCACTTAGTGGTAGTTTTTGTGGCATGTAAGGATGGAAGAAAAGTTTGCATGATAATCCCTACGGTGGTGGAGGTAGTTCTCATAAGGGGATTCCATTTGAGCCATTAGTAGAATACAATAGTGTGCCTCTAATTTTTTTATTAGTGTGGAAGGATTGAACACACCAAATGTACATATCCCATTTACTTAGAGTTTTTTATTCCATGTGGACACTGAGGTTATATAGATATGTTTTTTCAAGGATACGAATACTCCCCATTATGGTTAAGGGAATTTATTCCAAAGGGGATTGTGATGAAATTAGATGATTCAAAGTATATAAAGCTCCAGAAATATACATGACAAGTTAATAACAATCACAAATATATTCATTAACAATGGAGTTTGATGGTGGACTTGGTACAGTGATATGAACCATTTTAGATTTATCTTCTATAGAAACTACGTTGTTTGATATAGTTGTGTTGGACTCATTTATATCAACCTGTTTAGTTTATAATCTAAAATTTTCAATGGATCTTAGGATAATTGTTATAGAAACAGAGACACTTCTTAGAAAGAGGAAGGATAAATGGATTTTACCATTATGTTATCTATCTATAACTGATGTAGATCTGATATAGAATTTTTTGGTTCTTGATCTGGATTTGATTACATCATCATTGGGATAGGTTGGATTGTTTTTCATATTACATTGATATTTATAATCAGAGTGTTTCATTATATTTGGATTATGGGAGTTCTCATGCGATTTAGGGAGAGTTCTACCAGAGGTCTATTCATGCATAACCATCTCTCCCAGTGCTTATAAGATGGTTTTATATGATTTTAGTTGATCCTAATGATGTTTCCATTCTGGATGACATTACCATGATTTTTAAGGATTTCCCTGATGTTTTTCTAGAAAACATCTCTATCCTTCTAATAAAATTAGGGGTATAGTTTATGATTTATCATGTGTTAGGTAGACAATTGATCTTGATACTCTCTTATTGAATGACACCAGAACAGTTCAAAGGGATTATGGTTTAGTTAGGTTACCTAGTTGAAAAATGTTTTGTTAGCCCAAGTGTATCAATGTGAGAATCCCCCATTAAATTTTATAGGATTTATGATCGTTTACATCATTTGTGAATGGTATATCTAATGTTGAACCTGGTTGTGGTTAATAATAAGTATCATTTCCCCATGTTGAAGTATTATTTGATCAGTTAAAGGGGGTGAAGTATTTTTTAAAAATCGATCTCTAGTTGGGTTATCATCTGCTATGAGTTTGGGAGTATTAAGTTATGAAGACTACCTTTTGGGGAATTTATGGCCATTATAAATATATTATGCTGTATTTTGGTCTAAATAACACTCCTATAGGGTTTTATAGAATTTATGAACCAGATATTCTATTAGTACGTTGAATCCTATTTAAATGTGTTTGTGGATAATATCATTGTTTACTAAAGATATTAGGGTGAGAACAATAACCAATTGAATCTGTTTTTGGTGATCTTGAGGATTCAATGACTTTATGGAACACATTATATATATAATTTATGGATCCAAGAAGTGATGTTCTTGGGTTAAAGGATTTCTGAACATGGACTATCAGTCGATCCTGAAAAGGTAAAGGCCTTCATGTGATGATAAGAGCCATAAAACATATTTGAGGTATAAATATTCTTAGGTATGTAGGTATAATATTGGGGGATTATGAAGGATTTATCAAATATTACATCACCTTTGAATTCTCTTACTATGAAAGGGGTGAAGTTCACTTGGGAATCTATGTATCAAAATTATTTTGGTGAATTTGAATGACTTCTCTCATCAACTCATATTTTGATTTTTACTAATCATTGTAAATGGTATGTGGTATACTTTTATGCTTATAAAGATGGATTAGGTTGTGTACTTATGAAGTTTGATCACATTATAGCTTATGGTACCAGATATCTTTTGCTACACATGAATAATTTCCCCACTCACAATTTCTATCTCTTCATAGTTATGCATGCATTTATGTGTTGATGAAACTGCCTTTTTAGGGAGAGGTTTAGAGTCCTTTCTGAGCATAAGAGTTTGAGTTATATATTTTCTCATAATAAATTCAATCATAGGAAAATAGTGTTGGTGGATTACATGGAAAGTTTTAATTTCTATATCGCCTAATCTATTTGTAAATGAAAAGCTGTTGGTAGTTCTCTCACAAGGAATTTTCCTTCCAAGCAGGACTTGGAATAGAAGGAAGAGTGGACCATTATGAGATTTTTTCTCAACTTAATCTATTTCTTGAGGACAATGATTCTGTTATATTTCTAAATAGGTTTTAGTTTTCATCATCTATCATCTATCATGCTTCCATCATCTAAATACACCTTGTACAAATTGGGTCATATAGGTGTTTGGAGATAAACAGTTTCGAAAAATAATCATGTATGACATATAATTTCAAAACATCTGATAAAAAATAATATTTATAAAACAGTCGGAGAGAGTTTGAGTTGAAACATTCAATAAATTGTCCTTTTAAAATTGTAACGACCCGAAATTTTGAATAAATCATGTTTCCTAATTTTATATGTTATTTTATTTTATTTTTATACTCAACAAAAATGTTTCATTTCATAAAATGAGTATAATTAAAATGAGACTGCTGGGTTTTGACTGTTATATGACCATTGGTCAATATGATCGCTGTAAACTAAACGTTTCGATTATTGTCTATAAATATAAGTAATATTGGTAAATTATTATAGAAAGAAGATTCGATGGTCTCACCAAGTAGTCTTGGACCGATCGAAGCCCATCTAACCGAACTTGGGAAGGAGGTAGCACCACTGGGATTTTCTCTAGACTAAACCAAAGCCAAACTTCATCGTGTGAAGCTAGAACGGAATCGCCTTTGCGAGAAGTTCAAACTGATAGAAATTACTACTCATGCGATGTTGGCCGAGCTTCATCAGATTCCCTCACCTTATCACACCTTACACTTAGGTCCTATGCTGGTGTGGTAAGGGGCTATGTAAGGAGACCGTAACTACCTTGTGTAATCCTTTTTTTAAAATAAAAATTGGGATATCTTCTTATGATGAAGTTTATGAATTTTCAAATGACCGGATAAATATAGTATGCATATTTTTGATGAAATTTAGAAAAAGGATATTTTAAAAAATGTTTATGTAAACCATAAATAATGAATAATGTGTAATGATTTTCTAAAAATGGTCTTCTACAATTATGTTCAGTACGAAATTTAGAGTCTAATAAGATCAACTTAATTTTTAATGAATAGTAAATTATGAATAGTGATTTTATGCTTAGGATTAGTAATGTGACCAAATGGATTAGTAATCTCACTTAAATAAAGTATTAATATAATCTAGGCACCTTGATTAAGTAATGTGATTCCACAAAATGGTTAAATAATGGTTTCATAAATTATTATTCAAGTATTAGTTTTTTCGGGTGAATAGTGTTTTTTATTTAAAAATTAAATTAAATGTATTTAGAAAATTATTTTTATAAAATGGATTTCATTTTTGAACTCAGAGCATCGATATTATGTTAAGGTAATTTTTGGTGATTTTTCTGAAAAAAATGAATTTTCGGTGAATAGTGTATTTATTTAAAAAATAAATTAAAATTATTTATAAATTTTTTTTATAAAATGGGGTTCATTTTTGAAATCAGAGCATTGATATTTGGTTAAGGTGAAATTTTGGGATTTTTCAAAAGAAAGTTGAATTTTCAGTGAATAGTAAAAATACCGTTTTAGGGTTTCAGTATGTTTAATGACATCATAATTATGTCATGATGATGTCATGAGATATTTCAAGGGTTGGCCGACCAAAGGTGATGAATTATTGTATTTGGGGCCCCATGTGTCCAAACATCATGGGAAATATCATGGGAGAGCACATGGTTTTGAGAAAACCACTTTTGAGGTGTCCCTTGGCCATTAATGCCTTGTCCCCTCACTTTCCCTATAAATACCAAGCTATTCTCTAATCCTTTGGACTCCAAAATCATTATCAACGAAGTTCTGGTCTCCTTTCCTCCCAAGGAGTCCTCCCAAGGTGACCTCAAGCCTCTCAAGGTCCCAACCTTTGAGTTTTAAGAGTTACGTTTAAGGTATGGGGTCCAACCTCTCTCTTTCTTTTCAAGTAATCTCTTTTTTGTCATTATTTTTATTCTCCATGTTTTATGTTGGAGGATGTTCTTTTATATTAATTACACTTTTCTTTTTATGTTCATATGATGAGATACCCCCTCTTACTATCATCATTTCATTTTATGAATGTTTAAGTGGCGCCGTTAGGTTGGCGAAATTTTTGTAACGGATTCTTTCACCCTTCTCATTTTCAAGTTCTATTTTCTTGTCAAGTATTTCAAGTTCCTTTTTATTATGTTGGGGTATGATCTCTATATCAATCATACTGATATTTTATGATCATATGATTAGAGACCCCATTTTATCTCTTCAATTCAGTATTTTTTTGTTTTAAGTGGTGCCGTTAGGCTGCCGAATTTTTAAGGGATTCTTTCACCCTTCTCGTTTTCAAGATCTAGTTTCATGTCAAGTCTTTCAAGTTCCTTTTTATTATGTTGGGGTATGATCTCTATATCTATCATAATGAACCCTTTTTTTCATATGATGAGAGACCCTATTTTGATCTTGTCAATTCATTTTTGGTTGGAGTTTCAGTGACGCCGTTAGGCTGCCGATTTTTTAAGGGATTCGTTCACCATTCTCATTTTTCAAAGATCTACTTTCATGTCAAGTATTTCAAGTTCCTTTTGTATTATGTTGGGGTATGATCACTATATCTATAATACTGATATTTTATGTTCATATTATGAGAGACCCTATTTGATCTCGTCAATTCATTTTTGTTGAAGTTTAAGTGACGCTGTTGGGCTACCGAATTTTCAAAAAAGAAATATTATTTTTGTCTTCCTTTCATGTTCTTCATTTCATATGGTATATATTTAAAATTTCATTAACATGTTCATATATCCTTTATATTCTGTCCCTATACTGTTATATGGATCATTCATGACTGTTTGACCCATGTCCCTACTCTTTTCAATGTTTTCTAAAACCCCGAAACATAGCCGTTATGCTGCAGAATTTCCGCCTCAAAATGTCTCTCTCTTTTTCTAAAGTTTTTTTTTTGTTTTATTAAGTGAATACTCAAATAAATTTATTCTAAAAAGGTATTTACATATATTCCAAAATGTTTTATTTTAAATTCTGGGATTTACATACATGAGACCCACTCTCCCCTTCCGTGGGTTTAAAGTGACGTAAAGATCATGCCTTTAAAGCTGTTTTTAAAACGTTATGATTATGAAATGAAACCCATTTATTTTTTGCTATATGTGTTATTTATGAAATGTTTTATGATTATATATGTGGATCACATGATATAAAGTAAAATTTAAGGGTGCTCCCTAATAGCGCTCCAATGCATTGGGTAATGATGTAACCACTAGAGATTACAATTTTCATGATATCTTGGTAAATAACCTTGGTAATTTTCAAATGACACCTTGGGGATGGACATTGGTGATATGTTCATGATTTTCTATGTCAAATGTTGTAGCCACATATTCAAGTTATGAAAAATTTTATTTTTATTATGATATATCTCAGGATTTTTTATCATGCCTTAATGTTCTCTTCATGACCTTATTGAAGTATCTGAAGTTCACATGTAAAATGTTTCTCTTGTTTCGATTACTGGTCCTTCTGCTCACCCTTTTCTTTTGATGTATGTCCCCGGGTTATGAGATGTAGTAATGAACCTAGGATGAACATGAGGATAATCCTTTCAAGTATTTAAGTAGAATGTTTTATGTTTTCGTGTTTTATGTTCCTGGTTTCCAAGACACTAAACCTTAAAGATCCTCAGTTTTGTTTAATGTAATGAAGGTTTATGTTATTTAAAGGTGGGATGTTATATTTTGTATCAGAGGATGGTTTAGTTATTTGTGGAAATTAGGATATGAAAACTTTAGGAAGAATCCTATAGAAAAGTTTATATATAGGAAATCTTCATGGTATTTTGGTGAGTATTGAGTAATGGGTTGCCAAGCAAATATATCCCTGTCTGGATACGAGCAGGTAGAGGTGGCTCTAGAATAGATGTACATAGGGGTAAAACCCGAAAACACCGCTTTGAGCTAGACTCAAACGGGAACTGGTACACGACAATGGGCCTTGCTGCACTCTTGGTTATGACACTCCCGGGGGATATGCTTTGGTAAATTCATAAGCTTAGTATGAACCATTTTTAAAGGAACAAATATAAAATAAAATAAAGATTCACATAAGAATATATGATCATGGATAACCTAGATGAGAACCTAGGGGATCACAAGTTAGGTTATACCTTTCTTCTACAAGTTATCCTTATATGCTTTTGTTCCTTTTCATGATTATTGGCTAAGCATTCAATCCCCTAATTGTACTTTCTTTTCGTAGTTAATGGCGGGAAATGGAAGAACATGTCCCAAAAACCAATGTGATAGGAAATGTGATGATTTCTATATTAATATGACAGAGATGATTAGGGGATTAAAAAGATGATTATTATTTTGGAAGACGTTCACTATTTTGGGGACCCTATATGATCGAGGTAAATAGATTACTACAATATTTTCATTGAGGAGTAAGGTTGACTTATATTTTGAAGAATCGATTAATTTAAGGGGGACTTATAGTAATTTAGGTTACTTATGGGAATGATTAACCTATCTTGTGTAAAATATTTTTAGGTTAGATACTTTTTTTATAAGATGATAGGAGTGGTTGATGTTGTTTGGAGATGAACAATGAGGTTTATTTTGGAAGACTATGTTATCAAATCCTTCTTGTATTTGGGTTTCAATCATAGTTTGGTTTATTTTGAGGAATCTTACGGACCGTTATTTATGGAATAGTCTATGATGAACTTTGCGTAGTACCATGGATCTTTGAAGATTTAAAAGTAGTTTCCATTCCTATGGGATTCTTTCTTTTTGAAGAGTTGTTTTACCTTACCCTTTCTGTTTTTGGGATAATGTTTAAAGATAGAAGAAATAGATAGTTAATCTTTTATTGATTATGTGGTTCTCTAGAAGATGATTCTTGTATTTTAATGAGACCAAGTAGTTTTGAATGCTTATCATTTGGAGAAAAGATTAGTTTTTCTAGAAACTTATTAAAGGATGAAACTCTACATAAAGGTAGGTATATTTTCTTATGTTTTTGTTCAATGTAGTAAATGACTTCCTCAAAATTATGAAAGGGAATGTAAAACAAAAACATTATGGGTTTACATTTCCTACTAGGTAATCAAAGACCGTTTACACACATCATATGTTTGTGATTTTCTTATGGTTAACTTTCTCCTAATCATGTTTTCTATCACTATCCCTCAGAACTTGACTCTTTGTTTTCTCCTCCATGTCCATGTTTTCCTACATGGAATCCTAGTGTGGGTTAACTCGGGTGACCTTTGTACTTCCCTTTCTTTCTTTTAAAGTAATAGTTTTACTGACTCCTTTTCCGATGTGAGAATTTCAATGAAATTTCAAAACCCAATTTTAAAAATTGCGAGGACGCAATTTCTTAAGGGGGGAAGATTATAACGACCCGAAATTTTGAATAAATCTTGTTTCCTAATTTTATGTGTTATTTTATTTTATTTTTATACTCAAAAAAATGTTTCATTTGATAACTTGAGTATAATTAAAATGAGACTATTGGGTTTTGACTGTTATATGACCATTGGTCAATATGACCGCTGTAAACTAAACGTTTCGATTATTGTCTCAAAATACAAGTAATCTTGTTTAATTATTATAGAAAGAAGATTCGATGGCCTCACCCAGTAGTCTTGAACCGATCGAATCCCATCTAACCGAACTTGGAAATAAGGTAGCACCACTCGGCTTTTCTCTGGACCGAACCCAAGCCGAACTTCATCGTGTGAAGCTAGAATGGAATCGTCTTTTCGAGAAGTTCAAACTGATAGAAATTACTACTCGTGTGATGTTGGCCGGGCCTCCCTCAGATTCCCTCACCTTAGCACACCTTACACTTAGGTCCTATGCTGGTGTGATAAGGGGCTATGTAAGGAGACCATAACTGCCTTGTGTAATCCTTTTTTTTAAATAAAAATTGGGATTTCTTCTTATGATGAAGTTTATGAATTTTCAAATGACCGGATAAATATAGTATGAATTTTTTTGATGAATTTTAGAAAAAGGATATTTTAAAAAATGTTTATGTAAACCTTAAATAATTAAAAATGTGTAATGATTTTAAAAAAATGGTCTTCTAAAATTATTCTCAGTACGAAATTTAGAGTCTAATAAGATCAACTTAATTTTTGATGAATAGTAAATTATGAATAGTGGTTTTATGCTTAGGATTAGTAATGTGACCAAATGGATTAGTAGTCTCACTTAAATAAAGTATTAATATAATCTAGGCACCTTGATTAAGTAATGTGATTCAATAAAATGGTTAAATAATGGTTTAATTAATTATTATTCAAGTGTTAGTTTTTTCAGGTGAATATTGTTTTTTAATTAAAAATTAAAATAAAAATACTTCGAAAATTATTTTTATAAAATGGATTTCATTTTTTGAACTCAGATCATCGATATTATGTTAAGGTAATTTTTGGGGATTTTTCTGAAAAAAATGAATTTTTGGTGAATAGTGTATTTATTTAAAAAATAAATTAAAAATATTTAGAAAATTATTTTTATAAAATGGAGTTAATTTTTGAAATCAGAGCATTGATATTTGCTTAAGGTGAAATTTTGGGATTTTTCTGAGAAAGTTGAATTTTCCGTGAATAGTAAAAATATCGTTTTAGGGTTTCGGTATGTTTAATGACATCATAACTGTGTCATGATGATGTCATGAGATATTTTAAGTGTTGGCCGACCAAAGGTGATTCATTATTGTATTTGGGGCCCCATGTGGCCTAACTTCATGGGAAATATCATGGGGGAGCACATGGTTTTGAGGAAACCACTTTTGAGGTGTCCCTTGGCCATTAATGCCTTGTCCCCTCACTTTCCCTATAAATACCAAGCCATTCTCTCATACATTGGACTCCAAAATCATTCTCAACTAAGTTCTGGTCTCCTTACCTCCCATGGAGTCCTCCCAAGGTTCCCTCAAGCCTCTCAAGGTCCCAACCTTTGAGTTTTAAGAGTTACGTTTACGGTAAGGGATCCGACCTCTCTCTTTCTTTTCAAGTAATCTCTTTTATGATATTCCTTTTATGCTCCATAATCTTATGTTGGAGTATGTTCTTTTATATTCATTATACTTTACTTTTTATGTTCATATTATGAGATACCCCCTCTTACTCTCATCATTTCATTTTATGAAAGTTTAAGTGGCGCCGTTAGGCTTCTGAAATTTTTTTAATGGATTCTTTCACCCTTCTCATTTTCAAGTTCTATTTTCTTGTCAAGTATTTCAAGTTCCTTTTTATTATGTTGGGGTATGATCTCTATATCTATCATACATATATTTTATGATAATATTATGAGGGACCCCATTTGATCTCTTCAATTCAGTATTTTGAAGTTTTAAGTGGCGCCGTTAGGCTGCCGAATTTTTAAGGGATTCTTTCACCCTTCTCGTTTTCAAGATCTATTTTCATGTCAAGTCTTTCAAGTTACTTTTTATTATGTTGGGGTACAATATATATATCTATCATACTGAACTCTTATTTTCATATGATGAGATACCCTATTTTGATCTTGTCAATTCATTTTTGGTTGAAGTTTAAGTGACGCCGTTAGGCTGCCGAATTTTTAAGGGATTCGTTCGCCTTTCTCATTTTTCAAAGATCTAATTTCATGTCAAGTATTTCAAGTTCCTTTTGTATTATGTTGGGGAATTATCACTATATATATCATACTGATCTTTTATGTTCATATGATGAGAGACCCTATTTTATCTCCTCGATTCATTTTTGTTGAAGTTTATGTGACGCCGTTGGGCTGCCGAATTTTCATAAGAGAAATCTTATTTTTTTCTTCCTTTCATGTTCTTAATTTCATATGGTATATCTTTCAAATTTAATTACCATGTTCATATCTCCTTTATATTCTGTCCCTATACTGTTATATGGATAATTAATTATTGTTTGACCCATGTCCCCTCTCGTTTCAATGTTTTCTAAAACCCCGAAACATAGCTGTTATGCTGTAGAATTGCCGCCTCAAAATGTCTCTCTCTTTTTCTAAAGTTAATTTGTTTTATAAAGTGAATACTCAAATATATTTCTTCTAAATGGGTATTCACATATATACCAAAATTTTTTATTTTAAATTCTGGGATTTTCATACATGAGACCCGCTCTCCCCTTCTGTGGGTTTAAAGTGACATAAAGATCATGTCTTTAAAGCAGTTTTTAAAACGTTATGATTATGAAATGAAACCCATTTATTTTATTCTATATGGGTTATTTATGAAATTTTTTATGATGATATATGTGGATCACATGATAATAAATTAAAATTTAAGTGTGCGCCCTGATAGCGCTCCAATGCATTGGGTAATGATGTAACCACTAGAGATTACAATTTTCACGATATCTTGGTGAATAACCTTGGTAATTTTCAAATGACACCTTGGGGATGGACCTTGGTGATATGTTCATGATTTTCTATGTTAAATTTTGTAGCCACATCTTCAAGTTATGAAAAATGTTATTTTTATTATGATATATCTCATGATTTCTTTATCATGCCTTAATGTTCTATTCATGACCTTATTGAAGTATCTCAAGTTCACATGTAAAATGTTTCTCTTATTTCCCTTACTGGGCCTTCATCTCACCCTTTTCTTTTTTATGTATGTACCTAGGTTATTAGATGCAGTAATGAACATAGGATGAACATGAGGAGAATACTTTCAAGTATTTAAGAAAAAAAATTTATGTTTTCATGTTTTATGTTCCTAGTTTCCAAGACACTAATCCTTAAAGATCCTCTGTTTTGTGTAATGTAATGAAAGTTTTTTGTTATTTAAAGGTGGGATGTTATAAAAATTACATAAGTATACAATGAGAGACTATATTGTTAATGAAAATATAAATATGTTGTGCAAGGGTCTCCTTCTTCAGCACCTTTCTCAAAATCATAATATGCTTCAAAATCTTTTGATAAGGTAAAATATTTGAAAATGCCTTGATAATATTTACCATTCTAAAAAATATGAGAATATTGTGAAAATAGTATTTGATTAAATACAACCCATGATCCATGATGATATAGAGGTATAGTGGAGGTGTCTGATATCTCAAATAACTTCTTGCAAGTGATTTATATTCTAGAAAAAGTTTCACAATCAATTGAACATGAATTTGCATTAATTATTGCAATCATGTCACCACGGAGACACATGAATGTCATTTGAGATCCTCCTCCTTCCATTTTTTAACCGAATTTCATTTATCTGAAAGGGATATATAACAAGGATTTAACTAAAATAATATACATAGGGACTTACCAGGTGTTTAATGAAAACTCTTAATCCCTAAAGTTTTCTAAACCGACCGCTGATACCAACTATAAGGACCCAGCCTTAAACATTGCATAATTCTTGAACTATGTCAAGAATTCACATTGAGGATATTTTAATGATTATAGTTTTAGAGAAATAGGCCCCAACTATTACATAACAACTTAAATATTACATGTAGACACTACTACTCAATATCCATTTTTTCATAAAATAAAAACTCAAAAAAAGAAAGTTGTATAGTTCCATGTTTGAAACAACATTACTTTTCCTTGATCCCACCCTTTACCCTATTCATCTTTATTTTCTTTGGAAAACATTTCAAAAACATGCAGTGATCATAGAAATCTTAGTAAGGGTTATAAAATAAGGAAGGAAAACAGTTTCCCATCAATAAATAAAAATCAATGAAACCATACTTTTCAATCCTAACATGCCTTACAAAATCAAAAGATTTATGAATAACACATCCAAATCATAAATTATAAAGGTAAATTATGGAATTCATAACATAATTACATTGTATCTATTACAAATACATAGGGAGCCACATTTGGAATACCAATCAGAGTATATTCCCTTAACACTCTTAGTAGAAACATTAATGTTTACCTCTGTCACATTACCCATGAATTGGAGAGCTATTTCGGGCTCACCTGCACTAGATTTATCAAGGAACCACTCGTATCCGTAAACAATGCCCAATAACCATAACATATTCATAACACATAAAACAAGCATAATGTAAAGATAATATTTCAAAATAGAAATTAAAATATTTAATTACAAGATATTAACATAATCAATCCCTTATCAAACCATTTTGAAAACCACTTAAAAAATTTAATAAAGAGATTATTGAATCAAATTTTCCATACAAAATTGGAAAATTTAAATAAATTATCATTTTAAAACATTAATTTCCATATAAATAAATCCTCAAAAACATTTTGAAAACACATTCATTACTGATAATGATTTAGAAGAATAAATCTTTAAAACATTTAAAATGATATTTTAGTTAAAGTGTTTTAAAAAAATGAGAGACTATTGAATAAAAATAATTAAAGAATAAAATTGAATCAGAACATTATAATATCATGAGAATAAATGGATTCATGATATAATATTCCAAAGGATAGTATATACACCATATAATAGTGATTTGATGCATAACAATGATGAAGTCTCAATGGAATGTAAATTTAGATGAAATCCCTTATTAAAACAGTATCCTTAGATTAATGATAAATAAATTACATATTATTATGTGAAAAATATAAATATACTCAATATTATTTGATATTAGGTGTTAATAAATCATTGGAAATTCTCAAATTTTCATTTAAAGAAAAAACAAATGACATGGATGTTTAACTCAGTGAATGGAAATTGAGTTAAAATTACACTTATCATGTGCATATAGATGACTCGAGAATTTATCAATGGAGTGATTATGTGTATCAAAAGTATATGCACAAAAAGGGGAGTTCAAATTACAACATAAATAAATAAATATTTATTCCACACATAATCATAGCATGACATAATTAAAAATTAGAAGATTAACCCAAGGAATGGAAATTGGGTTAAAATGTTCCCTTACCGATTTGGTAACATATGAAACATACAACCCATGAAAGAAGGATCATAAAATAAAGATGTAAATACAAATAATTTTAAGTATATTACAAAATAAATACAATCATGATTCGTACATACAACACACAAAAGGAAATAGTGGAAAATATAGCATGAATCTCACTAGAATAAAAAGTGAGATATAAATCCTTTACCATGTTGTAATCTATCGAATCATATGATGAAAAGTTAATAACCACAAAATGATTCTTAAAATAACATGAATATAATTTGGATCATGATAATATATATCAAATGTCAATGCACAATACACCACATGCAATAAATTAGTGGAAAACAATGGAAATCTCATGGAATTAAAAGTGAGATAAGAAATCCCTTGACTCGTGTCTGACTTGACTTGTTTTTTCCTTGTTATTAATGAGTAATAAATAAATTTAATTTATACTTGATTAAGAACCCTTTTTCAAGTTTATTATTCCTTTTATATCATTTATTACCATGTTATAAACATTATGTAATCATTGAAGTTAATAATGGCAGTTTTTTTTGATATTTGGTACTTGAGTAAAAAATGAACACCTTATAATTACAAGTTGTCCATGTGGTCAAGAGTCCATTATCTCCAGAATTATATTTGGGATTTATATATCATATATATTTTATTTATCTAGTATATATATATATATTTATAATAGTACATAACATTTGGATATAAGAAATGAAATGCATCGTACATGGAGACGGTAAGCAGTACGTACGCATGAACGCTACTTTCATTTCTATTTCATATTTTAATTTAATGAAAACATAATGATAAATAGTTATATTATAATTCAAGTTTAATATAATATATGATTTCAATAACTCTATCCTTCATACATCCCACGTATGGTATGAACCGGTCATATCATTTTGAGGGGGCAATAGTCCGCACTTCTTCATATGAACTTATCACGTTTCCTCATAATGGAAAACATAAAATTATTCTATAAATTAAAAATAAAAAATAATAAAGAAAACATAAACATAAAATATATCATATATAAATACAGTTCCATCATATTTTTTTCCCATAAGAGGCGGTATGAGATAATTGAACAATCATCGTTTCGTGAGGTGTTGGTTTGCCATTCACTGAAACAGTATGTTCCTTACCAATTAGATGAAGGTGTGTGTATGTGTAGTTATAATACTTCTCATAACAAAAATATAGTATATTTATGATACTTTTGTTGTTATAAAATAAAGGAATAAAAATAGATCATGGGGTTGGAAATTTAAAATAAAACAAAAGGACTTAAGAGAAGATGTTACCTTTAAATTGGGTATCTCCCTTTGGTTTGAACCAAATAGTATACTTGAAGTACCTTCTACCTAATGTAAGGCTTCTAGAAGGAATATAGGGATCCTGATAGTTTATTTGGGTAGGTTTTTGAGGATCCAAAGGGGCTTGAGAGGTGTGAGGAATGGGTTAGAAGTGGTGTCCTATTATAAGGGGGGAAGGGGATCTTTAAGAATGTATGAAAATATTATTTTATTATATAATTATTATTTGTTTAAAAAGGTAAAAAAATAATTAAATTTGAATATTATGTGACTCATGGTAGAAATAAAATCATCCAATAAAAACTGGACATGTTTTGGATATTATTTTAATCTTTATAATCTTATTTATTTAAATAAATTATTAATGAGGTAAACACTTCATCATTATTGTGTCATAAATAATTTTATTTGTTTGATGTATAAATATTATAAAACAAATACAGTGATATAGGAAATATTAATATCTTTCCAAAAAGTATTTATAGTCAAAGAGATAACTTATATAACCCTATGTAAAAATTGATTTACTAAAAGATATTTGTTTGTCATTTTTGTCTTTACTTTAAATTAATTAATATAAAGTGTCATTATCACTCATCAGTGGCTCCATGGGGTCCAAAAAACGTCCCAAAGATATCTATGGTTGGATATGTATCAAAATATAGGATTTGAAAACATGGTAGGGTAATTTTATATTATTATAATAATATTTGTTTACCCTTATTTACCAGATTTACCTTTTAACAATGTTAAATAAAATATTCACTGATGTAAATAGTCATAATGTCTAAAAATAAAGGTTACCTATTTATAAACTATAGACCTCTAGATTTAGAATTTGGAATAAATTTTTACAAATTCAAAACACATATGTGGCAGAAATTAATTTAAAATTAATTCCCTCTGTCAAAATAAAAAACATGTTTTGAAGAAATAATTAATATCAAAAGAGTGACACTTGTTTATGTCCAATTTAAAAGTGAAATTACTTATAGTGACCAACATTGGATTAAATGGTAAAAACATAATATAATTAAAATATAAAACTAATTAAAAATATAATCTAAACATATAAATAAATTAGATTAAATGGCAGTTTTGAATTAAAATTTAGTATTATGTAGTTTTAATTAAAAATTAAATTTTATCAGAAAAATATAAAAAATTTACCCAATGTAAAGTTGGATGTACCAATTATATATAATAATTATATTTGGTCGAATAGAACATATTAAAGTTACAAAAACATGATTTAAATAGGGTTCACCTTTAAAAGGCGATAAATTAACCTTTTAAAGTAAATTGTGCTTAAAATCAAATTATTTATTATTTTAAGCCTATAAAATTTATTGAGTAAATGTAAAAACATTTATAAAACATGTATATTCTATTTTAGTTAGTTCGCAACATTCCCTCCAATACAACGGCTAGTCGTTAACTTCCATTTAAAATAATATTATATTATTATTTTTCTGTATGACTATGCATTGTGTGCAACATAAGATTTCAAAGAAACCTGTTGTTGTGTATCAGGTACTCCATTGAATGTATCATCTCCTTTAGAGTAAAATTAATATTTAATTCACAAATTTTAATAAATATGAAAATGTTATATTCATTATTTACCTGGGATATTACAAATTCACACTTCTAAATCAAGTTGGTTCAAAACATAAATACCAAAATAAAATACTTAAATCAATACTCACAAACTAGAGTCCCTAGATTGATCATAAAACCCATATAGAAGGCCTTTTGGTGAAAACCTATAGAGGTAGTTGGATGAAGAGGCATCATTCTTAACTAAGTGCTTATGTTTTATTTCTTCCTCAAACAACTTAAAATATAATTAATATATTATTAAATAAGAAAACATATATCTTGAATATAAAAATGTTTTTATTATTTTAAATAAATAACCTATATTAATCTTGTCATGACCCGTCCTTGGGGCCCATACCGTGACTACCCCAAGCCTGTCATCCATAGTCTAGGGGCTAGCGACTAGCAACAAAGGCATAAATCCTGATAAAAAGGGATGGAATTGCCTTTATAAAAGTAAAACAAAACACAGAGTATGCAATAGAAGTAAGCTCTAAGTAATACTGAATACAAAAGTGAGTGTTGAAGGAAAGGGGCCGGAAATACAAGCCTAACAGTATGTTCAATACGATTGAAAAAGCTAGTACAACTGTAGTAAAGTAAAACAACAACCACTGAGTCATCCTATAGGATTCCCACCTAAAGGGTAGGTATAGATGGTCTCCTCAGCACCCCGGGTCCGTCTGACTGCTCCGTGTACGTCTCACCAAGTGGTCCACCACTAGGTACCATCCAGGTCTACAAGTCTCTACCTTGATCAGTGCTATCTGTCATCTGCATCCAACACAACATAGTGTGGGCATATCCCGTGAAGGAGTGAGTATACGATACTCATTAGGGACCCTGAAACCCCCAAAGGTATCCCAGAATCCATGA
Organism: Viscum album; assembly: GCA_963277665.1. NCBI lineage: Eukaryota > Viridiplantae > Streptophyta > Magnoliopsida > Santalales > Viscaceae > Viscum > Viscum album. The sequence continues at coordinate 322,774,531 of OY728153.1, read as the reverse complement.
AGGGTAAACCACAGAAGAGAGATACAATCTCAAAGTATCAAACAAACCTACGTAGGTATATGCCCTTACATATACCTAATTTATCAACCACAGCTCAGCTCCAACTCTCGAGCCCAAGCACAACCCAGTCCACATAGGAAAGTAAGTCAATCACATCAATGATAATGATTGTATGTCAAGACTCAGCTCACACAAGTATACATCTTTAGTAGAGAGATAGAGATGATCAGATGTAGTCACTGATTCATCTAAGCTGTCGGACCCACATAGAATACTAGACCAGTTAAGATGTCAGACCCACTCCGGATACAAGACCAGCTATTCTGTCGGACCCACTTAGGATACAAGTACAGAAGTCATCGCTATCGATCCCACGGAGGATCCCAGAACATAAGTCATCACCATTGAACCCACGGAGGATTCCAGTATGGTAGACATTATTTTCGAACTCACAGAGGATCCTAGTACGGTAGCAATCATCGTCGAACCCACTAAGGATCCCAGTAGGGAAGTCATCGCCGTCGAACCCACGAAGTATTCCAGTATGGTAGATGTCGTCGTCGAACCCACGGAGGATCCTAGTACGGTAGTCATCCTCGTCGAACCCACAGAGGATCCTATAATGAAAGTCATCGTCGTCGAACCCATGGAGGATACTAGTACTGAATTCATCACCATCGAACCCACAATGGATTCCAGTATGGTAGACATCATCGTCAAACCCACGGAGGATCCCAGTATGGTAGTCGTCGCAGTCGTAGCAAGATCTAGGGTTCCCACACACAGCACGCTCAATTCTGGGAGGATCCGTTCCTCGAGAATAGGTTTGATACATCAACTGTCATGAAGTCCAGAGTTGATGTATCCCGAAGTTCCGTCTCATCAAAAGAAACCCAATGTGACAGACGTCGCGTCAATCGGACGCCCGGTCGGAGAGTGATTGGATTTTCCGTTCCATGGGCCCAGTTGGAATTAGCTCGTTTCAAACACAGCCGTTTTCCTAATATTTCCAAAACTGACTTAGAGTATCGCAAAAGGACCTCCTCGTTGCATAAGTCCTAGTGCCGTAGACGGCGCATCGATCAGACATGCAGTCTTTAAGTTATTGATGTTTAAGTGAAATGGGCCCGGCCCGTCAAGCCCGATGGGCTGGTGGGTCGGCCCGACTTGGTTCAGCGGGTCTGACCTGGCTGGGGGGCGGCCCGGCCTGATGGAGTGCGGACCGGTCTGGTGGGGTGCGGCCCGGACCATGGCCGTCCGCGGCTCGGCCCGGCCGGCCGAGCTGTGTGTGTGTGTGGGGGGGGGGGGGGTTCCCGAACCGGCGGCGCCGCCCCTCCTGCAGGGCCAGCTGAAGCCGACCGGTCCTTTCTGGCTCGAGCAGCCCGCATGGGCGGGCCGCTGTTCTCCCATGCAGAACATACTGGTGTCGTGGCCTTCTTCAACCCGGCCGTTCACCCGCCGAAGTGGCCCACGGAAGCGGGCTATGGTTCTCCGCAGCGCGGCGCCATGAGGCACCACAGTCTTCCCAGGCCGGCCGTCTATGGCCGACTGGTTTGTCCAGCAGGCAGCCCACAGATGCAGGCCGCTCCTCTTCTATGCGACACCTGCGGGTGCTGCGGTTCACCAACCCAGCCAGCTACGGCCAACCAGTTTCTTCAGCCTGAGCGGCCCACGATTGCGGGTAGCAGTTTTCCTCCATGCGGACAACACACGGCCATCACCTCCAATCGCCGCCATCTCCAGTCACCACTGCCAATTTAAACCATACTTTTTGGAGGGTCGTCAGGCCGTGTTTGTTCGGCCCGCGCCCTCCACGTTAGACGATATCAAATGTCCTTAAAGGATCACTTGCATTCATTGATGAAGGGAGTATAATTTTAATAAACTAAAATCATATAAAATTTCCCCTACCTCGATTTCATGAACAGAGAACGTCAACGAGATGCGAAAGACGACCATCGAAGTGGTCGGGTGTCATGGAATATGGATTTTGACTCCATTGACGATGGGGTGCGTTTGAAAAGGAAGCATCATTAGAGAATTTATTCGTATTATTTTTTGGAGATCTTCTTTGCTGAATAATGGTGTTCTTCGTCGAGAGGGGAACACCTTTCTTCTAATTCTTCAGAGGTTTTCCCACCGAAATATTTTCCAAGGAAAATATTATAATAAGGATCCCCCAATTTTCATATAATTTCTATGCAATTCAAATTGATTCAAATAAAAGGTGCCAATTAATTAATGAAGATATTAATTAGAGGGGTTGGCATAATTAAGAGAGAAGGGAGGTGAAAAGTTTAAAATTCAAAGAGAGGAGGTGGTGAGTTTTAAGAGTAAATAATGGGAGTTTCATGGGAGTTTAACGGGAAATTGAGGGGTTAGGCTCTCATGTGGGCCCCACCACACATTATCCTCACATGAGAGGTTATGTGGTTGTTGGACCCACCTCTAACTTCCCCTTTTAGGAAATCACAACCACTTAATAAATTAAATAAAATTGTGTACACTTAATGGAACACTATAATTTTATTTTAATTTGTTACGAATCCCCAAATTAAAACTTCTACTCTCGACCAAACGCAACTGCGATAAAGGTCCCCCTAAGAAAAAAACAGTGATGTGAGTTCATCGATGTCCTCAGATTTCAATTCTGAGCACTGGTTCAGAAGATAGAAAAACCCACACATACATTTACTGAAAGTACCCGAACAAAACATCAGAAATTGATTCTGGGCACACCAGGCTTTGGAATCAGGTGCCGCCAAAAACTGTAGACCCGTAAAATTCCAAAGTATTTAGGAAAAATATTTCCTTGTAATTTTCCAGGTATTTACATTACCCCCACCTTAGGGCTTTATATCCCCGTAAAGATACAACACGCACCAGGAGAACAAATGGGGGTACTGAGCACACATATGAGCCTCTCGCTCCCAAGTGCACTCTTGGAGGTTCCCGTGCTGCCAGTGAATGCACACCAGAGAAAACGACCGTCCACGTAGGACCTGCACCTGTTGATCCTCGATCTCCAACAGAACCTCTATAAATTTCTCCCCTTCATCGATGCCCAGCTCCCTGTGGTCGATGATGTGGGACAAATCATGCACGTATCTCCTCAGATGAGATATGTGGAAGATGTCATGCACCAGGTGTAACTGAGGTTGAAGGGCTAGGCAGTAAGCCACCTCATCTACTATGGTGAGGATATGGAAAGGTCTGATGATACGTGGAGATAACTTGCCGCTCAGTCCAAATATCTATAGACCTCGTCGAGGTGAGACCCATTGGAATATGTTGTCGGCATCCTCGATCTCTAGTGGTCTCCATCAGCATAGGACTACTATCTGCTCTGTGTAGTCTTCATCTGCTCCTGGATGATCTGCACCTTCTCCATCATAGCCTAAACCATCTCTGTTCCAACATGTGCTGACTCCCCTAGGTCTGTTCAGCACAGAGGTGATCTGCAAGGTAGGCCGCACAGTGGCTCGTATAGTTCCATCCTTATGGTGGAGTGGTAGATGTTGTTTTATTCAAACTCTACCAAGGGTAAGTGATCCTCCTATCTGTGACCAAAGTCAAGGACACATGCGTGGAGCAAGTCCTCTAGAGTCTGAATAGTCATCTCAGTCTGACCATCCGTCTGTGGATGGAAGGTGGTGCTTAAGCGAAGCTGCGTCCCAAAGCCTTTTATAGCCCCTTCAATAGCCGAGAAGTGAAATGAGAATCTCAATCATAAATGTTAGTCTAAGTCACACCATGATGCGGTACGATCTCCTATACGTAGAGGCATCCCATGATCTCTACTAAATCCTACTCTCTGATCGATAGGTAGTGGGCCGACTTGGTGAGTCGGTCGACAATCACCCAGATAGAGTCATGTCCTCTAGATGTAGGTGGATACCCTGTCACGAAATCCATGTATATCCCGTCCCACTTCCACTCGGGGACCTATAAGGGTTGTACCAAGCATGCTGGTACCTGGTTCTCTACCTTCACCTACTGATAAGTGAGGCATCGTGCGATGAACTCTGCTACAACCTTCTTCATACCCGGCCACTAGTGTTGTCGTCTGAGGTCCTAATACATCTTCGCCACTCTTGGATTTATCTCTTGAGGGGAAGTGTGAAACTCCCTTAGCACTTCCTCTTATAGTGCAACTGGTACCATGGTACATCCTCTAAAGAGGATAACGTGCTCCCCACCTTCAGAAAACCCAACAGGTTCCTTCCCTGAGGATATCTGAGCACGTCGTGCCTCACAGTATACGTCCCCACCCTGTTCCTCTCTGACTCGTTGATGTAGTAGAGGAGTGACTGTGAGGGACAACCGAAAGGCTGGTCCATCCCTATCCACAAAGGATATCTGCAATGCTGCCAGCTGCTCTATCGCCTCTCCTAGTAGCTGATTTCCTGATCTCCTACAAATAGAATCTGCTACAACGTTCCCCTTCCTAGGAGTATAGAATATCTCAAATACATAGTCCCGAAGGATTTCAAGCCAGCGTCACTGTCTCAGGTCCAGGTCATTCTATGGGAAGAAACACCTGGGACTTTTGAGATTAGAGTAAACCGTAAGCCGTTCGCTCAACAAACTATGGGTGTGACTATCCCTTTGTAAATAACTCGACTACACCCTTTTTTGTTTTTGTCCTACAAGAGCTTCTATGATTTCTCCTTTGCCGAAAAGAGAAATCTAGTCTCATCCCCTAGATGAACCACGTTCTTTGCCTAATATATTTAATCCTGACATGAATGGTACTATTTCATGCCATGGACGACATCGTAAGGCCTCGATGCTACTACCAAGCGATCCAACCGTTACTCTCGCCTCCAAGGGTCGAGTCACAATGTTGGTAGCAGTGTGTTGTCACTGGGTCTCCTCTAGTAGGAATCTCGAATGTGAGGGTCAAGTCAATGGTTTTAACCAGAACCTCTCAGTATCAACCATACAAAAAGGTAGGAAATCAAACATCAAATAGACAAGTCTCTTTTATTACAGTAGCTCAAAGTACAAAGACACAAAGCAACCACAAACAACGACATCGACAAAGATAGAAGCATTATGAACAAAAATCTCCATGCATGGAGCTAGTCCCGCTCTGGTCCACCTTCTCCTAGAGCACTATGGTCATAGGCCTCAGCTTCCTGGAGATGATCTATCCATTGTCCACCTGTTCCCTACGGTTAGGGTGGACCTCCTGGTGGTGGTGGCGGTAGGGCCTCAAAACGTCGTCCACCACCTACTGCTCAGCCATCCCCTCTGCCAAATCTGCTTTCTCCCAGCGGACCACCAAGGTCGAACCTCTGCCTCTTCCTGGGACGTCCCTCTTCTACCTGCTGCTCATCTGCAGGGCGGGTCGGGTAGTATCAAGCCATGTGACCCTGCCCACCATATGCATGGCACTGCCTTCTCCTCGGATGGCTGGCTCTGTTTCGGGTGCCCCGCACAACCAAAACTGTATCCTGAGGTCACCCACCTAATGGCCTGGTCAACTTGGACCTCTCGGTCAAATGTCTACTACCGGCTGCAATAGAATCCACTACATGTCGTCCTATGGAGGGTCTCGTCGCTGGTGACAGCTCAGTGAGAAAACACTCCACTAGAACGGCTCTCTCCATCACCCCCACCTGCGTTGGGATGTTGAGGGAGATCATCAAATCCCTGATCTCATGCATGAGTCCCTTCTCAAAGTTCTGGGCCCTGAAGAATGGGTCTCGTACCATTTCCTTGGAGTAGCGTGAGAGGTCAGTGAACCTCACTAAATACTGAGCTACTATCATGCTGCCCTGATAAAGATGAAGTAACTCTTTAATCTATACCACATAAAGGGTGGCTGATACAAACTCTACCTGGAACAGGCTCTCGAAGTCTATCCAGAGTAGCGATGAATCATCATGCACCTGGAGCATTAGGAACCACCATCCGCCTGCCGCTGCATGCAGGAGACTCGTGGCAAGGATCACCATGAGGTCAGATGGTGTCTCTACCAATATAAAAACTCTGAATATAGCCTCCAGCCAATCCTCAACTACCTGGGGGTCCGTCTCTTCCCAGAACCTGGGCGGCCTCTATCGTTGGAACTCGTGCAATGCACTAAGGTGGCATGCATTCTCTACTGTTGGAGCATATGGTATCGATGGCCCAGAAGGTAGTGGTACCGCTGGTGCCTCTGCTGTGATGGGGCTCTACATCGATGCCTCGTCGCTCGGTGGGCTACCATCTTGTACATAACTCAGAACCCTAGCTAGCTGCCTTCGTGGGGATATCCTGAAAAGGAACAGGTGTGCCATGGTTTAAACAATATACCTGGTGAGCTGACACAATGTAATCATGAAGATAACTTTTTCAAAGGAAACACACACGTAATCAGTGTTTTCATGCACTGAGTCAGAAATCGGTGGATAGGGTCCTGGTGTATGGATATGTCTGCTGCCGCACCAACACTGGACTCTCTAGACTGAAAACCACATTCAATACTCTTAACACTATTTCTTCACCGAAAAGAATGATTAGAGTCCTGATTTATGCGGTAGAACCGACTCCTTTGATACCAATTTGTCATGACCCATCATCGGGGACTGTGTCGTGACTACCCCAAGCCCACCTTCCATAGGCCAGGGGCTGGAGATTAGAACCAAAGGCATAAATCCTAATAAAAATGGAAGGCATTGCCTTTATAAAAGTAAGCAATCACAACAAAGTATGAAACAGAAGTAAGCACTAAGTAATCCTGAATTCAAAATATGTTCTGAAGGATAGGGGCCAGAAATACAAGCCCAACAGTAGGTATAGTACAAATGAAAAAGATAATACAACAGCAATAATGTAAATCAGCAACCACTGAGTCATCCTCCAGGATTCCCACCTGAAGGGTGGGTACAGATGGCATCCTCAGCACCTTGGGTCCGTCTGACTACTCCGTATACATCTCGTCATGTGGACCACCTACGGGTAATATCCAGATCTACAAGTCTCTACCTTGATCAGTGTTATCTGTCCACTACATCCAACACAACATATTCTGAGCATAGCCCATGTAGGGGTGAGTATACGATAATCAATAGGGACCCCAAGACCCCCGATGGTCTCCCTGAATCCATGAAGGGTAAACCAAAGAAGAGAGATACAATCATGAAGTATTAACCAACCCTAATTATGTATCTTCCCATAAATATACCTAAGTTATCAACCACAGTTCAGCTCCAAATCTCAAGCCCAAGCACAACCCATTCCACATAAGAATGTTAGTCAATCATATCGATGATAATAATTGTAAGTCAAGGATCAACTCACATAGGTATACATCTTTAGTAGAGATATAGAGATGATCAAATTTAGTCACTAATTCATCTAAGCTGTCAGTCCCACGTAGGATACTAGACCATTTAAGCTGTCAGACCCACTTAGGAACCAAGACCAGCTACTCTGTCATACCCACTAAGGATAACAGTACATATGTCATCACAATCAAACCCATAGAGGATCCTAGTACAGTAGTCATCGTTGTCGAACCCACGAAGTATTCTAGTATGGTAGATGGAATCGTCGAACCCATGGAATATCCTAGTATGGTGGCCATCGTCATCAAACCCACAGAGTATCCTAGTACAAAAGTCATCGCCGTGGAACCCATAGAGGATTCTAGTACGGTAGATGTCGTCATCGAACCCACGGAGGATCCTTGTAAGGTAGTCATTGTTGTCAAACCCACAGAGGATCCTAGTACAGATGTCATCATCGTCGAAAACACAGAGGATCCTAGTACGGAATTCATCACCGTCAAACCCATGAAGGATTCCAGTACGGTAGACGTTTTCGTTAAACCCACGGAAGATCCTTGTATGGTAGTCGTCGTAGTTGCAGCCAGCTCTAGGGTTCCCGCACACAACACGCTCGATTCTGGGAGGATCTGTTCCTCAAGAAATGAGTCAATACATCAACTATCATGAATTCCAGATTTGACGTATCCCTAAGTTCTTTCTCATCAAAAGAAACCCAACGCGACAGACGACGCGTCAATCAGACGCCCGGTCCTAGAGTTACTGGCTTTTCCGTTTCAGGGGCTTTGTTGGAATTACGCTCATTCCAAACCCAACCATTTTCCAAAGTTTTCCAATACTCACATAGAGTATCTCAAAAGGACAACCTCGTCGCAAGGGTCCAAGTGCCACAGATGGCACATTGATCAGATGCACGGTCTTGATGTTATTCACGTTTAAGTGAAACAGACCTGGCCTGTCAAGCCCGATGTACTGGCGGGTCGGCCCAACATGGTTCGGAGGGTTCGACTCACCTGGGGGTCGGCCAGGCCCGATGGGAAGTTTCTCGGATCGGAGGGGCGTGGTCCGACCCGGTGGAGTGCGGCCCGTCCCGACAGAGCGCGGCCCGGCCCGGCCTAGCGGAGCGCAGCCCAGCATGGCGGGGCATGGCCCGGTTGGCCGAGCAGTGTTGCTGGCGTGACCCCCTCGGTTTCCCGAACCGGCGGCGCTGCCCCTCCTACATAGAAAATTCGGCCGGTCTTTCCCAGCGTGAGCTGCCCACACGGGCGGGCCGTTGTTCTCCCACATGGCACCTATGGGTGCCACGACCTTCTTCAACATGACCGATTCGCCTTCCGAAGCGGCCTGCGAAAGCGGGATGCGGTTCTCTACAGTGCGGCACCATGAGGCGCATTGGTCTTCCCAGCCCGACCGGCTACGGCCGGCCGGTTGTTCCAGCAGGCGGCCCGCAGATGCAGCTCGCTCCTCTCCCATGTGGCACCTGTGGGTGCCGTGGTTCACCAACCAAGCCGGCTTCGGCCGACCGGTTGCTTCAGCGGCTGGCGCTCGGCGGCCGCCTCCGATGGCCGCCGTCACCGGTCGCCACAGACAATTTTAAAAAGAATTTCGGAGGGTCGTCGGGCCGTGTTTGTACAGCCCGCACCCTCCGTATTAGGCGATATAAAATGGCCTTAAAAGATCACTTACATTCATCAATGAAGGGACTATAATTTTAATAAACTAAAATCATACAAAATTATCCCCCTACCTCAATTTCAAGAACGGTGCACATCAACGTGATGCGGAAGACGAGCGTCGCAGAGGTCGGGCATTGCAGAATACAGACATCGATTCTGTTAATGTCGGGGTGTGTACTAAGAGGTATCATAGTTGGAGAAGTTCTTCGTGTTATTCTGTAGACATGTTCTTCACTGAATAATGGTGTTCTTCGTCGAGAGAGAAACACCATTCTTCAAATTCTGGAGAGGTTTCCCCACCGAAATATTTTCCACGGAAAATATTATAATAAGGCTCCCCCAATTTTAATAGAATTTCTGTGAAATTCAAATTGATTCAAATAAGTGGTGCCAATTAAATTATGAAGATATTAATTAGAGGGGTTTACATAATTAAGAGAGAAGGGATGTGAAAAGTTTAAAATTCAAAGAGAGGATGTGGAGAGTTTTAAGAGTTAATAAGGGGGGTTTCATGGAAGTTTAAGGGGGAGTTGAGGGGTTAGGCTCTCGTGTGGGCCCCACCACACATTATCCTCACATGGGAGGCTATGTGGGTGTGGGAACAACCTCTAAATTCCCCTTTTAGAAAATAACCACCACTTAATAAATTAAATTAAATTGTGTACACTTAATATAACACCACAATTTTATTTTAATTTGTTACGAATCCCCAAATTAAAACTTCTACTCTCGACCAAATGCAACTACGATAAAGGTCCCCTTAAGTAAAAACTGGTGCTGCGAGTTCATTGGTTCCATCAGATTTCAATTCCGAGCACCAGTTCAATAGTCAGAAAAACCCGCACGTACGTTTACGGAACGTACCCGAACAAAACCTCAAGAAATTGATTTCGGGCACACCGGTCCTCGGAATCAAGTGCTGTCAGAAACTGCTGATTTGTAAAATTCCAAATTATTTAAGAAAAAATTTTCTTTGAAATTTCTTGGTTTTATAAATCTTCACATCCATCAAATGGTAAATGAAACCATCGATCATGTTTACGGTGGGTTATTGCCTCATGAATGTATGTAATTGATTTTCCATCAACACCTCACACAACTAGAGAGAGTGATAGTGTTAATGTTTATATATGATATATATGAAATTAATATATATATTTAATTATGATAATACATAATTTTTTTACCTTCCCATTAATTTGAAAATTATAACATTGCTCGTGCGCACGTGTAGACTACCTCCTCCACGAAGTGATTTGATACATTTTTAATTTTATGTTGGTATGGATGGAAATAATGTTATATTTAATAAATATAAATAAGATATATGATATAATTATTTTTCCATAATAGTGAAGTATTAATTACATTTATTTAATTCCATCCTTTGAAAAAATGAAGCTTCATTCATACATACATAAGACCTTTCAATTCCATGAACAATGTAATTCATTTTTCTATTTATATAATTTATAGTTTACTATAATTATTAAAAAAATGAATATATATGATAATTATATAATGTTTCAAATTTTGGATATAAAGGAACCATTATTAAATCAGAAGGACTGAAACTACTGAACCAAAACATAAATGAAAAACAATGTTGTTATCACCAAAAATAGTGAATTTAATAATGAACTGTTGATAAAAGGGTGGTAAGAGATTATAAGTAAGTAATATATGGTATCATATATATTATTATGGTTATTTTTTTAATTTATTATAAATATATATTTATTATAAAAGTGTTTTGAACACTTACAAAGAATGTTTGATGTAAGGTACTGCATTTTCTCCTCACTTTTATTTATTTAGGAGAAATTCTTTATTCAAAACATTTTTGTTTTATATGAATTATATACTAAAAGTAAATTTATTTAATAATTATTATTATTGAAATTATAGGATATGAATATCTATTTAATTTTTTCCCTTCCAGTGGATTGGGATTCAAAAGTTACCGAAGTGTTCATGGTTTTATGTTACAATATAAATGTTTATCATGATTGTTTATGGATAAGGTTTTGATGATGAAACTATATGGAATATCCCTCAATAAACTCATGAAATTTATTATCCTATTATTATTTCAGGATTATTATTTTTCCCTTTCATATTACTCTCTTTACGTAATCAAGAGACTGGATGAATGTTTATAAGAAAAAATAAATTCACTTTTTGGATGAAAACTGTTTTTCTTCTATATAAATGTTTTCTAAAAATATTTTATATAATGATTTCAGTATTCTTATATGATTTTTAAATTTTTGATACCCGTGTTTTAACTTGAAATTTTTTAAAATTATTATTAGTTTCATTTTTGGAACGAGGTATTTTTAATTTTTTATGAAAAATTTGGAAGAAATTGTTGTTTTGTCAGGTATGACAAGAATGTTATTTAATATTGTCACCAATTCTAAATGATTTATAGATTATGCAGAAAATATCCTAGGATATTTTAAAATTAAATTTTTTCAATAATTATTGGGAAATTCTTCAGATTTTAAATACGTGATTTCAATCTAGAAAGGATATTTTCCTTCAAAAATATTCTAAGTGATATTTTAAAATAAATTTATATCTATGTTGAAATACATTAATGTTACTTAATATTTAATGTATAAAATATATAATGGGACAACAATTAGTATTTCTCTTTATACTTTATTATTATGATGAACATATGTTTATAAAACCTTTCCATTTCCATATGTTATTCTTTGACCAAATAATGAATTTATCATATAACCGATTTATTTTCCATTGGTCAAGATATGATAAATTTTTTATCATAAAAATTTAATTATAAATGGTTATGATATGAGTATTATTTATTGCTTTTGTGTAATAGATATGTATTATTATCATTATTTTATTGGTGGGATCAAAATTATTTATCCATTCATTACGTTGGGTAATGATTAATGTTTTATATGCTCAACGGGTATATAGTTGGTTATCTCAAGCCCAAAAGTGGGTACATAAAAGGTTATCTGAATCCCAAAATAGGGTACATATATGGTTATCACAAACCCAAATGTGGGTACATAGGAGGTTATTCCGAGACCAATGTAGGTTCATTTATGGTTAGCCAAATCCTGTCATGTTATGAATGTCTTGGTGGGGAGTATTTAAATATTATTTTCTATGCTATGTGTATTCCACAAATCTAATACATAGGCCAATGTTATATTGTTATAGCTCATGTTCATTTATTTTTATTGATTCAAATCTTATGAACTGCTAATATTTATTCCATGAGTCAAGATTATGATATTTAATATGTAGCATATGGTTTTCAAATGTTAATGTCATGTTCTCATACCCTTATGATCATTTTATTGTTATGTGACAATCAATATCTCCCTAATTTACCCGTAATTAACATCTTATCTAACCCTTTATTTTTCCCTTCCCTGGGCTAGGAAGAAAGGTGTTATGTATGATATGTATAAAGGGTTCCCGATATGAAGAATATTGTGGGAGATTTTGTAGTTCACTTGTGATCTAGTTGTTTATGTATCAATGTTTACTAATACACTAAACCTTTATGGTCCTCATACTTCTTTAATCTAATTAATTTAATATTGATATAGTAATATATAATATCTATTTGTCAAACGTGTTGGTGTCTATAGTAATTAATATTTATATATTTGATAAAAGTTTTATAAAAATGGTTTTGGTATTCATTATTTATACAAATTAAATCAATAAAATTTAATTAATTATGTTGGAATTGATAATCTAGGATATTTTTAGAGGTATAATTAAATTCTATGTTAGTTTTATGTAAAAACCATGAAGAAGAATTCAATGATCACTATGTTTCATTGACTCTTAATGAATGAAACATGATTTCTTAATTAATGAGTTAAATATTGATACAATCATACAAGAAAAAATAATATTTACATATTTATATCATATTATACTATTAAAGATGTTATCATATTCATCTAGGATATAAATGCAGATTATTGTTCAAGTATATGATTAAACTGACCCAAACATGAATATACCATGATTAATGGATGATTAGGAGGTTGTTTATATTTATTATCTTTATACCAGCTGCATAATGATGTTATTAAATGTATTTAGCCTAAAATTTCATAATTTTAATTAATTAAAATGATACGATAATTTATATAATTTCATTACTTATAATGAATATATAATTTTTCCTTAAGTTTTCTCATTTTCAAAAAATGAATTGATGATAATCATTTATTGAACATATCATTAAACAGTTCTCCATGATTTCACCCAGAAACCTCAATTATATCCTAAACATAATACATATTCATTAAATAAAAAAAAATGATTTCATATGTATTTTGTTTAAATATTTACTTCAGGAATTCGATAACATACTTTACGCGCAACCTCGAGGCTAAATAAAACCTGATATAATAATCATTTATAATAATGAAATTAAATTCATATGTATTGATAGAATTAAAAACATTATGAAAAATATTTATAATGGTTTGAAATAATTAAAATTTATTGTTTGATGAAAAATAAATAAGTACTCAATTTATAGTAATGTCATTTTATGCTTCAAAAATACATTTTCTTCAAAAATAGTTCATATATCATTTTTAACACAGAAATTATATTAGATTTATACTATTTTATAAATAATTAATATAATTTTTTAACATAAAATTCCAGTATTATCTTAGGGTGTAATTTTTTGTTTTTTCTAAAAAGATATATTTTTTAGGAATAGTGAAAATGCATATTTTTGTAAAAACATCCATTTTGTTTCTAGTAAAAGTAACATTATGTTCTGAATTTAATATTAGAGTAACATAAAACCACTTTAATTGGAATTAATATAAATCCTTACATAGTAATACTCATTATACTTGATTTTGTAATAATTTCTTTTTTGGGATTAAAATTTTTTTTTCTTAAAGCCCATGTTTAAGCACACAATGTGTTTTTATCATAATAAATGAAATAAATATATATTTATTATTGGATTTAATTAAATTTATATATTATATATTAATTAATATATTTTATCATTCATTTTATGGTTTTTACAAGTAAATTAAAGGATGTATATTCTATATTATGAAAAAGTGAAATATTCTATAATGGGATTTCATTATGGATTCCATGCTTTTTTAAAACTAAATTCTACAACTAAATGAAATTGAATCTGGTAATATGTATTTCTTATTTTTAATAAACATAATTAATATAATTTAATATTTTCAAATTAATTTTATGTCTCAGTTTAGAGTAAAAATATTAAAATTATGTTACCATGGTTAGGGTAAATACTAGTTTACCAGGGGTAAACCAAGTGTTAAGGGTAGGAATAAAAACCAAAATTATAAAATTATTATTATAATAATATATTTAAACATTATATTATACTTTATTCTAACATTTGACCCTTTGGAGGCACTTCTCAATGAAAGTGATAATAAATCATTTAAATATTTGAAGAAATTCTATGGGTGTCCACCCCTCACTTATAAAAGGACACCTCTTCTCCTCCATTTTTGACTATGTTTTATCCCTCTATATCAACGAAAAAAATATTCTAGAACCATAAAATATTCCTTTATTTAATTTAAAATATTTTATTATTCTAATCAGAATAATATTTCCACGCATAATGTGAATCCCAAAAGATATTTCTCGAAGAAGAGGTATAAATATTAACAAATCCCTTCATTTTTTTCCTTATTATACTTCATTTAATTTTTTTTATCAATAATAAAATTATTAATATTTTAAAATAAATATAATGAGATTTTATTAATATTATGTATCAACCATTTCCCCCCTCTTATCAATTAAAATTGAGATTAAAGTATTTATTGTGTGTACTTGTGAACCACTGACTCCATGTTGCAATACAATTTATATTGCATAAACCCATTAAATTTATGGTAATTAAGTTAGATTTTAATTTTTATATATGATTTTTAAGTAATAATTATTCTTGTTAAATCATAATATTATAGATTCATTCTTACCTTCCCAGCTGTTGGATGATGATTACGTCACTCATGTGTAAGTGTGGACTACCTCATCCATGAAGAGATGTTATTCATTTTTCATTTCTAATTTACATGGATGGGAATAATGATTTATTTAATGAATATATATGACATTAATGATATAATAATTATTTAAAAATGATAATTATTATTTTTATTTCTTTTTTTATCCGTCAAATAGTGGAAACATCCCTCATTTGTATGTATGAACAACCATATTCACAAAGTGATGTAATTCATTTTCATCTAATATTTATTATAATTTTTATAAATGTATATTTAATAATTAAATATTATAATTATGAAATTATTATGTGTTACAACCCACCCTAGAGGGGCCCATTCCTTAACTAACCCAATCCAGACTCTGATAGCCCAAGGGCTAGAGACTAGCACTGACTAGGGGTATCCCACAAATGTAAGGCATTTTACTAAGTACTAGTACACACACAAACACAAATATCTAAGCACAAAATGTAGAAATATTAATATACAATGTAAACTATGCCTTCATTCCCAAAGATCCCTACCATAGTGTACGACAGTACGAAATTGGGTTGTAAACAGAGCTTAACTTCAAGCCCACCAAATGAAAGTGTCTGAAAAGTGAATGTAGGAGTTTCAAAAACTCATACATAGAATATCCTACCTGAAGGGTAGGTTTTGGGAAACTGTCTAAATCCATAAGATTACACATAATCTCCCTGATCACTATAAGGACCACCTGGTTCTAGTCCACCTAGGACTCCATCAAAGTGTCGGTCCACTGCACAAGACAATACACAAGTGGGCGAAGCCCATAAAGGGGGGAGTAAAACAATACTAAATGGGACACTATGAAACTAAGAAGTAATACCAATATGAAATACAAATATTATACCATAATGGAAATGCATAAAGTACAGTCAGATCAAAATTGAATATTTTAACAAAATATATTCATATAGAGTCTCGTTAAGCTCTATCCAACGTGGCACACCAACTCCATGAGACACATAGTCTTTATAAGACACACTGTCAAGGTAAGACACATAGTCTTGGTTAGACACAATGTGTTAGTAAGAAACATAGTATTAGTAAGACACACCATCTCGGTAAGACACAAAATCACTAGGTAATACACACATATCATATTCTACACAGCTTTTAGGTCATAGAGATTCTAGGTCACACAACTACTAGTTCAAAACTAGCTACTGGATTCTACTCATAGAGCACTCATTATGGGATAACCAACTCCTCGAGCTATTATGACACATGACAACATAAAAAACTCACTTATAGTATCTCAAAAGATTTGTCTTTTTGTATGGACCCCAATGCTAAAAACATCTAAAAAACTTGACATACGATGTGAAAGATACGATCTATTTTATAATAATTGTCTGGCATGGGTCCATTCTGGGTCTGGACTAACTGGAGAGATCTAGCCTGACCTAACCCAGTCTTTTCGGGAAACCTGATCTAGTCCGGATTGGTGTTGTCCAAACCAGCTTGGCCCATTGGGTTGAGTCCTCTGGGGCATTGGAGTGTCTATACTCCCCTTGATCTGGCCCGCACTGTAGGCCAATTATCTATACTTCATGTGGTCTGCCTCAACCATGTGCTTCTCATCTACCCTATGGATGAATCTCCAAAATGATCTCCTCCAACGTAAAACCAAGATGCATTCCACCTGGTCTCCGCATATGTGGCCTCCCATCACCACATGCCCTGATCAATGCTGCAACCTCCTACTACAGACCGCTCCCCATGCCGCATTCCACCTTCCATCGACCACCCTACCGGCAGTAATTCCCTGATGGCTTACCGTCTTCCATGACTACCCCCCTGGACCCACACCACCATACCTAAACATTCTAGAGCCATCACCTTCAGCCACTGTAGTATGCAACCACATTTCACTATCATGCATCATTTTCTTGAACAAATCATATCACACCATCCATTTCTCATCCAATTTGTCGTCACGAGTTCGGATCCTCGATCTCAATTGACGCTCCATGAATCGGGGGCACAACAGTCAATCATTCACATAGGGATCAAAGGAAGGGAGAAGAAGAAGAACACGTGATGAATGAGAGAGATTAAGGGAAGATAAAAATGAACATGAACACCTAAACAATGGATCTTTTCTATTTATTGTGTCTTTCATGATTCATTTTTTATAGAAGGAAGAACAAAGAAGCATACCAATAACATAGATCAATCTTCCATTTAAATAACTACTAGCAAAGAACCCATCGTGCATGTGATCAAACCACATATCAACCAATTAATTTGTTGGTATTCATTAGTTTTTAATTCTAATAATGGGTAATTAATCATATAGAGACAACACCCTACCTGAATTTTCGATTGGTTGTTAATGAAGGGAGAAGCTGCTTCTTCATCTTTTGTCAATCCGTTGATCTTTGATCCATGTCCAAAACACCGATCTATCAAAACCATCTAGAGAAATTACTTCTTTTTGTATAAGTGGAAATTCGTGTTTATGGTGATAATCCTATATTAATGAAAAACTATATATAAAGAAAACGCGTTTCTGCATATAAATAATATATTTTCATTAAATATTTTATTATTGATACGTCTAAAACTAACTTTCACTGCAAACCCATTCCATTCAATGTTAGGCTCTGGCTAAGGTAAATTCACTTCTATGAAAAAACATTTTTCTCTTATATTTCCAATCCAAGCACTCATTTAGAGGTTATTCTAGTTTTCAAGAAAAACCACCCTCCCACATTGTTAAAAAAATAGACATTTTTCATCGATTTATTCTGGGCACACCAGGACCATGAATGATATTCCATCTTAGAGCCTGGTCTCAAAATTTTTCTAATTAATTTATAAAAATAAATCCATTGGCAATCCATGCCATTAAATTCTCCCCACCATAAATATTTACATCTCTAAAATCCAAAACAAGGTCTACTCAACAAAAAGATGAGGGTACTGAGCATGAATCTGAGGATCTGGATCCCATGTTCTCCACTGAAGATTATTGTGCTTCCACCAAAAATGAACCATAGTAATTGAATACCCACAAAGGGTTCTCTCCAATTGGATCCTCAATCTACACAGGGTACTCCAAAAAAGTCAACCTATCGTCAATGTCCATCTCTTCATAGTCGATGATGTGTGATTGATCAGGCATGTACCTCCTCCCATATGACACACGGATGACTTCATGTGCCCTATGCAACTGCTGGGGTAGAGCTAAGTGGTACACCACCTCACCCACACTACGCAGAATCTGAAAAGGTATGATGAACTTCGAAGATAATGTTTTCCCCCATCCAATTATTCATATCCCACTTCATGGATAGACCAGAAGAAACACATGGTATTCCTCATCAAACTGCAAAGGCCTCCATTTCTGTTCATCATAAGACTTCTAAAAGAACTGCATAGTTGTAACATCCCGGTTCTAAAAGCCACCTGTAGGTTCCCCGTACCCGATTGGTCACATGGCCTCATGTTTATTTCCCTGAACACCAGAGGCTGGCGACTAGCAGCAATGACCTTGGGTGTGATAGTGGGAAACTATGCCCTCATTGGACGAGTAACACCGCGGATGTAAAACAGATAGAAATTGCAGAAGCAGTAAAACATACAATAGGTAAATATCATAATTAATAAACAACTGGAGAACACACACACACACACACACACACACACACACACACACATATATATATATATATATATATATATTATGCATGATACATATGTCAAGGAAATAATCTGAACAAGTCATTATACTAGAATACAGAAATATCCAAACTATAAAAGACAACAAGAAAAACTCCAATAGCATCGAAATCATAAAAATTGTCCCATGCTCTCCATTTCCTCAGCAATCAAGTCCCTAAAGTATAAGGGGGATTTACCTTATCTATACCTGCCACAATATAATCTATTTGGGAACAAAATCATGACCCAAAAAGGGTGGGATACTAAATCCCAGAAAGCAATCTCCCAAATATCTTTTCCTAAAATTCAGTTAATATATATGGTAGGCTATAATCCAAATGAAGCAGTAAATATGGAAGTAGTCAAAAGTAAACAATTCTATAGTTTCAATGCATTCAATTTCATATAGGAAGAAATCATCTAAATAAAATTCATGTAACCCTCTGAGAATTACTCACATATTAACCCCTATGGTTCAATGAAATAAATAGAAACAACCCTATGAGAAGTACACATAGTTTAACCCCTCTAGTTTATCTTTATCATAGACTCTCTGAGGAAGCACTCTCCCTCAATTCCCCTTATAGTCTTATATCGTTAACTAAAAGGAACTATAGGGAAGTAATCAATGTCTCATTCACCTTGTTGCCCACGTCAATGAACTACAAACACTCTGAAGAATAACTTACATCAATTCCCCATAAGGTCTCTCATGATAATAGTAAAAATAGATGCTCTAGGGAATCCCTCAATGTCCATTATCCATATGGTCTACAACATGATGTTCTCACAGCCCTATATAAGTCAATCATGCACAAACTATACATAATAGCCAACATAAACCTCAAGAACTACTTGGATAAATAGTCTACAACATAACAACATGTTAGATATATAATATTACTCTATCCAATCAGCCCAATGAATGGAAAGCAAGAAGCCTAACTGGCTAATCAAGGCCAAACGGTCATCAAATAAACATTGATGGGGAAACACTTCCAAAGAATAGAAATTAACTCTATTCACATTAAATTGACCTCTAATCAATCATATAAATCATAATAGGCAATAACTGGGTTTAAACTGTGAACATGAAATACCCCGATCAAGGGTATTGGGAACCTTTGCACATATAACTCAAAGAATATCTACAGAAAGGCACAAACCACCTACCTCAGCGTTGTAGGATCGATATACCCTAGCATCGGCCTATGGATCGATCAATAATGTGATAGATCTACAAAAACGTCTTAAATGTTTAACTAAAGATATATCTTGAAAGAATAGGAATATGGAATCAAATCTATAAAAGAAGAAAGAGCATTCCATGGCGATCCCAATGCAATCGACGACAGTCAAATCGTAGAACTGATGCTCAATCGGGGGCCCAGTGAAGATCCATTCTGTACGGATGCTCTCAGAAAAAGAAGGTGAAGAAGAAGAGTGTTCTTCCCATTAGACGCGACCCCGGCCTGGTTAATGAAAAAAGAAATTACAAGGTATGTAATTTATAAGTACATGGCATGTACTTTCCTTAATCGGCCCTCGCATTAGGCTGTCTCTAGGTCACCGCACACGGCTTTGTTCTCGACCGTTACACATCCCACACACAGCTACGTGTGTCAAAAGAGTACACGACATGTACATATATGTACACATCGTGTACTTAAAAAATTTCAGAAACTTCTCTTTTCCCAGAAACAACTAAAAAGTGAAAACCATAACTGAAATGAAGATCTAGGTTCTTACAAACTTCCCCCCTTGAAGAAATTCATATCCAAACTTCTTAATCAAAGCAGCATAGAAGAAGAATCATTGAAAAGCTCTGGCTACTGTGATCCTACATCCATTTCCCTATCCCATGTCTCGCCCTTTACTCACTCGTGAGGCCATAACACTCTTACCAGAGGAACATTCTAACCATGAAGAACCTTTACACTTTGATAAAAAATTCGGATATGATGCTCCTCGGATGAGTTATCCACCTCTAACTCAACCTCTTTAGATTGAAAAACATGAGATGGGTCTGGAGAGTAACTTCGAAGCTGAGAAATGTGGAAGACATCATGCATAGCCTGGTACCTCTGAGGTAACTACAACTGATAAGAAACCTTCCCAACTCTCTCCAACACCTCAAATGGCCTGATGTCCCTCGGTGAAAGCTTACCCTTCCTCCTAATCCTCTTGTGTCCCAACGACGGTGTGACACACAGAAAAACTTGATCTCCGACCTCGAACTCCATAGGCCATCTTCGTCGATCAACATAAGACTTTTGTTGAGAATGTGCAGTAGCCATCCTCTTCCGAATCAACTCTATTTGCTCTATGGTCTCTTGGAAAAGATAATGTCCCAACATAGTTGCCTCTCCTACCTCCAGCAAGCATACAGGTGAACAGAATGGCCCATCGTAAAAACCCTTATAAGGTTCCATGTGAATAGTTTCTTGAAAACTATTATTTTTCGAAAAATCCAGAAGAGGTATGTGCTCCTCCCATGAACCTCCAAAATATAGGGTGCATTCTCGAAGCATATCCTCAAGCACCTGAATCATTCTCTTGGATTGTCCATCTATCTGGGGATGGTAAGCTGTACTCAGAAATACCAGTGTACCCAAAGCCCTCTAATGTCCCTTCTAGACCCGAGATGTAAAATAGGCATCCATTTCTATAACAATGGATTGTGGAACTCCATTAAGATGTACAATATTCCCAACTCATCAACATTGAAGGTATCCTTAATAGGTAAAAAGTGTGCATCCTTCATGCGTATGTCTATAACAACCCGAACTCCATCATTCCCTTGAGGCGACCTTGGAAAACCTATCATGAAGACCATTATGACATCATTCCTTTTACAATAGCGAATGGGTAACTACTAAAAAATCCCTTTTGGTCTCTGATGCTCCACCCTCACCTGTTGATAGGTGAAACAACTCATGATGAAATTAGCAACATCTCTCTTCAAACCTGGACACCAATACTAATGGTGTAGATCATGATACTTCTTCATGACACCAGGAAGAACATCCCAAACTGAGGAATGAAAGTCTTGCATAAGCACCTTTCAAATTTCAGCTAGCACTCACTCGCTCCCCTGAAAATACAAGATCTCATCCTCACCTATGGTTCATCCAGAAATGGGGTTCCCTCCCATCACAATTCCATGTAGGACTAGTCCTTCAGAATCTGATAGCTTCCTCATTCACACATGATGTAGTAGAGTAGAGGTAACAACTATAGAATAATAAAATGTCTTCCCCTGTCTGCCGTGCACCTAAAAATGCATCTCAGAGAACAAAGCCATAAGTTCTCACTCACTGTTGGCCTCATGATCTACCTGTTTCTTGATTCCCCCTACTCAACACATCAGCCACTACATTGCCTTTTCCAGATGTGTAGGCAAGCTAAAAGTCAAAATATTGATGGTACTCAACCTGCATTCACTATCTCAAATTTATTTCACACTGAGTGAAGATATACTTGAGACTTTTGTGGTCAGTGAAAACCCCAAAATACTCTCCCATCAGGTAGTGGCTCCAACACTGTAAAACATGAAAATCTACATCCATCTTGAGATCGTGCGTCAGGTAATTCCTATCATGTGTCCTCAACTGTTGAGACCCATACGCAACAACACCTTACCCCTGTATAAGCACATCTCCGAGACCAATACCTGATGCATCATAGTACACAATATAGCTCGTGCCCGGGTCTGGAAAGACTAGTATTAGGGCTAGATTAAACCTCCCTTTCAGCTCCTGAAAGGCTGACTCACAAGAATATAACCACAAGTACTTCACACCCTTCTTAGTGAGGCTTGTTAGGGGTGATTCTAAGCATGAAAATTCCTATATGAAATTTCTATAGTAAACAACCAGCCCTAGAAAACTCCATACCTGAAAAACATTATTCGTCTACTCCCAGGAAACACCTGCACTCACTTTATCTGGGTCTGTTGATACTCCTGTCTCTGAGATAACATGTCCCATGATGGTAATATGTTCTATCCTAAAGTGGCATTTTGAGAGAATAGCATATAACTGATGCTCTCTTAGTGTACTCAAGATGATCTCAAGATGTGTGACATGGTCTGGTCAAGTGTGAGAGTACACCAAGTTATCGTCCACAAAGACTACCACGAATAAATCCATGTATGAATGGAACATTCATTTCATCAGAGCTATGAAGACTGCATGCACGTTCGTGAGACTGAATGACATAAACACATACTATTACAGACTATACATACTCCATAAGGATGTAATAGGTATATCAGATGGTCTAATATGTAACTGATAGTAATCGGGTCACATGTCAATCATTGGGAACACAACGACTCCATAAAGCTGATCAAAGAGATCATCAATCCTCAATAAGGGATCTCAGTTCTTGACCATCAATGAGTTCAACTTTGGATAATATACGAAATGTCTGAGGGTACCGTTTGCCTTCTTCGCAAACAGGTAGGGGGACCCATGGAGAAGTACTCGGTCAGATGAACACCATATCCTGTAACTCTTCCAAATGCTTTTGGATATCCTGTAACTCTTGTGTTTCCATCCTATAAAGAGGAATGGACACCGTGGTCACTCATGGAACGTGATCTATAGAAGGGTCCACCTTTCACTCTAGAGGAAAACCTGAAAAGTCCTCTGGAAAGACATCACATAAACAAACTACCACTGGAGGAAAGTACATCTATGAATTCCCCTTTTCATCCATATAAAGACTAAAAATTTGGGTTGTAACACTGCCCAACCTATGACGCTCAGGTCCCTCTTTGATCTCTTGGACATCCCATTCACATTTATAAAGAAACAATATGCCCTATGGTGATGTGAAACTCACCCTAAGTTAATAGGAATCAAAAAATTCTTGGAAGTGAAATAACCAATCCATTATGATAATCACATCGTATCCTATCATCTCAATGAAATAAAGGTACCATAAGGAGTGACACCCACAAATCTCAAGAGGGAACTCCTTTCATTGATGTACACTAGTTGTTCTTATCACCAAGGGTGTGTCCAACGTCAAGACATCACCAGATGTAACGATACAAGGCCCAAGGATCTCCACAATAGCAAAAGTTATAAAGCTATGGGAATCCCCAGTATATAAAAAAGAAGATGCTAAAACTGAGGCAAATTTAATTGTATCTCGAATTATAGAGGGTCTGGGATCCTCCTCCTGCTGGGTCTGCTCCACCGTAAAAGTCTGACCTGCAACACACCCCTGGGACTCTACTTGACCACTCTGAGTTGATCGACCCTATTGTCACTGAATTCCTGGGGACTGGCTACCAAGGCCTTGACCTCTACCTAAGCCTGAATGACCAGAATTACTCCAGTTACCAGACTAGTGAGAAACTGGTGGTGTTTCTCCCAAGCGAGGAGTCATCGAAGAACCCCTATCACCAATTTCTGGTGAGAAGATATGATAGAAGCACTAAAGATGACCAATCTTGCCTCATGATCGGAACTACACTAAGTCTCTCAGGTAATGTGGTCTTGTATGCCCTCTATTCCCGCACTTGTAGCGCACCACCTTTCTACGAGAAGAAGTATCTCTCCCCCTCAGATTCTCGCTTGAAGACTCTCTGCAGAACTTCCTTCTGTAATTTGGTGGGATATCAACACTGAATTTCAATCTTCTCTAGCTCACCACTCTAGAATCTCTCAGATTACACTTTGTGATTAGCGCCTGGTTGACTATAGAAGTGAAGGAATTCATCCTTAAGATGTTCACGTGCAATCAGATGTCGTCTCTGAGACCATCCTCAAACATTCTTTCAAAAAATAACTCATAACCTCCTAGAATAGGTTTGAAGTGCTCCAGTTTGTTGAAATATGATGTTTAATCCATGAATAAGAGATTACCCTAATTCAGACTCATGTTCTCTTAGGCTTGATTAACCCTCAACGTTTCTAGATAGAAGTAGTCATAAAAAACACCCTGCATGTCATCCCACACCAAAACCTGATGGTTCCCCTCCTATGAGATCACATACCACCATCTGTTGGTGGAATCCTGAATAATATACATCGTGAGCTTCACCCTCCTCTTTGGTGGTGTCTCCAGATGCTCAATGATTGAAAGCGTTGATTTTATCCATGACTGTATAGCCTGAGGTCCTCCTTCCCCTATGAGGGTGGGAGGATGTTGTTTCAGGAAACCCAAGTCAACTCTACCAAAGAAGGGTCATGATGTTGTACTCCTTATAAGGTCTTCATAAACCTCATAAAACCCTCTCGGAACTATGCATCATCACATGTGTCCAGAATGACGGTCGATGCCAATATTGGCACAACTGGAGGATCTGCTGGTAGTCCTTGATCAGCCATATTCGGTGTTTGATCACTGCCGTATAACTGTAAGACAATAGGAGGATGT
The DNA here is from genome assembly GCA_963277665.1 of Viscum album. NCBI lineage: Eukaryota > Viridiplantae > Streptophyta > Magnoliopsida > Santalales > Viscaceae > Viscum > Viscum album. The sequence goes on along the minus strand of OY728153.1, from coordinate 322,749,454 downwards.
CTTTGTGGCATGGCCCTACAAGGTCATGCGCACACCTTAGATCAAGTTTATCAAGGAATAGAATATAAAAGTGTATGAAGGTATCAAGAGAAAGAACACATTCAAATTTTTCAAAACATGGATACACAACATGTATAATTCATATATGGCGTGTTCCCTTAATCCTTCACATGGGCGTGCACTTCTGGAAACCCAGATCATGTAACACCCCAAACACACAACATGTTGTCCCAACACATGAAATTTACTTGAATCCTCTTCCCCTGCCTGAGTAATTCTACATGGTTAAGCCACACGGTTCTCCTAAAACAAGACTACATGGAGTGTTAGGGCTAGAAATAGCATGTACTAGACAAACTTCACCAGCCAGTGTTGTTTGTCACATGGAAGGTTACACAGATGACCCCACAAGATGTGTTTCTTCCAGACAAGGTGTGTACTATAAGGATTTCCCCAACCTTCGTTATTGGCTACATGGCCGAATACCTGGGTTACGCTACACGGTGTGTTCAAACTTGACACGACATTTGTATGCTACTATTTATCCCTCTTTGTCGTTAGTGACATGGGTGGACACATGGTCTACACCACACGGTGTGTACATCTAGCACACTTCATGTTCTACAAATATTTCCAACCCCATGTTTCTGCCAAGGAAGTGAGTAACACGGTTAGAGACTACACAACATGTACATTCAGTACACGACATGTACTTATAAAAATCAATTACTTCCCTAACATAAGAACACAAAACGTGTGTGTCCAACATTACGAGACATGAATTCTTGGTTTTTCCGAACAGTACACCTTTGAAAGAACTCCGGAACCCAAAAAACACTAAAACGAACAATAAAGTGGAAAATTATAATCCTAGACGGCCTATACTCCACGTGAATAAAATATTGGCATCTTATTCATGTCATATAATAGGATAACAATGCAATGATCCACCAAATTCCGGTCCATGGGGGCCTATAACACCTCAAGAACCAAAGTTTGGAATTCATTCGAACTATGTATTTACACAAATCAATACCCTATCTATTAGCTGGTATTCTATCATGGAATCTATCACAACACCATGCATATCTAGCACAACATCTCTCAAAACAACATGAAATCACTAATAAAACACAAATGGTAAGGCATGAATGCATGGCATGTGATTTCTAGAAGGTACCTCTATGATGAATGAGATAAAAAACCCTCATCTCAACATGTTGAAATATAAATCGAACCTCAATAACATGAATAATAACAAAAAAAACATGTGAATCACCATATGCAGAAATTAAATCAACTATAAAATTTCAAAACTAGAAAAATTGCAATAAAAGAGGTAGATTGGCTTTTCCCTATACACGGGTTAGCTACTCTTGGGCACAACTTATTACTATGCATCTATTCCTTCTTATCCATGTCTACAAGCTCCAAAAAGTTAGTCAAGAAAAAAATAATTCCTCTAATACCACTCTGTAATGTCCCGATTCCGGAAGCCTCCCAGAGGTGCCCGGTGCCCAGTTTGTCACAAGGCCTCATGAGAATTTACCCAAACACAAGAGGCAGCTAACTAGAAGTGATATCCTCGGGGGTGATAATAGAGAAACTACACCCTCATTGGCAGCGTAACACAATATTAGTAAAACAGATAACAATATCCAAAGTAGTAAACCATGCAATAGGTAAACAACGGAAGTAATAGACAACCGGAGCACACACACACACACACACACACACACACACACATATAATTGATTCGTGATACAAATGTCAAGGAAAGAATCAAAAAAAGTCACAATACTGGAATACAGAAATATCCAAAGTATAAAAGAAAATAGATAAACTCCAATAGCATCGAAAGCCTAAACATTGTCCGATGCTCTCCATCTCCTCAACAATCAAGTACCTGGAGTAGAATGTGGCTTGAACTAATCTATACATGTAGAAATATAATCTATTTGTGCCTAAAAGCATGAACCAAATAGGGTGTGATACTAAATCCTAGTATGAAATCTCCCAAAGATCTTTTCCTAAAATTCAGTTAATATATATAGTGGGCAATAATCTAAATGAAGTAGTAAACAAGGAAGTATTCAGCTGTAAACAATTCTGTAGTTTTAAACCATTAAATTTCATATACTAAGAAAGAAGATAAAAAAATCAAGTAACACTCTAAGAATTTCCCACATCTTAACCCCTCTGGTTCAACCAAATAAATAGAAAAAACCCTTGGAGAAGTACCCACAGTCAAACCCCTCTTGTTTAGCATTAACATAGACTCTCTAAGGAAGCAATCATCGTTGATTCCCCTTATAGTCTTATATCGGTAACTAAAAGGCACTCTAGGGAAGCACTAAAAATATCATTCACCTTGTGGCCCTCAGCAAGGAACTATAGACACTATGAAGAAGCACTCACATCAATTCCCCATATGGTCTTGCATCATAATAGTAAAAATAGACACCGGGGAAGCCCTCAACATCCATTCTCCCTATGGTTTACAACACGAGGTTCTCACAGCCCTATGTAAGACAATAATGCCCAAACTATACATAACAGAAAACATAAACATCAAGAACTACTTGTTTAAACAGTCTATAACATAACAACATGTTAGATAAATAATATTACTCCATCCAATAAGCACAAGGAATGGAAAGAAAGCAGCTTAACAAGTTAAGAAAGGCCAAACTATCATAAAATAATCATTCATGGGAAAACCGTTACAATGAATATAAATTAACCCTATTCACATTAAATTGACCTAAAATAAATAATATAAATCATAGCAAGCAATACTAGGGTTTAAACCGTAAACACGCAATACCCCGATCATGGGTATTGGGAACTTTTGCACTTATAACTCAAAGAAAATATACAGAAAGGAAAAAACCACCTACATAGGCATTGTACGATATATATACCCTGTCATCGGCCCATGGATCGATCTAGAATGTAATAGATCTAAAAAAACATCTTAAACTTTTAGCTGAAGATAAATCTTGAAAGAGGAGGAATCTGGAAACGATGCTCTAAATGAAGGAAGAGATTACAGCGGCGATCCCAATGCAATTAATGATGGTTGAATCAGAAAATTGATGCTCAATCAGGGGGTAAGTGAAGATCCAATCCAACGGATGCTCTCGGAAAATGAAGGCGAAGAAGAAGAGTGTTCTTCCCATTAGACACGACCCCGGTCTGGTTAATGAAAAAAAGTATAAGGCATGTAATTTATAAGTACAAGGCATGTACTTGCCTTAATTGGCCCCCACATTAGGTTGTCTCTTAGTCAGCACACACAGCTTTGTGAAAGGCCGTTACATAGCATGCACACAACTACATGTGGAAAAAGAGTACATGACATGTACATATAAGTAAACGACACATACTTCAAAAATTTCCAGAAACTCCTCTTTTCCCAAAAACAACTAAAAAGAGAAAAACATACCTGAAAAGAAGATCTGAGTTCTTAAAAAATTACCCCCTTAAAGAAATTCTTCCTCGAATTTCTTAATAAAAGTAGCATAGAAGAAGAATCCTCGAAAAGCTCTGGATACTGCGATCCTACATCGGTTTCCCTATCACATGTCTCGTCATGTACTCACTGGTGCGGTCGTAGCACTCGTACCAAAGGAACATACCGACCACGAAGAACCTTTACACATTGATCAAAAATTTGGATAGGATGCTCCTTTAATGAGGAATCCACCTATAACTCAACCACTTCAGGATGAAAAACATGAGATTGGTCTGGGGAGTAACGTTGAAGCTGAGAAATGTGGAAGACATCAGGAATAGCCTGGTACCTCTTAGGTAACTACAACTGATAGGCAACTGTCCCAACTCTCTCTAACACCTCAAATGGCCCGATGTACCTCGGTGAAAGCTTACCCTTCATCCTAATCCTCTTATGTCCCAACCACGGTGTGACACACAAGAAAACTTTATCTCCAACCTCGAACACCAGAGGTCATATCTGTCGATCAGTATAAGACATTTGTCGAGAATGTGCAATATCCATCATCTTCCGAATCAACTCTATTTGATATGTGGTATATTGGACAAGATAATGTCCCAACATAGCTACCTCTCCTACCTCTAGACATCATAAGGGTGAATGGCATGGCCTACCTTACAAATCCATATAAAGTTCCATTTGAATAGTTTCTTGAAAACTATTATTTTTGGAAAACTCCACAAGAGGTATGCACTTCTCCCACGAACCTCCAAAATCTAGGGTGCATGCTCGAAGAATTTTCTCAAGCACCTAAATCATATGCTCAGATTGTTTATCAGTCTGGGGATGGTAAGCTGTACTCAGAAATACCAGTGTACCCAAATCCCTCTGAAGTCCCTGCCAGACCCAAGAAGTAAAATAGGCATCCATTTCTGAAACAATAGAGTGTGGAAATCCATGTATACGTACAATCTATCAGATGTAAAACATTCCCAAATCATCAACATTTAAGTTCTCCTTAATAGGTATAAAGTGTGAATCCTTCAGGAGTCTGTCTATGACAACCCAAACTACACCATTCCCTTGAGGTGACCTCAGAAAACTTGTCAAGAAGTCTATCGTGACATTGTTCCATTTCCACTCAGGAATGGGTTACTGCTAAAAAATCTATGCTGGTTGCTGATGCTCCACCCTCACCTGTTTATAGGTTAAACAACTCATGATTAAATCATTAACATATCTCTTCAAACGTGGACACCAATACTAATGGTGTAGATCCTGATACTTATTCATGACACCAGGGTGAACTTCCCAAACCGAGGAATGAAAGTATTTCATCATCACCTTGCATATTTCTTCCAGCACTTACTTGTGCACCTGAAAACCCAAGATCTCATCCTCACCTACGGTCCATACAGAAATGCGGTTCTCTCCCATCACAATTTACCACAGGATTAGTCCTTCGGAATCCGATAGCTTCCTCTATCGCACTTGATCAAGTAGAGTAGAGGTAGTAGCTGTAGAATAATAAAACGTCTACCCCTATCTGTCGTGCACCTACCAATGCTTCTCAGAGAACAAATCCATAATTTCCCACTCACTGCTGGCTTCCTGATCTACATGTATCTTAGTCCCCCTACTCAACACATCAGCCACCATGTTTCCTTTTCAAGGCTACTGGGCAAGCTCAATGTCAAAAGATTGATGGAACTCAACACAAATTCACTGTCTCAAATTTAGGTCATGCTGAGTGAAGATATAATTGATACTTTTGGGGTTGGTGAAAACCAAAAAATAATCTCCCAAATGGTAGTGGTTCCAACACTGTAAAGCATGAACAGGTACAGCCAGCTTGAGATCGTGTATCGGGCAATTCCTCTCATGGGTCCACAACTACTGAGACCCGTATGCTAGAACACCTTCTCCCTGCATAAGCACTGCTCCATGCTGGATACCTAATTCATCACCGTAAACAATATAGCTCATGCCCAGATCTGGAAAGACTAGTATTAGTGCTGTGTTATACCTCTCTTTCAGCTCCAAAAAGGCTGACTCACAAGAATCTGACCACAAATACTTCACACCCTTCTTAGTCAGGCTTGTTAGGGGTGCTTCTAAGCATGAAAATTCTTATATGAAACGTCTATAGTAAAAAACTATCCTTAGAAAAATCTATAACTCAAAAACATTATTCGGATACTCCTAGGAAACTACTGCTCTCACTTTCTCTGGGCCTACTGATACTCCTGTCTCTGAGATAACATGACCCATGAAGTGAATTTTGTCTATCTCATAGTGGAATTTTGAGTGCATAGCATATAACTGATGCTCTCTTAGTATACTCAAGACGATCTCAAGATGTGTTACATGGTCGGGTCAAGTGTGAGAGTACACCAAGTTATCGTCCACAAAGACTACCATGAACAAATCTATGTATGAATGGAACATTCATTTCATCAGATCCATGAAGACTACAGGCATGTTCATTTGACAGAATGACATAAACACATACTCTTATAGACCATACCTACTCTGGAAGGCTGTAATAGGTATATCAGATGGTCTCACACACAACTGATGGTAATTGGATCACATGTCAATCGTTGAGAACACCCCGACTCCAAGAAGCTGATCAAAGAGATCATAAATCCTCAGTAAGAGATATAAGTTCTTGACCATCAACTGGTTCAACTTCAGATAATACATGCAATGTCTAAGGGTACCGTTTTCCTTATTCGCAAAAAAGATAGGTGGGCCCCAAGAAGAAGTACTGGGTTAGATGAACACCATAGACTATAAATCCTTCAAATTCGTCTGGATCTTGTGTAACTCTGGTGTAGCCATCCTATAAAGAGGAATGGACACCGATGTCACTCCTGGAACCTGATCTATAGAAATGTCCACCTCTCACTCCATAGGAAAACATGAAAAGTCCTCTGGAAATGCATACCATAAACAATCTACCACTGGTGAAAAGTACATCTGTGAATTCCCATGTTTATCCAGATAAAGACTAACAATTTGGGTTGTAACTCTGCCCAACCTATGATGCTTGGGTCCCGCTTTGATCTCTGGGACATCCCATTCTCCCTTATGAAGAAACAATCTGCCCTCTGGTGATGTGAAACTCACCCTATACGGATAGGAATCGACTGCTTCCTAGAAGGGAACTAACTAATCCATTTTTAGAATGAAAATCATAGCCTATCATCTCGATGAAATTATGGTCCCATAAAAAGTGACACCCACAAATCTCAAGAGGGCACTCCTTGCACTGACACAGACTAGCTGTTCTTATCCCCAATGGTGGGTCCAACTTCAATAAATCACCAATATTAAAGATATAGGGCCCAAGGCACTCCACAATAGCAATAGATATAAATCTATGGGAATCCCCAGTATATAAAAGAGAAGAAGCTAAAACTAAGGATGGAAATTGAATGGTATCTCGAATTATAGGGGATCTGGGATCCTCCTCTTGCTGGGTATGCTCCACCGTAAAAGACTGACATGCACCACGACCCTGGGACTCTACCTAACCACTCTAAGATGATCCACCCTATTTTCACTGAAACCCTAGAGATTGGATACCACGACCATTATAGAGACCCAATCCTTTTCTTAGATTACCATTACAGCAATTTAAAGATAAAACACATAATAGTATTTCACATAAAGGATCAAAATCCTTTTCTTACATTACTAATATCCCATTAGCATAAAAAAATCACATTAAATGTATAATAATGGAGGTAAGATAACATTTGGATGAAAATAGGTGGGGAGAGATCAATAAATGAACTTGAACGTGAAAGGAAATTAAAGGAGAACATGGAGAGAAATTACCTCTTAAATCCTCCTGTTGAGATCATCCTTAACGAAGCTAGGATTGGTATTTTGATGAGACTAGAAGCTATTAGACGTGGTAGTGGGGCTAGGAAAGATGTTTGGGAAGATTTTAGAGAAGTCTTGGAGCTTTAGAGGTGTGAGGAAATGAGGGTGTGAAGGGTGGTTTTTATAGTGGAGGGGAGAGGGGTTTCCTTAATATCAAATTCATTAGTTTATTAATTTACCCTAAGACAAGGAATAGTGAGTCTTGAATCACCAAGAATAGTAAATAAGGCATGTGAGTTCGAGTTTTGGGTGCATACATCACTTGTGATGCCATGAATAGTGGGTTTTAATTATAATGTATTTATACGGTAAATTAATGAATTTTACTATTCACCAAAAAATCAAGTATTTTAGAAAAATCCAAGAAATATTCCCAACCATTTTTCGACGTGTAGAATCCAAAAATGAAGTTTTTTTTCAAAAATAATATTCTAAATTTTATTAGTTTACTATTTAATTTAAATCAAGGTTTATTACTAATAAATAGTTTTAAAACCTTTGTTTACTTATTCTAAAATATTGGTACATCATACTTTCCCTTGAATATTATTTTCATACAATCATAGGTAAGGCTACTATTCAATAGAGGATTTCACTATTCATAAGGGTAGTTACTATTCACCAAAAATTATTTTTCTTTTATTAGACTCCAAAAAACATTTTAAACACAACCGTGTATGTCAGGTTTTCAAAATTATAGACACAGAAGTGACAAACTTCTATTTACAGGTCACTTATCACATATTAGTTCATTATGTTGTGTTTTCATCGTATCTTATGACATAATAATATGAAGGGAATTTCCATTGAAAAACTTTGGGTCGTTACATCCATGACCTCCACCTGATCCTGAAGGACCAAAATTACTCCAGTTCCCAGACTGGTGAGAAACTGGTGGTGCTGCTCCCAAATGAGGATTCATCGAAGAACACCCATCACCAACTACTGGTGAGAAGATCTGATTGAAACACTGAAGATGGAAAATATTCCCTAATGTTCAGAACTCCACTGGGTCTCTCGGGTAATGTGGCCTTTTATGCCCGCTCATCCCACATTTTTAGCACACCACCTTGCTACAAGAAGAAGTGTCTCTCCCCCTTTGATTCTCACTCGAAGAGTCCCTGCGGTACTTCCGTATGTAAGTAGGAGGGATATCAACACTGAATGTCGATCCTCCCTAGCACACCACTCTATAATCCCTTAGATTACACTCCATGATTAGAACCTGGTTGATTATAGAATTGATGGAACTCGTCCTAAATATGTTCATGTGCGATTAGATGTCATGTCTGAGACTATCCTCAAACATTATTTCCAGAAATAACTCATCACCTCATAGAATAGGTGTGAAGTGCTCCAAATTTTTTTAAATAAGAAGAGGAATCCATCACTAAGAGAGTACCCTGATCCGGACTCATGAAATCTTGGGCTTGATCAACCATCAATGTCTCCATATAGAAGTTTCCATAAAAAGAACGCTGCATGTCAACCCACACCATAACCTACTGGTGTCCCTATTGTGAGATCACGTCCCACCATCTCTTGGCGGAATCCCAAAGCACATATGTTGAAATTTTCACCATCCTCTTTGGTGGCGTCTCCAGATTCTCTAATATTGAAAGCATTGATTTTAACCATGACTCTATAGCCTGAGGACCTTTTCCCCCTATGAAAATGGGAGGATGTTGTTGCGGGAAAACCCACGTTAACTCTACCATAGAAGGGGCAGGATGTGGTGCTACTCTGAAGGTCTGCATAAACCTCATAAAGCCCTCTCATAACAATACATCATCACATGTGTCCGGAATGATGACTGATGCCAATATTTACACAACTGGAGGATTTGCTGGTAGTCCTTGATCATCCATATTTGGTGTTTGATCATTTCCCTATAACGGGTGGACAATAAAAGGATTTCTAGATGGCATGACTCTACAGGGTCATGCACACACCTTAGATCAAGTTTATCAAGGACTAGAATATAGACGTGTAAGAAGGTAACAAGATAAATAAAGCATTCATGTTTTTCAAAACATGGATACATGGCATGTATAATGCCTACATGGCATGTTCCCTTAAGCCTTCACATGGGCGTGTACTTCTGGAAACCCAGGTCGTGTAACACCCCAAACAGATGACATGTTATCCTAACACATGGAATTTACTTGAATCAACATCGCCTGTCCGAGTTATTCTATATGGTTAAGCCACACGGTTCTCTTAAAACTAGACTACACAACGTGTCAGTTCTATACACGGCATGTACTAGAAAAACTTCACCAGCCCATGTTGTTTGTCACACGGCCGGTTTCACGGATGACCCCATAAGATGTGTGTCTTCCAGACAAGGTGTTTACTATAAATATTTCACCAACCCGCATTATTTGATACACGAACGAATACTTGGGTAACACTACCCAACGTGTTAAAACTTGACACGGCATGTATAAGCTATGATTTATCCCTCTGTGTCGTTAGTTACATGGGTTGACACATGGTCAACACCACACGGTGTGTACATCCAACACACGACATGTTATAAAAACATTTCCAACCCCATGTTTCTTCCTAGGTAGTGAGTAACATGATTAGAGACTACAAAACATGTACATTAAGTACATGACATGTAATTATGAAAAATAGTTCCTTCCCAAACATAATAACACACGATGATTATGTCCAACATTACATGCCATGTATTCTAGGTTTTTTTCTGGACAGTACGCCTTAGAAACTACTCCGAAACCCAAAAAAAACTGAATCAAACAATGAAGTGGAAAATTAAAATCCGAGAGGGCCTATACTCTCCGTGAATCAAATCTTGGAATCTAATTCATGTCATATACAAGGATAACAGTGCAATGATCCCCCAAATTCCGATCAATGAGGGCCCATAACACCTCAAGAACCAATGTTTGGCATTCATTTAGACAAAGTATTTACAAAAATCAATACCCTATCAAATATATGGTATTATATCAAGGAATATATCACAACACCATCCATATTTAGCACAACATCTATCAAAACAACATGCAATCACTAATACAACCAAAATGGTATGGAATGAATGCATGACATGTGATTTCTAGCAAGTGCCTTTATGATAAATGAGATTGAAACCCCTCATCAAAACACATTGAAATAGAAATAGAACATCAATAACATCAAAAATAACAACAAAAAACATGTGAATCACCCAATTGTGAAATCAAATCAACTATAAAATTGAAAAACTAGAAAAATTGCAATAAAAGAGGTAGATTGGATTTTCCCTGTATACGGGTTAGCTACTATCATGGACAACTTATTACTAAGTACCTATTCTTTCTTATCACTGGCTATAGGATCCAACCAGTAATTTATGAAGAAAATAATTCCTCTGTTACCACTTTGTAATGTCCTGGTTCTGGAACTCACCAAGAGGTGCCCAGTACCCAGTTTTTCACATGGCCTCAAGAGAATTTCCCCAAACACCAGAGGCTTCCGACAAGAAGTGAGTTCCTTAGGTTTGATAGTGGAGAAACTATACCCTCATTGAAAGAGTAACACAACAAAAGTTAAACAGATAACAATAGCTGAAGCAGTGAGACATGTAATAGGTAAACAATAGAAGTAATAGACTACCAGAGCACATATATATATAATTTATGCATGATACAAATGTCAAAAAAAGAATCCAAACAAGTCACAATGTTGGAATACAGAAATATACAAAGTAAAAAATAAAACATATAAACTCCAACAGCATCGCAAGACTCAACTTGGTCGCATGCTCTCTAGCTCCCCAACAATCAAGTACGTGAAGTAGAAGGGCGCTTTCCCTTATTTATACCTGAATAAATATAATCTGTTTGGGCCCAAAAGCATGACCCAAATAGGGTGTGAGACTAAATACCAGTAGGCGATCACCCAATGACCTTTTCCTAATAGTCAGTGTATTTATGTGGAAAGATATAATCAAAATGAATTAGTATACAAAGAAGTACTCAAAAGTAAAAAATCCTATAGTTTCAATTCATTCAATTTCATATATCAAGCAAGCAGCTAAAAAATCATGTAAACCTATGGGAAGTACTCACAGCCTAAACCATATGGTTCGACAAAACAAATATGAGAAGATCTATGTAAATTATAGACATCCAACCCCTTTGGTTTAGCTTTATCATAGACTCTCCGAGGAAGAAATCACCATCAATCCCCCCTATAGTATCGTATTAGATACTAAAAGGTGCTATGGGGAAGCACTCAAAATCTCATTCTCTGTGTGGCATGCATTGAGGAACTACAGAAACTCTGAGGAAGAACTTACGTCAATTCCCCTTTTGGTATCACATCATAACAGTAAAAACAGACACTCTAGAGAAGCCCTCAATGTCTATTCTCCCTATGGTCTAATACACTAGGTTCTCACGGCCCTATGTTACTAAATCATGAACAAATGATACATAGCAGCCAAAGTAAACCCCAAGAACTACTTGTCTAAATAGTCTACAACATAACAGTTTGTTAGATAAATTATATTACTCCATCCTATCAGTACTAGGAAAGGAAATCAAGAAACATAACTGGTTACGCAAGATCAAACGATCATAAACAAAACATGCATAGGAAAAAAATCCAAAAAATTTCAATTAAACCTATTCAAATTCAATTGATCTCTTCTCCCACATATATATAATATCAGGAAATAATATGGTTGAAACTGAGAACATGAAATACCCCGATCGAGGGTATTGGGCACAATTTCACATATAACTCAAAGACTATCGATGGAAAGGCACAAACCACCTACCTTGGAATCTTATAAATTATATAACCCCATATCGGCTTTTGGATTGAACTAGAATGTGGAAGATCTACCCTAATGTATAAAACCGTAAACCAAATATTACTCTTAAAAGAGTAGGAATCAGGAAATGAAGCTCTATAAGAAAGAAGAGATTACCGTGGTTATCCCAACACGATCAACATTGGTCGAATCATAGAACAGATGCTTGATCAGGGGATCAGCAAAGATCCGAAATGTATGGACTCTCTCGGATGAAGAAGGAGAAGAAGAAAAGTTTTCTTCCCATTAGACACCACCTGGTCTATTTAATGTAAAAAAATAAAGTACACGACATGTTCTTTATAAGTACACGACATGTACAAGCCTTAACCGGCCCCCACATTAGGCGGTCTCCAGGTCACCACACACAGTTGGGTGCTTGTCCATTACACGTCCAATATATTTCTACGTGTGTCAAAAGAGTACACAATGTGTACATATAAATACAAGGATTGTACATAAAAGATTTCCAGAAACTACTCTTTTCTAAAAAACAACATAAAAGTGAAAATAATACCTGAAAAGTTGATTTAGGTTGTTACAATAGACGCCATCCACTCTAGGATGACCTATACCTTCTCTTTAGTCGCCTACACCAACTCTGGGCCCATGAGTGATGACTCTCCAAGGTCAATCCAACAATGTGGGGATCTGAATGGTCACCGGTACAAGGCCACAAAAGGATCCACACAAATAGTGGTGTGTTAGACATTACTGCATGAAAACTCTTTTAGAGTTAGGTGATCCTCCCTACAAGATCCAAAATATAAAAGTTATGTTCAAAGGAAGTCCTCCATAACCAAAATGGTCTGCCCGGTCTAGCCGTCCATCTATTGGTGAAAATGCATGCTCATGCGGAGTTTATTCCCAAATGCATCCAGCAGTCCCTTCCACATTCATGATGTAAAATGTGTATCACAATTAGAAATGATCATCGATGGTAACCCATATAGTTGAATAATATTCCAAACATAGAGTAATCTCAATCCCTCCACTGACCCCTAATTTTGGATTGGTAGGAAGTGGAAGGACGTTATGAGTCAGTCAATGATCCCTAAGATCGAACCGCAACCCATGGACATTCATGGAAACCCCATCATGTTGTCCATATATATCACATCCCACTTCCAATATTGTACCTCATGGAGTTGGTTCATGACCATTGGAACTTTGTGCTATGACTTCACTTGATGAAAAGTGAGGCATCTATAAATGAACTCTGCCACTACATTATTCATCCCAAACCGCCAAAACTAACGCTAGAGATCATTGTACATATTCACCACACCCATATATAAGGATAAAGGGGTGTATGGAACTCCCTCTATAACTACTCCTATAACACCACATGTACCCCTGTGTGACCTCTGAATTGAAATATGTGATCTCCACCATTCGAATATCAGTTAGGGGTATTCCCTATGGATATCTGAGTATGTAGGGTCAGAAATTCAGCATCCCCATGTTGTGTCTCAATGGATCGCTGTATGAGTGGATTGGTGACAACCAACGGTTAGAGGAAAGCTTCTACATCTCCATCAACAAAGTATATCTACAACATGACCGTCTACTATGATGGATCACTCCACAAATACAAGCTTGATCTTTCGACGAAAGCATCTAGCACGATGTTCCCCTTCCTAAGATTATATAAAATATCAAATTCATAGTCCTCGAAGAACTCTAGACATCCCCTATATCTGAATATCAGATCTTTCTATGAGAAGATATAATTGAGACTCTTGTATTCAAAGTAAAAAAATAATCCTCACACCCAATAGGTAGGGTCGCTGCATCTTTAATTAAAATATTACTTCTACCATATCAAGATCATGGGTCACGTTGTTCCCCTCATATTGTCTCAACTGGAAGAAACCATAAACATTTAACAATTTCTTCTATATCATGAAACAACCAATCCCTTTCCTTGATTCATCATAGAATACTATGTACTAGGCACCCTCCTCTAGTAATCTCATGATGGGAGAGCATGTCAATATCTAACACAACCATTGAAAAATATCTTGGATCTTCTTAGCCCACACAAAAGGCATCTCCTTATGTTTCAATGCCTTCAAGGGTAATGCTACTATGGAAAAGTCAAACACAAACCTCTTGTAGTATCTAGACAGACCAATGAACTTTCGTAACACTCTTGAGTGGTTCCCAAGCAAGCAAAACCTCAATCTTCATTGGATTCATTGAAACTCAAAACTCTGAAATGATTTATCCTAGTAAATAGACCTCTTGAATCCATAACAAACACTTATAGTGCTTCCTATAAATATGATGGTATCTATTTTTGTCCAAGACCATCTTCAAGTGTATCTCATGCTACTCCTCGGATGCCGAGTATGCTAGGATGTCATTAATGAAGACCACTATGAACTGGTCAATATAAGGCTAGTTGATCCTATTTATGGGTCCAATGAACACTTCTGGGGTTTTCTTCATTCCAAATGACATTTCCATGTACTCATAGTGGCAGTACGGATACATGAACATCATCTTTAGAACATCCTCATCTCATAATCGTAGTAGGTGATAACCGAATCTGAGGTCAATCGTTAAGAACCACCAGCTCATTTCAGTCGATAGAAGAGGTCATCCATCATCGGTAGTGCCCAATTGATCTTCACAGTCACTTGGTTCAGGCATCAAAAGTCCACACACAACCACATGCTCCCATTTTCCATCTTGGTAAACAAAACTAGGGTAGCCTAGGCTGAAACACTAGGTCTCATGAATCCCTTCCTCTGAAGGTCCCTTAACTACACCCTCTTATCACGAAGCTCTGTAGGAGACATCCAATTGGTAGGTGTAGATATTTTTGTTGTCCTGGGGTATAAATCAATGTAGAATTCTACCTCCTTGTGGGAGGTAATCTAGGAACATCGTCAAGAATGATGTATTCGTACCCCTCCCCCATTTCATGAATATGAGCACTCCTATCATTGACTTCATCGAGTTTGAGGATATCTAATTAGTGAGAAATCATCTACACCCTCCTATGATTATGTCCCTCTTAAGTTTCATGCATTTCATTTTTATTATAAATGGATACATAGACCCATAACCAAGGACACACTTCACCCTACTCCTAAAATAGTCAGTCTGAGCATGTAATGTGTATAACCAATCCATATTGAGAATGAAATCATAAGGCCTCAACGCTACAAACAAGATATCCCAAAAAAAACTCACCTCCATGAGTAAGCTCACAATTTCGGTACCAATATATGGTCATCAAATCATCTCCCATTGGAGTCTCTAATTGTAAGGGTTGAGTCAATAGTTCCACAAAAATATGTATGCCACAAATAAGGTTCATGGAGAGAAAGGAATGACTATAACTTATGTCTTTCGAAGAAACTACTAACATGGAAATTACATAGATTGTACCTCTAATCATCCTTGGAGCATTGGGTTAAAAATCCTACATCGCCTACCGATATCTTTTTCCCTATAAACCTACTCCTTGATCCAGGTGTGTACAACCTGGGGGTAGTGGTGGTAATACATAAAACCTTCTCCCATCACATTCTATTCTACATACTCCTCTTCCACGTCTGTTTCTGAGAAAACCACCCAACTATTTCATCATCATCTACCATGGAGGTCCCTCAACCATCTCCAGATCATTTGTTCGTCATGTTAGGAAATCTCTAGAAAAATGTACTCAACTACAACACGAGTAACACAACTTTTCCTTCTTCTTGCTCACTCATCCTTGGGACCCCCACACTGATTTTCTTTTGTCCTACGGTTGTCCCCAAGATTTTATGACCCTCTTGGGTCCCTGTGTATACTTTTGGATACCCACCACCAATAACTCAGCGACCAGGTTCCTGCTGGTAGCTTCCCCTGGTGGTGTCTGCCCCACCAAAAATCTCTCAACTAACAGATTTTTCCCTATTACAACATCATATGTAGGAATGCTACGAGATGTCATGGATTAACATATCTCCCAGTGTAACCCCTGATCAAATTTCCGAGCCCTAAAGAACATGTCTCACACTATATCCATGGAGTTGTGAGAATGATCAGTAATCCTCGCTGAGTACTCATTAGCCTGACTGCCCTGCTGCCAATGCAGGAGCTCCTGGATACACACCGATTGCAACATGGCTAGAAATAGATTCTCCGGGAAGATACACTCAATGTATTACATATAGAGAGTCTCCTCATCAAGTTTTTTGGGTCACTAATCTCTACTATAACCCTACTGAGTCATAAAGAAGACCCGCGGTTAGCACTGTTGTCTAGTCAGAAGATATCCTCACAAGGCGGAAGACACATGGGACAACCTCCAACCCATACTCAGCTACTGTGGGGTCTATCTCACCCAAAAAATAAAAGGTTACTTCCCATGGAACTCATGGAACACACTTAGTCTATGTGCATCCCCAACCGACAATGTCGGTTGTAAATGCTACTCAGTGGGTGGTGGTATCGTAGGTACACCACCCAGTTGTGCTAACTCTAGTATAGGGATATCTCCAGCACATGCCCGTATATGGACACCTCATCTCTAGGTGGATCATACCTATGATCATGTAATGGAATCCTAGATGGATGCTTGCATGGAGTCATACATAAATTAAACAAGATATACCACAGTAAACAGTGTATACCTTGTGAGGTGACTCAAGAAGGACACAAGAACGTAGTCAAATCCAATATGATGCATGTACCAATATTTTTCCCTGTAACCAGTTTTTTCATGTACCAAGTCAAAAATATGGTTTTCAAAGTCCTAGTTTGTGGATACATCAGCCACACTACCAACAGTAGATTCCCTGGCTAGAAATATGAACTCCAAACATTTGACATTATTTCCCCAAGCCAACCTCCCAGACTCCAAGTCTATTTTGTAGATCATAACTCCTATACCACTCTATCACAACCTTTTATAGAGGTTCCATTTCATGACTACCCCAAGACCACCTTCGATAGGCCAGGAGCTGGAAAATAGCATCGAGTAAGAATATCCCACAGTTGGGATGAATTTTTTTGAGTAACTACACACACACACACCCGCATATCCTAGCCCAAAATGATAAAATGTATAAATACCAAGTAAACCATGCATGAATACACTAAGATCCCTTCCACAGAGTATGATAGTAGAAAAATAGAATGTATATAGGGCCATAATACAATCCCACAAAATGAAATAGGCTGAGAAGTGAATTCATATGTCCCAAAAAACTCATTCAAAGAAAAAACTACCTAATGGGTATGAGTATGATAGGTATTTGAAGTTGTAGGATAACACCTCATATTCCTGATCTCTCTAAGAACCACCTGGTCATAGTCTACATAGGACTCCATCAATGCATTGATTTTCTACATAATACACAACACGTTTGAGAAAATACCATGTAGAGGTGAATAAAACAATACTGAGTAGAACCCCCCAAAACCAAAAATGAAAACCACTAAGAAATACACAAGGAATACCACCAAGGAAATATAGAAAGTACAATATGGTCACATAGGTATACGTCTACAACATATATTCAATGAATTTACCATTATGCTAAATCCAATGAGGCACACCATCTCTATGAGACACACAACATTAATTAGATATAGAGTCTCGATAAGACAGAAAGTCTCGGTATGACACAATGTCTCGGTAAGAAACACAGTCTCTAAGTAACACACACATATACTAGGTAAAATATCTTCTAGGTTACACATTTTTATGTCACAAAGCATCTAGGTCATTTCTAGCCATAGGATTCCACTCATAGCACACTCGTTCTGGGAGAACCTACTCCTCGATTCATTACGATGTATTCCAACTTCGATGAAAACTCACCTATAGTATTTAAAAAGGACAATATCATTGCAAGGGTACCAACACAGTAAAAAACAATTCAAACAAACACACTGTTTGAAATATACAAAAATGTTTATAAAAAAGGTCTGACCTTGGTACGATCTATGTTTGACCCGACCAATGTGACCCGAACCGAACAGCCAGCCGACTCATCCCAGTCTGGGTATCCCAACCTAGTTTGGTCGACCCAACCCAGTCTCGTCTGGCCATCCCGTTCCAATATGGTCAGGCCTTTACTGTCTTGGAATGTTGGGCAGATGGAGCAGCCCGGTTCCCTCCAGTTTGTCCCGGGCTGCAAGATAGTTTTCTACGATGCATGAGGTCTTCCCGTACCATGTGCCTCTAGTATTATTAGTGGAAGAACTGACACCGTGAGACCCTCCAAAGAAGAATTGAGTCATGTTCCACCTGTTCTTCATGTACGGAACCCCCCCATTGTGCCCCCGATCATCGATGTGACTTTCTAGGGCAACTCGCTCCCCCTCCCACATTCCGCTTATCATCGGCTGCCCTACCAGCATCCTTGCCCTGCTGTATTGTTGTCTTCTGGAACCAACCCCATGTACCCATTCCACATCGCTTGAACTGGCCAGAACCTCCACCAATGGCTACCTCTATGTGCCGCCACCTTACACTACCATGCACCGATGTCCCATCCAAATCATGCCACACCTTCCATCACTTATCGGATATTCCATCACATGTTTAGATCCTTGATCTTTGATCATTTCTCTATGAATTGGGGGGGGGATGGCTGGTCATTGACATATGGGTTTCATGGTTGGGGAGAAGGTGAAGAAAATAGAAAAACACGAGTTATTGTGGGATGATAATAAAATAACATGAACACAAAATGAATGGATATTGGACCTTTCTCATGTTAGCCTTGATTCATTCTTTTTAGAATGATGAACAAAGAAGGATATCAATCACATAGGTCTATATCTCATTTAAATCCACACAAACATAGCACCCATCCTGGAAGGGATTGAACCACGGATCAACCTATTCATGGGTTGGTCTGCGTTCATTTTAAAATTTAAGAATGGTGAATGAATCCCAGAGAAACAACACCCTACATGATGTTTGGATTGATTGTTGAGAAAGGGTGAATCTGTGTCATCGTAGTTCATCGATCTGTCAATCTTTGATCCAAGTCCCATTCTTCGATCTGTTGCCACCATCAAGGAATATTACTGCTCACTATCACATGTGAATTATAAGGTTATGGTGATAACCCTAGATTTATGAAAATTCATATATAAAGAAAATTATTCACTGAAGTAAAATAAAATATTTTTATTTAATATAATAATACCAATATGTCCAAAAAATAAATTTCACTGCCAACCTGCGCTGGTTGATGTTGGGCCCACCCAAAGGTAAATTCATTATTCTGAATGCTATGGTGCCGTCTTATTTCTTATCCAGATACTCATTTAAATGTTATTTACGATTTAATGAAAAATCGCAAGTGCACTTTATTAAAAACTACACATTTTTGATCGATTTGTTCTGGGCACACCGAGCCTCGGAATAACATGTCGTCTCAGTGCCTGGTCTTGTAATTTTTTCAATTAATTTATAAAATAATGGATAAAATATAAGTCTTTAAATAAAGTGACTATAGATGATTGAACCATGATAAAGGTTCAAATACCATAACATCCAAATAGAATCATACATGAAAAATGCAACAGTTATCCCCCATTAACGATGATTTTAATGAAGAATTAGCAATAAATTGGTGTTGAAATGATATATGTGGATAATATTTGATATTATAAGTTAATAAACATTTATTTTATATACTTATTATAAATCAAAATTTGTTACATAGGTGGTTACATTGCTTACGAATCAAGTGGAATACAATGTAAGATTTATTCATATGAATATTATTTTTTAGGGACATGTATGATGTAATGCACATGTTTATGTTGATTAGGTATATATAATAATCATTTGAAATGTTATGTCATGTTTCATTATTAATTAATGGTATTTAAAGTTACCATTTATATTATTTCATCCAGGGGGATTTTATTTGAATGTAACCATAGTTGTAAGGGTTTATTATCTCAAATTGTCTTCATTAGAATTTATGTTTTTGTTATAAACCTATAAACCTTTATCTAGGGTATCAAATGAACCTTTGATATGTTGTTTCATGAATATAGTTATGTTCATGATATTTAAATATTATTTTTAATTTATTTCATTCATGAGAATTATGAATCAAATGTTTCCAATGTAGTAACATTTTTATGTTACAATCTGATTTTTATTTGGATTTTTTATTTTTAAATATTACAAAGAATAAATTATATAAATAATACCTTCAAATAATTATCTATTTAATTATAATAAATTTATTTATATGTATTAAATTTTATCCTTTCATTTTATTCTATTTGAGCACTCAAGAGGCTCAAAGAATGTTTCTAAAAAAATTGTTTTTTGTCTCTTCGACTGAGAATATTTTTTCTATATATCCATATTTTATTTAAAACCATTTCACAAATGTTTTTCATATTATAAAATGAATTATTATTATCATTTTAACTGTTTTAATGTTTCTATAAAAATTTATTAAAGGAACCTAATTATCATTTTCCAAATAATGTACATCTGAGGTTTTATTAAAAACATGAAAAGAATCTTGGGTTTAACATACACTAGACGAATTGATTTTACCACTACCTAAATTATGTATTTTATGAATTTTATTTTGCAATTTTTTATGGTTATTTTCAACGAAAATTATTTTCAAAATATTTTAGAAATTATTTCTTTTAAATAAGTGACTTCAAAATGAAAATGCTGTTTTTCTAAAGAAATGTTACAGCTATATTTTAATTTTGTGTTTATTTTTTTAAAACAATACTATAATATTTATTATTATTTACTTGTAATATGATGAAATATAATTGACTCCCTTACTTTTCTATTTGATTTTTGATTATGAGTATGAAATTAGCTTGAAATTTGTATTCATTTCCATAGGTTATGATTTTATGTAAGGATAAATGTTTTTAGGATCTTGTGTTATACATATGAATGAATTAGTATCATGTTAAGGGTGGTTCTATTATATACCTCCAATACATTGGCTAAAGATTAACGTTTTATGAGATCAAAGGGTACACACGAGGTTTTCCAAATCCTAATGAAGGTCACACAAGAGGTCATACCAAGGCCACAAGTGGGTATATGAGAGGTTATCCCAATTCCAAAATAGGGTACAATATTGGGTGACTAAAGCCCCATATAGGTAGATAGGTGGGCAGACCAAGACTATCAGGTGATGAATGTATTTTTTTGGTATACATGGTATTATATATATATTATTATGATTATTACACACTTTATGACACTATATTATGACATGATATTTTTCCAATGTTATATTGTAATGGCTCATGCTAAGTGATTCCCTTATGATTCATATCCCATGAAATTCCAACTCATTACTCCATGATACATTTTTGTGGTCCATGAATAGTTGGGTATGGTTTTATAATTTTAATATCAATTTCTAATGCAATTATTCTCATGATATTCACATTTACGACCATTCATTTATTAATTTTTTAGTTATACTTACTTAACATCTTATATAAACATTTATTATGTTTCATTTACCAAGTATATGATGAAAGTTTCTATGTATTATATGTTTAAAAAGGGTTCTAGTTGTGAAGGACTTTGTGGGAGATGATATTGATCTTTTATGTACCAGTTGTTTATGTTTCCATTTTTCCAAAGACACTAAACCATCAAGGATTTCTATTGGATCATTATTATATATATTTAATATTTATCTAATAATATTTAATAAGTATGTATGTAATACGTGGGTCACTTATGTTTGTATCAGAGTATTTTTTAGTTATTTTTTGTAAATTTGAATGTGGTAACTTTAGTGAGAACCGTTAGTATATTTCTTAGTATAAGATAACATTCTAATGTTTTGTTAATGTGTAGATCATGTGATTATCTATAAATACATATCTATATAGATACTATAAGTGAAAATGGTTTTTGAATAGATTATTATAATTTTAATAACTAGAAAAATCGATGGTCAAGTATATCTCTACCATTATTCCAACACACGGTGAATGTTCCCTTACTACACACCTGGTTAAACACTGTCATGGGATATTAATGAGTCAATTAAAAATTTATTTTTGAACTATTATAAAGTATTGTAATATATAATTACCATGTATGACCCATGTTAAAACTAATGTGTCATAAATTAAAAATAAGGAGTCAATATGTTGGTATACTATAAATCATTTTCATGAATATATGATTTTCCTCTATGATTATTGTCAATCCTAATATAATATTTGTTTTCTTTCAATGGATAGAACCAGAATAAACCAAGTTAATTATGAATATGATGAATAGTGAAATGATTTTACTTGTTTTTAGATAAATTTTATGGGAGGTTAAATGAATAATATTATTTCTATTTATATAAAACTTTCTCAAGACATGAATCATGATGAGCATTAAATGAGAATATCAAGGAATAATATACTACCGATCCCTATAAGATGAAATATAGAAATTGTTTTAGTGGGTTCATTATCCACTTATTTCTTTGAAATAGATCAGTACCTTTGAAAATTTAATTTACATTCTATTGTTCATAGAATAAGTAAAGTTTATTTTAGATATTTATCACTCGGAAGATGAAGTAGATCGACGATGGACTCTTCTCATCAATTAAAAGTGATGGAAAAAAAATTGAATGCATGTAGTGGGATTATATTAGGATATTATTTTTAAATATATACCAAACATGTATTCTTTATATGAAGAAGGAGAAGGAATTCCTTAAGATAATTTATATGGATGATAACTCCATTGGTTACTATGAGAGAATGTTTAAAAGACATTCAGGGTATGCTTCTAATATTTTCATTGAATTGAAATGTAATATTGATTGATTCTCTAATGGTTTAATACGATGTCTCCTAAGGATATTATCCATATGATTATACAGTAACTATGAATAAATCATTAAATATGATCTCATGGTAGAGGTAGATATCAAAATCAACCATAATTATCATTGCTTTATAAAAAATAAATATAATCCAATGAATATTTTATTAAAAAATCATAGAGGAAATAGGACGAGTCTTTCATTATTCCCGATGTGTGGAAAGAAGCATGGAGAAAATTTTCATAGGATAACAAGTAAATGATTTATGTATGTAGAGGAAGGTCATTAAGAAATTGAATTCTAACATATTATGGAGGATTTATACAATGAAGATAATAGAGATAAATATCCACATAATTATCCACCCACAATCCAATATTTCAAGTGAAAGGAGAATATGAATTATTATAACCAATTCATGAATCTGAGGGTTAATGATGATAATTGATGTAAGTATCCTCTTAAACCCAAGGTATATGGTGAGTATCAAGTGATTATTATTTTTTATGTGGGGTATAATAATGAAGTGGTGAATGATAAAATTACCAAAATCTCTTGAACTACATATTTATTATTTTATTCTGCTTCAACCCACTCTTCTTTATTTGATGCATTCTATAAGGGTATCAAATTACCACATCAAAGAATAAATGTTGAAATAATAGTAAAAAATTACAATTGAATGATGATATAATCTTAAGTATATTATTCTACTTTGATTGTTTTTATTGGGAATGTTCTCCTAGAAAATCATGTTATTCTCCATCCATTTTATTTTGATGTGATGTTGGTCAGGGATTGAATTTATTTCTAAAAATCCCATAAAAAATTTCATGGAAGGGAAATCACATTTGGTTTTCAAAACCAATTACGATTTTATATTAGTTTGAGGATGAATATGAAATTACAATGTAAATTACATCCATTTCATTGTCCATGATAACTCTTAAAAAAGGAACATATCTCAGATTAATGTGGAGAAAATAAAAATAAATCTTATGAGTATTGCATGGGAGTTTATTTGTGTATTTATGAAATATTTTCCTAGTATTTCTTTGAATCATCAAATTGATTTTTCAGTAGAACCCAAACATAGGGATATATCTTTTTCAAAGACTTCATATAGAATATCCCTAATTGAGTTTCCAAAATTAAAGAAACATCTCCATAAGAATCTTAATAATTGATTCAATAGGCCAATTTCATCACCATGGGGTAATATTATTATTTATGCTAAGAAGAGATATGGATCAATGTGACTCTGTGATGATTATTTTGTACATAAAAAGATCATGATTAATAATAAATATCCTATAATCCATAATGATATTTTTTGATCAAGTAGGAGGAGCACATTAATTTTTCATGATTTATCATCGAACTGGATACAATTAGTAGATGGGAAAGGGGAATAAATACCCCGAAATCATTTTCATTCGAGGCATGGAAACATGGAATTTATAGTGATTCCATTTGGACATACTAATTCACTTGATATCTTCTTGGAATCATTGAATAGATTATTTATATACGACATTGATCAATTTTTGGTAGTATTTTAGTTAATATTCCATTATAATTCAATTTAAATTAATTGAATCAAGATCACATAAGGACTGTACTAAATATGGTAAGGAATGATAATATGTTTGAAAAATTTACTAGTTGTGAATGTTTTCTACATAATGATTCATTTTAGGTCATATAATTAAAAGTGTGGGAATATATGTGGATCTATAAAAGATATATGTTATTGATAATTTCCCCAAACCAACCACTATGTCGAGGTACATAGTATTATTAGATTGAAATGATTTTATAAATATTTTTTATGGTTTTCTCACAACTATATAATTCACTCACCAAGTTAATTCATAAGTTAGTTATGTTCCTTAGGATAGATAATTGTGAAGAAAATTTCAATGAACCAAAGTTATGGTTAGTTTGTATACATGTTGTCACACTGACCTAAAGTGGATATGGGTGTATAATTTATAGTGACACAAAAATAAGGTATTGGAATGATATATATATGTTTTGGTATGGTGAGAGATTATGCCTCATGCCAACTGAAGGGTCATAATATATATTACAAGAATAATTATTAAGTGCTATGTGTGTTAAAATTTACATTAACGTTATGAAGAAATTATCCTTATATAGAAATAAGGGACATGTATATTGGATATAAAATTTTAAAGTATATATTATAGAAGATATAGTTGAATATTCATGAGAAAATATTCTTGGATTTTATTAAATATTATGACTGATCAATTCATTAACACCATGGAAAAGTGAACAAGGTAGATGATACCTTGAGTACAAAGGATTCTTCTAGAGAATCTATGATTAGGATCACAAAATATATAATATTAATTTATTTTAAAAGGATGGACCATGAAATCAAGAATGAAGGGAAAATTATAGTCCATTCAAAATGAGTTTCCACCATTTATCCATGTGAAGAATAAATAGGCACATACGAAGGATGTGGAGTTGCAAAAGAATTTGATAAATTTTCCTAAGTTCATCCTTTATTGTGATGTAAAGATAATTTTTAGGAACTGATTATGTTTCCCTTTAATAAAAAAATTGAAGAAGTAACTATTGGAAGAAAATTATTAATCATCATTCTCTGTTCACGATAAAAGTACAATGATGTATATGGATCTAAAAGAGTTTTTCATTTAGGAAAATATGTAGAGAGATATTGAAGAGTATTTATCATGGTTCTTTGTATTTAATAAGTTTTATCTAAATAGGTAAAATTAAAAGTTTATGTTATAATTATTACTTATACCAGAATGGAAATGGTAAAACATCCCCATGGATTTCATCATCTGACTCACCAAAATGGATAAAGTACATAATACTATTTGGATTGTATTTGATCACAAAATATAGTCAACACACATAATTAATAATAGAAAAATATTTCTATCATTATAATATTTCCTAGATATACATTATGTATGAATTATGTTTATAAAAATTACCATATTCTCTAGTATCTGCCAGAGGTGCGAGGTTTAATTTGATGTTTTGGTGAAGTCTCCACCAAGATTTGAATTCAGAGTTGTGTTTGTGTGTTACCTATCATCCATATATTGATGTAAATTCTATGAAAACCATTAAAACTATAGAAGATACATTCATATATTGTTCTCTATATTTTAAAGGTGGTTAGGATCAACAATATCCCATATTTGAATTCTCTTATGATAATATATTTCACTTGAGTAGTCATATGACTCTTTAAGAAGAAATATATGGAAATAAGAATATAACTCCCACATGATGTGATAATTTTAGAGAAAGAAAGATATTGATAATAGGGATAGTCGAGGAAATGGTTTAGAAGGATAGATCCATTCAGCAACACATCAAGGAAACACAAATTTGATATATTATTTTTGATAACAATTCTAGGTGATATTTAGAATTAATAGTTGGTGATAATTTACTCATGTTAATTTTATTTTGAAATAATGTTATGATATTTAGAAAAATAAAAAGCTATGACCTAGACATATTGGTGATTTTGAGATACATGATTCTGTTTGGATTGTAGCTTATCGGTTTCCACTTCCACTAATCCTATCTCACGTCCACGATGTGTTCCATCTATATATTTTTAAGAAGCAAATAACTTACCCTTCACATGTATAGAACTAAAGGGTTTTGAAAATATATAATGATATTTAATATGAATAAAAACCATTAGAAAACATGGATTATAGGGATGAAGATGAATGTAATAAAACTTCTCAGTTGGTTACAGTTCTTTGCTGGAATCAGGATTTTAAAAAATATACATGTGAACAGTAAGATGTGATGAAATTGAGATATCCTTGTTTTTTAGTATTAGAGTGAAAAAAATTTCATAGAAAAATTCCTTTTATGTGGGTGTATAATTTAACACCAAAATATTTTATATTTATTTTCTTTGAAATAATCTCTTGGTATTCAGTATATTCCATTACATGAAACCCCAAATATAAATAAAAAATGATTTTGTAATACTTTATAAAGTAGACATTAAATTTAAATATTTTAATATTTATAAAAAATTTAGGGAAAAATAAGTATAATGGTTTTAAATAAATCATATTTATTTATTAATAACTATATATATGTAATAAAATTTTAGTAATTTTATTTATGCATAAAAAATATGTTTTCTTCAAAACCGATTTTTCATTCATTTTGTGTACAAAAAAAATAATTGATTTATTCCATTTTAGAATATTTTATTATAGGTAATTAATACCAATTTCTAAATCATCATTTCAATATTATATTCAAGTGATCATTCATGTTTTTCTAAAAGGATTTATTTTTCAGTTAATAGTGAACAATAACGATTTTTGTAAAAACTATGATTTCATTTAAAGTAAAACAACCATTATGTTTTTAATTTTATTTAATGTAAAAAATCCACATTAATTTTAAATAATATAACAAATTGCAATGGAATATTCATTATACTTCATTTTGGTGTAAGTTCATTTTTTGTCTTAATAACAATTTTTTATTAGAAAACCATTTTATGCATGAAATCTGTTTTTATCGTAATGATTGAAATTAGTCCCTATTTATTAATGTTTTCAATAAAATGTATGAATTATAAACTATATAATTTTTTTAACAGTCATTTATGGGTTTTAAGGTAATTTTTGTAAATAAATTTACATTTATTCAAAAATAATTCATTATTCAAAAATGATTTTTCATTATAATTTGGGTGATTATTTTAAATTAAATTCTTCCACTTAATGAAATTGAATCTGATAAAAAATATTAAATATTTTTAATAAAAATTATTAATATAATTTAATAGGGTAAACATAACATTTGGTCTCAATGAATATTAAAAACAGTAACATTTGTTACGTGGGTTATGGTTAAAACAATTTTACCAGGGGCTATTAAACTAAGCGATAAGGGTGAGACTTCCACAAAAACTTGTATAATTTTTAGTATTTGATTATATTTCGACCTTATATTTTTTTTCTTTAAATTAATGGACATTTTGATCCACATTCACAATACATTTACAACACAACATGGAAATAGTTTATGAAATTTCATGGCTGTCATTCCCGTCACATTAAAAAGGACACCTCTTCTCCTCAACTTCTAACAAAATTTAAGCACTCTATATTAAAAAATTCCTAATCCAAACCATTTCTAAATACCTTATTTTATTCATATATCATGTTTTATTATTCTATGACTAATATTTTACAGCTTAAGGAGTAAACCATAGGGGGTCTCTCAAAGAAGAGGTATAAATAATGACTGAGCTATTTCAATTTTATTTCTTCTAGTACATCATCTAAAACTATTTTATAAATCATAAAATCCTGAATTATGTATCATAAATATAATATGATGTTATTATAATTGTTTAAAAACCATTACCAACCTATTATCCATAAAATGGGAAGAAAGTTTTTTTCTCATTCATAGACATGGATTGCTTCCTCCACAAAGAAATATGATTTATTTTACACAAACTTATTTCATTGATGGTTAATATAATGGATTTCTTATTCCAATAATATATTAATAACATAATTTTTAATCTATAATTTTTAAATCAAATATACCTTTTTACCTTCACACCCATTGCAAGATGATAATATCGCTCGTGTGTATGTGTGGACTACCACCTCCATGAAGCAACATGATTTAGTTTTCTTTTAAGTTTAAAAGTTTGTTAATAAGGATATATTAAATAGATATCTATTATATTTGGGATATAATTATTATTATTTATAGGCAAATCAGTATTTTCCATTATTTCAATCCATCCATTGAAAAGTGGAAACATCACTCATGAGTACATATGAACTACTGTCTCCACAAAGTGATGTAAATCATTTTTCATCATGACTTTATTTGAATGATTATAATAGTAAACATAATGATTAAATATAATAGTTATGACAAAATTAAAATTATGAATATGATATAACCATTATCAATTTTAAATAAAAATAAACACAAAATAAAAACATATTTAAAAAAATAGTTATCAACCATAAATAATGATTTTGAAAAAGGGTTATTAATAAACTATGAGTTGATATATTATAAGTGGATCATATATGATATTATAACTGTGTAATTGTTTTTATGTAATTATAATAAATCTAAATTTATTATTCAATATTTTGTGTGGTTATAAACCAAGTCATTTATATGGTAAGGGTTTTCACCTTCATATTGTATCATTAATACATGTATGATGTTATGCACATATTTATGTTTATGAGGTTTATATACTACCACTTTTAAATTTACCATGGATATTTATTAATTAATGGTATTTAAATGACGATTAAAATTATTTCATCCAATGGGATTTTATATGTTAATTTACCAAAGTGGTTAGGTTTCATTGTCACAAACTGTCCACTTTAGGACATATGGGATGTTATACAAATAACTTCATTTATTAGGTTTATATACGTCCCCATTAATGTGTTTTATCATGAATATATTTATATCAATTTTATATGATTTTTTTATTTACCGTGGCTTGTGAATCAAATGTTATGAATGTTAGGAGTGTTTTATTTTATAATCTAATTTTTACCAACACAATTTATGGTTAAATTTTTTGATGATAAAATTATATGAAATTTATATCCTAAATATTATTTATTTTCATAAAATATGGTAAATTATAGATACTTATTTGTTTCAATAATTTTACTCACTTTATTTACCCAAGAGACTAAAATAAATTTTTTAGGAAAATCATCTTTATTTCTCTCTTGGGGAAGGAATATATTTTCTCATATATATATTTTATTCAAAAACATTTCAAGAATATTTTTACTATTATATAATGATTTATTAAAGTAATTGTTTCCCATTATTTAATAACTCTATTATCATATAATATTGACCTTATTTGTAATTTCAAAATGAGGTATTGCTGACTTTTTCCTAAAAATGTGAAGGGAATATTTGTTTTAAAAAACACCGGATGAACATATTTTCCCTCTATCTTAACCATTATTTTAATTAATGTTTACTATATATGTTTATATAGTTATTTTAAAACAACATTTTTAGTTAATATTATTGAAAATATTATATTTTAAAATAGTAATTTCAATTTGAAAATGATATTTTATGATGAGTTGTTTCATTGATAGTTTAATGACATTTTCTTTTATAATAAATCACTTTGATGTTTCTTATGATTAACTAGGGATATTATCCAATATTGCTCTATTATTTATTTGGATAGATTATTATTATGTGAAAAAATGTTTGATGAATCATATTTTCTGTTACATTAGTCATGATTTGATGTAATGATAAATTCTTTCATGGAGTTATGACATACATATGAAGGGAAATGGACCATGTGATGGGTCTGTACATGAGAGGTTATCCCAAGTCCAAGAGAGGGTGCATGGGAGTTTATCCCAAGCCCAAAATAGGGTACACATGAGGTTATACAAATCTAAAAAGAGGGTACATGAGAGGTCATACGTTGTCTGAATCGAGAACATGGGTTGTTATCCCAATCCTAGCATGAGATGAATCACTTCATGGGTTTTATTAGGATAATATTTCTTTGATTTTGATTATACCAATTTCTCATGCTATATTTAAGGTTAAATACATATAATCATGGTTCATGATCACTTATATATTATTATTAATGACTTATTAATTTATAAATATTTATTTCAAGATACTAATTTATGAAAAATGAGTTTTTTTTTATTATTTTGAAATTTTAATCTCATGTCTTCATACCCTTATGTTCATGATATTGTTATATACAAAGATTGACCGATATCATCCTTGTTTACTGTTAATGTGAATATAAGATCACCAATTATTATGTTTCATTTTCCTAAGTATATTAATAATGGATATATGTATGATATGTATAATAGGGGTTCTAGATGTGAAGGACTAAGAGAGATAAAATGTATATCTTTTATGTTATAGATGTTTATATATCCATGTTTTCAAAGACCCTAAACATTTACCATTCTATCATTGATCCTAATGATATACATTGAATATTCATATAATAATATGTTAATTTATTTATTTAATGTTTGGGTTTCTATAAAATCTATTATTAGTACCATCCTTGAAATTATTTTGGTAAAATAAAAATGGAAGTCAATCATTCCCCAAAGGTGGTATTCCACACATATGCATAGATAATATTGTAATTTTACATAGAATGGGATAAATTTAAAATATTTTTATCTTTTTAGAAAATAAAATATATTATAAATATCATAATTATGTATTACTTTCTATATTATGATAATCCTTTTAACCCTGTGAAGGATAATATAACTATTTGCATCATTGTGGTGGTAGTTTTTGAAACCCACGAGTAGCTATTTCATTTTCATAATTGATAATGGAATAGAGGTAAATTATTGTACAATAATTATTATAAAATAATTTTAGACTAATGGTGAAAAAATTTATCATTTAATTATGGTGTAATGGAATTATAGGTAGAAGAAGGGAACATAAATAAATAGAAAAATAAAGGACTAGTTATAAATTTACACCCCACTTATTGAATTATCTCATGTGTGAAGAAATTATGAATTTGAGGGATATAATTTTGAAACTATAAGAACACCTAGAAGATGTATATGAATGTTTAGATGTGAATTGGTTATTTTTTGGGATAAACTAATGGGGTAGTTGTGTAAGGGAAAGTGAGTAGAGGAGTTCCCTTTTTATAAGTTAAAAGGGATGATTGTTTTATAAATACCAAAATGATTTACATAATGGGTAGTCACTAACTAGAATGGGGGCTCCAAAATAGATAAATAATAGATAATATATTGGTTAATGTCAATATAAACTCCAAAAAAATAATTAAAAACATGTTCTAGAACTTTTTTTTCTTAACTATTGGGTTACACATTTTTACCATTTAAGCACTTATCGAAGTAACAAGTTTTTACCTAAGTAACATAGTATATATGGATAAAAATAATGCGGGCCTTTTTATAAAATTAAAATAAATTGATCATAAATTTTAAATAATTTTCATTTTATTAAATTTGTTAATGAGATATAATTGTTTTTAAAACAAACTGTATAATCTATTAAAATTAATTTTTAAAAAATTAATACCTCTAACACCCCAATGATTTAAATTTTTTTAATAAATAATTAAATACAGAAAACAATGAGTCTCTATGAAACAAAAGTTTTTATTATAATTATTTAAAAAATATAGTTATAACATAGACGTTAAACATGGTAATATGAATAATAATATCTAATACTAAATTTTATTTATAACAGTTTCACATAATTGTAAAATATTTTTAATTATATATATATTTATATTGTAAAATAAACATCTATTTTTTCAATTTGGAATGTCAAAATCAATTTATGGATATGTTTTTGTTTTTTATGATTTTTCATGTTTTTTATGAATAAAGAAAAATATTGAATTGTTTTTAGAAACTGTGTTTTTATGTTTAAATAATTATTATATTTTGAAATGATTATTAATGAAAAAATATATCAATTATACATATAATATTTCAATTTAGATAATTGGAATCATATTTTGTATTAAAATTAGATATAAAAACTTATTGAACATTTGAACATTCTTTTTACTTGTTTTCTTTCCACACTTTCAGGATTAATATTAAACATATTTTTTTCCATTCTTGTGAATTCAATTTTTAAATATGAAAAAACTAATTTGCAATCAATAAGATATTTATAATCTTATAGTATCAACTTAATTTTTTGGTGAATAGAAACTTGACCATTTGCAATAGTAATGTGCCCTTTTGAATACTAATATTACCCTTATCAATAATAAATTGGCCAAATAAATAGTAAACTCACTAATGAATATAAAAATAAAATACAAGCATCACATAAATGAAGGTATGATATAATTATTTCATAATATAAGTAAGAGAATATTTTTTTAGAATTATTAATTACATTATGTTATTTTTTTTTAATAAATATTCAACTAAAAATTTTTATTTAATAAATTGATTTGAAAGATAATTAATTTTTATAAAATGTATCCATAAATCAATATTTTGTTTTCATATGAATTCAGGATAATGTAATGAGACGTTATTTAATTTTTAGGGTATTATAAAATCAGTTATAATTTAAAAAAATTATTTTTTGAGTAAATGGTGATTTAAATTAGAAATCAAATTTCTCATATTTTGAAAATTATTTTCATAAAATTAATTTCATTTTTTAATTTTAAATTTGAAAAAAGGTTTGGGGAGAATTATTGATATTTTTCTAAAATACATCATTTTGTGGTGAATAGTAAAACATGATAATTTAAGATAATTGCTAAATACACGAATTACAGAGTCATGGATGAGGTTTGGATGATGTAAGAACCATTGGTACAAAATCAAAAGAACAAATTATTGTATTTTTTTCAAATTAATCAACAATATTTCATGGTGTGAGGAAAATAATAAAATAATGAATAAAATAATGAGAAATCACCCCTCTCATCCAATATAAAACAAACTCTCGCCACTATTCTCCCCACACATCTAAGCCTTGAAGATTTTAAAATATATGCCTAAAACCACGTCTATAGTCTTTCCCCCACTTCAAGGAGCATTTGTTCATTCCAAAAGGCCAAAACCATTTTCCCAAAGTAGGGTCTCAAGGAAGATAATTCAAGAGCTAAATCCTCTTCCTTTTTCTTATAATTTTATTTCAATTAATTTATCATTTCTTATTCTCTCATTACTTCCTCTATCTAAATGATAAAAAACCCATTTTCATCTATATATAAGAATTATATAATTTTAATGGGATATAAATCATCTATCTTCAACCTCAATCTCTTTTATTTTTTAAATAAATCATCATCTCGGAGGTGCCAATTAACAACCTTCATGGTTGATGAACATTCATCCGTCAATTTCTTCCTCAAGAATGGTCCTTATACAATTTTAATGGTTATTATAGACTATAATATGGGTATTTTAACATATTTATGTTCTGGAACCATAATATATACAAAATAATATTGCATACGACAAAACAAGATCTTGATGATCAAAAAACACCAAAATAATCTAAATTATTATCATTATGGTTTTATCTAATAACTCATATTTATACCATATAAAAACATGAATAATATAACCATTTAATATTATTTATTTTCATTAGTATCATAGAATATCAATTTTGGCGAATAATACCCATTTTACATGAATTTAATTACTTATAAACAAGCAAACCGATCATGAAAACCAAGAAAAATGAATGCTCTGAAATGAAGAAATTATACTCTATAACTCATAAATAAGTACATAAATGAACTTAATAAAATAAAAATAAATCTAATACATGTAGAAATACTTTTAAATTAATTAAATAACGGATATAATTTGATTACCTAGGACGTTAAGGTCTAGTGTTGAACTCATTCAGACATAATGTAAGGGTTTTCTCATCCCACTTCATTTTTTGTCAGATATTTATTATTTAGTAGTATTTATTATATATGAATTATTAATACTACCAATTTATGTATCATATCATGAATCTATTTATTTTCAAGGTATTCAATATATCATTTTATCATTATTAATTTTTGGTCATAAGATTTTATTGATTACAAGATGGCAGTGGATTCTGCATGAACCCCCATTTTCCATCGGGTATCTCTTTCTCTACCCTTAATCAACTAAATTGATTTTATAATTTTCAAGAACCAACATGGTTTGACCATGAACCAATCACCCATACTAGCTGGTGCCATGAAACGAATGGCATTCCCGATCCCCATGGGTAAGAAACTAGTGTCAGGCATCAAAACACACAAGTGGGAACGATTTCAGCCTAGAAGTAATATCAGCATAAAAAACCAATAGCTGAAAAAGAATATATAAACTCTAAATGAATCAAAAATAAATAAATAAAATGATTCAGTTACAAAATAAAACTAAGAGGACTAAAACTAAAAAAAATGAGAAAAAAACTGAAACTGGACCATTCTATCGCAATCTCTATATGACCACTTGGTCACCTCCAACCAGATGACCAACTATACTACAACAATGAGAAACTAAACTAGGAGAAACTAAAAAAATATAACATGAAACAAAAAATAAAAATTAGCTATGATAACCTAAATGCTCAGTAGGAATTCCAGAGACAACCCATGGAATTACATGTTGTTTCATATCCTAAAAAGATTCCATTAATACTAGTTTGAAATATATTTTTTTTAAAAATAATTTTTTCACATTTTATAAAAAATACAAAGAATTTACATCATAAAAACCTACACATTCCATATTTAATTTTCAAAATAGATTTTTATATTGATACTAAAAACTAAACCAAATACATAATTAGATTAATAAAGGGTGGTGCTGAAAATAAATAAATAAATAAGTAAGTAAAAGTGCATGATGAAACTAAAGGAAACCAAAAGTAAACAAGTAGATCAAAATGTAATCATGGTTGATCCTAATCATCCATAGAATACCCATAGGCATACTCAGTTTAGAATAACCTATCAGTGTATGTTGAATCCCCTAAGTCAATAACCACTGGCCTCCCTAAACTGACTAATCCAGTGGCACATCCCACCAGGCCTATCTCTGATCTAGGGGCACCAACCCATATAATCAGGGGTTGTCAGCAACTATCACTCGATCCATTAAATCTTTCTCATGAACCCATGGTAATAGTAATATATTTCAGTGGGAGGCCCACACATGCGTGACATACCTTAGCTACTTCCACCGCACTTGCCTACCCCAAGCACATAGATCACCTTTACGATAAACCATAAAGGTAAATCCAATATAGGGGTTCCCACTATATATATATATATATATATATATATCAAATCATATATGGTGCCAACCGAGCCATCACATCACATTGATTTTAATGCATACGTCAAAACATTGAAATATTCCGACTGGGAGTTAACATTTTCCAAACCATGTCATATCCAAAAATCAACCTGAAAAAGAATTTCTAAGAAGAAAATGAGAAAATAGCCATTAATTAATTATACCAAAATGTTTTTTGAAATATATTTACAAACACTTTCCAAATCCAGCATTATATGAAAGCAGTATGAAAATAGACAATGCACATAAAGATACCAAATGGGCATCCATGTCATTTAAAAACCAATCGTTATTCATTAAATATGAAACGAGAGATCACTTTGGAATTCAAACATGAAAAAACCTTAAGAATCAACCCAAAGGAACCTACACACCATTTGATAAACCAAGGTATAATGTAACAATCACATTAAGAGTTCATCATCATTTGATGGAACACCCATGTGTGCAATTAGTGCACCCATGGGTGTGCCACCATCCAATGATACCCCCTAAATGTCCATGAAACACCTTGAAACATTTTCATTTCCAAACAATCAACTTACTTCATAACAATATCAAAACCCAATTTTAAAATGTTTATAATTGTCAAAAAAAATATTTAAATGTCAGGGGATCCTCTTTAAAACAACTTAACAAACACACAACCAAAATCACCTTGTTCCAAATTAAATTATGAAATTACCACACCACCAATTTACCAAAAAATTTCAAATGTATAATACTAAAAAAATCACATAGTTCTTCCATTTAATGCTAAAAAGGAATTTAATCATATTTTTTAAAGGCACCAACACATAAACCTAAATAAAGAATTTTTATAAAAACTAATTTTTATAAAGTTAACCAACCCCAAGACACTATGATTGGCTTAAAAAATAAACCATAGTGGTGAAGAACCTGTTTATGAATTTATTTAAAATACTCAAGTGTCATTTGGTGTGAAAACACATTTTCATAAATAGTGAATTACCTCAAAACCTATTTTCAATATTTTCATCTACCATAAAAACACCACATTAAGCTATAAATGTGTCATACCAAGGTGAGAATCATATATTAAAAAATATTGAAATGCTCAAGAATAAATTATATTTCATCAGAAAAGAAAAAAAATTGAATCCCCTACCTTGGAGGTGTGAATACATGATGAAACTCTCGACAGAGGGAGAATACACCCTGAATACCAATCTGCACACCCTAAACATAAATTAAAATAAAAAATAGACAAACCCTAAACCCTAGTGTTTAGAAATAGGAAAAAACCCTAACGAAATACTGGGGAATATCAAAAGAGGGTGTTCTCACACTATAGAGGATGTCTACTAGAGGAGGGCCACATGTCGGGGAGGTCATACATAGGAGGGTTATGCGTGGGGGAGGTCGGATGGAGGAGGGATGTGCACCTGGGAGGTCAGCTGGAGGAGGGATACACTATGGGAAGGTCAGCTGGAGGAGGGATGCCATCCTAGGAGGTTGGACATATGATGAGGATTTGTTGGGAAGGGAGGCTGCCAGACATAGGTCGCACTGAAGGAGGGGTGTGCTGGGGGTGGCTCATGCCGGAGGGGTAGAGGGGAGGGGGGAAACAACGTGGAAGTAAAGGGGAAAGAAGAAAAGTCCTTTAGTGTTTCAAAAATAAAAAATGATTAAGTATAATAATTATTATTATTATAATAACAACAACAACAATATAACACAAAAATAATAACAAAAGCAATGATTATAATAATAATAATTATAAAAACAATACTAAAAATAATAATAATGACATTCATATTAAAAATAATAATATTTATAATAATGTTCATAACATTTTTCAACAATAATATTTTTATTAATATTAGTAATAAAATAATAATAATAATAATATTACTATTACTGTTATTATCTTTATAAAAGAAAAAATATATTTTATTTCTATTTCATTTTACAGTTTTCATTAAATTTTTTTTATCTCTAATTCTGAGTAACCAAATGGTAACCCCGAACATTTCAAGAAATTATGAGTGAATAATACGGTAGCATTGGTCCATTCTATAGGTAGCCGCATAGGTACTGGGGATGACCACATAGTTTATGCTAACCATGCAGTGCCCGTGCATCGGCCTAAAACTCACCAAAAATTTCAAACATTAAAAATTGAAACTGGATCTCAAACCCAAGACTAGACCAAAAATCCTGATACATGGAATAGAATAAATTTAAAATAGTATATGAGGTTGGGATGTGATAATTCATTCCACCACATACACTTTCTACTCCCATAATGTCACAATGACAAAGGATAACCAAAACTCAAGTCCATGCCTGATCAAAATTGAGAGATTTTAAGAACCTCATGTAACAATTCACTCCACAGGTCACACCCGGACTATCACGAATAAACCATGATATAAAATGAGAGAAGAACACAAAAGGGTTCTCCCCACTATATAAACATTACTATGAGAGAAATTAAAACCCTAACACACCACCCAAGGGATGTGCCCAACACTAGAACTCCCAACTTATCCATATGAATTTCCATAACACGAGTGAAACAACTCTTGCCCAAGAACTAGAATCTTTCAACACAAGCCAAAAAAACCCAAAGATAGAGGAAATCAGGAAAATATACTTTAAAAAAATGATTAAATCAAACATTATCCATCAATTCCACAAAACATAAATATCTCAAAATGAGAACAACTAAAAAAACCCAAACTAGCCCACACAAGGGTTAAACACTAAAAACGGATGATTCAAAATGGAGAAATTTAAACAGGTAAAACTGGTTGGACTTCAATGGAACAAGTTACGTGAAACGTTTTCAATAATTTATGACCATAAAAACATAATAAAATAGTAGGAAACCTTTAAACATTTCCATTCCAACACAGAAAAAACTCGGTCAAGGTTTCAACACCCTTATCGACTTCTTACTACATGTGAGCTTCACTTCGAGACCTATGTATGGAGATCTAATGAGTGACGAATATCCTACCTCACAGTTTGGAACTAGGATCCCTTGGAGGTAATTTATTATTCAGGTGATGATTTTTGAAAAGCTTCTCCATATGAATGAGAAAGCCTCAACAAGGGAACATGTTCGGAGGGATGTGACATTAAGACCTTGAGTGATCGAACTAGTCACAATGGTGGCACACATGAGGATGATCTAATGAACTTAAAACCAAAACCATTTAAGGAAGCTCCATAAAATCATGTTACTTCGGAATACACTTCTTTCCAGATGAGAAAACATCATGAGTAGCAATAGATGCGAGAATACCAACCACCTGTGCTCCAAAGACCAACTATTCTTAGAACGCCTAATCTACCAGCTTCTCAAAATTATGTTCCAAGGATGATATGACATTTTACATGATTGGATTATGATTTACCCCAATGAATTGAAAAATATTTATGAAATTCTATAACCAGCCTTCATAGAAAAGGAAATCATTTCCTTATGGAGTTCAATGTAGGCTTCCACTGACTATTGGATTTGTTGAAAAACCAAGAGCTCTTCCCTTTTCTTTGTCTTTTCCTCTTCTGGTATGAACCATCAGTTGAATAAAGACCTAAAACCATCCCACACCATCCCATATTTCAATGATGGTGGGATATAAAAATAAAATTAATTCAAATATGTACCATCGAATAGAACCAACACAACCTGAACTCTGACAGCTTTGTGAGTTCCCAAGGCCCTGATGACACGACCGACTTCTTCAAGTCAATATGATGCCTCTAAAAGACCCCAATTACTGCAAAGGATATGTAACATTTGAGATAAATTAGAACATGGATTTAACACCTTAAATATTTGACAACCTTTTTGGAAGGAATCTTTTGAATAACAGAAGAAATATATCACCAAATCTAACATCAATCCGAATCATAAATCTGAATAATATATCAAAGAAAAAACAAACTGATAAGATAAACACATAAAATAATAACAAGAAATTCCCTTTTTAAAATTCCCTTTCAATTTTAAAATTCCAAACTGCCTTATTTCAATGAAAATTCCCAAATACCAAAACCAAATTTTTAAACTAAATTCAATTTCCAAAATCATTTCCACTTTATAAATAACTTTAGAAAAACAATTTCAAGTATTTGATCTCGAAAACACACCCACAGAATCCCATAAACCATTTTTCATTTGTTCATTCGTTAAAATTCCTACATACCAACACACATACTCCATACACATACCCACCTAGGGGAAAACATTAATAAAGAAAACCATAGGTCGCACCCAACCATATAATTAGAAATACCATGCAAGAAATACTTTTTTAAACCAAAACACATTCAATTTAAAAATACGCTTTACCAATTGATAGCAATTAGGTAGAATAATTGCCATTTCAAAACCATTTTCATTGTCAAAAGTGCACTTACAAAAATCAATACTAAGACAAAGCACGAGATACACCAAACAATCAAGACTAGCGTTTGTGCCTAACTCATTGACTTGGTAGTGGGTTGTGTCCCACGTAGGTTATAATTCAAAGAGGGACATGATCCATTCACTTGGACTCCACAAGAGTAACTACTCCATAGTGGATCATAATTTTACACAGAATCACCTCTATTGTTATCCATCAATCCAAAAAAGGTATATAAGACTCACATATCAGTCTACCCCTAGAAAATCGATGTTTGGAACAATAAAGGGTTTGGGTGGCCTTCCCGTAACTACCTCCTAAGTCATGGTATTCCTAATATCCATCTACTAGATACCCCAAATTCCATGGTCCCCCTTTGATACCATTTGGTCATGAACCAACCTTGGTCGACCCTGACCGTTCACCTAAGCCATCTCACGACATGGCCTGAAGTGAATTCCATATCCCTACCGATGAGAAACTAGTGTCGAGAAACAAAAAATACAAGTGGAAAAATTTTAATCCCAAAATAATTAATCATGATCAAAAAATAAAAACTAAACAAGATGATATTACCTACAACTGTATCATAAATAAATAAACAAAATGTCTTAGTTACAATATAAAACTATGCAGGATGAAACTAAAAAAAATTGAGAATAAAAAACCAAATTTCACATTACTACCACAATCTCAATGTGACCACATGGTCACCTCCAACCACATGACCAACTATGCTCCAACAATAAAAAAAGAAACCTGGATAACCTGAAGAAAAAATAACGTTCAACTGCAATGATAAATAAGGCATGAGCACCACAATGACCAGTAGGTATTTCAGAGAAAAACCACAAAATTCCCAGAATTTTTTTTCTAAAAAACATTACATTAAAACTAGTTTGAAATATATTTGCAAAAAAAAGTTTTCATAATTTATTAAACAAAAATATCTTTCCCGTTATTAAATCCAACACACTCCATGTTTCATTTTCAAAAATTGATATATCATTTGGTACAAAAAACTAAACCAAATACCTAATTAGATTAATACTCAACTTTACTAAAAATAAATAAATAAAAAATTAAATAAATAGTTAATTCTAAAAATAGAGGCAACATAACATAAACAAGAAGATATAAAAGTAACCATGAGTGATCATAAGCAACCCTCGAAGACCCCTAGATGAAATCAGTTTAGAACCAACTCCTGGCATATGGTGGAGCCGCGTAGTCAATAACCACTCGTCTCCCTAAACAGATCTATCTGTTGGCATATCCCAGTTTTCCTATCCACGATTCAGGGAGTTTCAACCCATCTAATCGTGGTTGGTTAGCAACTATCACTCAATCCCCTAAAACATGCCCAATAAAACATTATAATAGTAAACTATGTTATTAGTGGGCCTACACATTCATTACTCACATTACATGACACCACCACACTTTCCTAGCCCATGAATGGACATCGCTTATAAGATAACCCCTAAAAGGGAAATCCTATATAGGGGTTCTCACTGTATACAAATACATTCAGAAAAACAGAAATAAATAAATAAATAAATATACAATATAAAATCATCAAATGTGCTAATTGGGCTATCACATCAAATTCCTTTTAAGTCATACCTCAAAGTATTCAAAGATTCTAATAGGGGTTTGAAAATTTTCAAAACTCATCATTTCCGAAAATAAACCAAATACATCATTTCTAAGTGCACAATGCCAAACAAGCCTTTATATTACCTGGACAAAATATTTTACAAAAAATAATTCCAAAATCGTTCCAAATCTAAACTTATTTAAAACAATGATAAAAATAACCAATTCATCTAAAATATTACAAACGCGCTTCCCTATCATTTAAAAACCAATAATTCTTTATGAAACACAAAATGGGCCATCACATTGGCTTTCACACTTGAAACCACTTTTATAATCCACCGAATGGAACCCAGACATGAATTATGAAACCAAGGTACAAAGTAACCATCACATCAATATGTCAACTTCATTTGAGTGAACAACCATGTGTGCACATTGTTCACTCATGGGTTTTACACCATCCAATGAGACCCCCTAAATTTTCATGAAACACCAAAAATAATTTTTATTTCCAATACATCACTTTCCTTCAAAAAAATATCAAACACAATTTCAAAAAGTTTTGCAGTGGGGAAATTTAATATTTAAAATTTAATAGAACCTTTTAAAAAAAACTTACCAGGCATACAAATAAATCACTATGTTCTACAGGAAATGATCAAATTACCACTCAACTAGTTTAATAAATAATTTCAAATTGAAAATACTACACAAATCACCCAATTCAA
The DNA here is from genome assembly GCA_963277665.1 of Viscum album. NCBI lineage: Eukaryota > Viridiplantae > Streptophyta > Magnoliopsida > Santalales > Viscaceae > Viscum > Viscum album. The sequence continues at coordinate 322,706,838 of OY728153.1, read as the reverse complement.
TCTTTTATTGATAAATTTACATTTAATCAAATGATTTAAATGATCCAATACACATAAAAAATTGAATAATGACTCTATAAAATAATGTTTACAATTTTGATCAAAACCAAAACACTATGATAGAAAACAAATCCGCATAATGGATGGGAAATATTTATCAATTTATTTAAAATAGTCAAGTATCATATGGTGTGTAAACACAAAGGCATAAATATGGAATTGAATCAGAACCTATTTTTACCAATTTAAACAACCATAAAAGACCAAAATAATCAAAAAAATCATACCATGGTGTATATCATATATAATAAATTATTAAAATGCTCAAGCATTAGTTACGTTAAATCAGTAAATGAAAATATGAAATTACCTACCATGGTGGGGTTCTAATGTGATGAATCTCTAGAAGGAGGGAGAATACAACATGATGAACAATCCACACACCCTTGAGTTTGACTAGAGTAGGAGGGTGCACCGAGAAGGGAGTTCGCCGGATGGAGGTCATGCCAAAGGAGGGGTGCATTGAGGGTGGGTCATGCAGGAGGGGTAAGGGGATGAGGGTTGTGCCATGGTAGGAAAGGGAAAGGGGGGAAATACCTTTAGGGTTTCAAAAATAAAATAATACTAATAATAATAATACTGATATAATAACCATAATAATAATAATAGTAGAAATAATTATATTTATAATAATAATAACATTTACAATAACAGTAATAAATTTTAATAACAAAAATATTTTTAATAATATTAATAGTAAAAATAATAATAATAATAATAATTACTATTATTATTATAATATTATTATTTTCATTATAAAAAATTTTTCATTTTGTTTTATTTTTATTTCATTTTACTTCTTTCCATAAATTTATTTATTTCCAATGTCGGGTAACTGCACGATCACCCCAAACGGTTCAAGAAAACGTGCCCGAACAGTGAAACAACTTTTGTCCATTCTGATGGCAGCTTCATTGGTAATGTGGTAGACCAAATTTTTTCTGCTAACCATGTGCTACTCGGACATCATAATAAAACTCTCCCACAATTCCAGAAATAAAACTATTTAATTGGGTCTTAAAAACAATCCTCATCCAAAATACCCGAGACCTATAAAAGAATAACAATAAAAGATTATCCAATGTTATGGTGGGAAATTATTTTTCTATATATCTTAAAAATTCTATGTATATGTTCCAAAATAAGATATCCAGATCATATCATCCTTCTTTTATGTAGATATTGATGTTCTAAAATTGTTCCCCACTTAATTCATTATTATAATCAATCCCGATTCTATGGAATATCTAAAATTATTACCAATTTTAAGGGCACAATATAATCAATTTTAAGACATCACTATTTCTCTAAAACTACACATTTTACCATGAAGAATATCTTTATCCATTTATAATTTAAGGAAAACATATATTTCTTTCCACTATTAAATCTTTTTAATATTTTTCTTTAAAAAACTCTAAAATGTTTTAAATGTATTCTTTTCAAAAACCTCTTTTTACAAGATATCATTTTATTCAGAAACCATTTATGCATCACATATAATTTCAACGTCATTAATATTTATTTTATGGGATACACATGATTAAAATATTATTTTTTTTGAGAAATAAAAATGAATTTTGAAAAGAACTCTTCTTCCCAAAGTAGAAATGGTTTTTCTCATCTAACATTTACTTCTTTGAGATAAATAATTTTTCACCACTTATTCCTTATGTGTGTGGTATATGTACAAACCTTTATATATCATATCAAGAGAATCTATATTCTCATGATATTCTATGGAAATGTGATTTGAATATTTCAATGTCGTATGAGACACATTTGTAATTTTTAAAGATTAATCTTCTTGTGAATTGTTCATTGGTATCTCATTCTATGATTCTTTACTTTATTGATGGGCGGGACATTATATGGCTCCTCGATTCATCGGTATGTCTCATGAGACAAAACAGAATTGGGTATTGATCTAGGACATACCCTAATACATTCTGAAGTCCTTACTGAGGCTTTGACAATATATCATATGTGTCTGACATTATACCTTACCTCATTATGAAACTAGTAATTGATAGTCCATGTTAATATTAGACTAGTAGAATATTCTTGTTTTTGTTATGGAATCTTTTATTCAGCTTATCATCCAACCATTTTAGGACATGATTATTTTATAAAGGAAGGTTTACTTTTATATATTCACCATGCAGTATTATTTATGATCATTTTGTACTATTTACCCTTAATGATATCTTGTGCTCACTCCTTTATTATTTTTAATTTCCAAAATTTATGATGAATAAAACATTGAATAAGGTTTTTGTGTGCAGTTTATTTCATTTGATTATGGATCGTGTTTACTTTCTTTTCCCAATAATTTATGTGTATAATTAATGTAATATGGCCTTTCATGACTACTAAACCAATCAGTCATTAAAGATTTGATTCCTTGTAATCATGTCATTGTAACAAAATAATACACAATATTTGGGATTCTAGGGCCGGGGTGTTATAGTTGGTGTCATAGGTACTTTAGAAAAACTCTTGTATACAAGATATATTAAACATTGGTTAAGGAACATAAACCAAAAATATACATTGATAATAAGAATAAAAGAACATCCATGAATTTTGGTAAAGTAGAGAGTATGTGGATGTTTTTAGAAATTACATCCCTTGTAACAACCTAGGTATTTATAGGAAAATAAATTTTCAAATCTATTAATATTTATGAATATGATATTAATTTTACGTTAAATAAGATAATTTGTATGATAGTGTACCCAACACATAATATTGGGTTTCTCCAAAATCTTGTTTTGCACGCACAACATTGAGTTATTCTGAAAAATAAAATAATAACATTAATATTATTTTATATAGTGGTTAACACCTTGTTTTTTTTGTGAGAATAAATAGAACTAAATAAAAAATTATTATACATGTTTTTAAATTTATTTTCATTTATCCAATAAGTTTTAGAGACTTAAAATGATAATGAATTCAATTTTAAGCATAAAATACTCTAATGTTTTTAAAAGGTAGTTTTACTGCCTTTTGAAAGTGAACCCTTTATAAATCTATTTTTCCTCAATTTTCCAAGTTTTATTTAAAAATAATCTTATATAGATACGGTACAGAAAAATTAACCTTGGTTTATTTTTTGGTAATTTTCTGATTATGTTCATTTTTTTGATTAATAGTGAACAACACTGCATTTTAATACAGAAATTTATTTTCATAAAATTTATTTATAGAGTTAGATTAACATTTTAATTTTTATTAGAGTTTTATTGGATTATGTTTTTAGAAGATAATCTGATTTGGTTCATTTGAATTAATTTCACTTTTAAATTGGACATAAACACGTGTCAATCATTATATAGTGTTTTATTTTATAAAAACAGCTTTTTTATTTTGATAAATAAATTGATTTTAAATTAATTTTGGAAAATTAATTGTTATGAATTTGGAAAAATTAATTCCATATTTTTAATCATATGGTCCAAATTGTGTAAATAATTAACTGTTATTTTTGAACATTATGAATAGTAACACCAGTAATTATGTTTATTTACCATTGTTAAAATACAAATCTAGTATATACGGGTAAAACAGAATATTATAATACTATAAATCTATCCTAACACATGCAATAATACTATTTTATTAGATATTTACAACCATGGTCAACCTTGGGATGGTTTTAGGACCCCATGGAGCCACCTGGGTGTGATAATGACATGTTATAAGAATTAATTTAATGCAATGAGAAATATAATATAAACATGTTTATTTTACTAAATATTTTTAATATATGGTAATATAAATTATATATTTGACTATAAATATTCATTATAAACTAAAAATATTTCAAACCACACGGTACTTTATTTATAATTTTTCAATATTAAATAATTTTATTTATTTCTGACACAATGATGATGCAGTGATAACCTTATTAACAAAAGATTAAAATAAATGATATTATAAAATTTAAAATAAAAGTAATTTTTATATTTTTATAACATAAAATAATTTTAATGGATGATTAAGAAATATTATATTTAAGTGCATTCATTCCTATTTAAAAAATCAAGTTGTTATGAATTTAACAAAAATTGGTTAAAAAATAATGCCAAAATTGATATTAATGTTTTTTTAAAATAAATATTATTTTATGAAATGATATAATATTTATAAAATTATAATATTCAGAAATATAAATTATATAAATTAAAATTTTTTATTAAATATTACTTTATGGTTATCTTGTAATTTTGGAGTATCTATAGTAACCATATATTATTAAAATACAAGAAGACAAGGTAAGCATTAATATTTTTAACTAAGGGTAAATACTAAAAGATAAAGTTAATTTTGTGAACTAAAATTTTCTAAAACGTATTTTTTGAGAGGAATTAAGACCATTGTAATATTATTATAAAAATATATCACTTTGAAACTATTAAAAATCAAAAATAAATTTATAATAAAATAATATTTTAATTTTTTTAAAAGTGTCCCTCATCCCTCTTATTAATGGTCACCACCTCTACAAACATAATAACACCTCTAAATCCCCTTGAATCATCCAATTTATTCTGAAATAATCTCAGAAAATACGTCCCTTATTTCTAGACTCCTTAATGTGGGCATAATGAAATTCAAGAAAGCCTGTTGGCTCAAATCAAAAGAAGTTACCTGATTTATTGGAAACTTCTTCTCTCATGTTATTTTCTTTTATTTTCCGTATTCACTCCCAATAAAAATATTAATATATGATTACATAAAATCAATAATATCATAAACATACTATAATGTTTTTATGATATTCATTCGAACTATTCATACACACCCTCCACCTAATGGATAAGAACATATAGTTTCCATGTACGGTGAACTACTGCCTCATGAAACGATGATTGTTCAATTTTCTCCAGCCACCTCTCATGGTTTCAATTATGATGGAAGTGTATTTGTTTATGATATATATTATAATTATATTTTATATATCCTTGTATATTTTTTTATTTACAAAATACATTTATTCTTTCCATAATTTTTAAATATGATAATTTCATTTTAGGAAGTATGGAGATTTTCCCCAACAAAGTGATATGACTCGTTTATGACATATATTGAATGTTTAAAGGATGGAATTATTGATCTTATGTAACATATATAAAATAAGAATTATACTTAAATTATATAACACATATGTATCATTTAGTTTTCATTCCATTAATATGACCAAGAAATGAAAGTAGCATTAATGTGTATGTACGTCATACCCTCTCCATGAAAGACGTTTCTCATTTATTATATATGCATTTTATGGAATATTATAAATACATATATAATGTATATATAATATTTTTAAATAATGAATATTATTATGTATATGATGGTCTTTTTACTACATGGACAATTTACATCAAAACAAGTGCATTTTCAACTCATGTGTCGAATATCAACAAAATGACCGATATGAACTTAAATATTTATGTTATTTTTATAACAAGGAAAAACATCATATAAAAGGACAAATAACCATGAAAAATGTTCTAAAAAAAGTTTAAATTAACTTATGTTTATTAATTAGAGAGAACAAGGAACATAAGTGACGATTTGGACTCAAGGTAAGGGACTTCTTCTCAACCTCCTTTCATTGAGGCATATTTGGATTTATAAATGTATTTATTTTATATGGTATATAATAAACCCAATTAACATTGAATTTCAGGAAAAAACAATTCAAAAATGAATCTTTTTCTAAGAATTGTTTTACTTAATGAAAAAAGTAATGTTTTTAACATATGCGGTGATGACGAATTCTCCACTACTACAAGAATTATTTGATATTTGGATTCCTCTACAAGTAGTATTGTTTTTAAAAAGAAAAGTTAATATCATATTAAATTTTTATCGAATTTTTATTGTTTTTATTTGATAAAGTATTGATTATTTAAATATCTTGAGCTGATATCTTTTGATTTCTATGTAGAAATGTTATCTTTCCTTTATTCTTGTTTTATGAGTTATGATTATGTTTGGGTTCTAGTGTATTCATTATGTATAAAGTAGGACACATGATAAACCAAGGGATGGTGAACAAGAGATATCTCTATAATGAATTGGGTAATATGGCAGAGATAACTGATAAAATTTCTCTTAAGTGATATTGTGAATATACTATGATGGGTATTCTAAATATAACCATGAAGGTTAATCCCAATGTAGCTATGAAAGCCACAATGTAAGTATGATATATATTCCACAAGTTAACTATATGTTTTATTATTTCTATGATTTTTTGTAGGAATATTTTTATTACAATATATAACCTAAGTAGTTTATATTTTATGGGTGAAAAGTGTGTTTTTTGGAAATTGTTTTCATGGGTTTTAAATATTCATAGACTAACATCTTTATTCATTTTTTGTATTCCTTACTGAGATTTTTATGCTCATCTCATGTTTTTAATTTCTTTTATTGGGTATAAGGATGTATAAGATAAAGGAATAATTCAAGAATATTTTTATCAAGAAATTAATTCTTGGTTTATTTAAGGAGTGTTATTATTGTAATAAAATTGGATAGAGTAGAAGTGTATAATTTGTATTTTTTGAGATGTAATGTAATATTTATAACCAAATTCTCTAAAACTCTAAACCTGAAAAGATACTCAATGTGGAAGAATGTAAATTCTTGATCAAAACTAAATAAACTTTAAGGCTAAAGGTTGGGTCCATATAGATGGTGTCAAAGGATAGGTTTCGAGAAATTTAGGGATTATAAGTTTTGGATAACAACATGTAAAGATTGTATGTCTATTCTTTCAATTAAATCCATGTTTATATCTTTTTCAAATATAGGGAAGTCAGTTAAAAATGGAAGTAGAATGATCACAAACAACATTCCTATCTCTTCCTGATGACATTCATGATATAATAATTGAAAATTCATGTTTAGATAGATGTTAAACATTTTATAACATAAAACACACTATCAAGTAGTTGTTTGAGACATAAAACACCTCCAATATACCTCGATACCAGTATGTATCATGGGTTTTATTTATTCAAATCATATTTTCACAATATTCTCATATTTTCTAGAAATAAGTAAATATTATAAAGGAATTATCAAATATTTTCCCTCATCACATGATTTTGATGCATGCTATGATTTTAAAAAAGTTACTAAATAAAGAGACCCTCATACAACCTATTTATATTTTCCTTTAAAATATAGTGTTTCAGAAAATAATTATATTATTTTAAAGAGACCATTGATTGAATGTTTCAACTCAAACTCAATATAACTATTTTATTAAAATAAAATTTTATCAAATATTTTGAAATTATATGTTATACATGATTATTTTACAAAACTATTTTTCTTTGAACACCCATATGACCTATGGTTTACATGGTGTATTTGGATATAAGATGAATATTATTTTAAAGGATCTCTAAATCATTGTTTAAATTAATGCAACTTATATTTATTTGAACATGTTGGAAATGAAACCAGGTGGACACCATGATCAATATATGATATTGTTTCCTTTATAAATAGTTTTATTTTATCATATGTAGGTGAAACAAATTTCAATATATATAACACTTCATGGATTAGGATGTTGAGTTCATTTTGAGTTGGGAAGAAAATGAGGTTATATGATAACCATTAAGGTTAAAAAATGTTTGGGTTATTTTTGAGTTATATAAAAAGGGACGTGAAGATGTTACATATGTGGTAATGAAGGTAAAAAAGAACTAACCTTTCATAGAAAAAGGATGCATTTAGTTGAATCTAGGAAAGGGAATGAAGTACTTTCTGATTTATCAAATGAATGATTTAAATTTAGAGAGTGTGGTAATTTTGAAAATTGATGTCTATTGAAGAAGGTTCAAGAATGGGATGTGAAGGACCCTACCAATATATGTTTGGAATGAACCAATGCTATTCCAATTGATAATTATGAAACTAAAAATGAAATATAAAATGTAGGGATTATTTCCTGTCTCATGTTTTGAAATTATTGAATCTTAGGAAATGATTCAAGATTTTGTTTTTAGTAAATAAGTATTACTAAATAGGTTGGAAAAACATGGTGTTGGGGTCATGAAGAATACTAGATGAATAACATGTCTACATTTTATAAATTCCAGTGTTACGTCAGATCTATGGTTGATGAAATGTTTAAATGTATTAATTCTCTTTTGTTGATGGGATTACATTGGAATACTATACTATAGTATGTCTAACCCAGATGTTTGTTATGTGAAAATTCTATTTGATGAAGAATTACCGTTTATTTTATGGATATAATTATAAATAATTTTTAGCATATATATTATCCTTGATTTTTCAGTAATTATGGTTTGTTACATTTTGAGATACAAAATGAATGGAATGCGGTAAAATTGAGTTTAATTTATGTTATGGTTATTTTTAAATATTTAATCTCATCTTGGAAATGTTTTAATAATTTTATAATTTTAGAAACAAGACAACCCATAAGATGGGTTATAACCCATTGTGGAGGACAAGGTCATGGGAATTGACCCATAACTGAAGTGCGACAAGGCTTTATCACCTACCACTGTCCTACATGAATTTCCTGGTCAGTATGACTTATTATTTTTAGTTAATTGATTTTATGGATCAATAATAAGTTGGTTTTGGGCAGTAATGTTTTATTAAATGAATAAACATAGTTTAGGAAAATTATTTATTGATTATGTGATAAATGTTATTTTGGAAGACTTTATATATATTGGGCATACTATATGCCTATGGAAAATAGAATACTATGGTATTTCATTTGAGGATTAATGGTTGAATTTAAATTTGGTAGAATATTTGTTTCTATTGTTAAAATATGGAAATTGGGATAATTTATGGAATTGATTAACCTATCATGGAGAATATTTGATTATGTTAATTACTTTTATGTACAATACATTTAAAGTAGTGGATGTTATTTGGTGACAAATTTTAGGATTTATCATGGAAGACTATGTGATAAAATCCTTCTGAATTTTGGGTTTCAATCGTAGTTTCAATTATTCTTTTAGAAAATTACATGGAAAATTATATAATTAATGGTCTTTGTTGATCTTCGGGGAATTGTATGTTAAATTTTGGAGATTAAGTTTAATATTTATTTTTTAAAGGATTTTTCTTTTTGGAGGATTATCTGACATTGTACTAACCATTTTGGTTTTGATTAATGTCTATAGAATAAGGAAATATATGTTTTATATTTTTTAAATTATGTGATTATATAGAAGTTGATTCTAGAACTTCTATTGTTACCAAATTATCATGAATACTCAACATTGGGAGAAATTATGAGTTTGTGGTAGATATTTAATAAAGGATGAAACTATATGTGAAATGCATGTATGTTTCTTTATATTCATAGTAAATATTATAAATAAATTCTTCAAATTTAATAAAAGAACATTTTGAAAATTTTGATTGTTTTCATTTGCTACTGTATAATCAAAGACCATTTAACCCATCACTAGTCTACGGTTTTAATATTATCAACTTTCTCCTGATCATGTTTTCTCTCACTCTATATCTAAACAAGCTGAAAATTTTTAGTTTCAAATCCATGTTTTCCTACATGGAATCCTAGTATGTGTTATCCCATGTGACCTTTTAACATCAATTACTTTGTTTTAAAGCGATAGTTTTATTTACTCTTTTTCAGGTGTGGGATTTTCAATGATGTTTCAGAGCCCAATTTTAAAACAGCGAGGATGAAATTTCCAAAAGGGGGAAGTGGTGTAATGACCTATGTATTTATAGAATAAGAAAATTTCACTTATATTAATATTTATGAATAAGATTATAATTTTATGTTAAGGATGAAACTTTTTTTGATAGCATACCCAACACACAACAATGGGTTTCACTATAATATTACATTTCACACAAACCATAGTGTTATATTAAAAAAATAACATTACAATTATTTTAAATAGTAGTTAACACCTTAAATGTTTATATGTGGAAATGAGAATAACTAACAAAAATATTATTATATGTGTTTTTTAATTTTCTTAAATTTATTGAATAAATTTTAGAGGCTTAAAATGAAAATGAATATTATATTAAGCATAAAACACTATAATGTTTTTAAAAGAAATTTTACCCCAATTTAATGGAGAACCATTTTAAATCATGTTTTTGTAACATTTATATGTTCAATTTGAAAAAATAAACAAATTATATAGAATATTGACAATAAAATTTACATTGGATAAAATTTTCGTTTCTTTCTAATAATGTTCATTTTATAATTAATAGTGAAACAATACAATTTTTTAATTAAAAACTGACTTTTCATCTAATTTACTAATAAAATTAGACTATCCTTTTTATTAGGTTTAAACTATAATTCTAATAATTTTTTATCATTTAATACAATTTTCATCATTGGAAGTAATTTAACATTTAAATTAGACATAAACACATGTCAATCAGTTGATAGTTTTTACTTCTTTAAACCCGATTTTTGGTTTTGAAAAATGGAATTAATTTTAAATAAATTTCTGAAAATTATGTGTTTTGAAATTGAAAAAAGTTATTCCATATTTGGAATCAAAAGGTACATATTTTTTAAATAATTCCCTTTTATTTTTTGACATTATGAATAGTAACTTCAAAAATTATTTTTATTTACCATGTTCAGAAGATAAATCTGGTAAATAAGGGTAAAAATAATATTATAATAATAAATAACTACCCTAAAACATGTCATAAACCTATTGTACGAGATATTTAAAACCATGGCCATCCTTATGTAGATTTTAGGACTCCATGGAGCCACATGGGTGTGATAATGACATGTTATAAGAATTAATTTAATTTAATGATAAATATAACATAGACATGTATCTATTACTAAAAAAATTTAATATAGGTTTATATAACTTATATATTTGGAAATAAATAGTCATTATAAAGATAAAATAATTTCATACATCAAGGTATTTTATAAATAATTTTTATATAATTAATAAATAAATTTATTTATGACACAATGATGATGTAGTGATTACAATATTAATGAAAGATAGAACTAAATGATATTATTAATATTAAAATAAATGTAATTTGAATATTTATATATCATACACTAATTTTATGAATTATTAAGACATATTATATATAATTGGATGCCTTTGGATCTAAAGAATCAAGTTGGTACGACTTTTTCAAAAATCAATTACTAAATTGTGTCAAAATTGGCATAAATGAGTTTTTGAAAAAAAATACTATTTTTTTAAATAATATAATAGACCTAAAAATATATTATTCATATAAATAAATTATATAAATTTATAAATTTAATTAATGATTCAGTTTTTTTATCTGGTAATTTGATAGTATCTTTTGTAACCATATATTATGAAAATAAAAGAAGAAATTTGTAATATTTAATGTTTTTAACTAAGGGTTACGGTGAAAAGATAAAGTTAATTTTTTTGCCAAAAACGTGTAGAAAACTTATATTTTGAGAGGATATATGACCCATTACCATTTTATACAATAAATATATCACTTTGGAAATATTATAATTCGAAAATCAATTTATAATAAAATAATATGTTAAGACTTTCCTAAAGTTCCCCTCATCCCTCTTATAAAAGCCCACCACCACTACCAATAGAATCAAACTTCTAATGCACATTTTCACATCCAAATTCTGATAATATAAACTCAATACATCCTTAACTTTTTTCTACAATACTTAACTAGGGAATAATTCTATTAAAGAAAGGTTTTTGGCGCAAATTAAAATAAGTTACCCGATTTAGAGGTAGCATATTCTCTCAAGTTCGTTTCTTTTTTTCCTTCATCACTCCATATGATCTTCTTATTCAATGATTACATAATGAATAATATATAGTAAATATACTAGGACGTTTTTAATATATTTATTATATCCACACATACAAACACCTACATCAAATGGATACAAGCATACCATTTCTATAGACAGTAAACAACAACCTCACGAAATAATGATTGTCCAATTTTCTCATACCACCTATCATGGTAGACATTATGATGTACCTGTATTTATGTATGATATATATTATATTTTTATTTCCTCTATTGTTCTGAATTTTTTTATTTAACACATACTTTTATTCTTTCCATTATGTGTATATACAATAATTTTATTTGAGGAAGTTCGGACTACCGCCCCCTCAAACTAATATGACTGGTGTATGGCATATATGAAACATATAACGTATGTAATTAATGAAATTATGTAATATATATAATATATATATTATAATGAAATAATATAATACCTATGTTTCATTTAGTTTGTATTCTTTTAATATGACAATGAAATGAAAGTAGTGTTCATGTGTACGTACAACCTACTGTATCCATGAACTGTGAATTTAATTTCTTATCAAAAAATGTTATGGAATATTATAAATATATATATAATGGCCATATAAGATATTTAAATCATGAATATAATTTTTGAGATGATGAACTATTGACTACATGGACAATTTACATCAAAACATGATTACTTTTGACTCAAGTACTGAATATCGTCAAAACCACTGATATGAACTTGAATAATTATGTGATTTTTGGAAAAGTGTAATAATTGATATAAAAGGAATACAAAACATGAAAAATATTCTAAAAAATTAAGAGATTAACTTATGTTTATTATTCTGGAACTACAAGGTACATACATGACGATTTTGACTCAAGGTAAGGGACTTTTTCTCAATCTCCTTTCATTGAGGTATATTTTGATTTATACATGACTTTAATTTATATAGTATATAATCAAAAACATTGAATATTAATTCCATTCAATGGTTTTCCAAAATGAATCATTTTCTATGAAGCGTTTTACTAAATGATAAAAGGAACGCATTTAATGTATTCAGGGATAATGGCTTATCTGCGGCCATAAGCCTTATTTGATTTTTTGATTCCTATAAAAGGTTTCATGTTTTTTAAATGAAATGTATATACCATATTATTTTTTATGTATTTCGGTATTGAATGTTTTTTGATAATGGAATGATAATGTCAATATTGTGAACTGATATCTTTTGATTACAATGTGGAAATGTAATATTTCATTTATAATTGTTTTATGTGTTATGATTATGTTATGGTTATTTGGAATTGTTTACATATATAGGAAGTTTCGTGATAAATGGGGGGTGGGTGAGCTCGAGATAGCTCTCTAATGCAGTGGGTAACATGAAAAAGGTAAAATATAAATTTTCTCTTAAGTGATTTAAGGAATAAACTGTGATTTGTATTCCAAACAAAACCATGAATGTTATTCCCTACGTAGCGATGAATGCTATAATGTAAGTATGATATGGATGCCACAAGTTACATATATCTTTTATATTTTCTATAATGTTTTGTAGTAATCTTATCATTTCAATATGTATGCTATGTAGTTTATGTTTTATGAGTGAAATTTGTGTTTTGGTGAAAAACATTTCGTGGGTTTTAAATTTTCATGGGCTAACGGTTTTATTCATTATTTTATATTCCTTACTGAGCTTTTTATGATCATAAAATGTTTTTTATATTATTTTCATAGGGTATAATGAAGGATAAAAAATAAAAAATTCAAGAGTATATTTATCAAGAATATAAATTTTATTTTATTTAAGGAGTTTTCTTATTGTGAAAAAATAAGATAGAGTAAGAGTGTTTACTTTGTAATTTTCGATATATAATGTAATAGTTATGGTAGAATCAACTAAAAATATAATAATAAAAGGATAATCATTTTGAAATAAAGAAATTTATTGTCAAAACTCAAAATTATGTATGGTTTACAACTGGGGCCTTAATGTTGGTATCAAAGGAAAGGTTTCGACAACTTTAGGCATTAAGAGTTTTGGATAACAACATGGTATGTCTTTATGTCTATTATTTTGGTTAAATAATTTTTTATAACTTTTTTAGATCAAGGGAATTCAGTTAAAAATAGAAGGAGTAGGATCTCAAAAAACATTCATATCTTTTTTTTTTGATGAGTTTCTTACAATAATTATTGCAAAGTCATGGTTGTATGATTGTGAAACTTTTTCTAACTAAAAACAAACTTAAAAGAAGTTGTATGAGATATCAAACACCTCCACTATACCTCGATACTATCATAGATCATTGGAGGTATTTAATAAAATCTAATTGTTTCAAAATTTTCATATTTTCAATAAAGGTTAATATTATGCAAGAATTTTCAAATATTTTACCTTATCACATGATTTTGAATCCTATTATGATTTTGAAAAAGTTGATGAAGAAGTATAACCTTGTGCAACCTATTTAAATTTTCTTTTAATATATAGTATTTCATCACATAATTATAGTATTTTTAAAGGACCATTGATTTAATGATTCAACTCAAACCCGATTTGACTATTTTATAAAAATAAATTTTTATTAGATGTTTTGAAATTATATGCCATACATGATTATTTTAAGAAACTATATTTATGTGAACACACATATGACCCAAGTTATACCTAGTGTATTTGGATAATGGAAGAAATTAATTTTGAGGGATATCTAAATCATTATTTCCAGGCACGAACCTTATATTTACGTGAACTAGATGACGATAAAACTATGTGGACACCATAATAAAGGTACGATTTTATTTCTGTTAAGAATATTTTTATTTTATCATATAGAGGTGTGAAAATGTCAATATATATATATATATATGAATTATTGGATTAATATGTTGTGGTCAGAATGAGTTGTGATGAAAACGATAGGTATAAGACAACTATTGAGGTTAAAACATGTTAGGGTTATTTTATATATTTTTAAATAGGGACAAGAAGATGTTATAGATGTGGTATTGAAGGTCATAAAGAAATAACAATTCATAGAAAAAGAAAGCATTTAGTTGACTCCATGAAAGGGAATGGATTACTTTCTGAGTTATCAATTTAATGTTTTAAATGTGGGGATTATAGTAATTATAAAAATAGTTGTCTGACGAAGAAGATTCGGGAATGGGATCCACATGATCCAAAAAATATATTTTTAAAAATACATAATGATATTACAATTAAAGATGATGAAACTGAAAATGACATATGAAAGGCATGGATTATTTCAGGTATCAGTATTTGAAATCATTTAATCTGAGGACATGATTCATTATTATGTCTGTAGGAAACCCTACAAAATATTTAACTTTTTCCAACATGGACATATCTTTTGGTAAAAGTACATTTTCTGTTTGTAAAACGTTTTACCAACACATATGGCTCTGTCACTTAACTGTCTCTAAAAACTCTGTCGCTAAATATTTTTACGACATATAAAATAATTCTGTTATAATAATAATAATACCAATAGATAATATATATGTCGGTTAAAGTGTTTATCAAAATATTATTATGACAAATTTTTCTATTTGTAATAATATTATCAATATATAATATATATTTATAAATTATATTTTAATAAAAATTATAAGTTTCTATTTCTAGTAAAATTACATATTATATTTATTAATTTATCATCTATAATTCCTCTGTTTTAATTATTAAATCAAAAAAAATTTACATGAATATTCGAACTTAGAAAAAAAATTATATTAATACCGAAATGTAATACAAAATTAATCAATAAAAAACACATGATTCACCCCCTACAGGATCCACCCCCAGTGACCCATCCATGTACATGACCCATCCATGCCTCAATACTATCGAGTGAGATCTATCACCAATGACACATCCATGCCTCATAATTAGCATGCCAACTCCATCTATACCATAACCTTAAGCACACCAGCACCAGTGACCCATCCATGACTCATGACCAGAGATCTAGCTCCAACACCAATGAGAAACCTCAAGTATATACTATACCCCAAGCTTCGTCTCTATGATCTTCACCCCACACAACCAAATAGAATACAAAAAATGGGCCATCTCGAGAAACAAATTGAATAAACTCCTATACTAGCTCGAAAACTCAAGTCGCTGCTATGCCATGACCTTCATCTCTAATATCCACATCACAAACAACCAATAATCATACACAAAATGTAGTGTAAATGATTTTAATGAATTGAAATAAAAGTATACATAAATGAAAATATAAAAAGTAATTTTCGAAGTGAGAATTATTCATGAAGATAGTGAATTAGGTAGATCCAATTCATGTTGTTCAATGAAACAAGAAACCAAACAAGTTGAAGCTCATAACAATGAATATTTACAAAAATAACTAGAAAGGCTGAATTTATTCACTATTATTTAGGCTGAGAATATACATAAGTGAATAGAGATAAGAAACAATGTATCACACATAAATTACCTCACAAAGAAGCTGAGATAGGAAGGTTCAGTGAGTACTGGGAAGTGTGGGCGAGAAGGAAGTGACCCAATATGTCTGCACATACACCACACATGAAAAATGCACAGATGTTAGGTTCAGGTAGCTTCTCATAATGAGGGAGTGTAAATCCAGATAGGTTTGGAGAGCAAGGACGGAGTTGCACATCGCCTGGATAGCTGAGGGGTTGAGGGCATGCACTGGTTGATGTTAAGGTTAATAAGTCCCTCCTCTTTGTGGAATCTGGGCGACTCCCACACCTCATTCTTCCTATTGATGTTATTCATGAGGCTAGGGGATACCACATACACAGATTTATCAGCTATTTTCTAGTAGTAGTAAAACCCCAGGGACCGCAGGTGTGGGCACCATGTTAAAGAAGACAACACACTCACGTCTGCAGCTTATTGCAGTTATTCCATATGGCTTGCAATGACCTATCGGTTGCAGCTCTTATTCACCCACAAAGGCTTAGTTGGTTCAATTGTGTGTAGAACCCAAAGAGATATGGAAGGAAATCATCACTGAATGATGATAAACCACTGATGATTAGCTTAATGAGATTCGGAGAACCATGATCCGACCTATAGAGAGCACGATCTGTGAGCTTGAAGCTCTTTCTATGGTTTAGCTCCTAGATATTGGTCTAACACCTCATTAGTGTCTCCATGACATAATCCTCGAGTTGTAGCTTTTCCTGGTGCAATGTCAGTGCTTGATGATTTTTGGATTTTGGAGCGAGAGACAGGATCAAGATGTCCATGTTGTTTTTTCACCAGGATAGAGAGAGACGAGTAAGGCCCATGGACAGAGCATCCCTCCACCCACTATAGACGCCTGATGACATGATCGCAGACCAAACATACACATGAGAGACCAACCATCCACAAGAGAGATGATTCGCAGCAACAGCTCCCTGGGAATATCTTTCCAACCAGTGAACATCTCACACTGCATCTCCCCACCTTCTTCTCTATTCCTGAGGCCCTGCATCTCCCTAACTTCTTCTCTATTTCTGATGCCACCAAATACTATCAGCTCCTGGAAACTGTGATCTAGGTCCCCGTCATTCTACTCTTTTGAGAAAGCGTGTATAGAACCAAATCCTGCTCCTTTTTGGAAGGCGTAGGCTTTCCTCCAATGATGAAAACCAAAATGGAGAATCCATAACTAAGATTAAAACATAAAACTCACCTTTTCCACATAATTGAATACATTATTTAATGATAATGTCCATCTCTTGGATGCCTTCAATAAGGGACTTTAATCTCAGCTCTACAGGGGTGAAGGTGATGCCCAATCTTCTATATTTCTCATTGAACACTTGGTATGTAGGTTAAAAAGGATTATCATCCATGCACCATTGAAGAGTGGTATGGAAGCTACTTAACACCATACTACATGTATGGTTAATATTTTTGATGAATTGGTGATATTGGAACAAGTAAAGATTCTATGACTCTAAACCAATAAACATAAACTAATTCCACAATGAATTTATGAATTCTAGTAATTCCAAATGATTGTAACAAGAGTGATCAAATCACAAACCAGTGGAAAATTCAAGTAAGGAATGCTTGCATAATTCTCAAAAAAACATAATCAATAATCTACAATGACTGATTCACCTAATACAAGGGTCAAAATGATGAGAATAAAATTTCAAAACATAATAATTCACCATGTTCGTATGAAATATAAACCAATAAACGTGAACTAATTCCGAAATAGATTCCTAAATTACAAGAATTCCAAATGATTTTAAAGAAACCAGTGAACAGATCGCAAACCAGTGTCAAATACACGTAACAAATGATTGCATAATTCTCATATAAATAGAAATAATAATATTTACATATATATTTATCTAAATCTAGGATAAAAAATGAGAATACGATTCTAAATCATTCGAATTAACACAACATATTTACACATCTCATTTTTAGAACCAATAAGAAAGTTCATGACACAAAGAATTATTTACAACAATAAATAAACGAGTGATGCAGCAAATAGGGATTAAAAGAATTAGAATAGAATTTATTTATAATAGTAAATATAAAATGGGTTTTAGAATACAAAAAAAAATTGAGATATTCAAAATGGTTAGAAATAGAAAAAAATTTCCATTCAACCAAAGGAAACAAAACATAACTAGAAACAAAAAATTTAGTGATTTTCAAGTCAAAGTATAAAAAACATGGAAAGTAGTAATATACTAGAGGATTTACGTTATTTGGAAAATTTTCTTATTTTCTCATGGTAGGATCATCAGAGGATTTATTATGAAAGAAGAAAAGTACAACCAATGTGAAGGAAAAATATAATCATAACCGAATCACACAAAGTATCCATAGGCCACATTCTCACTGAACAAAGAGCCCAAAATAAACCCAGTATCGAGGCGACAATGTAAATAATCACTTATAATGAACTTAGTCATTCCACATGACAAAAATCAAGAAAATGAAGCAGGTACAAAACTCAAAAATTGATGAAGAAGAATAAGTAATTGATCAAGACCCCTTTAAATTAAGGACTTGAAGGTTAAAACTGTTGTTCCTCCCACCCGAGTTTAGTGGATGGCTAAAGCATTGGGTGGGAGCCAACTGTAACCCACCAATTATAGTCAGCCTCCCTGCATCCATTTTTCTCTCCTAAACACCTATTGATTCATAACCATAGTTAAATTATATAAAAATACACATGAAAAGATTTTATGGTCATTAAAATCATATTTTATAATACATAAGCAATCACACAAAAAATTGCACACTTGAACTACATATTAAAAATTTTGGTATATTCATGAGTTAGAAATCAACTAACAGATAAAAAATTCATTATTTTTTTATGATTTAAAATGTATATGTAATTATGATGTTGTTTTCTCTATTAAAAGAAAATATAGAACACTAAATATGGACTGATTCACATCTTTATTAAAAAAATACAATGAATTATATCAAGATATTTGAATGAGGGAATAAAATAATTTTATCAGTAAGTAAAATAATAAGAATCAATGGAAAATTTAAAGTAGAAATTGTAGGTATCCCCATGAGTAAGATAATATTCTTAAATATTGACCTTGATTTTAAATCACAATAAAATTATGACTTTTCTTTGATAAACCTCATTTCAATTATATTAATACAAAATAACTTGAAATTAATAACAAGTATTACATGTATCTCTGCTATTAAACCAAACCGTCATTTAATATGTGAAGTACAATCATTAAATGTGTAAGTCAAACAAAATAGGCATTACTAAATCAATATTTTCATACACAGGTGCTATGATGACTAAACTATGGTCCCCCAGATTCCATGTAAAGTGTTTCTAAGTATCTAAGATAACTTTTAAATATGAACTACAAAATCACCCCAAACATTGCATCACTAAGAATTGAAAAAACAATGGTAACTCTACCTAAGGAAATACAACGAACTCCTGAAGTGAAGCTATGCCAAATCGAAGCATCAAAATAAATAAACCTAAACAACCATTCCTAATACAGAGTAACAAAATGGAGAAAAAAACATGGTAGGGAGGAAAAACACCAGATCAATATAGGATGTATTCCTAAGACGAACATGATATAAAATTATAAACATGAAGAACCAAAATGAAATCAGATACTGAAAATGATACTGGAGGGTGATTGGGAACACAAGTAGAGAAGTGATAAGCTAGACAGAACCGATGAACAACCAATGATTATGTTGGGATTTTGGGTATCCTACTGGAGGATGATTCCGAAAAGGGGACTTCGCGTGAGGATGTCAGTTGAGTACATGGAGGGGGTTCGCGTGATGATGTATGAGGGTGACGCTAGCCGGGAACAGGGAGGGGGTGCTCTTGCAAATATTTCAATGATAAACGCTGGTGGGGAACAATGAAGGGTTTCCTATGAGGAGGTCTACGGGGAAGGTTGTCCATGAGGAACGCTGACAGAGAACAGCGAGGTAGGGTTGGGGAAGGGGGTCGCGGGGAATAGTGGGGAGGGTGTTTTGGGTCACATCACAGTTTTTATCTTATTTTTTTGCTTATATTTATATATATATATAATAAAAGTTATAAATTTATATAAAGAATTATATTGTATATGTATTATGGATATTTTAAATAATTACAAAATTATGGATATTTTAATTAATTATATATTTTTATTATCAAAATGAAATTCTTGTAATGGGTAATATATATATGTATCAATATATTTAGTTTTTGGTAAAATATTTGATATTATTGAAAAATATATTAGTAACACATTTTTTTATGGTAAATGGTTTGTTGGTAAAAATAACTATTAACAATATATTCATGTATCGGTAAATCAGTTGATTGTATTATTATGATAATACAACTGATTTAAATGTTGGTAAAAGATTTTTTTTAAATTTCACAGTTTTAGGCTCAAAATGATTTTTTAACATCATGCACAAATTAATTCATATTCAAATAACGTAAGAACTAATAAAAAAGAAAGAAAAATCTCATGTTGACTACTGTTATCCTATAAATTGAATTGAAAAAATAATCCACGTTATCAAAAATAACGACCATGTTGCTATCATCAAAAAAACTATTCATAAAAGATACCATAAAATATTAATTTCAACATTAGAGTTCAATGAAAAGAATGAAACCTGATGACAAATTAAATAAGTTGATCTAATGAGATCCAAGTCGAGCAGGGTGATCCATATAAAATCCATTGATCAACAAAAGAAAGAGTATCAAACTTGTTGTCATTGATGTCCAAGTGTATTATTCCTATAACATTACTTACAAAACAAAATGATTAAACATGAGATTGTAACATTTAAGTTCAGCAGGAAATATAAGAAGGTTAAAAATTAAGGGATGAGTGATGCAATAAATTCCCAAGGCCAAATGTTATTTTTTGTATCAATTTCATTGACACCTCACACTGATTCGAAAGGAAACACAAAAAACATCATGTAAAACTAAAATTAAAAAGAAAGAGCATCCCACTCCCATGACCAAATACTAAACAGACAAACATGAAATTCTATTATGGCCGCAGAAACCACCAAATTTATTTATGATACAAAAAAACTAGAAATAAATTCCCCATAAGTAAATCACATTAGAAATTCAAGGTAGTTTCCATGAGCAGAAATACTAAATCTAGGAAAAGAACAAATAACCACTCACCATTGAGATTCAGATTTCTTTTCCTCCTTCACGATGAAATTCTGGTTACATAAGGGATTCAAGAATATGAGAGGACCTAAAACATGAGGCTATGCCCTATGCATATTCCTGGTTTCCCCCTTCCAATCCTTGTCTAGATTCCTCGGGCGAATCCCTCCAAATAACATCTTCTCATGTAGAAAGTTTCGACATGCATGAGCGATCTCAAAGGAGGCTATCATGCCACCAACAACAAAATCCATGTTCCTCATGTTATATAGAGTGGGAGATCTCTAAGAGTTTGATTGGGAGTATGATTCCTGGAGATAGGAATTTAGGGTTTTCTAATCACCCGCGAGAAGCTCAGAACTAGCAGAAATTGGATGGGCATTCCTCTAATAGACAAAAATTATATATTTATAAAATAAATTAATTATTATAAATACATCCACTTCTCTATTATTTATTTATAATATTATAATTTATTTGGTTATAGCAAGCATAAATTTGAATCATTTATTAATAATTTTAAATTATATATATTAATTTGATCAAACATTATTAAATTAGCAATATTTTAATTCACTCTATAAGCATATATTTTTATTAACAAATGGCTTTTTATACAAAAAAATTAATAAAAATATATTAAATTGTTATTAAAATATTTTTTGATAATGAATAATTTATTTAATGGGAAAATACTTGAAATTAATAATAAATAATAATAATGTATTCATTTGTTTGTAAGAAAATTATCGATGATGGTATGATATAGCGACCAATTTAATTTATGCTAAATCATTTGTTGGTATAAAATATTTATAATAATAGATGTATATGTTAGTAAAAATAATTGTCACTACTGATAATGAATAACAAAAAATTGATATATCTGTTGTAATTACTCTTTTTTACCAACAAATATATTATCCGACACAAAATTTCTGTTGGAATAAGTCAATTTTTTGTAGTGAAATAAATATTATAGATTATGTTGGAAAAACATGGTTAAGGTATCATGAAGAATTCTGAATGATGAAGTTTTCTACATTTTATAAATTCAAGAGTTAGGTTAGATTTATGGGTTATGAAATGTTTAAACGTATTAATGATCTCATGTGGATGGGATTACATTGGAATAATTTTCTCTAGTATGGGTGACCCTAAATATTATTATGTAAAAATTATATTTAATGAATAATTACCTTTTCTTTTTTGGATTTAATTATAATTAATTTTTAGGGTATATATGATCCTTGTTTTTTAATTAATTATGGTTTGTTACATTTGGAGATGAAAAATGAAAGGCATAATATAAATGTGAGTTTAATTTATGTTATGGATATTTTTGAAGCTTTTATCAAATTTATGGAATTTTTTATGATTTATATAGTTTTAGAAACATGATAACCCATAAGAAAGGTGACAACCCATCATTTGAGACAATACCATGGGAATCAAACCCACAATCGTAGTATGACAAGGCTTTATCCCCAACCACTTGCCTACATGATGCCCCTGGTCAATATGACTTATTATTTTAATTTAAATGATTTTATAGATCAATAAAAAGTAGATTATAGGAAATTTTTTATCAAATATATATCCTTAGTTTAGGTAAATTATTTGGTGATTAAGTGATAACTGTTAAAGTAAGTTTTACTGCATTTTGAAGGATAACCCTTATTAATATGAGTTTTTGTCACTTTTATATATTTTATTTGACAAATTAATATTATTTTATATAATATTGACATTGAAACATAATTTGGTTATATTTTTGGTAACTTTCTAATAAGGTATATTTTTAAAGAATAGTGAAAATATTCCATTTTAATTTAAAATTTTAATTTCTTCTAATTTATTTGTATACTTTGATTTTCATTTTAATTGGATTTAAAGTGAAATTGAATTTATTTTTTTATCATTTAATCCAATTTTTTTTTCAAAGGAAGTAATTTCACTTTTAAATTGAATAGAAACACAATTCAATCTTTTGGATGTTTTTACTTCTTAAAAACCAGATGTTTAGTTTTGACAATAGAAATTAATTTTAAATTGATTTTTGAAAATTATGTAATTGGAATTTGGAAAAATGGATTCTTTATTGGGAATTAAAATATTCAAAATTTTTAAATATGTACATTTTATTTTTGGACACTATGAATAATATCTTTAGTATGTTATTTATTTACCATGGTTAAAAGGTAGATTTGGAAAATAAGGGTAAAAAATAATATTATTATAATATAAAACTAACATAAACATGTAATAATCCTATTGCATGAGATATTTCCAACCATGGTCATCCTTGGATCGATTTTAGGACACCATGGAGCCACATTGGTGTGATAATGACATGTTATAAGAATTAATATAATGTGAAGAGAAATATAACACAAACCTGAATCTTTTACTAAAAAATGTAATTTAACTTTATATAAATAATATATTTCATTATAAATAGTCCTTAGAAATATAAAACTACATATTATATCATGGTAGATTATATAGATTTTGGGGATATTATATTAAAAAATTTATTTATGATATAATGATGATAGAGAGATTACCTAATTAATGAAAGAATCAAATGAATGATATTAAAAATATTAAATTAAATGTAATTTGAACATTTTGATGCCATACATAAATTTTATGGATGATTAAGACATATTATCTTTTTTTAAAACTATTAGCTGGAAGTAATCATCTTTTTATGACTAAGATAAATCAATTACTAAAGTGTCAAAATTGATATAAATGATTTTCTAAAACAAATACTATTTTATTAAATGATATAATAGTCCTAAAAATAAAATATTCAGAAAAATTAATTCTATATTGTTAAAAAATTCACTAATGATCCAGTTGATTTCTTCTTTTCATTTGAAACAATTTATAGGGAGTATATATTATAAAAATACAGAATACATAATAAGAGTTAATGTTTTTAACAAAGGGTTAAAGAAAAAAAGATAAGGTAAATTTTGTGACCTAAACTTGCGAAAAACCTATTGGTTGAGAGTATTTCAACCCATTAAATCTTATACTCATAATATATCATTTTGAAATTTTTATAATTCGAAAATAAATTTATAATAAAATACTATTTTAAGACTTTCTTAATGTTCCACTCCTCCCTATTATAAAAGACCCCAACCTCTACCCACTTATTCACACATATAAATCCCCTTTTAATATTAAAATTATACAAAATAAATCTCCCTACATCCTTTAATTTCTTTTATAATCTTTATCATTAGTAGATTGCAATTCAGGAAAGCATTGTGGCTCAAATCAAAAGATGTTACATGATTTAGAGGTAATGCTTGCTTCCAAGTTCCTTTCTTTTGTTTTCATTCTTCACTCCCTATGATAATTATATTCTATGATTAAATAACAAATAAATTTTCCTAAATATAATACGATTTTTTTATGCGAGGTATTTTAACTACACTAACATATACATCCATCTAATGGATTCAAAAATATAGTTTCTTTGTACGGAGAACTAATGTCTCACTAAACGATGATTGTTCAATTTTATCCTACCTCCTCTTAGGGTGTCCATTATGATGGAACTACATTAATATATGATATATATATATATATATATTCTCTATTATTATCTATTTAATTTAATTACAACATACCCTTATGCATTCTATAATGTGTAAATATGACAATTTTATTTGAGGAAGTGCGGAGTACCTCCCTCTCAAAGTGATCTGACTCGTTGATGCCATATATTGACTATATAAAAGTTTTAATTAATAGAATTATTTAAAATATATAACATATATAATATACAAGAATTATATAATAACTATGTATAATTTATTTTTCATTCCATTAATATGACAATGAAATGAAAGTAGCGTTCATGCGTACGTATGGCCTATTATATCTATGTACTGTAAATTTCATTTCTTATCTCCAAATGTGGTGGACTTTTATAAATACATATATAATGGATACCTTTGATATTTGAATCATGAATATCATTTTGGATATGAAGTAATTTTAACTACATGGAAAATGTAAATCAAAATAAATTTATTTTTGACTCAAGTACCGAATATCGACATAACGACTAATAAGAACTTAAATAATTATGTGATTTTAATAATAAAGCAATAAGTGATATAAATTGAAAAATTGACTTGGAAATGGTTCTCAAAAAAGTATTAATTAACTTATGTTAATTTATTAGGGATAACAATGAAAATACATGATGATTTGGACTCAAGGTAAGGGACTTATTCCCAGTCTCCTTTCATTGAGGAATATTTTGATTTATAAATAACTTTTATTTTTATGGACTATAATCAACCACTTTGAATTTTAATTTCACTCAATCTTTTTTAAAATTGAATCTTTTTCTATGAAGTTTTTTAGTAAATTACAAAAGTAATGTTTTTAACGTATGCACTGATAATGACTTTTTCGCCACCACGAGCATTATTTGATATTTGGATTCCTCTAAAAGAAGTAATGTTTTTAAAAATAAAAAAAAATTAAATTTTACATACTTTGGTATTGGAATATTGTTTTGGCATATGATTTATTATATAAATATGTTGAACTGATATCTTGTGATTTCAATTTTGAAATGTTATATGTCCCTTATTTGTTTTTCATTTATTATGATTATGTTATGGTTCTTGGGAATTGTTTACCAATAACATGGTTCCATGTTAAACTGAGGGCGGGTGAGATGGAGATATCTTTTCAATGCATTGGGTAATGTGATGGAGGTAAATGAAAACGTTTCACCTAAGAGATTCAGGGAATATTATGTGATGAGTATTCCATATGTAACAATTATGATTAAATCCCATGTAGATGTGAAACCTACAATGTAAGTACGGTATGGATGCCACATGGTACATTTATGTTTTATGATTAGTATGATTTTTTATAGGAATCTATTGATTATATGATTTAAGATAAGTAGTTAAAGTTTTATGGGTGAAATGTATGTTTTTGTGAAAATGTTTTCATGGGTTTTAAATATTAATGGACTAGAGGTTTTATTCCTTATTTTATATTACTTATTAAAATTTTATGCACATACCATGTTTTTGTAATGTTTTTAACAGGTTATGAGGAAGGATAACAGAAAGGAATAATTCCACAATATTTTCATCAATAAAATAATTATTTTTTTATTTAAAGAGTATTATTATTATGAATAAATTTGGATTGAGTATATGTGTATACTTTGTAATTTTTGAGATTTAATGTAATATTTGTGGGATAATTCTCCAAAACTATAAAAATAAGAAGTTCCTCTATGTGAAATAAAGTAAATTCTTGATCAAAACTCAAAATTATATAAGGGTTATGGCTAGGACCATGTATCCCTGTCTAGATAATATAAGTGGACATAGTTCTGGAATAGATGTACCATGGTGTAGAAACCCTGATAAGGCGTTCCAAGCCAGACTAAGGGTAACCTAGTACAAGAAAACATGCCATACTACACACTTGGTTTTACACTCCCGATGGATGTTCTTTGGAAAATTCACATTTTAATTTCAAACCATTGTTAAGGATTTGAATATATAATGAAAAGGAATACTCAAGGGTGTTTTTGGTTGAAAATAAGGTGTCATTATATTCTATAAATGATTATAAATTTTTATAAATATTGATATTAATACTCAAATAATGATTTATTGTTTAAGATAATGGCTAGAACCCAAAAGAGTCATGTTAACATTGAATATAATGGACAAGGTGGCGGTGACGAACATCCAAACTTGATGTTGATAAGAGTGAAAGATATTATATTTATGCCTAATATGTTTTTATGAAATATTATTAAACACATATTCATTAAAAACTACTGAACCCACCATTGAAGAGAATAATGGAATTAGATAAGAGACCCAGTGGTGGAGACCTTAGAGAAAAGAAGGCTCAATTTCAATCATTCAAGATATGTGGAAGCATACACCCAAAAAAGTGTCTCAAAGGAATAAATAAATTCTTTATGTGTCATAAATAAGGACATAATGCAAATAATTACTAAGGAAAAATGATAAGTAATATGGAAAGAAACAAATTTGATCCCAAGAATCCATTTTTTTGTTATTATTATTAAATTCACGGGACCTAGTAATTAACTGAGTAAATGACTTATTCTATAGGATAACCTCTAGACTAAGGAAGGCCCCATGTAGAAGTAAATATACGATATATTTATATATTGAGGCCGTATTGAAAATTATTGCTAAAACAATGTTTAGTGATTGAACTTATTTTAGTGACATCCATCATATTTATTTTGGAAGATATATGGTTTTAGATAAAGTAAAACCCACATGCCGAGTGATAACCCATCACATTAGGAAGGGCCAGAATGTTTGAACCCACAACTGAATGGTTACAAGGGTGCACTATCTACCACTATCTTATGGGAAATCAATGTTATCAAGAATTTTTATTTAAAATATATAGTAGATAAATTTTATTTTTATTTTTGGGAATTTATATAATATAGATACCTTTGGGACTGGAAAATGATTTGTGGATTAAGCGATTAATGTTATTTCAGAAGACGTTCTCAATTTAGAAAATCCTTTTAGAATCTTGGTAAATTAAATATTTTAAGGAGTAAATGTTGAATTATATTTTCGGTTCAAATTTTATTGTGGAATTATGGTGATCCATGTTATTTGTGTAAATTGATAGAATATCTTAGAGATTATGTGATTTTCGAAATTCAACTTTTGTCCTAAGACATTATTTGTTATTGATGTCATTTGGAAGACTATATGAACTAATCCTTCTAATTTAGGGGTCATAGTACAGATTTATTTTTGAGGAGTGATAGAAATTTGGAAAATAATCTATGTAGAACATTTAGTTTTACATATTATGTTGTTTTTCATACCAAGGGGAATTATTTTCTCTTATCCTAATCATTTTGGTTTTGGTTAATTTATAAAGCAAAATGAATATATAAATATACATTTGTGGGATATGTGATCCGTAGATGTTGATTTTAATTCTTCAGGCATGAAAAAATCATCTTGAACATTCATTTCCATGTATAAGAAATGAAATAAAAATAGATCGAATCACAACCAATGGATTATATTAACATTTTGAAACAGAAATTAATCAAGTCAGTTCAATTTCTCATGTTCTTGTCTAGACATTAATAGAGTACATCAATCATAAGAAAGGGATTTTGAAATAAAAACATTACATGTTAACTTTAATTACTAAGAGATAAGTTCTATTATAACCAATCATAAAATTTATAGTTTTGTGATGATTAACTTTTTAATAACCATGTCTTTCATAACTATCCATCAGAAATTGATGGTTTCATTATTTATAAATGTTTATTTTTTCACTTCTCACTAATTTTATCTGATTCAAGTTCATAGACTTGTGGTTACATATGAATTTCCTTTTCCCTCTTATTAAGAAATTTTTTTATAAAACCTATTTTTAATGTATGTTTCCCAAAAGAAAATTTTATATTATCAACCTTTAAACTCTGAAGTTCAATTTCAAGTTATGAGGACACATTTTTTTGAAGGAAGGAAGAATGTAACACCCCAAGGATTTACAAATAAATTTAATATATAGAATAAATTTTAAAAGACTGAGTCTCTATAAAATATCACTTTGATATTATAATTTTATAAAAAATAGTTATAACCTAACCATTAAACAGAATACTATGAATTAGGAGAACTAATACTAAATTTTGTTTACAATGTTTTCACATTATTGAATGAAATTTATAATGAAAAATATAATTTTATGTAAAATAAACTTCATTTTTAAATTTTTAATGACAAAATTTATTTATGGTGAATTTCCAAAAAATTTCAAAGAAGCTTCAATTTATTGATGAATAGTGAAAATGTTGAATTATAGTTAATGATTGTGTATTTTAGTTTAAATAATTATATAATTTAAATTTTTTATTAACATAATTACATATAAAATATACATATATTAATCCCATGAAAATAATTGGAATCATTTATTGTATCGAAATTATATAAATAAATTATCAATCTTTTGAACCTTCTTTTTACCCACGTTTTTGCCACAATGACGTGATTTAAATTAAACATAATTTTTTTCTCTTTTGTTAATTTAATTTCAAAAAATAGACTCAAACAGTAGCAACTAGTATGTTATTTTGTATCTAATAGGATCAACCTAAATTTTTTGGGAATAGTTACCTGACCCTTTGGAATAGTAATATAACCTTATGAATAGTAATATGATCTTTATGAATATTAAATCGGTCAACTGAATAGTAACCTCACACATGAATGTATAATAAAATTTAGGCATCTTATAAATTAAGGAATGGTATAAATATTTTAGAGTATAAGTAAGTGAATATTTAAAAGATAATAATTATTATTGTTGGTGTTTTTATGGGTAATAGATATATAATTACAATTTTATAATTAATAAATTGATTTAAAAGATAATTCAACTTCATAAAATGTATTCATAAATCAATATTATTATTTCGAATTATTTTAGGATAATTTAATGATACTTTGTAAAAAATTTAGTGTATTGTAAAATCAGTTAAAATTTTGAAAAAGAAATATTTTTATTAAATAGGGATTTTAATTAAAAATTAAATTTCCCATATTCGTAGAATTATATTCATAAAATGAATTTCATTTTTTAATTCTACACATTGAAAACATGTTTTGTTGAATTTTTATCTTTTTCGATAATACATGTATTATTAGTGAAGAGTAAAATATGATAATTTATGAGAAATGATAAATACATGTATTATAGAGTCATGGATGGTGTGTTTCTGATGTAAGAACCATTGAATACAACTAACATGCAATAATTACTACATTTTTCCACAAGAATCAATACTATTTAATATATTGAGTAAAATTATAAAATAATGAATAAAATACTGTGAAATCACTCCTCTTCCACTATAAAAACCCCCCCTCACCCCCTATTCTCATCACACATATAAGTCTTGAAGATAGTCCAAATTATACCAAAATACTCTTCCCTGGTCTGTCCCACACATCAAGGATCTGTTTTTCTTTCCAAAAGATTAAAACAATCATCCCTAAATAGGTTCTCAAGGAAAACCATTCAAGAGGTAAATCCTCTTCCTATTTCATTTAATTTCATTTCAATTTATTTATATTATCTTATAATATAATCATATCCTTTTTCAAATTATCATGAATACTCCATTATCATATATATATTAAAATGAAATCTAGTCAATGGATTATACAGTATCAATCTACTCACTATCTCTCTCTTATTTTAAAAATGAAATCATCATCCATGAGGTGTCGATTTACAACCATCATATACGATGATCTTTAGTTCTTCAATTTTTTCTTAAAGGCATGTCGTGATACCATTATTATGGTTAAATAATTATATAATTTTTCTATCATAACCTATATTATTTCAGGGATCCATAATATATATATAACTAATTCATACGATATAACTAGTTCGTGATGATCAAAAACTGCCAAAATAATCTTAATGACTATCAATAATATTTTATCTAATACATCATTTTCATACCATATTAGAATATTCATTATAAAACCTTTTAATATTTGGTATTTTCATTGGTATTATATAAAATCAATTTGGGGATATTATACCCATTTTACAAGAACTCCATTTCATATAAACAAGAGAACCGATCATTAAAACCCTGAACATGAATGCTCTAGAACGATGAAATTAATCTATATAACTCATCAATAATGAAATAAATGAACAAAATATAACTAAAATGAATAAAATACATGTATAAAATTTTATTAATTAATTAATTAATCGATTTAATACTATTTTCCAGGAGGTTAAGGTCAAGTGCAGAACTCATTCAGATATAAGGTAAGGGTTTCTCATCTCACTCCCATTTTTATGAAGTATTCCAAATTCGACAGTATTTCTTGTGTATGGTTTATGTATTCATCATATAGATGTATCATATCATGAATATATTTATTTTCAAGGTAATAAATATATAATTTTATGATTATTAATTTTGGGGCATATGTTTTGATTGACTAAAATTTGGTAAGGGATTCTAACCGAACCCCCGTTTTTTCCTTCAGTTTATTCTTAAACTAATTTTACTCTAATATAGTTTTTCATTATTTTGATATATTTATTTTAAATTATATTTATATGTTCCAATCTCATATATATATATATATATATCAGATCATTCCTCTTTTATTGGAATATTCATGTTTTAAAAGTGTTCCCTTCTCGATTCATCTCAATAAACAAGCCCGATTCATGGGAATTTCTCGAATTCATAACCATTTTAAAGTTGACTATATGATTTATTTTAATTCATAATTATTTTTATAAAAATAAAAATTTTATCATGAAAAAAATATATTGAATAATTTCGGATTTTATGAAAACAAACATGCCTTTCTGCGTTAAAATATCTTAAATATTTTCCTTAAACCATACTAAAATGTTTCAATTATAATGTTTTTAAAAACTATGTTTACATGATTTAACTTACTAGGAGATAATTTATTCCTAAAATAAAATTTTAATTTCCTTACATTTTATTTCCAAGGATATATATTTTTACAATACGATTTTATGAAAAATACAAATGATTTTCCAAAAGAACTCTTCTTTATAAAGTAAAAAATGGGTTTTCTCATCACTTTTTTATTTCTATGAGATAATTTCCTTGTTCACCCCTTATTGCGTTGGTGTGTGGTGTATGTACTTCCCTTTATATATCATATCAAGAGTATTCTTATTATCATGGTATTTTAAGGTATTATTATTTGAATGTTTCACTATTGTACGAGACACTTTGGTATTTTAATGATTAATTTCTCAAGAATTTTTGAATGGTATCTTCATATATGTTGACTACCTTTTCTGAATATTGCACATAATTGAGGTTTATCTATTATGATACAATATAAATTATGTTGTTGAAGTTTTTATGATCAGTTTGACTATGGATGTTCTATTTGATACCTTTTATATATTATGTTTGAAGTATTCACATTTCATACGGGTTTTTTTCAATACGAAAGTTTATGTTGATAAAGTTTCACTCATTTCATATGTAGAATGTATTGGAATTAGTAAGTGAATGGAATGGCCCTCTATATCCCCTCGATGCAAAGATAGTTCTCATGAGATGAAACATAATTGCGTATTGGCAGAGACCATACTCTAATATTTTCAGAAGTCCTGGACAAGGCCTCAATATTATGTTTTTGTTTTCTCGATTTATGCATTCCTTCATTATGAATATAGTAATTGATAGTCCGTGATATTATTTGACTATAATAATATCCAAGGTTATGTTATGGAATTATTTATTTAGATTTTATTCATGCCATATGATGATCAAGATTATTTTTTAATGATATTTTTTCTTTTATTTATTCACCATACATTGTTACATATGATTTAGAATAACTATTTACACCTACTAGGACCAAAATATCACCCCTTTTTTATGTTTAAATTCCCTAGGTTATACAGAATAAAATTTTGAATCATCTTTATAGGATTTAGTTTATTTCATTTTATTATGTATCATGTCTATTATCTTTTCCAAACGTGTTATGGATATCATTAATATAATATTGTCTTCTAAAAATGATAAAATAATTGATCCTTAAGGATTAGATTCCATGTAATAATTCCAATGTAATAATATAATGCACTGGATTTGAGCTTATGGGGCCCGATCATTATATTACTTATGTTCTAAAATATCAATTATGGGATTGTAAATTATAACAAAAAATTTTAAAATAATAAACTCACATAAAAAATAAATATTTATTATTCTAAAAAGGGTTAATTATTTTAATGTTCATTATTATATAATAATAATTTTATAATAGTTATTTTATTTTTAAAACATGAATTATGTACAATTAACCTTAAAAAATCAATATTTAATGAAAAATACAAAAAATATTTTTATGATAAAATTACTACAACAAAACCAATAATAATGTTCATTTCATAAAATTAAAACTCTATTTTTTAAAATTTGTCATTTAAATCAAATTCTGAGGTACGAAAAAAATTATAGATATTATTTTTTTATATTAATAGTTCTCATTCCAAATTTATATTATTTACAAATTAATTTATTATGAAAAAATAATATTTATCTAATATATCTTATCATTGTTATTAATAAATTTCCTGATATATTAATTTATAATTCATAGAAAAACAATATATATAAAAATACATTCCTAATCATATAATGACTGTATTAGTCTTTTGATTTGTAGTAATTGATATTAATTCATATTAAAAGTAGATTTTGTTTTATTTTGTAGTATTTTGTAAACCAGTTAATCCAATTCATTCCAATCAATTCAATTAATAGTTTTTAATAGACTAAACATATCACGATTTTATTTTTGTTTGTTTTTACATTGGTATAATGTTATTAAACACATTAACTTATTTAAAGTTTTCAATATATTAACATATTAGTGTGTTACACTAACCAATTTTGTCCTAATGAGTATAATTAACATACCCATGACCTTCTGTTAGATGTATTGATGAATTTCATCTAGACATGACACCACTATCACTTTGGAGATCAGTTTTCCATATATTCATAACATATGATACATGGTTATATTTTTACCCCTATGGATCTAATCATTTGATAGAATAATTGGGTTGATTATCTTAATACTTTTTATTTTGTTACTAAATACACACCTAGAAATGTTATTGTGGTCTCTGAAGCATTATGTAGGATATTACAAGATCACTACATGACTTAATTATTTGGAAAATGATCTTTGTTGATTCTTTTCACTAAGATGTTATTATATTTGGAAGAAGAAGGTGGGTTTGTGTTCTTAGATTTTATAAAAGAAGATTCTTCATTGGATGATAATATTTACCTATATAAGTAATAGAAATTTATTTGAAGTGTTTTAGTAAATTCCATTATGGTTTATAGACCTCACATGATTGTTCTTGGTCTTATGAGGATGTCTAATGTTTTCAAGGAAGATTGAAAGTTCTGATAACTCTAAGGAAAAATTCGATATATAGTACACATTGATCTAGTTGTCTTTCAAACCCAAGGATTACCAAAATGTATCCTGATTTTATATGTTTGTACTAGTGTTTAGATATCAGTTGTTCGATGTAGACTTCGTGCCACAATGCCTTACATAATAGATGATTATGGAATACCACCAGAGAACTACCAGTTTACTATATCCTTTACCAATTCTCTTCTGGATGTGGGATAATTCATCCATGAAATTTATTTTTGGTTAAACATGGAT
The DNA here is from genome assembly GCA_963277665.1 of Viscum album. Taxonomy (NCBI): domain Eukaryota; kingdom Viridiplantae; phylum Streptophyta; class Magnoliopsida; order Santalales; family Viscaceae; genus Viscum; species Viscum album. The sequence continues at coordinate 322,671,919 of OY728153.1, read as the reverse complement.
AATTAGTGGGAATAGTTTTTTAGTTTAATCATTGATTGACTCATTAAATCATCCCATTTACGTCCAACTATGGAGAAGAAAAATGGGAAATGGATCAAGAACCAGTATATCTGATAGATTGTAATTCTACATAGAGTTACTCCTACTATTTTTTATGATAGATATGCATGATTTACATATCAAATTTGTAATAGTTTAGATGATGGAATTGTTACCGAGTTTATTTTATGAAAAATATATCACCCTCAAATAAATGAGAAGACTGAGTAGGACATTCACATTATTATGGATACTATTCATGCATGCATTCATTAATTATTTAGTTTCTTGGGGAAATAATTTTCCCTTGCTAGTGTTAACTTATAAAAATAGTTATATGTATTTGATTAAAATAGATCCTTTTGATGTTTTCTATTGAAGAACATATGGATCTCCATTATTTCGGGTAGATTTATGAGGGTGGTATTTGGATGGATTGATTGTTTTATGAGAGATGAGGTAATAATGTGTGTTTTATCTGAAATAGGTTGGTGATACCTCAGACTCAATATATCCAATATAGTCTTTTATCATTTTTTATTATAGTTTGAGGTTGGAAATAATGTTTTAATGTTTTTTCAGTGGATTGGATATCATTTCATGGTAATATAGGGTTAGTTATCAATAATGTATTTTAACCCCTTCATGACCATTAAATGATTTGGGAAGTTGGTATAATGTATGGGAATACCCTATCACTTGAAAACGATTCATGACTTTTTCCTAGTTTCGTAGATAATAAAGTATCTACAATATCATTTTATTATGATAGAATGGGGTGATGTGGATTCGATCCTAACACATCTAAGGTGGAGAAACCAATTTGGATTATGGGTCATCTGAATGATGTAATTAATGGTAATATGATTTTTTGGGTATGTGTACTATCGTAGTTCATATAGGATATCCATGCAACACATGAGGGTGAAGATTTAATGATTTACTAGAGGCCTTATTTTTTTGAGAGTCTAAAAGCCTGAGTTCATTATCGGGATACATTTTTTATAGTTTGATGAAATTTTACATATTTCTGTTCACAAGTATGTTTTATTTTTGCATTTATTTTATCTCCATTGTGGTTCTAAATGATTTTTGGAGTCAGTGGATGATATTTTGGAATTTTTGGAGAAACAAGCATTGAACATAGTATGTATTTACCATTCAACAAGGATCTAAATTTTTCTCTATTGGAAAATGGTTTTTCTAACCATGTGAGATTCCTAAGAAAACAATGAAGGTTTTTTTATTTAGGTATAGAGTAAATTTCACACCTTGTGAATGGTTTCTCAAATAACACATTAATTCAAAATTCTTCATAAAAATAAATATGGGGGTGTCAACAGATATGTTTTCCACATATATTTTAGTTCAGTGACTCAGATCCCAAAACCTATGTAAGGTTTTATTATTTAAATAATCGTAATCATATAATTAAAATCATATTTATAAAACATATTCACCTTTATGACCACCAAACTAAGGTGTTAATGAAAAATTAATCATATATTTTTTGTGAGATAGAATTATCAAGTATGCCCAAGATACATTTTCAATTTTCAATTTATGGGATGAAAGGAAGTTATACAATAATTTATCATTATATAATCATAATTATATACTAAATATATTATATATTCATCAAATCCATTTATATAAACATATATTATATGAAATTATGAATAATGAAATACAAGGCTTAATTGAGGTGGTAGTCCGCACGTATGCTTGAGAAAAAGTTTCATTTTCTATTTGATCAAAAAGAAAAAGATAATTTTTATCCATTGAAATAATAAAATTTCATTATATTAAAGAAACATATTTAAACATATTATGATGGATATAATATAAAAATAGGATATTTAGGAAGAAATAATTTGAAGAAATATTGTAGAGACAATTAACTTTTCTTTGGGAATCCTCCTTTATCATACACATTATATGTAACACCCCAGGTAAATAAAGAATATTACATTTATATATTTATCCCTATTTGTGAAAAAAATATTAATATTACTTTAATGGTAACTCTATGCTCGATGGTGTACCCAATACGCGACAATGAGTTCCTTTGAAATCTTACGTTGCACTATAATAATATGATTTTAAATGGTAGTTAATGCCTAGACATTGTAATGGAGGGAATGAACCGAACTAACTACAAAATGAATATATAGGTTTGTCAAATATTTTGACTTTTTACAATAAATTTTAGAGGATTAAAAATGTGAATGAATTCAATTTTAAGCGTAAACAATCTAATACTCTTTAGAAGGTCGATTAACAGCCTTTTGATGGCGAACCTCTTTTAAATCCACTTTTTGATAATTTTATGTGTTATATTTGACAAAATAAATTTCTTCTTTAGAATCGGGACATCCAAATTTACTTTGTGTAAATTTTTGGTATTTTTCTGATAAAGTACATTTTTAATGAATAGGGAAAAATGTTGTATTTTAATTCAAAACCTCTTTTTAATCTAATTTATTTATATGATTAGATTATTTTTTAAATATTTTTTAAAGTGAAATTAGAATATATTGTTACCATTAAATCCAATGGTGGTCATTGGAATTAATTTCACTTTGAAATTGGACTTAAACTAGTGTCAATCTTTTAATAGATATTGTTTCTTAAAAAAATTCTATTTGTTTCGACAGCGGGAATGAATTATTAAATTAATTAATGCAACTTATATGTTTTGAATTTTGTAAAATAGACATAATTTTTGAATTCGTAATATCAAATATATCCTCGGGTGAATTTTTGGTAATTTTCTGAAAAACTTCAATTTTTGATGAATAGTGAAACAACTAAGTGGTACTTATAAAAACTGATTTTCCATTTAAATGAAATTTTGCCACCTTTGTGTTTTTAATTTCAATAATCCGACATACATGGTTGTCATTAAGAAGTAAAATGTGGTTCAATGGGATTAAAATAATTTTTTGGTGAATAGTAACTTATTAAGTTTTTAATCGTGATTAGAGGTAATTAGTGTAGTTTAAGGTAAAAATAATGTTTTAATAATATGAGATGAGCTTGAAACATGTCCTACCCTCATTGGATGTGTCATGGACGACCATGAAAATCCATGGGCCAACTTGGGGACCCCATAGAGCCACTTTGGTTGGGAAATGACATAAATAACTTTTTTTTAATGTAAAAGTAAAAATGACACAAACATGAGTTGTTTTACTGAAACAATTCGTACATGGGGTTATAGAAGTCAGATTTTTGACTATAAATATTAATTAGAAAGATAAAATGGTTTCATACATCATGATATTTTTTTATAATTTTTAGACATTAACTAAATTAAATTATTTATGACATCATGATGATGTAGTGATTACCGCATTAATAAAGGATTTAAATAAAATTAAAAGATAATGTAAAATCTATCACCTACACATGTCCAAAACCTATTGGATGGGTTTATTTCTAACCCTTATCACCTTATCCTTGAAACAATTCAATGTGGGACCATTAAAATCCGAAAATCATTCTAAAATAAAGTAACATTTCTTTACATTCCAAGAGTGCCCCTCCTCTCCTATTATAAAAGGCCCCCACCTCTACCTCCTTACCCACACTTCCAAAGCCTTTGGCTCGGCCAACCCCTGCCCATTTTGTCTCTCCACATACCTCTCTAACTCTTAGAAGCCTCACTTTGGTCAGAAGTCTTCCCAAAGAAGCCTTTGAGCTCAAACCAAATAAAGTTACCCGATTTTAAGGACGTTAAAGAACGATCGAGTCAAGTCGGACCCGAGGTAAGGGATCCTACTCCTCTCTTTATTTTTAAGTACACTCATTTATGTAATTCCTTTTAAGCTCATATTTATTATGATTGGGATGTTCTTTTATATTAATCCTACTGAACTTCTTATGTTTATATGATGAGAGACCCTATTTTCTCTCATCAATCCATTTTGGATGTTTTGAGTGGCGTCGTTAGGCTGCTGAAATTTCGTAAGAGATCTAACCTCTCTCTTTCTTTTTAAGTACTCTCCTTTATGTTACTTCTTTTAAGCTCATCTTTGTTATTATGGGGGATTCTATTCTATATTCCTCTTGCTGTAAAATTTATTGTAATATGATGAGAGACCCTATTTGATCTCATCAATCCATTTTTGGAAGTTTTAAGGGGCGTCGTTAGGCTGCCGAGTTTTCGTAAGTGATTTTTCATCTCATTTTTATTCCCGTGGGATTTATGCTACATTTTCCACAATTTGCTTTTATTGGTGTATGTACTGCCCATTACTTTATTCATTGTGTAATATACTTTCATTTATGAGTATTTACATCAATGTGGTATTGTCTTTCTTTCACGGGGTGTATGTTTTGAATGTAACCCAAGTCGGTAAGGCAACCTTTCACCCTCCTCTTTTTAAAAGAATTCTTTTGTTATGTCTTTTAATTCGAATAATATTATGTTGGTATATGTTCTTCTATATCCTTATTGATGTAAATTTTATGTCCAAGTGATGAGATACCCTTTTTATCTCTCATCAACTATTTTTCTGAATTTTGTAGTGACGACGTTAGGCTGTCATATTTTTGCAAGGGAACTTCTTAACCAAAATTTGATTCTTTCGGATAAACTTGTACTCCTTGAATATGTCGTTCTATGAATATGTGTGAATAACATTTGATTGTTTCACACTTAATATCCACTTATATTTGGTGTATTCGTTTGTCACACATAATTATGTAATTGATTTATCCTAAAACCAAGGATACCGTCTTTGTAAGGGACTTCGTCTCAATCTCCTTTCATTGAGGAATATTTTGTTTTATACACATCTTTCTTTTATACGGTGTATAAACCCCTTTTACTTTTATGTCTATCCAAAAGGAATCTTTTTTTATACGAAGCGTTTTACAAAACGAAAAAAGGGAATGTTTTAGTCGTATGTATGCGGCGACAACGACTTCTCCACCATCGTGACCATTATTTGAGTTTCGGCTTCCTCTACAAGACATACCATTTTTCTAAAAGAAAAATAAATACCATGTTTTACTTTTCATTTATTTTGGTATTGAAAATGGTTTTCATAATGTTATTATATCAATGTGTTGTATTGATATCATGTGCTTGAAAGGTGAAAATGTTATGTTTCCTTTATGCATGTTTTATGTGATACGATTATGTTATGGTTCTTGGGAATTGTTATGAAGACGGGTGGTTCCGTGATAAACTAAGGGCAGGTGAGCCCGATATAGCTCTCCAATGCATTGGGTAACGTAAAGGAGTGAAACGTTAAGGTTTCTCCGAAGAGATTTAGGGAATATACTGTGGTGGGTATTCCAAACGTAACCAAGAGGGTTACTCCCTATGTAATAATGTTATAAATGCCTCAAGTTACCTTTATGTCTTATGATTTCTATGATTTATTCATAATTTGGATGAGGTATGTTAAAGTGATTATGTTTTATGGGTAAATTATGATTTCATTCTTATGAATATATGTACTCATGTTTCCTTTCCATATTCTTATATCCTTTACTGAGATTTTTATGCTCATCCCAAGTTTTTTTTAAATGTTTTTCACAGGTCAAGGGAAAGGTACATGATATGATAGTGTCAAAGAAGTGTCATGGAATAATCCATGTTTTATTTTAAATATGTTTCCGTTGATGGGAAAAATGAATACTATCTTTATGTAACCACTTTGTTTAAATGTGGAATGTAATGAAATATTTATGATCTAATTCTCTAAAACTCTAAACCGGAAAAGATCCTTAATGTGTAATCTTTTAATAACTCAAGATTAAGTAAGTTTTAAGGCTGCGGACTTATAGTTCGTATCAAAGGTCGGTTTAGATAACTTTAGAGGTTAGGGTATTATCTAAGCATAAGTGACATTGCCATAATGGTTAGGATTTTAGAAAGAGTCCTAGTTTTAGATAAAGTGAATGAGTAAGTATATCTTAGTGTTTATCTTCATCATTAGTACATGATGTTTTTGTTGGTATACACAGACTGACATTTCTGTTTTTAGTGAATGGATAGATCAAGCAGGCACCAAAGTGACAATAGGTTTGAAGGAAACAGTGGTGGTTCTCTGATTAAGAGACTGGATGAAATGGGGGATTCAATGAGGAAACCCGTGATTGATCTAAACCAACTATCAAGGAGTCATGATCAACCACTTGTACCTTGGTATTTTCTGTATTGTATCTTGTATGAGATGACGAATCTATGTGGATGTTCAGGTAATAATTATAAAGGCAACCATTAGAGTTTATATGATCCTTACTTTTGAGGTAATTATGGGTTATTATATATTATGATGGAAAATAAAAGGAATGAGATAAAATTGAGGTTAAAATATGTTATGATTATTTGTGAAGATTTTATCTCATTTTGGGGAATTTTTTAAGAATTATATAGTTTTGAAAAATGACAACACGCAGACCGTGTGACAACCCGTCGCGTCAGACAAAGCTGCGGGAATCGAACCCACAACCAAAGTGCAACTGGTATTTATTTCCTACCACTGGACTACGTGAAGTCCCTGGATATTTTGACTAATTCTTTTTAGTTAGATGATTTTAGGAATCAAGAGTAAGTTTATTTTGGGCTATCTATGGAAAATATTAACCTATCATCGAGGATATGTGATTAGGTTAATTACTTTTCAATATGAGAATTTAAGAGAAACTGATGTTATTTGGAGGTAAAAGTAAATTTTTACCTTGGAAGACTATGTGACTAAATCCTTAAAATATTTGGGTTTCAATCTTAGTTTAGTTTACTTTGAAAAATTTTATGGACAAATTGTTTATCGAATGGTCCTCGTTGAACTTTGGGTTTTGTTGGACAAATTTTGGAGATTAAGAATAGATTTTCTTTTTATAAAGGGTTATCCTTTTTTGGATTATCTGATCTTGTACTAACCATTTTGGTTTTGGTTTTGGTTAACGTCTAAAGACATGGGAAGTATATAGTTCTCTTTTGTAGATTAGGTGATTCTCTAGAAGTTGATTATAGTGAACAAATCTTCCTAAATACTCGTCTTTTGGAGAAAATATGAGTTTGTGTAAGAAATCTAGTAAAAGTTGAAAGTCAACATGATAAGTAATTATGTTTCCTTATGAATAAATTCCTCAATAAAAATTAACTTAAAACAAAAATTTTGTCTATTAACTATTCCTACTGGGGAATCAAATACCGTTTAACCCATCACAAGTTTGTGATTTTCTTATGGTTAACTTTCTCCTAGACATGTTTACTATCACTCTCCATCAGAACATGACCCTTTGTTTTTTTCCTCCATGGCCATATTTTCATACATGGAATCCTAGTATGGGTTAACTCGAGTGACCATTGTACTTCCCTTTCTTTCTTTTAAATTGATAGTTTAATTTACTCCTTTTCCGATGTGGGACTTTCAATGGAGTTTTCAATCCGAATTTTGAAATTGCGAGGACGCAATTCCCCAAAGGGGGGAAAGATGTAACACCCCAGGTAAATAAAGAATATAAATTTTTTATATTTATCCCTATTTGTGAAAAAAATATTAATATTACTTTAAAGGGAACTCTATGCTTGATGGCGTACCCAATACGCGACAACGAGTTCCTTTGAAATCTTATGTTGCACTATAATAATATTATTTTAAATGGTAGATAACGCCTAGCCGTTGTAATGGAGGGAATGAACAGAACTAACTACAAAATGATTATATATGTTTGTCAAATATTTTTACTTTTTACAATAAATGTTAGAGGATTAAAAATGTGAATGAATTTAATTTTAAGCGTAAACATTCTAATACTCTTTAGAAGGTCGATTAACAGCCTTTTGATGGCAAACCTCTTTTAAATCCACTTTTTGATAATTTTATGTGTTATATTTGACAAAATAAAATTCTTATTTAGAATCGAGACATCAAAATTTACTTTGTGTAAATTTGTGGTATTTTTCTGATGAAGTACATTTTTTAATGAATAGTGAAAAATGTTGTATTTTAATTCAAAACCTCTTTTTAATCTAATTTATTTATATGATTAGATTATTTCTTAAATTGGTTTTAAAGTGAAATTAGAATATATTTTTACCATTAAATCCAATGGTGGTCATTGGAATTAATTTCACTTTGAAATTGGACTTTAACTAGTGTCAATATTTTAATAGATATTGTTTCTTAAAAACACACTATTTGTTTTGACAACGGGAATTAATTATTAAATTAATTAATGCAACTTAAATGTTTTGAATTTTGTAAAATAGAAATCATTTTTGAATTCAGAATATCAAATATATCCTAGGGTGAATTTTTGTTAATTTTCTCAAAAACTTCAATTTTTTATGAATAGTGAAACCACTAAGTGGTACTTATAAAAACTGATTTTCCGTTTAAATAAAATTTTGCCACCTTTGTGTTTTGAATTTCAAAAATCTGAAATACATGGTTTTCATTAAGAAGTATAATGTGGTTCAATGGGATTAAAATAATTTTTTGATGAATAGTAACTTATTAAGTTTTTAATTGCGATTAGAGGTAATTAGTGTAGTTTAAGGTAAAAATGATGTTTTAATAATATGAGATGAGCTTGAAACATGTCCTACCCTCATTGGATGTGTCATGGCCGAACAATAAAATCCATGGGTCAACTTGGGGACCCCATGAAGCCACTTTGGTTGGGAAATGACATAAGTAACTTTTTATTTAATGTAAAAGTAAAAATGACACAAACATGAGTTGTTTTACTGAAAGAATTCTTAAATGGGGTTATATAAGTCAGATTTTTGACTATAAATATTTATTAGAAAGATAAATAGATTTCCTACATCATGATAGTTTTTTTATAATTTTTAGACAATAAATAAATTAATTTATTTATTACATCATCATGATACAGCGATTACCTCATTATTAAAGGATTTAAATAAAATGAAAAGATAATGTAAAATCTATGACCTAAACATGTCCAAAACCTATTAGTTGGGTGTATTTCGAACCCTTATTACCTTATCCTCCAAAAAAATCAATGTGGGACCATTAAAATCTGAAACTAATTCTAAAATAAAGTAAAATTTCATTACTTTCCAAGAGTGTCCCTCCTCTCCTCTTATAAAAGGCCCCCACCTCTACCTCCTTACCCACACTTCCAAAGCCTTTGGCTTGGCCAACCCCTGCCCATTTTGTCACTCAACATCCCTCTCTAACTCGTAGAAGCCTCACTTTGGTCATAATTTTTCCAAAGGAATCCTTTGAGATCAAACCAAAGGAAGTTACCCGATTTTAAGGACGTTAAAGAACGATCGAGTGAAGTCGGACCTGAGGTAAGGGATCCTACTCCTCTCTTTCTTTTTAAGTACACTCTTTTATGTAATTCCTTTTAAGCTCGTCTTTCTTATGATTGGGATGTTCTTTTATATTAATCATATTGTACTTCTAATGTTCATATGATGAGAGACCATATTTTTTCTCATCAATCCATTTTGGAAGTTTTGAGTGGCACCGTTCGGCTGCCGAATTTTCGTAAGAGATCTAACCTCTCTCTTTCTTTTTAAGTACTCTCTTTTATGTTACTTCTTTTAATCTCCTCTTTGTTATAATGGGGTATGTTATTTTATATTACTCTTTCCTTACATTTTATTGTAATATGATTAGAGACCCTATTTGATCTCATCAATCCATTTTTGGAAGTTTTAAGTGGCGCCGTTAGGCTGCCGAGTTTTCATAAAGGATTTTTCATCTCATTTTTATTCCCATGGGATTTATGCTACATTTGCGACAATTTCCTTTGATTTGTGTATGTACTGCCCATTATTTTACTCAATGTGTAATATAATTTCATTTATGAATATTTAAATCAATGTTGTATTGTCTTTCTTTCACGGGGTGTATGTTTCGAAAGTAACCCAAGTCGGTAAGGGAACCTTTCACCCTCCTCTTTTTAAAAGACTTCTCTTGTTATGTCTTTTAATTCACATAATATTATGTTGGGATATGTTCTTATATATCCTTATTGATGTAAATTTTATTTCCAAGGGATGAGATACCCTTTTTATCTCTCATCAACTCTTTTTCTGAATTCTGTAGTTACGCCGTTAGGCTGTCAAATTTTTGCAAGGGAACTTCTTAACCAAAATTTGATTCTTTAGGATAAACTTATACTCCTTGAATATGTCGTTCTATGAATATGTGTGAATAACCTCTGATTTTTTTACACTTAATATCCACTTTTATTTGGTGTATTAGTTCGCCACACATAATTATATAATTGATTTATCCTTAAACCAAGGATACCATCTTTGTAAGGGACTTCGTCTCAATCTCCTTTCATTGAGGCATATTTTGTTTTATACACATATTTCTTTTATATAGTGTATAAACCCCTTTGACTTTTATGTCTATCCAAAAGGAATCTTTTTTTATACGAAGCATTTTACAAAATGAAAAAAAAGTAATGTTTTTGTCGTACGTATGCAGCGACAATGAATTATCCACCGTCGTGACCGTTATTTGAGTTTCAGCTTCCTCTACAAGCCATATCTTTTTTTAAAAGAAAAATAAATACCATATTTTACTTTTCTTTTATTTTGTTATTGAAAATGGTTTTCATAATGTTTTCATATCAATGTGTTGTATTGATATCTTGTGATTGAAAGGTGGAAATGTTGTGTTTCCTTTATGTATGTTTTATGTGATACGCTTATGTTATGGTTCTTTGGAATTGTTATGAAGACGGGTGGTTCCGTGATAAACTAAGGGTGGGTGAGATCAATATATCTCTCCAATGCATTGGGTAACACGAAGGAGTGAAACTTTAAGGTTTATCTGAAGAGATTTAGAGAATATACTGTGGTGGGTATTCCAAACATAACCAAGAGGGTTACTCCCTACGTAAGAATGTTATGAATGCCTCAAGTTACCTTTATGTCTTATGATTTCTATGATTTATTCATAATTTGGATGAGGTATGTTAAAGTGCTTATGTTTTATGGGTAAATTATGATTTCATTCTTATGTATATATGTAATCATGTTTCCTTTCCATATTTTTATATCCCTTACTGAGCTGTTTATGCTCATCCTAAGTTTTTTTGAAATGTTTTTCACAGGTCAAGGGAAAGGTACATGATATGATAGTGTCAATGAAGTGTCAAGGAAGAATCCATGTTTTATTTAAAATATGTTTCTGTTGATGGGAAAAATGAATACCATCTTTATGTAACCACTTTTTTTAAATGTGGAATGTAATGAAATATTTATTATCTAATTCTCTAAAACTCTAAACCTGAAAAGATCCTCAATGTGTAATCTTGTAATAACTCAAGATTAAGTAAGGTTTAAGGTTGGGGCTTTATATTATACCTTATTAGGTTTGTATTTTTTTGAGAATAGAATGTATAGCTTATGGGGATGAGATTTGGGATGTTATTTGGGATGATATTTTCCTTGCTAAGGTACTCAACATGTGTGGAAATTGAGGAGAGGAGGTTTCCTTCTATATGTGAGGGGAGTGACATCCTTGAAAATACAATAAATATTAAATTCATAGTATGTCACATTCATGAAAAAATGCAACAAAATAATTCATATTTTAATGATAATAAGATGTTAGGTTAAAATCTATTCAACTAAAAAAATAATGATAAGTCGCTACCACAAAAACATATTTTCCCAACGCCATCATTTATCAGTGCAAATGAAAAAGCGCTGATAAAGGGGGAACCTATATCAGCACTAAGAAAAGCGTTGATAGAAGCACCCCTTTATCAAAACTTTTTTTAGCGATGATAAAGGTACCCCCTTTATCAGTGCATTTTTAGTGGTGAAAAAGGGACCCCCTTTATCAGCCCTTTTTTAGTAGTGCTGATAAAGGGTCGACATAAAAAAAATTAATTAAAAATAATATATTAATATATAAATATATAAATATATTTATATGGATATAAATATAATATATAATTTTTAAATATATTTTAGATAAGTATAAAAATACATTTACACTTAATATTATTAATATATAAGATATTTAGTGAAAATGGCTTATAACAAAATTTTGAAAAAAAATTAATTAAACATTTGCTAATTATTATAGATTAATAGTCATTTAATAAAAATTTGAAGACTAAAAAAATAAATCAAAATTGAAAAAAGTTCCAAAATATGTTGAAAACACAACTCGAACTTCAAACAGCCATAACTTTTGATACGGGTGTCCGTTTGAGCTCTACCACATATCATATCAAATATTGCAATGATATCTACGTCAATTTGATTGGGAATACCCCAATAAAGGTTTTTTTGATTCCAAAATAGTCCCATAATGCCTCCAAAACTGAGTTTTTAGTTGGGGTACCCCGATTTTTTAACATTTTGTGGATTTTTAGCCTCGTTTAAGGGGGTATTATTGTCTTTTTTGGTGGGGACTGAATTTTTTCCAAGGTATTACATTCATATTGATATTATGTCTTTAAAATTTTATAGTTTTTTATAATGCACTACTATTTATAATTAAATATATAACAATATATACAAATTTTTTATATATTCACACATAAAAATTTAATTATAAATATAAATCCTAAAATATATTTACATATAAAATATATTAGCTTTATCTAAATAATAACTAATATCTATTTTATTTAAAATAAAAATATATGAATATTTATAAACCTAAATATTAATCTAACTATATATATATTAATCTAACTATATATATATATATTAATCTAACTATATATATATATATTAATATAACTATATATATATTAACATAACCACACATATATATATATATATATTACTATTCCTATAAATATATATATTAATATCACTATATATTGATATTAATTTCACTATAAATATATATATATTATTATAACTATATATATATATTAATATAAATATATATTAATATATGAATAAATATAACTATATATATATATAAAGATATATATTAATATAACTATATATATATATATATTAATATAACTATACATATATATTAATATAACTATATATATATATTAACATAAATATATATTACTATACGAATAAATATAACTATATATAAATATATAAATAGAGATATATATAAATATAAATATAAATATATATATTAATATAACAATATATATTAATATATATATATATTACTATATGAAAAAATATAACTATATATATATTGATATATCATAAAATGGAATACAAATCAAAATAGAGGAGTGGTAAGGGCTTAGGTGCGCAGGGAGGAGGTCACGAGTTCAAATCCTGGGGGAGGCAGGGGCGCACACGCATGTGGGAAAATGGGACCAAGTGCTGATAAAGGGTGGAGGGGGTGCGTGGGGCGCAGTAGGTTGGCAGAAAAGCACTACAAAAGGGGTGCCTCAAGCGCAATAAAATCCCCCCCGATTGGCAGTATTTTTATAAATCTTTTTTATTTTTTATTTTTTTTTAAATTTTTAAAAAAAGTTTAACTTTTATCAGCACTTTTTAAAAAGGGCTGATAAAAGGTGTCCTTTATCAGCACTAAAACAAAAGAGATGATAAAGGAAGGGCTAATAAAGGGTTATTTTATCAACGATTTTTTAGTGCTGATAAAAGGGGTCTTTATCAGTGCTTTTTGGAGCGCTGATAAAGGGTACCCCCCCTATATCTTCTGGCATTAACAGCGCTTTTCTAGCACTGTTAAAGGACATTTTAAGCGATGATTAAAGTAGTATTTATAGTAGTGAGTATTTGGTTATTTTAGAATACATATCCTATATTTTAACTCCTTTTAACCCATTTTAACTTTTACCTGGGTAAATTAATTTTTTACAATGATTACTTATTTTTATTACCAAAAATAAAATAGAAATTAAAATATTTCATTAAAAAAATGATTCCATTAGTGTATTTTTTTTAATCAGGTATAATTTGTAATGATACTAACAATTATTTCTAATATCATCTCACAAAAGGTATAAAAAGAATTTAATAAAAAAACATATTTAATCATAAATATTATATTATTTTAATTTCATGACAATTTATGACTATTTGAAGAATTTTAATTTAGTTCATTAAATATATTAGAAAAAAATATCATTTAAATCATGTATCAATAATGATAAATTTAATATATTAATATAAAATAAAGTACAACTATAAACTATTATTTTTGAAAAATATAAATTTCTACCTTCAAATGATTTTATATTCATTTCTAACCAATTGGAAATGAAAGCATTAATTGTCATTCATGCATAAAAAATAATTATAAATAAGATTAATGTTATAAATAATTGTTAGTTAGACTTAATTATAACATATTTAATAAGGTGGTTTTTGTAAGAAAACCATTTATATTTATCCAATGGTTATTAGGCTAGTATTTTTTATCAGTACATGAGAATTTCATTGATTTCCATGATTAGATTTATTTATTAAAACATTATTTTATTAATAATTATTAGTGATATCATTCCCCAAGAGTTTTAAACTTATCAAAAATGTATAATTCGATTAGAAAGATCAAAAATTTTTCCCAAGAATTAATGGAATTTCCATAAGTGAATTTTACCATTTTTAACAATGAAATTCATTTTAGAAATTATATATATATATATATATATGTGTGTTTTTTTATTTTTATATTTTAATAAATCATTATTCACTTATTTTCAGTGTTGTTTTCATTAATATATAATAAACACACAGAATATAATTAAAAGAAAAAATAATAAAATATTTGTGTGTTACATTCTATGCCCTTAAAATAAATTTCCATAAAAAATATTTCATTATAAATGTAATAAATCAGAATAAATTTACCTCATTATATCCCTAGCTTCCCACATAATTTACTCAAATTTTTTGGTTTCACCATAAATCATTTACTAAGCGAGTGGTCTTGTCCAACAACACTTTATTTAGTTGATCTATATTCTCTATCAATTGTTCCTCATATTAAAGGGCATGGTGTAGTTTTAAAACCATTTAGTTTAGTATATTTAAATTATTAGCTATGTATATATCGAAATTTGATACACATAACATATCAAGAACATTGGAGAGGTCTTATTCAAGCACTGAGTGATAATATATCATTCTAATATGATCAATATTATTGTAATTATAGATATATTGGGCTCTCAACATGACATTATTTATAAATCTCACAACTTTATACTAATGATATAATCATAGGAAAACCTTATTTCAAAGATCAATTTATAGATTTCTTTGTCAATCATTAGTATGATTTTAATATCAACTATGATTTTCTCTGACGTGCTGCTAAATAAATTTAACATCTTCCACCATTTCTTTATCTAGATCAAGTGAAAATAACTTATTATCTCAATTAATACAAACATATTTGACATTTACACTTCATTCAATAGATTTATTCATAAGGATCAATCCTAATGATCAAGTGAATGATGTAATAGTATGAAATGTTAACCTGAGGAAGGTTTTGATCCCAATAAAATTTGAAATCCATTGAGTATTCTCTCAACATATCCATTATGGTTTTAATTAGCTTTTTGGACTAACCGTCAATTTGAGCACGATAAGTAGTGTTAAATCTCATATATGTATTCAATTATTATAAAAGTTATACCAAAAAATTAATGGTAATCCTTGAATCGTAATATAATACAAATTATAGTGGTACACCATGAAATCTATCCACTTACTAAATGTTTATATGTGAATTTTTTATAAGCGTGTAATATTTACTTATAGTAATAAAATATGAATAAATTATATGGTGTTTGACTATAAAACAAATGTATATATGAAATAATGGGAAACCCTAAATAAATGTGGATTTTTTCATTTAATTTCAATATAGGTACTGGTAATAGTTATGTCATCCTCTCAAGATTCCGTTGTTCATCCTTAACTTCATGAATATAATGAATCTAGATATATAATTCTAAATTTCCCTTTTAATGTTTTCCCAGTAGAAATCATCTTTGATATCTCTATACATAATTATAATTCTGTGATGGATATATAATTATGAGCGATGTGTGTCATTTGAAATTCTATTCTTCAATTATTGTATCAAATGGATAATTATTTGATTACTAGGACTTATCATTACATCATGGTCATAAGTAAACTATAAAACATTTCTTAACTTGTTTCCAAGATCCAAATATTATTATTCATCCTCTGGAATATTCACATGAAAATATGGTAGAATAATTATTTGTGGAAGATAAAATTTCTCCCCTTTACACAACATTTCATAGTCCACACTCTAAATTAATATAAGTATTTTATCTTTTTCAATCCGCGTCATTGAAATTCCTGCATGGATTTTATAAAATTAGAGCATCATCCAACTAATTATATTCCTCTGAGAGGCATTATATTGAGAAGTTGTAATCTTTAATAAATTTATACCATCACCTTAGTTAATATTCAACTGTTTTTTTATAAATTTATTTTAATAATTAATGATTAGATTATATATCACAACTTTCACCAAAAATATAATTATTCAAGAATATTAATCGAAAAATAATCACTTCAAGCTAAAAATCATGATTCATTTAATTTTTTTCTAATTATTTGATATTTGTGTATCATATGCTACATTAATGCCAATTTTCATGAAAAAACATTTAGTACATTATTTGAAACATCATTATAAATCAAAAACCCTCTCCACAACAGGGTTTTATAATAACATGGACATTGACCAACCCTCTCTTCAGTTCCATGAAATTTTCATCATATTTAAATATCTATGGAAACATGGATATCTTCCTCATTAACTCACATAATGGATTTGTTATGCATGATAAATTTATCATAAAGCATCGATACAAACCCATATTTTTAGAAAAATAATGGATACCAGTCATAGTGGTTGGTTTTGGGCCATTTTTCAATAACCACCAACTTAGAATGATCCACCATTATATGCTCACTTATTATTACATGATAATTGAATGTATCTTTCTATTTCCAGAATTTAAATTTTCTATTTTTTTCATACAACTCCTCCTTCCACAAGGTCTTCAAAATAATCCTAAAGTAAAATAAATTCCCTCCCTAGCTCTCAGAATATATAATAATATTATTTATAATGTCTATAAAAAAATAATCCTCATAATCTATAAATACAATATTCATTAGATCCATTTTGATAATCAGGGAATTTGTAAATCCAAATGGAATCAATGTAAATTCATAGTGTTTATAACACATAAAAAGGATGTATTGTGTATATCCTCCATTTTTAACCTTAATTAGTGATATATAAATGAAATACCAGTCTTCAAAAAGTAGTGAGTTACATAAATTTGATCTATAATTTCATCAATATTGGGTAAATGATACTTTTTATTGATAATGATATTGTTATATTCTTGATAATCATGAAAAATTTGCATTGAACCGTCTATATTCATAATAAAAAGAACTGGTACACCCCATAACGACATACATGGGTATTTGTATCCCTTATCCAAATTCTCCGAGTGTATATTTTTAAATTCATATAAATAAATTGGGTTCATTCTTTAAGGATTCATTGAAATAGGTATATCATCAAGTATGAGATTTATTAAAAAAATAAAGATAATGATTTTGGGGAAGATACAGATTCTCTTTGGAAAATAAATCATCGTATTTGGGAATAATTGGCCTATCTTCAATGATGAATTTTCCCCCAACTATTTTAGATAAATAAACCTATTGAATATATAGTAATACCCATATAATAGAGGTAATTTCCATCATAATTTCATGTTCAATATTGCATCAATATATGATCATATATAGATTTATCACATTAAATATGGATTCTCAAATTGAATGTTCATGTGAAACCTATTTAGAGAGAGTTAATCCATACAGAAAATTACATCAAATTCAACTATATGAATAATAACATGATTTTCAAAAAGAATATCCCTACAAAATTATACCGATAGGAGTTATATACATGTTATATAATCGTCATTCCATTTGTAACATTAATCAATAAACCATTATCTAACAAGTTATATGGTGAAGTGATACTCATATAAAATTATTAACATATGAAATTAAAAATATAACATTACCAAAAATATACTTTTTAAAGATAATAAATACTTAATAATCATACGTTTATCCATTTCATTAATTTTCTCATTAGTTAATTACATAATAAATGTTAGTGTTATTATCAGTCAACTATAATATGATTACATTTTTATATGATAATTAAAATATTTATTAATATGTCAAAAATTATGACACCATGTTATAAACCAAAGACACTAAAGGTTCATAGTATATCACATTTTTTCATTGGTTTTCAGAGTTTATATCCACTCATTCTTCATAGAATAATATACAAAAATAAAAAATTCTATATTAATATCAATTAAAGTTACATGAGAATCAATAATGTAAATATTTCACACTTTTAGATTAATATTTAATATATCTCACAATAATAGTCAATTTGGAATTATAAAGGTTTAATGTATTTAGATAAAAGATACATAATAGGCTTATTTCATGACTGATCTTCAATATCTCTAAAAAATGTCATCCCACATAGTATGCAATTTAGGAATCGTATACTTAAAAAATATTCTTTATAACCTAGTGAAATAGAATCAAAATAAAGGCCGAGTTCCAATGCCCATTAATGGTAAACATGTGATATATCAATTATTAATCATACGTTATATTAATATAAGAATAAAGATATGATAACATGATTATAACATACAATAAAAAACCCAATAATTAATATGTAATAAACCTAGATTATCTTATAAGGCTTTTTCATAACAAGATACATGATTTATTAGAGTACAAATTCATCAATAATAATCCATGATCCTAGAGGGTAAATCATAATATTAAGAAATAATATTGTGGATTAAACATAACCATTGAAATAATATGTAATGTATACCCACCAAATCATTCATTACATAGAGGGATATCTCTGAAAACTAGTACACCCTCTTGGGATTGGGCTAACAACCTATGTACCCTCATTGGATTTGACTAAAAACCATTATAGCATATTGGGACAAGGAAAACAACCCTTGTACCCTATAATATATTTATATATTAAATATTACCTGATTAATTGGTGGTTTATAAGAAACCCACCATTTAAAATATAATAAACAGTACATATGTATTCAATAAGATAAAAAACATTCCTCATTATATAATGGCTTATATAAATTTTGGTAAAGATACTAATTTCATGAAAACATCATAAAACATCATTATCTTAATCTATCTAGAGAATTAATGTCAATTATATAATAATATTAAATCCCTAATAAAACATAAAAATACACAGAGTTTGTTGAGATAGATGAAAAATACTTTTAAAAAAGAATTTGAAAGATACCTTGAAACTAAAGAATAAATATCATTTTCTTTTTGTAACTTTTAAAAACTAAAAATTCATGGAAAATAGGGAATCATATCCTCTTTTTATTACCATGGAAACTTATAAAAGAAAACTTCATGAAGTATAAAGTACATGATAGTGGAAAAATCCATTAATACCATAAATGATTAAGAAAATTCCTTTCCATAATTTTGAAATGAATGTAGAAAATGACTCATTTAGAAAATGAAGTGAAAATAAATCCAAAAAATGTTCAATGATAGTCAAAATAATGGAAATATACCATTAAAAATCATTTATATGTAGATTTAAACTTCTATGAAACTATTTTTAAGGACATGGATATGTTAGTGAATGTTTCTTGAAAAAAATATACACAAGGTTTGATTTTCTAAAAAAACATTATTTTGGTCTTTATTAGTACTAATAAGGGTCCTTATATCTGAAATCCAAGATCTCTTCCAAAAAACACACAATTTATGAAAAGGATTTCATACCATGTGATATGAACAAATCTACTCTTATCTTTAATTTACATCCATACAATAACATAAATATTACATTTCTATAATAAAAATATAATTTAAAGAAATCAAGGTTTAGTATCTTAGAAAAATAGATACAAAAGCAACTTATATATAGAACTTGTGAAATATTATTCACATTTGAGACACATTATAACCCATTCTAGACTTCCCCTCCATTTTATTCGTATTAATAACTTTTGGACTGAAAAAATAAGAAAGGGGAGAGTTCCAATGCCCAGTAAGGAAAAAAAACAACATGTCCTCAAATGATAGATCATAATAATAGAAGAAAACATGATAAAGGGGAAATATTTTATTAACCAATCATTTTTGAATGTGGGTAAATAATAAGTCCTAATATAAGGTCATGCTACCACATATAAACAAACATGTACCACATCATTATAGTGTAAGATAATAAACATGGTATATGTTTTTTTATTATATGCTTAATGAATTTTCACGAATTGGAAACATAACATAAAAATTAATTATAGGAGAAAAACAAACATAGGTAAATTATAACATTGTAATCAAAAAAAATCTTCATGATTTATGTCGTTAGCAAACAAAATTTTCCCCCTTTACGTTGGGAATAAAGGATATGTTCGTGATTTAAATTTATTTAATGAGATATTTTCCTTAATAAATTCATTGGGTTGAATTATAGGACCCTACGCATCATTTTATATATATGTGTGTTAGGTCCACAAGGCTGAATACCCTGAGAGGGGGGGTGAATCAGGGTATGACTAATTTAAAATTAATGCTCGTTCTGATCTTTTTTCGCTGTTGAGAAAAACTTTCTTCTCTCTTTTTCCTGTTGCACAAAGTAAATAGAAAGCGAAGTATGCATAGGACACATCAATTTTACTTGGTTCACCGCAAAGGGCTACGTCCAAGGAGCATACGCCGACAAGTTTCTGGTCGTACCAAATTCCACTAATCTTCACTAGTTGTGGATTACAAGGTTCAGGCTAGAACACTTCTAAGCCCAGGATCACTGCCTTTACAAGTTTAGGGTCAGCTCACTGCTTTCCCAAGGGTCACTCCCTGTTTCTCTCTCTCTCTGGCTCACTGGCAGTAGAGAGGATCACCTTCTTCCACTTCCTAAGCTCACTGCTCTTGGAAGGAATCCACTCATAGTTTATAGACCTGTAGGTCTCTTCATTTTCATGAATGAATGCATCTTCCTCTATGTGTAGATGCTCTGTTTAAGTACAACTTTCACCCATAGATGAATATATTTTTGCACCGAAGGTATCGGTCAACGTACTAGCTTCCACGCAGTCTGAGAAGCACCGCTGGAAGAAAACCTTACTTGGCGCACAAGTCAATCTCGGCGCGCAAGTATCAACACGCAAGTCACAACGGGCGCGCAAGTCCTCCTTAGACACTTGCGCAACTCAAGCTTCCTCAACTCCAAACTTTCGTGAATCTCTTCTTTTTATGCCCAAACCAATATTGGCACGCAACTACCAACCAGCGCGCAACTTCTAACACCGGAGCACAAATTCAACTACTGGCGCGCAAATTCACCTGCGCGACCCACACTCACCACTTGCGTGACCACCACACCTGCGCGACGGGAGCTCTGATTTCTCAAACTGTTAAACTCTGTTGAAAATGAGGAGGGATGGTCCAGTATTTATAGGCAATCTGACCACCCTACGCGACGGCGCACAAGTCACCTACGCGACCCAGTTTCGGCGTGCAAGTCCCCTATCATTTTAGACACTTGCGCGACCAACTCCCAAACATGCGCGACCCTCTTTACTTTTCCATATTTTGATCTTCTGATCATGAAAAATATATGGAATGCAAGTTTCCTATACCCCACGTCCTCAGCGCGCAAGTCCTTCTTCCAAAAACACTTTTCTTCATTTGTACCGCCTCCAGATCATCCATTCCTTTTATCAACGTTCTTGAATCAAACATGGATCGTTGACCTCAGCTCTTGAACTCGACATTCCACCATGAAATCCTCTTTGTCAACAAATTTGTATGTCATTGTTTTACTTTGTCAACAATCACTACTCAGATTTCCACTTTGTCAACAAACACAATCACCTCAAAAATGCTTCAATGATACATTGAGGGATTTTTTCCCAACAATATGTCTATGTGTGTGTGGGTCCCACTTGAAATAAATCATTCAAAATATCATAAATAACCCATAGATCGAATATGAGTTTTATATCATTTTCTTAATGGTATCACATAAATTGACATTAGAGATTATATTGGATGTCAAAAACATTAAATGATAAAAAACAAGTGAAACATAGAGGAATTTATTAATTTATTTACAAAACATAAATCTATAGGATTTAAATATTTTAAATAAGAAATGGATTCGAAACCATGAAGAATTTATTTTTAGAGTCAATTCCTTAACATTTTTTAAATTAGATGAAATTACTCATACCTTTAAAAAGTAATTTTTAAGAAGGTAAAATGAATTTTTTTGGAAATATAATTTTACAAGGAACCAAAATAGTGGAGCCTTCAAATAGATATAATTTATTTTTCTAAAGGTAATTTGGTGTTGAAGATAAAAATATTAACTTTAATGGGAAATAATTTTTAATATTTTGAAAATACATTTGTTGAAAACCACCTCATAAATAGGGTGGAAAATATTTTATTTGATATTCGGTAAAGATAAATTTATATATTACATAAAATAAAACATATTTTTATTTTAAAATAATAAATTATAATTTTAGTTGGAATATTGAATATATATATGAAAGAAAAATATATCACTTAGATAAAATGAAAAGTATTCTTAAAATTATATACTTTTCTAAAGAAATAAATTAATCAAAGTAAATACATAAAAAATAATAAAGAATGAACTTATAATATTATAATAGAATATAATAAACCATTATTATAATAACCATAGTAAAAATGATTTATTATGTCTAAATAAAATAAACAAATTCAAGAAAATCCTATTATATTAAATCTGAATTTGGTAAAGATTCAATAACCACCTATTAATAAAATATTACCCTCTTAATCATGAATTTCAGAAAAATATTCATACCTATATTCTTATATATAAATAATTGATAATAGTTTTTTTATAAATATATTTGTTAGTTACATTTTATTTTCATTATCAAATTTTATTGCCATTAATTTTTTGTTTAGTATTAGTTTTGTAATGGAGGATTGGATTATTATTATTAAATTAAAAGATAATTATTAATAAAATGCAATAGAAATTGTAATAGATGTTTTATAATGATTTATAATATCATAATTTAATTTTATTATTATTTTAGTATTTATTTTCATTGATGAAGTCAGTGATGATTATGTTACGGTAATTGTAATGAATGGGGAGAGGTGATATCTTAATAATAGGTTATCTATTATAATTTACATTCCCAAAAAAGTTATTTACTTTTTATTTTATAGTATAAATAGAAATAATATTTTGTTAGTAATCCATGATAGATATTTATATCATTATTCCATAGGTTGTTAAACCAACCCAACCAGAAACATGCTATAATCAATGGGTATGTATGGTTAAAAAAGTTATTATTTTGGAATAACTTCATTGTAACAAAATCATAATGAAATTATTTATATTTTATTGATTTTTGTAAAAATATTATAATAGATTTGGATACCTAGTATG
Organism: Viscum album; assembly: GCA_963277665.1. Lineage (NCBI taxonomy): Eukaryota > Viridiplantae > Streptophyta > Magnoliopsida > Santalales > Viscaceae > Viscum > Viscum album. Next base: position 322,648,352 of record OY728153.1, on the reverse strand, counting down.
TAACATCCCCGACCAGGAAGCCATTAAATCTGTGCTTCGATCCGGGTGGTTACATGAACTTAAGCGCGCCTCCCTGTACGCCAAAGGCTGCCGACTAACAGTGGGGGACTATGGAGTCAAGTGGGGAGACTATATCCCATTTTTATCAGAGTAAGACACAACAGATATAAACCAAATAGAGGAAACAATAACCAGTTAACAAGGAACATCTATAATAATAATTTCCAACATTAAATATGACATGTCATACTACAAGTGCAAGAGTGAAAAAAACCCAAAATAAAGACAATGGCCAAATCCCCAAAATGGTCCCGATTCCAAGTCTGGATCCTCCAACAAGTGCTACCCATGTCCACACAACTATCTATCAAGGACCTTTTCCCTTCTTCTGACCTGAAAACATGAAGTCTTCATCGGTACCCAATGAAGGCCCAAGCAGGGTGTGAGTACAACTCAGTAGGCCACCACCAACAGTGTCAACAAAATATCCAGTATGAATAGATAATGTATGAAAAAGGAATATGAATGATAATTTCCAAGTAATTAATTAAGCTTTCATTAACAAGTTCAAATCCAAAGCCATTTCCAATCCATTACCATTTATTTATTACTAATTTTCATCACTTACCATTTCATCACATTTCCATGGGTTAATCACATACATTATGTTACATCGGTCTAAGGCCAACAATCACCTGCAATAGGGTAAACACATCGTTATCCTATTTTACTTGGACTAACCCCCACATAGAAACCCTATCCTCACCTCGAAGCCTCAGTCCGGGTGGATTCCACCATTAGGAGAATAGACCCTTAGTCCCCTTTCCTCACCTGTGCATTTAGGGTGGTGTTTAGAGCCACATTCATAGCTCAACCCGTGGGCATAGATCATCATGTCATAGCCCACTCTACGAAGCCATGTGCACATGATTATATATATAAGTAACCATCAACCATCCAAACCATTTCCCTTCGGCCAACAATAATCATAACAACCCACATGGGAATCCACATCATTCCTTAACCCATTAACACATTACCATTTCACATTATTTAACTATCCATCAAAGTACCATGTGTTATGCCTAAATCACTAATCATTTAGCACTAAACCCATAACCTATCCATTCTGTTCTTTAATTAGTTCACACATTAACCCATTTAACCCATTCATCATTCCATGAATCAAAACTTCATTCCATTCCAAATAACCCTTTGTTTATTTCTATCACTAGGTGTATCATCTAACTTCTATTATAAGTTCAACCAATCATGGAAACATGTTTATCAAGGTCTCTACAATTTATTACAATAAGGTCACTTGTTTAATAAAAATCCCTAAACCCGGGAAAAGATGGCACATCCCATGGATGGCCCAAGATTAGGTCAAGTCAATCCTGACACATCCCATGAGGATTGTGAGGGTTCCTATTTTCCATTTTAAACATCATTTCTACCAACCATGCCAAGGATATTCAAAACATAACCAAGGAAAAACATGAACATAACTAAACACGCACACATACCAAAATAACTATGGGATATCACATGTAGACCACATACCTCGAAACTATGGTTGAACACACACTCTCTCGAGTCTTTAGACCTCCATCCGACCAACCATTGGAGCTTTAACCTAAAAATCACCTAAAAATAGGGTTTTTGAGCTTCGGAACAAGAGGGAGAGAACATGAAAACCCTAAACCAAAAAGAGAAGCAAGGATGGGATTAGCCTTAACTAGAGCTTCGGTCCGCAACCAACGACACCAAAATCACATTAGAATCGATGGAGGACCACCCTTGGGAATATTGGGTTGGCTGAGTTCCTCGCTAGGGTTGAGAGGGGATTAATGGAGGAAAATACCAAGTTGGGGTTTAAAAGCCCGTAGTGGAAAACTTGTAATTTTAACCAACTTTAAGAGGTCGAACGGTTAGTATGCATGGTTTGGAAAACCATGCACAAACCATGTGCATTCCACTGTCCGGAGGAGGAGGGGTTGCACGATTTAACTGGGCCGGCCACACGGTTTTCCCTGGCCATGGGAAAGCCATGCACCCTGGCTTCTCTTGCCCAGTTTTCCTTTCATTCGTGCCCTGAGCCCCTAGAACACCCCCATGACCTCTCATACTTTCAAAAGACACCCCTTTGAATCCCGAAACAAGGGATTCAACCAAAACAAAATGAAAACATTCCTTTCCAAAAACTGGGATCTTACAACTTCCCCACCCTATAACGGCTCGTCCTCGAGCAGAGTTTCCAAAACTCATTGATCCACCGAAGATAAGATTTTGGCCCACTAAGCCCGCATATCTGATTACCGCTCCCAAGTTTCTTCCGGAACATTCCCATGATGCCATAGAACTCGCACTAATGGCACATCCTTGCCTCAAAAGACCTTTTCACTACAATCCACCATGAGAACCAGATCCTCCTCAAAGGAAACATCAGCCTCAAGCTCCACAACCTCAACATGAACCACGTGAGATGGGTCTGGGTGATACCGTCGAAGCTGCAACACATGAAACACATCATACATCCTTCCATACCACTGTAGAAAATCCAATCGGCAGGCCACTGGTCCGATCCTATCCACAATCTCAAAAGGTCATACATTCAAGGGTGCCAATATACCTTGCTTTCTAATCCAACGGTGACCAAACCTTGGCGACAATCGAAGGAACACTTTATCACCCACCGAAATCTCAAGAGGTCTATGCCTCCGATCTGCATATGACTTCTACCTACTCTAAGCCATAACCATCTTCTTCCGGATCAACTTAACTTTCTTTGAAGTCTCATGCATGAGACTTGGCCCCAACAACTTAGATTCACCAGCCTCTAGCCGACACAACAGAAATCTACATGGCGTCCATAAAGTGACTCATATGGTTTCATCTTAATCATAGCCTAAAAACTATTGTTGTAGGAATACTCAAATAGCGATAGGTGCCTCTCCCAAGAACCACCATTGTCTAGGACACAAGCTCTTAACATATGTCCTCCAACACTTGGATCGTATGCTCCAACTGCCCGTCTGTCAGGGAGTGGAAAGCCGTACTGAAAAACAACTGAGTACCAAGCGCCTTATGCAACCCCTACCAGAAAACACGATGTGAAATGCATATGTCGTTCTGAAACTATGGTCCATGGAACCCCATTCAACCGCACTATCTCCCGAACATTAAGCTCACCCAACCGGTCGACTATAAAGGTCTCCTGAATCGGTAAGAAATGATCCACATTCGTTAACTGATCCACAACCACCCAGATTGAATCATTCTTTCGTGGCGTCCTCAAAAGACCCACGACAAAATCCATTGTCACATCATCCCACTTACATTCCGGAATGGTCAACGGATGAAACAAACCACCTGGGCGTCGATGTTCGGCCTTCACCTGCTGACAGGTAAGAAACCGTTCCATAAAGCCCACAACATCCTTCTTCATTCCTGGCCACCAAAACTACCTTCGGAGATCACATTACATCTTTGTCAGTCCAGGATGCACTTCCCTTTTTGATGCATGGAACTCACACATCAAATCTTCCCGCACACACTTTGGCACAACCACACGATCATGAACACGAACAACACCATCCATGTTGACGGCCCCGCCAGAAGGTAGCTCCCCACCATTAAGATTTTCCTTCATGATTAAAAACTCAGGATCATCAAGATGACCTTACATAAATTGACTCAAAAGTGTCGAATCCATTTCTAAGGAAGTAAGAGTGACCTGACAAGTCTCCTCCTGCACCTCCAGGTGCATCTCTGCAAACAATGCCATCACCTTCCACTTAGTGCTGGACTCCAGAACCACCTGATTCTGAACCTTCCTGCTCAGAGCATCAGCAAAACTTTTTCCCTTTCCTAGAATGTACACCAACTCATAGTAAAAATACTAGAGATATTCAACCAATCTTTGATGCCAATGATTCAGATCCCACTGTGAGAAGATTCAATTTAAACTCTTATGGTCGGTAAACACGGTAAATCATTCTCCCAACAGATAGTGCCTCTAGCACTTCAAGGTGTACACTACTACAATCAACTCAAGATCATGAGTGGGATTGTTCTGCTCATGGGGTCTCAACTTCCTTGACTGATAAGCCACAACCCACTCACCCTGCATCGACACAGCCCTATGTCCAATTCTGGATGCAACACAAAACACGTTGTACTTCTTACCTGGCTCAGGTAAGATCAAGATTGGTGTGGTAATAAACCACTTATTCAACTCTTGGAAGGCATTATCACAAGCCTCAAACCACTCGAAAGTGATTCCCTTCTTGGTAAAGCCCGAGATTGGTGCTGGCAAGTGAGAGAAATCCTAAATAAACCTTCGGTAATACCAGACCAAACCCCAAAAACTCTGAACATCTGAAACACTCCTGGGATGCTCCCAAGACACAACTTCCTACACATTCTCTGGATCTACTAAAACACCTGCCATCGAGATGATGTGACCCAAAAAATGCACCTCACCTATATAGAATTGACACTTTGATAGCTTGGTACATTACCGGTGCTCTCTTAGCATACCCAAGACGATGTCAAGATGTTGGGCATGATCATCATGAGTTTTCGAGTAAACTAAGATATCGTCAACAAAGACAACCACGAACTGATCTTGATAGGGATGAAATATTCGTTTAATAAACACCATAAACACCACTGGTTCATTGGTCAAGATGAAAGGAATTACCACAAACTCAGACAACCCGTACTGACTCCGGAAAGCCGTCAGTGGTACGTCAAAAGACCTCACCCTCAACTGGTGATAACCCATCCTCAAATCAATCTTAGAAAAAACCGATTCACCCTTCAACTTATCAAACAAGTCATCAATTATAGGAAGAGGGTACCGATTTTTCACCTTATTCTAATTCAACTTTAGATAGTCAACACACAGCCTCAATGACCCATCAACCTTCTTTGCAAAAATCACGGGGGATCCCCAAGGAGATGTACTAGGAGGGATAAACCCCTTATGCTCCAACTCCTCAAGCTGAACCATTAGTTCTTGGAGTTCTTCCGGTTCTATTCGGTATGGATAAATAGAAACTGGCTTCGCTCCTGGCTGAAACTCGATCGTGAAATCAACATCCCTCTCGAGGGGTAACCCCGAGAAATCCTCAGGAATCACATTCTGAATCTGATACACCACAAGAAGAAAATTAGATTGTTCCCCTCCCTCATAAAAATCAAGAATGAGACATTCCAATTGAGCCGTGAGTCCACTCATTTGTTGACAAAACAGCCCCACACAACCTGTTCGAACATCCCATTCTCCACGGTGGACATAAGCGTCACCCTTAAGTGACCTGAACGATACTCTGCAACGATAATAGTCTATGTGTGCCCAATACAACACCAACCAATCCATTCTCAATATTAGATCAAACCATGACATCTCGAGAATGAACGAATCCCACAAAAAACGATACCCAACAACTTCAAAGGCACATCCCTTACACTGCTTGATATCTTCAACCTGAACCCCCAACGAAGTGTCCATCGACATAACTCCACACACCCTCTCCATAAGTAAACCCAGCACTAACACAAGTTGATAAGAGATAAAAGAGTGTGTGACACATGTGTCAAACAAGGCACCAGAAAAAGTAGAAGCTACAAGGATCGTACCTCAAACAGTCGACGGTCCGGCTTCGCCACCACCAGGTGCAAACTGAACTGCCAAAAGCTAACATGACCCTCTACACTAGGCCCCAACCAAAACGCCCTGCGTTGCACTACCCTACTGGCATGAGCGATCTTTCCCTGGAGTTCTACATCCACCGCCCCTGCTAGTATGGCCCATGGAGCTCCATATTCTTGCCTAATACGGGGCAATTGATCCCCTTCTCGTACCCATCACCTATTTTACACAACCATACTTGCCCACCTATTGAGGTTTCCTGCAGAACATCTGCACATGTCCCATCCTTCCGCACGAACGAAACTCAACTAGAGGTCGAGGAAACTGACCACGCATATGCCCTGACCTACCACACTGATAGTAGAACACCAGATTCCCACTCTGAGGGGCTGACCCTCTCTTCCAGCCACTTTGCACACTTCTGCCATGCTGTGAGCTCTCATGGCGCCACTTCTGACCCTCAGTAGCTGCACTACTCGTCTGCTCCACTGGAACCACAAACCCACTACCCGAAGCTCCCTTTAGGTTTCCTTATGAGATCATTGCCTAATCTACTACCTCTGTGAACCTCTTCAAGCGGAAGATATTTACTTGTGACCTGATCTCATGTCTCAGCCAATCCTGGAAACGCATTGCTGCTGCTGCTTGATCCCCTGTTAACACTGGGACAATGTTTCTCAAATCAGTGAAGCGACTAGCATAGTCCATCACTGATAGCGATACCTGAGTCAGGCTTATAAACTCTCTAGCCCGCTCCTGCCTCAAAGTCATTGGATTTATATTCTCTAGAAACTTTTCCTGAAAAACCCTCCACGACATTCCCTCAGGATACTCGATTTGAGCCTGAATGTCCCACCAATTCCTAGCCCGGCCTCACAACATATAGGCAGACAACTTCAATCACTTTTCTATAGGGGCCTCTAGATGGTCAAATATCGTCTGGACAGACTCTAATCAGATCTCCGCTGCATCTGGACCACCCTCTCCGGTGAATGTTGGAGGGTGCTGTAGCTAGAACTCCTTGGTCAACTCAAACATACTTGGTGAAACCCACCCAGGGTCCCGATCCATCATCTGCATAAGGAGAGCCAAGTTCCCCCAGAACTGGTATTCTCCATCCTTATGGGTCTCCATATATTCTTGCTCATCTCTTAGAGGAGTGTTCTCATCAACATCTTCCCGTTCCCCAAATGGTAACCGATGTCATGGTGGAATTTCTCTACAACACCAAGCACGCGATTTTAGAACACATACCATAAACTTTCATGACTCCATCAAAATCACTTTACTAGAAACAACAATTCATCTACATATACTAACCCAACAACATTTTACAATTTGTTTCAAACCCTATTACTCCATTAAACATCATTTACCATTCATTCACCCTTACCCACTTGTGTTATTACATTCATCTCATCATTTCTTGATTTCATGAAATACATGATGCACCCTACCTTCCTGCCTCACACACCCATCCTGTGCGTGTGCCTAACACGATGCATTCCACCTATCTCCCTAGGTGCCTACAATGATGCAAGAATGAAAATCCTCGTCGCATTAAGGCCACGAGGAAAATATCGTAAAATAGTCACATCAAACCACATGTGCATCGCCCAATAGTGAAACATCATGAACTATAACATCGTACAACCAAGAACAACATTTCCCACAAAGGGTGACTTGGGTTTTTACTCGTACATGGGTTAGCCACTAGCAAGCACGAGATCATTACCAAGGCCCGACACATCTTAACCCCTGGAAGCCTATCCCAAATAACAAGACCTTAGAGAAGGAGAAGAAAGACCTCCTCTGATACCACTTTGTAACGTCCCTGATCCGGAATCCACTAAACCGGTGCTCCGAGCCGGGTGGTTACCTGACCTTAAGTGCACCTCCCCATACGCCAAAGGTTTCCGACTTGCAGCGGGGGTCTATGGAGTCATGTGGGGAGACTATACCCCCTTTTTATTAGAGTAATCCATAATAAAAATAAACCAAATAGTGGAAACAATAACCAGTAAACCATGAACATATATAACAGTCATTTCTAACAATAAATAGGTCACGTAATAATATAAGTGCAAGGGTGAACAAAAACCCAAAATAAAGAAAATGACCAAATCCCCAAAATGGACCCCACTCCAAGTCTGGATCCTCCACCAAGTGCTATCCATGTCCACTCAACTATCTGGAAAGGAACTTTGCCTATCTCCTGACCTGCAAACATGAAGTCAGGTCGGGTACCCAATGGCGGCCCGAGCAGGGTGTGAGTACAACTCAGTAGGCCACCACCAATGGTGTGTAAAAAATATCGAGTATGAATAGGTAGTTCATGAAAAAGGAACATGAATGATAATTTCCAAGTAATTAATTAAGGTTCCATTAACATGTTCAGAGACAAAACCATTTTCATTCCATTACCATTCATTTATTACCAATTATCATCACTTACCATTTCATCACATTTCCATGGGTTAATCACATACATTATGTTACATGGGTCGAAGGCCAACAATCACCTGAAAGAGGGTAAACACATCGTTATCCTATCTCACTAGGACTAACCCCCTCAAAGCAACCATATCCTCACCTCGAAGCCTCAGTCTGGGTGGATGCAACCATTAGGAGAATAGACCCTTAGTCCACTTTCCAAACCCGTGCAATTAGGGTGAAGTTTAGATCCTCAGTCTTACCTCAAGCCATTGGCATAGATTCTCATGTCATACCCCACTCTATGACTCCATGTGCACATGCTTATATATATATATATGTAACCATCAACCATCCAAACCATTGCCCTTCGGAAAGAACTATTCACAACAACTCATATGGGAAACCACATCATGCCTTAACCCGTTAACACATTACCATTACACATCATTTAACCATTCACCCAATTCTCGTGTGTTATGCCCAAATCACTAAGAATTTAGCAGTAGAACCATAACCTATCCATTATGGTCTTTAATTAGTTTACACATTAACCCATTTAACCCGTTCATCATTCCACGAATCATCCATTCATCCCATTACAAATAACCCTTTGGTTACTTCTAAGTCTAGGTGCATCAACTAACATCTATTCCATGTTCAAGGAATCATGAAAACATGTTTGTCAAGGGCTCTACAATTTATTACAACAAAGTCACTTGTTTAATAACAATCTCTAAACCCAGGAAAAGCCAGCACATCCCATGGATGGCCATAGATTAGGTGAAGTCAATCCTGTAACATCCCACGGGGATCATGAGGGTTCCCATTTGCTATTTTAAACATCATTACTACCAACCATTCCATGGTTATTCAAAACATAACCAAAGAGAAACAAGAACATAACTAAACATGCAAAAATACCCATATAACTATGGGATATCACTTGTAGCCACCTACCTCGAAACTGCGGTTGAACGCACTCTAAATCGAGTCCTTATACCTCGATCTGATGAACCTTTGGAGCTTCAACCTAAAACGCACGCAAAAGATAGTGTTTTAGAGCATCAGAACAAGAGGGAGAGAACATGAAAACCCTAAACCAAAAAGACAAGCAAGGATGGGATTAGCCTTACCCGGAGCTTTGATCCACAACCAATGGCACCAAAAACGCCTTAGGATCGAAGGAGGAGAACCCTTGGGAAGCTTGGGTAGGCCAAGTTTGTCGCTAGGGTTGAGAGGGGATGAATGGAAGAAAATCCCAAGTTGGGGTATAAAATCCCGGAGTGGGAAACTTGTAATTTTTTCCATCATTAAGAGGCCGCATGGTTTGTCCGCACGGTTTGGCAAACCATGCCCAAACCGTGATCATGCCACTGTCCGAAGGAGGAGGGGTCACACGGTTTACCTAGGAAGGCCACGTGGTTTTCCCTGGCCATGCGCTGGTCGTGTGCCCTGGCTTCTCTTGCCCAGTTTTCCGTTCTTTCATGCCCCGAGAACCCGGAACACGCCGAAGACATCTTGTACTTTCAGAAGACACCCCTTTGAAGCCCGAAATAAGTGATTCAACCAAAACACAACAAAAACATACCTTTCAAAAAACCGGGATCTTACATAGAAAAACTATAATGTGAAAATCGAAATACATCTATTTTGTGGAGGCAATAGTTTGTATATATGCATGGGTGATACATTCATTTTCTATATATTGGAGGGAAGATAGGGAATAATTTATAATTTACGATGATTTTTAAAAATATAATATTAATAATTTAGCTATAATTTCATAACAATACTTGTAAGGTGTTGATGAAATCTCAATCATGTCGTTCATTAAAGCAATGGTCTGCACATATTGATGACATTACCTTCATATTTAAAAATATTTTGGAGGTAGGTAGAAAATTTATATTCAAATTTAATAACAACATTTCATAAATTTATTAATACTCATATTATAATTCATTCATGGATATAATATGTTTTAATAGGGGATTATGAAAATACGTAAGAGATCTTTTTTGAGAATAATACAAATCCCTTTAGATGTTCTACCTTGGGTAACACCTTAATTCTCCATAGCATTGTATTTTGGGAATACAATCGATTTTATGACATGAGAATATATTTTAGGAGATACTATGGGTGTGTTTTGAAAACATAATTACTTATATGGAATTTATAAATGGGTTAGAGGTGAGATAAATTTATAGGTGAATGGAATGCAATTTTTTAACTATAACATGAAAAAATTAGGAGAGCACATGTTTTAGAGGTCATGTAGAGATGTAGTGGAATATAATTGAGTGGGGGAATATATAAGGATTATAATCCATAATACACTCATTTTTTCACATGCTTTAAACATGTTTCTATGTATTTTACACTTGTATTTTCACTTTTTCCAATTTTTCATTTACTGTGGTAATTATTTTTTACCTAAGTAATTTAATTTTAATTAAAAAACAAAATTGGACATAATTATAAAATTTGGGGAAAAACTCAAAAAACATGAAATGAATTTTGGGAAATAAAATCTCTATGTGTAAGAAAAATAAAACATTCACCCATGTACCAAATAAAAAAACTTGTTTTTTTAAAAAGATTACTTTTAAGAATAAATGTTATGTTTCAGAAATAATTATAATCATTGTTTATTTTAATGAAATGAATTAGTTTTTAATATTATTTTTGGAGTTATTTGAATTTAAAATAACTCTAAAACCTAATATCACCTATTGAAAACATAATTAAATGATAAGGGCTATTTTTTTTTAAAATTTGATAAAAAATTGCTTAATTTTAGAAATATCAGACCTACTTTATTTAATTCAAAAATTATATTTCAATTTCAATTTCACTCCATAAATATTTTTTATCCTGACAATGTTTTATTATTTCTTATGTAATACTTACATCTATATATAGTCATTAACACAAATGTTTTGATGAAAACTAGATTTTTCAACATTCTCCAGAAATCTAATTATTTCATGAAATTAATTGAAAATATATATTAGGACAATTTTGATACTTTGAATTATAAAATTATGTCAATTTTATCAAATTTATATTCAAAATGTAATAATAAATAATTTTTATATGAATGAATTAGGTGGAGAAAATAATGTCAAATCATAAAATTCATATTCTTTTATTATACATTTTGACAACGTTTTTATAACAAGGTTAGTAATATTTATACGTGACAATTTATTTGTTATATTATATAATTTTATTTTATTATCGTTGTTTTCATTTTATTTATATGTTTCATTTAAAATTGGTTATTCAATGGAATAATTATTTTAGGAGAAATAATAGTAACTAAATCCATGAGCCTTTTTGTTATACCCCCCTAAAAAGAGTTTCATAAATGAAATTTTATTAAAGGAATAGAAAAATATTATGGATAGTTTTCATGAAATAATTCCAAATGTTCCCATATATATTCCTCAAACATGTGATTCCACCATAGAACTTGGACTAGATAAGCAGTCTGATTACTCAATACTTAATATCTTTAATCTATAATCCATATTGGGTTTTACTCATATTATTCATCATATTCCTATTGAATATATTTTGAGTTTATTATTTTTTATGGGTGTAATATTTAATTCCACAAATATGATACATGAAATATATCATGTACTCAAGAGAGCTCTGGAGTGAGTGATGGGTAATAATCTATAACCCCAAAATGATCTTGGATCTCTAAGTGGCCAATATACCCAAGGATAAACATGTATTTCACCCATATCTCAAAGAACATTTCTATGGATATATCTAGAGGAAAACCTTTCCACTTACATCGAACTCTATATCTCTTCTATGATTATCATTAAAACCACTCTATTGACTTTTTAAAATATTCATAGGTCATTGAATGGATTGAAAATCATCTAAAGTTTCTTGTAAAACATATAGTTCTATCGGCTTATACTCTATAACATCATACCATCATATGGTAGTACTATATCTCTTACAACGTAGAGCCTCATATGTTTAAATTTCAATATTGTGGTGGAATATTTTTTTATATGACAAATATATTGAGGAAATGTGTTGATCACAACATCCATTACATCTATATAATATGATATTATCATATATCAATTAGTTTTAATATTTCTCTTAGACAAACCATCCATATATGTGTGATAAGTAGTGAAAAAAATCATTTCTATATTAAACTATTACTTTATAATTCCACAAAACCTACAGGTAATAGTGAAATATTGATAAGATATAATAGAGAGTGGATTTCTATGAAGCCTTAGAACTTCCATTATGTATGCCTCTATGAGTTATCCAATTATAAAATATTCTTTAATGTATTTAAAATACAATAAATTTTTTAGGTTATCTACTAAAACATAAATGGAATTATGAAATTTAGATATCCAAGAGGATTTTAATTACGATATCTATGATGATGTATTCATATTTCCATACAGTTATAGATAGAAATTTCATTATGCTTTTAGACTTCTATCATTTTACCTTATATTTCTAGCATACCAAGCATTGAGATACATATTTTGAAATCTAACACTTTATGTTATCGCACCCGAAGTATTTCATTACATCTATATACATATTTATTTTTCCTAGAGTAATAGGGAATGATGGTTTATGTGAAACATCCAAAATTTCCCAATTTCAGTATAGTTTTTATTGGACACATATCTGGGTTTCAATCCTTATAAATCTCTCTTTACCAAGGTTGATCTTTGGAATTATCTCTACCTTTTCCTATATCCCCACATCAGCCTTTTGGGATTCATTTATAATTAAATGGATGTATGGTTGAGTAGTAATTTTGGAATGATAGGATTCATCCTCCTGTTATGACTCCAAGATTCATCATTTCTAATTCTATGAGTATTGGTTCTTCTTCAACCCGCATCATTGATAAAGTAGAATGATTTTCCCACTACATAGCATCAAACCACCTTTTTTTCATTTTCTAGGTGGTAATGTATTGATAAGTCATAGTATTAGATCAATTCCAACCATCTCCTTGGTTTCATGTTTATGTCTTTTTTTGTTAAAACATTTTTCAAGCTCATATGGTCAGTATATGTATCATAATTTTCCCCATATATATAATTCCTCAAAATATATAATGCCATGTTCATATCTTCTAGCTCTATATCATGCATCGAGTGATTTTTCTCATGTGTTTTTATTGACATGAGACATAGAAAATTACCTTATCATCTATAATGAGGATAGAACCTAGTCCCTTTAATGATATGTCACTTTATTTTACAATGCCTTTGTTATTAAAGGGAAATGTAAGTACATGAACAATGACTGACCACTTTTTTATTACCTTGGAATATTATTTTTATTTTTTATCCAATGATACGTCACTAAATTCCTTGTTTACATGGATATTTATTTTGATAGATAATAGAAATTTATCACAAGGAATCAATAATTTCTCGTTAACTTGAGAAATATATAGATATCAATTACAGTGGTCGACCTAGTCTATAATGAAATAACATAAATAACTAAAAGATCTATAGATATGCCTTCAATATTTATTACATGACCTAATAATAAATCTTTCTATATAAAAAATTATGACTTTATAAACATGGATAAACATTTCTCCTTTCTTATGGGAACACATTTCTCCTTACATGTAATTCTTTTTATTGGAAAATATGAGAATATACTCTATTAAGATGACCAGAAATTGATCAATGTATTTTCTAACTAATATATTCATTATATACATATATATTGAGAGATAATTTTTTATCTCAAATGACATCATGATAAATTTATTGTCTCTATACCCCCTTTAGAATGATTTCTATGAAATATCATTCCATTTGACCCTAAACAGATTATATATAGATCTAAAGTCAATATTAGAGAAGTATTGAAATTTATGAGTTTATCAGATAGGTAAGAGATATTGTGTAAAGGATACTTTTACTTGATAATAATTTTATTAAGACCATGATAATAAATTAAAATATCCATTTATACATCCTTATTTTTGACAAAGAAGACTATAACACCCCATGGTAAAGCGCAAGGGAATGTAAATATCGTTTTTTGAATGACTTTTAGATTATTATCTAACTCTTACAACATAACATGGAAAATTATATAAAGATACATTAATATATAAATGAATCCTTGTATGGTTTCAACCATAAAGATAACCACTTGATCTGGAGGAAGACTAGGTAGATCATCTTGAAATAAATATTTATATTCTCGCATAATAGGAATGTCACCATTGTGGAATTTTTCCCTGATAATTTTATCTATTTTAATCTATTTAAAATTTATTATGAAACATATTATATAATTTACATTATAATGGATTTTATTATCTTCCTTACATTGATATTTAATTACAAGAAGATTCCGATAAAAAATATATATTCCATTATCCAAACAAATAGTATGTGATTTATGAATGCAAGGCCCTTCCATACACAATATTATGTCAAATTCAACTAAGGGAATACGAACTAGATCTTCAAGAAGTATATTACTAAAAAAATTATATTATAGTAATGTTATATATCATATATTTGATCCTCATGACTCCATCTATATTCATCGATTTTTCAATATCTGATGATTGAGTTGGTGTATCAATGTTCCAAAAAAACATGCATGATACGAAATAATGAAAATAACCTTAATCAAAGAAGATATTAATTATTCTAGAGTATAGAATAAGTTTAACTTGTATCACTTCATTATCTTGATCTACCTTAGTAGTTGTGACAAAATACATTGTTCCTTTCTCCCTAGTTTTAGAGGTTACTGGTGCCTAATATCTTCATTAGTTTTGGGGTTATGGAATTTATTTTGGTAATGAAAAAAATCCTTATATGTGATGTATTGAATTGGGGGTGAAAAATTAGGTGGGAAATAATTTTCCTATGTTTCATTGACTATCCTACTCATTACCTTGTAAAAAAAAATTAACGTTGTTAACAGTACTCTCACATTAGAAAGAATTTCTTCTTTTTTGAAGGATTTTAACCATGTATTTCCTCCCAAATATTTGACATATAGATAGTTTCGCATTATTAACACCAATTTAATTATCATTATTGATTCTATAATATTTGAACATACCTTATCACTCTTTATAATATTTAGAGTTACCATATTACAAATTCATATTTAGGGAACATTGAACAATATTTTTGAAGATTCAAATTTATTTAAGGCTAATGAATTTTGAGTTCATGATAGTAAGAAAATAATAAAATTCTCAATTTACTCTTATGGACCGAGTAAAACTAAGGGTGTAACTTGAATGGCTCATAAAATTTTCTTTGTATGTTCCACTAGATTTATCCTCTGTTTTTTTCAACTCGAATAATTCCCTATCATTTTAATGTGATTTTATTGATGAAAATACTTAGTGAAGAATTCATTTTTGAATTTCTACTACTCCACAGGGATAATTCCAACCTTATGATTATATTATTAATGAAAATTCACCATTTTCTAGTATCATCTAACTAAAAATAAATAACCATAGAAACAATATCATATTTTAAAATATGGAGAACATAAAATATGTTATCCATCACACTGATCCATTTCATATAAATATGTGAATTAGAAGATCCACCTGAGGAGGATGGGTGTTGATGCATGGAAAACACAATTTAAAGTGGTTCTTTCCTTTATGGTCATTGGATAACAATATGGTTTATATTATTTTTCATAACATGGGATTTTAAGTGGTAAAATCTACAAGATTATTTACACATCCTCTTATCCCATTTAGTAGCTCATTGGTACAATCATAACATCTTCCATCTCACCCAATATTAACATATTTTATAATTTCACCATACATTTCATAAATGAAGTAAATTTTATGATAAGAACACTCTATGTAAAAAAGGAAGATTGTTAAAGTTATATGTATATGTCATAAATGACATAGATTTATAGGTTTTTAATATTGGTTATTCATTTTCCATATCCAATTATCTTCTCTAACCGTACTATTAAGATATGTTAATTTCATTTATAATGGTTTCTAAATAGAATATGATCGACAAATGAATATCCATTAGGGGTGTCCAGTTAGGTTTGTAGTCTATGTACCACTCATCATAATACAATTGAAATCAATATGATAATAAAATAACCATTTACAAGGTGATTACCCTTAGGCACATCTATGAGAAAAACATCCACTTTATAGATTCCATACAGGGATGAGATTGATAAGAAAACCATATACTCAAAAATTTATTGACAATTCAGGATGTGATCCTATATATAGAATAATTCTTACGGTATTCATTAATGTTTGTTAATCCCAATCCCCAAAAAATTACAAATGTATTATTGATAAATCACTAAACTTTTCTCTAATATTAATTGCGGAACCCCAGACCTCAAATCCTAGATTTGGTGCTTAAATAAAACTTCAAACACCTAATTTAATACCACGTGAGAAAATCCAAGTGAAACATATCCTTCTTTTACATACTTACCCTATTTTAATCATTTCATATCATGAATAATCACACATCACAAAGAAAAAACGTTTATTATCTTCAAGATCTAGTTATATGAGTAACTTATTTAATAAAACTTATGAAAATGTCTCTATAAACAAGACACACCAGACTCCCTTCTAGACATCTCATAAGTTATAATCATTTCCATAGCAAAGGGAATGAATATATAAGAAAGGGGTGAGATCAAATGCTTTGTAAGGTACAATGTATCATCATCACCTCATGTGTTATATTATAAGAATATGAGAAAACATATATAAGGGATAATTATATTATTAAAATTACCTGTATAATTTATCTTTTTCTATAAATCATTACGGAATGACATGTAATCTAAAATGGACAAACAAATACCATGAAATTAGAGTGTGAGATAAAAAATGTGATCCATGGATCTTAATAATATGAATAATTATTTTAATTAGCTTGACAAAATACTATTTCAAGGAATTATGGTAGATATATAATAACTGGAAAATTATAACAGTATGAAGAAACAAATTTCCTAGATTATTGTTGTGAACAAACAAAATGTTCATGCTTCATGTTGTGAAAAAACAACTTATCCACGATTAAAACCATTATCTCATGAGATGAAAATCCTATACCAATTATTTAGAGGTCTATATGTAGCCCCACCCATAAATAATCTATGCATATGTGTGATGCATGAAATCAATCATTCAAAATATCATAAATTACTCATTTCGTGAAGATGGGTATTGTATCTTTTTAAATGGTGTAATATAAAATAAATTTAGTGATTATATCAGTTGTTACCATCATTAAATATAAAAATTGTGTATTTCACAGTGTTATTTAAATGGTGAATACTAAAAGAAAACTCCATATAAGCTTGATATTCTAAAGGGAAAAATTAATTGAAAACTCTAAAAAAGTTTGTTTTAGAAAGACTTACATAACATTATTGCTAAGAGGAAAAACTATGAATTAATTTTAAAAATAATTTTCAATAAGGTAAAATGAAATCATTTAAATAAAATTATAAGGCCTCAAAATAATGTATCATTGAACAACACATTAAATTATTTTTCCATTAGTAATGTGGAGTGGAACAAAAAATCATTATCATGAAAGGGAAATATTTTTTGATATTTTTAAAATACCTTTATTGAAGCCCACTTCATAAAGAGAGTGATAAATATTTCAATTTAAAAAAGGTAAGGGAAATATAAGTGATATAAAAAATAAAATATATTTTGTTTTTAAAATATGAAAAGATAAAATTAGTGGGAATATTGAATTTTTATATGGATGAAAATAAATTTATTTTTTAAAAATGTGAATTATTATTAACATCATAAACCTTTAATGAAGAATGAATATCATAAATGTTACTCACCCTAATATAAGAAATGAATAAATTATAATATCCTTATATGGTAGAATAAAACCATCCTAAAATATCCGTAGTAAAAAAGGAACAATTATGTCTCATGAAAATAATTTGAGTCAAGAAATAAATCATAACCTTATTTATCACTTAAAATAACATTCTATAAAAAAGGTATAAAAAAATAACTATCTCAACAATATATTTAATAATATTTTTCATACCTATAAAATTTTATATACATCATTGGTAATCATTTAATAAAAATATATTGGTTAGTTAAATTTTATTACTATCATCAGATGTTATTATCATTGAATCCTTGTTTAGTTCAAGTTTACAATTTCTTTGTCCTTTACAATTTATATATTTAAATTTCATCTATTTTTTATAATTATAGGTACTAGAATATATATTTTATAATGAATAATAATGTTTTAATTTCATTTCATATGTTTCATAGTTATGATTTGTGATGACAAAGTTGGTGGTTGGCCTATATTGATAATTGTAATGAATGATGAGTGGTATCTTAATAATAGGTAAGATATTACTAGTAATAATATAAAACAAGAATTAATATTTATTTATTAGTTTTTAATATCCCTAGTAATTTGGTTTCCATAATGTTTATCATTATTTATATGGGTTATTAAACTATCACAAAAAAAATTCTATAATCGATGGGTATGTATGGTTAAGAAAGAAATTATTTTTGAATAATATGATTATACTGGAACAATAAACATATTATTTAGATTTAGGTAAATTTGATAACTATATTCCAACATAGTGGGGTACATCATTAAATACTACAGTGTCACTTTCATGGAGCTGGTGGATTACACATACACATGGGTGACACAATGTTTTCTATAGATATAGAGAAATATATGGAATGATTTATAATTTAAAAATAATAATTTTTTTAAAAAAATATATATTAATATATTAAATATTATTTTTGAACCATTCGTATAAGGATGTAATGAAAAATAATGAACACCATTTATTGAGCTAGGAGTTCCCACAACTGCAAGATAACATCCTCATTTTTTGAATGGATTTGGAGTTATGTATAAAATAGATATTATACTAGGATAAAAAAATAATATATTATTTGTAATATTTACATAATCAAAATTTTAGGGACATAATAGGTCTTAGGGTTAGGAAGACAAAAATAATTAAGAGAGCTTGGATGAGAACATTACCTATCACTTTGGATATTCTCCCTTAGGTAACAGATTAAGGTTCCATAGTTTGGTATTTTGTTAAAAATAGGATTATAGGACGTGGGGTGAGATTTTAGGAGATAAATATGAAGATTTTTGGTAGATATAGTGATTTATAATGAATGAAGGCATTTTTTGGAGGTGAGGTCCTTTTATAGTTGAAGGGAATACTATTTTTGTAAATATAACTTCTTAATATAATGAGAGAATATGTTTCTATATGAATATGGAGACAGAGTGGAAAACAACTATGTGGGAGATGATTAAAGGTATTTTATCTGTCAACAATTTATTTTAAAAACTTTTTATATATCTTCTAATTTCTTGTACTATTAAATTTTCTGTTATAATTTGTTTTTGTGTTTTACCATGTCAAATAAATTTAACCTATGTAATATTTTTTTATTTACTCAAAATAAAATGGTACTTATTAAATAAATTGGACACCATTATTATAATTTTAAAATAATTATTATCAAATAAAATTTATATGTGATAGAAATATTATTTTTTACATTCTCTCATATAATATGTAAAAAACCATTTTAAGAGAAGGTGTATTTTTAAGCATAATTGATATGTTTTGGATAAAATTATAAATTTTGTTTATTGATATAAAATTAATTTTTGTATTATTAACCAATGAACAATTAATTTACTTTAAATTTACTTGAAAATCTAATTTCATATAGTAAATAGTTAATTAAATGTGAAAGACTAAAAATAGTTTTTTATTTTAAAAAAATATTGCTTAATTTTAAAAATGTTAGACATTGTTTTTATAAGTTCGACATAGTATTTTAAAATTCATAATTTCTCAAAATAAATTAATATTTCTCATGGAATTTTTCTATAATATTGTATGTTATAATTACTTATGGATATAGTTATAAAAATTATTATTTTATGAAAAACATTATTTTTCATTATTCATCAAAAAATAAATTATTTTAGATTATACAAAAATATTTTAGTTTTGTAATTTTTATAATTGGAATTAAAAATTAATATAATTTTATCAAATTTAAATTTCAAAAGTAATTTAAATTAATTTAATATGTGAACAAAAAACATCAGAAATAGTATTATTATTCATAAAATTTCATTTTTAATATACATTTTTACATTATTTTTATAACGTGGTTACTATTATTTATTTTCATTTATATTTTTATGATGTTATATAATTTTATTTTAGTATCATTATTTTAATTTTAGTTTGGTGTTTCATGTGAAACAATCTACTCAACAAAATATTTATTTGGGAGAAAACATATTCACTAAAATTATTGTTTATTTCAAATAAAGATGGGAAAAAGGAAGAAATATAAGAAAACATAGAAATAATAAGAGGATAATAAAATACATTATTTTCAATATATAAAGAATATATAATTTACCATATATGAAATTGACACATAAATAATAATGATAAATAGTGATATTGTAACATAAACCTTTCCCTCATGTTCTAACCTTTAGTATAAAAAACATATATCTTTGATAAATCTATACCAAAATAATATTCATAATTATCTTCATATTTATTATTCCCTTATAATTTCTAATTACCCATTTATTAATAATTCTTAATTAAACTCATCATTCAAGTGTCGAATGTTCTGTTTTCATTGTATGTTTCAATTCAATGATTTTAATCATTGATACTTGGTAACAATTTTTATATATTAATAATATTAATCATTTCATACATATCATATTTTTTATTATAAGAAAAATTAATCCATCTATTTAAATTAGTGATGAAAAATGAATTACAACACTTCCTGGAGGTGGTAGTTTCCACGTACGCACGAGTGATGTTTTCATTATTCAATGGATGAAATGAAATTAAGTCAAATAAAAATTTTTCTATAGAAAGTAATATTTATATATAAAATATCATATATATTCATTATAAATATAAAACCATCCATGGGGTTGGTGAGGAAAACTGAAATACTTCACTTCATGGAGGCAGTAGTCCATATATATGCATGGGCAATGATTTCATTTTCCATTGGATGAATGAGAAGTAGATAATGATTATTATATAAACATAATATCATTTAATTATATTTATTATAATTATTTCTTAATAATATAATATATACAATATATTTTTATAATTCATAATAAAATTAGTTAAAATAATTAACTTATTAAAATTACTTCTGCTTTAGGTATCCACATTTTTTATACACATTAATCTATATTAAGTTTGTGTTTTATGACTGAAAAACATTTATAATTTGGGTGGGATATTTTTAATGTTATTTGGGAAGATATTGGGAGATCTAAAGTGCTCCATCTGCGTGGAGAAGTGAAGATAAAAGGCACCCACTTATAAGGGAGGGGAGTGGCACCCTTTTAAACACCATTAACATTTAAACAATAAAATGTATTTTTTCATGAGAATGGGGATGAAAATAATCCAAATTTAAAATTTAATGTTATAAAAGGTGAAAATACATAATCTAATATAATAAATATAATATTTTGGTCATATTATCTCCTTCATCCTTTAGTTTTAGACCACTTTAACCAATTTTAACCTTTACTATGAGAACATAAAATTTTTACAACGAAAAAATATTTCTAATTCCAAAAATGGTATTTATTTAATAATTTTTTTTTAAATTATGATTAAAAATATGAAATAAAGTTTATCATATAAATTTTAATGGGGGTATAAATTCATTATAATATTGAAGAACAATATGCATGATTTTTAAAAAATATATAACTTCAACCATACAAAAGATATTATTCTCATTCATTTCCTAGTAAAAAAATTAAAATAATATTAAATTATTTTATTGAATATATATCCTAAATATTTCATTAAAAAAGTTATAAAAATATATTTATCTAATTTCTTCAGAAAAATAGATTACACACAAAACAAAATTCTAAAAAGTATATCTTTTAGTATTTAAATGATTGTTTCATCACATCTAACCTGTTAATAATCAATGAATGAATAATGATTCATTTATATACTTGTATAAAAATAATATTCCAAAATTTTAATATTATACATAATAGAATTAACATTTAAATAAGAAAAATATAATAATATAGTTTTCCTCAAGAAAACATTTAAATTAATGATGAATTATTAGACTAATATTATATATAATTAAATAACCATTTATTGAATTTACTTAATTTATTTTAATAATTAATAATTAATATTTATGAAATAAATTAATATATATCGTTAATAAAATTTATCATCTTTTAAAAAATTTATAATTCAACAAAATTGTTCAAAACAGATTCTCACAAATTAATGGTATTTCATTAAGAGATCTTTCCCTTACTACAAGGTCATTTATTTTTTAAAATATAATTAATTTTTCTAATAATGTATTTAATTTTGCGTTTTAATAAATTATTATTAACTTATGTTATGATTTGTGTGCATAACATGCTATCAAAAAAAAATATAACAAAGATAGAATATTCTATAATCATACGGTATTACAGGTCATGTAAGTGACACCAATGTTTATCACAAATAATATATAAATAATTACCAATGAGGAGAATGTTTAACCATTTATTAAAAAATTACAATGCATGGAAGATATCATCCTTAACCCCTGTGAATATATAATCTTTGATTAAATTATATCTCCCTATAATATTTCTTTGATAATGATTATAATTGATCCATATAGTCAAAAATTTCCAACAATAAAATATTATGAAGAATATATTCTTAATTTCCCTAAGATCTAACCACACCAATAGAAATATATTCTCTCTCAATAGTATGTCTTACAATTAATGAAAACTTTTAACTACCAAATATGACAACCTTGTTCTCTTAATATTCAAATCTATCAACTCAAGAATAATTAAATATTTTAAATTATTATTCTTCTTAAACTATTATTCTGAATCCTTCATTCTTTGGAAAATCTCTTTTTATGATCTAGGATTTATACTGAGTTAGCTGTGATTCCAAATTGGATATACTTCTGAATAATTTGATATATTAGAAATGAAGGTTTTAAATCTCACATCTATCCCTGACATAGCAGATCTTAATAAAAATGCATTTCATAATTAATTATTCCTGCACATTAAAATAATATTCTAGAACATTCATGTTATATTTAGTTTGAAAACTACCAGGGATATTCCCAAAAAAGAATTCTATACTCATATATTGTAATTAGTGATTTTCTAAAATGTGTTTCTAACCTTCACTCTATCACTACAATCACCTTCCATCACCATCAAATATCCATAAAAATGCATATAATCTTTTTATTCATACTGTATGTAGTTCAAACCATAATGTTTCATAACTCTCCACCTCCCCGTTGGTGAGGACACCATAAGTGCATCTTGGTAACCCGACATCAAATCCAGGTAAAGGATAATTTCTGGGGACTACAACAGAACTGTAGTAGGAAATGTGTAGTACTGTAGCAGGTACTATAGTTGTAACTTTAGAAGGCACTTTTTGGAACTGTAGAAGTTGGGAATATTCCCCCATTTGGGCCTTCGGGCTGCCGATTTGGTCCCTGAGTCCTTTAAGGCCTTCATACCACCTAGGCCTTTAGGTCAATAAGTCCTTTAGGCTACCTCAAGGCCTTAGGGACACCTTCTAGTGCTAATGTAAACAAGACAACCTACGTGGAAAAATATTCAAAATGAGGATGAGCAAGGATATTTCACCATAATAGAAGCTAAAAAGATTTCATGAATGAGAGGGTATGACACCTACCATTAGGACAAGCTTGTACATGCATGGGGAAGCCTAGGAGAACAGCAACGCGGAGGTGGAGAGTTGATTTCACGATGAAGAAACTAGGGAGGAGATGTTCCAAATAGTTAGTCGGGGTTGTATGTAATCTTTGAAGCCTACAAGAAATGAATTCCTCTAAAGCCTACTGGTCATGTAACACTCATGCCCACAGGCCTTGTAAGGGTTCCACCTAATCCCTTCAAAAGGTGGATTATAAATAATCATTAAAAAATGAAGGCCTTTGGGCCATTGGAGGATAATTTACTCCTTTCTCAATTACATGGGCTTCCTCTTTAATAAATTCCACAAAACATAGAATTAATGTGAAGAATTATCATTCAGTACTTGATAAATCCTCTTACCGTATTCTTGAAATATTTTTTTGAATCACAAATTCAAAAAAAAATTATTATTAAAGAATGATCCAAAATTTTCACGTTAATTTCTTAGGAAAAATAAATTATTCTTTCATATATTTATGGTGAACTTTTGAAAACTTAGGTTTAATAAAAATAGGATTTACATCATATAACATAATATAACAAAACTCTTGAGATTTATATTTATACCTATAAATCTCAAATTTATTTTTTAAACTATGGATAATGATATGTCAAAATTATTCCATAGAGTAAATCCTTATATATTTCAATATTTTTAGCTTCTTGACTTTTAAAATTCATTAACATCCATTCTCCTCAACATATGATCATATGGACTTGGGAATAATATCTTTCGAAATAGAAATAAACAATAGGTCTAGATTAAAATTAAAAGGGGGTAATGTTAATAATATGTATATTTTGAACTTCTATAGTTACACCAACACATCGATGGATGTTTCTGCTTCCAAATCATCTTCTACCTCAATACTTATAGAATATCTTCTAAATTAGTTATCACCATTCAAAATTAATTCAAATAGGAAACGTTTAAATAATCTACCACTTTTTTTATTTAACGTCATCCTTTTAAATAGATCTTATTAGACTTATTTAGTGTTCAAACTCACCTTTAAGTGAATTTTTCATCAATATTACCATCAAACATATATATCTTCCCTCCTACAGTTCATATATACTATAAGGCTTTCAAATTGAAATATCATTTTGAATTTCTCATTATTTTATTCCATTTTTATCTTTTTTCAATGTTATTTAAACTCATGTCTACATTATATTCTTTCTCACATAGAACCCATTTAAAATTACATATCAATTTAAACCATGAGTTAGTCCATTATAAGATATTATAAATTTTCCTACTTCTTTAACCCCATTTTTCCTTCTCCACAATTAGATTGTCATTTTAGATTTTGAAAAAATAATTTATTTGAACCAACTTATAGATTTTTATATTCTTTAAAAAAAATTACTCAAAATTTATATCATTTCTAAGTATATATTTTTAATTATTAATCTTCTCCAATATTTTTCTTCAAGATATAAATATATTATTTGTCAATGAATCATCTTCCAAAAATTTATCAGTATTTCAACATACCTCTTTCTATATATTTTTATTGAGATATTGATTACACTATCAATGATTCCTCTTAAAAATATGGTGCCTTTAGAATTACACTCTAGAAACACATATTCCTAGATATGTTATTTAACTTCAATTTCTGTGACATTTTGATTTACGTTTTTGAATATTTAAAATAACTCCTTCAACATCATCAAAGTGTTATTAAATTTTCAATGTCAGATTTTATGTTTTATAATCACAAAGACATATTCCCACAGACTTTAGAAATAACATATTATAGATGATTCCCAAACCAAATATATATTCTTTACATTGATTCAAATTAAGTCAATATAAAATTTTTTTAGATATTATAATATGATTCTGTATATGTAAGGCCTCTATGAATATTCTTCTACCATTTTTTAATTCTCATTTAAAAATATAATAGACATGTACTATGGGAATAGATATATAGAAACATATATGATGATTGAAAACCAAGGAAACTCTAAGATGAACCTCAAAATACTTCTCAATGGGTTCTTTAATATTCACATTTTCATTAAAAACTTAACCATTCAAGGGGATATTTAATCTCCATACCCAATTATCTAGATATTCCAAATGAAATCATTAAATATTGATATTACACTAATTCGAAACAAGTATAAATAATTTCCTAACAATAAATTATGTTATTTGGTAATATATCGTCTCCTTTTTGGTCGGTTACACTATGTTTGAAATTCATATAGTCCAATAATCTAAAATGTATAATAATATAGGGACATATAGTTGTTGGGTAGTTAGGATTCCAATCATGAGAAGAGATAACTACATATCCCATTGAAGGAAATAAAATAATATGCTTGTATATTTTAATAATACACCAAATAAAATTTAAGGCCCTGTGAATAACATGTTGTGGTGCCTTTTAAGGTCATGAAAAAATGAATGAAAATGTTCCTTCTATGGTCATGTGTTCAAGAACATTGATGTTATATTTAAGGTAGTGCAATCATGATAAAAATTTCTTATAGAATTATGTTATATATCTTGGACCTATTAAATGCTATTTAAGGTTTTATGGATTAGATTACAAGAAGAATAAGGGATATTTAATGGTTATTCCTAAACTATAAATTAAAAAATGATTTTTATTTTTACATGATATAAATATTATGTGAAGGAATGTCTCAGGATTACATGGTGTTTGAGGACTGTTAATGAACATGTATCATTGAATGGAACATGGAAATTGGATAAAATATTTAATCGGAACATGGACATGGTGCGAATAGAAAATAACTATGATAGATGAGTTATGAGGGTTAAGTTAATTATTTTTCCATTGATCCTCTAAAAGTTAGAGTCCTCATTTTGAGGTAATACGTTATATATTGTGTCTATAGAATCTTATATCCAAGAAGGTAAAGTGATGGTGAATATTTTTAGGATTCCCATTTCCCATTATCAATAGAATACAATATTTAATGAGAGTACGACGGTATGAACAACCCAATTATGTATATTAGGAGTATTTGGAGAAGGACATAAGTGGATGAGACTTAGTAAATATTATGGTTTATGCTAGAGAGTTTTGGTAAAAAAAATTATAAATTATAATATCCTAGGTAAATGACCAAATAAAATGGGGTACCAAGGATTATATCATGATATATGCGTATTTGGAATTATGCATGACTTATAGTTGGGGGATATTGGGTGAATTAGTTATCATGTATTACGACATGGGTAAAGTGGAACAACAATATGCCACATTGGGTGAACTGGATGAATTGGAATGCTATTAGCCAATTCTAGGTAGCATGGGTAAAGTTTTTTCTTTTTAAAACAATTTTATGAGGCATGGGTAAATTGGTTATCTAGTAGTCCTATTATTGAATACCTAAGAAATTGGTTCCATAAAAGGATTTTTATAGTGATTTGGGAAATTTGTGAAAAATTCGGTGTTTTGGACTAGGTGCATTTTCTACTAGAGCTTGAAATTTTTGTAAAGTGGATGAGATAAAAGTTAAATTAATATTTAGAATGAATATTAAATAATTGGACCAATTTATAGTGTGATTTTATATGGGGTTTCCATCCTAAGTGTTGTCTTAGGCATTTAAAAGAGTTTCAGGAGCATCAGGATCCAAGGAATCACTTTTAAGGAGAATCAGACATGGGTACATGGTTTATTTAAACCATGTTGTTATCTACAAAAAACCATAGAGCCTGGTCTATTGGAGATAAGGGTGTCTCTCTGTTTTGTTTAAACCTGAAAAAGAAGTAACATGGATATGTGAGTGGTATGTAGTGAATTGTAGAGGTGGCACACGGGCTGGACACAGTCTAGTCCATTAGTTTTCCTAGCACACACCTTTAGTGGTACTTATGTATTGGGAAGAGACTATTGGTGCCTAGATAGAAAGACCATGCAGAAAAACCATCTGGTTCATCAAAGGGAGTGATTTTACACCTTTTCAAGTCTCTTTATTATGTGTTTTTACACCCATGTCTTCTATTATTTCACCCTTGAACACCCACAAATTGACTCCTCCTTTGGGCTCTTTTCTAGGATTTCATGGATCAACATCATTCAGTATCATAATAAATCTCTATTGGTCTCATTGTATCCATATCTATAATCTCTTTAATTCAATTTCTTATTCCTATATTTTTTCACTATAAAAATTTATAATTCTATGAGAGATCGGTTTACCCATTTTTAGGGTGTTTGATGATTTATATGATTTCTATATAACATTCTGAAATAAAATCTTGATAATGGACCAGATAAGCATCCTTAGAATAATTTAGTTGGTTTGATGATTTTAAATTAATGTCAATAATGTTTATAAATTATTCCATTTTGTCGCACAATATATTCTCAATGCACTACCCATTTAACGTGAAATTACTTATGTACAAACTAATACATTAAATTGAATAAACATTATACTAATAATTGAACCATTGGATGTTGTTCACCTAAACATGAACCACCCATATATGATGTGATGCTTATATTCCATGAACCTTAAACCTTATATTTTGTATTAAAGTCACCTCATGTGAATTTTAACTTTATTTTGATAAAATGAAATTGTTTATTGGAATCAAATGAACTATAAGTTAAGTGGATGAATCACTTATCTTATAATCCTTATTTATAAAAATATTTTCCATCCTTCATTAATGAGATGGCTAATTAGAATTGAATGGGATTATTAAGTCTAGGATTTAAACTTGCCTGTGACCAAATTATTATATTGAAAGATTGACCACACTTCAATCACAAGTGAAGTGATAAATAGAATTAGTTGAATTTTGTGGGAAAGAGTAATAAATTACTATTATTTGAAATGAAAAATTTCATGGTCCATCACAAGGTTTTCAGGATTAACTATAAATGGAATGATCTAATTTATATCTAACATGTGATTTGGAATTCTTATTGAAATGTGTTGGGCATGTATTTTCTCAACAACACTCTTTAAATATTATGGATTTAGATGATCACAAATACCCTTGTTTGTTTTAATAATGACATTATTTTAATTTTAGTTTAGGAATATTATATTATCTATAATTTGTATTTTGGAATGATATTTATTTATTTATTTTTGAGAAATATTTGATACATTTTTCAGAATGCTCTTAAGCGTATTCTGTAAACATTGTTCATAGCCTGTCATTTTTTTGGAATCACTGTTCATTTCCTACACTAAAGAACATATGGTTATAATAATACCCTATGTTTGTATTAATGCTTATAAAAAAGGATCAATATTTATGGTATATAAACCCAACATTGGAAGAAATGTACAGATAAACAACATTATGTTTTAATGAAACATTATGTTTTTCAAAGAGAAAACATATAGTTAAAGAACCCTACGTAAGTATGGAATACAACGTTTGAGAAGAAAACATACGGATGAACAACCATAATTTTGTGAACAACCATACATTGTCAACTATACGTTCAGACAATGAACACTATGTAGTTTAACCCTATGATTGGTATTTCTTTATTTTTAGAAGGAACCATATGTTGACTTTCAGACCACGAAGATTTGAATTTACGACTATATCAGTGTTTTCTGTTATAGTCTTTGCGGAATATCAGGGCATTTTTAAACATGATTTTGACTGAATATAATCTCATCTTAAATTATTTTAAGAGTCATTTATAGTAGATATTTTCTCTCATATTCTTTTGGGACATTATGAAGACTCTGAGCTGTATTTTGGAATTTGAATTCTCTAAATTTAGGAAGAGTATTTTTCAGATCTAAAATCTTTCTGTGAGATATAACATTATATATTATTCTATATTGGATGTTTCACATCATCATCTAGAGATACCTTGGTTTTGTTGATAGTTTTTATTTTTCATGATTTCTTGTGAAAATTAATATATCGTTCTACAATGATCAAGCATCTCAGAAATGAAGATTATATTTTTGGAGATATACATGTTCATCCCTGGAAGCGTGATGCACTTTTTTTGTTACTGTACTTAAAATCAAAGATCTCTTGTGAAACCGGATCTCTTAAGATATATTTCAAAGATTATTATTCTTATGAAGATGAAGATCAAACTTCTGTCAGTTGCATGCTGCTGCAACAGTGAAATTTAAACTATTTTATCAAATCAATATCTGTTGATCCTTTTGAGTATCGATTGCTCGGTTTCAGTCATGGTAGTGTATCAGCTTCTTGTTCCAAATTGTAGATATTTTGGTTCTCTATTTAAACAACCATAAGAATCTATTTTTATCCTTATTTCTAAGGGTGACAACTGCATGAACTCAGTTTTGGATCGTCTTATGAGAAGAGGACCTGACTAGTGAAATTCACCATGCCTCTAGAGAGTGTGATTGGGGGAGTAGACAAGGGTATCTTCATCCTCTGAATCACTATAAATTGTGGGGATCTGTTTTTTTCATTTCACATACTCTCTCATAGAAACGTCACCATCTATATCTAATTTTGATGTGAATCGGTAGATTTGGGAAACTTTAAATGGAAAAAATTCACCCCCTCTTGTGTCTGCATCATAGACTTTTAGACCGAACAACATGAACTTGAATATTAATTATAATTGAGTTCTGATATGGCCCAGACTTATGGAATTTTTTATACGATCAAATGAATTTTCCATTCATAGAGTGATAAATTTGATACTATTTGAAAAATATATAGGACGAGTTCATTGTATTTTAAAGATTATATGTACCATGATAGAAACTAGTTTCCTCATTAAAGAATATTTTAAATGGGATCATAGATTACTTTAATTATTATACACCTTGAGTTGTACATTGGCTTATATTTTATGAAATGACATGAACATGATAATTTTATAGATGAATTTCCTCTAAACATGATTGATACATGGGTTTACTTTTTATGGAATGTGTTGAATGTGATCATAGGGAAATATGAAGTTAAAATAGATGGTTGGGATTCTGATTTATAGAGTTCAATGGATGGGCTCATTGAATAATCAAAATTATTTAACACCTTGGGAGATACCTCGATTCCTCATTAAGGAACACCATGTATGAGCTCATAGAATGTATGAAATATATAATTTTTTAATACATGTGAGTAGTGGTATATTTTTATGATTATTTATATATTAGGAAGCCCTATAATGAACCATCAGACCTGGAACAACTCGAGGTCTTATGTTCATATTAATGTGACTACATGGAATTTCGTCAGGGGTTAGAGACACTCATTATACTTGAATGTTGTGGGATTACCCTGGGTCCTATACCACTATTATACTATCATGAATTTGAATATATTATCTGGATAGGATGTATTGAATCATTAGCTTAATAAAATAAATGATCCTTGTTCTAATATCTTTCAATTTCTATGGCCTTATAACCTAGTTCCTCATAGATGCATGTATGTGTCTAATATATGTGTTTACATATATGATTATATATACATGTAGGAATGTTGAAAGATATTATGGATTATGATTAAGAAGGTATGGTTGGCCAGGTTTATAGAAAAAACATTTTCTCGACTTGTTTACATTTACAAATTTACTACCATATTGATATTCTGGTACAATGAAGTATTTTATACTCACATACTTTATAACATTGAACCCATTATTGGTGGTTTACTGAGTTTCACTCACTACCTATTTGGGATTCCATTGCACTGGGGTACTTGATCATGCCACATGTTTGTTGGACCAGGTTCATGAATTATGTTCATGTTTTTACATTTTAAAATTATATTTTGAGAGCATATAATTGATATGATGATTAACATTCTTATGGAGATTTCATTTGAGGATTTTTTATTTTTTTTATCATTTATGTATTACCAAATACATGTCTACTACTTGAATATTTTATATTTACATGGAATGGATTGGTTTTGTATTTAGAATTTTCCATTTCTCATTTATTATTGTATTCAACTTACTTTCAATTATATTGTTGTGATTATTGAATAATTTATTATGTTATATCATTATTTCACTATGATCATGAGGGTATAATATAACAACTATAAAATCAGTGTAGCCTAACTTCAATTTGATAGGATCAGCAGTATAGGGAGGCATGCTTGAGGTTATATGACTAACTAGATTAGGGAATCATTTTAGTGGTTCTATGGTCTGTACATTACAAAGTGGTATAAAAGATATTTTCCATTTTTAGTACTATTTTAGGATGGTATACAAGGGACTTGGATTGTTTTGAAATATGGAAACTTACAATGTCTATGGGTGATCAACCCACACATGGGCTAAATCAAATTGGTTAAGGATGGGACTATTGTTCAAGTTGTTCATTATAACATTTGTCTATTGTTTTAACTTCATTGATTAGTTAACCTTCTTTTATTAATTTATTATTGAGATTTATGTAATTTTATCCTTGTTCTGGTTTGGAAAGGAATTATTGATACATTAATCATTATAGGTATAGATAAATTCACATGCCATGCATATGACATACCATGTAGGATTGATTTCACTACATCCTTATATATATTGGTTTTAACTTTTCTGATTTTGTAGAATTTTTATTCATATGCCATTTTAGGTGATTATATTCCATGATCATATGTACTTATTGATTTTTGATATAAATCCTTATTATAGTTGTGATAAATTGTTGTTTATTAAAGTGTCCAAATCATCCTAAATGGTGTTTTGTCATGTAGATTGATTGTTTCACCTTAACTAGCTAATCGATATATGTTTGTGTCCTAGACCACTGGTGATATGGGATAAAACATTTTTTTGTGATTAATCTGGTTCCAATAATTCTATATGAGGTGTATGTGACCTTGAAAATTGGGAAGGGTAACCCATATAATCAATCCACTAAAATACAAAGATTATGTATTCTAAAATCAAAAGTGAAACATGGTTATAGCTACATGAATTCATATATTATTTTATAATGGTGATTACCATTATGACCTAGGAATGGTAATTCACCCAACTGAACCATAGTTCTTTTATATGTATGTTGAATTGTAATTAATAATAGGAATGGTTTCCTTATTATGTCATACACCTCTATTACCCTGGCATGAGGATCCATATGAATAATTTCCCAAATCCACAACTATACCCATGTAACCTAGTTGGGTAATGTTATTGAAGAGATAAACCCATTAATGGTGTTTTGAAATTTTAATAACATGAATGTTGTGGGTTTCAGTTAACTTAACCCAGTTTAGCTTGGTGTGACACAAATAGGCTGCGTTTATTTTTTTATTCCTTCATACATAACACCATGAGGGAGTTCTTATGATAAATAAGAGATTGTTATTTAAGGTGACAAAAATAACTTATATGGGATTACGTTTAAATCTATTGTTGAATCTCACTAAACTGATTCACTTTAAATTGATAAATAACATTTTTTTTGAGATTTACAATTATGATGCTTCCACAAATTAAAATTACAATAACTACCTAATGGGTGTTTTAACCAACATCTTGGAAATTACATTTTCTTTAACTAAGCACAATCAAGATAATTCTTAATGATAAATAAAACAGATAAAATGAATTTATGGGATAATTTTCCTAAAATATTGATACGTTGTCAGATAAATAATTATTTATTGAAAGTAATATGGATAAAATATTCTTATTTTTCATTGTAGTGTTATATAATAAATCACCTAGTATCATTGTATTTTTTAAATTGGTAATAGATTTTCTTAGAAATGAACCTTTCAAAATTTTAAAAATCATATTTGATTTAGTGTAATGAATTAAATGAAACCTATAGTGGTGTTTCTAGTTTTTCTCATTTTGTTAGGGTAGTTAAAATAATTTTATGATTTCTTCATTATATTATAATAGGTTCATTTCACCTCGGTCTCTATTGAAATTTTATTATAAGATAAGAATAGTGGTTAGGGATTTTAGATTAGTGATCATTTCAGTGTGACCTTATCAAAGGGTTAATAATTTCTATTTTACTATAGGCTATATCATTATAGGTAGTCCCCTCAAAACATAAAGGAATTTCAAAATGGTTATGAATATTTTTAACATGATTTTTCATTTGGGTTTCATTCATCCCATGTAGGAATATTAATTTCTAAAATTCCACCAAGGTTGGATAAGTGGTATTGTGATGAATTTATACTTTTTACCGGTTGGAATATAAGGTAATTATTTGTTTAAAGGTGTTAGAAATGCCTATGGAATGGACATCCTATTATTTGGTCATGTGTCCCATATTCTTCATCAGTGACAGAAGAATTGGAAGGTTATAGTCTGGGTTTTCTTTCATATGGATAATGACACTCTAGGATAAATATTGTGTACGGGTCATCAAATACATTGAAGAAAATGTTCAAAGGGCTTATGGATATTATTAATCGGCATTCTACTATAATGATAAACTATGAGGTAGTACACATGGATATAAACAATATAATTCATGTTGAAAAAATCAAGGAAAACCCCATCTTAGTTCTATGGTAATTGTTAAATCCTTCAGATATTATGCTATGTTTATGGGTTTTTTCCAGATTATATTAAACTAGGCTATATAGGAATAAAATTGTGTTTTTTAAGTTCTAGGGATGAAATTAGAAATGGATTGGGTGTTATAACACTGCCATGTTGTTTAGTTTTGGCTTATATGCCTATTCCTAGTGAAATGTGAGAACATTTCTTGGAAGGAGATTCACATATATTTCTAGAATCAATTTAACCTATCATTCAATTACTAGGCTGTTTTCCCTCACTTTTCATTTCAATGCTTGGTAAAAGTGTGTTTTCTTCAACCCAAACCATTTTTAGAGGTTGATGGAGCATATTACATGTAATGAGTTCCTTTCTTCATAATGTAAAAACTAGGACACTCTTAAGTTGGGGAGAACCATTCCGAATGTCAATTAGCATGTCCTTCCATGTAGAGGAAATTTGACCTTAATGTACCAATTTGAAATAGTAAAGATGGATTCTAGAAGTAGGTGAAATTTCCAATTCATGCATTCATGTCTCAGTCATAATGATAAGTTTAAAAATAAAATGTAATATTGAACCATGTTTGGAATCTAGAATCTGGAACAAAAGGAATATGTGATCTAATAAACTGATAGGTTTGTAATACATATATTCTTGGAAGGCATCATAATGATATAATGGTTGGATGTGTACCTAACCATTTGAAGACATTGTGGGTTGGGTTGGATTAAATTTTTTATGCATTAATGATCATATAATGCCTTAGTAATGAATTAATAATGGTCTATTAATGATGAATCATTTGTATGAATGGTTGATTTCATTAAAATAATCCACATAGTGCTGGTTCGACTATTCTTTCATATCATTAATTGGATATTTTTTGTTAGAAACCATTTTATCCAATTCTTCTCAGAATCATGATCGTATATTGGGCCTCATTTGTAATATTATATATCCTATTAGTGTACTACTATCCTAGATATGATTATATCCCCTATATTGAAATCAACCAGGGTACACTAAGAGATTATTTGTTATATACTAGTCTAGAGAGAGAAATTAAACACCTTGTCATCATAATAAAAAGAAATTTGTATTACACTATTAAAGTGTGGGAAAATATTAAAATCATGGTATATCTTGAGTTATATTGGTATTCTTGAGTATTAAGGGCTTATAAAAACTCATGGGAACCATTCATTTTATTAAATCAACCACCATGTGACTACCTCATGGGGTACATTTAGTGTTTTTAAACATGGATATTTGAACTATGTACAAACTTATAACTTGTAAATGATAAAGTATAGACTAACCTATATGATATATATGGATTGCATTAGATTTTTTTACATAACCCCATAATTGTATTTAAGCTCATCTGTGTTAATTAAATAAGGATGATCCTATTGTGGTGTTTCTTGTATACACCTATGTTTATGCTATGACATGAAAATATTAATGATGTTTTGGATAGAGATTTCATTAGTAGATAGTTATGGGAATCCAAAATCATGATAATAAAATAGCGAGGTACCCTATTTTATTGAAATCAATATAAAACTTTTTAAATGCACCATCCTCCTATGACTTGTGATTTTTTAATATATTCAAACAATGGTTGATCAACATAAGATATCTATCTTTTATTAAACATGGTTGGTATGGAACTACATCTATCACATCATTGGTTTGATACAAGAATAATGCTATCATTAGTTCAATCTTATCATGGAAAATTTAGTGTAACCATGATAAAATTTGGTCATTTGGGAGACGATTACTTGATCATGTCATGAAAACATCCCAGGAGATTTGTTAGAATACTAAGGACATTCTAAAATAAGAAATTTAGAAGGTGGACGTACTGTAACTAAAAATTGGTTGTTCAAGCTAGAACATATGGTGGGTCACTCCATAAGATAGTTTTGGAAAGCGATAAGGATGTTATCATGCCACAGGATAGGTGGGCTTGGGAAAGAGTCTCCTCATTTTCTAGTTTACGATATGAGTATTTTCATTTGTTTTGATGACTTATATACTATATGGTTAAAGAGATTCTTGATGTTTTTTTGGGAATTTAAATTGAAACATAGTCATTTCAATGGTGGTTTCAAAACATGAGTAGATCAGATGATGTTTTTGTTGTTTCCCCAAATAATATCAAGGATTGTAAATTCTAAGATGTAGAGGTTGTAACGTCTTGTGTTTTGGAGCATGTTTAATTTATAAAGTAGATTGAAATTTTTGTTTAGTGGACTGGCCAAATTTGATGATAAGATCTACCATGGTGTTCTAGGAATTAGATAACATTAAAGTTTCATTTTCTATTTATTTTAAATATCATCAGGTGTCTTGGGTATTTGGGTACGTTTTAGGAGAATTCGGCTCTGAGAAATCACTTTCAGGGACAAACAGGCAGGGGCACCCAATTTATTTAAACACTGAGACCCTCTAGGAGAGACCATGTGACCCTGTCTTGGGGAGTTGAGGGTGTCACATAGTGTGGTATAACTATGTGAGAGGAGGTGTGAAATTTTTTGCGACGTATGTATAAAGTTGAAGAGGTAGCAGACTGGTTGTGGATGGTTTGGTCAAACCATGTTCCTAGCCTGCTGCCATTTTACCACATAGGTTGCTGCACTTCTGGTTTGTGTTAGATTATAAATATCATGTGACTAGATTTGGTAGTTCATTAAAGTGGGTGAATTTACAATTTTCCCACTCTCCCCAAAAGGGAGTTTTCATCCACTATCATTTATTATTTATCTCACACAAACTAACCACTAGACTCCACCACTGTGATCTCTTCTAAGACACAATGGAGTAACCTTAGTTGAAATTATAATTTTCATCTGTTGGTCTCATTGGATCTATACCAGCAATATATTGATTCCTCTTCTTTCTTACTTCCTTTTCCCACACCACATGGAATAATATTACATGTGATCTCTTTATCCATATTCTCTGTGTGTTTTCCAATTTCTTTGATTTTAGTCAAATATATTTGATTCAAATACAAATAATGGATGAGTGAACTACCCTGAGTATAAGGTAGGTGGTATTACTATTTTTTTTAATAATGTCTACCATGTTTATAAATTAGGAATTTGTTTAACATGCTGAATTCCATGATCATTTCTCATTTAATGTGAAATTATTTATGTAGAAGCTAATGCCTTAAATTGAGTATAACCTTTTCTTCTAATTGAACTAATGTAGGTTGTTCACCGAAACATAGAACACTAGTTTAGGATGTGACACCTATATTCTGTGATCCTTAATATTAGCACTGTAATTAAAGTATCCTATTGAGCAAGTTAAGCATATATTCTTCAACGGAAATGGTTTAAAGGAATCAAATGAACTATAAGTAGACCAGATTAGTCACTTAGAAGAAAATAATTATTTATAAAATGTTATTCCATCCTTCAATAAATAAATTGATAATTACAATTTACTGGGATTATTATGGAAAATATTTACCCTAGTCCATGAACAAATTATTATATGGAATTCTTTACCCCCATTTAACTAATAAATGATATGATAAATTGAATTAATAGAATTATTTTGGAAGTAAAATTAATTTAGTGTTATTTTAAAGGATAAATGGAAGGGACCTTCCCATGGAATTATTGATTACCTATAAATGGAATGATATAATTTTATACATATATTGTGATATGGATTGGTTATGGACAGGGTGTTCATTATTAATTATAATTGATTTCTGATATGTCTTGGAATCAAGGAAATATAATATCATCAAATGAATTTTTTACCACATGAGTGATACCCGACATCCTTTAAGTTAAATACCTAGTATGGGATTGTAGGCTATTTGAGATTATATGTACCCTGAAAGATATCAATGGACAGATCTTTTTACTTTTCCTCTATGCAATACATGGGTTTCCTTTTTAGAGAACACTAGGTACGAGATCATAGGGAATTTTTAATTTTAAGATTGAATCTTTATTTTCCACGTTATAGAACTCTAGTGAAGGTCTCATAGAATAAACAAAATTATGTTACTCCATGAGGGATACCTAGGTTCCACAATATGGAATTCCTTGAATGGACTCTAAGGAAAAATGAAATATATCATTCTCATTTAGTACACAATACTAGCTATATATCCTTATAATGATTTCTATACATGGATTCATAGATTTTATATTGGGTTCTGAACCAATTAGTGGTCTTATGATTAGTAAAATTTGGTTTCCCATAATTTGCGCATGGTTTCGAAATACTCATTACACATGGAAATTTTGGTATTAAATTTTGGATAATACAAATATAATACTATTATAACCTTGTATCTATTATGAATTTATGATGTATTGACAGACTGAAATAGTTAATTAAATAATCCTTGAGAAACTATCCCATGGATTCCATGGATTTCCACCCTAAGTGCTAGTGGTAATGTTTATATCTATACATAGATAAGTTTATATATATGATTATATATACTGGTGTCCATGTTTATAGATATTACATATTAAGATGATGTAGGTATGGTTATCTATGTTCCCATAAGTAACTTGATCCTGAATTGTCTGCATTTATTTATTAACTACCGTATTGATATTCCTGCACAATGTGATATCTATACACATAGACTGGATAACATTAGTTGTCATTGGTGGGGCACAATAGAGTTTACCTAACACCCTGTTTGGACCACTATTGCACTAGTGTACCAAAAAAACCTCATGGATAAAACATCATGTTCATGGATTATGCTTGTGCTATTACATTTGTACATGGGTTCTTAGGCACAAATGAGTAGGAACTCATTATGTTTTTTGATATAGACACTAAGTCTATTTTAATTCGACTTGTATGATTTATGTATTACATGTTCATTGTATACTACTTCCATATTTTATATTCACATGTACATGCATGATTTTCTATTTGGTGTTTTCCATTTTATCAGTTATTATTGTCTTCTTCTACCATTCATTTGCAATGAAACCACTATTGATTGTTTTATTATTCAATGGCACCATGTAACATTAATCATGAGGGTATAATCTCACCCAAATATCATCATTAAACAGTCAATGCATTATGAAAGCCTCTGGTGTATGAGGAGGTTCACTTGAGGCTATGTGATTGACCTTCTTAGGGCACAATTTGAATGGCTCTTGGGCTAGTAAATTAAAAATTACCACCCTTATTGAATTATTTTGGGTTTTTTTGGAGAATATTCAGCATAGTATCTGTCTACTAGGTGTATTAAGTGAACCAATAACCTAGTGTTATTTTTTCATGGTTTCTTGATAAATGTTTTTACCCTTGAAGTCTAATTAGTATGGCTTGGGATATTTGGCAGCCAAATATAATTATTATGGGTAGGGGTTTTTCCCCAAATTAAATGAATAATCGATAAGTGGGCTTTCCTAGGTTTTTCATTGTGAAGATACCTTCAGATGTCTTAAATAACCCAAATTAGATTCATTTTCCATAGGTTTTGACTTATATAATCCACTAAAGGAGAAATGATAATCCCTATAAATCATATGTGAAAAAGAAGAATCACCATCTCTAATTCTAGATCTATCACCCAAAATGGTAGGTATGGGTCATTGTTTTAGATGTATAATGTTATACTCCCTATAAATTGGAGTAGAAACTCATAAACACGTTTGTGAACTAATATATTTGTTGGGATCCATTGGAGTTAGGCATGAATAAAGTGTCATAGAAATTTGGCTATAAGGACATGGAACTGGGCTAGTGGAAACCTATGTACAAAAATAAGTGACATTGGACACTATATAATGGAGGATTTTAATAGGATGACTAGCATGGGAAGGAGTGTGAATAGAAGGTCAGGCATGTGTGTTTTGGGCGTGAGAAAATTTGTGAATATGATAAGTATGATACGTTATGTGCGAGGAATGCTTGGGAATTAGAAAAATGGATGTGATGGCCATGGAATAGTATTCCACATTTGAGGTGGTTTAGGAACCACATAATCCATCAAATCATGATTATCCCATTCAATTGAATATTCCAACATTAAAAAAAGTGAACATAAAAAAATTGAATTTCATGTTCAAGGGTCGACATTCTGTGATAGTAGATATCCAAATGGAACTTTTAAGATAGTATTTTACAATGTTGATATGTACTAGGGTATGAGATGCGATGAAATTACATGATCTAGATCAAGGTTTATTTTCATTTTCTTTGTAGAATGTTTTCCTAGAATCCCATTTTCATATCTAAATATTATTTGTTGTCTTCATAAATAGATTTAATGTGGTAGTGGAAACTGTTCTCCCAGCAAATGACTATATAAATACTTATGAAGGGGGGGAATTGAGTTATTGAGAATATTAGTTATGTCAAAACCACCATCATCAATGTGTGTGTACCAATATTTTTCTTTAACAAAAATTGGCAATGGAAAATAAAACCTCAAAGGATAATAATCTACCACAATATATTTGTCATGGTTCAAGGAACAAAAAACCTTTATTCCACTCAAAAAACAATCTACTCCATGAGATTGGTGACTTCCACTATGAATATTGTTTCCAGGGGATCCTAGGTGAGTGATATAAGAAGTTAAGTTGTACAATGGTCGAAGGGATTTTAAATAGATACACTTTCAAGAAGG
The DNA here is from genome assembly GCA_963277665.1 of Viscum album. NCBI lineage: Eukaryota > Viridiplantae > Streptophyta > Magnoliopsida > Santalales > Viscaceae > Viscum > Viscum album. The sequence goes on along the minus strand of OY728153.1, from coordinate 322,607,261 downwards.
CCTACCCATGACATTAAAAAAATCTATCACAATGAGTAATGATTGTAATAAGAATAAAAATATGTTTGATGAATGACATAGAACACAGTTACATGCTGCTACTAATAGTGGTTTAAGAAACATTCAAAGAAGTTTAGAATCTTCTATGTTCAGCTCTAGAGGTTATTCAATTAGAAAGGGATGATTATAATAAAATAATGTATAAAATAGATGTTAGGTTTGAAATACGATCCATAGTATAAGTTAATGGGGTCCACAACCGTCTGAAATGGATATAAGATTAAAAATACCCAAAATAATTCCAAGGGGTCTTCTTTGTGAAGCTTCATCATGGGCATACAATTCCTCCACAGACAAATAGGGCACTAACAGAACTCTCATGAGATAGATGACCTCCATTATTGAACTGGGGTAGTTGAAAAATATCTCAAAGATTCCAATAGTTCCCCATCCATTCGAGGAGCTCCATTTGGATTTGCGACATGTCCCTGAGAATTTTGACTCCCTTGGCCTATAAAGGTCCATCCCATTTCCCTCTAAAGGCAATGATACCCCAAACAGTCACCTTATGATATCTTATTTCGTGAGGAACCATAGTGTAACAACCCAACCAAAAAATTGATCATCTAAGGTACGGAAGCATCATGAACCCACCATTCCATTATTCTATAGTACCCATTGTCTATGGTATGGATGACTTTCATAAAGGCCTATTCTTTTCCCCAAAGAAGGATTGCCTTCAAGGTACTAAATTTTTCATAGAGCTTTAATCCTGGATAATAAATCCTTTTAAATATCTTGATTTCATGTCATGGAAAGGTCACCATGCTTTGGTCAGCCCCTTCCTCATGAAGACCCTATCCTCTATGAAGCACCCGAGCTTCACGAATAACCACTATGTGTGGACCTCTACTTTGTAAGTTCCTCTTTAATGAGTTGTTCGAGGCTTGTTAATAATGATTTGTTGGTACCTCATGGGATATATTTTATTTTGTTATCCTATAGATTTTTTGTCATCATTGGTATGTTAATTCCCCTTGATTGAAATCTTAGGCATTCTAACATGGACCACGCGATATACCAATCCTCCACAATGTTGTTCCCTAGCATTACTAGTGTAATCCCTCCACCAATGATTAGAGAGAATCGGTTATGTAATCCCAAGGTTTGAGGAGAGAGATTCTCCAGTGTGTGATGTTGGTCATAAAACTGCCCAGCACCATCATCCTCAGTGCATGATGTTAAACTGTAGTCTCAACCCATGAAATGCACATGGTGTGTTGTGAATTAGGAAACTTACACACCCACTCATATATAAAGGATTGAGATCATTATTTCATTGAATTATATCCTCCTCAAATGTAACAATATCCTCCTCATGTTGATTCTGTGTGTAATCCCCACACCAACCCTTACTAACACGTCTTTCCTGACAGGACTGTCTGGGCTACTACTTCTTCTTGATTCTCAAACAGAGAATGAATCACATGGGTTAGAGGTCAGTTATAATCTTGACACACTCTTACACCACAACATGCATCCATTGGTGAGAAAACACCAATTTCCATCTTCCCATACTATTCCTACAAGTAATCCACAACCACCTGCATGGCCTCCTACTTAGGAGTAAGCCCGAAATTTCCCATTATGAACTACATGGAATTTGATTCCCAACCAAATAGGTTGTCTAATAAGAGTACCTAATGTTCAATCCCATCATCTTTATCCAACCTTATCTTCTCTGGGACACATCTTGATTATCCTTTTTCCATCACCTTGGACCACACGTCTCTTCCAGGATAACTGGGAAACATCTATGTATATACCCCACACTCTCATTTAGAAAAATGTGGATTATGATTCCCAAACCAGTAGGATATGTAGAAAACCTCCAATTGGTTCATTCCCTACACCACTAGAAAACAATCCATTCCATCAATTTCACAGTTTATTCATATCCATCATGATTATTACCCAGTCCTCCACATCTTGGGGAGATCAATCCATTCATCTGGGCTGCACATTTCTATAGGCCCCAATCACATGCTTCATCAGCTCACTCTTTTCCCAATGATATCATGCCATCCCTATGGGTCACTCCCACACATAGGCCCCATACACATCATTTCATTCCATAGAAGTATCCGAGAGGATCCCATCCATACACCCCATATAATTTATCATCCAAAAAATAGCATTCCACTTACTACAGGAAGCTAACAGTGTGTAATACTTATATCACCCCCATGAACTAAATTAATTTTGATCCCTATATTCTAAATAAGGAATATAGGATGATCCCCTATACATCAATCCCATCCAATTTTAAACCTTGGTGCCTCCCTCGTAGGGACACACCCCTTTATGGTGTGACATTTTCCCTATATGGGACATGCCGTACCTGGTCTATCCCCATTGGGAATTCAAACCCATCTATCTTGTAATCCTTTCATGTGTTCCATTATAATATATTCCTCTGGTATATGATACCCTATGATCGATATAGCATGCCTTGGGTTCCACACCCATGAGATTACCTATCACAAGTAGGAATATAAGTGATCTAATAATCTAGTGCATAGACATTGTTAGTGATGACTAGAATGACTAATATCTGGACCGAAGGTTTCATCCCTTTTTGGACCCCTGATAATTTATAGAAAAACAAAGCTGTGTAATTAATTGGCATCAATTCAGAGATGGATCCATGAATTTTCCTCACAAAAATTGTCTTAATATTATTGGGAGTCCCCAACTAGGTGATTAATTTAGAGGAGGAATCCATGGAAGTAGAAACATGCATCCCATCATTATATTTTCATCAATGAGAAGACGTCACTAATGTGGTGATTTATTCCATCCACCTTTGGAATTCATGAATGTGGGGAAACAGAGAATGTGCATGTAGAAGATAACACACTAGGTGGAAATGCCCTGTCAGAAGCATTATTATAACGACCCTTAATTTACATACATTGTTAGTACTTCAAAATTTTAGGTACACTTATTACAACATATAATAAAACCATGAAAGGACTGTATAGGTATAATGTCTTTAGAAACTGGGAAACATAAACAACTAGTTCATAAAGCATCTACATTGTCTCCCATTTATTTCATCATATCTATAGTCCCTTTTGGAATATCTTACTTAATAACCTTCTTCCTGACCTGGGGAAAGAAAACATTCAAAAGAGTGATCTCAAATGCTCAGTAAGGGTAAACAAATGAAATATCAATCACATCATATTCATAAGAACACAACATTTTGGAAATCTTACCCTACAAAAGAGATCATAATTTCATAACATGGGATAAATAATGGTAGTGAAATGTAATCACAATAATCATAACATAAAACATGAAGCTTTGTGGCATTCACACATAATCATAGAGAATCATTTCTTAGTAGTCAAGACTCATAGCTAAGACTGTCTTAGCGGACCAAGTCCATTTTTGAACTGAGTTCACTCCTCATTTCAGTCCTGTTTCACAGAACCGGTTTAACCTGCCGTTCCAGCCATGTATATCTCATGATATATAAAATCTTTACCCAATGCATTATAGGGAGATATATTTACCACCCATATCATAATGAAATCATTCTTACTTGTGCCACAAAATAAACATTCATCATTCATAAAAACACAATAAATAAAATTGGTTTCATCATCCCATCATCACATAATCTATATAAAAGAAATGTATATCATTTCATAATAAGAAAAGTGAAACCATTTAAATCATAGAGACATGATACTTGAAACATACACATATGAAATAATTTCATCATAGATGGAAAATGGTTTTGATAAAACACTTGAAATGAATTCTCGAGGAAAATATCCTTTCTTCTTCAAAATCAATTTCTTTTCAGAAAACATCATGAAATTTTAAAAGAAAAAGATTTTGTTTAAAATCATCATGAAATATTTTGGTGTAAGCTTCATGAAAATAAGGCTTTATAAAACCGTAAAAATCCTTTCATGCTGTATATGTTAAAAAAACATGCATCTCGAACTTTTGTCAGAAAAGTCAAAAAGTACCTCGTACGAAAAACGACAAAAGATTCCTTTCATATATTTTACTAAAAACTAAACAATGGGTAAAATTGGATATAAACTATTGTATAATGATATAATTATTACATATTGAGGAAACATGGATGTGGATGATAAATATTCCCCAGTAAATTCTGATGTATAAACAATCTCAGATAAAAATGAGATTGCGAGATTTTCCCTTACCTTAGGTCCGATTTGCTTCGTAAGTGTCCGAAACTACTGTATAATGATTTAAATAATGTCATTGACTTATTCCAGAATCATACTAATTGTTATGATATCATATATGGTCATATTCTTAGCTTGTTATTAGTAATATTTCATTGCTACTTGTTATTCGGGTGTTTATTACTTTTTGTTCTTATGTGTGTTTTGTCGAATAAATTATTATTCTTCTTTTTAGGTTATAGATAACTAATTTCCAGAATTTTATTAGTGTAATATATATTATATTTATTCACTCAATTCATTTATGTAATCATTATTCAATGAAAATCATGTAGAACGAGTCGCATCACATCGTGGAGACGGTATCCCGTACGTACGCACGAGTGATGATATCATTTCCATGATCGTGGAATTGTATTGTAGTGTATACTATTTCAGAATCAATATCACTTTAAAATAATCATATATATTCATTATTTACACCATTATACCCATCCAAGTAAGGTGGTGGTGGAAAATAGATTACACCACGGCGTGGAGACGGTATTCCGTACGTACGTAGAAGCGATGATTTCGTTTTCCGTAGGATGGATAGATGGTGAAATAGGGTTGTTTCATAGTTATAATAACATATCAGTATATTAGTGATACTGATGTTATTAATTCATAATGAAACAACTAAAGAAGAAGAAGTGGAAGAAGAAATAAAGTTGAAAGAATCGGTAACGGACATTACCTCTTCTTTGAAGCGCTTCTTTGAGACCTCCTTTTAGGGCACTAAAATTGGTCTTTGAAGAAGACCAAGACCTCTAGGATTTTTCTAGGGAAGTGGAGAGGAGAAATTGGCAGGGGTTGGCCGAGCATTAAGGCTCATAGTGGTGTGAGGAAGAGAGGGAGGAGGTGCCCTTTTATAAGGGAGGAGAGGGGAACCTTTGGAAAAACTAAAAATATTATTTTATTATAAAGACATATTCGGTTTTAAATAGCTCCAAATTGATTTATTTCGAAGATAAGGTGGGGATGGGACGAAATACTATCATAAAATAGAATTTGGACAAGTTTAGTCTAATATTTTAACCTTTTAATTTAGATTTAACTTTAAGTTAGATAATCTTACTTTTACCGTGTCTTTTTGTGTTCTTACACTATAAGGTTAATAAAATTACTATAATAGGATAAACGAACCCCAAGTTCTTTATTATTAATATATATAACCTTATCTAAGACATTTTTCCAATCCTTAGATTTTTAAGAATAAAATAACAATTAATAATATAATATTTGTTTTAAAAACTATTTTATGTCAATTTTGACAATATTTATTAATTGATTTTTGTGAAAATCCTAACAGAATGATTACTTCGAAGAAAGTTAATTAAACAAATACTAACATGTCATATTAACCTATAAAATTATTTTAATTCATAAAAAGTCTCAAATTACATTTATTTGGGTATTTATAACATCAATTATGTCAATATTTCATTAATAAGATAGTTACTGCATCATCTTTGTGTCTTAAATAAATTAAATTATTTAATGTCTAAAAATTACAAATAAAATACCATTATGTAGGAAAGATTTTGAGATTTATAATGAATATTTATAGTCGAATATATCTTATGTATAAGCCTATATTAAAAAATAATTACTTATTAAACTTTGATTTTAACTATTTTAACCCTTCTTTAAATAAATTAATAATAAATGTCCTAATCTAATCCAAGTGGGCCCAAATTGTCATATTTTATTCCTAAGGTATTTTTTGGTAGAATTAAACTTATCCAATAGAATTAGGACGTGTGTTAGGGTAATAATAATATCATTTTTACCCTTAATTACCTTATTTACTTTTAACCGTGGTAAATAAAAGTAAAAAGTTACTATTCACCAAAAATTATTTTCATCTCATTGAACCAAATTTTACTTACTGACATCAATCGTGTCTCTCGGATTTTTGAAAATCCACTCACAGAAGCGGTAAAATTATGTTTTATGTTAATTTGCAAATTCTCCTAGGAGGTGGGTAAAAGACGGTGAAAAGTTCAATAAAATTTTTATATATCTAAAATTATTATAAAATTACTCCAATGAATTAAATTCAACTTATATAGGTATTATGTATCAATTTTGACCTAAAATTAACTTAAATAAAATAAATAATTATTTAAATAAAAAGTCGGTTTTTAAATAGTAACCCAGTGTTTTCACTATTCATCAAAAATTGAATGTTTCCAGAAAAATACCAAAATTTCACCCTTGGATAATTTTGATATTCCGAATCCAAAAATGAAGTCCATTTTTAAAAATAAAATTTAAAAAATTTCAAAAAGTGGTTATTACTATTCATAATGACTAGTTTTAATAATATTTTAATAGCATATCGTTGTTTAGTAAAACTCGGTATTGCGTATGACGCAAGATATCAAGGAAGGTCACGATTGCGTGTATAGAAAGCCAAGATAGTGTTGTGTGTAGTGAATGATTCCTTTGAAGATTTGTATAAAATAAAAACAAAATATTTCTTATAAAAGTCTCGGGTGTTACATTCGACCCCCCTTAAAATGAATTTCGCCATCGAAATTCGTCACTTGTAACAAACAGATGAGGATACCTCTCCCTCATCATATCTTCAAGCTCCCATGTAGCTTCTTCTAATTGGTGGTTCCTCCATAAAACATTCACCAAGCGAGTGGTCTTGTTCCGTCGGACTTTTTCACTACGATCGAGAATCTCTATCGATTGTTCTTCATAAGAAAGTTCTTATTCCAGCGGTACAACTTTTGAGCAGAGTACATGTGAAGGATCAGGTATGTACTTTCTCAGGAGAGATACATGGAACACATCGTGAATTTGAGAGAGATTCAATGGAAGATCTAATCGGTATGCTACCTTCCCAACACAATCCAGTATTTCAAAAGGACCATTATACCTAGGTCTCAGCTTTACCTTATTTCCAAATCTTATTACTCTCTTCCAAGGAGATATTCGTAAGAACACTTTATCACCCACTATAGACTCTATGTATTTTTTCGGTTGTCAGCATAACTATTTTTTAGACTCTGAGCTGATCTTATGTGTTGTTGAATAGATCGGACCCTTTCTGCCATCTCAACAACAATATCAGGTCCTAATAGCTTTCTTTCCCCAACTTCATCCCAGCAAGTTGGAGTCCTGCATTTCTTTCCATAGAGAGCTTCATAAGGATCCATCTAAATACAGGAGTGAAAGATATTATTATAAGAAATTCCACCAAAGGTAGGTGTTGATCCCAACCACCTTTGAAATCCATAGAGCAAGCACTCAACATATCTTCTAGAGTTTGAATTGTCTTCTCAGACTGACCGTATGTCTGAGGATGATAAGTAGTGCTGAAACTCAAATCTGTATCCAGAGTATGCTGAAGACTTCGCCAGAACTTTGAGGTAAACCTCAGATACCGATCAGATATAATAGAAAGTGGTACTCCAAGCAATCTTACCACTTCCTTTACATATATCCTGGCAAGCTGATCTAGAGACAAATCCTCTCTAATAGCAATTAAGTGTGCAGACTTTGTAAGACGATCAACTAGGACCCAGATAACATTATTGCCTTTGGATGTTTTAGGATGTCCTGTGAAAAAGTTTATAGTGATGTTTTCCCATTTCCATTCGGGTATGGGTAATGGTTGTAACATCCCCTTAGACATCAGTCTCTCATCTTTACCTTGCTGACAAACCAAGCATCGAGAGACATATTCAGCAACATCTCTTTTCATGCCATCCCACCAAAAGTACTCTTTATGGTCCCTATATATCTTCGTGCTTCCAGGATGAATAGAGAACGAAGAACTATGAGCCTCATCCAGAAACTCCTTTAATTCGGGGATGGGAGGAACACAAACCCAATTCCTGAAATTTATTATCTCATCACAATCAAGGTTGAATTCAGGAACATTTCTCACCTTCTTTTGTAACTCTACATCTTCTTTCTGTGCCTCTTTAATCTTAACATGTATAGATGGTTGAACATTCATTTGAGAAAGATACGATTTACCCCCTTTCATTATAATGCCAAGATCAATCCTTTGTAAATCCATAAATATTGGATCTTTTGTGATCCTCATCATGGATAGACTGGCATGGTCTTGTCGACCTAATGCATCTACCACCTTGTTTTCATTCCTAGGGTGGTAATTAATTGAGTAGTCGTAATCCTTAATCATCTCCAACCATCTTCTTTGGTGCATATTTATCTCCTATTGTGTGAAAATATACTATAAACTTTAATGATTAGTATAAATTTCTCACCTTTCTCCATAAAGATAATGCCTTCAAATCCTTAATGCAAAGATTACCACAGATAACTCCAAATCATGAGTTGGGTAATTTTGCTCATGGATTTTCAACTGTCGTGAGCCATAAGCTATCACCATATCATTTTGCATAAGAACACACCCCAATCCCTTCTTGGATGCATCACTGTAGATCACAAACCTTTCTCCACTAAAAGGCAGTGTGAGCACAGGTGCACTGGATAACCTTCTTTTCAACTCCTTGAAATTCTCTTCACATTCCTCCGTCCAAACAAACTTAACTCCTTTTCAAGTCCACCTGGTGAGTGGATTAGATAATCGTGAAAAATATTTCACAAAACGTCGATAATATCCAGCCAAACCAAGAAAACTTCGGATCTCAGTTACTATTGTTGGTGTCGACCATCTTTCGATAACCTCTGTTTTTGTTGGATCCATAGATATCCCCTCTTTTGAGATTATGTGTCCCAAAAATGAATATTTTTGAAGCCAAAATTTACACTTGGTAAATTTGGCATAAATCATCTCCTTTCTCAGGGTCTTCAATATAATTCTCAAGTGATCTTCATGTTCTTCCTTGCACTTTGAATATACAAGAATATCGTCTATAAAGACTACCACAAACTGATCAAGATATTCTATAAAGACTCCATTAATCAGATCCATGAAGATAGTAGGTTAATTAGTAAGACCAAATGGAATCACTATAAATTCATAGTGTTCATACCTTGTACGGAAATCAAGCTTTCGTATATCCTCCCTTTTGACCCTTAATTGATGATACCTTGAATGATGATAAATCATCGAAAAGTATTGAGCTCCGTGTAGTTGGTCAAATAAGTCATCAATGCGCGGGAGAGGATATTTGTTCTTGATAGTGATCTTGTTAAGTTCTCGATAATCAATGCAGAGTCTCATTGATCCATCGTTCTTCTTAACAAACAGAACGGGTGCTCCCCAAGGTCACGCACTTGGGCGTATGAACCCCTTATCAAGATTCTCTTCCAGTTGCTTCTTCAATTCCTGCAAATCAATTGGGGCCATTCTATAAGGTGTCTTTGAAATAGCTAAAGCACCCGGTACGAGTTCTATTGAAAACTCAACTTCACGATTTGGTGGAAGCCCCCGCAATTCCTTTGGAAAGACATCATCAAACTCTCGTACAATGGGCATATTCTTAATCGTGAGTTTCTCACCAACCATTTGAGATAAATAACCTTCATTTAGTGGAATCAAGACCCATAATATGGAAGAAATTTCCACTGGAAGGTTATGTTCATCCTTGCATCGATAGATGATCAAAGATTGATCTGGAATATGAAATGTGACTTTCCTTATTTGGAAATTGATATGAGCTCCATATAGATAAAGCCAATACATGCCAAGAATCACATCAAATTACACTATAGGGAGGATCACAAGATTTGCAGGAAGCACTTTCCCACAAACTTCAATCGGAGAAGAATTATAAACTTTTGATGCGAATGTTGTGCCATTAGGGGTTTTCACAGCTAACTTAATATCTAATTGTTGAGGTAATATGGTGATACCCTTAGAAAATTCTTCAGAAATAAAGGAGTGGGTGGATCCAGAATCAAATAAAACATTTTCCACTTTAGAGTGTATGGTAAGTGTACCTTTCACCATTTCATTATCGTACTCCACATCGCTGATAAAAAATGCATGTGACTTTCCTTTGTCTTTAGCCTTAAGATTTTGTTGACGTCGATCATCATCAACAACCCTTGGATTAGGGAATTGATTGGCATAATGCCCCATTTCCTTGCACTTGTAACATTGAAGTGTAGGAGGTGCACTCTATGTAGCCTTTTCATTGTTCGCATCACTAGATATCTTCTTCCCATCATTGTGGCATTCAAATTCCTGATGACCTTCCTTTCCACATTTGAAACATTTACTTGTCCCTTTAAGAAAACTCCCTCTATGTTTCTTTCCACACTTTGAGCATAAGGGGAAACTCATCTACTTTCAGTGTGCTCTTTAGATTTTCCTTTGAATTCCATTTTCCTCTTCTTATCAAACCCATATGACTGATGGGTTACTCCAATCTCCATCTCAACTTTGGAAGCACATCGAACTATTTCTTTGTAGCTATTGAAGTCCCTTATGGCTAACGCCCTTTGAATACTTGGTTTTAAGTCACTAAAGAATCGATCGATCTTACTCTCAGGTTGGATAGTAATACCAGAAGCGTACCTTGCAAGTCTTGTAAAATTTTCTTCATAGGTACCAACAGATTCATCATCCTTTTTCTTTAGTTCAAGAAACTCCTTCTCCATATTTGTTCGGAGAATACGAGGTAAGTACTTATTGAAAAATAAGTTCTTGAACTCATCCCACTCTATGGACTCAATTTCTCTCTTGGCCTCGTATTCTTGATAAGATTCCACCATTGATCAGCATCACCTTCCAAACGATACACTGCTAAGATGAATTTATCATGTTCAGAACATTGATGAACTAAAAATATCTTTTCAGTATTACTGATTCATTTTTCATTAACTAATGGATCAGTAGACCCGTTGAATGAAGGTGGACGCTGTCTCAAGAAGGATTCAACATAATGTTCTTCCTTCCTTTTCTAGTTTGGATGTCATGCATGATTCATAGCTTGAGAAAGTTGTGTGAGCATGGCTACATGATTTTTCATTCTAGCTCCCATAATGTTTGGTTGCTCAGGGGGAAAATCATTGCATTGCCCATCACATTCTGCATTAACATGGTTCCTTCAGGTTCTAGCCATTGACTAAAACCTAGAAGAATAGTGTGAGCAAAAATAATTATAATAGGAAAATCACATAATCAAGAATAAAATTTCACACTTAAGGTCTTATCCTAGGTTATTCAGGGCCATTTCTAAAACACTAAGATTGTGTTCTATGCTTAGAATTATCATTAGGATTCTTACTAAGGATTTCACATCCTAGTTTCCAAAGGTTGATTATACCTTTCCTCTAATACCAACTATTACGACCCATACTTTACATACATTGTTAGTACTTCAAAATTTAAGTACACTTATTACAATTTATAACAAATCCATGAAAGGACCGTATAGGTATAGTGTCTATAGAAATTGGGAAACATAAACAACTGGTTCATAAAGCGTCTACACTGTCTCCCATTTATTTCATCATATCTATAGTCCCTTTTCGAATATCATACTTAATAACCTTCTTCATGACCTGTGGAAAGAAAAAATTCAAAAGGGTGAGCTCAAATGCTCAGTAAGGGTAAACAAAAGAAATATCAATCACATCATATTCATAAGAATATAACATTTTGGAAATCTTACCCTGCAAAAGAGATTATACGTTCATAACATGGGATAAATCATGGTAGTGAAATGTAATCACAATAATCATAACCTAAAACAAGAAGCTTTTTGGAATAAACACATAATCATAGAGAATAATTTCTTAGTATTCAAGACTCATTTCCAAGACTATCTTAGCAGACAAAGTCCATTTCTGAACCAAGTTCACTCCTCGTTTCAGTCTTGTTTCACTGAACCGGTTTAACCTGCCGTTCCCGCCATGTCTATCTCATGAGATATATAAAATATTTATACATGAATTGGAGGGAGAAATAGGTCCCAACCATATCATAATGAAATCATTCTTACTTGTGCCACAAAATAAACATACATCATTCATAAAAACACAATAAATAAAATGGGTTTCATCATCCCATCATCACATAATCTATATAAAAGAAATGGATATCATTTCATAGTAAGAAAATTGAAACCATGTAAATCATAGAGACATGATACTTGAAACATACACATATGAAATAATGTCATCTTAGATGGAAAATGGTTTTGATCAAACACTTGAAATGAATTCTTGAGGAAAATATCATTTCTTCTTAAAAATCAATTTCTTTTCACAAAACATCATGAAATTTTAAAAGAAATTTTTTTTTAAATATTCATGAAATATTATGGACTAAGATTCATGAAAATAAGGCTTTATAAAATAGTAAAAATCATTTCATGCCATATAAGTTAAAAAAACATTCTTCTCGTACTTTTGTTGAAAAAGTCAAAAAGTACCTCGTATGTAAAATGACAAAAGATTCCTTTCATATCATTTACTAAAAACTCACCGAAGGGTAAAATTGGATATAAACAATTTTAGAAGGATATAAATATTACATATTGAGGAAACATGGATGTGGATGATAAATATTCCCCAGTAAATTCTGAAGTATAAAAAATCTCGGATAAAAATGATATTGCGAGATTTTCCCTTACGTTAGGTCTTATTAGCATCGTAAGTGTCTGAACCTCCTGTATAATGATTTAAATAATGTAATTGACTTATTCCAGAACATACTCATTATTATGATATCATATATGGTCATATTTTTAGCTTATTATTAGTAATATTTCATTGCTACTTGTTATTCGGGTGTTTATTACTTTTTGTTCTTATGCGTGTTTTGTCGAATAAATTCTTATTCTTCTTTTTAGGTTATAGATACCTCATTTAAAGAATGGTATTAGCGTAATTTATATCATATTTATTCACTAAATTCATTTATGTAATCATTATGCAATGAAAATCTTGTAGAACGAGTCGCATCACATCGTGGAGACGGTATTCCGTACGTACGCACGAGCGATGATATCGTTCCCATGATCGTGGAATTGTATTGGAGTGTATGAATACTATTTCAGAATCAATATCACATTAAATAAATCATATATATTCATTCTTTACACTATTATACCCATACAAGTAAGGTGGTGGTGGAAAATAGATTACACCACGGCGTGGAGACGGTATTCCGTACGTACGCACACGCGGTGATTTCGTTTTCCGTAGGATGGATAGATGGTGAAACAGGGTTGTTTCATACTTTTAATAACATATCCGTATATGAGTGATACTGATGTTATTAATTCATAATGAAACAACTAATGAAGGTGAAGTTGAAGAAGAAATAAAGTTGAAAGAATCGGTAATGGACATTACCTCTTCTTTGAAGCGCATATTTGAGAGCTCCTTTTAGGGCACTCAAATTGGTCTTTGAAGGAGACCAGGACCTCTAAGATGTTTCTATGGAAGTGGAGAGGAGAAATTGGCAGGGTTTTTCTGATCTTGAAGGCTCAAATTGGTGTGAGGAAGAGAGGGAGGAGGTGCCCTTCTATAAGGGAGGAGAGGGGCACCTTTGGAAAAACTAAAAATATTATTTTATTATAAAGCCATATTCGGTTTTAAATAGCTTCAAATTTATTTATTTCGAAGCTAAGGTGGGGATGGGTCGAAATACTCTCATACAATAGAATTTGGACAAGTTTAGTTTACTATTTTAACCTTATCATTTAGACTTAACTTTAAGTTATATAATTTTACTTTTACCGTGTCTTTTTGTGTTCTTACACTATAACGTTAATAAACTTACTATAACAAGACAAACGAACCCAAAGTTGTTTATTATTAATATATATAACCTTATATAAGTCATTTTTCCGATCCTTATATTTTTAAAAATAAAATAACAATTAATAATATAATATATGTTTTAAAAACTATTTTATGTCAATTTTGACACTATTTAGTAATTAATTTTTGTGAAAATCATAACAGAATGATTAGTTCAAATAAAGTTAATTAAATCCATACCAACATGTCATATTAACCTAGAAAATTAGTGTAATTCATAAAAAGTCTCAAATTACATTTATTTGCGTATTTATAACATCAATTATGTCAATATTTCATTAATAAGATAATTACTGCATCATCTTTGTGTCATATATAAATTAAATTTTTTAATGTCTAAAAATTACAAATAAAATACAATTATGTAGGAAGTATTTTTATATTTATAATGAATATTTATAGTCTAATATATCTTATGTATAACCCTATATGAAAAATTATTCACTTATTAAACTTTGATTTTAACTATTTTGACCCTTTTTTAAATAAATTAATAATAAATGTCCTAATCTAATCCAAGTGGGCCTAAATGGTCATATTTTATTTCTAAGGTTGTTTTTGTCGAATTAAATTTATCCAATAGAATTAGGACATGTGTTAGGGTAATAATAATATCATTTTTACCCGTAATTACCCTATTTACTTTTAACTGTTGTAAATAAAAGTAAAAAGTTACTATTCACCAAAAATTATTTTTCATTTCATTGAACAACATTTTACTTACTGACATCAAACATGTCTCTCGGATTTTTGAAATTACACTCACATAAGAGGTAAAATTATGTTTTATGTAAATTTTCAAATTCTCCTAGGAGTTGGGTAAAAGACGGTGAAAAGTTCAATAAATTTTTTATATATCTAAAATTATTATAAAATTACTCCAATGAATTACATTGAGCTTATATAGGTATTATGTATCAATTTTGACATAAAATTAATTTAAATAAAATAAATAATTATTTAAATAAAAAGTCGGTTTTTAAATAGTAACCTAGTGTTTTCACTATTCATCAAAAATTGAAAGTTTCCAGAAAAATACCAAAATTTCACCTTAGGCTAATTTTGATATTCCAAATCCAAAAAAGAAGTCCATTTTGAAAAATAAAATTTACAAAATTTCAAAAAGTGGTTATTACTATTCATAATGGCAAGTTTTAATAATATTTTAATAGCATATCGTTGTTTAGTGAAACTCGGTATTGCGTACGACGCAAGATATCAAAGAAGGTCGTGATTGCATATAAAGAAAACCAAGCTAGTGTTCTGTGTATTGAAAGATTCCTTTGATGATTTATATAAAATAAAAACAAAATATTTCTTATAAAATTCTCGGGTGTTACAATTATACACATAAATGGTGAACACAACATGAATTTTTCTACTCGATATAGGGATTATTAGTGTTTGAGACATATATAAATAATCATGTCACAAGATCCATATATCCAATTATAGGCCTCGCCATGAAAATAGTGGGTTTGTTGTAGAACTCACCAGATATTGGGGATGTTAATCATTGGGAATTGTGGTATGTCACATCTTCACTTTGTATCTCCCTCTCCGACCATGGATGATTGAAAAAAACAGGGGCATTGAGAATTTCCTTCCTAATATCCATACTAATGGATCAATATTCCTTCTTTTCAAGACCCAGGAAACATGAAACCAATCATCGCAACCAATTGATGTAGAGGTAGTAGAAACTTCTATTTGAGAATACCTCACAACTCCACTCCTGCAATGAATTCAACCACGACTATGACTACCTGGAACCCACACACCATATAACCATCAAACATCATTCAAGAAATGGTTTACCCCGGAAAAGAGCAAAGAGAATTAATTTGAGAGAAATCCAGCGTTGTTTTATATTACTTCTCATTTCAATTCACGGAATAGGAAATGCAAGGGTGGCTTGCTCATATGAGAAAGCAACAAGATTTGTTGAAACAGGAGAGACAAAAAGGGATTATCAATGAGGATCAATTCGAGAATTCTATGAAATTCATTTACTTTGAGAAATTGAAGTTGAAAGCACCACTTTCTTGATGTTGTTGTTTGTAGACATTCTTTATGATCTTTGTTTCTGGTTTACTGGTCACAACTTATTGTTGTTCTAGCTGATCTGTGTTCCTCTAAAGCTGATTATCTTTCCTTGATGCGGTTGGAGTTCTCTGATCAGACTTACTAGTGGTCTATCTGCTGATCTTGGATGTTTGGCATTTAAATGCTGTTTTTTATTTCCTAGAAGATCTCCTGGTTGGTAAAGTTAGTGGAGTTATTTGGATGTTTTGAGGAGCCTTATCTAAGGTTTTGATTGAATCTGGCTAGTTTCATCTTTGTTCTTCTGTTCTTCTGGAGACTTGTTCACTTTAATGAACTGCAGGCATGCTGTCTTTGTTTGAAGCATCAGTCTTGTGATTCTGCAATTATGTTTTGAAGGAATGCCCTATATTTTTGCATCGGCAAATGTCTGAGCATCTAATTCTGGATGTTCATGTATTTCTCATGCGCTATATAAAGAATCTGTTTAATCATTTCATAGTTTGACATGTTTTGTGAGTGTGATTTGGAGCAGGTTTTCTCTTCTAGAATGAATTGTTGGGAGATAATGATGCTAGAGCTGGAGTTTCTGTTCTTGTTTAAAGCTTATTGACAGACATTGGCCCACCTGGATTGCATAGCTCGGACGGTATGGGACTGGTTTTCTGGAATGCTGGGTGGGATTTTCTTGTTGGAGTGTGTTTGGTTGGTTCTTGTCAGCCTAGGTTGTTTAATTATTCATTCTTGTGGGATGTATTTTGGTTTTTGCTGGTGTAGGCTTACTACACCTCGTGTGTACTTTGACCCTTTTTGGTTTTAATAAAATTCTCTTGGCATGGATTGGGAAACCAATCCATGTCACCTTTTTAAAAAAAAATCATTCAAGAAATGGTGGTGGACATCCTCGTATTGTGGAATGCGTAAGAGGGGGGTCCTTCCCAGGACAGAATTGTCCCTCCGAGACCGGAGGCTTCTATGCTTCACTATCACTACCTCCCACAAGGGACTTGTTGGGAGCCACTACTCCCCACTACCATGTCCGACCACAAGAAGAGCCTCTCCCCAGAACATTCCTATGACTCACTCCCCTATGATGATGATATCAGGGATGTCCAACACATCCTGACTATAACTATTTATAGGGACAACCTAAAGAGGTATCCCACCAGTCCTTTCCAATGAAAAAATTGACCAATCATTGAGGTTGAAGAACATATGGACCACACCCTTGCTTTATTGGCCCCGATCTAGATGACCCGACACCAATGTCGGGTGCACTCTTGTGAGGATGTCCTTAAGGGAGAATCATATTCAACTGATTCAATGTTCTACGCCACCCCCAATTCAATCCATAATAACCCTAAAAAATTATAGTAGGGAATCTTCAACACTTTGTTGGGATCGCAACCCCAACTTCCCCATAGGTAGGCTCGGTTTACTCTATCAACCACTGGGGAATACAACAGCCTTTACAGGCCAACCCATGATGATGAAATCCAGTATGGAGGTCCTCCATATATGATCGTTAGTTAGAGTGGAGTTACTCCCTATCCTCATTCCTATCTTGGATATCCTCCCCATGTTTCTAACATCTTTCCATGTTGTGTTCCTCCCTTCCTTATCGACAACAATCCCAGTGTCCCACCTTGTGCCTATGGGTCCGGATATAGAGGTGCTCCTCATATTTCGAACCATCAACACGATGGAACTCCTCACATCATCACCAAATCCATAGGTGGTCCTTTTTACTCCAACACCCACCAAAGTGGAGGTCCTCATTGCTTCCCCAACACTCAGTACGAAGGTCCTCTTCATGTTATCAGTAATGGTCAGTATGAAGTGCCTCATATTTGTACCACTACCAAACAATGTGAAGGTCCTCCCAATTCCACAAAAAAAGAACATGGAGGTCCTCCATATCGTTTAACCATAATTAATAGAAGTCCTCCCCTCTCATGTATAAATCATCATGGAGGTTCTCCCCAGGAATCCATAAACCTGTACATAGGTCCTCCTCATATTCATACTACACAATAGGGAGTCCCTCCCCATGACCCATTTGATATATCTCTAGGCACTCCCCACACCTCATCTCACCAAATAAGAGGTCCTTCCCACATTCCTATCCAACATGGATGTCATCCCCATGTTCTCACAGACCAAAGAAGAGGTCCTACCTACAATGTTTGCACCCAGAGTGGATTCCCTCCACACTCTCACAATATTGCAAGCGGAGGTCTTACCCACTCTGATGATAACAGATATAAAGGTACTCCATGTATCCCAGCCATCTGAGATAGAGGTCCTCCTCATTCTTCCACCAACCATTATGGATGTCCTCCCCATACTCATTTTACTCAACCCAAAGGTCCTCCTTTTTTCTCATATTATATATTCATAGGTTCTCCATGTGCCTTAGCTCACCAAAGTGGAGGTCCTCCCATCCCTCAGACCCAACTTGGAGTTCCTCTCTATGTTCCCATAGACCGAGTTAGAGTTATTCCCTACTATGATAGAAACCATAGTAGAGAAAATCCCCACTATAATAGTAGTCCATGTGAATGTACTCCCCACTCCAATGAAAATAGACACAATGGTCCTCCCCATGTCCCTTCTAGCTCAGGTGGATGTCCACCCCACTCCAATACCACCCCGCATGGAGTTCCACTTTTTGTAAAATAGTTACCTTAAAATGATGACCCATCCAAGAGAAGAATGGAGGACCACCAACACTAATGGAAGAACTCTGAGAAACCCCATGTTATTATCGATATAGTATGCTTCTCAGTTTATGAAGTGGAATGTGACTCAATGATGGAGTGTTCACCCAAGTCATCTACATTAGAGTCTAGGGTAGGACTCCAGAATCTGATATTTTTCATCCAGAATGATGATATTCACAGTAATCTAAAATATCTTCATAGGTACATGAAAGAGGAAGATGATTTGGATCCCTTCTAGGGTCTCACCAAGTTGTTCTTTCTATCATTTCCAGTTTCATTCGTTACAATGACATTATTTCATAGAGTGTTATTCTAGGGAATGGTAGATGAAGAGAACTTGTTAGAACTACTATAAACATCTTCATGCCTCACACATGATGTTGTGGTCAATACCCCATCTCACAAGGACTAGAGTATTCAATTGTTGTCGCCTCTGAGAGAAGACCCAACATGTGCCGGTCAATCATCTTGCGTAACATTTTCTCCACTATCTAGTCCATCACTGAAAAAATACACATTAGTACTATTTCCAGTTCCACATATAGTCCTAATTGATGTGTGGGGAAACTAAGAGTCAGATCCCACTTTCATGAAGAGATGTTTTTGGGACACTCTGGCTACTGATCAATTATCTAAGATGTTATTTCTGATCACAATGTCTAAATTCAACACTCAAGGGTCCCTCATCAAGGGAAAAGTAATGTGTTTTATCCAGACCATATGGGTGATGCGATTCCACCTATGAGACCATAAGTAGGTATATTCTAAAATATAAGAACATCCCGAAGGAATCAATCAGAAGTACCACATGGTTGATTTGGAAGCACTCAAAGTGGCCCAAAATTTTGTATCACCCTACTACCACCGAAACATTCATGAAAAATTCATTTAGATATTTACCATGCGACATAGAATAATTATGGAAGCTACCTTAAATATGTAGATCTAGGATTTGGTCAGTATGTTGCTCCTCACTTAAGCCATATCATACACCCGCCTTACCTTTCGCATGATATCGAAGATATGCTACCTGGTTAATTAATGGTAAATATGGCTGAGCTCATTAAAATAAGCATAAGGACACCAATACAGCTTCCCATGAAGAGTACCAACCCCTTGGGGTTGTGAAACAACTAGTGAACACTTTTATGAGTATCCTTACTCAATAGGAAAGGAAGAAATGTGGCCTTTTCGACCCATCAACATCATTTTCCATCAGTAAAACACCAAATATATGAAGATAATATCAGGACATATAATCCCGTAGACCATTCCGACTCCATGAAAGAGAGATAGGTTAATCCTTCTATTACTACCTTACTCCAAAAGCATTCATATATAATGAGTCTCATTTATGAAATCCTTTTGATGCACCTAGAAAAAAAATGTATGAATCCATCGATAATTGAGATGTTCATGTGCCCCCTCTACAAGGACAGAAGGGGAAACCACATGTCATATTTAGCCAGCTACCCCAATAGGTCTTTCCAATCTGAAACATCCTGATAGAGTTGAAATAAAATCTTATGGAAAATGATCATTTTACCTAACCCCATTTCCTCCCGAGTAGCATGAAAACCTACCTCAGGATTTGGATTGAGTCACTTCTCAAGAACCCATAGTCCCACTATCTACTCCACGAGCTACTCCATGATCCACTGAGCATAAGTATCGTGTTTATGATCCTATAAATGCATTTGATGTCAGGAATCCTCAATAAGATAGGCATCACATCCAAGAATATTTGATATATTCTCTCTTTGATCACCTAAACTCATTGGTGATGAGAGAGGTAGTGATACCACCTAAGGGAAAGTCATATCTGGCATGGGTGGATGATATAAAGGCATCACCATTATCTAGGAATCCTACCTTCATATACATAAATGATGTGGTAGACCAACTCCATCATCTAGACCATTTTATCTCAAGATGTTGACCCCTGTT
Organism: Viscum album; assembly: GCA_963277665.1. Taxonomy (NCBI): domain Eukaryota; kingdom Viridiplantae; phylum Streptophyta; class Magnoliopsida; order Santalales; family Viscaceae; genus Viscum; species Viscum album. The sequence continues at coordinate 322,586,545 of OY728153.1, read as the reverse complement.
GGGAACTCTAGAGCAGTAAGAGGCCGCCAATATCTAATGCTTCATACCGACATTAGAATGGCCTATGTTTGTATGGTGAATCTAGTTTTTCATTGGTCCATCACGGGTTGGAAAGATCTTAAAATGAATTTTCGTTACTAATTTTGCTCTACCACCAGAAAGATGAATATTTCCAACGTATTCATGTGTAAGAGATGATCAGATGAGCACGTCGTAGAATTTTTCGCCACGTGAAAGGGACTCACATATTCCCGTGACATGTCACTAACTCAATAGAAGTTTTTGACGATGTGAATGAAGAATATTAAGACCAAGATGGTCCCCTCCAGGATAAATCATAATTTCCCATGTGGATTATGGGATTTATTTGATAAAGATCAGTGCATAGAGTACGTCATGAAGTAATACAAGAATGCACGACTGTTGCCTCATTATGCTTATTCATGAAGAGAATCCAGGGTATATACTATCACCGTTTCACAGATAGAGTCCCAAATTCCACTATAGTTGTTATAGATAGAGCCTCACCTACAACCTCACCAAGGAAAACAGCCTTTGGCCCAGCCTCAGGCATAGAATCATCCACCACAGTATAGGAACACATCAGCCCCTCAAGCAACGACACATCATGCACTGCCACCTAGGAGATAGAATCAGGATCTAACACCTCATCCAAGAAATGATCTCATGATTCCCTTTTAGGCCATGAGAAACTAAACCTGCTCATTCAATGAAGCTTTGGGTCCCAATTATTTCTATAGTTCCTTGGATCATGGGATTTTAATGCTTCCATAATACAGAAAACCCTAGGAGAATGAAATCCATGATCACCCTGACTACTGCCCTTATAATAGAATCCATGAAAATCCCATCAAGAAATGATATGTGTTAATGCAATGGAGCCAGAACCAGGTCGACAAAAATGTAGTTAGTTTGGGACCTTCACCGAAATTGGTGGTGTGCAACTCTACTATTCATAATAGTGATTGCGATGGTGAATGGAAGTAGGTTTCCAATAATAGAACTCAATAGTATGATGACTGGTTGGCTCATAATGTAGTTTTACATTCACATGTCTCTAGTCATGCCTCTTTAAATTGGCTCGAGCCTACAAATGTTGTTATGCATCTCCCCGATTCTACCTCTACAACTATATCACAATTTTATACTTATAAAAATAGTAGCCACCAACGGTTCCAAAGAAATCAGTGTCCCCCACCAGTGTTGATGTTGTCTTGCACTCTCGGTTATTTCATACCTCCAGATATGAGAATTGACCCTAGATTCCATCAAGAATTGATACATTAATCATGTTATGAGTTGGACAATGTTTCAGACAATACCAACGAGTTGGTAGATCCCTATATGGTACCTAACAAAGTAGAGTATCAGTTAGGCCCTCTGAATCTCCACAGTCGACACCATAGTCGACGAGTCTGTGGGAAAATGAATGATCAAAATTCCCATACCAGTGATTCAAGCCAATACATGCATGCTAATAAGATGAGATATTAGGTTCAATGTAGATTTCAATATTTAATGTCCTCTTAGTCTCTCTTTTCATATTCATTACCACCGATGAACGTTCCACTCGACCTGGAAGAACAGTTCAAACCACATCATGATCGGTCATTCTGAACTATTCCTAAGCATCATCCCGCTGATAGTTAACTAGTTTTGATTCTTGGCAGTTTTTCTAGTGAATAATGAGACATGTTCAGCAACATTCAGTGTTCACCAATTTGACCAGTATCACCTGTCGTACCCCCTTCTAAGTTGAAACCACTTTCCCATTGAAATATTCACAAAAAATGGAAGTATGACGTGATTAATACTATTTTCAGTATTTATATAGATCTATCAATTCTAGAGGCCCTCCACTTATCAGAAGAGATATGTGAAGTCCACATAGAGGCCTTAAATAAATACATAATGTTTGAGAGAGAGGTAGTGACCACAAAGGCCTGCCACATTGAGGATGTTGATCAAGCAGAATACCAAGACACCATCTCATTATCAAGAGAATATGAAGGCTCTCTTTAGATGAGGCGCATCCACTCACTGTACCCCACTAGTCTGTTTAATGGAAAGGATTTTTGCCACTATCTACCACTGTGATCATGGTTTTATCATTGGATATATCCTAAAATTTACTGATTGGTATGATCTGGTTTTATATGCATGCAACGGTTTCCTCCCCGTATCACTAGTGTATTGAGGACTCACTCAATGGTTTAGTGGGAATTATCCATGGTGATTCATCTTCCTTAACCAATTATGAAGATCACTATATATATTCTAAATATTACTAGAATACTAAAAACTGAGTTCAAACCAATGAGGTTGAGAACACTACCACTTCGAAAAACCCATGGGAAGACTTAGATGATGACTTCATCCATCTAATAACCCAGTTAGAAAAAAATTCTAGTCATTAGACACATCGTATTTCATTTTGATAAGAATAGAATATTTGTTCCTAGGTACAATTAATTTCTTACGATTACCTCTTACTGCTACAAGGATTAGGCTCGTGTGATACTGGAGCCCCTTACCCTAATAAGGTACTGAGATGTTCGCCCCATGGATACAACTATATGTCAAAAATCCTTGTTTCACCATGAATGGTTGAACCGAGACATACCGACCTACCAGAACTACATTGAAATCATTAATCATTGACCCCATAGTCAAAGGCCTAATGGAATCAAGTAGAAATCATTTGTTTCTAGGGTTTCTTAAGTGCAAAAATCTCATATTGAGGATTCCACATCCACCTAAGAACGAAATATTTTTCCACAAGGATTTGGTGGTTGGAATGAACTGTCTCCTCCCATCGACTCCCCTACCTCTGAAGATGAAGAGTATTTGGAAGATTTACCTCCCCTATTGGAATTGGATGTATCTACCACCGTCGATGTGTTGGTTTTGGTGAATCATTTTACTAAGATAGATCTGAGGGAAATGTCAATCTATGTATCCTTGTTTGAAGAGGAACAACAATAGTATGTGGATTTCCTGATGTAGAATCATGATTTTTTATCTTGTAACTATGTAGAGATGCCAATAATAGACCGTATGGTCTTTATCCACTATCTTGGCCTCCTAATAAACCATCGATCACTCAAATAGCCTCCCTAGAAGATGAATCCTTCTTATGGTTCCATGACTGAGGGTGAAGTTGATAAGCATATCACAACCAACTTTTTACAAGAAGTTAAGTGCTCCATATGGTTAGACAAGATCATTCTCATCAGAAATACGAATGAACAAATCTGAGAAGAGCTACTTCACAATATTTCTTTCACTATTGAAGTTCTGACTCTATCTCCATCATCATGAGATATAGATGGCGTCCTTGGTGGGTCAACTATAGTATTTCATGAATAGTTTATGTTGACTGGTCTTCTAGATAATTAGGTAGTAATCCATCTACATTTTGAAATTATATTTTTTTACTTAGAAAGATGTCATGTACTAGACATTGGCATACTTGTTGGCTGCTCATCCAGCCCAGCAGTGCTATCCCAAGATCATGATTTTCTAATGAGGTAATCTTATTAGTGAACCAGGATATTCCATACTATAATACATACTTTTGTGGAGAATCCCGTAGTCCAACTAGAAGGAGGCTCAATTATCTCAGGCCCAATTGAGTAGGATCGAGGATTGTCTTTATCAAAAAAATGATGGACGTCTTTCCACATTTTTTATTGCTATTTTAATGATATACTAACAATTAGGAAGAGTTTTGGGCTCTCATTAATGGTCTTGAAATAGAACTGGAGATCGATGCTCCCAAATTGCATGTAAAGGGAGACTTTCAGATTGGTATTAAGAAGATCAAAGGTGATTATGTAATCTGGAAGCTCAAGATCGTGCCATTGTTGGAGGGAACTCACCAATTGATAAACCTGTTTCCTTCACAACTAGAAGTCAGTAATATTCCTCGGTCACGGAATGGTTGAGATGATTCTATTGAAAATAAAATTGTATCACTTGGAGGGCCTGACTAGGGTGATCTGTTCACCCATGTGGTGCATATAAGGGTCAATCATCCCATCACTCCAGATGTTGATGAAATTCAATAGGTAAACCACATTGCTACCAATTATTGTAATTTAGGGCCTACATATCATCCCATAGTCGAAGAGGCCTCTGATGGGACTAACCCTTTAATGGATTATCTCCATAATGGCATTCTCCTTTTAGACAGAGTTTAACGTGAGTGAATCTGTCATCGTGTGGCATAGTTTACCTTCTAGATCAGTTCCATCCTCGAGGAAACTCTCTAAAAATATGGATCTAATAGAATTATTCTATGATTTATTTAAGGAGATATGATCCCATAGGGTAGGCAAGAAGTTAATTCTAGTTCTTGTTAGGTTTGAAGCTTTCCCACCAGATTTATATGTTGTTCTACTTTTATCCCACCATGATCTGGGACTATATCGAGATTTCCCAGAGGTTCCATGCTTGTTAGATTCATTCCAAACTACTGAACTAACCACTAGATCCTCTATATATAATTTCTTAATCTTCACTAATTGTGATTTTGTGACTTGAATTCATTGGAAAATATGCTCAAACTACATCCAGAAAATACCAGTTCATTCTCACTGCATTATATTTCTTTTCAAGAAGGAATATTCAATTCATCTAATGAATGTTATGGGTTGCTCGGTTGTGGATTTTGTGAGCACAAATATCTTATAATGATTTGGGGTTACTCACAATATTCTCAATGAAAACAGAACCAACTTATGGGTAGTTATGTTGAAGAATTTATACACAAAGTACAGCGTACGGTCCAATAATAATTCTCACAACCCTGCAAAAGAAAATGGATATAGTAAAGAATAAAAAAACTATAAAATTCAACCTTATATGGAAGGAAAATATATGAATAGTTTTTTAACAATATCCCCAATAATCACATATATTATTGAATGAAAACTCATAATTACACATAGGTGACTCTATATTCCCTTGTGTAATGAACAGAGGTTTCCTTGCCCATCAATATTTAGTTCCCATCATTTCTAATTGATTTTTAAGGATATAATATTTCAGATAGTTTGGCCAATGTTTCTCTATCTGAAATGTAAACCCTCGACGAGAACATTCTTTGGGCCTTGCACAATCTAGAGAGGCAGCAGAACAAGATATCCAGATAATTCAACAAAAAAAATTCCACTATGTTCCTCCCTTCAAAGTGCTAAAGTATTGTCTTTAAGGATACTGATGATACCTGGTAGAAAGAAAACTATGTTAGAGCCAAATTGAGATGGTCCTTACCTTATTCACAATGTCTATCTCAACAATCCATACTCTTTGGTCACCATGGATGGGGAGCACATCAATCCTCCCAAAAATGTCATGTTCTTGAAATAATACATTTCCTTAGGAGCCATAATAAACTATGTAACAATATATGTCCTTAACATATGATGTTAAACAATGTATCTACATCCTTGAAACAGGATGTTAAACTGTACTACATCATTCTATTTTAACGATGATAAAATACAAAACATTTCACATTCCAAGCACATGAAGTTAAGATGGGGGAAATGGACTAAATTCTATAACCCAAATCAATGAACCATATTGTCCATGTTTCTTGTTCTAAAAGTTCAGAACACCATTGTGGTATTCTTATATGAGGGAACATCACCTCCAACACTAGTAATCTATCATTCCATGTTTGATAACAATGAATGGATTGATTTCTATCATTATGAGATACATTAGAATTCCCAGATATTTTGTCTCTTGGTCTAGTTGTGATTTCAACATTTCTGCTAATCGGTTTGAGTTTCCCTTGGGAGTATCTATTGTGGTATAAGTCCTACTTGGTCCTTATTCACATTGGGTTATAATGACTATGCCATGTAACTCCATTGAGAACACTTCTCTCCCCCAAATTCCATTCGGTATGATGTCAAACTGGATGGAAAGGTCCTAGAAGAATGATAATAAACTACATTACAATCATTACTCTTACAAAATAAAATTAAACTGCATGGATAAAACCATGGTACATGAAATTAAAATGGGTGCTAGAGTCCAAGAAACATGACTCTAAACTATGTGTGAATATCCCCGAGAGTATACTATAAAGTGCCGACCTTCATGACCCTTATTCAGCTCTGGTTACTCTTATTGGGATTCACATACCTTTCTAGATTAAGATGTCCATCTGTAGGTATGAATCCGTTGACCTTAATCAATGAACCATATTCTCCGAGTTTCATGAGTTTAAACTAGATATTTCGATTGCGGTGTTCTTTATTAAGGGTAAATCACCTCCAAAACTAGTCATGTACTATGTCGAGTTCATGAACTATGTATGGAATGATTCCCAATCTTATGGGAGATGTAGAAACACATAGAATGCTTTTATCTGGGATAAGACTTTATTTCATTCTTTTGAACCCCTGTCTTATGTTTTCCCTTGGAAGCATGTGGTGTGGTGTGCACCTCCTTGGTTCCCATTCTCATATGGTTACTTTCACATTCCACACACATTCACTTTAGGATACCACTCCCCCAATGTCTAAACAGCATGAAGATAAATATCATAGTAAGTAGTGTCCCTACTACATTATGTTAATATGCATGGAATGGTCTGGTCACATGGCCTTAAATTATAGCATCATCGTCCTAGTCACACGATGGAAAATGGAACAACATTATGATGTTCTTTCAAGAAAAGACACCACCTTTGGTACTCTTCCTCTACCATGCCACATGTCAAGAACTACATAAGGCTTGATTTTTTTCCACAGAGGATACGTAGTGGCTCCTATGTTTTCTATCCTAGTTCATCCATGAAAAGAAACAAAAAAAATCCCCTACTCTATTTGTGGTCCATATCTGCACAAGGAGGTTTCTTAATATAAACAATGTGTGTCTTGATTCTCATACACATGGAATTTGTAGTAACTCTCAAATCACAAATCTTGGGTCCACTTGCAACATTCTCTCTCCTTCACATTGGGTCACCTATATCCTTACTGTATGATGTTAAACTGCATGAGACTCCAGAACTATGCATTGCTTGATTTCCATACTCGTGGGATACATAGCAATTCATAAAAACGTTTTCTTTGGTCCCAGTCACATGGATATTATATCTCTATCCCCTATAGACTTAAAATAGTCAAGAAACATGACTTTAAGCTTTATGTGATCTTCTTCAGAGATACATATGTGGTGTGTAGGCCTTCTGTGTACTCATTCACATCGAGTTTTTTATGACCCCCATTACACATATTCCTCTTGATGTGATACTCCCATTGTCCAATACTTATGACCTTAAACTATGAGTTAATTTTAACAACATACAACATTTAACAGTGATCCAACCTAGAGCATGTTCAGAGTCACCCGTGATAATTGTGGGATTCTAAAGCTTCCTCTCCAGAGAGGATTCCCCCACTAGTGTTCATCTCCCTCCATGATATGTTTTAAAACTACATGGGTACTCATTCCCATCCATATAGGATATGTAGCGATGCACATATATTTTTTTATTTCCCAACCTTTAGTTTATTAACCATTTTGGCCCTTGGGACTTAGTTACAGTCCAACCACTGTGAGCTAAATCATTATTGAATTCCTCTTAAGGTATGTATTCAATACATGAGCCTCCTTGGATTCATTCAAACCAACTTTTACATTCATTATGTAATATTAAAAACCCATGTAGAAACATTTTCCATTAGTCCTGGAATCACATCATTAAACTATTTTCCATTGTCCATGCAATACAACCTTAAACTATTGGCACACTTGGGTTTGAATCTCACTCTCTGAAATGTTCAGTCCACACATAAAGACCTATTTGGTTTGATTTTTCCATCATCTGTAAAATCTATAAAGACCACTTAATGGTGATGGTCTCATGCCTTTTTTTTCTCACCTCCCATACCGAGCCAATTCACTAATGGATATTTGGTAGAAAATAGTGAATCTTGTGTTTTAAATTTTCTCAAAATTTGATTTGACATTTTCTCAGCCCTGTTCCTGCTTAGTATGGTTACTATTCCTATGTTTTGAAAAAGGTCATCAATTGGCCCTTGATTTACATTCCCCTTTTCATCTGGGATTTGGAATCCTCAACTCACAATTTTTACATCCTTATATCATGGTTGATTTCATCCTTGGTGTCACCGCTAGTGTGCACTCCAATATGTAAGGTAAACCCCTTGTACAATTACTTATTTCCTACTCTGTGGATGGATCACATGGGCTTAAGAGATTTTCTAAGGTGGGTACCAATGAGGTTGATCCAAACAAGGTTTCCTCAGTCCAAGATCTATAAACATAAACTATGATACCTATTAGGGAAATTGTGGTGTGACATCAGGACTTCTATGTTTATGTTAATGTTGGGTTCATTACACAGCCACACCGCTTTCGCCTATTTTGCGAAGCCTCCACCCCATCTATTACCAGATACTTGTGTGGTGTGAAATCATTTTATAGATAATTCACATAAGTTCAATTTCATCCTTTCAACATAAATATTCTAGTAATAGAAATTTATTAGTCCATGCAACATGACTTAGAATATTTTCTTTGTCTAGGAAGTATAACATTAAACTACGTACAACATCCCAGTCACATGTTGTTAAAATATGAGATGTGTCCTGATCACATGATGTTAAACTATAATATCAATTACTCGTACCATATGTCTTTAAACTACATGTGTATCTTCCTTATTTACATGATGTAAAACTTCAAGTCCTGATATTCCAAGACCTAAGGTCCTTCATGATGCTGGCCATCTACCAAATTGTTCACAAATTTTATTATCACTCATAATTTGAGACGACGATCACATAGGGGGACAATTTATATTTTTTTGACCAATACCTCACAACAATGTCCTCTAATCCATCATAGGATATGCTCAAGAATGTTTGAATCCATTAGAGAATTATATAACTCTTCTCACAATTTTTATCTACCCCTTTATTTGGATCCTTTACGTCTTCATGTTTGAAGGGATCCCCTAATGAAATGGTGTCTATAAAAGGCTTTATTTCTAGCCTGGTCAAAAACACCCAAAGGATTTGGATGAAAATTGAAGACTGATCTCATGTTTCAAACATGGTTTGTGGTAAACTATTATTTTCCCCCATTTCAGGCTATGTAATAAGGATACAATTTTTTAAAGATGTTTAATATTTTTTCAATATCATTATTCTTATCTCATTGTGTTCTAAATTTTTCACATCATGGTTCACATATTATCATTCCAAATAGTTTGGAAACATTATAACACCCCTAGAACTATCCCGTTAATGCAATGGGGCACATCAGGAATGGAATGAAAGATGCTATAAGAGCCCAATTCTCTAGCCAAAACCCATATCAGCCTAAATTCTCTCACAGATTAATTAACAACATCATACCTTTAGTATTCAATGATTATTTGTAACTTTCATATAATGTGTATGATCATGTGGTCATCCCTCATTTCTCACAATGGGAATGACCCAAATAAGCTTAGGGATTGATCATTAGTTATTTTAAACATATGATTGAAGTGTGATAAATATAGAAAGCATGAATGTGTAAAAAAAATAAATGAAAGTAAATAGTCATATATGATTCATGATTTTGACAAAAAGGAAACCACTATATAAATTCACCTTTAACATAGTGCTTCAGTTTTGTAACATTTTGGTGTGTGGACTCTAGTATCATCTACCACAACCTGAGCTCCCTCTCTTCATCATCATCCCCAGGAAAGAGCACATCATCCCTAATCTTCATTCAGTCCAACTCATCTTGGAGATCAACCACTTGAATTATTTTATTCTCTATCTGCTCTTGGGCCTCATCCAGTTATATTCTCCATCATATGATAAGTCATGATTTTTTGGTAATGAAGAAGGAAAACTCATTCTTTTATTCTTCTAGAATATGGATATCTTGTTCTGCCTCTTGAATATTTTAAATTCTCTTAAATTTATCCTAGAACCCGGTGAAATCCATTTGTTGAGTGCCTTAACACATCTTCTTAGCAAGATAGTCACAAATCAGTGCAAACAGATCGAGAAAGTCTTCCCTTCCAACACAAAGACTGTGCATCCAGTGTAAAATTTACCCCATCCATCTAACCCATTTTATCTATGGGATAAGATGAATTGATTTTTTCACATCCACGAAGGACATCAGATGATGCAACTATCTTCAGTTGCATCAGAATTTGACTTTTCTAGATCTTGAGGATCTACAGGTTCGTACTCTGAGAACATGGAAAAGATCCTAGAGGTATTATACACCTATATAATTTTATCAAATGGTATTGAATCCATGTCGTCTGGATGGTCATTATCACTTGACCCCACATTTAAAATAAAATCCATGTTTGTCCTAAAAAATACCATACTAGTAGCATTACGAGCACCCGGTCATGGCCTGGTCATCTTGTGAGGTTGTCATCACATAAAAAACACTCTTCTTGGAAATGGGATATCAGATTCTCTAACCACAACCCATAGAATAGTGTCTACTACTACCAACACTATTCATACATAAACGTTTTCATTAATCTAACCCAAATACGTTGAGTATAATTTTTTAATGAAAGAAATAGACAAAATATGAGTAGGGGAGAATCATCATCTTGTATTATCACCATTAGGATGCCAGGATGTGTCCCCCACATATAATTGAGGGCTTTATAGATTTCTATGTGGCCACCCTACCCTCCTCAACTTTGATTGGACCAACTAATTTTTTTACCCCAGACACTGATCCTAGGTTTTGGTCCACTACACTTACTACTACGTCTTATTCCCCATAGACATGAGTCCCTTATGTGTTGTCATATGGTAAAAGAATATTTCATTCAGAGAATCCAGACAAAGCCTAAGATGAGGAACAAAATAATATAATGTGTCAAAGATTACTTTGAGAGACTTAATGAATCACTCTATGGATGATTCCATTAGAGATACATCCACTCCAACCTCCAGGGGGCTTCCTTAATTAGTATCTTTCATCTAGGATACATCTAGTTAATCAAGAAAGGGTTAATGTTTCACTAATTCATCCACCGAATGATTCAAAAGAGAATTTATTTATAGAACCACCCTATGTCAATCTATCCTTTATTGTACATTGCATCCCAAATGCACTAGTTCGTCCATTTCCATCCCGAATCGCACCCACTATACCTAATATGCAAGGAAACCATCATTGGAATAGAATATTCTGATGAGATGCATCCAAATCCTATTCAAATAGTCCCAAAACCTACATGTGTCGAGGAGCTATCGGTTGAAACCCCATGTCTCCCATGACTCATGAAAAACATTGTGGGAAGGATATTCCACATTGTGCAATTACTTCATAGGATCATGATAAGGAAACATGAGAATCCCTCTTAATTGATCCCATTTTTGCAGATTTTTCCCAATTGGGAGTGTTTCACTTTGTATTAAAATTTTCTTTTAGTTTTGGGTGATGTAGGCCCTATGAATTTTGTATATTGATTCCTTAGCCTTGTACCCATGATCATATATTAGCACTTTTCAGTGTCATACCTGAGGTGGAGGGATGACTCCTTAATTGGTCCAAATCATACACTGATCCATCATTTATATCATGTAGGCAGCCTCACAACTCTTCTTATATGCATGTACCAGTTTGTATGTGGTAATGGATGGAGGTATCTCATCATTATTCTTCCAATCATCATGCTTGAACATGTTCTCAAGATGACTCATCACACATGGGTGATATTCATGATGTTATCCTAGAAATACCTTTCAATTCAGCCCCTACATGCCCCTAAATTTCCTAGAAAATTGGTGCAGGTTATATGGTTCACAGATCAACTTGCAATCAACCCGTTCTACTAGCACTACATCTCAAAAGGATAGGATATATGACCACTACTATTTAGTTACTATAACATCATCTGTTATCACACATATGAGAAGATGAAACTAATGAAAGGTGAATCAATCTACCTGCTCAATTTTTCTCAACACCTCTACACAACACCGATTGAATGGAAAGGTCCCTACGATGTTTAGAATTGTTGTCCGAAAGTTCATATTATGAGGGGATATGGGATTACGATATTAATAGAATCCCATTTGGCAACCAACTAGTTGTAAATTAATTGTATTAGTCCACATGCACAAAATGACTTCTTCACCTCACTAATATTCCATACCACTATACAGAAATTCTCTAGTACCGGGATATTGAGGTTGATACAATGCCCAGTATCTAGAATTTACCCCATTATAAACATGCTTGGCCGCATTCCCATAAGCACATATATTACTAGCATCATCCACCACTGGATATTTTACACAATGAACTTGTCCATCCTGACTATCGATTAAAACCCAATCATGATACTATACCCCCACAACTACCATTGGATATCTTACAGGATCTTCTAATAAGAGCCATCCTTGCCTTGCTAGTCTCCTCTCAGATTGGTATAGGGCCTTGTCTGTAGTTTGTGAGGTGTATCTACCCCCTCACGAGGATCCTCTATTGAGATTTTCAGGATGTTTCTGATGTAATGAATTATGTGGACATCTCCCATACCATTATTTTCCTTAGTGGCTCTCTGTACGAGATCCAAAATCACTTTTACTAGATGTGGAATATTCTCCTTATCCTCATATGAATTCTCTATAAGGAAGAATTTATCATAAATTAGCACCAGGTTGGGGATACTAGAGATGTGATGGAGTTCTTAGAGGCTAATACTAACCTCTTATTTATTTCGATGAAAATTGTTGGCCTCCAAAAACAATCTTCTCAGTAGTTTGGGCATGATCTCTCAGATATTGGTAGACATGGAATTGAGATTCCCTCACTACTTCATAGTGGCCTACTAAACTCATACCTACTCTGAACACTATATAAGATGCACACACATGGTATAATGAGGCCCATTGATCTAAGAAATTTCTGTCATGGGGTATATCAATGTCTTCTGTCCACCCCTTCTCCGGGTTTCCAATACCTGCCTTGATCATTGTCTTGTATTATGGTCGAGATGCTTCAACCACGAATTCCATCCCATCAATGTTGATGGTGTTGTTGTAAAGCAAGTCATCAGTGATAGTTATGTGATCCTTCAATATGTGGCCACCAATATCTAGATACAAATGGTATTTCCTTGGAAATCCCTAGAACTAGAATGTTAGTTCGTCCCTACTCACCCCCTTGATGAAGACATCATCCCTCATACCGATGATAGATAAAGGTAAATTATTTCATAGGGTTTAGTATTTTTGAGAATCTGACATTACTTCAAGCACTTATTCTAGGTTAGAGTTTCACCTTATATACTAACCATTCTTGATGTTATTTAATATTTTTTCCCATCATGCTGCATCTGAAAGGACCCCTAATTATCTTCTTCAGCAGCGATCTGATTTGGGACTCTGGATAATTTCCACATTTGTTCTCAAAGGTCATTTTCAAAGATCATTCATGGATAACCAAATCATGAAGACATGGTGTTCGTAGTGTTATACACAATGATGTAACAAATAATGATGCCCCGGTTCACTAAGCATCATTTTTGAGAAACAGATCCCAACATCGGATCCAAATGATGCATTCATGATGTGAATAACTTTGTGGAACGAGAGATTATGAAAAGCAATTCTTGGAAATCCTGTATATATGGGGTCGCCTCGTGCACTATTTATAGACCCATGGTCGATTGAGATTTTTGGTGAGCTTCACATCCACATGCATCATGTGATATTTAGAGTAAGGTAGCTTAGAGAGCTTGTTTTGTGACCAACTATTGGTTTGGCAATTTACCCTAAGAATCTAAATCCCCCTTTAACATAATATTCCATAATTGAGGGTGGGGTATTTTTTGGCATTGAAATAAATCACTAAGGGTAATTTTATGGTATCCACATATGTTTGGGAGTTATCCATTATAAAAAAACCACAAAAATCATCCAAAGGGTATGACTCATGAAGCATAGTTGTGGAGATCCCTCGATACTATGAATGCAATGGTTTCTTACTAAAATACATTGAGTCTAAATACCTCTTTGACCACATGAATGCAATTGATAGATATATCTGCAAGTCTAATGGTTCCCCTTTCTTTCATGGATATCTATTGGGCTTCACGGTGCATCACTAAGCATCACAACTCCCTTGGAGTATAAATTTCCAACCCACTTCCAATAAAAAGTCATGTCTACACCATCCTTTCACCTTTCAATATATCATTTAATGAGGTAGGCAATCCTTGCAAACCAAACTATAAAATTGATCGTCATGGTTAATGGAACATCATAAACCCCTTTCCCTTATTCTAGATTACCCCTTCATATGCAGAGATTCCTTTCATGAAGGAATATTCATTTAAACAATGAAAAAGGAATTTAGGAGTACTCTAGTCCTCCATGAGCATTAATCCAACACAAATAACTCATTTTACAACTTTTAAAATTTTTCCAATGCATGGCCACCATGTTTTCTAGAGCCCATTCTTTTACAAAGAACCTATATTACATGAAGTGCCTAAGCATTGAAAATCACCTCTTAACAAGCCCCCTAGCTTCCTGAAACCCTCATCCGTGTGCCACTCCTAGCTGGTGTGTAGTGATTTCAGGGCCCTTAGTGGGGTATCCTCTATTGTATTTCCCTACCTCTTTCTTTTCATTTTAGGTACACTATTACCTCTTGCGTCTTTTAATAGTAATTCTTACATGGACCGCACAATGGACCACTCCTCCACAAAATTCTTCCAAGGAATTTCTAGATTCTTTAATGACCCATGGGTTGGTAATCATCACTTATGAAAGCCCATGGTATGAAGAATGATTTTTCCCCATCCGTGCTGCATGACATAAAATTTCTTAGGGCCATTGTCCTCAGCACACAACATTAAACTATAGTCTCACTTTGTGCAACACACACGGGGTGACATGCCTAATGAATGTTTCATGACCACTTGTCTCCATGGGAGTGATATATTTCTCACATGTAATTAAATCCTCCTCACATTGAATTATATACTCCCTGGTCAGCTTCTTTGTATAATCTTCACACCATATCTCACCGACCCATCTTTATTGACACAAGTATATGGCCTACTATTTTCTCTTATTTCTCACACCAAACATGACTCGTGGGAGAATAGTGGTTAGAAGTGACATTAAATCCCTTATCCAAACCAATGAGAATAACTCATATTGTAATCTCTAGTTTCCACCTTCTTGGTTCGTTCCTAAATGTAATCCCCAAACACAAGCATGGGCCTCCACCTTAGGTGTAAGCCCAGAATGTATCATTCCAAAATATGTGGAATTTGATTCCAAACCAACTGGAATTTGAAGGAAGCCTCTTTGAGGTTTAATTCCATTATTAATATCCACCTGGATCTTCTCTGGGACACATTTTGAGAAAGACATTTCCCTCACCTAAGATACCTCATCTCATCCAAGTTCATGGGGAAGATTATATACATAAGCACCACTGTTCAATTTATAACTACATGAACTATGATTCCCAACAAATTGGGATATATAGAGAATCTACTTGAGGTTCTAGACAAAACCCCTAGAAACCTATCCATTCCCTCCATGTCATCATTTTTTCAAATCCGTCTTGATTCTTACCTAGGCCTCCATATCTCGACATGATCACACCATTCATCTAGGAAACTTCTATTCATTAGCCCCAATCACATGCTTCATCACCTCACTCTTTTTTCTAGTGAGATCATGCACTTACTATAGATCATTCCCACTGGTTATCCCCATCCAAATCATTTTTAGACCATGCAGCATCTGGGTGCCTCCAATGCATAAGCCCCACCTAATTCATCTTCCTTCATTTGAAGGGTAGATAACCATGTTTAATCCCCACACCACCCCACATGAAATTTGTTGTTTTTGATCCATTACTTCTAAACAGAGTTCTTAAAACACCTCCACATAGATCAATACAAACCACATGTAATTATTGGAGCCTCCCCCCAAGGGATTCACCCCTTAAAAAGGTTACATCTTCCCTTTATGGGACACACCATCCTGGGTCCATCCTCAAAGGTCATTTTGACCCATCAATCTGGTAAGCCTTTTAGGTGTTCCCAACTAGGGATGAACATATATGATCTTCCCTTAGTGGTTTCCAGACCAACCTTCACTTTTTGACAACTTATCTTTATAAGACACACCATCATGGGTCCTCCTAAATAATATTTTTGACCCATCCACCTGGTAACCAATTGAGGTGTTTTCTCCTAGGGGTAAACCATCATGACCAACCTTCTAGAGCAGTTTGATCAATCCAGTCCATCACTTCATGATGTAAAACTCACAGCCTACCTCATGATAAACATGGAGTGACTGAGGATGACCATTGAAGACATGCCAAGGGCCTAATTTTCCCTAAAATCAATGTGGGGTGATTCAATTTATGGTACCATGAGTTATCCTCTCACTCGGATGAAAAAAGGGGCTCCAATGTCCCACCATCTAGACACGCTCATCGATTCCCACCATGAAAACTCTCATTACTAAAGGTTTCTACCCTATCAAGACCCCTTGCAATCTACAAACAAAAGCATCATAATTGTCCAGCATTGCTGAATAGATTTCACTGAGAATGAGTATCAAGAACTATGTATTAATATATGAGGGAGACGCAGACTAGGTGAAGAATTATAAGGAGTAATCTATAGAAGGATGAACCAACATCTCATTTTCTGATTTTGGTCAAGGAAAAAATGTCATTGAAGAGCTGATGAATACCATCATCCTTTGAAAATAGTAAATGAATGGAAACAAAGCATTAGTATATGGATGATAACACGCGAGGAGGGTTATACCCAATGAAAACATCAGAAAAAACAACATCAAACATTCATTCATTCACATAAATGCAGCCTCTTCCTCATTCAAATCCAACATAAAATATTATATATTTATACATTTTTAAATTGAACATAATCACGCCTGATAATCACAATGATTAAGTTAATAATACTTTTATAATGACGATGTGCCATGATCTTATTGTAGGGTGTCCTTTCATTTCTATATATAGAAAAATATTTATCACAGACATAGTAGAAAATCTATTCTTTAGATATTTTCATTCTTGGAAAAATAGACATTATCCAAATTGGGCATTCCTTATTTAGAAAACTATTTTCTGAAAAAATTAAAATGATGACCCAACATAATGATAGATTTTCCAAAAGTAATGACTATAATCTTTATGATCTATATAATGAAATATTTTTTTAAGATAATTGTATGATAACACTATTCTTGTAAGATTATTTATAGAGAATATTAGTAAGATGAAAAAAATATAAGACTTTTAATCATGTATGATAAACTAAATTAACTATTATGTAGGATAATTTCACATCATAAAAAAATATATTTCTCGAGTGTGATAATAGTCTTCCACAACATTTTGATGTTCATAAGAAAATTCTTTTAGAAATATACAATTCATAAGATAAAATATTTCATAGAATTTCCTTTATACTAAGCTATCTAACATTGAACATACATAATATAAGTTATTATCTTTATAGAATGATTTTCATACATAGTAAGAAAATAATTTAAAATATAGCTTCCATAAGATTAAATACTTTAGCACATGATAAAACTCTAATATAGATACTGAATTTTTTATATAAGATAAATTTTTTATGTGTAGGATAATTTCTAATCATTAGATAAACCAAATAGAAAAAATCGACTAGAATAAGTATCTGTGTGTTCATAGATGATAAATTAATTTAAAAATTAATAATCTATCTGATTATAATATTTATAAATATCTAGCCATATGGTTCTAAAACACTCAATATAAATGATTCAATAGATAAACAAGGATTTTGGGAATCTAAGTAAAACTAAAAATTGAAAAATGTTTGAAAAATATAAATTTTTCAAATAATATCCCCCTTTTTAATGATCACAAAACCCATTATCATATAATAAAATAAAACATTTTTTAGAAGACATTGGTAAATTTTATGTTTCTTCAATCCAAAAATAATGTTGATGAAAATGTTTTGGCTCACTTATCACTGTTTTTGATATAAAAAATAATGAGGTAATAAGAACACATTTTTTAAAGAACCAAGATATTTGTAAATTGTTAAAAAATTATTATATATGAATTTAGGTTTGGACTCCTAAAATATTTTTAATACACAATAAAATATCAATGAAAATAATAAAGAGATAAGAAACTTATATTATTAATAAATGAAAAGTAAGAACAATAAAAATTAAATGAATAGAATAATTGATTAAATTAATGGTATTCAAGATATATAAATAAGAATCCATTAAAATGTTTTAGAGAAACTACTCAGTTAAAAAAATAACTAGAAAAATATGTTTGTTTTGCGGTGATGGCCAATATTTCTGGAGTAGGAATTTTGAAGGATTCGGGTTGAGAAACTGGTAATGTGGTGGTAGGCATAGTATGATCAATCATCAATTTCTAATATAACATTGTACAAATTAATAAAAGATCCTCCAAGACCTATATTATCACCTCTATATTCAAAAATATGGAGGACTGGATGTCGAGAGTAGTTTGATGAGCTCTTTTAAAAACAAAGTAATATATAGGGATGAAAGATAACATAATTTATGGTTAAAAATGTAATGAATCATATTATGTAATCATGAGGTTGTACCCTGATTGAATATCTATGGAATTAGAGATTTATTTAAATCAATGAGAAGGGGTTTTATAGATATATGATATATAAGGCCCAAGAAAATTTTTTTTGATGATATTATGCAGTGTATCCCCAGATATTTCATGTGACATAACAATATGAATTTTTAGAAATATAAAAGTATTGTAAACCCATTATTTGAGAGAAAATCCCAATAATGCTTTATGAATCCCGTTTCATAGAAATATTTAGAATAATCTTCTTCAACACATCATGAATCTCATCTAGCATTCTAATAAATCTGGAGATTAGATAAGAAGAAGAATGTGTTCCACAGGAAACATCAACATGAGCTATATCTTTTTATTTGTAGGAGACACGTAGCTAAATTGGTTCACCATATTCATCAGCTTAATCATATGAAGAGTATTATTTCATGATTCCAATGAAAAACTGATTCTAGCGACCAAAATTCCCTTCCAACATTTATAATTGGTAAAAAAGTCTTATAATTTTACCTAATCACATGATAATAAAGATGATATCCTCTATTGTATAAATGAATATATCATGAATCTATGGTATTTTATCCTTTATCATAGAAAAAATATATTCTTGAGAGAGATCTATAGTGACTATGATTCTTTTTAAAATTGATAGAAATTTTATTACTTTAGAAACCATGTAATGGTTAAGCTCTTGAAATATTTTTTATCAAGGAAGCTCACATAATAATGAGGAAACTTCAATAGACATCATGTCAATTATATGAGAAAATTATTCTAATTTCAATTATAATGTAGAATACTCATATTATTTTTGATGCAAATATTCTCTAATTGATTCTCATTAATGATTCCCCTTAAATGATTGAACTGATATGTTTAACCAATGAAAATCAGTTCTGGAGATCACATCTAGTTGAGTAGTTGGATTATTATTGATATACTCAAACTGACTCATCAATATTTTCACAATAGTATCTAACTATTACATGGTAATAGAAATATCACATAGATTCCTCCCCAATTATTTGAACTTAGTCAACTTGTTATTTAAATTAATTCACTTCATCTGTTGGATCATAATAATTGGTATGTTCTCTTTAGACACAAAAACCTGTAAAAAATAATGAATCAAAATTTGGGGAACTTAATTATTTGGAAATTAATCATCAGAATTAGTTTTTTTATCTTGTTTCTTTCCAAAAACCTTTGGCAATTATCAAATGAAATAAGGTTCATCAGACTTTGATATTGAGCTTCATCTCAAAACACATAGAAAACATTCTTCTTCTTAAAATACCCTGATTATTTAAATGACAAAAATTATATTTGATAAAAAACATATATTTTATCTTTTGATACATAAAATCCCATTTTTATAGGTTCAATAGGATACTAGACATGCAACACTGAACATAAAAGACCAATGTTATATATATTAATGTTAATACCTAGCCATCAAATTGGACGGTATGAAAAATATAAATAAATGCATGATATATATATATATATTTACCACTAAATATAAATTATTTATAATTTTTTAGTAAATAATCAATCAATTTTTATCTATGTGATTTTATTCTTCAAAAGTATGTTTTATTAGAAAATGATTTTTTTTCTTTTCTTGAAAGAAATATGATTATGAAATTTTGGAATTATTATAAAATTTATATGATAAAATTAACTTCATTTTTTTTAATTTTAGAATTAAATTTAGCTTTTGGAGAATTTTTTATGATATTTGGGAAAATATTGATTTTTTAGGGAATTGAGAAAATACTAATTTTTTAAAAACATATTTTTTTTCAGAAGATAAATTAATTTCAAAGTAAAAATTTGTTTAGAATATGTTTTATAGTAACGTAGGTTTTTTTATTTATATTAATTAATTATTGAATAAACATTATATTGGGACTTCGTATAGGTTTATTTTAGTGTCTAAGAAAGGTTTTCAAAAAACTGTTTTAAATTACCTAATGTTTCTCCTTTTTAATTAATTAATAAAATATCTCATAATAAATTTTTAAATTAAATTTATTGATCACATAAGAGTAAATACTAATTTATATTCCTGAAATAATTATTTTTATTCATTTATTTTATATTGAATCTCTATTTTCCAGTAATTACTCTTCTTAAAAACCACTCATCTCATGACGTCTACGATATAAATATTAAATAAACTTTTTCCAAAAATGTGAATTGAATTTTAAAAAATGAATTAAATATTTGGAATAATAATAATTTATAACTTTTAATATGACCAACTTGATTTTTTTTATATAGTTATTAGTGAGAAAAGTTAAATGTAATTACAACGAATAAGGAAAAATTGATTTTTTTAATGAAATTAACATTAATATTAAGGTAAAAAATTACCTAAAAACATTTAAAACCCCAATTATATTAACATATTTATACCATTATAAAATTATTATAGGTCTTCACAATTTTTTGGACATTATTCCATGAATGAGATCCATATAATAAGTTAAGTAAATAAATAGAAAAAATAAACTTTTTTTCTTTTAATTTATATAAATCATTGGGATAGGGAAAAAACATATAGTTAGTTGTACATATTATTTTTAAATATAAATGAATTTTTTATCATTATAACAAATCTATAATTATTAAATATGAAATAATTACATAAATTATTAGGAAATGCCAATGTTTTAATTGTTTATTTAATAATTAACTATAATAAAGGATTCTAACAATATATAAATTGAAGTATGTTCAATGAATATTTTTGTTACATTCTTTTTTAGATTAATTGATCCTTTTAAATATTATTTATCTTAATATATTCATATTCTATATTTTTATTCGTATTCATATATCAAAATTGACATTAATATTATATTATAATAAATGATATTTTATTAAATGATTTAGTATTTATAAAAATCATATATTTTTAAAATGGGTTTTAAATGATAAAAAAATATAAAAAATGATTTATTAATGGAACAATCTATCTTTTATAATGAACATATTGATCCCTAAATAATGAATGCATTGTTAGCATAGTTATGGTTAAAGGTGTGTCTTTGGTTGTTATGTGCACATTTGTTAAAATTAATTTCTAAAATATGTGGGTTATTTATTTTTTAATTTATATTTAATAATTAGAATAATTTTTTCTATTTATCTAGTAATTTTTACTTTAATTTAGTCTTAATGGATAAATTACATTGGTTGGAGAACTAGTTAAATAAATGAAATACCAAAATTAAAAAATAACGAAACATAGGATTTAAAGGAAAAAATGGTCAAAACACATGATCAATTGTCTTGTGGATGTTTTTATCAAGAATATCATCCCCAATAACCATTATTTATCAATTTTGGAGACAATTTATGTAATTTTAAACTTCTAATATTGAATACTTTTGAGTATTTACAAGAATGACACTCATCGTCAACTATAAAAGGGAAATCACTCCCCCAACTTATTCACACCTCTAAAGGTATTTGTATCATCCAAATTATGGATAAAAAAAATCCAAAAATGTATCTTACCACCCTAGATTTCTCAAATATTTGTGAAAATAAATCCTAGGATGGCCTTTGTTCCAAACCAAAAGGTGTACCCTAAAGAAGAGGTCATGTTCATCAACATCCATTTTTTTATTTATTTCACCACCAAATTCAATTCATATAATGCCATTATTATATATTAACCACAATATCATTAAAATAAATATATTTATTACGTTATGGGTACTACCTGTTACAAATTATACTTGAAAAAAATGAGTTATATAGTTATCGTTTGTGTATATGGTAGACAACCACCTCGTGAATCGATGTCGTTCATTTTTCCATTACCACCAATCAAGGTTGGGAATAACGACAGATTTTAAAGTATTAATTTGATATTTATGACATAAATATATCTCTTGATACATTATATCATATATATCCTTTTTAAATTCAATATCATAGAGGATAAAATAATGTTGCTCGTGTGTACTATGGACTACCACATTACAATGTGATCTGAATCATTTTCTATCAAACCATTACATTGAAGGTAGTAAGAAAATTTATAAAGAATAATTTTGATATAAATGAAATAATTATTATATTCATTAAATTATTCTTTCTTTAAATATAATAAAACACTTTATTATTACCATTTTATAGACAGAAAAAGTGATAACGTCATTCATGCACGTGTCAAATACCACCGCTTCGAAGCGATACAACTCATTTTAAATCAGCATAATTATATGTATAAGTATATATAATTAAAAATAATTACCTATGTGATATAATTATAAATTTTTAAATATAAATAATTACATACCTTCTTTATATAAGGATTATTGGAAATGGAAACATTACTCACAAGTATTTATAACCTATCGTCTCATTGATCATAATGTTAATACTTTTTCCATAACCATCAATCATGATTGGATTTAAATGTATAATTTATGTAAAAATATGAAAATTATGTTAGTATTATTACTATATATATGTTTAAATAATGAATATTGTTTTCTATATTTGAACTACAAAATCATTATTTGTCCCATAAGCCAAATATGGTAAAAACATCTGACTTAAAATTTAATGACTGAGTAATTATATATAACTTATTTATAAGTGAAATAAAAGTAATAATATACTTTTTAAAGGTAATTAATCATGTTAATAATTAAAATAATTCTATTATTTAGTATAATAATGCACACGCATGATGAATTTGACACAAGGTAATGGGTTTTCTAGTCTAACTTTTATTTTTTTGAAATATATACCATATTAGCCACCTATTTTTTTGTGTATTGTATATAAATCCTGTGAATTCATTTCTTGATTATTATTAATAAATTTATAGGGATTTAAATATCCATTTTACGAGCTATACTTTATGGGATTTATAGTTTTAATGTTACCAAATAGGAAACTGATCTTTGCCTCAAATTACAATTATTGAGATGTATGTTATGTTATAAACCATGATTTTTTTAATGATATTTATATACAAACCTTATGAAATGTTATATCATGGATCATATTTTTTTAAATATATTATAAGTCTCGTTTAATGTTATTAATCAATGGGAATTAAAATTTAAAGCTACAAAAGTTGTAATAGACATTGGTTATAATATAATTATTCATGAGGACTATGTGTGATTAAGTCTCCGAGGGTGAAATATTAATAATCTCATGAAATGTATTTTATTATGTATACTCACAACATTATCACATATTTTATTAATTTTTTCATGTCTTTGGTACCTAAAATGTTTACTAAAGTGTTTTCAATAAAATATGACATTATTTATCTCTTCGGTCATAAATTTGTTTTCTTCCAAAAACCTTGTTTTCTAAAAAAAATTAAGGTATTTTTTAAATTAAAGGATATTTTATTCAAAACGTGTTTTAATTGATTTTTAAAATTTTCACTTATTATATTTTCTGTGTTTTTTCAAATAAAATGATTTTAAAAGTATTTAATGATTTTAAAATTTGGTTTTAAAAATGAAAAGGGTATTTTTCTCACAATAATTTTAATGATATTTTAATGTAAATTACATTCACCTTTTTCATGAAACCTTATTATAAAATATCCTCCACTGGTGATATTTGTTTGATACCATCCTAATTGTTTCTCTATATGGACTATTATTATGTCAAATAGATTATTACGAACCCCATTTTTTCCATGTCTTAATCATCTTCCAAGAGACTATTATAGAATATATTTCTTTTCCATATGACAACCATATATTGAAGATATTGTTATTTATCCCATTACCTTTTCATAGGTAAATAATATTAAGAAAATAATACCATTATTAAATGAGTTATGATAAAATTTATTCTCTATGTGCTTCATAAATTATTCATTTCCTTGACATTATATTGATGGGTACACCCAAATAACACCTTATTTCCTTGATATATCTTACACAATAGGTGATCCCACTTAAACATTAATACATTATGTAATGATTATGTTATATAGAAAATTATATTGGATATTTTCCATATTGTAATCCAAAATTTTAAGGATCCTATATATATTCTTTGAGATGATATTATAAGATGAAAGTATGGTTTATCTATTATTAATATTGTCTTATGATGTTTCATTTGATCTAGATTGATATCACATTGCACATGATTATTTAATCTTATGAATTTTAACTCTTTTTAATTCCTTATTCCATGTTTCCATTTTTTATGATCCGTATATTGAATGCTATGAATAGTCATATGTTATACTCATTCACATTGATTATTTTATCATAGTCTTTTATATTCTTGTGATCATTGATGAATTCAACTTGATATTTCTTACATTTTCCCTTACTAGGTATTTAATATTCCCCCTCTTATGTTTACTTTTCCATAGTTTATAAATAAATAGTTTGAATAAATTTTTTCAAGAAGGTATTTCATATGGATGATGATTTTTTCATAATTTGAAAAAGAAAAGCTATGTTATGTAGTAGAAATTATTATTTAATATCTTGTGAATTATTTATGTTAATGATTTTCCAAATTAATTAAAATGATAAACCTAAATGAATATCTATACTGTATATAATCCATTTTTTTTTGTTATTGTAGGGTTTGGATGAGAAAAATTAGGTCACAATTATCTGTATTATAGAAGAAAATGTATTGTTTACAATTTTAGCAATAATTAATAGAGTGCGGGTTCTGGGTTTTTATAGTGGGTATTACAAATCAGTTTAAAAAAATTTATTGTTCCAGATGTTTTCTAGTGAGGTTATAATATTATATATGGATACCATCATAGGTGTATGATATTAATGATAATAATATATTTAATGTCTTAGACACCCCGTTGAGGTTTTAAGAAAAGATATATTAATACGAATAATGAAATTTCTAGAGATGGTTTATTAGATTAGTTTATTTTAAACTCTTAGAATCAAAATTAGGTGATATTTTGGGTGTAAATTTTTATCATGTTTAAAAGTAAAAAAGGGACAACCCAAATCTGGGTGACAACCCATCACATATGGCTATGATGCATGTCTTAGTCTCACAACTGAAGGGAGGAAATCATGTTGGACATACCATTGTACTTCATTACATCCTAGAAAGTATAAAAAAACTTACAGGTAAATATTAGGTATATTTAGATTTTAGATTTTGTCTTATTTTAGGAATAATGATTTAATTATCATTGAATAATTGATGATAAAAACCATCTAATAGATGGGGTTTGTACATAGTTAGGAAATGCTTGAATAAATTTAAGGATAGTTATTTATAAATAATTTGGTTTGATTTCTGGTAATTACTATTTAATTTAGATGATTATTGTTTATTGTAATGTTTTATTCACTTTTGGAATTATTATACCATTTGAAAAACCATTCAGTAATAGTTAATGTCTAATGATTGGGGGAATAAATTTTTATCACATTTATGGTTATAAACTCCTTAGAATTTTATTTTTAGTGATTCAGGTGTAATTATATCCATCTTGAATAAAAATATGTTGGTGAAAAATTTTATTTTTTGTGAAAATTGATTCATGGATAAAATTATACTCATCAACTAAATATATTTCCATATTCTCTTGGAATAGAAGGTAATAAAATTCCGTGACATTGGGAAAAGGATATTAAAAAAATGTTATCACTAAACATTGATTTATGATGAAATAATGGTATTTATTATTATCACATATGTATTGTTTTGAGGCCCTTAAATATCTATTGTTCACTTACTTGTTTGTGATTATTGTATCAATTACTATCTATACTTATTTATGTTTTCCCTCCATTCTGTCATATATTCTCTTATTTGGAAACATAGTTATGTGTTATTCAATATGACCTTCATAATTTCCACCAAATATTTCCAATGGGATGTTTTATTAACCCTTTTAGTGATGTTATTTGTAAAAAAATATTTTTTAAAATCAATCCCTTTGATTAACTTGACAAAGTTCAACTTGTGAGGAAACAACTTATTAAATGGGGAGATGTTACACCCCAAGGATTTAAAAGAAGAAAATTTTATTCTCTATCTTAAATGAAATTAAAAACTGAGAAATTATTTCATTACAAAAAACACTCATTTTATATTGCATTACACACAACTTCAATATTTTTATTTTTGATAGCATATTTAACGAAAAAAACTGAACATAAATGACACAAGATATTTATATTACAATTATAACCTAGCCTTTAAAATAGAATGTATCTATAGTATGAACTAATTAATGATATATATATATATATATATTTATCAATCAATATAAATTATCGAAATTTTTTAGAAAATAATTAATCACTTTTTACTAATGTGATTTTATTCTTCAAAAATATGTTGTTTCAAGAATGATATTTTTTTTCTTATCATGAAAAAATATTGTAATCAAAACTGGAAATTTTAGTAATGTTTTTGGTTTTACATAATATTCCATACCTTTTATAATTATTATACCATTATTATATAATTACCGTAGAATCATAAATATATTGATATTAAGTTATTTAATGATTTATACATACAAACACACACATATCCATCAAATGGGATATAAAATCATCATTCATGTTTACGGTTGACTATAACTTCACAAACCGATGTTTTTTGTTTTTCCATTACCACCTATCAATAATTTGTATAATAAATTATAGAATGTTTATATATGATATTTGTAACATAATTATACCTATCTAGTCATTATATCATATATAACATTTTTACATTCCATAACGTAGTGGATACCATAAAGTCCTTTGCATGTATTGTGGGCTACCTCCTCACAAAGTAATGTAAGAATTTTTTTCAAACACTATACATGGAAGGTAATACAGGTAATGATAATGAATATATATGATATACAAGATATAAAAATGATAATAATGACAAAACTAATTTTCTGGTAATAAAATATATAATTTTCATTATTATAATTTCACACACTAATAATGTGATAATATTATTCGTGGACGTGTGGAATACTGCATCCTCTAAGTGATATGGTTCCTTTTAAATCAGAATAATGATATATATATATATATATAATTAAATATCATTTTATATATTATATAATTATAATTATGAAAAAAATAAAATATTAGATAACTTCTTTCTATAATGATAATTGAAAAATAGAAACTTCACTCAGGAATAAATACATCCTACCATCTCCATCATCGTAACATTAGAACATTTTCCACAAAAATATTTAATTATTAGTTTTAGAAGTATTTTTTAAGTCTAATTTTGAAATATTATTTCATTATTGTTATTCTATATGGGCATTAATAATGACCTTTTGACCATATCCAACCCACCAATGTCATTTTTGACACATAAGTTGATTATGGTCAAAACATCCAACCTAAACATAAATTATTAAGTAATTATATATAACATGTTTATAAATTAAATTTAAGTAATAATTAACTTGTGAAATTTATTCAATATTGGAAATAATTAACATAATTTTATTATTCAGGAAGATATTGAAAAAGCATGATGAATTGAACTCAAGGTAAGAGTTTTTCTTAGCTCACTTATTTTTGAGACATAGATCCTATATTCACAATGTATTTTTATTTTTTGGTGTATATAACTCCCTTGATTTTATTTATTTACTCTGATAAACATATTTATGAGGTTCTAAATATCCATTTTAGGATATCTATTTTATGTGGTTTTAGGTTTCAACATTACAAAAGTAGTAAGTTATTTTGGTTTCAATTTTCCTTCGTTCTGACATATGTTATGTTATAGACACATATTAATTTATGAGTTGTATATGAGATACATTTAAAAACTTATATAATAAATATATTTATTTTCATGATAATTTATGTTTCATTATGTTTTTTTATTTCATGGGGATTATGATTCAATGATACAAAAGTGGTGAGAGTCATTTATTAAAATCTCATCATTCATTAGGATTGGGTATGACTAATTCTTTGATATTGAAAGATTATAATTATAACGAATTATATTTTAATATGTTTATTTATGACATTTTCATGTTATTATACCATTTTACACACATTGGTACTTAAAATTCTTGGGAAACTATTTTTATGAAAATATGACTTTATTAATCTATGTTGGAAGAAATCTGTTTTATATTAAAACCATGTTTTCAAAAA
The DNA here is from genome assembly GCA_963277665.1 of Viscum album. Taxonomy (NCBI): domain Eukaryota; kingdom Viridiplantae; phylum Streptophyta; class Magnoliopsida; order Santalales; family Viscaceae; genus Viscum; species Viscum album. Next base: position 322,557,701 of record OY728153.1, on the reverse strand, counting down.
ATGTTTTTTTAATGATTCTCTAAAATAATAAAATTTTATTTTCTTCATGAAATATTTTAAATTAATTTTTTAACTATTCCTTTATAATATTTCAATGGTGTTTTTAATTAAAATGATTTTCCAAATTATTTATGTTATAAAAAGTGATTTTAAAAATTAAATGGCAATTTACTCAAAATGTATTTATTGATATGTTAATAATATTTACATTACATAGTTCAAACAATACTTATTTTTACATATCAAACATTTTAGATATTTTTTTTGATTATATCCTCAATCTTCCACTGGATGGATTATGATTTTTTCAAATCAAGTTTTATGAAAACCATTTTTTCCACAGGATAATTATTATTCAAAGGGTTTGTTATTGAAATCTTTCATTTTACATAGGTTAACTATGTTTCAACATTATTATTACGAAATCTATTTCCTTTCCATGTGTTAATTATGTTCTGAAAATAATTGTCTTTGTTTCAGTGTGTTATGATTAAATTATGCCTCTATGTTAGTTATTTATTATTTGGTTATTTGAAATTATAAATGATGGGTGCACCTAGATAGTGTCAGGTGATCCCATTATAGATTATACAGTGGATGCACCCAGATTTCACTCTAATTCATTGAGTAATTATTATGTTTTTGGAATAATTATATTATTAGATCTATGTATGGTTATTCTAATTTGTATGTGTTCTATAAGGGTTCTATGAGATTATGACCCAAGATAACAATATTTTTTTATCTATTATTGGTATGGGTTTTTTATGTTTCAATTGATAAATATTGGTATCACATTGAACATGATTATTTATTCTTATGAAATTTTTGTTTTTTAAATTCTTATACCATGTTTCCATGTTTGATGATGAAGGTATTGATGTCTATGAATATTCATATGTTTTACTCATGATCATTGATTATGTCATCATATTCATATGCTCTTTTTATGCTCACCGATGAAATGCATTTGTTAAGATTATATTTTCCCATACTGAGCATTTTATCTCACTGCTCTGATGTTTCCATTTCTTTAGGTTATAAATAAATTTGTTGAAAAAATCATCTCTAGAAGGGATTTCATATTGATGATGATGATTTCTTAATGTGACCAATAATTTTTTAATTATGTTGTAGAAATTCTCATTTAAATTCATTTGAATTTTTTATGTATGATTTTTTCCTAATTCATTAATATTATAAAAATTATATATCCTTAAGGTTATAAGTTATCCAATTTTTTTGGTTGGTGTTGTATGTTTTGGAGGAAAAAATGGGTCACAATTATTAGTATCAATATTAGAAATGTAATGATTACAATTTTGGAATAAAATCTAGGAGTGCTGGTACTGATCTATTGTATTTACTTTATCTTCTTCTTTATCATCACCAAAAAAATTCCAATTGATAATATCATCCAATTATATTATTAACATGAGACATGATTCAGTATGTAGAAGAATATTTAAAATTTATATGGCTTTAGATTTAGTGGATACCGTCCACCCTTAGTCAATTCTGATTAAACATGTAATGAATGAGGGTGAATGTTATATTGAACTAAAAATTGGTGGAATTAACGGTTAAAGAATGGAAAGTGTTTGGGATACAATAACTACGTTATGGTATTCCAACTAATATTATGGTACACTTATTCCATCAATTTGAATTTATTTATAGGTAGTGACACATACTCTATTTTGTATTTCTATAAGAGTTTCTATATCCAAAGTATCTTCAAATTATTGATCGAATGCAATATATTTGATTGATGCAACAATTTTACTTCGGGTTACCTAAAAATTTACCATAGAACACATAATTTCATCTGATGTTTCACACATAGAAGGATTTGAGTATACATAAATCTAATCATCAATACCAGCTGTAAGTGACATCATTATAGGAAAATTGAAGTAAAAACAACTATATTTCCAAACACTGACATTGAGATGTTTCATACCATGAAATTGAGTAGAAAAACTCTCATCTTGATATATATCATTCTTTAAAAAAACTAGATTTAAGATTCTTAAAAATAGATAGAAATTGAGATATTTATTTTCAACAAGTTTCATATACTTAAATATGTATGTATCAGAATTTATAGTTTTTGTATCAGAGAAATGAAATAAATGTGATATCCTGAAGAAACACATACTCAAATTCACCATTTAATTGATCCGTCACAAATTAAAGAAACTTCCCGTTCTCATTCTTTTCTAGTTCGATGAATTTCACATTAGTATATTCATCATTTAGTTTTACAAAGGTATAATTCATTATATTTGGAGGTATTACTTCATTAATGGAAGCTATCGATGTACCAAAAATTAAATAATATTTTTGAAGAAATTTGAATGAATTATTCATAGATATTGAGGATATCAAAAACTTTTTCGGGTTTGTAATTTCTAAAACAAGATATTTAATATCTTGAAAATTATATTAAATGGATTAAAATTATTCAACCACGTTATTTTCAACAAAAATCCAGTGATATTTTAAAAAAATACATAATTCAAACATTAAAATTTACCAACGTTTTTACATAGGCTATTTGTTTAGGTGATCCATTAAAAATTGTTTGATTTTCAATTAATACTTTTGTTATTTACTTAGAACCATTTGAGCTTCTCATAGAATTACTAGATAAACTATTTATTTTTTCGATTATGGAAGAAGTATTGATGGTTTGATGAGTTAGTGTTAGGAAGTTAAGATCAAGGATATGAGTGTTCTAAGTTTCAAAAAATGGGTTTCAAATATTTTTTCATGACAAAATAATTTTATTTCATTTATTTTTTGGTAACTAGTGTGTTGTGTAGTGTGATTTGGATGGTAATAAAGAAAATCCAGCCTACAATCTCAATTAGTATATTACTAATAATAAAAATGGAGGTGCTAAAATTTTAATGAAATAAATTAAATATAAACTCACTAAATATATATTTACACTAACTTGACTACTAGATATGTAAAATAGAATTTATTTATATTTAATAAAACCAATTAATAATTAATAAAATCAAATATATTATCATAAAAACATATTTTAAAAAGTTTTTTAATTGAATTTCCATTAAAATAAAGTTTAATGAAATATCACCTTTTTGTGAATGATCTCTTAAGAAAAGATGTCATAGATCAATGTTCTTTTTTCAATATGGATTTCAAGGGGTTTTTTATGTTTTTATATATTTTTTGTTAAACAAATTTACACAAACAAGATTAATATTGAATTCAAATTCCTTCATGGTTGGTTTCATCAACAAAACTTGTGTAGAAAAAATTAAAGCAATAATACATTCAATAATAGAAGTCTATAATTACACAGAGTGTTGTTTCTTACTAGACCATGATACTAAGGATTTACCAGGAAAATGAATGTGTCATAAATTTCATTCATTATCTATTCTACATCCACAAAATTCAGAAACATTTGCAACCTTATATTATCTCACATGACTATAACATCATTTTAATGATAAAAAAATATAGTTATACTTTCAAGGATTGAAATGTTCAGTTTCTTGGGATAATTATGATCACATGTCACTTATAGAAAATTAAACATAAAAATTATTAAAATCATTCATCATTATCCACATAATAATCTCATATTTCCATTTATATAGATAGTCAACAAAAGATATACATCAAAGAAAGGGGTGGTATAAAATTATATTAAGGGGAAGGATAACATAAGAAAAATAAAAGACCATAATAAGGAGTATATGGGTGAGAATAATCCTCATAATCATGGTATAATAATTTTATCGCAATTATAAGAATGATGAATACATATTGAAAATGAATGGAAATTTGGTGATGCATAAAAATGAAACATTATGTTATACTATTCAAATACCACACATCGTTTTTATTAAAGATAGAATCATGTTTATTCATACATATGTGAATAAATAATAATATCATCATTTTAAAAATAGACTGGAACATGATATTTAAATAATCATTCATGCCACAAAGAATGTATATCAATTACAGTGATGAAATAACCCATGGATGTGAATGAGTTTCACAAAAATTTCATAACCAATAATTTCATGAATAAAAATTGGGTTTCTAAAATAAGTATGGGAAATCATATCTTTTATAATAACCTAATTATATTGTTAAGAAGAAACAACTCAATAGTAGTGAAATACATGTTTTGGAAAGAAAATTAATTTTGGAAAATCATTGTATCTGGCATTAAAATCAAGGTCAAAAAATGTATATAACTGAAAATATAATGGAGTAATTGTGATACAATATTTAAGGAAAATTAGAGGAATCTCTATATAGATTATTTACTAAATGAGGGATAACCAAATTTTTTTTTTTTGAGAATCCTCAGACCATAAATTCGGCTTTATTTTTCTACATATTCACCTTATAAATAATAAACCTAGGTTTACTAAAAACATTGAAGTAGAAGTAAATTATTATAATCTATTTTGATATTTATAAATTATAATAAATGGATTTTATTTTTTCATTAATTTTCTTTTTTTAAGTGTTAAAAACTAAGGCTTTCTTTAATAATTTCCCATTTTCCTTCTATTTCAGTATTTTTTTAAGTAATTTATAATAAATGTGGATTAATTATATAATATTAAAATAAATATATTTATAATTTTATATATCATAAATAATTTATAATATACATCAATAGGTTTAGTGATAAGAATGTAATTCACAACTTCCTTATTGGTGGATAACCAACAGTTAATGGGACATTTTTAAAAGAGTGAGATTTGAAATTATAACAATTTAATTTATCATAAATAAAATAATTATAGTAGGTTATGATCATTAATATAATATTAAAACAATAATTAATTAAAATTACAATATTTTAGCTAGAAAAGGGTGAAGAAAATAAAGAGGAGAATAGAATTAGAGGGGGAATTGGTGAGAGCTTACCATCTTCTCTACGTTAATTCATTTATACGACTCTAAAATCCTTTGCTTCAGAGAGTTTAATTACTCCAAAAAATACCTATGTATTATAATATTATTGAGAGAGAAAATTTGGGTTAATCTTTCACTTTGTAAATTGAGTTAGGAGTTTTGTTCTATAGGAAATGATAGGGGTTACTTGTACTTGAGAAGAGGTGTATTTTAGTTAAAATATGGAATAAAACACTACATATAAGGTAAAACTTGTAATAGTGATATTTTTGACATTATAAAATAAAAATTAGTGAAATACCATGATTTTGAAAATTTTAATCATGTTATAATTCAAATAAATTATATTAATCAATAGGCTTGGTTGAAAAATGTGAAAATTTTATTTTATTGTAATTCTTTAGATTTTGGACTTCTGATAGTACATTTTAGTTTTGGAAATCATGTTTATTATATTTTAAGGAAAAATTTATCAAGAGAAATATATTTTTATAGTCTCAAGTTCTATAAATTATTATTTCATTACTACATCATTAATTATGTAATTAATGATACACCAATTATGAGAAAACCCATATTTTTTCTATTCACTTAAACATTTAAGTATTTCATAAAACTTCCAAATCACCACTCTTGGAAAATTTCTATGAGTTAATTTCTAAAATTTTATTAATTTTATCCAAATAAATTTCTATCAAAGGTAATTTAAATTTTTTATACAAAAATGAGGTTTTACTTGAAATATATTAAAACAATGTTTTTAAAAAATGTGGTAATATTTTTTTTTGAGTTTTTTAATCGTGATATATTTTTGGAATTATAATTTAAATATAACTAAATTAATCATGATAAATAATATTTATATTAAAATTTATTATATTAGGGTTAATTTTCTATTCAAAGCGTCAGGTACCTATCCCAAATGGTCGTTTAACTATTTAAAATGTCACATTACCTATAAACACATCTTCGGAACTTGATTAATTATTCACATCAATTCATCTCTAGGTTCTTCATTTCCATTCTATATAATTTCAATTGGTTAGAATATATATTTTTCATTTATATAGTGTTGTTCACTAGAGTGATTTTATTAGCTAATTGGGGTGATTTACATTTTTGCATTCTAGTATTTCTAAATTCTATTTTATGTCTCATGTAATATGTGGCATTTTAATGTGTTTATAAATAGTGTAATCTAATGATTTTTATTAAGGATATAATGTTCTATTTGTATCTCTATTTTCTATATGTGAATAATAGTCATATAGTATAATATAACGCAAATTTATTTTTAAAAAAATATCATTTAGAATATTTTGGGTCATTACAACATTTGAATATGAAGTTAAACTAATTTTAGTGGTTTTGGAAAAATAATAGATTGGGAAACAATTTATTTTAAATAAAATTAATTTATTTTGAAATAATTTAAATGATATATTTTTTATATTTAAATTATGTGAAAACACATATTGAAATCATAATTCTATTCTACTAATATTATGTTAGAAAAATATCCAAATGATTCTTGTATATAAATTTTTTTCAACTGGTTTTCTAGCCTCATCCATATCATGTATAATGTTAGAAATCATAGGGGTTGTATATTTACTAATATTCTAGAGTCCAAAATATTTATGTAAATCATGTATGAAGTTTATTATGTTTAAAAAATTTATAAATTCATATTGATAAATATGAAAAACAGGGAAATAATTATTCTCTCCGATCATGCTCCTCTAATTTGTTTACATTATATTTGAAAAATCAATACACATAATTTGATTTGTTGAATCAAATACATATCATAAACATATATATGAATTTTATAAGTTCATTTTCATGTTTTTTTCATGAAAAGTATAGGGCCTTCAAATTCGACTTCAAAACCATTTTCAAAAGAAGGGATCTTTATCATTCATACCATGCTTTATGTGCATTTTTATTCCCATAAAGTGTTTGGGAATGTTTAAAAACAAAATTATGAAAATGAATATCTTAAAAACTATGATGATGTTCAACATATTCATATTCCATTAAAATTCCATTTATAAATGAATATTTAACATTAAACTAAGATAACATCAAATTCACATGAAATGATTATTCTTGTTGGATTCAAATAGATTCTGACCAAGTGAATATGGAAAAAGACTCATCATAATATATTCATTCTTATTGGTTATAAAATTTTGAACATAACCCTATTTTATTTCAAATTATCACACCTTGATCAACTTATGTGTTCCTAAATTTCCATTTAGTTCCAATAACAGGAAATTCAGATTTTCTATCAACTAATTATTATATCTAGTTCCTTTTGAAATTGTATAACGTTTCACTCATTTCTAAAAAACAACTCTCATCAACTAAATCCATCATCTATGGTTCAGGGTTCTAGTTGAGATAAATAATTACAATAATTTTACAAGGATCCTTATATTTCATATAGTCCTTATACCTACACCTACATCTCCTATAATAGTTTCTAGATGATGGTCCAAATGGTTTCTAGGTCTTCTAGGTAATAAAATTTTTAGTTAAATAGTATCAACCATTTCTAGATTTGGTTCACTAAAAAAAGGTTCCAAATCCTCTTCCTTTTCACATTAAAAATTTGTTCAAGTCTCATTTATTCAAGAGAATAAAATAACTCATCACCATGAGTAATTTTGTGATCAAATGAAAAAGTATTATCAAATTTCACATGTGTTGATCCTTAAAAAACCATTTACCTTTTTTATGAAAAATATATAATCTATAGAAGTAGTATAATATATTAAGAATAATCCTTCATCATATTTTGGATCAAAATTACCAAGATTATTTTTTTTACAAGATATAAACCTTTCGTTCAAACAATTTAATATATCTTACACATGGTTTTATATTATTATATAAATAAAACGAATATTTCATTAATATATGTCTAATTTGGTCTCTTGTAATAACATAACCTACAATATTAACTATCTTATAGAAAATACTCTTGGTAAAATTATATTCCAATTACATTGTTCTCTAAATTTATTTCATTCCATATTATTCATTTCAATAACTCTATTATGTTGAGGTTCAATGGGGGAATAAAAATAAGCTTCAATACCATTTTATAAGAAGAATGAATTAAATTCATTATTATTAAATTATCCTCCATGATAACTTATTAAAGAAACAATTTTAGAGACTTTTTTATTCTATAATGGTTTAAAAAAATTAAATTAAATAGAACAAGATTGACTTTTAAGTATCAAAAATCAAACCTATTTAAATATAGAAAACTCAAAACTAATACATAAACAAGAGATTTTATTAACATAATTATTGATCTAACTAGTAAAAAAAGATCTAAATGGTTATCTTATTAGTGGGTAGAATTGAAAACCACTTTAAATGGTTTAAAAATTACTTCTATTTCTTACTCTTATGACATGAATCAAAAAGTCACTTTTTATCTAGTTTATGATCTGTTAATTCTAGAATCAAATTAATTTTAGATACATTTTTCATGGAATAATAATTACATTGACTAAGAATTTTATTACATATTCATGATTCATTTATTTTAGTATTCAAACAATTTTAATGTTATCTACATAATTAATTACGATACAGAGTGTATAAAATATCTATTCATGGCACTCTAATCAAATGATATTTTTCTATAAAGAGTGACCATGTATTATTAGAGAATTCCAACAAATCACCATGTTAACAAATGTGGGAAAAAATTATATTTTTTTTAACCCTTAAAAATTTTGTACATTGATTATGAATATATATTATGGATTTAAAATAGGTTATATGTGAGCTATATTTCATTGGGATTGTCATAAAATGAAACAAAGCCTCCAAAATTACAGACATTGAGTAAAATTTATAGAAATATACATTCATTTTACATGAATATACACTTTCCAAAAACATATTTTAATTTCAACTCATGTGGCCATTTTTATAGGAAAAATTAAACCACATAAGTTTTTGTAACCCAAACACTATTGGGTCGTGAAATTTTAGCTAAACAATATTTGGGAACTCAAATCTGTTTTCATCTTCCAAAACAAAATTGATAATTGGGTAATTTTTCATAAAAAATATTTTTCTTATAACACATTTATGTATTTCATATATAGAATTCATTTGAAAATTCCATTTTATTTTACCAAGAAAACAAGAAATACTAATAAATATTTTGTTTCAAGAACATGGTATAAATAGTTTCTATAATGATTTAGGTTTTAATCCATTGTAAATATACCATATTTTTATCATTTGGAAATGATTTTATGAATGATTTTATTTAAACAATCCTTCCCCTTTGTAAAAATTCGTGAAACATATTTAAGATCCTAAACATCCCTTTGTAAATTTTTGATTTTTTTAATCTATTCAATACATGAATCATCATAAATTTTTAATTGAGTTTTCAAATATAATATTGGTTATTAAATCCTTAATCTTTATTAACAATTCTATTATACGAATTGCTAAAGTACTTTTTTTCTTTTTTCAATATTTCATACATATTTTTCAATATGGTAGAATATTAATGTAATTTTTCATATGATATTTTTTTCATTTTAAAAATACAATAATTTACTAGAAGAATAATAATTGTGTTAAATATTAGAGTGTGATATCAAAAAAATGTTGTAAATTTTATTAGAGACTTTAGCTTCTAATTATAATGATGTATTATCATTGGATCCATTCTAATAACTATATATGTATTTCATGGCCTTCAATTATTTATTCTTATACTCGATATTATTTAACAATTTTTTATCAGAAATTATATTTGGTTTTGGTTGAGGGTAGTCTGGCTTGATGTGTCCAATCATTTTTACTCAAAAATCTCACCTATTTAGAGTTTCCATCTTATTTATTTTTATTTTTATATGTATTTTATAATATATTCCCATATTATAAATCTTCTTGAAAATTCATGAAAAGTGTGAAAGTTTATCACTTGATCCTTAATTTCTTGATAAAATCCTATAATTCAGATGACTTAGAGATATTTATACCATTATTCTTCTTATCATATTTAGATATAGAAGACTTTAATGTAGAGTATTACTTATTAATCATATTATATTTTCTATTTTCTACTACCATTATCCCCCCATACATCATAAGAGTTCAAATAATATATTTTATTTTGTAATTGATGAACTTTATATATTTTCTGATGGTATATGAAATTATATTAAATTTTGGGGGATTAATCCTAATAACATTAAGTCCTTGATTCAGCTTAGGTATTGGTGTTACCATAGAAGGAAATTATTTTCCATATGATTTTCCTTTCATTTTTTCAAGTAATTATTTATCCTTTAAGTATTCTAAATTTATCCAACTTTATCTGAGAAATATTATATTTGAGATCTCACTTTTTGTTTATAACTTCATAAAAATACAATATAGTAGTACACATTTAATGGGATGTTTGACATTGATTAAATCAATTATACCTATATCCACATAGTTCAAATATTATATCATCCATATAATTTGAATTATGATCGAAAACATCTTTAGTGTCAGCATCTCAAGCTTCTCGTTTAGTCTATTGAATTATACAAGGATTAAAATATTAATGATATAATTTCATACTAAGTTTCTTCTAGTATATTATCATTTTTTCCTTCTAATAACAATACTTTTCCCCATTGATGTACGGTGAACTAACCATAGACAAAAATTCTCTTTTATCAGAAATAAAAACCATTTTAAAAGAAATCTTTGGACTTCCACCATTGATAACTGATAACTCAAGGGTCAAAAACATTGATTGTAATGACCCGACCCCATTTACACAGAATCAGTGTATTATTACATAACACTTGCACGATACAAGGAATCATATCCCGAAATACCAATTAGTTTAGTATTATTGGATGTAATCAATATATACATAAGTTTTACATTACATCATGAAATAACAAAACAACATTGTGTCCCCTTTGAAAACTTTTATATCCCATACCCTATTCCTAGAAGTTAATCATAATATACTTCATTGCATCCCAGGGAAAAATAAAATATAAGTAAGGGGTGAGATCAGATGATCGGTAAGGATAACAATATAGCGAAGGCTGTCAAAAATAAGAACATATATTTAAAGAATTGTATATAACTATAACACTAAACTTTTAAACTTAAACATCAACATAATATGGAAAAGATAAATCATGTAATGCCATTTACTTATTCACGTGGATATTCTACTATTCGAATAATCACATTTAATATCAATATCCAATTTCATAATGATGGAATGCATAATTCCAGACTTCATAACCACATAGTCAAGGCCTTGGGCCAATGCTACAAATAATATTTTGTCAAGGCCATATTCCAAGACACTAGTTTGTCTAATGAGACCTACCGATGCATTGAGGAGCTATAGTGGGATCCACCGGTCACTTACTAAGTACAATGAATTTCTCATTTGAAAATGTTGAAACATAACATAAACATTCACATTAAAATAGTATACTAAATGTCAATACTTTAACCATAAACCATGAATGGTAAAAAAATAGCACATCCATAGCCAAATATAACTCACTAAATACAGTATGGAAGATTTTATTATAATAAATTAACCTCAATTGATTATAATCAAGGATACAGACATAGATGAAAATAATCCTCAAAACTAGTTGAGAGAAATATACACCTTTTTCTTGATTACATTTAAATGAATAACTATTTATCAAGAAGCTATTAAAAATAGATTTCTGAATCAAAGTGTCCCATTCCACTTTGAATCTTTTAAAATGAATTTTAAATTTAAATATTATTGTCCATATAAATAAAACCTTAATACCATTTTTAAAACATGGACATTAATGAGATATATTTAGAAGAATATTGTATTAAAACATTTAAAAAGATATTTTAGTTAGAGTTACTAACCAAATGAGAGACGCTTGAATACAAATAATTGAGGTAATGAAAACATAATAATATCCTAGTAATAAAGGTATTCCTGATATATTATGTCAAATTACAATATATCCACCAAATAAAAGTGAATTGGCACATAATAATAAAGAAGAATTAATGGAATGTAAGTTGTGATGGAATCCCTTATAAAGACTCTAACCTTATTTTAAGGATAAATCAATGACATAATTATGTGTGAAAAATATAAATACACTAATTATTAATGGATATTCAGTATAAAATAGTCATAGGACATTCACACATATTCTTTTAACAACAACACCAATGACTTGGATGTTTAACTCAATGAATGAAAATTGAGTTAAGAGTACTATTATCAAGTTCATATCAATGAATTGTGAATTTATCAATGGATTTATTATGTGAATCAAAAGAATATCCAAAAAAGGGGAGTGCAAATTACTACATAAATAAATAAATAGTGATTTCACACATTATCTTGCAGTAAAATAATAAATGAAGTTATTGTAAAACCCAATGAGTGGAAATTGAAATTAGAAATTCCCTTACCGATTTGGTGACATACGAAACATACACCCCATGGAATAAGGATCAAACAATGAATATGTAAATATCGATAAATTAAATTATATTTCACAAATAATATAATCATGGGTAGTACATACACCACACATCTGTAAATAGTTGCAATAAAGCATTAATCTCATGAGAATAAGAAGTGAGATGAAAACCTTATACCACGTTGTAATAAATCAATTAGTAAGACAAAATAGTTAATAACCACCAAATAAATCACAGAATTCCATGAATTTAAATATAATCATGATAATTTATATCAGTTGGAAGTACACAATACACCACATGCATTAAATAATTGGTGAAAAATGGAAATCTAATGAAATTAAATGTGAGATAAGAAGCCCCTTACCTTAAATTTTTCCTTAGTATAGGGTAGTTTATCCTCCTGTATAATGGTGAAATAATTGTTATTAAATTATTCAATTACCAAACACATAAATATGATATAATATATGATCTTCTAATATTGCTTTGTTAATAATATTTCAGTAGTATCATCATTTCAGGTGTTAACTGATTCGTTTTCCATTATATGCTAGGATATGAAAGGCATGTTTGTTATGGATATGATGTATTTAATTTATATAAATAATGATATTGTGTTCATAAAAGTTATTTTTAATCATAAAATTAAAATCAATCTTGAACAATTACAATGGGGAATGAATCTCATCACGTTCGTGGAGACGGTAATCCGTACTTATGCATGAGCGACAATATCATAATATTGATGGCGAAGTCATATTTTATTGGATGGTATATAATATATAAAAAATAATCATCATGTTTTATTTATTATTTACATCTGTTATATTCATTATAATACTCATCCAAATAATTATGTGTTTGAATAACAAACAACACCATGACGTGGAGACGGCAAGCCATACGCACAAATATATGATGAATTTGTCATTTATAGGATGGATAGAATGGTTGTACCATATTTATAATAATATAATAGTATTTAGATGGTACTGGAGTCATTATTTTTTTATGGAAACAAAAAAAAATAAAGATTATGTGGAAGAATAAAAGAACTTGAAAGAGGGTGGGGAAATTTTTACCTCTTCCTCGGGTGTATCCTTTTGAGTTGTTAAAAAGGGATCATTAGGTTGGATTTCTGATCAAAGTAAGGACTCTAGTTTGATTTAAGGGATGTTGGGAGGATATTTGGGCACTTTTTGTCCATGCCAAATAGATTTGGAGGTGTAAAATTAAGTGATGTTGAAGTCCCCTTTTATAATAGAGGTAAGTGTCACTTTTGTAAAACCTTGATATATAATTTTATAATAAAATAATTTTCAGTTTCTAATGATTCCAAAATAATTTATTTCGAAGATATGGTGGGAAAGGGTCTAAAAATTTTAACCAATAGGTTTCATAAATGTTTAGGTTACCATTTTAACATTATCTCTTAGATTTGACTCTTAGTTAAGCAGTTTGACTTTTACTGTGTCTTCTTGTATTCTTGCACTATGTAGTTAATAAACATACTCTAAATATCCAAGAGAAACTAAAGTGGTTCATTAATGAAATATAAAATATTATTTAATCCCTTTGGCCTATATTATTATTTTTAGGAATATTATATCAACAAAAAATATAGTATTTTTTTAAAAACACAATTAGGTAAATTTTGACATTATTTAGTATTTCATTTTTTTGAAAATCATAATAGCATGATTAATTCGAAAAAAAATTATTTAATCAACCCTAATATGTCATATTAACGTAGAAAATTATTTTAATTCATCAATAGTATCAAATTACAATTATTTATATATTTTTAATACCAATTATTTAAATCTTACATTAATATGGTAATTATTGCATCATCATTGTGTCATAAAAAAATTTAATTATTTAATGTCTAAAAATTGTAAATAAAATACCATTATATAGGAAATATTTTTATCTTTATAATTAATATTTATAGTTGAATATATCTTATGTATAACCCTATATTAATAATGTTTTAGTTTTTAAACATTGAATTAAACTCTTTTAACTCTTCTTCAAATAAAATAATAATAAATGTCCTAATCTAATCCATGTGGACGAAAGAGGATAATATTTTATTACTAAGGTTGCTAATTACACATATCCAATAGAATCAGGACATGTGTTTAGGTAATCATTATACCATTTTTACCTTTAATTACCCTATTTACATTTAACTGTGGTAAATGAAAGTCAAAAGTTACTATTCACCTAAACAATTATCTTATTGAACTATATTTTACATACTATTTTCAACCATGTCTCTTGAAATTTTGAAATTAAACACCCAGAAATGTTAAAATTATGTTTTATAAAAATTTGCAAATGCTCCTAGAAGGTGGGTATGAGATTGTAAATAAATCAACATAATTTTATAAATCTAATTTTATTATAAAATGATTCAAATGAATTAAATTGAACTTATATAGTTATTATATATCTATTTTGACTTAAAATAAATTTGAATATAATAAATAATTATTTAAATAAAAAGTTGGTTTAAAACTATAACGCAATGTTTTTCACTATTCATCATCAATTGAATATTTTCAGAAAAATACCCAAAATTTCACCCTAATCTAATTTTGATATTCCAAATTCAAAAAAGAATTCTATTTTAAAATTTTCAAAACATATAAGTTGAATTAATTAATTTAAAATTAATTACTGTTGTCGAAACCGAAAAGCGGGTTTTTAAAAAGTTAAAACTATCAAAATATTGACACGTGTTTATGTCAAATTTAAATGTGAAATAACATTTAATGAAATACATTGGTTTTAAAAATGGTTTTCCATTAGAAGGTGGTAAAATTGCATTATTTTTAAAATACTTATTTTATCTGAAAAAATTGAATTTTTTCCTATATTATGTCTACGAAACACATAATATGGATTCTAAAATTAATTAGAGTATATAAAATTCAATATTGAAAAAATATTATTCATAACCTCTTTTGAACAACTAGTTTGGTAAGTCATGGTGCACTCAAACTAGGTGTTGCGTGTAGAAATAGGTACTGAATTGATTTAAAGAAAATAACTTACTATGAAATCTTGGGGTGTTACATTCTTCCCCCCCCCCCCCTTTGGAATTGTGTTCTCACAATTTTAAAATTGGGCTTGGGAACTTCATTGAAGGTCCCACATCAAAAAATAGTCAATAAAACTATCATTTTAAAAGAAATAAAGAGAAGTACAATGGTCACCTGAGATAACTCATACAAGGATTACATGTTGGAAAACATGGATATGAATGATAAACTATGTGCCAAGTTCTGATTAAGAGTGATAGAAAACATGATCAGGATAATGTTGACAACAAGAAAACCACAAACTTGTGATGGGATAAATGGTCATTAGTTTCCCAATTTGAAAAGTAAATAGACAATGTTTTTTTTGGTTTTATATTCTATTACATAATTTTTAGGAATTTATTTATGAGATTGACTAAGAACATAAAGATATATACTTACTTTTTAAGTAGAGTTTTATCCTTTAATAATTTTCTACCACTAAATCTTTTTTTTAACAATGATTATTCAAGATGTCTTGGTTGCACCTGAAGCGCTAGAATCATCTTCTAGAGAATCACATGATCCACAAAGGATAAAATTTATATTTACATTTAATTTAATGATTATCAAAAACCAAAATGGTTAGTACAAGATCTGATGATCTCCAAAAAGGATAATCCTTTAGAGAAATAAATACAAATCTTAATTTCTAAAATTAAAAAAAAGTACACAAAGTTCAATAAATACCATTCAATATATAATTGTCCTTAAGATCCCCCAATATAATCCAAACTAATATGGAAACCCAAAATATAGAATAATTTGATTACGCAGTCTTCCATGTTAAATTTTATCTCCAAATAACAATGACTACTCTTAAAGTCACATATATAAAGTAATTAACCTAAATACATATTCTCAATGATAGGATAATCTTTCCATAAATAACCAAAATCACTATAGATCCACAATAAAAACATAGATAAAATTCCACCATTAATCCTGTAATTAAATATCATAGTATTCTATTTTCCTTAGGCATATAGTGTTCCCAACAGAGCGAACATCTTAAAAAATAACATTTATCACTTAATCACCAAATCATTTTCCTATACTTAGGATATCCAATTGATAAGACATAAGATCCCAAATAAAATTATTATTGATCAATAAAATCATTTAACCAAAAATAATTAGTCACACTAACTATGGAATTCACGTAGTCTAGTGGTAGGTGATAAATCTTAATCACACTCTAGTTGTGGGATCGATTCCCATAGCTTTTTCAGACGCGAGGGGTTGTCACATGGTCTGCGTGGTGTCCTTTTTCAAAAAAAATATTTTATAACATTCCCTAAATGAAAAAAAAATATTTAAAATAACCATAACATAATTTCACCACAAATGTTTTCTCAAAACTCTCATTTTCATTACAAAATTTAATAACATGTAATTTCCTCAAATTCAGGGATCATATAAACCCTATTTGTTTTTTATAACTATAAAATAAAATATAATTCCACCTAAAATAATATTTTCCCATAACAAACTGTAGGGTTACACATTCATTAGAAAAGTCTTCCAATGTAATCCAATAAAAAAAGAGCACTAATACTTTTTAAGATTTCTCTATCCATTTATTTCTTTATAGGTTCTTCCTTGACTAAGAGGCTATCCAAAATAAAAGGGAATTCACTTAGGTAATTCCCAAGTCACTTAAATTTACAGCAAATTACTATAAATGGATTCTTGGGATCATTTTGGTTTTCTCCCATAGTACTCTTATTTTTTCCTTAGTAATTATATACTCCATGTCCTTCTTTCCCACACAAAAAACATTTTTTGTACCATTGAGACACTTTCCTAGTTGTCTCCTTCCACATTTCATGCATGATGGAAATTGATATTTCTTTTCTCTGTGGTATCCTCTATTAGTGCTCTTATCATTAATTACCTTTATCACCTTTGTTGAGTCCATGATTTGGTTTATATATATGTTATTGATCATATTTCTGGAAAACTGATTCGGAAGGAACACAATATCGTGTACACCTATCAACATTCCATTTTTTGCACATTTCCGCCATCATTCCCAACTTGTACATCATGTTCAAGGTTACTATGACTTCCTTGGAATACAGCCATTGACTAACACATGAATGCATAATGTGAGTCATAAAATTATTTAATGAATATCATAACACCATATTATCAGTCTAAAACACTTTAGGATTAACCAAGTTTATTTATTCTCATCTTATATTAAAATCATTCATATCAGTTTGTAAAGAAAATTTGAATTATCCAAATCATATCCCCCGAGAGTGTCGTAACCAATACTGTTGCAAGGCCTGTTATCATGTACCAGGATACCCCGGGACAATCCTGAACCTCCATGTCGGAGTTTTCACTCCTTGGTACATATATTCTAGAGCCGCATCTACCGTATCATATCCAGAAAGAGATGTATTTCTTGGAAAACCCACATAATATTTAAATTACCAAATTTTTTTTTATGTTCTTCTATATTAATCCTCGATGTCTATATTAGGGTAATGTTTTCTATTCAGAGTTTTATTCTAAATCTAGCTTCTATGGTTTGTACTAAACTTCCTCTGATACCAACTATGACGCCCTGACCCCAGTTTCCAAGAATTCGTGCATTATTACAAAACATTGGCATGATATATGGAATCATGTCTCGAAAGACTGATCACTTTAGTAGCTTTGAGATTACTAGATACATACATAAGTTTTACATTGCATCATGAAATTAAAAAAACTTTATTGTGTCCCCTTTGAACACTTTTATAACCCTTAGCCTATTACTACAGGTTAATCATAATATAATTATTTGAATCCTGGGAAGAATAAAACCTAAGAAAGGGGTGAGATCAGATGCTTAGTAAGGATAACTATTTAGAAGAAACTATCATAAATAAGAACAAACATTTTAGGAACGTATATGACTAGAATATGAGAATTTTACAACGAAACATCAAAAAAATATGCCAATGATAAATCAAATAATGTCATTAAATTATTCACATGGATATTCTATAAGTCAAATAATCACATATAATATCAATAGCCAATTTTATTATGATGGAATGCATAATTCCAGACTTTATAACCACATAGTCAACGCTTTGTGCCAAGATTACAAATATGATTTTGTCAAGGCCTTATACCAAGACACTAGTTTGTCTAATGGGACATACCGATGAATCATGGAGATATAGTAGGCTCCACCTATCACTTACTAATTCCAATGCATTCCTCATATGAAAATGCAAAAACATAACATAAACATTCGCATTAAACTATCATACAAAATGTTAATACATTTATCTTAAAACATGAATGGTATAAAGATGGCACATCCACAATAAAACATAACTCATTCAATACAATATAGAAGATTTTATTATAATAAATTAACCTCAATTGATAATAATTAAGGATATTTGACGTAGATGAAAATAATCATCAAAACTATTTGAGTGAAATATTCCCCTTTTCTTGAAATCATTTAAAAGTATCACTATTTATCAAGAAGCTGTTTTAAATATATTTTTGAATCAATGTGTCTCATACCACATTGAAATATTTAAAAGTAATATTAATTTTATAAAATTATTGTACATATAAATAAATCTATAAAAACATTTCTAAAGCGTAGATATTAAAGAGAAATATTTAGAAGAATAAATTTTTAAAACATTAAAAATGATATTTTAGTTATACTTTAAAACCAAATGTGGGACGGTTGAATAAAAATAATTTAGGTAATAAAAACATAGTATATCATGAGAATAAATAAATTCATGATATATTATTTCAGATTATTGTATATACAAAAAATAAAATTGAATTTATTCATAACAAAAAAGTAATCTCAGCGGAATGTAAGTCGAGATGAAATCCCTTATAATGACTGTATCCTTAGGTTAAGGATAAATCAATGACATAATTATGAGTGAAAAATATAAATACCCAAAATATGATTGGATATTCTGTGTAAAACAATCATAGGACATTCACACATATTCTTGTAAGAATAACACCAATGACATGGATGTTTAACTAAATGAATGAATGTTTAGTTAATATTACTCTTATCAAGTTCATATCGATGAATTGAGAAATTATCAATGGAGTTATTTTGTATATCAAAATAATATCCACACAAAGGGGAGTGGAAATTACTACATATATAAACAAATAGTGATTTCCCATATTACCTTGGTGTAAAATAATCCAGGATGTTTGCATAAAACCCAATGAGTGGAAATCGAAATTAGAAATTCCCTTACCGATTTGGTGACTTATGAAACATACACTCCATGAAAAAGATATCATAAAATGGAGTGGAAAATTCCAATAAATTAATGTAAATTACAGAACAAATAAAATCATGGGCAGTATATACACCAAACAAAAGGAAATAGTGGAAATTTAGCGTGAATCTCACTAGAATAAGAAGTGAGATGAAAACCCCTTACAACATTGTAATCAATCGAATTATAAGACAAAAAGTTAATAATGACAAAATGAATCTCATAATACCTTGAATATAAATAGAATAATGATAATAAATATCAACTGGCTTTACACAATTAACCATATGGAATAAATAAGTGGTGAACAGTGGAAATATGACGAAATTAAAAGTGAGATAAGAAGCCCCTTATGTTCTACTTTTCCTTGGTATAGTTTAAGTTAACCTACTATAAAATGGTGAAATCATTGTTATTAAGTTATAAAATAACCAAATACATAAATATTATAGCATATATGATCTTGTTATATTTCATTGTTAATAATATTTCAGTAGTATCATCATTTCAAGTGTTAACTGATTCGTTTTACATTAATTTATTTGTTACATATGCCATTTTTGATATTTATATAATTTATTTTATTCATATAGAGAATTATATTATGGTCATAAACATTATTTAAAATCATAAAATGAAAATTATTCTTGAATGATTATGATGGGGAATGAATCTCATCGCGTTCATGGAGACGGTAATATGTACGTACGTACGAGCGACAATATCATTATATTAATGGTGAAATAATTAGTTTTTCTATGGTATATCATATATAAAGAATAATTATCAAGTTATATTTATTAATTAAATTAGTTATACTAATTATTATACCCATCCGAATAATGATGTGTTTGAAAAACAAACTACACCACAACGTAGAGACGGTAAACCGAACGTACGCACGTATTGTAACTTTTTCATTTATAGGATGGATAGAATTGTGGTACCATATTTATAATAACATAAAATTATGTAGAAGGTACTTGAGTAATTATTTTGGTATGGAAACAAAAATGAAATAAGAAGTAGAAGAAGAAAAGAACTTTAAAGAGGGTGGTGAAATTATTTCCTCCTCGGGTGTTTCCTTTTGAGTTGATAAAAACGGATCTTTAGGTTGGCCTTCTGATAAAAGTAAGGACTATAGGTTGATGTGTGGGAAGTTGGGAGGATATTTGGTCTAGTTTTTTCCGAGCCAAATGGATTTGGATGTGTGAAATTAAGAAAAGGCGAAGTCCCCTTTTATAAGAGCGGGGAGGTTCACTTTAGGAAAACCTTGAAATATTATTTAATAATAAAGTCATTTTCGGTTTCTAATGGCTCCAAAATGTTTTATTTAGAATATAAAGTGGGGATGGCTCAAAATACTCTAAAAATAGGTTTTATTGAAGTTTATGTTACCATAGTAACCTTATCTTTTAGATTTAACTTCTCGTTAAATAGTTTAACATTTACCATGTCTTCTAGTATTCTTACAGTATATGGTTAATAAACTTACGCTAAAAATCCACAAGAATCTCAATTGGATCATTAATGATATATATAATATTATATAATCCCTTATTCTAAACCTTATAGTTTTAGGAATATTATATCAACCAATAATATTGTATTTGTTTTAAAAACCCATTTATATCAATTTTGACATTATTAACTATTTAGTTTTTGTAAAAATCATAACAGCATGATTAATTCTAAAAAAATTATTTAATAAACCCTTAAATGTCATATTAAACTATAAAATTTGTTTAATTCATTAAAAGTATCAAATTACATTTATTTGGATATCTATAAGTTCAATAATTTTAATCTTTCATTAATAAGGTAATTACTACATCATCTTTGTGTCATATATAAATTTATATATTTAATGTATAAAAACTATAAATAAAATATGATTATTTAGTAAATATTCTTATATTTCTAATGAATATTTATAGTCGAATTTATCTTATGTGTAACCCTATATTAAAAATGCTTTATTTATTAAACATTGAGTTTAACTCTTTTAACTCTTTTTATAATAAAATAATAATAAATGTCATAATCTAATCCATGTGGACCAAATAGGATCATTATTTTATTCCTAAAGGTGTTTTTGGTTGAATTACACTTATCCAATAGAATGAGTACAAGTGTTAGGGTAATTATAATATCATTTTTACTCTTTATTACCCTATTTAATTTTAACAGTCGTAAATAAATGTCAAAAGTTACTATTCACCAAAAAATATGTTCATCTTATTGAATGAAATATTACATACTGATCTCAACCATTTTTCTGAATTTTTTTAAATTCAACTCATATAAATGGTAAAATTATTTTTATGAAAATTTGCAAATGCTCCTAGAAGGTGGGTAAAATACGGTAAAAAGTTCAACATAATTTTATACATCTAATTTTATTATAAAATGACCTCAATGAATTAAATTGAACATATATAGGTATTATATATCTATTTTTACTTAAAATAAATTTAAATAAATTAAATTATTATTTAAATAAAAGGTCGGTTTTAAACTATAACATTGGGTTTTTCACTATTAATCAAAAATTGAATATTTTTAGAAAAATTCCTAAAATTTATCCTAAGATAATTTTGATATTACAAATTAAAAAATTAATCCTATATTAAAAAATTCAAAATATATAAGTTTAATAAATAAATCTAAAATTAATTCTCATTTTTGAAACTGAGAAGCAGGGTTTTAAAAAGTAAAAATTATGAAAATATTGACATGTGATTTTGTAAAATTTAAATGTGAAATAACTTTTAATGACATAAATTTTATTAAATGATACAAATATAATCTATGTATACTTAAAAAGCATTAAAATTCATAATTTTACCCTGTAAATTATTTTGATTAAAAATACGTTTTCAATTAAAATTTAGTATTTTGTAATATTCATCAAAGTATAAAAGTTATCCGAAAAGTACCAAATTTTTATTCAAAAATTTCTTTTATGTCCCGATTGAAATGAGAATTTTAATTTTATTATATTTATTATATAAAAGTGTCAAATATTGGTTTTAATATTGTTTTTCCATTTAAAGCTTATAAAATTGCATTTTTTTTAGAAATACTTCATTTATCAGAAAAAATGAATTTTTTCCTATATAATTTCAAGAAAACACATAATATGGACTCTAAAATTATATGGAGTATTTAAAATTAAAAATTCAGTTAATAATATTCATAATATATTTTGAAAGACTAGTTTGGTATGTCGTGGTGCACTCAAACTCGGTGTAGCATGTAGCGCAAGCTATTGAATTACTTTAAAAAATAACTTACTATGAAATCATGGGGTGTTACACTAATACCAATTATGGTTACATAGAATGGGTATAAAAAGTGTCATGAGGTCAAAATCTGAGTTATTAATAATATTATTTACTTTAAAACCACCCACTTCATGGTATGTGTGCAATAATATTTTTCTTAATAAAAATAGGAAATGTAAAATAAAAGGCTAAAGGAAAAAAGATAAAAAAATGATATTTTAATGGTTCGTGGAAATGGTCCTCCCTATTCCACTCCACCAATAATACGATCCACTACTTTGGATAATTTCAATATGAAAACCCATTTTTTTCGCTCCAACCTATGTTTAAAAAGTTATTACTTTTTACAATGTTTTAATAACTTTTTACCAAGTTCTCTCTTTATAGATCCTATTAACAATCATAACAAAGTCGATCACAATTATTGTAGTTTGTAATAAGAATAAATATGTTTTCAAGAATGATTTGACACATAGTTGAAAATAAAAATGATATTTGTTTATGAAATTTCTAGAGAAGATAAAAATATTGTAGGTTCAACCCTAGAGGTACATTAATTGCTATTGGTGTACATGTAAGTACAAGAATTGTAGAATCAATTCATGAGTTTTTTATTTCAAAAGAATAAATCTTATTACTCATTCAAATATAGCGAAAAATTATTCTATTTATATCTTCTATTTTAAATTTTCTCTTTATAACACCTGATAATCACAACGGTCAAGTGAATAGTTCATGGGAATACTTGATGAGACAAGATCTTAAGAGTGTGTGTCCTTTATTTTCAAAATATGGAAATAAAATTTTTGTAGTATATATTAAAAAACATATTTATATATTCCTAATATTGTAAGGATGTTTATTTATCCAAATGAAAATTTCCTTATTTAGACAAATTGTTTTCACAAACACTTAAAAGAATGAACTAAATTATCAAGGGACAATCCCAACAATTTGAGTGTTATCATGAAGATCTATAAATGGATTATTTTCAAAAGATAAATGTTTTATAGTACTATTATCAAGAGATAATTGATTGAGAATATTTATAAATAAAAAGTCTTTTACTTATGCATTTTTCAATATAGATTAAATTCCCTACGGCATATGATAATTTTAATTTGAAAGATAATAACTTAATGGTGCCTTAAAATCGACTTCTATAGAATTATAATGTTCGTAATCTAATCCATTCATAAATATAATATTTATAAGATAATATACCAATTTAAATTTCATTTTGATTGATCTTTACAACTTTGAACTTTTATAAGATAATTTACTATCTTTATAAGATGATTTAATTATGTTGTAAGATAATCTTTTCAAATAGATCATTGATAATATAAAATAATTTTGTGATGTCTAAAAAACCAATATTGAAAATACCCCAACCTTGTATCCCAAAGGCTGTACCATAAATTATTACATTGTTATATATGAACAAGTTTTCACACCTAAAAGGAATCAATATTTTAGTATAATAGGAAAAATAGATTCATATGTTAGTTTTATATAAAAACATGAGATTGAAAAATATAGAAACTGTATTGGAATAATTCATATCATGTAGATTATCCTTGAATGTCTTACATAAAACAAATATTCTCTTCGTGGGGAAAAATAAAACATAATAATGTGTTGGTCTCATATGCTCAGTAAGGGTATGTTGTACGATAGAAGATAATATAAACAATGATCCAGGTTTAATGAATAAAATCACATGGCATTGGAAAATAATATTGTGCACAATATAGAATGAATAATATCTAAATAAATAATTCCATATAAATAAACACATCAAATATAAACAGGGATATTATAATAGTTAAATTATCACATGATTTATCAATTACTAGTATCATTATGAGGGAATTTTTAATTCAATATATCATAACCATACCATCATGGCCTCAGATCTGAAGTCAACATAATGGGTAAGGTGTTTCCTAAAACCCATTCTTGTTTTTATCATGAGACATTTCGATGCATCATGGGGTATAGTGAGAACTATCTTTCACTTACTTATCATTAAATAAAAGTGTCCCATATTACTTTAAAATAATTTAGTCATAATCATAGATGAATTTACTTTAACAAAATCATTTAAAAATTCTTAAGAGAAACACAATTTAAGATTTTAATGGAGAGTTATTTATGAAAATATTTTGTATTTTTCAAAAATTTAGATAGTAAAAATGAATATAGAATAAAAATATATACAAGGAAAATTAAATTATGTTTGAGTCATTAATGACCTCCAACTAAATTTAAAATATGTGAAAAGAGTTTTTATGAAACATTAGAAAAGAGCCTCATTAGTGTGGTTTAAGGGAAAATATTTTAGAGTCTTTCAAATGAAAAAATGATCAATTTTTTAAATAAAAATGGAAATGAAACAATATTTATTTTATTATAAATAAAGTTATTTTAAAATAATTTTTTGCTTAAAACTGATTATGGCGTGTACTAAAAAATGGGTACAAAATTTCAATGTTCTCATAAATAAGGATTCCTTATTAGGAGGAATTAAAAATGGAACCTTTTAAAAATAATTATTATCACATCAAAGAATGATTAAATGATATATATGTATGATTTTAAAACATATAAATATAATTTATTATAATTATATAAAAATTATGGATAATTATGTTGGCATAAAGAGAGAAAACGTGTAACCCAAATTGAAAATGGAGGCTTAGTAAGAAACCCCTACCACATTGAAAATAGTGAAACTATATGCCCCATAAAAATAATTATCATGAAATAATACATTTTATATGATGATAATTAATATATTCATGATATAATACACAAAATAGAATTATTAATACACCAAAAAAATAATTAGTGGTTAATAAGGAATATATCATATAATTAAAAGTGAGATGAGAATAACATTACCTTATATCTGAACATTATTTGAAAATGAAGTTAATGTCATAGATAATCAAATTAAATCCATTAAATTATTAATTTAGAACCATTAATACATTTATTAATTTAATATAATATTATTATTTTTATTTAGTGTCTTTTTTATGAGTTATGAAATGCAATGTATTCATTGGGGAGAATTCATTTCCGTGTATTTCATGATCGATTTATTTGTATATAAGTATAAAAATTTAGGTAAAGTAAAAATTGATATCCATAATTTATGTTATATTTTATTAATAAACATATAGATTATTAAATGGTTTCATAAGTCATTCGTATTTTTTAGATGAGGAGGAATTATTAGATAAAACATTAGTGATAATCGTTTAGATTATTTTGGAGGTTTTTCTATCATCACATATTATTTTGGTTTAATTAATTAAAATCATGTGTATATTGGGGATCTAAAACATTAAATTGTATATAATAAATATATTTTAACTTTTTAACCATAAATTTTGTTTTTCTGACTATCCTTGAGGTAATTAATGGAAAATGAAAATACATCCCCCATGATGTCAGAAAATTGACACATCAGAAGTGATGATTTAATTTATAAAATAAAATTGAGAGAGAAGGGAGTTTGATTGTGTATCTTACACTAAAATTATGTAATTAAATTATATATATATATATATATATATATTATAGTTATCGTGTTTATTTGGAAAGGGGGTGTGAGAAAAGGACAAACAAGTAAAAGAAATTGAAAAGATAATTAACGAAAAGAAATAATTTTTTACATCTTGAATTCTTCTACTTGAGAACTGAAATAAGTGTATTAGGTTTAGTACTTTGTTGAGAAAAATATACATGGATTTTTAGAGGGGATTGGAAAGAGTATTTTGAAGAATGTTTATAAGGATAAATTCAAGGAATGTGTTAGGAGAAGAGGTAGTGAGGAGTGATATTTATAGTGTCGGAGAGGGGTATTTTTTTAATATTTTATTCATTTGTTTATTATTATAGGAAAATACTATGAATAGTTTGAGAATTATCCCTAAATATATTACAATAATAAAGGAAATTTTGATATTATGGACTTACATCATTTATATATCACAAATATATCAATAATTATTGAATTTAACATTTATCATAAATTATCATATTTTACTATTTATCAAAAATTCATGAATTTTTTAATAATACCAAAAATTCACCCATACCATTTTTCGAAGTATATAATTCCAAAATGAAATCTATTTTAAGGAAATAATTTTCTAAATATGATGAATTTATTTTAATTGAAATCATCATTTACTTTAAAAATACAGTTTCCAAATTTATAACTGATTTTATAATAGTATGATATATTAACTAAGGTGTCATAAAATTTTCCTCATATTATAAGACAAAAAAATAATGATTTATTACAAAAATGTTTCTATAAAATTGTTATATTAATATTAAAATTGTAATTAAATATTTATGACTTTAAAAATACAAACACATAATTATTATTTTTTAAAATATTCATTTATATATACTATGATATAATTATATCATACATTCTATTATAAGATGGATAACTTTTAATTATATGTTCATGGGTGTATTAACTATTAATTTGGTTGATTTACTTTTCATAAGGGTTATGCTACTATTACTATGATCAAGTTATTATTTCATCGGTATATGTTCCTTAATTTCTATAAATTCTACTTATTTCAATCATAAATCTTTTATAATTTTCTTACTGACATATATTTGTTATTTTATGTGATTTATATAGTATGAAATAATTTTCAGAAGGGAAATTTCATTGATAGAAATCACATTCATTAGATTCTTTAATCCTTCAAAATTTAAGTCCTTGAAAATTCTATTATGTCCCCTCATGGATAAGATGTATTAGTTCTTCATCATAAATTCTTCTAGTTCCTATGTTGGATCTTAAATATTATGATTTTTTAAAAGTACCTTTACTAACCAAGTCATAAAATTCATCAAAACCTATTCTTTAGTGTCTATAATCCCAATAGACTCTTCACAGTAAGATAATTCAAGTTCCAATTATAATTCATTAGAATTGGGGACATGTATTAGGTAAGGAATGTCCATCCATGAAAAAGAGATGTAGAACACAAAGGGTAATTTAGAATGGATTGGAGGAATCACCAAATTATAAGTGACAATTCTAAATCTCTCTATGAATTCAAAAGGTCTAATGTATATTTGTATTAATTTCCCTTTCATTCCATGTCATATAAAACACATCCATAGAGATACTTTCAAGAAAACATGATCATTAACATAAAATTTAAAATCCATTAATTGATTATAGGAATAAAACTTTTTCCTACTTTTAGATTCCCTTAAATATGTGTTATATTAGTCATTACCTTTTTGTTTCTTCCTCCATAAGATTTGGGCCTACAAGATTCCTTTCAAAAACTTCATCCCAACAAGTTAGTGTATTACATCTCTATACACACAATTCATTATATAGTGCCATTTGAATAGATGAATGAAGACTATTACTGTAGGAAAACTCTACCAAAATTAACTACTGATCCTACATGCCTTGAAATTAAAGTGATCAGGATATCATCAAGTATTCTAATTTTTAGTTCATCCTTTCTAATTGCTCGTCAATTTGAGGGTGATATGTATTACACAAATGATGCAATTTATCCAATGCTTCTGAAGCCTTTTCTCTAATTTTTATTTAAATCATGGATCATGAGTGAAAAATTGAAATATGATCTCTATGTTGTATTAAAAATTTCTATATATATATTAGTTGAAGTAAATCTAGTGTAAAATTACCACTTAGTGCATTAAAATGTGTATATTTGTGGTGTCAATAAATAATTACCCATATTGAATCATTCTTTCTTGGAGTATTTAGTAATCTAGTGAAAAAAATTCATAGTGATGTCATCCCTTTTCCATTTAGGAATAGGCAGAGGTTCCATGATTCCTATATAATGTTTCCCTTCTGCATTCACATGTTGTCATACTAAACATCTTGATACATAATTATCAATTTCCTAATTTATATTATCCAACCAATAATTTTCCTTCAATTCCATATATATCATTGTACTTCCAGTGTTTATAGAGATATTTGAGCTATGTGAAACATAATATAACTCAATTTTTATCTCAGGAATATAGGAAACACAAATCCTCTTCCCAAATTTAAAAATTCCATTCTCATACACAAATAATTCTAACTTCCCATTAGTCAATGCTCTAATTTTCATTTGAATATTCTAATTATCTAACTAAGATTATTTAATCATTTCCAATAAATATCATTGGGAAAATAATTTCAAATGTAACGATGTTTCACCTTCCTTGATAATTACCATATCCATATTTGGTAGATCCATATACACAAGAACCTTATTAATCCTAATTTTTTTCAGAACTCTATGAATCGTCATTCTCAATGCATCTAGTACCTTATTCGCTATTCTTTTTGTGAGGTGTATTGAAAAATCATAATCTGTGAGTAGCTTGAGCCATCACCTTTTCGACATGTTGTATCCTTTCTATGATATGATATATTTAAATCTCTTGTGATATTTATATTTCTCAAATATTTTATCATAGGTATTGCCTCTCCATATCACAAGAGGAATGATTATGGCTACTAACTCAATTTCAAAAGTTGTATAGATCTATTCATGAGTTTTTAATTACCTTAATGAATAGGAAATGAATTTATCATTTTTCATAAGGATAGAACCATGTACTTTGATTGATGCATTACTATTAAAAAAATCAACCATTTCATGATGGTAGATTCAAGATCAGAGAATTCACTAATCTATTCTTTAATTCCTCAAAACATTCTTCCCATTATTTTTTCTATACGAAAATAACCCCTTTATTAGTATGTTTGGTTAATGGGTTTTAAAATATATAAATAAATGAGGAAAAAATGCCTATATAAACCATTTATACTAAAAAAATGGTGTCCCAGAGTTATGTTCCTTGGTGTACGCCATTCCTTGAATGCCTTTGTCTCAATAGGATGAATTGAGATTCCATCATTACAGATAATATGGCCATGAAACGAAACAATTTTAATCTAGAATTCACACTTGATTAGCATCCAATATAACTCTTTTCTTCTAAGAGTATCTAGAACAACCCACCAGGGGTTCTATGAGTCATCGTAGATTTTACAATATATAATGATATTATCAATAAGTTCCAAAAAAAATCCATCAATATATTCCATGAAGACACTTTTTAATATATACCTAAAAACAAATGGTTCATTATTCAGTCTAAATGGCATCAATTTCAACTCATTATGTCCATAAATAGTTTTCAATGATGTATTTGGAATGTCATCCTTCATCACAAACTACTAATGAAATAAACATCGACATTCAATCTTATAAATGTTTTATGCTCTATGAATTTGATAAAATAAATAATAAATATGAGGCAGGGGATACATCTTATTGTAATGTAATATTTTATAAATATCTTAAAATAATTTATAGACCATAATAAAAATATTATAAATTAATAATTAAAGAAATACAAAGTATTTCTAGAAGATAGAAAACCAATACTGATGAAATAGTAACATGACCTTAGGAATAGTAATACGACCCTTATAAATTGCTTACTATCCAAATGTATAGTAACCACACCCATGAAAGTATAAATAAAATTTATGAATCTTATAAAATATATTATGGGATAATTATATAATTTTCAAAGTAATTAAATGTTTTATAATTTATTAATTAAGTGTCAGAATTTTTTTTAAGTCATAAAAATTTAATTTCAATTTTTTAATTAATTTAATAATATAATGGATAATTTATTTTAAGAAAACATACCCATAAATTAATATTTTGATGTCGTATTTTTTTAATATAATTTCATGAAACCGCAAGTTATTTTCAGTGTGTTACAAAATCAGTAATAATTTCAAAATCTATATTTTCAATGTAAATGATGGTTCTAAAGAAAATTAAATTAATATAATTTATAATTTTTTTCCATTAAATTGAGTTAATATTTTAATTCTATATATCAGAAAATATATAGGATAAATTTTTTAGAATTTTTTGAGATTCTAGAATTTTTTTTGAATAATAAAATACGATAATTTCATAAAAATGATAAATACATGAATTATGTAGTCATATGTGATTTAAGGATTATATATGCCCAAAATATAGAAATAAAAATTATTATTTTTATTTATTTATTGATAATACTTAAATTATTCATATTCTTGAGACAAGATAATAAATTAATGAATATAATACTGAGAAAACCCCCCTCTCCTCCACTATATATTCCACCCCTCACCACCTCTTCTTCTCCCACATTTTAAGATTTGAGCCTTTAAAATATTATTCCCAATAATATTCTCTAGTAACTATCACATTTCCATTATCTATTGGTCCTATACAAATACCAAGACAATTCCCTAAATCGGTTCTTATGGAGGATAAATTCAATAGGAGAATCTTTTCTCTCTATCTTTTAATTTCCTTTCAATTTCGTTTATTTTTTTCCCTATTATACAGTTCTTATCTGTTAAAAATGGAATGATAAATCTAGTATGTTATATATAATGGTATAATATTATATTATTGGAATATCCATCTATATAAACCTCTATATATATCTTTTGTTCTAAAAAGAAATCACCACCCGTGATGTGTCAATTTACCGACATCATGGGAGACGCACTTTCATTTTCCTTTAATGACTTAATGAATATTAATAAAAATATTATAATGGATGAATCATATTATATTTTGTATGTTACAAATATATTTTTATTATATATGTAACTAAAACACATATTAGTAAATTATAAAACAAATTGAGTTCGTTGTGATCGAAAAATCGCAAAAATTAACATAAGATGATCATCATTAACAATTATCAAATGACTCATTCTCCTTCCAAATAAAAAAATACATTATATGATAATTAATAATTTTGGAATATCCTTACGGAAATATAAATATAATTCTTGATATTGATAATCTTTTACATGAACCTCCATTAATAAATAAAAGTTAACCATTCGTGAATCCAAAGAAAACGAATTCTCCCAAATGATGAAATTTAACTCTACAACTCATCAAAAATCCCATAAATGAAATTAATAAAATTATAATTAATTAAATAATTGTATTAAAGGTTATGGATGTATAATTATTTAATTTTATGTTATTATACATGATAATAACTTGAATAAAACTTGCAGACACAAGGTAAGGGGATTTCTCGAACCCAACTCTCTTTCTTTGGGTTTCCCTCTTTCACCCCATTTTCAGTATGGATATTCCTTAAATATCATTCCATCATCATTATATTATAGTTTTTTTGGAAAATTAATTTTTTCTACATGAGTTGATGACAAACACAATGTTTTCAAAAAGAAATCACCTTTCAAAAAACACACCTTTTACTTCTTGAGATTGTTTCTAGTTCACTCAATGATGATGTTTGAAGTATGTTATTACCTCTATCATTTTGGAACCTAAATTTTTTGAATTTATTCTAATGGAATTAAACTCATTACTTATAATGGGTTATTTTATTATTTAAATATGATATATATGGTATGCATGATAATGTAATTGTTATGATGTGACTGGTAGGCCCGTGATTATATAGCGCAACCTAAATGAATGATGTGACTGGTGAACATAGAATTTTATAACTCTCATAAGCAGTGGGTAATGTCATAAATCTCAAGAGAAAAGTGAAATATGTGTGAAAACGTTTCTCTCTTTTTTCACAATAATGTAAGGTATTTGACCATTAAGGCATGATGTTTCATTTATATGAATTGCCACATTTGATAGAATTTTCATAATACTTCCTCTCATGATTGTAATCTTATGCCTTTGTAATTAAGATAATTATTATTTTCACTCCATGTTATATTATTTCATGTTCTTATCTTTCCTTTTAGTAGTATTTTAGATCAATCCATTATTTTATGTATATCCTTAGGTGGTTACATGCACTATGGTGAATTCAATAGATAATAATAAACTTGAGAAGAAGGAATTAAATAAATGATCCTGTTTTATTTGGTAAATTTCATGTATGGCCTTAATTTTCCAAAGACACTAATTTTTTGTATCCTTGTTGTGTAATTATTTATGTTTTTTATTTAATATGATGTTATATTATTGTAAGAAAATGTGGTGTCACTATAAATTGTGTCCATTCTCTAAGGATTCTTTAATATTGGTCTTTCACTAGGAATTGAATCAATAGAGAACACATGTTCCCACAATAGAGGATGTGCATGTAAATTCTCTAGAAATACATCAATGTATTCTTCAAAAAAGTTATATAGTAAATTTTATGGTTTATTTCTTCATCCATAGCTTATATATTCTCTTATTACCCATGAATTTAATTTGGAAGAGCTACTAAAGGAGGATCTGGATAAGACCTAGAAGATGATGTTTCTTCTTTAAGGATAAGGTATTTTATATCTTCCACACTAATTGAAACTTTCTTCTTCTTTCAATTTATTTTCGTAACATATTTTGAAAGATATAAAAGAGTGTGCTCATTCAGAATAAAATAAATCATCAATTATGTTTGAGTTAATGATTAATGTACATTCTCCCACATCATTAGGGACTTCATCCTGTGCGGTTTTGATTGCATATCCTTGGCCTTTACCCCTTTGACTTTTCAATGGAAAGTTTCATTGAATCATAGGAAAATCATTTCCATAGTGTCCCATATCCCTAAAATTAAAGCATTGTGAATTGGTAAAATCATTCATTCTAATGAAATCATAATCTTGGTGGCCTTCTTCTACAAAAATTTAATAGACACCATTTATTTTTAAAAAGTCAACAAGGTGTTTCCTTCCTCAAGTATCACACATTGGAAAACTCCTTTTTTTAATTACTCCCTTTATCCGTTATTTCCTCCACCACCATATACTTTAATTCTTTAACCTAAAATTCATAATACTTAGATAATTATTTCTCTATCTTTACAGCACATGAAACTATATCTCCGTATGATGAGAACATTAAGCAGACCAGTTTACTTTAGGGGAATGGTTTTAATCCATCAAATAATCTATAAATATTTCTCCGTGAATTATGTGTGTAGTCTTTTCCATTCCATGATATATTTTTAAAGTATGATTCATACTTCTTGATGTGGTGATTTCCTTTTTGTTTCAGACTCAATAATTTCCTCTCTATATACTCTAACTGTTTGCGATGAAAATATATTTTATGAGAATTTAAACTAAATAATTCCATTACATGTTTAAAATTTCTTTCTCATCATTTCTGTTTCGAATCAACTACCACCGATGATATAGATCTCTCAAGATATAATAAACTACCATGATAACCTTCTCCCTTTCAATATTTCCCAAAGCGATAAATATATTTTCTATAGAACATATCCACTACTTCACTAAAAATGGGTGTGTAGTCCCATTGAATGAATTTTTGTGTTGTTGTATAAATAGTTCTAACATTTCTTCTCCTCGTTGTGGATCAAGATGGTCTATACAGGTAAGGTTATTATTTATAACCTGAGTCATCTGTCTGAGTATAGTAATAAGTTAATCAGTACCAGTCACTGCTCTAGTACCAACAACTTTATATTATATAGGTATGAAAAATTTACATGGGATATGTGTATTGAGTAAATTTTCCATTACTTACACTAGGTACCATTTATATATAATGACTTAATATAAATTATGTTATGAATCAAGTATCTGAATTTTCAAATTCCCAAACACAAAACATTCATTTTAATTTATTCATAGAAAATCTCATTATCATATACATGGTTTATTTGGAGAGATATTTCATTTAAAATCCATTATAATGGTTTGTAAAAAAAATGTGAATTATCCTAACAATATCCACTGGAAGTATGAAACCAAGTGTCCTTTAAGGCATGTTGTCAAGTGCTAGGTTACCTCAAGTTAGGCCCAAGAAATCATGTTGGAGAAATTACCACTTGGTATATCTATTTATGAACTATGTCCATATGTAGTTCAAGACATGAATGTTTTTCAAGGATTTCCCACATAATATATACCTTAGAAATTTTTTTGGATGTTCTTATATGGTTATCCTCAAAGTATATCATAGGTTTATGTTCTTTAATATATGTTTTATAAATATAATTTCCATAAAATATACTAATCATCCTTTGATACCAATTGTAAATACCCTGATCCCAATAGCCTGAAGCTAGTTCCATACTTTATTAAATTGGAACATATGAACAAGTGTTCCATTCCCTGAGGGATAAATATTATAGTCTCATTGGAAAACCAAATAAATACATTAGTTTTAAATTATAACATGAAATTAAAAACAACATAGAAACTCTATAAAAAACATCCATAACACCCTGATTATCACTAGAAGTCATCTATGATATAAATCATCGCATCCTGGGGAAAATAGAATATAAGATAAGGGTGATCTAAGATGCTCACTAAGGGTATGTAACAGAACATAATATAATATAAATAATAATGCATAATGAATGACTAAAAATACATGACATTAGAATGTTATAATGAGAATAATTTTGAAATAATAAAATATTAATAAATAATTTTATTTAAATAACCCCATGAAACATAGCCATGAATATTATTCCAGTGAAATAATCACATTATTTATCAATTACTAGTATCACAATGATGGAATTAATAATTCCAAACATCATAAACATACCATCAATGCCATATTAAATAAGACTACATAATGGGTAAGGCCTAAGTTAAAACTCAATCATGTTTGTCTCATGAGGCATATTGGAGCATCTTGGGTCTATAAGTGACCCCACCCATTATTTAAAATGACTAACACATTCTTTATATTTATAATATAAATATATGATTAAATTAATGTTTTTTTTACTTCTTTAAAATACTTGAATCATAATAAATGGTGAATATACCCTAAAATAAGCATTGATAAATTCTTAATAGAAATCCCCTTTTACTTTGGAATAGAGGGTAATTTTTGGAAATAATTTTATTTTTCATAAAATTAGAATTTATACATGAATATCACTTAAATTAAAATATATGGATAATGTAATTATATTTAAGGAATAAATTATTTCCATATAAAGTAAAAATATATAAAATTTGTATTTAATAAAATTATAAATGAGCCTATTTATTGTGATTTGTGGGAAAAATTTAAAGATCCTTTAAAATTGAAAATGGATGAGTTGTTGAATAAAACTAGAAATGAAATAAGTTAGTTTTTCATGATAAAAATTTTCATATTCGAAAAATATTGGTTCCTTAAAACAGATTATGGTGTGTACTCAAAAATGGGTATGAAATTGGAATGTTCCCTTAAATCAGGTTGGATTATCGAGAAGAATTAAAAATGGAACTGATTTAAAACATCTATTATTCCATCAAATAAAGATGAAATGATCTGGATATATGGATGAAAACATAAAAACATAATTAAATTTAATTATACAAAGAGAATTAGGAATAAAAGTGGAGGTAAATAGAGAGAAAGCATAACCCAAATAGAAAATGGAGGTTCATAAAGAACCCCTTACCACTTTGCAAAAAGTCAAAACATATTCCCCATAAAATTAATAATCATAAAATAAGAAATTGAATAATATTAATATAAATGTATTCATGATATCATAAACCAATATTCAGTATAAATACACCAAATACAATAAACATTAGATAATAAGGAATATCTTAGAGAAATAAAAGTGAGATGATAAAACCCTTCCCTTATGTTCCAAAGTGTTTATAACTTGACATTAATTTCCTTGAAAATAAAATAAATTCCATTAATTAATTAATTCAAAAGAATTTATAAATATATTTTATTTAATATAATTTTTCAATGTTCTTTTATATTCTATTTGATGAGTTATAAGATATAATTTTATCATTTTATGGCTTTTGTTTACTTAGATTTCATAATTAGTTTACTGGTATATGAGTATGGATGTTCATGTAAAATGGGAATAGATATCTATAATTGAATTTATATGTCATTAATGACCATATAAAATATTAAATGGTTAAAAAAATTCATTTTTATTTTAGGGGTGTGGAGGAATCATTAGATAATCCATTAGAGATAATCTGGTAGATTACCTTTTTTATTTTACGATAATCATAATCTAGTATTTTATTATTAATCATTATGTTTATATAATGGATAAAAAACATTAAATAAGAACAATTAAATATAATAAATTTTTTAACAAATTTTTTTTATGACTATATGTGAAGGCATTAATGGAAAATGAAAATGCATCTTCCAGGATGTAAGTAATTTGACTATGCAAGTGTGATGTTTTCATTTAATGAATAAAAGAGAGAGAAAAAAGAATTTGATGAAAATTTTTACATTAACATGATAGAATTATTTTATATAAATGATACATTAGTTATTAATACTCTTTCTAAAGTGGAGGTGTGGTTAGCATAAGAAAATAAAATAAAATGAAATGAAGATAGATGAAAAAAAGGGATTTTTACCTCTTGAATTCTCCAACTTGAGAACATCTTTAAAGGGATTCGTATTAGAATCTTGTTGAGACCAAAGGATCATTGATGTGGGGAGTGTATTGGGGGGTAGGATTGAGAGTAAATTTTACAATGATGAATTCTTTAAAGGTTTGAGAATAAGGGTGGTATTTATATTGGAGTAGAGGGGTGTTTTTGAATATTTTATTCATTAGTTTATTATTTTGCATCAAGACTACAAATAGATGAATAATTATCACCAAATATTTTAAAATAATGAATTATATTTGGTTATTATGGGATTAAATCGTCCATACAACACGTATGACTCAACAATTCATGTATTTAACATTTATGGTAATTTATTATATTTTACTATTCACCAAAAATTTAAGAATTTAAAAAAATCCAAATATTTAACCCATAAAAGTTTTTGACATGTTGAATTCAAAAATAAACTCCATTTTTCAGAAATAATATTCTAAATATGATAATGTTTTTTTATAATTCAAATCATCATTTTCTGAAAAATTACAGATTTAATATTTATAACTGATTTTATAACACTCTTAAAAATTAACTATGATCTCATAAAAAAATCAAAAAAAAATTAATTTATTGATACATTTTCTAAAAATAATGTATTTTTAAATAATTTTGGTCATTATGAAATAGTAATTAAATATATATGAGATAAAAAATTACCAACACAGAAGTAATAATATTTTAAATATTCATTGAATTATACTATGATTGAATTATATCCCAATTTCACTTATAAGATTTTCAAATCTTATTTATTCATTCGTGGATATGGTTAGTATTGATTTGGATATTATAATATTAATGTGGGTCATAGTACGATTTGTATGTTCGTGTTACTTTTTCATTAGTGTAGGTTCCTTAATTTCTTTAAATACCTCATATTTTATTCATTCATAATTTATAATGTTTTTATTTTATACACTAAGTGATTTTATGTGATTTAAAAAACAATGAATAATTATAAGAAGGGAAATTTCATTGATAAAATTTTGGGTTATTAAAAATGTAGATAAATAATTTTCTCCATAAGTTATCTTTGTTATGCATAAGATATTCAATCAGTGTAAGATAAATCGAAGAACTAAAATCCTATAGAATAAGAACAAATATATTACCATATGGTAAATTTTTTTAAAATTTATACATCACCCTGCTTATAAACCATAATAATGGATAGAAATAAATTTTTAAAAACATGTAAGATAAATATTTTGTAGATAAACATGGATTTTGTGAGTCATCAAAACACATATTCAATTTTTAATTTTTGGAATAACATAAGTATGTCTAGTAGGAACCATATTAGAATGAAAAATATAATATTAAATAGTTATTGGCATCCATATTTTCTTTAGTGTAGCATTATTTTATTATTTATCCTCATTTAATATTCATGTGAATTTGAATAATACGAATGTATATTGAGGTTGACTAGTGATTTAGTTTTCATACAGCTACAATGAATTGGTTGTTTAAAAAAAATCATCTCTAATAACTTAAAAACCATGAATATTTAGAATAGTTATTTTATTAGTGATATTAATCATGAGAATATGATTCATGTGATAATATTATAATGTTTTTACTAGATGGTGGATACTGATTTCTCTCATTTTTATTCAAATTGTTTGATTATATACATCAAATAAGAAA
Source organism: Viscum album (assembly GCA_963277665.1). NCBI lineage: Eukaryota > Viridiplantae > Streptophyta > Magnoliopsida > Santalales > Viscaceae > Viscum > Viscum album. The sequence continues at coordinate 322,518,490 of OY728153.1, read as the reverse complement.
AAACACATGATCTCATAAAGTAACTATTGTGTAGGATAACATGTACCATGCTACAATTTGGTCTGAGAATTCATTTTTAATTCTAGTTATATTTTGTGGCTAATTGGATATGTTATTTTAGTAGGTCAAGTGTATATAACTATGATATATTTGAATAAAAATTTGGTAGTTACTGTGATTGATGCCTTATCAATATCATACTAATCTATTGTTAAGGAACATTAAACTATATCTTATAAGAAGTTATTTAGAATCTAGAACACCATAAGACATTATAGTTTTACAATTTATTTTTCTTGGTGGTCATTTGTGAAAATGACAACATAATATTATTTACTGAATATGACATTGGATTTAATTTATATATATTTTCTGAAATTTATACAAATTTCAGGAAAATTAATTTATTTATTATTTAAAATCACATTAAATATTATTTTCATTAATTTTATTATAGATTTGAATTGTTTTTTTAATATTATTTTCTGGAAAATATGGATAAGTAAATTATGCCACAATTATTACCATATTATTTATTCTTATTTAATTTTCTATTGAATTTACATTTATATTTATTCTTCTTTATTTAATATATTAAATTTATTATTTTCCGTGTAAAAAAATTTATAATTTAATAAGACATAATTATTAAATTCCAACCACACCCCTTATTTAATAAAATTAAATATTTATCATAACTTAATATTAATGAACTAAACTTAAAATTATTTAATCATAATTAAAATTAAAGGCCTTTACAACCTCCCCATTGTAATTCATTTTATCCACAAAGAGTCATTAGGATGCATTCCAAATAATTAACCCTCAATACATTTAATTCACTACAACTCAATATATCCTATTTTCTATCATTAATTATGGGGACAATAATAATTTAACATTTTATCTTTCATTATGATTCAATATGCTATTAAAAACTATTATGAAGACACTAGACTATCACTTTTTCATAGTAATATTAAGGGAGTATTATTTTATTATGGAATCTTTTCTGAAGATACTCCCAAATAATGATTATAAATTGTATAATCACATCTCAAATCCTAGAATAATTCCATTTTATTAACCACGGGTGGATTATTTAATCATGGAATACATTCCCACTACCCAATATAGAAATACCACAAGTCAGTCATTAAGTATAGAATAATGAAATCATAAATGATAAAATAAATTAGTCCAATGAAATACATTATTATCCATGATGTTACACCCCAATGAATTATAAATAAAATGAAACATAATGTCTCCCAGGTATTGACAACCAATGTATATATAATACATGTCCACTATAAGAACCAACCAGGAAAAAAGGTTTGTGAATCAAAATAATTGTATAAAAAAGTTTTTGAACTAAACATTGTGAAATAATAAAATACACGAAAAATGGAAATTTTATCGTAAACATAACTTTCACACACTACACAATCAATATTGAACCATAGACCTTTCCCAAGGACATAAAAACTACAAACATTTAAACTATTTATACATGCACCAGGCCGATTAATCCTAATTGAAAGAAACATCCATAAATTCATATATGTCCATGGAAAATTTCATACCAATAAAATAATCTAGACCCATTCCATTTATCATGAAATTTATACGATATTTGACAATAAAATCATATTAACCCACCTTGTAATATAAATGGGTCACATATTATACATATATTATAGGAAACCATGTGAATATGCACACTGATGGTCTCATCAAAACTATCCATTGATTTATGGAATAAAATTGAAAGGTGAGGGTTCATAATGATTTTGATCCCTTTAAAAAAATTATTGAATATAATATTTGTTTTTGTAATCATAACACATCATATTTTGAGTTCAATTTTTTGGAGGGAGAAGTTTTTTTCCCTTGATTTGTAGACAATTAAAAATAGGTCATCTAAATATTTATAGATATATTTTTACAATATTGATAGTTATAATAAAATTTGAAGGTGACATAAAAAAATAATGTATTTTTTACATAGTGACAAAATTAATCAGAGGAATGGAAATAAGATAAATGAAGTAGAGGACGATGGAGCTCAAATTGTTGTCATATGAAATTTATTCTTCATTAAATTCAAATATGTTTAACCTGATATAGATATTCGATAAAATTATACTTATATCACCGTTAAAATTTTAAGTGAAAAACAAAAAAAACTTAAACATCAATAAAAATTATAAAGAGTAATTTGAAAACATATCTCAATATATACATTCAATCATGTTTGTTTTTATTTTATGACCATCATAGTATCTTATTATAGCTAAATTTCATTACTAAAAATCCCCAATTTATTTTGGATACTGTATATATCAATTATATTTTTCTTATTCTTTAAGATAATATGGCGTATCAATGTTGATCGATTATCATTCATTTTATTAAAAAAAAAATAATTACTATAATATGATTATTTATTATGCGGTTAGTTTCTCATAATATATTTTATATATTTTCAAATTATTTAAAAAAATTACATTTATTTATTTTTAATTTAAACAACACGAATAAATGAAAACATGATATATTTCAATATCATTGATATTCTATATTACCCAATAAATATTATATTTTATGGTAATCTTTTATCATCCAAAATTTTTTAACCCCTGATGATTCTATGTATAGCATAGTAATTTAATAAAAGTTATTTTTAAATTTTAGAAACAATTATTATATATTATTTTAAATATTATTTTTAAAATACTGATTATTTAAAATGGTTTTGAACTAGTATTTTGAACTTGTGACATCAAACTAAGATAGTTATTTAGGTGATTTGGAGAAATCTAGACAAACATAATTTTAATAATATTATTATTAACATATATTATAAAAAAATCTATAAAAAACCAGAATAAAATATTAAGATTTTTTACATAGAATGGGAAGTATTTTTGAAAAACTACTTTAAATATTACATTTGAGCTAAAATATTTTTCAATGTGTCTATGTGATCAGAAAATTTAGTCCAAAATAAATATTAGAGAGAATACAATCATTAATATTTAGTGTAGTCCAAATATATGCTTCAAAATGAAGACTAATAGATATCAATGTTAAAAATATAAACAAAATGTTTCAAATATTTATATTCACACCAGAAGAAAAATAGTCTACATGAGATGATGAACTCTATATTTCATTACAAAAATATTTATATATATTTGGTTTTGTATTTAATTTTTATTAATTTTATTTAGATAATTTTTATGGTAATAGACAAAAATCTAGAAAAAATGTATTATTTTGTAGTGGAATAAGTAAATTAGGATTAGGTTTGAGCTAATATAATCACCTTATAATTAATTTTTATTAATATTGTTGTTTTAGATAATAATTTAAATAGTAATTGAAAATAAAATTTTAGGTTATCATTTTTAATAAAAAAATTAATTATGGATGTCATAACATCCGATATATGCTGATTCTAAAAATCATCATTTCCTATCATCGTCTCTTTTTATCTTCTACACAGGTTGATATGGTTCAATATTTTATATTTCTAATAGATGACCAAGATTCTTCTTGACCCAATTTTTATATTACTAAATTCTATCAATATGGTATGGTTAGATAATAATTTTAGATATTTTTCCTCTATATTTTATTCATATAGTTTCTATAATTTTATTCACAGAACCATTAGGATTATTAAGTTGTAATCTTCCCCATATACTCAAATTTTTAATGAAATTATTCCATTTTTTTCACAGCCCAACCATGATATTTTATTTATATTTTTCAGTCCGTGATGTCGTATAACTTGTATGAGTTTTGGGCTGAGTTCTAGGAGATTTTTTTTTGTTTTGGAGTATTCAATTGGGATTTGGAATTATGTACAATTTGAGCACAGTTTTGCATCAAATTGTTCGATTCCTAGTAGAAGATGTGCACCCTTATTTTAGTGTATTATGACATGTTCACCATTTGGGAAACCGTATGGAAAGCTTATGGAATGGTTCAATCAAATGAAAGAGCAGTGTTGCAAGGTTGGATAAATATTTCCCAAACAGTGCAGAAAAAATGTGGAATTTTCTAGAACCTTAAAAAGATACAATTACATATTTAACCCTGCTATATTTTAGCCAATTTTTTATTTATCCACCCATTCTCAACCTAGGTGAAACAAGGGATCATGAAAACCCTTATCCACTATTCTCCTTCAACCATTGAGGCCCCTATAATGTTATTAAAGTGAGTTTCTAATTTCTCCACATTTTAGCCTATTTATATTTTTCACTGGTGGGTCATAGTTCTTTATTGGATTAGATCCCTCTTGGAAAAACCTTACAGAAAGGATTTGATAATGTGGATGTATTTATTTTAAGAAATGGTGTGCAGATCATTCACTAGGCATAGTTCCTCCATCATAGAGGGTTTCTTTGTGTGTACAGACCATTGAGGTAGTTTTTTCTATCCAACTTATTATTAAATAATTCAATGTGATGGTTGGTATTTCAAAAATTGTTTTAAAATGTATTAATCATTCTTAGGTTGTGTTTGTTTTAATTTTTATGGTGTATTCATTATGGAATTGTAGAAAAAATATTTTTTAAAATGTTTTCATTATCTATTATATATATATATACATGTGAAATGTGTTTAATAAAATTTCAATTTATTTTTTAAAATTATTTTGGTACTTTTTATTGTGTTTGTTCTTGGTTATGTTTTTGTAGCTTGGTTGGTTTAAGATTTGAACATTTCATGTGTGTTGTGGTGACATTTTTTTGGTTGGTGTAATATGTGTAATGAATGTTCTGATTCATTAAATTGGATTTTTATAATTAAATATTTTTATAAGGATATTCCATTGTTGGTGGGAATATATATAGGTTAATGGGGTGTAAATATAGATAGGATTAAAAATAGGGATGATATTTCATAAAAACATGGAATAGTAATGAAATTTTATTCATCCATTTTACCTCTTCTATTTCATTCACCTCATCTTACAAGTGGTTTTTTAAAAACATAGAATGTTTCTTAAATGTTTATTTGGAATAGAAACAGTTATGAATGTGATTACCAAATTTATTTCATAATGTTTGGCCCTTTTCAAACCTTAAGTTGTTATGTGGTAACAAAATGGTAACGAAGGCCCATTTGGAACCATTGGAGTATGCTGTATGTTTTTATCTTGGTTTTGGAAAAACTTTTTGAAATGGTTTTGGAAATATATATGTTTTTTAATTTTGGGTATTTTGTGATATTTTTTAATTTTATTTTAAAGTGAAATTTAGTGAAGGACTATATGGAACTTGTGTATGGATTGACATGTGATGAAAACATCTACGGTAGTTCCTCTAAAGAGGGGTTCATCGCTTTGTTGGTGTCGATGTTTGGGAGAGGCAAGAACTGTGGTATCTATGTGTTACTGTATTATTCCACATGTCTGAGGAACCCCACATTCATCATTTACAATTATCATGAGATTATTGGTAGTCGTCTGGAGGGTAGAGTGATGGTTTCTTGTGGAACCATATTAGACAGGGTTCAACCCCTGGATTTTTTGAGAGGCTAGGTAGGATGTGCTACCAGTGAGGCTAGTTTAGCATTTCTAGTGGGTTATTAACTATGTAGTTACACTATACACTGGTAGGTTTTTCCAATATGAGCACATTTATGGATTTACTCTAGGTATGATCAGGAAATTACCATGATTATATATATGTATGTCCAATTTGTTTATTCTATATTTTGGTTAATTTCTTAGTCTGTTCACGATTCCTCATACTATTTACATTATTTTTTATCAACGATTTTGACCACATAGTTTTCTTTCCATAATTATTTATTGTGTTTTTAAACTAGGTTATGAATGTTAAATATATTTTGGAATATGGAAAGTGGTGTGTGTTCTTCTAAAAAGGGAAAGCTATGTGTGGATATTTAAAATGAAAAAACCTATTTTCTATTTGTATTTGAAAATAGAATTTATATACTATTTAAGGAAAATAAATGTATTGAATAAGTGTTTATTATCGACTAGTCTGTATATTCTCATACCCTATATGTTCTATTTAGTTTTGATAGATCCGAGATATTTTAATAGTTCGTGATTTTGGTTCAAAATGCCTTTGGGTAAGGGTGGTGTTATGGATGGTTGTGGCACAGAGGTCACATAAAGATCTATTAGGGTAATGGTTTTGTTTTAGTATTGTTTTTTATATTATATTTTGGCCAGATAATGCGTCTAGAGATATAGTTTTTTTTAATTTTGATTTGTTATTTTTTCTACATTCTATTTTTTGTTTATTTGATTTTGATTTCTTTGTGATAAAAGTGTTCCAAATTGATAACATTGATGCCCAACACTATTATCTATCCTATTATTGTTGGTAATTACTCTTGGAGCTCGTTATGTGCCGGTCTGAGTGTTGGGTTGGATGGAATCCTGAAGTGGTTCGTGGAAAATGGTACGAGATCCAGGTTTCCATTCATTATTTGGGATTTCTTGTAGTTTAGAGATATTATTTTTGGAACTTGAGAGGTAGGTGTGAGAAGGAATTCCTGAAGACATTACCATTTTGATCCTTGAGTTTCTAGGTGTAGTTCATGATTTGAATCCGTTGTCTTGGTTTTCAAGTGAGAGCATAGGGAATGAAAGTTGAGCTAAACCGGTGGGGTGTGACGAAATTACAAGGATTAGTAAACCATGTGTATCCCTAGTGAATGACTCAAGGTCCTCCTAGTGGCTTGTACATTCCTAGGTCATGGTCCACTACACCATGTGGTAGCATGTTTCATTGCTAATTGTACCCTATTCTGGGATTTTGGTGTATGTGGTTCTTTGGATTCGTGTTAGTATATGTATATGGATATTGAAATAGAAATGTTTTTTGGGAAAATTGTTTTCTAAACGAAATTGGTTTCTTAGATTGGTTTTGTTTGAAAATAATTACATAAAGTGGGAGTTGGTTCCGAAAATTGGGATTTGGTATTCTGAGTGTGACCTTTGGGGATGGTTAGTTTTTGATGATGTTTTTTTGGTCTTATAACTTTGTGTTGTGTAGAGTATGCCACCCTAAAATGTCCGAGATTTTTAAAGTAGGTTTTATCCCATTTCCATCCCTTCCGAGATTCTAAGTGGAGTATTAGTGTTGATATATTCTCTGATGTTTCTTCTTTTTTATGGTAATCAAGGTTTGTTAAAGGCTATAAAGTGGCATTAGGATGTTGTGGATTTTATTCGATCATTGGGATCATCTGATGTTGTAAGGGGTGAAGCGATTATGGGTTTATATGAAAGTCCATTTATAGATAATAGGAAGGAGATCATCCTGAAAATTTTAAAATATGGGATGATGTAGTAAGTTTTTATGGACAATATCATCCCATAGATTACACCTGAGGAGGTGAATGAGATAAAAGTTGTAAATATTTTAAGTATCCAACAAGGTTAGTGAACATTTAAATCCTTTATTGATCATTTTTAAGAGATAGTCAATTTTTCTCCATTGATAGTTTAAGTGGGTCTTTTTAATTATCCTCTCTTTATATGTGGTCTTATTCTAGAGATAAAGATGTAATTATTCTTATCTACTAAAGGTTATATTCAAGAATTTGTTTGGAGAAGCGTTTTTAATAGTTGTGGTTCTGTGAGTGCAGTTAGTGATGGTTGGTGAACTAGTTTCCCATGGTTCTCATGATGGATCCCCATATGGAGAGAAGTGGATTATAGAGAAACATTTTTTGTGGAGTCTATTTGGTTTGATCTAGCCTCTCATTCACCAGAATATTAATTTGTGTTCTTTTAGTGTTGTTTCTTTGGGTGTTCAAATCAATCTTGTCATTCCTCCAAAAAAATGTCATCAATGTGGCCATTTGGGGAATCTAGAGAAATTCAGTAAGAAGTGTTTATATAAGAAGTATTCATGACTAGAGGTTTTCAAATCCAGACTATGGTTAATATGAGTCATCAAGGAAACATAGCTCCACCCATAGGCCTTAGAGTGAATCACTTCACGAAGTACACATTTTTTGCATGGGTGAGTTCTCGCCCCAGGTTTTCTCTTCGAAGATGAAGTGAAGATTAATGATTTTTCTCAAGTGTATTTTATTATGTAACTATGTGGTGAACCATGGTGTAATAGGTTGGTGGCAATGATATTTTTTATGTTTGTGGTTCTGATTCAATTTGAAAAATCTACACGATTAATTTTTTTTCAGAACAAATTTTGTTATTGCTTGTCCTTGTTTTGGAGATGTTTGTGTTCAAAGGAAATGGTGGAAAAAGGGTTGGATAAATGTTTAGTTTGGGTTCCATGCCTGGGTTTTCCCCTATGTTAGTGGTTTAGTTAGTTTTTGGAATTTCCATTTGGTTCTATGCTTAGGATTCCATCCCTGGTTATATGGTGTTTGTTGAGTTCTTATGGTGGGGGGACCATCCCTTATTCTTCCAATATTTTTTATAATTTTGGGATTCTATAGAACTAGTTGGGAGTAAATTTCATTGTGAAATATCACATTGAGTTCATGGTTTTTTTTTGTTCTCATTCAGTTTGAGCTCGAGTTTTTTTCCTCGTTCAGATGGGTTACATTATGGGGAACCCAATTTTTTGGGGAATAATTGTGAGCAAAAAACATAATTTTTCTATTATATTATTTAATTATTGATTTCTCTTTTTTTTTTTTGAGGTTTGGGTTGAGTTATATATGACTATTTTTTGAGTTTTGGAGTTTCAATAAGGGTTTTGGCCTTGTTCATGTTTGGAACATGGGTTGGAAAAAACTGTGCAAGTCTAACAGGATCCATGAAACATTCATTTAGTGGTCCATGACTTCCACATGGTTAGTTAATCCATGATAAAAGTGTTTTAAATGACTCTTTCAAATGATATTTTTGATTTTCGTGGTTGGTGCATGAATTTCCAAACTATGCTGCAAAACTGTGTTAGTTGTCTAGATCCTTAGAAAGTTGTAATTCCATATCCACACACTAATGTTTTAAACCCATTTCAGTATTATTATACCTTTATTGATCTATTCTCACCAGGGGTATCCTGAAAACCCTTATTCCTTTCTCTCCTTCCATCATTGAATCCCTTCTGACATCTATAAGGTGAGTATCTTTTAGTTTTTCTTAACAATTTTCTCATCTTCTTCCCATTCTCTTGTGGTTCATGGATCTCTCATGTCTGGGATCCCAATTGAATGAACCGTATGGTGAGTATTTTATAATGTTGATGGATTATTTTTACGTTTGATAAAACACTATTTTATTGAATATTTTATTGATAATAAATGATATAATTTCCTCACATTGTGTTAAATATGTTTAATTAGAAAGTATTTGGGATTAGATCATTCATTTGAATATTTGATGAAAATTCCAGTTTTACCCTTTATAGTTCACTGTAGTATTTCGAAGCTAAATATTTTTATATTTATTATTTGAATTTGAAATTTTGTAACAGTGTCCCTAGATTAATTATCTTCAACTTGTATTCAGGACACTAGAGCTACAGAGTAAATTTGGTTGTTTACAATGGGCCATGAAGTCAAAGTTGGGCTGGACTCACCAGAATGGAAAAGTTTCTGTATTTTGGCCATAACTCCTTCATCTGGGCCTGGATTGAGAACAAATTTGGATACGATATATTGGACCCATATTCGCACATTTTATCCTTCTATAATTCCGGAAAATTCATGCGTTTTGGTGGCCAAATGGGTGGTGAAAGTTGGCATAAAATATTTGGCCGAAATTCCCCATTCACACTTGAAACCACTTTGAACCTAGCCTCCCCACCACTCTATAAATTGGTGTTTTTCGCATTTGGTGGGGTTGGTGCGTGCATTGGGAAGTTGAGGGAAGAGGAGAAGTAGATCCACTCCAGTTATACAACCATTTCAATAAGGGTAGCTCTTGAAGCAAGGGTCCCTTCGACGAAGCCTTTTTCTTCTCCTTCATGTTGTAATGATTTTGTTTGTCTAATAAAATTATTTGTTCCTATTTTATTTCTTTCGTTTTATTCTGTTTTTTTTAAATTTCTTCTTCTCTTAATATTACTATTTGGGTTGGAATTATAGAGTAGAAGCGTGATTGGGTTATACCCATTCTAAACCTTTGCACATGCAAAACGCTTCTACGATGATTACGCCACCCATGGAAGAGTAGTTATTTTTAGTAATCGATCGACCTCTATCCTTATTCAATCATTTATTTTGAATAAATGAGCAACTATAATTAAAATAATATGATCCATGAATTGTGTTCTTAAATTACAAGAAACTATGCAAGCAATTGAACAATTAATACAAAACACGAGAGGTCGAGATTTTGTGTAAATTGTGAGAGCGCTATTTTAATCGGTAATACAAGACCACACAGGATAAATTTGTAGAGTTCAAATATAATCCCTAAACAAAATTCATCCTCATTTCCAGAATGGATATGTGCTCTAATTAACCACTGACCATAAGCTATCCTTAGACCAACAATCAAAGCAGGGTGTTGCGATTGCGTGTTCCGAAGCTAGCCTAGGGTTTAAGTAATTTCATATTTGTGGTTAAGTTAACTCTCGTAGGGTTTGAGGGATAACAAATTAGGGGATCATAATTAAGTGAATATTAATTTAAATTATAATGATTAATAAATGATTGAAGAGGTAGAGTAAGATCGATTATGCCTTTTAAATATTGTCTAAAAACATCTTTTTGTTGTGTCATTTTAATCGAACTTAATTTCAAAACTAAAAAAACAAAATACAATCTTATTTCAGAAAAATTCTTCTATATTAATAAACTATAACCAACCCCCATCCTTTAAAGTAGTGTTTTTATTATATTATATTTTATTTGTTTTATAATACCTTTAATAAGTTGTTAAATTCACTTCCTCCTTTGAGAGACGACCTTGGTCAGCCACTCTGCTGCACCTAAGAACCCCAAAATCACATTAATCATTTAAGGGCACCCACGACAGCACCCTATCAAATTGGAGCCGTTTCCAGGTAGGCAAGTAATTATTTCAACCAATTAGAGGTATTTATTTTATTTTACATTTTATTCTCTTCCCCACTTTTTTCTTCCTTCTTTACCCAATCTGATTTTTCTTCTTCTTCTTTTATTTTCATCTACTTCTTTTTGGACCATTAACTCATACTTCTTATCTTTATTTTACTATGGTCCCATTTCTTTATTTTTATTTTTATTTGATTTATGACACGAACTAATCTCAAAGATATCTTAGATATTGACCCTGAGATTGAACGCAACCTTAGGGCACGAATCAGACATTCTCAATCTATGGGAAGTTTCAATATTCAACCAGTTGGTGAATTCCTCTTTTCTGGAAACATTGAAATTGGAAGAAATTCTAATTCAAACATAAAAGAGGAACCAATGGATGTAAATAACAGAAATGAACTTAATAGAACCATTCGAGAATTTGTTGCACCATATATTAACTATCAACCAAATTGTATTGCATACCCAAATCTCGAATCTGACTTTGAATTAAAATCTGGATTAATTTACCTTCTTCCAAAGTATCATGGCTTATCTGGTGAGGATCCCAACAATAACCTTAAGGAATTTAATGTGGTTTTCTAAACTTTAAAACCAAGAAATGTTTCCTAAGATCAAATTAAATTAAGAGAATTCCCATTATCACTTGATGGCGCTGCAAAAGATTGGATATATTATTTGCAACCTGAAGATGTGACATGTTGGAATGATTTGAAACTTCTTTTCTTGCAAATATTTATCCAGTATCAAGGAGAACATCCATTAGAAAGGAGATATTGGGGATCAAGCAAGCCCAAGGGGAGTCAATGTATGAGTACTGGAAGCGATTCAAGAAGTTGTGTGCAAGCTGCCCACATCACCAAATCAGTGAACAATTACTCATCCAGTACTTCTATGAAGGACTCACACCTATGGAGTAAAGCATGGTAGATACTGCGGCTGGAGGAGCATTGGTGGACAAGACACCAGTAGCTGCATGTGCGTTGATCGACAAGATGTCCCAAAACACCCAACAATTTGGTGATAGAGGTACACCACATGTCAGGGGAGTACATCAGGTAAGTCCTTCCTCTCTTGAAAGTCATTTGATTGATACTAAGTTGGATGAATTGACTACTATAGTGAGGAAAATTTCTTTGGAACAAAAGACATCTCTACCCCCTCCTTCAAGGCCTTGTGGTATTTGCATAGAGACAAGCCACCCAACTGACTGTTGCCCACAACTCCAAGAAACAAAGGATTGTGCAGCAGTGTTCCCGGGGAGACCATATCAGCAGCAACAACAACAACCATATCTCCAAAAGAAGTTTGATCCAGCATACAACCAAGGGTGGAAGGATCAGTCGGACATAAGGTATGGATCTGGACAACAACAAAGGCCCCCTTTTCAACCAAACTTCCAGCAGCCTCCACCTTACCAACCGGGTTTCCCACAACCCCAAAGGAGATTCGAATCTCAAACATCAACGAGTCAGCAAAAAGGGAATCTCCAACACAAGGTAGACTCTAACACTGATGATCTTTTGAAACAAATTGTTCTTGATCAACAGAATGAGTTAAAGAGTCAAGGTTCAGAGCTAAGGGAGTTAAAGATTCAAATGAGACAGATTGCCACCACCCACCATGAACTTGTAAGAATGAATCCCGGCAATCTACCTTCCCAACCCACTCTAAATCCAAAGGGGATTGTTACTTCCATCACATTGAGAAGTGGGAAGAAAATGAACGATACATCTGTACCTACCATTCCACCGGGATTCACCTCAACTCCAGAGAGGCTGCATTCCATACCAACTGATGAGTAATCCATAGAGAAAGATAAACGTAAGAAAAATATTGATGATGTTCCTCCTAAACCCCTTCCTCTTCCAAATAGGGTTGTTCAAACCAAGAATATGGCTGAAGAAGCAATGAAAAAGGAGTTTTTTGACACATTCAAGCGTGTGGAGATCAATATTCCTCTACTTGAATCCATTAAACAAATCCCAAGGTATTCCAAATTCTTAAAAGAACTCTACACCAATCGAAGAGGGCTCAATGGAAATGAGAGGATCAACCTTGGAAGGAATGTATCGACACTCATTACACCAACTCTAGAAATGCCAACAAAGTTCAAGGATCCTGGGACATTCACCATCCCATGTACCATAGGGGAGTTGCACTTCTCTAATGTTCATTGTGATTTAAAAGCTTCAATAAATATGATGCCTCACTCTGTATTCTCTTCCTTGCAGGTTGGTGAGTTGAAGCCAACAAGAGTAGTGGTTCAATTGGCGAATAGAGCTACGGAATATCCAGTGGGAGTCCTTGATGATGTAATTTTTCGGGTAAGAGACATGATCTTTCCAGCAGACTTCTATGTGCTTAACATAGAGGATGATCAGGTAAGTTCTCATGCCCCCATTATCTTAGGTAGGCCCTTCCTCAAAACTGCAAAAACTATCATAAATGTCAATGAGGGTACACTTTCCATGGAATTTGGAGATGAAGTTGTGATATTTAATGTTATGGATTCCATGAAGTACCCCTCAGAGGACCATTCTGCTTTTGTTATCTCCCATTTTGAACCACCAGGTAAAAACACCATGGAATTGGATTGTCCTATGATTAGGGAGATTATGAGTATTGGTTATAGTTTGATGTCTAAGAGTACTTCTGCACCCATTTTTAAGGAACAAGACTCTCTGAGATTTGATTTTGAAATGGAATCATATTCTGATTTTGATCATGTGAAATCTGATTATGACATGGCTATTGAGTATGCTGATGGATTTGGTGCTTTATTCTCTGATTGTGATGATTTTTATTCTGATACTGATGTTCATTGTGCAGATATGTTTTTTTGCATCATTTTCTTCATCTATACATCACCCCCCTACATTGGAACTCATGCCATTGCCCCCAAATCTTAAATATGCATATCTTTTGAGTGGTGATAGATTACCTGTTATCATTTATAATAATCTCTCTCTTGAACATGAAGAAAAACTTTTGAATCTATTGAGTGATAACATTAGGGCAATTGGTTGGACATTGGCAGACATATCAGGTATTAGCCCCTCCATTTTCATGTATAGGATTCTCTTGGAGGATGGGGATAAACCAGTGAGGCAACCACAAAGGAGACTCAATCCAACACTTTTAGAGGTTGTTAAAAAAGAAGTTTCAAAATTGCTCAAGGAAGGTATAATCTATCCTATTTCATATTCTCAGTGGGTAAGTCCAATTCAGGTTGTGCCTAAGAAAACTAGTTTCACTATTTTAAAAAATGAAAATGATGAGTTAGTTCTTATGAGAGTTCAAAACAGTTGGCGAGTGTGTATTGATTATAGGAAACTAAATCAATGCACTCGTAAGGACCATTTCCCACTTCCATTCATTGACCATATGCTTGAGAGACTTGTAGGTAGGATGCATTATTGCTTCTTGGGTGGTTTCTCTGGATATTTTCTGTAACACGCCGAGATTTTATGAAAAATATTCTTTTAATTTAATTAATGTCTTGTGCTACACCAATATTACCTTGTTCTATACGCAACACCATATTAGCTTGCAGTATACGCAACACTATTCTTGGATCGTGTTACACACAATTTTTATAATAGTTATTCTACGCAACATTGAGTATATATATATATATATATATTCAATGTATAAATGAAATATGGTTGGATTCTGTGATATGAAACAACGAAGGATTCTTGCGCAACACGCAACCCTGACTTGGCTTGCATTACACGCAATCGCGACCTTCCTCGATAGTGTGTGTTGTACGCAATACTGGGTTTTACTAAACAACGATATATTATTATAAAATTGTTATGAACTAGCCATTATGAATAGTGTTAACTAAATTTTTAATTTTATAACATTATTATTCATCTTACACATTTCTAGAACATGGTATAAGAACAAAATAAATTTTTCGGGTAAAATAAGTATTTTTCAAAAAATGCAGTTTTGCCGCCTTTTGATGGCGTACCCACTTTAAATCTAGTTTTTGAAATTTTTATAAGTTCAATTTGAAAAAATAAAATTATTCTTCTGAATCAGGATATAAAAATTTACATTAGATAATGTTCTGATATTTTTCCGATAACTTTCATATTTTAATGAATAGTAATAACACGCTATATTTTAATTAAAAACAACTTTTTTCATCGTAATATCTTATTTGGTTAAATTATAATATTGAATGGTTTTAAAGTATAAATATAATATATTTTTACCATTTAATATAATGAATTTCATTATCATTGATTTTTCCTTTAATTTGTAGGTTAAATCAATTCAATCTTTTGCAATGTTTTAATGAAAAACCCGTTTTCTTTCGACAACGGGATTAATTTTAATTTAATTTCTGCATCTTCTGTGTATTGAATTTGGAAAAATGGATTCCATATTTGGAATCAGGGGGTCCAAATTATATTAATAAGCTACTTTTTATTTTTGGGCATTGTGAATAGTAACTACGGTAAATTTTATTTACGATAGTTAAAGGTAAATCGGGTAATTAAGGGTAAATATAAGATTATAAAATTACCCTATCACTTGTCAAAATCCTATTGGATGGCTAAAAGTAGACCCATATAACCTAAGGGTTGGATTAGATTCATTTTATGGACTTTTTTCCATGAAAATAATTTAATTATTATTAAAACTAAAGAATGTGACAACATGTCACTTTCTTAAATCTTATAAGTATAATAATTTAAATTTAGTGATACACTTAATGAAACTTCAAACATTAATAGTCTCCAGATATCTAATATAATTAGCTACATCATAGGAATTTATTTAAATTTTTTAGGAATTAAATAATTATCATTTATTATGACACAAAGATGATGCAGTAATTGTTTTATTAATGAAATATTTACATAATTGATGTTATAAATGCCCAAATAATTGTAATTTGGGACTTTTTATGAATTCCAATAATTTTCTAGGATAATATGACATGTTAGTATTGATTTTATTAGCTTCGTTCGAACTAATCATTCTGTTATGAGTTTTACAAAAACAATTACCAAATAGTGTCAAAATTGACATAAAATAGTTTTTAAAACAAATATTATATTATTAATTGATATTTTATTCCTAAAAATCTAAAGTTCGGCCAAATGACTTATATAATGTTATATATATTAATAATAAACAACTTGGGGTTCGTTTGGATTGTTATAGTAAGTTTATTAACCTTATAGTGTAATAACACAAGAAGACACGGTAAAAGTAAAATTATTTAACTTAATGTTAAATCTAAATGATAAGGTTAAAATAGGAACCTAAACTTGTCTAAATTCTATTTGATGAGAGTATTTCGAACCATCCCCACCTTATCTTATAAATAAATCAATTTGGAACTATTAAAAACCGAATTTGACTTTATAATAAAATAATTTTTTTAGTTATTCCAAAGGTGACCCTCTCCTCCCTTATAAAAGGGCGCATCCTCCCCCTCTTCCTCACACCACATTGAGCCTTCAAACTCGTCCAAACCCTGCCAATTTCTTTTCTAAACTTCCCTAGAGACATCCTAGAGGTCCTGGTTTTCTTCAAAGACCAATTCTAGTGCCCTAAAAGGAGGTCTCAAAGAAGCGCTTCAAAGAAGAGGTAATGCCCATTACCGATTCTTTCATCTTTATTTCTTCTTCCACTTATTCTTATTTAGTTGTTTCATCATGAAGTAATAACATCAGTATCACTCATATACTGATATGTTATTATAAGTATGAAACAATCCTATTTCACCATCTATCCATCCTACGGAAAATGAAATCACAGCGCGTGCGTACGTACGGAATACCGTCTCCACGGCGTGGTGAAATCTATTTTCCACCACCACCTTACTTGGAAGGGTATAATGGTGTAATTAATAACTATATATGATTATTTTAAAGTGATATTGATTCTGAAATAGTATAAATACACTCCAATACAGCCCCACGATCATGAGAACGATATCATTGCTCGTGCGTACGTACGGACTACCGTCTCCACGACGCGATGAGATTCATTTTCCACGTTAACCATTCATGAATGATTATAAAGTATATATAATAAGTAATCATGAAATATATGACATAATAATTATACTGGATTTATGTGTATATATATGTATGTCATCTACTTAATTCCATTCAACTCAATAAGGAAATGAAAACAATGTTCATGCGTACGTACGGCCTACCGTCTCCATGAACGGTGTATTTCTTTCCATTTACTGATTTATTATATATATATATGTATATTCTCAATATATATTATATATACATCATGTTTTATATTCTGGAATTAAGTAATCATGATCTAAGTAATCATATGAATAATTAAAAGTCAAAACACGGACGACAAATGAAACAATTTTACCCAAAATGCTCTTTAACATGGAATTTACAAAAGAACGGGTAATATAAAGTCATAAGTGAACCATATATGATATCATAACAATGAGTATGATTCTGGAATAGGTCAATGACATTATTTAAATCATTATACAGGAGGTTCGGACACTTACGAAGCAAATCAGACATAAGGTAAGGGAAATATCACAATCTCATTTTTATCTGAGATTGTTTATACATTGGCATTTACTGGGGTGTATTTTATCATCCACGTCCATGTTTCCTCAATATGTAATATTTATATCCTTCTACAATATTTTATATTCAATTTTACCCTTCGGTGAGTTTTTAGTAAAAGATATGAAAGAATCTTTTGTCGTTTTTCGTACGAGGTACTTTTTGACTTTTCCGACAAAAGTATAAGAAGAATGTTTTTTTATACGACATGAATGGATGTTTAAAAAATATTTCCAAGAATATTCCTTTACAAGTTTACAAGTTTATTTTTAATCAACTTCTTTTAGTTTATAATTGTACGACATGTTAAGAAAGGAAAAGTGTTTTTGAAGTAGAAAGGATATTTTCCTCAAAAATGTAGTTCAAGTGTTTTATCAAAATTATTTTTCCATATTAGATAATATAGGGTTCTGTTTCTATCCCTATTATTACATGGATTTGATTATGTTGTGATGAAAATATTTTTAGGAATTCCTTTATCTTATATGAATTGTTTTATGATGTCATGTTGTTTAAGAATCCCATTTTTACTACATGGGTTATGCAATGATGTATGATTTATGATTTTGTGGCACACATAAGAATGGTATCATTATGAGATGGGTGGGACCTATATCTCCCTCCAATGCATAGGGTAAAGATTTTATATCTCATGAGATATACATGGCTGGAATGGTAGGTTATACCGGTTCAGTGAAACAGGACTGAAACGAGGGTGACTTGGTTCAGAAATGGACATTGTCCACTAAGATAGTCTTGGCAATGAGTCTTGAATAATAAGATATGATTATCTATGATTATGTGTGTATGCCACTATGTTTCATGTTTTAATTTATGATTATTGGTATTTCATTTCACTACTATGATTTATCCCATGTTATGAAATTATGCTCTCTTTTGCAGGTTAAGATTTCCAAAATGTTATGTTCTTATGAATATGATGTGATTGATATTTCTTGTGTTTACCCTTAGTGAGCATTTGAGCTCACCTTTTTATGTTTTCTTTTCCCCAGGATATAATGAAATGTTTTAGGTAAAAAAAGGGAAGATCTTTATGGGATATGTTGAAGATCTTTCACCACTATAAGAAGATTATATTCCGAGTTTCCAAAGACACTAAACTATTATGATCCTTGTGTGTGTGTGTGTTTATGTACTAAGTATTCTGTAAAAGTAATGTAATGTCCATGTACGTCAGGCTTCGGGTCTCTACAATTGGTATCAGAGGAACGTTTTAGTCAACCATTGGAAACTAGGATGCGAAAACGTTAATGAGATCCCAATAGATATTTCTAAGGTATGTCTAGGGATGTCCCTAAGGATAAGTATACGTATAGGATACAGTCCTAGAACTACTGTAACGATCATATAATTTAACCTAAGATGTTAGATATTGAGGATACTCCCCCTTTATTATGTTGTTTTCCCTAGCATGATTTTTTCCTCTCACACTATTCTTTTTGGATTTTAGACGATGGCTGGAACCTGAAGGAACCGTGTTGATCAATGAAATGGACAATGCAATAATTGTCCTCCTGAACAAACAAATGTTATGGGAGATGGAGTGAAAAATCTTATTTCTATACTTACACAAGCTATGAATAATTCTTGGACTTCCAAATGAGCAGAGAAGGGAACAATATTCTATTGAGTCCTTCATGAGGCAACGTCCACCTTCTTTCAGTGGGACTTCTGATCCACTTGTTGCTAAACAATGGATCAGTACCACTGAAAAGATATTTTCAGTTCTTCAATGTTATGAACATGATAAAGTCATCTTAGCAGTATATCGTTTGGAAGGTGAAGCTGATCAATGGTGGAATCTTATCAAGAATACAAGGCAAAGAGATGAAATTGAGTCCATGGAATGGGACGAGTTCAAGAACTTATTTTTCAATAAGTACTTCCCTTGTATTATTCGAAAAAAGATGGAGAAGGAGTTTCTTGAACTAAAGCAAAAGGATGACGAATCTGTTGGTATATACGAAGCAAATTTTATAAGTCTTGCAAGGTATGCATCTAGATTTATCATCCAACCTGAAATTAAAGTTGATCGATTCTTCAGTGGCTTAAAACCAAATCTTCGAAGGGATTAGCTATAAAATATTTCAGTAGCTATGAAGAAATTGTACGTTGTGCTATCAAGGTAGAAATGGAAGTTGGTGTTACTTATCCTTCTCATAGTTTTGACAAGAAATGAAAGATGGAGTTCAAGGAGAAATCTCAGAATAATGGTGAAAAGAAGATGAATGTTTCCTTATGCTCAAAGTGTGGAAAGAAGCATGGCGGAGATTGTCTTAAAGGGACAAGTAAATGTTTCAAATGTGGAAAGGAAGGTCATCGGGCATTTGAATGCCTCAATGATGGGAAGAAGATTCCTAATGATGCAAACAAAGGAAGGGATACACAGAATGAACCTACTACACTTCAATGCTTCAAGTGCAAGGAAATGGGGCATTTTGCTAATAAATGCCCTAATCCAACGGTTAGTGATGATCGACATGAGCAACCACATAAGGCAAAGGACAAAGGGAAGTCACATGCGATCACTATTGGCGATGTTGAATATGACAACGATGTGGTGGAATGATTAAGTGTTCATGTAATGGGATTACAAAATAATGTTGTATCATGGAGTATTGGAATATTTATGTATTGGACTAATGTTGTATTCAAAGTGATTGATATATTTTTGGAAATAAGATGATATGCGCATAATGAAGGGAAAACGAGAAAATGAAATGTTTAACAGTATTCATGAGCTCATGATTGATATAAGGACTAAGTGATATCATGGTTTGAGTATATAGAATTTTGAGGATTTTGGCATGTGGAAAGTGTTAACTTTTAACTGCATTCATGTTTTCACTATGGTTCAATGGGTATTCATTTTTTCAAGAGAATACATGATTAAGGTATTCACATGATTGGAATGTGACCAACAATATATTTATATGGGGGATAAATGATGGTATTCACATGCTTGGTTGATGACATTTCAAGTAATCGTTTTCTTTATACTATGAGCTTGGACCGAAGTATTTTAGATAATCCTAAATATTGGAATGGATTATGTTGGACATATGCTAAGTGTTGTTTAAGGATAGAACTTTTTTTGATATTACTGATGGGATTTTATAGTAATGTAGTTTTAGAAAAAGGAAAACCTGCAGGACAGGCGACAGCCCATCGCGTCGGACAAGGTCGTGGGTATCGAACCCACAACCAAAGTGCGACTGGCCTTTATCGCCTACCACTGGCCTACAGGAAGTCCCTGGTTAGTATAAACTAGTTTTATTTTATTAAGCGGTATGATATATGAAGTATAAGTTCATTTTTGGAACCATATACGATTAATCTAACCATAAGATGGACTTATAACTTTTTCTAACCTTTTGTTTGAATGAGAAGGAATGACCCATAATTCTATCACATGATCTGCTAACACATCACGAATAACAAATTCAACTTCATTTCATTAAGGGATGAAGTATAAATTGTTCAATTCACGAACAACAGTGAGATTGTACCAAAATCATGCAAGTATTTCTTTTAATTCATCAACTTTAGGGAAATGATCTTGAAAACCAAAAATGTTGTCCTAGTTCCCTTATATCCGATTAATCAGATGGTACCTTAGATCATCACAAATCAATAGCTTTGTGATTGTTGGCTTTTTCATAGCCATGTTCTCTACCACTCTCCATGAGAACTTGATGGTTAGATTTTTCTTCCATATCCATATTTTCACCTATGTTCTCCTACCCCGTGATGAGTTAATTTGGGTAACCGTTACATTTCATACTTTAGTTTTTAAAAGCCATGTTTCGGTATTACTTTTTATGATGTGGGTTTCTATTAAACAAACTTTCGAGTAGTAAACCATTTAAAACCCCGACGAATTTCGAGGGAAAAATTAATTTTAAGGGGAGTAGAATGTAACACCCCGAGATTTTATGAAAAATATTCTTTTAATTTAATTAATGTCTTGTGCTACACCAAGATTACCTTGTGCTATATGCAACACCGTATTAGCTTGCAGTATACGCAACACTATTCTTGGATCGTGTTACACGCAATTTTGATAATAGTTATTCTACACAACATGGAGTATATATATATATATATTCAATGTATAAATGAAATATGGTAGGATTCTATTATACGAAACAACTAAGGATTCTTGCGCAACACGCAACCCTGACTTGGCTTGCATTACACGCAATCGCGACCTTCCTCGATAGTGTGTGTTGTACGCAATACTGGGTTTTACTAAACAAAGATATATTATTATAATATTGTTATGAACTAGCCGTTATGAATAGTGTTAACTAAATTTTGAATTTTATAACATTATTATTCATCTTACACATTTCGAGAACATGGTATGAGAACAAAATAAATTTTTCGGGTAAAATAAGTATTTTTCAAAAAATGTAGTTTTGCCGCCTTTTGATGACACACCAACCTTAAATATATTTTTTGACATGTTTATAAGTTCAATTTGAAAAAATAAAATTCTTCTTTTTAATCAGGGTATAAAAATTTACATTAGATAAAGTTTTGATATTTTTCCGATAACTTTCATATTTTAATGAATAGTAAAAACACGCTATATTTTAATTAAAACAACTTTTTTCATCATAATATCTTATGTGGTTAAATTATAATATTTAATGGGTTTAAAGTATAAATAGAATAGAATTTTACCATTTAATATAATTTATTTCATTAGCATTGATTTTTTCCTTTAATTTGTAGGTTAAATCAATTCAATCTTTTGCAATGTTTTAAAGAAAAACCCGTTTTCTTTTGACAACGAGATTAATTTTAATTTAATTTCTGCATCTTTTGTGTATTGAATTTGGAAAAATTTATTCCATAATTGGAATCATTGGGTCCAAATTATGTTAATAAGCTACTTTTTATTTTTGGACATTGTGAATAGTAACTACGTTAAATTTTATTTACTATAGTTAAAGGTAAATCGGGTAATTAAGGGTAAATATAAGATTATAAAATTACCCTAAAACTTGGAAAAATACTATTGGATGGCTAAAAGTAGATACATATAACCTAAGGGTCCGATTAGATTCATCTTATGGACTTTTGTACATGAAAATAATTTAATTATTATTAAAACCAAAGAATGTGACAACATGTCATTTTCTTAAATCTTATAAGTATAATAATTTTAATTTAGTGATAAACTTCATGAAACTTAGAAAATGAATAGTCTCCAAAAATATAATACAATTATATACATCATAGGAATTTATTTTAAATTTTTAGGGATTAAATAATTATAATTTATTATGACACAATGATGATGCAGTAATTGTCTTATTAATGAAATATTGACATAATTGATGTTATAAATGCCCAAATAAATGTAATTTGAGACTTTTTATGAATTACAATAATTTTATAGGTTAATATGACATGTTAGTATTGATGTTAGTAACTTTTTTCGAACTAATCATTCTGTTATGATTTTTACAAAAAACAATTACCAAATAGTGTCAAAATTGACATAAAATAGTTTTTAAAACAAATATTATATTATTAATTGTTATTTTATTCCTAAAAATCTAAGGTTAGGCCAAATAACTTAGATAAGGTTATATATATTAATAATAAACAACTTGGGGTTCGTTTGGCTTGTTATAGTATGTTTATTAACCTTATAGTGTAATAACACAAGAAGACGCGGTAAAAGTAAAATTATTTAACTTAATGTTAAATCTAAATGATAAGGTTACAATAGGAACCTAAACTTGTCTAAATTCTATTGTATGAGAGGATTTATAACCATACCCACCTTAGCTTCTAAATAAATCAATTTGGAGCTATTAAAAACCGAATTTGACTTTATAATAAAATAATATTTTTAGTTTTTCCAAAGGTGCCCCTCTCCTCCCTTATAAAAGGGAACATCCTCCCCCTCTTACTCACACCACATTGAGCCTTAAATCTCGGCCAAATCCTGCCAATTTCTTATCTAAACTTCCCTAGAGACATCCTAGAGGTCCTGGTCTTCTTCAAAGACCAATTGTAGTGCCCTAAAAGGAGGTCTCAAAGAAGCGCTTCAAAGAAGAGGTAATGCCCGTTACCGATTCTTTCATCTTTATTTCTTCTTCCACTTCTTCTTCTTTAGTTGTTTCACCATGAAGTAATAAAATAAGTATCACTCATATACTGATATGTTATTATAAGTTTTAAACAACCCTATTTCACCATCTATCCATCCTACGGAAAATGAAATCACCGCGTGTGCGTACGTACGAAATACCGTCTCCACGCCGTGGTGAAATCTATTTTCCACCACCACCTTACTTGGGTGGGTATAATGGTGTAAATAATAACTATATATGATTATTTTAAAGTTATATTTATTCTGAAATAGTATACATACACTCCAATACAGCCCCACGATCATGAGAACGGTATCATCGCTCGTGCGTACGTACGAACTACCTTCTCCACGACGCGATGAGATTCATTCTCCGCGTTAACCATTCATGAATGATTATAAAGTATATATAATAAGTAATCATGAAATATATGACATAATAATCATACTGGATTTATGTGTATATATATGTATGTCATCTACTTAATTCCATTCAACTCAATAAGGAAACAAAAACAGCGTTCATGTGTACGTACGGCCTACCGTCTCCATGAACGGTGTATTTTTTCCATTTACTGAATTATTATATATATATATATATATATTCTGAATATATATTATATATACATAATTTTTTATATTTTGGAATTAATTAATCATGATCTAAGTAATCATATGAATAATTACAAGTCAAAACACGGATGACAAATGAAACAATTTTACCCAAAACGCTCTTTAACATGGAATTTACAAAAGAACGGGTAATATAAAGTCATAATTGAACCATATATGATATCATAACAATTAGTATGATTCTATAATAAGTCAATGACATTATTTAAATCATTATACATGAGTTTCGGACACTTACGAAGCAAATTGGACCTAAGGTAAGGGAAATATCACAATCTCATTTTTATCCGAGATTGTTTATACATTGGGATTTACTGGGGTGTATTTTATCATCCACATACAAGTTTCCTCAATATGTAATATTTAGATCCTTATACAATAGTTTATGTCCAATTTTACCCTTCGGTGAGTTTTTCGTAAAAGATATGAAAGGAATCTTTTGTCGTTTTTCGTACGAGGTACTTTTTGACTTTTCCGACAAAAGTATGAGAAGAATGTTTTTTTTATACGACATGAATGGATTGTTAAAAAAATATTTCCAAGAATCTTCCTTTACAAGTTTACAAGTTTATTTATAATCAAATTCTTTTAGTTTAGAATTGTACGACATGTTAAGAAAGGAAAAGTGTTTTTGAAGTAGAAAGGATATTTTCCTCAAGAATGTAGTTCAAGTGTTTTATCAAAATTATTTTTCCATTTTAGATAATATAGGGTTAGGTTTCTATACCTATTATTAGATGGATTTTATTATGTTGTGATGGAAATATTTTTAGGAATTCTTTTATCTTATATGAATTGTTTTATGATGTCATGTTGTTTAAGAATCCCATTTTTACTACACGGGTTATGCAATGATGTATGATTTATGATTTTGTGGGACACATAAGAATGGTATCATTATGAGATGGGTGGGATGTATATCTCCCTCCAATGCATTGGGTAATGATTTTATATATCATGAGATAGACATGGCTTGAATGGTAGGTTATACCGGTTCAGTGAAACAGGACTGAAACGAGGGTGACTCGGTTCAAAAATGGACTTTGCCCACTAAGATAGTCTGGGCAATGAATCTTGACTAATAAGATATGATTATCTATGATTATGTGTGTATGCCACTAAGTTTCATGTTTTAAGTTATGATTATTGGGATTTCATTTCACTACTATGATTTATCCCATGTTATTAAATTATGCTCTCTTTTGCAGGTTAAGATTTCCAAAATGTTATGTTCTTATGAATATGATGTGATTGATATTTATTTTTCTTACCCTTACTGAGCATTTGAGCTCACCCTTTTATGTTTTCTTTTCCCCAGGATATAAATAAAGGTTTTAGGTAAAAAAAGGGAAGATATTTATGGGATATGTTGAAGATCTTTCACCATTATTAGAAGATTATATTCCGAGTTTCCAAAGACACTAAACTATTACGATCCTTGTGTGTGTGTTTTTGTTATGTAATAAGTATTCCGAAAAAGTAATGTAATGTCCATGTATGTCAGGCTTCGGGTCTCTACATTTTCAGGTTCCCATTGCAGCAGAGGACCAGGAGAAGACGACATTCACCTGCCCATTCGGTACCTTTTCTTATAGAAGGATGCCATTTGGACTTTCTAATGCCCCAGGTACCTTCCAGAGATGCATGGTGAGAATTTTCTCAGATTTCATTGAGACCTGCATGGAGGTATTTATGGATGATTTTACAGTTTATGGATCCTCATTTGATGAATGTCTCTCTAGTTTGGGTGATGTGTTGCATCGTTGTATTGAGAAGAATTTGGTCATAAATTTTGAAATATGTCATTTCATGGTCGAAAAGGGAATTGTCTTAGGTCATATAGTCTCACAACGTGGCATTGAAGTTGATAAATCTAAGGTAGACATTATTTCATCCCTCCCATATCTTACATGTGTGCGTGATGTTCGATCATTCCTTGGACATGCTGGATTTTATCAACGCTTCATCAGAGATTTTAGTAACATCGCTCTACCCTTATCTCGATTGCTTCAAAAGGATATTGACTTCAATTTTGATGATTCATACAGGGTATCATTTGATGAGCTGATGAAGTTTCTGACCACTCCACCAATCATACAGCCCCCGCGGTGGGACCTTCCTTTTGAGCATATGTGTGATGCCTCCAACTTCGCGGTTGGAGCTGTCTTATCTCAGAGGGTGGAGGGACGTTCACATGGGATTGCCTACGCATCGAGGACACTGGATTCCGCCCAATCAAACTACACTACCACAGAAAAGGAGTTTTCTGTAGTCATATTTTCTTTAGATAAATTCTATTCATATTTATTGGGCTCTAAAGTAGATGTTTTTTTCTGACCATGCAGCTCTGAGGTACCTCTTAAAGAAGCCAGATTCAAAGCCACGACTTATCTATTGGATGCTCCTTCTTCAAGAGTTTGACCTTGAGATAAAGGAAAATAAGGGGTTAGAGAATTTGGTGGCAGACCACGTGAGTAGGCTTACTCAAACACTAGAGGATTACACCCTGGACCAGGTACCACTTTGGGAAACTTTTCCCAATGAGCATATTTATTCCATCTCAGGTATGCATCCTTGGTATGTTGATTTAGTGAACTACATTGTTACCTCTGAAATCCCTGCAAATTTAAAGAAACATCAAGTCCAAAAAATAAAAAGTGAGTCTAGGTTTTATGTGTGGGATGATCCTTACCTCTGGCGCATGTGTAGTGACCAAGTCATTAGGAGGTGTGTTCCAGATCATGAGTTTGAGTCTGTTTTGCATTTCTGTCATAAACATGCTTGTGGTGGACACTTTGGACCCCAACGGACAACTATGAAAGTTTTGGACTCTGGATTATATTGGCCTAGTTTATTCCATGATTCCCATGTGTTTTGCAAGTCATTCTCTCGTTGCCAACACACTGGGAATATTTCTAGGAGACATGAGATGCCCTAACAACCCATACTATTCTGTGAGATTTTTGATGTATGGGGAATTTATTTTATGGGTCCTTTTCATAATTCATTTGTATTTTTGTATATTTTGGTTGCTATTGATTATGTGAGTAAATGGGTGGAGGCCAAGGCCACCAGGACTGACGATTCTCATGTTGTAGTGGATTTTGTCAAGGCTCAAATTTTTTATAGGTTTGGAGCACCAAAGGCTATCATCAGTGACCAAGGGACAAACTTTTGAAATAGGAATTTTTCTTCCCTCCTTCGAAAGTATGGGGTGACAAACAAAACATCAACACCATACCACCCCCAAACAAATGGCCAGGCTGAGGTTTCAAATCGCGAGTTGAAACAAATCTTGGAGAAAACCGTGCAGCCAAATAGGAAAGATTGGAGCAAGCCCTTGGAATATGCATTGTGGGCTTATAGGACAACATACAATACCCCCCATTGGTTTGTCCCCATTTCGGATTGTTTTTGGGAAAGCATGTAATCTCCCAGTGGAAGTTGAGCATCAGGCATATTGGGCTTTAAAAAATGTAACATGGAATTGGCCCAAGCTGGAATTCAAAGGATGTTGCAAATTCAAGAGTTTGAGGAGATTCGACTATCATCATATGAGAACTCAAGGTTCTACAAGGAAAGATCAAATGCAACTCATGACAAAATGATCCAACAAAGGGATTTTCATGTTGGAGAGAAAGTCCTTCTCTACAGTTCACGACTGAAGCTAATGCCTGGTAAGTTGCATTCCAGATGGTTAGGTCCTTATATTGTATCTAATGTTTTTCCTTATGGTACAGTGGAGATCACACAAGACGACACTAGAAGGAGCTTTACAGTCAATGGGCAACGTTTGAAGAGATACATTAAGGGACTTCCTACTAATGCAGTGGATTTTATCACACTGCATGACCCCATCATCACTTGAGCACATCAGGCTGTTCCTAACCCTTTCACTTTTATATATTTTGTCCTATATAAAAATTATTCATTTCATGTGCACATATCATCTCATGGGTCCACATTGGGGACAATTCAATATTTTAAATGTGGGGGAGGGGACCTTTCAGTTTAGTAATTTAAATTATTTCCCTATTTAAAAAAAACCAAATTTTTTTTTTGTGTTTTTCAAATTTTGTGTGTTTATTTTTCAAATTTCTTTGTGTTTTTGAAATTTTTGAGCTGAAAAGATTCTCATCACAATTTTTAAATGCATATCAATGAGTGAAGAGATTTATCCCTTGAAACTAAGCTTAAATGAATGCTGAAATGACTTTATTTCAAGTTCAAATATTTAGTAATTTCATGAAAAGTACACTGAATTTTGAATCCCATGCCACATCTCACTGTCTTTATATTTGAAATCACATTCCTGTGAGGCTTCTAAACCATTATTTTCATATTATTTACATTCACCTCAATTCTTGAGAGAACCATACCATGCTTGATTTAACCAAAATTTGATCTATTCCTGTCAAAACATGATGGTTTGAGGTATTTATGTTTAAATTATTGAGGCATTTGTTTGGTATTAAAGCCCATATTTCAAAGAATACTTTTTTATAATGGCCTACCGTGAATATTAAATCCTTTTATCCCTTAGAATCCATGCATATCCTGTTAGTTTAGCCACATTACATGCCAATTTTCCCTATCCAACCAACTCTTGAAGTTAAATTTCATAATCTAGTTGAGCTTAAGTGTGGGGGGAGTTGTCTTGTGTTGTGCTACCACATTTTGTGATACTTTGGGTGGAAAATTAAATTCTGAAGAGATGTTTTTACTACTGAAGAAAGTCATTATATTGAAAGATGTGCCTTTTCTAGAGCTTTCATGACAAGTGAAGCTGTGCCTTTTTTGGAGCTTCTAATTGAGGTGGAAAGTTGTGCCTATCTAGAGCATTCAATAAAATTATGTTTGAGAAGATTGACAATTTTCGATGATGAAATGAACAGTGGTGTAAACATTTCATGACTTTTCTTGATGATGGAGCTGAATTGATACTATGGGGATTAATGAGGAGACTATATTAAAGTGAAAATTAGATTAATGCAATTTTGCTTCAAAAAGAGTCAAGCCCTCCTTTTTCAGCTTCAGAATTTTTCACAACTAAATCCTACCAACCGAATTCCACAGAACAACCCTAAAAAGTACTCATGGTAAACATATGTCCTTGACTCACATCAGGTAGCGATTTAGGAATCTATCAAGCCTATGGTGACCCTTGTATGAGTTTGGATGAGAAAGACATTGCAAAAAATTGATATTTGAGTGATGAGAGAAAATTCAAGCGAGGTAAGTGTTTTGTGCATGGGAGGATAAATGAAGTGGAAATATATTGAATGATATAAATGGAGAACTTTAAATAAGGTTTTTTTATGAGGTGTGATATCTTTTTATTCTTGGTGTGAAATTTATTGAGCTCAAGGATATGTGTTTTAAAATTGGTTTTGATTTGATATTGATGTTTACTTGATATGAGGTTTTTCCCAGGAGTGCAAAAGGGTAAGTGTGGGGAAGTTGACAAAACCCTATTTTATTAAATATTTTATGGATAATAAATGATATAATTACCTCACATTGTATTAAATATGTTTAATTAGAATGTATTTGGGATTAGATCATTCATTTGAATATTTGATGAAAATTACAGTTTTAACTATTATAGTTCACTGTAGTATTTCGAAACTAAATATTTTTCTGTTTATTATTTTAATTTTATATTTTGTCACAGTGTTCCTAACTTAATTATCTACAACTTTTATTCAAAACACTAGAGCTACAGAGTGCATTTGGTGGTTAAAAATGTGCCATGAAGTTAATGTTGGGTTGGAATCACCAGAATGGGGAAGCTTATGTATTTCGGCCTTAATACCTTCATCTGGGTCTTGATTGAGCCCATATTTGGATAGAAGATAGAAGACCCATATCCGCACATTTGATCCTGCTGAATGTGCGGCCAATTCACGCGTTTTGGGGGTCAAATGGGCGGTCCAAGTTGGAATAAAATATTTGGCCGAGATTCCACATTCACACTTGAATCCACTTTGAACCTAGACTCCCCACCCCTCTATAAATTGGTGTTTTTCTCATTTGGTGGGGTTGGGACGTGCATTGGGAAGTTTAGGGAAGAGGATATGTGGATACAATCCAATTATCCAACCATTTCAATAATGGTATCTCTTGAAGAAAGGATCCCTTCAACGAAGCCTTTTTTTTCTCCTTCATGTTGTAATGATTTTGTTTGTGTAATAAAATTCTTTGTTCTTCTTTTATTTATTCTCTTTTGTTCTGTTTTGTTTAAATTTATTATTCCCTTAATATTCCTATTTGGGTTGGAATTCTTGAGTATAAGCGTGATTGGGTTATACCCATTCTAAACCTTTGCAATGCAAAACGCTTCTACGATGATTACGCCACCCATGGAAGAGTAGTTCTTTTTAGTAATAGATCGACCTCTATCCTTCTTCATTAATTTATTTTGAATCAATGATCCACTGTAATTCACATAATATGATCCATGAATTGTGTTTTTAAATTACAAGAAACTAAGAAAGAAATTGAACAATTAATACAAAACACGCGATGTCGAGATTTTGTGTAAATTGTGAGAGCGAGATATTAATCGGTAATACAAGACCACACGGGATAAATTTGTAGAGTTCAAATATAATCCCTAAATACAATTAATCCTAATTTACATAATGGAAATGTTCTCTAATTAACCACTGACCATAATCTATCCTCTGACCAACAATCAAAGTAGGGTTCTGTGATTGCGTGTTCCAAAGCTAGCCTAGGGTTTAAGT
Source organism: Viscum album (assembly GCA_963277665.1). NCBI lineage: Eukaryota > Viridiplantae > Streptophyta > Magnoliopsida > Santalales > Viscaceae > Viscum > Viscum album. The sequence goes on along the minus strand of OY728153.1, from coordinate 322,487,384 downwards.
AATTTCATCTTTGTGGATAAGTTAACTCTCGTAGGGTTCGAGGGATAACAAATTAGGGGATCATAATTAAGTTAATATTAATTTAAATGATAATTATTAATAAATTATTTAAGAGTTTGATTTAGATTGATTACACCTTTTAAATATTTTCAAAAAAACATCTTTTTGTTGTGTCATTTTAATCAAACTTCATTTCAAAACTAAAAACAAAACAAAATAAAATCTTCTTTCAAAAAACTTCTTATAGATTCATAAACTATAACCAACCCCCATTCTTTCATGTCATGTTTTTATTATATTATATTTTATTTGTTTTATAATACCTTTAATAAGTTGTTAAATTCACTTCCTCCTTTGAGAGACGACCTTGGTCAGCCACTCTGCTACACCTAAGAACCCCAAAATCACATTAATCATTTGAGGGCACCCACCAAAGCGCCCTATACATGTTAGAATGTTTATATCATTTGTTGGGATTAGTTATTCCTTCTTCATTTGTTTCATTTCATGCGTAGATTAGTGAGGTTGGTTATTCAATTCATTTTCTTTCAGAACCATTTCATTTGATATATAAACATTCATGATTATATTTTTTAATGTGATTATCTAGATTATGGCGTGTTATTTTTAATTGTTATGGTGTTTTACTGGTATCATTGTAATGAAAATTTTTCAAGTGTTTCTTTCACACACAAATATATATATTTATTTATATATATATGCCCGATTTTTTGATTAAATGGATTTTTTTTAAAATGATATTGGGAACTTTAGATTCTGTCAGTTCTTGGTTATGTTTTGGTGTCATGGAAGGATTGTGATTTGAGCCTTGAGTGTGTTTTTGGGTGAGTTTTGTTGGATGGTGTTATATGAGTGATGAATGTAGTGATTATTTAAATTTTTTTGGTTACATTAATTGTTTTATAAAGATATTCCATTAGGCATGGGAATATCTAAAGGTTTACGGGTGCACCTATGGATACGATAAAAAATGAAGATGGACATTCATAAAAACCAATAATTAAAAATAAATATTCTTATTCTATCTTTCCTCTTATCATTCATTCAACTAATATTCCAAGTGGTTCATTGAAAAATTTATCATGTTTACTAAATGTTTATTTTTCTAAATGGTATCTCATGTCATTACCAATTGTAATTATCAATGTTCAGCATGTTTATCACATTAATATGTAATGAGTTAACTAAATAGTATTTACGGTACGTATGGAACCTTTGGGACATGTCAAATGTTTTTATATTGGTTTTTTGAAAATGGTTTGGAAATCGTTTAGGTTATGTATATGTTAAGTCCCATTTGGTATTTTGTGATGTTCTTAAATTTGGTTTTAAATTAATATGTTGTGAGGACAAGTTGTCACTTGTTAATGACTTAACGTGTGATGGCCATCTCTCTAGAAGTCCATATGATGAGAGGGTCATTATATAGGCAGTGATGATGTTTTGAGATAGGAAATCCTGGTGGCATCTATGTGTTATTGGCTTATTCCATGAATATGAATACCTTTTTATTCACTATGTGATACTATGATTCAATTATTGGATGTCATCTAGTGGGTTTAGTGACATGTTTTTCATCGACCCCAATTATCTGATTTGGTAAAACCATGGTTTACTGAGAGGCCATGTGGGATGTGCCACGTGTGAGGCTAATTTATAGCATGAAAATGATTATTGGATATGAAGATACACCGTAAACTAGAAGGTGATCCTAATATGTGTATGTCTAGGGATTTATTTTAGAGATGTTTTGGAAACAACTATGATTATCTATATTTATCTACTTTTTATTTTATTATATTTTGGATAACTGATATGTCAGGTCTTTCTTTCTTATAATATTTCTATTATTTCTTGGTATAGATTTTAATTCACTAGTTTTACTTCCATAATTTAGTAGTGGGTTACAAAACAGGATTTCAAAATGTAAAACTATTTTGAATAGTGTAAAGTGGTGTGCGTTTTTTCAAAAAAGGAAAAGATATGATTGTATTTTTAAAATAATTAAACCATATTTTCTATTTGTATTTCAAAATAGAGTCTCTCGATGATTCAATAATGGAAATGTATAGACTCTCTGGTTCTTAGTTACTAGGTTATTTATGCTCAAACCCTACTTTTTCCACTCTATATCCGTGGAATCGAGATGTTCTGTAGGTTTAAGTTTTTTGGTTCAGTTTACCATTGAAGCACATTTTTCTTATGGTCGGCGGTGACCCAATGGTCAAATGGAGATCTTTTTGGCTTCATATTTTGTTTATTATTATTTTTTAGTTTCTGTTTTGTTCATCAGTGTTTTATCAAGATCTTTTTTTATTTATTTTTATTAGATGGTTTTGTTCCATACTACAATTTTGTTAATTAATTCCGGTTGTTTTGGAGTAAAATATTCCCACTATGATAAAATTGGTTCAAGATTCTAGATGCCTTCTTAGGAGGATCAATAATGCCTCGTGACACTTATTGCAGGTTGGGTTTGGTGTCATGTCATATGGAAACCCAGCATGGTTTGTGACAAGGTTTATGCGACAAGAATTTTCAATCCACGTTACACTAAAAATTTGGAATCATGATATATCCACTAAATCAACTTGGCTATGTTGTTTTTAATGCTTAAATTTTATTTTTCAAATAGAACATTTCTATTAAGTCCCTTAGGGGTTGAAAATAATGATTGGGGTGAATTTTTAACCTTAGGTAATTAAAAATCAAATTATAAATGTAAATTTAATATAATAATTATATGGATATAAATATATAAAAATATTGTATAATGAATAAATTAGTTGTTATAAAGTAGTAAATATTACCATGGAAGCATAAATGAGAAAATAAATAAGTAGACTTAAGAATTTTCAAGTGGTTTGGAATTTGAAATCCAAATCCATTCTTCACACTCACAAACACAAAGAAATACTAATATACATTAATGTCATAACTTTTAAAGTTATTGAAAACCATTATAAAATGTTCCCTTTCACAATCGATAAAAAACACTTCCTTTAAATGGAAATCTGAAATACCGTACCTTTTGTTTGGTTTGTTTAACCAACATTGTAATTTAAAGAAGATATTAAACTCTTTACAATTGATTAGTGTAATGATAACTATCTGTGATAATTCATGTTAACGAAGTAGAACAATAGAAATATATTGAATAACACAACCATTATAGTGGACACTATTTAAACATAGTGAATGTACACAATAATGAAACTAATTAATATTTTTGATATAAATCAATGTACTATGACAATGTTTATCCACCAAATCCCTCTAAATAGTTTTAAAATATTTTGTAGTATAGTTAATCATTTCCCAGCTAATCAAAGTAAAAAATATATTATATATTTTATCAAATCACATCTGTGATCATATTTAATAATATAATCTAATTTTCAAATTTAATTACAATGAAAATAATGTTCAAAAGATCACTCTTTCCCATTGTAGAAGATATTTGAAATTGAGTTTGAGGGTTGGAGTTTTCTATATTCTCAATATATATCCAACATACATTTAAAAAAGAGTTCATGGGATAACATTGTAGTATAAAATATGAAATTTTACTATCAAAATATGATATAATAAATGTATAATAACATTCATTTTTCAAATCTCTTTCTCATGTGGCATTTCTTCTATAACACTGTTTGTGTCAATTTAACATTAATTTTCTCTCTTTATTACATGATTCAAGTTATCTGATATGTTTTATATTGAATAAAAAAATCTTCATCATGATCTACATACTAATAAATATCCTACACTATACATGACACTTTCTTGATTTCTTACCTAATACTACATTATCCTTATTGATTTATTTTTCATCATCATGCATGAATCCTCAACATGATTATGTTTCAATGATCATTATTCACCTTCTCCTTAATACATATTGAAAAATCAAACATGTCATGTGTTCATCATCGTCTTATAATAAAATAAAAAATAAAATGATATAATTGAAAATGATTTTGATCAGAATTTGTTTTGAGACTATATGAATAAAAAGTTAAATGTTATGATGAAATACTAATATATAATGTATCACTGTGGATAATATGTTAAATCATTATCATTATTCATTTTATGTCATGTTATAATAAACAATTATCAATACTATAAAGTTTATTTAGGTATTTCTTAAAATATTATAGTGCTAGATTCAACATTTTATCTAGTTGGATAACATTTGGATAAATAATTTAGGTCACCAAATTATCAATTAACACTTAATTATGGAAATTATAAATCAGTATATTATCAAAATATAGTAGATAGTTATAATTTCCTAAATTTTGTATGTATTTGTATGAAATTAATTTGGTTGATACATACATATGGCATTCTTTCCCATATACTAGAGAATATTGATAAGTGGTGTGGGGTTATCATCGTTCTTGGGGAAAACCATAATCTAATGAAAATAATTATCAAGAAAATAATGGGTAAACATCAATAAGATATAAAAACACAATATAAATCATTTATTGATGAATAAAATATTAAAAATTATCACATGATATTATAGTATATCAACCTTTCTATTTCTCACACATGTATTATGTAAGATACAATATCATTCAATGAGTTAATAATATAAAAGTATAAATCAATTAATGTTAAATAATTGAGGCATAAATAAATATTCATCCAAAGGATCCAACTTTTCCCTATCACATGTCTTCAACTTTTCCATTGGACATCCTATCATATCCATTGTTTTCATTAAAGAACATGATGTTTTTATGCCCCTATAGTACATATACAGGGTGTGAGAAATGTAATAAGTAGGACACTAGAAATGAAATATCTATAATAAATCACTATATATATGTGTATTAATTATATGATATATAATAAGAAAACATAAAAATATTACTAGTCACATCTAAAAGAGAAAATAATCTACCAAGATGAGATACTATTCATGGACTGGATAATGCTGGTATGAGAAACATTCTTTCATGACCCAGCCACTCTTAAATGTGGAAGCTATCATAATGTATATTGTTTAAGGTTTACCTGATTAGTAGAAAAAATTAAAATATTTTAATTCAAAGAATAACATATAAATAGTGAATGGAAAATCTCATAAGTAATATATGGTAAAAAATAAAACCTTTCTAGGTCGAATGGGATATCCAAAACCCTTTTGAAAGGATATGTTGAGTAGATTAACATGAATCTGAAACCAATCAATGTTTAATGGGATATCACTATATATTATTAAATAAATATTGGATGAGTTATCTCTAATCCGTAATAAAAAAATTGAAAAATTTTATCATTAATCATCAATCAAAAAACATATGAATTATTTATCACTAATAATTAATAAATTTGGACACTCACAACTCAAATTCACTCTTAGTAGAATAAATTGCCTCTCAAGTAAATCAACAACTATTTTGTTTTACCCCCAGATATAATTATCTCAAGATGGACCACCCTTGTTTTCAATAACCATATAAGATTACTATTCATCCGATTAATATCATGTTGTATCAGCTATAAAATATCCCAAAATCACTCAATAAGGATAAATCACTAATATCTTAATACACATATAATCATCCCCTTCATCAAGTAAAACTCAGAGGAACCTCTCATGGTCGGATAACTAATGTTTTATTCCAGGGAATCCATTCTAACTAATAATCGCACGGTTTCTCAAAAATTTAAAAAGTAAAAATATTCATCAATGAAAATGTATTTAAATCATAATCCATAGAATAATTACGTATTAGTCAAAAATTCAATACCCCCCACTTAATGTGTAAGGAAACCCAATTCACTTCTGACTTTGGTTTCTTATACCCACTCATTAATACATACATATCTACTATATAAAAATCTCATTAAAATATTTGAATAATCTTAGAATCACCAAAACAATGCTTTTAGGTGCCTCCCTATTGAAAATATTTTCATGAATTGACCTCAATAGATGAAAAGTGAGAATCCCAAATAACACAAATTTATGGCTTTATAATTATATAAAATGATGCTACATGAGAAACAATGAATTTAAAGCTATGATGGAAGATCTTACTAAATGAGTATCAACACAATGAAATAAAATTTATTTTAAATAAATTAAGAACAGAGAAGTTAAAATAAAATAAAAAGGTAGTGATGCTCTTTTTACTATTCATATATGGAAAGGAAGAAGAAATAGGGATGTAAAATGGTTGAAAATACATAAAATAACCAAAATATCCCCCATAAAATGGAAGGTATGGGTCACAACTAAATCCCATTTGTCCCTACTAGGTTTCTTGTCAGACACCATGTCATTGATACACAACATTATACCCCTGATTGAATTTCCCATTTAGGATCCATGTATCACTATGATGGGAAGGGGGTGAATCAATGATATCTTTTTCTTTTTAAGTTTCCCCTTTTTTGAAACAACCTTTTCCTCCTGTTAAAGAGTTTTTTCCCTGCTGAAAACACACAACAACACGAACACAAGATTTTCAAGGTTCACTTCTCAACAAGAGTAGCTACGTCCCTGGTATGGTACGGAAACAATACAGTACCACAAAAGCCACTATAAAACAATCATTTTATGTGGAATACAATGAGTAGGATATACCCTTACACTCGTTCCCCACATTGAAAACAATCCAATAGTGTGTGTGTTCCCTCTTAGCACAAATAGGGTAATACAATGGATCAGTGCTTCTTAATAAGCTTACACAATCGAAATCTTTCAATGAAATTCTTCACGTTCCTTCCCAAAAGCTAGTTGGAACCCCAGGAGAAAAACAGTTTGTGTTCCCACTTCCACCTGTACGACTAATACTTGCGGACCTACAACTTGCGCACCTCTTCTTGCGCGCTACCTACGTGTGCGCTTCCCTTCAGGCGCACTTCCTACTTGCATCCTGCATGCAAACGAACAATTTTGCACCTCCAACTTGTGCGTCTCCATCTTGCGCGCCTTCTAACAACCCTAAACTTGCACACCCAACTATCTACTTGCACGTCCAGAGCTCAAAGATAATTCTCAAGTATTGAGTCTTAAAAATGAAGAGGATAGTCATTTATTTATAAGAATTTTGGTTACTTTCATAACCTAGATTTGCGCACCAATACTTGCTCGCCACTCCATCACTTACACACTACTTCATCACTTGCACGCCCTTTCATCACTAGCACGACACTTTTTTTCCTTTTTCATATTTTGATATGATGATGTTGGAATATTACTTGTGTGCAACATGAACTTGTGCACTAAGACATTTGCGCCAATACTTGAGCGACACTCTTGACTTGCGTGATTCTTTCTAACTTGCACTCTACTTTATTTCCTTTTTTATATTTTGATTGGATGATCTTTGAAATAGGACTTGCGTGCCCCTTATACTTGTGCGCCAATACGTGCGCGCCACCACTTGTGCATGAATACTTGTGCGCAACTTTCTTTACATTTCCATATTTCTGAAATAATGCTATTTGAAATATGACTTGCGCGCCTCTATAGCACGTGCGCTCCGACACTTCCACACCGTCACTTGCGCGCCGCCACTTGCGTGCCTTCTTCTCGCCTTTGTCATTTATAGATAGTATGATAATGAAATGTGTTTTGCCAAAAAACAATTCTTTCCTCTATCTATCCTTCATATGGCTTGAACCAAAAGTTCTCCAAATATGTGATGATTGTAAAATACAAATCAGCAAAGCATATTCTAATTTACAAGTCCTTTACAAAGTGAATTGATTTATCTTTATGACAACAAAAGACAAAACTCTGTAACAACAAACTTTTCTTAATTCATTTTCCATCCAAATTTTTTCCAATAATCTCCCCCTTTGGATTTTTTTATCAACCATGATTCATAAATCAATGAACTTTGTAACCTAAAGAAATGGATTAGTTATCCACAATTAAAAGCCTATGTGAGAAAACACATTGTAGGAAAAAAGAATTATTGATACCAAAAACCATGTTGTCCAAAAGCAGTGACTATGAAATGTCATGAGCATACATGCTCATCCTTCTTCAGATCATCTTTCAAGATTTTACCTCAGCATTCTTCACTTCGTTTACTTTCCTGGAAAACAACATTGTTTCATACAACCACTCTAACAAATAGTTAGAATAGTTCACACATACACATGATGGATTCACAACTTACCCACAACTTCCCATTTATTCATGCTTCCATAAGGATAGATTTATGAAACAATTCTCCCCCTTGACAACACTATCCAAGGGTAAGACGAGAGAGTGGGTAGAAACATGTACCTTATCTTTGAAGAGAATGAGGTTGGACACCCATCTTCCACCTTAATTTTGCAAATGGTTCCTTCAGTAAAGGTTTTGTGAATATATCAGCAAATTGTTCAGAGGTAGGAACATACACTAGCCACATTTCATTCTTCTCCACCAGACCATTAATGAAGTGGTACTTTATATCAATGTGTTTTGAACGAGAATGTTGAACATGATTTCTTGTAAGATTGATTGCACTCTGATTATCACAACCAAAGAGCAATGATAGCTTTACTTAAACATGTAGATCTTCTAACTAAGTCCTCATCCACATTATTTGGGTTGCAACTTGAGTAGTAGCAACATACTTGGATTCAGCTGTGCTAAGTGTTACTGAATTTTGTTTCTTGGTATGCCAACTAACACAAGTTTTCCACAGAAAGAAAACTCCACCAGATGTGGATCTTCGATCATCAACATTTCCTACCCAATCATCATCAGTATACCCGAATAGATCAATATTTCCTAAGACATCATACCTGATTGTAAATTTTTTTGTTCCTTTGATTTATCTGAGATTTTTTTTTCCAGTAATAAAATGTTATTCATTAGGAGCACCCTAAAATCTTTCACATAAAGTGACAGCATAGACGATGTCGGTTATTGAGGCATTCAAATACAACAGACTTTCAATCAGTTTTCGAAACTCTTTCTGATAAACTTCATTGCCTTATCCATCTTTAGACAACTTGGTTCCCATTTAAATTGGTGTGGAAACTGCTTTCAAGTTTTCCATGCCAAACTTTTTCAGTATTTCCTAAGCATACTATTCTTGGGATAGAAAAACGTGATTCGTCTTATGTGAAATTTGTAGCACAAGAAAATACATCATTTCACCCAGCATGGACTTCTCAAATAACATCTTCATCTCCTCAGCAAATTTTTCACATGATCTTTTATCATTTCAAAAAAATATAATATCATCGACATAAACAATAACGATCATTTAAAACTCCTGAAATTCCTTGATGTAGAGATTGTTGTCAACTCTCCCTTTCTTAAAGTTCATCTTCTTTAAGCAAGTATCTAATTTAGAATACCATTCTCTCAGGGCCTGTTTTAGCCCATTCAATGCCTTCTTCAACCTACACACATAATGTTCATCCTTTACAATAACAATTCCACAATGTTGATAAATGTAGACTTCTTCATCAAGGTCACCATTCAAAAATTTGGATTTTACATCCATTTGAATGATTTTGTAACCTCGTTCTGTAGCAATAGCAAGAAAGATTCTAATTATTTCTAGTCATGCCACCAGAGCAAAGGTTTCATCAAAATCAATGCCTTCAATTTTTGAATACCCATTACAAACCAATATTTCTTTGTTTTGTATTACTTTACCCTCTTCATTCATATTGTACTAGAAAATCCACTTTGTACCAATGATATTCTTGTTGTTTGGCTTGGGTAAAAGTTCCCAAGTATCATTCTTCTCTATCTGTTCAAGTTCTTCATTCATTGAATGAACCCATTCTGGATGCTCAAATGGTTCATTTACATTATTTGGTTCTTCTTTCTAATAATGAGATATATGTGATATAGCATCCATTATTCTTCTTGTTTGAACCCTTTGATATTTATCTCCAATAATATTCTGATCCTCCACTTGTTTCCTCAACCTAGGATGAGTTGTTAGAACTTCTTCCTCATCACTCGAGGTTTTTGAGTTGGATTCCTCTTCACTGGTAGGATTAACACAGTCTGTAGCATTATCAAAATCATTAACAAAAGCTTCTCTATCCTGCTCAACTTCCACATCAACATATGACTGCTTTTCTTTCTCAATATTTTCAACAACTTTTACATATGAAGAATCAATACTTCTTCCTGTTTCTTTGTTGAGACATCTATATCCTCTTACTTCTAGAGCATATCCAAGAAAAATTACATCATCTACTCTTTGTTCAAACTTTCCATGGTTTCCACCTTTCTTCTTTATAATGCATGGACTCCCAAATACTCTTAAATGATTTAGACATGGAGTTTTTCCATAGTACATTTCTTATGGAGTTATATCTAAGTTTTTCAAATAGAATCATCAGTTCTGAATATAAACAGCAGTGCTCATTGCTTTCCTCTAATAATAATGAGAAATAAAATGTTCAAGTAACATAGTTCTCCTCATTTCCACCAGATTTCAAATCCTTCTTTCAGCAAGCCCATTTTTTTGAGGTGTGTATGGTGAACTGAACTCATGATGAATTCCATGCTTCTCAAGATAACATTCAAACTCTCCATTCTTATACTCACCACCATTATCAGTTCTCAACTTCTTCACTAAATACTCACATTATTTTTCTGCTTTCCTCCTGAAACTCTTAAACATTTTTAGAGCATCTGACTAATGTATCATGTACATAACATAAGTAATACGATTAAAGTCTTCAATGAAAGTAATGAAGTACTTATCACCATTTGTTGATTGATTTCTCATTGGTCTACATATATCAGAATGTATAACATCCAAGGGTTTTTTGAACGAATTTCAACTCTCTTATGAAAAGAGTTGGTAATCTTCCCTTTTTCACAAATAGTGCAGCACCAATCTCTTATTCTTGATAAATCAGGCATATCTCAGACATTTTCTCGCTTTGATAACTTGCACATATTTCTTTGACACATATGTCCTAGTCTATTATGCCATAACTGATATTCATCCCCTACACCCATGTAACAAGAGTTCTGCACACCACCAACTTGAAAAAAATTCCCTCTTGTACGTTGGCCCTTTGTAACTATATTCCCATAATTTTCACTTTTCAAAACAAATCCATCTTTTCTGAAGATAACTTTTTTTCCCTCATAACAGAGTTGTGACACACTAAGAAGGTTTTGATTCATCCAATCAACATATTGTGTTTTCTTGGAGTTCATCTTTTCTTTTCCAATGATGGCTGATCAAACACCTTTGATCCTTAGAGATTCATCATTTCCAAATGTCACTGTTCCTTCTTTGAAGTCACTCAAATTATTTAGAACCATTAAATATCCATTCATATGATAAGAACACCCACTATCAAGAATCCATGGATGTTATCCTTTTGAAGCTTTCAATGTAGTTTCAACAACAAGAGCTTTGTGTTCTTCCTTTTCCATCACTTTCTGGTGTGCTTCCTCAAATTTCCTAGCTAGGTCAATGTGTTCTGGCAAGACAACCATTCACTATTTCTTTTCGGACTTATCAGAACTGTCCCTTTTCAATTTTAAAAACATTGTCTTTTGATAATTATTAAGAATCTTTTGTTGCTCTGGTAACACAGTATGTCATCCCTTGGAAAGATATCCAGGTCAACCACATCTTTCACAAATAGTTTCCAGTGGTTGGAACCTATTCTCAACATTCACATCAATCTTCTCAGATATATTCTGAAATATAATTGGAGACTTTCTATTTTGAAAGGGTTGACCCCCCTTAATCCTTGTCTTTCAAAACTTGTGGAATTATTTTAATGTTGCTGGTTGAACCAACACATATTTTCTATGTGTTCGAATCCACCACAATACTAGCAGTAACCATAGAAAGAATATTTGCCTCTAAAACTTCTATAAAGACTAGACTTGTGAACACTTTTCTCAACCACCTTCTTAATAGAACTACGCTGACCATCATCCTTCATGTTTTCATTTGTAACTCCCATTCTCAATTATGATTTAACATAACTAGAACAATTAGAAGTGTTTCTTTACTCGTGATTTTTATGCACTTCTGAATTTTCATCATTGATGACTTTGACCACATACATGGTCATTCCATCCTAGTTCTTATTAGAACCAGTTTTGTCTTTCATTTCAACATTTGAAGGTAAATTTTGTGACTCCTTGTTTGGTTCATTCTTACTAGAACATTCACCATCTTCTGATATAGAATTTTTGAAACTGATATTCATTTCTTGATCTATATAATGCTTCTGTTGGACAAGTTCCAACTCTTCTTCTTTTTCCTTTAGCTTTACTTCAAGATGATAATTACGATTGTTTTAATTTCTAGAGAATTTTTGATATCATCAATATTCTTTTCCATCTTGATTTTCTCATCCGTAAAACCTTCTTGATTTCTTAATGTGGAATTTTCATTTATCAGCTTATTGTTTTCCTTCGCAAGCCTTCTGATCTTCCTCAAGCATTCTTTCAATTATTTTTTCAAATGATATTCATGTTGAGTTTCTTCTTCTGATGAATTGTTGCTCTCATACTCTTCATTATTCCTAGCTGTAATATTGGTATTCTCTCTAGCTTTCTCAACATATAATTTGTTAGATTCATCTTCCTTATCCTCTTCTTTTCCATCTTTAGATAAAAAGCTTCTTCGTTTTGATTTGAATAACTTTTTATCCTTACCCTTTGAAAAATATATGTCTTTGTCTGTTTGATTCTTTCACAACCTTCTTGGGCTTCTTTTATCATCATCATTGTATTCTTTATTATTTTGAGGACAATTATCTGCAAAGTGACCAACTGCTCCACACTCAAAACATTTCAAGGGATGTTTCCCCTTGAATTTCGTTGTACCTCTTTTCACATTTTTAGAATGAAAGGATAAAACTTTATCAAAATTTTATCATACCACATCTTCAGAATCGGATTAACCATTATCATCATCAATAAGGGTCTTCTTTGACTTCTCTCTCTTGGTATCCTTGAATGAAATTTCTCTATCAGATTTTGTTTTTCTCTTCATAGTCTTCTCCTTTTTCATTTCATAAGTAATGAGAGTGCTATGAAAATCATCCAAAGATAATGTTTCAGGGTCTCTGTCTTCTAATGAAGACACTTTAGCATCAAACATGTCAGGCAGAATTCTCAAGATATTTTCAACAACTGTAGAATCCCCTAACGTTTCACCCAGACCTCTGATTGTATTGACAATGTCATTAATCTTGTTAAAGAAGTCCCCAACATATTTAGATTCTCCCATTTTAAAATTTTCATACTTCAGCCTCCAGATTTGTAGTTTTTCCTTCTTCACTTTTGTATTTCCTTCATAGATGTTCTTCAACTTATCCCAGATGCCTTTATCTGCATCAACACCTTTCACTCTTAAAAATTCACTCATAGAAAGAGATGAGTGTAACACATTTTTAGCTCTTCCATCATTCTCAAGGTTCTTCTAATCGAAATAGGTTAGAGGAACCTTATCATAAATAGTAATAAATCCATCCATTGTAGTTTAGAGAACATCATATCTATGAGACATGTGATAAGGCATCATTCGGTCCTTCCATATGTGATAGTTCTTTCCATCAAAAATCAGAATCCCCTTACTGTTCATGCAATTTATATTCTCCATCAGAACTTCTCTTCAACCACTTTAGCAAAGAATAAACGAAGGGAACCTATCACTCTGATACCAATTGTAGTTCCCAGTTAGGATACAAGTATCATTGAGAGGGGGAGGGGTTGAATTAGTGATATATTTTTCTTTTTAATATTCCCCATTTTTGAAACAACCTTTGCATCCTGTTATAGAGTTTCTTCCCTACTGAACACACACAACCACAAGAACACAAGATTTACAAGGTTCACTACTCAACCAGAGTAGCTACGTCCTTGGTATGGTATGGAAAAAATCTAGTACCACACAGTCCATAAGAAAACAATCCTTTGATGTGGAATACAACTAGTAGGATATGCCCTAACACTCATTCAACACTTTGAAAACAATACAATAGTGTGTGTTCTCCCACTTAACACAAATAGGGCAATACAATGGATCAGTGCTTCTTAATGAGCTTACAAAAATCAAATATTTCAAAGCAATTATTCACTTTCTTACTCAGAAGCTGGAAGGAACCCCTGGAGAAAAACAGCTTGCGTGCCCACTTCCACTCACGCGACCTATACTTGCACACCTACAACTTGCGCACCTCTTCTTGCGTGCTGCCTACGTGCACACTGCCCTTTAGAAGCACTACTTTCTTGAAGTCTGCACGCCAAATAAAACTTGTGTGCCTCCAACTTGCGCGTCCCCAACATGCATGCTTTCAAACAACCCTCAACTTGTGCAACCAACTCTCTACTTGCGCACTCATAGCTTAAAGATAATTCTCAAGTATTGAGCCTTAAAAATTAAGGAATCTAGATTTCTATTTATAGGCATTTCGGTGACTTTTGTGACCAGGACTTGCGCACTAATAATTGTGCGCTGCTCCATCACTTACTCGCCACTTCATCACTTGTGCGCCCTTCCATCCCTAGCACGACACTTTCTTCCCTTTGTCATATGTTGATATGATGATGTTGGAATATGACTTGCGTGCAACATGTACTTACACGACAAGACTTGCATTCCAATACTTGAGCAACACTATTGACTTGCGTGACAATTTCTAACTTCCGCGCCACTTTATTTACATTGTCTTATTTTCATTGTATGATCTTTGAAATAGGGCTTGTGTTCCACTTATACTTGTGTGCCAATACTTGTGCGCCACCACTTGTGCACCACCACTTGCACGCTAATACGTGGGTGCCACTTTATTTCCTTTTTCCATATTTCTTAAATAATTCTATTTGAAATATGACTTGCGCGCCTTTACAGCACTTGCGCGCTGAAACATTCATGTCGTCACTTGCGTGCCGCCACTTGCACGCCGCCACTTTCACTCATTATTCTTGCCTTTGTCATTTTGGATAGTATGATATTGAAATGTGTTTTTCAAAAAACACTTCTTTACTCTCTCTATCCTTCATACGGATTGTACAACAAGCTCTCCAAATGTGTGATGATTGTAAAATACAAATCAGCAAAGTAACATCTGATTTACAAGTCCTTTTCAAAGTGAATTAATTTAGCTTTTTGAAACGAAAAGACAAAACTCTGTTACAAAAAAATTTTCTTACTTCCTTATCCATTCAACATGGTCCCAAAACTGATGGAGGGGGAGAAATCTATGACAATGAAAAACTATTTATAATGCACTTCATCTAATCTTTTATTGGACATCTACTAATGGTAAAATATTTTCCACCAATATCATTTTCTCTTTATTATTCCTAAAAACACCCTATTTTAAAATAGGAAAAAATACATATGATGTAGATACAATAAAAAAAATTAACACATCAATATATGTTGTTTGTTATAAAATCTTCACCAGACCACTTTTTTTATACAAGGATTGTCATAGATCCTTGTGGGTAAAAATATTTATATATTAATATCTCAAATGATTTTCCCACTCGCAAGTCTCCCCTAGATATACTTATGTATACTCAATAATAAAACTATAGGAAATTTTTTTTATTTGTGGTGTATTTTTTATTTGTAACCAAAATATATACAAGCTACTCCTCGAATAATTCATTAGATTCTAACTCTACATTATTGACATGAATTATGTGAGAGGGATTAAAACTAATTCATTAAAGTTGAGATAAATAAATAACCATTATGAATAGTTATATATATTATAAAAATGTCTAATAAGTACAACATAGTACAAATACTCTCAATGATATTGACAAACTGCCAAAATGGTGTAAAAAACCATTACTAACTTAAATAGTGACGTCCCAACTGAGGAAACACATAAGAATATATGATCCACTTCCATAAACCCTTGAGATATGCACTTCCAGAATGCATATTATATCTATTTTCTCAAAGTAGTTATTGGATACTTCTCATATTCCTTAATACACTCTAAATACATCAGTATAAGACTCATTCTAATCATAGTTGAATCATTCAACCCAATCTAATATATATGATATCATGAAAACTTACCATACATCTCTTTAATGAGTTAAATGTGAAAAGATTCTTAAAAAAATTATTATATGTGAAAAAATAGAATCTCTATATGATCCTCAAAATTTATTGCATGTTATAAGACACATGGATAAACTATACTCCCAAGAACCAAGATGACATTATAAAACAATTCATTATTATGAGAATGATACACTCTATTGGGATCCCCTATAGAGAAAAAGTACAACTATAACACCTTTTTAAATGGAAACGGGACATTGAATCAAAACTGGTTCAAAATAAGATTTTGTATATTGGATTATTTAATAAAAAATAGTTATAATCAGTGATATAATTTAATGTTATATTTTTTAGTTGAGGTCGTGTATATATTGTATGGAGTGCGATGATGATTATGGTGATATTTTTAACTAAATGTAAATAAGGAAAAATATATTATTTCAAAGGTTATGTGTCTTAGAATTGATAATGTTATTACTATGGAAGTATTATAATTGAAAAATATATGATTTTTTTATAGAAACAATAATGGAATGTCCTATAAGATTAATATATGAATAAATTAAAACATCATAGTGACTATATATAAAAAAGGAATATAAAAGAGTTCATTGATAATTAAATATATTAAGGTTATGAAATGAGAAACTTAAGTTATGTTTTATAAGTTTATAACAGATTATTTAAAAGGTAAATATTATCTATTATTTAATATTAATACATTAGAATAAGTGTAATCATTCATGGGTTCATTTGGAGTTTTATAGAAAATTTTTTGGGATGGTGGATAAAACCACCATAGAGTTATTGAAAGGAAATTTAGTTTTGAAATATACATATTAAAATATATCATGTATAAATATGTTTTGTTTTGAAATCATGGTATGATATATAACTAAAATTAACCCCTTTTTAAAATAGAACGGATAAAAATTCCTTTTATATGGGAATGAAGGTGATAAAAATGCGGAGTTATACATTTTAAAAAGCATTGTAATTGTAGATTGATCATTTTAAGGTTAAAGAAATATTTAGATCTAACTTGATACTATGGAATATATGGTGTAGATATAAATATTAATTGAATGTAAAATGGGGTGTTTTCGGTGGTGTTTATTGGAAATAATATTTTATACTTGATTATTGAAATTGAAATAGAGAGTTAAATGGTGAAAACATAAAAAATGATGCAATCGTGTTTTAAAAAATTATTGTGTATCATAATAAATATTAAAATGAGGGAAATGGAGGCCTCGAATGAATTATAATAAGATTATGAGAAATTGGAATGTAGAAAGTTTACTCAAAAAACTAAATTCATAATTAGTGTTATGTTTTATAGAATAAACTAGAAATGTGTAGCCAGCCTTGACGAAAGCTACAATGAAAATATTTTCATCAAGAATGAGTTCTAGAGATGAATAAATAGTCATTATACCATGATTTAATAATATATTTTCCATTTTTAATATTTATTAAATGATATGAAATTAAAAAAAATCATTGATTAAGGAATACATTGATTTGAATTAAATGGTTTTTAATGGTCAAGGCAGGAGTTAAAATTAACCAATTATTAGTTGATTGATGAACTATATGTTATGTTAGAAGAATGGAAAAATACAATATTCTGATTGAATTAATATATGAGTGATATTTTTTAAATTGTAAGAGTTATTCTTGACTTATGTGGGTATATTTTATCAAAATTAATTGAGCGTAAAATTTTCATGATCTCATAATTTTAGATGAATGAGTATTGATCCTATAAATTGAATTAATATCTTATTGGTTGGAGAACTACATGAAAACTACTATGCTAGTTCTATGAAAAATAGAGAAAATGATATAAAAACATTTTGTTTTAAGGGAGAAGGAGAGAAATTATTTATAGGGAACTCATCACTGCATATGGTTTAATTGATGAAATAATTAAAGGCAAGGTAATTTCATTGATTATATCAATATTATTTTAGAAGATGATGCTATTAAAAAAGGTAATTTTAGGGTGGAATTATATCCTTTTTGGGGGAGTTATCACTTCCATGAATATAATTTATAGTATATTGAATTAAATCCTACATTATAAAGTTGAATTCAAATATATTTAAAGAAGGGGAATGTATAAAGGTATATTATGTTAGAGAATATATTTCAATTTTTATGATGCAAAATGAATTAGTTTCTTGTAATTATCATGAGGATACTTTCAAGTATATAATTTTATTTCTATTCCTATAGTATTATGTTGAAAAAAAATACTAGGGTGTGTCCCTTGGGAGGTAGTTCTGTATCCCCAAACATTTTTAAAGGTATTAAAACATGATATGAAGTCACTATAGCAGAAAATTTTATTCTCTATTTAGTTCTTTGATAGTATTTTTTAATACATCATAACATTTCCATTCTTTTGCTTGCTACATGTTTCCTAGTCCCAATAAACCCAAAAATACATTTAATTTTGATTATTTAAATTAAATAATCACGTTTTATATTAAATGTGATTGAGAATTTGAAAACATATATTGAACATATTATTAGTCACATAATAATATTCATTAACAAGTGACAGTTTAATAAAAGAAATGTTTTTTAGACATCACCCTCAGTTATTCCCCTATCGGGGTGACATATGACTTATATAATGAACTACTTGACCCAAAAAGTGCTATAAAACTCCATATGTTCTAATTTAGATCTAAAAAACTATTACATTTGATATGTTTCACACATGAAATAATTAAATATGGATACTATTTTTAATACAAAAAACTTTTAAAGTGGTGTAAAAGAGTTGATTGGGTCTTTATTGGATTGGGTTTATGCTGACATGGAGTATATATATCATGGTTATTATTTGAGAAATAATTTTGAAAATGTATGTGATATGGTAGTAGAAAAAATATAATTATGATATCTATAATTGATGAGGTATACAAGAAAACCATTTATTTTATTACTATATTGATGATGTGGAAATCACTACATGAGTTTTATAGAAAAAAGCATAATGAAAATGAAATTATGATATCTTCATGAGGATATGTTTTCAAATATGTTGATGATAATATTTTGAGGAAAAATATATAGTGATGATATTATTAAATCAAAATGAAATAAGAGGAGGTTGAACAAGGAGAAAAAATAATAATGTATAATAATCCCATAATAAAAATCATTTTTAATATTTTTGATAAAATTTTTACTAATTGAGAAGTGTAAACGTTATAAAAGTAGTTTGATATGGTTTACCCATCATTGATTTAATTAAGTTATGATTTTGATGGAGAAGTTGAAATGGAATCTAGTTTTTAATTTGAGGGATGTTGTTACAACAATCATAGAGATATCTTATTATTACAAGAATGTGTAGAATAATTAGATAATATCATTAGATTAGATTTTTCATTAATATAAGAGTTGGTACTAGTGAATAATGAAAAAGGATCTGACCCCAAAAGGATATATTGAGTGGATAGGTAGAAAAAAGTGGAAAATTTCATTAATTTTAGAACTTATTCCTAAATTTGAGTAAAAAGTTTCCAATGATAAGTAATTGAAATTGTATTTTATACCTCTAAAAATATGACATGAAGAGATTAAAAAATTAATTAATGATTATATTTCATTAAAAGAGGTGATGGATACCCAAAATAAATATACTAGTTTGAAAAAAAAGGTTCTTAAAATGTGGATAAAACCATCAAAATGAATGTTATAAATTTCTACCATTGATGGTTCAACCAATATTTTGTTATGAATGGTGAAATTTTGAATTAGATCATAAGAATTTTGTTTAGGAATATGTAGTTAATGTTTCTAAACAAAAATTAGAATTCATGTTATACAACTATAGAATTATTAGAAAACCCAGGGATGTGTGTTTGGAAGCCAAAGTACTCAATCTTAGAAGGAAAGCATCAAAATCATGCCCAGCAAATAAATATATCAAATGGTATAATATTATAAAGATATTTTTTTATTTGAAATTACCAATTAAATTTGGTGGGGTATTATGATAATAAGAGTGATAGAGGTTCTCCGAAGAAAAAAAAACATTTATATGTCAAGTTGGATTTATAAATAGTAGGATGTAAAAATACATTGAAATAGTATCGATGAAAGAATTATATTAAAAAAATAATTAATGACATCAGAGATTTTGAATATTTTAGATGTTTTAATAGAGAAATTACAATTGGTATCAAATACTAATAAAACAATTTCAAATGGAAACTTTTATAAATATTTAATTGAAATATGCGGTAATGATATTAAAATGGTATTGATTATGATATGAAAATAATACAAATCTTAAATATTATTTTGAATTATCTACTTCTATCCTACAAAATGTGGTTTTTAAAAAAGTCTTATCAGAAAGAAATTAAATGTTTGTAGAACAGAACGAAAAATTATTGGGGAAATATACATTTGTGAGTTATTGATTTATAAGTTCAGATTTAAAATTTGGTACCACTTGTGATTTCAGTAATGTTTTTAAATATAACATAGTAGTACAAAGTGGTTCGAGATCCAAATAAATTTTTAAATTGATTTAATTGAAAATTTATATTCTATATACCTCATTGGGTAAAAGAGAGACTCCATAATAAGAAAGAATTATTATGAACTAGATGTGGTATGGATCATACACATTAAGATTTAATGATTATTTAATATAAATATTGTGTTAGTATGATTGAGATTAAATATTTATATTTCATGGAATTTAAATTTTCATTTTATGCATTTATAGAAGTAATTGAGCTCAATGTAAAACACTAATGTTTGTTCATCAACCAAATATTTATAATACTATGTTTTCTATCAGTAAACTAAATTATTGGTTGATGACACATTATAAATTGGTAAGTTCACATGATGATAATATTTCATAGTATAACTTTTGATGGTATATATTTTTTATCCTGAAATAAACTACTGAATTATTCTAAATATGTGTTTTCAATGTTCTATTTGTTTAAATGACTCATGAAGGGGTAAATTAATTTCATGAATTTCACCTTATATAATTTTAACATCCGTATACAAAAAATTAACTTAGTTTATTATCATTTAATGATAGTACTATTTAGTATAAATATATAAAATTAAAGAAACAAAACGACATGTTATAATAGTGGTTTACTATTTTCAAGAAACTTCTCATACTTTATTCCACTAACACTCGATATAGGTTTGATGAGTTTTATTAAGACCCTTATACTTGGAATCACATAGATGAGGGAATGAAGTGGTCACCTGATGTTTATACGATGTACAATATTTCAATCTTGATAACTATATCCTTTAAAACAATTCCTTTAAATGGTCTCACTCCCTCAATTAGAAAAATAATTTTTCACAAAATGAGTATACAAGTGATGAAGAATTTTATTATTCCTATAATACATACTTTCTTATAATAAAAAATGATTGAAATATAAATTTCTATAGATTAAAATTTATTTCTACAAAATACATGTCTTTAGGATCTGCAACAACAACATGATATTCTAAATAACACAGTGTTGTTGCAGAAATCCTGTTATTTTTATTCAAAATATCTAATCACAAAAGCATTGAAAATTGAAAATTTATTTTTAGAATCACACTATAAAAATTAATATTATAGTTATTAGTATTTTACCTACACATTAATAATATACAATATATGATATCTATATTTTTTTGGGTTGAAAAATTTTATAATAACACCTTGAATAAAATTTACTCAATAACTTCCTTACAGTTTTCCATAATGACAGGAACATAAAATCATTAGAAGGATTC
The DNA here is from genome assembly GCA_963277665.1 of Viscum album. Lineage (NCBI taxonomy): Eukaryota > Viridiplantae > Streptophyta > Magnoliopsida > Santalales > Viscaceae > Viscum > Viscum album. Next base: position 322,465,557 of record OY728153.1, on the reverse strand, counting down.
AGTCATTCTTTAAATATCATAACTTAAATTAGGTCAATAGTTGATCTTAAAATCAAATAATTTTTTACAATAGATTTTAATGTCAATCAATATTCTCTTACAAAACCATAACTCAATATATCTATTAAATTATAAAATATTTAAATGTTTAAGAATTACATAACCATAAATTTATATATAAGAAAAATTTCATTCAATTTTTATATATAATAATTACATATAATGAAATGTAAGAATAATTATTTACTACAATATTAGAAGTAAAATCTTTTGTTAGTATACTTCAATACATAACTCTAATGTGTGTATATAATTCAATATGTTAGAGAAAAAATCTCTTATATAAAACCATCTACTAATACATAATATATAAAAATTTAGAAAAATCATAATACGTATGATTAATCTTTGAATTCACCTATATAATGATGTGCATCAAATGAATAAATATCAATAAATTTTACTAATGTAATAACAAATACTCTTTTCAAGAATTTACTGGAAAAAATAAACTAAAATTAAATCTGAATATGTAATATTACTATCTACATATTTAATATAATCTATAGTAAAAAATAGTTCAAATTAAAAGTTTATAAAACCATAAAAAATTAACATTGGGAAACTTATGTAGATATATTTTGACACTCAAATAAACACATTAATAAAATGAATAGGGGATTTGATGATCTTAAAAAATTAGGATTTTATAGGGAATTTATCAACACTAAAATTTCATAACAATCACCCTATTATTACGAAACAAAATCAGTAAAATTGAAGACAAAATATTTATATATATTTACAATACAATAACAGATATATATAGTAAATTTTTTTATAATAATACTGTTATACATTCTTTTGATATCAAAAATAGTATATTTAAATATGTAACAAATTATCTATCGAATACAGTGAGAACATAAATTGATAAAAATGTTCACTAAAATGAAAAAATTACGTATTGAATAGAATTTAACATAAAAAAATAAATATAGTAAAATGAAATAAATAAGGAAAATACATTAAAGTAAACAACAGTTATTTTTTTATTGGGGTATGGTTTTTTAGGGTTGTTTGTTTTGGGATCAATATGTTTAAGATCAGGTTCCTTGGAATAATATTTTTTGGATTAGATGAATGAAGGTTTTCTAAAAGAAAGAATATATTTATATATTCAAAATACAAAAATTAATGGGGCTACTATATTTTTATAATTTTTATATTTTACTTATGTTGATAATATATTTCCTTAATTTTCTTTATATTATAGATAATATATGAAGAAAAAATATTTTATGGTTGGAATGAGGTATCAATATACCATTATATAATATTTTTTATGTGGGAGTTCCATTATATTAATATAATTAATAGTAGGTGTTGAAGGGTGTGTTACTTTATAAATTACTATTTATATTGAAATTTGGGATCTTACAATGATTTCTTACGAAAATAGTTATATAGGGAAAAAAATTGCATATATTCTTTGGAAGTGGTACATCATTTAGGATAAATTATAATAATATGTTTTTTACCATTTAGATTATATACTGTTCTTCCAAAAAAATTCAACCATGATATTATTTCATCATTATTAAATTGTAGTAGGACTTTGTTACCATTCATTATAAAATTTTCATAATCCTTTTTTATTACCTCCATTTCATCTCTACCAATAAATAAATCATAAAACTTATCATTATTTACTCTCATTAGGATGGTCTTTTTTAAAAAATTAGTATACAAATGTTTCTCGGTATATAAATTTATTTTAGTAATAATAACCATGATAATGATTTTATTTTTAATATTTTCCTTAGGTTCTTTAATCCACATAAAATAATTATCAATAAGTCCCCTAATATATATAGAAATTTCAAATTGTTTCTCTAAATAAAATTTGTTTTTGGTGGGTCATATGATATAGAAGTATCTGGATATTTTTAAACAACGATTTTCATAACATTATCTTTTTCTATTATAGAACTATAGAATTTTGAGTCAATTTATTCATTATAAATGATGAATTAGGTGTTCGATTAACCTATACTATTTTTTTTGAAAGAGGATAAGTGATGAATGTAATATTAATAGAAAATAAAAACTTTATATTAAATTGATTAATGAGTTGGTTACATAGGTTACATTGGAAGTTATCTGCATGATATTTTAAACCCTCTTGTATAGGAATTCATGGAAGAAGTCCGTGGTTTTTATTCTAGTTGATGATATTTCTTGATCCACTCGTGTTTACATTATGATGATTAAAAGATGTCTTATAATATATAAATAAATTTGTAAAAACTATTTTATAATTAAAAAGACTCCAAATTCATTTCCTTTAGATGTTACCATAGGGTAGAATATGAAATATATTATTTTAACACATTTTGATCAAATCGAGTTATTAAACCCAAAATATTTATCCCTTGAACACCATAACATAGTTGTGTTTTTAATGGAGAATTTGGGATTTAATTTTTTTAAACAATAATCATATGTGAATATATTATTACTTCTCATTTTTTGTCATAGGTTGTTAATAAATCAAAATATTACATAAGTGTTGTTATAATAATGCTTAATTCAAATAAAAAATCCTACAAGTTTTGTAATTGAGGAAAAAAATTATTAGATAATGAAACATTTTTCGATGTAAGTTTTGTATCTTGAGTATGAAAGATAATATTTATAAATTTGATATAAAGGAGGATGAATGAATATTTCATAGTAATTCATCTTCTTCTATAGATTAGATTATTATAAATAAATAATCAAGGATAGTTGAAGAATTAATTAACGTTATGATTGATGATGTTGATCCATTCATGCACAATAACACATCTATTAATGACCTTATTGATTACATAAAAAATGAGACTTGACACTCCTATGAACCCTAAAAGGGATTATAATGAGAAACTTGTTTATGTATAATATTTTTTTAAATAATCATAAAATGAGAAACCATGAGTGTACTTAAAATAGATCGAATAACCATAAAATAATATCCTTTACAAATTATTATTGGTGGTATAGGTGAAGGTGTTAGGTATAAAATAAGTATTATTAATAAAATAGGAATCTTTATGTTTATTTCATATCTTGAACCTAAAAATATAAATGAATAATTTATTTTTGATATTTGTTTTTAATTTATTAAATAATTTTTAAACACATTTGAAAGTAACATGGTTTGATAGTTAGATTAAAAAACCATTAATTATATAGTTATAGGAAGTGAATGTGTTTAGAGGAATAAATAAGTTGATTAGGAAGTGTTCACTAAGAATAAATCTATGTTTAATAGTAATGGATATAATACAAATGAAGGGTCAGATTATGAAGATATATATTCACATATTTCTATATCATAATCCATTAAGATCATTAAAGATTATTCATATCATATACATTTTTTTTGTCTTCATGATAAATGAGAAATGCAATTTTTTTAAATTTTATTGTTATAAAGGTAGATTCTGTTGAAAATTATATTGAATTATTATTTATGCAATATTTTTGGTGGATCACATAGTTACATAATTTGTCACATTAAACATATAGCAAAATAGATCCAATTAAGTCATGATCTAAGAGTAGAGGATGTGATGAAAGGGTTACACAATAATCATGGGGTAAATAAAATCGGATGAAGGAATATAATGTATCGTTGCAGACTAAAGGTCTAGCTGAATAAAATAAGATATGTAAATAGATAACATTTTTGATGGAGTTATATGCTAATGTGGATGCTAAAACCACCAAAATATTGTTTTTTTGATATATTTTAAGGACCAAGCTTTATTATTTATCCTATAAAAGGGATGAAATGTTTTATTCATGAAACTATCCTATATGTCTGGTATTATAGGAGGTGGAGAAAATTTGATAATGAATACCCTTTACATATCCTTGAATAGGGGTGATCAAACTGGATAATTTAGACATGACACCATTTATATTTCATTTCTAACTTGGGAGGATGGAGAATGATCTATCAATATATACAAATATATTTAAAAATATAGTGTTGGATTGTGAAGATGTATTTATGTTAGTATTGTTAATAAAATTTAGAGGGTATTATATTGAAACCCATACATTTTTGTTGGATTTATAAATAATAATTCATGAAAATGCGTTTTTTAAGATACTGTAGGATATATAAATTAATGTTTTATGGACTGTGTGGAGTAAAATGATTATCACAATGATAGTTTAAAATAAATTCAAAAAGGTATAATGATAGAATTAATAAGGTAATTTGTTTTGTAAAAGAGATTATTATAATAATGGAAGACTAATAATTGACATTTTTTGTATTGATATAAAGAAAAATTCATATAAATACATTATAGATCCAAATAAGAAGAATTTTAGTAATAAAATTTAATATATATGGTTAATGAAGAAGTATGAGTAATTTTTTAGTCATATGTATCATGGTTTTGAACTGAGAAACTTCCAGAATGGTAGATCATTCTTTCAAAGATGATAAATAGGTAAATATGTTCTATTTTATCATATTATTCCACTGAATGAAACATAACCATGGATGGATTCACAACATGTTGGAAAAAATAGTTTAGTGAACAAAGATACATCCTTTTTGTGTTGGTAAAAATGATACACATTAGTGAAGTTAAAATGAAAAATACATTATGGTTAATTCCTTTTGAATCTCATTGTGGGATTAATCCCCATTTTAAATGTTATTCCTCAATGTCCCATAGTCATTTCAATATGGGAGTGTAAAATAAATAGTGTACAATTTTAACTAGATATATAATTATGTGTTTATCTAATGAATAAATATGAGATGTTTAGATAAAACATGGATTATTTTACACCATGGAGAATCCTTGAAGAGATGAAGCAAGTGAAAAAGAATATAATCTATTATTTTTTACAAGAATTAATAACATATTCTAATATGTTTTACTAGAAGTAACTTGTTAAAGATGATCAATGTTCTAATGAATCTATGGTGTTTTATAAATTCCTTGTGATCCATGGGAGGTCCTGTAATAGATAAAATGGTTATTGTGGTGAGAAATAGGGAATTGGTAGTTACAAACATTATAAAAATGTTTTTGTGTATCTCGTTTCCTAGAGTAAACGTGATTTTTTTAGTGTGTTGTGGTCGAATACACCATGTATGAAAGTTCGTATAGAAGGAGTTATTGAAATAAGAATATATGCCTTGAATCACATAATTCTAACCACTATGTCAATTTTTATCATGATTAGAATATTATAAATACCCAATGGACATAGATTTAAAGATATTGATAGTTTAATGTTACTATCTTCAATTGTTGTGGGATAAGCTAGAATTCACTCTTCTACAAGAGAATGATAAACATTCCATGGATTATTACGATTTAAAAAATCAATATAAAATTGAATGGTAGATACATAAATCAAATTTTTGGGGATATTCTCAACCATTTTGGATTTATTTTATAGAATATAAATGAAGGTGACAAATATAATTATCTTAGATCAATATAGTAATGAGAATTGATTATATACAATGAATTTAGGGCTTAGAATTTTTAGAACTATATAAAACAAAAGTGGGAGTTATGAAAAAAGATAGATTGAAATTAAAATGTACTATTTTCAAAGAGGAATGAGAGAGCCTATTGATTGGGGAGGTATAATAATATATAGGGCAGGTTATATAAGCATTATAGGATAGAAATCCCACTGAGTATAATTGGGTTATTAGTGATGAAAATTTTCATAAATTATGTTAAATAAAATGTGTAGTTATTATATTTTTGGAGGATTTATCATTTTTGAAGAGATCTTTTACAATAGATCAAGTCAATATTCACATCAAGAAGATGAATTAATTTGAATTTGAATAAGAAAATGTTATTAATAAGGATTTTTTTGGATAATCAAATATATAGTTAATGATAAATATAAAATCAACTTCTCAAATTGATATTTATGATACCTATAAGTCAATAATTTTATATCTTTATTCAAATCAGTTCACTATGAAAAATGATTATGGGGGGAACCTTATAAGATAGTTTTATTTTCACAAAATGTTGTAATGGAATTAAGATGATGTTTGAGTAACTAAAACCTAAATTTTCATCAACATAATTGTGTGTTTATAGTGTATTTTGTAAAACCAATTCATTACCTTTTCTAGGATATAGGCAAGTATCCCAACATGGAAATACGATGCCAAATACATGTGTTCTTATTTGTTTTATATTTTTTATTTTTTTATAAAATTCAGTGAGATTGAGAATAAGAGAAACATATATTTAATAGTTTATTTCTAATATAATAATTAAATCAAATTATGGGTGATAGTTTAATGAAATAAAACTTTTAAACAAGAAACACCCCAATTTACCCCATCATAATACTTTTTGTAACATATATCCTAAGCATATAGTCACAAAATTAAAATATCATGATAATAATAGGTTTCCATTTTATTTTTACCATCTACTAATCATATAGATTCCCTAACACATCAACTAATCAGTTCTCTTTGATCAGAATGAATTGGGAAACAATGATCAATATATATAAAATTATACAAAAATTATACTTACTTTGGGGAAAACTATATAACATTACTAAAAATTTTAGAGTGACTTCAAAATAATTCTACATTGGAAAGGGTATTTGCTGATTAATTCCATGAATCAGAAATACTACCTCCACTGAATAACTATTTAGGCACTATGACAAAAACAATTTTCAATGACCCAATTCACTCAATGTTATAAAATGTTTCATCAAATTCCATGTAACATTTGACAAAATTAAGATATAATATCCATTTTGAGTAATGATAATCCTATATAATCTCCTCCCCTATAATAATTGGGACCACAATCCTACCCTGAACATAGAACAACTCATTATCCCTATGATTTCTATCCAAATATTGTTACCCACTATATATTGACTTCCTCGTGTTTTGATATCATTTACCGGTAAGCATATTACCTTTCACTCTCTCCAATAATGGAGAGGTGATAATTAGATTCATTAATTTGACCATCCCTTTATTAATTTATACAAATTAATGTTGGTCGGTATAGAACCTAATATATTTCAACTCATTATTGGATTTGTGCATATCTATTACCTATTCATTTGTACTAAATGTGTCTACCATGAAATTTCACTTAATAGAGTTGTATAACTATTTAAAATTTAAGAATAATAATTACACATCCCAAATCATCTCTCAACAATTTGTGTAGAATTGATTGACTATTTATTTTAGGTTCTTTTTGTTAGTGTAAAAAACATTTCTCAATAAGAAGATAATGAATCTAATATATGAATACATAGACTACTGTATCTTGCTCTCGATTTGTTGTTAAATAATTTTGTTCACCATTCCTCCACTAATGATACCCCTAAGAGATAACATAATTTCCCTATATCCGGGAATCACTATACCAAATTAATGATTAATTACTATACATTATATAATCTAAATGAAGATTATGTATGGTTCAGATCATTGTGTAATTTAATCTCAAATTCATCCCTAGAATTGTCTCTCACACTAATCAGTCCAATAAAAAATTTCTCCCTTCTTTGTCCGAGTTTTCATTTACATTTCTAATTTTGAGATGCCTTGAATAAATCACTTGAAGAAAAATATTAATCCCATAAATCTCTAAATCACAAATATATTATTAGTTTACTGTCAATTTTTTTTAACATTGACCTTATTATGTTCCACTTATATACCTAACACATATATGACATGCCATAAGAAAATCACTTCAATGATTAAGAAATGACACTTCATGAACTTGGAATAAATCTAACTGTCACTCAATATGACTAATATAATTTTTGGATGTCCTACATGATCATATGACAGTACACTAGAGTTCTATCAATTAATGTGGCCAGAAAAAACTAGAAAAAATGGTAGATAATATTTATTATTTATATAAACATGAATTTAATTTTATTTATATGGGAAAACATCATAGAGAACTCATTCTACCCTTATTATCTCCTAAAATTAGTCCACAGGAAATCATCTTCCCTCATTCCATGCATGTGAGTACTAGACCTAATATTAATCCTATAAATAAATATAGAACACCTAAAATGATAAAATACATCACAAATATGAGGTTTTGGATACAAATTAATCAATAATATCTAGTTGAATATCTGGAAATCCTTACATATTCACAAGTCACTATCAGCCTTGTTTTAGAATAAAATGGGAGAACCACAAGGAGAGGATCCCAAATGAGAAAACCCCATGACATCTAGGTATTATAGATGATAATTTAACTCTATAAATTTAATTTGTTCCATCCTATATGGTATAATTGTTATAGGATACAAACCATAAAATAGGTTGATCATGAACATGACCTCCCTATCAAGATATCATCATAAGAAACCCATTGAAAAATGAACATTTACATATCTACAATATTATAAAAAACTAGATTCCCTATCTCCATCGAAACAGACATGGAGAAACTCATAAATATGAATATGATTATTCCATAGAGTAGATGATCGGTGATGTCTTGGTCTACTTTTAAATCCAATTCCACCAAAAAAGGACATCAATCACCTGCAAGATATTTTACTTACACTCATCTTGATAGTGATTGATGCATGCTATGTAAGAAGTCTTCTAATAAATATTGGTGATCATAACAATGTTACAAATATATAAATTAAATAAAACCAATATATTTTTATAACCTTTTATAATAATTTTTTATCCAACACATCTTTAAAAACCATTATATAATATCCCCAAAGACATGTCGACGGTCCTTATCACTATCAAAGACTGTAACATCAACCCCAAAATTCTACCTAAATGAGTAAAAATAAATGACAAAATAACAGTCAAATAGAACAATAAGGAATATGGATTTTATGTATTGATAATCGTACATTATGCTATTATTAATCACTTATATATCATTTAGAGTAGTTTACACAATCATAAAAATATCCAATGAATTTATTCCATGGTCTTGGCGTCCCTATATCTTACTACATTATATTATACCCCCAAATTTACATTATTATCCTTTAAACCATGTATAATATATCATATACTAAACATTTGACATGGATATAAAAACTATCTAAAGCTACAAAACTATACCCATGGTCATTCTTGAACATGGGTATAAGTGACATATAGCCACATGAAAGACATTATTGGGGGTATAGGTCACCTTTTGACATGGTGAATCATAATTGTTTCTATATACTTACCCACAAATGTGGGTAAACAGTTATTATATTGGAAATTAATTTGTATGATCATAACTCCATGATCAAGGTAATACCATGGCTATAATGTGCAGGGGTAAGGTATATAAATACAATCAGGGGAAACTATGTTTATAGGATTCAGTGGGTAGGGTCTATAACAACATCTTGGGTTAACTGTGGATATATGATGTGAATGAGGTAGTTATATCAATTTGTATCCAAAAATATTGATACATTTCATAGTGTATAAGGTTAATTTCTATTGTATGAGATGACTATGGAAAAATGTTGGCGGGGGGGGGGGGCTATAGACATGGTCATGGAAGACCATAGATATTGGGTATATTGGAAGAAGGAATATATAAATTGTCATCATGGACCATCCATATATGAATCTATAACTACACGTATAGTCTCCCCTGAATATATCCCAATTCACCCTAAAGACATTATAATTAATTTTATAATAACAAAAAATATAATGATGAATTCATATATATGTATGTTGATATATATGCATAATTAGTGTTATAGAATTGTTGTAGATATATTTTTATATTATATGTGAGACATGAGATTTAAAAAATTATGAAGAATGGTTTTTCATTATATGAATAATTTTATAGCCATGGGAATGGGGTCTATGGATATAGGTGGACCAACATAGACATAATTATAGCCCTGATCCACCAATTTATGGATATAGGTAACACTTGGTCCTAATTCCACATCAATGTGGACATAACCATTGTCTTGGGACATTTCCCATGCCCATTTCTATATCCCATTTTTCTATAATGATGATAATATGAGGAAAAATTGCAACAAACAATGATATAGGATAAATCCATGGGAACAACACATGGTAATAAGTATTTTTTTAACTTTTGTGGCTACCAATCCTGGTGAATTACCTAGGAAATGTAAAAAATCATTTGGTATAATTTGAACCACACACACAACATGTATAAGGTTTATTATTACATGAGATTCACTACTTTTATGACATATCAAAATGATATCAAATATGATTTATCCAAGAATAATGGAAACAATAAAGGGTGTCCCTATAGTTGGAGGGTGTGGAGGGGGGTATACCTCATCCCCTCCACACCCTCATTAAAATATTGAAAAGATATATAAAACCTCCTAATCAGATTTAAGAAGCTCTGCCAACTTTGATATAAAGAGATATATACAATCATATTAAATTACCCAAACTATGTTTCCCTCAATCCAAATGCATGGATTATGATATTTTTATTTCATTTTTTGATATCTTATATTAGGATAATTAGTAAAAATAGGAGTTAAATGCTACTCTAAACACACACTTCTAAAATAAGGTATCATAATACATTGGGAATACCAAATCCTAACCTACCCATTCTCAGAGATTAATTAAAAATTCATGAATTTATAATAACATTGTCCAAAAAAGTTGTTATATTATTGATGAGAAATATAAAATATATCAGTTGATTAATGTTCTATAAATAATTAATGAAATAAAATACAGTATTATTTATTATTAATGATTATATATAAATAATATCTATTTTATGTACACTATTTTTGATCATATACAACCATATGCATGTCATATGACCATATATACAAATATAATGCCTGTATACAATTCTTCATAAAACCATGATCCCAAAATAATATAAAATATAATAAAAGAACAATAAATTCCATAAATCCATATTATTAAAATACTAAAAAACAAGTATAACTATCCTTCTCTAAGGTAACATGTACTTTATTCATACTAGTGATAACTAAGGACAATAATCATGCCCAACCAATGTTTTGTCCAGTCCTTACTCTAGTTAAAATGTGATAAGTTGTAAAAAAAATAATCTGATAACACTTTGTGATGCCCAACCCTAGAGACCCATCCATAAGTCTTTAACTAAAGTATCGCATACCATAGAGGTTACTCTAAATATACTAAATGCCACTAAATAACGGTGATGGTCAACCAATATCATGGAGGCTCTATTCCATGATTAAAATAATGATAAATATCGAGGAAATAAATGCAAGAAACTAACATGATATAAAAATATAATATAAATTTATAGTTATGGGAAAAACATAAGTACCTATCACAAACTTTATAAAAATATAAACTTATTAAAAGACCATAAAAGTCATGCCTTAGATGAAGGGTCATCATAAGTGTCTATCATATTCAAGAAGTAAAATAAAAATAAAATTTGATGAATTCATTAAAAAAGTGGTTCTAAGGTATATATTTGTCTCATCTAAAAATTTGTGTCTCCCATATATAGCTCATACAATGGCCAATGGGTTGTCAGACTTACCGACATCATGGATCAAAAAGTTACACACCAAACATGGTGTTTATAAAGGGTATGTGAAATATACTCAGTATACAACCAAAAATACTATCCTCTAAATAATCATAGATATATGGGTGCATCTAGAACATTACATGATAATTAAAGTAACATAAATATATTACACATCACATCATTGATTTCTAAAAATCCACTCATATGATTTACCATGCTTTCGTTGTGCAATGTTATTATGGGAAATACAATCCAATGGATTGATTACACATGAATTATGGAACGACCATTATATATATAGTTTAAGATCCACCAAAAAAATAGAATACACAAATAAATATAACTCTAAACTATAGAATATTTACGATGAATAGAGTGTCACTAAAGTAACTCACATGGAAAACAACAATAAATATTTTTCTTGAATAAGGTACCATTGAATTTTGAGAGATTTTATAGATAATGGGTTATCACTATGAATAAAGGGAATGTCACGACCCATCCTCAGGGCCCATACCGTGACTACCCCAAGCCCGCCTTCCATAGGCCAGGGGCTGGAGACTAGCACCAAAGGCGTAAATCCAGATAACTGGGAAGGCATTGCATTTTATAAAAGTAAACTAAACACCACAGAGTACAAGCAGAAGTAAAACACTAAGTACAAAAGAAAGTGTTGAAAAGTAAATGGGCCAGAATGAAAACCCAACTGAAAGTATAACTACAACTGAACGAAAGTACAACAGAAAAGACAAAAGCTGGAAGATAGGAAGCATCTCCTGGGTCGTCCTCCTCGTATCCTAACTGAAGGGTAGGTACAGATAGCGCAGCTCCTGGATCGTCCACTATGGATCCTACCTGAAGAGTAGGTACAGATAGCCTCCACAACGCTCTTCCCCATTAACCTCCCCCGAGTATCGTCTCGCTGTGAAGTCCACCTCCTGATACTGACTCGTTGCGAGGTCCACCTCCGGGTACGGTCCAGTCCTCGAACACTCGGCCTCCGTCAGCACTGCCCGTCTTCTGCAACCAACACAACGAGGTGCGGGCATAGCTCGTGCAGGGTTGAGTATAATGATACTCAGTAGGGACCCTGAGACCCTCAAGGTATCACTAAATCCAACAAGGATAACCAAAAAGAATATCTCTACAGATAACCTCTACTTAGGTATGTGCCCATACATATACCTAAGTTATCTAGTAACCCATCTCAAACATGAGGAAACACAAAGATCATAAACTCAGCACAAACCCGGATTTTCATTATCGAAACCGTAACTGCTGAAGAGCCCCGTCTAGGGAGTGTACAGTGGTCGTGTCACGACTCCGAGGTACTGCTCACTAACCTAAGACTGCTGAGGTACTCCTCCTGTCGAGTACCGAGGGTCTGCCACCTCACACAGTAGTGCTCCACCGCAATGGGTCTGCCACCTCACACAGTAGTGCTCCCCCTCAGAGCCTACAGAGGTACTCCTCCTTTTTAGTACTACGGGTCTTCCACCTCACAAAGTAGTTCTCCTTCTCCATGGGTCTTCCACCTCAAAAAGTAGTGCTTCCCACTAGGCTATGCTACTCACTCCAAATCGAATCGGACAAGCAGTCATCGGTCACAGCCAGCTACACGGTCTTCGTACTCTGTATGCTCGACTCCGGGAGGGTCCGCTCCACGAGCTACAGGTCGATACTCCAAGTATCACAAGTCCCACGAAGCAGTATCTCAAAGGACCGCCTCGTCATAGGGGTCTCAACGCAACAGACGGCGCGTCAATCGGACGCCCGGTCTGTGAGTTATTAGCCTTTTTCGTCCTAGGGGCCCGGTTGGTTTCGTGTGCGAACCAACCCGGCCGTATCTCAATTGTACCCCTAACTCTCATAGGGTATACTCATAGGGACCGTTTCACAACGGGATCACCAATGCCGCTGATGGTTCGTCAAATGGACGTCCGGTCTGAAAGATATCAGCTTTTCCGTTCTAGGGGCCCGGTTGGATTTCGGGTCAATCCAACCCGGACATACTCCAACTGCATCCAAACCTTGGGAGAAGTATTCCAAAAGTTCCTTCTCCTCAAGTGGAATCCAAAAAAGTCGACGGCACGTCAATCGGACATCCGGAGCTCAAGATATAAGTGTTTCTGCTCCGAGGGCCCGGTTGGTTTCATGTACGAGCCAACCCGGCCGAACCCAGAGTTCTCTGAAACCTTGAGTGAGATATACCGAAACGACCGTGTCGATCCAAGGATCGCATCGCAATTTACAGTGCATCGATCTGAATCCCGTATCACATTTTATGGGCAACTGACCGGAAGAGGTTCGGTATTAAAGGGTTTGGGCCCGGTCCGACCCGGTCCGATACCCCCATGGTCGGCCCGAACCGAGTCGACCCGAACCGGGTCCGGGTCCGGCCCGCTTGGGCGCGGCCCGACCTGGTTGGCGGAGCCCGGCCCCAGCCCGACCCGGCTGGGCGCGGCCCGGCCTGGCGGTCCGGTCTGGCGGACTGGCCAGGGCAGCCGTGTGGCGCGGTAGCACGCTGGCCAGGGGCTCGGCCAAACGGTCGAGCCGTTTCGGAAGCTGGGGGAACTTCCCCCGCGTGTAGCAACCGCGACCCCCTAAATGGGGCCGCTCACATCCGGTGCGGCAGGGGTTTTCGAACCCCCAGTTCTTCCACGATCGGGCCGGCCCGCTCCGGCCGGCCGGCTTCTGCCGCCACGGGAGCGGCTAGGCCGGTCCCCTTGCTCCGAAGCCGGTGGCCCGGTACCGACGGCCGGTTCCGCTGCTCCGCCGCGGCCAGGAACCGGCCACGACCTTGGTTCGTCCGGCGGGGCGCGAAGGCGCCGCGCCCCTTCGTCGCGGCCCCGCTCCGGCCACGGTGCTTTAGTAGTTCTCCGGTAAGGCATGACGGTGCCGCATCTTCGGTTTGTTTTCAACAGCGCGATGCGACTACGCTGCGTCTTCGGTTCGACTTCAATGGCACGACGCGATGGTGCCGCGCTTCTCCCCCTTTCCATATCAAAATTCCGCGCGGTGCTTCGGCACCACGTTTCCTTGTTCGCCACAACAATATCAACAACCATAAAGGGAAGGAGTGTTGGACGTGTTCGTGCGGTCCGACCTCCTCCCGTTATCACGATAATAGGCGGTTCAAAGAAAAGGAGAAAGCGATGGAAGATTTCACGAACTAACAAATAAAATAAAACCCTACCTCAACGTTGTCATCGAACGAGCGTTCGTCGTGGAATTAACCGTCGCGGAAGGAGAGGATCTCTGCGAAAGAAGAGGATCACCACAGAAGAAAAGGTTCACCGCGGAAGGAATGTCGTTGGCGTAAGGTGATCTCCGAGGAAGCCGTCTCTCGCCTCGTCCGCCGTCAGAGGTTGGCGTTCTTCGTTGGCGGTGGTGCGTTCTTCGCGTTTTTTGTCGAAGAACGAAGAATCTTCTCTTTTTCTCCCAAAATCTTTACATAACACAAACCCAACCATAATAAAATAAGCCCATCCCTTATTTTATTATCAACATTTGAATTTGAAATTAAAAAGATAAGATACGAACAATTAATTCAATTAATTAATTGTAACAATTTAACCGCCCAATTTAATGAGGCGTTTCTTAACCAAAATAAACGTAAGGTTTGACTTTCATTTAAAAGGGGGTTGGTGGTGCGTTACTTAGATAAAAAGAAACGGCGGGGCTCGTGCGGGCCCGACCTCAAAAATATCCTACAATGTGGGTAGGATATGGTGGGTCCCACCTTATCCGCTTAACTTAGGTTAAGCTACTCTAAGTGAAATAAAATAAAGTGTCGCACCACTTTTATTTTATTTCTTAACTTAACCCCAAAAATTAAAAACCACACCCGAGTAAACGCAAGTCCGGAAAAGGTGTTTCTAAGAAAATTCTAGTGCTGTGATTCCATCGGTGCCCTCGGAATTCGATTCTGAGCACCGGTTTAAAAGTTATAAAAAACCGCTCATTCGTTCACTGAACGTACCCAACCTAAACTTCGGAACATGATTCTGGGCACACTGGGCCTCGGAATCTGGTGCCGTCAGAAACTGCGTTCTTTTAAAATCCCAAAGAAAATTTAGAAAAAAATTTCCTTGGATTTTATGTGTCTTTATATCACTCCCACCTCAAGGCTTTATGTCCCCGTAAAGATACATAAAAAACTAGGGAAACAAAAGTGGGTACTGGGCATGCATCTGAGCCTCCCTCTCCCAAGTGCTTACCTGGAGATTCCTGTACTTCCAAAGAAAGTGCACCCGAGGAAACGATCATCCTCGTAGGATCTGCTCCTGTCGATCCTCGGTCCCCACTGGAACCTCCGAGAAAGTCACCCCATCGCCCAAGTCCAGCTTCCCATGGTCGATGATATGCGAAGGTTCGAGAACGTATCTCCTCAGTTGAGATACATGGAAGTCGTCGTGCACCCAGTACAAATGAGTTGGATGGGTCAAGCGGTAAAACACCTCGCCTAACCTTCTGAGGACCTAGAATGGTCCGTTGAACCTCGGAGATAACTTGACACCTCGGCCACATCTCCGTAATTCCACGTCAAGTTGAGAGCCGTAAGAAAACGTGGTTTCCATCCTCAAACTTTAGTGGTCTCTGCCTCCTGTCAAAATAAGGCTTCTGTCGGCTCTGAGCTGTCCTCATCCTCAATTGGATGACCTGGACCTTCTCTGGTCCCACAAGAGCTGCTATGATTTTTCATTGCCGATAAGAGAAATCTGGTCTCATCCCCTGGATGAACCACTTTCTTTGCCTAATACAGTCAATCCTGACATGAATGATGTATTCATGTCATGGACGGCGTCGTAAGGCCTCAAAGATACTACTAAGAGATCCAACTGTCACTCTCGCCTCTAATGGTCGAGTCACACTATCGGCATCAGCGTGAGGTCACTGGGTCTCTTCAAGTAGGAATCTCGAAAGTGAGGGTCAAGTCAACAGTTTAATCCGAAACCTCTTAGTACTCAAAAAGGAAGGAAGAAAATGTCACAAAGGTATTTTTCTTTATATTATTTCATCTCATGGTACAAAGACACAAATGTAACAACAACAACAACATGGAACTAGATATACAATGAAAAAAAAGGAAACCACTTGTTCTACTCCTGTCCACTCGCTTCCGGAGCTCCGTAGTCGTAAGCTTCTGCTGCCTGAAGCTGAGATCTCCCATGTCCACCTGTTCCCTACGGTCGGGGTGGACCTCCTGGTGGTGGTGGTGGCAACACCTCGAAGCATCTCCCACCTCCAGCTGCACGGCCACCTCCTAGCGGTCTGACTTGATCGAACCTCTGCCTCTGCCTGGGAGGTTCTTCATTTAACTGCTGGTAATCTTCATGGCGGGGCGGACAGTCACATGTCATGTGCCCAATCTCGCCGCATGAGTAACACTGCATGGCAGGTATGGCTCTGTCATTCCCCTTGGTGCCTCACACTACCGACCCTGAGTCATGCGGTCAACCACATGTAGGTCTGGTCCTCTTGGACCTCTGCGTCATATGTCTACTACCTGCTATAGAAGACTCTGCCGCATGCTGGCTAGTGGTGGGTCCTACTGTTGGAGACTTCTCAGCAAGGAAACTCTCCACTAAGAGGGCTCGCTCCAACACCCATGTCTGCGTCATAATGCTGTGAGAAACAACATAAGCTCTAAACTCTCGCCTGAGCCCCTGCTCGAAGGTTCGGGCCCTGAAGAACGGGTCTCGTACCATATCTGTGGAGTAGCGCGAGAGGTCTATAAACCTCGCTGAATGCTGTGCCACTGTCATGATGCCCTGCCACAATTGAAGTAGCTCCTGTATACGCACCGGTCGAAGGGTGGCTGGAACGAACTCTGCCCGGAACAGGCTCTCAAAATATTCCCAAAGAAGTGTCGCCTCGTCATGAATCTGGAGCATCAGGTTCCACCATCTGACTACTGCTTCCTGAAGAATGCTGGCAGCAAGGATCACCATGAAGTCTGCTGGCGTCCCCACTAGCCTGAAGACTCTCACCACAGCCTCCAGCCAATCCTCAGCCGCCTGCGGGTCCGTCTCTCCCATGAACCTGGGTGTCCTCTGGCGTTGGAACTCGTGCAGTGCGCTCAAGCGACGTGCACCCTCTGTTGCTGGGGCTGGTGGAATCAGTGGCCCAATGGGTAGTAGTACCGCTGGTGCCTCCGCTGGTGCCTCAACTGGGATTGGGCCCGGTACTGAGGCCACATCGCTTGGCGGGCTGTCAGTACGAACAACTCTCGGGGCTCTAGCTAGTTGTCTGTGGGGAGGCATCCTGAAAGAAACAAACATGACACGGTCAAATGATTTATACCTTGTGAGCTGACCTGGTTTGAGCTGACTTTTAAAAACTTCTGGAAACACAAACGCAATCAGTGTTTTCGTGCAAAAAGTCGGAAATCAGTTGTCAGGGTCCTGCTGTATGGATACGTCGGCCGCCCGCACCAACACTGGACTCCCTGAACAATAAACAAAACTCGGTACTCTTAACACTGTCACTTCATAGAAAGAAAAATATTAGAGTTATTAGTTTTCCATTAGAACCGACTCCTCTGATACCAATTTTTCATGACCCGTCCTCGGGGCCCGTGCCGTGACTACCCCAATCCCACCTTCCATAGGCCAGTGGCTGACGACTAGCACCAAAGGCGTAAATCCCGATAACTGGGAAGGAATTTCCTTTATAAAAGTAAACTAAACACCACATAGTATAAGCGGAAGTAAAACACTAAGTACAAAAGAAAGTGCTGAAAAGTAAATGGGCCAGAATACAAACCCAACTGAAAGTACCACTACAAGTGAATGAAAGTACAAAAGAAAAGACAAAAGCTGGAAGAAAGGAAGCAGCTCCTGGGTCGTCCTCCTCGTATCCTACCTGAAGGGTAGGTATAGATAGCACAGCTCCTGGATCGTCCACCACGGATCCTACCTGAAAGGTAGGTACATATAGCCTCCACAATGCTCTTGCTGGTCAACCTCATCCGAGTATCGTCTCGCCGTGAAGTCCACCTCCTGATACTGACTCGCCGCGACATCCACCTCCGGGTACCATCCAGTCCTCGAACACTCGGCCTCCGTCAGCACTGCTTGTCGTCTGCAACCAACACAACGAGGTGCGGGAATAGCCCGTGCAGGGGTGAGTATGATGATACTCAGTAGGGACCCCGAGACCCTCAGGGTCTCACTAAATCCAACAAGTATAACCACAAATAAGATCTCAAAAGATAACCTCTACTTAGGTATATGCCCATACATATACCTAAGTTAACAAGTAACACATCTCAAACATGAGGAAACACAAAGATCATAGACTCAGCTCAAACCAGGATTTTCATTATCGAAGCCCTAACTGCTGAAGAGCCCCATCTCTGGAGTGTACAGTGGTCATGTCACAACTCCGAGATACTGCTCACTAACCTAAGACTGCTGAGGTACTCCTCATGTCGAGTACCACGTGTCTGCCACCTCACACAGTAGTGCTCCACCGCTATGGGTCTGCCACCTCACACAGTAGTGCTCCCCCTCACAGCCTAAAAAGGTTCTCCTCCTGTCGAGTACCGCGGGTCTGCCACCTCACAAAGTAGTGCTCCTCCGCCATGGGTCTTCCACCTCACAATGTAGTGCTTCCCACGGGGCTATGCTAGTCACTCTGAATCGAATCAAACAAGCAGTCATCGGTCACAGCCAACTACACGGTCTCTGTACTCTGTATGCTCGACTCCGGGAGGGTCCGCTCCACGAGATACAGGTTGATACTCCAAGTATCACAAGTCCCATGAAGCAGTATATCAAAGGACCACTTCGTCACAGGGGTTTCAATACAACAGACGACGTGTCAATCGGACGCCCAGTTTGTGAGTTATTAGCCTTTTTCGTCCTAGGGGCCCGGTTGGTTTCGTGTGTGAACCAACCCGGCGGTATCTCAACTGTACCCCGAACTCTAATAGGGTATACTCATAGGGACCATTTCTCAACGTGATCACCAACGCCGCTGACGGTTCGTCAAACGGACGTCCGGTCTGAAAGATATCATCTTTTCTGTTCCAGGGGCCCGGTTGGATTTCGGGTACAATCCAACCCGGACACACTCCAACTACGTCCAAACCTCGGGTGAAGTATTCCACAAGTTCTTTCTCCTCATTTGGAATCCAACAAAGTTGACGGCACGTCAATCGGACGTCTGGAGCTCAAGATATAAGGAGTTTCCGCTCCGAGGGCCTGGTTGGTTTCATGTACGAACCAATTCGGCTAAACCCAATGTTATCCGAAACTCTGATTGCGATATACCTAAACGACCGTCTCGATCAAAGGATCACATCTCAACTGACGGTGCGTCGATCCAAGGCCCGTAGCTCATGTTATGGGCAACCGACCGGAAGTGGTTCGGTATTAAGGGGTTCGGGCTCGGTCCGACCCGGCCCGATACCCCCAAGGTCAGCCCGAACCAGGGCGACCCGAAACGGGTCGGGGTCCAGCCCGCTTGGGTGCAGCCCAGCCCGACAGTCTGGTCTGGCGGACCGGCCAGGGCAGCCGCCCAACGCGCGGCGCGCTGGCGCGCCGGCCAGGGGCTCGGCCGAACCACCGAGCCGTTTCGGAAGCGGGGGGCGCTGCCCCAGCGTGTAGCAACTGCGGCCCCCTAAATGGGTCCGCTGACATCCGGCACGAACGGGGGTTTGAACCCCCGGTTCTTCCATGGTCTGGCCAGTTGCTTCAGCTGGCTGGATTCTGCCGCCACGAGACCGGCTAGGCCGGTCCCCTTGCTCCGACGTTGGCGGCTCGGTACCAACCGCCGGTTCTGCTTCTCCGCTGCGGCCCAGAATCGGCCGCGGCCTTGGTTCGTCCGGCACAGCGCGACGGCACCGCGCCCCTTCACCGTGGCCCTGCTTCAGCGGCGGTGCTTTAGTAGTTCTCCAGTGCGGCGCGACGACGCCACATCTTTGGTTCGTTTTCAACGTTGCGGCACGACGACACCACGTCTTCAGTTCATCTTCAACGGCGCAGCTCAACGGCGCCGCGCTTCTCCACCTTTCCTTATCAAAATTCCGCACGGTGCTTCGCCACCGCGTTTCCTTGCTTTCCACAACAATATCAACAACTAGAAAGGGGTGGAGTGTCGGCCGTCTTCGTGCGGTCCGACCTCCTCCCGTAATCACGATAACATGCGGTTCAAAGAAAAGTAGAAAGTGACGGAAGATTTCACAAACTAAAAAATAAAATAAAACCCCACCTCAATATTGTCGTCAAACGAGCGTTCGTCACGGAATTAACCATCGCGGAAGGAGATGATCACTTCGGAAGAAGAGGATCGTCGCGGAAGAAAAGTTTCACCGTGGAAGGAACGTCTTTGGCGTTAGGTGATCTCCGATGAAGGTGTCTCTCGCCGTCGTCCGCCATCGGAGCTTGGCGTTCTTCATTGGCGGTGGTGCGTTCTTCGCGTTCTTCATCGAAGAACGAAGAATCTTCTCTTTTTCTACCAAAATCTTTACACAACAAAAACCCAACCATAATAAAATAAGTTCATCCCTTATTTTATTATCAACATAAGAATTTTAAATTCAAAAGATAAGAAATGAACTATTAATTCAATGAATTAATTGTAACTATTTAACCACCCAATTTAATGAGGCATTTCTTAACCAAAATAAACGTAAGGGTTGACTTTCATTTAAAAGGGGGGTTTCTGGTGCGTTACTTAGAAGGAAAGAAATGGCGGGGCTCGTGTGGGCCCCACCTCACAAATATCCTACCAAGTGGGTAGGATATGGTGGGTCCCACCTTATGCACTTAACATAGGTTAAGCCACTTTAAGTGAAATAAAATAAAGTGTCGCACCACTTTTATTTTATTTCATAACTTAACCCCAAAAATTAAAAACCACACCCGAGTAAACGCAACTCCAGAAAAGGTGTTTCTAAGAAAATACTGGCGCTACGATTTCATCAGTGCCCTCTGAATTCGATTCCGAGCACCGGTTTAAAAGTAAGAAAAACCCGCTCATTCGTTCACTGAACGTACCCGATCTAAACTTAGGAACATGATTCCAGGAACACCAGGCCTCAGAATCAGGGGCCGTCAGAAACTGCGTTCTTGTAAAATCCCAAAGACAATTTAGAAAAAAAAATTCTTGAATTTTACAGGTCTTTATAGGGAACTAATATACCACAAATACTATAAAAAAATAAGTGGTTAAAGAGTTATCTGTAATCATTAACCAAGGGAAAATTGAATTGGTTTTCCTTAATCCTTAGTCATGAAAAAGGTAAACACATCATCCCTAATCATAAATAAAATAAAACAATCACACCTCATATTCATCTAAGTTTGGAACAAATCATTCAGTATGCTACGCAACCCCCTTGTATCATACATCAATATATATATATATATCTCAATCCCAAAATACCATATCGTAACCTTCGACAATAAATTATCACATTTTTATAAATATTGGGCAATAAAAAGTACTAACTACCAAAAATTCACATTTTGAGGAAAACTCGTTCCATTATTATAAAAATTTCAAGATTACCTTTTATTATGGAATGATCAAATTCACTTATCATGGTCTAATAAATTATTTTGTAAGAATCATTACCCCTCATAAGTTCAAATTCTATATTTTCCAAAAAAATTCATGGTTAAAATAGACATATATGAATTTGTAATCAAATTATGAAGACGACAGAACATATTATAGGTTAAATAATCTTTTTCCCAACATAACATAAATGAAATCCCAAATTATCCTCATTAGGGTTTTTTACTGAGTCTCCAAAATGCACAAACCATTTGATTTAAGAAACTCATATAAAACAAATGAGATATCTAGGGACCACATTCTTCGTGATTTTATGAGCCTACCCATAAAATATCATTACATAAAATGACATTAGTCAATAAAAATCAATAATATGAGAAACATACCAAAAATTATTAATTTAAAATAGATCACGTAGAATTAGAAAGGGAAACTATAAATTTTAGGTCAAGAAGAAATAATCATATTGAATGATAATTAATTAAAAAATAAAAAGCCTTTCTGAAAATAATTATGGTGGAAGGAAATAAAAAAATTAATAGGGTAATGGGATTCTAAATAATTAAATCATGGGAATAAAGGAGAAATAAATTATTATTTAGATATAATGAAATCAACCAAAATGACTAAAACAATCATCCATAAATTTTATGTGTTTGGGTAATAAAAAAATATAATATCCCAAATAATTCTGTAGTGGGAAACTAGGTATTTAAGGACCACAACATAACTCATAGAGAGGGTGTGGGATTTGAACCTGTTGCTATATCCACTAGGATTTTACTTTTACATATTTTAACCACATTGTTCGTTTTATCCTTGTTTTTGTTCATAATCTCCACCAACCACTCTTGTATTCACAAAATCATAAATATTTTGTTAATATGAGAATTTATATGAAAATCATTCCTCAGTATATAAGTGTCATTAAAATTTAATAATATGGAATTTTTAGATCTGTAGTAAAAAAATATTGACTGTTATAATGTATTAAAAAAAATTACATTAATTAATTTTGTGGAATTTTATATATTTTTTTATATTTAATATGGAACAAGAATCATCGAATTTAGAGTATTTAAAATCATTATTTTTTAAAATATATTAAATTTATAATATTTAAATGAAAGGAGACCAATTATAATAAAATCTATAACATTATCTATTTTACTAAATAGGACAACATTTTAGTGAATATGGGTTGTGACTTGTGTTCCCCCTGAAAGTAATTGATATTAATAAGCATAAAAGTAATTAATTATCTTTGGGATACATAATTTAACATATAGATGAAAAACTAAGCACTGTATACATAACTATAATTTTAATCCATGTAGCACCACATAATATACAATGGATATACTTAAATAAAATAAAGAAAACATTTAATTGAAGAATTATAAAAAATAAAATATTTTATTTTTTTTGTAAATTTGATGAAAAGAATCAAAATCCATGGATTAAAAACTATCCCTCTAGATAATTTTAAAATACAATAATAAATATCTCAATTTTTGAATTCATCAAGAATACAAAAAACCTAAATTCAAAATATTTAATCAAAAAGCCTCAATACAATAGGGGGATAATGGATAAAATAGTAGAAAAAAATATCCCCCTCCATGAATTATTTGGGAAGAAATTTTAAATTATAAAATTGGTAATAATAAATTTGGAGTTTCAGGAATTATATCCTCTAATGAATAACAAAATGAATATAAAAAAACATTCCATATAAATTGAAAAGATATAGATCCCCATTTTAATGTAATCCAACACTTAATAGATATTATATAGAAATTAAATCATATTAAAAAATTATAATACATATTATATTTTAAAAAATAAATAACCCACACTACTTTATACATTAAATCCAGAGAGCTTTAAAAAACCCTAAATGGTATTCAATGAATTAATACATGAAAAATAAATATCTTAGAAAACTATAAAAAAAATTCCATTTTATCACATTATAAAATATTAATTCAAAAAAAAATCCAAATTATAAATAATATTATGAACTATATCATGGAAGACATCAGAAAATTCCAAGAAGCAATATGTTTTAACACATGTTATCATACAAAAGATAAAATAATAGAGTATGGATGCTGGAAATTTAGTAACTAATCACATTGGAATAAATGTAAACATGGGTTCTATATGATATAGAATAGGGAATTGAAAACATATTTTTCCTTCATATATATTACATATTAATACATGAATATTCATTTCATTTTACATAAACATGCATGAGGACCATAAAGATTAGTGTATTTTGGAACTAGGATAAAAAACAACTTGTTAGTAATGGAACCACATCATCTAACAGTACTTTTGTTTTCGAAATAACTCCCTTTATAGACATATAATATATAATAACATTGATTACAATGTAGGTAGAGAAATCATAATAATGGGAGAGCTCAAATTCCTAGTAATGGAAAACAAAGGAGATATCAACAAAACATTATAATAAGGTTATGAGAACATGAGGATAAAATATACAAACCAAACCTTTCATATAATAGATCATAAAAATGTTCATTGAAAAAATATTGGAATCTTATAAGACATGAACCATAATGGAATCAAACAAAATGGGTGATGGTAACATAAAATTGGAATAAGATAATGATTTTTGGAATAAATATAAACATAGAAAATCATTTTTTAGTAGTTATGGATCTTTTATAATACCAACATAGTGTAATGGGTTCACTCTCCAAGTTATCATAATAGTTATGGTTTACTCCCATGACTATCATAGTAGAAAAATCCCCTTACTAAACTGGGTTCGCTCCACGATTTATTCCTATTTATCTCATTAGATATCAATCATTACTGATTGAATTTTGGGGATATATAATTTAATGTGTACACATTACATAATTAAACCCATATATATGTGTGCCACAAGATCGTAAAATATTCATGATATCATATCCCATGAAAAATAAATTTATTTCATAAATATTTCATTATGATATATCACATGGAAGAGAAAAAAGTTTCATATACATTTCATCTAGAAATTAACCATGGAAAATAAATAGCTTATATAAAAATTTATTTAATTAATCAAAAAACCATCTTAGGAGAAAGAATATGTTTTTTAGAAACTTTTCATCATAATTGTGAACCATAATGAGAAATATTAAGAATGGTAATTGTGGGAAATATCCTCACTAAATCTCATGTGTCATAAATTTATGTTTTCATAGAAGAAAAATAATGTTAAAGATCTCATAGAACATTACGTGAGGAAAATAACCATTTCCCATTGAAAAAAATTATAAAAATTTAAAATACTTCCCAAATTTTGATGAAAATTTATCTTTAAAAATAACCTTTGAAATATCAAATGGCATTAAAAATCATCGAGCATTCATGATAGGGTTAAATTCCATCCATTCCATACAAGTTAAAATAAATATCTCTTCGATGTTTTTAGAAAAAATTCAAAAAAACCACATTTCATTATGTGAAAAGTAGATTAATATTAAACCATTATGTAGAATGAAAAAAATGGGGGAAAATTAATTTTTAAAATCAAATGAGAATAATAAATAATTATTGAAATCATTTTCAAAGAACAATTTCCTAAAATTTAATTTTGTTAAAATCTATACATAAATATATAAATGAATTGGAAATATGTATTGTAATGAAATGAAAAGAGTATATGAAAATAAATTAGTTTATAGAGAGGGAGATCATAATATTTCATCATTGGAAACATATTTATAAACAATCATGACTATCTATGGGTTTGTAATAGAAAACCCTTACCACTTTGTTAATGTTTAAATAATAATAAAAAATAAAGAGGGAAACTTATTTTCATTTGTAAATAAAAATAATTTTCATGAAAATAATAATAATATACATTTATGTGTAGTATATACACCACAAATAATAATCATTTGATGAATATGGCATCTGCCCCCCAAAATAAAAGTGAGATAAAAATCCTTTACCTTAAATCTCAACTTTAGGCATACTAGTAAAAATATGATGAATAATAAATATTATTATAATATAAATATTTTGAAAACCCATAAGAATAATATATATATATAATACCATATATTAATTAATAGTAACCTTTTATCACTCAGTTAGTAACAATTATTTATTAAAATCACTTTTTCATGTAATAATTGCTTTGTTATTCATGTATATTTCAGTTGAAAAAAATGTTCATTGTACTTTGATTATTGTTAAATCATATAAATATTTTTAGTCTAGATATACATATAATATATATTCATTATATTCATATTCATATTCATCCATAAAAATCATAGATATAAAAATGAATTGCACTATTTGTGGAGATGGTTGGATGTACACACACATGAAGGATGAATCCATTTTCTCAATAGATGGATGGAAGTAATGTTAAATATTAATTAACCTTTATATATTAATTTTTATAATATATATCATATACATTCACTAAATTTATCTTTATTACCATCCTTTTCAAAATACAATGATAAAAATATCACAATGCTTTGTGGAGGTAGTAGTCCCTACGTACGCATGAGCGATGTCCTCATTTTTCAAAGAATTTCTATGTTAGAATTTACATGTGATATAATAACTATATTATTATAATTTTGTAATAAATATAATATGTATATTTCAAATAATTCATTATATCAATTATTGTGGGGCGGTGATGGAAAATGAATTACATCGGTTCGCAAGGCAGAAACCTTTCAGACACAGGATCAACAGTTTCATTTCCCATTAGATGGAATAGTAGATGGATATTGAATATGAGATTAAAATAATAAAATATCACTATATTTTAGAGAATTATATTATTATATTGTCATATATTATGAATATTTGAAGTTGGTGGATGAATAAATAAATAGAAAATTCCTGATTATAAACTGTACCTCTTCTTTAGAGAGCCTATTTAGGTTTATGCCTAATGCCTAATTATTAGGGTTTATTAATAAAAATAATTTCTATATGATGTTATTATGGTATTAATAAATCCATTTGTTTTATATTTTGAACCAAAAATCTTTTTAAGGGTGAATTGGATAGCAGAGGTGATTCCCTTTTATACATGGTGTGAGTGACACTTGTAAATTTTTTACGTTTTCCAATAGTTTCAGGTCACATTGTTGTTAAAAGTAAATAAAATATCTCATTATCGAGTCTTATATGATATAAGGTCTAAATATTTTCATTAAATAACAATTAGAAAAGTTTTTAGGTTATTTTAACCCTTATCTATTTAGTTTAACCCCTCGTAATCCATTTTTTTCTTTAACCATAACAATTTTTAATTCCATTTTTTTATTAATTACAATAAAACACAGAGTTGAGATTATTATACAATATTAATTATACATATTAAAAATATGGAACTAATTTTACAATTATGGTCATATAAAAGGAAAATTTTATTTTGGAAATGAACAAATAGACTCAAAGAAAAGAGGGTTATCCGATGAAATGATATGATATATATAAAAGGTTGTTATTTAAAAATTGAACATAAATTTGATTTCAATTTCCTATATTTTATTTATAATAAAATTATTAAACTAATAATATTTTTTAAACCACCGTTAAAATAAGTCAAACTTTTAATGCTTTAAATGAGAAGAAATGTTTTATTCATAAAAATCATTATTTTTACCATTCTTAGATAAATTAATATTTTCATTAAATTATAAAAAATATATTCTAAGAAAATTTTGAAATGTTTATTTAAAAAAATGTTAATTTTTTAAAATAAATTTTCTAGAATTATAATAATTATAATAATTATTTTTTCAAATGTATAAAATCCTTTTTGGAATGAAAATGAATTTTCGAAGTATATGATGACATTAACAAAATAGTTTGTACTTATTTATCAATATATTTTAATTTTCTAAATCATTTTCCCATAAATTTCAAAATGTATATATTACTATTCAATTTTTTCAAGTTTAATTTCATGGATATAGTAGCAATTTAAAAATAATAATATTAATAGTATATTGCGATTCTTTAAAGCTCGGTGTTCTGTATAACACATGCAATTAAATAAATAAAATTTATTTTAAAAAAAATCATAAAAACATGGTTTGTTACATTATAACACAATTAAAATGGATTTTTTCACCTAATTTATATTACAATGATACAAAAAATGAGGATATGTCTACCTCATCATTTCATCATGTTCTCATATAGCTACCGTAAATTGGTGTTTTCTTAATAAAATAGTGGCCAGATGAGCGGTAAGGGTTTATAAAAATTTCTCCCTAAAATCCACAACACCCAATTGGAATTCATCAAAATATATATCATTATTCGGTTGTATAACCACTAAGTTTTGTATATTTTAAGGTTCAATTATGTATTTTCTTAAGAGAGATATGTGAAACATGTTGTGAACTTAATAGATGCTCGGTGGAAGTGAAAAATGATAATAAACTATCTCTACGTGATCAAGTATATCAAAAGTAAAAATATTATTATGGATTGCATTTATTCTTTTCATGAATATTAGAACATTAGTCCCTAGAGAAATCCACAGAAACACATTGTCACCAACATCAATCTCTAGAGCATATTAATGATTCTCCACACACATTTTTTATATATGTTGAGATGCCCATATGTATTAAAGAATTCATTTAACCTTATCTTTAATTTTTTATTATATTATTGGTCCTAATAGATTTATTATTCTATCATTATCCAAGAATGTTTATGTTCTACACTTATTTCCATAGATGGTTTCCTAGAGAGTCATCTTAATACTAGAGTGATAGATATTGTTGTATAAAAACATGACTATAGGAAGGTGTCCATCTCAAAAACCATTTAAATCCATAGAAAAAAAATATCAATATATATTCTACAATTTTAATGGTTCTCTCATTCTTTCTATATTACTAAGCATGATACGCAAGCTGAAACTATGCTCTGTATCAAAATATCACCCAAAAAAATAAGTTAAAACTTTAATGTAATCATTAAATCCCATTTTGACACAATAAAATGTGGTAATCCATGAAACAATAATACTTTATAAATTCATATTCTATATTTATGATCAATATATAACTCTCCTCTAATGTAAAAAATGTGGGATGAATTTTTATGGTTGTTGACTAAAACAAAAAAAATATTATTCCCTGTAGACTTTTTATGCAGTTTGATGATAAAATATCTGGTGTTGTTTTTAAATTTCCATTCTAGAATGAGTAATGGTTGTTACAACCCCTAAGACTTTTTTGATTATAAATAAACTTCATGACATACTAATTAATGAAATAAAAACATTTTAATATCTCTTATTATGAAATAACAACAAAATAATCTTCCAAATATCTATATATATTTATTAATTTAGGATGATAAGGGAATTAAGTTCTTTGAGATTCCCCTAGTAGATCATTCTTTAATTTATTTACGGAAAGAACACATAAATGGTTTTAGAACCTTATCATTCCTATATAATGATGTTTAGACTCATTAACATTTATAATTTTCATATACAACACTATATGATCCTTCTGCTCTATATTATTGTTAAATTGGATAGATATATAAACACTAAATTTGATAAATACAATATTACACCCTTCTATAAAGATTTATTTATCCATCCTTTGAAATTCTATAAGCATTGAATATTTTGTGATTCTCATCAAAGATAAGCTATCATGATCCTTTCATCACAAATAATTATCGATCTTTTTCTATTTCCTAGTTGGTAATGTATTGAGAAGTAATAGTCATTAATATGGTCCAACCATATTATCTAAAACATATTCAACTATTTCTCTGTGAAAATATTTTTTAATCTTTTATGAGAGGTTTATTTGTCACACCTTTGTCTGTAATGATAATAACATTATATCGTAACTGAAAAAATTAATACAACTAACTCAAAATCATGAGTTTGGTAATATTTATCATGAAAGTTTAATTTTAATTATGTGTAATCTATAAATATATAATTTTTAATAGTGAAACATCATAATCTCATATTCAATGCATCACTGTAGAATACACACCATTGTATTCTAGAGGTTAATGTAGGCATATGTTCAAAAATTTACCTTATCTTTAGTTCCTTGAAATTTTATTCACATTCATCTATTTAATGGAACATATATCCCTTATGAATAAACATATGAGTGGATTTTATAGTCAGTATAAATTCTCTATAATTAATTGGCTATATATAGAAAAATAAAAAATTCTTTGGATCTTAATCACAATGGTCAATCTGGGAAAATGTTCGATAAACTCATTATTTGATTGATCCATTATTATAACCAATTTTAAAATTATATGACATAAAATTAAACATTTTATAGAAAAAATATACAATTATGGACATCTGAATACAACTTATCTTTCCTAAGGATTTTGAACACAGTTCTTAAGTGATCATCATTCTCTTATATTATCTTTAATTATATAATAATATCCTCTATAAAGATTAAAAAAATGATCATACTAATATATAAATAATCTATTCATGAAATTTATAATTATATTCAATGAATTAGGAAGATATAATGGGATCAATATATATTCATAGTGTCCATACCCTGAATAGAGCATTGTATTCAGTGTATCTTCTTCTTGGACCCTCAGTTAATGATATCTAGAATGAATATTAATATTTTAAAAGTTTTGATATCATAAAATAGATTAGAAAAGTCTTCAATATGTGGTAGATGATATTATTTATTTATTTTGAACTTGTCCATTTCCTAATAATCACAGTAATGTTAATTACACATATTTTTCATCTTAAAAAAAGAAAAGGTGAACCCCAAGGTGACACTATGGGAAGAATGAATCCTTAAAAAATATTCTCATGTATTTTCGTGAATAATTCCCAGAAATCTATGAAGGCCATTTTATATGGAGTATTTGAAATAGTTGTTTCTGTAGGTATGAGTTATATTGAAATCTCAACATCAGAATTTTGTGTATTACTAGGAAAATATTTAGTAAAAAAATAAAAAACACCCCCACAATATGAATCTATTTAATGTTGAGTTTTTTCAAAACCATATGATATAAACAACCCTTTTGAATAAGAATCAAGAAATATATAATTGATTTAATTTCCATAGAAATCATATATTTATTTTAGCATTGATTGATGATTCCATGTTTGTCTGGAATATGAAACGTGACTTCCATTCCTCAGCCAATGATGTGTGATTTATGTTGAGAAACCCAATATATAAATAAGAAAACCTAATATTCAAAAGGGGGGAGAAGATAATATTTTTTGGAATCACATCCTTACAAACATTAATATAAGATGAATCATATACTTGAGATGTGATCATCATACCATTAGGGATTTTAACTGCTAATTTAACATCTAATCATTGGGTATATAAATTAAAATTCCAAGATACTTTTCAGGATATATTATAATTTATATTAATAAACAAAAATAATATACATCAATATTTGTGAGTACCTATCATCACCCCAAAATCAATGTTCTATTATTAATCTATTAGTAAAACAAAAAAGGTTAGCATCACTATCACGCATCATTAATCAAAGTGGTTAATCAGGGGACATATTTTATAATATGTTTAAATTATGACACCTTCATTTGTATCTATGAATAATTAGGTTTTACTGAGTTCATTCATTATTTTTATTCAAATCCTTCATGTTTGTTCATATTGAGTTTTTTAATGTCCAAAACATGACCTAAATGAGTTTCAAACTAGGTACCCAATAAGGTGGATTGTCATGCACCATTTGATGATCAAGTCAGAGCCCAATGTTCCCTGTAAGGTTTTATTAACCCTATTTCAAACAATTCTATATCCAAATCCTCTTTTATTAACAATACATATATTTACTTTCATGGAAACCACCTGCTCTATCCCTCAAAAAAAATCCATGATATTGTCAAATACATAGTCTACCCATAGAATTATCCATAGGTTTCCTACTAATGTTTACATAACCTAGTTATAATGGTTAACTAAACTGTCATCTAATACCAAATATAGAAATACATATATTTTATAAATATATATTACATCTTAATAGATGACTATTTATTTCATTTCATATAAACATGCATGAGGACCAGAAAGGTTTAGTGTTTTGGAAACTAGGATACACAATCTACTAGAACATAACTGAGATGCATCATCTCCCACAATGTGATTCATAACTAGCACCATTTTTAGGAATATTATACATAATATATTTCTGAAAAACCTAGGGAACATAAATATATGAATGAAAGAGATCATTTTTTCAGTAAGGGAAAACAAGGGATATATCATCCAAACACGAGCATAATCGTATGAGGAAAAGAATATGAAATTAGAAAACCATACCATACAAATAATAGTTCATTAACATGATTCATAGAATAAATCATGGTAGTTCATAAGACATTTATCATAATTAAATAAAATAACATATGCCATGAAATCATAAAAATAGTATGATGCATGGATTTTTAGAATACACCGAAGCATATAAAATAATTTTCACAGTAGTCAAAAATCATTTCGAAGACCATCATAGTGGAATGGGTTCATTACCCCAATCATCATATTATTTGAGGCTCACTAGAAAGACTATAAAAGTGGAAAAATTCCCTCACTGAACTAGGTTTGCACCCCATCCTGGTGCTATTTATCTCCTGAGACATCCATTAGTACCCAATACATTAGAGGAATATATAATTCCCAGCCCACCTATCACATAATGAAATTAATTTAGATTCATGAAACATGATCATAAATCATCCTTCACATCATGACCCATAAAAATAGAATATTATTCAATGAAATTTCATCTTTACAAAACCAATGGGAATGAAATGGTATTCTTAAACATTTAATCCTGACATAACCAAGGAAAAAAAAATTTGTTTCATAAATATTCCATCAATTAATCATACCCTAACATGATAGAAATGAATAGGTTACCAAAACACCGTTTTCAAAATAAGAATGAATTATCTAATAAAATAATAATAATGTTATCCTTGGATTATATCCCTATTAAATATTATGAATTATAAAATGATTTCATTTTGGATTGAAAATTATTTTAAAAGATCCCATGGAATTTTTTTTAAAAAAAATTACAATTTTTAAATTTTGAATCACTTATTTAAAATATATAAAACATACAAAATATTAATGAAATCATTTTCATTTAAAATAACCCTGGATACATTTAATGGAATCAATAAATCATTGATTGTTCATAACGGTGGGATATATAATTCTTGTCATACTTGTTCAACTATCCATTAACATATTTGGTAGAAAGTTAAAAGTAACTAAATTAATAATGTGATCTAAAGATTACATTTAAACCATTTTATGAAAACTCATATAATTTTTAATGTGAATTCTAAAAATAATACGTTAATAATAAAATAATTAAGCATTTTCAAAAACATTCAAATAAAATAGATTTTTTTTGATTAATGTGTTAAATAATGTAAACATTACCTAAAGGTAATAATTTAGTCTTACATTTAATTAATGAGAGGAAAAGTAAATGAGAAAATGAATTCTTTAAAAAAATAGTGTAAAAAATAATACATTAGTTTCCTGAGAGGTATATCATAATATTTCATCATGAGAAACATAATCATAAACAATCCATATAATCATAAATATTATAACATAAAACCCATACCTCTTTTGTAACCTTTGAGTCATAAGAACCATGAAATAAATATCCTTATATGGTTATGAAAATCTGAAAACATTTCATGATAATAATTATAAGATAAATTTAGTGTCAATATATACACCACAGTAAAGAAACAAGTGCAGAATATGATATGTGTCTAAAATAAATAAAATTAAGACAAAAATACCTGACCTAAAGTATCAAAACTCTTCATAAATATTATTATTTCCTTTTTAAAAAATATATATTTATTATAAATATATTAAATAAATATAAAAATATATATCACATGTTTATATGATTTCATAATAACCATTTATAACCTGTTCATTAAATGGTCTCTGTTAAAATCATTTACCTGTTTCATAACTACTTGATTTTTCTTATATATTTTGGTTTGTTAGTTTGGAATTTTGGTCTTTTATTATGGTTAAATAATCATAATAATTTCAATCATGACATAAATATCAAATATATTCCTTAAATCTATTCTTATTATAATACATGTCGAAATTAAATTAAAAACATATCACATCACTTCATGGAGGAGGTAGTATAAATGTGCGCATTAAAAGTGTAATCATTTTAAAATAGATTGGAAGGTAAAAATATATATTAAATATTATAATTAAATAAGTGTAATTATGAAAAAAAATTATTATAAATATATTAAATCAGTAATTATATTTTTTCGTGATAGGCGGTGATGGAAGACCAATTACATCGGTTCGTCAGGCCTTAGTCTACCTTAAACATGATCTATAATTTCAATTCCCATTTGAAGGAAGAGGATATTGATGTTTGTTATTCCACTAAAATTTTAATATATCACAATATTTTCTATATTTATGTTATTATGTAATAATATTTTAATAATATATGAAGAAGGAGGAAGATAAAATAAAATTAAAACACATGATTAAGAACCATACATATTCTTCATAGAACCTCTTTTGTTTTATACCTAAAGGCTTAATAGGAGTGGTTCTTACAAAACATTAAGACACAATTAAATTATATGGAAATTATAAAATTTATTTTGTTAGTTATCTCTTATTAACAAATATTTGTATGTTTATATAGAAGTGGAGAGGGGGTTCCCTTTTATAATTGAGGTGAGTGGAACGCTTTGAAATTTTAAAATTGTTCCAATAATTACATATATCCTTTTAGGTAATAAGGTGTACAAATATATATTCTGAAAACCATGAATTATATATGGACTAAATAATTCCATTAAATATGAATTCGAAATGTTTTTAGGTCATTTAAACCCTTTTATGTTTCATTCAAACCCCAGTAAATCTGATTTAACATTAACTACAACAGCTTATTTTTAATGTTCTTACAATTTATTATGAAAATAATATGTTTACTATTTAGATATAATGTATTATTATAATTCAAAATATGGAATCAATTTTTTCAAATTCAATCCATATAAGATTATGAAAATAATTTAAAATTAAACCTACAGAAGTGATGAAAATGCAGTGTTTTCATAATATTGTTTTCATAAGTTAAAAGGAATTTTATATTGAAATGAGACAAAAAAATGATTTCATTGAACTAAATAGTATTAATAGTAACATAATTAAACTAATTTTACATTAAAAAAGTTATTAAAATATAACTAAACCTGAAAATTCTTTAAATGGAAAGAGTAATACAAGTAAACATCAGTATTTTCACTATTCATCAAAAAAGGTATTCTTTTCCTAAAATTATAAAAAATTATAAAGAATATTATATTTAATTGTTTTTTACATAAATTATATTCATTTTTTAAAAATAAGTTCTATAAAATTTAAAAAAAATCACAAAAAACAATAAAAATCATTTTTCGAGGAAACATATTTTTTGAAATATATAAAGTCTTTACAAAAATGTTTTTAATTATTAATCAATACATTTTTTAAAAATAAAAGATTTATACATAATTTTATTCTCTTTATTCCTATTATTATTTCCATGTTTAATGTCATGGTTATAACAGTCATCTTTATATAATAATAATATTATATTGTTGTTCGTTAAAACATGGGGTTCAATATTGCACATGATATAGATGAAATAAAATGTATATGAAAAAAGTCATCAAAATAGAGGGTGTTAAAAATAGGTTCCTTTAGAAAAAAATAATAATTCATTGGCATATTATTATTAAAATTGTATTTAGAAATAAAATTTTGATTAAAACCTTGAGAATCCATACATGTCATAAATAAATTAGAGGCCATATAACTATTAAAAAATAAATTTAAATCAATTAATAGCAGAAAATAAAACATATTGTTATACCAAACAAGGTTTTTATATCTTTATTGTATTATTACCAATGAAATTATAGATTTATATTCAAATATTTTTCTTTAATGGGTTTTCCAATTCTTATACATCACTAATTTTTCACTTCTTTTTATAAATTTTTGTAGAGTAATTTTGATAAATTAATTAACTATCTAAATTGCATCAAACATTTTTTAATATATATCTTCATAATAGGTGTTTATGTTTCTCAGATTTTCATTCCTTTCATTTTGATTGTCCACATCATCAATCACAAACATAAAATTCTTATTCAGATTCATTTACAAATCAATGAGATTCAAAATATCATTATAA
The DNA here is from genome assembly GCA_963277665.1 of Viscum album. NCBI lineage: Eukaryota > Viridiplantae > Streptophyta > Magnoliopsida > Santalales > Viscaceae > Viscum > Viscum album. The sequence goes on along the minus strand of OY728153.1, from coordinate 322,429,111 downwards.
AAATAAGTTCAAGGTTCTTGAAATTATTTAAATTCATATTCATTATAAATATATATAAAAGTTTATAAATAGGATTTTTATTCATTAAATTTTTTTCATCAAACACATATTACTATTAATTTTCATCTCTACCTTAGTAAATGTTTCTACAGATCTATCCTCAAAGTTTAACTATTGAAGAAAAATACATTTCTTTTATCCATCATTGAATGTTTCTTTTTTCTTGTCATTTGGTTAATTAATATTTACATAGTGTGCAATGTCATGATTAATTTTTTTAAAATTATATGTTATTATAAATGTGTGGTTCTTTCATATCACATTTTTCTCAAATTTCATTCCCTTATAAATCTTATTAGTTACCTTGGAAATCATAAAAAATTTCTGCCCATGGTTATTTAAAAAAAATGAATCTTCACATGATTAACTAGATGAGAAAACATGATTTTTAAATTCAACATAATTTTTTTATTAGATTCAAACTTATTCATATTTATCAATTCTAGTTCATATTATAAATCATGAGAAATCTTGTAATTTGTAGAATATTTAGGAAACATATTTCATTATTTTTATATATGTTCCTTAAATTTAACATCATTTGAATGGTTTTAATGACTTATTCATCCAATTATATTATTAATCACATTTTCCATGATCCCATCAGTACCATTTGCTATCTATGTGCACTATTGTTACATCTTATCAGTTGTTCTTGTATATAACATTATGGAATATTGATATTAATATCTTAATATTACTATAATAATTATTAGTGTCTTATTTATACCAAAATGTGTAACTTGTAAAATTCACCAAATATCATTATAATATTTATAAACCAACATATAACAAAAAAATACCATCTAATTAAAAATTATACTTTTATGAGATTGAAATTCAAAACATATTTTAAAATATCATTACTAATTAGAAAAACCAAATAAATTTCTAGATTTTTTAGAATGTATTATAAAATTTTGAAAATCAATACACAAATTATCTATTTTAACTGACATTATTGATTTATAGTAGTTATAGTTTTTTACATATAAATACAATCATTGCAATGGATTTCATCATTCATTATATTTTGGACTGGCCTTTATAAAAATAATTCTCCTAGAGATTTTATTTTCTATGACATAACTAGTATAAAAATAAAGGATACCATATTAAAAATAAATTAAAATATAACTATTGTGCTATGATTTAATGAAAATATTTATGTCCCCATAAGTATTGTGGATGAAAAATGTGTTAGATATAATGGTAAAACCTAAAAAATGTGAAAGGAGAAATTGAAGTATCCATGAACACCTTGAAAGGGGATGGGTGAATCAAGATGTCAACATTTTCTTTTAAACTGAATGATATTCTTACCGCATTGGTAGGATCATGTTAAACCTGTCTGATGATAAAGTGTAAAAAAAATAATCACATGAAAAGAAATGAAATCCAAATTTTACTCAGTTCACTACGAAGGGATATGTCTATGGATTATATTCTGATCGGTTTTGGGTCGTACAAAAATTCCACTAATCTACATGAGTTGTGGAGTACAAATTTTTTGAAGAGTAACCCTGTTAAAATCACACTACATTTATAAAGATTTAGGAATAGCACATTGTATCCCTTAGATCACTTCCCTTAATCCCCCTTGATCAATGCATTGTGATGATTCTGAATAGGGTTTATCAATATGATGGTCACTCAAAGGATTGTCATTAAATCTTGCATCCTCACCTGTATATGGATTCTCTTTAGAAGATCCATTTTTACCCACAAACGATGTTCATTTTTTAGTCTACTGATAGTTCTCTAATTGTTCCTCTGTGAACAACTCCTATGTGAACTGACCTTTTCCCTCCATGTACTATATTACACTATGTACTTCATGTGCAACATATGCCATCTCAGTATCCCAGCTTTTTCGAACAACCTTTGCTATCCATCATTGAATTCATCCTCCATAAACAGCCTTCTGCAAACAACCCCTGCTCTATGTACTTCCTCCACTCCACGAACCATCTCCACTGCACAGACTGTGCTTTCTTCCTCACTACGTACTACAAGAAATACAAAAACTGAGTTCTTCATACGTGATATGGATCTCCATTGGATACATGTCTTCTGAAAAACTGGCCTTGTTACCCTCTGTATGTTCTTCCCTAAACTATTCTGGATTTTTCCGAATTCCTTTTAGATTTTTAATTCATGTCTCTATGGGTTTTTCTTCCATGGAACTACTCCCAGATCTATCTAAATTCCATTCAAATTTTTAATGTCATAACTATTTTATAATCTAGGTATTAGTAGTCCTTTTATATGAAGATTGATCTGATAAATCTGCTAAACCTTGTTTTCCTAAATCATTATTGTAGTACCTCCTTCACTGTGTCCCTCACATCTCTGGAAAATTGTATTCCCAATGATGTCTATATATTATCATTCTCACTACATTGAGGAAAAAATCACAACAACATTTTCACAAATGAAACCCTTCATTGTTTCTCAAATCACCACCTCAACTTCATGAATGAAAACTCATCCCAAAAACATTATCCCTTCCATGAATGTCCGACCTTCCGATGAACCTCCTTTAATACACGAACTATTTATCCTATTCTTTTCCTGTACTATTTTCTATTTTGTGAACCATTTTTTTTCTGTTATATGTAGCACCCTTTGTCTACCAAGAAATGTTCATGGTACATGTTATGTGGTTCAAGTCCTGTTCTACATAGTTCTATTCCACTTCCAATTTATTTCCCATTATACATATCATTCAATCCTATGCCGAAATCCCACCATTTACAAAAACAAACATCTAATTTTGAGTGCTAAAAAGTTGAAAAACACTATGAAACATTGTCAAATTCAATACTGCTTTCATCCATAATTGTAAGACAACATTCCTTGCAAACTACATGATCCACCCAATGAAAATTGAAAAAAAAAACATAAAACATACTCGATTTTCAACAATGAACATCCTTAGTTCAAAAAATCCCCCCTTTGGGAATATTGGAAAATCCACAGATAAATTCAATCAAGACCCTGCAAAAAACCAAATATGTGAGAAACTAATCCTTAAACACTATAATTCTACATGAAAAATGGTCGATATAGAAAACAATAGGATCATGAATTTCTCCCTCATTATGTCATTTTTTAAATTCTTTATTCTATATATTCTTCCAACCAAATAGAAAAACAATGTATTAATAATAATTTACCTATTGTCCAACATTAGAAATTAACACAAAGAATAAATTTTCGATAATAAATGAATTAATTACACTTCCCTAGGATTGTATCACCCCCAAAAACATTCAATAAATCAAAATAAAGATTATAAATGTTATCAAAAAAGGGGAGAGCGTACATTATTACCTCCTCATAAATGGGGAGGTGGACGGACACTGAAATTCAACCAATGCTTCGCAAACACATGTGTTGATAGTGGCTGGGTTAGTAATTCATCAATTTGATCATTATTTCCAACAAGATCCATTTTAATCATTCGTTTTTCTACTTTCTTCTTGATGAAGTGATACCTGATTTCAAAATTTTTCATACGAGAATAAGGAATAAGATTCGTCATAAGATCAAATGTACTCTTGTTATTACAGTGAATCGCCATTGGATATTTCACCTCATCACTAATATCAATTAGTTTTTACTTTACCCAAAGTAGATGAGTGAAATACTTTGTAGTAGAGATATATTCAATTTATGAAAAAATTAGACAATTCCTATGTGGTTTCTTACCCAACCAGACAACACATTTCATTTAATTGATGAATGATCCACCACTTGTAGATTCTCTATACACCACATTTCAAAACCATTTAGCCTCAGAAAATGTTCAATGTTCTTTTAATTTTTCTACATTAAAGTATAATCCATTATTATGTGTACAATTGATTTACCTCATGATTCTTTTCCTAGCTACCATCTTTTCCTACTTTTTATTACTTTTAATGTGGGACACTAAGCATGTTGAAATGAAAATATCTTACCATGTCATAGTCAAATACCATAAGCATCCAAATATTATCATATACACTGTTGGATCTGCTGATGTCACATCATCATCCTTTCATAGTTTTTTCCCATACGCAATCAGATTTGACTTTGGTATCGAATCATGAGAAATGAATTTCTTCAGTAACTCTCTTTAATAAATTTCTTGATAAATGAATGTGTAGTATTTTCTCTGAATCAACTGTAATCCTAAGAAATATTTTCTCTCACCAATCATAGACATTTTAAATTATGATTTTATTTGATTAGAATATTATTCCTCTATTCCTATCCTGCTTCCTCCAAATATAATATATTCTACGTACACTAGAACCATGAACGAGTCTTTATAAGAATTCATCTCCTTGAGATTGTGATACAATCCCCCTCTTTAAAATTATTTCTTCCATAGATAAGAATCCTTTTAATAGTATCATTCATTTTGTGCCAGTTTCATACCATATATAGCCTTATTTAATCTGAAAAACTTCATTTCATTATTATCAAAGAATAATCCCACTAGTTGTTCAATATATAAATATTCTTCCATAACATCATTAAAGAAATATTTCTTGACATCCATTTGTTACACTTTGTGTACTCTTTGAATTACCATGGAATAAAAAATTATAGTTGACTCCAGTCTAGACACTATTTCAAATATTTCATCAAATCAACAACATCAGTTTGTGAATATCAATTACACACCAGTTGTTACTTATTTATGATCACATATCCATGATCATGAAATTTAATTTGGAAAATAATATTCGTACCAATCACATTTTGGGTTTCATGTCTCTTAACTAGACACCATGTTTGTTTCTTATTATTCCTATCCAATTCTTCATTCATGGACTTATCCCATGATTCAACCTCTATATCTTATTCATGTGATAATGGTTCAACAACTAAAAGGAATAAACATTGTGCACTATTCCTCATTCTCCATGTCTACATGGGTGTAGTCCAATCCCCATAGATTTTGGGTTAATCAATGTCATCTCTTCGATTTATCCTTTGGGGATCAGGCGAATTTTCTTCAGTAATGGTATCCACTTATAATTATTATTCCAAGGAAACATCATGATGTGATTCTTAAGTATTTTCCATGCCTTCCTCTACTTGTGTGTTTGAATCAACTCCATTTCCACATTCATCCTCATCATCAACCACATTAACCGATGAATTTATTAGTCCATTCATGGTTTTATCTTCAATGAACATCAACATCAATTCTTTCCACAATTTTCCAATATTTTTATTGAAACAGTTTTAGGATTTTCAATTCATTGAATATCCAAAGAATATTCATTCATATACAACATCACAATACTTGCCTTGATTTCCTTCTTTATTTCAAATAAATCCTATAATTTCGAAAACATGAAAATACATAAAATAGGTTTTATTTCCATGGAGTAACTCATATGGTGTCTTGGCCTCCCCCATATAACGTGATGCTCATTTGTGAATATCAACTACAGCTTAAAAAACCTCTTTCTTGTAATGGAGAGAGATAAAATTTTCAATCAACATAGTTTCAGACGTACTATTCCCCTTACATTTCTAGTGCTCAACAACTCCGTATTTTTTGGATTTATCACAATATCTATGTAATGTTTTATTCCATGTTTCTCTAGGTTATTTTAAAATTTCAATGGATATGCACTCCGATCCATTTTGAGACCACAAAACATTGATTGTCTATCCAGTATCATTCTTGTCTATTCGGTGATATATTTTCATGTTATCAAGAACTTATATTTTTTGTGGTATAATGAACACAAAATCCATTATACTATAACCATAAATTAAAAAAACGATGTACCATTCTCTATGTGTTATAGGATAATTTACTGTACTGTGTGCATATGTATGAATGAGACCAAAAAGATATGATTCCTTTTTCTTCTTTTGACGATATGATCTTCACAAAAAAATTCCAAGAATTAAAGAATCACAAGTATTTTCACATTCACACTTCATATTTTGGATATCCATGAAAATGTTTTGTTTAGATAAATTCTATATCATGTTTATTGATGTGACATAACCTTCAGTTCCAAAAGTTGTTCTCTTCTACAACTGATATGAATCAATTGTTCTCTTTACTATCAACCTGATATATGCTTCCAACTATTGTACATCCCATAATGAGATAATTCCATGTTCTTCCATTTATAGTTAACCCCTTTTGATTGAATGTCTCCATAAGTCCTGAGATAGAGAGTTGTCTTACACACAAGAGATTGTGATGAAAATCGTCCATATAATGATCTTTGGTCATCTTCAGTTCACCATTGGATAGTTAAAATCATCCAATTCCTTGGATTTTTAAAGCTCCGTCATTATATAATCTCACTCTTCCATTGAATAATTTCTCGATATTCATTAATCGGTATGCATTTCATGTCATATGGGATGAGCATCCACTATCTTGAATCTATGTGCAGCTATTCTTGGTAGCTTTGAGATCTACCTCTACAAGGTTGGAATTTTCAATTTTCTTCTTTTTCATTCATAAAATATTAGATTGATTGAAGAATAAATACGGACTACTAAATCTATCCTCTATTTTAGTTGGTTCTTCATAGTCATATTCCTCTTCTAACAGAGAAAAAATGTCAATAAGAGAAACATCATCATATTGGCGAGTATTGACCTATCTTTGAGTTCAATACAAATTCTTAATACCATCTATCTACCAGAAATCAACATATTTATAGAAAATATTGGAAAACTAAAAACAATATCGATATAAACTATTTATTCTATAAGGATTATAATATAAATTCATTATCATTTATTGACTTCTTAGCTCTTCCCCCTTCAAATGTCTATGTGCTTCTTCATTGTATGACATGGTCTGCTTCAGATAGCTTCATAATTGAAATTTCATTAGTGGAGATGTATTTTTTATTTATATCCCGTCTCATTTTAATTTCCTTAGGAGGGTATTTTTACTACCCATCAACTCGTGAAGCCTAAAAATAGTTTTAAGTTTTCATTTTAGTTTTAATTGAGGGTTTATTCTTATGTACTTCATCTGCCTTTTCAACCTATCCAACATTAATCTATCCTTTATTTTGAAACATGTTATTTCCATGTGTTGATGTTTCATAATCTCAACCAAAACCAATATTACCCATGCACACATGTCATTTTTCTTTCAAAATATTTTCCACACTATTTCAACAATGCCTTGCTTTCTCTAGCAACTCAAAATCTGAGAATTTTACAAACTGTATTTTATTTTTTCTTCTTTTTACATTGATTCAATTTCTAGTTTAATCATTGGAGTAACTACTTATTCATCTAGACCTTCAATAGTCTTATACTTCTCTTCCAATCTAGCGGTATGGTAATTGGCGAAATTTTCCTATTATTCATTTCTAAGTTTTAGTCCCCTACATTTTCTATGTTCTCAAGGATTGATTACTGTAATTTCACATATTTTTTCAATCATTCAATTTTAGCTTCAATCTGATCAATATATTCTGATGATTCTTCTAAAACTGTTCTACACTTGTTTTATCTCTTTCATTGATACACAATGGTACTAAAATTAACTTAATTGGAAAATTGGGATCAATATTAGTGGTTAAATGATTATCTTCAGCATTAAATTTTGATGGTTATATTTTTTCAATTATAACCATCTTTGAAGCATGGATTATGGAAATAATTACTTCTTTTTTGTCCTTATATAAATTATATTTATAGCCTTATTCATTACAATAAAAACATTTTGGTCATAATTTATTTCTAGATTTCAAGTATCTCATTCTGAGAAACCTTTTCTAAGGCTTCTAAATGTCTCCAATTTTACTTTATTCATCTTTAAACTTTCTTGGGCACTAAGAGGGATTATTCCCAACTCATCCACTATTTAAACAAGACATAGGTAACATTCCTAAAAAATTTCATTTTCTTTTCTTTAATTTCATGGAAATGAGAGAATGAATTTTTTTCATCATTATCATCATCAACACTATTGTCTAAAATTTCATGTTTCTACATGGATTTGAATGTCAAATCCTTACTAACATTTTTCATTGAAACATCGGGGTTGACTCTCATTTCAAAATCCACTAGAATACACATTAGATCTTTTAAAGAAAGTTTAGATATATCCCGTTTCATCAAGTGACGACACTATTTCATTATAATGAGTTGGAATTCTTCTCATTATTTTTTTTACAATATCAATGTATTTGATTTCATCACTAAGTCCTCTTATTCTTCCAAAAACATTAGTAATTCTACTAAAAACCATCTTTATTTTCTTTTGAATTCATTTTTAGATCATTAAACCTATTGTTAAAATCATGGAGTTTTACCTCCATAACATTGTTTCTGCCTAAATATATAAGTTCTCCAGTTTTTCCTAGATAATTTTTTTGGACATAAAACACCCCAATTTTAGATACATCTGATCAAAAGGTGTCGTAGTGAGGGAATTATGTTCTTTGGAATCTTCATTATGCAATTTCTTGATTGTAATAGTCTTATACATGCCATTTGGATCAATGAACTTTATTCCTTATGCAATTGCAAACATGGATTCCATTGTATGTGATATTAGTTGAGATCACTTCACATTAATCCATATTTAAACGTTCATTTCATTAAAAAGTGTCACTCCCCTAACATTAAAATTATTTTCTATTGTAGAAATGTTGTGATGATTTAACACCATCAACCATTACTCTCTGATACCACATAATTATCCCCAAAACACCCTGAAAGGGTAAGGGTGAATCATGGTGTGAATTTTTTCTTTTAAACTGAGGGATCATGGATCCACATTGGTAGGAAACTGTTAAACATGTTTGATTATATAGTGTATAAAACAAACTATGGTATGAAACGTAATGACACGTCAATTTTACTTGGATTATAATGAAGGGCTACGTCCAACGTGCATATGAGAATAGTTTGCCAGTCATACCAAAGTCCTCTAATATTCACCAATTCTAGAGTATAATAGTTTAGCACAATCACATTGGGATAGGCACATTGCCTTTACAAAGTTTTAGGGATATCACACTACGTCCCTCAGATCACATCCATTGAATCCCCCTTACTCATAGCGATGGGAAGCTTCTGAACATAGTTTGTTGAATTGAAGGTCACTTAAAAGGATTGGTATTAAATCATGCATCCTAAAATGTAGATGGAAGCAAGATTGAAGTTACATTTTTACCCATATATGAGATTTACTTTTCTGCATAATGATAGTTCATGAAAATCTCTTTCACAAACTAAACTTATTACCTGACATACTACACTACACCTTGTACAGCATGTGCACCACATACCTACTAAGTATCATGCCATTGAAAATCATTTTTTTTGATCCATATTCAAATTCAGCCTCTGTATACCAACTTCTATGAACATCCCATGCTCCATGTACTACCTCCACCCCACGAACCGTCTCTACTCCACGAACTATCTCTACTTTCTCACTGTGTACAATAAGAAATTTATGGACCGAGTTCATCCTCCACATACTATCTCTCAAACGCTGACATGTATTCCTCCAAACTATCCTTCTTCCCCCTTGTACACTCGTCCATGAACTATTCTAGACTTTAGCGAATACCTTTTAGATTTCCAATTAATGGTTTTTTAATGTTTTCTTCCCACGAACTACTTCAAGGTTTCAATGAATTCCTCTCATATTTTTAATCTCTGAGATGTAGTCTAGTCAAGGGAATAGTGATCCTTATATAGGAAAACAGATCTGATATATCTAATAAACTTAAATTTCACAAATATTCATTGTGGTTCCACCTTCACTTTATACCGCACATATCCCACTGACTACATTCCCTATGTGGTCTACATACCACCATTCTCCCTACGCGGTGGCACAAAGTACTTCCTCATTTCCACAAATGATACACTTTGTAGTTTCTCAAAACTCTTCCTCATTTTCACGAATGACTCCTCATCCTCTGAACTATTTTCCTTGAACCACCATCCTTCTAATGAACCTCCTTCACTCTGCTAACCATTCCTCTTACATTGTTTGCGTACCATTTTCTATTCTGAAAACCATTTTAGTCATTTCTATATTGGATCCTTTATCAATTGTGAACCATTCCCGATACATGGTACATAGGTTCTATCTCATGTTATTTGATTCTTGTACTTCTGTATTTTTCTTCACCATTCTACATCTCATTCAATCCTAATAATAAATTCTTCTTTTAAAAAAACACACTTTTTATTTTGAGGCCCAAAAATTTGGAAAATATTTGAAACTACACCACCTTCAATACTTGAGCCATAATTGTAAGACCACATTCTTTGCAATCTTCTTGATCAACCTAATTATGATTTATCGAAAACCCAAACCATATTCAATTTTTAGTAATGAACAACCTTGGGGATAATAATAAATTATTAGGGTAAATATACAATATATAATTTAATTTATTTTAAATATATAATATTACAAAAAAAAATGTGGTAGTGGGTATAAAGAAGGTAGTGTAATCATGAAATAATAAATTAAAAACTAAATAACATAGAATAAGAATTTTATAGTGGTATAAATTTAAAAGTCATAATATAATTTTTATACTCTCAAACAAATAGAGATATTTATATGTGATATATTCACGATATTTTAAGGGAATAAATACTCTTTTCAATAATATTATTTCCCTACTAAAATATGAACCCATTGGTTATACTTTCAAGGAATAACTTACCATACTATTTAGAGTATAGGTAGAACCAAAACATTCATTCCAACAATGAGACATAACCATTTAGATTAATATTATAATGAAATCATAACAATGTGTAATACTTATTTATATATACTCATATTCATTTTAATACAATGAGAACCCCAACAATTATATTGTATATGTTAATTTATAATGAATACATATTGTAATGAAACTATAAAAGGAGTTTATATAGATTAACATGAAATGATAAACTCCATCCAATTAGAGTCCTTCAAAAATGGTTTAATGTGGTATTAGTATGATTATACCATTTATTGTAAAATAAAATATACTATATATACTTATTTTATCTAGTAGTTAGAGTGTTAAAATCTAATGATTCATTTCTAACGACCATAATATTCAAATGATCACCTTTTCCCATTATTAAAGGTATTTAAAATTATGTTCGACATATCATGGGTAGCATTATTCTCTATAGAAAACTAGTAGTCATTAAAATAAAAGACCATGGGTTAACATTATAATATAAATTATAATTAGTTATAGTTTGAATAATAATGCAAGAAATGTATAGTTAATTTCACTATTTAAATCTCTTCATAGAGAATTGTTGTCTCCAAATCATTATCTAAGTCAACTTAATGTATAATATTATTTTGATTATTTTTTGTTTCATTGTTTTATATGTTTATTTATGAATAAAAATCTAAATTGGAAAATTTATTTCATCAACATGCATGTGGTGTGCTACTTAATGCTTTTCATACATTATAATAACATAAGGATATCTCCATCGATATTCTCTTTCTTAATATTGAATAAAAAATAAATCATATGTTATTTAAATAATAATTACTAATATTAGCCTTTATATATAATTAAAATACACACATGTGTTGTCTGTTCATCATGTTTTTTTCAATAATAAAGATGAACATCTTCAATATAGAAAAATCAGATTATATTTAGTTAAAAACCAAAATAAAAACTAAATTTTAAATTCAAAATGTAATACTATAAAATAAATAATCTTAATTAAGATGTCTTACTTTCCCTAATATTTTCCACATTAACAAATATTCCAAAAAACAATACTAACTGGAGTCTAATAGATTCGAAACGATTTTAAAAGATTTAATTACTTATTTAAAATCTTCTCCTTTTAAATAATATTTATATATTTTTGTTATATTTCCAAAATAAATAATGACCACTAAAAATTATATATATATAATAGGATATTCTATAAAATATTATCCAATTGAATAAAATAATTTTTAATTTGTAGAGGGAAAAAATAGTGAATTCAGGATAAATTTAGAATGTCCATCGTATTGATTCATCTATATGTCCAATTGAAAAAATGTTTCATATTTTATATTATTTTAACTCAATTTCAATAACCCAGTTCAGATGTTTTTTTCTCATAATATGGATCAAATAATATAGGTTTTTTAAAATATGAAAATCCTAATCAAAATATTGTTTTTTTGTTTATTCTATCTGAACATGATCAGAGGTCATCACGACCCTCAAAATTAAATTTATTACTCCTACACTAGTATAGTAGTGCATAGTCGATCCACAGAGAAGGCAGATGAGAAATCTAGGTTTTAATCAAAGATAGACTCCACTATTGTCTGCAGTGAAGCGAGTGAACATCATTTTACTTTTCATATTTCTTAATTTTATTGATGAAATTAAAACAGAATGAGGAAACAATATTTTCTACAAAGAAACTAAAATTTACACTAAGTACTATTAAACTAAAGAATTATAGAAAACTAACACTAAGATACAAAGACAAGGAGCTAAAACCAACAATTATCTCGAGAATTCCAAACTTGATGGTTAAAAGGATAACTCTCCACTAAAGTTAATTGAATCGCACCCTAGAAATTGGTTAATATATATTCCTCTCTAGATGAAACATCAAACATAGGTATGAATTTTAGAGTTTTCTACTATAAGAGTCATCGTTTGTTAAAAAAAATAAGAATACAATTGAAATTTAACTCGCCGTAAAACTCCAACTGTAATGACATTAACGCTTCAAATAAATGATGATCAAGTTCAATCTCGCCAATTGATCTCAAAACTAATAATTTTCTTACATATGGGTGTGAAAAATTTAATTTAACATCAAAATTGATCTCACCGATTAATTATGATGTCTGTCAAGGAGGAAGTGAAGAATTTAACGAATAAACCAACAACGCTTAAAGCTCCCGAGATAGAAAATCAGCTCATGTTCATAATGAAATCTAGAATTAAAAATAACCGAAAACAGAGTACAAAAAATAAAGGAGGAAGAAGGTCTCCCTAAGTGTTGCTCTGCCTTCGGGATCCTTGGTCCCTTGCTCATCTCGAGTACTTCTCCTCGGAGTCTGCTTTTGAATGGATATGTTCGTGGAATGAAGAATGAGAGAGTCCTCGCTCTCGTCTGATGTGATCGTAGAATGTCGAAAGAGAGAGTCCTTGGTTCTGCTCTCCAGTGGTGTGTTTTTTCGAGTGAATGAGAGACAAATCAAATTTTTCTAATGATCTATTTTAATATCCACCGTCATCTACTGCATGTCACTGCTCTCATCCACCACCTTCAAAAAGTCCCTTAGTTGTGCACCGCACATGTGTGTTCTTTCATGACAGGCACGTTGTAGAAGTTTTACCCTCGTAACTAACTCCTGGTGAGTTATTTAGATGAATATGGATGTGTTTTAGTCCCTTGAATGAACCTGCAAAGTTAAATAAAAAAATAAATAAATGCGAACACAAAGAATGAAAAATGGTTAATTTTTAAGTTAAGTGTAATATTACTTGTTGAAAGTTAACATAAGTTAATTGATAATTCTTATTTACTTTATTTATAAAACTATTCACTTAATAATACAATGGTAAAACATAAATAATTAAAAAGTTATTAATTTAATTATATTAATAGTTATAGTTATAAGTTATTAATTTTATTATTTTTAACTAAGTGATTAAAATTTATGTCATAAGTAAAGAAGTAATTAAAAATTTATAACATATATTGTATTAGTTATTTTTATTTACTACACTAATTATTATCATTTTAATTACTATTTAAGAAATTAAATTGTTCCATTAATTTATTAATTAGTTTATTTTTTTATTAATTAGAATTAATACTTGAGTTTTAAATATTTTTAAATTAATCTGTATAATTTATAGTCTATTTAATTGTTATTATTAATTATAAATTTATACTATAAATAGTATATTAATTTATTATAAACATTCATTATTAATTTATTTTTTTATTATAATTTATAAATAATATATTTATTAACATTATATTTGTTTTAAATTATAACTTAAATAAATTCTATTATATTCGTATGATTTAATTAAATTAAAAACATTCACTTTAACATTTTATTCTTTAAATTATTTTTTTGTTTTACTTTACTGTTATTGTTTTTTATTATGTATTATTTATTTTATTTTATTTATCTTCTTCTTCCTTCGCCTTTCTCCATGGCGCACAGGGGAATATTTTCTGCGGTTTCGCGAAGCAGGCCCGACGCCTTCTCTTCTTCCTCAGCAACTCCGAAACGGATAATGGTCTTCCTACATCAGCGGCGGTAGGATCTACAGTAGGTGGCACAACACCTCTTTCACTACAGCGCAACCATCATTATGTGGCGGGGCCCAACTACTCAGCTTCTCCTCGGTACGGCAGCAACGGAACAATAGCGGCTTCGGCTCCTCGGCCTTCAGTGGCGGCTTCGGCTCCTCGGCCTTCAGTGGAAGGGAAACAGTGCGTATGTGAAGTGGTTTCATGGGGAGACAGTGAAAAATATAATGGTGGGACAGTGAAGAATCCGGTGGTGAACCGGTGAGATAGTTTAATGGAACAGGTGGCAAATGTTACACTGCCATGGGTTACTGTGAGACCGTAAAGAGGGGCAGCGACACCGTGAGACCGTAAGAGACACAGTGCATCCGTGAAAGGGTAACCTGCAAATTAAACACACAAAATAAAATAAAATAAATTAAATTAAAACTTAACTAAAACTGAATGTAATAACTTATAATAACTAACAGATAATTAAAACCAAAGAAAAAAAAGTAACTCATAAACTTAAATAATCTTTTAAAACCAAATTAACTTAATTTAAACTATTAATAACTATAATTAGTAAAATTTCAATTGCTACTAAATTAAAACTAAAATTAAAAAGAAACTAACTTATTAATTATTAAAGTAAAATTAAACATTTTAAAAAAAAGTAAAATTATTTAAATTAGTTACTCTATGAAATTCAATTAATTTGAAGTAGATACATAATTATTATATTATTAAACCATTACATTAATTATTGAAATATAATTTAAAGAGACTAAAAAATAAAACAAGCTTATAAAATTATATTATAATTAATGAATTGTTAAAAGAATACTAAACAGTATGGTAATTAAAATTAATTAATAATTAAAACAAGCAATGTTAGATTAATACTTCATTACCTAAGTGAAAAATCAGAATTAATTAAATAGCTAATTATTTTTAAATTATTAACTATGCAGTCAAAAATAACAATCTAAATAAATAGTTATTTGTCTATAATATTAAAGTATGAAATAAAAAACTTATTTTATGTCTTAAAATACCCTATTAATTATAAATATTGATTAATTATTAAAGTTAATATTAAAAATAAAAAAGAACCATTATTTATTTAAAATTATTGAAATAATTAATTAAATTAATAAAAAAAATTATTAAAAAGATGTGAAAAAACATGTGTTTTTAAGGCCACATGAAATTCCCCCACACTTAAACATTGTTTATCCTCAAAAAATCCCATGTTTTATTTTCGTTGAAAATAGAAATATGTTTTTATTAAATTAATTAGGATGTAACATGTACAAAGCACTAAACAAAGGATTTAAAAAACATGTCAATAGGCTTTTATAAAAAATAAATTTCTCATATGAACCTTTCCTAAAACAAATTCCCACTGGTAGTCTTGAAAACTATGAATCATCAAGTAATGTAGATGTCATGTCTCATATGTGATACTTCTTAGTGAATTGCTTCAATCTAGACTTAATTCCAAGGTACAGGGGTGACAAAAGGTAAATTTTATGTGGAATTTAAAACTTAATCAGTGGAACTTTGTACTTTGACAGAATACTAGGTTCCAAAAATAATTAATATTTATTTTTGAATCACCTTAATGATACAAACTAAATGACTCCCATAAAAACCAATTGACCCCTTCCTCATTTGGCATTCATCATTACCCTCACCTTAATGAACTCATTTTTGACCCTAGATACTTTATTTAATTTTTCCCAAGCCTTGTATCATTGTGCTAAGCACTGTGCAAATGCAATTATTCAAAGTGTAAAGAGGGATTTTAGTAAACAAGAACACACCCTGCAATCTAGGGACTCAGAGACTCACAGTGGGATCCCAAATTCCCAAATTACTCCAATTTCAAAAGATTTATATAGAAACCATTTACATTAGCTCATTAAAGCTTTTAATTTTTGTAATTAAAAGATGAATGAGGCCCCTAGAATCAGAATCAAACATCTAGTTCCAAAGGTATTATCGTAATTCCACTAAAAGGTTACCCTAATCACTTTCAGAAATAGTCCCTAAACCAAATTTCCATTAAATCACTATGAAATTTCACTCAGCAATCATCCAACCTCATAAATTTCAGATTCATAGAAAATGTTAACTACCAATCATGTATCATTCAAAGGTAAGACCCAAATGAGAAATAATGAATAGCCTAAAATGATGAAATATTTTTGAAAAATTTGACCCATTTTTTAATAAAAAGAATGAAGTGAATTGGGAATTGTTGGGCTTTCAATTAAGCACAGTTTAGCACAATCAAGAATTGACCCCCTCTCCCACATATAAAACCCAACTTTGTCCCCAAAGTTGAATTCTAAAGTGGAGAAGAACAATTAAACAAATAAAGTTCAAAACCGATTTTCAATTAAGTAGATTGACGACATGTATAAAGGGTATCAATGAAGTTCAAAGATATTGTTTTCCACAATGAATAAATAATCAGCAGGTTAATTAGAAAGTTTATGCTTTAACATTCAGTATAATGGAATATAAGGTGTGGGTGCACAATTAACTGGGTGTAAGCAAGTTGAGAAAAATTTATTCATTTAGATATTCAATAAAGAAGACAATGTTCATGCGAAACACAACAAGGTTTCTTAAATTTAAAATACCACCAGCATGTACTCCCCCACACTTAGTTTCAAGCAGAGGAAAAGATTTTAATAACACTGCAATTCAGTTTCTAGTAGTGAAGTACATGTATAATTTATAATAAAAACATACTTCTGTAGTGAAAAAAAACAAGCAACATAATTTTTTATATGCAATTTATGTAGCAGATTTTCAGAAAATATGTAGGAGATTTTTTTTAAACAAGCAGAATTTTTAGTTCAGTAGCAACACAAGTAGTTGAATTTTATTAGCATAAACATGAGCTGAAATAGATGCAAAAAAGTTGAAGTACTTCCCGGAATAAGTTCTTGTCCAGAGATGATCATGTGAATTCAACTCCATTATTACACAGCAGCAGCATCCTAAAAACACAAAGCATATAAACCACACACAAATAACCAGCAGATACATATCATATAGTAGGCAGAAAAGTTTCACATTAATCAGCACAAAATAGTAAAAAAAAATGAAGTAAATAAAGGAACATGGGTTGACTCCCATGAAGCACTGATTTTAAAGTCTTTAGTTAGACTTTATTTAATTACAAATTTTTATTTATTTATTAACAGACAAAAAACCATGGGTTGCCTCCCATGCAGCGCTGGATTTATAGTCCCCAGCCGGACTCACCTAACAACTAACCGAAATCACAAGGTGGATGTGGTTTCCTTAATAGGAACCACCACATGTGTTTGGACCAAATATTTTTATCATAAAAATGTAAATTGTTGGAAACAAGACTCAGCACAACAAAAACAGAATTCTCATTCCCTAAAAGAATCCCTAAGTAGCACCCTTTAACAAAAGTGAGTATAGTGTTGTCCAATTCAAGAATAAGTTCAAACGTTTAAATATTTGAATGCACATGAAGGGTCAACATAGATCTAGGTTCATCAAATTGTGTATCATTGACCTCAGAGCTATCTCTATTAACCTCAACCCTAATAGAATCACATTCAAGGGAGCAAATGGGTAAATTCTGATTAGCAGATTCAAGAGTAGATTCAATTAAGTGCTGAACAGAATCATTGACAAAGGAACTCAAGTGTGATTCCCCCTCTGTTCTACTAGCAGTTTCATGAAAAGGCTTAGCACACTTGACAGTTGAGGATGAAAGTGATAGAGAGGGAAGATAATTTATTTTATCACAAACAGATTCAGGTTTAACAATATTGTAAATCTCTTCCAAAAGTTCCTCATCATTGAAGAACACTCAACATCTACTGCTTTTAACAAATAAATTCTGCCTAATTCAAGTGTGTGTTCAACCTCTACTTTAAGTTCACGTTCAAAAGGATCACTTTATAAAACCATTTCATTTAAGTGTTGCAATTATATTTCAGGAGAAGAATTGTACATTTCAGTTTCAATAAATTCAGTTTCCATAATGTTCAAACTAAAAAAATTTTCCTCAAGTTGGTTAACCCTACTTTCCATTTCATTGCACAAAGATTCAGAAAAGTGATTACTATGAGAATTGGGAAATGAAAACTCATCAGTTAATTTTTCTTCAAATGTAATTCCCTCATCCTCATTATCAAACAACAATTCATAATTTATTGGTTTCACAGGTTCAAAACTTGAAAGAGAAGTGTTCAATTTAGGTTCAAAAATTTGAGATTCTGTGATTTCCAGTTTAATGTTCTCATTCAAATTTTACTCAATATGAAGTTCGGGCTCAATGATTAGAATTTCAGAAATTTTGGGTGAATAGTTTTTAACATTCAAATTTTCAGTTTCAAGAATCTCTTCTACCTGAGTGACTTCATTCTTAAAAATTCTAAAACAATGTTTTTTATAAAATGTAGGAATTATTAAGAAAAATGGACATTCATTTTCAATCTATTTCAATTCATCTTCAAAATTGTCCAACTCAACAACATTAAGGATCTTTTTGGGATTTTTAGTGTTGTGTTCTAGAATTTGTGAGTTGGTTATTTCAAAATTTGGTTCCTCAAATTCAGATTTTTTTGAAATAATGTGTTGTTGTCCAGTCTCACAGTCACTCACTTCTTCCACTTTATTTTCAAATCTTTTAAATACATTTTCATTTTCATTGTCTTCATATTATTCATGTTCTTTAACCCTTTGTTGTAATTCCAAGATCATTTTTTCTAATCTTTTTAGTCTTTGATCTCGCTCTTGAGAATATTTAAGTTGAATTTTAAGGTTTTTAGTTAACCAATTGTTAATTAATTCCACCCTAGTATCCAGTTTAGATTCAATTTGATCAATTTTAGCTAGGGTGTTAGGACTCGGGTCAAGATATTCATCCCCTTCAATGAATGATGTCCGTTGTGGTTGGTTATAGACACACTGCCAGGAAGTGTGTCCATAACCTCTACAATAAACATAGTAAGGTGCTGGTTGATTCCAATTCTCATTAACATCCATTTTTTTAAAAAAATTCAGATTTAACAACACACTCAATGTCATGAACAATCTAACATGAAAAACAAGCATAAAATGTTCACTGTATGTTTTTTTACAGACTTTTTATTTTCAGTGTTTTTTTTAAAAAAAAAATTTATGTTCTTTAATGTATTTTTATTTAAACCTTAGATTCCTAGTGTGTGCCTTCCCCGACAACGGTTCCAAATTTTGTACATGACTGGAGGTCATCACGGCCCTCAAAATTAAAATTATTACTCCTACACTAGTTTAGTATTGTAGGGTCGATCCACAGAGAAGGCAGATGAGAAATCTAGGTTTTAATCAAAGATAGACTCCACTGTTGTCAACAGTGAAGTGAGTGAACATCTTTTTTACTTTTCATCTTTTTTTATTTTATTGATGAAATGGAAAATGAACAAGGAAACATGATTTTATAAAAAGAAACTAAAATTTACACTAAGTACTATTAAACTAAAGAATTATAGAAAACTAACACTATGTTGTGAAGACAAGGAGTTAAAACCAACAATTTTCTCGGGAATTCCAAAATTGATGGTTAAAAGTATAACTGTCCACTAATGGTAATTGAATCAGACATTAGAAATTGGTTGATATATCTTCCTCTCCAGAAGACACATCAAACAAAGGTGTGAATTTTATATTTTTCCACTCTAAGAGTCATCGTCTGTTAAAAAAATAAGAATACAGTAGAAATTTAACTCGCCATAAAACTCCAACTATAATGACATTAACGCTTCAAATAAATGATGATCATGTTCTATCTCTCCAATTGATCTTGAAACTAATAAATTTCTTACAGAAGGGTGTGGAAAATTTAATTTAACATCAGAATTGATCTCGTCGATTAATTCTGATGTCAGTCATGGAGGAAGTTAAGATTTTAACGGATAAACCAACAATGCTTAAAGCTCACGAGATAGAAAATCAGCTCATGTTCATAATGAAATCTATCATTAAAAACAACCGAAAAAAGAGTAAAGGAATTAAAGGAAAGAGGAATAAGGGATCCCTAAGTGTTGATCTACCTTCGGGATCCTTGGTCCCTTGCTCTTCTCTAGTACTACTCCTCGGAGTCTGCTCTCGAATGGATATGTTCGTGGAATGAAGAATGAGAGATTCCTCCCTCTCATCTGATGTGATCATAGAATGACGAAAGAAGAGTCCCTGGTTCTACTCTCTAGTGGTGTGTTTTTTCGAGTGAATGAGAGTGTAATCAAATTTTGCTAATTCTCTTCTTTAATATCCACTGTCATCTACTGCATGTCACTGCTCTCGTCCACCGACTTCAAAACGTCCCTCAGTTATGCACCGCACACGTGTGTTATTTCACAACAGTCATGTCACACAAGTTTTCCCCTCGTAACTAACTCCCGGTGAGTTAGTTAAATGAATATGGACGTTTTTTAGCCCCTTGAATGAACCTGAGCAGTTAAAACAAAAAATAAATAAATGTGAACGCAAAGAATGAAAAATGGTTATTTTTAATGTTAAGTGTTATATTACTTGTTGAAAGATAACTTAAGTTAATTGAAAATTATTATTTACTTTATTTATAAAACTATTCGCTTAATATTACTATGGTAAAACATAAATAATTAAAAAGTTATTAATTTAATTTAGTTAGTAGTTATAGTTATTGTGTTATTAATTTTATCATTTTTAACTAAGTTATTAAAATTTACATCATATGTAAAGACGTAATTAATGATTTATCACTTAGATTGTATTAGTTATTTTTATTTACTACAGTAATTATTATTTTTTTAATTAGTATTTACGAAATTAAATTGTTCCATCAATTTATTAATTAGTTTATTTTAATTTATTAATTAGAATTAATACTTTAGTTTTAAATATTTTTAAATTAATTAGAATAATTTATATTCTATTTAATAATTATTATTAATTATAAATTTGTACTATAAAAAATATTAATTTATTATAAACATTTATTATTAATTTTTTTTTGTATTTTAATTTATGAATAATCTATTTATTAACATTATATATTTTTGAAATTATAAGATAAATATTTTTTATTATATTCCTTTGATTTAATTAAGGTAAAAACATTAACATTAACTTTTTATTCATTAAATTATTTTTTTTAACTTACTGTTATTATTTTTTATTATGTATTATTTAATTTTTTTATATTCTTCTTCCTTCCCCTTTCTCCACGGCGCACAGGGGAAGATTTTCGGCGGTTTCACGAAGCAGGTTCGACGCCTGCTCTTCTTCCTCAGCAACTCTGTAGCAGATAATGGTCTTCCTGCATCAGCAAAGGTAGGATCTTCAGTAGGTGGTGTGGCACCTCCTTCACTCCAGCACGACCTTCAATAAGTGGCGCGACACACCAACTCGGCTTCTCCTCAGTTCAGCAGTGACGAAACAATAGTGGCTTTAGCTCCTCGGCCTTCAGCAGCAGCTTCAGCTCCTGTTCAGTGGACTAATTTTGGGTTTTGTGATGTAAAACAGGGATGATGACTCATCAGTGGTGGTGCACTACTCCAGCAACGTTGATACTCTCAGGTGGTAGCGGATCCGGTGAAGTAGTAGGAAAAGCTACCTCAGCTACCATGCTCCAGTAGTGGCTCAGAAGTGCTCCGAGTCTTCCTCCTCGCAGAACACCCTCTTGAGCAGCAACTGGTTAAGATCCCCAGCAGCTTGGTTGGTGGCAGGATGGAAAGGGAATCATAGCTTGATGTTACAGTGCCAAAGTAGGGATACCATGCGTGAAGAGATGTTGGAACATTGAAGCTATATTCACAGTGGCATAGGTAATGAAACAGTGAGACCATGAGGTTAGAGTCACTGTGGGATAGAATGAAAGGAAGGGAAACACTGCGTCCATGATGTGGTGTCACGATGAGATAGTGAAGAATATAATGGTGCGACCGTGAAGAATCTAGTGGTGAAGCAGAGAGACAGTTAAATGGAAATGGTGGCAAAGGTTATTGTGCCAAGGGTTACTGTGAGACCATAAAGAGGGGCATCGACACAGTGAGACTATAAGATACATGGTACGTCCGTGAATGGGTAACCTTCAAATTAAACAGAAAAAATAAAATAGAATAAATTGAAATTTAAATAAAACTGACTGTAAGAACTAATAATAACTAAAAGATAATTAAAACCAAAGAAAATAAAGTAACTCATAAACTTAAATAAACTTGTAAAACCAAATTAAATGAAGTTAAATTATTAATAACTACAGTTAGTAAAATTTAAACTACTACTAAATTTAAACTAAAATTAAAAAGAAATTAAATTATTAATGATTAACGTAAAATTAAACATTTTAAAAAACAAAGTAAAATTATTTAAATTAGTTACTTTAACAAATTTAACTAATTTAAAGTAGACAGATAATTATTATATTATTAAACCGTTACATTAATTATTGAAATAGAATTTAAAGAGACTAACAAATAAAACAATATTGTAATCTTATATTATAATTAATGAATTGTTAAAAGAAGACTAATACAGTATGTTACTTAAAATTAATTAATAATTAAAAAATCAATGTTAGATTAATGCTTCATTACCTAAGTGCAAAATCAGAATTAATTAACTAGATAATTATTGTTTAATTATTATCTATGCAGACAAAAACTACAATCTAAATAAATAGTTATTTGTCTATAATATTTAAGTAAGAAATAAATTAATTATTTTATGGATTACAATAATCTATTAATTAAAAAAACTGATTAATAATTAATGTTAATAATAAAAATACTTAAGAACCATTATTTATTAAAAAGTATTAAAATACGTAATTAAATTAAATAAAAGTAATTAAAAATATGTGGCAAAACATGTGATTTTACGTCCACATCACTATCAATATCATAATAGAAGAAAACATTATACTGATGTCGGACAATATCTTGATGTCAAAAAATATGCAAAAACATATTTATAGAATTTATATTTCATAAATGAAATAATTATCTTGTTTATAGTTTAGGAAACTTATAAATTAATATATAGACACTATTCACATGACTAATCAAGATAAACGAGTGAAAAAATATAATATATAATCAGTATAATTCAATAAATGAATTAAAAATATTAAAATACAACTTTATAACATAAAAAATATATCAATTCATATAATAATTATTAAAATAATAATATCAAAATATAATGGGGATATAAATGATAAAATTATTTTCATTACTCTAGATATTACTAGAAATAAATCTATATTAATTATTTTTTATTCAAAAATGAATTTTATTTAAATGGCATAAAAAACTTGGAAAAATATTATGTTAAAAATAAAAATATTAACTCGATATGTCAAAAAATGAAATATTTTGTTTCTGATAGATAGCTCAATTAAATTTCTATAGTTTAATATACTTTTATAAGATTAATTTAATGATATTTAACTTCGTAGAAATTTCTATCAATGTTAGAGAAAGGGTTCATATAGAAAATTAAAAGAACATGAGTTGAAATGTGGTGATATCAATTCAATTGAAAGTTGAAAAAAAAAATTCTACAATGTGGTATGACATATAAAATGGGTAAACCATGTCTATGTAAAACTGGTGGTTATTTAGAAGCTGACAATCTATGTCTATATGATAAAAAGTGGGTGCATATGGAGGATGATGGGGCAATGTTTTTATAGATTTTAATTCGATTCAAGGTCTAGGATGGTATTTAGAGTAAACACAAATAAGTATTAAATTAAAAGGTAGGGTTGAATTGTATGTAAATATAGTATATATATATATTAACGTAGGAAAATATGTAGTTTTATGAGCAAATTATATAAATTATGGTAGGGAAACAATCGATGGATACATATTCCCATTGAGATATTACTCATGAATTTTTATTATTTAGTAGATGTAGTGGAGGGTAAATTTAGTTCCATATTCATATATTTTATTTTAATAGTTTACAATATTTAAACAATCATAAAATTATAATACTTTTTCCTTAATCACATTTACATATTTTGAATTTATTTAAATATTAAATATATAAATGGTTTACAAAGATAATTTATATATATTGATACCAATTTGAATTTAAATAGTCATGAAAAAACATCAAATAAGGAAATTTGATTATTTATAGGTGATGAAATCTATGGCAAGATAGGAGGATTTAAATTTCACATGGGTAGTTAAATATATTTTATATCCTAAGAAATGAAATAGGAGAACCAACATATATGACCCTATCATGTTTTTTACGAAACAATATTATAGAGAAGTAATAACCTTGTAATGTTATGCATGAAACTACCTGATATAATGGTAAGATAGTTTTGCAGAGATTACTATTAACTTATTAGGTTTTATATGCATTAGAATACCTCAACAACATGTAAATAAGTAGTCATAATTATATGAATTCAATTAATAAATCAAATAGATCATTCTCCACCTGTTGCTTATTTAGAATCACAACAATTTAGATAAAATTAAACACATTAAAATAGTCACATCCCCACAAAAAACTATCAATTCAGATATTAGAACCCTTTTTTGATACAAATATATAGATAAACTATACTCTCTCAATTAAGAATCATGTTTATTTAATAGTACTAACATATCTCTTGTACCCCATCTTCACCACAAGGATTTTCAAGTAGCCTTGAATTTATCTACATTCACTTAATCCAGTGGTTCAATAGTGGAATATAGTCTACCAGCATTACTGATCAATGATTGAATTATATCCTATAAAATAAACTAATTTTTTTACCATATTCATCCTAGGAAAAAAAGTGATGAAACAAAATTGAAACATAAAAACAAATTTTCTCAAATTGAATTTTTTTTATTAGAAAAATAATACAAAATATTAATAAAATACACAAAGAACCATTACTGAGAGTGAACCACCTTTGGGTATTATCCGATTTATTACTCTATATTACATGTCATAATGATTTTATGTGATTAAATTATGGATTCTAAAAACATGGTCAGTTTTTAGAAATTTTTCTATGGAGGTCAACTAATTGTCATATAGCGTGTATTCACATTAAAGAAAACTAATTTGTTCTCTTCTTAATTCTTCACTTCATATAATTGGGAAATTTAATTTTGTGTGGAATAAAAAAAAATTAATTATAAAATATCATATTTAAATTTTTTCTATAAGGGTTAGGAGATGAAAAATTATAATTGTGAGGTGGGGATATATACAGATCCAATCAAAGGTCCTAAGACTGAAATCAAGAGTCCATACATGATAGTTCATATTAAGGAATGCACTTAGTTTTCTAAATATTTACCTGAATATCATGCTAATTTGGCATAGAATGAAATAGTTACATAATAATTATAAATTATTCTTCATTCATTTTAATATGAGATACTGGTGAGTAAGGACTATTTTAGACAAAATTCATTATCTAATCCATTTTGTTAAATTACCTTTGCACTTCATAGTGAGAATTATATATAAGATGAACCATTAAATAGATTTAATATTTTTTCTAGTTTAATTCCATTTTTCTACTTAATCAATCTAAAAATCCAAAGGAATTCTTTTTCTATATTGTACATTCAACATGTCACTGGTGCTCCCTCGAGGGTGAAGAAGAATATCTCACAACACACTTTAATGAATTGTACACTAAACGTGATATTGAAAGGAAAGAAAGATGACTTATTCATTTTATAACATCCCCTATATTCTATATTATGTAATATGTTTGAGGTTGGAGTATGGATTAACAGACATCAAAAATTCAAAAAGTAGAAGTTCACAAAAAAAACCTAGTCCACCAAAATTTGGTATCAAATCATATATATATATCACCATTATTATTGGGGATAACCATTGGAAATATTTATATGTATGTAGGAAAAAATACCTCTTGCAGGGGGGGATCAACACTAGATTCTCATTAATTCTTTTATTATCTTTATTTTTCATTCATATTTTTCTAGATGAATAGAAACATGTATTTGTTTTAGTTATAATGATGAATTATAGTGTGAGTGGATCATATCTTTATCCTTGTGGTGTGTAACAATAACCATAATGTCATATCTATCTATAATATTATATTTATGATTTAAAATTCTTTTTTTCATGATTATAGTAAAATTTATTTTTAAATATATATTGAGAAATAATCATGAAATAATTATATTATAGTTTATCCTATTGTCATTATATGTGAGGGTTTATTTTTCAATTATCCTTTCCATTTTCGATGTGTATTGTTTTGTTTTTCTTAATTTGAAATGAATATCATGATTATATTTTGTTACATACATTTTTACGAGAGTTTAAATTATTTTTTGTTATATTTTTTATGGATTATTGAAATGTTTTTCCACAATTGGAATAATATTTTTGAATATTTTCATGATTTTGTTACTAATTAATAGAGTTTAGGACCATGAGTAACTGAAAAATGAGATTTTAACCTTTATTAGAGGTGTTATATACCATTATTTTAATATTATTATAATAAATTTAATTTATTTATAGAATAAATAAATGTGTTTCGTAATCATGAACTTATTTTATTTATTTTCTAAATCTATTGATATTGATATTTTTTTGTTAATATAAATAATTATTTTTTTGGTATCCCATTGAATCCATTTAAGTCCTCTTTTATAGTTTTATTTTATTTATAAATTAACATAAATTAATGAACCTATATGTTTACTACATATTTAAAGATAATATGTCATTTCAAAACACAGTCTTATGTCTTTTTCATGATCACTTTCAATCTAAGTGTGGGGGGAAAGATTGTTTTTGTTTTTTTGGATGAAAGACATTTTTATAGGTGAATGCATCAGGATGTTTAATATTTATGGAAAACAATTCATTTTTAAGTGTGTGATTCAATATATTGTTTATCCTCTATACATAATAACCACACATAGATAAAATAAATAAATACAGATAAACATGTCTAAATAATGGAAAATGTAGATAAAACTATGATGAAAATGTACATAATAATGGAAAATATTAATTAATGAATATTATTTTATCATCAATTTATTTTTATTTTTTAAATGGATAGGGATTTATTCACTTTCTATATAGTTTTTTATATGAAATTAAAATGATTCTTGAATATTTTTCAAGCACTATTTTTAAGAGGAAACTCCTCATTTGGAATTTATTTTTAAACATCCACCTATCAACAATTGAACAACATAACGACCAATGCATTGTACACATTATTAAATAAATTCATCAATATTTTTTTTGTAAAAAATCATAATGAAAAAAATCCAATGTAATAATATATATAACTTTTTCATATTAAGAAATATACTAATAATCACTATTGATAAATAGTGAAAAACTGCATTTCTATGAGCTATAGGATAGAAATGGGGAATCAGTTGAAATGAAAGATTTTATTTACATCTAAAGGAAGTATATTTAGTAATGGAAATATAATTCATATTTAAGCATGATAAAATCATTTATTTAATATAATATGAATTTTCTCACATTAGAATTGATAGATTTTTATGACTGATAGGTTTATTTTATTCTTATAAGGTAAAATGGAATGTGTGGGTAAATTGATAGAATTGGATTTTAGTTATTTTATATTTATATTTCATTAAATACCAAACCTCATAATATGTTTACAACTAGGCATCAATTAGATGTATATAGTTTCACTTTATTTAGGAATTAAATGAATAAATGAATTACAATGAGAATTCATTAATTTAAATATTTGTGTGATTTTCCATTGATATAGAAGGTCAATAAATATTGAAATTTTATGTTTTATCATTGATCAAAGAATGAAAATGTAAAGAATAGTTGAATGTCACATGTCATGTTGTAGATATTTCATGTCACCGAAAATATCACTTCTGATCGTTGCAATAAAACTTAACAATGATTATAGCAGAAATTATGTTGTGGGGGAAATGAAAACCATGTAATTCTTCACATGAAAATTCCACAAAGAATAAAATAAATATTAAAATTCACTTCAACATTATCACTAGTTATGTTTTCAGATTTGAGAAAACATCTCACATTATTGAGTGAAGAATTCAACCATACATCAGTTCAATTACCCCATCCAGTATATTTTTTTTACACCAATAAATCCTTGGAATCATATCAATATAGATCATATAATATAAATCTTCCTTACTGTATCCTCATAGTTGATATATCAAATCTGATCTTTGAACCCATTCCATCAACCTACATATGACTATAATATACCACTTGAGTGAATATTAATATGGGTATCCTCAAACCAACCACGCATTAGTACCTCATCTTCAAAACGTGGATTCTAAGATACTGAATACATAAATCATGTTAGCTAATCCAATGGTTAGAAATAAGAAACATATAATACCAAGTAGAAATAGGCACTATCAAACTTCACATATTTATTTTTTCTAACCCATTCAATCATTTCCATATAATTAAATTACCATAATATAGATATAATAAAGATTTTACTCAATTATAAAGTATTTTATAGATTAAGGACAATAAAAATTGTAATATGTAACAATAAATAAGATTAGTGATGGTGAAATTTCATGATTCATGGAAATATATTAAACTATATATCCTTTTGTTTATAAATGATAAATTTTTTGATCTGTAATTTTTTTTGGAAATAAGAATTTTATCGATTGTACTATTATTTGGAATAAGGATTTAATTATAATTAAATGTATTAGAATATGATTGTCGTGTTGGGAATAAGAGGATAATTCATATCAAGGGGATTAAGTGATAAAAATAAATGTTCATCAATACCCTTTTCATTAAGTTATTCTGAATTATGATTCCTTTAAAAATATTATAATGAATATGGTTCTTCACCTAAGAGTTTCACATAATGTGGAAGCTCCTATAGCTTCTAATTAAAGGGTCAACTGGTTATATTTAATATATTATATGGATTTAGATATAATATATAAGTATATTAAATGAAATAGATCACTAAAATAAGTGTGGTATTTTTCTGAACAAGAAGAGATGAAATTATTAGTGGGGTTGATATTATATTAGAGTTATTTTGGACACCAGTTTGAGAATTTCATGTTTTTGGTCGTGTATTTGTTATAGGGAAAGCCAAACAGCCATAGGGTAATTTCTTAGTAGATCATATAGGTCCACGATATCATGAAACTTTTTTAGGATTAGTTTTGGAGATGTTTTTTGTGTAAAACACTAATAGTTGAGAATTAACATATATTTTATATCATTTTGTTAAGGGATATATAGACTACAAGAGTTTAGTAAAATATTAATGGTCCTAATATGTTTTTATTTTTGTATATTTTTTAATAATATTTTACGGGACTCGAAGGATTTAAAATTAGTTATGTGTATTAACAAATGAAAAGGTCTCTTAGGTCCTAATTTTCTTTTATAATTCTATATCTTCTCTTCTTATTGAGTTTGTGTGATTTTATAGATAATATTTGGTGAATTAAGTATTTAATAAGAGTTGGGAGGGGATAATGAGTTTTCTTACAAAATTTCATTATATGAATTTCCAGTCACCCTTTTAGATATTTTTGAAACCACTATTCTAATTTTTTGTAGGTGACTCTAATTCCCTCTTAAAATAATCCTTTTTCATTAAATAATCCATTTGAATATTAATAAGTTTTGATATATATTATACCCTAAATAAAATTATCTTCTATACTTTGATAAAAAAATATTTCATACTATTATACTTTTTTACTTTTGTTATCATTATAAATTTTTGGTAGTGATCATTGAATGGGTTAATATTTAAAGAATACAAATATCATACTCTATTTTTTATGTAAATATGGTCTAATGATTTATTTGTGTTTTTACTAAACCATTGGGTTTATTCATTGAGATTTCAGGAATGTGATACATACTAGTGAGATATTGAATTATTTTATTCATTAGAAGGTGAGTCCTTATGTATTGAAGAAAATTACTTTTTCATTTTATATAGCACAATTCATTTTAAGGAGTGAAAAGAAAAATTTATTTAAGAGTTTTCTAAACATTTTGTAATACTAGATATATTTCTAAAGGGAGTTAAGCATTAGAGTTTGTTTTTCCATTAATATGATCTTAATACATAAAAAATTTTAAATCTATAATATTTTTTGAAAATAGTGGAGTTTAGTTATTGTGTTATGGAATGTAAATTTCATGATATACATTCATTGAGTGAGATTAGGAGATTGTGATGGTGATGAGTGTTTGGATATTAATTTATAGAGATTGATGTCAAAAGGTAATATAAAAAAATTTATATGGAGCCCAAACTTCTATGAACCAATATATAGAGGTGATTTATTTTATTGATTATATATTAGATGAAATTCCATTGGTTGTATAAATATAATATATTCAATATGGTTTTATTTTTTTATATCCATATGGTTCCATATATTCTTATATTCTCACATTTCTATATGGGACATATAATATCCCAATCTAGGGCCACTCAACCAGTTCCCTTACACGGTTTACCACTTGAAATCGGAATTCCCAACCTATAACAGCCAAATATTTTATGGTATGCCTTTTTTTAATTTCACTTCTTTGATATCTTACGTTGCATGCAACGCCAAGAGTAAACGAATCATGATTTAATATTAACATCATTAATTTAAAAGAAAATGGCTCATAGTAATTAAATTTATGGTTATAAATATGATTAAATATCTTATGAGTATATATGATTTATTTCAGTGGAGACTAATTATTTAAAATTAAATATAAAAAACAATTGAATATAAAGAAGTTTTTTTTATAAAGAAAACTATAATTAAACACCAAATGGGTTTTAACTAATTAATTATAATTAATTAATATCATTGAATGATATTAGTGATATTTATATATAATATATTCAATATAATGTTAAAAATTTATCTAATTTATTTTATACACATGATAGAAAAATAAATTCAATTTTACGCATTAAAAAGATATATTTTTCTTATTGAAGGTTTACCATCTTTTAATGCTGCAATAATTTTATATATTGTTTTTGAAAATTTAATAAATTTAATTTGATAAAATAAACTTATTATTTTAAAAATGAATATTAAATCCTACATTGGTTTAATTTTTCATATTGTTATGAAAAATTTGATGTCTTG
The DNA here is from genome assembly GCA_963277665.1 of Viscum album. NCBI lineage: Eukaryota > Viridiplantae > Streptophyta > Magnoliopsida > Santalales > Viscaceae > Viscum > Viscum album. Next base: position 322,397,597 of record OY728153.1, on the reverse strand, counting down.
ATGTATAATAAAAAAATACTGAATTTAAATAAAAAATAACTTTTCCATCCAAATAATGTACGGTGTTAAATTATAATTTTTATTGGTTTTAAAAAGATATTATATTAATTTTTTTAATCCAATTTAGGCCATTCGAATCAATTTAACATTGAATTTTATTATACAAACATTTTAACAGATTGAATTATTTCGTTTCTAAAACCAGTTTCCTTGTTTAGTCGACGAGATTAATTTTGAATGGATTAAACAAAATATGCTATATATTGAATTTTTAAAAATATATTCCACATTTGAAATTATTGGTTTCGATTTATGTAAGTAGTTTTCTTTTTATTTTATGGATAATATGGATAGTAATTTTTTCTTATTAACACGATTGATGGTAAATCGACAAATAAAGGGTAACAATAATATTATAAATACAAAAAATCACCCAAAAACATTTAAAAGATTTATTTTATTAGTGTGTGTTGACAATATGTATCCTTCGACAAAAATTATAACCGTTTGAAGACACTTGGATTAGAGTGTGACATTTATAATATTTAATTTAATGAAATGCTAAAGTTGAGATACTCTTATCATTAATAAATATAATTTTTTTGATATAGAGTTATAAAAAAATATAAATTAAAATATAAATATTAATTTAAAATATAAAATATATTTATTTATATTTATAATTAATTTTTAGTTTTTACTAAATAAGAAATTACCTTAATGTCTTTTATAATAATGATGCATTAATTATTTAATTAACAGATATATCAAATAAAAGCTATAAAAATATTAAAATGAATATAGTTTTAGATTATTAAAGTCCCCCACAAATTTTATAAAAAAGTTTGACCTATTACTGATATTTTAAATTCGTTGTTTATGAGATAACTTGTTTTATTGTTTTTTGTAGAAATCAAAGCAATAGATATTATTAAATTCATCAATAATGTTATATTAAAATAAATAATATTTTATTAAATGACATAAAATTCCTAAGAATATAAATTATAAAAAAATATTTCCCACAATGTGCAAATGGTCATAAATTAATCATTTATCGTACATTTAGCATTTTTTAGTAAATATGTTAACCTTAAAAAAGTGAAAACACATGTTGTCACGGTAAGAGTTTAAGGTTTTAAATAAGGGTTAAACCCAATTGATTAAGGTAATAATGAGACATAAACATGTCTAACAATTAATTTATTGGAGTATTTATACACATACTAATCTATGATTCCACAAAACTCACTTTTGAGTAATTTGGAATTAAAAATAAATTTAAAATAATTAAATATTTTGAGAGTTTTCTATAGTGACCCCCACCAAAATTTTAAAAGGGAATATCTTGCCTCAAATATTCACACCACCATGATCCTTCTAGCCCAACCAATCCCTTAAAATATATCATGCCAACATAATTATCCATGATTTTTAGTTTTGGTTCTCCAAAAAAGATGATCCATAAAACCATTAAGAAATAGATCCAAAGTAAGTCCTCCAAAGAAGAGGTAATCAGTTTACCAACTCATCCAAGATCATTTATTATTAAACTTCCTATTAATCAGTTATTTATAAGATATATTAATAACTATATTCTAATTTATATTATGATATATTGTTATTACTTGGGGATAACCATATTCCATGATTTATCGATCATATAAAAAAATTAAAGCACTGCATGTATATACACACAACTTATCATCTCCACATCACGGTGCAAGATTTTTTTCATAACCACATTATTTGGATGTGTATAATGATGGATAAAATGGATATAAATAATAAATATTACATTATATTTATTCTTTATAATTAATATACTAGAATTTTTTTTACACTTTTACAATTAATGGAACGATAATTTTACTTATGCATACGTCTGACTTACCATATCCATGATATGATGTGATTAATTTTCCATGTTAACCATTCGAGAATGATTATATAAAATTATTTGATGAGTACATATGATATCTAAAAATTTTATATAATTATGTAAATTAATGAAATATGTCTTATGAATATAAAACAAGACTGACCCGATATAACAATCATAGGAAAGTGAAGTAGTTGACACCCAAAACAATGTTAATAAATAAATAATATTAGAAAAACTATAAAAAATGATCAAATATGATATCATCAATATGGATTTGGTCCTGTTAGAAATTAATAAAATTCTTAAAAACATATACATTATGTTAATGAAAGATAAAAAAAGGAAAGAGTAACTTATGTGTTAATTTCATAAACCCGATATTATTTGGAATTGATTATACGCAAGTATCTGTTGAGGAATATTTATCATCAATGTCCTTGTTTCATAATAATGTTTTTCTCAATATTTTTTATATTATCCTAAAAAAATTTATTTCCTTTTTACCAAGGTTTTAATTTTTATAAAGTATTTTGGATGATATACTTTGTTCTTTTCCAAATAAGGTAGTTTATGACATTTTCGACAAAAATATGGAAGGAATGTTTTGTAATTTGTATATCATTAGAATATTTTTCTGTTATTGTTACACCTTAATTTCTTGATGCTTCCTTGATAGGTTTGATGGATTTGTTTTCAATGAAAAAGTTCTATTTTAAAATTGTGCGATTTTTTGAATAAATGATCTTCAATGTAAAATGGGGTATTTATCATAAGAATTTTTTAGGGATTTTATTAGATTATTTTCTTCTATGTAAATAGATATTGTTGGATATTATGTTTTATTGAGGTTGATAAACTATGATACCATCTATCATATTTTATTTATGGTTTAAGGATCATTTTGACTATGGATTTTTTATTTTGATACCATTGATGGTTTTTTGTAAATGTTTTCATATTTTGTATGCTAGTTGTTCAATATGAATGATAATTATATTTTAATTTTCATTTAATGAATGTATTTGACTCAATAAATGATAGGTAGGGTCACCATATCATCTCAAAGAATAGGTTGGACACATGAGACAAACTATTTTTGCTATAGGTCGAGGCCTGGCACATTTATATATGGAAACTTGGCCGAAGCCTTGATAGCATTTTTATGATGTCTGGTATTCTGAATTCCCTCATTATGAGATTAGTTATTGATATTTCATGTAATTATTCAATTAGTAAAAAATCAATGTAATTATTTATATGGAAATATTTTATTTTCATTTATTTTTTCAACATTATTCTCAATATTATGTTTAAATGGATTGTGTTTTAGTTATATACCTTGCCATAATGTTTATTCTTATTTATTCATAATATCTTTCATTGTACGCTTTCCCTTTGTTGATAATTTGAGCACACAGATTACTTCTATTATATTTTTACAAGTATGCAAAGATATATATTATTATTTTTATGAATGATTAGGAAAGGATAATGTTGGTTCTATCATAGAATTCACTATGTTGTATTTTATAGTTTCAATTTTTATGTACATTTCAAGATTGTAATATATTTTTAAAAATTGGAATACTGATGGATCCATTGGGATTTGAGTCATGCATATATTCCAATTTAATAATTCATGGAACTATATATGGGATATTGGGTTTGGGGTATTTAAAGATAGTTTAAGATCAAGTTTTTTATAAAACTACGAAACTATATTTAGGAAAACATAGATGAGAGAGTGAAACCCTATAACAGAATTTGGAAATATATCCAAATAAAATTATATAATGATTTAGAGATTAGTTATACCTAAATTTTCAATTTCGGTAATGTGATTCAATAGTTACAATATTATACATTATATTTCACAATGTTATGATCTAATCTAGTTTGTGCCATTTGTTTATAAATGGCTAATATTAGAAGGAATGGAAATCATATCAAGGAACATAATTTATGTAGGGATTTCCCTCATATTCATGATAATGATGTTAGAGATACAGCTTCAATTGGTGATGAATAGATTATAACCATATAGGTACAATTGATTCAGATTATGTATAATAACATTACCCCTATGGAGTAGCCTAACCCACAATGTGGATAAATAATGTTAGACCACATCATGAAACAATAAACTTCATCATTCAATGAGACTATAGAACCATTTGTAGTTGATAAATGGATATGTTACATAAAAATGATATTTCTCTCTTTAGGTACTAATTAAACAGAGATGCTTTTCAGGGAAATTAATCATCACAATGTAGAAGTAGATCAATTCTAGTAATTCATACAAATCAAAAAGTATGAATAATAAATACAAAATATTGAGTGGAATGACTTTATGTTAATTTTCCTTGAAAAATATTTTCTTCACGAACAATTAGTAGATATGGAGAGAAAATTATTTAATATGAGACAAAAGGAAGATAAATATGTTTCCAGATATGAATCTGGCATTACAGGGTTACTAATGCATGTTGCAGACTATATACATAACCCAAGGAATAATATGGATCATTTATTTTAAGGGTTAATGGAATTATACTAAAGATAACCGGCCTCCCAAAATTTCTCATCATATGAAGATATATTATCATATTTTATCCTTACAGAAAAATAATCCTCTATGTCTTATGACATTAAGGTTTTCAAATTGATGAATAGGGCTAGTGAACACTTTGAAAAATAAAATAAGGGAAAGGGGAAGAAGGGAAGAGTTGTCTTTTCTTCCAATAATAAATGTGGTAAGAATAACATGGAACCAGCCTACTTGGGATGTGAATTTTCTACATGTTTGTAAAGAAAGTTAACAAAGATAGTTATTATAATGTAATGACTGCATATTTATATGTGAACTGTTTCAAATTTAAGGATATAAGACACTATAAAAATTAATTTCCCATTAATCAATGAAATATATAATAGAAAATGTAAAGAGACTAATGTCAAGCTTATGATTTTACAATAGTAAAAGTTTAATAATTAATTTTTTTTTTGTTTTTGGATTCATAAATTTTATAATTATGGTTATATGTGTCATTATATATATATATGGATTGCACTAAAATACTTCTTATTTATAGTTTTGAAAGATTTTATGTTTTCATTATGGTTTCAAAGGTGATCAACTAATTTATATTATTGGTTTGTAACAAGACGATTTGTGGTATGTGGTTTGTGGAAAATATGATGCTAATTTAATTTTGGATGTTTAGTGATCATCATAAAAAATTTGTACACTGTGATTTTAGATAGATGTATTTTAGATGATTTTTAAATTTTGAATGGATTAATTTTAATGTTGGATATTATTCTTTGATGATAAAATATGATTTATCATATTTTGTAACATGTAATAACCATTTTAAATTCATTAAAAATTTTAATGATGAATGAATGACTCCTGGATCTCATTATTCATAAATGCGCTTTAAGTTTTAGAAATTCAGTTTGAACACTTAATTACATTTTTAAGGGGCAAATTGAAAATAAATAGAAGAACAACTAAAGGATGAGATTATGATTATGAAATAGAATAAAATCAATTAAGTAACATTTTAATAGAAAAATGGTTCATTAACTATAGGAAAAATATGTTAGAATAAAAAACATATCTGTTTAGTTTTCATTTTGAGAAATCAATAGTCTTTTAACCAATAAAATTGTTTGCATGTTTGTGATGGTTATATTTCTAAGTACAATAATCTATATCATTATCCATTAGAACATGATAGTTATATTTCACTTACAAGTCTGTATTTTTATTTTCCATTAATGTTCTTTTATACAAAATCCTAATTTTGTGATGTCCTGCACATTTCTATTTCCCTCTTATTAAGGGGAAGTTTTATTAACTATATTTCTAATGTGGGATTCCCACAAATGATTTTATATGTAACAACCATTGATTTTAAAAGTGAAATTTCAAATTTAGATGGCAGAATTTATGAAAAGTGGGGAGAATGTAAAATACAATGATTTTATGGTATATCTCTTTTTAAATTTAACTTGTTTGATAGCTTATACTACATTCAACTCCATGCATAAACGAACCATGATATACTATTAATATTTTTATTTAAAATGATAATCATCTCCTAGTTGTTAAATTTGTGGTTATGAATAATATTAACTAACTTATTAAAATATATTATTGAATTCATTGGTTACCAAATAGTTATAAAAAAATATAATAACCTATTGAATATTAAGGAAATACTTTAATAAAAAACTTCAATTATACACAAAATGTGTTTCATCCTAATAAATAAAACTAATTAATATATGTTATTGATATGAGTTTAATTTATATATAATTTATTAAATATAATTCCAAATATTCATTGTATTTTTTTATACATTCGATAAAAATAAATCCAATTTTACTTAATAAAGGGATTTATATTTGTTAAGACAGTTTAGCCTCCATTTTATGTCATGCTTGTTTGAAATATTTTTTTTTATTTTTGAAAAATTATTGTTAGTAATATAAAATTCTTATTATATATTTGAATAAAAAATATTCTGTGGGTTCATTTTTTGGTAATTTTCTAAAACGTTTTATATTTTAATGAATAGTAAAAATAATGAATTTTAATTGAAAACAACTTTTTGGACAAGAAATTTATGATATTAACATATATTTTTTATTTTTTTAAGGTATCATTACATTAATTTTAATCATTTAATAAAATTTAGTTCCTTTGAATCAAATTCAAATTGAATTTTTTATATAAAAATATTTTAATCTTATGAAGGATTGCACTTAAAACCCCCATTTTCTTGTTCTGTCAATGCGATTAATTTTGAAATAATTACAAAATCTTTTGTGTTTTTATTTTTTAAAGAATGATTAAATATTTGGAATCATTGTGCTCAAATTATTTTAAAAAGTTTATTTTATTTTTGGACATGATGAATAGAAATAGTAGTAATTTATTAACATGGTTAAAGGTAAATAGTGTAATAAATGGTAAAAATAATATTATAAATATTAAATAATAACCTTAAAACAAGTCTGAAATTCAATGGAGGAGTGCTTATTGACCAATAGTTTCCTTGGGTCAAATTTATAAAATTTATAATCCACTTGGATGAGAGTATGAATTTTATTATATTTATGAATTAAAATATAAGATGTCAAACTCAAATAATTAATAAATATAACATTTTTAATATAGGTTTATATATAAGATAAATTTAACTATTAATAGTAATTTAAAATATAAAATAGTTTTATGATAATAATTATATATTATTAATTTTTATTAATTAAATAATTTTCGTAATGTATTATACAATTATAACGTAATAATTATTAAAATAATGTACATATCCATTAAATGATATTAATTTTTTTCAAATAAATAACATTTTATATTATTATTGCCAACAAATAAATTTACGAATAAAATTGACAAGTTAGAGATATTTTAGAAGTGTTTGTTCGATGATAAATTGTTTTATTTATTTTTTGTAAATGTCAAAGTGATGAATAATATCAAATTTTTCATTAATTCTATATTAAAATAAAAAATATTTTATTAAATGATATATAATTCGTAAAAAAAATTATTATCCCAAATGACTGGAATAATGATTAAAATGTAATCTATGAATCATTTTATGGTTCATTTTACATTTTAAAGTAATTATGTTAACCTTCTATGAGTAAAACAAATGTTATCACGATAAGATTTAAAGGGTTTAAATAATGGTTAAAAAAATGAAAAAGGTAATAATGAGACATAAACATATCTAAAAATTATTGGATGAGAGTTTTTAGATTCATTCTCATTTAATCTTATAAATAAACCTCGTTTGAGTCATTTTTAATTAAATGTTAATTTATATTAATTAAATATTTTTAGATTTTCCAAGAGTGCACCTCACCATAATTATAATATGGATCCTATTACCTCACTTATTCACACCACATCGATCCTTATATAATGACTATAACATAACCAACTCTCCTCCCAAAATCTGTATCCATGTACTTATGTTCCTGTTCATCCAAAATGGCCAACCCAAGAACCCTTGAGTAGAGATCTAAAGGACGTATTCGAAAGAACAAGTAATCATTTTTACCAATTCATCCACGTTCATTTCTTCTTATACTACTTATTCATGTTTTGTTTACATTATAAATTAATAAATAATGGATAATAAATATTTTGAGATATTATTACTCTTATGTAACAACTATATTCCATTATTTATTTATCAGGTGATAAATGAATGAACCTTGCATGTGTACATATTATTTACCGTCTCCATGCCTTGATATAATTTATATATCATCGCCAATTTGTTAGGATGTGTATAATTATTGATATAATGGATATAAATAAATAACTTGATATTTTTTTATTAGTTAAAATTAATATACTATCCAATTATTTAACCCAGCACCATTAATTAAATGATATTGTCGCTCGTATGTACATATGACCTACCATCTCCAGGATGTGATGTGATTCATTTTCCATTTTAACCATTTTAGAATGACAATACAAATGTATTTAATAATAAAATATTATATAAATGTATTATAATAATTATGGATATGAAATTAATAAATCATATTCCAAATAAACAAGGCTTCTCACAAAAACATTCCTTTGAAATTTAAGTAGTTAACACCAGAAACATGGGTAATAATGAAATTTTTTCCCCAAAAGGATATTAGTGGATCACACATGATATCATAAATATATATATGGTTCAATTAATGGTTAATAAATTCCTTTAATCCATTATACAAGAGGATAAATTATATATAAGTAAATTAAAGTGAATGTAATGGTTAATTCCACAATGTCATTATTATTCATGATTTTTGATATGTAAGTATATGTTGAGGAATATTTATCATCGATTTTCCATGTTTCATAAAAATGTGTTCCAATATATGTTTACTATTATATGAAAAATGTTAAATGTTTTTTACCATGTTCAAATTTTCTAAAATGGTTTAAAAAGAAATCTTTTTTCATTTTCCAAATGAATTAATATATGTGTTTAACACAAAAAATATGGAAGAAATGTTTTTTTAAATTATATGAAATGAATGTATTTTTTCACTGTTATTATAATATAGTTCCTTGAATTTTCCATTAAATTTTTTTATAATTATTTTCAAAGAAAATGGTTTTATTTAAAATTGTTTAGTGGTTTTAAAAAAAATTCTTCAAAGTAAAAAAGGGGTATTTCACCAAAGAAATTTTTAATAATATTATTAATGTTTTTGCATATATATCAACTTAAATTTTTGGATCTAATGTTTGGTTGAGGTTGATCTCTTCTGATACCATCTACCATATTTTATTGAATGGTTAATGATTTTTTTTACTGCGTATGTGCTATTTTGAAACCATTTGAGGTTTATTGGTTATGTATTCAAATTTTGTATGCTATTTTTTATAAAAGAATCTTCAAGTTCATTATGTTTTCATATAAAGAATTCATTGGAAATAATATTTTTTTGGAACTTCCCATTATAGTCATTTGATGCATCAATAGGCTTTATGAGATAAACTAGTTACAATATTGGCTAAGGCTTTACCCATTTATGTATTTTATCTTGGATAAATACTTGATGGTATGATTATTATGTTTGAAATTTTTCTTCCCCTCATTATGAAATTAGTTATTGATATCCCATGTGATTATTCTATTAGTAGAATCTTAATGTGTATATTTATATGGAATTTTTTTATTTTAATATTTTATTTATATATTTCCATAAAGATTTTGTTTAAATTTATAGAATTTGAGTAATATACCATGCCATAATGTTTATTCTTATTTTTTCATAATTTCCTCCATTATGCTCTTACCCATATTGAGTATCCGCGATCAACCTTTTCTTATGAATAATTATTCATAGGATGCTAAGAGGTATTTCATGAGTGATATGCATGGTTAAGCTAGGATAATATTGGTTCTTAGAGAGGATTGATTATGCTATATTTTATAGTTTCAATTGTAATGTATGAATCAAGTATGTCACACGGTTTCTAAAACCAATAAACTAATCAATCAGTTGGGATTTTAATCTTGAATCTATGGAAATGTAATAAAGTATGGAACTGATTTTGAGGTACTGGGTTTAGGTATTTAAATTTCTTATTTTATGGAGGTTGTAGACTAGTATCATGGGTCTTGGGTGTTAATATGGGGAAACCATACCCACATACTAGAGTGCACAGTGACAGATTAATATCTAAATATTTTCAACATCATCATATCATTTTACAATGAAGAAAAAAACTGCTAATATTATATGAATATGGAAGAAATATAGATTCAAATGATAATAATATTATACAGGAATACATGGATGTTATCTCATTGGGTTTATCACATAAAAAAATAAACAATGAAGACATAGGAAAATAAAATAACTCCTATATAATGACATGTGCTCTTAAATCCTTTAAAATATATAACAATTTATATAAGTTGAGCTACTTACAACATATGATAAAAACGTAGAAACAAATATTGGATTATTATTGATTATAAGAATATTATAAAACCTTTATGATTGTAATTAATTATAATATTCATTCCTTCATAAGGAAATGAATAATATGACATTATATTGAAAAGTTTTATTTTCAATAGAAGAAAGTTTATTAATGTTTTGGGTTTGATTTTTAAATATAAATTTAAAAACTTAAGGAATTTAATTTCATAAAATAAACATCATTTTGAATTAATCACAACAAAATTATCTCATGATGAAATTTTGGGTATTTTACAAAATAACTAATTTTTGGTGAATAACAAAAATAATTTATTTTTAAAATGCCTTCACATTCATATATCTAAAAATATTTTGAAATATTTTTTATAGAAAAATTGTTTATTTATGAATTAAAATAAATAATTTCAAAAAATTATATTCTCAATTTATGAAATCAATGATTATCATTTAAGTAAAATAAGTAATTTTCAATAAATCCTATTTTGTTTTAAATTTATTCAACTAAATTTATTCATATGTAAATTATGTTTTGGATTTATTTTATTTTGAATTAAATATTATTTTTTAAAAAATAATTTTATTAATATAAAAATATTCAGCATCATTTTTTATTATTTCCTATGAATAAACATTATGACAAAATTACTTCTACTGTAAAAGGATTTTTGTGCATTACATGCGCTAACATTATATTTAAATTTCCAATATGTAGACATTTTATTTTATATATATATATATATATATATATATATATATATTTAAAGGTTGGGGTTGAAGCCTCATTTTTATTATTAAAGAAAAGTAAAGACCTCTTTAACTGGGTAGAGGGAGACCCATTACATAGCCCGAAGGCCCAGTGGGCATTTAGCCCATTACATGACCCGTAGGCCCATTTTTTGGCCCAAAGCCCATTCTGTGAATAGTACTGCTACAGTACCCGCATTGCTACAATACTGCTACAGTACCCGCATTGCTACAGTACCCCCATTTTTCATGTAGATTTAAGGGGTGCTTACCACTAAGCCAAACCCCAACTACACATTTTATTTTATATTATGGATTCAGTATTTGAGATAATATAAATAATATTTTTTAGTAATTAAAATTTTATTTGTAGGAATACAAATTTAATCAACAATGTAAATTCTTTCTACCGTGTAAATAATCACAAGGGTTCTTTTCAATTATTTTACTAATGATGTGTAATTTTTATCTAATAAATGATATTAATATATTTTAATTTATAAATAAAATATAATATTTAAACATATATATAAATATATTAACACTAATTGGTTGGTTAATAAATTATAAATTATATTATGAAAAATTAATAAGGAAATCAACCTTTTTCCTATTAATATAGTTTTTCTATATATAATCTGTTTTAATTTAAATTCTAATTTTTTGTCATCTAGAAATTATTTGGATTAATTATAGATTTATTTTTGGTTTATCACTTAGAAATTACATAATATGGGTTACCTTTTACATTTTTTAATATGTAAAATTATCTTGTAAAAAAATTAGTACCATTGTAATAGTTAATTTTGTTTACATGATAAAAGTAAAAATTAAAATTTCACTCAAAATTATTCTCAAATTGTATAGATGATAAGATTTAAGACTATATAATATTATAAATCTCAAATTATTATTATTTTTATTCATTGAACATTTAATAGTGTCATTTCATTAGCGGAAAATGATGTCTATTTACAAAATTCCTATTTTAATCCCATAAAAAAGGATACCACTCCCACCATTCAAATTTATACATAAGATTAGAATTATTCAATGAAAATATTATATTTTATACCAATATAACCCTATCTAACTTTATAAATACATTTTACGGCTAATTTATCAAAATCACTTCAATACTAAGGAGTATTCTAAGGACGGATCGACTCTCAAATATAATTATTATCTTCATCTAATTTTTTTACACGAAATATTTATCTTTCAAATATCATGTAACCATAATAAAATGAAGAAATAGAAATCATTATAACAAAAATATTTGTTTTAACTATGTAAATAACCCTTTTTCATTCATTTCCATCCACATCAAAAAACAATGTAACATTAATTATGTGTCTGGACAACTCTAGCATCCATGAAGAAATATTTTTCATTTTTCAAATATTTTCTAATTATTTATAAAAATATAATAAAATATTGTTCCCCTTAATATAAACATAAGACTAATATAGTTATTATTCTTGAGTTATGATATTATGTCAAAAGTAACACATCATTAACAATTCTCACCCAATTATTTAAAGTGTGTTCATATTTAGACTAGATTAACAGCCTATATGAATGATTCTGTAAAGCTCTATCACGAATAAAAATGGGAATATAAATTTTAAAATAACATTAATATAATAATAAAATAACGAATGATGTATAGTTTTGGAAATATTATATTAATTAAATAAAATATTATTAATGTATCACATTTATTTAATAAAATCTGCAAAATAATCCAACAACAATTACATTTTGGAGAATTACTAAAAATTTATGGAACGATATAAAATATTTAAAAATAAACATAATTCATATATTAATTTATTTTAAATCATATATTAATGATTAAATTGGTGTCAAATAATTTGTTGTAATATTATTATTATAAAAAATGCACAATCAGTTAAATTTATTGACTTCCAATACTGAAATTAGGTCAAAAAAATATAATTAGTAAATATAATTATTATTATTGAATAGTGGAAGTTGATATATATATATATATATATATATGAATGAGGTTTTAAAATTATAAAAATTTATGGAATTCGTTGTGATAAAGGAGGTTGAATCATTTTCACAGAAATCAAGTGTAATAGAAAGAGACTTGGTAACTCAACAACCATTCATTATGTTATACAATATTTTATGGAACATCATTTTAAATGATTTTGTTTTTTAATGATTCTCTATCTTTTTTTATGGGGAATAAATATTTTTATCCAATATTTTTTGCAAGAACAATTTTATTTTCAATTTTTCTAAAAAATTATTATTTATGACTATATATTCGCAACAATTATAGCTACAATGATTGATATAAATTTTTTATAAAAATCTATTTTCATGATTGAGTTTCCATTATCCTTAAATGATATATCTCTAATAGTGTCATCTTTTCTATATCACCAAATAATTTATTTTATTATGTTATTATTTTTGGTTATTATGTTTTTTAAATCATAATATTTAATTCTAGATTTTATTTCATAAAATTTAGATTTTTTATCAAACCAATATTATTTCCATGGGTCATTTTTGATAACTGAAAGATTTTCATTTATTTGTTAAATGAATGTCATTTTATATATTTAACATTCTAAAATATTATGAAATGTATTCTTTAAAACTAATTTAAATTTTCTATTATATTTTATTAAATTAAATTAATATTTAATATTTCATCGCATGATACAAAAAAACTAAACAAATAAAAACACAAAAACATAATTTTCTTGTGCATATAAAAAAATCATGTTCTTGCATTATATCATGAGTAGTGCAGGTGATCGAGGCCTAGGAGGCTGATTTGGATGATCAGTAGAGGCTGATCGATAAGAGGATTAAGATAAGGGGAAGAAGATGCTTTGTGCCCTTCAGCTGCAAACCCTCAGGAAGTACAAGTGCAGCATCTCATATAAGGAGATGGAGGGTTGGCACGAGATTCTGGTGATATGTTTCAACTTCATTCGGGCTCTGATAGAGTACATGGTTCCACTAACTGAAAGCGATATTCGGGGAGTGGAACATTAGTGGTGGACACTCTACCTTGGGGAGAAGAGGGAAAATGTGGTTTCATGGACTGACTTCGAGAAGTTGTTTTGAGCATAATTCATTTCTTCCACATTGAAGGCTGAGAAGATGCAAGAGATACTCTCCCTTCTATAAGGGAGTATGATAGTGAGGGAGTTGGGGATCATGTTTAAGTATCGCCTTTATTTTTATCTGGACCTCTTTCTGGATGAGGAGTCTCAGGAGGGACATTTATAGTAGGCACTCCAACCTTCTCTTTAGTATGTTGTTACTCCCTTCACTATACCAACATAACTGGAGGTTCATAATAATTCTGAAGTAGTGAAGATAATTCACATGTGGGGAGGTGTGCCACGTGATGGTATCTAGTTGATATCATCAAAGGGGAAGGCTGTTAGTAGTTGACCTCTGACATTAGGGCCATCCATGTTTCAGTTGATGGGAAGAAGGCCTCAACAGTTTCAGTTTTAGTCTCTCGGTCCACGCCCTTTCAATGTGGGCCAGGGACTAAGATCCATCATTTGTGGGAGTAATGGGCACCTTCAGAATCAGTGCCAGGACCGATTGAAGTATAGTAGATGTAGGTATATACAATACCAACCACACCAACTACAGTTTTCCGCCAGGCCCTTTCAGCAGCCACAACAAGGATAGTGATATCCTACTCATAGGAGAGATGATGTTGCAAGAGGAGGCCTGCCTCAATGCACTCTATGGGGACCTCAACTTAGGCGTGGTCATGTAGGAGGCCGATAGTCAAGGGGTATAGGATCTGGGAATGACCGGTTGCACACCGCAGTGGAAGCAGTTCCGACAGAGGCAGAGGTCGTTCAAGGTACAATCACCTTGTTTAGCACTCATTTTTGTTCCTTGTTTGATTCAGGATCTTTGCACTCTATTGTTTCCCCAAGTCTAGACCATGCTCTGGGTATATATGTAGAGATACTTCCTATGCCTTTGTATTGAGTACGCCATTTGGAGGTTAGACCGGCTTGTCTTATGTTTTCATGGGATGTAGACTGATGTTGGGGAAACATCCGTCCAGTGGGGATATCTTTTTATTACATATGAAGCCATATTATGTCATTTTAGGCATTGACTGGATGTTTTATGTGAATATTGTTATCGGCTACTTCCGTATAAGGGTCCAATTTTTAGAAATGGGTAGCCAGCATGTAACTTTCATAGTCGAGCGGGGTTTCCTTGAGGGCAGCCTATGAGGGGAACCCTTTACATCCTTTTTACCAAAGCAGTAAGCAGATTCGGTAGATACAGAGATAGTGGATATCCCGAGGATCGTCATTGAGTTCTTGAATGTCTTTCCTGGAAAGGTGGGGACTCTTTCCCCTCAATGTGATGTTGTGTTCACGATCGAAATGCAATTAGGTTCCCATATGATTTCGATGTCTCCTTATCGAATGGTGTCTTCTGAGTTGTGGGAGTTGGAGATCCAGGTTGATGACCTAATGAAAAAGGGTTTTGTATGACCAGGTGCCTCACCATGGGGTGCTCTAGTTTATTTTTTTTGGGATGGAAGATGGTGGTCTCATACTGTGCATATACTACTGAAGGCGTAATCTGATGACATTCAAGAACCATTATCCCCTCATGAGGATCAACGACGTTTTTGACCAGTTAAAGGGGCATGTTGGTTCTATACGTTCGACCTTCGGTAAGGATATCATTAATTGAGGTTGAAAGGGGGTGACATATCGAAGAATAATTTCAGCTGTAGATATAGGCACTTTGAGTTCTCAGTTATGTCGTTCGGTGATTCCAACACCCTGGCCGTGTTCATGGGGCTCATGAACTCCATCTTCTGGGAATATCTTGAATGGTTTGTAGTTGTTTTTATTAACGACATTCTCATCTACTCAAGATTAAGGGAGGATCAGAACGAGCATCTTAGGATGATTTTAGATGTCCTCTGATAGAACTAGATCTATGGGAAGTTGTTCAAGTGCAAGTTATAGAAAGGAGAGGTGCAATTCCTTGGACACATTGTGTCCCATTAGTGAATAATAGTGAACCCATCGGAGGAAGAAGCAGTAGTTTTTTGGGAATCACCAAAAAACATTGTAGAGGTGCGTAGTTTCCTAGTTCAAGCAGGATACTACCAAAGGATTATTCCTAAATTCTCTTGGGTTACCGTTCCTTTGACGACCTTGTCCAAGAAAGACCAGGTATTTGAATGGAGTTAGGAGTGTCAGGATGCTTTAAGGTATCTAAAGGGGAAACAGGTAGTTCCCTATTACTGAGGTTTCTAGATGAAGGGGTAATGTTTGAATTGTTATGTGATTCTTCATGCCTAGGCTTGGGGTGTGTGATGATGCAGCAATGGGGAGTGATCTCTTATGGGTCTAGGCAGTTACATCCTAATGAATGTAACTATTCCACCCACGAGATATAGATTTCAGCGGTTGTTTTCATGTTGATGTTATTGTGGCATTACCACATTAGGGAACACATCATGGTCTTCAAAAATCACATGAGATTGGGGTATATCTTCTCCCAGCATGACATCAACTTGTGGAATCAGAGGTGGATGGAGTTTCTCCAGGACTACAATTTTGATATTTCACACACCTTTGTAAAGGGGATGATCATGGAAAATTCCTTGAGCAGGAACATGCATAAGGATGTGGTATAATAATCAGCATTATCATGGGAGACAATGAAGGAATTGGATGCCTTACACCAGGGTGAAAAAGTGGATGGCGGTAGAGGATACCCATTTCCGATGATAGTGTTGTATTCCTTGATACAACAAGTGGATGAGTCTCAGTGGGGGGACATAAAGGATGAAGTGTTGGACGATCATGTGATCTATGTCAATGATCTATATGTATGGTTAGATGATGGTCAGAATCCAATGTAGTTTCATTGTAAGCTGTTTGATATTGTGGCGATGTGCGATAGTGTTCTTAGTGAGTTATAAAACTCACACCGGATGGTATACCCAAGAGTTTCCAGGATGTTTTGGGTCATGAGAGTTCAGTTTTTGTGGCTTGAGATGAAGCAGGATGTGGGAGAGTGTGTTGCTAACTGTCTCTTTTGTCAGTAAGTGAAGGATGAAAACCGCCTTCCAGGAAGCCTATTGTAGCCTTTAAATTTCTTTGACTGGAAGTGGGATGAAATATCAAGGGATTTCTTCACGGGACTACCCAGGGTTCAAGGAGGCTATGATGCTATTTGGGTAGTGGGGAAATGGCTAATGAAATCATCTCACTTCTTGGAAACCAAGGAGTCGATTACAGTGGATGCCTTAGCCTGGAGGTATGTAGATGAGGTGGTGCAGTTGTAAGAAATTATGAGGTCCATAGTCTCGGATTGGGATACATGATTTACCTCATGAGTCTTTAAAGTATCACAACTTGCTTTTGGAACCCAACTATGCCTTAGTATAGATTTCCACCCTAGACAGATGGGTAGATAGAGCAGACCATCCATACAATAGAAGATATGCTACGTTCATATGTTTTGAACTTAAGGGGGATCATGGGTATGGAACATGACTCTGGTAGAGTATTCCTACAACAATAGCTATCACATAACCAATGTCATGGCTCCATTCGAAGACTTGTATGGGAGGATATGTTGTTCACCCGTGTGATGGACAGTGGTTGAGGAAGAAGATGTACTTTTCCCGGAGGTGGGGT
Organism: Viscum album; assembly: GCA_963277665.1. Taxonomy (NCBI): domain Eukaryota; kingdom Viridiplantae; phylum Streptophyta; class Magnoliopsida; order Santalales; family Viscaceae; genus Viscum; species Viscum album. The sequence continues at coordinate 322,379,758 of OY728153.1, read as the reverse complement.
GGAGCACATCGGAGAAGTCCTATCTTGTGCATGATAGGATGAAGGTGGATTAGGATAGACATAAGTAATACTCAGACCATAGTAGGATACCCTTGTAGTTCAAGGATGGGGACCATGTGTTCTTAAAAGTCTCCCCATGGTGTGGGAATATAGGTTCAGTACGATGAGTAAGATTTCTCCTAGGTTTGTTGGACCCTTTGAGGTGTGGTGATAGGTCAGTGAAGTGTCTTATCTGCTGGCACTACCACTGCTACTACTTAGGATCCACAACAACATCAATGAGTCTTAGCTTCGTCAGTATCTACATGATGAATCACACATCTCGACTGGGGAGTGATGGATTTCAAGGATGATTTTTTCATTCGTGGAGGGACTAGTAAGAATCAAGGATCCTGACAAGAATGTTCTTTGTGGATGTACCATTACCTTGGTTCATGTGTTGTAGAGGAATGGGGACCCCGAGGAGAGTACCTAGGAATGGGAGGCACATATGTGTTCCCATTACCCAGAGTTGGTTTGAGTTTTGTTTTATGTAGTTTTGAACATGACTGTGATGTAATTATTGACCTTGTTAAACATGATATTGTTCTATTCCAATGTTATCTATGTGTGTGTGAAATAGTACAGTCCATGGGGAGGTGTGTGCTCAATCCCTAATCACGACACAGTAATGTGGATTTGATTAACCCTGTGTGAGAAGGACAGTGATTCCCTAAGTGGACAGCATGTTGAAATGGATGAAGGAACCCCCTAATCCATATTCCTTGACAGTGTGGTCTTTATATGTCTGGGTGGTTTAATGGGTGAAGAGAACAATAATTCATCCATTATTTTTTCAGGAGATAGATGACGGGGATTTGTTCCTAGATGTTGAGGTTTGTTCCAGCTTTCGAACAATGGTAGAGTGGTTTGTTCTTAAGACATATCTTGCAAGGTTGTTGTTCAGACCCCTCTCTTTTCATTGGGTTTACCCTTGAATTCTCGAGGATGAGAATAGCTTGATAGGTAACTGATGTAATATAATTGACCCTCTTGGTCCAGTACATTTCCAAATTCTGGTGTTTTGGGTGTCAAGGGGACCATCAGTGACTCAGTAAAGAGTTTTCTAAATTTCAAGATTGAACAAACGGTGGAAATGATGATCGTCAATTCCCTCAAAGAGCATTGGTGGATGTGACGGGTGTCAGTGGCACTGATCGACTCAGTGAAACCAAAGAGATTTGGTGGCACTGATCAGCATCGGTTGAACTAATGGGTCGTCCATAGCACCAATCAGCGATGGTGCCTAGTGGATAGTTCTAGGGAAACAATGCCACAACGATAGTGTCAGGGTAACAGTTATAGGTTGATGGTGACTCACCTAATGGGGATTCCTTCCCTATTTTTCCAGGACCTTCCATTTTTTTCCCAGTAACATAACTTTTGATGTAAAATTATATTAATACCATTTAGAAATCTATTTAATGATAGAAAAATATGTTTCAAACCCCTAATAATTGGAAGAATGTTGTGTTATCAAAATGTGTGGAATTTTCCATGGTGTTACACATTATCATGTTTTATAGTTACAACCCTATAATAATTTTTCCACCATTTAAAGGAAACCCTTTAACTTACATCTATAATCTCGATGGTCGTTGAGCATAATTATTAAATATCAATTAATCCCAATATGTGAAGCCACATAACCGTGTGGTCAATCCATTATCCAAATTTTATGTACTTTGGAATTGACTCTATGATTTTAGGATCTGTCCTTTTCTTATGACAAGACCATCTATTCTTTTCCCTTTTCTCTATCTCTCTGTGTGCTTTGAGTCTCTTTTCTATAGATGAATCGTACACCTTGCTAGATCCCTTTTTTCTCACCCAAGGAGACTTAGAGTTTCATGCAAGTGGCTCATACCTAGTTCATCATCTAAGGAGAAAACAACAAACTTTGACCATCAATGTAGGGGTTTCCTTAATCTCTCTTTACTGTGAATCATGCATGGTGTGTATGATAATATTTCAATGGGGAATGCATGAAACCAAACCTTAACGAATATAATAAACCGAATACTAATGAATTAAAGGTCCAGTATGATTCAAATTGTACTATTATTTTTTATCAACATTTATATATAGTGAATTGTATGGGATTATTCCATGAAAAATAATTGTCGCTGGGGGTCTTATCTTGTGTACATATGAACCTTTGTTTTCAAGATTACATTGTGATTGAATGGTTATAACATGGGAGATAGTTAATCACATAAACATGTTTGATTATATGAAAGCCCAATGACCAATAATCCTTGTGTGATCACCATGGTTAACAAAACATAAGGATGAAACTTGATAAATGGTTTGGTTAAATATGAAAACTCCAATGCTCTATTATTCTAATAAGCATGGTTATTCTACTTGATTATTGTTGGGTGGCATGGATAGGGATGGGATCCCCTGCTGTTTAGTTATTGGTTTGAGAATCTGAGGCCATGTGGATCCATATTTTGGGGCTTGGTTTGGTTTCAGTACTTCAAGGGATCTTATGAATCCCTTTTGTAGTTGTGACTTTACAAGAGAAACGGGTGTGAATGCTTTAATTGTTATTTGGCTATTTTTTTTAGTCTAGAGTTTTTTTGACATGTGAGTGTGCCTGTTAGTTTCTTGATAGTGTAGAAATTTTTCTATCAAAATAACATGAACATGGAAATGATAATTTGATCAATGGGGGATTGTTTTTTTTAAAATAGGTTGTTCTTGGGTTGTGGCTATTGTGATTTTTTGCATGAATGAATAGTAATGAGGTTGTTTGTGTATAGGCCGTTTCAAAACCCATAGGTTTGTCTGACTGATTGTTCAACTATTTGTATAAATTAGTTTTTGGGTTTTTTATACTCACCCCATCCAAATCTAGCACTTTGTTCCGAACACCCCCATTTCATGGAGAGGGTGTTTTCCCCAAGATTCCTAGGAGTGGATGGTTGTTCGATCATTAATGCTCACTGTCCTGGGTATCCCAAGACTCTTCAGGTAGGAAGTGATGGCCTAAGGTCTATTATTGCCCATGACTCTTTGGGTAGGGTATGTTATGGTGGTTGGACCATGGTTGTATGAGCAGCTTTATTTCCCCAATGTCTTCAATATGAGATCTAGGTTTCATCGGTCATGTTGGTAATTATTATAGACTAAGTGTCTACGAGTGTGGTTATTTATGGTTATAGTGGCCTAGTTGTCAGTGAGCAGGAAGTGTGGTAGTGGTGGCCCATAATGTTGTTGTTGGGGTGGCAGTTGGACTGTAGTGAAAATGGTGGGGGAAGTCAGACATGTAGAATGTCTTCAATAACTAGTGGGGAAGCGGTGTAGTGTAGCCAATTATTGATGTTATGTTACTATTACATTAAGTGACTAACATTATTGGGGGAGTGTGCCATTGTGCGACTGGTTGGATAATTTCATTGCTTGGTGTTTTGGTGACCTCTACTTTCTGACAGAGCATTAGAATGTCTCCCTACTTGTGCGTGAGAGATTTTGGATTTTCCCCACTCAGAAAACCTATATACTCAAACTACATATATAAAACATCTTTCAAGTTTCTAGGAGGACTAATGGACTATGTGGGACTATAATAGCGTAGAATTTTGGACCATTTCTGTAGATGTTTTCATTTATTTTTGTACCTTTACATTGGAGTTTTATTGTAATTTTTATGGTTTTAACTTTTAACATGCACATGAGAAGGGGTATTGGATTAAATTTTACCCTCAGTTTTGGAGTTCCTTCGGTTTTTACGATCATATCTCCTAATCCTACAAAAAAAGGTTAATTCCTTCCAATTTATATGCGATTCAATACCCTAGCTGATACTCATCAATCTGTGGCCTATTTATGGTGGGACTCGGTGGTCATTATCTATCCTTCAATATGAATAAATAAGGGCCACGATGTTTTCTATCCCTTCCTACATCATGGAGAAGTCGGGCCATGACAATATACTATTAACATTATTTAGTTTCCATAATAGTTTCCACATAGTCCTTGGTGTGAAGGGAATGAATATGATTATCAAAATTAGAAAAACTATAGTTTCACGTGATTATAAAATTAATTAATTGGTTATCAATTAATTATAAATGAAAATAACGACAAAATGAATATAAAGGATGTGTTTTTATGAAAAACTATTTTTGTGAGTAGAATTACATTTTATCATAAAAATTAACTGATTTAGTATTATTGAATGATATTAATGAATTTTATATGTTATGTATTTAATCAAATGTTTCAAAATTTATAAAAAATGTTTTATAGGATATATATATGAGTAAATCCATTCTTAAGCATAAAATGCACTAATTTTTAAAAAGGCAATTTCACATCCTTTTAATGGAAGACTTGTTTTAAATCTAAATTTTGACACTTTTTCTAATATTTGTATAAAAAATAAATGTCAATTATAAGAGATGAATAAATAATATACTTTGGGTAAATGTTTGGTATTATTCAGAGAACATTCATATTTTGATGTATAGTGTATGACAGAAAATTTAATTGAAAAACTTCATTTTCATATAAATAATTAATATTGTTAAATTATATTTTCAATTTTTATAGTATAATTATATCTATTATATATATTTTTTAATCCAATTTTTGTATTTTTAATCATTTTCATGTTTAGTTTAGATATAAATGTTTAACAACTTTTGAACACTTTGAAATAATAAATATACTTAGTCGTCATGTATGTGGGCTTAATTTTAAATTAATTTATGAAATTTTTTCATTGGAATTTGGAAAAATATATTTCAAATTTATATTTAAAATAATTTAATGTTTATAATAAAAATAAATTAGTTTTTGACCCAAAATAGTTTTGAATGTAATTAAATTTATTTATTGCGAATAAGGTAAAAATGAGTTTACTTAGTTGTTAAATCCTTACCTTAAGGGGCATAATAACATCAAAACTTTTCCTAAACCCATTGGATAGACAAGGGGAAACCACGTATCCGATTTTATTTAATTGGGATAATTTTTGGTGGCACATGATTGAATCGATACCTTTAAATAGTGTCAACTATTTTCTATTTAAAATAATTTCACTCCCCATCCACTCTAAAAATGGAGTCACCCTACCCATTTTTTTAAACCTATAATGAAATTCAGATAAAAAAAAATAGACCAAATAGTCTCAAAAAATACCTACAATCACCATAAATTCCTAAATATGGGTGTAAATCCTACCAAGGAATTTATTTGGTTCAAACCAATAGAGTTACACGAAAACTAGGCATATTATTCAATGTGCATTTATGACATATTTATCTCTCCACCCATTGAATTCATCTTCTTAAAAGATTATATAATAACATTTTTATACTATATAGAATTATATGTTGTTATTTTATGGTTTTTACGTAATCCATCAAACATATTCCTCAAATTTGTAATGAAAATAACGTTTGTGTATGGTGAACTATTACCTCACGAAACGATGTTGTTCGTTTTTCCATTGAAAACTCTCAGGGTTGGGAATTATGACAGGAAAAATGTTTTTATTTCTGATATGTGACATTTATTTGGTCTTATTACTTCAATAATTATTTTATAACACATAACTTCATGATTTTCATTTTTATAAATATGGTAACATCGTTTGATGACATGTTTACTACCGCCTCCTTAAAGCATTATTATATGTTTATACATCACATAAAATTTATTAAAAATGATTTTAATAATATATATTTAATATGCCTAAGATATATTTTATTTTAATGAAATCATTAATTTTATAGAAATATAATATTTTATTTTCTTTATTATCATTTCACTAACTGAAAATATGATAACGTCGTTCATGGATGTATGGAAAATCACCACTTTGACGTAATGTGATTCAATTTACCACATAAAATTATATAAATAAGTATATGTGAATAAATAATATGGTATTTATGATATAATTTTCATTATTGAAAGATTAACATTACATTCCTTATTTCCATAATGATCTTTAAAAAAACTGGAAACATTACACATGTGTATGTATGACCAACCGTCTCTATCATTGTTACATCGGTAGATTTTTCATAACCAAAATTCAGTATTTTTACATTATAATTTATGTACAAATAATTTAATTATTTAATGATTATTATTCTATATATTTTTTTAATAATGACCCCTTTTAACCATAGTTTACATACCCATTTTGTTTTGACACATAAACAAAATATGGTCAAAACATCCATCGAAAACATTTTTTATTAAGAAATTTTATATATCATTTTTATGAATGAAATGAAAGTAATAATAAACAAATAAATGTTCCTTAATAAAGTATATAATTAAAATAAGTTTTTTAGTTATGAGATAGAGGGAACACGTGACAAAGCAGACTCTATGTAAGGGGATTCATCTCAAGGGTTAATCATGTTATAAATAGATTATTATGTGACACATTTCTTTTACTTTGGTCAATCATGTTTCAATGATGTTTTTGTTGAACCCATTTCTTTTAGATTGGCTAATAATTTTCATATGATATTTTTATAGAACCCTATTATTTTTTCCATGGAGTAGACATGTTTCAAATAATTTTTTTATCCATTTCCATTCCATGGAACAATCATGTTTCAATGTTATTTTATATATCCTAAATAATTTTAACAATTTAAATATGTTTCATTGATGTTGTTTTGGAACGTGTTTCATTTTCTTGGGTTAATCATATTTTAAAATGAATAATGTTTGTTTCATTGAGTTGTGATGAATTCTATATGTATTCGATCCAAAGAAATTTTAAATGATGGGTGAACACATATAGTGTTGGATGATCGAGATATATAATAAACGTTGGGTGTGTATAAATAGTGTTCCAATTATTTTTATATTGATTTTTTCTAGGGAATTATATTGGAAGTCGACCGTATGGTTATTCAAATTGGTAAGGGTTCTATAAGGGCTCAGTGAGATGATAGTTCTAAGTTACCAACATGTTTCTTTATTCTTTCTATTTTTTATAATGTTTCTGATGATTGAGATTAATATTATAAGGCTTGTTATTATTGACACTAAAGAATGATGCATTTTCCATGTTATCATATTTGATGGACATATATGTTGTGTATGATTTATTTTATAATTTTCTTATACACATTGATAATTTAATAAAACCATTAGCACTATTATTCTCATTGATGACATTTAATTGTTAATGTTTATATTTACGCTTATTGGTCATATAAGGTCACACTTATTCCATTTTCTTCTTTATTGTTTTTAAATAATGATGCTGACTGATTTATGAAAATAAATTATTTCAAATGTTTGTATTGGATGACCTAATGTGAAATAATAAAAGTTGGGTATAATAGAAGATAAAGTGAAAATACATGAACGAGTTGTTTTTTAGTCTAAGTTGAAGTGAATATTTTCTGTAAGAGTTTTTCCAAATTCTCTAAAACCTTAAACATAAATGGTTATCCGGTATTTATGTTATCAGAGTTTTAATTTTTAGGTTTTAATGATTGATGAAAACTATTTGGTCTTAGTTATCAACATCAAATGCTGAAATTTAAAGTTATGGATTAGATCACAAGATTCGGGAGTGTGGTTCTTGGGCTGTTATAATTTGTATCAAATGTTAGTATAGATTACATTATAGATTTTTCTGTTTTTATGGGAGGTCATATGAAGAGTTATGGGTATCATCATAGGTTCTTAGTATTTTATATGATCACAAGTTCAATGTATTACACACACCATTGAGGATTTCAATGATGTCATGTTAAATTTTTTTATGTACATATTTTTTTTTTGGATGAGGTATTTCTAAACACTAGGTTCAAAATTAAGAGTTTTTATGGGGAAATTATTTTTCACGTTTAAGGAAATAATTTACAATGATCATGCTTGGGGAAATCTTATAGCATCCAGTGAAGTGGTGGGGCTGGAACCCATGACTGAAGGATGATATGGGTTTCACACACTACCACAATCCTATATGACGTCCTTGAAAACATTTCATTTATTTATGTAAATATAATATCAAAAAAATAATGGATTATATTTGTAAAATAATGGTTTATTTATCTTTGAAGAATATATGGTAAAATACTTTTAATATTTGGGTTTCAAAGATAAATCAGAAATGTTAGAATAATTATGAAGATTGTTTTTATGGTAAAATTTATTTTGAACATTGCGAATTTCATTTTATTATTATTGTATAATATTATAAATTGGGGAATTATACAACCATATTATAACCATATTCTTGGTCAATGTATAAATATACGTGTAATATATTGACTATCTATTTTATGGTTATGTATTCTTTAAAAGTATATTTTAGTTCTTTGGGAGTTAAAAATTCATTTGGAATACACATAGTTGGGAGAAAAAGATTATGTTTTCCTAGAAAATGACTACCATATTAAATTTTAATCATCATGAATGAATGTTTTTGTTTTTCTCTATTGGTCTAGATAGTAATTGATGTTTTTTAACTCTAGGTAAAAGGATCTCAAGAAAAAATGAATTACCGTAGTACCTTCAAATATGATAAACTAAGGGTATTGTTTATCATCATATTTTTATGTTCTTGAGGCCCATTACTTTAAATTGAAAGTTAAATATTTTTTATCAATGAACTCAGTCCCCATCTATAATTATTTATGCTTTTCCTTGATTCCTTCTCATGTTTAGCCTAGGTGAAATTCATGTAATGTCTAACATCCAGTGAACCTTATGTTTTCATCTTTTGAATATTAATTTTATGTTTTATCAACTATTTTTACATTATTTCTTACATTTAATGAATTATAAAATTGATAATCCATTGATTTCCACGATGAATTTTGAGGGTGAAAATCATTTTATTGGGGGGAGAATGTCACATCCTGAAATTTTATAAAATATATTACTTGAAATTAATTTCAATTAATTAACATATTTTGATTCAATAATAGAATACTTATATTTACTCACATGAAAAATATTATATTTAATTTGATGCAACATTGATTCCCATTAATGGCTTATGTTGAACACTAGCCTGAGTGTTACTTGGCAACATTATATAGTAAACATTATTAATATAACATAATAGTTTTCACCTAGAAATTTCTATAGTGATAATGAATATTATTATGTAAATTATTAAAATTATATTTAAAAATGATTATAGAATTAATTCACTGGTTACCGATGAATTTGAAATGAAAATAAAGACGAATTGAATATAAAGGATGTGTTTTTATGATAAACGATTATTATGACAAGAATGATTTTTTTTTCATAAAAATAAAATTACTCAATATTAGTGATAAAATTTAAAGAAATTTATACGTTATATAATAAATCATATGTGTTTTAACTCATCCAAAATGTTTCATAGTCTGAAGATTTAATAAATCCTTTATAAGCCTAAAAGGTTGTTTATTTTTAAATGGTTGTTTCTACACCTTTTAATGGAAGTCTTCTTTTAAATTTAATTTTTTACATATTATAGTTTTTTATATGAAAAAAATAAACTTTATTTTGTAAATAGTAATATAAAAATATTCTTTGGGTATGTTTTTTAATTTTTTCTGAAAACATCCATATTTTTAATATTAATAAATAACAATAAATTTTATTTGAAAATGACTTTTTCAGCTAAATAGTTTATATTTCTAAAATATATTATTAATTAGTTTTAATGAAAATATATACATATTTAATATAAATTAATATAATTTGGTTAATTTGAATCATTTTATTTGTTATTTTAGATATAAAAACACATCAATCTTTTAAACATTTTCACATTAAAACCCCACTTTATAGTCCTGTACATGGGATTAATTATAAATTAATTTCTGAAACGAATGTGACTGGAATTTGGAAAACATGGTTCCGCATTTAGAATAATAAAAATTTATAATGTATAATAACATCGTAAGTTTTTTGATAAAAAATATTTTTGAAATTAATTAAAATGAACAACAACAATTAAGGTAAAAATGAGTTTACTTATTGGTTAAACCTCAATCTTAAGTAATATAATGACCTCTAAACTTGTCTAAAACAAATTTCTGGTCACTAATCGAACATATAACCCATTGTATCAAATTGTTATCACTGTTTGAGGCACATTATCTACAGGATACCTCTCAATATTGTCTTTTCTTTTTTATATTTACAAAAATACCACTCCCCCTAAATAATAAAATGAATTTAACCTCCCCAATTTATTCACACCTATAAAGACCTTTTGATCATGAATACCCACCCAAAATATGCTCTATGTATCCCTAACCTCACCACAGAGTCCTAACATTTGGCAAAAATCCAATCTAGGAATACCATTGGAGTAAACCAAAAGGGGTCACCCGAAAAAGAGGTAACAAGCTTCAATGTGATCTTATGTTTTATTTCCATCTCTAACAATTAAATTATTATTATTCCATTAATACATAATAAAATAAGTATCATCATAATAATTATATTTTTGTGATTATATTTCAACCTACACCCACACTCACATCCATCGAATTGGTATCAAAGTTATTGTTCATGTACGACGAACTACAGCCTCACAAAACTAGGTCTTTTGCTTTTTTACATTACAACCTTTCATGGGAGTGAATTATGATGAAAAATTTATTTTTACACGATATATATGAAAAATATTCTTTCCTAATAGTTCTTTAATTATTATATTACACATACTATTATGCATTCAATTTTATATAAATATGATAACATTGTTTGTGGATGGGTGGACTACCGCCTCCTCAAAGTGAAGTGATACGTTAAAAATTACATGGAGTGTATTAAAGATGGTTTAAAATAATAATATATGACATAAATAACATATATATGATATTAATGAAATAAGTACTATTCATTAAATATAATATATCATTTTCATTATTACCGTTTCACACATGGAAAATGTGATAATGTCATTCGTGGATGTGTAGAATATCGCCTCCTCATCACGATGTGGTTCCATTATATCAGAATATTTCTATATTTAAGTATACATGATTAAATAATAATTTACTGATTATATAATGATAATTATTGAAAAAAAATTAATATTCTTTTTTTTCAATAATGATAATCTAAAAAGAGGGAATGTTACTAATGCGTACGTATGACCTACCATATTCACCATTGTAACGTTGGTTAATTTTTCGTAAAAAATATTAATTATTGGTTTCTAAAGTATAATTGATGTAAAAAATATGATAATTATAAATTTTTTATTATTTTTTATATGTTTAAATAATGACCCCCCTTTTGACCATAGTTCACCGACAACAGTTATTTTTAATACACAAACTAAATATGGTCAAAAAATCCAACCTAAACATTATTGAGTATGTAATTGTGTATTTATTTTTTAATAATGAAATAAAATTAATATTAAACATGGAAAGGGTAATTACGCAATTATATAATTAACATAATTTTATTATTCAAATAAATATGATGCAATCTTAGCAATTCAGACGCAAGGTAAGCAGTTTCGTCTCAATTTATATTCCATTGAGAATTATTTGTTATTATTCACATTGTTATATTTATATGGTTTATATATTATATTATGAAATATTATATAATGAGTTAAATTTATTTTATGATGTTAAATGATTAAATTGCTGTTTTTATTTCACAGATCTCATTATTCAAAATTTACTCAATTTTTAAAAGATTTCACCTCAATTACATTTCATTTAGGAATATTTTATTATTATAAACCTAGTTTTGTTTATATGGGCTATCTACAAAACAATGATATGTTATATCCGGAATTTCATTAATTTTATTCTAATTAATTTTCTCTTTGATGTTATTATTTCACGGATCATAGGATTCAAAAGATACACACACTTTAAGGGATTTTGTAATTCAATTTCTAGTTATTTGGGTAAACTTCTATATCATTGTTGATGAAATGATAAGAATATGCTTGAAATGAACCATGATTTTATTATTATATATTATCAATTTATTTTTTTTATTTTAAATTTTAATACATAATTATTTAATTTAATTATTTTCCCTCCAATGATGTGTCCTTCGTTAGGTTTTTTCTCATCTCAAATTTTTTTATGTAAGACATATTCCATAATCACAACTTATTTTAGTTGGGTTGTGTATATATATTCTATAAATTTATTTTCTGATTCTTATAATTAATTTTATGGGGTTTTAAACATACTTTTATTATCTATATTTCAATGATATTATAGTATCAAATTTTCTAAAGTGGAATTGGATTTGTGTCACAATTTTCTGTCTTTGTGAGATTTGTTATGTTATCCACCTATATTATTTTATGAGGTGTGTATAAATTTTTGGGAATTTATTTTATCATAAATAATATATAAATATTATTGATTTTTATGTTGAAAAATATCCCTTATTTTTTATCTATTTCATTACATTAAGTATTTTTCATTAATATATTTTTTAAGTAATGGGTTGTGATATCTGGTAAGGAATTATGAAAGTGTTTTAAAAGAAATTTGGAAACGCATTTCATACCCTAAATTTTTAATCATAGAATATGGGTAAAAAATATAAATTTTAAAAAAGATATATGGATCATGTACCCAATTTTGTTGGAGATGTATTGTTCAGCATCCCTACATTTGGATGAAAACTTACCTTTGAGAAAAAAGGAAAGAGTGGTTCGTCAAATTACATTTGAAAGAATCCCTACATTTGATGAAACAAATGTATGGTAGATGAACTACAATTTTGTAATAAATATTATATTTCAACCCTATGATTTGTGATTGGTCATCATAATAAGCCACCATACTTTTGACTATTCAGTGTTGGTGTTTAAATTAAATATATTTTCCTTAATTTCAAAAAGGGTTTTGATAAAAGTAAATATCATTTTAAATATATTTTACAACCATTTAAAATGGTATTATTCAATAATATTAATCAATACTATTTCTAAGGGATGTTATAGCTCTCTTAAATTATTTATATTTAAAATATTATGATCAATTATGGGAAAATCCTGGATCTTCTGAATTGAAGCAAAGTCATGTGTTCTCCATATATGGCCAATGTATGTTTACTTATATTTTTGATATGACTATATATTTCAATATCATTTAGAATACATAACTACAAAAAAATTGAGCAACTCTGTTATTTTCTGAAGAATCTCCATATAGAAAATATACGTACTTCAATTGTCTGGTGTTGTGTAATCAATGATGTATGTTATTAACTGATGTGATTGAAGATAATTAACAACCATTATCTATTCAAAACTATTATTATAGGATGATATTAATCATTTAATGAGAAGATCCATATTTTGGAATTTTCTGCTAAAACAATGATCAAGAACCTATCAAATCAATCAAATCAAATTATTTTGATTTATCGAAGTTTCAGTAGCTCGAACTCAGTCATGGAAGAGTCAGAGCTTTTCAAATATTGTTGTGGAGAAACTAGTTCCCTATAAAATAAATAGAAGGCTCAATAAAGGATTATTATAAATTTTTTCAACTTCATGTACTCTTTTGTGAAGGTTTTATGATAAGATAACCATTCTCTAAAAAACACCAAAATCACAAGGAGATAATTTGTGCAGTGGAATAAGGGATATTTATTCCCTAAACCTTTATAATTTTCTTGTTTACTTATTTATTATTTATCAAATACTTAGATACATATAGAATATAATTTTTTATACATGCCTAAACCAAAAATAATGATAAAAGATATATTACTTCAAGACAATCGAAAAGACAAAAGTCACCCCCTCTTATGTATGTTTTTATTATTCCAACAAAAAATGAAATCAAAGTAGATATTTAGTGATAATGTTCTAGAATGCTTCAAAGTATAATTTATACACAAGGGAAAAACAACAATAGTTAATCCTAGAGAAGTTATTTTTATCATCCATGGTCCAAATATCAATTGTGATAACTGTGGATACTACAAATAATGTATAATCATCTATCTGAATAATCCAGAATTTAATATTTATATGAATATCAAAACACTTTATGTAATTTGTGAGAAACAAGAAACACAAGATGTATCAAAATAAATTGAGTATGAAATGAAGTCAACAAAAATTAATGATATCGTATAAGGACTAGTTCATGAAGAATTTAATCGAGTATCTCAAGGTATTACTACTTATAAAATGTGGAAGATAATTTATTTTTCGTGTAAGAAGAAGGGAAATTTCATAAAAATAAGGTATAATATAGAAAAATGAATTTTCAAACCATTAGAATGTCTGATGATAAATGGATCAACCAAATGAATGGACAATTGACAGAAATTGAAAATAATGTTGCAGTTTTGGAAGATCTAATTACTCAAGTAGATCAAGAACTAAAATTACTCATAGTATGTCCCTCAAAATTGAATGGTATATATTCTTCTATCATAAAATCATTACCAGTAATAAAATTTGATAATGAAAGAATTTATTTGAACCTTGATGATGTACAAAGCATAAATGAAAACTAAATATGAATATAATAATATTGTAAAAAGGGAAAAAATTCATTTAAGGTTAAAAATTCAAATGAATTTAATAAAATCTAAATATGATGGTAAAATCTCAAAATATTCAGATTTCTCATATTATGAAATGGTACTGTCTTAGTTAACATAAAAATTTATAAAATTCTATAGGAAAAATAAAGGCTTCAAAACATCCTTCAATAAATATGAGAAAGGATCTAATGATGTAATATGTTATGAATAAAAATAGATGTGTCAAATCAGACCTCATTTCCCCTATTTAAAAAAATGATTAATGATGGAATGTAATGACCTGGAGAAAACAGATTATGAGCATAAAGGTAAAATGGAAAGGAAAGCAATGTAGAGTGGGTTTAAAGACACCAAAAGTTTTTCCAAATATGATTTAGAAAAATAGCCACATAATCTGAAAGTGATAATGTTATTTATGGCTAATGAAGAAGATGATATACAACCCTATTACTCTTTTTCTTCTGACACTCATATATATTCAAGTATGTAATTATCTACTTACATCATAATGCTTTAATAATAATATAATTTATTAGAAAAAAATCATATGTCACTAATTATTTTTTTTATAATGGCGTCTTAAATGAAAAATGAGAAATTATAAAATAAAATCTAAAATTAAAAGTAAAATTTAATACATCTACATCAAATTATGTTATTGAAAATAGAATAAAATAATTACATGTTTAATTAAAATCCTTTAAAAATAATGCAAGTATATAACCAACTAAATTCACTACTTATGACGTCAAGAGTGATGTATGTTCATTTGGTTCAAACTAACATGAACTAATGACTATTATGGGTCACATGAAACAACACTCATGGTTTCCTGAAGGGAAATAATAAATTAATGAATAAAATATTAAAAATTCACCCCTCTCATCCACTATAAACCCCCATCACTCCTTATTATATTCACTCCTCTAAGCCTTGAAGCTCCAATAAGTTCTTACAAAATACCATTCCCTAGTAACTCCCCACTTACAAGATGCATTGGTATGTCCAAAAGACAAAAACACTTTCCCTTAAATAGGTTCTCAAGGAGGTAATTTCAAGTGGTAAATCACTATTCTTTTTCATTATGTTTCATTTCAATTTATCTTTTTTTTGTTATCCCACACCCACCTCCTCTATAAAAATTTCCATGATTTCTCCATAATAATCTATAAAATATAATTATATAATTTTAATGGAAGATCCATCATCATTATTCTTAGTCTCTCCCTTTTATAATATAAACTAAATCATCATCAATGAGGTTCCAATTTTTATCCTTCATGGATGACGACAATTTTTTCTATAATTTATTGCTTCATTAAAGGTAATGAAACCATTTTATGGTTAAACCATACTATAATATATGCATTATAACCTAATTAATATTCACAATGCTGTTAACGCACATATTATTTAATCATATTACCAAATGATGTAAATGACCATTAACGCGTATATATGTTTATAAATAATATGTAATTTAAATTCTGGAGATTTACATCCATTCCACATGAACTTTATTACATAAAAAAGTGAACCGATGAATAAAATCAAGAAAACGAACACTTCAGAATGACCTAATTCAATATAATAAATTATCAATAAGGATATATAATAATTTTTATAAAATAAAATTCATGTCTAATAGGATTATAAATTTGTTGTTATTAAGTCTAATTTCATATTCCAGGACATTAAGTTCAAGAGAGGAACACATTCAGACTTACGGTAAGGGGTTTTCCACCCAAACCTCTATTTTCATTTGGGTTACTTTTAGGGTATAATTACCTCAAATGAAATTCTTGTGTATTACTATGAACCTCTAATAAATTTGGTATGAGTGTTATATTAATTTTTTAAAATCAGAATCCATCGTTATTTTATTAGGTGTTACACATTTTAAAAGAAACATTCAAAATTATTTCTGAAATTCAAGCCTGATTCAAGGGAATTTATCAACTTCTTACATATTTTCAAGGTAACTCTATAAAATGTTTTAGAAACCCTTATCATGCTAAAATCAGTCATTTTATTATGAAAATTCTATCTTAATTTATTTTTGGTTTTATATAGATATCCAAAAGAACTCTTCTTTTCAAAATAAAATAATATTTATCTCAAGAATTACTCAATGATTTTATAATTGTATTTTCGTCTGTTTCAACACTCTTGTTGGTTTTTTTCTATTATTGGGATTGATATTATTTTATATAATATACAATATGTAATAGTATGGTTTATTAAAAAATTTATTAGGGATGTGGTATCCTAAAACCATTCATGAATTTACTCCGAATGATTAGTGTTTAAGCATAATTTTTGGGGAAGTTATTTATATTTAATTTGTTAGTTTCAATATGAATGTATTTATTGTTTATGTTTATCCATGATCATATGAGGAATTAATTAGACATATTATATGATAGGTGGGCCTCATTATAGCTCCTCTATTCATCATTAGTTCTCAGGAGAAAAATTAACATGGACTTGGTAGAGGCCTTTCCCAATATGATTTATAGTTTCGGTAGAGGACTTAATAATTTTTTTAGATGTCTTGGACGAGGCCTTAAAAATATGTTTCAAAATTTCTGCCATATGAACATCCCTCATTATGAATCTAGTAATTTAATTTTCATGTGGTTATTCGATTATTAGAATACCCATTATTATGTTGGCATTATTTAATCAACTCATATTCTCGCCCCAATGTGTTCATGTTTATTATTTGTAAAAACATGTGATTTAAATTATTCACTATTCATAATGATTACTCTTACTATGCATCTGTGCTCACCAATTTGTTTTTCTTCATTTTCAGAATATACGAAGAAGTAAGTTATGAGAGATGTGCATGCATAATCTTGGAGGCATGGATGTTTCTAATAGAATAATTTTGTGTTGTTTTTTGGTAATGATGAACTTACATATATATCTTGTTTCCAAATGATAATAAACTTCTTATTCATTCAGGATACATATTCCTTGTTTATATTCTAATGTAATATAATAAGGCAGCACCATAGGTAAAAGGGTTTGGGTCCTTACAGTTGGTATCAAATAAATTTTAGTATAAAACTAGAAAAAATATATTTATAAAATGTAGATTAGTGAGAAAACCACTAAGATGTTCCCTAAGGATAAGAATACAAGAACACCCTTTTATTTTGGTAAGGAATAGATTATGTGGATCTTTATATCAAATACATCCATTCCTGGATAAAACAAGTGGACGTAGCTCTGGAACCGATGTACCTTGGAGTGAATACTCTGACAAGGGGTTTCGGGCTTGACCTAGGGTATCTTGGCACACGAAGATAGGCCTTATTGTGAACATGGTTTGAAACTCATGAGGGTTGTGTTTAGATAGTTCACATTTTCTTTATAATCCATTATAAAGTATTTAAAAGTAAATTTTTCCTCAAAGATAATTTTATTATCATTATGGGATTATCCATGCATAGAATTCTAAATTTTGTTATGTATTTTTCTATGTTGAGATTATAAATTATTATTCATACCCTAATATTTTGTATTCCATTATTTATAAATGGATCATAGTGGAAGAAAATTAAATAGTATGAACATGAATATCCCATGTATTGATTTACCTTTGATGCATGATAATGATGGTGGATCGGGTACTATGAATGGTGTCAAGCAGCTTATAACTATACTTGGAAAACATACTCAGGTTGAGAATAATAACCTTACCTGAATGGATCATCTGGATCCACCACGTGGAGGATCTTTGTTAGATCGATTTATGTGACAACAACCTACACTATTAAATGGTACTACAAACCCAATTAGGGTTGAGTAGTGGATAAGTTCCTTAGAGAATATATTTCCTACTTTGGTATATAATGAAATAGAAAAGGTCAACAAATAATTTTATCGTATATCGGGTGATGTAGATCAGTGGTGGTCGTTATTCTAAAACATAAAGGAGGATGATGAGATATAAGGGATGAAATATAGGGAATTTAATGAAATATAACTATATAAATTCTTTCCTCATGAATAGAAAGTAGATATGGAAAGTCTGTATCTAAATTTGAAGCAAAAAGAAAATGAGAATGTTTCAATCTATAAAGAAAACATCACAAGGATAGAAAGGCATCTTGTGGAATACATATAAAAATGGAGTATAAATATTGATCGATTCTTTAATGGCCTTAATCCATTCCTCCGACAGGCACTGGTCTCCCAATGTTTTTCATCATATGACGATATAGTTTCATGTTCTATCAAGATATAAAATGAATTATTAAAGTCTTATGACTTTAAGGGAATGAAAGAGAATAATAGGGATTATGAAAACTAAATAAAAGTAAATAAGGAAACAAGGAAAAAGGGAGGTGTTTAATTTTCATCCTGTTACAATTGAATAAGGAAACCCTTCGGTACCTGCATAAAGGGAAATGGAGTATGCTACAACTGTGGACAGAATGGCCATATTTTTGGTGATTTGAAAGGAGAATAAAGAAGCTATTAATGTTTAATTATATAACTGTAAAGATATGGTATACTATTCTAATGATTTTACAATGCATCATGGGATCATGGAATGGATAAGGCCAAGGGAGCAGGGATTAGATTATGCAATAACAATGGTTGATATTGATGTTCATTATAATGTGGTGGAAGGTAATTTAATAATTTACTCAAATATATCCAATGCTTTGTTTGATACTATATCATCTCATTCATTCATATCTTCCTTTTTTTCATGAAAATTAGATATTTTCAATTTGATTTAATAAGGGAGTTTTAAGTCAAAACTCGTAAGGGATGTATCATTGCAATAGTGTTGTATCAAGAAGTCCCCATTATGGAATATAGACCAGCCTTATCTTATAATTTTATTTTCATACCCATGATTCACATTTATATAATCATCTATATGGAATGGATTTTAAACCATGATGCGAACATTTATTACAAGAGGAAGGATGATACAATTTTTGAGGATGATGTGGAATCCATTATCTTTAGGGCAGAAACATCACCATTTGATTCTAATGCAGATCAACCCCTATAGATCTACTGAATTCAATTATTTAGATGTTATATAATTTTATAACTATTCCTTAATAAGGGAATGTACATATAGAGTACCAACCTATTTTTCATGAATATGTTGACATATTTCTAGAGGATTTACGTGGACATCCTCCAGAGCGGGAAATTGAGTTTTCCATTAACATAATTCCTAGTTCATAGACCATATCAGAGACCCATTATATAATTTCCACATTGGAATTAGTTTCATTAAGAAACAACTATAGTAATTTAGTGATTAAGGATTTATTTTCACTGGATTTTCTATATAAGAATCCCCTGTTATTTTTGTTATAACGAATGAGGGGTCTGTGAGGTTTTGCATTGAATACATGGAGATCAATTCTATAAAACTAAAGTAAAATTATCCTTTACCTCTCAATTATGGTTTATTTGATCAACATCTTGGAGACTAAAATTTTTTGAAGATCGATATTCAATATGTATATCATCACATTCTTGTGAGGAAGGAATGCATTCAAAAAACAACATTTCAAACCAGGTATGGGAATTAAAAGTTTACAGTAATGTCTTTTGGACTGACTAATGCACCCTCTATTATCATGGAAATAATGGATAGAGTTTTCAAGGAATATCTAGATGACATTATAGTGGTATTTATTAATGAATTCTAGGTATAATACAGAGGTTACGAGGATCATTAAAATCACGTGTGTACATTTCTGAAGACTCTAAGATGAAATGAATAATATTTGATGTTTAGAAAGTGTGAATTTTGGATCCAATCAGTTTCCTTTATAAGTAACATTGTCTCTAAAGATGTAAAATCTGTTGATCCTTCAAAGGCAATGGTTGTGCAAAATCACCTACTGCAATGAACATAGCAGATGTACATAGTTTTATTGGATTAGCAGGTTATTATCAGTGTTTTGTTTATAACTCCACTCGTTTAGCTAACCCGACGACCAAGAATACATGTAATGGGGTTATGTTCATATGGAAAAAAGAATGTGAGGACTATTTTATATAATGAATGTATATATTAGTAAATTCCCATATCCTAACTCTACCATCGAGGAATGATGAGTTTGTGATCTTTAGAAATTTATCAAAGAAAGTACTTGGTTAATCCATTTTGTATAATGATAGAGTTATTGCATACGCATCAGGTTAGTAAAAAATTTATGAAAAAAACAATCCCACTCACGATCATGACTTAGCATTGGTAATCTATGCTCTGAAGATATGGAAAAAATATCCTCATGGTGAAAATTTTAAGTTATATACAGTTCACGAGAGTCTGAAGTATATCTTCTCACATAAAGTAATCAACATGAGGCAAATATATGGCTCAAACTACTCAATGATTATTATTGCACCAAACAATACAGCCATGAAATGGAAAACAATGTAGCTGATGCATTGAGCTGGAAGGATCTTAGAGTTCTCAGAAAAATGTTTACTTAGAAGGATCCATTGTATATTAATATAGAGAGGATGGATATGGTAATTATTAATGAATGTTAAAAATCATTACATTTTCACATTGTTTCCCAAAAACCATTTTTGTAAATAATTATAGCTTCTCAGTTTTATGATCGGATCCTTCAAAATATAATTAATGTAGTCAAAGATGGGAAGATGGATTACTTTTTGTGTGAAGATGGTGTTCTAAAATTTGGAAAGGGGCTTTGCATTCCCCTGTAACTAAGATAAAAAGGGAGTCATTTGAATGACTCCTGTCACGAACCGAATCTGGTCGCCACCAAAACTGGCCCCAATCCTAGCCCAGGACAAGGCCTGAAGGGCGTTCCTAATCCCCACGGGCTAGCACAAGTTCCCGGGTATCATATAATGAGAATTGGGAATGATTTACCCAATTTTATACACATTAAAAAACAAACAAACTCAATAAAACAAATCTGGTTTTTGCAACTAAAACCATCTTTTAGGAAATTTATGAACTGAATTAAATAAGTTAAAACTATGTTTAAATACCATTAAAAAGTTAAAAAACCAAATAAAGATAGCCCAAGAACCTCCACATGGCAAGAGGCACCTCCCTCAAGCCATCCCCATGAGACGTCACCACCAAGGACCTGCTAGAAACCCGAATCAATAGCACTAAAAACTGTTCCCAACCCACGACAAAAAAAATAACCAATTCTACTTACACCCAAGGGTGTAAGTAGGGTGTGATCCAAATCCCAGTAGGATACCACCACTAAGAGATTCCATGTGATAAACATTTAAAGATGAAAATAATGCAAGTTTTCAAAAACATGAAACGATAGTTATAATTTCTAAAAGATGCAACATTAAATAAAAATAGTTTTCCTGTTGGATAATTTATAGAAAAAACACTTTTAAAATAAATAAAAAAGGTACTAAATTTTCCAGCCACTCATACCGTAAGCCTACGGTAAGCACAATATATCTAGAGCGCACAAGCAATGGGAAATAACCCCTAGGAACTAGCTAGTTGTGGGTCCCAGGTACCTCGTATCTCAGTGAGAGTAACCATCAAAAATATCCATTGTCATGCACGAGCCACTAGTAGGGAACATAAACATAACCTAGTGGTCCCCAATCATCATCATCGTAGTTTAGTTAGAGTAGTAAGCATCAATCTTGCTAAGTGAAACTGAGGCCCAACCCCACAGATTCACTAGCGTACTAGTACACGTCCACCCACCTAGATACCCGGGTTTTCCCATTGTGCTCAAACAAGTTCAACAATTCAATGAATATAATTTTCATAAAAAATATCATTTCCATATCATAAATTCATCAAACAGCCCACATGCATACAACACAAGTCACAAAAGTCCACTTTTCATTCAACTTGATTTTGAAATCCGACTCACACCAAAATAGCCCACAACGCTTTTCACATTTCATTAACACTTCCACAAATCCATTAAACAATTTTATAAAAAAATTAGAATATATTAAAACTCTCATAAAATCCCACTCACTTGTCACATAATACCATTTTCACCTTCAAAATCATTTTATCATCAAACTTACACGAAATAGCCCACAAACAAGTTTCGCTCCAACATCACAATTAAATAAAACAATTCTGAAATTTACAAAACATTATAAAAATGTTTGGAATCTTAAAACAACACTTCACCTTTCAAAACCCCATTATAGGTGAACACACGTACCAAAAATTACATATGCACCCTTTTCCCACTTTGTTTAACCAACTAAAACATTTACAATTTTCATAAAAAGAACCCAAGTGGTGTAAATATGTCCTGCACACATAACCCATTTCAAAAACCTATTTTTAAGCCAAAATCACACCAATCCCCTACCAAAACAGATTTTTCATCCTAATAAACATGTAATAATCCACATTAAAATGTTATATAATCACCTTGAACAATATCACAAAAAATACCCATGAGAACACACAAATCCATACAATACTTTCAAGGAGTATAACTAGGTTACACACATAAAACCCATTCAAATATCCCCCTTTTAGGCCCACATGAAACTATATCATTACCCAACCAAATTTGGCATCCCCTTTCAACACCTAATAAATCACTTCCACATTTTACAAAAATACAACAAGAGATAACACATGAAATACATTTGAAAAAAATACATACATCAAACAAAAATGTAACTTTAATTCCAAATGCTTTACTATTGATAACAAAAATGGTTTTTGTATAATGAAAATCATATAAGGAAAATGAAAAATTATTTAATCAAGCAAACTAACTCATCATTAAATGGTTACCCATGGGATCACCTACCGAATTAGTTAAAACTTTGAATCCTTTGTGAGAAAATCAAATCGCACCACCGCCACACCAAGAGGGACATAGATCAAAACTGAAACAACAGTAAAAGACCAAGAAAACCCAATAATAATCCCTTGATTCCAAAACCTACACCCTGGTCATTTTTTAGTTCAAGGAAAATGGAAGAAAACCCTAAACAAGTAGAATGAAACCCTAAGCAATTATAATGGGGAAAGAAATGCACTAACTTACTTGAGAAATCTTGAATGAATCTCTACAAAACACCAGTATCTAAAATTTAAAACGGCCACAAAGTTAGGGGTTGTTCGAAAAAAGAATTAGGAGGTAATTTAGGAACTGGAATGGAGAGAAAAGAGTAAGAATTGAGAGAGTTATGAAGGAATGAATTTACCTCATCAAATTTGGTCGATTTTAGAAACACTAAGAATTTATTCCATAAATCGCGATGCCTAAGAGCTCCAAAGAGGGGGGAAAGAGGATGGGGGCGTGACTCAGTGTAATGGGATCATGTGAGACTTCGAATCACCAAAAAATAAATAATATTGAATATGTTATTAAATAAAAAAGCTTCATTTTTAAAACTATATATGGGCTTCCGGGTAGGCCCAATGCCTTAAAAAACCAAAATAAACCTTGGTTATGGATTTCCAAAGGCTCCAAATTTTTAATTGTGCTGTTAATATATAAGGGGAGGAAATTTATGAGTTGGAATTAGTGAAAAATATTAAAAAATGAAATATTTATAAAAGAAAAAAGTTTATTTTTTAAATCTGGAATTGGGCTCACGGTTTGGCCCAATTCATTAAAACTCACCTATTCTCCATAAAACATTTGGAAACCCCCAAATAAAACATTAATGAAAATAAAAATAAAATTAAATTTAAAATAAGCTATGTATGTTACAATTATCCCCACCATGAAAATATTCCACCCCGAAAAGTCATAGAAAAGCCAAAGCAACAACCAAACCCAACTGAGAAACCAAGAGGTACTCCCTTGCCATGTTTCTTTCCCCAATGGACAAAACACCTCCAATAATCAATGAATGAAGGAATACTCTCACAAGCCAAACTTACATGACTTTACTGAAACAATCAATCAAATTCATACTTTATCCCAAATAAACTCCTCAGACACTATCCGAACAAGACTCAAGCAATTCACCCAAATGAACAACAACTTCGAACAAGGCTACATTTACCTTGCATTAAATAATACATTAGGAGCTCTCCAATCCCAATGTTTACTCAAGGAAAATGTTGGTATCTAGAAATATCCGAACGAGACTACAAACCACCAAGAAAGAACCATGGATAAATCTGAGCTATTGGTATAAGGGGACACAAATAGGCACCCAACCATAAGAGGCAACATATATTAGTTTCCGAGACATAATCAAGACACTAACAGATGGAGGCCTGAACGAACTGCCTTGCGCAAAGGGTAGAATTCCATTCACAGTTTATGAAGGAATGTATATGAGAATCATAATGGGTCTCCTCACCATAAGAACCATCCATCTTAACCGACCAGCTTGGGCCGACACAGAAAAACTGAAAAATTTCAAGATTTGGGAAGGTCGCACGGTTAGTCCGCACAGTTTTTGAAACTGTGAACTAATTGTGCTGTTCAATCTTCCTGCATGGATTCTAGGAATGCAGTCTCTCTTAATCGTTCACAAACCATTTGCTCATCCTGTCTAGCCAAATTTCCAACCATTCTCCAAAGACTCAATGGAAACCAAAGGGGGAGGGAATGACATTGGGCGATGTCATTGGTACAAGGCCCTCCACCTATTTGCACAAAACATGAAAAACAGAAGAAATATAAAGATACCAGAGGTTTAACCTCTTCCTACTGTTAATATTTAGTATAGGACTTTGTACAAGGGTTTCAATGACCATGTGATTTCCCCTGACTACGAGACAACTTCTCTCCAAGACCTATGGCTGTAGCTCAAATGATTGAAGAATCTTTGGCCCCATAGTTAGTCTTTGGAAACCCACTGAATTATAATTCATTATTTGGTGCCACCAAAAAATACACCGCAATCCTAGATAAGTTTTCCAGACATAACAAATTCCAAACCCACTTTACTCTATCTTGATATTTCACTGAAACAAGCACTAAAAAGATTCACACACATCACACCTTGTTTCTTCAGGTGAGAAACAATAGAATTAAATAACACCTACATTAACATTCCTCTAAAATGGAAGATTTTGAAGTTTTTACAAGGGATACATTCATCCAACATAACAGGGACTCTCGGAGGATTTCATGACGTTCACCTATATGGTCAATCGAGCACATGACATCATAAGGAATCATCGAACATGACCATGGTGACTGATATAAACAATGCATGGGATGGGACCTTATACAAAATCTCAAAAATACACACAATTATAGAAAGTGGACACTATATCCTCTCATCAATAGATTTCCCACACTGGTAGTTTATTGTGATATCCTTCTTCGAAGAGACTATGAAGGACTAAGAGGACCTCTTAGACACCATCTAGATACTCATCCATGCTAACAACCTCAGACCACTTCCACCTTCGACAAATAAAGAAACATAAGGGGATAAGGTCTCATTCAACCTCCCATGATCACTCTCCGACCACAAGAGGATACAAAAAACCAAGAAAGGAAATGGTGTAGACTCAATCTAAAAATCTCAATAAAAATATTCCTTATATTTATCAACTAGAGAGTCTTCTATTGGAGAAACAATCTGGGTTGCACTTCAATTGTGCACTAACCCTTAATGGTGGAATACCTTATCCAATGAGAGAACCCAAGGACCCAACCAAGCTGGTCCATTGGTTAAAAAAGCCATAAACTAGATCCAAACACATTAATTGAACCACCATAAAGGTTTCCCGAAACATATCTCAGAGGAGACTACTAACCGATCCTTCTACCTAGCTTATCGACCAAACATAAACCCAAAACACTGTTCAAATAGGTGGGGTTATTGGACTCAAAATATCCCACAACATGAACATTTTCCAAAAACACATAATATAAACCATCCCAAACAATTCATCAATACATCAGGTTTCTCTTTAAAAACATTTCTTTGAAAATAAATGGTTCTGCGGTTTGTGCATCCACTAATGGTACCCCATGGGCCTTACACATGCATGTTTATGTGCCACATCGGACACCCTCCTCTTATCCATCCCAACACTCATCTAGTCATGCCATCAACCATCCATCATCCTATATAACCCCATGTCTGTGGTTGCTCATGTAAATACCAAAGGTTAAAAATAATCATTCCACTTTTCAAAACCGAAACGGTAAACCAACACATCATTTTTCTCAAAACCGCTAACCACGAGATCAAAATACCGACTCACATCTTAAAAAACATTTCAGAAAGACAAAACCATTTTGAAAATTACTTAATTTCAAGATATTTACATCAATTTCAAAACACCTCATCACATTAAAACACCCTTTGATTGTTTAGAAAATGCTATTGGAAACACTTTCCAAAACCAACATCAATATAGTTCCTACTTTCAAAAGAGGTGTAAGAACACCATTTTATATTTCAAAAAAATTCTGAAAATTAACTTCCACCATTTCATTAACCAAACCATTCCCTCATTATTTGAAAATCATTTCAAAAAAGCTTTATGCTTCCTAAAACCAAGTCACTTTAAAACCAATGTTCCATGATTTCAAAACTAAAGAACACAAGACAATGCAGGGGGAAACTAGTTTCATTGGGTGACTTGAAAATATGGTTGGCGGCCATATTCCAATCAATTCACTATCACAGAGAGTGTTCTAGAGAATATCCACGGCTCCACATGGCTTGCCAGGCCCTGCGAGCTCACTGAGACCATTAACCCAACTCTCTTTTCATTTCCCCTTAACATCATTAAACCAAGAAAACCAAAGAACTCTGAAAGGTCCCAACATCCCATGGGGACCTGAATCCTTTCATGAGGTGTTGTGGTCATCCACACTACTCATAACCTAAATTCCATGTCCCGAAAATCCTAACTCTAGACTATCCCGAATGTTCCCCATATAACATGACCCAAAGAGAGCGAACCTCCCCTAATACCATTTTTTCAGGAACCGAATCTCATCGCGACCAAACCCGGACCCACACCCATCCCGTGACAAGGCCCGAAGGGAATTATTTATCCCCACGGGCTGTCACAAGTGCCCCGGTATCATATAATGAGAATTGGGAATGATTTACCCGATTTTATAAACATTAAATAACAATCAAAATCAATAAAATAAATCTGGATTTTTCAACTAAAACCGTCTTTTACAAAATTTCAGAACTGAATTACATAAGATAAAACTATGTTTAAAGACCATTACAAAGTTGCAAAACCAAATAAGGACATCCCAAGAACCTCCACATGGAAAGAGGCACCTCGCTCAAGCCATCCCCATAAGACTTCACCACCAAGGACCTGCTAGAAACCCGAATCACTAGCACTAAAAACTGTACCCAACCTACGACAACAAAAATAACCAAGTCTACTTACACCCAAGGGTGTAAGTAGGGTGTGAGTAAAAGCCTAGTAGGATTACACCACTAAGAGATTCCACGTGATAAACATTTAAAGACGAAAAGAATGCAAGTTTTCAGAAACATGAAATGATAGTTACAATTTCTAAATGATGCAACATAAAAGAAAAACAGTTTTCATGTGGGCTAATTTACAGAATAAAAACTTTTAAAATAAATAAAAAAGGTACTGAATTTTCCATCCACTCATACCGTATTCCAACGGTAAGCACAAGATATATAGTGATCACAATCCATGGAAACTAACCCCTAGGCACTAGCTAGTTGTGTTTTTGAGGTACCTCGTATATTGATGAGAGTAACCATTACAAATATCTGTTCTCGTGCATGAGCCACTAGTAGGGAACATAACCATAATATATTGGTCCCCAATCATCATCATCATAGTTTAGTTAGAGTTGTAAGCATCAATCTTTCTATGTGAAACTGAGGCCAAACCCCACTGATTCACTTGCATACTAGTACACGTCCACCCACCTAGATACTCAGGTTTCCCCTTTGTGCTCAAACAAGTTAAACAAGTCAATGTATATAATTTTCATAAGAAAATATCATTTTTATATCATAAATTCTCCAAACATCCCACATGCATACAAAAAAAGTCACAAATGTCCACTTTTCATTCAACTTGATTTCGAAATCCGAAAAACACCAAAATAGCCCACAACACTTTTCACATTTCTTTAAAACTTCCAAAAATCCATTAAAAAATTTTATAAAACCATTCCAATATATTAAAACTCTCATAACATCCCAATCATTTTTCACATAATACCATTTTCAACTTAAAAATCATTTTATCATCACACATACACGAAACAACCCACAAACAAGTTTCGTTCCAATATCACAATTAAATAAAACATTTTAGAAATTTAAAAAACATTATAAACATTTTTGACATCTTAAAACTTCATTTCACCTTTCAAAACCCCATTATAGGTGAACAAACATACCAAAAAGTACATATTCACACTTTTCCCACTTTGTTTAACCAACTAAAACATTTACAATTTTCATAAAATGAACCCAAGTGGTGTAAATATATCCCGCACACAAAACAGATTTCAAAAACCAATTTTTAAGCCAAAGGCCCACCAAGCCCCTACCAAAACAGAATTGGAATCCCAATAAACATGTAATAATCCACTTTCAAATGTTATATAATCACCTTGAACAATATCACAAAAGATACCCAAGAGAACACACGAATCCATACAAAAACTTTCAAGGAGTATAATAAGGTTACACACATAAAACCCATTCAAAGACCCCCCTTTTTAGGCCCACATAACACTATATAATTACCCACCCAAAATTGGAATCCCCTTTCAAAAACTAATAAATCACTTCCCCATTTTACAAAACTACCACAAGAGATGACACATGAAATACATATGAAAAAAATACACACTTCAAACAAAAATGTAAGTTTAATACCCAATTCTTTACTATTGCTACCAAAAATGGTTTTCGCATATTACACAGCATATAAGGAACATGAAAAATTATTTAATCAAGAAAAATAAATCATCATTAAATGGATACCCATGGGATCACCTACAGAATTATTTAAAACCTTGAATCATTTGTGCGAAAATCAAATCGCACCACCGCCACACCAAGATGGACATAGATCAAACCTAAAACCACAATAAAAGACCAAGACAACCCGAGGTTAAACCCTAGGTTCCAAACCCTACCCCTGGTCATTTTTCACTTCAAGGAAAAGGAAAAAAACCCTAAACAAGTAGAATGAAACCCTAAGCAATATTAAAGGGGAATGAAATGAACTAACTTACTTGAGAAATCTTGAATGAATCTCCCCAAAACACCATTATATAAAATTTAAAACGGACACAATTCAGGGGTTGATCGAAAAAGAATTAGGAGGTAATTTAGGAACTGAAATGGAGAGAAAAGAGTAAGATTTGAGAGAGTTATGAAGGAATTAACTTACCTCCTCAAATCTGGAAGAATTTTGAAACCCTAATAATTTCGTCCATAAATCACGATGCCTAAGATCACCAAATAGGGAGGAAAGAGAATGGGGGCGTGGCTGGGTGTAATGGGATCGTGTTAGACTTGGAATCACCAAATAATACCTAATATTGAATATGATATTAAATAAATAAAATTCATTTTTAAAACTGGATATGGGTTTCAGGGAAGCCCCAATCCCTTAAATTAAAACCAAAATAAACCATGGTTATGGATTTCCAAAGGCTCCAAATTTTTAATTTTGGTGTTAATATATCTGGGGAGGAAATTTAGGAGTTGGAATGAGTGAACAATATTAAAAAATTAAAAAGTTATAAAATAAAAAAATATATTTTTTAAATATGGAATTTGGCTCACGGTTTGGCCCAATTCAAGAAAACTAACATATTCTCCATAAAATTGTTGAAAACCCCCAAAACAAAACATTAATGAAAATAAAAATAAATATAAATTTAAAATAAGCTATGTATGTGACAATTACCATAGTTCAAATTTCTCCATACATTCGGGTATCACTATAATGCATATATATTTTATGGAATAGTACTGCTGGGACAGCATGAAGAGGGAAACTGTGGATTATGTATTAAGATGTTTAGTGTGTCAAGAAGTAAAAACTGAGAATAAACATCCTAAAGGAGTCATGATACCCTACCTATTTTTATATAGAAATGTGATTAAATCACCATGTATTATGTCACTATATTACCCAAAACTCCAATGAAGAATGATGGGTTATTGGTAATTAGGGATTGGCATACACAATATGCACATTTCCACATTATAAGGGTGTATTTTCAACTATAACGCCGAGAAAGACACTATATCAATGATGTTGTTAGACATCATGGATCACCAATATCAGTTTTGTCTAATAGTTACCCATGATTTCTATAAAAATTCTTAAAATTTCTTCATAAATCTTTGGATACCAAACTTTGGTTGAGTACTTCTTATCATCCACAAACAGATGGGAAATCATAGGTGATGATCCAAACCTTAGAGTACATGTTGAGATCATGTTCACTTAAATTTCATGGTATGTGGGATAAATATTTAACTTCAGTATAATTTTCCCAAAATAATAGTTTCCATTCAAGTTTTCAAATGGCGCCATATGAAGCATTGTACAGAAAGAGATGTCAATGAAAGACTTGTTGGGATGAAGTTTGAGAAAGGAGGCTCGTGGATCTAAAATTTGTAGAGGATACAACAGGTAAGGTAAAATATATTCAAGTTCATATCAAAGTTTCAAAAAGTTGACAAAAGAAATATGCCAATAATTAATGTAATGATACAAAATTTCAAGTGAGAGATCACATTTTCATAAAAGAATCACCATTGAGGGGCATTATAAGATTTGGAAAGAAAGGGAAACTAAGCACAGTGTACATAGGACCTTTTAAAATTCTAGGGTGAATAAGAGATATTTTATATCAGTTGGCTATGCCTCCTAGCATATTCAGTGTACACAATCCATTCCATGTCTCACTACTGAGAAAGGACATGTCAGACTACACACGTGTCCTCGCTTCTAAAAGTATACAGTTGGAAGCTGACCTATCATACAATGAAGAGCATATCCAGATTCTGGACACTAAATAAAAAGTTTTGAGGAAGAATACGAATCTTCTGGTAAAGGTATTCTAGATAAATCTTAAAATCAAAGAGGCATTATGCGATCCTGAGGAGATTATGTTTTAGACCTACCCAAATCATTTTTTGGTATAACATATTGTGAATTTCGAGGGAAACATTTTTGTAAGGAGGAGAGAATGTAACATCCTAATGTTTTGAAAATAAGTATTGAATGCATGAAACAATGAGTCACAACAAAACACTAAATTATATAATCTAGCTGTTAAGCACAACTTTACCTCTACTATGTTTTGAATTTCAAAAAATAGTCATCTAGAGTTGTGATCAATAAGTCATTTGGAGTCTAATAGAACAAACTTGATTTTTAATGAATAGTAACACACACTTATGAGTAGTAATATGACCCTTTTGAATTGTAAATAATGATATTATTATATTTTCATATGGTAACAAGATAATTAGATCATAATTTAGTTTCAATGTGATATAAAACTAATTATACCTTTAGAATAGTTTTTTTGAATTAAATATGATTTTATTTAAAAAATAAATTAATAAAATTGAGAAGATTATTTTTAAAAATTGTGTTCATGTATAAATTTGAATTTTCAAAAAATGGTTGGGGTGAATTTACTTAATTTTTCCGAAATTCTTGAATTTTTGATGAATACTAAAATACTGTAAAATACTGTACATAAAATTATATGTTAAATTGATGATTTATGACATCATGAGGGATGTAATACCACTTGGTTCGAACTCACATGAACCTATTACTTTTATGGGTCACATGAAACAATACTATTGGTTGTATGATGGGATATAATAAAATAATGATTAAAATATTCAAAATTCACTCCTCTCCTACACTATAAACCCCCACCCCTCACTCCCTCTTCTATTCACTCTTCTAAGACTTTGATATCCTCAATGTTTTTCCCAAATACCTTTCCCTAGTCACTCCCAATTTCCAAGAATCTTTTTTCTTTCCAATAGACCAAAACCTCTTCCCTTAAGGAGGATCCGAAGGAGGTTATTTCAAGAGGTAAAGCACCCTTCCTTTTCATTTAGTATCATTTTAATTTATCTAATTTTTTTATCATGTACCAAAATCCTCAATATAAATGACCATGATACCTCTAGTATCATATATATACCGTAATTATATCATGTGAATGTAAGAACCAACATTAATATTTCGACTCTCTCCCTTTTATTTTCTAAACAAAATCAACATCCTTGAGGTTCTAATTTATAACCTTCGTGGGCGACGATGTTTTTTTATCAATTTACCCTTCACTAATTTTCATGAATCCAATTTTATGGTTGATATAGACTATAATATATGTATTATAACCTTGTTAATATTTAGGAACTAGTATACATACATATTATTAAATAATATGACCAATGTAGTTCTTAATAATTAAAATACCGCTAAATAATATAAGTGAATGTCATTAATATTTTCATATAATGATTAATCTTATTTACATGTAACCAAACAATATGATGGAAAATTATTTATTCTATATGTTCATAAATAATAAGTAATTTTAATTCTGGATATTTACATCCATTCCACATGAACTCCATTAATTAAAAAAACATGTGAACCAATTATGAAAATCAAGAAAACGAACACTCCAAAAAGACAGAATTCAATATAAAAACATGTCAATAAGAATATAAATTAATTATGAAAAACTGAGTTCATATATAATAGGTTCTGAAATAATTTATTAATATGTCTAATTTCATATTTCAGGACCTTCTGATCAAGAGTGGAACACATTCAGACTTTAGGTAACGGTTTTTCCACCCGAACAACCATTTTCATTCAGGTTAAATTTATTTTATAATTATCTCAAATTAAATTCTTGTGTAATATTATATACTCCTAGATAATTATGTGTGAGAGTACTATATATGTTTACCAACCAGAATCATTCTTTATTTTATTGAGAGTGACATGTTTTAAAAGGATGTTTCAAAATTATTTCTGAAATACAATCCTGATTCAAGGGAATTTCGAAACATCATACCTATTATAAATGAAACTCTATAATCTGTTTTAGAAACCATTATATTTATAAAATCATGTAATTTTATTACGAATACACTATCTTACTTCAGTTCTGATTTTATAAAAACACTTTCCCAAAAGAAATATTCTATTCAAAATAAAATATTATTTATCACAAGAATTACTCAATGATTTTATAAAATTATTTTCGTATGTTTCAACACTCTTGTTAATTATTATGTATTATTGGGATTAATATTAAATTATATCATCTACCAAATTTAATTTTTAGGTTTTTGACTAGTTTTATTGTGTATTTTCTATCTGAAAACCACTATGCAATTTACTCTAAAAGGTTAGTGTTTAAACATAATGTTCAGGGAAGTTATTTACATTTCATATGTTAGATTGAAAACGTAAGTATATGTTGTTTATGTTAATCCCTTATCATATGATGAAAACATTGGACATATAATGTGATGGGTGGGGCCCGCTACAGTCCCTTTATGCATCAGTAGGTCTTGTGAGAAAAATACATGTTGAATTGGGCGATTCCTTTCCCAATATGATATGTGGTTTTGGCCAGGGCCTTAATCATTTTTTATAAGTCTTGGTTGAGGCCTTCAAAATATGTTTCTGAATGTCCTGAATATTCCCTTCTCTCATTATGAAGCATGTAATTTGAATTTAGTGTGGTTATTTTATTAGTAGAATACCCATGATTATGTTGTAATTATTTACTCCGCTCATATTCCTACCATAATGTGTTTATGATTATTATTTATATAAGCTTGTGTTTTAAATAATGCACAATGACTAATGTTTATGTTTATCTTATCTTCCACTATATTTATTACTCTAACTGAGAATGTGAGCACACCCATTTTTTTCATTTTCCCAGGATATGAAGATGTTAGTTATTAGAGACTTGCAGGAACAATCTAGGAGGCATGTATGTTTCTAATTGAATAAATTAATGTGGTTTTTCCTTATTGTAATATTGAACTTATATATGTTTCTTTTTTACAAAATCTAATAATTTAATTGGTCCTTAGTGATACATATTCTTTGTTTATATTCAATTTTAATAAAATAATGCACCGGCTCCGAGAAACTAGGGTCATCCCTTATAAGAAAATTTAATAAACTATATCAATGAAGAATTAAATTACATTGTCATAAAATCACTAATCATTTTTATGGTCTCAAATAATATCGCATTTAATCCATTAATTTAAGTCCTCTCTTTATCCCAACTAAACATGATTAAAATAACATTGGGAATATATTATGTGTCATCATTCCCTAAATCAGGTGTTTTTAAAATATATATGTCCCACTAAATCACTTTTTTATATTATCAGTACCATTCAACATAGTCTTTCCAATCATTAGACAAATAATACTATAAAATAATTATTTAATGGTTCATGATTCTTATAAAGAGAAAACCATTAATAAACGTATTTTTTCACATCATAATATATAAATCCTTCAATTATTTAACTCCCTTATTGAACTATTTACTATGATTCATCATATAATTTGGTAATTACTCAATCTTTTTATATAGCCTTCGTACTCTCTTCATTATAAATAACCAAACATTGGCTCATACAACCATTGTAACATCATTAATTTTTAGAGTGGTATTTATTATTTAAATTTGTATGAACCCTCATTATTGTTGACATTAATATTAACCCTAGTGACCAGGGCTTGCAGCCAGTTCGTGGTTTTTAGAAATAAAGGTCTTAGGGGACAAGAACATGGCTATAGAATATATTTGTGACATGAATTGATCTACCTAGACCCCAGGAGTCTATATAATTCAGGATTCTTCCATCAATTTACCACATGAAATGAAATTTTCATTCAATACTCAGTACATGATGTGAATTAGTTTTCCCTAGAGGGCAAAAACCTGATTAGTTAATGACAAAAAAGTACCCACACCATGAATCTGTCATGGTCTTTTTTTAGAGGTATGTACCCCTTATTTTATCATTTGTCAACTTGAACAACATATCTTCTTCAATAGGATATCTCTAATTCCTATTGTAGGATCCTTTGGTTCATCATAATATAGGAAACCATTCATTCACTATTTATTTTGTCGGATCAACAACAGTAACCTCAAATTTTCTTTTAATAATTGTATCAGTTTTTCAGGCAATGTTAAGTGATAATTTTTGATAAAAAATATGGATTATTTTCTTATAATTTTTAGATATTTACAATTTCATCTATTTTATGTTTACTTAAGGGCTATCAATAGATAAGGGATCGTATACCAACATCATCTAGGTTGTCCATTTGTTTTTTCAAAATGTTTTGATGCTTTCTATGATTCCTCATTATGCTGCAGAAAAAACTCCACTCATGACACCTACCAAATAAATCAAAATTAATATTAAAAAATTAATATCGAATTTAATATAGACTTATAAACCCAAAAATAGCACCGTAGGATGACCAAAATTGTGTGAACCTCCCAAATGGGATCACAATATTTAAAAGACTAAGTGATTCATTCATTGAATTGGCATAAAATATAAATTAAGATTAGTGAAATTACACTTATAATGAGTGTAATGAATCTATTATGTGGTTCAAATTTCTGGATAGATAAACCCATACTCCTTTTTTCATTGTAAGGGTGACATAATGGTACTAAATTAAGGATTCCTTGGATGAGATCATCGAAATTTAAAAATTATAATTCAAAAATGAATCTAAATTCACTCGAAGGGATACATGGTTTCTTTTATAGTATATCTTGGTTGGTCTCACTGTATATATAACTATTTTACATTAGCTATGATCAATTACTAGTTTTTTAGTGGATTAGATAGTATGGGATCAGTTGGAAATGTTTCTATATTATTCCATGAGTGATTCTTGGTCACCTAAATGGAATCCCAAGGATGGGAATAAGGGGTTATGTCTTTAGACCATTTTGAGAGTAATATAAGAGTTTCACTTAAAAAACACCTTAGGAAAACACTTATGGTGGTGGATAATTATAGTTATATTGGATAAATACTTCAGTTTGTCCATATATATCACCATGTGAAAACATAAATATTTACTTTATTATGATCTATGAATGCCTTTTTTCTATGTTCGAGGTTGTGTCCACTTATCCAAAGAACATGCTGTGGTTTGGTCCATTTTCACACTTGACATCTAATGACCAACTTATGTTCTCCACAAAAGTATGAGAATTTACTTATAATGTATATATATATTTATATTCACATATATACTATATCTATACAAGGCGAAATTTTATTAGAGATGACTGGATTAGGCTAATACTGATAGTATCAATTAGGTATCCCATGAAAAACATGTACTGATGTGTTATATTTACATGTTACTATACCATTAGATTTACCGACAAACATATCATTTTATTTTCACAAACTAGATAGTTATAGACATTGTTTGAGGTGTCCTACACAGAATATCTCACACCCTATTTTGGCCACATATGATATCAGAAGATAATTCATGATTGTAGCGATAGAAAAAGGGAACTACCAAAAATTTGATTGTTGAATTTCAATACCATGATTGTGTGTGGGAGTAGATTTGTGTTCCTACACTAATAATTCTTGTTGGGTAACCCTTTCGTCCTCTTTTTCTTGAGTTATATGGATGTAAACATGAATCATCTATAATTACCTTTATTTATAACATAATGACATGATCATCATTTTTGTATCTGTTAAATTTTTATCTTCCTCATGTTTATTATCTAGATGATTTAATATTTAGCAACGGGTTAATTATTTCTTTTTCCCTGCTTATAACTATTATTTTATGTAGTTTTACTCTGATCAAGAGTCTATAGTTTCTACATAGACACAACTTGTAATTTTTTACTAGTGAGTATCCCCTTGGGTATGGGGAGGCGTGGTTGAGGTCATGTGTAAAACCATCTTGGAGAACAACATTGTGCCTTCTGTGGTGGGATGTTATAATCTTGAAGATCCTCTTTCTAATATTTCATCCTTGGATGTCAATTTTTATAATGACCATACTATCCAAATTTGAGACATTCTACTATCGATGATACCATAGGGAAACAATTGTTCTCATCTTTTTTTATAACCAAAGATTTAATTTTTCCTCATCGAATACATTGTATGTGTCCTTATTTTCTATAAATAACATATCTTACCATTATTATAATAGTGTAACTTGTGAAAATCTTTCCACATTCTACACTTTTATAAATCTAGATCATCTTTCCTCCATTACTAACATTAAAATCCATATTTCCCTTATTAGGAGGGAAATTATTGTCACCCAATTTGAGGGTTTTAATCATATAACGAGGTATATGATTATTCATAATCTTGAGTTTTCTCATTCCAGATCATGTTTCATTTGGTGGAACACGATACAATCATTCTAATATCTACCACATTCACCATTCTCACAAATACTTCTATTTCTAGTCATTAACTAAATAAAAAAAGCATAGCATTAGAAATAATTATCTTATTGAGAAATAAAATAATCATGAATTATTTTTCATAATATAACTAAATAATGATACCAAATTTTCAATATATTGAATAATTTGTTAAGTCAAATTCAACAATGGTCATCATCTACTAAAATAATTCATAATGGATGATAAAGAAAATGTTCTTTAACCGAAAACAATACACGTGGTGTGTTAAAACAACTGTGTAGTAAGTGAAAATCTCTATGAACCAGAATATTGGTCGAGACATATTGAACCAACACTTCTTGGTGTCATTACCCCATGATACATTTGTACCCAAAGACTTCTACATTTTGTATCCATTAAGTGATGTATTGTTAAGAAAACCAAATAATATATAAAATTCTAAAAAAATTAGGATGTAATATAATAGTTATAGTTATCCTTAAAGTCATTCATATAGTTATATTCCATAATCTATGATTTCATTAATTTGTTTCCCAATGTTTCTATTAAAATTTACCTAATACCAACTATAAAAAACCAAACTCCTGTATCTTTGAGATGACAAAAACATTATTAACCAATCATAAGATACATGGGATATACATCTAAAAAACTATTATGTGTTCTTTTATTGAATAACATGATACATATATTATTCCCATATAACATGAGAATAAAATATAAAACAAAGTAAAAGTAAATATTTTTCATCCTTGAAATCATTCAAAAGATCTCTATTCATATCACCTGGAATGGAAAATAAACAAATACTAAAATTTATTCTTTTAGGGGTTTTATAAAACTATAATTATTATAAGTGAATAAGAATAATAAATATTAATTTTAAATAACTGAAATAACATGTCATTTAATCAAAAATTTGAGAAAAAAGTGAATCTATTGAGAATATACATGCATTAATCTCATGGAAAATAATAACTAAATTCTAAATAAAGGGAATTAATAATATTGGATACCCTGATTTCAGACATCATGATTTATTTTACCATCATAGCCTTGTTTCTAGTCGATTTAATTGATGGGTAGTTATATACAAAAAACCTATGTAATTTAGAAAACTTATTTCACTCATGATACTTGTTAATTCATTGATGTGCCATAAAAATCAGGTTACACACATAATTTCATGTCCAATTTATACCTCACATATTTAATTTTCTAATTAATTCATAAACTATATTCCATATCAGGAAATATCCATATTTAGTAAAGAATACATAAAATCAAAATTTACAAGGTTAATCAAATAATGTTAAATGAAAAATGACTTCTGTAGAAATAGTATATGGTTTAAGAAGTAATCATATACATTATTAAAATAATATGAATATTTAATATAAATTTAACATCTAGTTATCACAATAATTTTCATGTTTGAATAAAATGTTAATTACCAAAAAATTAACCAAGATATGAGAGATGAAAATCAAAACATTTACTTTATAGTAAAATATAATATATTCAATTATAAAAGAAAATTGAAGTGAATCATTTAAAATATATTTTCATAATTTTTATTATAAAATAATTTAAATCTTTTTTAAGAATAAAAATATGATAAAATAGTCTGGGTGTTAGGAATTTTTTGTAACACCCTATTTGATTAAAAGATAACATTCCTTTGGACTTTTTATAAAGATCATTGAAAATAAACTTCTAGAAAACAATATATGTATTCCTTAAATAATTAAAAAAATTAAATGGTATCTTATATTTTCCCCAATTAAAAAAATTTAATAATGAAAAGAGGTTTTTTAATTAATTTTAAAAAATATGAATATGGAATAAAATATACCCAATCAGAAGGGAAATAAGATGCAAATTTATTATTAAAAAATTCATTGTATGAGTAAATATGAATAAGGATGAAATATTGGAAAAATCTATAAATATTCAGTAAGTATTCATAATATAAAAAAGTATAATTATTTTAAGAAGATTCCCTCAATGAAAATAAGTGAAATTCCAAAAAATGAGATTTTGAAATAAATTATTACCTCATTTGTAACATTTAAATTGTATCCCCTTGAAAGAATAAATAATTATTGAAACATTAAACATATTTAATTAATATATATTAATTTTAAATACAAAAAATTGTTATTGTATACACCATACAAAATAAATAATTGAATAATACAAAATATGTCACATTTGAGTGGAAATTACGATGAAATAACAAAAAATGGTAATATCATTAAAGTGATAATATAATCAATGA
This sequence comes from Viscum album, assembly GCA_963277665.1. NCBI lineage: Eukaryota > Viridiplantae > Streptophyta > Magnoliopsida > Santalales > Viscaceae > Viscum > Viscum album. The sequence goes on along the minus strand of OY728153.1, from coordinate 322,339,504 downwards.
AGTGATAATGTGATAGAGTTTCAAACACACCTGAAAAATGTGGAAATAAAAAAAATAATACAATCATAGTTCATCGAACACATAATCTTTGAATAAAATAGTGAATGGAGTAAAATTATAACCAAATGAATGGAAGTTGAGTTAAGAAACCCCTTTCATCAAGTTTAACTTTACAAGTAAGTAATTATAACCACCATCATAATAAATTTAGATTTATTAAATGTTTATTATTGAAATATATAAATATCTATAATATCATTTATGATATATTTTTAAAATATTATCCCATGTTTGTTAATATTATTTGATATTATCATTATTTTGATCATTAGATGCCTCATTTTACAATAATGTGTTGATTTTTTAGTACGGTACTTATGAGTTTATCATGTTTCTATCATATCAGAAATATTATTCTTGATATAAATATATTATTTATTAAATATATATATATATCTATATTCTTATATAAATGGTAGAGGTCAAAATTGTATTAATCTATTTAGGTAGATAACATGTTGTAAATATGATGGAAAAAGGATTTCCTTTTTCAAGGGATAAAATAAAAATAATAAATAATAAATAACCTTTAAAAGATCAATATTATTTCATTTATATATTATATATTCTTTTAATATATCCTTATTAACATCTATATATTTCACAATTTAAAAAAGGATAATATCAGTTCATTATAGTCCACATTTATACATAATGGATGATATTGGTTTCGATCATATTGAAATATAAGAATCTATATAAGATTTCACATTTATAGAAGAATATTTTTTTGAATAATTATGTTATATATTATTTATAACAATATTTATTCCAATAAATTTATGGTGGTAATAAAAAACAAATCGTATCGGTTCATGAGGTAGTAATCCACCATACTCACGAGTAATGATTTTGTATCCCATTTGATGGAGAAGGATATTAATCAATATTATTCCATTAAAATAATAATATATAATTATATGAAATATTATGGTGTTATTATTTTGAAATGCATAGTAAATAATTGAATGTGGTAATTATTGAATAACAATTAAAGTGATTACTGAATATTTTTACCTCTTCTTTAAAAGTGATCAATTTGATATCTTCTCAAGGGACCTAGGGCTAGTCATTTGGGAATATCATAAACCAAATTAGACAGGTAAATTTGTTTATAATAGTATTGGAAATGGGTTGTCTTATTAATATTTCTCAATGTAGTGTAATGAAAAAAGAGAACGGGAATCCTTTTATAAGTTAAAATATGGACACTTTTAGATATTCATGAAATATTTTATTAAAATATCTGTCAAAGAAAAGTAAAATTGTTCTAAAATGGAATAGATTCGATAATAATGAGCTTAGGGTCTTAATATAGTCATCCAATAACATTTATACATGTTTATATATCAATTTAAACCTTATCATTTGGATTAACACCTTGTTTAACCGTCTTTATACTCACACGTATTAATGAGTTTTTAAATATTAAAGGATTTTAATTTTACATAGATGGTAAAAATTTACTCAGAAATGGATACGAAATTAAATTATCTATGATATATCATCCCCATTAGACTATTATTTTTATAAATTTTAAATAATTTAATAAACAATTTTTTTCATAAAATATTATTTATTCAATTTTGTATAACATAAAATTAATTTGACATTAAATAAATAGATAAAGTATTTTTTTGATTATAATACCTTAAATCTTAACTAATTTAATATAATAAAATATAAAATTCATGGACCTTATTAATTCATCAATATTGATTTCATTTTAATATTTTTTTCATTTTTTATTTAATTTTTCTATTTGTTAAATAAATATTATTTCATTGTTGTGTAGGAATTAAATGTAATTGCTGAATTAGTAAAAAAATGAATTACCAACATTAAAAAGAATATATCAAATTCCATACTAACATTGAATAAAAGATAACAATTTTTTACCAATTTGGAAAAATATTTGACATATTGTATTCAATAGTGCAATATTTGGTTTTTATTCATTTCTTAAAGTAACATAAAAGTCAATATGAAAGTAAAATTGAATCTTCTAGACTCATTTTTATGATTGTTTTGGATATTTACAAACTAAATTAATTAAAGTGGATAAAGGAAAGGTTGTATATATTTTATAAAGGCATATCCCAAAATTTTAATCATTTTTACAAATTTTATGGTTTTCAAGGTGACAAATATTCACCAAGGTTTCTATTCATAGTGAATTAAAATAAATAGAAGAATATAAAATAAATTTTAACAGAATAACTAAAAATATTATTCTATCATTCAATATTAAATTAATTTATTGGAAAAATTTTTAATATAAAATTAAACATGCAAAATACGATAAAAAGCTGTTTTCTTGAAAAAAATGTTTTCTAACGTAAAAAAAGATTTTATACCCAAATCCAATATGAAATAAAAAATATTAATTTTATGTTAATTCTAATAATTTTAATGAACTAATTTATCATTTAAAACCATTGAAAGTAAAATCTAATTTTTAAATTCTTTAAATGAAAAAGACAACATCCAATAAAAATCAATATTATTAACTATTCATCAAAGAATCTATCTTTTCAAAAATTATCAAGAACCCACACTACGAAAATAATTACATTATTCATTAAAAATTGAATGACATTTTTTCAAATAAATTTTATAAATTTGAAGGAAACTAATAATAATATTATCACATAAATCATTAAAACCCAATTTTGAAGCATAAATCTATTTTAAAAAAATTTGAGTAGTTATTTATCACTAAGTCTAAATTATATATAAAAAATTACATATTTTTTATTATATATATTCCTATTTATAAAACCAATTTTAACAATTATGTTATAGTATTAACATTTTAAATATTATATTTTAATATTATATTGTAGTTTGTTTAAACATGGTGTTGCATGTTATGCAATCTATCAGTGAAATTGAATTTATTTTAAGAGAAACTTGTTATAAAATATCCGGGTATTAAATTTTAGATAGATAATAATTCTCCACTTTTGTAATGTTTTCTAGATCTATCCTTTATAAATCTATAAATTTTAGTTCTTTTGTGATCCTCATCAAAGAAAAGATGGCATGATCCTTTCTATCGAAATCATATTCCACCTTGATTACATTTCAATGATGGTAATGTATTGAGATTTCATAATCATTAATCAAATCCAACAATATTATTTTAAAATTATTAAACTCTTTCAGAGTGAATATGTACTTTGATATTTTATGACCATTATATTTATATATATATCACACTTTTCACGGTAAAGACAATGCCACTATATATTTAATTATAAAATTATCACATCTAACTCAAAATAATGAGTCGGTTAATTTTTTTAATTGACCTACATTTTTCTGTGGCATAAGATATAACAATGTCATTCTAAATGTGGATACATCCCAGTATCTTCTTATTATAATCACTATATCTTTCAATCACGTATCAATAAAAGGATATGGTATACACAGGTTCACTAACTAGCCTTCTCTTCGATACCATTAAATTTAATTTACATAAATCAATTATAATTAATTTTGGACAAATATAATTTAATGTGGTGAGTATACAGACATATATGAGAAATTATTCCAAAATTATTGATAATGTCTACTAAATTCAAGAAAATTTTTGATATCAGTCAGAATTTTTGTTCTATACTAATGCTCAATAACTTCCATATTTGATGGATCTAGCATTATATCCTTTCATGAGATTATATTTCCAAAAAATGAATATTTTTTAACAAAAATTTTAAACAAAGTAAAATTTGAAAATATAGTCTCTTTAATTATGGTCTTATATTCAATCCTCATGTGATATTTATGCTTTTACTTGATCTTTTAATATATAAGAATATCCTTTATAAAGAGTACCCCAAACTAATAAATATATTCAATAAAGACCATATTCATTACATCGAAGAATATTGTGGGGGAATAAGTAAGATAAAAAAATCAATATAAATTTCATGTATCCATAACTCATAAAATTTATCTGGGGAGTATTTCCTCCTTGACCGTCAATTGGTGATATCCAAAATTGAAGATAAATCTAGGGAAAATATTTTTATCCACATAATTAAACGAAAAAATCATCAAAAAATTGTGATCTTATTATGTTTTCAATAATCATTACAGAGTTTCATTAACTAATATTTGTTTTTAATAAAAATAATAGGTGTACTTCATTGTTACATATATGGGTGAAATAATCCCTTTATATTATTGTTATGGAGTTTATTTTTTCAATTCCTATAAATTAATAATGGTTATTCTATATCGATTTTTCAAAATAGGTGTATCACTAGGTGTGCATTCTTTTATAAACTCATCTACATGATTTGGTGGAATATGAGGAAATTATTATATTAAATATAAAAATTATCATAAAATAAGAACATATTTGTTTCTTTGTTTTTTCTTAATCATTTAAGCTAAAAAACCTATTTGAATAGGAATCAAGGCCCCCATAATTAATATATTATAGTGTGATTATCATAATATTATGGATATTCACTAAATATTCAACATATAATAGTTGAGATTGTATTGGGATACCCTTAGAAAATGATTTAGATCAAAAAGAGTGTGTAGATCCCAAATCAGAAAAGACATTAGGAGTTTTCGATTGCATAGTAAGTTTAACATTCACCCTTTATTATCCACATCAACAATAGTGATAAAAATATAATTCAATCTCTCTCTAGGTTAGAACATATTTTTCCATCTATAATCATCATTATCCATTTTATTTGGGCACTATTTACCATAATTAACATACTTCAAGATGTTGTAACACTAGACTATGGGTGGAGTAGTATGTTCAGATTTCAGATTTTTCTTTTAATATACTGGATTCTTCAGATCACATCAACAGTTTTTTTATATGATCCTTCGTTCCACACATAAAAAATTTACGAGTCAATATAAGGCAATTTAATCCATTTTTTCTTCCACACACTGACAATAAATGTAATATCATATTCTTCTCTCTATTGTTTTAATTATTTCTTTTGAATTCCATTGTTATTTTCTTTTCAAAACTATGTGATTTATGGGTAACTCCAATCACAATCATCACTGTGATATCACATACAAATATTTATTTTTAGATATTGACGTCCATTATGTTTAGCACCCTTTGGATACTTAGATTTACAACACTGAATTATTAATCGACCTTAATTATAGGTTGGATGACGTTACAATACACATTCCCCATTTGTATTGAAATATTTTCCGCATAATCACTAACAAATTCATCAAATTTATGTTGTAACTAAAGTAATTCTTTCTCCTTTTGAATAAGAAATTAATTAGGATGGTACATATTAATGTATATGATCATTATATCACCGCACTCAAATTAGTTCATTAAAAATCATTACCTCATTTCCTGGAAAAAATCCAACTATTGATACGGGTTTCCATCCAAATGGTACAAAAATAAAATAACTACTTCACGCATTGTACATTATGGTAAAAAAAATATTTTATTAGTGTCACAAATCCATTTTATAGTTTCTAGTGGATAATAAATCCCTATAAATTAAGGTGTATGTAATCTCATGAAGTACATAATAGAAATTGTTTACCTTATATTTTCATTTGTATGCTTAACATTATTCATTACTGGTGAATGTTTTCTAAGGATATTAAGAATATTTTTCCTTACATCTGACATAAAATTTTGTTTCTCAAAAATAAAATCATTTCATTTTCTATCACATTATTTATTATCATGAACCATTACAATATATTAATTGATTAAAATGCAAAACTATCATGAGGTCAATAATAATCAAAGTTGGAAACCACAAAATTATGAAAAATTAGGTATAGGATATATAAATCATTAACCGTTGATTTCAATCTACAACACATTAGGTTTAACCTTAGTTAGTCGTGGTCTTATTCAATACAAATACTTCATTATTATTCATTAATATGATGTGAATTAACTGAGTCATATTCCCTAGGTGTATCAAATTAGGTGAGTAGTATGGGAAATCTCACTATGCATCGGAATAAAGGATGAGATACAGTCGACCAACTCATTTGGGGTTGTTACTCCTAGATTCATTTTTACTAAACCAGGTCCACAAATGTTGAACGTATAAGAGGAAGATTTTTTATTTTTTTTAATACCATGATCATATAACAATTTTTGAATTTTTATTGACTTTCATTGAAAGGTTCCGATTTCAATTAGAGAGTACATGCCAACAAAATTTTAAAAAGGGTATGAACATGTTAATAGTTATTTTCATCAAGAATTTGTGTGAATTTAACCTTTCACCCTTAATTATCAACATCAATTCATTAACATTTTATTTTGAAAACATTAGAATATTCTTTAGATATAATGGTCTTTGTAGATCCATAAGGAAATATGACATTACTAGTTTTACAATGGATGGTATGTGTAACATTTACCCTTTTTATCCACATCAATAATAGTGATCATAAAATATTTTCCTTTTTCTTTAGGATTAAGAGGGTTTTGATGTCAATCATCATCATTGACCTTCAAATTTTATCACAAATTACCATTATTCCTATAATACTGGAATTTGAAACACTAGAGTGTTGGTGTTGTATTATGTTGAAATTTTTTATTCTTACTTTAATTGAATAGTATATTAAAATCACATTAACATTTTATTCCCCAATGAATGTCCATTACGAACATAAAACATTTTCTAGTCATATTATTAAAATTTAATCTATGTTTCCTTCTACACATTGAAAATAAAGGAAAAATCATCTTATTATCACTATTTTTTTTATAATTTATTTTCAATTACATTTTTATTTTCATACCAATACCATGGGATTTATTAGAAACTTCAATCTAAATCCCCACCTCGATATAGAATCCAATGACTACATTACACCTATCAAAGTCCCATATAGATAGTTCACATTGGAGAAATGGTTTTCTGCCAAAAAAGAATTGATCAGGATTACTTATAATAAGGGTGATATTACCTGAATCATACATCCCAAGTCAAGTATAATTTTCCACATATTTACTAATAGATTCATCCTCTTTCTAATCTACCTATATTAATTGATTATATTTTTTATTATGAATAATAAATGTAATTTACATATTGAAATATAATATATTTCAATAATCCCTCTCAATGTAGTTAATTTCATACACTAGTTCAAATTCTAGATAAGATTCCACCATTGATATTTTTTCCTTCTAAATAATAAAACAAATAACTTTTTCAAGATTCAAAGACTAGGGGAAATATTTATTTAGTGGAACTGATCCATGTATCATCAACCATTAAATCTGTAAGGCCATTAAAAGGAGGAGGATATATTTCATAAAAGAATAAAAAATTAGGTTCTTCTTTTTTATTTTGTATGATCCACATGATTTATAGCTTGAGAGAGTTACAAAAGAAAAACATGAAAATTTTTCATTCTAGATCCCATAAAATTTGGTTTCTCAGGAGGAAAATTAATCAATTATCTATCATATTTTATATTAACATGATTTATTTGAGTTACATCCATTTAATAAAACCAAAAAATAATATTGTGTGAAATAATAATCATAGAGGAAAACCAAATAACTGTGAATAATCATTTATATTATATCAAAATCATGAATCCTAATTTTCAATATATCGGCACTATGGTTTAACATAGGAAATACATGGTCATCATCAATTAAAATACATCATAATAATTTTTAATGAAAATGAGAATGTAACACATGGAAACTTTAATGAAATATTTCTCTTTGAATAATTGTAAGGATGTAACAGCTTGCGTTTCACGCAACTTTGATTTTGAAAGAACAAAAACACACTATTATAATAAACTAGACAATAAAATAGTGGGAATAAACATGAATTATTAATTTCTAAAATAATTATAAATATATAAATCAATATTAATGTATTGGTATGTTATTATAAAAATGAAAAACAATTTTAGTAAAATAACTTTATTCTTAAAAAATATATTTTCTTTAAAAATATGATTTTCCTTGTACTTTTGAATGAATATTAATTTTTAGAAGTTATTGAAAATAAATTTTACAAAAGTAATTTATTTTTTAATTATGTAGTTCAAAATTATCTTCAAATTAGATATTTCTGAAAACACTAATTGCTTTAAATAATAGTTAAAACATTGATTTTTATTGAAAATTTTATTATTTTTAAGTATTAAAAAAATTTATTTGATTCATATTTTAATAAGACTAAATAAATTTAATATAATTAAATTTTTTAAATATTTTATTATTTGTTTTTTTTATAATTTTTTTTCATAATTTTAAAGATATATTTTCTTGAAAAAATATTTTTCCTGATGTTTAAACATTTTTATTTTATATTAAATTCTGAAAATTATGGGTGCTGAATTTCGAAAAATGGATTCAAAATATTGATATTAATGGTCCAAATATATATTATAGGTTTCATTTATTTTTGGCCAAAATGAATTTTGACCTTCGTAAATTTTAATACCATAGTAAATGTAAACATGAGAAATTTCGGATAAAAATAAAGTCAAAAAAAATAATAAAATGCCACTAACACATGAAAAAATAATATTGGATGAAAATAATTTTACTAATAAAACATAAGGATCTATGTAAAGTTGCTTCATGGATATTTTCACAAGAAAATTACTTATATAATATTTAAATCAAATAATGTCACAAAAAATCAATTAAGTTTCTTCATAAATATCCCTTTGGAATCTACACAAGGATAAATCCATGTTATAAAGAAATATAAATTTCAATCGTTAACATAATAAACATATTTTCATGGTAAAAATTTATCTATGGCATTTTAGGCCACTTATATGATATTATAATATTTATAATATTTTATTTAATAAACATTTAACGACATCACATTTATGTTTTAAATATTATTCCATTTTTAGTATAGGGTCGCCCAAATATATATTGGACTATAAAAAGACTTCTAAATCCAAAAATGATACCTTTGTCATGGTATTTTATTTTTAATTTATAGTGAAAAAATAATTATTTTAAATAATTAAACAACGCTAATAGAGTAATTATTTTATTAATGAAAATATGAAAGAAGTGCATCTAAAATTATTAAAACAAATACATTTATTTATAATTAATTTTATAAATCAATTTTCCAGATGGAATATTCCTCTTAAGAATATAATACAATATTTTTCAAAAGTTAACTACACATATTGATATTTATAAAACTCTATGTAATTAATAGTGTCAAAATTGGAACTAATGATATTTTTTAAAAATAATAATTTATTAAATTAATTAGAAATCACAAATCATCTATAAAAGTATTTAAAAATATAATATAGGATAAATTATTAGAATTTACTGACTTATGATTTACTTAATTTTAAATAAATAATAAATACAATTGACTATTACTGAAAAACACGTTAAGATAATTAAAAATAAAACATTTTAACTAAGGGTTAATGACAATGTTATGGTTTCAAATACTATATAAACTTGTCTTAAAAATATATGGTGAATATATTAAAAACTATATCATATTATCTTTAAATACATATTCTTTTTTAGGTATTTTGATTGATATTTAAATTATTTTAATTTAATATGTTATAAAATTTTCAAAAGTGCCACTCAACTTAATTATAAAAGGACACATCTTCCATTACATATTCACATCATAATGATCCTTAAAGATAGACCATACCATAAAAAATCACTTGATTAGATTTTTTTTCACCAATCTATAGTTTTTTTCTTATTAAATGAACAACCCTAGTTTCTTTATGAAGATATATGGATGATGTTTTCCAAATAAGAGGTAATCATCTTTATCGAATATTCCAATATAATTTCTTCTTATACTTCATCTTCATGTGTTGTTTCAAATATAGATAATTAAACATAATGTAACATATATTCATAAATTCTATTATTATTGTGGAATAACCATATTACACCTTTTATCCATCCTCTGAAAAACAAAAGCACCACATATGTGTACATACAAATTATCATCTTCCCACCATTGTGTAATATGTTCTTTTCATCACCATATTATTTTGAGGGATAATATATATATATAATTATTATAAAATTATATTCATTATGTATGTGTATATACACTATCAACATCCATACCCTTTTACCATTAAATGAATGATATCATTGCTCATGTGTACGTACAACCTACAACCTGCAAGATGCGATGTAATTCATTTTCCATGTTCACCATTAATGAATTATTATATAAATTTATTTAATTAATAAATAGGTTATATTTTATGTTTATAACACATTTTATAAGACATATTTATAACTAATGTGTAATAACTAGGAAAATACGATAAAACATACATAGGTAAATGAAGCAGTTTACCACCAAGAGAAGGATAATAATGTAATATTATTAAAAAATGTGAGATAATATGATAAAATAAGATAATATATAGTATCATAAATATTAATATGGTTTTGGCATAAATTTATAACATTTATCAATCAAATATAAAGGAGAATTAGATATGTATGAAGGAAATTATACATAAGGTAAAGGTTAATTTAACAATCTTATTATTATTCGGGATTATTTAAATTTAAGTATAATAAAAGGAATATTTATCTTTGATGTCCATTTTTCTTAAAAAAATACAAAATATTTTTTCTGTTTTTTTATAATTTTTTAAATTCATATTCATACATGTGTTAATTTTTACTAAATACTTTAAAAGGAATCATTTTATCATTTTCCAAATGAGGTTCTTTGAAACATTTCTCCAAAGTGTATGAAAGGAATGTTTTTAACTTATATTACCTGAATATATTTTTCAAATTCACCAGTGTCGTAATTCTCTAAGGAACGCATTATAGTCTTATAAAGATATTTTCAAAAAAATATTCTTTATTTTGAAATTCTATGTTATTTAAATAATCATTTTCAAAACATAATGATATTTTCCTCAAGAATGATTTCTTGTGATCCCTCAATATTATTTTCCATATAATATTACATTATTGTATTTTAATTATGCTTTGTTAGGGATATTTTTCATGGATATTATCCTTATTCATTAAATGGTTGGTTTATATTATTGATGGAATGATACTTATGAATCCCATTTTTTCCACTAGTTAGGTTAAGATGTAATGATATCTATGAAACCTATATTTATGGGTTCTGATATGATGAATGAATTATGTTAATCCATCAGATACATGACTGGTTTTTATTATGAGATGGGTGGTACCTATATATCTCACCAATTCATTGGGTGATGATTTATACCTCATGATATATACATGAAATATTTTAGGAGTGAAGTCAGTTCAGTAATACAGGGTTGGAATGGGGAGTAATCACAAATCAGTAAAGGAAATTATCCACTGTGATGGTCTTGGATAAGATCCTTAACTAATAAATAAATTTTTTCTATACATTTTGTATTCAAAAGTTTCATGTCATATGGCATGATCTAAGGAAATATGTTCTTTAAATCTTTTGGAACTTCTATGATTTATCCCATGAAATGATATCATGATCTTTGAAATGATGGATATGATTTTCATGTTTTTTATTTTATTTTAGTTTTCTTATGATTATGATATGATTGATACATCTCTCTTTTACCCCTAATAAGAATCCGAGATCACCCTTTCTAAGGATTATTTTCCCTAGGATGTGATGCAATTCATTTTTTAATCTATTTAAAAAGGTTTTTGATATAAAATAATTAGTTGGAGATGATGTAGATGTTTTAGGAATCAGTTATTTATGATTTCACATTTTTGAAAAAATAAACCTATACAACTGGAAAGGTTTTTTATAAAATGTAATGAATTTTCTTCTATTTAGAAGTAATATATTTGTTTTAAAATTATGATTCAGGATAGTTTGTATCAAGTTAAAGTTTTTTTAACCTCTAGAAACTAGGAAGAGAAAAACTTATTAAGAACCAAAAGGATATGTCTATGTATAAGAAACTACACTAGTGTTTCAGTAACGATCATGAATAACCTAGGATATAAACTAAGGTATCCTCAATTGAAATTTTATAAATTATATTACATGAAATTGTGAATTATCTACAATTATTATTGTTTCCCACTATACTCCTATTTTGTTTCAGTCATTGGATGGAACATGAAAAAAATACATTAATGTATAATTTGATGGAAAATTCAATGATTTACCACATAAAAAGCTGAATGTTATAGGATTTATAATGAAAAATATTGTCATAATGCTCACAATGTAATCACAAGTTATTAATCTTGTTGAATCTCCTAATACACAAATGGGGGAAAATATTTTTGAGACTCCTTCATGAGGTAACTACTACCTTTTTTTGTTGGACTTTGGATTCACTAGTTGACGAAAAATATATCAATCCCACTAAGAATATATTTTCGTTTCACCAATATTTTGAACACAGAAATTTAATTTTTTATTTTTATTGTTTGGATTGTGTGTTAGACCAATGGTTGAATCTTATTGAGAATACGAGGTATTTTGGTGAAATTGAATCCATCAAATAAGACAAATTCGAGAACATATTTTTCAATAAGTAATTTACTTGTATTCTTAGAATGTTGATAGATAAGTAGTTGATTGATCTTATGAAAAGGATAATGAATAAGTGGGAACCGACGAAGAAAATTTTACAAGACATTCAGCATATACTTATGGAATTAGTATACAACCATAATGTAAGGTTGAAAAATTCTTCAATGTCAGAAAACCATGTATTTGAAGAGAATTATACACATGTGACTTCAATAGCTATGATGAAATCATTAAATTTTCTCTCATGGTTGAGATGATTATTGGAGTTTCCTAATAATATTATGTGTTTTATAATAATAGAAGTGTGGAATTCAAGGGAAAATAAAAAACCATTGTGAAAAGAATATGCATTTTACATTATTCTCAATGCGTGGAAAGATACATAGTAGAAACTATACTACGTGGAATAACAGATATTTCAATTATGGGAAATAATGTAATTAGGTAAATGTTTTAAATTTTATGGAAATTATATATATAATTATTAAAATAGATAAAAGGTTACATATAATGCACCTCCCACACATTGGTGCTTCAAGTGTAAGTAAAATTTGAAATTCTAACTAATACCCATATCCATGATTTTTTTGTGACTATTGATGTCAGTAAACTCTAATGGATAGTGAAGAAGGAAAATATAATGAGATCACTACTGATGATGTGGAGTATAATGATAAAATTGAGAAATGTAAACTTAATATCCAAATTTAAAATAACTGATGTTTTTTTACCTCTTGATCAACCCACTTTTTTACTTCTATAGAATTTTATAAGGTTATAATAATATTATATAAAAAATTAGATGTTTAATTAGATGTAAAAAATACTTAATGGCATTAAGATTGCATCATATGTTAATAATTCATCCCAAGTTGAAGTTTGTGGGAAATTGATTCATTAAAATCTTGTGATCCTTCATCCAGTTGAGTTCATTGTGATTAATTTCATGGATATGCATTCTCATTATGAAGATCATATAAATTATAATGGAATTGAAGTCACATTTCATATTCTAAATGACTCCATGATCATCTATCGATGTAAAGATGAATATGAACTTCCCATTGAAATTAATTCAATATCCTGGGTCTTAATTCTAATAAATGAAGTCTATCTATCTCATATGGTTGGGTTAAAACTCACCATTTATGATACTCCTATTTTACATTAGTTTTTTGATATCTTTCTAGAAGAATTACCATGTCTTCCACCAAATCGTGTAGTATAGTTTTCAATATAACTATTACTAGTGTATATTACTATATCAAGAACTCCATATAGAATGGAAACATTTGATATGTAGGAATTGATGAAGAAACAATAATATAATATTGAAAAGGGATTCACATTCCCAAGAGAATCACCGCAGGGTGCACATATTTTGTCTGTTAAAATGAAATATGGATCAATGAGACTATGTGTATATTATGAAATACATAACAAGATCACTATCAAGAAAAAATACACTCTCTAATTTATTTATGATGTATTTGATAATCATCACATATTTTAATAATTTTCTAAGATTCATTATGAAAAAAAGGCTAGTCAGTCCACCTATCCTCACACTAACCTATAGTAGAAAAAGGATGTTGATATATAGTGTTTTATAAAACAAGGGTATGTGACGTTTTACTATGGTAAATGAAATTCTGATACCTTATAGACCAAAAAAATAAAAATACATGAGAAAATTTACCCAAATCATGATTTGGAGTGATATGTGGTAATTTTTTCTTACATGATATGGTAGAATTTTCTTCATGTAGAATGGTTGGACATATATAAAGATCATAAAATTTTGAATAACATTTTCACTCAAATGGATTTGAATATGATCAAAGGATATGGTTGCAGTTGATTAAATATTATGAATTATCAATAATGTAACACATTGGAAAGGAAAACAAGGTGGAAGATGGATTGAGAAGAAATGACCATTCAATCCTATCTATGATGAATATAATAAAATATCCAATCATTATGGATTTAAAAATTATAGATCATAAAATTTTAATGGAAGGGGAGAAATATTATTTTCCAAAACGAATGTTCAACAATTTATACAAGTGATGATTAAGGAATCATGGAAGGATGATGTAGAGCTAAAAAATATTATAACTTTTATTGAGTTTAGCTGTTGTTATGAAGGAATGATATAGTTAAGGAACCGTGTTTGTACCCCACTCGTACCAAAAATAAATAAGGAGTTGTTAGATGATGTCATTAAATATTGGAAGCATAGAGATATATATGGACTTGAAAGATTATTTAAAGAATAATGGAAAAAGAATGATATTTTAGAGTAAGTTTCTCATTTTTTCGTTTTCATCAAGCTGAAGATGAGAAAAAAAGTCTAATGGGATGTTACAACCATTACCCATACCTGAATGGAAAGGCGAAACCATGGATTTTGTTGAAATACTTCCCAAAACATCTAAAATCGACAATTCTATATGGGTTATAGTTGATCGATCAGAACAAATCATTTATATCAGAGAATAATTTGTTCTTGAACAGTTTTCCATAATATATATTGAGTCAGTGGTATGATTGAATGGAGTACCACTTTGCATTATATCTGATCGGGATCTCAGGTTTTCCTCGATGTTAAGGAGAATTCTTCTACTGGAGCTAGATAAAGAGTAATGTTTCATCACCACATATCATCCTCATATAGATGGTCTATTTGATAATAAAATTCAAACTCTATAATACATGTTGATATCTTTCTCTATAGATGTAAATATTTCTTGGGATCAGCACCTACCTTTGGTATAATTTTTGAAAAAAATAGGTTTCATTACAGTATCCATATAGATCATTATGAATCTATTTATAGTAAGAATTTTTGAACTCCAACTCGATAAAATGGATTTGGGTAATGAAATATATTGGGACCTAATATGGTTTAGTAAACTTTAGAGAGGATTAGATCAATTCAATAGTACATAAGTTTTTGTTAGTGTCCATTTTTTTCATACAATTGATTAAAATATCTACAATTTGATGTAGGTGACAATGTATTTCTACGAATATATCACTAGAAGAGAGTGATGATATTTGGAAATAAGGAAAATATAATTCCTCGTAATTTTGGTCCTTTTGAAATTATTGATTGTGTTGTGAAGGTGCCTTTTATATTGGAGATTCCACCAATTTTCCCCTTAAGTTCATGATGAGTTCCATGTATCTATCCTGATAAAGTAAATACCTGATCCTTCAAATGTATATAAATAATAAGTCATACCACAAGATAAATATATTTATTAGGAAGAAAAAATAATATAGATTCCTAATCACTGATAAAAAGTTTTTTTAATCGAGGACAGTCTCTTGGTTAATGTTCTATGGTCGAATGACCAATTTTGGTAGGCTATATAGAATCCTAATAATGTAATGAGGAAAAAATAAACTCCTATATTTGTATCCATGTTTTGAATTTGGTGGGAGAAATTCAATTTAGGTGGTGTAGAATATAATGCACTAATATTTTTTATGAAATATTTCATTTTAAATATTTTAATTCTTCAATAGTATACATTGCATGCAAGCCTGAGTTTAAATAAGCAGTAAAACACTATTAGTAAAATATAGTTATAAAATTGACAGAATAAATATTCATAAATAATTTAGGGAAAAACTCTAAATTTCCAACTCAATATGAATTTATTGCAATGTTATTAGAAAATAATCACCAAATTTAATTAAAATAACATTATAATTCATAAATATGTTTCTTTCCAAACATGATGTTTTCAATTATTTATGAATGAATATTAATTTTTATAATTTATAAGAATTAAATTTTTAAAAAATTAACTTAATTTTTTTAATTTATCAACTCGAAATTTTGTTAAAATTGTTTATTTAACATTTTTTAAAGGAATAATGAAAATATTTATTTTAATTGAAATTTTAGTTTATTTTAAATTATTTTCATGGTAAAATTGTGACTTTGATTAGTTTTAAATATCAATTAGTTCATTTTATTTTAAAATAATTCAATTATTATTTTAATATCATTTTACACAAATAATATATTAAGCATTATATGTTTTAAAAGGTAAGTTTTAAGAAAAACTATTTTCCATTGATTTTTAAAGGCTATTTTAAAATGAATTCTAAATCTTCTGTGTACAATAATTTGAAAAATGGATGTAAGATTTTGTTTTATTAAGTCCAAATTTATTTAATAGAATAAAATTATTTTTTTAACATAAATAAAGGCCTTGGAATGTTATGTCATCATTGTAAAAGGTAAATTTGGAAAATTAGGTTAAAAATAAAATTATAAATACTATAAAATTACAATAAAATATGCTTAAATTTTATTGGATTAATGTAATATGTCCCTTAAAACCTATGTATCCAAATTAAATTGTTTAATGGTAAATTTTCCTTGAAAATAACTTGTATAATATTTAAATCAAATGAAGTTACAAAAGTTACTTTATTTTTCTTAAATATCTTATATGTTTTCACAAGGGGTAAATTTTTATTTGTAATTGAATATAAATGTAAATTTATTACTTGATAAACACAATTTAATGATTTTTTTTTTGGCCTTTTGAGATTCTTATATGATATTATGATATTTATAATAATTTTTTAACAAACATTTAAATTAGTCACATTCATGTTATAAGTATTATATCATTTTTAATACAGGGTTACCCAAAATATACATTCTAATATAAATATAATTATGAAATATTGAATATTTTTATTAATAAATATATTTTTTAAAAAAAAATTCGTAAACAAATTACAATATTGAATAATTATACAGTACTAGTGTAGTAATTATTTTATTAATGGAAATTCCAATTTAATATTACTAAAAATATTAAAATAAATATAATTAGAAATAAATAATGTAATAAATGAGTTATATATATTAACTTGACCTCATTTTAATAGAAAAAACCATTTTTTGGAAGTTAACTTTTCATCTTTATATTTTTAAAAGTCCAAGTAATAAATATTGTCTAAATTGACAATAATGACATTATAATCAAATTATAGATAATTAAATTATTATAAAATAATAAAAATTTATTAATAATAATATTAAATTATAATATAGTCTAAAAAATTATAATTTAATAACTTATGATTAAATTGACATCACATATGATAAAATTTCAACCTTATAATATTGAAAGTGTTGTTACCTTAGTAAAAATTTAAATAAGTTGACAAAGTGTTAATCAAAATGATAACGTATAAAATAATATCAAAACATATCTAAAATATGTTGGTTTATGAGATAATTTTTTTCTCTTATTATATTTGAATATATTTCATGTTTGTATTTATTTTTTAGAAATTAAATATTTTAAAAATTAATATTTTGAGAAAATCCCAAAAGTGACCCTCTCCTCAATAAAAAAGGGAACCTGCAACCTCACTTCTTTACATCACATTAAGCCCTAAATATCGAGCATAACTTAAATATTTATCTTCTCAAATTCCCTAGATATAGTCTAGAGGTTTTAATTTTCTCAAAATACCAACCCTACTATCCCAATGTAGTGATCTAATGGATGTTCTCCAAAGAAGAGGTGATCACCATTACCAACTCATTCAAGATTATTTATTTTTCAACAACCTGATAATGTGTTTTTTTTATTCTAAAATAATAAATCTGGTATTATATATATATTTTTATGTTAGTATTATTATTCAATAATTATATTACACATTTAATTAATCCAATGAGAAAAATCACCATGTGTTCGTACGTACTTGATACCGTCTCCACATGACAGGGTAATCTATTTCTTAATCCCCAAATTTTTTGAATGGGTATAATGATATATATATAATATAAAGTTATATTTATTATTGAAAAATATAGTAACCATCCACTTCCTTAACCTTTTACTATTAATAGAATTATATCATCATTTGTGCGTACGTACAACATACCGTCTTGATAACTGGATACAATTCATTTTCCATGGTCCACATTCAATAATGATTATATAAATTTATATAATGAATAAATATTATAGTTTTTTATATAATTATGAAATTTATGGAAATGTATCTTAAGCATAAGAATTGGGACTTATTTGAAATAAAATGCATAGGAAAATGAAGTAGATAACACCTGAGTGTATGATAATAACAAAATATTATTAGAAAAATATGAAAAGAAGATATTAGAGAATAATATATAAAATACTAAATATAAATATCATTATGTATTAAATTAATAAATTTCTTTATCCATTATACAGGATGTTCAGATATGTACAATACAAAATCAGACATAATGAATGGGATAATTTCACTATATCATTTTTATTCCTGATTGATTATTCATAAATATATTCCAAGGAATATTTGTATTCCATTTTAATGATACATAAGTAATATTAAAAAATTATTTTATAATAATTATAATTATTATAAAATCCTTATTTATACATCTGCTATATTTTATTAAATGGTTTGAATAGAATATTTTTGTTATTTTCTAGAAAAGGTTCATGGTAACTTTTCCCATTAAAAGTAAAAAATGGAATATTCTTTATATAATATGGTGTGAATATATTTTTATACTATCATAAAGCTTTAATGCCTTTATGTTTTCCTTAAAATATTGACAATTATTCAAAAAATTGTTTTGTTATAAAATAATGCGGTAATTAATTTTTTTTCGACAAATAAAAAGTATATTTTCCTCAAGAATATTTTTTAAAGATCACTCAAAACTATTTTCCAACTAATATTATATAATTAGATATTACTTCTGCTTTATAGGGGATACTTTTCTGAGATAATATCCCAATTCTTTATATAGCATTGTATATTTATGACGAAATTATATTTATGAAATCTATTTCTATTCCATGGATTATTTAATGGAAGAATGAGGTTAATGAAACTTGGTTATTTTTATGGGTTATGATAAGATTAATTAATTATTCTATCACAACACACATATATATAGGTTTCATTATGTGATTTATGGGACTAATATTTCCCTATAATGCAATGATTATTTATTTTTATGTCATGAGATAGATAAGAATGGAATGATGAGTGAGATTGGTTTAGAAATATAGGGCCAGATTGGGGAGTTGACTCTATTCAGTACATGAAATTTTCCACTATGGTAGTCTGGGAAATGACCCTTAACTAATATTTAAATGATCTAAGATGATTATGTTTTTGAAAAACTTTTATGTGTTATATTATCCTCTCATGGAAAATGTTCTTTTATTATTTGTGAACATCTTTTATTTATCCCAAGATATTATATCATGCCCTTTGATATGAAGTATATAATTTTACAATGTTTTTTTCATGTTCCATTGTCTTATGATTACAATATTTTGGATATATCTCTTTTTTACCATTACGGTGAATCTATTATCACTATTTCTTATGTTTATTTCCTCTTTGATATAACAAAAGGCTTTATGTAAAATGTGTCAAAAAGAGTTCTAGTTATGAAGATTTAGCCGGAGGTTATTTATGTGTTTTATGAACCCAATTTTATGATTCCATGTTCCCAACGAAACTAATTATATGTAGTTCTGGTGTGGTTTTTTGTGTTATGTAATGAATATTCTTCTCTTCAGATGTAATATCTATGTATGAAGTGTATGGTCCATTATGGTAAATTATCCCAATAATTTCTCCTTGGAGGTTCAATCTCGATGCATAGTAAGGGAACATTGACCACACACCAGAATAATGAATTGGAAATACTCAACCAAGACCTTTCAGGATTATTACCCCTTGATGTTTGTATTCTAAAACAACTTCAACTTATGTTGAACCAATTTGATGAGGATTTTTTATTTTTCTCAACATATGGTTAATATTAAAACTATTTAAATCGTCTTAAAGTTCAGTAACATGTATCTATTTCACTAGGAGAGAAAAAATATAAAACATTTTAAAAAAATTTAAAACATGAAAATATTTATTTTTATGTAGGTAAGTTGGAATAATATATGAACACCATTATGAAAAAAGGCCATGTGATAAAAATATTTACTACATGAGGATATTTATTTGATGTCTTAGGGTATTGAAGAAAAATTATCCTAATGAGAATTATTCTGATGCGCATTCAATGTTTTTATGATGAATATGTATTGTCCTTTTTAAAAAATTCTATTCTAACTATATCCAATAAAAGATGACCTCTCACCTATATACGAGATCAAGGTTAAACCGTGGGGTATAAAACCCATTCATGGGAAGCCATGGTGGAAGAGGATATTGGGTGTGTATAGCACCCATAGTGAAAATTATTGGAATATAAACAAGAGGATAAATTGGTGAAGAACACTCGTTGGCTTGCCATCTAGATCCTGAATGTGTTGTATGGATTAGTGGGGGTGATTTTATAGTGTTTCAAGTGCTAAACCCCAAAACATTCTCAATGAAATTATGGAATGAAAAATATTAATAAGGAGTTTCTAGATAAGAATAATTATAATATGGGAATCATAAAATTTGGAATTAATCATCCAATAAATGAGATAAAAAAATAAGATATGATGCTCGATCAAATAGATTTTTATCATCTATTCTTATTTCATCAACCACGATAATTCTAGTATCTGCCTATGTCATCAAAAACAATAAATATTTATATTTCTAGGATATTAAATCCTCTATAAATTGTTATTATCAAGTCTTTATCAAACAAATATATCATGAGATAATTAGAACAATAACTGGAATGCATAAAAACAATTATATATTTATGTTCCACTGGTGTGTAATGATAATGAAATGATGTTATAGACCACAAGTGTCCATGGCTTACGATAATGGATGCAATAATTTTTTCATATTCATCTGATAATTCTATAATAATGTAAGAATCATCAATGTGAATATGTAATGATTATTGAGATCTTCTAAAAACAAAAAATGGAATCCAAATTATTATTTTTTAAATATTTAATGATTTGGTAATATCATGTCACAACATATTTTGTTTAGGTCATTAAATGACTTCATACATGGAACAAAAAGTGTATATGTCATGGTGACCATATAAGGGAATAAATTAAATCTCATATATAAATATCAAGAATAGGAAAATAGTTTTCCTCACATATGTATACACTTGAGAGATCATTCTCACCTTCATCGAGAAATATACCATCACAATCATATTGTGTTCCTGAAGAATAAGTATCAATTGAGGCTTCCCCAATGTGAATGAAAAAATATTCTTGTCATTATCTTATGAGAGGAACAAATATTTCCAATATCACCTTTTATAATGTAGTACATCGCGACCTTAAACATTCCTAAATAAAAAATAATGTACCTATTGGGATACATGATGAAAAAGGTCATCTATCATAACGATTGGTAAACAAAGGTAGTCTGTTCATAGCCACACTTTACCATGAAAAGAATAGGACAGAGACAAGGCTAATGTTGAGGTTGAAGAAAATAATTTTGTTCTAAAGAATCCATAGATGCATGTGAATTTAATTTCCATTTAGAATCGTCTTTTCTGTATTGATTTTTTTTTAAGATAACATTATAATGGGTCCAAGGTTATTTCCTTTTACTGAAATATTCTTGATAACTAAATGGGATTAGTGTGTTTTGGGATAGACCCATGACCTAATGGGGACATTATCATAATTAATAGAGGAAAATCTCATTAAAAAAATGAAATGTTTATTAATTTTATAGACTAGTTAACATATAAATAGAAAATGTATAAAATAATGATGAGAGTTGATGTGATTTTTAAAAAGTTATAAACCCTAATTTAACGTACTCTTAGTGATTATTACACTACATGGGATCATTCAAAATTATAGTATCCAAACATGGGTGTTTTCTTGTAAAATGACACACCATTAAATACCAAAATACATGAGATTCTCATATACAAATGTTTATTCAAATAGTATCATCTAATGTATTCTATTCCTTGTTTAATATGGGTCACAAAAAAATCCAATGATACCAACAATATTGACCCATATATTTCATGTATAGATTTTACATCTAAATATTAAAATATTCAATACAAGACCTAATTATCAACTACAAAATATTTTTGGTCTATGTCATTTGGAATCATGTAATCATAAACTACTTATTCATATAACAGCCACATTATATCCTTGTGAATTATTTTCAAAATTTTCCCCTATAATAAATATAATATAGAAAAATGTTTACCATATTATGGGGAAGGGTAACTTAATAATTGGTGAGCTCAGATTCTCCAAAAGAGAAAAAAAGATATATCCATGAAAAAATAAAAAATAAAATTAATATAAGGGTATGAAAACATGAAATAATCATTTTAAAACCATACCATGCATATGATGGATCATAATCGTGAGTCAAGTAATATAGTTTGGTTGATCATAAGATATGAATTATAAATGAATCAAATAACATGATACCTGAGAGTATAACATTAGCCTGAGCCAAATATTTTTATGATACACACATGCATATGAAATCATTTCCTTAGTAGCCAAGGATAACTTCCAACACAATAATAGTTAATTGGGTCTGATCCCCATTTTATTGTATTAATCAAAGTTCACTCCCAAGTCTATCATATTTGAAAGGGTTCCTTACTGTCTTGAGATTACTCAACATTAAAATCCTAATTTTCTTATCAGATACCCATTCTTAACCAAGTATTTGGAGGGTTGTATATTTTTGGTCCAACCGATCACATAATTAAAATCACATATATGTATACAATAAAATTATAAAACATTATTCATATCATAATCCATAAAATAGAATCATGTTTGATAAACATTTCATTATGACATAATCTGTTGAAATGAAAGAGGTTTTGTAACCATTTTATAAATTCATCATAGATTAAGCTGTGGAAAATGAATGAGTTTCAAAATCCTTAAATCAATTCAACATCATATTCCCCATGAAAAATTAAAGTATATCATAATCTTATTTTCATCATAATTAAAAAAATGGTAAAAAATAATAAATATGGAATCATTGGATCATAACCCTATTAAATAAAATATAAAATCAAAGGATGTCGTCTTAGATGAGAAATTAATTTAAATGGTCACAAGGAAAATTTCATGAATAAAATACAATTTTCACATTGAAATCTATTTTTTAAAATCTAATTTTTTTACAAATATTAATGAAAATGTTTTCATTCAAAAAAATATTGGAAACATGAAAATTATATTTCAAGAAAAAGATTATTGATGGTGTTTGGGAATTCTTCTCTTATAATGTCTCTCAAAATAAGTATTACAATTCATTTTTTGTAAAAAGTCCAAAATACATAATTTGAAAATAAAAACTATGATTTATTTTAAACCATTTATTAAAATTTAAACATGGATTAAATGAATTTAAATAGTAATTTTAAAATATTAAAATCTTTCTTGAAAACATTTTTATAAACATGTACATGGATGAAAAATTATTTTCAATCGAAGAGAGAGATTAAGTGATTTTCTGTCAAATAGTTGTTTTGGTCTACTGAGTACATAAAAAGAGGAAAATGAATGAAAAAAACATATTCTATATAAAAAACATATTATATGATAATTCAATATATTTTCAATAAATACATCATGAAATTTCAACATTTCAAACTTAATCATAAACATTCATTGAAAACATTTAGATTGTAATTTAAACTCTTTACCAATTTTAAAACATTTGAATTGAAAGACCCATGAAAGAATAAATTAAAATTGAATCATTAAATATTATTAAAATAAATAAATTAATGATATAAATTTCAATTGGAAACTACTTACACTTTATAATAGAATATAGGTGCATAAAATCACATAAGTCTCATATAAGAGAATTTGATATGATGAACTGTTACCTCAAGTATGGTCTTTCTTTGTCCTTGTTCAAAAATATTATATAAAAAATTTATTAATTATAAATGTATTATATAAACTTACCCTTATATATAATACCATATTATATTTTTTGGTAACATATTATAACACATTTATTAAAAATAAATTATTAATTTCACTGTTATGGTAGATAACAACTTCGTTTTTCATTCATTTTTTGGTCTTGGGCATTATAATTTGATCATTGTTGAATCATATTAAAAATGATTAAAATAATATTAATATCAATAAAATTAATTATATATATATAGTCATCCATAAATTTTAGATATGGAAAAACGAATTACACTATCCAGAGGGATGGTATGTTGTGCGTACACATGATCATTATTTCCATTTTTCAAATGATGGAACAAAGAAAGATAAATAATAATTAAAAATTAAATAAAAATAAAAATAAAAAAATTACATATATGTTTATTAGATCTGTCATGATAATCATTGATGTAATGTTGGGATGAAAAATTAATTACACCACTACATGGAGACGATATGTTGTACATACACACATGCAATGTTTTCACTTTCTATAGAATGGAAATAATGATTATAATTGTGGATACATAATCATAATAAAAATAATATATACATATAATACCTATGTTATTTTTTTATATTTCTTACTATTTATTTAGAATAGGTTTAATAATAAATTTAATTGAAAACAATCAGTTTCGAGTTATACCTCATCATTGGGAATCCCCTTTTAGATTACACCTTAAGGCTTGAAGGGGTCATAATTTTGATATAAAAGAAGCTATATAATGTGGTGAATGAATATAATATGATATTTTCTTATGAATTGTTTTACATAAAATTCTCAATAAAATTTTAGGAAGATATGATATGTGGTTCACTTTTATAAATGAGGGGAGGGGTACTCATGGAATTACAAAAAAGAGTAAAATATAATTGAGTCATTATAAATAAAAATTGTTATAAAGGGATATATATTTTAAAAAAATATTATATGGTCTAAATATCACCATATAATGAAATTTTTATGGATTTAGGTTTCATTTAAAACCACATGTTTTTTCTTAACCCCTTGGTTAACTGATTTTAATCTTATATGTTGGCAATAATTTTTTTATATTAAATGATAATAATTTTTCTTTTAAGGAAAAAATAGATTATAAATAAAAAAATTGATGAAATATTGAACCATTATTAACCCTAAATTCTACATTGAAATATTTTTATGATATATGTGTAATTTAATTAGATATTATTAATCATAAAATACCATTAATTACATTTTACACAATTCATTTAATTTGACTATAAAGGTTCCATGGAAACAAATTAATTCAAATAAAAAAAATTAGTAAATTTATAATACATTATATTTATCAATTTAAATCATTTCTCAAAATAATATTACCAAATTTTATTACTCTTAATATTTTTAAATTAATTTATTTTACTTTCCAACTAATTTAATAAATACTGTTTTTGTACTGTGTAAGCATTTAAGAAAAATTTTAAATCACTAAAAATTACAAAAATTAAAAAGATAAATAAAATAAATTCATACTTAAAATAAAAATTAATAACATAACTTATCATCACTTTATCCTTATTATAAAAAATTAGAGTTATTTAATTCAAAAGAGTGACATTTTTTGTCTATTCATTTTTAAAACTAATAGAAACGTAAAATATATATATAAATAGAACTATGTGGAAATTTTAGAACTAAACTCATCCAACATGATAAAATAATGTATTATATAAATTTTAAATCTTTTTCCCATTGTTTTATCCTTATTTTACCCATTTTACACTTTCTAAGGTAACAAAAAATTACTAAAGTTAAAATTCAGAGTGGGAAAATATCGAAGAGGCCTATTCAAAAAATAAGAATAAACTGATTTCAAAAATTGAATCCATTTTCAGGAAAAACTTATCTATCTACAAATATTTAATTTTAATTTAACTATATAATACGTGGAATAATTGTTTTTTAAAATAATACATTTTATAAAAAAAACCCGATTATAAATAGCAATCCCATATGTGGATAAAATATCTAATAAATGATAATGAATTTGATTAAAAATATAATATATACATTTAGTTAAAATAATTCAAAAAAATTGTTCAGTTTAATTTAATAAGATAAACAACTTGCATGAATAAAAAAATTTCACAAAAAACCTTTTTTTACTTTTAAATGATTTTTATTTTCATTATTATTAAATTGTAACAAATAAACCATTCATTTATTTTATAATTTAGTGTGTACTATTTATAACATCGAATCCAATGAATATGTTATTACTGTTTTCTTCATTACAATATATATAGGCTTGGGGTTCCATGCATATCATGCTATAAGAGAAGATTAATTTATTTTATTTGAATTATATAATTAAATCACAGGTAGATACAATATGGAATGTGTGATTGGGTATTGATTACACTAGGGATATGGAATATTTTATTGATAATATATATTTCTAGTTCAGATATCTAGTGTGTCAGGTTTTTAGTAACTATGGTAGTTAGTTTGGGAGAAGGGGACTTAAAACATTCCTATGACAACAAACAATATGAGGGGTTCAGTTAGTCATCAGGAAAGTGAGAAAAGGATATGGTGATTGAGGTCTTGTTTGGAAATAGTGCATATGTGAGGGGTATAGTTAGTCATTATAACAATCAGCTTTTTTGATGGGGAATAATCATTCATGTAATAACCTATCACAAAAAATCCATGATATGGAATGAATTGAAGTATATGATAGATCAAGTATAATTCCCATATTCAAGTGGATAATAACTATTAGTAATGTTCTATCAATGATATTGGGAGGTTATACATTTTATTAGTCAACTCCTTGTAAAATTTTAAAAATCATAACCATTATAACCAATAACAACTTAATATAGATAATACTATGATGGGATAAACATAACAAAAATATCAAATGATATAGAATCATGTGATTTCAATGTTAATTATAGATTTATAATAAAACAAAGATCATGATCTCTTGGTCGGAAGGAATATATATAAATTAATATTATAAAATATTATAGACTACAAAAATGCTCCATGAACTCAATTTGTCCAATATTATATACCCTTATACCTAAATCATGCTCATCCCTCAATCATCGATGTCTTTCCCTTTACTGCATCATAGGAAATTATGTTTTTATAACTACTGAGGTGTAGATGGTTAATGTGATAAAAATTCCCAAAAGGACACCAATAATTGTGTGTTTAAAATAATATGATATTTTTTAGTGCATGGACCATACTATATAAAATTGATAACAATAAAAATATAATACATGTTATATCATTAAGTTATGAAAAAGACACCTTAATAAGAAACACCAAATACTTCAGCCTATAATAATATATTGAATATAATTTTACAAATTTTGAATACATTATATGGTATTTCGATCAGATATTATTCATCCCACAACAATACAACCAAAACTGGAAACTAGGTTGGAATAACTCCAACTTATTTGTACATAGAAATTCTAGGAAACTACGTTAACATAATACCCAAAATTCTAATAATAATAAATATTAAATATTTTCTTAGTAATAGACCCTACATGCTTATATATATATATTAGTATACTATGTTTAAATCATTCATATCTTTTTCATTATAATCAAAGTGTGAGGTTAGAACCTACCACAACACATTCATTAATATTATAGAGAAATACTAGCACTATACCCAACAAAAATATAAATATCCATACTATAGGTTTCCACTATGGAAACCATCACATTGACATGAAATTAATATGTTAAAAATTATTAAATACATAACCTTAATATAAAAATATTTTTTTGGAACCAAGCGTAAATTTATATTTCTAAAATCCCATAAGGATTGTGACCTACACATTTTCTCCCATGAAGTGATGGACATAATATCAATATAAAATCTCTCTCTCTAATTTTATTTTTTATTTTTTGTAAAAATCCTCCACTTGGTTTTGTGGGAACCAATAAAATATCAAACAAAAAAGTACCAATATAATAAATCATTACATATCTTAATACAAGTATATATAAAAATGTTTAAATTTGTAAATTGTGATTACTTATTGAAAGAACATGACACAACCTCGCTCAATATCCCAACAAGAGCCACACAAACATACAAAGAATCACACCCATTACTCTCTTATAGTTCTAGAAAGAGATTCCCAATTGAAAACAAATCTAATACCGTAATCGATGTATCTATAAAAACTATCCCCCACAAAACAATGTATATACATATCAATCCTACTATAGAAAAAAAAATCCATAAATAATAATTCAACTTGAATTATTTTAATAAAAGGATGAAGAACAATAATTACCATATAGAAATTATATGGGGATAAACTCATAGAATAAAACACCAAGAATAACATCTAAAAGATGAATAAACACCATCACTACCAAACCAACAATTACGTACCCAAACCTCCCTCATGCACCAACACATTCTACCAAGAATGGAATTTCACATTGGGATCGACTGAAATAGTTAATTTGGATTGAAAAAAATGAAGATTATTCTAGGAACCATGTCTGGAAAATAATATAACTAGTTTCACATTCATTGACTAGCTATAAATATCATTTCATTATAAAATCCAACATAAAAAATCCTAATAGTCAAATAGACATACCAAACAAAACCTGAAATGATTCACCACTAAAAATATGTTGAAACTCCAAAAAATTAGAATCAAAATGTCTTGAGAAAAATTATCCTCCCAACAAATGAAAGACCACTTTATGAAAATAGCTATCATTTCTCCTAAATATCCATGAAATCCTCCACAATTAAATAAATAACCTGATATCCAACAGAATATCATCCATTGTAGTACATAGTAGAGAATAAGAAACCTATACTAATGAGTTCAAAATACTAACAACACCCCCTCCAAAAAACGTCCAAATCTACCCTAAAACATTCAGCGATCCTGAGTAAAATATTTTCACAAAATATAGGTTTTCTAGCAAGGTAAGTCGAGAAAAAGGGAACCATATGACACCACCAACGATGACCCAAACTATATGAATCACTCATACATTTATTAGGATTTGATTTCTGATACATATTGAAAAGAATAAATAGTGGTATTTCTAAGTGAATGATACCCACACCATTGGAAAACAACAAGAAAAATGGAATATAAACACTAAGATATGGAAGAGGAAATAATGAAAATAGAGGCTAGGAGCTCTATCATCATCGAATAGAACCATAAAAACCTATGAGGATGTGGAAGGATAAATAGAGTCTAGATCAAAATGTGATTCATTATCCACATGTAACACAAATTTTATTTATCATAAAATTCTGATTACCATTTCCCACCAATTGGGAAATTATTAACATAATATTTTCATAAAAAAGAGTTCCCCTTTATGGAGGAACACCTGTAGAAACATTCAAGGTTACTTAAATGATTTCAAATGACTGGAAAACCTCCATGGGTCCTATTTTTTTTTAATTTATAATTTTAACATACAACATAGATATGGGTGTCCATTCAACAAAGGAATAATAATAAAATGTTATATTATGTGTAAAATTCCCCTTTATTACCCATATATTTATAACAAAAACTATATTAGATCCGTTTTTGGTTATGTGTACCCACTATCCATAATAAAAATGTCACATGGAACATACATAACATATAAAATGAAGGTAATACATTATGGCTAAAAACAACTACCTCATTGTTTCCTTATCATTATAAATAATTGGATGAATAATTTATAATTGATTGGAATAATAAATAAATTTAAAACACTTCGTTTTTGGATTTAGAGTGTAGAACTCCCTTAAAGAAAGATGAAACTAAAATTAGAAAAAAAGAACAAGAATCAAATCCATTATAAAATTTTGGAGGTATCTTAACTAAAAGGAGTGAAGTAAAGGGAGAGGTTTCTTATAAATGATATTATCAGTGTGAGGAGTATGTGAGGTGATATTTTTATTACAAATAAATTATAATCCAAATAAGTTCCTAAAAACATCCATGAATCCATTATGTACCTTGTGGAACACTAAATGTTTTCTGGTGGCTATCAGATTCTCAACCAAGGGCCATTGACCACCATGTAGTTTACATACAACCAAAACCTCCAATCATTAAGTCTATCTAGTAATTTCTACCATCCTACTAGGTAATTTTTGGAATATATTATAAAACATTTTTTTCAATAACTACCTAGTTATCAACTAAAAACATGAACCTCAATCAACAATTTAAAACCATTTTGTAAAACCAACAAAATACTAATAAGAAATGATTAATATTAAATCCAAAACACAGCCCAAAACTCAAAGGGTGTTACAAAATACTCATCATATCACATATCACCCTCAAGATTTATCATTGATAATATTTAATAAAAAATTGACCAGTGATCCCACAAAATTTCTCTAGACCCCACATATCCTTATATATGTGCCTATAAAAAAATTAAATATATACCATTTGTATTTTCACTCTCTAGAGTATATGCTCATTGTGATCCACTAAACACATAGTGTAATGACCCAAAGATTAATCGATAGAAATGATCTTCTTATAATTTTTTCATATGGTATAATCACATATGATAACACAGTACACGATTTGTAATTGATGAATAAATGAAATAAGAAGCATTTATAGGTGTTAAGAAACCTATTCAAATGAAATAGTTACTTGAATATTCGAATAGTAATGTGAACCTTATGAATAGTAAACCAAAAAATGGAATAGTACCCTCACTTTTTAAATTATTAATAATCATTAATCATCATATAAGATGTAATATGAAATAATTATATCATAGTATAAGTAAAAACAAATATTTTAAAAATTATTAATTTTGTGTTGGTATTTTTGTAAATCATAAATATTAAATTACAATTATACAATTAATTTAATAATTTAAATGAAATATTTTTTTCATAAAATGTGTTCATAAATTATTATCTTTACTTATTATTTTTTAAAAATAATTTTACAAGACCTTTGTTAATTTTTCAAAGTCTTATAAAATCAATTATACTTTTCAAAACTATATTTTCCATGTAAATGATGATTTTCATATTTAGAAAATTATTTTCATAAAATGGAGTATATTTTTTAATTATACACATTAATAACTGCTTTGTCTTATTTTTTGGGATTTTTATAAAATACTTAAATTTTGGGAATTGTAAAATATGATAATTTATGCTAAGTTCTCAATACATGGATTATCGAGTCATAAGAGATTTATTGATGATATAAGAGCATTATCTAGAACTCACATAATATAATTCCTATATTTTAGTCTCATTAATGATCACTTTTCTATATTCTCGAAGAAAATAACAAAATAATGAATAAAATATTAAATAAACACCCCTCCTCCACTACAAATACCACCCCTCACCTCCTCTTCTCATAACACATATCAAGCCTTGATACATTTTATAATTCTTCCCAATACTCTTCCCAAACATCATCCACATGTCCAAGATCTATTGGAATTTAATAATAGACCAAAACCAGTCCCTTTTGAAGGTTCTCAAGAAGAAGGAATCAAGAGGCAAAATTGTCTTCTTTTTCATTAAATTTCTATTCATGTTATGTTCTTCTCAATTACACTCCTCACATCCCCTTAAACAAATAGAATGAAAAATCAAGATTTATACATATAAATTTATTTTATCATCTTTATAGAATAATTATTCCTCAATTCTCTTCTCCTATCAATTTTACTTTAAGAATGAATACATCATATGTGAGGTACTGATTTACCACCTTCACGGATGATGTTCTTTCATATATCCATTTTATCATTATACCATTTTTATGGGAGAACCAGATTATAATATATATATAGTATCTTATTTAATTTTCTTTAATATTTTTGTACACATAATATTAATTTATAAAATAAAATTAGTTTAATGTGATAGAAAACACTAAATCAATCCAAATGATTATTATTAATAATTTATCTAATGAATCTCCCCCACAACTAGAAAAAATAAGTATTTTAATATTATATAAGTCTATTAATAACATATAATTTCAATTAAGTATAATTACTCCCACTTTACCCAACCTTTAATATATGTATGCAAGTAAATCGATCATGAAAACGAAGGAAACCAATGCTCCCAAAGGATAAAATTGAATCGATTAAACAAATAAAAAGACCATAAATGAACATAATATTATTATAATAAATCAAATACATGTATAAAGGTATTTGTAATTATTAATTAATGAATCTATTTATATTATCCATGAAATTATGATCAAGTGGAGGACACCTTCAAAAATAATGTAAGGGATTCTACCAAAAAAACCATTATTCCTTGGGGTCACTCCTTCACTATTTTTACCAAAATGAAATTACCTATATTTTTATTAAATTATTCTAATTTAATTGTATATCCTCTAAATAATTTAATAATATCCATTCATCCTTCATTTTTAGTAATATACATGTTTTTAAAAGGGTTTCTACTAAATGCTTCCCAACAAGCAAGCCCGGTTTAAGTGAACTTCCCAATTTTTTACCCATTATCAAGTGTGATTCGTAATATATTGTGAGAAATATGTATTTTTCTAAATTACCTTATTTTATCCTGAAAAAATTAACTTGGTTAAATTATATTTTTATACAAACTAATATTCATTTTCCATTTTGAATAATTTTGAAATCTTTTTCCTAAAGAGTACAAAGTTTTTTAATTTCTAATGTTTCTTAAACACACTTTTCACTTCATTTTCATGTCACGTATCATGAAAAATGATTAAATTACATTATGAATATCCATTAATGATTTAATTCCATTCCTTCATGGAAATATTCTTGATATGCCCATTTATTATACTTTTGACAGGATTATGATAACCAATTATTTCCATTGGTAACAATTATTATTACTTTGGATTACATATGTAAGACACTTTATGTAGAATTAATATTAATGAACATGTTATGATTGGTAAGACATGATACAGTTCCAATGCATTGGGTAATTTTTAGTCTCATTAGACATTGTATGCAACAATCTTAGTGGTTAGCCTCGACTCAAGCTCCTCTATGTGCATTGAGCCTTGACTCGTGGTCCTCTATGGGAAATGATCATTGAATCATGAAAATGTCATGTTTTATATTATTTACACATTACAATGAATCAATGATTATATTATCCAATGTAAATTATGTTATGATTTGATATATTTAATCATTTACAATGCCTTTATATATATTTATGTTATGCATTCTATCCCATGTCCTATGCTTTATTTTAATTTTTATTCCCTTAGAGGTATTTCTAGGTTATACCATTGTTCATGTTATCTCTAAGGTATCCAATGAAGATATATGGTCTCAATGGAAGTTAGGAGCTCTTAATAGATGATAAATGATGAAATTTTTTATTGAGTCCTATGTTTTCAATTTTATGTACCTAGTCTTCCAAGACACTTGACTTTACAATCCTTGAATTTTAATTTTATGATTAATTATGCTTAAAATCAAGTAATGATATGTATAAAATACGTGGGTCGCTTTAGTTGTTATTAAAGGAATGCTCAGCTATTTTTCGAGACTAGGAATACATAACATTAGTAAGAACCTTTTGGATAAAAATAATTCTACGAAATTTCCCTAAATTTTGGTAAGTATAAAGTATATAATTTATCAATATAATTCATCTCTATCAATATACTATAATTGGACGTGGTTCTAGAAAAGATGTATCTAGTAGAAATAACTCTAACAAGGTGTTGCAAGACATACATGTGGTTACCCGGTACACAACAATGGGCCTTACTGTGCACCAATTTTGACACTCTAGGGGGATATGGTTAGGTAAATTCATAAGCTCACAATATACCATTAGTAAGGGAATAAATAAAATCTACATAACAATATATGTTAGGAAATAGATCAGGTATAACGTATATTGAATACTAGGGAATAAAAAGTTAGGGAAATCATTTCCTGTTATGTATTTATACTTTTTTGTATAATGTTACATTTGTGGTCATATTATATTAGTATTAAATTCCCCTATTATCACTTTATTTATTACTTATTTAGTATATAAAAATAGAAGAACATGTTCCAACAATCAATGTAATTGGAAATGTGATGATGGCCCAAATGATAAACCAAATTTGATGGAAATGTGTGCTCAAAACTAAATGAAAATACCTTCTCAACTAGCTCATGTTATGAATAATAGGCTGAATCATGTGGAACACCCTCATTATCCTATGAATGGGAATGTTTTCAAAGAATAATTAATATAAAAAAGGCCTCCCATTTTTTGTTCCTCTTCTAATCCCTTTCTCATGGATGATTAGATTTACTCCATTGAAAATACACTCTATATCTTCTATTCCTTAGAAGAAGACAATGTTGTATCAGTGGTATATCATTTATTTGGGAAAGCTAATCAGTAATGGAAAATGATAAAAAAAATAAAAATTCCATGGATGAAATTGATTCCATGTACTAGAAGGAATTCATTAAAATGTTTTTCAATAAATATATTCCCCAAACCCTCTGTCTAAAAATGAAAAGAGGGTTACCTGAACATAAGAAGTATTAAAGTAAGTCTATTTGGGTATATGAAGATAACATTACAAGGATTGAAAGATACACGTATATATTTTTCATGATCACCGAGAGCAATGTGGATGGATTATTTAGAATACTTAATTTGAATATATGAAACGTACTGGTGATTCAATACATCAAAAATTATAACTTGATTGTCTTCTTTTCCCTTAGGAATTAAATAGAGATCATGGACTCTTAATAGTCTCATCGTCCCAATGAAGAAAATAGAAAAATTAATACTAATAAGGGTATATTTGGAAATAAATCAAATTAATGAAATAATTTCAAATATCATACATGTCAAAATAGTGGAAATAAGAATCCCTGGAACCATCTAATGGGAATCATGAAATGAATCAAATGTGATAGAATGGGGCTTCATGAAATTAAATTATAAAGGGATTTGAATAATACCAATAACATGAAAGAATAAATAAAGGTTCATATCAACATTTCAACAGTAGTGCGGTGTTTTAAATAGAAGGAACATGGGAATTTTGTGAACCAATGCCCAAAGCTAAGGGTTTTTAGGGGAATTCAAAACAACATCCATGCAAACAAGGATGAACCTTTTCAATCACTACTGCAAATGTGGATCTGGAAAATAATGCGGTGATAGGTAAATTTGTTATTAATTCAATAATATAAAACCTACTGTTTTTTCTTATTCTTATAATTCATTTATATATTTCAATTTTAGTAGAACTATTCAAACACCACCTCAAACTTTTGAAGTTTAGTTTTCATTATGTACAGATAATGGGGAAATTATTTCATCCCAAGTATAAAACTCCTAAATGGTTAATTTTTGTTGACCGTACTCCCTAAAATATATTGTTTTACCTTCTTTAGTGGAGATTGATCTTATTTTGGGCATGGATTGTTTCTATTTATACAAATCCAACATCAATTTTCAGGAAAAGGAGATCACTCATCACATCCAGAAGCATCCTCCAATTCATTACTAGTGTAATGGGGAATATGAATCTTCTTAATAATCATCCTCTCATGTGGGAATATTACTACCTTAAGAGAAATCATATCTCATGAAAATGATTATAAGAAAATAGATGATCATGCCCAATGATATTCCAATTGTGATGGATTACTCTGAGGTATTCCCCTGAAGAGATTCATGGTCTTATCCTTGATCATGAACTTGAGTTACCAGTTTAACCTATTCTTAAATATCTTCCTATATCAGTGACACCTTATATTATAGCCACCATTGAGCTACAATAATAGAAGCATATTCAGAAAAATCTTATCAACAGTTTTATACGCCCGAATGCATCACTATGTGGTGTGCATTAACTATTAATCATAAATAAAGACATATCAATGCACTTATCCATCAATTATCAGGTACTCACTAAAATATTGATAAATAATAATTATTCCCTTTCTCGAATATATAACTTGTTAGATTATCTATATGGGGCCTGATATTTCTCTACCAATGACTTTTGGTCGAGATATCACCAATGAATGTTGAGGGAGGAAGATATTACTATGATTTCCTATCAAATGAGGTATTTACATTATGAGTTCTATGTGATTCTCTTTGTACTCAGTAATTATCAAGAAAGTTTCTGGGGTTTAATGAATATAGTCTTTTAATAATACCTTGAAAAAAAATTAGTAGTCTTTATTAGTAAAATTATGATATTCACCAAGAGCAAGGACAAAAGATGAAAAGAATTTGAATACTATGTTGAAGACTTTGTGAAGTGATAAAATATATGTAATGTATATTAAATGTAATTATAGATTGAGGAAGTATGATTATTTGTGTATATTAAAACCAAAAATGGAATATACTTGGACCCTTCTTGGACAAAGGCAATAGAAGAGGGGACCAAGAAAACATATGCAATTGAGATCCACAACATTCATAGTCTAGTTAGGTATTATCGATTATTTATGAATAAAACATCATGCATCTAAAACCAAATAACGAGTCTAAAACTGAAGGGAGTTTTGTTTATCTAGACACAATATTGTGAGGAATGCTTTAAGGGGCTCAAAAAGAGGCTTATCACTATGATAGTACTCACAATCCTCAAAAGTGGGGATCTCTTTGTGATATAGAGTGATTCTTCATAGAATGAATTATGAAATTTACTGATAAAAATTGATAAATTGGTAGATTATTTCTAAAGGTACATGTAAATTCATGAGAAAATCTATTTTACACATGATTTGGAGTCAACCATTATGATCATTACGTTGAAAATATTGAAGCATTATCTTTATGGGGAGAAGTGCGAGATATATATTGGTCAACAAAGTCTAAAATATATACTCACATAGAAGGATCATAATATGAACCAGTGAAGATGGATAATTCCCAACAATGATTATGACTACTCAATCTACTCCCATTCTAATATGGAAAACAAGGTGGAATATGATTTAAGTAGAAAGTATACTGCATCTTTATCAATGATGAGAATTTAGATGGATCAAATCTTCATTGTTTTGAAAAGGAAGTACATGAGAATACATAATTAAGGAAAATCCTAAATAATTTCACCATTTATTTATCAACCATACCTTATGGAGAAAATAATGGATTATCATCGAAATGATGTGGAGATTCAGAAATGGGTGGATGCTATCCAAAATGGGAAATCCTCCGAGTTCATGATCGGTGAGGATATAGTCGTAAGATTTGGGTCAAAAATTTATGTAACATCCAATCCAGATATAATGAAAGATCTTATAAATGACACACATTGCTCAACCTTTATTATTCACCAAGGGAGAACATAGATGTATCGAGATATTTGGGATAACATTTGGTGGGAAAATATGAAAATGGAGATCACTAAATATATATCAACAAGCACGGTATGTCTTAAAGAAAAGGTTGAAAGGAAAACTTTAAAATGGATGATGAAAACATTATTCATAACAACATGATAGAGGGAGAACATAACCATCAATTTTTTCACCCGACTTCTAATGAATTCCATAGGAAACAATGCTTTATGGGTTATCATTGATTTTCTTACAAAGATAGCTCACATAATCAAAATTCAAGAGGGATTCTCACTAGATCAACATTAAAAGATATATATCAATGAATAAGTAAGGATGTGTGGAGTACCACTATCAATTGTATTCGATAGTGATCTAATATTAATATCAACATTCTGGAAAAGTCCCCATCAAGCTCTAAAAATTGAGTTGAACATTTATATGACCAGTTATCCTCAAAACTGATGGCCAATATGAGCAAACTATTAATACACTTGAAGTCATGAAGAGAGACTATTCTATGTACTTTAATAGAGTATAGGACTAACATCTAACTCTGGTAAAGTTATCTTACAATAATAATTTCCACTCGAGCATCTGAATTGATCCATATGAAGACCATTCTAGGAAAGGGGGTAGAACACCATAATCATGGGATGAATTTGTTAAACATAAGCTACTGGGACCTGGAATGGTTGAAGAAATGGTTGATAAGGTGAAACCATTTAGCATCACATCAGGTCATCTTAATGTCGAGAAAATATCAATATATACAATCAGTGATTGGACCTAGTGTTTATGGGTGGAGACATGGTATTTCTCTAAATATCTCTGTGGAATAAGGTAATGAGATATGGTACGAAAGGGGAGAAAAGTCCTAGGTACATCATACCCTTCAAGAATCATGATCATGTCAGAGTTATGGTCTTTCAACTAGAACATTCCCCAAAAATTTCTAAAGTATATGATGTATTCCATGTATCCCTTTAAAAGAAGTACATAACATATCCTTAACATGAATTGACTTCATAGGTGAAATAGTATGAAAATGATCATTCTTACAAGGAGAAGCCTGTGAAGATCTTGGATTATTGGGATAATGTTCTACACAATTAGACAACTAACCATGTCAAATAAATATTTCTAAACCATAAGTTTGAAATAGGAAAAATGGGAACCATGGAAACTGATAAAGGAAAAGTACCCACACCTGTTTTCAAATTAGAATATAAAATTAAATTTAACGGAATAAATTTTATAAGGGGGAAAGAATGTAAATACCCAAATTTTTATCTATTGATATTTCATTCTTATAATTATGTCTTATAGTATAATAACATAAGAGAGAAAAATAAAGGCTTTATAAATGATTAATGAATAATATTAGAATTGATTCCATGAGTTAAGGAAACCATACACATTAAATAGAAACTGGACCATTGGAAAACTAATGTGAGCCTTTTGAACTGTAAACCAGATAATGGAATATTAACATCACCTATGAAATTATGAATAATATTTAATCATCTTATAAATTTTAATATGATATAATTATATAAAAGTATATGTAAATAAATATTTTTAAAATTATGAATTAAGTGTTGGTATTTCTATTAGTCATAAATATAAAATTAAAATTCTATGATTAATTTAATAATATAAAAGAAACTTTTTCACTTTTAATTGTATTCATAAAATAATATTTTGATGTCTTATGATTTTAAGATTTTTTGATGTGAACTAAGATAATTTTTCAACGTGTTTTAAATTCAGTTATCATTAAAAAATCATTTTTAAAGTAAACGATGATTTTAAATAAAATTAAATTTTATCATGTTTATAAAATTATTTTCCTAAAATGGAGTTTATTTTTAAATTCTATAAATCAAATAATTTTTTGGGTGAAGTTTTGGGATTTTTCTAAAATAATTGATTTTAGTGAATAGTGTAATGTGATAATTTATGATAAATGACAAATACATAAATTATGGAGTCGTATGTGATTTAGTGTGGATGTAGTACCATTATCTAGAAATCACATGATAAAATTACAATATTAAATATCGATAATCAACAATATTTTTTTCTTGAAAAAAATACTAAAATTATGATTAAAATATTCAGAAAACACACCCTCCTCCACTATAAATACCAACCATCACTAATTCGTATCCTCACACCTCTCAACCTATGATCTGTGTCCATATTCTACCCAATACACATCACAAATCTCTTCCCCACTTCCAAGAGATTTTTTTCCAAATAAAAGACCAAACCCAATCCCCTAAGTAGGTTCTCAAGAAGAACTTTTCAAGAGGTTAAACCCTCTTCATTTTCTTTTAATTTCTTTTCAAGTTCAATTATTTTCATTTTGTCTCCTTGACTCCCCTATTCAAAATAGCATGAGAAATAAATTAATTTACAAATAATATAATTTTTTAATTTTCATGCAATAATTCTCCATAAAATTTCTTCTCCTCTATATTTTACATTAAGAATGAATACATCATCAGTGAGGTGCCGATTGACCCCCTTAGTTGATGATGTGCTTTCATATTTATATGTCATCATCAATGATTTTCATGAAATCATTATTATTGTTGAAATATATTATAATATAGGTATTATATTTTCTATAATTTTGTTCAATCATTTTTTACACATTATATAAATGTTTATAACAAAATGAGTTCATTATGATGAAAACTGATAAATCAATATAAGTTATTATGACAAATGATTTATCTAATGAGACTTCCAAATTTTTGGAAACAGTGGAATTTTAATAGTATAAAGGTTTAATAATAACATATAAGTTCAAATATGTATAATTACCCCAACTTTATATGAACTTTAGTAAGTGTATACAAGTAACCAGATCACAAAGATCATGGAAACCAACGCTCCCAAATGATGAAATTGAATATATTAACACATAAAAAATTCCATAAATGATATAAAAAATATATAATAAGTAAAATAGATTTATTATTGTTACATTAATGGTTAATTAATGAATATAATTTGATTATCCTAGACATTAATATCATGATAAGGACACCTTCAGACTTTAGATAAGGGATTATACCTGAAACTCCATTATTATTTTAGGTTACACATTCTCATTTTTCTGAAATTAAATTCTCATTTATATTATTTTAAATATTATATGTTTTTTAAAAATATTTCACACTCATATATTGTGATTCATTCATCCTTATTTTTTATGGATATACAACATTTTAAAAGGTTTCCAACACAATTCTTCCTAATTAGCAAGCCAGAGTTTGGTGAACTTCCCAAATTATTGCCAATTTTTCTAGTGCATTCCATAATATATTTTATGATTAAATTATTTTTCTATAACCACTAATTTAATCACGGAAAGCTAAATCAGTAAATTTCTGGTCTTGATATAAACAATTAAGCATTTTCCATTTTAAAGAATATTGAACATTTTCCCTTAAATAGTACTAAAATGTTTTATTTATAAAGTTTATTAATAACTATTTTAACTTATCTTTTACATAACATACCATTATATATTCCCATATTCCTGTATTAATGTCTATGTATAATTTAATTCTTTTCATTCATGGACACTTTTATGAAACACCCACTTCTTATTTTTTGACATGGTTATGATACCCAATTCTTTCCACGAGTCATCCTAATGTATATGTTGGATGAATTATATATGATTATTTTTGTGGAAAGAATATTAATTAATGTGTTTTGATGGGTTTACCCAATGAAAGAACCAATGATTGGGTTAATATTTATTATCATGAGATGTTATATGCAACAGTCTTGGTTGTTAGCCTTGACCCGTTCTCCTTTATGTGCAATGAGAATTGACTCTTTCTCTTCTATGTGGAACATACCTCGACTCATTCTAATGTAATGTTTTATGTTACTGAAAAATTAGTATGAATCATTTATTATATGATCCCAAGTTCTATATAAAATGATTCCTTACGTTTAATAATGTTCCATGCCTTTTTTATATTTAGGTTATCCCTTTTATCCCATGTTCTATGCTTTATTATAACGTTTATTCCCTTATTAGAAATTTTAGCGCATAAATTTCTTCATGTTATAACTAGAATATCCTATCAATATGTAAGGGATCAATAGAAGTTAGGAGTTCTTTGTGAATTATAAATAAAGAAATTTTTTATTAAGTCCCATGTTTTTAGTTTAATGTACATTGTCTTCCAAGACATTAGACTTTATGATCCTTGAAAAGTCATTTTATGCTTAATTATGTTTAAAATTATGTAATGATATTTTTAAAAAACTAGGGTCTATCTATATAGGCCACTTCTAAAATTTTATTTATTACTCATTCCATAAGTCATCAAAACTGATCATATAATAGATTCATAACTCCAATGTATAATATTTACATACATGGAAAACACAATTCATATAATTGTATCATAGAGAAAGGTATATATGATATTCCAAAATAATAATTATATACATAATGTAATATGTACCAAAGTATCAAGGTGTTAACATCCCAAGTTTCTTTAAACATTAGTGTTCAAATCAAGAATCACTGTCATGAATATGTTATCACATGCTTTAAAATATATGGGTTGGTGTGGTTATTGTGTATAGGGAATGTCGAAAATCTGAGTAGTAACCAAATACTAACAAATTATATTAATATTCATGACTATATAATTAATTAGACTCATTCCAATAGAATATATGATCCCTTCATTAAACTAATATTGAAAAAATGTAATGTATATCAATATAATTCACAAGATATTCTATTTTTATAGACACATAACAATTAATTTTATAGGTGAAATCTATTATCCCAAGAGGATCTTTCTAGGCTATACCATAACATGGAAACATTCTTAATTAATGTCCTTAGAGACCAAAATCATACACTCATACTGCCCATTCTTCTTAGGCTGGTGTGTTGCACCGAGCATCAAATGGGTGAATAATTCCCACTAAAATGACTATAGAGAATACGATTTAAAACCGATATCATAGAATAATATGTAAATAATATTACCTCCATGGTTTCATATCATTAACCATATATATAATATAATTAAATAATTAATCTCTAAAATATCCATGATTAGATCAAAAATGTTTTCCACTGATAAATTTTCAATAATGATCCACACTATATCCTTGAAATATGGATACTTTAGTGGAAAAATAAAAAAATTCACAGTGACATATTCTCTATTTTATATTATAATGTGAAGTGTTTTTTGAAGATGAATAGGATTATTTCTCACACTACTTACCTAATGATAGGTGACGCAGTATGAAAAAAATTATGTTATATCCATATTTATCTTTGGCCATAAATAAGTTCATCTAATTTCATGGTAAATATTGGTCATCCAATATTGTTCCTATTATCTAAGGGCATGTTTATCACACACCTGGTTCTCCATTTTTCATATTGGGGGAAAATCCCAGAATTAAAATGACTTAATCCTCACAAGTGATCTACATCAGTTTGATAACTATGTTTCAGTAAATTTTGATGAAGTTATGATAAAATAAGTTTTTATATGGACCATCAAATACTCCAAAAAATATCAATTAATATTAAAAGAAATCATCAACTTCCACTCATCATAGAACATTTATATCATTAGCACCAGAGTATTCATTCACTCAGAATATTCCATTGGATTTCACTTCTTATGGGTGTATACTATATCCACATCTATGTACTTTTGGGATTCAACCCATCACCTCAATCAAAGATTCAAAACTCGCGGATATAATATATACATGAATCTATCATAGTTATATAAACCATAATTATATCACAATAAATATAGTTGTAATAGAATTTTAGTGCATGGATAATAATAGCTAGCTCTAGAACTTGTTCCAAACAATTCTACTTATGTGACCTCAACTATTTGGGAGAATATGTTTCTAAGATGATTTATTTTATAAATATTCCAAAATATCCATATCCAAATATATTATAGTAAACCGTATACTATTTATGTGGATTAGTTGACGTTAAGATAATATTTTGAGTTAATATCATCCTCAACTAATGAAAATACCCATTATACAAATTAGTCTTCAAAAGCTTCAAAAAATTCTTAGATAGGATATTTGAAGTCATTTTATGTCAAGAGTAGCATCAAATGATCCATTTTTAGTAGTCCAAAAATTATAAGAATCTTGAAACTCAAATATATAATTAAATATATTTTTAAAAAAATCAGAATCTACATTCTCTAGGTCTACTAAAATTTCACTCTTTTATATAGTGTAACTCAAAAAGAAAACTTCTCACATCAATTAAATATACATTAAGATCTTGGCATAAATCAAATGATATCACAAGGCATCATGTATAATATATAGATATCGACCATGAACCACATAATTTATTATAATTTACAAATCTTTTATTAGAAAATAAACAAAAATTGAATGGAGATAATGGTGGAGGATAATATTAAATAGGTTTTTAAACAAGTATAGATTTAGGAAATAACTACGGAATGAGGAATATATTTCGATTGAAAAAATATCTCTTTAAAATATTACTATAATGAACATGTAATTTTCAATTAGGATATACCCTCTACTCCTATTTTGGTTGATTGTGGGGTTCACATTAGAGATATAAAAGAGACCATTTGATGTAAAATATTATAATTTGTAGTATATAATTATCAAATAATGGTTTATAGAGAATCTCTTATCCACATACACATATTATGAAAACCAAGAAAAAAAATTAAATTTATATAATCATATAACTCCAACTAAAAACATTTTCACTATTTACAATGTGTTATCAGTGACGGGATTCAATCGCAACAAGTCATTTACAACCGGGACCCATTTAAACTAACCCATTGTAGAATGTGGTGTTGGAAATAATATTTTTGGAAACAGACTACTCCAAAAAATAGTATTTGTGACAGAAGAGTATCAAGTTAATGATAATGTGATC
The DNA here is from genome assembly GCA_963277665.1 of Viscum album. NCBI lineage: Eukaryota > Viridiplantae > Streptophyta > Magnoliopsida > Santalales > Viscaceae > Viscum > Viscum album. The sequence goes on along the minus strand of OY728153.1, from coordinate 322,294,663 downwards.
CCTATATATAAAAATATATTTACAATCGGATGCCTTTCCCATCATAAATAATCTAACAAATTATTAAAATTATTTAAAAAATGAATATTTTAATAAAAATTATAAATTAATAAAAATAATAAATCAAAAAATTAAAAATAATATAATATCATAGTTTATAGAAATGAAAATATATCAGTTATTTAATATATTGAAAAAAAATTAGTTCATATGTTTTTTCAATAAATAAATAAATACCTAAACCAATGAGAGGAAGGGTGGTAATTTAGATGAGGAGGTGGAGTGAACTCCATCCTTTATCCATGATTTAGACATAACTGTTAGATCACATCTATTTCTCATATTGTGCAGCAGATGTTGATGACTCTCCACGAGCACCCATATCTAATATCTATATGTGTAAATATATACAAAAATTGAACAAATAATCTAATAATTAATATATAAATAAATAAAGGAAAAATAATGAAAGATAATTGAAATACACAACTAAACAAACCTCAACATGTGTTGCTAAAAATCAACATGTGGATATTGCTTAGGGATATGGTCGGGAATTATCAATCACATAAGACTATGAACACATTGAGTAGTTGTTGAACCACCATTAGTTTCAGGGTCAAATGATATAGCACTATGCTCTTAACCAAGTACCAAAGCATTATAATAATCATGGAAAAGATCATTTAAGCGCTCATTGGCCATCTGAAACATGAAATGACTTTTTCGGGAAAAATTAATGTTAATTTGGGGTAATTATATTTAATGAAGACTAATAAATATTATATTTTTTATATTTTATTACATTATATTAAATTAAAAAATCATTAATAGTAATTTGGAGTAATTCAATATAATTATGACTAACTAATGTTATTTTTATTTAAAATAATTTAAAGACATAATGTATATTCTCAATTACTAAAAAATGTGTGCATAGTTAATTTTAAAATCATCATGTGATGAATCCAATTGATGCCAACCATGTAAAAATATATAATTGCACCAATTTAAGGAAATTATGCCCCAATTTTTCATTTCTTATAACTTATAAATTACAACCTATTTAATTTTATTTTTTCTAGTAATTTAAACTAATAAATAATAAACATCACTATATACCACTAATTGTTTGTAATTTTTCATAATTAAAGTGATACATTTATAATATCTAATTATTACTTCTATTACTTATTACTTATTGTGATTTACCATTATTTATTACTAATTAACATTACTAATTGATAATTATTACTAATTATAAAGGTTTATCGCTACAATTTACTACTTTTTTCTAATCATCACTATTTTTATTAATTTTTTGTCATTACTTATTTTTTTACTAATTTTTATTAACTACAACGTATTATTACTAATTATTGGTAATTATTAAATTTTAGTTATATTTATCACAATTCTTTACAATCTATTACTAATTACTACAAATTATTACAGATTACATCTAGGTTGCTCATATTACTAAAAACATTTATTAATTTATAACAATTTTATACCAATTAGTGCTAATTTTAAATAATTATAATGATTTATCACTATTTTTTACTAATTGCTCATATTAATACATGTTATTGTTAAATTTTACTAATAACCTATAATTTTTACAAATGAAAATTATACTTTACTAACAACCACTTATTGTTTACTAATTACTGATAATTTAATCAGATTTACATCTAATTTTTCAAATTACTATGCATTATTACAAATTATAACTAATAATTAATAAATACTACTAATTATTACTAATTAAAGACAATTACCGCTTATTATTAGTAATATTTTTAGTTTATAATTTTTATTACTAATTACCACTTATTTTAACTAATTCTTGCTAATTATAACTAATTACTTCAAATTATTGCTAATTTAAGCTAAATACCTCTTACTATTACTAATTTTTATTCATTTATAATAATGTATTAGTAATTAAAGCTAATTGTTAATAATTATATTGATTTATAGTAAATTTATTCATCACTGCTAATTAATACTAGTTACCACTAATTAATAGTAATTACTGCTAAATATGGCTAATTACCACTAACTATAGCTAATTACGACAAACTATGGATAACTAACATAAATGTTTAATAATTACATCTAATATTTTTAATTGTTGACAATTTTTACTCATTACAGCTAAATAAATCTTATTATTACTAATTTCCATTAGTTTACAACATGTTTTTACCAATTACCGGCAAATTACCACTAAATTTTCTTAATTACCCCTAATTTTTTCGAATTACCTCAAATTTTTAAAAATTACATCTTTTTTAACTAATTACTTCTATTTATTACTATATATGACTATTTATTACTAGTTAAAACTATTTATTACAATTTACCATTATTTATTACTAATTAAAACTATTAATTTCTAATTACAGCTGATTTTTGCAAATTACTTCTAATTATTACAAATTAATGTTATTTATTATAATTTATTAGTAATTTTTACTCTTTTTTACTAATTATTTGTAATTATTACTAATTATTACTATTTATTACTGATTATTACTAATTAAATCTAATTATTATGAATTATTACTAATTGTCACAAATTATTACTGTTTATAATATTTTTTACTATATATTTACATTTATTACTAATTATTATTAATTAATAATATTTAATAATTATTAATAATTATTATTTATTATTACTAATTATTACTAATTACAACTACATACTACTAATTATTACTAATTACCACTATTTATTCTTATTTATTACTATTTATTCATATTTATAACAATATATTATGTTTTATTTCTAATCATTAATAATTTTTTTACTCAACACTATGTACCACAAATTAACACTAATAAATAGTAATTATTACAATTTCTGGCTATTTATTACTATTTATTACTAATTATTAATATTTAGTAGTATTTATCGGTATTTATTACTATTTATCACTACTTAATCTAATTAATACTATTTAATAGTAATTTATACTAATTTATACTGATTAATCCTAATTAATACTACTTATATGTAATTATTATTGATTAATGATAATTGAAACAAATTATTACAAATTAATACTAGTTAAATTTAAATAAATAATTTAAATCTTAATGAAACAACATATTTGTAAAATTAAATAATGAAAAATAAAACTATCTAATTCTAATTTAATTTAATTATATCTATTCAATAATAATAATTAATAATATATAATAAAATGATTTAACAAAAAAATAAAAGAAACCAATAAATTCCTAAAAACTGTATCTTTCATTTGATGGAAGTCTTGAAATTTGTTCCGCTGTTAAAAATAAAACCTACAAAAAACTGAAGGGAACAATATTAGAGTATAGAAGAAGAGAGAAGTTGAGAGAATCATGAAACGGTAAAAATTTGATGGGGGTACATATAGGTTAGATCATTGGGGATGACGTAATTTGTGATGGGAAGCCCATCGTAAGTAGTACTATTTAATATGAGACTTGTCTTAAATATATAGGTGGTTATTAACTGAGGAGGAAAAAAAATTATTTTTTCGACAGGTATCATCTCAAATACTATCCCACCTAAACATTATTTTCAACAAGCCATTGAAAATATTTTGTTATGGGTCCCATCGCAAATAGGTAGGCGATTATTAATTAAGGCTACAGTAGAAGATAGTATTTTGGATGGGATCCATCTCAAATACTCTCACCCAACACAATATTTGTGACGACCCTTCACAAATAATATACAACTGATATGATATTTTTGACAGGGATCCTCCGCCATCACAAATAACAAAAACTCGATGTAATGTCCCGGTTCCGGGAGCCACCCAGAGGTGCCCCGTACCTGGTTGGTCACATGGCCTCAAGCGCATTTCCCCAAATGCCAAAGGCTACTGACTAATAGAGAGGGCGTTGGGTGTGATAGTGGGGAAACTATGCCCTCATTGACAGAGTAAAGTAACAGAAATAAATAGATAGCAATAAAAGAATAGTAATATCATGAAATAGGTAAATAGTAGAAGATATAAAGAAATAAGAAACTGGAACACATATATAAATGATGCATGGTACATATGTCTAGGAAAAAAACCAAACAAGTCACAATACCAGAATACTCTACGAAACCATTGTCCAAAAGAAAAAAAATGTAACATCTCCAGAGCATCGAAAGCCTCAGCTTAGTCCCATGCACCCCAACTCCATAACAATCATGTACCTAAAGTAGAAGGGCTTTTTCCCTTATCTAGTCCTGCAACAATATAATCTTTTTGGGCCCAAAAGCATGACCCAAATAGGGTGTGTGACAAATTCCATTAGGCAACCATCCAAATATATGTGCCTAACAGTCAGTGAATATATATATATTTATATATATATGGAAGGAAATATGAAAAATGCAGTAGTAAACAAGGAAATACTCAAAGTGAACAATTATACAGTTTCAATTGCATTCATTTTCATATATCAAGTAGGCCTCTAATCAAATGAAGGTAACCCTTTAGGAATTACTCACAACCTAAACTTTATGGTTCAACCAAACAAACCCAAGAAACTCTCTAGGATGCACTCACAGTCTAACCCCTCTAGTTCAGCTTCTTCACAGATTCTATGAGAAAGAACTAACTATCATTTCCCCATGCGGTCCCATATCGGTTACTAATAGGAACTATGAGGAAGCACTCAATATCTAATTCCCCATGTGTCCCATATTAAGGATACTGCCGACACTCTGAGGGAGCACAATGTCTATCCTCCCTATGGTCTCACAACGTAACATTAAAACACACACTCTAGGTAATCCCTTAGTGTCCATTCCCCCTATGGTCTACTAAACAAGGTTCTGACAGCCCTATATAAGATAATAGTGCAAAAACGATATGCGGAAGCCAAAGAACACCTCAAGAACTATGTGGCCAAACACTCTACACCATAAAATAGAATGTAAGGTAACAATTACTCTATCCTAACAAAACTAGGCATGGGAAGTAAACAACCAAACATGCAAACCAATACCAAATGGTCAAAAACATGAAAGAAAGGAAAAAAACTTCCACTGAAAGGTTAATAACCCTATTTACAATCACCAAACCCCTAGTCAAAAACACAAGGTATATTAGGCAAATAATTGGGCTAAAACCCTCAATGCGAAATACCCTGAATGATGGTATTGGGAACTTTTTCACATAAAACTCAAGGAATAACTACGGAAAGGCACAAACCACCTACATTGGTGTTGTACAATTGGTAAAAGTTACCCGCAAGAATTGAATTCCCATAGAACTCCTTATATTATAAAAAATGCTAAAAATGTTCAACTGAGGATATCTCATTAAAGATGAGAAATTAGGGAACGAGGATATAGAATAAGGAAGATCTTACTATGGAATTTACAATGCAATAAACAGTAGTTGATTCAGAGAATGGACAATGAGTCAGGGGCTCGGAGATGATTCAGGGTCATACAGATGCTCCTGGCGAGATAAGTCGAGAAGAAGATGGTTATGTTCATTAGACGCGACCCTAGTCTGTTTAATGAAATAAAATAAATTACCTTGAAACTTATTCAAGGGTACACTATGTGTACTTTCTCTAACTAGACTCTGCATTAGGTGGTCTCTAGGTCACCCCACACGACCATGTGCATGGTTGTTACATAGCTAGCACATGGCTACCCGCAACAACCTAGTACATGAAAAGTACATATAAGTGCATGGTATGTACTCTGTAAATTTCAAAACTTCTATTTTCTCAAAAACAACCAAATAGAACGAAATAACTTTAAAGACGATTCATGTTCCTACAAACTCTCCCCTTTAAAGAAATTAAACCCTGAATTTCCCTAAGAAGACGTCGTAGAAGAAGAATCCACGAAGAGCTCCAGCCACTGGGATCATACATCGACCTCCCTCTCCAATGTATCGTCTTGTACTCACTCATGCTTCAATAGCACTCATACCAGAGGAATGGACCAGCCACAAAGAACCTTTTCACTTCGATCTACAATCCACATAAGATGCTCCTCGAATGATGCATCCACCTCTAGCTCAACCTCCTCAAGTTGAAAAACATTAGATGGGTCTGAGAAGTAACGACGTAGCTAAGAAACATGGATGACATTGTGCATAGACCGGCAACTCTCTGGTAATTTCATCTTATAGGCAACCAGCCCGACCCATTCCAAAACCAAAAACGACCTGACGTATCTTGGTGAAATATTTCCATGTCTCCTAAACCTCATAAGTCCCTACATCGGTGTGACTAGTAGAAAAACATGATCTTTGACCTCGAACTCCAGAGGTCATCTCCGTCAACTATCATATGACTTTTGTCGTGATTGTGCGGTATCCAACCTATTTTGAATCAACTCCCCTTGTTCTGTGGTCTCCAAAATAAGACAAGGTCCCAACATAGGTGCCTCTCCAGAATCCAGCCATCATAAGGGTGATCGGTATGGCCTACCGTACAAAGCCTCATATGGTGCCATCTAAATAGTTTCTTGATAACTATTATTGTTGGAAAACTCTATAAGAGGTATGTGTTTCTCCCAACAACCTATAATGTCTATAAACCATGCTCGAAGAATTTCCTACATAACTAGAATCGTATGCTCAGACTGACTATCTGTCTGGGGTGGTATGTTGTACTCAGAAGTACCTATGTACCCAAAGCCTTCTGTAAACACTGCAAGACCTGAGAAGTAAAATGAGAATCCCTATCTGAAACAATGGAGTGTGGAACTCCATGTAAACATACAATCTATCAGATGTACAACCTTCCCAACTCATCAACACTGAAATTTTCCTTGATCAGAATGAAGTGAGAAACCATCATGAGTTTATCAATGGAAACCCAAACCGCATCATTCCCTCGAGGCGACATCGGTTACCCAATCACGAATTCCATCACAACATTATTCCACTTCCACTCGGAAAATGGGTAATTCTTACAGAAGCCCTATTTTTTGATGATTCTCCATCTTCACCTACTAACAGGTGGAACACATCATGAAAAATCACGCAACATCTCTCTTCATACATGGCCACGATTACTGATGGTGCGGATCTCGATACATATTGCTGAAACCAGGATGAACTTCCCAAACTGAGGAATGAAAGTCTTGCATCAGTTCCTCGCACATCTCTGCGGACACCCATACATGCCCCTTGAAACACAAGATCGCATCCTCACTTATGGTCCATCTTGTAATAGGGTCCTCTCCAAACACACTCTCTTATAGGACTAGGACTTCAAAATCTAATAGCTTCCTCATGCGCACTCGATCAAGTAGAGTAGATGTAATAGACTTATAATAAAGAAATGTCTTCCCCAGTCTATTGTGCACCTCCAAATGCATCTCAGAAAAATGAGCCATAAGCTGCCACTCATTGCTGGCCTCTTGAACTTCCTATAACTGAGTCCTCTTGCTCAACGCATCAGCCATAGTGTTGCCATTCCTAGGCGTATAGGCAAGCTCAAAATCCTAGGACTTAATGTACTCAACCGACCTTCGCTATCTCAGATTCAGATCACGCTGTGTAAATTAATTCATGAGACTTTTTTGGTCGGTGAAAACCACAAAATGCTCTCCCAAAAAATAATGTCTCAAATAGTGTAAAGCATGAAAAACTATAGGCAACTCGAGATCGTGTGTTGGGTAGTTCCTATCATGTGGCCTCAACTACGGAGACTCATACGCAATGACTACTTCTCCCGACATAAGCACTGCTCCCTTCTAGATACCAGATTCATCACAGTAAACAGTATAGCTCTTTCCCAGTTATGGAAAAATTAGTATTAGTGTTAAAGTCAACCTTACTTTAATCTTCTGAAAGGCTGGATCACAAATATCTGACCACAAGTACTTCACACCCTTCTTAGTCAAGTTTGTTAGTGGGGATGCTAGGCATGAAATGTCTTGTATGAAATATCTGTAGTAACCATCCAGTACTAGAAAACTTCGTACCTCAGAGGCATTTTTTGATTTCTCACAAGAAATTGCTTCTCTCACTTTCGTTGATTCTACTGATACTCATGTTTCTCAAATAACATGACCTAATAAGTACATTTGTTCCATCCAGAAGTGGAATTTTGATAGATTAGCATAAAACTGATGCTCTATCAGTATACTAAAAAAATCTCAAGATGTGTGGAATGGTCATGTCGAGTGTGAGAGTACTCGAAGATAACATCCATCAAAACTACCACGAAGGAATCCAAGTATGGATAGAATATTAAGTTCATCAGTTCTATGAAAACCACCGGTGCGTTCGTGAGACCGAACAACATAACTACATACTCATATAGACCATTCGTAATTAAAAAGGCTATAATATGTATATTATACGGTCTAACACGTAACTGATGGTAACTAGATCTCAAGACAATCATTGAGACCACCCGGCCTCCTTGAAGATGATCAGAGATATCATCAATCCTAGGAACTAGATATCTGTTATTGACCATCAATTGGTTAAACATATGATAATCCACACAATATATTAGGGTACTATCTTACTTCTTTGAAAATAGGACCAGTGAACCCCAAGGAGAAGAACTGGGTCAGAAGAAACCCTTTTCCTGTAACTCTTCTAACTGCTTCTTGATCTCTTGTAACTCTGGTGTTGCCGTCCTATAAGGAGGAATGGACAACTGTGATGCTCCTAGAATAATCTCAATAGAAAATTCTACCTCTCACTCTATAGGAAAACCTGAAAAGTCCTTTGGAATGACATCTATGAAATTATCAACCACTGGAGGAATTTCTATATGTGAATTCATCTAGACATACAGATATAGACTAGAAATGTAGGATCTAACTCTTCCCAACCCATGATTCTTGGGTCTTTCTCAGCTTGCTTTGACATCACATTCACCCTTATGAAGAAACAATCTTCCATTAGGTGATGTGAAACTCACCCTACAATGATAGAAGTCGATAGTAGCCTGGAAGGGAACTAACTAGCCCATTCCCAGAACGACATCACAACTTGTCATCTCTAGGATATAAAGGTCCCATAAGAAGTGATACCCCCCAAATTCAAGAGGGAAATCCTTGAAATGATGTACACTGGCCATTATTGTCACCAAATGAGTTTCTAGCATCATGATATTAGCATAAGAAAATTTATAGAGCCCATGTCTCTCCAAAATAGCAAGGAAATATAAAGCTATAGGAAGCCCCTATATCGGAAAGCGCATAAGCTTAAACTGTGGAAACTAGAATCATACCACAAACTATAGAGGGTCCTGGATACTACTACATCAAGGTCTACTCCACTGTAAAATCCTAGTTTGTACCACATCCCTGTGACCCTGCCTGACTACCCTGAGATGATCCACCTTGTTGTCGTAGAATGTCTGCCGACTAGAAACCTTGTCCATGACCTCCACCTCGGCCTGAATAGCTGGAATAACTATAGTTCTGAGACTAATGAGAAACTGGTGGTGTTTTTCTTGAATGTGAGGTCGTAGATGAACCCCTGTTACCTACTGCAGGTGACAAAAACTGACTGAAACATTGAATATGACCCATCTTGCCGCAATAATGACACTCCAGTGGGTCTTTCGGGTAAAGTGCCCTAGTATTTCCGCTCTTCCCACACTGGAAGCACACCACCAATCTTCCAGGAGACGTATCCTGTCTAGTACGATCTCCATGGGAAGACTATATACGGTGCTTCCAGGTGTCAGTCTGAGGGGTACTAACACAGGATTCTGATCCACTCTGGCTCAGAGCTCTTGAATCCCTAATATTACACTTTGTGATCAGCGCCTGGTGGAATATAAATGCGATGGATGCCAACATGAATATGGTCAACTGATATCAGATGTTGTGCCTAAGACCATCCTCAAACTTTCTTTCCAGGAAGAACTCCTGACCTCCAGGAATAGTCGTGAAGCACTGCAGCTCTGTGAAGCGAGAAGAATACTCCATGGCTGAAAGAGTACCATGCTCCAGACTCATGAACGATCGTGCCAAATCAGCCCTCAAACTCTCCTGGTAGAAGTAATCATAGAAGGCATGCTGGAAATCATCCCAAGCCATAAACTGTTTCCATCCTGCCTATGAGATCACATCCCACCACATCTTAGTGGAGTTGAGAATCATATATGTAGTGAGATTCACCCTCCTCTCTAGAGGCATCTCCATATGGTCAAAGATAGATTTCATGGCTTCTAACCCTGAATCTTCAGCCTAATGTCCTCTATCACCTGTAAACCTGGTAGGATGCTTCTACTGGAAAACCCACGTCAATTTTACCATTGACAGGGTAGGAAGTAGTTGACCTTGTAAGGTCTTCATGAACCTCATAAAGCCCTCTCAGAACTGTGCGTCTACGCCAGTGTCTGTAATGAAGGCTGGTTCCTGGACTAGAACTACGAGAGGATATTCTGGTAGTCCCTAATCTTCCATTTATAGTGTCTAATCACTACCCTGTAACTGGAATACAATTGAATGTTGTCTCGGTGACATGACTCTGCCAGGTCAAGTGACCACATTAGATCAAGATAATCAATAACTGAATAATAGATGTGTATGAAGGGAACAAGAGAAAGAAATCATTCATGTTTTTCAAAACATGGATACACGGTGTGAATAATTCCTATACAACATATTCCTTTAAGCCTTCACATGGGCATGTACTTCTGGCAAAAACTAGTCGTGTAACACCCCATACACACAGCATGTTCTCCCAAGACACAATATGTAATTGATTCATTTCCCTTGCATGAGTTATTCTACATGACTAGCCCACATAGTTCTCCTAGGTTAGAATTACAAAACGTATTTTTTCTAGACATGACATGTACTAGAAGGATTTCACTGACCTGTGATGTTAGTCACAAATCCAGTTACATGGGTTACACTATAAGGTATGTTCATGCTTGACACGGTGTGTATAACTAAAGTTTCATCCATACATTCCATTAGTTACAATGATGCACACACTGTATATACAACATGACATGTATATCTAATTCACGGCGGGAGTTTCCAAATATTTCCCAAACCCCATGTCTCTACCCACACAACCAGTGACATGGTTAGAGACTACACAGAGTGTACATACAATTCACTACATGTTCCTAAGAAAAAATAGTTCCTTCCTTAATAGAATGATACTGGGAATGTATAAGTCATTACACACCATGTATTCGGGGTTTTTCCAGATAATAAGCCTCATAAATTACTCTAGAACATAGAAAACCCTAAAACAAACATTCAAGTCTTAAATTCCGAACTGTGAGGGCCCTTACTCCCCACGAATCAAAGCTTGGCATCTTATACATGTCATATGCAGTCATAACAATGAAATTATCCTCCAAATTATGATCCCTGAGGGCCCATAACACCACAAGTACCAAAGTTTAGAGTTCATTGAATCAAAACCTTACAAAATTTAATACTCTATAAAATAGTACTTATCCTATCAATGACATCAACTATAATATCACCAAACAAGTGAATCTCCCCATGTTGAAATCAAATTGACTCTAAAAGTTGGAAAACCAGAAAAATCACAATATACTGGGTAAATTGGATTTTCCCTGTACACAAGTTATCTACTCATAGGAACAACTTATTACCAAGTACCTATTTAATCCAATCCCTAACAAAAGGCTCCAAATAGCATGTCATGAAGAAAATAATTCCTCTAATACCCATTTTTAATCTACCGGTTCCAGGATCCACCTAGAGGTTCCTCGTACTAGGTAGGTCACAATGCCTCAATCGCCTTTCCGAAAATTCCCGAGGTTGCTGACTTGAACCGAGGGAATTGGGTGTGATAATGGGGAAAAATTCCCTCATTGGAAGAGTAAAGGAGTGTAATTAAATAGATAGCAATAGAGGAAACAATAATAACCTGAAATAGGTAAATATTGGAAGACTGAATGAAATGACAAACTAGAACACATATATATAAGATGCATGGTACATATGTCTTGGAAAATAGCTAAACAAGTAACAATGTATGAATATAGTTCTAAACCAATGTATAAAATAAAGTATAGTAAATAGCTCCACAAAATTTCTAGCCTCAGCTTCGTCCCATGCACCCCTGCTCCACAATAATCCTGTACCTGAAGTAGTAGGGTGCTTTACCTTATCTTGAATAGCAACAATATAATCTCTTTGGGCCCAAAATCATAACCCAAACAGGGTGTGAAACGAATCCCTATAGGAAACCTCCCAAAGATTTATTCCTAACAGTTAGTGAATATATATATTCCAGGCAATAAGAAAAACGATGCAGTAAATTAGTATGTACTCAAAGTAAACAATCCTACAATTTCAATTGAATTCATTTTCCTATATCATGTTGGCAGCTAATCAAAAGAAGGTAACCATGTAGGAAGTACTCACATCATAATTACACTGTATCAACCAAAAAAACTCAAGAAACTCTTTCGGATGTACTCAATGTCCAAGCACTCTGGTTCAGCTTTTTTACAGACTCTCAAAGGAAGCACTCACCGTCAATTCCCCTTGTGGTCTCATATCGATAACTATTAGGAACTCTGAGGAACCACTAAAATTCCATTTCCCCCTGTGTCCCATATCAAGGAAACTATATACACTATTAAAAAGTATAACTTCCATCCCCCCTATGGTCTTTCAATGTAACAGTAAAACATACACTTTGGGGAAGCCCTCAGAGTCCATAACCCATATGGTCTACTACACTAGGTTCCCACAGCCCTGTGTAAGTTAATCGTGTCCAAACGATATGTGATAACCAAATTAAACCTCAAGAATTACTTTTATAAACACTACAAAACAAAACATAGCATTTATGGTAACAATTACTCCATCCTATAAAACTAGGCATGTGAAGTAAACATCCAAACGGGAAATGCTAGACCAAACGGTCAACAACATGCAAGCATAGGGAAACACATCCATTACAAGGTGAATAAACCTATTTACAATCACCAAACCTCTACTCAAGAACACAAGGAAAATAATTGAAATAATAGGGCTAAAACCATAAAGGTGCAATACACCGAATTAGGGTATTGGGAACATTGTGAAATATAATGCTATGACTAACTACTGGAAGGCACAAACCACCTACCTTGGCGTTTTACGAATAATATATGTGAACTTCAAACCTTGAATCTCCCTATAAAGAAATCGATCTACAACAATATTAAAAAAGTTCAACCGAGGATATCTCATGAATGGAGATAAATCAGGGAATGAGGCTATAGAATAAGGAAGAGCTTACTGTTGTGATTCTAATGAAATCAATGACAGTCGATTCAGATAACCGATGGTGAGTCCAGGGATCATAGAAGATTTGCAGCCATATACATGCTCCTGGATAAGATAGGTTGAGAATAATATGGTTATGTACATTAGACAGGACCCCGATACATTTAATGAAAATAAGAAAGTAAACATTGTGTTCTTCAATGTTACATGGCATGTGATTTCGTTAACAGACCTCCGGTTTAGGCAGTCTCCAGGTCACCCCATAGGGTTGGGTGCTCAGCCGTTACACGTCCAGCACACAGTTACCCACGAAAACCTATTACAGGACATGTAATCATGAAATTCCCAGAAACTCTTATTTTTTTTCCAAACCAATCAAAAATAATGTCATACCTGAAAAGAAGATTCAGGTTCCTACACTTGAGAAGAGTATTTTTGAGGGGGGGTTTAGCCCCACATTAGAAATACTCTTCATGTGATAAGGGGAGGCCAAGGTATTTGCGATTGATATTCGCAAATACCTCATTTTATTGACTATTTGGGATGGGTCCAAATTCCCATCACAAATACTCTTTTTCGATAGACTATTTGTGATGAGCCCAACCTCCATTGCAATTGACCCATTTCAAATTATCAAAATTCACATTGTGTCCTTTCAGTTGAAGAAATAGGACACTAATATATAAAATTAGATAATAATTATTTATTATGTGATGGTTTATTCCCTTTTTAACCACACATAGTTGTTGGATACCATTAGCCTTGATGGAATGTAAAAGAGGAACACCTTATTGGGAAGAGATCATGTGAGTGAATCACTTTGCCTCCACGTCCCCCACATAGACCACGAATTACCATTAAATAGTCGAGGTAGTCATATACGGTGTTAATGAAATAAGATCCATACATGATTCAACATTGATCAAAGATGTAAAATTTATCTTGGGTAGTAATTCAAAGTAAAAATTAAGAAAAACCATGAAAATGATTTATAATATGAGAAAATACCCCCAACATGATATAATCATTAGTCAAAAAAATAATTATCCATAACTATAAGTTAATCAAGCCAAAGTACTAATGGTTAGGTTAATTATAATGTTTATATAAGTCTCAATCCCTAATGAAAATATAACAATAACCTATAGGAGAAGGGGAAGAGAACTGTCTATTATAATAATAAAGATGTTCTCTATAGAATGGAAAGCAATATATAATAATGATCAAATCATTTCTACGAAAAAAAATTATAAGGATTTTTCGTAGATTTCTATTATTAATCAAAACGGTGATGTATTCTGGACATCCATGGATACCACCAAATAATTTTCATAGGGGCATTTTTATTGTCAACACCCCTTTGATAAACTCCAATACTAACCCAAAATCATTTAATAACTCGTAATAAATAAATATTATGTCACAACATTATCAAATAAATAAAAATCAAGGGCGAATCCATAAATATCATGTCTTATACCATTGATTATCCTTCAGTGTTGTTAAAGAGTATCAACATATCTTTAATATCTAGAATATAAAAATTCCCTTGTCCAAACCTATGGAAATATGACTACCCTATGGTATCCTAATTTTTTTCGACATTGTCCCTAAGAAGTTTCCCCATATACCCATATTTCACTAATGACATGAAACTTAAATTCTACGTTTATCACAAAAAACAATCTCAAAAACCCAATGACTACCTAAATCCTCACCCACTAAAAGGATAAGGTATACATATGTAGAATAAATATATGTGTCACACCAATCCACATGTTAGAAACTCTCTTATTAGACACAAATAATTAGAATGAACATGTCTGAACCTACCACACTAGATGTATAATAATGTAATTCTCTATCGGGGGGGGGGGGGGGGAAATGAAACATTATGATATATTCTTTGTCTAAAATTTCTAGTGAAAGATCCGTCAAATATCTTATTCTATATACATGTGTATCAATTACTAGACTCATGTAAATGTATATACCAGCATATTACGCAACACTCCACCAGGGTACCATTAAAAATATGGGGTTTTTGACCACCCCAAAAAATATACTAGAAACAATATAACCTGACCTTATAAGTGATTCCATACCAAATAGTAAATTGTTTATCTTATATAGCATGATTAATAAAAAAACATTAGTGTAAAATGGTGTACCACTATAAATCATGTAGTGTATTCCATTATAAATTCATATATTTAACTAACAACTAAGAAATTCTTATGAATGATCCATTTTGAGTGTCTCTTGGTAAATCTATTTAAAAAGGGTGTCAAGAATACATTTTAGAAGAACCCCTTGATCCGACCTGCTATATTTTAAACCACTCATAGGTACACAGATCATACATATAATTTATATTCATCACCAATATGAATGTCCTATAAATCTAGGTTGTAATATAAGAAAAATAATCCTAATAAACTCAATATATTCCTCCACACCCTAAATTCCACCCTCACCATGGAAAAGGGGTGGCTGTTGTATTTAAAATATTTAGATATGATTTGGAATATATGTATTTTCTTAAGGAACCCCATGATATATAGATAGAATATCTCAACAAAGTCTAACACTAATTTTATGATCAATCAATGACTTTTCTGCCTCCGTAAGTGTTGTATTCTTATCTCTTCCATCCTAAAGCTCAATTACAGAGAATCTTGTTCTGATATCACTAAAATTACAAATTCATAGCTCATAAAATCTCTCTCATAGTACTTGATATTATTGTTTAGTAAAATATGTAATAAGAAACATCTGGCACTACTATTTTAATTCTCTCAACTCTTCCCCATAAAGATTATATCTAACCATCTCTGGATCATCACCTAAACTAAATATGGGTTTCTATACACCCCTATATATCCTGATTTCAAAACTATAAACTACATGAATTTATTCTCAAGAAAATTGTGTTTCATATCCTATTTAATCGAGTAAAAACTAAATAGAATAACTATTTCTAATGGATTAATAAAAAATGATAAAATTAACATTTATTCAAAAAAAACATTAGAAAACATATATTTTCTTATATTAATCATTAATAACTCATTTAAAAACATATTGGTAATAATTCATAGTTATAATCAATATGTGTGTACATAACTGTTCAATATGATAAGTATATGGATTCCCACTTTGATCCCAAGGATATCTGTAAAATAATGAACAAGAAATCATACATTAAATAGATTTAAAATAAAACATATTAAATCTTAACAACTAATAAAAATATCCCACAATCCTAGTAACTTTTTCTTTAATTGTAAAATTGTAAGATAAACATAAGAATAATTTACATCTCAAATTATGACCATTGTATCTCTATCTTCTAGGTCCCAAATAAGAAATAAAAAAAATGGATTTGATTCTATTTTGTTATGTAATATCTCTGGTAACTACCTACTTTACATGAAGAAAAGTTTAATGTACATGAGGAATGCCTCACTGAATTATAGAGCAATGTCACTAAAAATAGGCATCTACCAATATTATGGGGAATCTAAAACTAATATCATATAATTATAAAATATATATTAAAAAACAACAATAATTACACCTAATATCATATCATAATTTTGGAATTACTTCTATGGGTTATCCACGCTCAAAGATATCATATTCAACAAAAAATAGGACCCGAGTAATTTTTATTCAAAACAAAACTCGAATGAAGGATCTCTTGTTGGGTTGATCATGTATAAATATGTTACTGAAAATTAAAATAAAATTAAAAATTATAAAAAATTTGTTATGTTATATGATGATACCATATCCTAAACGAAGCCACCCAAATCCATGTCATCTATTAATCATTAGGGCAAATCGATTACATTTAATATAATCATATATATCTCCACACCCATTGATATTCACATTTCGGGTTTCTATAAAAAACATTGATGGACACGAAAACAATGATCTTACAATTCTAAAATATATATATATTTTTATGAACAATATTATATGGAAATGACAATAATCACAAAAAACCATTCTTTTTGTTTCATAGAGTTATAAAAAATCCACCTAAATGTTTTACACAATATACATCAACAATGTTAGTATGTGGGATGGATTATATAAAAGAATGATCATGTAATGTATAAGGAAGGTCGACATCCCATCTATCCCCAACGTCATAATCATCACAAGATTCTTGGTAGTCAAAAACTACCAACTAATCTATGCTTTTATTTATTGGGAAACTCAGTTGGTATAACATCCAAACTACCCATGTTTAATAATATCAAACAATATGTTGGTAGCATAGTGAACTATTTTTTCATATCAGAACACATTGTTATATCCAATCACAATCTCATAATTAATTTTAAGGAGTTAGGTTTAATCCTCACCTTAAATAAATTTAAATATTAGTTTGATTGATTTGTACCATTCCCAAACCACATAATATATTTATACTTTAGGATGGTACCACCCATAACCTATACATGGATGTTAGAATATTAGTTTGTTAATTATTCTAGCCTGATCATTAGCATTGAAAGGATATGTTTAAAAAATTTCCATCTAGGTCATTCTCAAACCCCCTATAGGTGTAAACCCTACACATGTTTTCATTGCAGTGGTACCATAACATAATTCACTATCTCTCATCATTACACATTTCTCAGTGTATATGACACATTGAATATGAATTTTCCATTTACTAAATAATGGTTATTCTCACCATTATCATATTTAAAAAATTGAAACCCATCATTATAGAGGAAAACATATAAAAACTGCTCAAGGATACTAAAACCATTTCAAAAGAAGAGAGACACCCCAAGGGTCTTAATTCAAATGGTAAAATACTTTCTAGAAGAAACCTAGTCATTGTTAGAAATATTATGAATATATAATGCTCAAACGATCTATTTACAGTATAATGACCGTTACAAAAATTTCAAAACATAAGTAAACCCAATGAAATTTATTTTCAACTCTTTCACAGATTATCCATAGCACCCACATTCCACATGAAAACCACATAAATAAAGATAAAGTAATTTAAATGTACCACCTTCCTATAGTCTCTCTATACTTGTTTATCAAAAATAATTAGATGAACCATATCCAATAAATTTTAGTTGTATCTCTAGAAGAATTCCACTAGTTTAGGTATTTAGAGTGATAAAATATGATCAAATTTAGATGAAATTAAAATATAAGGGCAGATAGGGGTAAATTTATCATGCCGGATCCCTCATGATAATTGAAAATCAAGTTCATGAATAATAAAGACTGGTATCTAAATTGTAATTAATGAAAATAGTGGGAGAGGTATCGGATCCACACTACATTCATGTGAGTATCTAGTTAGTGGTGTGTTATATAATACAAAAAAATTATCTAATAGGACACTGGGTACTTGGTGCACCCTCACTTGGTTCTCAGTAGTACAAAATACAAATCCCATAGGGTCTGTACAACCATTTTTTCATCTTTCAGTCCACCACATACCTAGTACTACACAATTTAGTACCACATAGAATATACTATAATATTAATTGATGTACTAATATCCATCTTTCATTGAAAAACCTAAATCCCAAATAATGTTTTTATAAATTGAGGAATATTATTTAAAAAAAATTAAATATTGTAAATTAAATTTAAAACAAACAAAAGCACACAAAAGGATGTATAATTTTCACTTTCAAGAGCCTAGTGCAACAATGATTATTTTTTTAATAACAACACTTTGTTATGTTATGACCCTAGTTACACTATTAATGGTAAATTTTGTTATACCAAGAACCTATTTATCATAAGGTTAGTGGGGTATGGAATGAGAAAATTTATATATATGGAAATAAAAATCAAATTTATGAACTTTTTATAGTGATTAATAAGTCATTATACTAACATACATTATGTATAGATCGGTAAATATATATTTATTTTGGTTTTATAATGTTTATCAAAAAAATATTTCAAAGAAATGATAATCGAATTTAAAGGGGTGTACATGACTGATATATGGTTTATATTGGATATTATATGACATATAAAGAGGATCATCGATGACATAACTTTATTTATTTATTAATATTAATATGATTGGACTAAGGGTAACTATCTTGTTGTAATCTCATTGAATGAATTTTTTTATTTATCATGCCCTATATTGTCATTTAATCTTAGTTTGATGATTTGTGGTGGAGTTATATCTGAAATACTACATGTGAATTCAATCTATATTTCACATGTACTATTATTTATTGGGGAATATACTCTCAATATTTTTTTTAGCCCTCACAAGTTGTTGGAATCCATTGGGCCATAGGGCGATGCTCCAAGGACCTATATTTATGAAATCAAGGGAATGATGCTAGGAAATTTGGTGGTCATTATAAAACAATATCAGAGTTTGTTCTATTTTTTTAGCAATATATATATATTGGGGGGTGTGAAGATAGGATGGTTTTGACATGATATGTAACTTATAATATACCCAACCAATCCACCTAGAATGGAATCCCAGTTTTTATGGGTATTCAAGGAATGTGAGTTTAATTAAAATCGTTCCCAATATATATGGTATTAAATACAATTTAACATGAAAATAAAAAACTTTATAATATTGTTAAATTACATATATCTTTTATATTCAAATTGGGAATAATAAAATTTGAATTGGTGGACTTGATTACAAAAATGAAATGTTTTACATTTTGAAGGACCTAAATTGTAAAATGTTCAATGTTTATAAAACCTCCAGTATAAAGTATTTTATATTTTATTATTTAATTTTTATTAGTGATTTAATTCATTAGAAGAATTGATATAATTTAATGTTATGGATTTTTTTAAATAAAAATAAAAAAATTAATTTCATTGTGTTATTTTTTCTATAATAGGCATATAATTTCATGTTGCATGAGAATGTTTTGATTGAAAATAAATATATTAAATTATTTTCCTAAGTAATTTTATTTTGTGGAGATACATTTTAATGTAGGAAAGCGATTCAGAGAATATGATACTTATTATATTTTATGTTTTAAATAATTTTTTTGTTAAATTATTTTCAAATTGAATATTATGATATTTATGTTCAAAGATAAAAACTCATAATGTATGAAATATATGAGATGATGTGATACCAAGGAATACATATTGATGGATTTTTTATATATAATTAATATTTACGTGCAATGTGAGAACGTACAGACTAAAAAACTATAAAATAAAATAATCACAACCAATGAACATACAATAAAGAATTAATATTGTGGAAAATGATTTTTATTATGAAACTTGAAATGTGTTTTTTGGATTGGATGTAAAATGTGATAACATATATATAAATGATTTATGTAATATTGGTTTTGAATGTTTGATAATTTATATTAGTTGAATGGGTTATGAACTATTTCATAGTTTATGAGAATAAGATTAAAGATTTCCACACACAGCCTTAGTGAATGGTGTGTCACTAAAGGTTCTCAATGATACATTTCCTATAGGAGAATCCTAACATTGACGTGTTTTTATTTGTCAACATTGGAAATAAATTAAAGGGTTTTAAAGGATATTTTTAGGTATTATGTTTATTTAATGTTACAAACCATTTAGGATAAGTCTGTTTATTGTTGTTTTATGATACTATATAATTATATAATAATAATTTTTCATTTTTACTATAATTTATGAAATATATAGTTATATTTATTATAATAATATTTTATAATTTTTAAATCAAAATGGAAATTTTTTAATTATAATATTTATTATAGGATTAAATTTAAAAGTATATTTTATAAAATATATTCATTTTATTTTAACAAGATAAAATTCATTATTTATTTTATAATTTTCAAAATATTTTTTTTTAATTTTTTTAAATTTTCAGATTATATTTTTGTTATTAATTAGTTAAATTACCAATACATTAAAAAACATAATTTATTTTCAAAAAATTATGTATTTTAAAAGCCCCTTTTCATTAAATTTTATTTTAATTATGATTGTAAATTTTTACTTATATTTAATATAATAAATTACATTTTAAGAATATCCATGTGTACTTTTGCACTAATTCCTCAACGAAGTGATTTCATTCTTTTTTGATCACAACATAATGTAGATTATATATATATAAATATATATATATATATACATATAATAATAATTCATAATAAATAATATGATATTTATGAAATAACTATCATTATATAAATATAAAATAATAATTATTTATTTTCCATAATGATCCTTGATAAATTGAAATGTTTCTTATGTGTGTGTATCACCCATCATCAATATGATTGTAATGTAGATCATTTTTCATAGAAATATTTAATTAATGGTATTAAAATTATAATTTATGTATAAATTTTTTATATATTCAATGACTATTATTCTGGAGATAGTGTAATAATGAAAATATCGATCATTATCAACCCACCAAATTCATTTTTGATATACAAATTTAATACCATCAAAACTACGGAAGTGAACATCAAAGATTATCTCTTTTTCTAGAATGGTAACATATAAAATAAAAGAAGTAATAAAATTATAAAAGGTACACATGAATGAAAATAATTAACATATGTTTACTATTTTGGAATATAAATAATGTACATAATGATTCAAACTATAGGGAAGAGAAACTTTAAATAAAAACTTTTTTGAAATGATTAAAAGATTTAATTTTTATAATATTTTTCGTCAATGAACATATTCATTAAATAATTTTATGAATAATTAAATATGGACCAAAATTAATTATATAGTAAATTAATTTTTTACTTTTAATTTGATTCAATGGTTTTTAAAAAAGAATTTTTTTATAGAATGTTATAATGTTAAAAAAAAGGAAAAATTAATTTTCTAATTTAATATATATGGTGAAAATGACTTTCTCTTACACCATAAACGTTATATTATTATGGGATTTCCTTTTATGATATCATTTTTTATTCAATATAACAATATTTTTCCTTATTGAAATTTACGTTTTGAAAATTTGTTTTCAGAATAAAGGATATTTTAATTTCTGAAAATGTTTTATATATGGGTTCAAATGAATTTTTTGCGGGTTTTAAGATGATAACATGCAAGGTAAAAAAATTATTCATTATATTATTGGTTAAAATTTATTAAAAATAGTTACAACGCACTACAAATCTTGGTTGATCCGGATATAGATAATAAGATGGGTTCCCCTTGTTAGTGCATTGATTAATTGGGTTATAATTATTTTCTCTGATAAATTATAATAGTGGTTGACCATATGGTTATTCAAATATTCAAGATTTCTATATGGTTTCATTGAATGTTATGTTCCAAGTAACCCATATAAATTTTCAATTCATTTCAAGGAAAACTTTTATTTTTAAAATGTAAGATTAATGATATTTTAAAAAATATATGAGAACGTTTCATGGTAAAATTGTGTGTTTTTATGAAAATAATTTTCATAGGATTTCATATTTTTCACTCAACTAATACATTTCTTCTTTTTTATGTCCCTTACCTTTTTTTGCACTCTTATGAAAATTTTAAACTATTTTTCATAGGTTTATGAAGGGATAAAGTAAAAATAATAATTCATCTTTAAAGTCATTAATGGTTTTAATGAAAATATGTTTTCTTTTATTTTCAAATTATTATATTATAAGAAAAATGGATTCTAATCAGATGTTTCCCCTTCGGAATACGTGGGATTCTTATGGATGTGTTATGACCTAATTTCCTAGAACTCTATACTGAAAAATATCCCAAAATGTAAGATGATGAATTATTGACCTAAAACAAAATGTTATGTAATTTTTATGAATGAGTATTTGTAGTTGGTATTATTTGAAACGAAATGGATCCAATCATTGGGAACTCACACATGTTAACATTGGGCGATGTGTGGCTATCTTCCTATGGGATTCATGAGGAAAGGTCTTCCTCTTGTGATAATTGTTAGAGTCCCACCCAGGAGGTGTATCTTCTCGTGGATTTTAAGGAAGATAAAATTTATAAATAAAATCCCCATATCATTTAGTTAAATTTATGGTTATTTATTATTGTTATATAAAACACATGAAAGTTTTTTGTTTCATTATATACCTTCATTTTTAAAAGATAGTTAAGAATCATAACGGTAGATAATATACTTGTTGAATAATGATCACATGATTAGGATAGATATAGTGTTTTTAAAAATTCAATTGTAATAAAAAAAGAAGTGGTTGTCTCAACTAATATGATCATACCATATGAATCAAAATAATTAGTGATTTAAAGGGATATATTATCAATGTTCATTTCCCATGGTCATGATTAGGTTGAGATCCAACAACTTATGCAGTAAGAAAACATTTTTGGGAGATGTTAAAGATCATCAAGATCACATCTCATACCACGTACACCAACCACCCCATAAATATCTCACAACCACACACCTTACCTGTATAGAGGTTTTTCTTGTATTAAAGGGATATGTATAAAACCCCTATAAATATTAATATGTACATTATTTTCTCTATAAAAATATTTATATTTAATTGTTATTACATTTTTCATTATTAAATATTTTGATTTTGATTCCATAAAACAGAAAGTGTATTTTTCTGTTCTATTAAAATAAAAATGTGGAAATTATTTTAATGAATTAATGGTTTTTTGGAATATTTAATATTTTAAATAAATATTTTTATTAAATTTAAATTAACATATATTTTTTCAAGTCAAATGTAATTTTTTTAAGTGTTCAAAACTGTTATTGTAGAAAAACCCAGCATTTAACAATAAATGTAGATTCAGATTTTAAAAGTAAAAAATATAAATTATTTTAATATTACTTTTATAAAAGGAATATCATTTGTTGAATCATAATATTAAAATTATCCAAATGGGAGTTTTTCATAATTTTTTATAACTATCGAACTTCTAGGTAAAAATTAAACACTATATAAATATTCGGTGTGTAATAATACATCATAATGATCCAAAAGTGATGAAATATAAACAATAAATTATATCCACTACCAAATATAAATTTCACTATTATAATTATGAGATTTTATGTTTATTTTATGAATTTTATTACTCCTTTATAAATCCCACAATAAATTAATATATTTTAATCTTTTAAAATTATTTATTTCAGAGTATGAGTCACTTACTCATCCACAAGGGTATTATTTTATTATGTTAAGCCATTATATGTATAGAATAATGAAAACTAGTCCCCTTGGGATGAAACCCAGGGAATAATCCATGAAAAGAATCATGTTTTATGTTAATTTATTATATAGAGTCCAAGACATTGGTTTGAGAAATGATAAATAATACCACATTCATTTTCTATATCAATGCACACAAGATCCCATTTCTCATAACACAAAATTCAAGTAGCACATCTTTTGTTTACTCCCATCAATATTTTCCTTCCATTGTTCCCTAATATCAAAATAATATCCTCCTAATTGTTTGGATCTTCACTCTCAGTGTATGAGATTTCTCTTATCTAATTTCCTTTCAAGCATATCTAATATTTTATACCTCTTAGATTCAACTTTTTTGTTTATTGGTTGGTTTTAAATATCAAAATTACATTAAATTTTATTTCAAATTATTATATACCCCCTTCACTCTCATTAGGGCCTCCCATGATCCTTTATATACACCCACTACCATGCTGAAATTTAGTAAGGTTCCTCTCTCCCTCTTTTCAATTATAACATCTTATTCATTTTATGACTTTTTAAATAATTAATAATGATGGGATATATTCTTTCATATCCCCCTTACTATCCATTTTATTTATAAATGATTACCTACCCCTTTATCTCTCATTAATCCCTCCAATTAACCTTAATATAAACGTGTCACCATGATGAAATTTAGTTAGTGATACTCTCCTTCTATTTATTCAAGTATATTATATATCATATTTATTTTATCTTATTTTCATAAGATTAGGATATTATCTTATATATCCACCATACCTTCAATTTTTTGACTAAATTATGTGAGACCCATTTCAATTTCATTAATACCTACCATGAATATTCTTACACCCCTATTATGATTTCACCAAGATTTTCAATGCCAAAGAACTATGTAGTAAAAACTTATAAAAATGTCATATTAAGGGTGTTCAACTTTACAAACATATACTTATTTATTGTAAAATTTATTTTATATATTAAATATTCCAGGATCATGGAATAATATATTATAATGAATTATTTTGTGATGTATGATCTATGTGGTACAATTAAGCATGAGAATGAAATGAAAGTGACGAGTGCGATCAGAATTATTTATCCCTTCAAAGGATTGGGTAATGTTTTAGTCTCATGAGATATCATGAAAATTATTATGTAGTGACTCTAATACATTATGGTAATTTTACCATAATGATGTCTTGGAAGTTATCCTAGAAATTTGTTTACAATGCATTGTTTAAGTTGTTGTTACATTTATGATGTTTCCATTATGTTATCAGGCAATATCATGCCCCGTTGTTCATGATTAAGATTCTAAATCATTTTATTCCCCATTGATATGCCTACTGTCTACCATGTATTCGTTTGTTTATGTTAATCTATGGTTTTCCATTTCTGGGATTTATAGTTTAACCATTTATTTTTTATGTCCCCTTGTTATCCCATGTAGTTTTATGTACGAAGTAATATTATGAATATATTATATAGGTTTTCAGTAATTATGATATATTATTTATTTTAAGTTGTTATGAAATTTATGTATTTTAAAAAAAATTGTATCATTTGGGTTGTATTATATTAAATATTATGTAATAAATCCAAAAATGATGTGTACTAAAGAATATGGATTGCATATAGAGTTCATTGATAGGTAACAATTATATCCCATTAGTTTTATGACAATGATAATATATTTGGTATCAATGAAAATATTTATATAAAATTATAGGTTATGTTAATTTAATTAAATACCATTAATATATTTTAATCTACTGTTATCATTTTATATAATTGTAAGGTTAGAATGTTTCTAAATCTAGACATATTTTATTCAGAATCTTTTCCTATAGATAAAATAGAGAAGATACAATTGAATAGAAATTATAAAAAAACCATCCAAATCAGAATCCCTGGAAAGATTGAATTGGAACTAAGTAGTTTTTTTATTCTATATCTTAGTTTATGTACGATATAAATTTCCGTGGTATCTATACTATAGTGAAACCTAATATACCGTGAAGAAACATGTCGGTAGTGGATCATTTAATAATAGAAAAATATCTCTCTTTCATTGGAACCATAGATCCAGGATTGTATAAAGGGTGGATCAATGCTATGGAAAAATTATTTGAGGTCATTGTATATTCAAAAAATTATAAGCTAACTCTTTTGGTTTATCATTTTAATAGTGAGGTGGATCTACAATGATCTTTGATTAAGAATAATGTGGGGGATATATGAGCTTGATTCCATTGACTACGTTACATTTATGATTTTTTTCCTCAATAAAGGTTCCCATATGTTTTTTGACTTAGGATGGAGTAACCAATCATATAATTGATGAAAAAATATGAATATTCTATAGTTGTCCATGAACTAAATTTTTAAAGGCTGACTAAGTACGGAATTGATTTTATTCAGGACATTGTTTGTATAATAATATATAATTTAACTAGGATTTATACCATGTTTTAGAATAGAATTGGTTGATTGATAATATAAATAAATGAGAATGTATATTATTTTATCTATAAATATGACATGGAGTTTTTATGCACTATTGTTCTTCGAGTTGAAAAGCTCAAAAAAGGTCATGGTAAGAAATGGGGAAGAATCCCTTAATGAAATCTAGAGGTAAAAATAATCTTATTACAATATTATGATTAGTGTTGTAAAAATTGTCATAGATAATGTATTATAAAATCTAAAAAGTGTTAATGATGATGAATGTTTAGACTTGTGGATCATGAATAAACTAAAAAAAGTAGAATAATAATAATAACCTGAAGGTAAGAAGCTTCAATTTAAATGATTTGGGTAACTATGCTAACATGTGTCCAAGGATAGTTGCATGTGATAGAAATAATCATGATAAAAAATATAATGGTGTGGAAAAATCATTTCATAGTACTAACATAAATGCGGGACAATTAAATACAATTGTGATAGAAATAATACATGTTTATTAATATTAATGTAAGACTCTATTTTACTTTATAATTCACATTATTTCTTTTATGTGAAGTTTTATTTCAAAATGGTAATATCACCAAATGATAGGAAGATATAAATTTTGGTGGAAATCATCATTAATGTATTAAAAAAATCAAGATTTATAAAAATATTTATATTGGTATTTGTGGAATGTTTATTCTTGGAAATATTATTAAATTGACTTGTATGGGTTTGATATAATTTTTTGTTATTGATGGGATTTCAATTTATAAATTTAAGATAAATTACATATCCAAGAATGTTTTTTTCAACAATTTCATACCTTTTATGACCTACCAAGAAGCTGAAAATTTCATTAGGGATGGAATTGAATGTTTATATTACCAAATTATTGAAAAGAAATAAAAAATTCACATTAGGGATGTATCAGTTTTAAATGAATATGTAGATGAATTTACTAGTGATTTTCCTACTGTTATTCCTGATTAATAGGTTGAGTCCACTATTTCTATAATACCTAATTCTAAGACAATTTGAATTTCCCCTTATCAAATATATCAAGTTGATCTTTTGGAATTTAAAAATATGTTATTGGAATTTCTAGATAACTGTTTCATTCATCCCAGGACATAACTATTGGTTTCTCTTATCTTATTTGTTAATAATAAATTTTGTTAAATTAAACATTCATTGATTATAAATCCTTGAATAAAATCACTATTAAGAAAAAGTATCATTTTTTCTTTGATTGATTATTTGTTAGACCAGTTACAAGGAGGGAAATACATTTAGAGGATTGATCAAAGTTTGGGCTTCCATTAGTTGAAGGTGAATGAGGTAGATATTCAGATGAAATCATTTTGAAATAGATAAGAGAATTATGAATTTGTAATTATCCCATTTGATTTAACTTGGGGAATGTTTATATATATACAATATGAATAAAATTTTATATGAGGTCCTGTATTTGTTTATGGTTCTCTTTATTGATGGAATTTTTCTATATTATAAATTTCATGAGTATAATAAAACACACCTATGATATATTTTTCATTATTTAATGATAAAAGAACAATATAAAAAAAATTCAATGTGAATTTTAGTTTCAATTTTTTTTAAATATTTTTTCAAACATACACATAAATGTTAAATCTAATTAAACAAAATTTTAGGAATATTTTACAATTCCAACCAATTTCATAGTGATTCGTATTTTTCATGGTTTAGTTGGGTATTACAGTCAGATTGTTGAAAACATTTCATGGATTCATTGTAATTATATGAACTCGGAGCCATATCTCCTATGCTCCAGGCCAGTGGGAAACTGGGATTTAGGAGCATTTGACCATATGCTAAAGGTTTAGGACAAGAAGCAATGGTCTAATGTTGTGATTGTTGGTATAGAATAAGCTCTGGTGATGATAATAATAAAGATCTTGTAATAATAAAACACTGCAGAAGTAGAACTACCAAAATCAATAGAAGAAATAATAGATAACAGGAAAATACAAAATTAGTGTCAATACAAATAAGATAAAGAACACATTGTGGACTGACATATAATAATATACATTCAAGAGATAATGGGACCGATCAGATAATATTGTTCTAAAAATTACAAAATAAAGTCCATCTTGATGTAAAGAAAAACCATAGTCAATTTTCCATCTATCCCATACCCCTAGGAATCCCTAATCACTATGTTGTAGAAAACAATCTTGGTCCTTCGCCTAATCTCAAAATAATTATGACACCAAATGTCCTATGGGGCTCTTGTAGAGTGTGAGTATGTACTCTAAAGTTCACCATCATTGGTTTCTATCATATATATATATTTATTTATGTGAATTTATATAAAAATAAAATGTATCTAAAATCATTCATAAAAATCCTAACTCATTTTACTCATGCTCAATAATTATGATGGGGAGTTTACCCGACTAATCCAATTTTAGAGTTGAATGATTTATCCTTGTCCTGTAATATTGAAAAGACCTTAGTTTATCATCCATAACCACGTCCCATGGAAAATTCAACTAAAACAAACATATATAGAACATCACATCAAACTCAACTTGCATCCAAATAACACACCCATGATATATGTCATAATTCTCTATAGGCTTTCGTTTATCGAATAAATATTCACTCAATCGATTGACATCCCAAGTAATGATGATATCAACCCTATAACTAATAACAACTCAATATCAGTTGAATTTTCATACGTCCTAAGGCATGATAATATTTGTCATCTGTTAATCCAATCCCATTATCCTCAAACATAAATAGAGAGACATAGCCCCCAACCGATGGTCTCAAACACTATCTCCAATGGAATTATATATTGAGAACCACTCAAGGATAGATAGTCAACACCATCGCCTAATCTTCTATAACTACTAAGGACTCCACACATTATGATTGGTTAACACTACTTCATTGAGTCCTATATATGTGAACATGACTCCAATAGAAACCTCATCCAGCAATGGTGAGTGGAAGTCACCAATGATACCAAAGAAACTCCAACCAAAAACATCATTTACACATGAAAACCTTATATCCCATCCACAAGATGGTCATCACTATCCACTTCTACATAACGATCACATCACCTCATTACAATGGTCAACATCATCCCATATATCTCTAGATATTCCCTCATCTTGATGAAACTCATCTTATCAATCCTAGTCATCAACATCACCATAATACCTTAGTCCATACCCATCACAATCTCGTTGAATTCAACATGTCATATCACAATTTAATTAATTTAAAAAATTTCTACAATCAGAATAACTTTCTCAACCAACCACAAGAAACATACCTGGATTATCATAATTAAATTAAGTAGACAATTCCTATAAAAATATCAAAAAATTAACTATGATTTCAAAGAATGAATTAATTTATTAAGGGTTAACCCTGATATCCAACACATTTGTAATGATCCACACATCCAATAGTATGCGTATTGAAGTAGAGGGAGCTAGGAACCACCTACCATATGACAATAAGTTCTCACTCCTTAAATATAAACCTACAATATGATACACAATGAGAGAAATCAATATTCAATACAATCTCCCAAAAATAGATAAACTGATATAAGATGGAAATAGAATTCCAAATAGTGATATAAAATATGAAAAGGAGATAGAGGATTCAAATAATTACCGCTACACTATTAACACACCCAAAGATGTCCAAATTTTATCTCATATTCAGTATATTAGATAAATACTAGAAGAGTATAAAAATGGTGGATATCCCAACTATTCTCATGAATGGGAGAAGAAAGGAGATGAAAGATGAAATAAGGAGGGAGGGGTCGATTTGTAATTTCACCCCAACAAATGAACTACTTGGTTAGACCTCATGGTTTGGAAATATATGTGACATACTTGTTGTGATACAATTTAATGGGGACCAAATTTTAATGTGGGTACAAATTTTGGCCAAACCAAGTTCCATTATGTGTATTCACTCCCAATGTATCTCTTAGCATATGTTCAAGTCCATATATATTTTTGAAAAATCAACATCCCATGAAAATATTCTATTAAAACTACATACATCATGAACAACCATGTTCCTCCCCATTAATAATTTCCTAATCATACTATAGTTCAAATATGGAACACTTGGTTTCAGTTAAAGGGTCACATGGTTTTATCAAACCTTGTGCCACTACATATACCTTTTGAAAGAATTTATTTTTAAATGCCCGATGCTCCACACACTCAACCAAACCCCAAAGGAACATTTTGAGCCCCAAAACCAACATAAAAACAAACTAATGTTATTTAATTCTCAAAATTAAACTATATATTCATATTTAATTGTTGGACCTTCCAGAAAACATAAAATTCAAATTTACAGAGAGAAACAACCCATTACAAAAAACCTAGGACATTATAGTTTTGATAACATACAATAGATTATCCAAAAGCTGTGAGGGTTCACATTTAGATTGTACCAAATATATCCATATCATAAACATTACCACAATATAACCTTATTAATCAATTGCATGATAAATACCTTTATGTAACTCCCCACCTTAAAAATGACCTACTCTATCATTTCCGAACCCAAAATTAAAAACTCTGATAGTTCCTATAACAACCCATAGACATAAACACCCACATATGATATACCATATTTTATGCACCATATTTGGTTCTCATTCAATACATCATTCATATTGGAAACCCAAGATTCCTACATCTCATCAGATTCCAACACATAATGCATCACAACTAATTATCAAAAGTAATCCCACATAATATATATGCATGCCCCTCAATGTCCTGATGCCTACACATCTCATAAAACCATGCATCATGAGCGATGGACATATACCAACTAGTTCCTGGTTAGTAAAATATAGTCATGTTCACCTCATGCACCCTTATCAGTCAAGCCAATAATATGAATATTATGCTTAAAACCATGACATACCTATAACCTTTATTGTCTCCCTATCCTGATCAACACTTGGTAGATCAATGGATGACACCAATCCTCAAGCTTGACAATGTGAGGAATGTCCTCCCTTCAAATTTGTACTACCTACCGACCACTGACCCCACATATAGGTATATCTATACCTTTAATGATCTATTTATATATTAAATTCCTAGATACTAGCTCTATGTATGTCATTCAATAATACATCATATCCCTGAGTCTGACCCAGTACCTAACTCCAATATGTGTTAGAATGCTTCATGAAAAACATTTCCATGTTCCCTAGAAGGGTGTATTCCATGCACTCCTTTATATGTCACTCATACTGAGTCCATACATGGCCTAAATACCCACAGTAGAATCACACCACCATGAAACGTCTCTTTGGTGGTTGGCTCGAATCTACAACATTATTTCTCTGTTATGACTCTTCTTGTACTTACATCTGACTACTTGCTAGACTCACCCAACATGGCCTCCTAGATTGAGTTGTTAATATTTATCATATTATATTCTCTTATTAGTGATTAGTTCAATATTTATTTGAATGAGGTTAACCAAAAAAATTATTTCTAGGACCTTTATGTTACTCTTGAACCCATCCATGAGTCTCCTATCCCTAGAAAGGTAGTATCTATCCATATAAGTTGAAAAAACATGACAATAATGTAAATATAAAAATATATTCCATAATGGATTCAACTCCCTACTATAAGATCATGAAATAATAAACTCGATCCTCCCTCATTGCCTTCATGAAATGGTGCCCAAATCACATGGAATCAAAATCCTTCCATGCTAGATTCCCATGACTTTAATCCTATACATGTATTTTCCACTGTCAAGTTTTCAGTCCTATGAGAATATACAAATCATGCATCAAACATCAACATGGGGAGTATCACAATATTTTAAAAAATCATCTGTATTGCTTAAATCAAGCTCTATACCACATGTAGTCCACCCTCAACATAAAATAGAGGTGAGTGATGTGACTAGAACTCCAATATTAAATAAATGATGTAAAAAATATGCTACTTGAGATTGCCTAACATCACTTAGTAGTACTCATATCCTGATCTCCAAAATCATTACATCTAGTCATGGACCAAAATCAAATATCTTCTACAGCTGCCCTCAATGTATCAGAGCATCTACCTATGTCTCATAATAAGCCTAGACATCAAGATATCCATCCCATGAATGCTATAGTGACACCACTTATTCTCTCTCATAATTCTCCACCATAATCTTTCTTGGGGGCATCACACTGAAGACCCAATACGATGGTTAACAATATCAATAACAACATGTATATCATAAAAATGGTGAGCTATAATAGGTAGTGCATCTCACCTCCCTTACACTCCCCTACCACACCCTTATCCCATATCATCCAAGATCATGGAATGTTACCTAAACATGTTAAATTAAGGTATCACATATTATTAATATCAAATATAAAAAAAATTGGGTGGTTGAGTAGAAATTCACTGAAAGGAAATATAGAAAAACAATGTATATATTTCTGTCCGAATTTTAAATGGATCATCTTCTTTATTTAGTAATTCCTAGACATATCAAAGTCTATCCATATATACCATATAAACATATAATCACATTCTAATCTTATTAGGAACCACATGCCTGGTCATTCTGAATTTGATTAAACTAAAATGGTTTTCATGAATACAATATTTACACTTTAAATATCCTAAACCCTCTTAATGCATTCGAGGTTCCCAAAAAAAATTTCAATCAAATATACACATCATATATACTATGTTCCAACCATGATACATAAATATTCCAATCGGTAAATAAAATTCAAAGCCTCAAACCCTCATAATCCAATAATAACACACCTAAGTATTCTACTCTAGTTGGAAATAAATCAACCGTAAATGTGTAGTGCATAACATCAATTTTCCATAAATGGAATCCTAGTATGTCACCCATTAATTGGGCTAAAAACACCCAAACATGATCTCTTAAACCATATTCTACTATACAATAGTGTTCAATCTACCATAGTCCAAATAATAAAACCAAAATTGAAAATATAGACTAATGATTAAACTTTTAGAACCTTCACCTGGGATCCACATAACCTAAGCCCCAAGACAATGGGACTCTAGTCCTTTAGTGCACCACACCATATTCCAAAGGATACAGACTAACATTGAGGGTGTAATTAAATTATAATGTAGAGACTATACTCTCTAACTATGATAAAAAAAAGGGAATATGAAAGAATAAATACCCAACATCACCTAATAAATAATATAGAATGAAAATAATAATCCTAAATAAATATCCATACATATTAGTTAATGAACACATGTCATAAAGTCCTACAAAAACATACATGCATGATCATCTAGGGCTGATCACATTATAATGTAGATAAAATCCATAAATAAACTATATCTCAGAGAAAATAATCCACTTTATACCTCTACCATATATCCCATGAACCTGTACATCCCTCGTCACTATGGTCCAAAGCATGATCTTGGTCCCTGACCTGATTGAAAAACCATAAATTCTACACACATATCGGTGGGCCTATTTAGGCTGTGAGTATGAACACAGTAATCCGCCATTAATATTTTCTTATGTTACATTCATATTTATACACATGAATTTATATGCAAATAAATAAAAACTACACAAATGAATTAAACAAGTTATCATCATTTATTGTTCTTAGCATCTTAGAGGAAGCGTGTACCAGCCTCTGTCAATGATGGAGAAGAGAAATATATCCATGGAAATTCATACTTGAAGTACTACGGCATATCATTAGAAAACATGTCACTAATCACCATGTTCCAAACAATACCGTATGTAACCTCACTTCTATTACAACTAGTGTCCCAATGGAACACCAAAATAATATTTCTCAAGTCCTTTATATTTATGTTCATTGAATCCAGGTCAGCTCAGAAGATCAACATCCCATGGAACAATGATATCTATCCTATAATTTATAATAAATCACCATCATCTTGGAATCCTGATGACCCAAGGCCCGAAGATATCTGTTCTATAATAATCATGTACCATTAGTATCAAATATAAATGGAGAGATTTATCCCAAAATAGGTGGTCTCAAATACCACCTCCCATGGATTTCAATTTTGAACGCCTTCTACACAACAAATTTCCAACTCCATCCCCTAAGATGAAATAACTACAGAGGGATCCACTCATAATGAGTGGTAAACTTGACCTCATTGATTTATATCTATGTACATGAAGCTCCAATAGAAACTTTTTACAATAATGGTGATTTGAAATCAAGAAATATAACAAAGATAAAAAATTAGAAACCTCATTTCAACATGTGAAACATATCTTCCATCCACGGAATGGTCACACCATTTACCTCAACATGATGATCAAATCACCTCAAATTAGACGATAGAGAATTTCCAAATAATCCAATCCACTCCCTCATCCTAATGAAACTAATTATGTTAATCTCAATGGTCAATATCACCTTAATAAATTGGCCCATGACCATCATATTTCCAAATAAACCATGTTTTCCTATTATAATTTAATTTATTCAAAAAATAATTAATTAGTTGGAATAACCTCCCTAGCTAGCCACAATCTCCATACCAATAATAGATTATTTAAATAGACTAGAGAATGACCATTAGCACCTCATAACAAAAAATTAAGATGATTGAAAAAAAAGAATTAATATATTATTTTTTCCCATCAGAAAACCAAAACATGCGTATTTAGGAACACATCCAATAGTAATCATATAAAAGTAGAGAAATATATCCACCACCTACATTATAATTGTATGCTCTCACTCTTCGAATGATGTCCTCTATAATATATTTAAATATTTATAATTGAGATTCTAGAAATATAAACTTGAAACATGTTAATTGATCTATGATTGAAAAAAATTTCAAATAAATAGGTAAAAGATAAAAGAAAGCATGAGTATTCATGGAATTATTGTTATGATTCCAATGCACCCAACAATATCCAAATTCGATATCAATCGTGGGTGGTAATCCAAGATCATGAAGTGTTAGAAAATGTATAAGATTCCTAATGTGAATGTGAAAGGATGGACAAAGGAGAAGAAAGACAAAATATGGAGGGAAGGGTAGACTTTTAATATAAACACTTTAAATGAAAAACATGTTTTGGCCACATGGTTTGCCTAACTATGCGCCAACCATGAGGTTGCACTATATGAATGAAAACCCTTTTTAATCAAGAAAAATGGTTTGGATGTATGGGTTGTAGAAACTATTCTCTAATCCCACACACTCACTACCTAGGTGGCACTAAGTGTGCATTCTAGGTCACAAACATTGTTAATCCCAGCATATCACATGCAGACCCTATGTTTAAAAATACATACACCAATCAGGGTCATGAAACCCCTCATACATGGTATCCCTAACTATGTTCTAGTTCAAATATGGGACACATGGGTTCACATTATTTGCTACATGGTTTAGATAATCCTTCTAAATCTAATTCTGACCTATAAAAGATGAGTTTTCAAGTGCATGATGCTCCCAAAGCTCATTCTGACCCCTAAGGCACTCATCGTGCTTTAAAACCCATATCAAAACATACAAATTCATTTTAATTTTTTAAATTATGATGAAATGTTGAATTTAATTGTTTAATAATTCAATAAACAAAAAATTATAAATTACCCTGAGTAATAACCCATCTTAAAAATCAAGGGACGTTACCTGTCTAAAACATTGATTATATTTACACGAAAAAGAGATAAATTCAACAAGATAAAAATATGTGATGATTTTTTAAAAACTCAAAACAAATATTGTTGAATTCTCTAGTTTTGGTCCTTCCTTTTAGAAATATTTATTTTTTTATGTAGAATGATTCTTTATTGAATGGACTTGGTTGATTATACTATAGAATGATTAAGTAATTTCTTATGACCCATTTACACTAAAACCTAATGAGTTAAATTATCATAAAAAATATCTGTATTTAGTTTTAGTGGTTTTTGTTTTAAATAAATTAAGGAAATATTTATACATATTAATGTGTGAGATAAATAATGATCAGAAAAGTTTTAAGTGTGTATTCCTTCTTAAGAAGTTGAACATGAGACAAATAATATTGTTGGAACTAATAATGGATTATGATTGAATGATGAATTATCATCCTAGAATAGAAAACAAAGTAGATTAGTCATTGGTTTAGAAAAAAATTCGATATTAACCATGTTACAAAACAAACATAACACTTCGGTTAATTATTTGATGAATTTTGGATAAGAATTTGGGGATTATTAAACCTCTTATATTTTTTTTAGGTTTCATAATAATTATCTTAATTATAAGGAATTATAAAGGTTTAGAAGATTTTTTATTTTAAAAAAAAAAGATAATGTTGGTTAAGAATGGACTATTTTTTGAAATTATTTCTTACTAATAAGGTGTTTTCAAATTTGGAAATAGATTTTGGGTGTCATGTTATTACTAATTATAGATATTATTAGTGAGTGAATATCATGATTCAACAGTTTATTTTCATCATGAAAAAACTAAGATGTAAATATATTACTCAAAGTATTACTAATAGGATGAAATGAAAATATATATTCATTAATTTACCATGAATTTTTTTAATTGTAAATATGTTAAGCCAGAATAATTATCACCAAATGGAATTCATCAACATTTTCAAGTGATACTATTGAAACTGTAAAATTTATCTATGGATTCTGTTGTAGGGTTTCCTAGTACATTACTAGGCAGCAATGTGATTAGGGATGTTCACTAATTAATTAAATCTACACATATCCAATTCATTTGAGATACTATGTCTTTCAACAAGATTTATTGACTGTATATAAAGGATATATTCAGGTTGTATCAATTTACTATATCCATTGCATTTGATTTGGATCCTAGGATTACAGTTTTTTGAAAGGACTCCAAAAGACATTATATACTAAATTAAATTTCTACACAGTTTTTCAACCTTAATCTGATGGACAGTATGAGTGAATAATTCATACTATGGAATACATGATTTGTGATTCATCAATGGAATGACAAGAAATTTATGATCAACATACTATTTATCTGATTTTTTATAGACAGTTTCTATTCTAGTATAACTATAGAACCTTTTAAAAATTATATAAAAATATGTGTTGGACCCATTATTTTAAAAAAAATTAATAGAAAGATACAGTTGTATATGAAGTGGCTGAGAATTTGAATGTCATTCATGAGTACATGAGGATTTCTCATTGTAGGATGAAAAGATGTGTGGATAACTAGATGAATGATATTTAATTTTAGGTAGGTGATCATGTCTTTCTCAATTAAATTTCATGTAAAATTATTATATGTGTTTGTAAAATGGAAATGTTATGTCTTTATTTCATTTGAAAATATGAAATAATATACAATGCAGGATAATTTTACTATTGAGGGGACATTCCACTATGTTTATCCAAGTTATATAACATTTTTCATGTTTCGATATTAAGGAAATCTCTTATTGATTAATAACATGTTTTGTACCCTGATGTGGTATAGTTTTAAGAGAATATTTCTTAGGAGGGAATGTTTAGTCATATTCATTATCATAGAAATAAATTATTGTAGAATAATTTGATTCCACTTATAATGTATTTTTGGGAAAATCATATAGTTTAAGAAGCAATAAGGGAATATGAAAATGATTAAAGGAAATGATACCCAAACATGTTTAACAATTTAATAAAAATTTTATGGAAAAAATTAAACAGGGGAAGAATGTGGCAACCTACTTAATATTATAATAATTTATTATCCCATTTATAAAATTTTATTTAATTACACAACTAGAAAATTACCCTATACCCACAGTTTTGGAAAAAACCTTGGGTAAAGGAATTTGATGGGAACTTATACGCATGTTTTGGGAAACCGTGGTTATAGGTTGAAAATTCCCACTTATACTGACAATTTTTTAGAAAATGTAGGTACCGAGTTGTTTTTTCAAGACTTATACCTACAGTTTTGGAAAAACCATGGGTATAGTGTTTTTTAAAAACCTATACCCACGGTTATTGCAAAACTGAGGGTATAAAATATTCTTATACCGAAGGTTTTTGAAAACCATGGGTATATAATTCCAATGTTAAGGATGAAATTTTTTTCTGTGGGATAAAAACATTTGTGGGAATACATATTGCCACAGGTTTCCACCTGTAGCCACGATTAAGATAAATAAATAATTTAATATATATTTATAT
The DNA here is from genome assembly GCA_963277665.1 of Viscum album. Taxonomy (NCBI): domain Eukaryota; kingdom Viridiplantae; phylum Streptophyta; class Magnoliopsida; order Santalales; family Viscaceae; genus Viscum; species Viscum album. The sequence goes on along the minus strand of OY728153.1, from coordinate 322,255,542 downwards.
AAACATAAACCAATGTAGAATAGTGGTTAGTTTAATAAACCATATATAAGTGGTCAAAAAATAGAATCTCATGATAGGAAATTTAATAAATCCTATACCCCAATCTTGAAACCATGGGTATAGGGTTAATGACATGGTGTAATATACTTATTCCCACAGTTCATAACCATGTGTGTAGATTTTTTCAAACCGTGGCTATAATTAAGAGGTATACCGACACCTAACATGCCAAAATTATTAAAACAATGGGTATATCCAATACCAGTAGTTTTTGGGGTTACACCTATGTTTTAAAAATATGGGTATAGGTGGATTTTCTAGTAGTTTTTAAAAGTTATATTCATTTTAAATATATGATGTAATTTATAAATTAGAAAGAAAGTAGAATTCATTAAGAACTTTCAATATTATTTTTTTAAATTAAAATTTATAAATTATGGAATTATAGTTTTTAATATTCAATTTCAATTTTAAAAAAATCATACACTAATTAACATAGGGTGCAATTTTGGTATTTTTTGAAAAGAATAAATTTTCAACCAAAAGATCGAAATAAATATTTTTGTAAATCTATCGTTTGATTAGAAAAAATTATTTAATAAAAATGTTCAAATATACATTTAATTTTATTTAATGTAACATAATTTTTTTAGTTTTAGTCAAATTAATTACATTTTAATTGTCTTTACAAAGGAATTTAGTGTATGTTCTTTTGGGTTTGGAAACAAATTTTTTTAAATCATTTATAAGTAGAAAAATGTGGATCTGTTTTAATTGATTTAATAAACCCATAATAGAACATATTTTAATTAAATTTATAGAATATATATCTAGAAAAATGAATTTAAATTAATATAATAATTATTAGTAGTCATATAGTTATTATAAAATCATATTATGCTTGAAAAAACAGTTCTTGAAAGGCCATTTTTTCATCAGGAATGTGGGTTTGAATTTATATTAAATTATTCAAATTATATCAATTTCACTTGGTAAAATGGATCAAATATTTTTAATCAATATAAATTATATTATATTTTAAATTTGACATAGTTTTTTGTCATAATCAATAGTGAAAATGCAAAAATAATTTTACCATTGGTGAGGTTAAAACGGCTTTACCATTGGTTATACTAAAAAGATAAGTGATAAAATATCCTAAAATCACGACTAAATTCAATTTCATGGAATTATTAAATCCCATATTTTCAAAGTATCTATAATAGTCCATTTTAGATCCTTTTTCCATGTTTAAAACATAGTAATAATGTTTTCTTTTCAAAAATACCAAGTGTTTCCTCTCCACCACTTATAAAATTATTATAAAAGGCCACCCACTATCCTACCCTATTCACAACATAATTGCCTTTTGGTTCATAAAAAACTAACCACAATACCTTACATACTTACCTCACCCCATCTTATAGAAAATTATTTTTATCACACATTAAATATTGTAAGGATTTATAAATAATCATAATGAGGTTCTCTATTGAAGATTTATCGATCTATTTTGAGTATTATTTATTCTTCATTCATATCCATTAAATATTCATCAACCATTATAATATAATAATAATAATATATAGAATATTATTAGATTTTATTATTTTAAATTAACAAACTACGTCTTTCTCTTGTTCCATCAAATGATAAATGAACACATAATTTGTATGAATGGATGACTACTGCCTCATGAATATATTGATTTTTTCATCATCATCTCTCATGGATGGTTATAATTATATAATTATTATTTATGTATGAAATTCAGTATATAATTATAATTATTGAATTCTAATGTATCCAATTCTATGTTACCATTCTACTCACTAAGAAATGGTAACATCGTTCATGTGTACACGTCGACTATCACCTCCACAAAGTGATTTGATTATTTTTTTCATCACCACATAAAATGGATGAAATATATATGTAAATTTAAAAAAATATGGTATTTGATATATTATAATAATTTTGTAATAGTGTAATAATAATTACTTTTTTCCATTATGATTGTTGAAAAATGTAAACTTTACTCATGCGTACGTACCACATACCTCCTCTATGATGGTAATATTATTCATTTTTCATAAAAATCATACCTGATTTGTTTTAAAAATACAATAGTTTTATTAATAAAATAAATATATCTTGTTTATTATTTTTTGTGTTATGAAATAATGTTCTCTCTGAACATAGTCAACCAAATAAAGTCATTTTTGACATTTAAGATAAATACTTTCAAAAATTCAAATGTTAATTTAATTTATTGACTAACTGTATAAAACATCGTAAGAGGAAAATTTAAAGTATTAATAAAAATGAATAAGGTCACCAATAAAATTAATAAATTATAAATTTTTATTATTCATGATTAAACAGATCATACTAGATGAGAAAACTCGATGTAAGGGAAACCTTATCTAAAAAACCTAATTTAAATGATATAAATATTTATTTTAAATATCCCTTCATTAAATTTACATATTATTTAACTAATTTTTTGAATGTTTTAATGGAAATAAATTAATAATAAAGTATATAATTTTTAATTATTTTACTTTCATTCCAGTATTTTCAAAATATAACTTTTTTTACATAATGATTGACTTTCATTACAAAATACAAAAGGAATGATCAATTTTAATGTGTAATTGTGATAATGATTATTCCTACATCTATAAAAATTATATTATTTTTATGTCACCTGAAAATATTTCATTATTTATTCAATGAAAAACCTTTTACAATCCCTTTTGGTTATTTAATATTTGTAAATGGGTTTTGAGAGAAAATGATAATTTAAATGATATGAAAAATGTTCTGTATATGCTTCAAAAGATATTTTCAATGGTTTTATGATGATAAGGTTCAATATGTAAATTTTATTATTCATGATATATTACATGAACATTACATATAAAGGGTTAAGACCAATTATGGCTCCCATTTGATCTTGATAAAGGCTATATAATCGGTTCGGCCAAATAACACTCTAAAGAAATTGGTAATGAATAAATTCTCCAGAAAATTATATTAAAAGTAGATTATACGGTAATTCCAAATTATAAGGGATATTTAAGAGTTCAGTTAATTTGATGTCCCAAGAAACCACCATGACTTTTCTATTATTTTTATTGGGTTTTAATGGAAATCATTTTTTTTAAATTTATGATAATTGTATATTTGAAAATGAAGTTGATACCCTTTCTATGTAAAAAGTTATGTTAGTAAAAAAACATTTTTTCTTGGGATTTCATGTATTTAACTAATTTAATGAAAATATTCGTTTTTATTTATGTTAATCGTCATTTTTTTCACATCCCATATTTTTTGAAATGTCTTTTATAGAGATTAAGGATGGGAAAGGGAATCAAATAATTCATTCTGAAAGTCCTGATGAGTTTTTAGAAAATGAAAACATTGCTTTTTTAAAGTCTTATATTATTAAACAAATGTAAAGTAATTGTAATTTTACAACTTGTAATATATAGGATTGTTATGTAAGTTTTATGAATTAATAATCTAAAAATTTAATCCAATAAATATCAAGAAATTTAAGATAATGAATTATTGACGTAAAACTCAAGATAATGTAATGTTTAAGCCCAAGTCCTTAAAATGTTTGTATGGTTGAATTTTTTTTCAGGCCATAATAAATTTATTTTATTGAGTATTGATATGGAAATGATTTATGACCATTAGAATAATTGGTTGATCATATTAGTGATTTTTGTTTCAATTTCAATAAGTGTAAACATTGAAGGGTTTATATGTGGGAAATTACACAGTATAGTTCATTTGTATTCAAATGATTGTATATTCATGTGTATAATGGGTAAAATTAATTATTGGAAGCGTAAACAAGGATTTTTGGTACATAATTTTGAAAGAAAATGTCATTCAAAGTAAATTTATCTGATATAGGATTTTCAAATGTAGAATATAGTCAGTGTATAATTAAGTAACTATTCCTCATATGAGAATATAGAATGATGATTTGGTATTTTATTAAATAACCATGAAAACAAAATATGAATTTTTTTAATTTAATTTCATGATAGCTTCTTACAGGTACTTTTTTCTTCCTTATTTATTTCCCTCATTATTTGGGCTTGTTTTTGGCCTTTTGTGTATGGATAGAATTTTTAGAGAAAAAAACCCAATGTTATGAGATTTTTTAAAATAATTAATCAATTATATGTATAATTGTAGTGGTTTTAGAGGTATATCCTTGGTTTCAGTAATAATCATACATGGTAATCTTTTTTTCTATAGAATCTAAAATACACTCTACAAGTTGGACACTTTAACATTATTAACTACATACACGATGTGAGTCCATTTCACGGAAGATGATGTGGACTAGGTTAAAGAATGATAAATTTATAATTCAGGAAACTATATAACATCCTGAAAAGGTTGATCAATGTCTTTTAAACCGTGGAAATGCTTTTTTGGTGTTTATTCGTTTTTTAGGATTTCACTTCATGAACCTGTGATTTATGTTATGAAATGTTCATTATTTATAGGTTTTATGAGATATAGATATGAGTGTTTTTACAATATTACTGAATCCTCCTATCTCAAAACATACAAGATCTATCTTTGAAATTTTGGGATATTCAATTCTTCTGGATTTTTTAGGGAGATTGATCTCTATGGAAGTACCATCTCATATTCTTTGTATGTGATATTTCAGCTTCTATGTAGCCTATAATTATTAGATCCCCAGTGTATTGTGTTTATTGATATGTTGTTCTTCTGGTTAGGTTCTTCAAGATCCATTCTAGATTAGTTTTGTGATCATCACCAGGGGCAGATTTATGTGTTGGATGGGGTGTGGTGTGTTAGGTTCTCAAGGTATGTTTAACCTAACCTCTCTTCCGACTATTGTTGCTCGGGAATATAATTCTAATGTGTGAGAATTGTTGATAAAAACTTTTATTTTGCCTTTACATTCATTATTTATTATATAACACCATAATGGTTGTGTGTGACCCAAGTATGAGGTAAGTTGTTACATCTCAATCCTTTATTGGACGGACTATATTGGTCGAATTTTATAAAAAATATTATAAATGATTTTTTGATTGATTTTTGTATGTCATATTCGGGTAGTCTAAAATATTATTTCGCACTTATTGAAGTAAAATAAAAGGGTATTTGAAAATCATATTCTAATGTATTTATGTAATGGAATTAAATTTTTTTTTATAATGAAATGGTTTGTAAAATTTAGCATATTCGGAGCCTCAGGTAAATATGTGGAATATATAGTAATAATAATCATCCATTGATATCGTCGGGGGGGCTCTGTACAAGGGTTTTACTCCACTTCATTGGTGTTTTGTTTTTTGGAATTGTTAGACTCTCTTTGGATGTTTAATTTATCGAGTTCCCCCTCTACTTACAATATTCAATGAAGAGGTATGGAATCTTTATGTATGTGCTTGTCCATGTTTGGGCATAAATGTTCTAGGTAGCCTGACCCATATAGATCATTGTTGTGATGATACTTATGATTTTGGTATTTACTATTTGGGATATGATATCATATGTGATACTTATTTTGAAGTTCTTCGATATTTTTTATATTATTTCAAATATTTTTTCCAGGATTATATTAAACTATGTAAAAAGGGGAATGTTTTAACCATGGTTTTGAGATAAAAAAATGATTAACTGATTATCATGCCACGTTATATTTGATGTTGATATTGTCTAAATTTTTATATAGAGACTTGTTAGGGAACACCATGGTGGGATCCTACTATTCATGTTTATCTAACTACATACAATCCCCTTCTCTAGAGTATATACAATGTCATGTATTTCTATAAATAAAAAGGTAAGGAATCATAGTGAGGTGGTGAGGTTTTTTTCAGTTGAGGTTGGGGTAGGTGGTGGTGGTATGATTGGAGTATTCTCCTAAGATCACATGGACAAGTCAATTTCATGTACTAGTATTCCTTTTATATTTGAATCATACTTTGTCTTGTTATAACATCTTGGTTGTGTCATTTATTCTATTTTATTTCAGTTATGTAATATATTTTCTACTATCACTTCCACTATTTCATTCATCTATGCATAAGTATTTCATGTCATATGGTTTAGGTTAGGAGAAATTATTCCCTCTGGTTGTTTTTGGATGCTTAGTTGATAGTCTCCAAACTGTGGGGATCAAGAACACCATTTCAGTATGTGGATGATAGGTTCGGGAAACATGATTGAGTGTAAGACTAGTCAGTTCCTCACATTGTGTATCAATGGTCACTTTTTTCTCTTGAAACCATATCGTTTTATGTTAGTTAGACATAAGAAAAAATTTATGGGAAATTAGGGTATGGTTTTGGTGAGTTCCTATCAATTTCTTTCCATGATGAGTCAAAAGTAACCATAAGATTTTTTGATATGTAACTCATACATTGATTACATAATCTTAATATCTATTTTTCATAAGGTTATTTGTATTGGATAGTGATTTTCATATCATATGATATTCCTTATATTTTTTGGTGTGCAGTAATATTCCACTGTGACATCTTCCATGGGTTCTACTGGATCGTGTATATAAGAATGCTCGGGGTAATCTACATCTGTATTGAATTATTTTAGAGACCATCATCCAATGTGCTTTCTCCATGGAAAAAAATTACCACAATTCTATAATGTGGATGTTGAGGTAGAACCAACATTTAGTGGATAAATGAAGTGATCATTGGAGTTATTATTTGAGAAACCACCATTCTCTGATGGTTGAAATGATCCCCAATATGAATTGGACTGGATGGACAAGAATGATCAGATTTTCAAATTCAATGATACACCTAAGAATATCAAGGTTATGTTTTTGGTGTACATACTTGAGTGTCCATAATATTGATGTTGGGATTCTATTGTACAGGGAGATAAGAAATTGGTATTTGACCATCATGTTTTGAAGACTCTCTTCTTTGAGAAGTTATTTCTAGAGTCTTTAATGATAGAAAATTGTTTTGAGTTTTTCTATTTTATGTAGGGAGAGTGATTAGTGCCAATGTAAAATAATTATTTTGTGTTGTTGTTTCATTATTTTGAAAATATATTAAATAAAGATAAGCTAAAGGATCAGAATAATATGAAGTGATGGGGAATGGAAAATAGATTTTAGGAACTTATGATGGAGCTTTCCACCTATTCAGAGATGATATACATGTTTGTGTTGTAATAAATAGATATGGCTAGAATTTATTATAAATTATCCATTAAAATCAACCTAGTGGAAGCTTTACTGGAACACGATGTCACCATCCATCATAATAAGGCCCATGTCACAACTACCACAATCGGTTCGCTAATTGGACAGGGGATGGTGATCAGTGAGGAGTAAGTATATCACATGCATGGGATGCCTTAGCCTAAAGCACTTGTACACATCCACACATATCCAAGACCATAAATGATAAATATATATATAAATTGATAACCATGCATGATTACCACTATAGTATCCCTAATAGAATACGAAAATAAGTACCAGAAATAAAAATAGTCAATCATTATCCCACCACAAAGAAACTAAAAACAAGTACATCCTGTAATGTGGGTGATGATTATTGTCAATGAAACCATAGGAGTGCACCTTAGTGTTTCTATATCACTATGCTCTCTATGGTTTAGGTGACTTTAGGACTCCATCATAATTTAGATCAACTACATAAGAAATGATACGTGTGGGAATATCCCATGTAGTGGGGAGTATAACATTAACCAATCAGAAACCCTGAAATCACTAAGCACATAACACCATGAATTATAATAATCTCATCACATCTACATTTAAACATCACATATATTAAGAATATCTAGATATAATAAACATATAAAGTTAGTCTCAACTAAAAGATAGAACCCTAATTTCACCCTTGGATTCATACTTAAATGATCCACATTGAAATCATCTTGGAAAACACACTACATGAGTTAGACAACACTAATTTTGTCTTTTTGATATTTCATGCTCATCGAGTCTCATAAAGATTAGTTATCATGATAATCATGGATGGAACAATACAAATCTAAAGATGAAACCAAATTCCATTGGGTAAACCAACATCCCAATCCAAAATAACCCTCCATACAGGTGATTAACATCCATATAGTGGTGGCCCTACCAATACCAAGACCCCCCCCCCCCCACGAAAAATGATTATAGAGGATCTCACATTAGTCCTCACAAAATATTCCCAAAATTATCCATGATAAACAAAATTCATAGGGGATCTCCATCCCATTCATAGGATTTGACTCCATAATAAACCCTTTAAGAGTATATCTATAGAACACACCCTAACAAACAATTCCCAAACTAAAGAGGAAAAGGTCTCTAGGCCATTTTTGATAGACTAAACGATGTTTACTCTATGTACATAGTGTATCCCTTCAGTAATAGGTCCTTACCATGTATCAAAACATGTTATAGTGTTTTTTCCCATGTTCAAGTAAAAAAATGTCTGAACCCATGTACTCCTTACCGTGTCCAAGTACCCGGCCATGCCAATGTACACCTAGCCTGGTCATGTCTAATTTTGGGTGCATGGTGTGTCCAATAATGTATACCCCTAGAAGTGTATGTGTACCAACCATTATACAAGATGAACCACCAATAAAGGATCAAATGTTATGTGATCATTTTTACAAGTATTTTTAAATATAGCCTCTCAGTAAAAACCCTAGCACCCTAACCAGGACCACACACACTGTCGGTTCCAAGATTACATGATGTGTATATCTGGATTTTCTAGAAAACTTGGATCCATTTAACACATTGTTTAATTCTCTTCTGAAATAAAATTTTTCCATGAATCAAACCCAAAAACATGGTTCTAGTTTGGTGGAGCATTTCTGTCATCGCTTGCCATAATATGGCCACCCAAATTAATAGAAAAACGGTCATTATTAGTCATCATCGCCATAAAATTACCCACTCAAAATATGTCTCTCAAAACCATATTTTATATACTTCTAACATCATTAAAGGTTGATCCCATTATCGATCAGAACATGGATCTATGATATCAATCCATTTTACTATGAAATAGGTGCGCATCAAATGATCTTCCGATATTTGTCTCATAACTGACTAACAAAAATTCAAAAAAATGAATCATAGAAGAATGTTGGTGTAAAGATATTAAAATGAAAAAGAAGAATGAACCTTTTATTTTATTTTATTTCCCTCGATATGTTTCTATTATAACGGAGAGTCAAGATCCATAATTTAGTATGCAATTTTCCACAATAATACCCAAAGAATATCCTATACCTACAATATGAATGTAATTGGAATAAATATGTTAGTCAATTGTTTAGAGTTCATCATTGGATAAAAAAACCATGATAAATAAAAAAAAAATAAAAAAAATCATTCCATTTTATGGATTGACTACTGAAAAATAACTTGCATGCATTGTTGTTGTTGGATATATCATCGAATGTTGTTTCACATCCATCAATGATACACAGTCTAATGTATTTTTCAAGATAACATTTTTCCAATGATCTCTACAATGGATCTAGGGTTATAATAATAACCATATTATTTCGTTAGATCTTTACATTTATAAGAAAATACATGTTTTGTATAATTAAATTAAATAATTTATTTTAATCAATTACTTTATGTAAACGTTCTCCCAAATCAACATCCAATCCAAGTGTTCAACATAATGAAATGTTATGTCATACAATGGTAAAAAAACATTCTCAGAGATCAATTGAACCCTAAATTTATGATAAAATCCTCTATTTAGATTTTATTAACATTTTTACGAAATTTATTCAATTTTTCTATTTAATATATTTTATATATTTGATAAATTAATTTTGGGCCCCCCGAGCGATGGAATCTAATGTCATATTAGTATAAATCTCTAAAAATAACTCAACAAATAATATAATGTAATATATAAAAAAATAACACTCATTAAATTTGACCTTACTCCAAGATTTTCTTCCAAGAAAGACAAAACAAAAGGCTACATAAAGAGATGTGGCCACTGAACATGAATCTGAGTCTCCCACTCCAAGGTGCTTTCAATAATATTATTATGATACCACAATAATTGAACTAGGAGAATCGATCACTAATTAAGGATCCCCTTATTCCAATCCATGATCCTACAAACATATTCAACAAATCTGGTTCTATTGTCAATATCCATCTCACCCGCATCAATAACATGCGATGATTTGTGCACATACCTCCTCTACTGCGACACATGGTAGGAATCGTGTACCCGATCAAACTATGGTTGTAGAAATAAGTAGAATTACACCTTTCTAACTATATTAAGTACTGGTAATGGGACAATGTATCTAAGAGGTAGTTTATTTCAATGACCAAATCAATGTAACCCACAACAATGTGAGACCATTATGAACACATGATCTCCCTCCCCAAACTCTAAACGTTACGTTCGACTGTCCTCGTTGGACTTCTGATAGAACAATGCATTACTCATAATATCTTGGATGATATGTACCTAATTTTTAGAGGCCCAGGCCATCTATGGACTCATATGTGTAGACTCTCTTGGGATAGTCCAACATAGTGTACCCCTGCATGGTCACCCATTCATTGCCTCAAATGAATGCATACTGATGGTGTAATGGTATATTTTATTCTATGAAAACTCTACCAATGGTAGATAATCCTCAAAAATATATCCAAAACCTAACATGAAATCCCACAACATGTCCTCCAAGACAATAATGGGATACTCAATCAAGTTGATTATCTGTGTGTGGAAAGACGTGCTTGAAAATAATTATGTATAAAATGCCTCTCGTAATCCCTTCCATAACCATGATGTGAAGCAAACATCATGATAATAATTTTTAGTCAAAGGGAAATCCATATATTAGGACTATATTCTACCAATATAGGAGTCCAAATATATCTATTGAACTCTACTATCGAATAGCTAGGATGTTGTCTAAAATGAATATTATATCTATGATCTCTAAGATGGCATCATGTCCCTTGGATGTGTGTGGTAACCATGTAACTAAGTCCATGGATATATCATCCCACTTACACACTGGAACCTGAAGGGGTTTAGAAAAACCCATTGGAACCTTTTGCTCAACCATAACTTGCTAAAAATAAAAAAATCAATATACAGGCTCTGCAACTCACTTCTCTATATGTGGACACCAAAACTAACTCCTAGTGGTCCTAGTAATTTTATCAACACCTATATGTACCACCGTGGGAGGTGTATATATTGAGACTGAGCCATTTCATATATTACTATAACATCATTATAAAGATAAAAAAACGTAATAGTATTACACCCTGAGGATCCAATGGAGTAGTGTCTTGGAAAAACTAGGACCAAACCTAACATTTAAAACATCATGCATAATCATTTATTTAATTCCTTCTTCTCTTGCCTCTTATTGGATCCTGGATTCTCTCTAGTACATGTATTCACCATAGGATTTACATTAAAAATAGTTGATAAAAAATTCCATTTAGAGGATATATAAGAAAAATATAGCAATGGGTGAGCATTATAATAACATTATTATCAAAATCCGGAGTGGAAACATTAATAAAAGACATGAAATGTGGTAATGCATAAAAATGAAACATCATGTCTTTGTGGTCATATACTACACAAAGTTGTGAAAAAATCTAGAATCATGTTTACAAATCATTTTACATTAAATCATGTGATTCACCACTTTACCCAATCCAATGGAGTGTTGTATAATTTTGGGTTCACCCTTCACATTATAACATTCATTTTGAGATATATAATTTCGGGACAACCTGCCACATCATAACATTCTCTTTGTCATGCACACCAAAAATAACATATATCAAAAATGAACATAAATAAACCATGATAATTTATAGGTTTCATATCATAATAACACAATAATAATCATTGGGTTCCCAAAATAAATAGGTAATAACATACATGATACAAGAACCATTAACCTTAAGAGAGAAGTAAAAGATGTGTTTTTAACAGAATTTTTCTTTTTGAATGAATTTTTTCGACATATAATCAAGTGGAAAATATGGATATGTTATAAAATATACGATAATGATGAAAACCCAATTTTTTTGTAGTGATCATACCAAAAAATGAGTGAAAGAGGGAGAAACCGAAGAAGGAAAGATGGTTTTGAGAATTTTGCCTCACCATGTATTTGAACTCTTTCTTTAATTTAATATCTTGTATAACCACATTAGAATCATTAATTAACCATTATAATACCTCATGTACCTGAATATGGTTCACCATGGTTTCATTATGTTATTTTACGGTCCTTTTTACGAGTTATAGAGTTTAAATACATTGTTTGGGAACGATTATTTTTATTGTTTTCTTGAGTGGTTCACTTGTATTCATAAATATAAGTTCATTTTAAATGTGGATAAACATTCAAAATTGTATATATATTATATTTATGATTTAATATAAATTTAAATGATATTATAAATAATTTTTTTAAATACAATGGTAATGAACCATTAGATAAGAATTCAATGATGATCATTTGGGGTTAATTTGGGCGGTTTTTCGACCACAAAAGACTTGTTTTGTGTAATAATTTATTAATATGTACATTAGATAGATTGAGAAAAATAAATTGGATATAAAACATATAATATTATCTGGTTCAACCATAGAAATGGTTTCATGACTATTTCTAAATGAAACAATGAAAAAAAGGAAAACATGTCGTTCTTGAAAGTGATAAATTAACACATCATGAGCAACATTTTCATTTCTAAAATAAAAAGAAGAGGGGAAGGGGGTTGGATGACATATTATATCGTCAGTATCATAACATTACATTATATGTGAGATAATAGAGTTACCAAACTCTTTTTATGAGGATATTTGGGGATAGATTAAAAAAAGAACCGGAATTTGAAATGAAATTAAAGGAAAAAGAGAGGGGGGAATTACCTCTGGAATCCTCTTTTTGAGATCCTCCTTAAGAAACCTAGGAATGGTCTATTGATGAGACAAGAAACTCCTGGACGAGGGATAAGGGCTAGTTATGATTTTTTTTGGTAGATTTTAGACAAGTCTTGAAGCATGAGAAGTGTGTGGAAATGAGGGTGTTAATGGAGGTATATAGAGTTGAGGGGAGATGGGTTCTCTTAATTTTTTAAACATTAGTTTATTAATTTCCATCATGACAAGAAATAGTGATGATTCCTTGACCATGAATAGTAATGAGCGAGTTTGAGTTCACGCTTTGGGTGCTTAAATCTCTTTTTTTGTCAGAAATGGAGGATTTAAATTATAATTTATTTATATAGTAAATTAATGTATTTTGCTATTCACAAAAAATTCCAATATTTCAGAAAAAAACAAAAAATCACTCTTACTATTTTTCATCATCTAGAGTCCAAACATGATGCCAATTTTGAAAAACAAATATTCTAACTATTATTAATTTAGTTTTTAGTTAAAATCAAAATTTACTTGAATAATATAGATTCTAAAATTAAAACTTATTTTATAATGATTTCAAAAATTATATAACGTCTTATAAAATTATCATAAAACCAAAATAAGTAGAATTGCTAATTTAAGAAAAAAAATTGGAAAATACATTTTATTTTATATTAATTAGTTATTTATTTATGACATTCAAAAATTCCAATTCTTTAACTATGGTCAAATTATCATATCTAAGATGCCTAAATTTTATTTAATCTTTCATGGGTAACATTACAAATATTTTGATTGATTTAATATTAATAAAGTACATAAAACTATTTATAAGGGTTGGTGACTATTAAAAAGGGTAAGTTACTATATACAAAAAATTATGTTTGTTTATTAGACTCCAAAAATCTATCCGATCACAATCGTGTATGTCAGATTTTCAAAATTCAAAACATAAAAGGGGAAAAATTAAGTTTAATTGTCACATTGTATTTAGTATCATTATATTTCATTGTGATTCTAATGTTATTATTCTATAATTAATAATTATAAGAAGATAATTCCTTTGATAAAACATTGGATTTTTACGTTCTTTTCATCTTATCAAATTCCTCCCAAGAAATTTCATTTCAAAGAAATAGGTGCAGGTATTTATCCTTCATAACCACCTCTGGTTCCTAAGTTTCTTCTTCAAACATATGGTTCCTCCACAAAACATTGATAATGAGGGTTATCTTATTGCATAAAACATTATCTTTCTCATCCAGAAGCTTCCCTGGCTGCTTCTCATAAGAAAGAACATCTTCTAGTTGTACCACCTATGAGTTCAGTACTTGTTAGGGATCTGCTATATACGTCCTTAGGAGTGATATGTGAAATAGATCATGAACATGATACATATTCGGTTGATGTGCTATCATATAGGCAATAGATCTTATGCTGTCAAGGATCTCAAATGGTCCAATGTACCTTGGGCTTAGCTTACCCTTCCTTTCAAACCGCATGACTCTCCTCCTTGGTGACATAATAAGGAAGACATTATCTCTAATGTAAAACTCCAAGTACCTTCGATGGTTTTCATCATAGTTCTTTTTTTGAATCTAAGTAGCATTAATGTGTTTCAAGATGACATTACCATTCTCTATCATCTATTATACATGATTGGGACTATGAATCATTCTTTCTCCATCTTCATCCCAACTGGTTGGAGTTCCACATCTCTTTTCATACAAAACATTATATAGATCTGTTTGATTACTCGTAGTGAATCTATTAATTTATTAGAACTCAACCAATGGAAGAAGCTGATCCAATCCACCTAGGAATTCTAAAGTGGTGGATTTTATCATATTTTGAGGTGTATGATTATTCTTTTTATATTTTCTATCAGTTTGGGGGTTATAATCCATGCTGAATTTTAATTCAGTACTCCAGTCATATTGAAGACTCCTCTAGAATTTAGATGCGAACAAAGGATCAAGTTCGGAGACAATCAAGAGTGGAACACCGGGAAGTCTCACCACATCCTTCACATATATAATTTCCTATTTTTCAATTGAGATATCTTCCCAAATAGTGGTAAAATGGGCAGTCTTGGTGACTCATCCAACAACAACCCATGTTGAATTATTTCCCTTCAACATCTTCAGGAGACCCATGAGAAAGTCCATAGTGAAATTCTCCCATTTCCACCTGGGTATAAGAATTGGTTGCATCATCCATTGGGATTTCTTTTCTCTGCAATAACTCGTTGACATACCAATCACCTTCAGATTTATTATGCGATCTCCTTCTTCATGTCAACCCACCAGAAGTGTTCTTAGAGATTCTGAAACTTCATGGTGCTATCAGGATGGATAGAGAATGCTGATATATGTGAATTATTCAATATCTCATTCTCTATCCTAGGTGATTAAGTCACACAAAGTCATGTTCAAAACCGAATCACACCAACATCATCAATACAGAACTCTTGTATCTTCCTTTCCATTACTATGTTCACCTTAGTTTGTAACTCCAGATCATCCATTTATTCTTACTTAATCTTATCTTGGAATTATGGTTGTTCATTCATTTCAGAAAGCTAGGATTCATCCCCTTCCCTTAGGATTTCTAAATCTGTCATTTCCATATCCAAGAATATAGAGTCTTTCTCAATTCGTAACTTGGATAGAGTATCAAGTTCTTTTCTTCTGAGTGCATCATCTACCTTGTTCACCTTTCCAAGATGATAGTGAATACATAAATCATAATCATTTATTAGCTCTAACAATATCCATTTATTTATGTTGGGATCGTTTTTTGTGAATGTATATTTTATTCTATTATGGTTGGTGTATATGTCACACTTCTCACCATAAGGGTTGTGCCGTAATATTTTCAAGGGAAAAATCATGGACGCTAGATCTAGATCATGCGTTGGGTTGTTTTCCCCATTTATCTTCAACTATCAGGAGGCTTTGGTATCAAATTATCATTTTGAATGAGTACGCAACCCAATCCTTTCATTGAAGCATCATTGTATATCAAAAAACCTTCTCCACTTTTTGGTATTGTGAGTACTGGTGAATTGATCATCCTTCTCTTTATCTTTTTAAAGCATCCTCGCATTCTTCCATTTATTCATACTTTACCCCTTTCATTGCAAACTTATTTAGTGGTTAGAAAATCAAGAGAAATTTCTCACCAAATGTCATTAGTAACCAGCTAATACAAGAAAACTATGGATTGTTGTGACACTAGAGGGTATAGTCCAATCCTCAATCAAAAGTGTTTTTGAAGGGTCCACAGAAATTCCCACTATTATGATAACATGTCCCATGAAAGTCTCTTACTTCATCCAAAAGTCACTGTCGTTGACCTTTTCGTACAAATTCACCTTTCTCAATGTCACCAACACATGTCTTAGATGTACATCATGTTCCACCTTTCTCTTGGAGTGTATGATAATATCATTAATAAACACTACCAGAAATTTGTCAAGGTAATGTCTAATGAGTATATTGATCAAATCCATGATGATTGTAGAGGAATTAGTATGTATGAAGGGAATCACTAGAAACTCATAGAGCTTATACCTTGAACAAAATGTAGTCTTCTGAATATCTTCCTTTGTTATTATTAGGTGTTTATATCCAGAATGAAGATCCACCTTTTAGAAGTATTCAGATACTATTAAGTTATTGAACAAGTCATCAATCCTTGTAGGAGGATTCATGTTTTTTATGGTAATTTTTTTAGTTTCCGATAATCAATTAAAAATTTCATTATTCCATCCTTATTCTTCACAAATATCACTGGTGAACCCCAATGTGATGCACTAGTGTGTATGAACCCCGTGTCTAAATTCTCTTGTCGCTGATTTTTAACTCATACAGTTTGATAGGAGACATAATATAGGGACACATGGAGATAGGAGTATCTATAGGTATGTGTGGTATAGAGAACTCTACCTCATGATCTAAGGGAAGCCTATGTAACTCATCCAGAAATACGTCACTGTATTCCCTCACGATAGTCATTTATACAAGGTTGGAACTTTCCTTTACCTCAACCATTTAGGCAAGGTATGCATCTTCATAGGGTATCAACACCCACACCATTGAAGGATTTTTTAAATGATATTCATGATTATACTTGATTTTTTAGAGGAGTATGGGATAGTTCAGAATATTAAAAGATATTTCCTTTTCCTGAAAATTGATATATGCTCTATATAACGAGAGCCAAATCATTACCATTATAGCATCAAATTCTACCATGGGATGTATTATGATATTTTCCTAAAGAAACATCCAACATATGCCAACAAGAGAGGATTCAAACATTTTGGTTGAAATGATTTCCCCACTCATTGTTTTTATAG
Organism: Viscum album; assembly: GCA_963277665.1. Lineage (NCBI taxonomy): Eukaryota > Viridiplantae > Streptophyta > Magnoliopsida > Santalales > Viscaceae > Viscum > Viscum album. The sequence goes on along the minus strand of OY728153.1, from coordinate 322,238,205 downwards.
ATATCTCAAGGTCATGTTTTTAGGGATTTTATTTTATAGTTATAGAAAAAATTCAAAACATAACAGAATGCGTAGAACCAGAATCAAATAATATGTTTTCCATTCTTGATTGAATAGGAAGTGTACCCTGTACGACATAATTATCTTGATCCCCTTCTGAAGTAATGATGATATAATAATTACCTTGTTCCTTGGGATTTGGTGGCTGTTGATGCTAATTACACTATAGGAATCGAGGTTTAGGGAACTTGCTTGCGTAGTTCCCTTACTCACTACAGTAGTAGAATTAAACCTTGGGTGGTTCTCTCCCATATTCCAACACATTCTTCATCCCACTCATGTATTTTCGACACTCTTGGGAATGGTGTCCTTTCCCACACTAGAAGCATTTTCTTATCCCTTTGAGACAATTCACATGCGGAAACTTCCCTCATTTTTGGCATGTGGTTCATTCAATTTTCTTCCCACCATTATCACTAGATCCCCTCGATTGAAAATACATATTTCATTTCTTCTCAACATAGCCATGGAAACATTCTCTAAAATCAATCTCCATATTGAGATCACATCATAAAACATCTCCATAACTCCCAATGTCTCAAATTGAAATATTCTTTCGAAGGTGTTGTATTATTCCAATAATTAATATAAAACTTTTTCTATCATTGTTGATAAAAAACTCAATGATTACCTTCCAAGTCTAGTAAAACATTCATTATAGGTTGTGATAGATTCTACTTCCATTTTCATGAGATCTATAAATTCTCTCTCTATCTTCATACGATGTGTTTATGGGAAATACTTTTTAAGAAACATGATCTTAAATTCTTCCAATTACATCTCTCTAATTTCATCCGTTGGGTTGGGGTTATTAATTAAATCCCATCATTGATCAGTATCTCCATCCAGAAGATAAATGCATAGAGTCACCTTCTCCATCTCATAATTGTGTTGCACGAAAAAAGAACTTCTCAATGGATTTTACCCACTGTTCTGTAACTATTTGATCGGATGATCCACGAACTGTTGGTGGTCATTGTCACATAAAACACCCGATAGCATGTTTCTACCTCTTAGGTGAGAGAGGATGTTCCCCATTATTATTTTTATTGTTTATAACATGATATAGATGGGTATGAATCCCCATGAAGTTTTGAACTCCACCTCCAAAAGCATATGACATGTTGTTCAGGCAATTGTAGTATTGTCCATCGCATGAGTTTTTGTCCTGAGTTTTCCTGGTTCTTCCCATTTTCTAAAATAGAAAATGTTCGAACATAACGTAAGTCAACAAGTCATGAATATGTTATTCATTTTTACAATTTACACTAAAATCATTACTTATGGGATCCCAATATAATGCTTCTTGTGGTCATATTTATACTTAGTCTCGTGCTAGAGGTTTTCTCTAGGGTTCATTAATCCTAATTCCCAAATTAACTAATCCTTTCCTTTGATACCAACTATAGTTACCATGAATTTTCTTACATTACAATTAAATCATTATAATGATAAAAAACATAATAGTTTTACACCATGAGGATACTGAGGTTTAGTGTCATGGGAAAACTAAGACCAAACATAAAATTTACAACATCAAGAATAAAAATTTATTTAATTCCTTCTTATCGAGCCTCTTATTAGAACATGACCTCTCCATAGCACATGTAGTCACCTGAGGATATACATAAAAAGGGGTGATATAAAAGTCTAGTATGAGGATAGATAATAACAATATTGCATGGGGTTAGCTTAATCATAACATAATTATCAAAATCATGTGATGAAACATTTATAGAATACATGAAATTTAGAAATGAAAAAAATAAAACATAATTCCTTAGTGGTCATATACCACATATAATTGTGAAAAAAGAAAGAATCATGTTCCCAAATCAATTTACATTAACTAATGAGATTAATCACTTTACTCAATGCATTGGATCACTATATAATTTCTGACACTCTCATCATATGATAACATTCATTTTCCACAATATAATTTTAGGCGCACCTATAACATCATGACATTCAAATTATAATGAATTCCATATAGAACATATATGAAAATTTATTATAAATAAAAACTGGTAAGGGATGGGTTTTAACTCATAATAACACATTCATAAACATTGGGTTCCCAAAATAAAGGAGGAATAATATACGTGAAACAAGAACCACCATCCATGAGTGAGAAGTAAAAGGTTTGTTTTTGAAAGAAGAGTAATTTTGGAAATACCGTTTTTAACATAAACTGCCGTTTCAAACATTTATATCCTATAAAAGGTATTATAATGATGAAAGAATTATTTTTAATGAGTTACCTTAACAAAATTGGTGTGAAAGTGGGAGAACAAAAAGAAGGAAAGTTGGGATTGAGAATTTCCTCTTACTATCTATCCGAATGCATTCTTCAGTTTAATATCATGTATAACCACATTAGATTAATTAATTAACCATTACAGAACCTTATGTATAAAAATATCGATTATTATGGTTTAATAATGTTATTTTATGGGGCTTTGGATGAGTTATAGAGTTTAAATACATTTTTTCGGGAATGTTCATTTTTATGGTTTTCTTAAGAGGTTCACTTGTATTCATAAATGGATGTTCTTTAAAATATGGAAAAACATACATAATTGTAATTATATGTTATTTATGATGTTACAAAACATTAAATTATCTTATAAATATTTTTATTAGATACCACGATAATGAATCATTAGATAATAATTTAATGATTATAGTTTTGGATTAATTCAGGCCGTTTTTTTACCACAACGGACATGTTTTGTTTAATCAAATAATAATATGTACATTAGTTAGTTACATGAAATTAAATAGGATATAATACATATAATATAATTAGTTTTCAACCATGTAAATGGTTTATAGACAAGTTCTAATGGTGGAAAGTGAAAAAAACATGGCATTGCTGAATGTGATAAATTAACACATCACAAACAACCTTTTATTATCTAAAATAAAAACAAGTGGGGAAGAGTGTTGGATGATATATTGTACCATTAGTATCATAAAATTACATTATAAGTGACATGATAGAGTCACCATCCCATTTGGATGACGATATGTGGGGACATATTAAGAAAAGAACATGAAATCGAAAGGAAATTAATGGAAAAAGAGAGAGAAAGAATTACCTCTTGAATCATCTTCTTGAGATCATCCTTATGGATCATAGGCTTGGTCTTTTGATTATAATAGAAGTACTAGAACGGGGGAAGGGGCTGGGAAATATTTTTGGGCAGTGTTTAGGCAAGGCATGATGATTGAGAGGTGTGTAGAAATGAGGGTGTGAAGGGTGGTATTTATAGTGTAGGGGAGAGGGGTTCAATTAATATTTTAATAATTGGTTTATTAATTTCCACCATGATAAGAAATAGTGATGATTACATGAACAAAAATAGTAAATAAGGAATACATGTTAGAGATTTGGGTTATTACATCACTTGTGATGTCAGGAATAGTTGATTTAAATTATAATGTATTTATACAGTAAATTAATGTATTTTACTATTTACAAAAATTCAAATATTTCAGAAAAATACCAAAAATTTATGCTAACAATTTTTCAACTTGTAGAATCCAAAAATGAAGCCCATTTTTTCAAAAATAAATTTATAAATATGATTCATTTATTTTTTCATTAAAATCATAATTGATATGAAAAATACATTTTTTGAAATTAAAATAGATTTTATAATTCTTTCTTTAATTACATAAGGTCTTATAAAATTATCATTAAACCAGAAGACACAAAATTGTAAATTTATGAACATATTTTACAAAAATACATTTTCTTTTAAATTTAATAATTTATTATTTATTTTGGAGGTATGTTTCATCATCCCCATCTATAATGGATAATCAGAAAGAGGCTCACTTCTCTGACATCATGCTCATCAACTACGAACAAGATATCATACGAAGCGAATTTTATACCATGTCCTACTTTCCGTGACTATTGAAAAACTCAATGTAATATTTCTAGAGTAAATATGGAAATTTAAAATTTCTAATGATATTTTCCTTATATGAGAAGATATATAGGAGTCACATATAGTCATAAGAGATGATAAAACACCCACCAATGAGGTAGTGTCTCCACATCTTCTGTTTGAAGATTCACACTACTAACTCATGTTCAAGGATTTCGTAGTTATTTTATTTGGTATCAACTAATGAGGAGCTCAAGAAATCATAACCTTCTTATACATCCAAACAAAAAAATGACCATTTCCTGATTCATCACATAACACTACATACTCGACACACTTTTATCACAATCTCAAGATGGGAGCACTCTTCAATCCAAAGATCAAATCCCAAAAATCATGTTCTCATCTCTCTGTTCACATGAAAGGATTACACCTTTTGTTCAATGCTATCAATAGAGATGATATCATGGAGATGAAAGGTATGAATATCTGATATTACCCAACTATCCCATTTAATATCAGCACCTCCTTCACTCTCTTAGGTATCTCCCAGGACAGAACTACCTCAACCTTTATCAATTTTAATACCACGCCATATACTATGATAACAATACCTCGAAATAGGTCATCATGAATACAGAACTATAAATTCAAGAGATTAATATAAAATTAGTTTTCTTAGTGTATTTCTAGAACTATCCTCATGTTTCTCACATGCCCCTCATTGGATGATGATTGTACTAGGATATCATCGACAAATACTACTACAAACCTATATATGAAAGGAAAAAATACATGGTTCAAGAGTCTAGGGAACACTTAATCAGAATTAATCATCCCAAATGAAATAAGAATGTACTCATAGCCACCATAAAAATAGAGAATAAATCTTTGGTATATCCTCATCCCATATATCCAATGAGTGATAGCTTGATTTGAGATCAATATTAGCGAACAACCATATACCAATAAACAAATTTAAGTGGGAATAAATTATCAGTAGTGGATAATTATTATTTAATGTCAATTATTTTTGGTGATAGTAATCTACACACAACCTTATGCTCGTATCCACTTTCTTAGAAATCAATGTTGGGGCTACATAGGGTGAATCATTAGGTCTTACAATTCCCTTCTTCTACAAGTCCTCAAACTATATCCTCATCTCATGAAGATCTAAGAGAGAAATTTTTGGTGAAGATATTGTTATCATCAGGGGTTGTAGATCAGTGTAATAGTATATATCTCAATTGGGAGGTAATCATGGGATGTCCTCATGAAAGACATCCTCATACTCCATGAACACTATTGGAAAATAAAAACTCATAGAATGCACTTCACCAAGGGTCATACCAGATAATTTATGGGTAATATTTGGAACCATCATATGCATGAGGTTATTTGGCTGATCTTGGGTATCCTTTTTCACCCAGAAAGGAAAACTGCATCCCATCAATGTGGAAACACCGATCCTCGCACTAAAAAATCCTATTTGTGCATGAACTAATGATAAAAAATGTGTACCTAAGATGATTTTGGAAGGCCTTATCATTTATAAAAATAGATCCCAAATGAAACTCTCACATTTTGTAGTTAGTACACACTATCATAAATTGAGTTTGTTCGATGAGTCATCTCCAGTTAAAGTATCTAGGTTCTATGGTCGAGATAAATACTCATCCAAATTCTCAAACTCTCGAACCAAATAAGTGGGAATGAAGGAATGAATCACACATATGTCTATAAAACCATAATATAAGGTATAAAATACATAGATATTAACTCATGTCATACCTTGAGACATGAGTTCATAAGTATCAACTTCTTTAATCTTCTCTAACCCATGTCCCCCATATCCCTTAGCCTGGCATAGACCGCCTATGGGAGGTGGTTGTAACAAGTCATAATGTATACCACCTAGAGCTACTATCCCATATCCACATCCATATCCACTCCATTGTGGACCAACCTTTTCCTACTACTTCCTCTACCTAGGAATCGCATCTACTATCTCTCTAATATTAATATGGAGGGTCAGGAAACCCCACATGAAATTCCCCCTTCCATCACAAGAGTATCACTACCTCCCTCTAGGAATACTAGATCGATCTAATAAGCCATGAAACATAGACCCTAAATACTTGGATCACCTACTAAAATGTATCTCACATCCAGGTCCCTATATCTAATGTCGAATCCCTATCATAGAAGTCTCAACTTCTACATACCCACTATCATCACCAATTGTATACATATTCTCATCCATAAAACATGTGACTACCAATGAAATTTCTAGTACCCCATCATTGGTAAGAATGAATAGATTTATCACAGTAGATCACATGCATATGTGTATTCCTCTCTATAATGTTTGATCCCCCAAAGGACTAATCATGCATCCTTTTTCTCAATTGTCGAGTGATATTGGTGAGCCTAAATGAATGATCATCCATAGTTATATTTCCATACTAAAGCAGTAGGAAATTCTCAATGAAAAAGTCCATGAATTTATGTAGTGAAAAATCCTCTATGAAATTTCAATTATTCTCTGACCATGATAGAGTATACTCATTGTAAGACTATGTCACTAAGCCCAACAACTGTCCTATAGATCCACAGAGATAGATTATTTCACGGAAAACCATCTAGTATGCAAGTACCCTAAAAAAGTGGACGAATTATGTTAGTTCATCAAGCAAGTCCTTAGCTAACAATGGATTAGTATAGCCATGGATCTTGAGGGGTCTCTATTATTGAAACTCGTGATGTTAACTCAACCTATGTACCTCATATTCTTGTACTATTGGTAATATCTTATACTCAAGAGGTATTGGTTTTAATAGTGAACCATATAGAGATAAGAATTCATGCACAGGTCCCTATATCAAAGTCTCATGAATTAGAGGATAATCATCATGATCTTGATATAGAATCCAATATGGAGAACATTATAGAGGAATCCTGAAATAGGAATGATATACCACGATCAATGAGAATATCTAAAGATATGACTCAAGAGGTACATAGAAACCTACACTCATTCTTATAGGATTTAAGTACCAAATATTTCTCTAATTATAGTGTCTACATGTATCACTTCCTGAAATGTTTTAAAATTCTTAGTCTATGGATACATCATCTGCAACAACAATAGAGTCTCTTATCTAATTTCCCAAATTGAATCATGTAACATGGTTTCTCAGAACTAGTCTAGTACACTCTAATCCTTAGGTGGAAACAAGTTCTTTGATACAAATATATCACGAACCATGCCAATGGTTCCCATGATTTCAATACCCCAAGAATTCCTTCGATAAGAAAGGGTATGGAAAATATCATTGAGTAGTAATATCACATGCATGAGAGGCCTTAGACTAATGTACATATATACATGAACACATTATGAAGACCAAATAATGATGAAATTAGAAAATTTTATTGACCATGAAATCGTTCAACAAGAGTACCACCATCATAATATGAAAAAATTACTGGAAAGAAAGATCTCCAATTACAAGCCCACCAAACATAAACTAAAATCTAATCTAACCCATAATGTGTTTGATGACTACTATCAATGAAACCACATGAATACACCTTGGTTTGGTTGGACAAACAAGATCCTCCTAGTTTGGGTCCCTCTTGTAATCGGTCAAAAGGATGATCATCTTCATCATACAAGAAATGTTAAGGAATAACCTATATAGGGGTGATTATAACCATACCAAGTTGGAGAGACTAAAATCAGTAAGCACATGACATCAAGAATAACCATAATCTCATCACATCAATCTTTCAATATATCAAATATCAAGAATATCTAAATATACTCAACATTGAAAAATAATCTAATGTTAATGTCAAATAAATTATTAAATCACATGATTCTAGCTTGAGGGATCCACATATCACTAGTCTGGGAGCACACACACCATGGCTTAGAATGTAGTGATGGAATTCATATGAGATGTCGTTCTCTTCTGGTCATTTCATGAGAAGTACCCACTAGAGGTATGATGATTATAGTACAAATATGGGGACCCCATCTAAGTCCATGAGTTATACCAATAACCCAATTTATATTAACATGCAATGTATCTTATCACTGCCTGTGTGGTGGTGATCACAATGATACGATGAACCCCACCAAGGGAAATGATGATAGGGGATCCCACATTTGGGGTCACAAAGGGACTCTACATCTCTATTAAAGATTGATGTACCCTATAAGAGAAAACCTTCCTATTGATACAATGTTACTCTATAATAAATCCATAGGGAATGGATTAGGGGAATTGACCCTAATGAATCTTTTCCATGCTATTGGGGAAAAGGGCTCAATGAAATTTTTAAAGGAGTAAATGGAATGTAATGGATGTACACGACATGTACCTTAAAAATTAGTTCCCATCCATGTATCATTTTATGTTCCAATATGTGTGTCCATGTTGACTTAAATGGATTTCATTAGTTCATTTACCCATGAATGTGTCCAATTACAAGGATCCTCTCGTGTTCACTTGGCCTAATAGTGTTCGTGCCTAAGTAAACATCATGTATTAACCAACATACTCGCATCTATTTCCATGTAAAATATGACGTACACATAATTCATATATGTAAGGTTCACACATATTGTGATATCAGTCACACATGGTTTGATATTTAGATTCTCTATGGAAATCCAAGCATCGTAGATAGGAACCCACATGGTGTGTGTTCTAGAATTATATGTTTTATATATCAATATTTCCCTAAATCACATATTTGTTTCATGGATAATTTATAATTCATTGGTCTCTAATATTTCCCTTAATCGTGAGGGAAAACATGGTCTTTTCCTTCCATGACATTCTATCACCCCTCATAATAATATAACAACCAAGATGAACATGAAAATGGTCAATGTTGTTACTTGTTTTTATTTCATTCCCCACTCAAACTTGGGGTCTCACATCTTTCCCCTAAACATGACCACCATCATCATAGATCAATCCTTTCATCTATCTGTGCCTACAAATATGATATCAATCCATTGCACCAGGTAATTGTTGCATAATGAATGATTATCTGATATTTATTGATATAATGGAAAAAAATACCATTGAAGAAGGAATGGAGAATGATGAGAGAGAAAAATAAATATGAAAAAAGGGAAAAATGATTAGTCATGTTCATGTTGGATTTGATCATTTACCATTAGAATGAAAAATGATGGTCCATAATTAAGAAAACTAAATCTCCCAAAAATCTCACTAGAATAACATGCACCAGCAACACACTCGAAACATGAATCAATACATTGGTTGAATGATTTGCATTTCTCATAGGATAAAAAACAGGGACAAATATATATAATTAAAATTTTATAACATTATATGAAATGATCATAGATGAAGAAAAAGTCAACAACATTGTTGTGTGAAAGATCCTCAAATATCATTGCACATTGATTGACAATCCATGATCCAATGTCATTTTCTTCAGAACATTCCTCCAAATATATCTCCAAATATCCAGATTTATATATATAACACTATTGATTCTTTACAACCATGTATTTATAGGTATAAAATTTAATGGATAATTTAATTAAATAAATTATTTTAATCAATTAATTTATTTATACATTCTCCCATGACATCACCTTACTCATGTTTTTGACGCTCTCCATGATTATGTCATTACTATGGTAAAACCCATTAAATATACTCAATGAAGCCCATATATTTAGGATGTATGACTTTTTTAAGAAGTAATTTTACATTTTTAAGTATCATTTTCATGCATGATATTTAATATATTTAATATATTTCAATAAACATTTATTGGAAAACTAGGAATCATAATATCATGATGTCTTTTGAATATCTCCAAAAGTTGTCCACACAATATTATAATGTAATATATATAGAAATAAGAGTCATTAGATATAGGTATGTAAGAGGGTTGGAGGTGGTCCTCAGTAGAGGGCCTCCACTTCACCATCAGTTACTTCCAGTAGTGTTCCCTTGACATGTTAATAGTCTAGAAATCTGGGAAGAAGTTAAAGATAATGTTTCACACCTATGGAATTGTGTAATGTTTGTGAAAACAATTACCATCTAAAAATATTCTTCTAGGCTGTGTTTACTCGTCATTATGGTTAGGGATCATTATCTCTAAAGTTAATTGTGTCATACTTAGATGTTTCCATATCTATAAGGATCTATCGAATGGTTTCTAGATATAATCATCTTCATGAAGTAGATGATTTTTTGATAGATGTTGATGTGGGTAAAGAGATAGTGATAGGCGCCATCATCATTGAAAATTTTATAGAGTCTTATTTATTTCATACCAGGGGAACTCACTCATTAATTAATAACCATTTTGTGATATTATTTAGCATTCAATGAATCTCATGTACTTTTTTATAGAGGTAACAACGCCTCTACGGAAATGGAAATAGCACATGTTTCAATGTATTTATTTTTACATAATGATAAATGATGTATAGTTAATATGATATTTCATAGATTTCAATCCAGAACAATTTGAAGTCAACATCTTGATGTATTTGACAATCTCTCATCATGATGAGGTTGATTTTTATTTTCATTAGGTTTTGTTCCTTTATATGAATGAGAGATCTAAACTGTATTAGGGATTTTACGATCCATGTTTTTTCTTGCGAGACCATACTAACCCCAGCTCTATATTTTTTTATCTATAGATCTGGATAAGTGTGAGGACATTTATTCTAATACTGATCTTCCTGAAGTTTTATGTGACTTTACTAATGTTTTCTGAGATGAATTCTCTGGAATTCCTCCTAATAGAAATGCGTAGTTGAAGATTTATCTAGTGTCAAGTATATAGATGATGTCGATGCCCCCATATCTTATGGTACCAATGGGGTTTAAAAATATCAAGATTTATTTGGATAATCTAATGGTGTATGTTTTCATTCACCCCCAATGTTTCTCTTTGTCTAGTCACATTTCTCTTTTCAATTATGGATAATAGTTCACATAAATTGTTAATGGACTATCAGAAGTTATAACAGTTGATTTTTACAATTTACTATTATTTAACCCTAGTGGATGATTTGGTAGATCAGTTAACGGGAGAACCATGATTTTTAAAAATTCATCTTCGGTCCGGTTATCTTCATCTGAGGGTTTGGGAGTATAATATTATATAGTCATCTTTTAAAATTAGGTATGATCAGTATGTGTTTCTTTAGATAGATTTTGGTCTCAGTAAAACTCTTATATTATTTCTGGCTATTAAGAACTGGATTTTCAATCAGTACCTCAAACATTTATGGTTGTGTTCATGGGTAATATTTTTATATATTTGAGATCCAAGGATAAAAATGTGAACCATCTATGTTTGGTGTTTTAAATATTGATGAGTAAAATTTTTATGGAATTACTTTGAAATTTACTTTCTGGATCCAAGAAGTGATGTTCTTGGGAAATTTCATTTCTGATCCTTGATTTGAAATTAAACTCGGGAAGGTGAATGATTTCCTTTCATGGATGGACACATGTAATGTCTTTGTGATTTTATGATTCCATGGACTTTCTAGTAACTGTTGGTTGTTCATCGTGTATTTCTTAAAGTTAGAGACACCTTTCAATTATCTTACCTGAAAAGAGGTAGACTACACATGGGATATAAAATTTTCATCATCTATAGATGAACTAAAATTACATCTATCATCTTCTCCAATTTTTATCTTCCTTAAGCCTGCTAATGTGTATTTTTTATACTATGAAGATTTCATTGATGTTCATGGCAGCATTATTTTTCTGGATGATCCTGTTGTCGATGATGGATACCATCTGCTTCAGCCACATGAGAATAAATACCCCACTAATGATTTTGTGTTTTCTATAGTTATACAAGAACTTAGATAATGGCATCACTGAATTTATGTTAATAGGTTCATAGTCTTTTATTACCATAATATTCGACACTATATCATTTCTTAGAAATACAAGAACTTCCAATAGGGGTAGTGGGTGGAATACCTTCATATGTTCAACATCGACATCGCCTACACCCCTAGAATAAGAAACATCAACAAATATGATCATAGTAGGAATGATCCATGACATGATATTTAGAAATTGAAAAAATAGTGTAACATTATTACAGTATTCTCTCAATTTCATCTTGATTCACATTTTAATGTTTCAGATATTGTTCTGACTAGTTTTCAGTTATCATCATCTCTCATTGAATCTATTCTGAAGGGTTATCAGTAAGATGATGAGTTCAATGTAAATTGGGAAACCCTTTTTAGTGGGGAAACCTTTTTTGGTGGGTCTTTCCCTTCATGTGGTATTCTATACATTGGGGTTTGATTATCATCAAATCTTCTATGAGGAAATTTTTTTTGTTTGAATATCATAGTTCTTCATTGTTTATCTATGAATTAATATGATGTATTTTAACATCAAGATGATATTTTGGTGTCCCATTATGAAGTGTGAAATTATTGACCATGTGCCCTGATGTTACACCTACTAAAAGATAAATCCATAAACTCAAAAATCGTATTATTTTCCCTAGACTCATTCTGTGCCTATATGAAAGTTTTTTGAGGTTTCCTTACAAATTATTACTATATTACCATAGAATCCCCATGGGAATAACACTATCTTGATGGTGGTTGATTTTATAATGAAATTGGATCTTTACATTTAGAGTAGGGACACAACTAAATTTGAAGATGTTGGTGAGATATATGTGCCGGATATTGTGAGGTAAAATTTGTCTCAATCTAACATTGTTTTAGATAGAGATTCATGGTTAACTCACAGTTTTGTAAGATTCTTCAAGAGGATATTGGGAAATAGATTAGGTTGAGTACAACTTACCATCAATATCCATACAATCAAATATTTCATGTTATCCAAATCATAGTGATAATATGATTTCCTAATCCATTGTTTTTTTGGATTATGGAGATCCACCGTGGGCTAGATGGATTTTTTTTATAATAATATTTACCAGTAATTGATCATAAGGGATCCCTTTGAAGAATTTTATAGTCACCCTTGTAGATCACCACTTTTTTGGACATAGGTGGATGGCCTCTCTTGTATAACCCAACCTCATTTAAGAGACAACAATGAGGATTTTGGATATATTTTTTCATCAAGTTATATCTCATTATTGGTTAAAATCATATACAGATCATTGTCATCATCCATTAGTTTTTTTGTTCATGACTAATATTTCTAGAAATATATCCTTAGTTGCAACACCACCACCTTGGAAAATAGGGATAGTTTCCTATGGGATATGTTGGACTATTTTAGGTAATTTTGATACTTGGTAATATTTCTTGTTTGTGGGTATTATAGTGTCATTTGATAGGTATTCATGATTTTTTACAAATATATTAACTCAGGAAGTACCATCCTGACCTCTCTAATTTTATGAGTTTGGAAGATATTGAGATAGTCCCAAACATTTCCATTGAAGATCAAGGAGTATAGATCATTGAATCTCAAGTGAATCTATTATTTTATAAGTCTATTAAATTGGTCATAGTGTTAAAGACACACATATCATATTCTCACGAGACATGTGAGCATGAAACAATAGTGAGGGACCATCAAACTCACCTATTTATGGATCACCATTTTTTCTATATGCCTTCTTAGGGACTGAAAGTAATATGGTGAGGAGTTTTTAACACCAATTACCTTCATACTTAGTATAACATATATTAATGTTTTCCTTCTTTATTAGGGTTCATATTTATCCATTTGAGGATATGAAGAATTTGTTTGATAAAATGACCTAATGTTAGTGGATGTATTTTTGGTTGAATTTATGGATTCAGGTTATACTTGTCTCAATGTTTTCAAAGGGTTTTACTAGGGTATGGAAGGAATCAATGATGGTACATGATTATTTATATATAATCAAGGGTACACACTACTGCCTAAGCACTTCACATTTTGAACTAGTTACATGAAATAAATTCATTAATAGGACGATTCTAGAATATACATTAAAACATGAATTATTTACAAGACAAAAAATATCTTGACTTCATGAAAAGGTCATAAAGGTTTTTTATTGACTGGGATGAATTTTTTGAGATATATCAATTTCATGAATTTCACCTCATGAACATGTGATTTGTGTCATTAAATTGGAGTGATCTATCGGTTTTATATCATACAAATAGGATTTTATTCTTATATTGCATGTAGCCTCATCTTTCAAAAACTTAAATCCATCCCAGGTGATTTTGGGTACCTTCTATAATTCCGAAACATTTAATTTAGTGATTAATCTATATGAATGTATCATATCTTCCACATGATAATAAATAAATATTATTTATCATTTCCTTTGATTGTGGATGTATTATTGCACTGTGTTTATTCTTTCATTGATGTAATGGTGATGTTATTCAAGATCAGGTTTTCATTTTATTCATTGATCTTCTCACAGAGACTTATACATGTGTTGGTTGTCGTGCACCATGCATGGTTCATTGACCTCAACTCACATAAAACCATTCTTTACTCAGTAATATGAATTTAATGTGGGGGGAATCATTTATAGGGCCTCTAATATTTTTTAGAGTTCCATCTTTATTGTTGGATCCCATTGAAGGCATGTGAGGCCCAATTTTGTGGTAAGTGGTTTTGTCTCTAGCATGGGTTGGATGAACAGATTTGATTTGAATTTATAAAATAATTTATAAGTGAATTGGAATTATTTATTTGTCTTTGTAAAATAGGTTCTCTATGAGAGTATGGGTTTCCTGTTGTTTGAGTAAAAGATACAATTATTTTCAAAGCATTGTGAAATTGTGTTATGAAAAAAAATTTAGAGTATGATTTTGATGAAATGATATGGAAAACATATCACATGTGAATCCTTTTTTCATAGGTGGAAGGTATAGTAACAGGACTGGTCTGTTGATACCAACAAAGGGTTCACTCATAGGGTGTTCCTTATCTCTCTAGCCATATTATTCTAATGAAATGTTAGATGATTTTGGGATGTTCACTTTTTGGGGTTTTCATACACCTCATAAATTTATTTGATATGTCTATAATCTTGTTGCACATGATTATATATATTTGTGTATGAGTGTTCTAGGTAACATCACCAATAGTGATCCTATGTGTTATGTCACATATGATTTTGGTTATCACTATATAAGATTTTATATGGTATATGATACACGCATTGGAATTATTTGTTATATGTGATATTATATGTTAATATTGTACCTGTATTATTAATAACTATGCAAATGTGGATTTATTAAACCATTTTTGATATAAAAACTATTTAATTGATTATCATGACTTGTTTTCTTAAAGTGGATCGTGTTTGGATTGTTATAATGACACTTTTATGGAATACCCTTGTGAGATCCTAATGAATCTATTTAGCTCACCTATTATGCACCACTCTGATGGTGAATAAACTATATCATTTTTTTTATACAAGAAATTGTATGGTGCCTTAGAGAGTTAGAGTGGTTACAATTAGTTGAGGTTCAAATAACTAGTGGTGAGATGGTGGGAGTTTTCCCAAACTATCTCATGTGGTATTTTGTTTCAATTTTATGTTGTTCTTTGATGTTGGAATCATATTTTGGGTTTATCTTTCTATAGATGTTGTATCATTTCTCATGTTTTCTTTTATATAAACTATATATATTTCAAATTATTCTTATGTAGTTTCTTTCAAATATGCGTAAATATTCCATTATGACCATATCTTGTTAGTTAAAATCATCCCCTCAAATTGTTTTCTAGTTTATAGATTCTAGTCACCAGTCTCTGGGGATCAGGAATTCCCTTCAGGTATGTGGTGGATTAGGTCAGGTGATCATAATTAGGGTAATGTGTGTTGGTTCATCACATGTAAATATTACCAAAACATTTTTTACCTATATGATCCATTACGTACTTTTTTAAACAATTAATTGTATTTTTGGGATTATATTTTAATTTTAAATTTGATTTTATTACTATTAAGGATATTTATTTAGTTGTGTTGTTAAATTTTAGAAATTATTAAGGTTATTACCATTATTACTATTAGTATTATTAAATATAATTGAATTAAAATTGAAAGAGTGAGTGGGGTAGAACATGTTTCTAGCATAGGGATCCTCTCTCTCTATCTCATACTTCTCTCCACCAATTTTCTCATTTTCCATTCCTCCAATGATATACATAGTGTGAGAAACAAGATTCATCTATAACAATGGTATCATTATAGAACAATTGATATCACAATATGGGTTTTAGTTGGAAAATTCCCCCATATCCATCTTGATGCATAGTATAGATTTTAAGAGTTTTTATTAGGTCTTTAGATTTAACTTAATTAAGAGAATTCAATCAATTATATATGTTATGTTCAACATACTATATAGGTTACCCAAACTATTTGTCATGGGTTTGGATATTATCATATTTTCCTGTGTGAGGAAAAATAGGAACCACCAAAAAGGACCTAAAAGATTCCCTAGGTGTTTAAAAAAACTAATATTTAATTCATGGGATCTAGGGGGAAAATGTACTAATGTTGTCCTGATTGTATAATCAGAAGACATTCATGAAATGATTTGTTCTTTATATCTGTGTGGATGATTTTTTGATAATGGTCCTTGTTGATAACTATATATAAATATAGAATAATAAAAAATTTACACATATTATTTTGACCATTATGAAGATTCTATCATAGGGGTATTGTATTTTATGTGGCATAACAATGGTGCTACAACAATAGGTCAATATGAATATTTAGTTTAATTAATGAAAGAATGTGTATATTAAAATTTTAAAATGTTTTGACAAAATATATTTTATATATTTGTATAGATACATTCATAATAGATCCCTAGTGCAGAAAACGTTTTTTACGTCACCATTTTTTACGTTGGTTCTATATAACTGACGTGAAAATCTGTGATACACGGTTTATTACGTCGGTTATAAAATAACCAATATAAAAAATACAGAGAGTAATTTTTTACGTCGGTTATTTTAATAGACGACATAAAAAATGAGGTATATACAGATTTTTTACATCCGTTATAAAATAACCGACGTAAAAAATGGAGCATCTGAGGCCTTTTTGACGTCGGTTATTTGATAACTGATGTAACAACCCAACAAGTAGAATTTGTAACGTTAGTTATATTATAAACGATGTAAAAAACCGACACCCAACAGTTTTTACATCGGTTATAAAATAACCGACGTAAAAAACTATGGTTTCTGATGTGTTTTTTTACATCGGTTATAGAATAACTGACGTAAAAAACCAAAACGCGGCTTTTTTTTACGTCAGTTATAAAATAACTGACGTGAAAAATGCGGTATTTGATACATTTATAACGACGATTATTATAATATCCAACGTTATAAATGTAATAAAAAACGTTTATAACATCGGTTATTAAATAACCGACATTATAAAACATTTAAAAAATTAACACGCCCTGTGGATTGTCATTTATGATTTTTCGATCTACAGAACAGCGACTCATCTATCTCGCGTGGAAAACACTAATAGACTCTTTGATCTCATTTCCTTGAACTTGTTTTTCCATCATCGTTTATCATCTTTACCCTCCTCGGATATATCATCTCCACTCGCAACACTCAGGTAAGCCTCCCACGACTCTACTTCTTTCGTTTTTTTCCCAGATAGTCAATATTTCTGTTTTGAGATTTTTTTGTTTACACTAGGTAAGATTCTTTGATTTCGAACCCTCTTACCTCATTTTTCCATCATCATCTTATTTATTATCACCATATCTATTAGATCGACACACAATATTCAAGTAAGCCTCACCTACTTCTATTTCGTTTGTTTTTGTTTCGCGGATGCCCGACATTGATGGTAATTTTTGTTGTCATTGACAACTAATGATCTCATTCACCTATTTTACTGAAATTTATATGTAAAAAATTTTGATACACCCATTCCATGTACCAGTGTGCTTTATTTTATAATTATATATGGTTTTCCATGGTGGAATGTTTGTTTTGGATCCTTGGTTGTTTCTATTTCGGGTTACACTTTTTGTTGTTCCATAATCTATTTACGTCACTTATTTTTGTGGACTATTATATGTCTTCATATGCTATTAAAACCCGATTCATTTCACAATAGATCATGTTATACTAGTAGGAGATATAGTTCATGGTTCTCATTTAGAATAATGGAATGCTACCAAAACTAGTATCTTGAGGTTAAAATTCCTAGATATGCCAAAACTAGTAGCTTCAGGTTAAAATCCTTTGGTTCTGGGGGTGTAAATAGGGTTGGTGGTTGTCCAAGGAGTTGGGGGTTGTCCAGAGGTTTGGGGGCTATCCAGGGTGTCCATGGAGGTGGGGGGGTCCAAGGGGGTGGTGGTTGTCCAAGGGGGTGGGTGGGTTGGGTGGGGGCCTGTCCAGAGGGTTTGGGGGGTCACCCGTGGGGTGGGGGCCTGTCCAAAGAGTTGGGGGTGTCCAGGGGGGTGTCAAAGGGGGTCGGGGGTGGCGGTGGTGTCCAAGAGGGATGGGGGTGTTGTCTATAGGAGTGGGGGCTGTCTAGGGGGTGGGGGGTTGTCCAGAGGGGTGGGCGCTATCCAAGGGGGTGGTGGTGTCCATGGGGCGTCTAAGAGGGTGGGGGTGGTGTTTAGAGGGTTCGAGGGGTTGTTTAGAGGTTTGGGGGGTGTCCAGGGTGTCCATGGAGGTTGGGGGGCAGTATATGTGTGTGGGGGGGGGGCAAGGGGGTGGGGGTGTCGAAGGGGGTGGGGGCTGTCCAAGGGGGTGGGTGGGTGGGGGAATGTCCAAGGGTGTGGGGGACTTTCCAGAGGGTTTGGGGGTTGTCCGGGGGTGTGGAGCTGTCCAGAGGGTTGGGGGTGTTTAGGGGGGTCTCCAAGAGGGTAGGGGGTGGGGGTGGTGTCCAAGAGGGGTGGGGGTGCTGTCTAGAGGGGTGGGACTGTCTAGGGGGTGGGGGCCATCTAGAGGGTTGGGGGCTATCCAGAGGGTTGGGGGTGTCCCGGGGGTGTCCAAGGGGGTGGGGGTGGGGGGTGTCCAAGAGGGGTGGGGGCTGTCTAGAGGGGTGGGGGCTGTCCAGGGGTGGGGGTGCTATCCCGATGGGTGGGGGCAGTCCAAGGGGGTGGTGATGTCCAGGGGGTGTCCAAGGGGGTGGGGGTGGTGTTCAGAGGGTTTGGGGGGCTGTCCAGAGTGTTGGGGGTGTCCAATGTGTCCATGTAGGTGGGGGGGCAGCCCAGGGGTGTGTTGGTGGGGGGGTCCAAGTGGGTGGGGGTTTCTAAGGGGGTGGGGGCTGTCCAATGTGGTGGGGCCTGTCTAGAGGGTTTGGGGGTTGTTCGGGGGGGGGGGGGGGGGCTGTCCAGAGGGTTGGGTGGTGTCCATGGGGTTTTCCAAGGGGGTAGGAGGTGGGTGGTGGTGTCCAGGAGGGGTGGGGGTGTCCAGGAGGGGTGGGCGGCAGTCCAAGGGTGTGGTGGTGTCCAGGTGGTGTCCTAGGGGGTGGGGGATAAGTGGCAGTTGGGATTGACTACTGCATCGTGGTTTGTGAGATTATGACATGATGATTGTATTGTTTCATGGATATTAGTGTTGCAATATGATTCTATTTGGTTATATATATTTTGACCAGTCATTGACTACGAGAAAATTATGGGTTATGGGGGATACCATGTCATGGTTTTCAAATATGCGTAGTTATTCTGACCCCATTGTGTCATGATGATTGGCTTTACATTGTGATTTTCTCCATCTGAATTTTTATTTTAAATTTGATTTGATTCTTAGGATTACTCCATTTTCTCCAATGTTCTATCAACCATTAGAGGCCCCATGGTTTTCTTTGATTCAATGGAATTTAAAACTGTTATAACTAACTATATTTTCTTTTTAAAATCATATTCCTGCATATTTTTTTAAATATGCATTGATTTGTTTTATATTTCAAAAATTTTTTACATTCATATTATGATTTTTTTTCATATAAACATATATTTTTCTTATCTTAAAAAGATGTATAATTTTGATATTTGTTATATGTAATAATTAGTCAAAGTTGGATTACGACACATCGAATGAGAAACAAATATGAGGAAGGTGTTGATGCATTTTTGGAATTTGCTAAATGAAATGTTCTATGTAGTGACATTTTTTTTCTGTCCATGCCTGAAATGATTGAATATGAAGAAGTTGGAGTGTAGAGAGATAAAATATCATCTGATTTGTCATGGTTTTAATCCGAGTTACAACCCTTGGATTTGGCATGGTGAAAATGGATGTAATTTCACTGATGATGATGATTCGCTAGATGGTAACTCCTATGGAATTGAAGAAATGATTCGTGATATTGCAGCAGAACAAATTGAGATAAAACTGAAAGTTGCACGTTTATAAGGTGATTTTGAAAACCCATTATATCCTGGTTGTACAGATTTTATGGTTTTTTTTGGCAGTGTTAAGATTGATTAACCTGATGGTGAAACATGGATAGAGTGACAGAAGTTTTATAGAGCTGCTACAATTGATGAAAAAATTCTTCCAAAAGATAACGATCTTCCATATTCACGTTATAAGGCCATGAAAGTATTATGCCCGATGGGATTAGGATATAAGAAAATACATGCCTGTCCAAATGACGATATTATATATAGGAAGGAATATGAATTTCATTCAGAGTGAATTAAATGTGGGACATCACAGTATAGGGTGAAAGAAGAATCACAGGCTGATGTAGAGATTACAAAGATCCCTTCAAATGTATTTTGGTATCTTCCTATAATTCATCGTTTCAAATGTTTATTTGCTAATTCACATGATGCAAAAAGGTTAAGATGTCATGCTGATGAGAAGCTATGTGATAGAAAAATACGCCATCCAGCTGATTTTCCACAATGGAAGAAAATTGATAAGAATTATTCTACATTTGGAAATGAAATTAGAAATCTCAGAATAGGTTTATGCGCCGATGGAATGAATCTACACCGAACCCTCAGTAACACACATAGTTCATAGCCTGTTTTATTAGAAATTTAAAACACCTCTCATGAAGTTTGTATGAAGTGCAAATATGTCATGTTGAGTATAATGATCTCTGGTCCGAAGCAACCTGGCAATGATATTGATGTTTACTTGTCACCGTTGATTGATGATTTGAAACTTTTATGGGCTGCTGGTATTAGGGTGTATGATTCTTATAAAACGGAATATTTTCAACTGCATGCAGTGCTTTTTTTCACTATAAATGACTTCCCAACATATGGAAATTTGTCTGGATACAGTGTTAAAGGGCATAAAGCATGTCCAATTTGTGAACAACAGATGTCATATTATCAACTGCGTCATGGGAGGAAAACAATGTACATGGGTCATCAAAAGTTTTTGCCTATGGATCACCCTTATAGAAGACTAAAAAAGGCATTGAATTTCTCACAAAAATTTTATATTGCTCCAAAACCTTTATCCAATGATCTGTATTTTGAGAGGGTTCAAACCTTGATGTGAAATTGGGAAAGACACGGAAATCTTGTAATGATAGACATATTTGGAAGAAAAGGTCAATATTTTTTGAGCAACCATATTGGACATATCATTAAGTTAAACATAATATTTATGTCATGCACGTGGGGAAGAATATCTGTGATTGTTTGATTTGAACATTGTTAGATATTACAGGAAAAAAAGATGGGTTTAATGCCATATTAGACTTACTATTAATGGGAATACGTTTGGAGTTAGCTCCCACTCCCAATGGAAGACAGACATTTCTTCCCCGGATTTTCATACATTATCGAAGATGGAAAAAATTAGCTTTTGTCAGTGTCTTCATGATATCAAAGTGCCTCAAGGTTATTCTTAAAATGTAAAAAAAATTCTCATTGAAGGACTTTATGTTGATAGGTATGAAATCACATGATTGTCACGTCATGATGCAACAAATTCTATTAGTTACATTGTGTGGAATATTTCCCATCGGTGTTAGAAAGACTATAATGAAGTTGTGTTATTTTTTAATTCAAATTGTAATTAGGCGATTGATGTGAATGCTTTGAACATTTTGGAAAAGTATGCAATTTTTATACTTTGACAATTGGAAATGTATTTTCCTCCAACGTTTTTTGATATAATGGTGCATTTAATGATTCATATGGTTTAAGAAATAATGCTTTGTGGACCTATGTATCTTCATAGGATGTATCCTTTTGATTGGTATATGAAAATATTGAAGGGGTATGTTAAGGATCCATATCGACCTGAAGCATCCATTATTGAAAAGGTTATTTCTAAGGAGGTTGCATAGTTTTGTAAGATCTACTTGGCTATGGAGCAACACATTGGTTTGCCTCCATCTCGCCATGAATGAGTTAATAATGAGGGAAATGGGATTCATGTCTTGAAAGTCAAATAATTGTCAGGTGAACAGACGAAGAAGTTATAATCATACATCTTGAATAACATAGCTGATACTCAACCGTATATCACATTTCATATTAACGAGTTGAAACAATGTCATCCAAAGAATAAAGAAATGTGTATTTTGAATGATCAAAACAAAACATTTTTTTCATGGTTTAAAAAGACCTTTCTTGGTAGATCAGATGTATCAGAGACATTAAAATGGATAGTGGGTGGTCCATGTTTAAATGTGATAACATGGTCCAGTTATGAAATTAATGTCTATAAATTTCATATGAAAGCTCGGGACAAGAGAAGTGCAGTTCAGAATAGTGGTGTATTGGTGTTTGCAGAAGCAATGCATTTTTTGAGTGCTAAGGATAGAAACCCAATTTTTGCATCAAGTTCATATTATAGAGTGATTGAAGACATATGGGAGGTTGATTACTTTAAAATTAAAGTTCCTGTTTTTAACTGTAAATGGTTTATCAGTAACAATAGTGTCAGACACGATGAATTTGGAATGACACTTGTTAATCTAAATATATTGGAATACACAGATGATTCTTTTATAATGGAAACACATGCAAAACAAATTTTCTATATAGTAGAACAATCAGATATGCGGTGGGATTTTGTTTTACAAGGGAAAAGAGAATATGTTGGTGAGGATGAACATGATGAAGATGCTAATTTATGTGATATCCCAACATCCATGGAAATATTAACAGAACATAATGATGAGCATGTTGAAGACGTGGTTTGTGCCATAAGGAACGATCACAATGAAAGAATTTTGGAAAACAATCCATTTGTAGATTCCTAAAATTATAGGTAACAAATGTTTATTTCTTATTTACATTTATTTTTTTCATAAAATGTTAGATATTGTAAGTTTTTACTTTATTAAAACATGTATTAAAACAATATAAGTATAATTTTTTGTTTTTTTATGTTTGTTTAGTTTTCTTTATCATATTTACCATTACATGAATTACATATCTATTATTTTTGTTCAGTGGAAATTAAATTACCATGTTTACCAGGTTTACTAGGTTTACCATGTTTACCATGTCTACCATCTTGACCATCCTTACCATCTTTACCATTGTTTAACATGATTACCATATTAACAATGTTTACTATTACGTAACATAGTACAATTTTATATTTTTTGATTACAGTAGTATTAAAATATTTGAATTTGTATATTTGTGAACTAATGTTTGTTTTTTGGTTAGAAGGATAATAACAGATCATTCAGTTGATCAACCACATGATTCTGGAGATGAGCATATTGGTCATACCTCCGGGGAGGTAGATTCACATGCTCCTCTTGATGTTCCCCAATATTCCTCATGTACTCCTATTACGGAAAAGAGTTCAAGAGTTGGTAAATGTGAGTGCACACGTTTTCCAAAAATAGCACTTACATGTACGCAGGATCAGAGGATACTCATTGACTTTGATGATGATGATATTCTTAGAGGTCCAAATGAAAAAGATTTTAAGAGTTTTGTATCAACTCATGCTAAGAGCCAAGTAAGAATTTTGTATGATGACTGGAGAAGTGTGGATAAAGTGATAATCTCTCAGTAGTGGGAGATGATTTTGGTAAGATCTTTTGATATTGTTTGACTATTCTTTAAATTTTTCTAGTATATATAATATTTTTAACCTCTTCTTTATCAGATGACATTTTATATTCCTGACACTAGAGGAGTCAGGAAGAAATTTTTAACGATGTCTACCAGGAGATGGAGGGATTTAAAATCAACCCTCTCATCTGATTTCATTTTTGTTCATAGGAGTCAGGACAATCCATGTTGTATATATCCTTTTATAGATGAAGACACATGGAGACAGTTTGTTGAAAGTAGAAGAAAAGATTCATTTTTGGTAAGGGAAATGTAAAATTTTATAAGATTTCTTATATAAATGATCTTATTAATTTTTTGTTCATGATTTTTTATTCTCAATTTACAGAAAACAAGGAAAGCTCATCAAGAGATCCGATCTAAAAATGTATACCCCCGTAGTTTATCTCGGGGAGGGTATGCATTTTTGGAAGAACAAATGATGATGAAAAAATTTCAAAAACAAAGAGCTGAGTATTCAAGCTATGGAGATGTGGCCCCTCCATCCCCTCCATCTGGACATGAAAAATGGAAGACAACTCGGATGGGCAAAAAAGGGCTATATCTTTCGGAATAATCGAGAATCGTAGCTGAGAGTATGGTAAGATTTCTATTTTATTTTTTCAAGTTAACTATTTTCTTCATATAATTTCAATCATTATAGAAATGTTCAATTAATTAATATAGGACTCTCCTAATGAGAAGAGCTCACATGGGGCATTTACAGATACTAGGAGGCAAGATATTTTATCTGTAGCATGGGTAAAGCCCGAACATCCTGTTCATGTAAGAGGATATACGGAAGGTGTATCAGTAAGAAAAGTGTTTCCACATTCTTCAACTTCTAATGCTGAGGGAGTTTATAAAAAAATAGAATCCTTGGAGGATGAATTTCATAATATTAATGCGACGATGGAGGAAAATATTAGAGTGTTGGTATAGTCTATGTTTGCAGACATGCAAAGACAATTTCAAACTGCAGCTCCCACTCCTCCACCTCCCCTTGTAGACCCCATTATTTATCCTCCACCTCCACCAGTATCTCCCACTCCCCCACCTCAGCCTCCCGACCCCATTTTTTATCCTACTCCTCCACCGTAGCTTCCTACTTTTTGCGAGTTGTATGTTGATGATCCACAGCATCTTATAGTTGCATATGGGTTAGTTTAATGTATAGGAGATACATTTTATCATCAAAAATTATAGGTAGAGAATCATAGGGTCACTGTACAGGATATTATAGGTAGATCATCTCGAGTACCATTACCTACAGATGAGGTGACGATGATTGGACATAGTATCGACCATTTTCTAGTTTCTCCATCTAGACTTCTTCGAATCATTACCATAGAGGAATGAATTTTATATCTTTTATTTTATTTTATTATTAAAGTTGATTTATCATTTGAAATCTAATATATTTTTCTATTTATTTTTACATAAATACTACAAAGGTAAAGAAATACTATATAGACAACAACAATGACAAATGGCTATGACATCAGATTAATATTCTTGTAGTCTTAACAGATTGTCAAGATATTCAACTTTTTTGGCGGGTCATTATGAGTTTCCAATGGGAGCGCATGTTTCTGGACGTGCAATAACAGCGGGGATTATGAAAACTCATATCATGGAGCTTTTTACTGGAGATAAGTTTTGCATCAACGTGGTACAAGTTTTTTCCATTTAAGTCTTTACACCATTTCCCTACATTATATTTATTAAAGATTCATACTTATATCTATTTGGTATTAGG
Source organism: Viscum album (assembly GCA_963277665.1). Taxonomy (NCBI): domain Eukaryota; kingdom Viridiplantae; phylum Streptophyta; class Magnoliopsida; order Santalales; family Viscaceae; genus Viscum; species Viscum album. The sequence continues at coordinate 322,212,425 of OY728153.1, read as the reverse complement.
TATCGTTATAAAATTTGTGAGAGGGATGAGATGACAGATGTATATGGATTCATGGACCCGCAATTGATTTCCCCTGAAGCATGTTCATTGGATGAGGAACAAATAATTCTTTATATTTCTGAAAGACTTGAAGAGAATATATTCACACAATATTGGATGATTCCTTTTTGTGATAGGTATGAAACACATCTCTCTCAAAGAGTTCATTATATTTTAACATAAAAAACAACAAACCTTAAATTTTATTTTATCAGTGATCATTGGATATTGGGGTTTTTTTGCCCAAAGGAGAAAACACTTTATTGAATATTCTATGTCCATGATGATGTGTGGGAAAGTTTTAAGAATTTATTGGAAAATTAAGATTCAATTTCTCAATAGATTTAGATATTATAATGAATTTTAAATTTACACCATTCTTATTATTTTCTAACAGGGGATGGGTCTACTTTCGAAAAAATATGATGAAAAGGAGTGAAAAGATCAAATATATAAATGCGATGGTAAATATCAATTTATAATTTTTTATTTTTTATTTTTTACATAAAAATAATATATTGAATTTACAATCATTCAAAAAGATTTTTCAAGAACAAAAACGCATCATCTAATGAGGATATTATATGTTATGATTTATGTATGAAATAATAACAAATAGGACAGTTGTGAACATTGACCTGGTAAGATTTAATTTTAAAATTTTCTATAATATTTCAATTTGATTTATTCATTATACACTTTAACTACTATCGTTTTAATTTGTGGCTACTTGATAACCCTTAACCCTATAATACTCAAGAAATCAAACACTTACCTGTGGAATGGTCAAATTATTTTACAGATTTAATTGAATTTTAGTTATTTGTTGTGTAAAATTTAATTTTGAATATTTTTGGTGTAATTGTGTATTTAGTAGTCATTTTGGTTGGATTTAGTTATTTTTGTAGTTGACAGTGTATGTTTTTAATGTTACAAATACGAATGGTTAATTTTCCTATACTTCTTGTATTGGTCTACTTATGATGTTTTTTCTGGTATGGATTCTAGTCTGGGGGGAGGGGTTACAATGGTGTGGGGGTGTTTAGTTGGGTAGGGGGTGTCTAGTTGGGTGGGAGGGGTGTCTGGTAGGGTGCGGGGGTCCTGGTTGTCCATGAGAGTGGGGGGGGGGGGTAGTCTAGGGGGTGGGAGTGTTTCGAGGAGGGTGGAAGGGCTGTCCAGGGGAGTGGGAGGCTTTCTAGGTGGTGTCCAGGGGTGTGGGGGTGTCCTATGGGGTGAGGGGGGTTTCCAGGGGTGTGAGAGGGATTTTCAGTGGGGGGGGTCCAGGGTGTCCATGGGGATGGGGGGGCATTCTAGGGGGTTGGGAGAGGAGTTGCCTCCATCCCTTGGGGGGGATGAATGCCCCTGGAAGGAATTCATCACTCCCACATGTGAAAAATTTTGAGAGCTCAATCTTCACATGTGGGAGTGATGAGTACCTTCCAGCGGCGTGCCCCCCAAGGGGGTGTCTAGAAGGGTGTCCAGGAAGGTGGAGGGTGTCCAGTGTGTGTCCAGGAGGGTGGGGGGCCAATCTCGAGGGTGGGTGGGGGCAGTCCAGAGGTTTGGGGGTGTCCAGGAGGGTGGGTGGTAGTCCCGGGGGAAGGGGGTCTAGGGGTGTTGGGGGTGTCCATGAGGGTGGGGGGTTATCCAGGGGTGTGGGGGGCCTTCCAAGGGGTGGTGGGAAAGCCTAGGGGTGGGGGTATCCCAGAGGATGGGGGGATTGTCCTGGGGGTGGGGGTGTGTAGGGGTGTGGTGGGGGTAGTCTAGTGGGTGGGGGGGTTCTGGTCTATTTATGGTAACTTTTTGGTCCGTTTCAGGGGTGTGGGAGGGATGTCTAGGGCTGTGGGAGTGCTGTCTAGAGAGTGAGGGTATATAAGAGGGTGGGGGTTGTGCCGGGGTGTGGGGGTTGTCCAGGGTGTGGTGTGGATGTCCAGGGTTGTGGGGGGATTTTCAGGGGGGTCGGGGGGCAGTCCAGGGGTGTGGGGTGGGGGTGTCTAGGGGTGTGGTGGGGGCTTTCCAGTGGGGTGAGGGGCCTATCCAGGCGGTGGTTGGGTAGTCTAAGAGGGTGGGGGATTGTAAAGGGTTTTTTGGGGATGTCTAGGTGTGGAGGGTAATCTATGGGTGTGGGGGTGTCTAGGGGGTGGGGTGTTGTGAAAGAGGTTGTGGGGAAGTCTAGGGGTGGGGGTGTCCAGGGGGTGGGGGTTGTCCAGGGGTGTTGGGGGCTGTCCAGGGGGTGGGGGAAGTCCATGGGTGTGGGGGTGTCCAGGGGTGTGGTGGGGTGTCCAGGGGTGTTCTGGGGCTATCCAGTGGGTTGAGGGGGTTCGGGTCTGTTTTTGGCAACTTTTTAGTTTGTTTCAGGGGTGTGGGAAGGCTGGCCAGGGGTGCGGGAGTGAGGTCCATGGGTGGGGGGTATACAAGAGGGTGGGGGATGTCCAGGTGGTGGTGGTGATGTCCAGGGGTGTGGGGGGTGTACAGGGTTGTGGTGGGGGCAGTCTAGTGGGGTGAGGGGGATCTGGTTTGTTTTTTGTTACATTTTGGTCTGTTTTAGGGGTGTGGGAGGGTTGTACATGGGGTGGGAGTGATGTCCATGTGGTGGGTGGGTATACATGAGGGTGGGGGATTGTCCAGGGGTGTTTGGGGCTATCCAGGGGGTCAGGGGGCAGTCTAGGGGTGTGGTGGGGGTTGTCCAGTGGGGTGAGGGGGGGAGGGCTGTCTAGGGGTGTGGGAGTGTTGTCCATGGTGTGGGGTTGTATACATGAGGATGGGCGATTTTACAGGGGTGTTTGGGGCTATCTATGTGGTTGGGGGAAAATCAAGGGGTGTGGTTGGGGCCGTCCAGTGGGGTGGGGGCGGGGGCTATTCAGGGGGTGGGGGGGGGGGCTTTCCAGTGGGGTAAGTTTTAAATGTTGCCAATGTAAATGCTTAATTTTTCTTTGGTTCTTGTTTTTGTTTACATCTGTTTTTTTGGTAAGAATTCTTGATTTGGTTTATGGTTGTTTATGTGGAGAGTAGAGGGCTGCATTCCATTTAAAAAAAATTGGTCTTCCACGTCGGTTATTTTAGAACTGATGTGATAAAGGAATGGGGAAGGGTTTATCACATCGGTTATTTGAATAACCGACGTGATAAACATCCCCCCCCCCCCCGCACTATTTTATCACATCGGTTATATAATAACCGACGTTATAATCCCCCCGGTTTATCACGTTGGTTATGTAATAACAGACGTGATAATGACCTGGGAAATGGTTTATGACGTCGGTTATTAAATAAACGATGTGATAAACATCCCCGCACAGGTTTATCACGTCGGTTATTATATAACCGAAGTGATAAACACCCCTGCACTACTTTATCACGTCAGTTATATAATAATCGACATGATAAACCCTCCCCGCCAGTTTTTTCATGCCAGTTAATTAATAACTGAAGTGATTAACAATGCGATGTTTTGTTTTTTATGATGGTTTTTAATTAAGTGGTGTAAAAAACAATATTTATAACGTCGTCCGTGTAAACATTGGCTAAAAACCGATGTAAAAAATGAAAAATAACCGACGTTAAAAACGTTTTCTGCACTAGTGGATCAATTAAAATAATCAATTGAGTGATCGATGTGGTATACAGATATAGGGATTCATCAAAGATCTAATAGGATTAATGTATATATTAAAAATTAATATATCTATTTATATCATGTGTCTATTGAACTGTATTGGATATTTCATAAATTGAATAACTATTAATATATTTTGAAATTCAATATTGAGTTGTTAATGGAATGATATGGTGCATGTTATCATATCCAAATGTATATTTTCATGTAATATTGAAAATAAAATGAAAATGGAAAGGATAACGAATAGTATGAGATTAAATGGCTTACCAATGATAAGCTGGTTGAATCAATATATAAAACAGGGTATGTTATTAATTTGTTAGCCCCTAATTAACTACCCTTGATTATAATCCATATGTTGAATGAGAATCAATTTTTTATTTGGAAATATTCTAGAATTATATAGTGAATATGTGTTTCCAACGCTTTCGCAGGGGTGCGCGCATCTGTCTACTTGAGTACGAAATGTGCGGCTTTGTTACCCTATATTCCCACTTTCCAAAGGAAAGAGAAATCCATTCCTTATTCAGGGACGTTTTCCCCTTGATCGAAATGGGATTATGGAATGTTATTTTTTCCTTCAGTGGATTCCTCCATGGAGATCATCACATAGTCCAGGTCTCCCTCATAGACATAATACATTGTTCGTAAAACTCTTCCCAGCGCTATAGCTTCATGGAAACCAGTTAATTACGCAGCTTCTGTCCGGACATTCCAAGGGGTCTGGTTAGGGAAGAAACCTTCGGTTAGGGTAGTAGTCACGTTTGATCATCACGGGCGTGTTTGGACATTGGGGGATTGGTGTGTCTGTCTTTTTTCCCTTATTATAGGGATTCTCGATGGTGCGGAAGCCCGAGGAATCCCACGTAAAACTTGGGGAACCATATGCCATGGGAATGTATATGAGGTTTTCCTCAGCTTCCCATTCTTAACACGGGGTATGCTGCAAGATTAACGTCCATCAAAGATAGATCGGGCTGATCAGAACACTGACTAGAGTGGATCATATCGAGGAACCCCCTGGAGGGAACACCGACACTGGTGTCAACAAGTGGGTGGCTTCCCAAATACTGTAAGTGGGATTGGAGAATATATTGGTATGATTCCACTAGGATGTGGTGGCCCAGGTAATAATCAAGATGGATGATTGTGCGGTTGAATGAAGTGGATGGTGAATGGGGTTGAACCGTCATGGGGTGATGATGGTTTTGGGCTTGAGCCTCAAAGAGGCTTCCTACGTATCCTTGTGGTAGAAAATCAAATTCCCCATAGTTCATCTGATGATATCTTTCAACCAATTGGGGATCGCAACAGCTTACCACTGGATGGGATGATAATGGCTTACCACTAAATGGGATCGCAACGGCTTACTGCAGGATGGGATGAAAATGGGGTACCACTGAATGGGGTCACAAAAACTTACTACTGGATGGAGTTTCAATAGCTTACCACTGGATGGACCACAAAGGGTTACCGCTGGAGGTGGACCACAACGACTTACCGCTGGAGGTGGACCTGGGGTCTGATGGTTGTTAGGCTTGAACCTCATAGAGGGTTTCTATATACCATGCCATGACATGGATCAATGTCCTCGTAGTTTGGGTGAAAAGGGTCTTGGAACTCTGACACAGAGATGGTCGGGGCCAATGATTGTTGGGAATGAACCTCATGGAGGCTACCTATGTATCATTCCTTGACATGGATCAAAGACCACATAGTTCAGGATGGTTTGATACAGTTTAATGTCATGCGAGACGGGGGAGAACCGACATAAAGGAGTTCGGAGTGACTGGAGTGCTGGGATTGAACCTCACGGAGGATTCCTACGTACCAAGCCTTGTCATGGATCAAAGACCCTCTAGTTTGGGATGGTGTGGGGCTGATACTCTAGGTTTACCGAGGTGTTTGGTGAACCCACGTGAAGGAGTCGGAATGACCAGGGTGGTGGGATTGAACCTCATGGAGGCTCCTATGTACTATGCCTTAGCAAGGATCAAAGTCCCTGTAGTTCGAGAGGGATTGGGGATTACACTCTTATGCAGCCGAAGATGTTTGGTGAAGCGGCGTGAAGGAGTCGGAACGACCGGGTGGTGGGCTTGAACCTTGTGGAGGCTTCCCACGTACCATGCCTTGACATGGATCAAAGTCCCTGTAGTTTGGGATGGATTGGGGCTTACACTATGAGTCGGCCCAAGGTGTTTGGTGAACCGACGTGAAGGAGTCAGAATGACCAGGTGGTGGGTTTGAACCTCATGGAGGCTGCCTACATACAATGGATTAACAAGGATCAATGTCCCCGTAGTTCGGGATGGTGTGGGGCTAACACTCTAGGCTACCCCAGGTGTTTGATGAACCAATGTGAAGGAGTTGGAACGGCCAGGGTGGTGGGATTGAGCCTCATGGAGGTTTCCTATGTATCATGCCATGACATGGATCAAAGACCCCATAGTTCGAGATGGTGTATACAGTTTAACATCATGCAGGAAGGGGGTGATTTCATGGTCGATACTTACTCTAAGCCCACGTGAGTCATGCTCGATGTGAGAAACAAGATACAGCAAAGGCCTGACGACCACATCACGATAGGGGCATCCGTGGGAAGTGGAGTGGATTTGGGCTTACGCTCTGAGGTGGCCCAAAGAGGAAACATATTATTATGCGTGGTTAGCAGCCAATGAAGCTGGGACTTACTCCAGGATGGAGGCCCGAGGTGACAAAGCGCAGCGAGAGAGGGACTTGGGACCAGAGAAAGGATGAAACTCATTCCCTATCACACCTTCCACTGGCCTTGGGGACTGAAGATGAAAGGAGGAGCAGGGATGCTACCTCCTAGAAAGAATGCTAGGGTCTTACACCAAGGTGGCTTCCCTTCTCCCTTGGACAAACGTCACTCCCAGAAGGATGATATCATCCCTTGTGGAGACTAGGGGGCATGGAGAATGTACAAGGTGGGAGTACCCCGCGTGCGAGGCACGGGGCGAGGACATAGTTTAACGTCATGTGCTGAGGACGACAGTGCTTTTCAGTTTAACATCCAACATCTCAGAGGAGGGGGGGTTCACTCCATACCCCTAAGACATACATAACCAGTACCCTCAGCTCCTTGTGGGTGGGAAGGATTTTTCAACACTGTAGCAAGGGGGTGTCACAGAACGAACCATCAAGGGGTCCACGTTAGCATGGCTTTGCGAGGAATCAATAGTCGTTAGTGTGCCTATGCGAAGAAACACGAGGTGAAGAAATTCAAGGGGCAGTATCGTCCAGGGGATTTTGAATTCACATCGTGCAAACCTGGAGGGTTGCATGGGAAAAAGGAATTTCCAAGCAGAGGGGTCCATAGGCAAGGGCCTTGTGAATCTCTATTTCTCCGCATGGCAGAGGGTACATGTGAAGGGGTGTTCTTCGCGAAGTTGGGTTCCTTAGCCTAAGCATAAGGAAATGGTTCATTTGGGGGTTCTTTGTGAAGTGGAAGGGAATTCATAGAAGAGTACTTCGCGGAACAAAGGTGTCTCGTGAAGAAATATGTCGTAAAGCAATGTGCTTCGTGAAGTATAGTGACCCTGCCTTAGCATGTAGATAATGTGTACATGAAGGGCGTTCCGTGCTGCATAAATGCTCCGTGATTTCCTGGGTCCTCTTGGGGATCCTCATTTTTCGCGAAGATCCTTGGGATTCGTGAATGGCATACCTCTCGGAAGAGATGATCAAAACAAGAAAATGTGTAAGCAATTCACGGAGCATAAGTACCTCACATAGTTCATGGTATGGAGAGAAGAAGGATGATTCACGATTCCAGAGCTGGGAAGTTGAAAGGTCAGATTGACCGTCCTTTGGGCTCATGGGTATCCCGGTATTTATTGGCAGGAGGCACCACGGAGCAGAGAAAACGCAGAGCGAAGAGGACTTTGGTTGCATCGCGGTGGGCTCGCAAACGTCAAATGCGGTCTCAGAGCATCCCGTCTCATTGCTTCGCAGCGGCCACATTGCTGGAATGAATTCGCAGAATGGCTTCGTGAGGCATCCACTGGTGCATCTCATTTTTTGTATCTTCTCTTTTTTGAATTTTGGATCCAAAAAATGACCCCCCTAAGACTTGGAGCCGTGAAGAGATCAACGGTTGAAGTCCAAGGGAATTGCAAAAATCCTCAGCCGTTTGCGGTGTTGGCTCGCAAAGAGGGATCGCGAGGCGGATAGGGAATGTGTGGGCTGAGCGCACCACGAAGCTCGGTGCGAACATGATGCACCATGAAGCTCCGAAGGAAATTGCCAATAAATAGGGTGTCTTCCATCTTTTTTTCCCTATCATTTCTCTGCGAATTTTTTCCTTTTTCTCTCTCGATTCCCAGAGCTCTGCGTACTCTGCGAGTGTTCTCCGTGAATCGAGTCTTCGAGGCACACATCGAATCCTTGACTCCACATTTCTGATCTGCGATCTGGCACCTAAAATCCTAGGCAACACTCTTTGAACTGTCTTCGCGAACATACTTCGCGAACACGATCTGCGTTCGAGCCTCATGAACCAACCCAAAAGACACCAAAGTTGCAGAACCGAATGTGCCACCAAGAAGCTGCCCAGGGGGTCCTTGCGGATGCTACCCGGAGGGATGAAATGGAAAAAAATCTCAGGCTAGGAGAGTTAGTATGGAGCCACTCAGACCACAATTTGTTGGTGGAGCTACTGTCGGAGAGCTATAAGAACAACCCATTGTGCAGGAGGTTTCCATTGTGTGACTTCAGGCTGAGGGATGACGTATTCATTCCTGATGCAGGTAGGGAAGAGCCATCATACTGGTTCCGGATCATACAGTGTCGGCACTGAAGTTTCATGGAACCCAAAGGTCATGCCTGGGAGGACTTCACACCTGTCATTGCTGAATTTTTAAACAATCAACTGAACAATGTCGACAGAAAGGAATTGTAGCCGGAGACGTCCCCTCATCTATACTGAACTATCCTCAAGGCAGAACTGGTGAACCCGAAGAAGGGGTGGTCCAAGTAGTGGGACCTGTGCTAGGGAGTCAATTTCACAGATGATTGGGCCTAGGCCTACTGGGTAGGTGCCTCATGCGAGGAGTTCAGTGTGAAGTTGAGGAGGGTGGGCCTCTATGAGGTAGCTTGGGCCTCCCAGTTCCACTTCTACTAGCCTAAGCAGCTAATGCCTAATATATTGAGCATATGGTCACTGGGGACCAATACCTTTCACTGACATCATGGGGAGGTTGGCCTCATATTATGGGATGTGCATAAGATCTCGGGGGTCCTGATACATGGGGTGATAAATAAATAATTATTTAATTTAAATTTAGTTTAGGTCAAAATTGAGCAGATGTCGCGTCCGGCGATGGCATTGATGGAGCTCGGGGCTCGGTAGGACAAGGAGGCGGTGAGGGATTTCATCTTCAAGCATTGGTTCAAAATGTTTTTGAACTTCCCAGTAGACCGTCAGTTCCCGGCGAGGCCTCAAACTAGACCAAAGGGGGCCCGATATTAGGAACACTCATAATGGCGGTTGTTGGAGAATAGCCAGTTGAAGACCTAGGGATTCAGTGGCAGCATTGAGCAACAAAAAATAGTCTGGCTAGCGGCATTCAGTGCAACTCTCATCTGCGGTTGGATCCTGCCTGTGAGGGATAACAATATGGGAGTGCGACCAAGCAGTTTCATCATGGCTTCCACATTGGTGACATGAGGGTGGGAAAACCTAGTGATCCTGATTCTCGCCCAGTTGTACAAGATATTGAGGCACATCAGTGAGGGGAAGAGGCCACCGAGGGTATGCAGGCCATTCCACCTCTTGTACGGGGTGGCTAGAGGTTCACATCAGGTCGATCTATGAGTATCTGAATCCCATTTCAACTCCATGGTTGAACTTCTTCCCATCGATTTTATATACCGCAATAAGAATTACGACCAAGCTAACCGCACCATCGGTTCTGAACCGGGTGTGGATACAGGAGGAATTCAATTTCCACCTGTTCCCATTACTGATGGGGGCCTTCAAGGATGATGGCCAGGGAAAGGAAGATCGTCAGGGATACCTCTTGGCCTTTTGAGGTGGAGTCTTAATGGCTAGAGTGGACTGCGAGTGTCTCTACGATCCATACACCCCACACCAGTTTGCAAGGTAATTCCAGTGCCGACAGCGACTGACCCCACTGGTCAACCTGGAGGTATGTTAGGAGGAGCACCCATGTGTGATGAGGTAGTTGTGGATCCTGTTCAGATGGGAAGACGGGAAGATGCGAAATGTACTGCCTCTGCCAATTTTCATTCTTGGGATGGTAAAGGAATATGCTGAGTGCTAGGAGGCGGCCTATCCGAGGGAGATGTAGAAGCGGCCAACCATCCTGGTTGGCAATGGTGATCTTCCCCAATCTCATATCAGAGGCTGGAAGGCTGCAACGACATCTCACAGTGGTGGGGCTGCTATAGCGGTGATGCCCGCACTTGTTGAGGGGGAAGCAGTGGTGGCGAATCCGGTAGCGGAAGTGGACCCAGTCGTCCCAGGAGAACAGAGTCATTCGGAGGAGAAGCCACTGAGAGAATTCTACAGGATTTCTACTTAGGCCCCAGGGAAGTGGCTGTGCCATATCGACCTACCAGAGAATGTTGTCTTCTAGGAGGCCTGGGACATCTGAGATGTCGACCACCAATTCCTCAGCCCATCTGAGTTATGGAAGAACCTGAACTGCCATGGGATTGACTTGTCAGGGATTGTCCCCATTATAGAAAATTCTTCCCTGTCCCAGGTATAGGCGGAGGAATACATAGCCGAACTGGAAGACTTCATCCATTCCTAGGGTGCCCTGCTCTTGATGACAGACCGAGTTAGGGGGTTGTTGGATCGTATCATCCCTCCGCAACTATCAGCTATAGACTTACGGGAGAGCTTCCCTCTGCCGGAAGAATCAGACGAGTCCTCCTTGGAGACGAGGCTGGTGGAGGGAGTCCATTGGAGGAGGGTGAAGTCGGTGATCAACCCTCGGATCTCGATGATTTCACTGAGGCCCTCAAGGTAAAATACCCAGTCCCTTCCATAGAGTCTTCCCTTAGGATACTCTGGATTTCTTATCAGCGTCTGCATTATGTAGGAGGACCTTGTGTGTAGACCTCATTCTCACCCCCACTGGGTGATGATGTGGGACCTTCGGGATCCACACCTGTGGTTGCATCATCTTCCGAGTCTGGCGGGGCTAAGACACATGAGGTGGCTCCCTCGGAATCTCCAGACCTGCCAGCCATATACGGGGGGCTCTGTCTCAGGGTCCCGCCGACATCATCCCAAGATCTGTACCAGGGATTTGATCATTGTAAGTCTCCTCTAACTAATTTATGACTACCATCCCCTGACCAAGTTAACTGACATTCACGTCCATTTTTTGGTGTGTAGAGTCCTTCAATTGGACTAGGCCACTACAGAAAAATTGGTTAGGACTTATGGTAGTGCCTTTCCAAGAGGTATGGCAATGATCGTTGAGGTGGACATCTGGCCTGACTGAGCAGCAGTTCTCTCGATCACTGGCGGGGAGACTAGTAGGACTGTTCCTGAGGTTATTGAGGTGGGATCTGATGATGAGGATCAACCAGACTGTCCAGTCACCACCACGCCTGGTCCAACACCAGACGTTTACCTGACTGAGGAGTTCATGGGGGCATTCCATTCATACGAGCCTGCCAACTATGCCGACTAGGATAGACGGCCACTGATGAGGAGGATAGCAAAATATTCTGTTGCCGATCATGGAAGCTGATCACGTGCTTCATTAATAACACCCCCAATCACTATGGTTGGAAGAGGTGGACAGGCTTCGCTCGTGACTGTGCGAACTGTGTGCCGGGGGAGTGGCTACCCAACACCCTCATACTGAGATCTTATGACAGAAAATATTCTGGAGTATGACTATGTCTGTGGTGTGGTTTGGATGTGGAGGAAGGTGGAAAACATCAAGCAACTCTTGGAGGTTGAAGACGAGGTCCAACGACTGCAGAATCGGGCGGACGAGCACTCGACCTCCCTCAATGCGCAATCTGAGCTAGTTTTGCGATTGAAGACCCCGATAGTAGAACTTGAAGAGGGCCTAAAATGAGCTTCTGAGGAGATGATCACCATCCGGGACGACATGGAGTGGGCCCAGATTGCGGCCAACGGATTGCACCCTCTTGCTGCTGAGGAGGAATGAGAGCTAAACAACCAGCAGCAACTATGGTATGCCACCATCCAGAGGGTGGCAGAGCGTCTACGCACTTTTGAAGAGTTCAACCAATCCATGGGGGGAGTCGACCCTCGGGTACAGTAATTATTACAAAACCTCAAACGTACTTTCATGCTTTGATTGTTTGAAGCCGTAGAATGCATGAGTTTTACTATTTACATTGGTTTATTGCATCCTTGTGATGTTCGCGGAGCATCCATCGATCATTCCCTAAGATCACGTGGGTCGGGCCCGATGTGAGAAACAAGGGGTGACCACTTTATCACCTCATTCAAACATTGGAGCACAAACCAAACATCAGGCATCAGGGGTTTGAACAACCAGTCAGGATTTCTGGGAGGAAATGGGAGGGACCTAAAGAGAGAATGATGCTCTCAGAACAGCCTAATTACTCTTTCCCTGTGTGCTCTTATGCACGAATGAGGTAACGCCAGGGGTGCTGAAATCAATCCGAACATTTGGGAATGCGAGGTCTGAATCCCGATACCCAGGATTAGGAAAATTGTTGAAGTGGCATATCAATAAAGATTAACTGTTGACCGCGTTTGAAACACAATATCTTTATTATATTAGCCTGAAGTGGGGATGGAAAATGAGGGTCGACAGTTGACCGTGTTCTAAACATAGGACCTATAGAAAATTTCATCTGTTAGTCTTTCGGAATGCTAGCCCCGGATAGTAGGTGGGCCATAGGCTGAACATCCATACTCCTAGGGGGTGCCTCCAGACGTGAAAGAGGAAGAGGGTTTGAATAATGGGCATGCAATGCGTTGAATGTGGAGTGATGGTTTGTTCAAATAGAATCCAATGCCACCTTGGGGCATCCTGAACGTTTTCACGGAAAACTTCAGACTGGACCTCTCTGGTGAGGGAGTTGTCACTTCCCAATGTCACCTTGGGGCATCCCGAACTTGTTCAGGGCTGAATCGCAGCTACATGGTTCCCCACAAGTGGTCAGGCTGGGGGAAAAAAATGATGAAGAACATGATCTAAGATTCCAGGGGCTAGACACGAGGTGAAATGCCTGGGTGTCCCTATGTATCCCATGATGTTGGGAATCAATTCGTACATAGTTTTGGAGGCATAGTTTAACGTTTTGCAGGATGATGAAAAGCCTAGCAGTGCTGGTGTTCATACTAACAAAACTACTAAGCCCATGTGAGTCATCCTCTATGTGGGAAACAAGAAGTAGTGGTGGGACTTTCCTAACACTGGAAGGGACATGTTATGGTGAAGGGATGCTCAGTGAATGACGTCCCAATGATGCTAACACGTCCATGTAGCACACCTAGATGTGAAAAGAAGTAAAGATGAGTATGTCTGAATTCCAATTGAACACGAGGAAGTGGAAATTTTTGAATCATGATACTCAAAATCTGGATCACAATGACGGTGGTGTGATGATGAGGGTTAATTTTTGACCATGTTCGAAACACAGTATCCATATCTCGTTATCCTGGAATGGAGACAGACAAATGAGGGTCGACTGTTGACTGTGTTCGAAACAATGTACCTGTCACAAATGTCATCTGAGATGCTGAGGGACATTCGCCCGAAATGGTAGGAAAGCCCTTAGTCCTAGAATCCTTGCCATCCATGGGTCCTTTTGGGATGTGGAAGAGGATGAGTATCCAAATAGAGATCTCACGAAGCTTGGACACGGAATGAGGGGAATGTCCCCATGAAAATCCTACACATCGGGCTCTTTTTTAAAACGCATCTGAATATGACAATGAGATGTATTAGATAGAGGGAGTAGAGTCCCCTATCATAGAGAGATCTTAGTTTAGGGTCATGGAATTTGGACCTTGGATGGTAGGAAACACGGGAGACTCATGGTGAGTTAATTATAAAACCTGACATTGATGGGGACCTGGGGCTCCAACCACCACATGTTCCCTGGGAAGATTTTAGGTCAAGGGACCAAAAACTGAGAGTTAAGCTAGGCCCGACGCAGGATGCATGGATGTTCCTACATACCCCATGTGAATGGGGATTAAGCTGCATGTAGTTCAAGAAGTGGAATGGTAAGGTAACAATGCTAGAGATAAATGGGGCATGCAGGTGTGGCCCTGACACCAAAAGAAGCAGTATTTTATGTATCATGTTTTTCATTTAAGGTGAATGGTTTTTTTGAAACGATAGGCCTAGGATAGCATTTTCTAGCATCGCCGCAAGAATCAAGCCATCTGTAGGTGTTGAAAAAATGGAACGATGTGTGACCGATACCAAACATGGTGTCCCCATGGGTGAGGACGTCACAATGCAGTGCTATTTTTTATCGTACGACCAGGATGAAAATGTCACATTTTAGGGTCATGTGATGGGTCCAAGAATGAATTTTCACATCATGCAGCACATATGTGGTAGATATGATGTTAGGTGGGGAATGTGTACGGTGTAATAAAACATACACGATGTGAATGTAGAAATGATCCTATATCACACTGTACGCAATTCCGAGAGGGGAACCTCTAACCAAGGGGCCCAAGTAGGGGTAAGAGGGAAAGGGGTAGGAGAAACTAGCTCCCTATGAGGATCGAGAGGGTCATTTTGAGAGCGACCGATTTGAAAAGACGAGGATAGAACAAGGAGATAGAGAACCCTGAGGAGAAAGAGGTGCATGGTGTGGTTACTATAAACTTGATGTGAATAATGACATGATCATGTACCACACCATATATCCCTTTCATGAAAGAATGAGGGATGAGGGGCCAAGATTGGGCTGGACCCGAAGACGAGGTGCTCGAGTGGTCCAACGTATCCCATAAGGTTGGGAATCAATCCACACATAGTCCTAGAACCGTACATAGGGGTATGATGCCAAAATGATGGGTGGGGGGGGGTGTACGGCGTGGAGAGTAACCTGATGTGAATGAGGACATAACCCCATACCACATGGTACAACCCTAAATAGGAACTTGGGTAGGGGGACCAAAAATGACAAGGGGCCCAAGGCTGGGCCTCAGTCAGGAAGGCCCAACTAATTTGTAGTTTAACGTCTTGCAGGGAGGACGGAGAGGCGATTAGATGTCCCACACAAGGGAGGTGTATGGCATGATGAATTACTCGACATTAATGAGGAAAAGATCCCATATCACACTATGTACTCCAGGTAAGGACTTGGGCCAGGGCCCAAAAGGCCAAGGGGCCTCAGGTTGGGCCTCAGGCTGGGCCTCGGTCCGGACTGCCCGACCAGTTTGCAGTTTAACGTCTTGCATCAAGGACAAGGAGGTATCTCTTCCGAGGATGTGTACAGCACTGCGAGTAACCTGAAGTGAGTGAGGACATAATCACATACCACACCGTACAATCCCATAAGAGAGAACCTTAGATGGGGCCTGAAATGGCCAAGGGGCCTAAGGCCGGGCCACAGATGGGAGGCCATACGCCCCATTTCCAAAGGGATTTCGTCACTTGGTGATACAACGTGGCAGAATGAACCACTTCACTCGATGTTTGGGACATCATGGGGTGGTCTTAATGACACAGGACAGCTGTTGACCATGTTCGAAACATAGCGTCCCTATAGTGACCTGTAATGGGAGTAACAAATGTGCATCAACCACTAAACATATTCGAAATGAGGGATTTGTATCGGATTGTTGCTCGACATCCTCGAGGGAGTTGGCCCAAAGTGGTAGGAGAGCCCTTAGGCCTAGCATCCATACCATTCGAGGGCCCTTCTGTATGGGGATGATGGTGGAGTCCCAATCAAAGGAGTGGCTGAAGCATAGTTGTACCCATGTATGAAAGAGGAAAAAGTATCCGTGGAGAAGGAAGTATGGACGGATCGAGGTTAGCTTGAAGTAAATTGGGGAAAAATTATGCACCCCACCCCACGTCTTGACCTGTTGGGAAGATTCTGGAATTTGGGCTGGGCCAGCAGACTTAATGTCTAGGCGTTCCTACATATTCCATAAGGATGGGAATCAAGCCATACGTAGATCTTGAAGGCCATTCAGTTTAACGTCATGTGGTGAGGATGTGGGAGAATAGAAAAACAAGGGATAACATGGGGAAATCGTCATAACTCCCACCTGAACGAGGCCAAGGAGGCCTGCACCACATGAGGACCCTCCGAGAGGACTATACCCATGGGTAATATTCAAGGAGAGGAGTTCAGGGATAGGCTCAAGACAAGGCATCTGATCATTCCTATGTATCCCATGTAGATGAGAATCAATCCTTACGGAGTTCTTGAAATGCAGTTTATTGTCATGCAGGATGATGCACAGTTTAAAGTCCTGCAGGACTGTACAGTTTAAGGTCATGCAAGACCGTCCAGTTTATGGTCGTTCAGGACCATTACACTTAGAAAAAGTATTGCATGAGGAACCTAGAATTGGTGGGAGGAGTTAGACACTCACCAGAAATGGTTACTAGGGAGTATGCTCCATTGGGGTAAACCCTGTGAACTATAGAATGTCCTTCCCATTTTGGCTTCATATTGGGTGGTTTCCTACCAAGGTTCATTGGCACCTGGAGGTCCAATACCAGGTCGCATTTTAGAAAAGAGTGGAGGAAAACCTTCTTGATAAAGGCTCTTTTTATCTTATTCTGATGCCTTTACTGATTGTGTAGGTCATGGACCCTATTTTCTCCATGTGCCTCCACTTTAGCCAGATGAATTTCGGCCACCTAATCTGGCGCCTGCTGGTCATAGACCACGATGAATAGAGAAGGTAGTTGGAACTCAATGGGCAGGACGGCCCCGGCCCCGTATACTAGGGAATATGGGGTCACATGGGTGGAATTGTGAGTCATCGTCCGATAGGTCCGGAGGGCATTGAGGAGCTTGTTTGGCCAACTCTTCTTGTTCAAGCCAACCATTTTCTACAAAATGTTAGATAGGGTATACTTGAACCCCTAGATCAATTCATTTTCTTGTGCATGATAGTTAGAGGTATGGTTTGAATGGATATTGTACATGGTATACAATTTCTTCAGCTTGACTACTCGGATGTTGGTCCCGTTATCGGTGAGGACAATGTGAGGGACCCCAAACAGGTGGATGATGTTGGAGCTCACGAAGTCAACGATAGAGCGGGACTTGACCTCCTTGAGTGGAACTGCCTCTTCCCATTTAAAAAATAAATATGCGGCGGTCAGGATGAACCTACACTGGTGAGATGTCGCTGGTGGGTATGGTCCCACGACATCGAGTCTGAACACCGCAAATAGCCAAGAGTACTTGGTGGAGTGGAGAGTTTCTGACAGCCGATGCAAGAAGTTATCATGAAAATGGTACGCATGACATCTCTTGGCAAACTCGATACAACTAGGGATCATATAAGACCAGAAGTACCTCAGTCTCCGGATCTGATGGGAGGGCTTTGGCCCAACCTAATGGGCACCACAGGAACTGACATGAACCTCCTGAATGGACTAAGAAGTATCGACTCATGGGATACAACAGTGGATAACACCATAAAAACCATGCTTGTAGAGGATCTTCTCGAGACTGGGACCACTCTAAAGGGTAAACTGCAGTGCGCAGCATCGGATTAACTCACGCTTGGCCCGATCAGCCTGGAGGCAACCATTTTGGAGATACTCAACAAAATGGGATCTCTAGTCTATGTTCTCTTCATCCACTATGTCTGAAGAACCTAGGGGTCCTGTCATGGAGGATCTGGTAATAATATGGCTCAATTGAAGGTCGTCGTCATCCTCTGGGGTGATGGGTGAAATGACCATCCAATGCGCCACATGTATAATACGAACATCCTTCTCAGGCTCTACATGTGATGTAGCTAAGCTGGACAAAGTATCCACTCTATCATTCTGTGACCGAGGGACATGGGTATCCTTCAGTCGAGAAGATGACTAGGCCATTTTCTAGAGGGTGCGTTCCAACAATGGTATGAGCTCTGGATTTCTGACAATGCAGTCACCGTTGATCTTCTTGATGACTAGTTCGGAATCCCCATTCACAGGAAAATGGGGAACATCGATCTCAAGTGCCAGCTCAAGGCCTGTGATAAGAGCCTGATACTCTGCCTCGTTGTTGGTGCAACCACCTGACAATAGAAATGAGTATTGCAGAACGGCTTGCACCAGGGTAATGAGGTCAATACCCATGCCCACTCTATTTAGTTAAGGATCATTGAGCCTCCTACCAGTGGGGCTATGGGAGGCAGCATCAAAGTGCATCTGCCAACATGGGACGACATGATCGACTGAGGGGATTGCCTCATTGGGAAAATCCATGTTCAAGGACTGGTCCATGGGGGTTGGATGGGAAGCTAGTAAGTCTACCAATGCATGTCCCTTGATATCCTTCTAGGGCACAAAACTGATGTTGAACTACTAGAGGATTACAACCCACCATGCTAGATGACCATTTAACATGGGGAGATTCAGAAGGTACTTTAGCGAGTCTACCTGAGACACCATCTGTACCTCATTGTGTAGCAGGAAATGTCGCAACTTCTGCACAGTGAATACCAGCATAAGGCAGTGTTTCTCGATGAAGGATAATCTGGTCTATATATGGAGGATCATGTGGCTGAGGTAGTAAAGACTATTTTCCATCCCCTCGTGGTTATTCTAGGTGAGAAGGGCACCGAGAGATCATTCAAGGGAAGTCACGTACAATATTAGCTTCTTCCGGGAGACAGGTGGCATTAAGACCGAAGGCTGGAGCAGATACAATTTGATTTCCTCTAACGCTGTTTGTCACTTTTCATCCCACTCATAGGAAAATCCTTTATTCGTTATCCGAGAAAAGGATTAAAATTGCTGGACAGATTCACAACGAATACTCATATGTAAGCTAAGTGCCCATAAACTCCTCGAAGCTCCTGAATATTGCTCGGGTGGGAGGCATCTGGCAGATTTCCTTGATCTTCTCCAGGTCGATCTCGATTCTCTTGTACCTGACAACAAAACCAAGAATCTTCTTGGAGGTGACCCTGAAGGAACACTTTGATGATTTCATCTTCAGGTGATAGGAACGTAGGAACCAGAACACTTTCTCAAGGTCCTTGAGATGGTCCTAGAACTGGTGATATTTTAACACCAGATTGTCCACATAGCATTCCACCAATGTTCCGAGGATCGGCTTGAATTTGTGGTGCATGGACCGCTGATAGTTGAAACCTGCATTCTTCAGGCTGAAGGGTATAACCTAGTAATAGAAAGTACATTGGGGTGCCCTGAAAGCTATGGACGCTTTATCCTTGGGGGCCATCCAGATCTGATTATATCCAGAGTAACCATCCATAAAGGAGAGGGCTTGGAACCCATCCATAGCGTCGATCAACAATTCTATCACTGTAAGGGGAAAATCATCCTTTAGACAATGACAGTTGAGATCCTGGAAGTCGATGAAGATTCAGATCTATCCGTTATTCTTCCTGACTGGAACAATATTGGCTAACCATTTGGGGTACTGGACCTCCATGTCGAAGCTGACCTAGACGAGCTTCCCAACTTCTTCCTTGACTATGGAACCATGAGAGTGGTGCATTTTTCTAGGAGGATTCTTGAACCCGCGATGATTTTTCGGGAGACCGAGGCGGTGGATGGCTACCTGAGGATCTAGTCCTGGAATCTCATAGTAACTACATTAAATATGTCATGGTGCTACTTATGAAAATCCATGTACAACTGCTGCTCTTCGAGGGACATGGCAGCACTGATAAATGTGGGTCTCAGATCTGTCTCGCTACCATGGTTCACCTGTACCAGTTCATCGATCGTGGTGGAGATTCCTTCTTCAAAGGAAGGAGGAGAATCCTCCAGATCCAATTATTCATTTGAAGAGGAGATATTCCTAGTGGTAGAAGCTTCTCTTGGATCAGAAGAACCTGACAGGAGGATGGTACCATCTTGGATAGTAGTGGAAATCATGGTTGAAGATTCACACGCCATTAATAACATAGTGATGAATGAAGTCGATCCAATCTCATCTGGTCTTCAGCTCAAGGGGCCATGCTTGATAATATCAAAATAGCATTGGCGCTTCGGCTTGAACCAGTTAATTCCAGCCCGGTGAAACAGACACGTATGATGTACTGTCGTTTCCATGGGGCGGACATCCCAGTACCGTATGGGGGTATGAAACTCCGGGATCACCCGAGCCTGGTTTGTTTAGGAGTACGAGATTATTTCCCACCTTATCTTGGACATAGGAATATTCCTTCCTCTTGAACCCGAGACGACAAAACATTTCCCTATGTCGGGGGTCGTGGCCTCCAATCGATAGATCTGGAAGACATAGGCATTATACAGACTTGCCCAGGGGTCACATGTGACTGGGGCGGGCTCAACCTCACCTGCCAGAATCTTATTATCCTTGATCGTGTAATAGTCAGCTTCCAGATAACAGGCTTTACAAGAGGTGAATGGAGAGGCATCACCTTGAAGTATGCCTACTTGACCATTAAGGGAGTACTTGAGGCATTGGTGATATGATGAGGGAACTTCCGCATGTAGGTGGAGCTATGGTCTTCCCATCAATGCATTTTATTTGGTGTCCAATGAGAAAACCATATACTCGGTACTAGAAACTAGGCCCCCAAACTGGGTATTCAAACGAATTTTCCCGGTCAAGGTCTGTCCAATCCTGTCATACCCCTGGATTCTTTAATCGGAGGAAGGCAGGTCATCTTTGGGTAACCCCTGCTTCTACAGTGTGTGCGTCGGGATAAGGTTGATCCTAGAGCAGGTGTTAACGAGATAGCAGTGAACCTCCACATCGTTGAATTGGCCGGTGATGTATAGTGGGCAGATCTTCCCCTATATGAGAGAACCTTCATCTTCTCCTGAGAATGAGATGATGGCCCGACATTCATCATTCTCAAATTTTTTTTCATGAAAGTGTTATGCAGCTACTACCTCTGTCTCAAACTCGAGGGGGCTTCATAAAGCCTCAGCGAGGGCCTCATGCATATCTGACGATAGTCAGAGAGCTTCGAGGATGGAAAGCCTCTCTGGGATGCCAGTGAGGTGCTTGAGGACATCGTACGTTTGCACAAGGAGTGAACTTATGCTTACAAAAGGTCGCTCTGCGATTGGAGGCATGGCAGGCCCGGCCGGCTGGACCGACAGCTGGCTTGTGCTAGGAATATCCTACTGCCCACTAGTCGAAGCCTTATGAGTAGCTTCCAGATGAGGACCAAATGACTGAGAACGTCATGTAGCCAGGCAAGGTTGGCCATGGTTTGGGTGAGGTAGCTCTGCCTGTTCTAGTAGCACAAACGATGGTGGAGGAGGTCCTGATGACACCAGATGAAAAGGTTGTGTGTGCTGAGCTCTGCACTGGGCCTACTATCTGGTCGCAGTGGCATGCAGGTCCTAGCTAGATGTTCCAACTGATGTGCCTCGACAACCCATATAGTTGCGGCTCCACTAACATTGACGCAGACTGGGGACATTGGGGAGGTTCGCATGGCGCTCCCCCTCGTCAGGAATCATATATGGGTTTACCAACTCCACAGTGTTAACTGAAGTGCACCCTTGACTATCACTCAAAGAATCATACACCACTGGGTGGATTCTAGGAGGGATCCCCATATTGGAGGGGCATAAATTCTCCGAGAGTGCGGGACGACGATGGCATTGGTGGGGCGCATTGAATTTTCTTGCGTTGACGATACATGCTCTTCTGGGAAGAGGCAGGCTGAGATGATGATGTAGAAGTGGTGGCCGCAACTTCTGAGGACTCTGCTTGATTCAGGCATGCCTGAGTGATTCCACGGGCATGAGAAACCATCTTACAAGCAATCTAGTCATCGTACTTCTAGGATCCGCAGCTAGAAACCTGTTTCCACTCGTCTTCACTGTCGCTACTACTGTCTGACCCTACAAGGACACCCGCCACTTGGGCCTGGGATGGGCCCAACCTGACTATGTTGTTGTTGACCTGGTCCTGGATCTAGTATTTAAACACATATCACTGCATGAGGGTGTGCCCCAGAATCCAATATTAGTGGAAGTAGTTGGGGCGATCAGTGATACTCGCCTCTTCTGGACTCTTGTACTCAGGAAAGCATACAATCCCCTGCTCTAGGGCACTTCGAAAGTAACCAAGGACCAGATTCTCACTGAATAAGTATATCCTTTTTCTTCTTTCCGAAAAGGGGGCCCTTGGAGCATGGCTCTGATGAGAATCCATAGGGGTCGGTCGAGGAGGTGGACCATGATTATCCCGCCTTGGTTGTGGTGGCACATTACATGGGGGAGCCTACCGATTCCGAGGAAGCTGTGGAGCCGGAGGTTGTACTTGAGGTGGAGGGACTCTATGAGGCTACGGGGCCGGTTCTACTGGTAGCAATTCTAGTTTCATGGGGGCTTCTATTTGGGCCACCACGGTGGGATCGACTCTCGCAGCTCTCCTTGCTGGGATTATAGGGGGCAACAGACGTGTCTAGGTAGCCTGTTTCAGGGCTTCCTGTAAGCACTGGGACTTATCTAAGAAGTCTCAAAATCTTCCATTATAGTTCTATGTGATCAGAGAAAGAACCGGTTCCGTTTTGACATTTCTCATACACATCATCAGTAATTTCACATAAGTCTATGGCATGTCAAGGGAGTATGTGAGCCCCTTACACTGGGCGATAATGTCAGTGACTCACTAATCAGGCCTTTTCTGTCACTTGAAGAGGTCTGTGATGCTTGTTTTTCGTGTGGTAGAGCCGAACTGTTAGAGGAACTGCCTGCAAAGGTCCTCCCTGCTGGCCACATATCCGACTGGGAGCTGGCTGTACTAGATGAACGCTGAACCCTCTAACGTCTGAACAAAACAGTGGAGCTTAGCAGCCTTCTGGTGCACTGGGGTCCCTAACATGGAAACACCCCTTGAGTTGATGTTGGACAGATGTTGTGTCAGGTCCCCCATCCCCTTAAATAGGGAGAAGGTAGGATCCCCAAAACCTGGAGGTTCCATCATAAAATCCACCCACGTCGGGTATGGCTTGCCATAAGAGTGGATTGACACCTTTGGTGTTTCCAGTTCCCCATGGAGAGCTATGAGTGCCACCATAGGATAATCTATGCAGGGGTACCTGTCTTGACGGGGATCCCTGACCACAAGCGCATTTCTGAGTTCTTCAACATGGTAGACAGGCTCGACGGCTCATGGAGCGGGTGGTGGAGCAACCTAAGGGGCATCCGAGGGAGCCTGAGTCGGATTACTTGGATTTTCATGCTGTTCGGGGGGGTTTGGTGAGACATACCACGCCCTCATGCCGTGATTTCCGACTTTAGTCCTGTCTATAGGAGCAGCGCGATCAGGGTCGCCTGGAGGCATCTCGCTGGGGGGAAGTTGTTCCTACACCTGCTGTCCCAGCCTAAGATTGCCCTAGTCAGGTCGTTGCTCTACAACGCTTTCAGTCAAGAGTTCATCGACCAAACACTTTTTCTCAGCATGTTTCTGACACAAATGTGGCCTTCTTAGGGTCCTCCTCCATCTTATGCACTAAGGCGGATGGGTCAGAGTTCTTGAAAGCTCCGACATGCTCTTTTCCCGTATTGGAAATCCTGCCGAGTACCAACAACTCAGTGGGAACAGGGAGACCTAGGAGGTTCCTCTTCTGACGAGTAATCCTCCCTGATGGGTCCAACAGTGGTGGAACACCCTCAAGGGGTAGGTCTCCATCGAGAAACTTCAGCTCATTCTCCTTGTCCACTATGTCGGTCATGTGGACTGTTACCCTTCTTAGGCGCATGTCCTCAATAGCGCATAGTGAGTCAGGCTGCCACTGGATAGGGATGAAGATAAGGGTATCATACTGCCCCCAACCATAGATTTTCATGTGGAGGGTAGCCTCCCAGATAATTCTACGGAGTACCTTGATACACTGAATTCATTGTTGCTGGAGAGCCTCACGATGACCTGGCGACTCGGGGCGCTGGGCTATAGAGTGTGCAGCCAAATCAACTAAACGACACTGCTCACTGATGTCTTCAAAATGTTCTCGGCTACATAGATAAACCATGGGCTGATGATGGAGAATAAAATGTGTCACCTAGAGGGAGTACCGGAATAACTCAACTTCCTCTGGGGTGAGATTTTCTAGTATGCATAAATCATGCGCTACCACAGGCCAAAACTTTTAGGGGATGTGGTCCGCTACAAGAATGCTCCAGAATATAATCCGCTCAAACTTATGGTCTGGCCCTTGATTTCCCCACTTGCCAACTGGGGGTGGTTGAGGAACTGGTAGTGGTACTGAGACAAACAGCTGGGATGGCAGGTCGAGCGACGGAGAATGAGGCGAACAGGCTAACTGGTAGCTGACTCTTAGACTATCATCTGAAGAGTGCAGCGACCTGGCTGCTACATCGCAGTAGGACGGGCTGACGACCGTCATTCCTGGCTTAGAGGCCAGGGCTACTGGTGATAGGTCGCGATGCTTCTCTCCTACCATCAGTCCCCATAATAGCTCTCTATGATGTCTTGTGGAGGTAGAAAGCGCTTCTGGTGACGATGGTGGTGACTACATGACCATAACATGCGGGGGCTCTAGGTTTTCATCTTCCCTAACAAACCTACAGAGGGAAGCGGGAATCCTATAGACATCACATTTTGGGAGCACCATGATGATGAGCCTCATCCTTGCCCCAGCCCTTGACTCGGATGAGCGAGGGGTGGGTTCCCGAGGTGAGTCGTACTCTGCTTAAGAGTATGAGAATTGGACCGGTTTGATCTATGTCTGGACCTTCACAGGATTCTTCTTGTGGTGGGGATGACCCACCTTCCTTCTCCTGGGTGTCTCCTTATGGCAGGGCTAATTTCCGACAAGGGGTCCTTCGACCACACTGTTGCTAGGGTAGAGAGTGTTTCGACCTGAGAAATCTGAGGTGTGAGGAGCACCATGACAAATGTCGAAAGGTATATGGGGAGGACCTCCATGAACAAAACTAGAGTGGGAAAACCCTCAGCTGGAACCAGGGGGAGCATGGGGAAGACCTCCATGCTTTGTGCGGGTGGAGCAAGGCTGGAATTCACCCCTATGATTGTCGGGGAAAGGAAGACCTTCGATAGTTGCAGGAAGGACATAGGGAAGATCCCCACAATGGAGAGGGACCATATGGTAAATGTATCTATATCGATGGTCAGGGGCTGGAGGTATGACTCCATACCCAGTGTAATGGGAACGGGAGATGCTTCCGTACCGAGTATCACCACCGTAGGGAAGACCCTCATTTGGATTGGGGTAGCATGGGGCAGACCTCTATGTAGAGCCTCGAATTGGGGAAGGCCCAAGCTCTCTGTGGCCGTGGTACGGGTAGGACCTCCATACGGGGTGGCATCCCAGTGGGTTGGTTCGCGGAGTCCACCGCCCGTGCCTGTGACTAGGAGAGTCGACCCCGCCGGCCCATGGGGTGGTTGGGGCATCGATCCAAGTTGGGCGTATAAGCGCCCCTTCCTAGTGTATGATGGGACTTGATGATATGCATCGGCGGTGGCTTGGGCCATAGAATCCTTCGACATTGACACCCCCTGGCAGGCGTCCTCCTCAACTCGTGCCTGACGCTGGCGTCAGATCGGATGAGCCAGGGATGGTAGTGCAGGTGCATAGCTTGCCTGCTCCTCTGTCAAGGTCGGGCAGTGGAGCGGACGTGGCCGAGTGGGAGCCCTTGCTGGGAGTCCCTGGAATGGGACTCTATCCAGGCTGGGCCAAACATTTCTTACCTCATCATTGTAAGGCAGGGAGTTTTCAAGGCGTTCTGGTGATAAGCTCCTGAAACAATTGAATGTTGGGGTGGGGAGTAGGGGCTCCATGCGCTGCCCTTAGGGGGGGCGTTGACGGTGTGGCGCTGATGCCTCCAGATCTAGCCGGGCCATATCCCGAGTAAGAATGATGCCCTCCTCCTCGTACCTACATACATGATCATTAATTACCCTTTGCTGGATAATTTCCAATGGGGAGAGGGGGCACGGGAAGCCATCATTCATGGTGGTTGAGGCTACTATGGAAGAGGCAGAACCGCGCGGGGTAGCCGCATCGATATTTCCCCTTCCCCTGCGCCGATGGGTAGGTGATCGAGCTCTAGATGCAACAACATGGTTCCTAAAATTAGGGAGATGATCTCATTAATAATGCTATGAAAATAAATCGACAACCAGTGCCTCAAAGTCATTCCGTCTTCCATGGTCGGTAAGAGGGATCCATGCTGACAATGTCGCAGAACGGGATTTCCAATGTCATACTGCCCCAACTTCTGGTGAGTTTCACGCCAGGCCTGTTATTTTCTTGGCGGAACCTGACACCTGATAGCTGGATCTTGTGACATGTCAATCTATTAATGCCCCGAATGATAATAATCTTCATATTAAGGATAATATCTTCACGTTGAGTTCACCATTTCTATTTCTGACGCTTTCGCCAGGGTGCACGCATCCATCTACAAGAGTATGATAGGCGAGACATTGTTACCCCGCATTCCCTCTTTCCAAAGGTGGGCGGAATCTGTTCCGTTTTTAGGGACGTTTTCTCCTTGATCGAAATGTGATGATGGGATATCTTTTCTTCCTTCCGTGGATTCCTCCACGGAGCACGTCACATAGTCCGGGTCTCCCTAATAGACTTTATATGTTGTTTTTGAAACTCTTTCTGACACCATATCTTCAGGGAAACCACTTAATTACACTGCTTCTGCCCATTCATTCCAAGGGGTCTAGTCAGGGAAGTAACCTTCGGTTATGGGAGTAGTCACTTCGGGGAATCACTAGCATGTCTGGATGCTGGGGGATTGGTGTGTCTGTATTTTTTCCCTTATTATAGGGCTTCTTGAGGGTGCGGAAGCCCGAGGTATCCAACATCGAATGCGGTGAACCATATGCCATGGGCAAGTATCTGAGGTTTTCCTCAGCAACCCATGCTTAACACAGGGTATGCCACAAGTTTAACGTCTAGCAGAGATGGATCGGGATGATCCGAACACTGACTAGAGTAGATCAGATTGAGGAACCCCCTAGAGGGAACACCGACACAAGGGCCAACACATGTGTGGCTTCTCTAATGATGTTAGTTGGATTGGGGAATGGAGTGTCATGATTCCACCAGGATGTGGCAGCCTGGGTAAAAATCAGGATGGATGATGGCGCGGTTGAATGAAGTTGGCGGTGAATGGGGTAGAACAGTCATGGGGTGATGATGGTTTTGGGATTGATCCTCGAAGAGAATTCCTACGTATCCCTGTGGAAGGGAATCAAAGTCCATGTAGTTCATCTGAAGATGGATTTCCACCAATTGGGGATCACAACGGATTAGCGCTAGATGGGATGACAATGTCTTACCGCTGAATGGGATCTCAACAGCTTACCCCTGGATGGGATGACAATGGCTTACTGCTGAATTGGGTTGCAACGGCTTACCACTGGATGGAGTCACAGTAGCTTACAACTGGATGGACCACAATGGCTTACTGCTGGAGGTGGACCACAATGGCTTACTGCTGGAGGTGGACCTGGGGTCTAATAGCTGTTAGCCTTGAACCTCAGGAAGACTTCCTACATACCATTCCTTTACCTGGATCAAAGTATTCATAGTTTGGGTGAAAAGGGGCTTGTCACACTGACACAGAGACGGTCGGGGACAATGATTGTCATGCATGAACTTCATGGAGGCTTCGTACGTACCATGCCTTGACATGGATCAAAGACCACATAGTTCAGGATGGGTTTCTACAGTTTAACGTCATGTGGGATAGGGGAGAACCGACATGAAAGAGTTCGGAGCGACCGGAGGGTGGGCTTGAACCTCTTGGAGGCTTCCTATGTACCATGCCTAGACATGGATCAAAGACCCCATAGTTCGGGATAGTGTGGGGCTTATACTCTAGGTTTCCCAAGGTGTTTACTGAACCGACCTGAAGGAGTCAGAACTACCAGGGTGGTGAGCTTGAACCTCATGGAGGCTTCCTACGTTCCCAGCCTTGGAAAGGATCAAAGTCCTCGTAGTTAGGGATGTTTTAGGTCTTACACTCTGATACGGACCATGGTGTTTGGTGAACCGGCGTGAAGGATTCAGAATGATCGGGTGGTGGGATTGAACATCTTGGACGCTTCTTAGGTACCATGCCTTGACATAGATCAAAGTCCCCATAGTTTAGGATGGATTGGGGCTTAAACTCTGAGGCGGACCAAGGTGTTTTGTGAACCAACATGAAGGATTCAGAACGACCGAGTGGTGGGCTTGAACCTCGTGGAAGCTTCCTACGTACCATTCATTGACATGGATCAGAGTCGGCGTAGTTCGGGATGGTGTGGGGCTTAGACTCTAGAATTCACAAGGTATTTGGTGAACCGATGTGATGGAGTCGGAACGACCGGGGTGGTGGGCTTGAACCTTGTGGAGGTTTCCTACATTCCATGCCTTGACATGGATCAAAGATCCCATAGTTCGGGATGGTGTATACAGTTTCACGTCATGTGGGACCGGGGTGATGTCATGGTCGATGCTTACTCTACTCTCACGTGAGTCATGCTCTGTGTGAGAAACAAGAGGCTGAAAAGGCCTGACGACCATGTCGGGAAATGGGAGTTTGTGGGACGTTGAGTGGAGTGGGGCATACGCTTTGAGGCAGCCCAAAGAGTAAATAGGTGCTTATGTGTGGTTAGCATCCCATGAGGTCGGGACTTACTCCTGGATGGAGGCCCGTGGAGAAAAAGCGCAGCGGGAGAGGGAATTGGGAATCAAAAAAGGGGGGATCCCCATTCCCTATTAGGCCCTCGGCTGCCCTTGGGGACTGAAGATGAAAGGAGGAGCAGGGATGCTGCCTCATGGAAGGAAAGATATGGGCTTACATCAAGGTGACTTCCCTTCCCCCTCGGACAAACACCATTCCCAGAAGGAGGATATCATCCCATGCAGAGACCAGGGAGCGTGGAGAATGTCCAAGGTAGAGGCACCCCACGTGCAAGGCACAGGGAAAGGTCACAGTTTAACATCATGTGTTGAGTATGATTATAAGGACCTAGCCTTAAAACATTACATAATAATGAATTAAATGAATAATTCACATTTATGATCTTTTCAGGTTTAGAGTTTTGGAGATTTAGGACTTAACTATTACATATCAACTTGAATACTACAAAGTAGACACTTCTACTATAACTTATTTTTTTCAAATCCCTGAATAAAACAAGGGTTATTTTCTTGATATAAATCTTCTTGAATACTTCCTTTCACATACCATTCCTTATAACATGTGAAAAAGATTTCATAAACTTGGGATGAGCATAAAATGAACAGTAAGGGATATAAAAATACGGAAAGAAAACAATAAGAATTAATCAAGTCATACTTTACTAATAAAACATAAGCACTTTTACATTGCTCATGAAATAATACGATTTATGATTAACTCATATAAATTAAAATACATAAAAGTAACTTGAGGCATTCATAACATTTTTACATGGGGAGTAACCCACATGGTTACGTTTGAAATCCCCATCATAGTATATTCCCTAAATCTCTTCTGATAAACCTTAGCATTTAACTCCTTAGCATTACCCAATGCATTGGAGAGATATCTCGGGCTCACCTGCCCTTAGTTTATCACAGAAATACCCGACATCATAAACAATGCCTAAGAACCATAACATAATCGTATCACATAAAACATGCAAAAAGGAAACATAAAATTTCCACATTTCAATAAAAAGATATCATTACAACATATTGATATAATTAATACATTACCAAAACCATTTTCAATACCAAAATAAATTAAAATTAAAACATGGTATTTATTTTTCATTTTAAAAAATTTATGGCTTGTAGAGGAAAATGAAACTCAAATAATGGTCATGGCGGAGGAGAAGTTGTTGTCACCGCATACGTAAGAAAAAAACATGAATTTTATCATTTAGTAAAATACTTCATGTCAAATGATTCCTTTGAATGAAATTAAAATTTAAAAGGGTTTATTATACAACTAATAAAATAAGGTCGTATATAAATTGAAGTATGCCTCACCGAAAGGAGATTAAGACGACGTCCCGTACAAAGATGGTATCCTTAGATTAAGGATAAATAAATTACATAATTATGTGTGATAGATATAAATACACTCAATATATGTTTATATTAAGTGTAAAACAATCATAGTTCATCCACACATATTCCTAGCATGACATAATCAAGAATTAGAGGTTAAACCCAAAGAATTGAAATTGGGTTAAGAAATTCGACAGCCTAACTATGTCACTTTAAAATTCAGAAAATGAGTTGATGAGAGATTAAAAGGGTATATCATCACATGGACATAAAATTTACAAAAATAAGTATATATAAGGACATACCCCAACATAAGAATATGTAAATTAAAATACTTAACAAAAAGAAGTCTTTTTTAAAATGAGGGAGGGTGAAAGGTTCCCTTACAGATTTGGGTAACTTTCAAAACGTACACCCCATGAAAGAAGGGTCATACAATGAAGATGTAAATACCAATAAATTATATTATATTACACAAATAATACAATCATGATCAGTACATACACCACACAAAATGAAATAGTGGCAAATGTAGCCTGAATCTCATGGGAATGAAAAGTGAGATAAAAACCCCTTACCTCGTATTAATCAATCAAGTCTTATGACCAAAAGATAATAAGAACCAAATTAATCATAGAATACAATGAATATAAATAGAATCATGATAATATATATCAAATGGAAGTACACAATCAACCACATGAAATAAATAATTGGCGAACAATGGAAATCTCATGGAATTAAAAGTGAGATCAGAAATCCCCTTACCACAAGTCCGACTTGTCTTGTTTGTTTCTTTATATTCCTGAATAATAAACGTTGGTAAATTTATAATTTCTTAGGTACTTACTTTAATGTTTATTATTCAATTATTATCACATATTATCATGTTATAATAATTAGTTAATTATGTGAGTTCATATAATACGTTTTGTCGATGTTCGGTACATGAGTCAACAATGAACTTGTTTGAAGAGAATTTTCCATGTAGTTATAAGTACATCATCTCTGGAATGATGTTATTGATTTAAAAATCATATATATACAGTATATATGTATTTAATAATATTCCATAATGTTTGGAGATAAGAAACGAAATGTTCCGTTCATGGAGACGGTAGGCCGTACGTACGCATGAACGATACTTTAATTTTTTGTCATATTAAAGGACTTTAAAACTAAATTAGACATAGATATATTATAATTCAAGAATAATATATATTTTATATAGGTAACATATGTTTATTAATTACATTTTCTAGAAAATTCATGATTTCCGTGAACAGGTCACATCACTTGAGGGGCAGTTGTCTACACTTCCTCATATGAAATTATCACATTGGCACAACACGCAAAGCATAAAGGTATGTTTTAAATATAAAATACAGAAGCATTGAGAGAAAATAAATATAATATATATCATATATAAATATAGTGACATCTTAATTACCACCATGAAAGGTGTTAAAAAAAGATTGAACAATCATCGTTTCGTGAGGTAGTACTTCACCACCCATAGAAATAGTATGTTCATTAACCATTAGACGAAGGTGTGTGTAAGTGTAGGTAGAGTCCTTGTCATAAAAACATCCTAGTATATTTGGGATACTTGTTTTATTATGGGATAAAATAATAAAAAGATAGTTGTGAATTAAGAAGGATTATAATAGAAGGAAACTCTATAGAAGACATTACCTCTAAATCGGGTTACTCTTTCTGATTTGAGCCAAAGGATTCCTTGGAAAGACTTATGTCCAAAGAGAGGCTTCTTGGAGTAAGATAGGGACGTGTAGATATAATATGTGCAGAGTTTTGATGAGCCAAGGGCTTGAGAGGTAGGGGTATGGGGTGGAGGTGGGGGTCCTTTATTAGAGGGAGGAGGGTCACTTTTGGAATGTCTTGACAGGTTACTTTATTATACAATGTTTTTCCCGATTTTAAAGGTCCCAAAATGATATATTTTGAAGATAAGGTGATAAGGGTTATAAATCCACCCATACAATAGGTTTTTGACAAGTTTAAGTCTTATATTTTACCTTATCATTTCATTTTATTTAAATCGTTCATTAATGGGGTAATCGCTGCATCATCATGGTGTCATAGATAAATTTATTTATTTGATGTCTAAAAATTATTAAACAAATACCATGATGTAGGAAATAGTTTTATATTTCCAATTACTATCTATAGTCTAAGATATCAATCATGTAAACAAAATTAAAATTGTTTTACTTGGATGTTACGTAGTTTGGTTATATTTTCCTTTCGTTAAAAATAATATTATAAAAGGTCACTGTCACACAAAAGTGATTCCATGGGGTCCCTAAGTTGGCATAGAGCATCCCATGGTCGTCAATGACACAACCAAGGGGATTTGGACCCATTTTGGGGTCATTTTATATTAGTATTATATTCTTTTATTACCCTTAACTACCTGATTACTAATTAATCATTATATTTAAAGATATTTGTCGTCATTACTATTCATAATGTCCAAAAACAAATGCGTATTAAATACATAATTTGGAACTTATGATTCCAAATATGGAATCCATTTTACCAAATTACAAACATAGAAATTTCAGTAATTAATTTATAAATAATTCCAGTTGTCTAAACAAATAGCTTGTTTTTACGAAACAATATCTAACAAAACAGTGACACTTATTTATGTCCAATTTCAATGTGAAATTAATTCCAATGACCACCATTGAATTAAATGGTAAAAATATATTCTAATTACACTTTAAAACCAATTAAAAATATAATCTACCAATATAAATAAATCATATTAAAAGGTTATTTTGAATTGAAATACATCATTTTTCATTATTCATAAAAAAATTACTTTATCTGAAAAATAAAAAAAAATTACATAGAGTAAATTTTGATATCCCGATTCAAAAAAAGGATTATATTTTGTCAAATATAACATATAAAATTTTCAAAAAGTGGATTTAAACAGGGATCGCCATCAAAAGGCAGTTAATCGACCTTTTCATGAATATTAGAATATTTATGCTTAAAATTTGATTCATTTGCATTTTAAGCCTCTAACATTTATTGGATAAATGTAAAAAAATTTAACAAACATATATAATATTTTTTAGCTAGTTCTGTTCATTCCCACCATTACAACGGCTAGGATTTAACTACCATTTTAGATAATATTATTATATTATTATTGTACAACGTAATATTTCAATGAAACTAATTATTGTGTATTGGGTACACCATCGAACATAGAATTTCCTTTAACTTAATTTTAACATGTTATTCAAAAATATTAATAAATAAAAAAAATGTTATATTCTTTATTTACCTGAAATGTTACATCCTTCCCCCGTTTTGGGAAACTACGTCCTCACAATTTTAAAATTGGGCTCGAAAACTTCATTGAAATCCCCACATCGGAAAAAGAGTAAATTAAACTATCACATTAAAAGAAATAAAGAAGAGTAAAAAGGTAACCCTAGACAACAGATACTAGGATTCCATGATAACATGGATATGGAGGAGAAAACAAACCATCATGTTCTGATGGAGAGTGATAGAAAATATGTCTAGGATAAAGTTAACCACCAGAAAATCATAAACTTGTGATGGGTTAAACAGTATTTGATTCCCTATTAGGAAAGGTTAAGAGACAACGTTTTTGTTTTAAGTTACTTTTCATTTATTTGTGAGCTTAACGAAATCATAAGGAAACAGACTTAATTGTCAAGTAGACTTTCATCCCTTACTAGATTTCTTACACAAACTCATATTTTCTCCAAAAGATGAGTATTTAGGATGACTTTTTTACATTAAGAGTTCTATAATCAACTTCTTGAGAATCACCTAATTCACAAAATATGAACTATATATTTCCCATGTCTTTCGACCTTTAAAAAAACCAAAATTATTAGTACAAGATCAGATAATCCCCAAAAGGATAATCCATTATAAAAAGAAATACTACCCTAAATCTCCAAAATTCAACCAAAAGAACCCAAGGTTCAATAAAGACCATTAAATAAATAGATATCCGTAAAATTCTTCAAATTAATCCAAACTAAGATTGAAACCCAAATCAATTTTTGGGTATCTCAAAAATATAATATATAGAGTCACCATGAAATAGTGTTGGGTGTGCTAGGATGTTGTAAAAAGGAATGATATTGTACATATGTGTGTGCATGTAACATTTAATAAGTTCAACATATATGTGAGTGAAGGAAAAATATAAGTGATTCCAAGCTAGGAAACATGTCATGTGATCTATTGTCATAGGTGTGGATGAGTGAGTGTATGTGTCATATTGTCTCATAATAAATGTTATACAACACAATAAATTTTTCTGAGTAACATATTGATTGAAGTAACCATCATATTTCATTTAATATTTGATGAAAAATTTGGATAAATGTTATGAATCATTGAATCAATTTCCATTGAAAGTGATTGAACCGAGATTTAAAGAAATTAAGTATTATGATAAATTATATGATCATAATCCATGCCAATATTTTCGGAAAGAAAATCATTGGAGGATTTTTATATGTATTTGATTTCCATACTGAACTTTTCACTAAAATGTCATAAACACATGAAACTATAAACATAGAGAAATAAAAAATGAATTAAAAAGGATATTATTAATTTAAACAAATAAAAAATTGGATGTCAAATATTACAAGATTAAATAGATATAAAACATGATGCATGAAAACAATAAAACAAATAAATATTATGATTGAGAGATTATAAGGGAATATAAAGAGAAAATTAAGGTAATTGAGAATTATATATACTTTCTAATTAAAAAATACACATATATTATAGCCAAACTAATGAATATGGAAGAATCTCAAGCCATATCTTCAAAATAAGGTGAAATGTAAAATGATTCCACATGAAAATACATGGTGGCTGGTTATGATAATGTAAATATAAAATGTGGAATAAAATACATGTTATTATTTAATGATAAATATATAGTGGCTGATAGAGAAAATTTACCTTGCACGACTTCATAAAATATATGTGCTAATTTTTTTCCAAATACAATACATGTTAGAAATTTATATTTTTAAAAAATTGATCAATGAAAATATTTAATGAACCCAGCCACTATATCTATGGTGAATTGTATCATTAGAGGATGTTTTAAATCCTCATATGAATCCTATTATTAGAATGAAAAGACTGAAATGATGAATGCATATATTTATAGATATATTATCACACACAAAAGTACAAGGTATGTTTGATATTGTTATTATTTTAATTGGATTTGGAATATGGAAACTATTTGTGGACCAAATATATCCATCGAAAAAATAAAATGATATCCTAAATTAATTAGTTTCATGGTTGAGTTATGGAAAAAATCATAGTGGAACAATAAAAATCAGTCAATACCAGACATATTTAGAGACAATGAAAATATTTTTTATATTTATAATCAATGTAATAACAATGATTTTTAATTCTCATCCATAAAAACCAAGAATGTACCAAATGGTGCTAATGATAAAAAACCATTGAAGATTATAGAATGAGGGAATCCTATATTAGGAAAGAATATATAAATAAATAATAAAAAGAATATTCCCATGTTGTTAGTATTGATTCTTGGAATGTTATCCTTGGTTAATAATAAGAGGATGTATTTCATTCAAAATAAACACTTAATGTCTTAGAAAAATATTCCACCAATTAAAATAAGTAAAATATTATTTTTTGTAAAAATATGAAATTCTATGGATTTTTACAAACAATTCTGGTTATTAAGTGTTATTATAATGTATTAAATTGATTAATATAGGAACATTCCATGAAAATATAATGGTTCTAAATTGGTGTTGATAAATTATTAGAATTCACGTGGAAGTTCAAAAAAATATAATACAAAACCCAAATAATTCCTTATAATTTGGCTAGTTTATTTGGAATGGCCTAAAATGTTTATTGACTCATAGGTGATGGAAAGTAGTAAATATAAATAGAATATTCCACATGAATTATAATTGTAATTTATTAAGAGGTTTTCAAAATGTGATAAATAATTTTCTTTAGAATTTCAATTTTGGTGGTTCAAGGAATATGAATACAAGTTCAATGCTTTAATATTAATTATTTTGTCCTAATATGAAATATTGGAGAACATGGGATCTTCACCTGATGATACATGTGTCTTTATGGATCATGATAAAAAAAATACACCACAAAAATAGCGAAGAAAAGTTCCAAAACTACATGATGATAAATTAGATTTTAGAAAAGGTGGTTTAATCATGGAGGTTCCTTTTTGGAATGGAGAAAAATTGAAGAGGGAAAATGGTTGATTTGAAAATCTCAACCTATTTACTAATAGAAAAGTGAAATAATATTTTAAATTAAAAAAATTTCATTTTTTTGTATTTGTGAATTACCAATTTAGGGAATAAAAGGTAGCTCTAGTTCCAAAATTGAGTACTGATGAAGGGAAGTGAATTGGAACAAAAATTCCTGATCTGATGAAGTAACAATCAATGTATAATTTTTTTACTTTAATTATAAATAAAATCTAATTAAAAGATAAAGGTGGATAAATTTGATATGGAGGTTATCACATGAGGGCTATCTAGTCTTGTGAATCTATTGTAGTTGATAATATATAAATGAATGAATTGTTAGAAGGTTCATTAGAAATTGTCACTGAGCAAATATTCCATTAAAAATATCACATCCAATATTTTTTTTTGAAAATCAATTATACCTTATATTGGTAGAAATATAATTCATCAATTAAATGAATATTAAAAAAATTATTGAGTCATAACGGATTTTTTTCTACATCATACTACATGTACTTTAATTTTTTAATCTTGTTTTTTGATATGAGTTTAGGATCATATGTTTGAATATAAGAATAATAAAATTACCATTTATAATTAATTTTTAATGTTTAAGGATACATGATAATTCCTTGAATATGTTAAGTCATTGAGTTTCAATTGTTATTATATTCAACATTAAAATTTAAATTTGTGTGGTCTATATGAAGCCTAATTATTTTCTATACTGAGAAAGTAGGTATTAGACATAGAGTGGGAATATTAATGAAACATTTTTAAAAATTAAGTGATGTTTTCCTCTCTTTTGGAGAGATTTTAATTTTTATCAAAAAGGGTAGTTGGTAGAGTAAAATGAAACATATTTGAGAAATGATAGAGAATTAATATCATGTGTGTAAAAGGGTATCAAAAATTAATATAAAATTTTATAGTTGTTATTGAAAATATATATAAAAAGTTGGGTATTTTCTAACTCACCTAATGTTTTGTTGTTTTCTGTCAATGTGTGGTAATATGTGAAAAAAATTCCTTTGATGGGATTTAAACCACATAAGAAGGATGGAAAAAATAATCAAATTCCCAAGTAATGAAATATGATATGTGGTGAATTGTTAATGCTACATGAATATTAAAAAAACATTCATGAATCATATAATGATTCACATTATCGAAATGTTTTTATTTAACAAGGAATTATTTTTTGGAAAAGTTATAGGTTATTATGAATGTTAATGAATTAAATGTATTTGAAAAAAAATTGTTTTAAGTATATGAAAATATTCATAAATGATTAATTAATATATGGTGATGAGTAATTTGGATTGTTAATTATTTTTTAATATTATATACCTATTATGGGTTTTATGTATCAATTGAGTAAAGAGACTATAAGATTAATGTTAATGAATAAAACTTCTATAAGAATGTATGGATATTACATCCTTGTGTAGTTGAGTATAAAATCAACTTAAATTAGTGTTAAGAACACCCGGCGTATGTTTCCAAGTGATTAATGTAGAATCATGTTCCATTGAATATGTATTGAAACTATTTGAGGTGGTTGATATAAATTTAATGAAGATGAGTACCTATATAAATGTATGATGATACTCGAATCAAGGTAATGCTAGAATCAATGTTCTATAAATACATGATTTTTACAATTCGTTTGCTTCATGATGTTATTCTTATACCTAAGTCAAGTTAGTTGGGGAGTTTTATTCCTACCTCATGGTAATATGTGAGTTTATTATGTTTCATAATGTTAAATATATACAATGAAATGTTTATATAAACCCGAAATAAGGATCATCACCACTATATAAGTTACTATATAATGGTACTGGATACCCCTTTATGGGATGTTGCACTTTCTATAGGCTATTTAAGAGTTATTATTGTTTCTTGAAGCAACATAGGTGTACCTCATGAATTTAGGGAATTATATTTTCATGAAATAAAAGAATTTTATAAGAAATGGATTTTTTATTCATTCAATGTAAACATCAAGATCATCCTTATTGCTAATGAATAGAGTCATAGTGAATAAAGAACCAATCGAGATATGAATTTGTCTATGGCAAATCCATGACACAAGGGGAAGTCACATATCATAGTCTAATGCTTCAAAATTTATGAAGATGAAAACCATAGTACATTAAATAGTTTTTCAGTAAATATGTCTACATGTGAGAAGAATACCACTAAAACACATTTTGGTAGTGAAAAACTCATACAAAAGTTTTCCCAGTTAGAAAAATAATAGACATCCATTATGTGGTGTCATAGAAAATTTGATCCAAGATTCACTATTTTATTGTACTAGGCCTGGAGAGATGAATTAGAAAATAATAATACTAGGTATGTGGGTTATTATGGGATATTAGTTGGATATATCATCTTTGTGATTGGTGAAAAAATTTAGGTTTCATCAAGGTGATCTTATGTGTTATCTCAGATACGAGGGTTTCTGTGCTGGAGCAAGAATATGTTTTATATTCTCTAAATAATTATCTGAGGAAACAATGAGATTTTTTTGAATAAAATGTAGACTAAAGTATCCATCTAATTTCAGTTCAAAATATAAGCACAATTTAAAATAAATATTCTAAATAATCAATGAAAAATATGATAATTATAATTTAACCATGATTCATAAAATTAAAATATCATGATGAAAAAAATTATTATAATCAAATCCAGTATTTGTGTAATGGAAATACGAGGTCTAATTTAGTTTTTGAGTTATGTTATATATTACAAGCTTTACTACCACATCCCATTTGCATGAATCCATGGAAAAATTTAAATACACAAAAAATTAATAGTTGCTAATTTTATTGAGTATCTTAATTAATAATAATACCTTCCTATATGGAAATATCAAGAGTATGGAAATAGATGGTTCATAATCAAAATAAGAAGGAAATAATTAAGTGAGGTTGAGTATTTAGGTTTAAATAATAATAAAGGGAGATGCTGTTTTTGATTTTAGGAGATTCAAAATCTGAGAATTATGAAAAAAATTATTCATAAATAAAGTGTATATATATATTCCAAGAATAATTATGAAAATTTTATATATCTGAAAATTAGGGCACCTAATGATGTAATATAAATTTCTAATGATGATGAATAAATGGAAGGACTCAACTCTACATCTATATGCTTCTTTTTTTTTGAAGATATAGAGAAGGTAAGGAGAACAAGTGGTAAAAACAACAGCTGTTATCTATAAACCATAGAAATAGCATAATGGAATATAGGATTCAACTCTGACTAATATTGATAATTTTAAGGATCTTAATATGTGAAAGATGATCTACAATCATCTACAACAAAAGACTAAGAAAAATTTATGTAGCCTACATGATTGATGCGACAGAT
The DNA here is from genome assembly GCA_963277665.1 of Viscum album. NCBI lineage: Eukaryota > Viridiplantae > Streptophyta > Magnoliopsida > Santalales > Viscaceae > Viscum > Viscum album. The sequence goes on along the minus strand of OY728153.1, from coordinate 322,172,890 downwards.
GGGAAAGATCACATTCACCATCCCAGAAGGACATAAAGATCCAGATATGATATAATTAAGGAGATGAATTCTGATTCCAATATTAAGCATGGATTTATAAATAAGAAAGATGGTTCTTTATTTGTTCCTAGTCAGGACTAGTATAATAGGTTCATGTCTGTATCGTTTCACGTGTTTCTTTTGAAAAAAATAAGGATGTTGTGTGTATGGGATAATAACCACAATACACTGGGTCTGTAGTCATCCTTAGGGTGGAGAACCTTGTTAGAAAACTCAGGTATTATCCTATGTTTCTATAGTATTCAATATTTATTTATTTATTTATCAGAAGATATATATATATATATATATATATATATATCCACACAATGAATAAGTGAAGAGGTGAATAGGGATATGACTAAAATTAAAGTAAATGTATACCATAACCAATTCACCATACCCCTATCTAAGTGATAAGAAACCCTATATATTGTAATAGTAATTATCTAACTACCGTATTATGGTTATATTTAATAATATCTCATCTATGGCATAAAGATGAAAAATTAAAAACTTCCCTCCTCATACAAGGCCTCTAGTACAATCATTTTGAATCATAAAACATATTAGTTGGTTTAGGGGAATGATTGAAGTAGAATGGTTAACACTATTTATCACTTCCTAAATCAAATCTTAAGGAACAACCCAATAATTCATAAATAATGGAATAATAATGTGACTGGTAAAAATAACACGAGGTCTTCTGACCATATTGAATTATACTAATCTACTGACATTCAGGATATGAGACCCACTCAGGATGAATCTAGCTATATAATGATGGAGTGAATAGCACACTGGTCATGCACAACTATTCATCCTCATCTTCTATCTCAACATGGAACTTTTAAAAATCACATCTAAATCAAATAATATTTAGATTTCGTCACCTCTTTAGTGTAAATATTCAAACTCATGTCATAAACAATTACATTCCATTTTCCAAGGGTGGAGACCATGTTGAAATCAAAAGTAAGGAAATAATCAACCCCAAACCTCTTCTTGGGTTTAAGATGCTTCTAAAAGAAGATATACTAAAAACATATATGATTATTAAAGGCTGCAAACACCTCTCCAAAGAGTTAATTTCAGTAATACTTAAAGGAATTAATCACTACCACCATCTCAAGGGCACGGGTGGGATAATTATTCTCATGAGGTAAATAATATATAATTTCCATAATATATAATATTGTGAACTATCATAATAAAACAACCTAATCCCATACTGAAAGCATCGTAATAAAGAGAGTAACATATAATGGGATCTGAATAAATGTTGATGGGATTTGACATTCAATTTACCTTAATCTTTTCAATGGTTATATAGAATTTTTTTATCCATATAAAATCCCACCCATTTTAATGTTAAGGATGTTAGGGGTGATTTTAGCTAAGATAATTCCTATAAAAACCACTTTTAATACCCTTATTGACTAATAAATCACAAGATATGAATGAAATTCCAAACATGTCCCTAAATATCACTCTAAATATTTTCTCATGGCCTATTAAGATTTCCATTTCCAATAAGACATGACATATAAAAACGACTTTATGGATTCAAAACTATCATTTTGAGAACATATTATATTGGTGATAATCATTTAATATCACCAAAACAAAATGCATATTTTCCTCATTCTCAATCCTTTTCATTTAGTGAACTATGGCATTGTCAAAAGACATAAAAAATGGTGTCAAGATACTACAAGAATATCTAGCTCATAATTTATATGAAATAACAAGGGAATTATTAAGTCCAAAAATCCAAACCAGATACTCATAATTCACATTCTTTATTTAGATGGTTGAATAGGGAATTTTTTCTTCCCTCACCCCGAGTTGATGGTATTTCCACCTGATGCCATTCTTAGAAAGTTATCTCTCTCAATTATCCAAGTTAAATATATAATCAATAGGAGGAAATCATTATATATTCTTAATGGATACCAAAATGAGTTTATAGGTATTGATTTAAATCTCGTTGATTTCTTCTGAAATTATTGTAAAGAGATACAGTGATTCTTATAGTGATTTCCTTGGGAGAATAAAAACCTTTCATTCTAGATAGTTGAATTGAAAATTAAATTCTGTAATCTCAAATGATAATTTTTTTAAAAAAATAAAAGGATATTGAGAACGTCACAATGATTAAGTCAATATAAAAACCTACCTCACTCAGGGGAAGAATCCTTGAAAATCTTATGAAATATTCTTCGGGTACCTGATCACTACTAAATGAATAATACCAAAAATACCATTAAAAAAATGGAAAAAGAAGATATATAAGAAGTCATTTGACCTATATATAAATCAATATGTCTTTCCAATCCTGATATTGGGTCCCCCTATCAATTGAATATGTTAGAGAGGAAGGAAAAATTATATCATAATAACTGATTCCATATATTAAATAAACCAAAAATATATAAAAAATTAAAATAAATATATATTGATCATTAACTAAAAAATGCCTATAGATTTTATAATCCTCATTCCCTACATGAAAATTAGGGAATTTGAAATCATCTTCATTCCTATTTCCCAATAGACGAAAATAGTGCAACACATATGACATCAGTTAAAATTTTAAGGCCCAAGAATCTATAAACATATATAAAATATTATAATGGTGTTTCCTTATATTATATAATAAAAAATACATAAAATATTCAGTAAATATTGTACCTCTAAAATTCATTATTCCAACAATATAATCCTCTAACCCATGATCTTTCACATACAAACACCCAAAGTTGAACCACACCAATATTTCCTAGAAAGATGATTTTATAACATTTTCTATGGATGATACCATAGTACCCTTGAAAAATATCATAACACTAACTGTCTCTATAAAAAGAAGTCCCACCTGGTTTCATTAAGCGGTGTTCCAATTATGATTTTAGAGATTCTATATGTTCCAACTCTAAAGAAATTTCCAGAGATTTTCCAAGAAAAAAATAAGAGCGTGATTTAAATTATAACACTAATATAACACTAAAATTTAATTTAATAATTGAGGAATATTAAAGGAATTATATGGGTATTGTAAACCCTCATTTTAACCAAGACATGAATCCACAGAGTTTCCCTTCTAACTAGAATAAGACCTCAGAAATCTACCAATAGATGTTTAGGAACCACTCAATCCCATGAATCTGACTATGTACACATCAAACCAAGATTCCTTAGCAATTACATATTCATTTGTCAATTGAAATATAATAATGACTATTTATCAAATATCCGACTTTAATCCCATCCCAAAACATCATGTTTCCATGTAACCATTCACAAGACATGCAGAGTAAGGATGGACAAATTTCTATAATTAGGAAGCATAATCTATCATAGAAATATCCTCTTGTTCTTACTTCGGAACCTATCCAGTTTCCACTATCCTTGATGTATCATAGTATATGTTTTGGATGGACATATCTTTAAATATAGTCTATGTGATATCCTCAAGAGTATACCCAAATAAGAACAAGTCATTAAACTTCATATTGGTCCCCTCTAATGCATTGGTGGAACTTTTAAGTATGGATGTCATAGGGGTCTAAATTAAATGTCTGAACAAATACCTTTTTTACAAACACTCTGGGTTTTTAACAACCTAGTTTGCCCAAAATGAGTGTGTTGTCTATATTTTAAATTATTGAGAATCATCCACCATCCGAGTTTTCTCTTTTTAACCTCCATATCCTAAACATAATATGTTTTGGTTAACCAAATCAATGAGATGGGGATCTTGATAAGTTTCAGATTATTGTGAATTATCTATGAATCCCTATCTATGATTCATAAAATTCTTTTTGGGATTCATAGTCATCCAAATATGAATAAAAATCAATAAAAATTTAAAAAATTTAACTTTCAATAAAATTTGAATAAAATATATATAGATGAAATCAATAAACCATATCAAGACTCAAAAAAACAATCAATAATAAATCCTATATCCAATAAGAACATTTAAAACCATTTGTGGTATGTTGATTTTTATCGTGAAAAAGATATGAATATATAATGCCCTGTACAATCCCCTTGATCCTTAATGATCCAATGTATTTACTAACATTTTAACATAAAAATAATACGGGGAACTAATACCATTTTTAATTAGTCATACCCTATTTACCTGTCCAATTAATTAATAATACTCTCCATAAGGCCATTAGTTAAATTTTAATCACCACAGGCCATCATAATTCACTAGGGAATAAAAAATAACTAATGTTAATGATTTCACCATCAGAATCCAATTAACCCCGATAAGGATCACACACAAAAACATTCTTGATGGTTTGTTACATGGGAATCCATGAAAATTAATTAATAGATAGAAATAATGATAAAATCAAAAAATATCATTACATAGAACATATAATAACTAATATCAAACACACCATTAATAACTGAATGGAAAATTGATAGGCTAAAATCTCATAAATACATAATATCCAAAAAAATTAAATTTTTTTTGGTTGACACAAAACCAAATCTGAATAAAAATATAAAGAAATTCCTGAAACACTCTATGTGATAAATATATAAGTTAACTATGATAAAAACTAATACCAAACCCACAAATTTGATGAAGGCATATTAAAGTTATGTAATAAGGTAAAACTCCTTTAATTTTAATTTAATAATTCACAATCAAGTTTTCATATGACCAATGGAATGTGCAAGATGTTAGGAAATTACTAATGGAATATTACTATTAATATATATAAGGTAATTCCCAAAGAAAATAAATAGTTCTATTTTGAAGAAAATACATTAAACCTCTTTATAAATTATTAAAAGACTAGGGGAAAATTTTAAAATACTATTTAATTTTATATGGATATGTTTATTTATATATTATAAAAAGATATTTTAAATAAAAAACATAACAATATGAAAATCTGAATAATAATTATCATAATAACAATGTAATTTTGAGTAATTTAATGTAATAAAAAATATCCTAGTGTAAAATACCAAAAACATGGGTTCTAAACTATGGGATAGAGAAATGATAACTAAGACTCCCTTGTAGACCAGTAGTCTACCTATGTGAATCTAATTAAATAATTTAATTTTGAGTTTTCTATTGGTGTATCTTGTAATAATTGTAATCTTATAAACGAACTAGCTTGACTATCACCAATTTATTTTATCCAAACACATAACCATGTAATCCTATTTTTAATGTATAAAAATCAAGGTTCCTATAAAATTCAATATGAACAATCACACAAAAGGAATGAAAATATATAAATAAAAGGATGAAAAATTAAACAAATAGCATAAATAAATAACTCCACCACATTACATCTTTAAAGAACATGTTTTCAATTAGTATAATCATTTAAAAATTTCGAATACATTTTTTGTGTATAAATCTATTTTTTGGTATAAACTATATAAATAAATCACTTTTCCAAAAAATAAAATAAATGAAGGAAAGGAATATAGAAGTCTTAAAATGAAAATTTTTATTATATAACAATGAATAAAATAAAGGAAAACTCAAAAACAAAAGGAATGTACAGGGGGAATATCCATTTTCTAGGGAAATGTTTCTCAAAATCCATGTTAACTCACCAATTAAAAAAACACAAGAACAAAAAATAACGAATCATCAAAACATGAAAAACCCTTAAATTAAACATATAAAATAAGCTTAGACATAGATTCAACCACTATGGTTTGATACACCTTATATATCCAAAAGATGTTGAAGAATAAATATTTATAAAAATATATAAGTAGGAATCAATATGAAATCAAGATTCCTCATGGAATAAACTACTTGAATTGATTAGAGATAACCAAGGAAGACTTCATGGGAGATTAATCCATGATAGGACCACTATTTCTATTAAAATAAGAGTAAAAGTAGGGGATATGGGTTAAGATATGATAGTCGTACAACGATAACATCACAATATAAAATAAAATATAAGGATAGAACTCAATGAGGTAGATGTCCATACCCCAAAGTGGATCATCACTCTCATAAACTGTATAAAAAGACCCCCTGTGTTGTGATTTGGGAAACATACTAATAGAATAGAATAATTATTCATTCCCCAAGACAGTAATATGTTTATTGGATTCTTTATTGTACCCCCTCTCACAAAACACTTCCAATATATTTCATCACACACCATCATGATACATCCTAAACCCCAATCCATAAATTCAATAAAAGAAAGGAAGAAACCTTAATTGAAATTTTTTTTCCACACCTTTAAACCACTATACCTTTTGGGGACAAATATAGGAACAAATATATAGAAAAATAATATATCCAAATACATGGATCTAATAATGAAATTGGGAAATGAAAAATACAAATTCTTAAATAATGAATTTCATAGATTAAAACTACACAGTGGTTGTCAAAATCAGTTTCCTTCCTAGAACAATTGATTATTTTACCCATCGAGTTCACTTATCAGACTAATTAATATCTTTACAGGATAAAACAAATTTTTTTCATAGTCCATAGTAAAATAGAAATTATGACACATATTAGGAGGCCATCATTCCTCACACAAGTATAATCCAAGATGCTTATCTATTGAGTTCTTATCAAATAGGATCCCTAAAAGTGAGTTTAATTTTTTTGACATGCATTGTACTATATTGTATATTAATTACTAATTTCTATATGTTTGTTACAATATATACCCATTAAAATAAAAACAACCTCATTATGCACCTCATACATCAAACCAAATTCATTCAACCAAACCTTTGTATTATAATTGGATTAAATACCATTTATCATGACTCGACCTGCTTGAGCCATCAACCAAGTAATATTACCCCACTGATATTTTCTAATACAAGGGTTTATACAATGTAGACCACAACATATTAACCACTTAGGTTATTTATCAGAATAATGATAGTATCTACATACCAATAAATGTTATTTAGGGCTCCATGTCTTCATTCACACACACCCTGGTACACTTCACATTTGGTCACCCATCATCACACTACTCTAATCTGTGAATTCATATCCCTGGAGTTTTTATTAAATTGGTCAATAAAAATAATTTTCCATATTATTGACATGTCTAGTGTAAATTATTCATGTAAAGAATAACTTTTTCAAAAGGTGTTGCACATGATGTAGTCATTGTAAAAGAGAGATTGAGAGTTCCACATAAATGAGTTAGGAATTATACTAATTGTCATGACATATGATCAGTGTCTACTCGATTATATATATGACTTTTAATGTGTTAAAAATGATGAGGTATACTTCACTATTAAACATAGTGGCTTTATTGGGAAGAAATATAACTTGTCTTGTTTCTGATTTCCGTATGATGATGAGCCAATGAAAAGTTAACATTGTTTTTCTGGGATATGATCTAGTAAGATGAATTTTTTTAATTGGGTGGTGGTAAATAATGACTACAATGTAATTATTCTAGGTAAATTGGGTATTTTGATGATAGTATATCTCATTATGGTTGTAAAGACCATGTCCCTAGTAGTCCGACATTGTTCCCTTACCAAATTGCATAAGTACTTTGAACAAGATACTATATCATAAAAGGACGAATATTTTAGTATATTTTAAAAAATAGATAAAAAAATAATTACTTTAAAATTTGAAAGTGAAAAAACATATAAATTCCATTTTAATACACCCATAACCACTAATATTATCTTTTACATGTCATTCAAAATAAACAACATTTCATCATGGAAAATAATAAATCAAAAGGATGGGGTGATATCAAATGATCAGTAAGGTTAGAAAATATAGAAGATGATGTAAACCTAAAAAATAAGTCATTTTGAATATATAACAATATATTTAATTAAAAAATAATCTTCCAAATAATACGGTATGAATAAATAATCTAGATAAATAATTCCATATAAGTAATCAGATGAGAATGAAATTTAACCATGCTAATTATACTATATGAATAATCACATTGATTTTAAATCAATTATATCATAATAAGGGAATTAAAAAAATGGAAATATAAAATATACCGTCGAGGCCTTTTCCAATACATCAGAAAATAAATGGACAAGGTCTCTCACAAAAAACCATATCTGAAAATAAATGTTCAAGGCCCCAACCAAGTCTATATCTGGTTTGTCTCCTGATCCTATCAATTCATTGAGGGTATATTGGGGGTCTCCCCATTCCAATAATAATTACAATTAATGTATATTGTTAACAGATAAAAACATAAACAAAATACACATTTTAAATTTAAATATCCTTCCCTAATAAATAATCATAATCACTAACCATTCTGAGAATTATGGTTAATGCTGTCAAGATAACACATCCATATTCAAACTAATAATATACCATTTAATAAAATATGGTATATGATATCATAAAACACCAATACAAATTATTTATAATATTCAATATATGGTGTTTAAATAGATGAAAATACTCTATTAAAATTCTCGAGAAATTCTTGGGAGAAATACCCTTTTTCATTGGAAATAAAAGTTCCTTTGAAAATATTTTTTATTTACATATATATATAAATTTTAAAAGTCCATAAAATAGAATTAATAGTATAATGACAATGAAATTATGTTTGAAGGCATAAATTATTTCCAACATAAGTCAAAATTTATAAAAAATAGGTTTATGAATAATTTAAAATGAGAAATTTTTGTGTGGTTTATGAGAAAATATTATAGAGTTTTTAAAACTAAAAAAGTAATAATTTATTGTATAAGACCATAAATAAAAAAAGATATTTTTCCATAAAATTGTTATTTTATAAAAATTGTGGTTTATTAAAACAAATTGTGGATGATTGTTGAAAATTGGTAAGAAATTGGAATGTTACCTTTAAATGGGATCGCTTAGTGGGAATAATTTGGAAGGGAACCTTATTAAAAAAATCTATTTCCCCATAAAATAAAGAATAATTAGGCTACCTATATATGTTTTAAATGTGTATAAATAATTTTGGATGAGTAAATAATATTAATTAATAAATGGATTGGGTTAAAGACAGAGAAAGTGTAACCTGAATGAAAAATGGATGTTCGGGTAGAGTCCTTTATAAATTTGTTATTACTCAAAATGTATTTCCCTGAAAGTAACAATTATCAAATAATGAGTTGATTGAAATTAATTTAATTGTATTAATGATATGATATAACAAAGGGTAAAATACATATACTACACTTAATGAACTATATGGTGAATAATTAATATGTCCCAAAAATAATAATGTGTTGGCCAAACACTGACCATATTTCCCAAAGTGTTCTTCACTAGCACTTAATGTCTGAGATAATGAAATTATATTAATTAACAATTAAAATTAGAAACACTTAGACATGAATTTGACTTATTATAACGTTATTTCATTAATTTATGGCTTTTTTATGAGTTATAAGATTAAATTTCATTATTTTAGGGTGTTCATTTACTTGGTTTGCATGATGGGTTCACTTTTATTCACGTAAAAAAAATCAGGTTAAATTAGAATAGTAATCCAGAATATATATTATATATTATCAAAGGACTTATAAAAATTTAAATGATCTTATATAGAAATTATTTTTTTGATATTAAGAATATTTATTAGATTAAATTTTAATAGTAACTATTTAGATTATCATGGCGTTATGTCCACCATCATGCAATATTTTTTTTATAAATAAATACTATGTATATATAATGGTTCCAAAATAATAAATAATTTTTAATATAACTTTTAATATCTGGTTTAAAAATAATTGTGGTCTTTCAACCACCCTATAAGGTGTTATTAGAAAATGAAGAATCATCATCTATGATGGATGTAAATCGACACCTCATGAACAATGTATTCATTTTTAGAATTAAAGGCGTAAAAAATAGAGTTTTTGATGGATATACCATTAAAATAATTATCTTAATGTTGATATATATATGTGATATTTTAGTTATCATGTTACTTCGGAAATGGGGTGATGATAAGGTAGAAGTGAGAAAGAATTTAAAATAGAAGAAAAAGGAATTTACCCACTTAATATTTTAACCTTGAGAACTTCCTTAATGCTCTTAGAATTGTCCTTTTTGTGAGACCAGAAACTCTATAATGTTTTAAGGGATGAGGAGAAGTGTATTTGGAAGAATATTTTATAGACGGATGACATATGTTGACGAAATTAAGTGATGTAATGAGTACCTTTTTGTAATTGAGGTGAGGGGGAATTTTGGATTGAATTTAAATAATAAAATATAATAATTATAAAATTCGTTTGTAGACTTCCAAAAGGACTAAAAATATAAGTGGGAATAAATTTTCAAAATAATTATATATTATTAATCCTTTTTAATTTTTTTTTATTTTTAAATTATTAAACAAAATATTTTATACAAGAAAAATAATTTTTTTCAAATTAAACACCTTCCATAACAATGAATTTAAAACAAAAAGAAAAAGTTTAATATTAAGAAAATTTTATTATATCATAGTCCTATCAAATTCACCTATAGAATTACATAATTATCTTAAACTTCTCAAATTATATATTTTTTTTATTTTTATTGTCATTTATTTAATTTTTCTATTAAATTTATAATGAATTCAACATCGTTGTGTATCCCATGATGGTATTTATATATTTCATAAAAACTAAAAATAATTTTTCTTGAAAAAGTTAAATTTAATATATTTTAAATGAATATTTATAGTCAATTAACTCTTCTAGTAAAAAATTTATTAAAATATTATAGTAATTAAAATCTATAGTGTGAACAACCATACATTCTTTTAAAAGAAATATTATAGTGGTCATAATAGTATCCATATGGATAAAAATTGTAACAACCTAGGTAAATAAAGAGTATGACATTTTCAAATTTATCCATATTTGTGAATAAAATATTAATATAACTTTAAAGTGGAAACTATGCTCGATGGCGTACCCAACACGCAACAACGAGTTTCTTGGGAATCTTACGTTGCACTCTAATAATAAAATAATATTATTTTAAATGGTAGTTAACTCCTAGCTGTTGTGATGGCGGGAATGAATAGAACTAACTACAGAATGATTATATATGTTGGTCAAATATTTTTACTTTTTACAATAAATGTTAGAGGATTAAAAATGCGAATGAATCCAATTTTAAGCGTAAACATTCTAATATTCTTTAAAAGGTCGATTAACCGCCTTTTGATGGAGACCCTCTTTTAAATCCACTATTTGACAATTTTATGTGTTATATTTGACAAAATAAAATTCTTCTTTAGAATCTGGACATAAAAATTTACTTTGTGTAAAGTTTTGGTATTTTTCCGGAAAAGGTCAATTTTTAATGAATAGTGAAAAATGTTGTATTTTAATTCAAAACCTCTTTTTAATATAATTTATTTATATGATTAGATTATCTTTTGAATTGGTTTTAAAGTGAAATTAGAATATATTTTTACAATTTAATCAAGTAGTGGTCATTGTAATTAATTTCACCTTGAAATTTGACTTAAACTGGTGTCAATCTTTTGATATATATTGTTTCATAAAAACACGCATATTTGTTCTGACAGCGGGAATTAATTATTAAATTAACTAATGTAACTTATATTTTATAAATTTTGTAAAATAGACATCATTTTTGAATTCGGAATATCAAATATATCTTAGGGTGAATTTGGGGTAATTTTCTGAAAAACTTCAATTTTCGATGAAAAGTGAAACCACTAAGTGGTACTTATAAAAACTGATTTTTCCGTTTAAATGAAATTTTTCCAACTTTGTGTTTTGAATTTCAAAAATCCGACATACATGGTTGTCATTAAGAAGTAAAATGTGGTTCAATGGGATTAAAATAATTTTTTTGTTGAATAGTAACTTATTATGTTTTTAATCGCGATTAGAGGTAATTAGTGTAGTTTAAGGTAAAAATAATGTTTTAATAATATGAAATGACCTAGACACATGTTCTACCCTCATTGGATGAGTCCTGGACGACCAAGAAAATACATGGGTCAACTTGGGGACCCCATGGAGTCACTTTGGTTGGAAAATGACATAAATACCTTTTTATTTAATGTTAAAATTAAAATGTCACAAACATGAGTTATTTAACTAAATCAATTTTTACATGGGATTATACAAGTCATAGTTTTGACTATAAAGAGTCATTGGAAAGATAAATAGATTTCCTACATCATAGTATTTTTTTATAATTTTTAGACATTAAATAAATTAAATTATTTATGACATCATGATGATGCAACGATGACCTCATTATTTAACGATTTAAATAAAATGGAACGATAATTTAAAATCTAAGACCTAAATATGTCCAAATCCTATTGTATGGGTTGATTTCGAACCCTTATCACCTTATCCTCGAAACAAATCAATGTGGGACCATTAAAATCCGAAACACATTCTAAAATAAAGTAACATTTCTTTACTTTCCAAGAGTGCCCCTCCTCTACTCTTATAAAAGGCCCCCACCTCTACCTCATTACCCACACATCTAAAGCCTTTGGCTCGGCTAACCCCTACCCATTTGGTCTGTCCACATCCCTCTCTAACTCTTAGAAGCCTCACATTGGTCAGAAGTCTTCCCATGGAAGCCTTTGAGCGCAAACCAAAGGAAGTTACCCGATTTTAAGGTAATGTCTTTACTTGAGTCCTTTTGTTTTATTTTGCTTCTCCACCCCCATAAACTCTTTTTATTCCTTTATTTTGTAACAACACCAGTATCTTCAATATACTAGGATGTTTTTATGTTAAGGATTATAGCTACACTGACACACACATTTTCTTAATGGTTAAAAAACCTACTGTTTCTATGGATGGTGAATTACTGCCTCACGAAACGATGATTGTTCAATCTTCTCTTAACACCTTTCATGGTGGCCATTAAGATGTCACTATATTTATATATGATATATAATATTTTTATGTTTTCTTTAATATTCTATATTTTTCATTTATGGCATACCTTTATGACTTTCATTATGGGTATACGTGATATCTTCATTTTAGGAAGTGCGGACTACCGCCCCCTCAAAGTGATTTTATTCATTAATACCATATGTGGTACGTATAAAGGATATATATAATGATATTATATATGGTACCATAATAGAATTAAATTTATATTATGTATAATTATGTTTTAATTCCATTAAATATGAAATATAAATGGAAGTAGCGTTCATGCGTACGTACGGCTTACCGTCTCCATGAACGGTGCATTTAATTTCATAACTCTAAAATGTTATGTAATATTATAAATGCATGAATATACTGGATATATATGATATATATGATATCTACATCATGAATAAAATTTTGGATATAATGGTTATTTTACCACATGAACAACTTGTAATTATAAAGAGTTTATTTTTGAATCATGTACCAATGATTGTTAAAACGACCGTTATTATCTTAAATAATAACATAGTGTTCATGACATGGTAATAAGTGATATAAAAGGAATAATTAACTTTAAAAAGGTTTTTAAGGAATTATAAATTAACTCAAGTTTATTATTCAGGAGATTAAAGAACGATCGAGTCAAGTCGGACCCGAGGTAAGGGATCCTACTCCTCTCTTTCTTTTTAAGTACACTCTTTTATGTCATTCCTTTTAAGATCATATTTCTTGTGATTGGGATGTTATTTTATATTAATCCTACTGTAATTCTAATGTTCATATTATGATAGACCCTATTTTATCTCATCAATCCATTTTGGATGTTTTGAGTGGCGCCGTTAGGCTGCCGAATTTTCGTAAAAGATCTAACCTCTCTCTTTCTTTTTAAGTACTCTCCTTTATGTCACTTCTTTTAAGATCCTCTTTGTTATGTTGGGGGATGTTATTTTATATTCCTATTTCTGTAAACATTATTTTAATATTATTAGAGACCCTATTTGATCTCATCAATCCATTTTGTGTAAGTTTTAAGTGGCGCCGTTAGGCTGCCGAGTTTTCGTAAGGGATTTTTCATCTCACTTTTATTCCCGTGAGATTTATGCTACATTTGCCACAATTTCCATTGAGTGGTGTATGTAATGCCCATTATTTTACTCATTGTGTAATATAATTTCATTTATGATTATTTACATCAATGTTGTATTGTCTTTCTTTCAGGGGGTGTATGTTTCGAAAGTAACCCAAGTCGGTAAGGGAACCTTTCACCCTCCTCTTTTTAAAAGACTTCTTTTGTTATGTCTTTTAATTCACATACTATTATGTTGGGATATGTTCTTCTATATCCTTATTGATGTAAATTTTATGTCCAAGTGATGAGATACCCTTTTTATCTCTCATCAACTCTTTTTCTGAATTTTGAAGTGACGCCGTTAGGCTGTCGAATTTTTGCAAGGGAACTTCTTAACCCAATTTTGATTTTTTGGGATAAACTTGTACTCCTTGAATATGTCATTATATGAATATGTCTGAATTTCCTATGATTGTTTTACACTTAATATCCACTTATATTTGGTGTATTCGTTTGTCACACATAATTATGTAATTGATTTGTCCTTAATCCAAGGATATTGTCTTTGTATGGGACTTCATCTCAATCTCCATTCATTGAGGCATATCATGTTTTATACACAACCTTCTTTTATACGGTGTATAAACCCCTTTTACTTTTACGTTTATCCAAAAGGAATCTTCTTTATACGAACCGTTTTACTAAATGACAAAAGGGAATGTTTTTGTGGTACGTATGCGGCGACAATGACTTCTCTGCCGCCATAACCATTATTTGAGTTTCAACTTCCTCTACAAGCCATACCTTTTTTTAAAGAAAAATAAATATTATGTTTTACTTTTATTTTATTTTGGTATTGAAAATGGTTTTCATAATGTTTTTATATCAATGTGTTGTATTGATATATTGTGATTGAAAAGTGGAAATGTTATGTTTCCTTTATGCATGTTTTATGTGATACGATTATGTTATGGTTCTTGGGCATTATTATGAAGACGGGTGGTTCCATGAAAAACTAAGGGTGGGTGAGCCCGATATAGCTCTCCAATGCATTGGGTAATGCGAAGGAGTGGAACTTTAAGGTTTCTCCGAAGATATTTAGGGAATATACTGTGGTGGGTATTCCAAACGTAACCAAGAGGGTTACTCCCTACGTAAGAATGTTATTAATGCCTCAAGTTACCTTTTATGTCTTATGATTTCTATGATTTATTCAGGATTTGATATTCCTATGTTTTATGGGTAAAGTATGATTTAATTAATATGTATATATGAACTCATGTTTCCTTTCCATATTTTTATAACCCTTACTAAGCTTTTTATGCTCATCCCAAGTTTTTTTTTGAAATGTTTTTCATAGGTCAAGGAAAAGGTACATGATATGATGATAGTGTCAAGGAAGTGTCAAGAAAGAATCCATGCTTTATTTTTAAATATGTTTCCGTTGATGGGAAAAAATGAATACTATCTTTTATGTAACCACTTTGTTTAAATGTGGAATATAATGCATGTTTTATGATCTATTCTCTAAAACTCTAAACCTAAAAAGATCCTCAATGTGTAATCTTGTAATAATTCAAGATTAAGTAAGGTATAAGGGTAGGGCCTTATAGTTGGTATCAAAGGTCGGTTTATATAACTTTAGAGGTTAGGGTATTCTCTAAGCATAAGTGACATTACCATAATGGTTAGGATTTCAGAAAGAGTCCTAGTTTTAGATAAAGTAAATGAGTAAGTATATCTTAGTGTTTACCTTCCTCATTAGTACATGATGGTTTTGTTGATATACTCACACTGACATTTCTATTTTCAGTAAATGGATGGATCTAGCAGGCACCAAAGTGACAATAGGTTTGAAGGAAACTCTGGTGGTTCTCTGATTAAGAGACTGGATGAAATGGGGGATTCAATGAGGAAACTCATGGTTGTTCTAAACCAACTATCCAGGAGTCATGATCAACCACTTGTACCTTGGTATGTTCTGTAATGCATCATGTACGAGATGACCAATCGATGTGGAAGTTCAGGTAATAATTATAAAGGGAACCATTAGGGTTTATTTGATCCTTACTTTTGAGGTAATTATGGGTTATTATATGTTATGATGGAAAATTAAAGGCATGAGTTAAACTTGAGGTTAAAATATGTTATGATTATTTTTAAAGATTTTATCTCATTTTGGGGAATGTTTTAAGAATTATATAGGTTGGGAAAATGGACAACACGCAGACCGTGTGACAACCCGTCGCGTTGGACAAAGCTGCGGGAATCAAACCCACAACCAAAGTGCGACTGGTATTTATCACCTACCACTGTACTACGTGAAGTCCCTGGTTTGTTTGAATAATTATTTTTAGTTATTTGATTATAGGAATCAAGAGTAAGTTTATTTTGGATTATCTATGGAAATGATTAACCTATCACGGAGGATATTTGATTTGGTTAATTACTTTTCAATATGAGAATTTAAGAGCAACTGATGTTATTTGGAGATAAAAGTTAATTTATACCTTGGAAGACTATTTGATTAAATACTTAAAATATTTGGGTTTCAATCTTAGTTTGGTTTACTTTGTAGAATTTTATGGACAATTATTTATCGAATGGTCCTCGTTGAACTTTGGGTTTTGTTGGACAAATTTTGGAGATTAAGAATATATTTTCTTTTTATAAAGGGTTATCCTTTTATGGATTATCTAATCTTGTACTAAACTTTTTGGTTTTGGTTTTGTTTAATGTCAAAATACATGGGAAGTATATAGTTCTCTTTTGTTGATTAGGTGATTCTCTAGAAGTTTATTATAGTGAACAAGTCTTCCTAAATACTCATCTTTTGGAGAAAATATGAGTTTGTGTAAGAAATATAATAAAAGTTGAAAGTCAACATGATAATTAATTATGTTTCATTATGAATAAATTCCTCAATAAAAATTAACTTAAAAGAAAAATGTTTTCTATTAACTTTTCCTACTGGGGAATCGAATACTGTTTAACCCATCAGAAGTTTGGGATTTTCTTGTGGTTAACTTTCTCCTAAACATGTTTTCTATCACTCTCCATCAGAACATGACCCTTTGTTTTTTTCCTCCATGTCCATATTTTTATACTTGGAATCCTAGTATGGGTTAACTAGGTTGAACTTTTTACTTATCTTTCTTTATTTTAAAGTGATTTTTTTACTGACTCTTGTTCCGATGTGGGATTTACAATGAAGTTTCCAAGCCCAATTTTAAAATTTCGAGGACGCAATTCCCAAAAGGGGGGAAGGATGTAACACCCCAGGTAAATAAAGAGTATGACATTTTAACATTTATCCATATTTGTGAATAAAATATTAATATAACTTTAAAGGGAACACTATGCTCGATGGCGTACCGAACACGCAACAACGAGTTTCTTGGGAATCTTACGTTGCACTCTAATAATAAAATAATATTATTTTAAATGGTAGTTAACGCCTAGCTGTTGTGATGGTGGGAATGATTATAACTAACTACAAAATGATTATATATGTTTTTCAAATATTTTTACTTTTTACAATAAATGTTAAAGGATTAAAAATGCGAATGAATCCAATTTTAAGCGTAAACATTCTAATATTCTTTAAAAGGTCGATTAACCGCCTTTTGATGGCGAACCTCTTTTAAATCCACTTTTTTGACAATATTATGTGTTATATTTGACAAAATAAAATTTTTATTTAGAATTTGGACATCAAAATTTACTTTGTGTAAATTTTTGGTATTTTTCTGAAAAAGTTCAATTTTTAATGAATAGTGAAAATGTTGTATTTTAATTCAAAACCTCTTTTTAATCTAATTTATTTATATGATTATATTATATTTTGAATTGGTTTTAAAGTAAAATTAAAATATATTCTTAAAATTTAATCAAATAGTGTTCATTGTAATTAATTTCACCTTGAAATTTGACTTAAACTAGTGTCAATCTTTTGATATATACTATTTCATAAAAACATGCTATTTGTTCTGATAGCGGGAAATAATTATTAAATTAATTAATTTAACTTATATGTTATGAATTTTGTAAAATAGACATCATTTTTGAATTCGTAATATCAAATATAGCTTAGGGTGAATTTTTGGTAATTTTCTGAAAAACATCAATTTTTGATGAATAGTGAAACCACTAAGTGGTACTTATAAAAACTGATTTTTCTGTTTAAATGAAATTTTTCCACATTTGTGTTTTGAATTTCAAAAATCCGACGTCAATGTTTGTCATTAAGAAGTAAAATGTGGTTCAATGGGATTAAAATAATTTTTTGGTGAATAGTAACTTATGTTTTTAATCGCGATTAGAGGTAATTAGTGTAGTTTAAGGTAAAAATAATGTTTTAATAATACAAAATTACCTAGACACATGTCTTACCCTCATTGGATGAGTCATGGCCGACCAATAAAATCCATGGGTCAACTTGGGGACCCCATTGTGCCACTTTGGTTGGAAAATGACATAAATACCTTTTATTTAATGTTAAAATTAAAATGTCACAAACATGAGTTGTTTAAATAAAATTTTTTTTACATGGGTTTATACAAGTCAGATTTTTGACTATAAAAAGTCATTTGAAATCTAAAAATATTTCCTACATCATAGTATTTTTATTATAATTTTTAGACATTAAATTAATTAAATTATTTATGACATCATGATGACGCATCGATGACCTCATTACTTAACAATTTAAATAAAATGGAAAGATAATGTAAAATATAAGACCTACACATGTCCAAAACCTATTGGATGGGTGGATTTAGAACCCTTATCACCATATCATAGAAACACATCAATGTGGGACCATTAAAATCCGAAACTCATTCTAAAATAAAGTAACATTTCTTTACTTTCCAAGAGTGCCCCTCCTCTCATCTTATAAAAGGCCCCTACCTCTACCTCTTTACCCACACTTCCAAAGACTTTGGCTCGGCCAACCCCTGCCCATTTTGTCTCTCCCTATCCCTCTCTAACTCTTAGAAGCCTCATTTTGGTTAGAAGTCTTCCCAAGGAAGCCTTTGATCTCAAACCAAAGGAAGTTACCCGATTTTAAGGTAACGTTTTCACTTGAGTCCTTTTGTTTTATTTTGCTTCTCCACCCCCTAAACTCTTTAAGGTAATATCTTCACTTGATGCCTCGGTGTAGGGCCCTTTTTAAATTGAGGCACCAGTAGAGGCACTGTAACATCCCAAGTAAGTAATGAATAATAGATATTTTTTTCTATGTTTATTAGTGAATTAGATAGTGTTTTAGAGTCTTAAAATGAAAATAAATCCAATCTTAAGCATGGAATACACTAATATTTTTAAAAGATTGTTTTACTACCTTTTGATGGCAAACCATTTTTAAATCTATCTTTTGACAATTTTATAAGATATTTTTGTCAAAATAAACTTATTCTTTATGATTGGGACATCAAAATTTACTTTGTATGAATTTTTGGTATTTTTCTGACAATGTTCATTTTTTAATGAATAGTGAGAAATACTGCATTTTACATCAAAACTGCTTTTTATTCAAATTTATTTATATAATTAGATTATATTTTGAATTGGTTTTAAAGTGAAATTATAATATATTTTTACCATTTTATCCAATGGTCATCATTAGGATTAATTTCACTTTGGAATTGGGCATAAACTAATGCCAAACATTTCATAGATATTGTTTCAAAAAAAACCCGCTATTTGTTTTGACAACGGAAAGTATTTTTAAATAAATTATTGCAATTTCTGTGTTTGGAATTTGGTAAAATGGATTAAATATTTGGAATTATAAGGTCTAAATTATGTAATCAAGACTCATTTGATTTTGGACATTATGAATAGTAACCACGATAATTGTCTTTAATTATCTTGATTAATGAGTAATCAGGTAGTTAAGGATAATAAAATAATATCATAACAATAAAAAATGACACCAACAAGTGTCCTAATTCTACTGGTTGTCTCATGGACGACCATGGTATGTCTTGTGCCAAACTTGGGGACCCCATGGAATCACTTTTGTGGAAAGTGACTTGTTATCTTTTTTTTAAGGAAGTAAATATAACAAGAATGTATCACCTGATTAAAACATTTTTAATTTTGTCTACATAGATGATATTTTAGACTATAAATATTAATTTTAAATATAAAAAGATTTCCTACATCATAGTACTTTTTTCATCATTTTTAGACTTTAAATAAATTAAATTATTTATGACATCATGATGATGCAGCGATTACCTCATTAGTAAAGGATTTAAATAAAATGAAATGATAATGTAAAATCTATGACCTAAAAAAGTCGAAAACCAATTGTATGGGTAGATTTCGAACCTTTATCACCTTAAACTCGAATTATATCAATGTGGGACATTTTGAATCTGAAACTCATTTTAAAATAAAGTAACATTTCTTTACTTTCCAAAAGTGCCCCTCCTCTCCTCTTATAAAAGGCCCCCACCTCTACCTCCTTAACCACACTTCCAAAGCCTTTGGCTCGACCGAACTCTGCCCATTTTGTCTCTCCAGTTCCCTCTCTTACTCCTTGAAGCCTCACTTTGGGCAGAAGTCTTCCCAAGGAAGCCTTTGAGCACAAACCATAGGGAGATACCATATTTTAAGGTAATGTCTTCACTTGAGTCCTTTTGTTGTATTTTACTTCTCCAACCCCCAAAACTATTTTTATTCATTTCTTTTGTGACAACTCCAGTATCTTCAAAATACTAGGATGTTGTTATAAGAATTATTCGAGCTACACATACACACACCTACATTTAATGGTAAAGAACATACTGTTTCGGTGGATGGTGAATTTCTGCCTCCCGAAATGATGATTGTTCAACATTCATTTAACACCTTCAAAGGTGGAAATTAAGACGACAATATATGTATATATGATATATAATATGTTTATGTTTTCCTTAATATTCTTTAATTTTCATTTTGGGCATACCTTTATGGTTTCAATTATGGGTAAAAGCGATATCTTTATTTAAGGAAGTGCGGACTACCGCCCCCTCAAAGTGATTTGATTCGTTAATGCCATATGTGGGACGTATAAAGGATGTAATTGATGCTATTATATATGATATTATACTGGAATTATTATATACCTTTATATCATTATGATTCCATTCTATAAAATACGAAATAGAAATGAAAGTAGCGTTCATGCGTACGTACGACTTACCGTCTCCATGAACGGTGCATTTCATTTTTACCTCTAAATGATTATGTAATATTATAAATTCATGCATTTACTGGATATATATGATATATATATGATATATACATCATGAATACCATTCTGAATATAATGGATATAAGAACAACTTGTAATTATAAAGGGTTTATTTTTTACTCAAGTACCAATGATCATTAAAATGACCGTCATTAACTTAAATAATTACATAGTGTTCATGACATGGAAATAAGTGATATAAAAGGAATAATTAACTTGAGAAAGGTTCTTAAACAAGTAGAAATTAACTCATGTTTATTATTCAGGAGATTAAAGAACGACCGAGTCAAGTCAGACCCGAGGTATGGGACTTCGTCTCAATCTCCTTTCATTGAGGCATATTTTGTTTTATACACAACCTTCTTTTATACGGTGTATAAACCCCTTTGACTTTTACATTTATTCAAAATGAATCTTTTTTATAAAAAGCGTTTACTAATTGACTACAGAGAATGTTTTTGTCGTACGTATGCGGCCACAACAACTTCTCCGCCGCCGTGACCATTATTTGAGTTTCGGCTTCCTCTACAAGACATACTTTTTTTAAAGAAAAATAAATACCATGTTTTACTATTATTTTGTTTTGGTATTGAAAATGGTTTTCATAATGTTTTTATATCAATGTGTTGCATTGATATCTTGTGATTGAATGGTGGAAATGTTATGTTTCCTTTATGCATGTTTTATGTTATACGATTATGTTGAGGTTCTTCGGCATTATTATGAAGACGGGTGGTTCTGTGATAAACTAAGGGCGGGTGAGCCCGATATAGCTCTCCAATTCATTGGGTAATGCGAAGGAGTGAAAAGTTAAGGTTTCTCCGAAGAGATTTAGGGAATATACTGTGATGGGTATTCCAAACGTAACCAAGAGGGTTACCCCCTACGTAAGAATGTTATGAATGACTCAAGTTACCTTTATGTATTATGATTTATTCATGATTTTATGAGGTATGTTAAAGTGCTTATGTTTTATGGGTAAAGTATGATTTAATTCTTATGTATATATGTACCCATGTTTCCTTTCTTTATTTTTCTATCCCTTACAGAGTTTTTTATGCTCATCCCAAGTTTTTGAAATTTTTTTCACAGGTCAAGGGAAAGGTACATGATATGATGATAGTGTCAATTAAGTGTCATGAAAGAATCCATGTTTTATTTTAAATATGTTTCCATTGATGGGAAAAATGAATACTATCTTTTATGTAACCACTTTGTTTAAATATGGAATGTAATGCAAGTTTTATGTTATAATTATCTAAAACTCTAAACCTGAAAAGATCCTAAAGGTGTAATCTTGTAATAACTCAAGATTAAGTAAGGTTTAAGGCTGAGGCCTTATAGTTGGTATCAGAGGTTGATTTAGATAACTTTAGGAGTTATAATTATATTAAATGACTATCCAAAAATATTTTTTTATGGTCAAATTGAAATGATATAGCATTTGAAGATTACCATGTTGCTTCATCTAAGACATGTTTGTTCAGAATGGTTTTCCGCAGAGGAAATAGGGAAGCAGTTCTAGGAAGGCGTACATAAGGAAATAACCTTCCGAATCACCATCCTGAGATGGTCAGAATTGGAACTGAATAGTTTGTTGCAGTAATGCAGCAGTTGAATAAAGTGATAAATGGCGGTGGTATCCATGCATGAGATTAGCCAGATCAACTACAGAGGAACATGTCAGTGGTGGAACATTTCATGAGGCAACATCCCCCATCATTCAGAGGGTCATCTAACCCTGTGCTAGCTGAAGGGTGGATTAAAGAACTGGAGAATATTTTCGATGTCATGGGGTGTTCAGAAAATCAAAAGGTTAGTCTTGCTGTTTACCGTTTGGAGGGTGAAGCAGATCAGTGGTGGTCAATGGTTAGAAATATCAGGGACGATGATGAGATTGATGCTCTCGACTGGGATGAATTTAAAGGTATGTTTCCTGAGAAGTATTTTCCTAAGGCTGTTCAACTTAGGATGGAAAATAAATTCTTGGAATTGAAGTAAGAGGATGACTTAGTGGCTGCCTATGAAGAAAGGTTCACTCGATTGTCAAGGTATGCTCCAAATTTTATCTGATACCTTGATAGTAAAATCAATCGTTTTTACTCAGGATTAAAGCCAAAATATCGAAGGGATTTAGCTTCTCGTGAGTTCAAAAGTTATGAAAATATTTTTAGATGTGTTGAGAAGGTGGAAATGGAGTTTTCCGATGATCAAGTGTTCTATAACAACCAGCAGAAGAAGAGACCGAGGTGGCAGGATAAAGGGAAGAAATCCTCAAAAAAGTCTGATGGTAAGAAAACTAAGTTTCCAATGTGTGATAAATGTGGTAAAAGGCATGTTGGGGAATGCCTTCTGAATTCTGGAAAGTGCTACCGATGTGGTAAGATGGGACATAAGGCTCAAGATTGCACTGAAAAAGATCAAGGTGAAGGTAAGACCAAATTTTATTTACAGTTAGTGAAAAGTTTTAAGTGCAATGAGATGAGTCACTATGCAAATGAGTGTCTAAAAAAGAGCTCGAGTGATGGGAAGCAGTTAGACTACAAGCAGAAAGGGGTGTTGAAATACTTTACAACTACTTCAGCAGATGTCGGGCCATCAAATGAAGTTGTATCAGGTACTTTTTTTGTTTTTTTAGATTATGCCAGTGTGTTGTTTGATTCGGAGTCTACACATTCTTTCATCTCTGAAACATTTTCTAGTAAAATGGGAATACCATCTAAAGAAATGACTCCTGAACATTTGGTAAAAACACCTGGGGGAAATATTGAGTCAAAAAGAATTTATAAGAATCTTCCTATCCTTATCTGTGGAAAGAACCTACTTGCAAACCTTCTTGTTCTACCTCTATTAGAGTTTGATGTTATCCTGGGTATGGATTGGCTCTCTATTTACCATGCTAAGATTGACTATAGAGCTAAAGAAGATTCTTTTCAGAAAGACTTTCAGTTTGTGTACAAGAATGAACCATTACTGTTGATAACATATCAAGAGGCCTAGAAACAAGTAAAAGATGGAAATGAATGTTACCTTGCAAACATCGTTGAAAATAAAAGAACTGTTCAGATTAATGATGTGCTAGTGGTAAATGAGTATCCTGATGTTTTTCCTGATGAGTTGCCTGGAATAATACCAGATCGGGAAGTTGAGTTTACTGTTGACTTAGTTCCTGATGCTAAGTCAATTTCAAAACCCCCTTATCGAATGGCTCAAATTGAAGTTTTAGAGTTGAAGGAGCAATTGCAAGATTTATTAAAGAAAGGTTTCATTCGACCTAGCACATCACAATGGGGTGCTCCTGTTTTATTTGTTAAAAAGAAAGATGGTTCTATGAGACTTTTCATTGATTATAGAGCCTTGAATAACATCACTATTAAGAACAAATATCCTTTGCCTCATATCGATGATTTGTTTGATCAGCTCAAGGGAGCTCAGTTTTTTTCAAAGATTGACCTGAGATCGGGGTACCATCAGCTAAAGGTAAAGGAAGAAGATGTTCCGAAGACTGAGTTTCGTACAAGATATGGCCATTATGAATTTGTAGTAATGCCTTTTGGGCTAACCAATGCACCTGCTATATTCATGGAATTAATGAATAGAATTTTCCAAGAGTTCTTGGATATGTTTGTGGTTGTTTTCATTGATGATATTTTGGTGTTTTCTAAAAGTAAAGAAGAGCATGAAAGACATTTAAGGGATATTTTGCAAACCTTGAAAGAAAAAAAATTGTATGGGAAATTAATCAAGTGTGATTTTTGGTTTCAACAAATTTCTTTCCTTGGTCACATTGTTTCTAAAGATGGGATAACTGTTGATCCTGCAAAAACAAAGGTTTTTGATGAATGGCCAAGACCCACAAATGTAACAGAGATTCATAGTTTCCTTGGTTTGGTAGGCTATTACCGAAGGTTTGTTAGAAATTTTTCACGGTTATCTAGTCCAATGACTAAGCCAACTCGGAAGGGTGTTAAGTTTATCTGGACAAAATAATGTGATGATTGTTTTCAGGAATTGAAAAGAATATTGGTAAATGCTCCAGTTTTGGCACTACCTTCCAGGAATGGGGAGTTTGTTATCTATAGTGATGCTTCATTGAAAGGACTTGGTTGTGTCCTAATGAAGAATGATTAGGTAATTGGTTATGATTCACGACAGTTGAAAACTCATGAGGTAAATTACCCTACACATTATTTGGAATTAGCTGCTGTTGTTTTCGCTTTAAAATTTTGGAGGCATCATTTGTATGGAGTAAAGTGTGAAATATATACCGATCACAAAAGTTTAAATTATATATTCACTCAGAAATAATTGAACATGAGATAGAGGAGATGGCTAGAATTAATCAAGGATTATTATTGTACAATTCATTACCATCCGGGAAAAGCGAATAAAGTGGCTGATGATTTGAGTCGAAAAAGTAATGCTTCATTAGCAATGTTGCGTTTGGAACGTGATCCTTTGGTTAAGGATTTGATGAACTTTTCCATAGAAGTTGTTGGTGCAGGATGTTCTTCTGTTTTGTTTCAGGTATCAGTGAAATCTTCTCTATCATACATAATCAAGCAAGCACAGAAGCAAGACAGTGAGTTGCAAAAAAAGGTAGAGCTGGTTCAGAAGGGTAAGTTACCTGAATTCAACATTGATAATGATTGCGTTTTGATATTTAGGAAGAGATTGTGTGTGCCTTGTGATTCACAGTTGAAGAGAGAGTTGTTATGTGAAGCTCATAGTTCTCCATTTTCAGTTCATCCTGCCAGTACTAAGATGTACAGTGATCTGCGGGAGTATTACTGGTGAGATGGAATGAATAGAGATATTGCTGATTTTACTTTGAAGTGTTTGACTTGTCAACATGTTAAAGCGGAGCGTCAGTTACCAAAAGGGATTCTTCAGCCTTTACCAGTGCCAGAGTGTAAATGGGAGAATATATCCATTGAATTCTTTGTGGGATTTCTAAAGACCCCTCAAGGTAATAATGAAATCTAGGTTATTGTTGATCGCTTGACCAAGTCGGATAATTTCCTTGCTATACGAGATAATTTTTCCGTAGATCAACTTTCCTGTTTGTATCTTAAAGAGATAGTCAGGTTACATGGAGTTCCTCTTTCCATTGTATCTGACCGTGATCCCAGGTTCACTTCTAACTTTTTGAAAGGCATTCAAAAGTCGTTGGGTACTGAATTAAATTTTAGTACAGCTTTTCATCCTCAATCAGATGGGCAGTCAGAACGAAAAATTCAGGCCTTGGAGGATATGCTATAAGCTTGTTCGATGGATTATCAGGGAAGTTGGGACCAACATATTTCTTTGGTTGAGTATTCATATAATAACATTTTTCATTCCAGTATACAGATGGAACTATTTCAGGAATTATATGGGAAGCGGTATCGAACTCCAGCTTTTTGGGATGAAGTAGGTGAAAGGAAGTTGATGGGACCCGAATGGGTAGAAGAGATGGCATAAATAGTTCAGCTAATTTAGAAACACATGAGAACAGCTCAGAGTAGGTAGAAGAGTTATGTGGACAACAAGAGGAAGGATCTATCTTTTGAGGTAGGTGATCATGTTTTTCTCAAAGTATCACCTTCGAAAAGTGTGATGCAATTTGGTAAGAAAGGAGAGCTGAGTCCAAGGTTCATTGGACCATATGAAATTCTAGAGAGAGTTGGATCAGGTGCTTATCGAGTGGCTTTACCTTCGAGTTTATCTCAGGTACACAATGTTTTTCATGTTTCGATGATGAGAAATTACATGCCAGATCCATCTCATGTTTTGACTCCAGAGGTAGTTCAGTTGGAAGAGAACCTATCTTATGAGGAACAACCAGTCCAGATTCTTGACCATAGGGAGCAAGTGTTACGGAATAAGGTGATTAATCTGGTAAAGGTTTTGTGAAAAAACCACATGATGGAAGAGGCAAGATGGGAATCTGAAAATGCAATGAGGGATAAGTACCCCCATTTATTCGATAAGTAAATAAATTGCGGGGACACAATTTTCTAAAGGGGGAAGGATGTAACATCCCACGTAAGTAATGAATAATAGATATTTTTATCTATGTCTATTAGTGAGTTAGATAGTGTTTTAGAGGCTTAAAATGAAAATAAATCCAATCTTAAGCATGGAATACACTAATATTTTTAAAAGATTGTTTTACTGCCTTTTGATGGAAAACCATTTTTAAATATATATTTTGACAATTTTATATGCTATTTTTGTCAAAATAATCTTATTCTTTATGATTGGGACATCAAAATTTACTTTTTGTGAATTTTTGGTATTTTTCTGACAATGGTCATTTTTTAATGAATAGTGAAAAATACTGAATTTTACATCAAAACTGATTTTTAATCTAATTTTTTATATGATTATATTATCTTTTGAACTGGTTTTAAAGTGAAATTAGAATATATTTTTACCATTTAATCCAATGGTGGTGAATAAGATTAATTTCACTTTGGAATTGGGTATAAACTAATGCCAAACTTTTCATAGACATTGTTTCAAAAAAACCCGCTATTTGTTTTGACAACGGGAATTATTTTTAAATCAATTATTGAAATTTCTTGTGTTTGGAATTTGGTAAAATGGATTACATATTTGGAATCAGAAGGTCCAAATTATGTAATCACGACTCTTTTGTTTTTGGACATTATGAATAGTAACGATGGTAATTATCTTTAATTATCTTGATTAATGAGTAATTGGGTAGTTAAGGATAATAAAATAATATCATAATAATAAAAAATGACACCAACATGTGTCCTAATTCTACTGGTTGTCTCATGGCCGACCATGGGATGTCTTGTTCCAAACTTGGGGACCCCATGGAATCACATTTGTGGAAAGTGACTTGTTATCTTTTTATTGTTTTTAAAGAAAGTAAATATAACAAGAATGTATCACCGGATTAAAATATTTTTAATTTTGCCTACATAGATGATATTTTAGACTATAAATATTCATTGGAAATCTAAAAATATTTCCTACATCATAGTATTTTTTCATAATTTTTAGACTTCAAATAAATTAAATTATTTATGACATCATGATGATGCAGCGATTACCTCATTAATAAAGGATTTAAATAAAATGAAATGATAATGTAAAATCTATGACCTACACATGTCCATAACCTATTGGATGGGTGTATTTCGAACCCTTATCACCTTACCCTTGAATTATATCAATGTGGGACCTTTTGAATCCGAAACCCATTTTAAAATAAAGTAACATTTCTTTAGTTTCCAAGAGTGCCCCACCTCTCCTCTTATAAAAGGCCCCCACCTCTACCTCCTTACACACACTTCCAAAGCCTTTGGTTCGGCCAACCCCTGCCCATTTTTTCTCTCCACTTCCCTCTCTTACTCCTTGAAGCCTAACCTTGGGCAGAAGTCTTCCCAAGGAAGCCTTTGAGCTCAAACCAAAGGGAGTTACCCGATTTTAAGGTAATGTCTTCACTTAAGTCCTTTTGTTTTATTTTTCTTCTCCAACCCCCTATACTCTTTTTATTAAATTCTTTCTAAAAAATCAAGTATCTTAAATATACTAGGATGTTTTTATAATATGTATTCTAGCTACACTTACACACACCTACATCTAATGGTTAAATAACATACTGTTTCCTTGGATGGGAAATTTCTTCCTCCCGAAACGATGATTGTTCAACATTCATTTAACACCTTCAACGGTGGACATTAAGATGAAACTATATTTATATATGATATATAATATGTTTATGTTTTCCTTAAGCTTCTGTATTTTTCATTTTGGTCATACCTTTATGGTTTCCATTATGGGTAAACGCGATATCTTCATTTAAGGAAGTGTGGACTACCGCCCCCTCAAAGTGATTTGATTCATTAATGCCATATGTGGGACGTATAAAGGATGTAATTAATGTTATTATATATGATATTATACTTGATTTATAATATACCTTTATATCATTATGATTCAATTCTATAAAATACAAAATAGAAATGAATGTAGCGTTAATGCGTACGTACGGCTTACCGTCTCCATGAACGGTGCATTTCATTTCTTACCTCTAAATGATTATATAATATTATAAATGCATGCATGTACTGGATATATATGATATATATATGATATCTACATCATGAATACCATTCTGGATATAATGGATACATGAACAACTTGTATTTATAAAGGGTTTATTTTTGACTCAAGTACCAATGATCGTTAAAACGACCGCTATTAAATTTAATAATTACATAGTGTTCATGACATGGAAATAAGTGATATAAAATGAATAATGAACTTGAAAAAGGTTCTTAAACAAGTATAAATTAACTCAACTTTATTATTCAGGAGATTAAAGAATGACCGAGTCAAGTCAGACCCGAGGTAAGGGACTTCATCTCAATCTCCTTTCATTGAGGCATATTTTGTTTTATACACAACCTTCTTTTATACGGTGTATAAACCCCTTTGACTATTACGTTTATTCAAAAGGAATATTTTTTATACGAAGCTTTTACTAATTGACTAAATGGAAAGTTTTTGTCGTACGTATGCGGCGACAATGACTTCTCCGCCGCCGTGACCATTATTTGAGTTTCGGCTTCCTCTACAAGCCATATTTTTTTAAAGAAAATTAAATACCATGTTTTACTTTTCTTTTTTTTGGGAATTGAAAATGGTTTTCATAATGTTTTTATATCATTGTGTTGTATTGATATCTTGTGATTGAAAGGTGGAAATGTTATGTTTCCTTTATGCATGTTTTATGTGATACGATTATGTTGAGGTTCTTGGGAATTATTATGAAGACGGGTGGTTCCGTGATAAACTAAGGGAGGGTGAGCCCGATATAGCTCTCCAATGCATTGGGTAACACGAAGGAGTGAAACGTTAAGGTTTCTCCGAAGATATTTAGGGAATATACTGTGATGGGTATTCCCAACGTAACCAAGAGGGTTACTCCCTACGTAAGAATGTTATGAATGCCTCAAGTTACCTTTATGTCTTATGATTTCTATGATTTATTCCAGATTTTATGAGGTATGTTAAAGTGATTATGTTTTATGGGTAAAGTATGATTTCATTATTATGTATATATGTATCAATGTTTCCTTTCCTTATTTTTATATCACTTACTGAGCTTTTTATGCTCATCCCAAGTTTTTGACATGTTTTTCACAGGTCAAGGGAAATGTACATGATATGATGATAGTGTCAAGGAAGTGTCAAGAAATAATCCATGTTTTATTTTAAATATGTTTCCATTGATGGGGAAAATGAATACTATCTTTTATATAACCACTTTGTTTAAATGTGGAATGTAATGCATGTTTTATGTTCTAATTCTCTAAAACTATAAACCTGAAAAGATCCTCAAGGTGTAATCATGTAATAACTCAAGATTAAGAAAGGTTTAAGGTTGGGGCCTTATAGGCACCATCAGTACCACTCCCAGTTGGGCCACCGATGCCACCAGCCCTAGCAGCAGATGGGGCACGCCACTTGAGAATGTTGCATGAGTTCCAGTGCCAGAGGAAACCTAGGTTCAAGGGAGAGACAGACCCGCATGCAGATGATGATTGGATAGAGGATCTTGTGAGAGTCTTCTGAATCATAGGGACACCAGCTAATCTCATGGGGATCCTTATCGCCATCCTTCTATAGGAAGCAGCAGGTAGATGGTGATGCTTGATGTTCCAAGTTCACGATGAGGTGACGCTTCTCTGGGTAATTTTCGAGAGCATGTTTCGGGCAGATTTTGTCCCAGCAATTCTTCGTACAGTGCGCATACCAGATCTTCTTCTTCTGCAGTAGGGAAGCATTACTGTGAATTAGTACTCAGTGAGGTTCAATGAACTCTCATGCTACTCCAAAAATATGGTGAGAGACCCTTTCATCAGGGCATGGACCTTCAAGCAGGGGATCAGTGGGGAGATCAGGGCTTCGATGATCTAACTCAGCATCCCGACGCAGGCGGGTGTGTAGGAGAGAGCCCTCTAGGTGGTGAGTTTCCTTGCTGAGAAGTCACCAGCGGCGAGACTCATTACCAGTCATCACATAGTGGAGTCTTCTACAACTGGAAGAAAACAGACTTCACATAGGTCTAAGAGGACCATACCTATAAGTGGACGATCACATGTCTCAGGACCAGTTTTGTGGGGAACCTGAGGTGGAAATAATTATATAAGGAGCGGGAAGTGTTACGCATGCGGCGAGGAGGGTCACATGGATCATGATTGACTAACCCACTGTACGGATGATCAGCAGACGGTCGATGGACCACCCAAGAAGAGACATAGGTTCGACCAAGTAGGTCTACAGGGAGCAGCCGGACGTGGCAGAGGAGATGGTCATGCAGCTGGTGGTGGAAGACGATTCGAGATGTTACTACCAACTCTACTAGTAGATCCACCCAACCGCAGGGAGTAGGTTGATCAGGGAGAGCTCAACTCC
Source organism: Viscum album (assembly GCA_963277665.1). Classification (NCBI taxonomy): domain Eukaryota; kingdom Viridiplantae; phylum Streptophyta; class Magnoliopsida; order Santalales; family Viscaceae; genus Viscum; species Viscum album. The sequence goes on along the minus strand of OY728153.1, from coordinate 322,141,190 downwards.
AGGCAGCTGAAGCTTACGATCATGGACCCCCATAGATTATAAGAGGTATGATCTGTGTCTACTCTACCTTAGTTGTAGTTCTTATAGACACAGGTTCCAGTCATTCATTTATCACCACTACCCTCGTTCGGAGCTCCGAGATTCCGACGGAGCCGTTGGCTCGATCCTGATGGAAAGAGACTCCTAGAAAGTGGAAGCAATGATTACACAATGGTTTCGGTAGTGTGAGAATACTCTATGAGGCCATAGCTTTGGCTGGGATATCTCAGTAGCGGCATCGAGGCCTTACGACTTCATCTTGGGTATGGACTGGTTAGCTACAGTTCAGGCATATATAGAACGTATTAGGCACATGGTGCGGTGTGTTCGCACAGATGGGACTAGGTTTACCTTCACTAGAGAAAAAGAAGCCTTTGTAGCGCAGGATGGACTTACCTAGAGGAGAGTGTAGCCGATCACTCATCAGTTGGCTAGACTTACCCTCAGAGCTGTAGATGTGGAGAGTCCGAGCTATCCTGTAGTGGTGGACCAGTACGTGGATGTTTTCCCTGATTATGTTCTGGGTCTACCTCCTCACCAAGAGGTGGACTTTTACATTGACTTGTACCCTGAGATGACACCGATATATACACCAACATATTGGATGGCACTAGCGGAGCTTCATGAGCAGTGAGTACAGCTGGAGGACTTGCAGGGGAAGGTATTCATTCGGCCCTATGATTCTCCTTGGACAGCCCCGATTCTATTCGCCAAGAAGGTGGATGGGAGCTTTAGACATTGTGTCGACTATCGGTTACTGAACCATGTGACCATGAAGAACATGCACCCACTCCCGAGGATTGACGACCTCTTTGAGCAACTGAAGGGAGCACGGTGGTTCTCGAATATAGACCTTAGATCAGGCCATCACCAACTCAGTGTACGAGAAAAATGAAGTGTAGAAGATGATCTTTAGGTGTTTTTACGTCCATTAAAAGATTGTGGTTATGCCTTTTGGCATGACCAATGCTCCAGTAGTGTTATTGTGACTCAAGAACAAGATCTTTTAGCCATACCTTGAACGCTTCATAGTGGTCTTCATCGATGACATTCTGATCTACTCAACTACTGAAGAGGAGCATGCCTATAATTTGCAGGTAGTACTGAATACTCTCCAAGAGAACCAGCTTTTTGGTAAGCTCTCAAAGTGCATGTTTTGGTTTCGAGAGCTTCACATTCTATGGAATGTCATACCGGTGGTTGGAGTTGCAGTGGATCCAGCAAAGATTGAGGTGGTAATTGCTTGGGAGCCACCGAAGAGTGTGAAAAAGGTACGTAGTTTCCTGGTATTGGCCAGATACTACCAATGGTTTGTTCCAGAATCCTCAAGAATTTCAGCACCAGTATCATCTTCGACGAAGAATGTGAAACCATTCATTTGGTTGGAGAGATGCCAACATTGTTTTCAGGAGCTAAGGCAGAGGCTGACAAGTGCCCCCATCTTGAGTCTATCAGAGGAGGGCATAGAATATGTAGTCTACTGCGACACATTAGGGATGGGACTCATATGTGTTCTGATGAGGAGCAAGCAATGATTGCATATGGTTCTTGACAGCTGAGACAACACGAGCAGAACTATGCTACCCATGACCTGGAGTTAGCAGCAGCGGTCTTCTCCTATAAGATTTGGCGACAATATCATATGGGTGATCTCCTTACAGTGTACTTTGATCACAAGACTCACAGGTATATATTTTCATAGAAGCACCTAAAATGAGACATTTACGTTGGCTTGTGTTCCTCTAGGACTATAACTTCAAGATAGTCTATACTCCTGGGAAGGGGAACGTTGATGTAGAGGCACTCAGTAGGCAGTCTGGTATAAAGCATCTAGGTGAGGGGACGAGGCAGATAGGTGCTTTATAGATATCAATTGTGGATAGAGATGGGTAAGATTTCCTTCAACCTCTTACAGTCACTCCCCCATTTCATTAGTGAGTCAGGGAGGTGCAACGTGGGGATACTGACTGCGAGACATGACGTGCTCAGATATCCACCGGACAAGCACCTAATGGGGTTTTTCATGGAGGGGGATCACGTCATCCTCTTCAAAGGATGTACCATGGTACCAATGTTGCTTTAAGAGGAAGTTTTGATAGAGTTCCACACATCCCCTCTAGTGGTACATCCAAGAGTGGCGAAGATGTACAAGGATCTCTAATGACAACACTGGTGGCTGTGAATGAATAAATTTTTTGCCGAGTTTGTTTATTGGTGCCTCATTTGTCAGCAAGAGAAGGAAGTGCATCAGGTACTCGTAGACTTGGTTCAACCTTTACAGGTCCCAGAGTTGAAGTGGGATGGTATATCCATGGACCTCGTGACAGGACATCCAAGTACATCCAAGGGACATGACTCGATTTGGGTGATTGTCGACCGACTCACCATGTCGGCCCACTTCCTACTAATCAGAGAGCTAGGTTCAATAGAGATATTGGGACAACTCTATGTGAAAGAGATTGTGTGGTTACATGAAGTAACCTCGACGATTTTATCTGATAGTGATGCACATTTTACTTCCCAGCTATGGAAGGGGGTGTAGGAGGCTTTCGGGATGCAGCGTCGTTTGAGCACCACCTTCCATCCTCAGACGGATGGCCAGACTGAGCGGATCATTCAGTCCCTCGAGGACATGTTGTAAGCATGAGTCCTCGACATCAGTCACGGATAGGAGGATCACTTTCCCATGGTGAATTTTTCAAACAAAAATAGTTATCACTCTGCCATTGGGATGGAACCATTTGAGATGTTGTACGGGAGACCTTGTCGATCACCTTTGTGCTGGAATGACTCTGGGGAGTCAGTACTAGTTGGACCAGAGATGGAACGGGATACCACAGAGAAGGTGTAGATCATCCAGGAGCGGATGAAGACTGAACAGAGTAGAATGAAGTCAGATGCTGACTGGAGACGAAGACCTCTGGAGTTTGAGGATGGTTACCACGTTTTTCTACGGGTCTCACCCCGACGAGGTCTACAGAGATTTGGCTGAGGTGGAATGTTATCTCCAAGATTCATCAGACAATTTCAGGTCCTCAACAGATTTGGTGAGGTGGCATACCACTTAGCTCTTCCACGTCAGTTGCACCGGGTTCATGACATCTTTCACGAGTCCCAGCTGAGGAGATATGTGCATGACCCTTCTCATATCATCAAACATGGAGAGCTATATGTCGAGGATGGGGTGACTTTTTGTGGATGTAACAGTAGAGAATGAGGATCTATAGAAGTGGGTCCTTCTTGAATGGATGATACCTCGAGTGCACTTTAGCTGGTAGCACGGGAACCGCCAGGGGAGCACATGGGAGTGGGAGTCTCAAGTGCGTGCTTAGTACCCCCACTTCTTTACCTAGTTAGGAGTTGTGGTTTATGGGGACACCAATCCTTTAGGCGGGGATAATGTAATTTCTGTAATTTTTTATGTAAATGTTTTTTTTTAATAAATAAAATTTTATGAGTCCGTGAAAATATACGACACATGATTATGATTCCCAGAGTACCCAGAATAAATTTCTGAACTTTTTTTTGGGTGCATTCAGTAAACATCCAAGCAGGTTTTTATAACATTTAAACCAGTGCATGGAACTGAAATCTGAGGGCACTGCTTAACTCACCGCACTGATATTCTCTTAAAGAGACTTTAACCTTGATTGCATTTGGTCGAGAGTGAAGGTTAGTTATTGGGTTTTACGTGAAAATATAAAAGAAAAATAAAATTGTGTAATGATGTTTTTATTTGAAACCTCCATGTGGAAGTCGAGAAGTGGGGACCACCAGACCATAACCTCTCATGAGAGGTTACGGTGGTGGTGCCACCTGAGGCCTAGACCTCTCAACGCCCTCATTAAATGGGGTAACCCCCCCCCCCCCCCCACTCCCCATTATTCCACCCATGCCTTTTGAAATAACCATTAAATTAGGCCCATTAATTGGGATAATTAATTGTGCCAACGCACCACATTAATTTTTCCAATATGTATTTTAAGCCAACAATCTAACTAATACATATCATAATCTATTATTTTGGGGCTACCTAGTCATTTTGGTGGAATTGGGAGAGGAGAGAGTCTTGGGAGAAATAATGTTCTCCAACGAAGAACTTCTCCTCCTAATGACGAATGCTCCACCAACGAAAAATGCTCCGCCAATGAAGAATGATCACCTCGACTTTGACCTTCTTCCTCAGGACTTCTTCCGGCAAATCAATGTATGTACTTCCTTCTCACACCAATGTCAACAAAAAACCCAAGGTAGGGGCTTATTGTGAATGATTATATTGTTTTACCCATGTTCTTCCCTTCTAAAACAAGCAATGCGGATCAAAATTCTAAATAGTTTATATGCATAAGTTTTCTTTCGTTGGTTGAGAATAATCATTGCATGAGGGTTTGATGTTTTTCATTCTTGTTTATGTTGACCCATTTTCTACCACCCTAACATGGAGGTTAAGGGCCAAACAATCATGGCTCGACCCCTCCTCAAATTTTGTGATGATTTTTGGCGTTGAAAGCGATGAAGGCGATGGCGTAACAATACCACCCTGTGGCCACTACCGCCTCGCGACCTTCGCGCCCCACGGCTCCGCTGCATACGGCTCTGCCGTCCGCCGCCGCCGTCACCGTCATCCGTTGAGCCGCCACTGCCATCCGTCGAGCCGCCACCACAGTCCGCCGAGCCACCATCACCTTCCATCAAGCCACTACCATTGGACCGCCAACTCACGGCTGGATTTCCTCCCTTGCGGTCGGTCGGCTACCCTCATGGCTAGTGTGCACCCTCGCCTTTGGTACGCGCTCTCGCGATCGGTCCGCGCCCTCGCGACCGGTCTACGCCCCCGCGGCCGGTCCGCTACCCTCACGGTCGTTCTGTGCCCTCGTGGCTAGAGCACCTCCCTATGGCCGGTTTGCACCCTGTGGTCAGTCTATGCCCTCGTGGCTGGTTTGCTCCCTCGCGGTACATACGGCTAGTCCGTGCCCTCGCGGTACTCCTCGACCAAGTCGCCCTCGCGGCACAATCGCTGCCATCATGGGCCGGGCTGGACCCAACTGCCCAGGCCGCACTACGGGCCAGGCTGAGTCAACCCAGACCGGGTCAGCCCAGGCCGGGAAATACCGGGTCGGACCGGACCCAGGCCCACTATGACCCAGTTTCATTCTTTTGGCCATAACATTGGCACTGAAATTTTGTTTGATGAACCGTTAGCAGAGATGGAAATCATGGTGTGAGACGTTCCCTTTGAGTGATAACCCACTTTGTTTTGGATTAATATGGTGAAAGGTCAGGTTGGATCGAGCACGAATCCAACCGGGCCCCCGGGATAAAAGGCTAATAACTCACAGACCGGGCATCCAATTGACGATCTATCTATTACGTTGAAATTTTTATGACATGGAGGACCTTTGAGACACTTCATAGGGGGACTTCATTGCAGTTGGAGTTTCGACCTATAGCTTGTGGAGCGAAACCTCTTAGAGAAGAGCGCCCGTAGTACGGGAACCCAATGCCTGGCTGTGACATGACGAATGGTGACCATTTCCACTCAGAGTGACTCGACAGGCCCAGTGGAGAGCACCTTGGTGATGCGGTAGACCCACAATGGGTAGCTACTCAGAGACGCAACCGACCCACAGTACTCAACAAGAGGAGTACCTCAACAGGACATGACGGGGAGCGCATCTATGTGACGCGGCAGACCCACGGTGGGGAGTGCCGTGGTGACACGACAAACCCATGGTACTCGATGGGAGGAGTACCTCAGCAGTCCAAGGATAGTGGGAAGAACCTCTGTGTGACACAACTTGCCCAATGTACTCGATAGAGGAGAATTTCTCCAGTAGCCAAGTTGTTCGACGTTATGGCTGGAAATGTTTCGTAATACTACACCAAGAATACGTCCTAGTGTGAGCTGAGTCAGAACCTCTGTGTTTTCCTCATGATAGAGATGGATTACTTGATAACATAGGTATATGTATGGGCATATACCTAAGTAGATATATTTTTAGAATTTATACATTGTGTTTTATCCATGATAGATCTTGTGAGACCTAGAGGGTCTCGGGGTCCCTACTAAGTATCGTTATACTCACCCCTGAACAAGCTATGTCGGCACCTTGTTGTGTTGGATGCAGACGACAGACATCGCTGAATGAGGCTGAGAGTTTAGGAACTAGACGGTACTAGGAGGTGGACCATATGGAGTATCGGTACGTAGAGAAGATGGGTGGACGTGGAGTTTTGAGGTGGTGATCTGTACCTACACTCGAGGTAGGAACCTCGGAGGACGACCCATCATCTGACTTTCCCATTTCATCAGTTGTATTGTATCACAGCTGTACTCGTACTTTCTAGTTGGGATTGTATTCTGGACCCTTTTACTTACTGCACTCACTCTGTTTACAATTCAGTTTACTCGTGTTCATATATTGTTGTGTGCTTGGTTACATGTTCTTATAGGTTATAAAGGCAATGCCTTCCCAGATTTAGGGAAGAAGCCTTTGGTGCTAGTCGCCAGCCCCTGGCCTATAGAAGGCGGGCTTGGGGTTTTCCCGACACGGGCCCCGGGGGACGGGTCGTGACACATGCGACACAAAGTATATCCCACAAACACATAGAAGAATAGCCACACCATCCTCACAAATAGAAGTAACCTGATTTTTTATGGGAGCCACCACATCCTGCTTTAGATGTATCTTACATTGAATATTATTCCTCAATCCATTACAACCCATACACCGAGTAAGGATCGACACGATATCACACACTATACCAGTTGTCACTACAGTAATTCATATGCAACAATATCTAGAATATATATGTTTTAAATAACAACAAGCCATTAGAAACCTCTACACACATATATAGGGAAAACTAACAACTGGGCATACTAGCATAGGTAACTACTAATAGAAGACTGAGGGGATAAAAGGGGACATCTTCCATCCATCCTCCCATCGGGATGCTAGGAATAACACCCCAATAGATAACACCCCAATAGGTCTCAGAATCCTTATGGTGTCAATTTCCCTCACCGATAGGGCTAGAAATCATATAGAAACACAAAAGTATAGAATATAATATTTCTCACAACCACACTATAAGAATAACATGGTGTTTGACTCAACTACTGCTAATGTATCTCGGTATCCTAGATTCCATAGCTAAGACTACATATCCAATAATCACAAATACATTTAAATATCTATATTATTTTTCAATAATTCTTTTTATTAATTTCACTTTCCATTTATTAATTTATTATACATTAAATTACTGTTAGGTTCACTAGGATAGTACCCTGATGCGGGGGGGGGGGAATTAGGATATGAAAAATTAAAGCAACTACCCTTTTTATTTTGATTTGTTGTTAGACAAAACTTGCTTCTACCTCTCCTTACCATTGTAGAGTATTAATGAATTCTAAATCATGCACAGGACATAACAATTTTTCTTGGATCTCCCTCACTGGGCTATATCCAAGGACTGTACATAGAAAAACCTGCATTGTACCACCTCCAGATCACCTATTACTTTTTCATGGTTCTCTTTCACCATGGGTTTTCAAACAACATCTATAGAACTGAACAATTGACCATGAAAACCTGCAGTTTCAACAAACACAACCAACACAAAAATGATCAATTTTAACTTGGTGGATTTTCACTAACATTAACCATTAACATTTTCCACATTACATTCCACTAACAACAAAACAAATTTCCATCCCTTCTGGGCATAAATAAACAGAGTCCATGGTTCCTCAAGAGTATATCCTCATCATACCATTCCAGTAGGATCAAACCCCAAGCGATCAACATCATTTATTCATTTATTTAATAACCTTACCACATCCCATTTTTCAAGGAATTATATGAAAAAATTATATTCTACCGAAAAAATGGGCTCAACATGGTGAGTATATGAACTACCAATTGAGTCTTTTCCACATATAGATGCAGCGTAAACCCATAAATCCTCGAGATGCTAAACATGGAAGTAATTTGGAATACCCCATGTGTTTAAATTCTTTTAGATGGAGGGTAAGAAAGAACATCTTCCTAGGGCAGTGTGGGAATTAAAGAAAATAAAATAACATTAGATTCAACAATTAAAACATTCATATCAATGGGTATCCTCATCTGTAACATGTTCCATCATCCCTAGTGTCCTCTCAGACACCCACATGCATAAAGTGATGAATCTCTCCACTATTAGAAGAAACAATGTCCACCACAACTAGACCTACGTTCCCCTACATACCAAAACAGCCATCTAGGATCATCCATCCATGGATCAAACCATAATACACGAAGTAGGAAACAAACAACATAGCAACTAGTCTCTTGGACCTAAAATGAATTCAGCCTTCACATACACTGAGTACTCAAAGATCCAAAGCATAAAGTGCTAGGCCTCCAAAAGCATGAGGGTGACTCAAAACCCTTCGGCGAATTATCATTATCTTACAACTAGTCCCTTATTCCATATTAAATTAACCACTTCAATTAAACATGCATAACTACGTCCATTTGATTATCATCAAAGAAAAACAACAACAAACATATTCGTTAAACATCCGTCTTTATATATGAAAAATAATTTCCAATAATTTCCAATTTAAATTTTTTAAAAATTTCCATAAAAATGACATGATAAACAAGAAAAAAATAGATATCACACTATCTATAAAAAATACACAATAACCAGACTAAGAAAAAGATAACAATTATTTAATCTACATCAAATATTTATTTTCTCAATCTTGTTGTGATCCAATGAGATAAATCATTCTACATCTACTACTATAAATAAATAGAAAATATAATACATGAATCCTCAACCTCAAATGGATTCTAACAATATTTACATGAGAATGTCCAACATAATGGATCACGACCAACATTCCTGTAATGACTGCTTCCACCCAGGGATTCCATGGACAAAATATTTCAACCAACACATAAGAAAGACCCATTAGAAACATTGAGATCACATTCTGTGACATGAAAAGGTTAATGAGATGAATAAGATCAAGCAACCTAGAATAACAGAGGTATAACATAGCTTTTATCTAAGACTGATCGACACTTCCTTTTTTCACTAAGAAAGGGGGTGTGCATGCAGTAGGAAAACCCTATGGGAAACAAGATCCATGTATTGCAGTTTCACCTCATGACTATTATGGGAGGATTAACATTTTCACCCCATACCAAGAAAAAAATAAGGGGGAACAAGAGAGGGAGATTTCTTGTCCATTTTAAAAATCGAAATGGAGAAGTTGTTTAAGATACAATTTAGACTTTCCCTTAAACTCAGATCTATCAAGACTACACATTTTGACCAATAAAAGGCACTTAGAAACTTAGAAATATTAAAATTTGATTTATGGGCTTTGAACCAGCCTTAAATCCATTAAAAAATGCATTCGATGCATTTTTTGTTAATGATAACATCCAAGGGATGAAACTATAAAATATTGGAAACACTGTTAAGTAACTAATATAGAAGCATTGTAGAACCTAACAACATATGAACTACTGAATGATGACCTACCAATAGATGACCTATGGATTGAAGAAATACCGACAGAAGACCAACCGATAGAAGACCTACCGATAGGTGACATACCGACAAACAACCTTTAGATAAATGACCCACTAATAGATGATCTATCGAAAAGTTAGTCACTAACCTAAGTTACTGAAATGAATCACTAATGACACTATTCACATCTATCACACTGATGGATTTATTCAAATATGTCTCACCATTAACACTTTACACATCTATCTCACCAATGGAACTGTTCACATCTATCTCACTGATGATACTATTCACATCTCTCACGTCGATGTCATTGTTCACTTCTATCCCACCGAGGATACTAGTCATAACTATCTCATTGATGATGTTGTTCACAAATGTCTCTTTGATGAACTATTCACAAATGTGTCCCCAATGACACTATTCTCAAATGTCTCACAAACAACACGGTTCAAAACGATGGAAACACTATTCCCATAATTGTAAATTTGCAAAGTGTTAGGAATAAGTCACATTGATCAATTAGAACACATAAAACACCATATTTTTACAAGGGAAATGAATAGAGTGGTTGGGGAAATTACATCAAATACCTCTCAAATCCATCTCATCCTCGAGAATCCACATCCAACCTAGACAGGAAATAGAAAAAAAGGGTTTGAACAACCACCCTGTGAGATACCTCTCAAGGCTCTCGCCACCAAAATAACTCAATCACATCATCATAAGAACAAAATGAAACCAAATAAAAACAAAAAAAACTTGTATCCACTATCCAAAGGGAGATACCCCTCAAAAGTGAACAATTCCAAAAAAAATCATTAACATAAATTCATCTCTTAAACGTGAAAGGCATATGACCAGGAAAAGAGACAAACACCAAACAGATTAGGGCACTGAGCACGTAATTGTAACTCATGTTCTCATTTACTATCCTCCATTCCATTGTCCTGGAACAAATTATGATCTCTAGGAATAACATGCTCGTGCAACACCTTCTCCATGCCATGTTGGACCTCTACAGGACATTCCATGAAGGTCGCATAATCGTTAACATTGATCTAACCCCAATCGATGAAGTGAGAGTGATAATAAAGATAAGGATGGATCTACGATACATGAAAGACACTGTTTAACAGGCACATCTCTAGGGAAAGTGCTATATGATATACCACAGCTCCTACATGTTCCAACACCTTGAAAGACCCCAAAAATTGGGGGGAAAGCTTACTCCTGTGGACAAACATTCGCTACTCATGATGGGTAGTCACTTTAAGAAACACATGATCGCCAACATCAAACTACAAATGTATCATCCTATGATCAAAATAGGATTTATAACGATCCTGAGCTTCATTCATCTTCTCAAGAATCAGCTGAACCATCTCAACCGCAATATATACAATTTCCATCTTGCGAATTGCTGACTCTTTGAACCCATTCCTACACAATGGATAACAACAAGGTTATACATACAAATAATCAAATGGAATCATACTGATGGTGGAGTGAAAAATATTATTGTATGAAAACAATAAAATGAGAATGTGCCTCATCCACAAACCTCTACAATCTGGGAAACAATTACAACATGTCCTCAAGAGTTTGAATGGTAGTCTATGTCTAACTATATGTCTGTTGATTAAATGTAGTGTTAAGGAATAGCATATAACTGAAATCATGTGGTAGATCTCTCCATATCTGAGAGGTAAAATACGGGTCTCAATCATAAATGACCTCCCTTGGGAATCTGTGGTGTCTCACCACCTCTTCCGGATACATACCTTAGAAAACATCTATTGTGCTAGACTCCTTGATTGTTATAAAGTGGGATGATTTCTTCAAATTATCCGCTTCTATCCATATAGCTCCATGGCCACCCTGAGGTCTAGGTAAACTAGTAACAAATTACATTGAGATTTACTTCCACTTCCACTATGGAATATTTAATGGTTGGAGAAACCCATTGGGAACACGATGCTCGACCTTCACCTTCCAGTAGACTAAACACCGAGACACAAAATCTACAACTGTACACTATAACCCAGACCACCAAAACTGACTCCTCAAATCTCATTACATCTCTTTCACTTCAGGATATACCGCTATGGGTGATCTATGGAACTCTCTGAGAGCCATTCCACACATTGCTCAAGGAATGAGAAGCATTCCCTAAAACAAAACCCGATGTTTTTCATCCTTAGACCAACCATGAGGGGCCTCACATTAAACAACTCAGTCTATCTAGACATCCACCTCAAGATACCCCAACTAGGATTCCTCCACCTGCTGCACTAGAGAAGAATGCATCATCATCTAAAAAGATAGAATCTTCCCCCAACTTCTCCCATATAGATATGTAATGATGAATTTTCTTCCATTACTCTCCATGAATCACATAATTCCTACACTATATCACTATGAAACTTCCTACGCAGCACATCAGCTAATGAATTCCCCTTAGCAGCAGTATACAAGATTTCAAAGTTGTGATCTTGTAGGAATTGTATCCACTGATGATGACGCAACTTCATGTCACACTGTGAGAAAACAAACCTTGGGCTCTTATAAAGGGTGAAGACAACCAAATTTTCACCAATGAGGTAAGGTCAACACAAATTTAGGGAAAACACAAATTCTAACAACTCATGATTGTGGGTGGAATAATTACATTCTTGGGGACACCAATAACAAGACCCATAAGAAATTACAGATCTCTACTGCATTGGAAAACATCCAAACCCTATATGTCATGTATAACAGAAAGAATCAAACAAATCACAATCTTCTAGAAGATTATGATCTAGATAACTAACCAAATTCCTCTTTAGATACTAGAAAGTAGTTGGACACTGATTAGTCTACACGAGTGCCAGATCCATTCTGATCAATGATGTTAGAGGAGTCACAACCCGATAGAAATTGACAATGAACCTCCTATAATATCATAAATGATCAAGGAAACATCACACCTCTACCATTATCATGGGGGCTTCCCAAGACAGAAATTATTCTATCATTGACTGATCCATAGCTACTCCCTTATAGGATATAACATGGCACAATAAACAGTCCTCTTAAGCCAAAAACTCACACTTTGACAACATCCCAAATAGCTAATATAAATGAGTACTCTAAAAATGGCATGAAAATGATCTGCATGCTCCTCTAAAGAAACAAATTACCCAAGTATTTGTTAGGTCCACTAGGCTGAGTACCCTGAGAGGGGGGGGGGGGGGTGAATCACGATATGACTAATTCAATATTAAAGCCCATTCTGATCATGTTTCACTATTATGAAAAACACTCTTCTCTCTCTTTCCTGTTGCACAATATAAACAGAAGGTAAAGCATGCATAGGACACATCAATTTTTAATTGGTTCACCGCTAAGGGCTACGTCCAAGGAGCATTCACCAACAAGTTTCCGGTCATACCAAATTCCACTATTCATCACTAGATATGGATTAAAATGTTCGGGCACAATCACTCTATCCCAGGATCACTGCCTTTACAAGGTTTAGGGTCATCTCACTACTTTCCCAAGGGTCACTCCCTGTTTCTCTCTCTCTGGCTCACTACTGGTGGAGAGGATCACCTTCTTCCTCTTCCATTCTCACTATGTCGGAAAGGATCCACTCACAATTTATAGTCCTATAGGTCTCTTCATTTTCATGAAGGAATTCATATTCTTCTGTAAGTAGATGATCTGTTGAAGCCCAATTTTCACCCGTAGATGAATCTCTCTTTGCACCAAAGGTATCGGGCAAAATTCCAGCTTCCACGCAGCCCGAAAATCATTGCCGAAAATAAACCTTAATTGGCGCGCAAGTCTATCTCGACACGCAAGTATCTGCGTGCAAGTCACAACTGGCGTGCAAGTCCTCCTCAGACACTTGCGTGACACAAGCTTCCCCAACCCCAAACTTGTGCGACTCTCTTCCTTTTACGCCCAAACCAATATTGGAGCGCAACTTCCAACTGGAGCACAACTTCTCACACTGGCGTGCAACTTCAACCACTAGCGTGCAACTTCACCTGCGCGACCACACACCACTTGCGTGACCACCACACCTGCGCGACGGGATATCTGATTTCTCAAAGTGTTGAACTCTGATGAAGAATGAAGAGGGGAGGTCTAGTATTTATAGGCATTTGGTCACCCCTACACGATAGCGTGAAAGTCTCTCTTCGACGCACAAGTCTAAACGTGCAGCTCTCTTATCCTACAAGTCACTTGCATGACCTAATTCCAAACATGCGGGAACGTCTTTCCTTTGTCATGTTTTGATCTTCTGATCTTCAAAACCACAGGCACAAAAGTTCTCAAGATTTCAAGGCATCAACACGCAAGTCTCTTTCATGGCGCACAAGTCACTTGTGTGACACAACCAATACATGCGCGACACTTGTCCCTTTTCCACATTTTGATGATCTGATCTTGAAAAATATATGACACGCAAGTTTCCAAGCCATCATGTAAACGGTGCCACCTTATACCTATTCTTTTGTACCACCTCCAGTTCATCCATTCCTCTTGTCGACGTTCTTGAATCAAACATGGATCATTGACCTCAACTTTTGAACTCCAAATTCTATCATGGAATCCTCTTTGTAAACAAATTCGTATGTCATTATTTTTCTTTGTCCACAATCACTACTCAGATGTCCATTTTTTCAACAAACACAATCACCTCAAAAATGATTCAATGATACCTTGAGGGATTTTTTCCCAACAATCTCCCCCTTTGGGTTTGTTGAAAACTCTTCCATAAAAAAGATATATCATTGATTCTTCAACCACTGTTCACCTAATTACGATTCTGATAGTGATCAAGGATTCGCTCAACACATACTCGAAGCCCACATGAGCAATACTCGGTGTGAGAAACTAGAGTAATTAAAAAGTTCATCAATGAATCACTTCAACTTTGACATCCACTGTTGAAACCAAACTGATACCAATTTCCAAATTGATATCAATTTTTGATACTTCACTGATACCAATTTTTGGAAATATTCATACAACATTCCAACACCACTCTTCTCTTCTGCTTTTATCACGATCCTCAGCTGTCGTGATATCTATTCTTTGATCGATCACTTCTAGCATCGTCAGATTTAAAAATCTCTCCCTTTCTCATTTCTTCCCCTATCTGACTACTCCACTGTTCAACTTCTCCCCGTATCTGTCATGATTTCTTAAATAGCCGCACTGTTAGCCACACTGTCTACCCCTTGAACAATCACTATTTTCTCCCCCTTTGTCAACGAACCCAAAGGTCACTCATTTGTATTCTGTAACATAGTAGAGAACACATATCAGTACATTAGGGAAAAACACATCATACCTCAGGGAGAGGGGGGGTTTTCACATCCACACACATTTAAGTGCGAGGAATCGACAAAACTCCCAGATCCACTCGATGCCTTTCAGATGCTTCCTTGGGTAAGGCCTTTGTCAGAATGTCTGCAACCTGTAACTCTGTAGGAACATAATCCAACTTCACATGCCCTTGCTCCACTTTTTCCTTGATAAAATGATATTTGATCTCAAGGTGCATTTTCATCGAGTGATGAACTGGATGTTTTCTAAGATTGATATCACTTGAGTTATCACACTAGATTTCGATCGGAGAGTTCACTTCAACTCCCATATCATCAAGCTGCTGCTTCATCCATAATAACTGTGTGCATACTTGAGTGGCCGCAATATACTCCGCTTCTATGGTGCTTAATGAAATTCAATCCAGCTTCTTGCTTAACCAAGCAATACATAGTCCGCCAAGATAGAATGCACCTCCAGATGTTGATTTCCTATCATCCGCTTAACCGGCCCAATCGGCATCAGTATATCCCAATAACTCTGTCTAAGATTTGTCTTTATATGTCAAGACGAAGTCCAATGTGCCCTTGATATACCAAAGTATTCTTTTCACTACAAGAATGTGGATTTCCTTAGGATTTCTATGATATCTCACTGCTTGGAATGTAGCGAAAACAATATCTGCCCTTGTTGCTGTCAAGTACAACAAACTTCTAATAATTTTCCTATATTTTGTGATATTAACTGCCTTTCCATCATCATCTTTTGATAATTTCATCTGGGTAGAAACTGGAGTCTTCATCTCCTTGGAATTATCCATTCCAAACCTTTTTAGAACCTCCTTGGAATATTTGGATTGAGAAATGAATGTTCCATTACTTCCTTGTGTCACCTATAAAACTAGGAAAAAATGTTAGCTTTCCAATCATTGACATTTCCAACTCAGTTTTCTTGAATTAGGAGAACTGTCAACACTAACCTTCATCTGATCTTCCAAATATTATGTCGTCAACATAAACAAGAACCATCATCCTTTGATTACTGTCGTTGCTGAAATAAATATTATAATCAACAACCCCACGATGGAAACCAAGCTTCTTCAAGTATTGATCAAGCCTTTAGTACCATGATCTTGGTGCTTGTTTCATCCCATACAACGCCTTCATCAGCCTACAAACATTTTTCTCGTCCTCATGAATGAGAAAACCATCTGGCTGATCTATATACACCTCCTCTTCTAGAACACCATTCATGAATGAAGATTTAACATAAATCTGGAACACTTTGACCTTTCTTTGCACTACTATGGCCAAAAATAATCTAACTGTCTCCATCCTTGCAACCAGTGCAAATGTCTCATCAACATCTATACCCTCTTTCTATGAGTATCCTTTTCACACTACCCATGCTTTGTTCTGAATCACTATGCCATCTTCATTCATCTTGTTGCGATAATCCCATTCAGTCCCGATGAAATTCCTGTCTTCTGGCCACAAAACAATCTCCCATGTCTGGTTCTTCTCAATCTAATCAAGCTCTTCATTCATAGAAAAAACCCAGTTTTCATCTTTAGCTACATCAGAAAAACATTTCAGCTCCACCTGAGATAAAAATGATGTTTGCTGTAATGTTTTCATTCTTTGAGTCTGAACTGGGGATGTCTGATCACCAATGATATTTTTCCTATCAATTTCAGCTCGACTGTTCGGCTTTCTTGTAGACACAGACTTCATACTTTCTTGTTCATCATCATTATCTTCTTCTAAGTCATCCTCTTCCACTTCTACTCCCCCTGTGTTACTAATATCCTCATCACTTTCATCCAGAAACTGGTCACTCGGTCGTTGAGTATTCTGTTCATTTTCAACTATGGTGACATCATTGCTCTCAATAATTTTTCCCAACCTTTTGTTGAAGCATTTATATGCTTTTCTTTTTCCAAAGTAGTCAAGAAACATCCCCTCATCTCGTCGTGCCTCAAAATTCCTGTGATTTTCATTGTTGAGAATAAAAAACTTACTTCTAAAGATTCAAAAGTATTTTAACGTTGGATTATTCCATACCCTAGTTCATAAGGAGTCTTCCCTTTCTTCGGACACAACAGAGACTTGTTCAAAACATAGACCGATGTCAAAACAGCTTCCTTCCAAAATTTCTCTGGTAGGTCTTTATCAATAAGTATCATTCCAGACATGTTGTTGATGATCCAATTTCTCCTTTCAACCACTCCATTCTTTTGGAGAGTTATCACTAATGAAAATTGATTCCTTATCCTGTGTTTCTTGAGATAGTTTTCAACTTGACGGTTTGTGATTTCCATACCATTGTCAGTACGAAACTTCAGAATTTTATGCCCAAGCATCCTTTCTAATTCCCTCCTATATTTCTTTATGCAACTGAACACTTCTGTATTATGGGTAATGACAAACACCCAGGCCATTCTGCTAAAATCATCAATGAAAAGAACATAGTACTTATTCCCATTTAAATCTCGTGGTGAGATAGGTCCACATACATCAGCATGCACTAATTCGAGAACTCTAGTTGATTTTTGTTCATTTGGCCTATATGTCTTTCTGATGATCTTCCCTTCTTCGCAAGCATCACACGTATGAGTGCGATCACGTGATTGTTTTGGAAGGTCTCTAGAAGCATCACAGTTTACCTGATATTCCATGGATGGTTGGCATAGATGATCATGTCGCTAATTCCATAACTAGATTTCTTCATCTCTGGATAAAAAGCATGAATCTTCTTCCCCACCTACTATTGAAAGAGTCCCTTTGTTCATTTTCCCTGTATAATGACTGCTCCATATTTTCCTTTATCAATACACATCTTCTTGGAAAATTGGTTAGAGTGCCCAGAGTCACATAGTTGACTGACGCTGAGCATGTTATGACTGAGACCCTCTACTACCAAGACATCAGCACGCCCCATTCCTTTTCCCCCAAACATGGCTTTCCCTGAGCCAGCAATCTTCAAGCCTTCATCGTTTCCAAATTTGAAAATTCCTTCTTTTTCATATTTTATGACTGTAACAAGATCCTTATTACCCGTCATGTGAGATGTGCAACCACTATCAAGGATCCACACTCCAGAGCGATCTGATGCTTTAAGGGAAATCTCTTCCACCACGGCCTTCTCACTTTTCTTCTTCTTAGTCCATACTTTTTCTTTCACACTTGGCATGGATTGAGGCTTCTGTTCTTTCTCAGAGTATGATGGACAAATGTAATCTTTCAAATCCGCAAATCTATTCTACATTTTTAACTCACTTGTCGGTTTATCAATATGCTGCTTGAGAACGTTTTGATTCTGCTTTGGCACATTTCTCTGAATGGTTGAAGTGCAGTACCAAGCCATGTTCCCAAATACACCGCACCAACAATTGTGTCCTTCGAAATATGTTCTGGAAAACCGTTCTCTGTTTGGCTGCCACCTCTGTTCTTGTTCCCTTGGGTATCTTTTGGCTATGGAACACACAAACTGTGAATGCCCCATCATCCAACAACAATAACACCTGATATAAGGTGCATTCCTTTGTGTTACATCAGAACTACGAGTATCCCCTTGGGGTCTCTTAATACTCTGATTCTACTTTGTGCCCAAATCCACCTTCAATCTCAGGACGGGTGCTTGCGGTCTTACATCAATTACCACAGATTTTTGTTTCTAATTAAGCTCTGAATCAGCGTTAACTTTTGAGTTCAATTGCTACTTCTTTCCTGCTGAACTACTAGGATCCTCTTTCTTATTTTCAGTCTTCGTAATGACCTACATTCCCTAGAATGTGTTGGGAATCAAAGGTATTTCTTGGTCATTAACTTTTCTCCGTAGACCGACAACTTCCTCCTCAAGCTCTTAGATAAACTTGACGTGATCTTGCAATTTTCTATTCAAGCAATCGATCTCCCTTTTATGTTCTTCAAACTTGAGCTTATGCTCATCAACCTTTTCTGTGTGCTCTGTCCTGGAAGACATAAGATTTTTAATTTCTTTCACTAGCTCAGACCTCTCTTCTTCCTGCAGTTGCATGTAGAGTTTGGCATCATGTACCACTTTACTGGCTTTCTTTGTTTTTCCTCTCCAAACATCTATCTCTTTAAGAGATGATTCTAATTCAGCTTCGATGTCAACTCTCCCTTCAATTTCTTCTTCTTCCTCATCAGTTTCAGTTTCTTTTATTTCTTGAGCACTACTAACAAAAACCACCATTGAATTTTGTCCACGATCTTTTCAGTTTTCTATCTCTTCAATTTCTTCACCCTCAGACTCATCTGAACTGTCTATTTCTTGTGAAAGAAGATTCTTATTCTTGAAGAAATTTCTCTTGAACTGATTCTTCCCTTTCACATAGGTTGAATATTTTTTCTTGTGAATTTCAACTTCATCTTCATCATTTTCTTTTTGAAACGTTTTGGGTCACCTTGCAGCAAGATGACCAACTTTTCGACATCTAAAGCAAGGAAGTGGAAGCTTCCCTTTGAAATTTCCTTTTCCTCTTTTAAGATTTGAGGAGAGGAATGACATTACCTCATCTGACTCTTCTTCTTCCTGAGAATCTTCAATGGTGAGCTTCTCTATGGCCTAAAATGCCACCTCTTTGGACTTCCCCTTTTCCGCAGCCCCATTATCATCATTCCTCATTTCATATGCAACCAAGGTACTATGAAAATTGTCCAGTGTCAACTCTTTTGGATATTTACCTTCTAGTACTGAAACTTTCGGATTAAACCGAGGTGGAAGTTTCCTCAACATGCGCTTTACGATCTTTATGTCTTCAATGACTTCTCTAAGACCTCACAAGTCTTCCACAACAATGTTTACCCTGTCAAAGAATGCATCAACAGACTCATTCGGGTTCATTTTCAGATCTTCATATTTGTTCCACAACACCTGCATCTTTGCCTCTATGACCTTTGTATCCCCTTAATATATATTCAAAAGCTTTTCCCACATGGCATGTGACGTTTTTCAGGACATCACCTTCATGTAGATGGGATTGGAAAGGGCTCCCTCTAAGTCATTGATTGCTTTGGAATCAGCATGCAACTCTCTATGCTCAGCTTCTGATAATCTACCACTATTAATATCAGCTATGGTACCATGCATATCTGCTGAAAACTAATCCATTCCCAAGATCAGAAATAGTGTTTCATTCGATTCATCCATATCTAAAAATTACATCCGTTGAATATCATAATCCCTTCATGGTTAGTGACCACCATTTAGAGAAGAACTAATATCATCCTTTCCCTCTGATACCAATTTTTAGGTCCACTAGGCTGAGTACCCTGAGAGGGGGGGGGGGTGAATCAGGGTATGACTAATTCAAAATTAAATCCCGTTCTGATCTTTTTTCACTGTTAAAAAAACACTCTTCTCTCTCTTTCTTGTTTCACAATATAAACAGAAGGTAAATCATGCACATGACACATCAATTTTAACTTGGTTCACCGCTAATTACTACGTTGAAGAGAATATTCCGACAACTTTCCGGTCGTACCAAATTCAACTATTCTTCACTAGATGTGGATTACAAGGTTCGGGCACAGTCACTCTGTCTCAGGCTCACTGCCTTTACAAGGTTTAGGGTTAGCTCACTGCTTTCCCAAGTGTCACTCCCTGTTTCTCTCTCTCTCTGGCTCACTACTGGTGGAGAGGATCACCTTCTTCCTCTTCCTTTGCTCACTGCGTCGGAAAGGATCCACTCACAGTTTATAGACCTATATGTCTCTTCATTTGCATGAAGGAATGCAAGTCTATTTCGGCGCGCAAGTCTATTTCGGCACACAAGTATCGACGTGCAAGTCACAACTGGCGCGCAAGTCCTTATCAGACACTTTCACGACAAACACTTCCCCAACTCAAAACTTGCGTGAATATCATCCTTTTACGCCCAAACCAATATTGGCGCACAACTGCCAACTGGCGCGCAACTTCTCACACGGGCGCACAACTTCAACCACTAGTGCGCAACTTCACCTGCGCGACCACACACCACTTGTGCGACCACCACACCTGTGTGAAGGGTCCTCAGATTTCTCAAAGTGTTGAACTACAGTGAATAATGATGAGATGTGGTCTAGTATTTATAGGCATTTTGTCACCCATGCGTGACGGCGTGCAAGTCTCTCCTCGGTGCGCAGGTCTCGACGCGCAGGTCTCTTCTCCCGCAAGTCACTTGCGCGACCTAATTTGAAACATGCGAGAACCTCTTTCCTTTGTCATATTTTGATCTTCTGATCTTGAAAAACCACAAGCACACAAGTTCTCAACCATTCAAGGCATTGGCGTGTAAGTCTCTTTCATGGCGCATATGTCACTTGGGCGACATCACCAATAATTGCGTGACACTTGTCCCTTTGCCATATTTTGATGATCTAATCTTGAAAAACGTATGGAACACAAGTTTCTAAGCCATCATGTAAACGGTGCACAAGTCCCTTTTCCAAAAAGTGCTTTTCTTTATTTTATGATTTTCAGTCCCAAAAATTTGGCAAACACTGCAAAAAGGCGGCACCTTGTATCTGTTCTTTTGTACCACCTCCAGAACATCCATTCCTCTTGTCGACGTTCTTGAATCAAACATGGATCATTGAGATCATCTTTTCAACTCGACATTCCATCATGGAATCCTCTTTGTCATCAAATTCGTATGTCATTGTTTTTCTTTTTCAATAATCACTACTCAGATGTCCATTTTTTCAACAAACACAATCACCTCAAAAATGCTTCAATGATACCTTGAGGGGTTTTTCCCAATAGTATTTTTTCAATGAATACCACCAAACAATTATCCTAGAAATCATGGAAACCAGTTTTCATATTCCACATGAACACAGTGGGAGAATTCAACACACTAAATGACATCACCACAAACATGTAATGCCCATGATGAAAAAGGAAATCCATATTCAAGATATCATCATCCTTCCCACGCATATGATGATATCCTGACCGTAAATCCATCATTGATAAACATACATTACCCTTAAATTGATCCAATAAATCATTAATCTGCATAAGAGGATTGTGATTCTTCACTGTCTCATTGTTTTGGAAATGATAATAAACACAAAAACACAAATTATCATCATAATTATTTACAAAACAATGGGTGAACTACATGATGACACACTCTCCCAAGAAAACCGCATTGCAACTGACCATCATGCTATTTACGATGAACACTCAACTAAGAAGGTTCCATCCTATATAGAGACATTTAGATAAGATACATGTTTGGATATATCACGATGATGAAATCGATCTCACTTCGATGGGGTAAAACCACAAAAAACATGTAGAATGGCCTTAGGATAGTCTTCTACGACCCTAAGAAATGTCAATAATTGAACATCCTAAAAACTCAATATCTTTTTATCCATTAAGGATTAAAAGGTAGGAACACACATCTGACCCATCTGAGGGTCTCACATGACCAAAAACACTACTAGATATCCATCTATATCAAATAACACCACATTCCTCCTAATGAAATCCATGATATCCTTCATCGAATAGAACTAATCCATGATGAGGATAAAATAATATACATATTTGTAAACATGTGAAATATTTTCAAGAGAGGTGTTGGCCTGAAACTAACTAATAATCTATACATACATCAAACTAATCAGTTCAACCACCAACCGGTGTAGTCAATGCCAAGGGCAATGGATGACTCTCTACCTCAAGTCTCAAGCCATGGAAAAGGGTAGGTGATATGATGGAGTGATTCTCTTCTGAATCTAACAACTAATACACCCAAGTAGTACACATGTAAATGGAACCATGAATAATGTTTCGATCATAGGATTCTAGAAATGATAAAGAAGGAAGCTAACCACCACCTGATCAATGGCCTCATTGGTCGTGATGAAGACCACCACCAAGGTAGCATTCTGGTATTTGAGGATGGGGAGCATTGCGGGGTTGTCCTCTACCTTCTCCATCTTCTCTATAATGACCCAAAGCTGGTTAAACCCCCTATTATTGAATTATCTAAAACTTCATCAATGGAAGAAATTGAAGTGGACCACCTGTCCCATATTGACAACTCTAAAAATTTAGGAACTCTCACTACTGATGACCTTGACCTCTATAAGAAAAAAACACTTGATCCCTTGGCAAAGGTCTGAAATCCACTTCCCCTAGAGAAATGAGATACAGAGTGGTGGGACCTACTCCCGACTGAATGGAAACACTTCTTCCCTGAAAAAATAGAACCATAAAAGATAGTTTTGAATCATGAGGTATTCTAGAGACTCCCCTCTCTAGATGATCATGTTCTAGATATAGTCCTCTTGATGACCGCTTCCCTCTCTAGAACCTCAAGATATGTCTTTATCATAAATATGGTGACCTAGCACTAGATATCGAGATATAAGGCCTCCTCGAAATTCATCATCCTAGACTACTCATCTAGAAATAGGTTCGAAGCATGCCTTATATGCAACTAAAATGGATCCCAAACTCTCTCTCACTAGGTCACCCCTGTCGAATGGTATGTATCTCTTTGGGACTGGCCACGTTTATAGTGGACGAAAGAAAATCAACTCTGAACTAGTCTCGAAACTCCTCTCATGAGACTGTCGTCTCCCTACGACCCCCAAGGAATAAAAACCACCACTACGTCACTACCCCAAGAAAATTCCTCACAACAAAGGACACCCAGTGCTTCTTCTAATCACAGACCAATCTAAAATCCATCTCAACCTCCTCCAACCACTCTTCCAAGACTACATATGAAATGGTTCCCTCATAGTTTTTCAAACTCTGGTGCTGAAACTCTCAGAGTGTCCTCTTTTATGTTTTATTATCATCAACCTATACTCTTTAATGATAATCTAGAATAGATTGTTTAACATATTCTACTCTAACTGAATGGGGATGTTGTTCTGAAGACATATAACAAAGGAACAAACAATCATAGCTCTTAATCTAGGAATATGGAATAATTGATATAAATTAATATTTTTCTTTTGTTCATTTTAGGTTAACCTATCTCAAGGCCTTTGAAATCAAACACATTCACAAAGAAGAACTGTACATGAGCCTTCCCTAGGTTTCAACCCTAAAACCAGAATTACTTCATTATAGAGACACGTTAACATTAATGTTAGTGTGTCAGATTATAGTAATCCCTAAATACATGTGTGTCAATCAGTCACCAGTGTACATATCACATTCTAAATATGACTGGCATCGTTTCCATACCAACCAATGCGACCTCACCTATGCATAAATGCAAACTCAATCCAATACCTCAACCAGCCCATTAATACCACTATGTCATGAACCCTTCCCATAAAGTGTATCCCTCATGGGATGGAAATGTAGGAGGGGAGATAATGACCCATATGTCCTACTTCATGTAGGCCCTAGGTTGGAAACTAACACCATGGGTATAGAAAACACACAAATGGGAGGCATTACCCACTAATAGAACACATGTGAAAGGGATATATAATAAAGACACCAACCAACTCCTTCTCAGACTACAATATAATGGAAATCCCTAGTACACATACATAAGTTCATGAAAAACTACTACAATTGAATGGAAAAACTGCACGTGCCAAATGAATGTAAAATGGCAGTGACTATGAAGCCCTAGTGGCTCTTGTAAACCCAAGATATTAGTAACAAGACCGATCTCCCACCTACTCTGAAAGAGATGAAAAATAGTTTATATATATGTGGGGAGAGTGTAACATTATACATAGTTGGATCCTCCCCAAATCATTTCATGAAAAATAATGAAATCTTGGTAAAGAAAAGTTAACAATATATGAAACTAACTCATCACCTAAATAGGTATAGAATGTTCCCATCATCACCATGGCTACTCTCACCTAGTATCACATACAATAGTTTATAATATAAAAAAGAAGATCAAGGATACCCAACTATAACTTCCCCACTGGTTTGTTTCTTTTCCCTAACATCGCACATCCTAAGCTTCTCTCTCTAAAAGGCTACCGAAAAGAAACCTAGGAGAGCACCACACCATGCACATCATTAAACAAAAAGAATTTACCTTAGATACTAGGGTGAAGCACCACACTATACACACAACCAGAAGTAACCAGGTAGTTTTTAGTAGCCACCAAAACCTATATAACATATATCATAAATTAGGGATTATGCCTCAAGCCGTTACATCCCATACGTTGTGTATGGATCTTGAAGCCATCACAAATAATACATGTTGTACCTAATGTAGTCTGTTTGAAACAATATCCTGAATATTTTTGTGTGAAATAAAAAATCCATTACAACCCTCTACACGCATATAAGGAAAAAATAACTATCATGCATACAAATACCACAACCATGAGAATAGATTGGGGCCAAAGGGGGAAGTCAGACCTCCATCCTTTTATTGGGATATTAGAGAAAACCCCCCCTGGGATCAGAATTCATTGGGGGTTAGTTTCCCTAATCGGTAGGGTGGGGTAGCATATATGAACAAAGAATTGTAGATTATAATATATCTCACTACAACACTATGGGAATAGCCTAGTCTAGACTCAGCTGTAGCTAATGTCTCTCTGAATCTCAACTTCCAATGATAAGACGAGATATCCCATAAGCATACAAAAATATAAACAACTATATTAGGTTACATTATCATTTTTTATTAGTTTCTCTTTACATTAATTAATTATTTTATAAAAAACTTACCCAAGATTTTTTTCATGTTACATATCATTAAAATAAACAAAGGTTCTATTCTCTCCTAGCATAAGCATACTTAGTCTATAGTTCATCAAAATTATAACCCTAACATTGAATCCCATAAATATCCAACCCCATGGGTTCAACATCATTTATTCAATTTTTTAATAGCATTTCCACTTCACATATTCCCGTGTATTCTAAGAGATTTTTCCCTATAATCAAATAGAAGGGGCTCTATACAATGAGTAGATGAAATACCTGTAAAGTCTTTTCCACTAATAGGAAGAGGGTAGACCCATCCATCCTTTTGAGGCGAAACATAGAAAACACTAGGCATATATTGTGTTTCTCCCCTTCCTTTGGAAGGCGGGTAAGAAAGAACATATTACCCATGAAGTGGGGTAATTTAAAGTACATAAAAGACACCACGTTCAAAAATAAAAACTTTTTTAACAATGGGATAGCCTAGATTAACCTTTTCTATTATCCTCAGTGTCTTCCCCGACACCCACATGCATAAATCGATTCATCTTGGAACTCTAGTAGTCAACTGCTTCCACCACCACTAGGCCTAAATTCCCCCACATAACACAATATCCATCTAGGATTATCCATTCCAGGATTACAACATAACACAAGTGGCAGAAATGAAATGACACAACAATTGGGCTATTGTCCCAAAATAAGGAATTCATCCTTCACACACAACGACAACTCATAGCTCCAAAAAATAAGGTTCTTGGCCATTAAAATAATGAAGGACACTTAAAACCCCTTAAGTCATTATCTTTATCTCATAACTAGTCATTTATTCCATTGTGAATTACCGGATTCAATTAAACATCTATAAATGTATCTATTTGATTATTATCAAAGCACAACAACAAAAACAAGATTCTTTGATCCTACCTAATTATATTTTTAATAGTAATTTATAAATAATTTCAGTTTACGTTCCCTTCCAATTTCCATCAATAACCACATTCTAAAAAAGCAATGCATAGATATCACACTATCTAGAAAAATAAGAGGCAACAACATCACTAAGAAAAAGATACCAATTCTTTAATTGGATTCAAATATTTTTTATTTCAATACCATTGTGATCGTGTGGGAAATATCATGCTAACTCTACTAATGCATGTAAATATAAAAAAAATCCAAGAATCCCCTACATCAAAATGATTCCATTGTTCATCACATAAAAATGAACAACACAATAGATCATGATCACCACTCCTGCAATGAGTGAAACCACCCGAGGACGTTGCAATATGACTGCATCAACCAACAACCAAGAAAGGTATATTAAAATAATGGTGATCACACGTCATTACATGCAACGGAGTAAGGAAAGAAATAGATTAAGGAACCTAGAAGAATTGTGGTATATCATTCCCTATATCAATGATGAATAGACACTTCCGAGTTGTAATGAGACTAGGGGTGTGAAATAATAAAAACGCCTAGGGAAACACGATCCGGGTTTTTCTAGTTTTATCACAAAACTCCTATGGGAGAAAAAAATCTGGTAATCCCATACCATGGGAAACAAGAATATTGAAAAGGATGGAAGATATTTTGGCCATTTTGAAAATCTAAATGGATTGGTAGTTTAAGATACAATTCAAGTTTTCCATTAAAATCGAATTTGTCAAGACTACATGGTTTGACCAAATAATGGAACCTAAAACTTTGGAATATTAATATATGAGTTATGGTTTTTGAATTGGGATTAAATTCCATAAAACAAGGCTTAAAATGCATTTTATGTCAATGGAAATGCCAAAGCGATGAAACAATAGGATGCTCTAAACACTGTTCACCGGCTAATCTAGAAACAAAGGAGCACCTAACGAAAGATGACCTACAGACATACAACCTTATGATAGACGAACTACTAATAGATGACCTAAAAAATGACCGAGTTGTGATAGATTACATACTGATGGATGACATAATAACAGATTACCTTCTGACTGATGACCTATTGATAAGTGACTCACTGATGCGAGTCACCGACGTGACATAGTGATGACACTATTCACATCTTTCTCACCAATGAAATTATTCACTTCTATGTCACTGATGACACTATTTACAACATTACCATCGGTGGAACAGTTCACATATGTCTAATCGATGAAACTGTCAACATATGTCTCACTGATGAAACTATTCACATCTGCCTCACCATTGACACTATTCACATTTGTCGCATCGATCACACTCTTCACATTAGTGTCTTTGGCAACACTTTTCACAATGGTCTCATAGATGAAACTATTAAAAAATTTCTCATTGATGACATTGTTCACAAAACTAGAGACAATGATCAACGAAATAATTTTTTTAAATGTTAGCCATAAGTTTTATCGGCCTCCGAGAACACCTCAGAAACCAAATATTCCCAATGGAGTAGACCCGAGAGGTCTTGTAAATTACATAGTCCATATAAACATGTCTTTAATACTTATCCAAAATATCTCAGCCCAAAGTCAAAGATGAAAGATTTAAAATAAATGTTAATTAAAATCATATTTTCTATAAAACAACATAATTCATATCTTATTAACACATACCAAATACATGATTACCTTGATCACCATTAATCATTTGTAAAACATGAATGTTTCCAAGACTAAAATCTATTTACATTCTTCAATCCAAACATATAATAATTACCGCAAAACATAGACCATCCTATCATTAACAACCGTCATGTTCACAAATACTATCCCATAAATTGTTTTTTATCATAATGTAAATAATAAAGAATATATTTAGGATTACCATTCCCAAATAATGTTTTCCAAAAGATCTATATATAGTAGAATCACTTCTCTTGATTATTAGTGATATTAACTCACTCAAAATTAATGTTTCATTATAAAAAACATTGAAGAATAAGTTAGAAACAATAAGTTCACACAAAAAATGAAGTAATCAGGCCATTAATGGTTAATTTCAGCATACCCTATTTAATCTCCCAAAATATTTTCCACATGATAGTGTATACCTGAATGTTGGGTTCATCAATCAGATGGTCTTTAAACCTTAACACCTACATGTCTCTAGATTGGTTGTACTCCTCATTGCTGATCTCACCCTTATTGAATTCCCTTATTAAAATCTGGTCCTGCTTATAAATCTAGGTTCATTTATCCTCAATAGGTGTTACCCTTTGAACCCTTTACATAATTCATTCATCCTCCTTTTGTAAGAATTAATTTTCTGAAAAGTTTCGACAATTACTTATTCTTAACTCATGAATTTTTTTAAAAACTCTTTGGGAATATCATTATACTCATGCTACTAGGAAGCCAACATGGAGAGATAGTGATCACTAACCACTAGTTTCCTATGTTGTTATGAAGAATTAGAGAAATATTGGTTATTTTTATCTATTTTCATAGCTTTCACCTTATTTTATTACCATGTCTCCATAGATAGAGATAGATAAGAGTAGTCATTCCTCTATTTACAGTTACACCTTTTAATCATGATCCTTCTCTATCTTCAGAACTGATTACTTGGTAGATACTATTCACAATATCCTATAGATTAGTTAGAGAATCCATCCCAGAATTAGTTTATAGAAACCTTCAATCCATCCAAAGATTCCCTTGAAAAACAATCCTCTAGCACCATAACCTCATTTGACAATTGTACTATATGATTTCCAATCATAATAGGAACAACCTCCCTCATGGTTTCTACCCTGGTCATGACATCTTCCTCTGAACCAATACTCATTGAAAAAACTATTGTAGGATCCTCCCTGGGTACTGTATCCACTTATGATTTTTCATTGTTACAACGTAGTGCATGAACCAATTCAGCATATTAGGGACCTATTTTGGAACATCCCTCTTCAAGGAAACTTCCACATTGGGTGTCCTCAAGTATTAGTGGTTCTAAAACTACTAGATTTAGATCCATCTTGGAACTTCTTTTCTCCAAGGGGACCCCCTCAATATTTTTGGGGTCTATGTAATTTTTTATCTTATTGAAGACATCATCCACTAAGGGGTTCTCCCGAGATACACTATGTGTTTCATTTGTATCAAAATCCATACACCCATACCCTTACCCATAGGCCCATCCATAGTACTGGGTACCGAAACCTTGCGGCCACCAATTCCTATACCCATTAGATTGTCGAGCTGGTGATGCCGATGTTTATAGTTCGCCGATGAATGGACCGACAACTTACAATCAAAATAGAAATCAACCCACAATTCATAAACCTCATACTAATTAAAATACTATAAAAATACTACTATAATACCAAGGATGTAATATGGAATTATTGAAGCATCTACTTCCACACACACATAGGGGTTAATATGATGACATACCACCTTGGTTCTATTATCAAAGCTAAAATACCTATCTATTTGGTTCCTTAGTATCCTAACACTACAAGAAATCATACATATACCAGTGACTCTATATCCTATTTCCTAACTTTTTTTACAAAACTATTGGGAAATGATACTTTGATACCACTTTTCCCAATGGTTTGGGAAAACCATTGTGAAGGGGTCAACTTTTCCCAATAGTTTTTTTTTTGCAAAACCATTGGGAATGAGTAATTTGAGGCCACTTTTCCCAAAATGTTTCCCAAACCATTGGGTTAGGGTCTAATTTTCACAATGTTTTTTCCATAACCATTTATAAATTGAACATTGGGGCCACTTTTCTCAACAATTTTCCCAAACTGTTGGAAAAAGTAGACCCATTCCCAACGATTTTGGAAAATCGTTCGGAAAGGGCATATTAAGGCAATATTTCACAATAGTTTTCCAAAACTATTGGGAAAGGTTCCACTTTTCAAAATGGTTTTTCCAAAACTATTGTGTAACGGTATTTTGAGGCCACTTTTCTCAATGGTTTTCCCAAACCATTGGGAAAGGGTACTTTGAGACGAAGTTTCCCAACAGTTTGGGAAAACCATTGGTAAATGGTGGGTACCTATCCCAATAGTTCTCAAAACCATTGTAAAAGTCCTATACCAATGGGTTTGAGAACCATTGGGATAGGTACCCTTATTTTTTATGAGTACATTTTTCAAATATCTTCAAATAAGTCAATATATTAATTACATATAAATACAAATAGGTATATATATCCAAATATATTTACAATAGAAATGATAGGATATGGTAAATTCATCGATATATAATGTGGTGGTTGTGGGTTCCAACCTCCATTGAAACATTTTTTATACATAATTATATCAGAGGTTTAAGCAAACCATTGGGAAAGACATCCACCAATAGTTTTCAACATGTTGGGATAGGTCTTTCCCAACTATTTTCTCTAAATAATTGGGATAGGTCTTTCCCCATGCCAAATCACCCAATGGATTCCCAAACCATTCGTATATTCTATAGAAATGGTATGGGGACCTATACCAACAATTCTAATCCTTTGGTATAGCCAATTTTTCAATTAGTGTAATAATTGATGGATTTTGAAAATAGAGGGGGAGAATATGAAAAATCACCCAAATCACTACAATAGGATAGTCCAACATCATATAGAAGTTGTAGTCCATATATAGAAATAAAGTGTGATCTATTGTAGTTGTGCGATATGGAAGACCATGCTTTGAAAATTTCATCCTCTGATGTGAAATGAATCACAATAATCTTATCATCAAGAAAACCCATCGTAACCCTATCTTGTAAATCCCAGGATCCATAAATGTACCTATCATAGTTGTCCATTTGAGACCTACCCTAAAAAATTGATCAATCAGGGTTTGATTGATTATATATAGAGCTTCATTAATCTCCCCAATAGATAGGGGATGTTAGGGTATATTTTTCTTATGTTGGGTTCCTAAAAAACATAGAACAATGTGGGAACGGAGGGGAAATATCAGTGTTGGAGATGTGAGAAAAAGAAGATGCATCCCATGAAGGATGATGGAGGTACCTCCACTGCATGTGGTGGAGGGAATATCATTTATTCTATCTCTATCATTAAATAATTCATTTTGGGTGAATATTTTCATCTTATTTTTTGGATTTTTTTAAATTTTACTAGTATTGTTAATCCCATGATTTGAATTATTTAAACATGAAATAATGCATAATAATCCTTGAATATCTCATGAATCTTAAAAATATAGAATTATTGATAATAAATTTCCTGAATCCAAATGTAGGAATATTATTCATAAATATTCAAATGATGTAGTGGCTAAATCATGAATGTTACCCATTTTTTTATTCTGAGATTTCTTCACTTGATGCCTATGAAATTCATTTTCATATTGCCCCATTTTCTTAAAGTTGAAGCATTGGAAAATATTTGTCCTTCCATTACAATCAAGAACCAATTTAACATTATATCTATAATTATAAAAATCTTCCATTCCCTTCAAGAATGTATTAGGGGGTTTTCGTACACAATAATGATAGGTTGGAAAATCCTTATTTCCCTTTATCCTATTATCTGTAGTTTTCCCTCCTGAAATATCTTCACATTATTTCTTTTAAATTAATAATACATGGAGAATTTTTTCTCAATACAAATAGAAATTATTACAATGTTCTCATATAATGAGAATTCTTGGGATATATTTTCCCAATGAAAGATTGGAATAAGGTCATAAAATATTTGATCCATTCAACTCTTTCGATCACATGAATAGGTGTTATTACTATTCATTATGGTAGGTACTATTTATAAATGATGAAATACACTATATTACATCATATTATTATGAAACATAATTTATAATCCCAAAACTAGTGAAATTAATAACATAAATTGAAAATTTTAAATGTAGATAATATCATAAATATTGTCAGTATTAGGTGTTCTTCTGTCGTTATCCCAAAGTATATCTTAGGGTTGTGTTCTATAATATAATTTTTTATAAATCTAGTATCCAATGTCTTTAATAAACATTAAATGATACCACCTACATGTACCCCAACCCTAGTAGCCTTAAGACTGTGCCTTTCTTAATTACAATGGTACTATGAACACGAGATGGCATCCAAATAGAGCAAATATTTTTGTACATTTGAAAAACCATATATATACATAATGGTTACATTACATAGAAAAAAGTATGAAAACATATAAAATACATTGTACTTCACTATTAAACTCCTAGATAATCACTACAATCCATTCATAATATACATCTTCACATCTCGACAAAAAATAAAACCTAAAGAAAAGGTGATCCAAGATGCTCATTTCTAGTAAAAAATGCATCAGAATCTATAAAAATAATCATTGAGGAATGTTGAATATCTAACAACATATTTCATTAAAAACTTATTCCTGAGCATAATATTGAAAGGAATAAGAAAACTGAATATATAAGATCATATAAAAAATCACATGGGAATAAAACATAACCATTGATATTCTACTAGTAAAATAGTCACATGTAATATCAATGAATAATATCATAATGAGAGAATTAATAATGATGTATTTCTGAAACATAACTTCAAGTCCTTGTAAATGTCATCCGAAATGAAATAGGTAAGACCTCAGCTAAAACCATATATGAAAATAACTTGGAAATGACTCTGCTAAGTCCATATCAAGATTGTATCCTGAGACCGATTGATTCATCTAGGGGATATAGATGGCCACACCTTATATAAAAAAATTGCAATTAATTCATCATAAGAATGGGTTGAAACCTAAAAAAATACATTTAGTAAGTGTAAATAACTTTCCCCAGTCAGTAATCATAATCACTAACCATTGTGAGTAATATGCTGAATTATATCATTATAGAACATCTGTAGTAAAAATTATCATAAACAATTTAGAGAAATTTTGTAGATGATATCATAAAATATAAATATAAATTATGTGTATTATTAAATATATCATGTTGATTAACACGAAAATACTCTAATAAAATCTCCAATGAATTCAGGAGAGAACTACCCTTTGTTTTGGAAAGAAGTTTTCTTTTGGAAAATCATTTTATTTTTCATAATAATAAGATTGAAAATATGTATATCCTAAAAAATAAAATTAAATGAAAATGAAATTATGTTTGAGGAATAAATTATTTCCAAATTATGATAAAATATGGAAAACGATTGTTTCTAAAACATTATGAATGAGCCACATTATTGCGATTTAATGGAAAATATTAAACATTATTTAAAACCTAAAATTTTATAATTGTTTGTATAAAATTGTAAATTAGAAAACATAGTTTTTCATGACAATAGGTTTTATTTTAAAAAAATAATTGTTTGTTAAAATAGATTATGGATGGTAATTGAAAATGGGTAAGAAATTGGGGCATTCTCTTTAATTAGACTTTCTTAATGGAAGGAATTGGGAAAAGCTCCTTATAAAACATGTATTATAGAATCATTGAAAGAATAATTGAGATAGGTACATATGTTTTAAATATAATCATCGAAATTAGGATGATTAAATAAGAATAATTATGAATTACATTATGGTAAAGGGAGATAAATCGTATCCTTAATGAAAAGTAGAGTTTCGCGGAGAATCCCTTAAAACATTGTAATTAGTCAAAATGAATTCCCAATAAATAATAATTATGAAAAAAATATTTTAATACCATTAATATAAAGGTAATAATTATATTATATAACAAATGAGAGAATACATATGCCACGCAGAATGAATATGTGGCGAATAAGGCAAGTCTCATAGAAATAAGTGTTAGATGGGAAAACCCTTAGCTTATGACCAGAGGAATTCTAAAATCAGACATAATTTCTATGATAATAAAATTAGATTCGTTAATAATTTTATTACGAACCTCTTAAACATGTATTTTTTTAGTGTAATTTTATTATGTTCAATTTTGTTAATTTTTAGGTTTTATACAATTCAATTTCGTCATACGGGAGTGTTCGTTTCATCGGTATTCATGATTGGTTCATTTGTACTCATGTAAAAAAGATCATGTTATTTGGGAATAGTTATAATAAATTGAAATTATATCTTATTAATTAACATAAAAAAGATTATAATTTCTTATATACCATTTTTTCAGATATGTGGATTTTTCATTAGATAAAATGCTAATGATTCCCGTTTATATTATCTGAGTGTTTTATTGATAATCACACATTAGTTTAGTTTTAATAATTAATATTATGTATATATAATGGTATCAAAATACTAAATTCATTTTAATATATTTTTTTCTTTTATTTTGAACATTATACTGGTCTTATGTCTATCCTCAAAGATGGTATTAGAAAATAAAAAGAATAATCCTCGAAGGTGGTAAATTGACACCTCACAAATGGTGTTTTCATTTTTAGAATTAAAGGGATAGAGAATAGAATTGATGCTGGATATACCATTAAATATGAAAAAATTGAAATGTATATATGATACTAGAGTTATCATGTAACTATGGACAATGGGTGAGGATAATGTAGAAGTGAGAAAGAATTTAAAAGATAAGAAAAAGGTATTTACCTCTTGAATATTTTCTGTTTGAGATCCTCCTTAAGGATATTTGAATTGGTCATTTTGTGAAAAAAATAATATAATGTGATATTGTATTAGGATAAGGGAATTTATAATAATATAGTAAACCATGATGGCATATAGTTATGAAACTAAGTGAAGGAATGAGTCCCTTTTTATAATTGAGTTTAAGGGAAATTTAATAATTAAAACTAAATATTAAAATATAATATATCTAAAAAATATATAAATAATTAAAAACTGCCTAAAAATAAATGGGGAGACATTTTCAATCCAATAATATTATATTTGTAATTATTCAAGACTGTTGTGATTTTTAATTAAATTAATAAAATATATTATTCATGAGAAATATTTTTTTCAAAATAAACACTGTTCATAGCTATGATTGTATAAGAGGAAAAAATAATTAAACATGAATTATTTTTTATTATATCCTAGAAATTTAAAATTAATCTATATAATTAGTGAATTACCTTAAAAATCTAAAATTGTATTTATTTTAATATTTGTACAATATTTTGAATAAAATTTCAGATAAATTACTAATTGTTCAATCATCATTGGGTAAACCATTTAAGTATTTATTTTGGGCCTAAAATTAATAAATAAACATTAATAAAGAAGGTAAATTTATTACCTTTAAAATGAGTATTTATGGTTGAATATATCTTTCATAAAACCATATATTCCAATATTATACTAATAGAAATATATAGTGTCAACAACATTACTTTATTTTAAATAAACAATTATAAGGGTCTTATTCAAATCCATGAGGCTCCAAATAGTTATTATTTCTTACTTTTTTAAATGGTAGAGATATAATCAAAAAATGAAATTTGCCTATTTTTAGGTTATTTAATGGTTCTTATAATTTTAATTTAAATAATTTTATATATTTTTCAATTACTTACACAAGCATTTCATTAGTTTTTTCCACGAATAAATGTTAACTATTAAAAATACAAAAATTAATGATAAATTACTATCATAAAAATAAATTAATTAGGTTCATTATAATATTATATATTCTTTTAATAAATATAATTACTCATATCCGTGTCAATACGACTTCAATAATTTATTAATTAGTCTTTTCTAGGCATGCCCAAGCATTGCTCAGGCTTTTGGATAATATTATTTTATATAACTATAAAATTATACAATATCACCCCCAAGACATAAATTATAAACAATAATTAATATAAAAATTCAAGTAATGATTTTTAATATGTAAAATATTATGTATTGGGAATCAAATGTGGCTTTGCCAACGCTGTGAAGGAAGTGCGTCAACATTGACAGTGATATATTACATATCATGAAAAATATATAATTTACATCATATGAATTATTTAACTATAAAATATTATTATTATTATTTCATAATTTAATCATTTGATATGTTTAATAAATCATGTATCACAAATATGCCTTGTTGATGTCACACAAACACAAATATTATTAAATAAATATGAATTTTTTACTGCTCATCCAAAAGTAAACTTTTTCATAAAATTCTAAAAAATACACCCATAAAATTTTTTGAAGTGTAAAATTAAAAAAAATAACTCCATTTGAAGAACATAATTTTCTAAATATTAGAATTTTAATTTTCAATTAAAAGAATGATTAATTTGGAAATTCTGATATAGAAATTATAACTGAAATTATGAGATTTTAAAATATTAATTATTGTCTCGTAAATGTATATTATAATCATAAGTAAACAAAATATTAATAAATGAATCTTTTTTGTGAAAGTAATTTCGTTTCAAGACATTATATTAATTAAATAATTGTCAACAATAATTACAAATTTCACAGAAATACCGACAATAAATTTATTAATTTTAAATAATTTTTATTCTAATTAAATTATATGAATAAATCATATTTTCGACTATGAGTTACCTAATTTGTATTTATACATTCATAGGAATGTTTATTATTAAAAACATAAAATTATTATTCCTTACAGTCACATTACTAATCTTATGTTTATGATAATATTTAAAATTATATTATAGTTCGTTGAATGTATTAGTTATCCAATAAATTAAATTGATTTATGATGATACATACCAAAAAATATTTGGGTGTCACATTACCCCCTCCATTCTCAAATATTTTCCTCTAAATTTTGAAATTTCACTTCGAAAATCAATGTTTGATACATGGAAATTCCATTATAAGAAACCCATATCATTAGTTGGGTTAATAACAATTAATATTAACAAAAGGTAAAGGCAAATGGATGGTCGCCACAAAATTATTCATTGGGAAAAGAAAATATTTTTGAAATTTCGAAATAAGAACATAGATGAAAATATAATCATTATGTCTTTATGGATTGTGATGAAAACCATGGTCATTAGAAATTATTCCATAACAAAATTATAAATGTGTGATCTGTTAAAAGACTATTGATTACATAGAAAGGAATCTAAAATTATGAGAATATTTTTCTAAAGTAATTTTCCTAGAGTTTAGTGATTCTTTTATAATCCAGTTAAAGACTTCTTAAAATAAACTTACTTGATTTATTTCCATGTCATTATTAAACCTTTGTGTATGATGCGATCTTTCTCCACATCATTTCTTAAACAAAAAGATGAATATACATGATGAATTTTTACGCCTGAAGGAATTTTAGTGAATTATCCACAATTAATTCCTTAGGCATTTAATTTTTTACTAAATCCAAAAAGGTTAGAACATGTTATCAAATATGATAAATCAAAATTTAATATCAATCAATAATATCCATAATCAATTCCAAAAGTATTTAACCTTAAGAATCATCCAAAATATATCCTTCCAAATTCAACGATTAAGTAATTTAATGTAAGGTTACATAAAATCAAATTTTACCCATTAAAACACAATGTATATCTTATTGAGACATATCAGATATATGATTAAATTGATCACCTTTAAGCCTTAAAAAAATACGTTCTTCAAAGAGTAAATTTTTTTGTTGTCCTTAAATCAATACATCTAATAATTCCAGCATAACATAACCCATAAAATCAATGACCACATTAATGGTCACCAATACTATCCCAATAATATATATTTATTATTATCTCAATAAAAAGCACATATTATGGGTAATCTTTCACAAACCATGTGTTTCTTAAAATATCATCTTATAACCGAATAACTTCTCTTGATTACTGGTGTTATTTATCTCATTCTTCCAATTACATAAAGAAGAAATAATGTAGTAAAATATTTATAAATCTCATTAATCTCATAAACATAGAATTATTAATATCAAAATTCATGAATTCAAACACAGTAATATTAATCCTTCTTCTTCATCTCAGGGAATTGCCTATGAATAACCATGATCCATTTTCATTTTCTAAGCTACATATCCTTAATTATTGGGAAATTAATTCACATATTTCCCCATATACTTATAGATGAATCACTTGAAAACTTATTTAATTCCTTTTAAAACAAAAAAATGGTTTCCTTTAAACTACACTGGTAATAAGCTCCAACTCCCTTCAAGAAATTATCAGGGTGTTTATGTCTATAATTATCACTTGTGGGAAATATATTCTTTCCCTTATTACCTTTGTCCATATTTTTTTATTCCGTCCTCTTATTCTATTTCATAATATTAATGTCATAAGACATGGAGAAATATTTCTCTATATTGATAGAACATGATACTATGTCCTTATATGATGAGGATTTTGGGGAGACTTTTTCCCTTCAAAATTCACTCATAAGGCCATAAAATATTTGATCCATCAAACACTTTGGTTCATGTTAAGAAGTTATATTCTCATTCCATCTGTGAGGTTCCATTTAAATGTGATAAAATACACGATATTAGATAATATAATTACAAGAAATAATGTAGAATACAAAAACAAGTGAAAATTTATCATAAAATTACAAATCCATGCATAGAAAATATCATAAATTAGTATTTTTGGGATCAATATGTATTGTTATCATCGAAGATTATCTTAGGGTTACGTTTCAATATTCTATGTTTTCCTAAATATTATTTCCATTATTCCTTCAAAAAATTTCTTCACACCAACTATAATGACCCCGACCCTAGTAGCCTAGATCATGTGTGTTACATAATTACATTAGTTTTATGAAAGAGATATTACATCACAAAGAACCAAATAGTTTAATAGACATGGAAAACCAAAAACAATCATAATTATTACATTAATTATTAAAAAAAAACAAATTAAAATCTCCATTGTAAGACACCCATAAAATTAAATATTTTCCCTACAAGTCATTAATTATATACATCTTCACTACTAGGGGAAAAATAAAACAAAAGGAAGGGATGAGCTTAAATTCTTATTAAAGAAAAAATAAAATAAATAAATAAAAATAAACATTAATAAAGTGGAATATATAACAAAACGTGTCCTTAAAACATAATCATTAGCATAATATAGGAGGAATAAAAAATGTAGTAAATAAAACCTATAAATAATAACATGATATTTAAAATTAACCATGGATATTCTACTAGTTGAATAATAAAATGGATTATCAATTAATAATATCATAATGAGAGAATTTATAATTATGGACATCCAAAATATACCATTGAGTCATTTTCCAATTCAAATGAAATTAAATGGTTAAAGCCTCAGTTACAACCATATCTACTAATAAATGGTCAATGCCTCATCTAAATCCACATCCAATTTGAGTCATGAGACATATAGATGCATCAAGGGGATACAGCAGGCCCCACCAATAATAAACAAATTAAAATAAATTACTCGTAGTAATGGGGTAAAATATAAACTTTATACACAATTGAATTGTAAATAACCTTCATCAATTAGTAAACATAATCACTATCCATTCTGAGTAATATGGTGAATGATATCGTGATATCACATCCCAAAAAATTATCATAATACATTTCATAAAATATGTTAGATGATATAATATATGAGAAATCCAAATTATGAATAAGATTCAATAGATGGTTTTTATGTATATGAATATGTTCCAAAAATCAATGAGGAATTCTCAATATAAACTTCATTTTTCATTAGAGGAAAAGTTATTTTGGAAAATATATTATATTTTTCCTAAAAATCAAATTAGAAATCATTATATCCAATAAAATAATATATAAGTACAATTAAATTTTGTTTTAGGAATAAATTAGTTCTAATTAAAGTTAAAATATCTAAAAAGCGTGTTTAAGAAACTGTAAAAATAAGCCACTTTACTGCATTTTAAGGGAAAATATCAAATAGTTTTTAAAATAGAAAAATTCCATTATTTTTACATATAAATAGAAAAAATAAATTTATTATTTTCATTACAAAAAGTTATATTTTATGGAGATAAATTTCTCTTAAAAAATTATGGATGGTAGTTGAAAATGGGTAAGATTTTGGGAATATCTATTTATTTGGGCTTTCTTAATAAGGGGAATTTGGAAGGTAACATTATAAAACATTTATTTCCCCATAAAAGAGATAATAATTGATCTTGGTATATATTTTTGAAAACACAGACACATAATGGATCATGATTAAATGACACTAATTAATAATATCATTAGGGTAAAGATAGAGAAAGCATTAATCCAATGAAAAATGGTAGTTTAGGGAAAATCCCTTACATATTTATAATTAGTCAATCCATATTCCCCAATAAGTAAAAATTATCAACTGTATCATTGAACACAATAATGATATAATTATTTAATATATGATATAACAATGTTCACAATACATACAGACAAACAAAAAAAGGTGGAAAATAAAGCATATCCCATAGAAATAAGAGTGAGATGAGAAAACCCTTACCTTATGAATAAAAGTGTCATTAATTTGCACTTAATATCCTATATTATTAAATAAGATTCATTTATAATTTAATTAAGATCCTCAAAAAAACTATTTGATTTATTAAAATTTTATTTCGTTTATTGATGGCCTTTTTTATGAGTTATAAGATACAATTTCGTCATTCGGGAATGTTCATTACCATTTTTTTGTGATTGGTTCAATTATATTATTGAAATAAAGGTCATGTAAAATTGGAATAGATATATATAATTTAAATTATATGTTATCAATGACTTAGATAAGATTAAATTGTCTTATATAATTATTTTTTTTGAAATATGAGTACTATTCATTAGATAAAATGTTAATGATAACCGTTTAGATTATCTAGGTCTTCTTTGGTCACCACACATTACATTTGTTTTCATAATTAATATTATGTGTATATATACAGTTCCTATAACAAGAAATAAATTTCAAATAAATTTTGAAATATTTTTGAATAATAATAACGGTCTTATGACCAACCAAGAGGATGGTATTAGTGAATTAATAATCATCATTCACAAAGGTGGTAAATAGATACCCCACAGATGATCTTTTCATATTCATAATAAAATGGGTAGAGAATAAAATTTAAGATGGATATATTTGTAATATAATAAAATTCTAGTATAAATATGATACAGTAGTTATTATGCTACATTAGACTTGGGGAAAGAATAATGTAGAATTGAGAATGAATTTAAAAGAGAAGAAAAATGAATTTACCTATTGAATAGTTTCTCCTAATGAACCACTATAAGGAACGTGGAATTTCAATTTTTGTGATACCAAAAATAGTCTATTCTGGAAAGGGATGAAGATAAGGTATTTTAGTAAAATATAGTTATGAAATATGGATTAAGGTGATGAAATTAAGTAAAGTAATGAGTCCCTTTTAAAATGGTGGTGAAGGACAATTGAGGAATTACATAAAATATTAAAATATAATATTTATAAAATGGGAATAAAACATCTAAATTACTCTAAATATAATTTTGATAAAATTTTAGACATTATATTATCATAGTTGGCCTTGTTCAATAAATTTTGGTTTTTAAATATTTTAATCTAAATATTTTAATTAGGAAAAATATTTTTTTAAATTAACCCCTTTACATAACTATGACTTTAAATAATAAAAAATGTTTTAAATTAAATTTTTTATTATATCATTGACATATAATATTCATATATAGAATTCATGAATTACTATAAAAATATAACATTATATTTATTTTAATATTTTTAATATAATATATTTTATTTTTTGGTTGAATTAATAATTACAATATCATTTCTATCTAATCGATTTATTTATTTATTTTTTACTAAAATTAAAAAATAAATTCTAATAATGAACCAAAATTTAACAAATTAAAAATTATTATTTAAGGTCAAATAAAATTTTGGAACCCATATATTAAAACATTATACATTGAAAACTCTATAATGTGAACAACATGATCTTCTTTAAAAAAATATTTTCTGGGACTTATTCATATCCATGTCACTATAAATGGTCATTAAATCAACATTTGGAAAAAATCAGTTAAGATATAATAAAAAATTAACACTTATCCATGTTCTTGGTCATTTAATTGATCTTATTATTTTCATTAAAATAATTCTATTTATTTTTCTTCTCTTTTCATAATCAATAAATCGACATTGTGTTATCATTAATGTTTATTATTTCCAATAAAAAAATTAATGATATATTACTATCATAAAAAATATATTTAGTTTCATTATAATATTAAATATTAATTTATTTAGTGTCATTAATAATATCATTGTGAATACAACTACATTATTTTTTGTGTGAATCTTATTTCCTTATTAAAGCATTGCACAGACATTTGAATGAGATTCATATTATATAACTCTAAAATTTTAAAATATCAAAAAATACATCAATTTTACATCATAATTAATAAACAAAGTCTATAAATGTCTTTTTATCACTCAAATATTATATATAAAGAACCAAATTTGACTTCTCCAATGTTATATAGACACTGCAACAAAACAGAAAATAATTTTTAATAATAATTATGGAAAAATTAGAATTTATATGTTCTGAATTATTTCAGCTACTATATTTATATTAATAATTTAGTAATTAAATATGGTTAATAAATTTTATATCATAACTATTTCATTGTGATGTCAAAAAAGACTATATTTTTAAATAAATCAATATTTTTTACTATTCACCAAAATATTACCATTTCTAAAAAAATATAAACAATTCACCATAAATGTTTTTGATTTTGAGAAATAAAAAATTGACACTATTTTATGAAAATAATTTTTAATTATAATTAATTTCATTTTTAATTGAAATCATCATTTATTGAATAAATTCATATTTTAAAATTATAACTTATTAATGACACATTGATATAATAATTAAGGTCTCATAATGTTTTCATATAATCATAAGATAAAAATTTTAATTTATGAATATTTGTGTTGAATTTTTTTAAAGTCATTATATTATATATAAAATTGTAAATAACAATTTACATTTCACAAATATACCAATTATAAATATACCATTATAAAAACATTTATTTAATTATAAATTTCCATAAAAATATATCATATTTTTATTATTGAGATACATAAGTTATATTTAAAATTTAATAGTTGCATTTATTTTTATAACTGCCACATCACTATTCATTACCATCACAATATCCTTCCAAAGGTCATGTTAATATTTAATATTATATTATAGTTAATTTAAGCTAAAAATTATAGAATAAATTTAATTGATTTAAGGATATACCTACCTTAAAATATTGGGGTGTTACATTCTCTCCTCGATCAAAACATAGTGTCCTCTCAATTTTGAAATTTCACTTGGAAAATCAAATTCAAAAAGATGAAAATTTCTTTTTGTGAAACCCACATCATAAATTTGGTTAATAATGGATCATCTTAATAAGAGTGAATGAAGAATGAAAGGGGCACTAAAAAATTAATCATCTAAATAGTCTAATATATGTTATAACATAAAATATGAACATAGAAGAAAATATATCCATCATGTTCTAATAGAGATTGATTGAAAACATGATCATTAAAATGAAACTCAACCCAAAATCATAAATTATCGATCATCCAAAAGACCATTGATTTCATAGAATGGAATATTGAATCATGACATTTTTGTTCCAAAATAATTTTCTTAGAGTTAAGGGATTGTTTTACTATCCATTGAACACTTATGAAAAAATTAATAATTTATTCCATTCCATGTAATAATCTCATCCTATGGTTGGGCTTCAATCTATTTCCAATTCATTTCATAAGGAAAAAGTCGAGTATTCATAAAGAATTTATTTTCAGGAAGCACTTTTATTGAATTATCCATAAGTAATCCCAAAGACCTATAAATGTTTATGGAAACCAAAAATTTTATAATATATTATTAGGTATGATATATTACAATTTA
This sequence comes from Viscum album, assembly GCA_963277665.1. NCBI lineage: Eukaryota > Viridiplantae > Streptophyta > Magnoliopsida > Santalales > Viscaceae > Viscum > Viscum album. The sequence continues at coordinate 322,096,799 of OY728153.1, read as the reverse complement.
ATATTAATCAATAATATATGGAATCCATTCCATAATTAGTTAACCTTAAACCCATCCAAAATATCATTCCAAATTAAATGAAAAATGATTTAGAAGAAAATATACTTAACATCATATTTCTCCCAAAAAATCATAATATATCTCTTATTATCACGTACGAAATATTTGATTTACCATTCCCACCCTGAAAGCACTATAAAACATTCATGTTTCCAAGAATAAAATCTCTAGATTTCCTTAAATCCAAACATCTAATAATTCTATCATATCCTAGACCATCATATCACTAACCACTATAATAATCACCAATACTATCCCATAAATACATAATTATTAATAAATTAATCATAAATAATATATTTAGGTTTATCTTTATAAAATCATGTGTTTTACAAAAGATCAGCTTACAAAATAATCACTTCTTGTGACTACAAGTGTTATTCATATCATGCTTCCAATTACTTAAAGCAGATGTATGATATTAAAACATATAAATACCTCATGAATATAATAAAAAATAGAATTATTTATAATATAATTCTTCAATCCAAGCATAAGAATATTTATCATTCTACTTATTCTGAGGTTGTATCATTATCTTAGCCATGATCCATTTGTCTTTTCTAAGCTATATTCTATGAATTCATAGGGCATTCATTTGGGTAGAGCCCATTCTTCTAATATTTGAACAACTGTAAAACTTATTTTATTCCATTTTAATCATGAAATTAGTATTCTTTCAATTTACACTTGTATAAAACTCCCATTCCATTCAAGAATGTATCAAGCTGTTTTCATCCAAAATTATCACATGTTAGAAAATCCTTATTTCCCTTATTCACATTATCCAAATTTTTCTCTACTATAATAATCATCTCCTGCTTCCATTTACATTAATAAGATTGGGATAATTCTTTATCCATTTTGGAATCACCTGATACAACATCCTTATATGATGATAATGGTTTGGAGTCTTATTCCTTTTGAGATATTGGCATAAGACTAAAATATTTGATCCTTATTAGTCTTTGTTTTATGTGCATTGATGAGGTTCCCTTTTCTTATATGAGGGGGGAAATTCTGAATGTCTACATACAATATATTAAATCATATCATTTTGAAACATAATTCATAATCCATAAAATAGTGAAACACTTAACAAAAATTGAAAACATTATGCACAGATAATCTCATAAATAAGTCTTGTTTGGGAAGTTATTCTATTTTCATCCCCAATATCTATCATCATGTTATTTTATATAATATTAGTTTCCATAAATCTAATTTCCAAGTATTCTATTAAAATTTCAATAATATGAACTGTTAAGACATGAAACCTATTAGCTCAGAGTCGATACCTTACATTAGTACATTAGTACAATGAACAAGAGATAACATCCCAAAAGACCAAATTTTTTAGATTATTTGGAAAACCATATAAAAACATAATTGTATCCTTAAAACTGTTAATGAAAAACATCCTAGAGTCTCCATTTTAATACCCCCATGAACTTATATATTATCCGTGCAATTCATTCATAATATTCATCATCTCATACTAGAGAAATATTAACATAAGGGGTGGTCCCAGATGATTAGTATGGTTAAAAAATAAAATGGAATATATGAACATAAATAATAATTCAAGATGAATATCTGATAACACATGAAATTAATACATAATCGTAATCATAATATGGTAGGAATAATATAACTAAATAAACAATTCCATATAAATAATAACATGATAATAAGACTTACCCATGAATATTTCAATAGCCAAATAATTACATAGATTACAATTACTAGTATCATAATAATATAATTTATAATGATATACATATGAAACATACCATTTAGGAATCCTAATATACATCTAAAAACAAATTTATAAGGACTCATCAAAAACCATACATAAAAATAAATGTGCAAGGCCTCAGCCAAGTCTATATCTGGTTTGTCTCAGAAGGCATATCGATGGATTGAAGGGTATATTGGGCCCCAACCATCCCTTAATAAGTATAACTAATTCCTTTTATAAATGAGGTAAAACATAAAAAACATAAAAATACAATATACATATATAAATTTCCCCAATATGTAGAAAAAATGACTAACCATTCTAAGTAATATGGTGAAAGGTATCAAGATAGCACATTCATAGTCCAACTGATCATAAACCATTTAATAAAATATTTTATATGGTATCATAAAATATTGGTCCCAATTAAGAATAATATTCAACATAGTATGTTTAAATAGATGAAAATACTCTAATAAAATCATTGATGAATTAATGAGTGAAATAACCATTTTCATTGGAAAGAGGTGTTCATTTGGAAAATAATTTTTATTTTTCATAACAATAAAATTGTAAATATTCATGTCCAAGGAAAAATGATAAGAAAAATTAAATAATGTTTGAGGAATAAATTATTTCCATCTAAAGTGAAAATATGTAATAAGTTGGATTAAGAAACATAAAAAATGAGTTACTTTAGTGTGTATTGAGGGAAAATATTAAAGAGTGTTTAAAATAGAATAAAATTCATAATTTTTTTTAAAACATGAAATGTACAATGATATTTTATCATGAAAAAAATATTTATTCTATAAAAACAATGTTTTATTAAAATATATTATTGATGGTACTTGAAAATCAGTATCAATTTTTGATGTTGCATTAAATCGGGTTATCTTAATAGTATGAATTATGAAGGGAACCATATAAAACTTTTATTTACCCATAAAAGAAAGAATAATTAAGCTAGAAACATATTTTTGAAACAAACACATAGAATTTAGGATGAGTAAATTTGAAAAATTAATATTTATATTCAGTTTAAGATATAGAAAGCTAAACCCGATTGAAAACTATTGGTTCGAGGAGAATCCATTATAGATTTGTAATTAGTCGAACCATATGCCCAAAAAAGTAATAATTATCAAATGAATAATTGAATAGCATTACGATAAATGTATTAATGATATGATATTAAAAAGGTTAAAATACATAAACAACACTTGTGTAATAAGCTTTGAAAAAGGCATATCTCATAGAAATAAGAGTGAGTTGGGAATACGATTACATTTTATCTAAATGGGTTCTGATCATGCACTTAATGAGATGTATAATGATGTTAGATAAAATAATAATTTAATTAAAAATATATTAATCATTTATTTGATTTATTTTAATTTTATTAAATTTTTTATGGCCTTTATTATGAGTTATATGATTCAGTTTCATTATTCAAGTGTGTTCATTTTCTTAGTTATCATGATTTGTTCACATGTATTCATGTACGAAAGATCATGTAAAATTTGAATAGTTACCCAAAATGGAAATTATATGTTATTAATGATATTAAAAATGATTAAATTTCATTATATACAATTTTTTCTCAAATATGAGGATGATTTATTAGATAAAACAATAATGGTAACTCTTTAGATAATCTTGGAGTTTTTTTCGATCATCACATAGTAGTTTTGTTTTATTAACTAATAATATGGATGTATAATAATTACACAATACTAAATAATTTATAATATACAATTTATAGTATTTTTTATCCATAATAATTTCTTTATGACTATCCTCTATGGTAGTGTTAAAAAATTATGAATCATCATCCCTGAATCTTGTAAAGACCCGTAACATTCAAGGGAAATTTTTTCTTAATTTTCTTTGGGATTTTACAAAAATGCGGTTTCTAACGGCACTTGATTCTGAGGCCCGGTGTGCCCGGAATTTCTATCCGAAGCTAGCTCGGGTACGTTCAGTGAACGAACCAGTGGGTTTTCCTAACTTTTGAACCGGTGCTCAGAACGAATTCTGAGGGCACCGATGGATTTGCAGAACCGATAATTTCTTAGGAAAACCTTTTATAGAGTTGCGTTTATACGAGAGAAGTTGTTAAAAATTTGTGGCAGGTAAAATAAAATTGAGCATTAATTTTATTTTTCACTAAGTGGTTTAACGCTTTTGGTGGAAGTTAGGGGAATCCACCCAACTTCCCATGGGAGGATATGAGGGTGGTGTGGCCCACACGAACCCCACCTCTTCATCTTGCCTAACCTTCCATAACCCTCCATTAATTATGTCATGTTGAGTTAATTAATTGAGGGAATTAATTATACATTTGAATTTCAATTTTAAGTTATGTTAATAAAATAAGTGAGGTACTGATTTTATTTTGGTTGGGAACTTGTTTCTTGAGAGGTTTTGGAGAAAAGATAAGGGAGGCTTGAAGATCTTCATCTTCTTCGTCGAAGAACACGAAGAACGCGAAGAACGCGAAGAATGCACCGATCTCCGATGAAGAACGCCAAATACTCGGAGATCGACTACGCGATGCCGTGTACCGCGACGCCAACGACACATTCTTCTGCGATGATTCTCCTTTCGCAACACCTCCTTCCACGACGGTTATTTCCGCGATGAACCTCCGCTAAAGATACGCTTGAGGTAGGGAATTATTTTATTGTTGATGATATTTGTGTTTTCATTCGTCATCATTCCTCGTACTTTTGGACCACCTGTTACCAGTTAACGGGAGGGGGCCGGACCGCACAAACACGGCAGACCCTCCTCCCCTTTTATCTTGTCTTCCTTGTGGTGGAATGGAATGAGGATGGCCTGGTGTCGTCGCACCGCACAGGGTCATGTAGAAAGGTATACACGGCGTCGTCGTGCCGCGGCTTTGAATCGAACCAGAACGTGGCGCCGTCGCGCCGCGCCAGACGGTCCAAGGCTGCGGAGTTGGCCGCGGTGGAGTAGGGGAACCAGTGGCCAGTTCCGGGCAGCCGGCGTTGGAGCAGGGGGGCCGGCCCTTGCCGGTCCAGAGTCGGCAGCAGCCGGCCGGCAGGCCGTACAGTGGAAGAACCCGGGGTTCGAAACCCCCGGCTGGCCAGACGTGAGCGGCCCCCATTATGGGGTCGCAGTTACAACAAGAGGGGGGCAGCCCCCCCCCCCCCCCCCCCGCATCCCAAACGTTTGGGGCGTTCGGCCGAGCCACCTGGCCGGCGCGCCGGGCCGCCGAGCTGGGCCGCGCCCAGGCCGGGCCGGGCCAGCCCAGGGGGTCTCGGGCCGGTTCGGTCTGGGCCCGAAAACCCCACTTCTGGACCTCTTTTTTTCTTTTGCCCATATCTTGGGTTGCGGAACTCTGATCGATGCATCGTCAGTGGCGATGCGATTCTTGGAATGAGATGGTCTTTCAGTATATTACACTCAAGGTTTCGGAGTACTTTGGATTCGGCCGGGTTTGTTCGTACAAGAAACCAGTCGGGCCCTCGGAGCAGAAACGCTTATAACATGAGCTCCAGACGTCCGATTGACGTGCCGTTGACTTTGTTGGATTCCTCTAAGTGAGAAAAACTTTTTGGCTTACTTCGCTCAAGGTTTGCACGCAGTTGGAGTACGTTCGGGTTGGTTTTGACTAAAAAACCAACGGGGCCCCTGGGACGAAAAGGCCAATAACTCTCAGACCGAGCGTCTGATTGACGCGCTGTCTGTGACGTTGAGTTCCTATTGACGATATGGAACTTTTGGATACATCAACTCTAGACTTTTGTTTCAGTTGATATATCAGCCCTTCGACTCATGGAGCGGACCCTCCCGAACGATCTTTCTGTGTACAGGAACCCTAGAGCTGGATGCGACTGCGACGACGATGGTGACTGTACAGAAATCCTCCGCGGATTCGACGACGATGAATACAGCACTCAGGGATCCTACGTGGATCAGTGCTACCGATATTGTGTGGGTCAGATCCTATGTGGGTCAGCGCTCAGCGATCCTGTGTGGGCCAGCGCCTACAGATCTTGTGTGGGTCTGATCCTGTGTGGGTCATTGCGGGGGCTAGTTACCTATCGATCCTGTGTGGGTCACTGCGGAGGTTAGTTATCTATCGATCCTTTGTGGGTCATTGCGGGGGTTAGTACCTATTGATCATGTGTGGGTTCAACGGCATAGATGAATCAGTGGCAATATCTGATCATCTATATCGTCTTACGAAGAAGTATACCTGTGTGAGCTGAATCATGACTTGATATCCTGTGTGGATTACGTTATGCTTTCTTGTGTGGATTGGGTTGTGTTTTCCTGTGTGGATTGGTTTGTACTTGAGCTCGGATGTTGGAGCCGAACAAGAATTGATGTCTTAGGTATATGTATGGGCATATACCTAAGTGGAGTCGGATGTTACTTCGTGATTGTATCTTTCCTTTTTGGATTATCCTTTGTGGATTCTGGGAGACCATTGGGGGTCTTAGGGTCCCTACTGAGTATCTTATACTCACCCCTGCACGGGCTATGCCCACACTACGTTGTGATGGTTGCAGACGATGGAAAGCGCTGATCGTGGTTGAGGCTTGTGGAGAAAGACGGTACCTGGAGGTGGACCACTGGGCGGGATGTACTCGGATCGGACGGCTGGACCTGAGGAGCTGTGGAGACTATCTGTACCCACCCTTCCGGTGGGACTACCAGTGGACAGCTCGACACTGTGGCTTTACTTTTCAGTTGATGTACTCTATTTCAGTTGTACTTTACTTTCAGTTTGGGTTTGTATTCTGTCCCACTTACTTTACCGCACATTCTATTGTACCCTGTTTTTACTTAGTGTTTACTTCTGATTGCTTGCTCTGTGGTGTTTTTTTACTTTACAAAGGCAATGCCTTCCCTTTTTACTAGGAATTACGCCTTGGTGCTAGTCGCCAGCCCCTAGCCTATGGAAGGCGGGCTTGGTGTAGTCACGACACGGGCCCCGAGGATGAGTCATGAAAAATTGGTATCAAAGGAGTTTGGTTCTACCACAGAACTCAGGACTCTGATCTTTTTCTATGTGAAGCAATAGTGTTAAGACTATTGAGTGTGCTTATCAGTCCAGGGAGTCCAGTGTTGGTGCGGCGGCCGACGTATCCGTACACAAGGACCCTGACTTCTGATTTCCGACTTAATGTATGAAAACATTGATTGCATGTGTGTGTCAAGTTTTCTTTGTGATTAATTTATGTCAGCTCAGCAGATATACTGTTTGACCGTGGCGCACCTGTTTCTTTTCAAGATGGCCCCACGACGGCAGCCAGCTAGGGTTCCGAAAGAGTTGAGCGTGACGACAGCCCACCGAGCGACGAGGCCTCGATACAGGGCCCTTTGACAAGCAGAGGCACCGTCGGTACCTCTACCCACTGAGCCACCGATGATACCAGCCCCAGTCGCTGAAGATGCATGTCGCCTTAGTGCACTACATGAGTTTTAGCGTCATCGATCGCCCATGTTCCGCGGGGAGACGGACCCTCAGGCAGCCGGGGATTGGATGGTGGCAGTTGTACGGGTTTTCAGGTTAGTGAGGACACCAGTGGACCTCATGGTGATCCTCACAGCATGCCTACTGCACGCGGCAACAGGAAGATGGTGGAGCTTGATGCTCCAGGTGCACGATGAGGCATCTCTTCTCTAGACAGACTTTTAGAGCCTCTTCCGCTCAGAGTTCTTCCCATCCACCCTCCATGCGGTGCACATCCAGGAGCTTCTTCAACTGCGGCATGGTAGCTTGAGAGTCGCTCAGTACTCGGCGAGATTTACAGATCTCTCGCGCTATTCGACAGACATGGTATGGGACACATTCTTCCGGGGCCGGAACATTGAGCAGGGATTGAGGCATGAGATCAGGGCATCGCTGATCTTCCTCAGCATTCCGACACAGGCAGGCGTACTGGAGCGATCCCTTCTCATTGAGATCTTTCTTGATGAGCATACGCCAGCAGCGAGACCTACCGCCGGGCGACACATAGCGGAGTCTTCTGCAGCCGGAAGTAGACAGATGTCACAGAGGTCCATGCGGACCAGACCATCGGGCGGACGACCACAGGATACTGGCTTGGAGGTGCGGGGAACACGCAGTAGAATCAGTCTTACGAGCGGAAGATAGTGCTATGCATATGGCGGGCAGGGCCACATGGCTCATGACTGCACAACACGCCATGCAGAGGAGCAACAGACGATTGAGGAACCACCTAGGTAAAGGCAGAGGTTCGACCGTGACGGTCCGCAGGGAGGAGGAGGACAAGGCAGAGGAGCTGACTGAGCAGCAGGTGGTGGGCGACGCTTTGAGGATCTACTACCACCACCACAAGGAGGTCCATCCTGACCATAGGGGAGAGCACAACTTCAGGCAGCTGAATCTTACGATCATGGAGCGCCGGAAGCGGGTGGACAAGTGTGGGACTAGCTCCAGGCCTAGAGGCCCTTGACCATAATGCTTCTACCTTCTTTGTTTGTGTTGCCTTGTTTCCTTGTACTTTGAGTTGAAGTAATAAAAGACACTTGTGTTGGTGAAATTTTATTTCTTTTCGTTAGTATGTTAATGCTAAGAGATACCGGTTAAAAACTATTGACTTGACCCTCACTTATGAGATTCTTACTGGAAGAGACCCAATGACCACACACTGATGCCAACAGTGTGACTCAACCCTTGGAGGCGAGAGTAACGGTTTGATCTCTTGGTAGCAGCGTCGAGGCATTACGATGTCATCCATGGCATGAATTAAATAATCATGACAGGACTGACTGTGCTAGTCAAGGAACATGGTTCATCCAGGGGATGAGACCGGATTTCCCTTTTCGGCAAAGGAGGAATCTTTGCAACTTTGCAGAACGTTAAGGTGGAAGGGGAAACCCTTCATGTGGTCAAATAGATGTCAGAAAAGCTTCCAGGAGCTGAGATAGAGATTGACTAACGCACCTATCTTGAGGTTGCTGGAGGAGGGAGTTGGATACGTAGTTTACTACGATGCATCAGGGACCAGACCCGGATGTGTCCTGATGGAAGAGCGGGCCGTGATCGCCTTTGGATCACGTCATTTGAGGTAGCATGAGAAGAAATATGCTACCCATGACCTGGAGTTAGCAGTAGTGGTCTACAATCTAAAGATATGGAAACACTATTTGATGGGCGAGTGCTTTACAGTCTATTCTCACCACCAGAGTCTTAGGTACATCTTCTCACAGAAGGAGCTGAACATGAGACAGCGGCGATGGCTCGAGTTCCTCTAGGACTATGACTTTGAGATAGTATATACTCCTGGAAAGGGAAACATAGTAGACGATGCACTCAGCAGGAGGGAGGGAATTCAGCTACATGGGGGAGGTGACAGAGCAACTAGCCGCTTTTCAGATATCCTTCGTGGATAGAGATGGATAAGCCTTTCTTTAGTCACTCACAACCACTCCTCCACTACTACAGCGGGTCAGAGAGGCACTGCGTGGGGACGCCGACTGTGAGACGCGGCGTCCATAGATATCCTCAGGACAGACACCTAATGGATTCTCCGTGGGACGAGAGCACGATGTCCTTTTCAGAGGAGGTACCTTGGTACCAGTTGCTTTATGAGAGGAGGTGCTGAGAGAGTTTCACACTTCCTCCTTGGCAGTACATCCTGGAGTGGAGAAGATGTACCAGGATCTCAGATGACAGCACTGGTGGCCAGGATGAAGAAGGCTGTGGTAGAGTTCGTTTCTCGATGCCTCACATGCCAGCAGGTGAAGGCAGAGCCCTAGGTACTAGAAGGCTTGGTGCATCCCTTGGAGGTCCCGGAGTGGATGTGGGGTGACATATCTATGGACTTCGTGACTGGACTTCCACGCACTTCCAGAGGTCACGACTCCATTTGGGTGATTGTCGACTAACTCACCATGTCGGCACACTTCTTACCCATCAGAGAGCAGGGCTCAGTGGAGACATTGGGATGTCTTTACGTTCAGGAGATTGTATGTCTTCATGGTGTGCCATCGCCTATCGTCTCCGATCAAGATGCTCGCATTACTTCCCAGCTTTGGAAGGGGTTGTAGGAGGCGTTCGGGACGCAGCTACGTCTAAGCACCAGCTTTCACCCTTAGACAGATGGTCAGACGGAGAGGAATATTCAGACTCTCGAGGACATGCTCCACGCATGTGTCCTCGACTTTGGTCGCAGTTGGGAGGACCACCTACCCTTGGTGGAGTTCTCCTACAACAACAACTACCACTCCACCATCGGGATGGCACCATACAAGGCGTTGTACGACTGACCTTGCAGATCTCCTCTGTGCTGGACAGACCCTGGGGAGTCAGCACTTGTCAGACCGGAGATGGTCCAAGCCATGACAGAGAAGGTCCCGATCCTCCAGGAGTGGATGAGGAGAGCTCAGAGCCCGCAGAAGACTTATGCTGACAAGAGGCAGAGGCCACTAGAGTTCAAGGATGGCGACCACATTTTCTTGTGAATCTCACCTCGACGTGGATTACAGAGATTTGGCCAAGGAGGAAAGTTGTCTCCACGCATCATCGGACCATTCCAGGTCCTCACTAGGATTGGCGAGGTGGCATATCTCCTGGCTCTACCACCTCAGTTGCACCGGGTGCACGATGTCTTTCACGTATCTCAACAGAGAAAATACATGCACGACCCTACGCATATCATTGACCATGGGGAGCTGGACATAGATGATGGGGAGACTTTTTCGGGTGTTCCATTGGAGATCGAGGATCGATAAGATAGGGTCCTATGTGGATGGTCGATTCCTCTAGTGCGCATCAGATGGAAGCACGAGAACCTCCAATAGAGCACTTGGGAGCGGGAGGCTCAAATACGTGCACAATACCCACATTTGTTACCCTAGTTTTTGATGTATCTTTACGGGGACGTAAAGCCCAGAGGTGGGAGTAATGTAAAGACCCATAAAATCAAAGGGAAGTTTTTTCTTAATTTTTTTTGGGATTTTACAAGAACACGGTTTTTGACGGCACTTGATTCTGAGGCTCGGTGTGCCCATAATTTTTATACGAAGCTTAGCTCAGGTACATTCATTGAACGAACCAGCGGGTTTTCCTAACTTTTGAACCGGTGATCGGAATCGAATTCTGAGGGCAATGATGGATTCACAGCGCCGATAATTGCTTAGGAACACCTTTTTCGGAGTTGTGTTTACACGAGAGAAGTTGTTAAAAATTTGTGGAAGGTAAAATAAAATTGAGCATCCATTTAATTTTACACAAAGTGGTTTAAAGATTTGGGTGGAAGTTGGGGGAAACCACCCAAATTCCCATGGGAGGATATGAGGGTGGTGGGGCCCACACGAACCCCACCCCTTCATCTTTCCTAACCTTCCATAACCCTCCATTAATTAAGTCAAGTTGAGTTAATTAATTGAGGGAATTAATTCAACTTTTGAATTTCAAACATAAGTTATGTTAATAAAATAAGAAAGGTACTTATTTTATTTTGGTTGGGAACTTGTTGCTTGAGAGGTTTGGGAGAAAATCTAAGGGAGGCTTGAAGATCTTCATCTTCTTCGTCGAAGAACACGAAGAACGAGAAGAACGCGAAGAACGCACCGATCTCCGATGAAGAATGCCAAATCCTCAGAGATCGACTACGTGACGCCGTGTACCGCGACGCCAACGATGCCTTATTCTGCGACGATTTTCCTTTCGCGACGCCTCTTTCCGCGACAGTTATTTCCACGATGAACCTCCGCTCAAGCTACGCTCGAGGTAGGGAATTATTTTATTGTTGATGATATTTTTGTTTTCATCCGTCATCATTCCTCATACTTTTAGACCACCTTTTACCAGTTAACGGGAGGGCGTCGGACCGCACAAACACGGCCGACCCTCCTCCCCTTTTATCTTGTCTTCCTTGTGGTGGAATGGAACGAGCATGGCGCAGTGCCGTCGCACCGCGCGGGGTCATGCGACAAGGTATGCGCGGCGCCATCGCGCCACACCTTTGAATCGAACAAGAACGCGGCACTGTCACGCCGCGCCAGAGAACCCCGGAAAACACTGCAGCCAAAGCGGGGCCACGGTGGAGGGGCGCGGCACAGATGCGCAGAGCCGGACGGTCCAAGGCCGCGGCGGAGCAGGGTAACCGGCGGCCGGTTCCGGGCCACCGGCATCGGAGCAGGGAGACCGGCCCTTGCCGGTCCCGAGTCGGCACCAGCCAGCCGACTGGAGTGGGCCAGCCGGACTATGGAAGAACCGGGGGTTCAAAACTCCTGGCTAGCCGGACGTGAGCGACCCCCATTATGGGGCCGCTATTACAACAAGCGGGGGGCATCCCCCCACCCCGCATCCCGAATGGCTCGGTCGTTCGGCCGAGCCACCTAGCCAGCGCGTCGGGCCGTCGAGCCAGGCCGGACCACGCGAGCCGGGTCGGGCCACGCCCTAACGTGCCATACCTGTGTCAGGTTGACCCGGTTCGGGCCGGCCCAGTGGGACTCGGGCCGGGTCGGTCCGGGCCCGAAAACCCAACTTCCGGACCTCTTTTGGTCTTTTGCCCATATCTTGGGCTGCAGACCTCCGATCGATGCACCGTCAATGGAGATGCGATCCTTGGAACGAGAAGATCGTTTTGGTATATTACACTCAAGGTTTCGGTGTACTTTGTGTTCGGTGGGGTTGGTTCGTACACGAAACCAACCTGGCCCTCGAAGCGGAAACACTTATAACTTGAGCTCCGGACGTCCGATTGACGTGTCGTCGACTTTGTTGGATTCCTCTAAGTAAGACGGACCTTTTGGATTACTCCGCTAAAGGTTTAGATGTAGTTGGAGTAAGGTCGGGTTGGTTTTGACTTAAAAACCAACTGGGCCCCTCGGACAAAAAGGCCAATAACTCTCAGACCGGGCGTACGATTGACGCGCCGTCTGTTACGTTGAGTTCCTGTTGAAGATACGGAACATTTGGATACATCAAATCCAGACATTGTGTCAGTTGATGTATCAGCCCTTCGGCTCGTGGAGCGGACCCTCCTGAACGATCTTGCTGTGTGTGGGAACCCTAGATCTGGCTACGACTGCGATGACGATGACGACTATACAGAAATCCTCCGTAGATTCGACGGCGACGACTACAACACTCATCGATCCTACATGGATTAGTGCTACCGATCCTGTGTGGGTCAGATCCTGTGTGGGTCTGCGCTCAGCGGTCCTGTGTGGGCCAACGCCTACATATCCTTTGTGGTTCCAATCCGGTGTGGGTCATTGTGGGGGTTAGTTACCTATCAATCCTGTGTGGGTATTGCGGCGGTTAGTTACCTATCGATCCTTTGTGGGTCATTGCGGGGGTTAGTACCTATCGATTCTGTGTGGGTCTGATGGCTTAGATGAATCAGTGGCAATATCTGATCATCTATATCATCTTACGAAGAAGTATACTTTTGTGAGATGAATCTTGACTTGATATCCGGTATGGATTACATTATGCTTTCCTATGTGGATTGGGTTGTGTTTTCCTGTGTGGACTGGGTTGTACTTGAGCTCGGATGTTGGAGATGAACGAGAATTGATGACTTAGGTATATGTATGGGAATATACCTAAGTGGAGTCGGATGTTTCTTTGTGATTGTATCTTTCCTTTATTGATTATCCTTTGTGGATTCTAGGAGACCTTAGGGGGTATCGGGGTCCCTACTGAGTAGCTTATAATCACCCCTGCATGGGCTATGGCTGCACTATGTTGTGATGGTTACAGAAGAGGACAGCGTTGATTGTGGTTGAGGCTTGCGGAGCAGGACGGTACCTGGAGGTGGACCACTGGGCGGGACGTACTCGGAGCGGACGGCTGGTCCTGAGGAGCTATGGAGGCTATCTATACCCACCCTTCAGGTGAGACTACTAGTGGACAGCTCGACGCTGCAGCTTTACTTTTCAATTGTTGTACTCTCATTCAGTTGTAGTTTACTTTCATTTTGGGTTTATATTCTGGCCCACATACTTTACCGCACTTTCTATTGTACCCAGTTTTTACGTAGTGTTTACTTCTGCTTGCTTGCTCTATGGTGTTTGTTTACTTTAAAAAGGAAATGCCTTCCCTTTTTACCGGGAATTACGCCTTGGTGCTAGTCGCCAGCCCCTGGCCTATGGAAGGCGGGCTTGGGGTAGTCACGACACGGGCCCCGAGGATGGTTCATGAAAAAGCTGGTAAAGTGACATTTCACAGACGATGTTTTCATTCAAATAATAATGTAGGAAGAGAATAGAATTCATGATTGATATAAAATTAACATAATAAAATTATATTATATATATGATAATTTATTTATAATGTTTATTTTTATAAGTGGTGGGGATAAGTTAGAAGTGAGAAATAATTTAAAAATAGAAAAATGATTTTTTTACTATTGAATCATTTTTCCTTGAGAACCTTTAAGGATTTTTTAATTGGTAATTTTATGATATAAAAAACACTATAATGTAAAAAAAGATTTGGATAAAGGAAATTTTTAGAATATAGATGTGCAATATGGATTATCAGGGTGAAATTATGTGAAATGTTGAGTCCCTTTAATAATTGAGGAGAGAGGAAATTTTGTAATTACATAATATATTAAAATTAAATATGTATGAAATTGGGATAAAGAATATAAAAGGACAAAAAAATATATATGGGATTAATATTTAGACATAATTTTATCATATTTATCAATTTTTATGATTTATTTGATCTTTAATAATTCAATAAAATATTTAATTCATGAAATATTTTTTTTCACAATTTAAAGACTATTAAAAACTATGAATTTAAAACATCAATACAACTTTTCAAATTTGAAACCAATTTTTTTATTATATCGTATACATGTCACATTCATTTAGATAATTTTTTATGTTCCATAAAAATCCCAAAATATATTTATTTTAATACTTAAATAATATTTTTTTACTATTGTTTTTAAATTAACAATTGTTTCATCATTGCTGTTTAAAACAAGAATATATTTTTTAGTAGCTTGTAAACTAAAAAAAATTACATGAATAATATAAATTTATTATATTTGTTATTACAATTTATGGTTGAATAAATATACTAGAAACCATAAATATAAATATTATATGAATTAGAATCTATAGTGTGAACTAATTAAATATAATTTAAATAAAAAAAATATGTGGTTCTTAATAATAACCATATAGCTCCAAATGTTAATTATTTTTCACTTTGGAAAAATATATTAATTATTCAATAAACTAATAACATTTTATTTTTTCATGGTTCATTTAATGGTTCATATATTTTAAAATAACATAATTTTGTTTATTATTCCTCTATATGCACAAGAACTGCATCGATGTTGTATGAGCATTAATGTTAATTATTTTATATATAAAAATTTATGATAAATAAATATCATATGAAAAGCTAAATGGGGTTCATTTAAATATTATATATTTGTTAATTATATTTAATTACTCATATGAATTTCAAGAAATCTTTATAAATTTGTAAATTTGTCTATTTCTTGCCCAATTTAGGAATTTCACATGCATTTGGATATGATTCATGTTATATAAATCTAAAATAAAAAACTATCATAAAAAACCTAAATTATTCATAACATACTAATAAAAATCATATAAAATACTTTTAACACTCAATTATTATCTATAATTAATGAAATTTGACTTTTCCAATGTTTCACGGGCATTGTGTCAGTATTGATAATGACGTTTTGTACTTATCATGAAAAAATATGATTTACATGTAAAGAATTATTTTGTAAATTATTTATTTTAAAATTTGACAATTTATTCATTAAATAACATTAATATGATTTATATCACAACAATGTCTTTGTAATGTTAAAAAATACTGTATTTCTAAATAAAACAATATTTTTTACTATTGAATGAAAAATTTAATTTTTCAGAAAATTGATAAAAGATTACCCTATTTTTTTTTTAATTTATAGAATTAAAAAAAAGAAATACATTTTAAGAAAATAATTTTCAAATTATATTAAATTTAAATATTTATTAAAATAATATTTAATTAAAAAAATATCGATTTTAAAATTATAACTGATATTGTGGCACTTTGAAATGTTAATTAAGATCTCATAATATTATATTATAATAGAAAGAAAAATAAATATTTATTTAGGTAAATATTTTTTGAAAATAATTACCAATTAAATCATTATATTAATTCTAAAATTTAAATAATCATTTAAACGTAACTAACATACAAACACTTAATTTATCATTTTAAAAACAATTATTTATTTATTCCATGATATAATTATATAATATATTAATTTATGATAGTCATAATTTTTATTTTTACCTTCATTTTTTAGGTTATTATTATAGTTTTCACATTAATATTATCTATGATCCCAGTACTATTCCAAGGTTTATGAAAATATTTAATATTATTATACGGTTCATTTAAGATATAAGTTATTGAATAATTTGAATTGATTTAAAGAGATGCGTACCTTAAAATGGCGGGGTGTTAAAATGGTTGTGATCCAGTGAGATATATTTGGTTAGTCTATAAGGAAGTGATGTTGTATGATAGAGATTATAATCATTCTTGCGATATGGGAGATTGCATATGGATTAATTGGTTACAAGGAAATTAAACCTATGTAAATGGGATTGTTATCTAACCCTATTAATAATCTAGTTTGAGGGGTATAGTCAGGCACTATGGTTTTGAGTTAGTGCGATCTGGATGGGTTGTTGGATATGTATAATTGTTTAATGGGTTTACTACCGCAACCCGAGTCACTATGCTGAGGGTATTTTATGATAGTTTTATCCCTAATCAATATATGAAGGTTGTTTATGTCCTATTTCTATGCTATTTAAGAATTTGAAGGTGTTTTTTTAATTGAAAACAAATATATTGTGGGATGAAATTTAGTTCGTGAAATTAATATATAAAACCACAAGCCAATGGATAGTTATGATGAATCGTTAACCTAGTTATGATGTTGAGGGGGGTGTTATATTGGAAATTAGAATTTTTTATGTTTTTAATTTTATTAATCCTGATTGGTCATTAAAACATTTCAATTGTGGTCATTTGGGTATATCTAGTTTTCTCTAGTAAATCCTTATATTTTATTTCTTTTTAGATATATTTTTTATAATGTTGGATTTATTAGAATTATCTAATCTCTTTTGACACCATTAATGTTCTATGAGAGGAAGTTGTCAACTGTTTTTATATCATCCACACAGATTTCATATTTAAATGTTTTCCAATGCGGCTTACTAATGTTGGTGGATAGAATTTGATCATTATGTATCGTTTTTTCTTATGGATAGATATTGATAATTTAATACAACATTTCTGGTGTACCAAGTTGTAAAGAAGGATATTCTTGTTCTAGGGTTTGGTACTTTTATCTTGTTATTATTATATAGTGTTATATTATTATTTTTCTAAACATTCAACCATGTATACTATTCAAAAGATTTTTATTGATTAATAGTGAAATATTTTTTTAGAGTACCATTAAATTAAATGATTTTTAATGGAAGCATATAGTTTATGGTATAAACTATTATGCCTCTCAAGAAACATTAAAATTATTCATTCTCTGTCATAAATAAGATTAAGAAAACTAATATATTGGTATTTGAGAACATTTTAGATTCAAAAAAAAGTAACAAAAGAATCAAAACATAGTGTATAATATTTGAAATATAGAACAGAGGTTATGACTTATAAGAGATAGATATCATTTAAATCCTTATACAAATATTATTATTATTATTTTTTTAAATTCAACATGCCTTTATTTTAATTATTCCTTTTAGAAAACCTAAGATTCCGACTCAAATGATTCCCTTCAGAACGATGAACATAGAACAAAAATGTCACACAAAAATCATTTAGTTACGATTTATGTCTTATTAATTTAACTATGGATAAAAATGAAATGTTATATTAATATTATATCCAAGAGAAAAATCTCACTGTGTTATCCTATCAATAAACACAGGTTACACACTTAAAATATAAAACTAATTTATTTTAAAATACAACGTGTTTTAATAAATTATATATAAAATTGTATTTAGATTAATACCATGTTAATATAAAACTAAAAAATTATTTGAAATAAAATTTTTAGTAAATATGTAGAAAAATGTGAATATAAGTTCTTTCCAGGTGTGTAAATTCCTCACAATGATCACCAAATGATTAATTCTCCATGGAGAGGAGGATATGGGATGAATGAATCAACATATAAATTTCATCTCACCATAAGAGGATAGGTAGATTCACAAAATATAGGATTATAAATGGATCCAATTTTCCTTATCTATTGATTTCTTTAGAAATTAATTTGGGGGTAATTAGAATTCAATAATGAGATATATGTGAAAACTATAAAAATTCATTAATAATTATGAAATGTTTCTAATTATTCAAATTAGGAATATTTTTTTCTTCTAAATGAATCTACCATGATTATTTATGTTATAATATATTGTATAAAATATATTTAAGGATACACACAATAAATTTGAGCCCCATTAAATAAAAAAATTATGAATATAGAAATTCATGTCCACATTTTTTTTTTCAGATTTTGCAAATATTTTCCCATTAAAACAAATTTCTTCGAGGGATCTCCAAATTACCTCTGTCTATAATAAAAAACTAAAAAAATTAATATTTAACCTTTAAAAAGTATTAAAAATTAATCCAATAATTTAAAAATAACGAAAACTGAATCATATATTGAGAAACTATAACCCAATTTTTTTTAAAAACATTGTTATAATGGGGGAATGGAATTTTGAATCATCATAATCTAATACCTGAAAATTTTTACTCATTAGATATGTAATATTTCATTAAAAATAATAAAATATAATAATAAATACACGTTGATATCCCCCTTACATTTTGATTTAATATCTATATGAAATTCATTTTTTTTTTGTAATATGAGAAATCAAAATCCACATGAGGAGGTAAAATATTAATAAACATGGAAATAAGTGTATAATAAAATATATTAAAATATAATTAATGGATATATATGATACTGAAATTTAAAAAAAAATTGGTCAAAAATACCGTTAAATCACAACATGTGTGTGTGTAAACCATTTTCTAATGATCTAATTAATTTTTTTTCTGAAAATTTAGGTTAATTAAAATTATTTATCTTTCTTTGTTCTTTTCAAATAAAAATTCAATTTTAAATTTATAATAAAACACTGTAAAAATTTCTAGAACCCAATTATTATGATATATTCCTTTAACTTGTGATGCAGTTATTATTATTATTATTTTCAAAAGAATATATTCCAATGATGTCCTTTGATATCAAACATTTGTTAATACAATATAGTTTTGAAATTGACCATATGTGAAATTAATATATGGAAAATAATTTATTCATAGGAAAATAAAAAAATATGAATTTTATTTAGCATCAATTTCTTATGAAGGATTCGAATTTTATGAAAGCTTTCAAATGATGTGTGGAAGAGTAAAATTAATATTTTAAAAACTCACATAGGGTGAAACAACATCTTAGTGGTATCTAATTGATATAACCAATAGAAAAATTTAAATATATCTACAATTATTAAATTAATTTATCAAGGCATTTATTCATTCCCATACTAACATGCAAAGAGTGAAATAAACATACTATGATTTTGTTTAGATATTTTTAAAGTGAATATTTTCATATATTTATTATAAATTTTGTTACTATAGAGGTATGTTATGTGAGGTTTCAAACATAAAATAAACTAAAAAATAAAATCATACATCAACAAATTAATATATAATAAATATTTTTCTCATTTCATGAGGAATATTTTTTTAATGACTCATATCACAAAAAAATGATGTTTCTAACACCCATTTATAATTTAGAAATTACCCTAATTCATTAAATAATAATTAAGTAAATAAAATTAAATGTAAGGGTGAATTAGAAAACCTAAAAATTAACCATCCTTAAATATATGGTAGTGGGGAATATTTTTGGGGAAAATAAAATCATTCTCCATGCTCTATTAGTTTTTGGAAGCTCGATGGGTCCCTTATTTATTAATTTATATGATTAAAATAATTTTTTCATTTATTATATGGTTAATTAAGTTTGTACAGAAAATATAATAAGATAAATATGTAAGGAAACTTTTTATGTTATTCTTTATCTTTTATAAAATGTGAATCCATATCTTTATGAATAAAAAATGATTAATGTATAGAATAAGTTGATTAATTTATATTATGTTATGATATAGAAATAATACATTCATGAAACTTCTATGTCTCTATAATGTAACTAGTGAAAATAAAAACAAGTGAATACTATTTTTTCAAATATTGAGGAACATGGATATTAGTTTCTAATAAAATCATTAAAGAAAATGAGGAATTTTTATTAGTTTGTGACTCCAACACTTTGTCATTTTTAATAATTTCAAAATCATAATATAGTTTTAGAATGAATGGGGTTGGGTATATTATGTCCACACTTATTTTTTTAGTTTCATGTTATAATTTGGGATAATTTAATTTTATCTCACCTATTTTTTTAGAGAGGGTTTTATATTTTTCATTTTATAGTGCTTATGAATAAAAGTTTGTATCCTAGGTGTTTCATGGTGGTAGATTCCCCTATAATAAACACATTATACATAAACCCTGAAAATAATATTAATTATAAAATATATATATATATATAATTATAATAAATAAATAAATAATTTTAGAATTTATAAAGTGATTATTATTACAAAAACCATAAATTATTGCACACTCCCCAACAACAATGCCAATTTCTGACCGCTTTCTCATAACATATCAATTTAATTGATTTTAAATGAAAAAAATATAGTGTGTATAAGAACAATTTTAATAATTGAAGGAGATTAAATGCGAAAGAATAAATTTTTTATATAAGATACAAATAAGGTTAATAGATGGTTGGTCAAAAGAAATTCATATTAAAAATTGAAACAAAAGAGCTAAATGATAATAATTTTTATTCATTGATTTTATACTTGACATGAAACAATGATTGAGGGTAATCCATTGACTTGTTTTTATTATAGAGATACCATTTTACAACACAATTTTTGTGAATTTTGGGTGATTCCATGTTTTTTGAGTGTATTTTCATATGATTCTTATTCTATGACTCTGATTTTATAGTTATTTATTGTTTGTGTTCATACTATCCTAGAATTGGGACGTTATCGAAGTCTACAAATTTTAGGTGATAGAAATTCTCTTCATTATGGAGACATATGAGGAACCTCAGGTTAATTATTTATTTATGGTTCAATTTCTTATTATTCTATTTCCACATTTTCTGGTAATTTACTCTTTTCATCTATGATGTGTTTCTATCATATAAATCCTTAGGGTTTATGTGTCATTCATTGCGGGTGATGTGTGGTAAGGAATTCTCTCAGAGTGTTTATTCATTTTATTATAATCAATATTTCTAGGGGTCTACTACCTTAGTAGGGGCTTGGATAGTAAAATATTTAATATTCCTTATGTATCTATTATAGAAATATTTAACAGTGGGTTTATTGGTTAATTTTTTTAGACCTTTAGATGGTTATAACCCTAATTACAATGTAATAGATAAATATATTTTTTGATATATCTTGGAAATAATCCCCCTTTCAAGTCTTATTTTTTTGGTTTCTTATTTATATTTAGGGATAATGGTATCACCGTTTTTTACCAAGTGATTACTCAATGGGATTTTGTAATTGGATGGTGTAACCATTTTATTGTGGTTATTATATTTTTATAGTTATTTTTTTTATGTATTCTTTGTTTAGATATGGACTTTATTGAATTAACTCAATTAAAAATAGTTGGACCATATTTCCCATATATCTTTTTAGATGGATATGATTTATTATAGATGGATCCATTTTTTCTTTTCCTCTCATAAACGTCTGATTAGAGATGCGAAGATTAAATATGATCGTATATGAAAAATTGAGCTTTGATAATCTTAGAGTTTGATCAAAGTGGAACTACATTTATGTGTTCTTAATTTTTAGCATGACATTATTTAATAGTGAATTGAAAACAAAAATGGTATTTCTTTGGGGTATTTAATTTTTGTCACATTTTTCTTTCATTGTTGGTTTCTAACTTCAGTATGTTGGGATTTTAAGAGAATGGTAGGAGGTGGTACAATGTTTCTATATTATAAAACTTCATCTCAGATTCACATCATTGATGTTGTATGGATTAAGTTATCTAAGACATTAACTTCATTATCTTTACTATTGAGGTTAGCATGTGATATATTTCAATGTTTATTCCTTTGGGGTAGGTTTGGTATTGAATTCATGTTTTTTCATGTTTTCATTTACTGTTTTTAAAATGATGTGTCACTTCTAGGAAGGATTGTTTTGTTATGATTTTCTATTTTCATGGGGATTATATAATTAGATTAGTATGGGTCATGATCCTTCATTAAAATTTTTTCTTTGCAAAACATAGACTTTGGAGGCACCACTTTTATAATATTGGTTATTGTGGTTCCTCTATTGGTTGGTCTAATATTGTTATTTTCATCTGTGTTGGTAGTTCCAATTTAATTGATTATTTTTTGACGTATGGTGGATTTGAGGTTTTTTCTAGCCTATGTTCTTCAATTTTGGGCCTTTATACATTCATTTTAATAAAGAGTAATGTTATGAAATTATTTAAAAAAAGATAAAATCCAAAGTCTGTGATATGTAAAAAATATGTAGGTTTTGAGTGTTATATCATAATGGTATAATTAAATGGTTTATTAAATTTTTCATTAATTAAATTTTAGGAAAATAATATTATTTTTAATACAAATATTAGGTTGATGATATATAAGATCATTACTCTCATCTGTCATTATATTTTAATTAAAAATGAACAAACCCTTGAAAAAAATTATTTACTGAATATTCATATATTCTATGAAGAATGATGAATTATTAATAAAAAATATATCTAATGTTTTTAAAGGAAAACCATTTTTTTTATAATCTCCAATCATAAAAATACTACTTACATACATAATATGTCAAAATAATAGGTATATAAAAGAAAAATGATTCCATCAATTATACTAAAATAAGAAATTTAATAGAGGAAAATGTTATCATACCACTAAAAAACTAAAATAATTATTTTACCAAACTAGAAAGAAAAAATTTTCCTAAACTCACTCTCTTAGTGTGTGTATCCCTAAAAATGATAACCCAATGTTTAACTAGCCAAATAATGGAGGATAAGGGTTGATTGGATCTCCTTGCTCATTTCATCTCTTCATTTGAACATAAGATCTCTAGAACATCTTTACTGTTGAAATAAAACACCTGTACTCCCTAAAGTTATATATTTTACCACATTTGTTGAACTTATCAATTGGTTACTCGATTTATTTATTTTTAAATGATTTTGGGGAACGTTTTGGAACCCTAGTGTTATAATTAAACATTAAAATCAAATTTTTGTTAAGATATAGTTGTATCATTAGTGAGCATAAATTATAAATATTATTTTTTATGACTGTACTATATAAAAAAACTAAATTTTGGAAATTATAGATATATAATGAGTTATATGGAAATTATTTTGAACTTATGTTTTTATAATGAATAGTTTTAGTTGTCAAAAAATACACTATATTTCTGGCCTGAAAAAGGAAGAACCTTGATTATACATTATCAATATAGTCATATCCCACAAAATGATGGAACAACAATCAAAAAAGACAAATATTGTATAGAAAAACCACTCATAGTATCAATTCAAGTCCAATAATGTGTTTTGGATTTTGAACAATTTACATGGTTTACATGAGTTTATCCATAGGCACTCCAAACCACCTCTTCTTAAAATAAAAACATTAAAACAAGTAAAATTAATCCATTAAAATAGAATTTATCTTTAATTATTTGAATTACATAAAAATTTAAAATTATTCTAATATTTATGAATGGAACCTCATAGTAGTAAAAATCCTTACTGTAATGGTGGAATAGAATAGTAAATTAAAGTGAGATTGTGGTGTTTTATTATTAATATAATAAAAATATATTTTATTTTGATCCATGTATTTCATATTCTAATAAATTAAATACCTTACTTGTTAAAAACACAATTATATTATTTATCCCCTGAATTGTTGGATGATTTATTTTGGTGTCACCTTTAATCTCTTCATCATCCTAGGTTTGTGTCATGATAACATTATATAGTTATATAAGTCATCATCTTTCTTTGGGAACCCATTTATAACATCCCGGATTTTTATAACATAAACTTTCATTTCATTACACAAAACTGAGGATCTTTAAGGTTTAGTGTCTTGGAAACCAGGAACATAAAACATGAAAACATAAAACATTCTTCTTAAACACTTGAAAGAATTCTCCTCATGTTCATCCTAGGTTCATTACTGCATCTCATAACCTGGGGACATACATTAAAAGAAAGGGTGAGCAGAAGGCCCGGTAAGGGAAATAAGAGAAACATTTTACATGTGAACTTGAGATACTTCAATAAGGTCATGAAAGGAACTTTAAGGCATGAGAAATAAATCATGAGATATATCATAATAAAAATAACATTGTTCATAAATTTAAGATGAGGCTACATCATTTAACGTAGACAATCATAAACATATCACCAAGGTCCATCCCCAAGGTGTCATTTGAAAATTACCAAGCTTATTCACCAAGATATCGTGAAAATTGTAATCTCTAGTGGATACGTCATTACCCAATGCATTGGAGCGCTATTAGGCGCACCCATAAATTTTCCTTTACTATCATGTGAGCCACATATATCATCATAAAAAATTTCATAAATAACCCATATAGCATAAAATAAATGGGTTTCATTTCATAATCATAACGTTTTAAAAACTCTTTTAAAGACATGATCTTTACGTCACTTTAAACCCACGGAAGGGGAGAGTGGGTCTCATGTATATAAATACCAGAATTTAAAATAATTTTTTTTGATATATATGTGAATACCCCTGTAGAAATAATATCTTTGATTATTAACCATTAGAAAATCCCAAACTTATGATGTGTGTAAACGGTCTTTGATTACCTAGTAGGAAACGTAAACCAACAACATTTTTGTTTTACGTTTCTTTTCATAATTTTGAGGAATTAATTTACTACATAGAACAAAAACATAAGAAAATATACCTACCATCATGTAGAGTTTCATCCTTTAATAAGTTTCTACCCAAAAATAATCTTTTCTCCAAATGATGAGCATTCAAAAACACTTGGTCTCATCAAAACACAAGAATCATCTTCTAGAGAATCACATAATACACAAAAGATTAACCATCTATTTCATATATCATTAAACATTATCCCAAAAAACAGAAAGGGTAAAGTAAAACAACTCTTCAAAAAGAAATAATCCCATAGGAATGGAAACTACTTTTAAATCTTCAAAGTTCCATGGTACTACCCAGAGTTCATCATAGACCATTCCGTAAATAACTGTCATTAAAAATCCTCAAAATAAACCAAACTAAGATTGAAACCCAAATACAAGAAGGATTTTATAACATAGTCTTCCAAGGTAAACTTTATCATTCATCTCCAAACAACATCAACCACTCCTATAATCTTATAACAAAAGTAACTAACCTAGACATATTTACCCCAAGATAGGTTAATCATATCCATAAGTAACCTAAATTACTATAAGTCTGCATTAAATTCATCGATTCTTCAAAATATAAGTCAACCTTACCCCTCAATGAAAATACCGTAGTAATCTATTTACCTCGATCATATAGGGTCCCCAAAATAGTGAACGTCTTCCAAAATAATAATCATCTTTTAATCCCCTAATCATCTCTATCATATTAATACGAAAATCATCACATTTACTATCACATTGGTTGTTGGGACTTGTTCTTCCATTTACCACCAATAACTAAGAAGATAAAGTATAATTAGGGGCTTAAATACTTCGTCAATAATCATGAAAAGGAAACTTTAAGCATAAAAGGATAAAATTGTAGAATAAAAGTATATCCTAACTTGCGATCTCCTAGGTTTCAATCTAGGTTATCCATGATCGTATATTCTTATGTGAATCTTTATTTTATTTTATCTTTGTTCCTTTAATAATGGTTCATACTAAGCTTATGAATTTACCAAAGCATATCCCCCAGGAGTGTTGTAACCAAGAGTGCAGCAAGGCCCGTTGGCGTGTACCAGTTCCCGTTTGAGTCTAGCTCAAAGCGGTGTTTTTGGGTTTTACCCCTATGTACATATGTGTCAGATCCACCTCTACCTTCTCGTATCCAGACAAGGATGTATTTTCTTGGCAACCCCTAACTCAATACTCACCAAAATAACTGGAATATTTCCTATATTTAAACTTTTCTATAGGGTTCTTCCTAAAGTTTTCATATCGTAATTTCAAAAAATTACTAAACCATCCTTCGATACCAACTATAACATCCTGCCTTTTTATAACATAAACTTTCATTTCATTACACAAAACTGAGGATCTTTAAGGATTAGTGTCTTGGAAACCAGGAACATAAAACATGAAAACATAAAACATTCTTCTTAAACACTTGAAAGACTTCTCCTCATGTTCATCCTAGGTTCATTACTGCATCTCATAACCTGGGGACATACATCAAAAGAAAGGGAGAGCAGAAGGCCCAGTAAGGGAAACAAGAGAAACATTTTACATGTGAACTTGATATACATCAATAAGGTCATGAAAAGAACTTTAAGGCATGAGAAATAAATCATGAGATATATCATAATAAAAATAAAATTTTTCATAACTTTAAGATGTGGCTACATCATTTAACATATAAAATCATGAACATATCACCTAGGTCCATCCCCAAGTTGTCATTTGAAAATTACCATGGTTATTCACCAAGATATCGTGAAAATTGTAATCTCTGGTGGTTACATCATTACCCAATGCATTGGAGCACTATCAGAAACACCCTTAAATTTTCCTTTATTATCATGTGAGTCACATATATCATCATAAAACATTTCATAAATAACCCATATAGCATAAAATAAATGGGTTTCATTTCATAATCATAACATTTTAAAAACTGCTTTAAAGACATGATCTTCACGTCACTTTAAACCCACGGAAGGGGAGAGCGGGTCTCATGTATGTAAATAACAAAATTTAAAATAAAACAATTTGATATATATGTGAATACCCCTTTATAAATAAGAGCTTTTAGTATTAACTTTATAACATAAAATAATTTTGCGGAAATAGAGAGGCATTTTGAGACGAAAATTCTGCAGCATAACGACTATGTTTTGGGTTTTTAGAAAACATTTAAAAGAGAAGGGACATGGGTCAAACATTAATAAATGACCCATAAAATAGTATAGGTACAGAATAATAATGATGTATGAACATGGTAATGAAATTTTAAAATATACCATATGAAATGAAGAACATCAAAGGAAGACAAAAAGAAGATTTCTCTTATGAAAACTCGACAGCCTAACGACGTCACTTAAACATAAAAAAAATGAATTGACGAGATCAAAAAAGGTTCTCTCATAATATGAATATAAAGGATCAGAATGATAGATATAAAGATCATACCCCAACATAATAAAAAGGAACTTGAAATACTTGACATGAAAGTAGAACCTCAAAATGAGAAGGGTGAAAGAACCACTTAAAAATTCGGCAGCCTAACGACGTCACTTAAAACATCAAAATACTGAATTGAAGAGATCAATTGGGGTCTATCATAATATGATCATAAAATATCAGTATGATATATATAGATATCATACCCCAAAATAATAAAAAAGAACTTGAAAGTCTTGGCATGAAAGTAGAACTTCAAAACGAGATGGGTGAAAGAACCACTTAAAAATTCGGCAGCCTAATGGCGCCACTTAAACTTCAACAAAAAGGAATTGACAAGATCAAAAAGGGTATCTCATCATATGAAAATAAATTATCAGTATTATAGATATAGATATCATACCCCAACATAATGTAACTTCAAATACTTGACAAGAAAATAGAACTTGAAAATGAGAAGGGTGAAAAAATCCCTTAAAAATTCGGCAGCCTAACAGCGTCACTTAAACATTATTAAAACGAAATGATGAGAGTAAGAGGGGGTCTCTCATCATATGAACATAAAAAAGACAGTATAATGAATATAAAATAACCTCCTCCAACATAAGAACATGGAGCATAAAAGAAATGACATAAAAGAGATCACTTGAAAAGAAAGAGAGGGGTCGAATCCCTTACCTTAAAACGTAACTCTTAAAACTCAAAGGTTGGGACATTGAGGGCTTGGGGGAACCTTGGGAGGAATAATTGGGAGGTAAGGAGACCATAACTTCGTTGAGGATGGTTTTTGGAGTCGAAAAGATGAGAGGAGGGCTTGGTATTTATAGGGAAAGGGAGGGGACAAGGCATTAATGGCCAAGGGACACCTCAAAAGTGGTTTTATCAAAAGCATGAGC
The DNA here is from genome assembly GCA_963277665.1 of Viscum album. Classification (NCBI taxonomy): domain Eukaryota; kingdom Viridiplantae; phylum Streptophyta; class Magnoliopsida; order Santalales; family Viscaceae; genus Viscum; species Viscum album. The sequence goes on along the minus strand of OY728153.1, from coordinate 322,068,487 downwards.
CCTCCCATGGTACTTCCCATAGAGTTTGGCCACATGGGGACCCCCACACAATAATTAATCCTATTTAGTCGAACATCCCTTCAAATATCTCATGAGATCATCATGACACAGTTATGATGTCATTAAACATACTGAAACCCTAAAACTGTATTTTTACTATTCACTAAAAATTCACCTTTCTCAGATTAATCCCCAAATTTCACATTAACCAAATATAAATTCTCTGATTTCAAAAATGAACTCTATTTTATAAAAATAAATTTCTAAATATTTTTAATTCATTTTTTAAATAAACACACTATTCACTAAAAATTCATTTTTTTTAGAAAAATCCTCAAAAATAACCTTCACATAATATTGATGCTCTGAGTTCAAAAATGAAATCCATTTTATAAAAATATTTTTTCTAAATATTTTTAATTTAATTTTTAATTAAAAAACACTATTCACCCGAAAAAAACTAATACTTGAATAATAATTTATGAAACTGTTATTTACCCATTTTATTAAATCTCATTACTTAATCTAGGTGTCTAAATTATATTAAAACTTTCTTTGAGTGAAATTACTAATCCATTTGGTCACATTACTAATCCTAAGCATAATATCACTATTCATAATTTACTAATCATCAAAAATTAAGTTGATCTTATTAGACTCGAAATTTTGTACTGAACATAATTGTAGAAGACCATTTTTTGAAAATCATTACACATTTTTATTTATTTAAGGTATACATAATCATTTTTAAAATAACCTTTCTCTAAAATTCATCAAAAATATGCATAATATATTTATCCGGACATTTGAATATTCATAAACTTCATCATAAGAAGAAATCCCAATTTTTATTTAAAACAAAGGATTAAACAAGGCAGTTACGGTATCCTTACATAGCCCCTTATCACACCAGCATATGACTTAAGTGTAAGGTGTTCTAAGGTGAGATAATCCGAGGGAGGCTTGGCCAACATCGCACGAGTAGTAATTTCTATCAGTTTGAACTTCTCACGAAGGCGATCCTGTTCTAGCTTCACATGATGAAGTTCAGCTTGGGTTTGGTCCAGAGCAAAGCCCAGTGGTGCTACCTCCTTCCCAACTTCTGTTAGATGGGCTTCGATCGATCGAAGACTACTGGGTGAGGCCATCGAATCTTCTTTCTATATTAATTATCCAAGATTGCTTGTATTCAGAGACAATAGTCAAAACGTTTAGTTTCCAGCAGTCATATTGACTAATGGTCAAATAACAGTCAAAACCCAACAGTCTCATTTTAATTATACTCATGTTATCAAATGAAACATTTTTGTTGAGTATAAAAATATAATAAAATAACACATAAAATTAGGAAACAATATTTATTTAAAATTTCAGGTCGTCACACCATTTTTTATCATTATATAGGTATTATACAAACACACTTATCACATGAAATGTTACTAAATGTTAAATATTTGGATTATTTATATCATCTAATTGAAAATGTTAATCACCATAATAAATTTGTCACTAAATTAAAACCAATGTTACTGCATAGTCAATCCAATTACCCCATATCCAAATAAGAAATTGTTTTCTATTGATAAATGATCTAGGTATGAGAAATAAAAAATTTATAAATGAAATATCTTGGCCACTTTGAGTGTGATAACAATAAATATAATGGAGAATACATATTTAAAAATATATTAAATCATTATTTAAATCATTTGATTAACATTCACCCATGTTATCAAGTTAAATAAACCTAATTAAGTTATATAGAACCATGATATTTTTATTAATAATTAAGAAATAGATATGAAAACCTTTATATTATCAATTGAACTCAATAATGAATGAGATCATCTATATGCATCTGTGAGCATACTAAAAAAATTAAATTGTCTAAATTGTGTTTTTTAACTAAATATATCACCCTGATATTTTTAAAAGAAGTTTTACTATTTAGAACAATTGTTGATTTTTTTATTCTTATAATTTGGTTTCTCTTAGAACATGAAGCACATGAGAAACTTGTATGTGTAATTTCACTTTTATCAACTAATATATGACCATGAAAAAATTTCACAATTTACCTCATCATAATTAAGACATAACGAAAAAAATATGAAGCCTTGTAATGAATGTAACCGGACCAATAAAATATTGTTTTAGCATGATGATTATATTTCAAATATTTGTATATATTTAAAATGAGACGTATTGTTTGAATGGTTTTTTGAATACATTTCACCATTATTAATGGATTATATATAATTTTATTCAATAACGCATTCTTACTTTGTCACAATATGATTCTATATTTAAAATATATATATTATGTTCAATTATTTACGATGATACATTAGAAAAAAATAGAATTATCTAATTACCTCACTATAACATTAAAAAAGTATATACTTAGTATTTGGAAGTTCAATATTATATTTCACTAACATTATTTTTAATTTAATGAGAACTAATTATTTTATGGTTGTTAAAATATTTCTCATGTTTATGTGTATTCTATATTTTGGAATTTTCAATGAGAAAAATATATTAAAATTTGAAATTAATCCTTATTAATTGAATGATAAATTTTTTTTTAAAATTAAATGATATATGTATGATTTTAAAATATAAGTAAGAATAAACTGACATAATTTTCAACAATTAATAAAACATAAAGAGATAACTTGAAATATCACATTTAACCATTTCAAATTTATCATAAATTTCATAACCATTAGGGTATACAATGTAAAAAAATGGTATAAATTCACTAATTTTAATAAAATAATTACTGATACAATAAAAAAATATTTATTTAAAACTTTTCTATATTCATTTTATTAACAATTGATGAAAATCAATAATTTTTTTTCTTAGGAAATATTCCCAAATATATCCTTGTTGTAATATATAAAAAACATTATTATGATTTTTCTGAATATTTGATGTGTTTATTTGTCTTTCAAACACTTCTAGTGGATACCTTTGTGATTTATATTTAATTTATTTTTAATTATATTTTGAGAAAAATATATTCCTACCCATTTTTGTTTATGATTATTACTATTACCTCAACAATATGTATAAACATTTACATCCATGAATATATCTAAGTTAGTAATGAGAGATTTATGATTTTCAAGGATAGATAAATATCATAATATTATATCATTAGTATGTTATTTAGTGGAATCATTATGACTGATTTTTTGTCTCTTTGAATGATTGTAGAGACCCTGATTATAGTATTTACATATTTTGTAGTTTTTAAAGTTTTTTTTCATTTTCCACCGTAGAGTAATTTTTTTTTCAAACTACATAAATGATCATTAATATGAGTTTTAGTACATCCATTAATTCTTAAACTGAATGTTTACACTTTGGTTTGAATATGTTTTCTCTGTATTTAGAACACTGGTCCTTCTAGTTACACTGAGTGTTATTGTGATTGTTTTGGGTTTTAACTTATAAAAGACCATTTTTTTGTCTCAATACTCTTCATATTTCCCATAAATCTATTTATATCAATTAATTTCAATATACTATAAAATATTTTATTATTGAAGAATTATACTGAATTAATTCAGTTGTGGTTTATAAGTCTTAATAATGTTCAGTATGTGGTGTTCATAAAATATTTTTGGAGATTTGGGGTGATGTAATCCATAGATTGATATAAATGACATGAACACATTCTATTAATTATTTTAGGATCTAACACTAATAAAGTCAGATATTTTTTAGGGTAGAGTCACAATAGATTATTTGATAATTTATAATCCATTATATTATGGTTGAATATTCATACTTTTAAACATTAGTCATTATGTTTAATTTAGTTGTTTGACCATGGAATGTGTTAGTTTAATGGATGATGATTATTTAGATTTATAAAATCTTACATGGTATTCCATACACATGAGAAGAATTTAAAGTATATGTTGTAGTTTTTTTAATTTATGGAATGTAGTTGATAATTGTAATAGATGAGTTTATAATGTTATGGGGGATGTATGGATATTCTAGTGAAATGTTATCAATTAAATGTAAAAATATAGGGATTTCTAAAAATCCAATTATGTTTTCACTATGAAAAATTTATTAATTAAATGATCAATCAGATAATATTCACGATGGATTGGGTAAGTGGGATACTATAATTTTGGATCAAGAGAGATATTTCGGTTCAACTTGTTTTAGTAACAATTAATTTTTACTTATTACATCTGAGTATGTTATTAAGGAATTGGTGTGGCTAAGAACCCAATATTAAAGGTAGTAAACATTATTGAATAAAACAGTCTATCTATAATTTTTTATGTCAACTATGAACAATTCCAATTATCAATGACAATATCATGGAGATATTACAACAAATTAAACAAGTATATAAATTTGTATATATATTATTGGAATATTGGTTTGTATAAATTTTATTATTATTATGAGGCTTAGTTGTGTGTGATATTGGTGGATAAATTTCTATCATGATTTTCTAAAGCCCAAATGATATATTTTTAGTGTTGAAGTAATTAATTAAATGATATAGTTGGTTTTAGGGTGTGAGTCATAAAAACAATTAGAGAGACTCATTAAAGAGAATACTTTACAATGGATGAATAAAATCATAAACACATATTTCAATAGAGACTGATATTCTCTTTAGTGACCATTTCTCAATATTTCCATTAAAATATATTTAATGTTATTGGAAAATATGTAATATCATACTATCATCGATTATGTAAAATAATTAAAAACAATTATATGTTATAAAATTGTTAATTATATTTGGAAAAACATCATTGAAACAATATGGAAAATAAAATGGAATTGTAAAAAAATATTTAAATTTGATGGAGTTAGATACAGATATGTGATCATAGGAATATATATTTATTATTAAGTTCATTGTGAGAGATAATATATTAAAAAAACATCATTTGGTATAGAGAAACTCTTGAATACTACATAGTGGGGATGAAATTAATGAGAATTATTCTCGATATGTTTCGTGCCAGAATATCCAATCTTAATGATATGAATCACGATAGACTAATAATAAATCATATTTACAATACTATAATTTCCATTGAAATAAAAAGAGGAACTATTATGAAAATAAAATATAATAATGTGAATGAATTTTATTTTAGTTATGTCAAAATTTTCTAAATTAATGATGGGAAAATAGGTCCTAATGAAGATGAGAACACAAAGTGCACTAATTGTATACATTCTATTTTGTCAATAAATTTTGAAATGGGAAAATATATGTATTAAAAATAATTACCTCTTAAATGTTTCAATAAGGGTTAAATAGGTAAAATTAATTCCAATTTTCTTTTTTAAAAAGTATTGATGTTAATGAAAATTTTGTATCTAATATATACTATAAAAATTATGTTCTTTCTAAATAAAATAGAATTTTAAAAATAATATTGAGACAAAAAAACAATTTTTAGAAATTTCACGACCCATCCTCGGGGCTCGTGCTGTGACTACCCCATTCCCGCCTTCCATAGGCTAGGGGCTAGAGACTAGATCCAAAGTTGTAAATCCATAAACTAGGAAGGAATTTCCTTTATAAAAGTAAACAAACACAATAGAGTACGCAACAGGAAGTAAACACTGAGTTAAACTGAATACAAAAGAGTGTGCTAGAAAGTAAATGGACCAATATACAAACCCAACTGAACAACATGTACAAGTAAAAGGGGAAAACAACTGAAAGTAAATATTTTCTCCTGGATCTTACCTTGTGGATTCCTACCAAAAGGGTAGGTACAAATGGCCACCTCAGCACTCACGTCCGTTAGTCTCATCTGTGTACTGACTCATCTCAAGGTCCACATTCGGGTATCATCCAGTCGTGGCACTCTCGGCCTCCGTCAGCGCTATCCGTCATCTGTATCCAACACAATGAGGTGCGAGCATAGCCCGTGCGGGGGTGAATAAAATGATACTTAGTAGGGACCCCAAGACCCATAAGGTCTGACAATATCCAAAAAGGATAAATAAAATACGAAAGATACAATCACAAAGTATCAACCTACCCTACTTAGGTATATGCCCATACATATACCTAAGTAATCAATCTCAGTCGGGATCTAACTCTTGAGCCTAAGAACAAACAAATTCCCCAAAGGATGTAAAGCCAATCACTATGATGATAATGTTTGAAAGACATGACTCAGCTCAGACAGGTATACAACTCACGAAGAGGGATAGAGATGATTAGATGTAGCCTTTGAATCATCTTCTCTGTCAAACCCACGCAGGATCCTGGAACAATATCAACGCTGTTGAACCCACATAGGATCCATGCACAAAAGTTGTCTCTGTCGAACCCACTTAGGATCCTAGTACAAAATTATTCACTGTCGAACCCACGTAGAATCCGGGTACAGAAGTCACTACTGTCGAATCCACGGAGGATCCCGGTATAGAAGTAGTATTTGTCGAACCCACGTAGGATCCTGGTACAGGAGTCACTACTGTCAAACCCACAGAGGATCCCAGTATAGAAGCCGTCACTATCGATCCCATGTAGGATCCTGGTATAGAAGTCAATGTTGTCGAACCCACAGAGGATCCCGGTACAGAAGTCATCACTGTCGAAACCATGTAGGATCCTGGTATAGAATTCACTGTTGTCAAACCCAAGGAGTATCCCCGGTACAAAATTCATCACTGTCAAACCCATGAAGGATCCGGGTACATAAGTCGTTGTCGAACCCACAGAGGATCTTGGAACAGTATTAGGTCCATGTAGGATCCTATCATCTCGGTTTCACCCTGCTATAGGGTTCCCGCACACAGCATGCTCGAATCTGAGAGGGTTTTCTCCTCGAGAAAAAGGGTCGATACATCAACTATCACTACTTCCTGAGGAGATGTATCTAACAGTTTCGTCTCATCATAAGGAACCCAACGCAACAGAAGGTGCGTCAATCAGATGTCTGGTCTGTGAGTTATTGGCATTTCCGTTCCGGGGCCCCGATTGGATTTAGGTCTCAAACCAACCTGACCATACTCCAACCACGTCTGAACATCAATTAGAGTATTCCAAAAGAACCATCTCATAGAAAGTAATCCAACATAGTTGACAACACATCAATCAGACGTCCAGTCCTTTAGTTATAAGCGTTTCTGCTCCGATGACCCGGTTGGTTTTAGGATCGACCCAACTCCTCCATACCCAAACATCGCCAAAACCTTGAGTGTGATAGACCTAAACGTCCGTATTGATCCAAAGAATCCAACACAACTGACGTTACATCGATCGGTGGTCTGTAACACAAGTTATGGTAAAAAAACCGAAAGTATGCCGAAGAGGGGGGTCTGTGTCCGGTCCGACCCAGCCCATCCCACCCTGGGTCGGCCCAAACCAGGTCGACCCGACCCGGCTCGGGGTCCATCCCGATAGCTGTGGCTCGGCTCGGTGGCCGGCCGCAGCTCGACCAACTGGCCGAGCGCAGAGCGGGGGGGGGGGGGGGTTCTTTGTAATGGCGGTGCCGAGCGGCACCGCCTCTCCTGACCGGTCGGCCGAAGCCGACCGGTTTCCTCCGGCGCATATAGCCCACACAATGGGCCACATTTCCTTCACAACATAGCGTCATGAGGCATCGCGGTCTTCCCAGCCCGGCTGGCAGGCGGCCGACCGGTTCGTCCGCCGAGCGGCCCACGGTTGTGGGCCACTTCTCATCCACAGTGCGGCGCCAAAAGGGCGACACGGTATCCAGCCTGGCCGGATATAGATGGATGGCATGTCCAGCTAGCGGCCCATATCGGGGGTTTTGGTCATCCTACAGCGCAACACCAAGGAGGCCCCGCGGTCCTCTAGCCTGGTCGGCTACAGCCGGCATGTTTTCTTAGTCTGAGTGGCCCAGACAACGGGCGGCGGTTTCGTCAACGCGGTCGGTGCACGATCACCGCTTCCGGTTGCCACCGCCTTCGGTCTCCACTGCCTCCGGTCACCACCACCAAAACATTCATGGACCAACGGAGGGTCTACATTCCAAGTTCGTTCAGCCCGCGCCCTCTGTGTTATGTGATAACAATAGGCCAAAAACAATCCAAGATATTCAATGAAGTACATGGTACAATTCTATTCACTTAAAATTATACAAAATCCTCCTTCCTCATATTTGATGTTGCACATTGAAGAGCCTCAGAAGATGATCATCGTGGTAGTCGGGTGCTGCGGAAGACAATGACTCATATGATGGATATCGTTCCATCAACGTCAGAGGAAAATGAAAGTTGTCATTGGCGATGGTCTTTACGGTCGGCTTCTTCTCCCTTAATGAAGAGGAAGAGAAAAGTGGATGGTCGTTCTTCGTAGGCATCGACGTTCTTTGTCGAGAGATAACATCCTTCGTCATCGGAAGAAAGCTCTCCCTCCTCTCCTTCTCATCCTTAGCCCTCCACCAACAAGTTAAGCCCCCAAACCTAATAGAGTTTGTTCTCTATTGTTTTTATGGCACAAAACCCAAGATTAATCCCTCATAAAAGTTAAAACGCATAGATTAAATGTGGAGAGATGAATTCAAGAAGATTTGAATTAAAATTGAAGTAACTCACTTCATTAATGGTGGAGTGTTGGAAAAAACTTAAAACATGGAATTCCAAGAGTTCAAGGGGGTTTCAAGGGAGTTTTAAGGGCTAGTGTTCGTGTGGGCCCCACAAACATTAACCTCCTATGGGAGATTATGTGGTGGTGGCCCCACCATCAAACTCCCTTTAGATATATAAACTACCATCTAAATAAAATTGTGTAACACATAAATTTTTTTTAATTTATTATGAAACTCCAAAATTAACTTCCGTTCAGTATAAAACGCAACTACGGTAAAGGTCCTCTTAAGCGAATACCGGTGCTGCAAGTTCATCGGTGTCCTTAGATTTCAATTTTGAGGACCTGTTAAGAATGTAGAAAAACCTACACATACATTTACTAAATGTACCAGAACAAAACATTAGTAATTGATTCTGGGAAAACCGGGCCTCAGAATCACGCATTGTTACAAACTGCGGACTCGTAAAATTCCATAGAAATTAAGAAAAAAAATCATTTAAATTTCTAGGTCTTTACATTACCCACACCTCAGGGCTTTGCATCCCCTTAATGCTACAACACACACTAGAGAAACAAATGGAGGTACTGAGCATGCATCTGAGCCTCCCGCTCTGATGTGCTCTCCTGGAGGTCCTTGTGATGCCAGCGAACACGCACCAGAGGAATAGACCATCCACGCAGGAACCGCTCTTGTCGATCCTCAATCTACACTTGAACCTCTATGAAATTCACCCCATTATCGATTCCCAGCTCCCCATGGTCGATGATGTGGGATGGGTCATGCACATATCTGTTCAGCAGAGATACTTGGAAGACGTCGTGCACCCGATGCAACTAAGGTGGAAGGGCCAAGTGGTAAGCCACCTAGCCTACTCTGCTGATGACCTGGAAAAGTCCAAATAATTGCATAGAAAACATGCCGCCTTAGCTAAATCTCCATAGACCTCATCAAGGTGAGACCCGTGAAGAGACGTGGTTTCCATCCTCGAATTCTAGAGGTCTCCGTCTCCTGAATGATCTGCACCTCCTTTGTGGTAGCTTATACCATCTCAGGTCAGTAGGAAGTTGGATGACTTGGTATGTCGGTTGACAATCAACTAGATATAGTCGTTTCCTCTGGATGTACCTAGAAATACACTACAAATGCCATGGATATCCCTTCCCACTTCCACTTTGGTACCTCTAAGGGCTGTACCAAAACTGCTGGTACCAGATGCTCCACCTTCGCTTTCTTTTTCACGTCTGCAATGCGGCCAGCTGCTCCGTTGCCTCTCCTATCAGCTGAATGCATGATCTCTAGCTAAGATAATCTTCTAAAACATTCCCCTTTCCAAGGAGTATAGACTATCCTAAATTCATTGTCCTAGAGGAACTTGATCCATCGTCGTTATCACATGTTCGGGTCCTTCGATGAGAAGATATACCTGAGACTCTGGTGGTCAGAGTAGACTGCAATGTTTTCTCCCAAAGAACTATGGGTGAGACTAGCCAATTTAATATGACATATCTACACCCTTATTTTCCTACCTCTTACAAGAGCTTCTAGGATTTTTCCTTTTCTGAAAAGAGAAATCTGGTCTCATCACCTAGATGAACCATGCCCATTGCCTAATACAGTATATCTGGACATGAATGGTACTAATTCATGCCATGGACGACGTTTTAAGGCCTCTATGCTACTACCAAGAGATTCAACTGTTATTCTCACCTCCAAGGGTTGAGTCACATTGTCGGCATCAGTGTGTGGTCACTGGGTCTATTTCAGTAGGAATCTTGAATGTGAGGGTCAAGTCAATAGTTTTATCTGTAATCTCTTAGTATTAACCATAGAAAAGGCCGGAAAACAAACATCACAAGGACCAGTGTCTTTTATTACTGCAGCTTAAAGTACAAATAGATAATTAAACAACAAAAAACGACATAAAAAAAGCTAGAAGCTTCATGAACAAATGATTCTATGTCTGGAAGTACTCCTTCTCCTGTCCACCTACTCTCAGAGAAAAATGGTCATAGGCCTCAACTACCTGAAGCTGAGCTCTCCCATATCCACCCATTCCCTATGGAGGGGGTGGATCTCCTAGTGGTGGTGGTGGTGGTAGGGCCTCAAAACGTCGTCCACCACCTACTACTTTGCCAGCTCCTCTGCCACACCCGCCTACTCTCGGTAAACCACCATGGTCGAACCTCTACCACAGTCTGGGAGGTCCTTCTACTGCCTACTGCTCATCTGCTGGATGGGTCGGGTAGTCTCGACCCATGTCACCATGCTTGCTACATGCATAACATTTCATGCTCCTCGTATGGCTAGCTATGTATCATGTACCCCACACAACCGAACCTATGTCGTGTAGTCAACGGCCTGTGGGTCTGGTCCTCTTGGACCCCTGCATCATCTGTCTACTGTCGGTTGGAGAAGACTCTGCTACGTGTCGCCCTATGGTGGGTCTCGCTACTGGTGACTTCTCAGCCAGAAATATCTCCACTAGAAGGTCTCGCTCAAGTACCCCCGCATGTGTCAGAATGTTGAGGGAGATCATTGAAGTCCTGATCTCACGCTAGAGTCCCTGCTCAATGTTCGGGGACCTGAAGAATGGGTCTCATACCATATCCGTTGAGTAGAGGGAGAGGTTAGTGAACCTCACAGAGTACTCAGCTACTGTCATGCTACCCTGCTACAGACGAAGTAACTACTGAATCTACACCGCACGAATGGTGGCTGGTACAAACTCTTCCCAGAACAGGCTCTCGAAGTTTGTCCTGAGTAATGATTCTTCCTCATGCACCTGGAGCATCAGGCTCCACTATCCACTAGGTACTGTTTGCAGAAGACTCGCAGCAAGGGCCACCATGAGGTCAGTTTGTGTCCCTACCAATATAAAAACTCTCACAACAGCCTTCAACCAATCCTCATATTCCTATGGGTCCATCTCTCCCTGGAACCTAGGAGGCCTCTGTCACTGGAACTCGTGCGATGAACTCAGGTGATGTGAACTCTATGCTACTTGGGATTGTGGTATCAGTGGCCGATCGGGTAGTGGTACCGCTGGTGCCTCCGCAGTGATGGGGCCCTACACCGAATCCTCGTCGCTCGGTGGGCTACTATCTCATACGTCACTATGAACCCTAGTTGTATTCCTTCGTGGGGCCATCCTAAAAAGGAATAGGTGTGCCAAGGTGAAAACAGTTAACCTGGTGAGCTGACACAAAGTAATCACAAAGAAAACTTTTCCAAAGGAAACACACACGCAATCAGTGTTTTGGTGCACTGAGTCGGAAATCAGAGGTCAGGGTCCTGGTGTATAGATATGTCGGTCGCCACACCATCACTGAACTCATTGGACTGAAAACCACATTCAATACTCTTAACACTATTTCTTCACAAAAAAGAATGATCAGAGTCTTCAGTTCTGTGGTATAACCGACTCCTCTGATACCAATTTGTCACGGACCATCCTCGGGGCCCGTGCTGTGAATACCCCAAGCCCACCATCCATCGGCCAGGGGCTAGAGACTAGCACCAAAGGCATAAATCCCAAACTAGGAAGTAATTAACTTTTTAAAAGTAAACAAAAACAACAGAGTATGAAACAGGAAGTAAACACTAAGTAAAACTGAATACAAAAGAGTATGTTGGAAAGTAAATGGGCCAGTATAAAATCCCAACTGAACAACAGGTACCAGTAAAAGGGAAAAACAACTGAATTTAAAGATTATCTACTGGATCATCCTATGGGGATTCATAACTGAAGGGTAGGTACAGATGGCCACCTCATCATTGGCATTCGTCAGTCTCCTCCGTGTGTCGACTCGTCCCAAGGTCAACCTCTGGGTATCGTCCAGTCTTGGCACTCCCGACCTCCGTCAATGTTGTCTTTCATCTACATCTAACATAATGAGGTGTAGGCATACCCCTTGCTGAGGTAAATATAATGATACTCAGTATGGACCCCGAGACCCGCAAGGTCTCACAATATCCACTAAGGATAAACAAAAGAAGAAAGATACAATCACAAAGTATCAACCAACACTACTTAGGTATATGCCCATACATATACCTAAGTTACTAATCTCAGTCTGACTCCAAATCAAGAGCCCCAGCACAAACCAATTCCACAAAGGAAGTAAAGTCAATCACCATGATGATAATGGTTGAAAGACATGACTCAGCTCACATAGGTATACAACTCACGAAGAGGGGTAGAGATGATTAGATGTAGCCTTTGAGTAATCTTCTCTATTGAACCCACATAAGATCCTTGAGCAATATCATCGTAGTGGAACCCACGTAGGACCCTCACACAGAATTCTTCACTGTCGAACCCATGTAGGATCTCGGTATAGAAGTGATCACTATCGAACCCACATAGGATCCTGGTACAGAAGTCATTACTGTCGAACCCACGGAGGATTCCGATACAGAAGTCGTCACTTTCGAACCCACGTAGGATCCTGGTACATAAGTCACTACGATCGAACCCATGGAGGATCCCGGTATATATGTCCTCACTTCCGAACCCACGTAGGATCCTGGTACAGAAGTCACTATAGTCGAACCCACCGAGGATCCCTTTATAGAAGTCGTCACGGTCGAACCCACGTAGGATCCTGGTACAGAATTCACTGATGTTGAACCCATGGAGGATCTTAGTACAGAAGTTGTCACTGTCGAACCCACGTATGATCCATTTATAGATGTTGTTGTCGAACCCATAGAGGATCCTAGAACAGCAGTAGGTCCACATAGGATCCTATGATCTCGGTGGCAGCCAGCTATAGGGTTCCCATACACAACATGCTCGAATCTCGGAGAGTCCGCTTCTCGAGAAAAAGGGTCGATACATAAACTATCAAGAAGTCCTGATTTTATGTATCCAGTAGTTTCAACTCATGATAAGGAATCCAATGTGACAGACGGTGCGTCAATCAGACGTCCGATCTGTGAGTTATTGGCATTTCCGTTCCAGGGGCCTTGTTGCTTTTTTGGGCTCAAACCAACCCAATCATACTCTAAATATTTCTGAAACTCATGTCGAGTATTCTAAAAGAACCATACCATATAAAGGAATCCAACGTAGTTGACGAAACGTCAATCGGACGTCTGATCTATAATTTATAAGAATTTCCACTCTGAGGACCCTGTTGGTTTCAAGATCGAACCAGCCTGGCCATACACAAACTTCACAAAAACATTTATTGTGTTATACCAAAATGACCGTCTCGATCCTAGGAATTCAACGTAACTTACGGTTCTCCGATCGAAGGTCTGTATCTCATGTTATGGGAATAAAACCGAAAGTTTCCTGAAGAGGGGGGTCTGGGTCCATTCTCACCCGGCCCAACCCACCCTGGGTTGGCCTGGTAGGGTGCGGCACGACCCGACAGCTGTGGCCTGGCTCGGCGGCGGTGGCCCGGCCCATGCGACGGTAGCCCGGCTTTTGCACAGGCGGCCTGACATGGTGGCCGGCCACAGCTCGTCCATCTGGCCGAGCGTGGAGTGAGGGGGGTGGGGCACGACCCCCCAATTCTTTGTAATAGCAGCGCCGATTGGCACCGCCTCTCCTGCCCGGCCGGCCAAAGACTGATGGTTTCCTCTGGCACGATTGGCCCGCACAGCGGGCCGTGGTCCCTTCGCAGTGCAGCACCATGAGGCGTGACAGTCTTCCCAACTTGGCTCGCAGGCGGCCGGCCAGTTCGTTCGCCGAGAGGCCCATGGGAGAGGGCCACATCCCTTCCAAAGCGGGGTGCCAAGAAGGCACCACAGTCTCATGCCCGGTCGACCGTAGCCGGCCAACTTGTCAAGCAAGCGGCCCACCCAGCGGGCCGCGATATTCCCATAGCGTAGCGCTAAGGAGGCGCCGCTGTCCTCCAGCCCGGTAGGCTGAGGTCATCTGGTTCGCTTCGTCTAAGCGGCCCTTACTTCGGGCTACAGTTTCCTCCACACGGCTGGTGTGCGATCACCGCTTCCGATCGCCGCTCCCTCTGGTTTCCCCTACCTCCGGTCACCACCACCAAAACATTCAAGGACCAACGTAGGGTTGTCAGGCGATGTTCGTTCGGCCCGCAGCCTCCGTGTTAGGAAATAATAATAGGCCGAAGACAATCCAAGATATTCAACGAAGTACGTTGTACAATTTAATCACTTAAAATTATGAAAAATCCTCCAACCTCATATTTGACGTTGCATATCGACGAGCCGCGGAAGACGAGCATCGTGGTAGTCGGGCATCCCGGAAGACAACTACATGTATGAAGGATATTGTTCTGTCAATAGTGGAGGAAAAAAACGTTGTCATTGGTGACCATCTCCGCAGTCGGCATCTTCTCCCTTGACGTGGAGGAAGAGAAAAGTGGATGGTCGTTCTTCGTGGGCGTCGATGTTTATTGTTGAGAGAAAACATCCTTCATCATTGGAAGAAATATCTCCCTCCTCTCCTTCTCCTCCATAGCTCTCCACCAAGATGTTAAGCCCCCAAAAATAATAGAGTTTGTTCTCTATTATTTTTATAGAACAAAACCCAAGAGTTATCCCTCATAAAAGTGAAAACACATAGATTAAATGTGAAGAGATTTATTCAAAAATATTTGAATTAAAACTGAATTAACTAACTTCATGAATGGTGGAGTGTTTGAAATATTAAAAACATGGAATTCCAAGAGTTCAAGGGGGTTTCAAGGGAGCTTAAAGGGATAGTGTTTGTGTGGGACTCGAAAACATTATCCTCCCCTGGGAGGTTATGTGGGGTGGCCCCACCATCAACCTCCCTTTGGAGATAAAAACTAACAACTAAATAAAATTGTTTAACACATCAATTTTATTTAATTTATTATGAAACCCCAAAATTAACTTCCACTCTATATAAAACGCAACTGTGGTGAAGGTCCTCTCATGAGAATATCAGCACTGCGAGTTCATCGGTGTCCTCTGATTTCAATTCATAGCACTGGTTCAAAATATTTAAAAACCCGCACGTAAGTTTACTAAACGTACCCGAAAAAAACTTCAGGAATTGATTCCAGGCACACCATGCCTCAGAATCAGGCGTCGTCAAAATCTACGGACTCGTAAAATTCCGATGAATTAGAGAAAATAATATTCCTTGAAATATCTGGGTCATTAAAAGAATCTAATTTTATTTTATAGAATATGTGATCAAGAAGGAAACACTTATTTAGATTGTATCACAAAATTACAAAATAAATTTTATCTAAATTTTATATATGATAATATTCAGAAGTATAATAAATCCAAAAAATTAAAAAAAAGATGTCGAATTGTTCATCATCTAATGAATTAATTTATGACATAGAATATGAATAGTGCTTCATCACGCTAAAAGTCTTGGGATTGAAATATATTTAAAAATCATAAAATATATTAGGGAAAATAGTTTACTATTTTAAATTATTTCTCAGTGCTGGTTAATTGTGTTATAATGGAATAAATTAGTAAGAGATAATAAAAATCAAATAATTTATTATTTTTGAATGGATCAATAATAATATATTGAGTGTGACATATGTTTTAAAAGATGGAAGGGATGCATTTTAAGTGAATTAAAGATTATATTTTTATATTAATAGGGGTGAAATGTTATAATAACTTTTATTAGTTATGAAGCGTCAAAATTTAATGTTACATGACTATGATGGCTGAAAATACTTTTTTTGAAGTGTTGGTCATCTTGTACATTGTGGATAAAATATCATGGGCAGTAGGACTATAAAGGAGTCTATGTGTAATTTTCCATTCATAAAATAATTTTAATGTAACCATTTACAAAACCTACCAAAAGAGAACAATTTGGTGTTAAAATAATAAGGGATTTGACCATGAAACCAAAATGACCTCATTGTCGATCAGGTTTGATGTTTATTGAAATATGATATATAATTCAATAATTTGAGATAAATACATCATCACATTTATTTTTAATTTTTCAATAACGAAATTAATCATATGTATTTCTCACAAATCCATGGTTTTGATAACGTTCGAATATTTTATGAGACATGTAGAGAAGAAAATTTCTAATTCTCTCAGGAGGATGATATTTTATAACTGGTGTGAGTTTGCCAAAAAATCATATTTTTAATATATTTCAAACATGTAACAAGATATGTGTTATCTTTACTGAACAGATTTTTCATATAAATGTTTATAGGTAAATTAATGATAATGAAGTAGATTAGCTTTGTTCAATGGATGATGATAAAATCATTAGGATAATATGGAAAAATACAATAGTGATAATTCACGATGATGAAAAACATTAATATCATACTCAAGGATTAAAAAGAAGATGAAAATATAAAAACTGTAGCCACACTAATCAATTTTGAATGATTTAACTAAAAACTATTAACAAAAACTTTGATCATTAGTTGTGTGTTAATTCAATGGTGTATATTTTAACCAAATTGAAAATTATAATGCATGAGAAATTATCCAAGGCTTATCGAAAGGAAAAGAATTGGAACAAAATGGGTTTACAGAAACAAACTAAATGATATAGGTCAATTTTCAATAAATTAGGATAAACTAAATTGCAAGGAATATTCTCAAATTAAATGGAACCAACATTGACGAAACATTATCTACGTAATCCTGTCATAATACCATTAGGATATTTCTTTCAAATGTTTATCATATAAAATATAATGTGAATTAAATTAATCAGAAATATTCATTTTTGAATGGTCGGTCGAATGATGAAGTTTATATTGAATATATTGTGTGATGTATTCAGATTAATATGAACACAAGTTATATAAATTGAACAAAAATATCTATGGAATGAAAACTACAATAAAGATATTGGTATTTCAGGATGGATGAGTATCTAAATAGCCTGAAATTTATAAAATGGTAGATTATTGTTTTTATGAGATATAGATCAATACTACATAACATTTTTGATATTATATATTGATGATATTTTATTTTCCTGATGTGGAGATACATTTTGAGGGGATTGTTACCTAAAAATGAGGAGAATATTTGAGATATCATTTCTTCAAAAAATTTACATTATGTGTGTTTGAAATTTACCTAAATTATGGATCATGTTTTTTTCTATCAATAATATATTTTTAAGAGTTAGCAAAAATATTGGGAATATAAGAATAAATAGGTTATTGTATTATAATTAATTATGGGAAAAAATGAATAATGACAATAAAGGTAGATTTTTCCATTTGATGGAACTCAAGAAACAAATTAAAAATAGGTTTTACATGATTTCCACAAGGATATCCTTTTTTCGTTAAAATATTTGGTCAATATCAACATAATTTAAAGGATTTCCACTTAGTGGAAGGTAATTTTATTATGGGAAATGTGAGGCATAAATTCAATTATGTAATATTCTGTGAGAATAAATGAGAGATGGGATTATCAGGATATACATATATTAAAAGGGATGGTGATGTGGATGTTAGAAAGTACACATTAATAGGTTCATTCATCATAAGTGGAATATTTGTGGAATTTAATTATATAAATAAATTACTTGTTAAATTTATTAATATTGAGGATCAATATGTTGCTTCATCAAATAATATATATAGATTATTTAAGTTAAAAATAAACTTAAAGATATGCATGTTATTATTGAGTACCCATAGGTTATGAGTTGTGATAAAAAATGCTATATAAATATATCCATGAATCTAGTTAAACATTCAAGGTAAATGTATATATATAACATGTAATATCGTGATGGTTAAAGTGAATAAAGGAACATTAAAGTTTTAAATTTTTCCTTCTAATGAAAACGATGCTTATATTCTCAATTTGTAATGCCCCGACCCCAGTTACCCAGAGTCGGTGCATTATTACGTAACATTGGCATGATCACAAAAGATCATGTCTCGAAAGACCGATTAGTTTCGTAGCCTTGGAAACACTAGATACATTCATAAATGTTACATTACATAATAAAGTGAAAAACTACAATAAAATAGTCTCTATAGTTCACACCCATATCCCATTCAGACTATCCCTGCAGGTCAGTCATAAAATATTTCTTAATATCCTGGGAAAAATAAAACATAGAAAGGGGTGAGCTCACATGCTTAGTAAAGATAACAATATAGCCGATGCTTTTAATAAATAAACATAAACATTTATGTAAATGTATAAATAAAACAAAAGACTTTTAAACTTTAACTTCAGCATAATATGGAAAAAGTAAAATGAAATAATGCCATTTGCTTATTCACATGGATATTCTACTGGTCGAATAATCACATGCAATATCAATAACCACTTTCATAATGATGTAATGCATAATTCAGACTATCATAACCACGTAGCCAAGGCCTCGTGCCAAGACTAAAAATAAAATTTTGTCAAGGCCTCGTGCCAAGACACTTGTTTTTCTAATGAGACCCACTGATGCATCGAGGAGCTATAGCGGGCTCCACCCGTCTCTTATTAAGTCCAATGCATTCCTTATATGAATAGGTTTAAACATATCATAAACCACAACATAATCGTATCACATAAAACATGCATAAAGAAAACATAAAATTACCACATTTCAATCAAAAGTTATCAACACAACACATTGATATAATAAAAACATTTTTAATACCATTTTCGATACCAAAATAAACTAAAAGTAAAACATGGTATTTATTTTTCATTTTAAAAAAAGTTATGGCTTGTAGAAGAAGTTGAAACTCAAATAATGGTCACGGCGGCGGAGAAGTCATTGTCGCCGCATACGTATGACAAAAAACATTCCATTTTTTCATTTAGTAAAATGATTCATATAAAAATATTTCTTCTTAATAAATGTAAAACTAAAAGGGGTTTATAAACCGTAAAAAATAAATTTGTGTATAAAACAAAATATGCCTCTATGAAAGGAGATTGAGATGAAGTCCCTTACCTCGTGTTCGACATGACTCGATCGTTCTTTAATATCCTGAATAATAAACTAGGCTTAATTTATACATAATTAAGAACCTTTTTCAAGTTCATTATTCCGTTTATATCACTTATTACCATGTTATGAACATTATGTAATTATTTACGTTAATAACGGTCATTTTGTCGATCTTTGGTACTTGAGTCAACAATAAACTTCTTATAATTACATGTTTTTTATGTGGTAGAATTTTCATTATCTCTAGAATTATATTCATGATTTAGATATAATATATATCATATATATCCAATATATAAATTCATTTATAATATTACATAACATTTAGAGGTAAGAAATTAAATGCACCGTTCATGGAGACGGTAAGCCGTATGTATGCATTAATGCTACTTTCATTTCTATTTCATATTTAATGGAATGAGATAATAATTATATAAAGGTTTATTATAATTCCAGTATAATATCATATATAATATCATTTACTCCATCCTTTATACGTCCCACATATGGCATTAACGATTCAAATCACTTTGAGGGGGCGATAGTCCGCACTTCTTAAAAATGAAATTATAACATTTACCCATAATGGAAATCATAAAGGTATGCCATAAATGAAAAATAAAGAAGAATAAGGAAAACATTAACATAATATATATCATATATAAATATAGTGACATATTAATGGCCACCATGAGAGGAGTTAAAAGAAGATTGAACAGTCATCGTTTAATGAGGCAGTAATTCGCCACCCACAGAACCAGTATGTTCTTTAACCATTAGATGGAGGTGTGTGTAATTGTAAATCAAATCCATCTCATAACAACATCCTAGTATATTGAATATACTGTTTTCGTTACAAAATATAGGAATAAAAAGTGTTTAGGGGGTTGGAGAAGCAAAATAAAAAATAGAACACAAGTGAAGACATTACCTTAAAATCAGGTAACTCTTTTTTATTTGAGCCAAAGGCTTCCTTGGAAAGACTTCTGCACAAAGTGAGGCTTCTAGGAGTAAGAGAGGGAAATTGAGATATTATATGGGCATAGGTTCTCCAATACAAATGGCTTGAAGGTTTGAATAATGAGGTAGAGGGGGGGGGCTTTTATAAGAGGAGAGGAGAGGCACTCTCGGAAAGTCATGAAATGTAACATTATTAGGAAGTGATTTTCGGATTTCAAAGGTCCCCGAATTATATAATTCGAGGATAAGGTGATATTTGTTCTAAATATACTCATCTAATAGGTTTTTTACAAGTGTAAATCTTAGATTTTACATAATCATTTCATTTTATTTAAATCATTAATATATGAGGTAATCGCTGTATCATCATGGTGTCATAAAACATTTAATTTATTTAACGTCTAAAAATTATAAAAAAATACCATGATGCAGGAAATATTTTTATATTTCCAATGAATAGTTATATTCTAAATGTTACCTTATATAACCCCGTGTAATAATTGTTTTAGTCAAACAACACATGTTTGTGACAATTTTATTTTTACTTTAAATAAATAGTTAATAATGTCATTTTCTTACCCAAGTGGCTCCATGGGGTCCCCAAGTTGACCCATGGATTGTATTGGTCATCCATGAATCATCCAATAAGGGTAGGACAAGTGTCAATATATTTTAATATTTTTATAATATAATTTTTACCTTAAATTTCACTAATTACCTTTAATCGCGATTAAAAGAACTTAAAAGTTACTATTCACCAAAAATTATTTTAATCCCATTGAAGCACATTTTACTTCCTAATGAAAATGATGTATGTTAGATTTTTGAAATTCAAATCACATAGGTGGTAAAAATTCATTTAAATGAAAAATTAGTTTTTTAAACTACCATTTAGTGGTTTCACTATTCATCAAAAATTGATGTTTTTCAGAAAAACACAAAAAAATCACCCTAAGCTATAATTTGTATTCTGAATTAAAAAATGATGTATATTTTACAAAATTCCAAACATATAAGTTGCATTAATTAATTTTATAATTTATTCTTGTTGTCAAAACAAATAGCGTGTTTTTAAGAAACAATATCAATCAAAAGATTGACAATTGTTTATGTCCAATTTCAAAGTGAAAATAATTCTAATGGCCACCATTGGATAAAATAGTAAAATTATAATCTAATTATACTTTAAAACCACTCAATGGTATAATTTGTTTCTATTTATTATTTTGATTAAATAAGTTGTTTTTAATTAAAATTTAGTAATTTTCACTATTCATCAAAATATAATTGTTATCTGAAAAGTTCCAAAATTTCACCCTAGGATAAAGTCGATATTCCAAATCCAAAAATGAAATCCATTTTGGAAGATAAAATTTATCAAATTTCAAAAATTAGATATTACTATTCATAACGACTAGTTTGATTGGTTGTGGTGTGTATTAGAACTCGAAGTAGCGTACAACACACGCTAATTTATTATTCAGAGAGAAGCGTACCATGGAAGCTTGGGGTGTTACATTATCCCCTACTTCAATAAATTGTGTGCTCACAATTTGAAATTGTTCTTCAAAAATAAAATGTTGAAAGTAGAAAATTCCTTTGTGGAAAACCAACATCGGAAATAGGGTTAATAAAATTTAGCCTTAATAAGAGGGAAAGAGAAATGAAAAAGTCACAACCAAATTATAATCTCGATTAAGAGAACATTGGTGGAAATTAGAGACAAATAATTTGTTGGAAAATGTAAATATTTGTAGAGGGTGATTGAGGTCATCAATCAAAAACAAGTGTAAAGTTGAGGGCCTCAAAGCCTTCAATATATGGTGATTTAAAATATCATCACTTCAACAAAACATAAGGTATTAGGATAATTTTTTTTAATATCGATTTCCTAATTTTTAAGAACTAATTTATTCATAGAACAAGAGAGAGGTATATATATATATATACTTGACAAGTAGAGTTTCAACCTTCAACTAATTTCTACCACAAACTCATCTTTCACTCAAAAAGAAAATAAAACTCAAAAATATTATATTTATCCTAATCATACAAGGTTCCAAATATTAACACATAAAATGTTGATTTGGGAAAATATTTTGTAATAATCAGGGACATCTGGTAGGCTAGTCGTAGGTAATAAAGGCCTATCGTACTATGGTTGTGGGTTCGATTCCTACCGCTTTGTCCGATGCGACGGGTTATCCCTCGACCTGGAGGTTATCTTTCTCCTAAAACTATATTATTATAATATTCAAAAAATAATCTTCATAAATGTTTTAACCTTAAACAATACTATCCAATGAACAACTTAATCCATTCCATCCTTTATTGTTATCCAAAATACCTATGTCTAGACTTTCCCTAAATGGCCTCTAAATTCCAAATTCAATTGTAACATCAGATTCCCCAAACAAAGTAAAGTTTATCTTATTGTGACATACTAAAAATATGATTACCTTCATCATATTAAAACCTCAATTGAAATAACAAGTACTTCAATACAATCCTTATATATATCACATTATTTTTATAAACAGTATATAATCCTTGTGTCCAATAGCACCATTACAGTAATTATTCCACTTCAACTGTAGTATCAGCATAAGATTGGCCTTGATCCCTTGGCCTTTTCTGAGGTAAGTTTCTCTGACGCTTAGGACATTCTTTTGCATAATGACCCATTTCCCTACAATTTTAGCATTCAACATTGATATCCTCTTTCTTTCACTTGCAATCACGATCCTAGTGACCTTTTTCTCCACATTTATAACAAAATCCCATTCCTTTTAGGCATGTACCAGGGTGATTCTTCCCAAAATTATCGCATAATGAAAAATCCTTCTTTCCCTTTTTCCCTTTATCTTTCTCTTGTTCCACAATTCTATTCTTATCTTGCTTTACTTTATTGTCATAAGATTTAGAGAATTCCTTTTCTGTCTTAATAGCACTTGATACAATATCTTCATACGATTAGAAAGATCGTGAGAATAAGGCTCGACGGAGAAACGGTTTTAACCCATCAATGAAATGATAAATCTTACTTCTTGGGTTACATATATAATCTACTGTATACATCGCTGACCATGTAAAGTTGGCCTCAAACATTGTAACATTCTCATCCTCCTATTGTCTCAAACTCAGAAATTGCCTTTCCATATCTGCTCGATGTTCATGAGGAAAGTATTTTTCTAAGAAAAGCTCTTTGAAATACCTCCATTCCATATTTTATACTTCATCATCTTCCTTTGTGTTTTTAATCAATGACCACCATTGACCAGCATCTCCAGTGAGGCGATAAACTGCCATGATAATCTTTTCCCTTTCACTACTCCCCAATGTATGAAATATTTTCTCTAAAGAATTTATCCATTGCTCAGCTACCAAGGGATTTGTTCTCCCATTGAATGTTGGTGGTTGTTTCCTCATGAAGCGGTCTAACATTTATCCTCCACGTTGCGGATCAGGGTGCTCCATACGAGTAAGGCTATTATTCATAAACTGAGTGAGTTGTCCCAGTATGGTGATAAGATGGTCCGCACCAGTTGTATCACCATCTCCACTATAATTATCTTGAGAAGGAGGGAAATCCCTAAATGGAGTCTGTGCATTGATATGGTTTTCATTCCTTCCACTAGGTGCCATTTCTAAAAAATTTCATAAACAAGATTAGTTTATGAATCGAAATACATAATAAAAAACATGAAAAACACATAACATAAATTGAACTATTTATGTATATAATCCGTAATCATAAAAATGTTTTCTTTGAGGTACTATATACTCATAAACCCTTCATAATGGTTTTTAAAGAAAATGGGAATTGTCATAATCATATCCCCCAGGAGTGTCGTAACCAAGAGTGAAGCAAGCCCTGTTATCGTGCACCAGTTCCCATTCAAGTCCAACTCAAAGCGGTGTTTTAATGTTTTACCACTAGGTACATCTGTTCCAGAGCCACCTCTACCTGCTCATATCCAGACATGGATGTATTTCTTAGAAGACTCACAAAATATCTATAATAACAAAATTCTAGGACGTTATTCTATACTAATCCTCAAAGTCTACCTTAGGGCTATGTTCTCTAATCAGAGTTTATCTAACTCTAGCTTCCATGGTTAGTACTAAACTGCCTCTGATACCAATTGTAACACCCCAACCCCAGTTACCCAGAGTCGGTGCATTATTACGTAACATTGACATGATCACAAAAGATCAAGTCTCGAAAGACCGATTAGTTTAGTAGCCTTGGAAACACTAGATACCATCATAAATGTTACATGACATCATAAAGTGAAAAACTACAATAACATAGTCTCCCTAGTCCACACCCATATCCCCTTTAGACTATCCCTGAAGTTCAGTCATAAAATGTTTCATCACATCCTAGGGAAAATAAAACATAGAAAGGGGTGAGCTCAGATGCTCAGTATGGATAACAATATAGCGGAAGCTTTCATAAATAAACATAAGCATTTAAGGCAATGTATAACTAAAACAAAATCCTTTTAGACTTGAACATCAGTATAATATGGAAAGAGTAAAATGAAATAATTCCATTTACTTATTCACATTGATATTCTACAGGTCGAATAATCACATGCAATATCAATAACCACTTTCATAATGATGGAATGTATTATGCCAGACTATCATAACCACATATCCAAGGCCTCGTGTCAAGACTACAAATAAGATTTTTTCAGGGCCTCGTTCCAAGACACTAGTTTGTCTCATGAGAACTACCGATTCATCGAGGAGCCATAGCGGGCTAAACTCGTCACTTATTAAGTCCAATTCATTCCTTATATGAAATGGTTGAAACATATCATAAACCATAACACAATCGTATCACATAAAACATGCATAAAGGAAACATAACATTTCCACATTTCAATCAAAAGATACCAATACAACACATTGATATAATAAAAAAAATTCAATACCATTTTCAACACCAAAATAAAAGAAAAGTAAAAAATGGTATTTATTTTTCATTTAAAAAAAGGTATGGCTTGTAGAGGAAGCCGAAACTCAAAAAATGGTCACGACGGTGGATAGGTCATTATCGCCGTATACGTACGTCAGAAAAACATTCCATTTTATCATTTAGTAAAACTCTTCATATAAAAATATTCCTTTTGAATAAATGTAAAAGTCATAAGGGTTTATACACCGTATAAAAGAAATTTTTGTATAAAACAAAATATGCCTCAATGAAAGGAGATTGAGACGAAGTCCCTTACCTCGTGTCCGACTTGACTAGATCGTTCTTTAATCTCCTGAATGATAAACTAGAGTTAATTTATACTTGCTTAAGAACCTTTATCAAGTTCATTATTCATTTTATATCACTTATTACCATGTTATGAACATTTAGTAATTATTTAAGTTAATAACGGTCTTTTTGTGGATCTTTGGTACTTGAGTCAACAATAAACATTTTATAATTACAAGTTGTCTATGTGGTAGAATATCCATTATCTCCAGAATTATATTAATGATGTAGATATCATATATATCATGTATATCCTGTATATAAAGGTATTTATAATATTACATAACATTTAAAGGTAAGAAATGAAATGCACCGTTCATGGAGACGGTAAGTCGTACGTACGCATGAACGCGACTTTCATTTCTATTTCATATTTAATGGAATGAGACCATAATGATATAAAGGTGTATTATAATTCCAGTATAATATCATATATAATATCATTTACTCCATCCTTTACACATCCCACATATGGCATTAACGATTCAAATCACTTTTAGGGGGCGGTAGTCTGCACTTCCTAAAATGAAATTATCGCATTTACCCATAATGGAAATCATAAAGGTATCCCATAAATGAAAAATACAGAAGAATAAAGAAAACATAAACATAATATATATCATATATAAATATAGTGACATTTTAATGATTACCATGAGAGGTGTTAAAAGAATATAGACCAATCATCGTTTCATGAGGCAGTAATTCACCACCCACAGTAATAGTATGTTCTTTAACCATTAGATGGAGGTGTGAGTAATTTTAAATGAAATACATATCATAACAACATACTAGTATATTGAATATAATGTTCTTGTTGCAAATTATAGGAATAAAAATATTTTAGGGGGTTGGAGAAGAAAAATA
This sequence comes from Viscum album, assembly GCA_963277665.1. NCBI lineage: Eukaryota > Viridiplantae > Streptophyta > Magnoliopsida > Santalales > Viscaceae > Viscum > Viscum album. The sequence goes on along the minus strand of OY728153.1, from coordinate 322,041,915 downwards.
AAACAAAAGAACACAAGTGTAGACATTACCTTAAAATTGGGTTACTATTTTTGATTTGAGCCAAAGGCTTCGTTGGGAAGACTTATGCCCAAATTGAGGCTTATAAAAGTAAGAGAGGGAAGTTGAGAGATTATTTGGGAATAGTTTGGCTGACCCAAATGTCCTGAAGGTGTGAATAATGTGGTAGAGGTGGGGGCCTTTTATAAGAGACGAGGAGGGGCACTCTTGGAAAGTCATGAAATGTTACATTATTATGAAGTGTTTTTCAGATATCAAAGGTCCCACAATTATATATTTTGAGGAGAAGGTGATAAGGGTTATAAATATACTCATACTATAGGTTTTTGACTTGTTTATGTATTAGATTTTACATTATCTTTTCATTTTATTTAAATCATTAATTAATCAGAAAATCGCGACATCATCATAGTGTCATAAAAAATTTAATAATTAATGTCTAAAAATTATCAAAAAAAATCCATGATCTTTGAAATGTTCTTATATTTCCCATTAATATTTATATTCAAAAGTTCACCTTATATAACCCCATGTAATAATTGTTTTAGTCAAACAACACATGTTTGTGACAATTTTATTTTTACTTCAAATAAAAAGTTATTAATGTCATTTTCTAACCCATGTGGCTCCATGGGGTCCCCAAGTTGACCAATGGATTTTATTGGTCGTCCATGACTCATAAAATAATGTTGGGACATGTGTCAATATATTTTCAAATTTTTATAATATCATTTTTACCTTAAATTTCACTAATTACCTTTAATCGTGATTAATAGAACTTAACAGTTACTATTCACCAAAAATTATTTTAATCCCATTGAACCAAATTTTACTTCCTAATGAGAATGATGTATGTCGGATTTTTTAAATTCAAATCACAGAGGTGGTAAAATTTCATTTAAATGAAAAATCAGTTTTTTAAACTACAACTTAGTGGTTTCACAATTCATCAATAATTGATGTTTTTCAGAAAAATACTAAAAATCACACTAATCTATAATTGATATTCTAAATTAAAAAATTATGTATATTTTACAAAATTAAAAACATATAATTTGCATTAATTAATTTTATAATTAATTATGGTTGTCAAAACAAATAGCGTGTTTTTAAGAAACAATATCAATAAAAAGATTGACATTTGTTTATGTCCAATTTCAAAGTGAAATTAATTCTAACGACCACCATTGGATAAAATAGTAAAATTATATTCTAATTATACTTTAAAACCACTCAATCGTATAATTTATCACTATTAATAATTTTTATTAAAAAAGATATTTTTAATTAAAATTTAGTAATTTTCACTATTCATCAAAATATAAAAGTTATCCGAAAATTTCGAAAATTTCACCATAGGCTAAATTTTGTATTCTGAATCCAAAAATGAAGTATATTTTGAAACATAAAAATTTATAAAATTTCAAAAAGTAGGTATAACTATTAATAACGGCTAGTTTGATTGGTTGTGGTGTGTGTTAGAACTCGAAGTTGCGTACAACACACGCTACTGTATTATTCAAAGAGAAGCGTACCGTGGAAGTTTGGGGTATTACCTAATGAATCATTGTCGATTACTACTTATGAGAAATTGATAGTACAAATTGTTGTATATCCCATTCCATATAATTGTTAAGAATTAGTTTGAGTCATTACCATACATATAATAATTTTTTATTTTATAAAAAGTAAGATATATTAACTCTTTGGGGTAATATTTTTAATAATGATCTTCTATTAATCTAAATATTGAGATAAATCCAACAAATAACATGAAAATATATTTTAAATTTCATCAATTTTAAAATTTTCAGTTAGTATTATCTGTAAATATTGATAATAGATAGATTTAATGTAATATTTAATCTATCGTGTTTTTAATAATAATCAATCTCACATAGTCATAGAGTATATTGATTATTTACCATATATTTTAAATAGTAACACCACCCATTGTAAAAGATCATTTATATTTTATTATATGTAGGATAATATAATTATTTATTTCATAAGTTCATAAGAAAGAATATTGAATTGTAGTTCACATGGATTATATTATTATGAGAGATAAAATTAGAGGTAATATGGAACTGAAATGTATTTATCAGTGTTAATAAAAGAAGAGAGAGACTTTCAATCACATGGATGTTGATGTTTTATTTTTTTCAATAAATATCCTAAGATTCAATATATATGAGAATCACATAGAGTTATTTATATTATTTCCACCTGGATTAAGGTAACTATTTTTGTTTAATGATATTGTAATAGTGGTTGAATAAAGATCTGGATGTTCTGAAATGATGGAATTAATGAATCATAAAATTACTGGGATATGAATGAAAAACATTTGATTTTACACAGTGATCATATGATTAATTAGATAATACATGATAACTACTAGGAGGGTGTATAATAATAACATAGTGATCATTATATCTATATATGATAAACATTTATCATTGGATGTTTTGTATTTTGTGTAATGGGATTGTGGTAGTTGGTAAGGAGGTGGCATGACTAGAAATTTGATCTTAAATGTAGTAAAAATTCTTTAATAAGATTTTATAGTTATAATGATTTATTTAAATAATAGTCAATGTAGATTATCAAGGAGGTTACAATGTATTTGATTTGATATGTTTCTCATGTATTTAATAATATAAATATTAATTAGAAGAGATTAATATAGAGATTTAATTTAAATTATGAGGAGTATTTATGGGTGATATTGTTGAATAAATTTCATGTATTATTTTCAAGAGAAAAAATGATATCCAACTATGTTTTGAAAAATAAAATAAATGACATATTCATCTTTATGGGTGATATATTATAGAAAGAAGGAATCCAGAACGACTACCAAATAGATTTATTTGCAGTGGAATAAGTAGATGGTATTCATATAGTCCATTGGATTCTTGTACATCATATTATAACCATTCCTCTGTAATAGCATTATTTTTCTCTGATTGTGAAATGTTAGAAATTTTTTGAATAGGATAGTGGTGAAGCTCTTTTTTTTAAAGATGTACTCTTTCCAATGGATCTATCATGATGATAAAAGGGAACTTATGAATTTAAGGAATATCAACTACCATAATATGTGGACATTTTCACCCATATTGCAGATGGATATTGTCAAAATATTATTTTGTGTCAATTTATTTTATGCATCATGGGTTACTGATAGATATTTACCAGAATAAGAAAGTGAGTGAATATGTTTATAAAAAAAACTCTATCAATTGATATTCACCCATTCAATGTGTTGATCAAAAAATTAAATGGCCATAATTACATATGTAAGGTCAATGATTGATATGATGTGTATTGTATCCTTTATGTTTTTTATATGGATTTTCTTTAGTTTTATTATGGTTTATACCAAACTATTGATTTTTAGGTTCAGTTTTATTTGATTGTGAGAGATATCATGGAAATGTTTTCATTATTCCTTTTCCAAAAGGTGTGTCCCTCATTATCATGGAGAGTAACATTATCAGTTTTAACTAGTAGAATCATGTTTTAGGGGATATGAGCATCCCCTTTTAATATTCCATTATGTGTAGAAAAGTATTTGGATATATTGTTTTCAAAATAATGAGTACTATGATGAGGTATTTGGTTTTTCAAATAATATTCTTTTATTTTTAATTTATATTCATTTTATAGTTCTAATAACTAATAGAAGTGAATTTTCATTTTAGGTGATCTAGAGGTTTCATTTTTTGATAGAGTTTGGAAGGTGAGTTGTAGTGTTCATATTAAATATTATTATGGGTAGGTAGTTATAGATTGTGGCATATGAGGTGTTTGTAACTTTTTTATAGGGCCCACATTTTTCATATTTTAATTAAAATATATGATTAATTGGGTTTTCATGTGCTAGATTGTGTTCTTGAGGGTCATATGTGTATAAATGAGTCTTTTCGGTTATAGATGGTTACTTAATGATTGTAATTTTTTCCATTCCCTTCTCTCCTTACTAGATGATATCTACAACTTTGTATCTGGGATTAATTGTTATACCATGTTTTAGAGGGTTCTACCCATTGTTACATTATTAAAACATCTATATGTGAAATCATTATCTCTGGTGTATGTGTTTTATTTGATTATTCTCAATTTTGTAGTGTTGTGAAACACTAATATGGTGGATGAATATGGAAGAAATGGTATCAATGGGATGGGTCAAATAAGTAGAATTCCAATATGTGTATTTTTTAAACTTTTATTTTGGGGTGATTCTATTGATTGATATTGAAAGAGATGATGATAGAAATACATTACATTTAAAAATAATAATTTATAGTGTTTAGGATATAATTGGTGTTTAGTATGACTATACATTTAGATGTTTTTATATCCATTCAGAATCAAAGGTTGGGGAACATTGAAATGATATAGAGAGTTCATATTATTCCTAGTAAATTGGGAGGTGGGTACTGAATCAATAATCATACATTTTTTTACAATTTTCACTCAACCCTATAGAATAATACAACGATTCTTTGGTTATAAATTCATGTTTTTGAGTCTATATAAAATATATAGTGATGATAATCACTCTAAAATAATGAAATGAAATGTAGAGAGTATGATAAAGAAATATTTAAAAGGTTATCCATGATATGGGTTTTATATTGTGAAGACCCTTGAGTCGAGGCTTAGTCCAAAACCTTGTTACAATTATATGGCCTTCACAAACACTTTCATCTTTTTCTCAAATAAATATTACAAATACAATATATAATAATGGTGGATTACCAACAATACTTCTGTAGTGATCAACCTTCGTCATTAGTTCTTTTATTTTGTAGACTCATTTATTCATATGCCTATATGAAATTTCCTCTTGATCATGAATAATAATATTGGATATATAAAATTTTTCTTTAATATATATTTCGTATATCAAGTTTCATAGAATATGAAAAAACTCATCCCCCTTTTACTGTCCTTATAAATAGATGGATATATCATTACTTATGAGATATACTTATTAAAATCTATTAAATAAGATATGTGTCATACCATGATATGAAAATTTTATTGCTCATTTAACTTTCTATCTATGTATGTGTAATTATCATTAAGATTCTATAATGGATTTGAGGAAAATAGGTAGTTACTGGGACAATTCACAATAATGGGTTTTCATCAGTTTCTACAGATTAAACCTCATAACTAAATAACAATAGGATCAAAAGAATCCAACAGTTTTTTATCACATAAGGTATATAAGTTATTTATAAAGATAATAAATTACTCTTCTGGGATTTCATTCTTCACTTTTAAATTATTATAATGTTCTTGTCATGTGAAAATTGTAATAATGGACCAGGGTATAGAATACCTAAAAAGTTATAAACACTTTCTCCATGAATCCCATAATGTCCCTATTTGAAATATGAGTTCCATCATTGTGGACTCAAACCACTTGAACAATGCACTATTGATTATAATAAGAGTCCCTCCACACATAAAAGAATCTTGTATTCTCTCAATCTCAAGAAAATGATGAGGAGGAATAAATAAATCTAATATTGGGGAATTCTAAAAAGATTTCTCTCTATGATTTAGGGAATTAATTACAAGGGGGTTTATGCAAATAAATTTTTTACCAACGAAATTATATAATCTGGTTTAAATAACATGGTAAGATAATTAATTATTGAAAAAATTCTCATAGCCAATATCTTAATCCATAGAGACCCCATCGTCAAATAATAATAATAATATTATTACTGTTATTGTTATTTTCATGACATGCTCTAATAATAAGACTAATTTTAATATAATTTCTCAAAAATGATAATTAATATTTCATTAAATTATATTAAATATATCATTCCCACAATAAAATTTACCTGATCCATCAACCTTGAAATATTTTATCAAACCGTATATAATGTCAATTTACAAAAAAAAAATATTACTATATTATTCTATCAATTCGTCGATAAACATTATATTCACTAAATAAGGGAATATATATTTATTTAATATTCTTATTAAAAATATATAATTTTGTTTACCTTTTGAATAAACTATAGATAAATAAATATTATATATTTACAAAATTATTTATTAATTTGTAAATAAATATATATTTATTGTTTAATCTATATATATATATATTATTTTGAATAATGGGATAAATAATTAATGTTACCAACTGAATGTAAATATTTATCATACCACCACATTTAAAAAATATTTATTCAATATTTAAGTTTTAAATTGAATTTAACTACTCTTACGGATACACAGAGTGTGTGAACATCTTGAATTATTTATGAATATAATTTCATAAATTATTCTAATGTTGAACATATGTATATAAAATCAGGCCATAGTTCCTATAGTGAATGTACTAAATGTTGAAATAAAGACAACCTCCTACAGATTATCACAGTTTAATATAACCCCTTTGTTATTAGATATCTTCAAGTATATTTTATACATTCTTTCACCAAAATATTTTGGTTATTAATCTTTCATAAGAATAATTAAATAAAGGTTCTTATCATTTCTATTGACATATTCAGATGTTCAATTTTAATCAAAGGACTAATGATATTAAAATCCATATAAAAACATAGGGAACCAGCCTATTAATGATTTATTCATTAATACCATATAATTGGTGACACACCAAAAATATTTTAACTGCCCAAGAGAATATTTCATCATGGTTTTCCTAAATACATCTATTTATATGACTATAAATATAAATTAATAATATTATTATTTATAAGGGGTAAAAAGAAGTAGTCATATAATCCCACAGATCGGAATATCCAATGACACATATAAAATTTGGAATTATTTTTGTCAGGTTTATTCTCTTAATCTCACATCTTAGAGATTAACAATTTAAAACTTTTTGAGAATACCTATATAAGTAAAAAAGAGCCCCCAACATATGATATCCATAAAATCTATGTACCATTAGATATATTTATTCTAGTAAAAGAACGTATATATATATATAAGAATATTATCATATCGATTTGATGGTTGCTTTATAATGGTGTTATAAATAGTCTATAGGCATTTTCCCATTATTGTTTTACAGAATAAATCTCATCATGGGATATAAGGTTTATTAATATTTATGTCCACAAATATATACTTAATTAAAAGTATATAGTAGTTTTTTGTATAGAATCAACTCTAATAAAATCCATCAAACACTATATCCAACTTATAACTTAAGCTTTTATCCTAACATGACATATATTATTCTAATAATATATTTCTAAAACTGTTTGGACAAAAATATTTGTGTATTTTTTCAATATAATTTGAATTTATAACTCTAGAAAAATCAATAAAGTGGTGATATCATCGATTATATACCCATTTAACTCCTTTAACCTTAATATTTTAGATAATGTTATAGTCTAATGATTATCATAATATGAATTTACTTTATTATCTTTATAAAAATCCAAAATCTGATGTAAATTATTTCATAAACCACCTATTAAGATGCATTAAAAGATGTAATATACTCAGTCTATGTAAATATGCAAACTATTGTATGAAATATTTTTTATCTTGAATATTACCTTAGACTTACTATAATACTATTTCAATGTGATCTAAAATATGAATAGTTTTGTATTCCTTATAGAATTAGTATTATAATTTCGTCATAAACATGTTACCCATTAAATTTTAATTTATAAATAACCAGAAAATAGTTTTTGCTTCCAACCGTTGTAGATATTATGATTAAGTTTAATATCACATCGCTTTGATTTACATATAATAAATTTCACACGTATGTATAAATCAGGTAATAAGAGATATATTTGCAATGTAATTTTAGGAATATATAGTTTATTCATTAAAAAAATATTGTCGTATGCTTTGATACATCACCCATGAGATATTTCATTCCATGTGAAAATAGTAACAATTTAGTTTTTAGAGGTCATGTGTTTTATTTTTTCAATACCATGTTAGAATATGTTCTATGAGTTTTTGTTAGAAACCACACACTTCCATGTATGAAGATATTTTCCCATAAAACTGAGTTCTTACATATGACATTCATGGAAATATTCTATCAGTCTTAATTTATAATATAACTAATTATTTTTTTCTATATGTGACAAATGATTCTATCATATAAAATAATAACAATCTCAAAAGCCTATTTTATAAACCTCAAAATGATCATTCCAAATGAATATTCTATAACTACAGAAGGTTGCAATGAAAAGTATAATTTTATTGAATTTTAGAATATACATAGGGTATATGATTTGTTCAAATATTATAATTATACATATCATGAACCTTATAACTAGTTGTGAATTATTAATATTTTATTTTTCCATACTCATATAATAGTTGTTGAATACACACAAATAGAGTCACCTCAACTAGTAAAACATCCATATAATGATACTAATTTTCATACATGGAATCCATTTATAAATTCGTATAGACTCTTCAAATGTACCATATATTTATTTAATTCATACATGTATGTTTCATTATTATTATCCAATTATATTTAAAATATCATTATTAATATGATACCATGTCTATTGTTCAAACATTCCTTTACTATATGTGCCTCTTGAAAAATTTATCCAACTAAAATTTGTGGAGTCTAATCTCCCAATTCCAACTATTGTACATTTAGATCCCATACATAAAATAATCATAGAGTTCTCACACCATTTAAAAATAGATGTTTTTCTCTCATAAAATTATAAATAGTCTTTAGATAATATCTCAAAAACTTGAGGAAGTTAATACCTTGAATTTATACTGTATAATTAATTATGATTAACATTGTTGTTCATTTGATAAATATTTGAATCGTAATATAAATTTACAACTAATACCTATTAAACAACAAAGGCCATTTAATAATGGTATCCCATTATATTGTAACTTTCATATTATACATTACTCATGTGTTAATTGTTACACTTGTATTTGAAGAACAATTTTGGTTTTGAATCATTATATACCTTAAATGCATATAAGACTCATCATTGATCAACCTTACTCCACAACCACCTATATTACATAAATAAGGTAATGGTAATATATGCTAACCTTTAATTTATATTCAAATGATCAATGATTACTTTTTTTAAGATATAAAATAAGAATTCCATGAGAAGGATCTAAATTAATTTATGATGCATGTACATTTATTCACAGATAATCCATATAATTTCAAAAGTATTTCATAAATAATTTAAAGACACATATGGATTCTCTATATAATCTCTCACATGGTAAAGGTGACATAAACCAAGAATATTTATATTATAGTTTTATTTTGAAATGATTATTACGTGGACAAAGATTTATCTTTCGAAAACTATGAAAGAATCTTATATTTTAAATTCATCAATCATTTTTTATGATTGAAGTATTGCTGAACAATTAGTTAATAATGAATAACCAAAAAATGTTCATTAAAAAGTTATATATTTTATTATTGTGTATAATATAAAATTAGATAAATTTTTTGGTAGAACTCAATAAAAATTAAAATTTTAAAAAAATATATAAAATGATATAACAGAAGACATTTATGCCTCTTATCTCACCCAAGAAATCAACTTTATCTTCTTTTAAATAACTTTACAATCTTATTTAAATGTTCATAAACATACATGGTTCTAATATTTGAATATAAATAATATTTAATACCTCAGAACTAGAATATAAGGATTATATGAAATGATAATATAAATAAATTAAATTCTACAATTAGTTTGATCTTCAATTCATTGTAATTTTTCTTCTAGTGACATTTTTTGTTATATATGGAGAAAATAGATTCTTATTCTCTACACATCCCCTAAATATTTTATCTATTTTAAAGTTGTTTTTTTACATTGTTAATGTTGAATCATTCATGGTATTTTCAAACCAATCCTTCATTTTGATCATTAGAGTTGGTGATGAACCACATACCCAATACTCCATATTTTCATGAAAAATCCTTGTTGAACCAAACATGATTTATATATTCAAATAATTTAATTTATAGTTAAAAATGTGTTCGATAATCATCGGATAAAATGAATATATTATGATATTGATTAATAATTTATTATCCTTATATATGCATAAAATTTAAAACTAATAAAAAAATCTAGTAATTTTAAAAAATGACAACTAACAGTGTATGTATCACCTAGAATATGTTGGTAATGTTTGGTGATAATGTCATTTTTCGTAAACACCCCTTTCTCAATTTTTATTTAATGGAGATGAATTTTGATGGTGTATGAACCCATGCTGTTATGTTGCATCATCATCTCTCCATATATAGATGATAAAATAATTTAATAGATATAATTAGAATCATCTATGAATATATATTACACCTCATTTTCTAACTCCACTCATTTGGTGTGGTGGATAAACTCATATAAGGGACAATTAAACATAGTATATTTTTTCATATAATAGAGTAGTATATAAAATATAGTACCACTATATGAAACTGTTTATGGCGAGGACATGGTATTTTTAAAAAATTGATAAAATTGTTCAAGTGGATTTCATTCCCAATTTAACGAATATATAAAAAATAATTTTAATGCTTTTAAATGAATACAAAATAAAATTTAGTAAATTTTTTAATCACCCTACCACTATTTTATAAAATTTAAAGAGCCATTAATATTAAATTTTGAAATATCATATTGAGTGGATATAATTGTGGAATGGTTATATAGTTTCCTTCCAATATGTCAAGATATGGGTTTGTTAATTATTCAAAGTTATTTATATTTTTGGGGATTTCCAAACGCTTTAATTAAAAACATTTATATCCATTGAGTGGACTCCCTAATCCTAAAATACTAGATTTATATTCTTTAACATTATCCTCCTAGTAACATCATGTCTAGAAAAGGATAAACCTATTGATTATAACTTGGTTGTGTGAACAAAAAACAATAACTATAGCTCCTAAGTTTATGGATGATTTATAATGTGTGATCTATAGTTTCATTCTAAAAAAATTAAATGAAGGCTTATCAGAATTAATATTTTTGAATAAAAGTTTTTCATTATGGAAAAATAATAACAGTATTTTATCCTTCTATAATATTATTAAATTAATATAGAGTTTTAACAAATTACAAACTAATTCAAATAAAATAATTCTCACATTATATATTTATTTCATCTCATCTAGAATTCATGTAAATTTATTAATATTATATAACATAATTTAAATAAAATATTTAAAATAGAAAAACATGCACTAGAAAATAATAAACATATTGCATGATCATGATATTTTATTAATTGATAGATTATTTAGTGGATACTAATCTAACAATTAAACTTAGGTGGATAAAAGATGGAATGGATCATAGTTCGAATTTCCCCATTCCACTAAGGTCTTGTGTATCTCTTTAGTTGGTTTCACCACACCTTGGGTTCTGAATTGACACCTCTCTATAGATATCCATCATTCAAATATATTTATCCACAAAATGTTTAGGGGAACCATGGTTATAGGGTTATGTAAAAAAATAAAGATCACACAGGTACATACACAATAAATATCAAAGGGATGAATCACAATCCATCATTTTTAACTTATTAATGATATTAACACATAATAAATCCATGAATTAAATATTAGATTAAACAGAATCCCAACACATACATTGGTCACTCATGAGAATGATCATCCATTAATGCAATGAGTATTCATTTAATAAACCATTCAATATTAATTTTTATTAATATGTATAATTCAAATTTTTATGAAATGAAACCTTCAATTAATCTTGATTGAAATGGTTGGCAACATTATTAATGGATCTATAACATTCGTTTGGTATTATCCTATAAATATTTACATTTATTATCCTTTTCACTGATCCGAAAAATTAATTATGAAATAAATTCTACGATTAATTATTACAATAGAATACTGAATGCAGTCGACCATTATCAAAAACTATGACTTTCAAAACAACTTTTCTTCTAAATATGAATCCAATAAACAATCAGCACTAGACATCTTTCTCTTTTCTATTTACAAAACTATTCATATTTATTGATTTATGGATTTAATTATTTTGTATTTTAGTCTGAATGGAAATAATAATATTAATATTTTCTCATTCTCACCAACCTTCTTATCCAAAATGAATTTATTTATCCAGTGATCTCATTCCAATGCACTCAAACCATAATTATTCAACTTCAAAAACATTATTATTCCCCAAAATATCTGTTAGAATAAGGAATTACTTCATAACATTGAATACATTGGGGATAAAATATAGCAACATCTTTCTTTCATTGGTAATTGAAACTTTTCATCATTTTCACCATTTTCATTCATTCCAATCTAAACCATAATGCAATTGGCATGAATATAATTATAACTACCTTCCCTCTTTTCGTTCATGAATCTATGATAACATGTTTTATAGAACACTTATGATTATTTTCAGTTACAAAAATGAAAATTTTCATTGATTTATTTCAGATCCTAGAATATTTGAAAGTGTTACCCTATTACAATATTTCTTTTATTCCTAACAATGTGTGAGTTTGATGAACCTTTTTTCAAAAAATATTTTTATGATACTGATGGAAATTTTTATGTAGTGTGATTCCAATATCCATTAGACTATGGTTAGTCATATTTTCAATGTTTAAAAATAAATAAATTTATTTTATTTGACAACAAAAGGAAACTCCCATGTGAAACAATCTACTTCTTACTTCTAAAAACGTGATCCATCCAACATGGTCTCAACAACACCCTTTGTATTTTGTTTTCAACAAGGATTTAAAAAATTATTGAACTTATTATCATCAAGATATTTTTTTAAATATTAAAAATTCTAATCCCACATGAGATAACTCATTCAAGGAAAAAATAATTATTGACAGCAATACCTTATTGTCCAAAAGTAGTGACTCATGAAACATCCTCGTATTTTCGTCATGTCATTAATTTCTTCTTTCATTAATTTCTTTATTACTTTTCAAATTATAAAATGTTTTCTACAACATATCCATCAAATATTTTGAATATTTATAACACATAAATTATTTAATAACATACTACCCACAACTCCAATTTTTTCAAAGATTCTATAAGGATATATTTAATAAACAATTCCTCGCATGACAAAATTATACAAAGGGAAGACGAAACCTTATCTTTGATGATAAAGAGGTTTTATGCCCATGTTCAACCTCAATTTAAAAAAATCATCCTTTGTTAATGGTTTTCTAAAAATGATTGTAACTTATCCTGATGTAGGAATATACTACAAATTCAATTAATTCTTTTCCAAATTCTATTTAATGAAATGATATTTAATATAAATATGTTTTGAACTAGAATAAGGTAGTAAATTTCTCATATGGTTTATTTCACATTTATTATCACAAACCCTAAGACAGGGTCATTTTACAACATAACATTTTTCTTCTTACTGAGTAATCATTCACATAATATTTTTAGTGGCTTGAATGGAAAAAATATACATTACTTTATCCAAACTAAGAATTACTAAATTATGTTACTATTTATTCCCAATAACATAGATTTTCCATAGAAATAAAACTACACCATATGTGGATCTACATTCATCAACTTTTCCTACCCAATCTATATATGAATTCCCAAACAAATTAATATATTTGGAGCTATCATACCTAATTTTTAAATTTATTTTTCCCCTGATTTTTCATAGAATTATTTTCCAATCTAGTAGATGTGATTCTTTAGGAGCACTATAAAATCTTACCTATATGGGCACTGCCAAAAAAATGTCGTTTTTTGAGGCATAAAAATACAAGAACGTTCCTATCACCGTATGACACTTTTTTAATAAACTTCATTTCCATATAAATTTCTAGAAATCTTTATTCCAACTTATATGTGTGTAGAAAATGGTTTTGAATTTTCCATGTTAAACATATTAACATGTTTCGTAGCATATTTTTTTTCAAATGAAAAATGTGGTTATTATTTTGTTAAATTTGTGACCTGATAATGTTTTTCATTTCTCCTAGAATAAATATCTCAATAAAATTTTTCATTTATTTTTTAAATCATTCAAAATATATTTCATCATTCATAACAATGATAATTTAATCAATATAATCAATTTTGTTGTGAAAAACACATAAGATTATTTAATGTAATGATTTCAATCAAATAATACTTTCATAAAACTCATCGTACTTATGAATTTATTCTATTTTGAATACTATTTCCTCTGATATTGTTCTATAATATTCATATATTTCCTGAACATTCACACATAACGTTCATCTTTCCCAGAAATAATGTCTCATTGTTGTTTAATGTATACTTATTCATCAACATATCCATTTAAAATTTATACATCCATTTCCATATAAAATTTTTATTATCATTTTTATGTAGTAGAATGAAATATTAGGATAGTTTCTACACAGTCCATTACTGAAAATTTTCCATCATAGTCGATTCCTTCAATCTGTGAGTAACATTTTGACACTAATACTGGTTCGTTCCTAAGTACTTCACCATATTCATTGAGCGTGTTCTAGAAAATCCATTTTCTCCCAATAATATTTAATTTACTTGAATATGGTACAAGTTCCCATGAATCATTCTTTTCAATCTGATCATGCTATTCATTCATAGCCTTTACCCATTTTAGTTACTCAAACTCCTTACACACATATTTCGGAAAAACTATTAAATAAAAAAAGTATTTAAAATATATTTTATAGTTTAATTGCATTGATGTTGATTGCCAATAGTATTATGATCTTGTTCTTGATTTTTCAGCATAGGATATGATTTTAGAGTTTCATCCACATTATTGGAAATTGATGATTTTAATTAATCTTCTTGGGTTTAATTACTATTACAAATATCCTTATCAGAATTGTGTTCACTATATTCTTCTTAGTTATCCAACGATGTCTGTTTTTATCATCTTTTTGAAAAACAATCACATTAATATATTAAACTAACCTTCAACAATCTTTGATGAAACATCTATTATACCTTCCTTCTAGAGTATAGCCATGAAAAATTCAATCTTCACCTCTCTTATCAAACATTCCAAGGATTCCACCTTTGTTTATTATGATGCATGGACTCCCAAAATCTCTTAAGAGTTTCCAAAATTCCTTTTTTAAATAAAAGTTTCATATAGACTAATATATAAACTTGGAAATAGAAATATCTATTTTGAATATACACAGGAGTGTCCATTCCATTTCCATGAATGTAATGTGAAGGAACATCTTCATGTAACATTGTTCTTCCCATTTACACAAGACTTATATACTTTCATTCAATAAAATATTTTTTAGATGATTGTAATGTGTACTGAACTCATACATAATACCTGTAACACCCCAAGATTCCATGGTACATTTCCCTTCGAATAATGCAATAGCATGCAATGAACAAAAATTCGAGATTCTAACTCGCCGCGACCAATCAAACTAGCCATTATGAATAGTAAGACCGACTTTTTTAAATTTTATATATTTTAGTTTTCAATATGGACTTCATTTTTGAATTCAAAATATTTATATTAGCTTAAGGTGTGTTTTTGGTATTTTTTCTGAAAACATTCAATTTTTGATGAATAGTTAAAAACACTGCGTTATTTTTTAAAACCAACTTTTTATTTAAATAATGATTTATTTTATTTAAATTTAATTTTGGTCAAAATTGATACATAATTCATATATATGTTCAATTTAATTCATTGGAGTCATTTTCTAATACGTTTAGATATATAAATATTTTATTGAACTTTTTACCGTCATT
This sequence comes from Viscum album, assembly GCA_963277665.1. Lineage (NCBI taxonomy): Eukaryota > Viridiplantae > Streptophyta > Magnoliopsida > Santalales > Viscaceae > Viscum > Viscum album. The sequence goes on along the minus strand of OY728153.1, from coordinate 322,026,077 downwards.
TAGCCACCTCCTAAGAACATTTGCAAATTTCTATAAAACATAATTTTATCACTTCGAGGAGTTGAATTTAAAAAATCCGAGATAATTGGTTAATATCAGTAAGTAAAATGTTTTTCAATAAGATGAAAATAATTTTGGGTGAATAGTAACTTTTGACTTTTATTTATCACGGTTAAAAGTAATTAAGGAAATTAAGAGTAAAAATGATATCATAATTATCCTAAAAAGTGTCCTAACTCTATTGGATAAGTATAATTTGAAATAAAACAACCTCAGTAATAAAATATGACCCCCTTTGGTCCACTTTGATTATATAAGGACATTTATTATTATTTTATTTAAAGAAGAGTTAAAAGAGTTAAATTCAAAGTATAATATCTAAAATATTTCTAAAATAGGGTTATGAACAATATAAATTCGACTATAAATATTCATTAGAAATCTAAAAATATTTCCTACATAATGGTATTTTATTTATAATTTTTATAATTTTTATAATTTAATTTATTCATGACACAATGATGATGCAGTAATTACCCTTTTAATGAAATATTAAAATAATTGATATTATAAATATCCAAATAAATGTAAATTGAGACTTATGATAAATTACACTAATTTTATAGGTTAATATGAAGTGTTAGGTTTGGTTAAATAAATTTAATTCAAAGTGATAACGTTTTAATGGCTTTAAAAAATCAAACACTAAAGTGGGAAAATAGACATAATTGAGTTTTTAAAAACAAAAAATATATTTTTAATTGATATAATACTAATAAGAATATAAGGATCAGGAAAAGGAATTAGATAAGGTTATATATATCAATAATGAACCACTTGGTTTTTACTTGTCTTGTAATACTATGTTTATTAACCATATAATATACAAATACAAAGGGACATGGTAAATGTCAAACAATTTAACTAAGAGTTATATATAAAAGATAAGGTTAATATGGTAACCTAAACCTATAAAAACCTATTAGTTGTGATTTTTTAGGCCCATACACACTTTATCCTTGAAATAAATCATTTTGGATCCATTAGAAACTAAAAATTATTTTATTATAAAAAAATATTTCAATCTTTTCCTAAAGTGACACTAACCTCTCTAATAAAAGGTTACTTCCCCTTCTCATAATTTCACACCTCCAAAGCCATTTTTCACGGTCAAACCCTGACCATATAACCTCCCAACATGCCTGACTTTGTCCTAGAGGCCTTATATTGGTCATAAAACTAACCTACGAAGCACTTTTGATCAAATAAAAAGGAATATCCTGAAAATCGTTAAATATTTCATCACCTCTTTCAAGTTATTTTCCTCTCCCACTTCCTCTTTCTTTGTTGTCACCATTATAAAATAATTAATCTAGTATATTATATATATTATGATATTATTAAAAAAATGTTACAACCATACCTATAGCATCCCGTCTTTTTATAACATAACTTTTCATTCCATTACACGGAACTGAGGATCTTTAAGGTTTAGTGTCTTGGAAACAAGGAACATAAAACATGAAACAAAAAAAAACATTCTTCTTAAACACTTGAAAGGATTCTCCTCATGTTCACCCTAGGCTCATTACTGCATCTCATAACCTGGGGACATACATCAAAAGGAAGGGTGAGCAGAAGGCCCAGTAAGGGAAACAAGTGAAACATTTTACATATGAACTTGAGATACATTAATAAAGTCATGAAAAGAACTTTAAGGCATGAGAAAGAAAATCATGAGGCATTTCATAATAAAAATAACATTTTCCATAACATTAAGATGTGGCTACATCATTTAACATAGACAATAATGAACATATCACCAAGGTCCATCCCCAAGGTGTCATTTGAAAATTACCAAGGTTATTCACCAAGGTATCATGAAAATTGTAATCTCTAGTGGTTACATCATTACCCAATGCATTGGAGCGCTATCAGGGCGCACCCTTAAATTTGCCTTTATTATCATGTGAGCCACATATATCATCATCAAACATTTCATAAATAAACCATATAGTATAAAATAAATGGGTTTCATTTCATAATCATAACGTTTTAAAAACTGCTTTAAAGACATGATCTTTACGTCACTTTAAACCCACGGAAAGGGAAAGAGGGTTTCATGTATGTAATTACCAGAATTTAAAATAGAACATTTTGATATATATGTTAATACCCCTGTAGAAATAAGATCTTTGATTATTCACTTTATAACATAAAATAATTTTTAGAAAAGAGAGAGAGGCATTTTGAGACGAAAATTCTACAGCATAACGGCTAAGTTTCGGGGTTTTAGAAAACATTGAAATGAGAGGGGACATGGGTCACCCACTCATAAATGATCCATAAAACAGTAGGGTAAAAGAATAAGAAGGACATATGGACATGGTAACGAAATTTTAGGGACATACCATTTGAAATGAAAAACATGGAAGGAAAAAAGATTAGATTTCTCTTATGAAAGTTCGGCAGCCTAACGGCGTTACTTAAACCTCAACAAAAAAATGATTTGAAAAGATCAAATAGGATCTCTCATCATGTGAACATAAGAGTTCAGTATGATAGATATAGAGATAATTCCCCAACATAACAAAATGAACTTGAAAGAATTGACATGAAAGTAGAACTTCAAAACGAGAAGGGTGAAGAACCACTTAAAAATTCGGCAGCCTAACGGCGCCACTTAAAACATCAAAATACTGAATTGAAGAGATCAAATGGGGTCTCTCATCATATGAAAATAAGAGTACAGTATGATATATATAGAGATCATACCCCAATATAACAAAAAGGAACTTGAAATAATTGACATGACAGTTGGACTTCAAAACGAGAAGGGTGAAGAACCACTTAAACCTAACAGCGCCACTTAAAACATCAAAATACTGAATTGAAGAGATCAAATGGGTTCTCTCATCATATGAACATAAGAGTCCAGTATGATATATATAGAGATCATACCCCAATATAACAAAAAGGAACATGAAAGACTTGAATGAAAATAGAACTTGAAAACGAGGAAGGTGAAAGAATCCCTTAAAAATTCGGCAGCCTAACGGCGCCACTTAAACATTCTTAAAACGAATTGATGAGAGAAAGGGGGGTCTCTCATCATATTAACATGAAATAGGAAGTAGGATGAATATAAAAGAACATCTTCAAACATAATAACATGGAGTATAAAAGAAAAGACATAAAAGAGATTACTTGAAAAGAAAGAGAGAGGTCGGATCCCTTACCTTAAAATGTAACTCTTAAACCTCAAAGGTTGGGACCTTGAGGGCTTGGGGGCACCTTGGGAGGACTCCTTGGGAGGTAATGAGACAAGAAATTCGTTGGAAATGAGTGGGGAGTCGAATGGATGAGAGGAGGGCTTGGTATTTATAGGGAAAGTGAGGGGACAAGGCATTAATGGCCAAGGGACACCTCACATGTGCTTTTCTCAAACCCATGTGCTCTCCCTTGTCATTTATCATGGAGTTAGGCCACATGGGGCCCCCAAAACAATAATTCATCACCCTTGGCCGGCCAACCCTCAAAAGATCTCATGACATCATCATGACACCATTATGATGTCATTAAACATACCGAAACCCTAAAACTGTATTTTTACTATTCACTGAAAATTCAACTTTCTCAGAAAAATCCCAAAATTTCACATTAACCAAATATCAATGCTCTGATTTCAAAAATGAAATCCATTTTATAAATATAATTTTCTAAATATTTTTAATTTAATTTTTAAATAAAAACACTATTCATCGAAAATTCATTTTTTTCAGAAAAAACCCCAAAAATTACCATAACATAATATCGATGCTCTGAGTTCAAAAATAAAGTCATTTTTATAAAAATAATTTTCTAATTATTTTTAATTAAATTTTAATTAAAAAACACTATTCACCCGAAAAAACTAATACTTGACTAATAATTAATGAAACTGTTATTTAACTATTTTATTGAATCACATTACTTAATCAAGGTGCCTAGATTATTTTAAAACTTTATTTAAGTGAGATTACTAATCCATTTGGTCATATTACTAATCCTAATCATAAAATCACTATTCATAATTTATTATTCATCAAAAATCAAGTTGATCTTATTAGACTCTAAATTTAGTACTGAACAAAATTGCAGAAGACCATTTTTTGAAAATCATTACACATTTTTAATTATTTAGGGTTTACATAAACATATTTAAAATATCCTTTTCTAAAATTCATCAAAAATTTGCATACTATATTTATCCGGTCATTTGAAAATTCATAAAAGAAATCGAAATTTTATTTAAAACAAAGGATTACACAAGACAGTTACGGTCTCCTTACATAGCCCCTTATCACACCAGCATAGGACCTAAGTGTAAGGTGTGCTAAGGTGAGAGAATCCGAGGGAGGCTCGGCCAACATCGCACGAGTAGTAATTTCTATCAGTTTGAACTTCTCGCGAAGGCGATCCCGTTCTAGCTTTATACGATGAAGTTCAGCTTGGGTTTGGTCCAGAGCAAAGCCCAGTGGGGCTACCTCCTTCCCAAGTTCTGTTAGATGGGCTTCGATCGGTCCAAGACTACTGGGTGAGGTCATCAAATCTTCTTTCTATATTAATTAACAAATATTGCTTGTATTTAGAGACAATAGTCAAAATGTTTAGTTTCCAGCGGTCATATTGACCAATGGTCAAATAACAGTCCAAACTCAACAGTCTCATTTTAATTATACTCATGTTACCAAATAAAACATTTTTGTTGAGTATAACAATAACACATAAAATTAAGAAACAAAATTTATTTAAAAAAAATTCGGGTCGTTACAATCTTCCCCCCTTAAGAAATTGCGTCCTCGCGATTTTAAAATTGGGTTTTGAAATTTCATTGAAAGTCCCACATCGGAAAAGGAGTCAGTAAAACTATTACTTTAAAATAAAGAAAGGGAAGTACAATGGTCACCCGAGTTAACCCACACTAGGGTTCCATGTAGGAAAACATGGACATGGAGGAAAAAACAAAGGGTCAAGTTCAGAGGGAGGGTGATAGAGAACATGATTAGGAGAAAGTTAACCATGAGAAAATCCCAAACTTATGATGCGTATAAACGGTCTTTGATTACCTAGTAGGAAACGTAAACCAACAAAATTTTTGTTTTACGTTTCTTTTCATAATTTTGAGGATTTCATTTACTACATAGAACAAAAACATAAGAAAATATACCTACCTTCAAGTAGAGTTTCATCCTTTAACAAGTCCCTACCAACACTAATCTTTTCTCCAAATGACGAGAATTCAAAAACCCTTGGTCTCATAAAATCACAAGAATCATCTTCTATAGAATCACATACTCTACAAAAGATTAACTATCTATTTCTTCTATCTTTAAACATTATCCCAAAAACAGAAAGGTTAAGGTAAAACAACTCTTCAAAAAGAAATAATCCCATAGGAATGGAAACTACTTTTAAATCATCAAAGTTCCATGGTGCTACCCAAAGTTCATCATAGACCATTCCAAAAATAACGGTCCTTAAAATTCCTCAAAACAAACCAAACTAAGATTGAAACCCAAATACAATAAGGATTTGATAACATAGTCTTCCAAAACAACTTCATTGTTCATCTCCAGACAACATCAACCACTCCTAACATCTTATAAAAAAGTAGCTAACCTAAACATATTTTATCCAAGATAGGTTAGTCATTCCCATAAGTAACCTAAATTACTATAAGTTCACCTTAAATTCATCGATTCTTCAAAATATAAGTCAACCTTACTCCTCAATGAAAATACCGTAGTAATCTATTTACCCCGATCAAATATGGTTCCCAAAATAATGAACGTCTTCCAAAATAATAATCATATTTTAATCCCCTAATCATCCCTGTCATATTAATACAAAAATCGTCGCATTTCCTATCACATTGGTTGTCGGAACATGTTCTTCCATTTCCCACCATTAACTAAGAAGAGAAAGCATAATTAGGGGCTTAAGTACTTAGCTAATAATCATGAAAAGGAACTGAAAGCATATAAGGATAACTTGTATATGAAAGGTATACCCTAACTTGTGATCTCCTAGGTTCCCATCTAGGTTATGAATGATCATATATTCTTATGTGAACCTTTATTATATTTTATCTTTGTTCCTTTAACAATGGTTCATACCAAACTTATGAATTTACCAAAGCATATCCCCCGGGAGTGTCGTAACCAAGAGTGCAGCAAGGCCCGTTGTCGTGTACCAGTTCCCGTTCGAGTCTAGCTCAAAGCGGTGTTTTCTGGTTTTACCCCTATGTACATCTGTGCCAGAGCCACCTCTACCTGCTCGTATCCAGACAGGGACGTATTTGCTTGGCAACCCCTTACTCAATACTCACCAAAATACCAGGAAGATTTCCTATATTAAACTTTTCTATAGGGTTCCTCCTAGAGTTTTCATATCCTAATTTCCACAAATAACTAAACCATCCTTTGATACCAACTATAGCATCCCGTCTTTTTATAACATAACTTTTCATTCCATTACACGGAACTGAGGATCTTTAAGGTTTAGTGACTTGGAAACAAGGAACATAAAACATGAAACAAAAAAACATTCTTCTTAAACACTTGAAAGGCTTCTCCTCATGTTCACCCTAGGCTCATTACTGCATCTCATAAACTGGGGACATACATCAAATGGAAGAGTGAGCAGAAGGCCCAGTAAGGGAAACAAGTGAAACATTTTACATATGAACTTGAGATACATCAATAAAGTCATGAAAAGAACTTTAAGGCATGAGAAAGAAAATCATGAGGCATTTCATAATAAAAATAACATTTTCCATAACTTGAAGATGTGGCTACATCATTTAACATAGACAATCATGAACATATCACCAAGTTCCATCCCCAAGGTGTCATTTGAAAATTACCAAGGTTATTCACCAAGGTATCATGAAAATTGTAATCTCTAGTGGTTACATCATTATCCAATGCATTGGAGCGCTATTAGGGCGCACCCTTAAATTTTCCTTTATTATCATGTGAGCCACATATATCATCATCAAACATTTCATAAATAACCCATATAGCATAAAATAAATGGGTTTCATTTCATAATCATAACGTTTTAAAAACTGCTTTAAAGACATGATCTTTACGTCACTTTAAACCCACGGAAAGGGAAAGAGGGTTTCATGTATGTAATTCCCAGAATTTAAAATAGAACATTTTGATATATATGTGAATACCCCTGTAGAAATAAGAGCTTTGAGTTTTCACTTTATAACATAAAATAATTTTTAGAAAAGAGAGAGAGGCATTTTGAGACGAAAATTCTGCAGCATAACGGCTATGTTTCGGGGTTTTAGAAAACATTGAAATGAGAGGGGACATGGGTCACCCACTCATAAATGATCCATAAAACAGTAGGGTGAAAGAATAAGAAGGAAATATGGGCATGGAAAAGAAATATTAGGGACATACCATTTGAAATGAAAAACATGGAAGGAAAAAAGATTAGATTTCTCTTATGAAAGTTCGGCAGCCTAACGGCGTTACTTAAACCTCAACAAAAAATGATTTGAAAAGATCAAATAGGATCTCTCATCATGTGAAAATAAGAGTTCAGTATGATAGATATAGAGATAATTCCCCAACATAACAAAAGGAACTTGAAAGAATTGACATGAAAGTAGAACTTCAAAACGAGAAGGGTGAAGAACCACTTAAAAATTCGGCAGCCTAACGGCGCCACTTAAAACATCAAAATACTGAATTGAAGAGATCAAATGGGGTCTCTCATGATATGAACATAAGAGTCCAGTATGATATATATAGAGATCATACCCCAATATAACAAAAAGGAACTTGAAATAATTGACATGAAAGTTGGACTTCAAAACGAGAAGGGTGAAGAACCACTTAAAAATTCGGCAGCCCAACGGCGCCACTTAAAACATCAAAATACTGAATTGAATAGATCAAATGGGGTCTCTCATCATATGAACATAAGATTCCAGTATGATATATATAGAGAGCATACCCCAATATAACAAAAAGGAACATGAAAGACTTGAATGAAAATAGAACTTGAAAACGAGGAAGGTGAAAGAATCCCTTAAAAATTCGGCAGCCTAACGGCGCCACTTAAACATTCTTAAAACGAATTGATGAGAGCAAGGGGGGGTCTCTCATCATATGAACATGAAATAGGCAGTAGGATGAATATAAAATAACATCCTCAAACATAAGAACATGGAGTATAAAAGAAAAGACATAAAAGAGATTACTTGAAAAGAAAGAGAGAGGTCGGATCCCTTACATTAAAATGTAACTCTTAAACCTCAATGGTTGGGACCTTGAGGGCTTGGGGGCACCTTGGGAGGACTCCTTGGGAGGTAATGAGACCAGAAATTCGTTGTAAATGAGTGGGGAGTCGAATGGATGAGAGGAGGGCTTGGTATTTATAGGGAAAGTGAGGGGACACGGCATTAATGGCCAAGGGACACCTCACATGTGCTTTTCTCAAACCCATGTGCTCTCCCTTGTCATTTATCATGGAGTTAGGCCACATGGGGCCCCCAAAACAATAATTCATCACCCTTGGCCGGACAAACCTCAAAAGATCTCATGACATCATCATGACACCATTATGATGTCATTAAACATACCGAAACCCTAAAACTGTATTTTTACTATTCACTGAAAATTCAACTTTCTCAGAAAAATCCCAAAATTTCACATTAACCAAATATCAATGCTCTGATTTCAAAAATGAAATCCATTTTATAAAAATAATTTTCTAAATATGTTTAATTTAATTTTTAAATAAAAACACTATTCATCGAAAATTCATTTTTTTCAGAAAAAACCCCAAAAATTACCATAACATAATATCGATGCTTTGAGTTCAAAAATAAAGTCATTTTTATAAAAATAATTTTCTAATTATTTTTAATTAAATTTTAATTAAAAAACACTATTCACCCGAAAAAAATAATACTTGAATAATAATTAATGAAACTGTTATTTAACTATTTTATTGAATCACATTACTTAATCAAGGTGCCTAGATTATTTTAAAACTTTATTTAAGTGAGATTACTAATCCATTTGGTCATATTACTAATCCTAATCATAAATTCACTATTCATAATTTACTATTCATCAAAAATCAAGTTGATCTTATTAGACTCTAAATTTAGTACTGAACATAATTGCAGAAGACCATTTTTTGAAAATCATTACACATTTTTAATTATTTAGGGTTTACATAAACATATTTAAAATATCCTTTTCTAAAATTCATCAAAAATTTGCATACTATATTTATCCGGTCATTTGAAAATTCATAAAAGAAATCGAAATTTTATTTAAAACAAAGGAATACACAAGACAGTTACGGTCTCCTTACATAGTCCCTTATCACACCAGCATAGGACCTAAGTGTAAGGTGTGCTAAGGTGATATAATTCGAGGGAGGCTCGGCCAACATCACACGAGTAGTAATTTCTATCAGTTTCAACTTCTCGCGAAGGCGATCCCGTTCTAGCTTTATACGATGAAGTTCAGCTTGGGTTTGGTCCAGAGTAAAGCCCAGTGGTGCTACCTCCTTCCCAAGTTCTGTTAGATGGGCTTCTATCGGTCCAAGACTACTGGGTGAGGCCATCAAATCTTCATTCTATATTAATTAACCAATATTGCTTGTATTTAGAGACAATAGTCAAAATGTTTAGTTTCCAGCGGTCATATTGACCAATGGTCAAATAACAGTCCAAACTCAACAGTCTCATTTTAATTATACTCATGTTACCAAATAAAACATTTTTGTTGAGTATAACAATAACACATAAAATTAAGAAACAAAATTTATTTAAAAAAAATTCAGGTCGTTACAATACCCATTATTCAATCCATTATATGAATGACAAAGTCACCATACATGCATGTGTATGGCTTACCATCTCCACATTATGGTGTAGTTTGTTATTCAAACAATAAATTATTTGGGAGGGTATAATAATGCTTATAAGTAATGTAAATAATAAACATAATACTATAATTATTCTGTATATATGATATACCATCCAATTACATGATATTTCACCATCAATATGAAGATATTGTCGCTCGTGCTGACGTACAAATTACCATCTCCACGAACGCAATAAGATCAATTCCCTATTGCAATCATTCAAGGATAATTTTCATTTTATGTTTAGAAATATTGATTATGAACATAATATCATTATGTATATGAATTAAATACATCTTATTCATAACCAACATGTCATACGTAACCATCCATATAAAGGAAAACTAATTAGTTAACACCTGAAACGATGATACTACTAAAATATTAATAACAAAGGAATATTACAAGATTATATATGATATCATATTTTGTATATGATTATTTTATAATTTAATAACAATATATTAAATATTATATAGGAGGTTGACATACATTGAATAAGGAAATGTATAAGGTAAGGGTTAATTTCACTATCTCTTTATTATCTGAGGTTGTTTTTACCTATGTATCTACTGGGACCTCTTTATCATCCACATATGGGTTTCCATAAAAATGTAATTCAAAAATTTTTTACTATTTAATAGACTATGGGTTAAAGTTATTTATACCCTTATTTTAATATATATGTTTTGAAATGAATCGTTCCTTCATTTTCCAAACAAGGTACTTTATGACCATTTCAAAAAAAATAAGGTAAGCATTTTTTTTATCATATAGGGAAGGGGAAGATATTTTCATCCGTTATAACATAATCAAATATTCCCTTACAAGATTATAAGAATATTTTCAAAAAAGAATGTTTTCTTTTATTATTATGTGAATCTTAATTTGTTTCAAAAGAGAAAGAGGCATTTCTTTCAAATAGTTTTCATTTCATATATGTCAACATCATTAGATAGATTTTAAACTTTTTTGAAGTTGATTTATTATGATAAAAATATTACATATTGTATTGATGGTTTTTTGATATGTTTGACTGTGGATGTGTTATTTTTATACCATTCATGTTTTAGGGATAATGTATTGACATTTCGTATGCTAGTTTTAATATGAATGTTCATTTTATGTTTCAACCTTTTCATGTGAGGATTGTATTGGACTTAGTATGTGACTGGTGGAGTCCTCTATAGCTCCTCGGTGCATCAGTATGTATCATGAGATAATTAGATGTGGAATTGGTCTAGGCCCTTCCCAATTTGATATATGGTTTTGGGAGAGGCCTAAATCATTTTTAGACGTCTTGTCCAGGGCCTTGACAAGATGTTTCCGAATGTATGACATTACACATTCCCTCATTATGAAAAAAATAATGATGGATCATAGGGTTATTATACTAGTAGAATACCCATGAATATATTTTATTATGGAATTATTTACTCATCTCATATTCCATCTATAAAGTTTTCATGTTTATTATTGGTAAAGGAATGTGTTTTAAATTATTCTACATACATAATGAGTATGTTATTTTCGGTTGTATTTCTTACCCTTACTGAGCATTTGAGTTCACCCATATCTTATGATTCAATTTCCCAGGATATAAAGAAGTTAGTTGTGAGTGGATTCAGGCATAATCTAAGAATCTAGGTTCTTACTAATGGCATAAATTAGTGTTGTATTTCTTTTTAAGTTGTAATGTTGAACTTATGTATGTATCTATTTTCTGATAATACTAAACTGATTGGACTTTCGGAAATGATTCATTGTATCATGCCAATGTTATGTAATAAATCACACACTCTAGCAAACTAGGTTTGTAGCATTACCATTGGTATTAGAGGAAACATTGGTATTAGAGGAAGTTTAGTTCAATCCTTGGAAATTAGATTTAGATAAACTCTGCTTAGATCACATTACCCTAATATAGACTTTAAGGATTTATATAGAAGAACTTCCTAGAATTTTGTTAATGTAGAGATTTTGTGTATTTTCCAAGAAATACATCCCTGTCTGGATACGATTTAGAAGAGGCATATCTGGAAAAGATGTACCTAGGAGTGAAAACTCGTACAAGGAGTTTCAGGCATGTCCCAGGGTATCATGGTACACAACAACTGGCCTAGCTGGACTCTTGGCTACGAAACTCCCTAGGGATAGGATTTGGACAATTCAAATTTTATTTACAACCCATTATTATGGATTTATGAGAATATAACTCCTTATAGAAACCATTTTGTATGATTAAGGATTATATCTATAAGTTTCTCAATTTATGTCAAGTGTTTTATAAGTTTGGAATTATGTATTGCGATTCATAAACTAATCTAGTGTATGCCACTGTTTAGAAATGTTGACTAGTGGAAGCAATGTAAACTGTATAAATGCACATAATCTATGTAGGTATTCCCCCACCAACTTATGACAATTATAGTGGAGATGGTGAAGTAACAGGTGTTGATCAGCTTATCACCATACTGGGACAACCCACTCAGGGTATGAAATATAATCTTACCCATATGAAGCACCATGATCCACAATGTGTAGGTTCTATGTTAAAATGATTCATAAGGAAGAAACCTCCAACATTAAATGGGTATACTTATCCATTTCTTGATGATCAATGGATAAGTTCCTTAGAGAACATATTTCATGCTTTGTGGAGTAGCGAAAGGGAAAATGTTTCCCTGGCAATTTAATGACTCATGGGAGATGAAGATCAATGGTGGTCATTAATTAAAAACCCTAAAGAGGATGAAGAAGTGTCATGTATGGAATGAAGGGAGTTTAAAGAGATTTTATTAGAAAAATACATTCTTTATGACCATCGAGATGATATGGAAAGAAAATTTCTATGTCTAAGACAAAAGGGGGATGAGAATGTCGCAAAGTGTGAATCTAACTTTACAAGGGTAGCAAGGCTTGCTATAAATTATATATGTAACCCAATAAGTAATATTGGTCATTTATTTTTGGGGATGAATCCATTTCTCCATCAAGTATTAGTCTCACAAAACTTCTAATCATATGAAGATATTGCCTCGTATGCTATAAAGACAGAAAATGAATTATATATGTCTTATGACTTTAAAGCAATTCAATAGAAGAAGACATATATTGAAAACTCTAGGAAAGGAAATACAGAATCATGGAAGAAGGAAATAGTTGAATTTCCACCCTGTGATAATTGTGGAAGGAAGCACCGTGGTTCCTGTATAAAAGGAAAGGAGTATGCTACAAATGAGGATAGAAAGGCCATCATTCGGGTGATTTTAAGGGGAAGAAAGAATCTACAAATGTTCAATCCAATAATTATAGGGATATGGGACTTTATGTAAATTAATTTCCTATGTTTCAGAAAAACTTACCTCAGAAATGGCCAAGGGATCAAGGCTAAGCTTACACGATCACTCCTACTAAGGCAGAAGTTTCGAAAGACATGGTGGAAGGTAATTAATGGTTTCATCATATTTAACCAATTCATTATTTGATTCTAGATAATCACATTGTTTCGTATCTTTCCAGTTTGCTATGAAAATTACATATTTCCAATTTGATTTAATAAGGATGTTTTCAGTCAAAACTCTTAAGGGAAGCATCATTGTAACAATGTTTTGTGAATCTGTCCCCATTAAGGCATATAAAAAAAATTATCTGATGATATAATCATCATAAAAATGATTGAAATTAATATAATCATCCGTGTGTATTGGAATTTGGACCATGATGCGAGAATTTATTGTAAGAAGAATGTGGTTACAATTCTTAATGATGATAAGGTGTACATTATCTTTATAGAAGAAACATCACCATCTGATTCTTATCAAGATCCACCCCTAGTATCTCCATAAAATTCAATTATTGGGGAGGATGAGAATGAAATAATTTTCGGTGAGGAAAAGAATGTTCAAATAGAGGAAGTGCCTATTGTGAAAGAATATATTGATGTGTTTCTAGATGATTTTCCTGGACATCCTCTAGAACGATAAATTGAGTTTTCCATTGATTTAATTTCTAGTTCAAGGCCCATATTGAAGACCCCTTATAGAATGTACACTATGGAATTAGTGTAACTAAAGAAACTAATATAGGAATTGAGTAATAATGGATTTATTCACCCTAGTTTTTCTCAATTGGGAGCCCCTATCTATTTTGTTAAGAAGAATGAGGGATCAATGAGGTTGTGCTTTGACTATAGGGAGATCAATACAGTAACAATAATGAACAAGTATCCACTACCCCGCATTGATGATTTATTTGACCAAATTCAAGGAGATCAATATTTTTCAATGATTGACCTTCGATTTGGATATCATCAGTTGTGTGTGAAGATGTAAGACATAGGGAAAACAACATTTAGAACCAGGTACATGCATTATGAGTTTACAGTTATGCCTTTTGGATCGACTAATTCACCCTCTGTCTTCATGGATCTAATATATAGTGTTTTCAAGGAATATCTTGATGGAATTGTAGGGGTATTTATTTATGATATGGTTATATACTCTAAATTCACTGAAGATCATTTAAATATCTTATGTATTATTCTAATGACACATATAATAAATGAATTATATGAGAAGTTTAGCATGTGAAAATTCTGGATTGAAGAGATTTATTTTCTTGGCAATATTGTCTCCATGTAACATCCCAGGAAAATAAAGAATAATACATTTTCATATTTATTAATATTTTTGTATTAAATATTAGTTTTATTTTAATTGGTTGGCTATGTTCGATGGCGTACCTAATATGCAATAACAGATTTCATTGAAATCTTACGTTGCAAACTAATAATATAATAATATTATTTTAAATGATAGTTAACATGTAACTATTGTATTGGCGAGAATGAATATAAATAACTAAAATATGATTATATATATATTTTAAATGTTTTTACATTTATAAAATAAATTTTAGTGGCTTAAAATGCGAATTATTCCAATTTTAAGCATGAATACTCTAATATTCACTAAATGGTTGATTTATCACCATTTGATGGAGAACCCTCTTTAAATATGGATTTTTCAATCTTATACATTCTGTTGGACCAAATAAAATTCTTCTTTATAATCGGGACATCAAAATTTACTTTGTGTATGTTTTTATTATTTTTCTGATAAAGTTCATTTTTTAAGGAATAGTGAAAAATGTTGTATTTTAATTCAAAATCACCTTTTAATCTAATTTATTTAGATGGTTATATTATCTTTTAAATTGGTTTTAAAGTGAAATTAGAATAAATTTTTACCATTTAATCCAATGGTGTACATTGGAATTAATTTCACATTGAAATTCAACTTAAACAAGTGTCAGTCTCTGGATAGATATTGTTTTTTAAAAACACACTATTTGATTTAACAACTATAATTAATTACATAATTCATTAATTCAACATATAAGTTTTGAATTTTTTAAAATAGAAATCATTTTTGAATTCATAATATCAAATATATCTTAGGGTGAATTTATTATATTTTTCTGAAAAACTTCAATTTCTGGTGAATAGTGAAACCACTGAGTGTTAGTTAAAAAAATGGATTTTCCATTTAAATGAAATTTTACCACTTCTGTGAATTGAATTTATAAAATCAAACATACATGGTTATCATTATTATGTAAAATTTGGTTCAATGGGATAAAAATAATTTTTGGTGAATAGTAACTTTTAAGTTTTATTAACCGTGATTAAAGGTAATTAGTGTAATTAAAGGTAAAAATAATGTTACAATAATATGAAATTACCTTTACAATTGTCCTACCCTAATTGGATGAGTCATTGTCGACCAAGATAATCCATGGGTCAATTTTTGGGACCCCATGGAACCACTTGGGTAAGATAATGACATTAATAACATTTATTTAAAGTAAAAATAAAAATGTCACAAACATGTATTGTTTTACTAAAAAACATTTTACATGGGGTTATATAAGTTATAATTTTGACTATAAATATTAATTATAAAACTAAAAATATTTCAAACATAATGATAATTTTTTTGATAATTTTTAGACATCAAATAAATAAAATTATTATGACACAATGATGATGCAGTGTTTACGTCATTAATGAATGATTTAAATAAATAAGAAGATGAAGTTTAAAAATAAAATCCAAAAAATCTCCAATTCATATTAGATTATTTTACATCAAACATGAGACAAATTATCTTTTAATTTAATTATATTTGGTCCTTTAGAAATAGAAAAACATTATATAATAAAATATTATTCTCAAGCTTTCTAAAAGAGCCCCTCTTCTCCCTTATAAAAAGACCCAACTTACTACCCATTTATCACACTTCTCAAGCACATTGGCTCATCCAACCTCTACTCACATAAGCTCCCACGATATCTCTCTTAATCCTATAATCCTTATCTTAGGCAGAAGTCTCTTCAAAAAACCCTTTTGGTTTAAACCAAGGGGAGTTACCCGATATAAAGGTAATGTCTTCTCTAATGTTCTTTTGTTTTATTTTGATTCTCTAACCCCCTAAACAATTTTTATTATATTATTTTTTAACAAAACCAGTATCTTAAATATACTAGGAAGTTTTAATGAGACATATTTGAGCTACACTTACAGACACCTCTCTCTAATTGTTGAAGAATATACTGTTTCTGTGGACGATGAACTACTGCCTCACGAAACAATGATTGTTCAAATATCTTCTACCGCCTCTCATGGTGGACATTAAGATGTCAATGTATTTATATATGAAATATATTATTTTTATGTTTTCATTATGGTTCTTTATTTTTCATTTATGGCATACCTTTATGGTTTCCATAATGGATAAACGCGATAAGTTCATTTTAGGAAGTGTAGGCTACCACCCCTCTAAGTGATTTGAATCATTAATGCCATATGTGGGATGTATAAAGGATGGAATTAATAATATTATATATGATATTATAATGGAATTATAATTTACCTCTATATCATAATTTTTTCATTCCATTAAATGTGAAATAGAAATGAAAGTAGCGTTCATGCGTACATGTGGATTACTGTCTCCATGAAAAGTGAATTTCATTTCTTACCTCTAAATGTTATGTAATATTATAAATGCATGTATATACTGGATATATATGATATATATGATATCTACATCATGAATATAATTCTGGAGATAGTATATATTTTACCACATGAACAACTTGTAATTATAAGAAGTTTATTTTTGACTCAATTACCAAATATCGACAAAAACGATTGTTATTAACTTAAATGATTACATAATTTTCATAACATGGTAATAAGTGATATAAAATAAATATTGAATTTGAAAAAGGTTCTTATGCAAGTATAAATTAACCCTAGTTTATTATTCAGGAGATTAAATAATGATCAAGTCAAGTCAGACACGAGGTAGGGTACTTCTCCTCAATCCCTTTTCATTGACGCATATTTTGTTTTAATATAAGACTTTCTTTTATACACTGTATAAACACATTTGAATTTTCCTTTCATTCAAATGTAATCATTTTCTACAAAGTGTTTTACTAAATGACAAAAAGGAATGTTTCTTTTAACGTACACGGCAACAATGACCTTTCCGCCGCCGCGAGTATTACTTGATCTTTGGCTTCCATAACAATATGTAATGTTTTAAAAGGAAAAATAAATACCATACAATCTATTATGTATTTTGGTATTGAAAATTGTTTTGAAAATGGATTTTTTATATCAATATATTCAAGTGATATATTGGGATTGAAATGTAGAAATTTTTTCTTCACTTTATATTTGTTGTATGTGTTATGATTTTATAATGGTACTTGTACATTTGACGGGTGGTTACATGATAAACCAAATGACAGGTGGAGCCATGATAAACCAGGATGGTTGGTTACGTTATAACTTCCAATGCATTGGGAATGGAATTCGGCCTTATGGTTATTCCATTTAGTGATTTGTGTGGAAGTCAACCGTATGATTATTCTATTTAAGTATGTTTATGTTCCAAGTTACCTTTATATGTAATGTGTTCTTTATATGGGTTGTATGGTGATCTCTTGGTCACAAAACGGTAAGAAATGATATTTTATTCAGTGAAGAGTATTTACTACTTCATATAGGTGAAATGTATTACTTATGATTAGGTATTCATGGATTAATTGTTGTTTTGAAAAAAACTAACAGTTTCCTTCTTTGTGTATTCCTAACTAAGCTTTTTATGCTCATCCCAGGTTTTTGAAATGTTTTTCATAGGACATAAAGTTGAATTGGGTCAAGGATGGGATCAAGGAAAGTCAAGCTTTCTAAAACAGTGAACTGTAGATGACTCTTTTTTTCAATAGTTTTTATTTTATAAAAAATGGAAACTTAGTAGAAGTGTCTACTTTGTAACTTTTGAGATGTAATAGTTATGGAGTAATTCTCTAAATCTCTAAAACTGAAAATATCCTCAATGTGAATTATTCATTAAATTCATTATTATGTAATGTTTTATGGCTAGGTCCTTATAGTGGGTATCAGAGGTCGGTTTAGACAACTTTAGGAGTAAGAATATTGATAAATTCATGTCCATAAATTAATTTATCGTATGATTGAAATTATATAGAATTTAAAGATTACCATGTTGCTTTGCCTAAGATATTTATGTGTTCACAATGGTTTTTTGCAGAGGAAATGGGGAAGCTGTGTTGGGACGACATCAGGAGGGAAAAAACTTTCTAAATCATAAACCTTAGACATTCAGAATCGTGATTGAACAGTTTGTTGCAGTGATGGAATAGTTGTCTCACGCTATAAACGGTGGTGGAATCAATACACAAGATCATCCAGATCAACCATAGAGGAACATGTCAGTAGTGGAGAATTTTATGAGGCAACATCCCCCATCATTTAAAGGATCATATGACCCTGTGCTAGAATATGAGAGGATTAAACCACTGGATAATATTTTTGATGTCATGGGGTGTTCAGAACATCAAAAGGCTAGTCTCACTGTTTACCATTTTGAAGGTGAAGTTGATCAGTGGTGGTCGATGGTAGAAAATATCAGGGATAGTGAGGTGATTTATGATATTGAATGGGATGAATTCAAAGGTATGTTTCCTGAGAAATATTTTCCTAAGGTGGTTCGTCTTATGATGGAAAACCAATTCCTAAAATTGAGGTAGGAGGATGACTCAGAGCCTGCTTATGAAGCAAAGTTCACTCGACTGGCAATGTATTCTCTTAATTTCATATGAGATCATGATAGTAAAATGAAGTGTTATTAATTAGGGTTTAATCCAATGTATCAAAGGTCTTTAGCTTCTCATGAGTTCAGAATATTTGAAAATCTTGTTCGAGGTGCGGAGAAGGTGGAAATGGAGTTTGCCAATGATCAGGTGTTCTTTGTCAAACATCAGAATAAGAGGTCCAGTTGGCAGGAAAAGCGAAAGAATTCATTAATGAAGCCTGGACGTAAGAAAACAAAATATCCATCCTGTGAGAAGTCTGGTAAAATACAACCTAGAGAATGTTTATCCAAGTTCGGAAATTTCTTTTGGTGTGGAAAGTCTGGTCATATTGCTTGTAACTGTAATGAAGATGGTCAAGCAGGTAAGGAAAAGCCAGCGATAAGATGTTCTATGTGTAATTAAATGGGTTATTATGCAAATGAGTGTCTAATGGAGAACTCAACTAAAGGAAATCAGCTAGACTACAAGCATAAAGGGGTGGTTAAATCCTTTGCAACTACTTCAGTAGAAGTTGGGCCATCGAATGAAGTATTATCACGTACACTGTTTATTTGTTCATATTATTCCAATGTGTTGTTTGATCCAGGGTTTACACATTCATTTATTTCTGAGAGGTTTTCTAGTATATTGGAAATTCCATCAAAAAATATGAATCCTAATCTTATGGTAAAAACATCAGGGATAAACGTTGAGACAAATAGAAATTATAAAAACCTTTCTATCCCTGCGTGTGGAAAAAATCTACCAGCAGACCTTATTGTTTTTTCTTAGTAGAGTTTGATGTTATTTTGGGCATAGATTGGATATCTATTTATCATTTCAAGATTTACAGTAGATCTTAAGATGTTTCTTTTTAGAAGGATTTTCATTTTGTATACAAGAATGAACCCTTGCTTTTGATAATATATCAGGAAGTTGAGAAACTAGTAAAAGATGGAAATTAATGTTACCTTGCACATATTGTTGAAAACAATAGAACTATTTAGATTATAGATATTCCAGCGTTAAATGAGTATCTTGATGTTTTTCCTAATAAGTTGCCCAATATTATACATGATCAAAAGTTGAATTTAATGTTGACTTAGTTCCTAGTTCTAAGACAATTTCAAAACCCCCTTATTGAATGGCTCAAGTTGAACTTTTAGAGTTAAAGAAGCAATTTCAAGAGTAATTAGATAAAGGTTTCATTCGACCAATCACATCAGGATGGGGTTCTCCTTTCTTGTTTGTTAAAAAGAAAGATGGTTCAATGAGACTTTGCATTAATTATAGAGCACTGAAAAACATCACTATTAAGAACAAGTATCCTTTTCCTCATATCAATGATTTATTTGATCAGCTCCAGGGAGCACAGTATTTTATAAAGATTGACTTGAGTTCGGGGGACCATCAGTTGAAAGTAAAAGAAGGATACATTCTGATGACCACGTTTCGTGCGAGATATGGCCATTATGAATTTGTAGATATGCCTTTTGGGTTATCCAATGCACCTATTGTATTCATGGATATAATGAATAGAATTTTTCATGAGTTCTTGGATAAGTTTGTGATTGTGTTAATTGATGATATTTTGGTTTTTTACCAATGTAAAGAGGAACATGAAATTCATTTAATGGATATCTTGAAAACCATAGAAGAAAAGATACTGTATGGAAAATCAAGCAAGTGTGAGTTTTGGTTACAACCAATTTCATTCCGTGGTCAATTTATTTTGAAAAATAGCATAACTGTTGATCTTGCTAAAACAAAAGATGTTGAATAATGGCCAAGAACCACAAATATAACCGAGATCCATAGTTTTCTTGGTTTGGCTGGTTATTATCGGTGGTTTGTTGAACATATTTCATGGTTATCTAGTACAATGACTAATTTAACTAAAAAATTTGTTAAGTTCACTTGGACCAAAGAATATGATGATTGTTTTCAAGAATAGAAAAGAAGATTGGTGAATGCTCCAGTTTTGGCACAGCCTTCCAGAAATGGTGAGTTTGTTATCTATAGTGATGCTTCGTTGAAGGGACTTGGTTGTGTCCTTATGAAGAATGATCAGGTAATTTCGTATGCTTTACGTCAGTTGAAAACTCATGGGTTAAATTACGCTACACATGATTTGGAATTAGATACTATTGTTTTTTCTTTGAAAATTTGGAGGCATCATTTATATGGAGTAAAGTGTTAAATATATACCAATCACAATAGTTTAATGTATATATTCACTCAGAAATAATTGAACTTGAGATAGAGGATCTGGCTGTAATTAATCAAGGATTACGAATGTAAAATTCACTTCCATTCGAGAAAAGCAAATAAGGTGGATGGTGATTTGAGTTGAAAATGTATTGCTTCATTTACGGTGATACGTTTCGAATGAGATCCTTTGGTTTTTGATTTGATGAACTTTGGCATAAATGTTATTGGTTCAGGTAGTCCTTCTGTTTTGTTTTAGGTGTCAGTGAGATCATCTCTATCAGACAGAATTATGCACGAATAGATAAAAGAAAGTGGGTTGCATAAAATGGTAGAACTGGTCCAAAGGGTAAGTTGCATGAATTTAACATTGATAGTGATTGTGTTTTGGGGGTTGGAAGAGATTATGTGTGCCTTGTGATTCACAGTTGAAGAATGAGTTGTTATGTGAGGCTCAAAGTTCCATGTTTTCTATTCATCCTGACAGTACTAAGATGTACATAGATCTGTGGGTGTATTACTGGTGGGATGGAATGAAATGAGATATTGTTGATTTTACTATGAAGTGTTGGCTTGTCAGCAGGTTAAAGCAGAGCGATAGTGACCGAAAGGGATGCTTCAGTCATTATCAGTGCCAGAGTGGAAATGGGAAAATATATCCATGGACTTCGTTGTGGGATTACCAAAGACATCTCAAGGTAATAACACAATATGGGTTATTGTTGATCGATGGACTAAATTGGCTCATTTTCTTCCTATTTGAGATACTTTCTCTCTAGATCAACTTTCTCGGTTGTATATTAAAGAGATAGTCATGTTACATGGAGTTCCCCTCTCCATTGTATCTGATCGTGATCCCAGGATTACTTCTAACTTTTGGAAAGTCCTTCACAAGTTGTTGGGTACTGAATTAAAATTTAGTATAGATTTTCATCCGAAATCATATGGGTATTCAGAACGAAAAATTCATACCTTGGATGATATGTTATCTGAAATCATGATGGATTACCATGGATGTTGGGACCATGTTCTTTCTTTGGTTGAATTTTATTATAATAACAATTTTCATTCCAGTTTACAGATGGCTCTGTTTGAGGTATTATATGGAAAGTAGTGTCAAACTCTATCTTTTTGGGATGAATTAGGGGAAAGGAAGCTGATTGAACCGGAATTGGTAGAAGAGATGGCATAAAAAGATCAGTTTATTCATAAGAACATGAGAACAACTCAGAGTAGGAAAAAATTTTATGCAGATAATCGGATGGAGGATCTATCTTTCGAGGTAGGTGATCATGTTTTTCTCAAAGTATCTCCATGGAAATGTGTGATGCGTTTTGGTAAGAAAGGAAATTTGAGTCTGAGGTTCATTGGACCTTATGAAATCCTAGAGAAAGTTAGACCAGTTGCATACAGAGTGGCTTTACCTCCATGTTTATCCCAGGTACAGAATCTTTTTCATGTTTTGATGTTGAGAAAGTATATACCAGATCCATCTCATGTTTTGAGCCTAGGCATAGTTCTTGTTGGAAGAGAATCTCTCTTATGAGGAACAACTGGTCCAGATTCTTGACCATAGAGAGCAAGTGTTGCAGAATAAGGTAATTATTTAGGTGATGGTTTTGTTGAAAACCCATATGGTTACAGAGGCAACATGGAAATCTGAAAATTCTATGATGGATAAATACCCCCATTTATTTTATAAGTGAATAAAATTGTGAGGACATAATTCCCAAAAAGGGGGAAGGATGTAACATCCCAGGTAAATAAAGAATAATACATTTTCATATTTATTAATAATTTTGAATTAAATATTTATTTAACTATAATGGGGTTGTTATGCTCGATGGCGTACCCGATACGCGACAACAGATTTCTTTGAAATCTTACATTGAACACTAATAATATAATAATATTATTTTAAATGGTAGTTAACATGTTGCCATTGTATTGGCGAGATGGAATAAAAATAACTAAAATATGATTATATATGTTTGTTAAATGTATTTACATTTATCCAATAAATGTTAGAGCTTAAAATGTGAATGAACCCAATTTTAAGCATGAATACTCTAATATTCACTAAAAGGCTGATTTATCACCTTTTGATGGAGAAACCATTTTAAATATCGTTTTTTTTTCAATCTTATATTTTCTATTGGACCAAATATAATTCTTCTTTAGAATTAGGACATGAAAATTTATTTTGTGTATGTTTTTGTTATTTTTCCGATAAAGATAATTTTTAATGAATACTGAAAATTATTGTATTTTAATTCAAAATTACCTTTTAATATAATTTATTTACATGGTTAGATTATCATTTTAATTGGGTTTAAAGTTAAATTATAATATAAATTTACCGTTTAATCTAATGGTGGACATTTGAATTAATTTCAATTTGAAATTGGACTTAAACAAGTGTTAATCTCTGGATATATATTATTTCTTAAAAATATGCTATTTGATTTAACAATGGGGATTAATTATAAAATTAATTAATACCATTTATATCTTTTGAATTTTTTAAAAGAGGCTTCAATTTTGAATTCAGAATATCAAATATAACATAGTGAATTTTTGGTATTTTTCGGAAAAACATCAATTTTTGGTGAATAGTGAAACCACTAAGTGTTAGTTAAATAAATTGATTTGTCATTTAAATGAGATTTTACCGCTTCTATGAATTGAATGTCAAAAATACAACATATATGGTTATAATTATTATGTAAAATGTGGTTCAATTGGATGAAAATAATTTTTGGTAAATATTATCTTTAATGTTTTATTAACCGTGATTAAAGGTAATTAGTGTAATTAAAGGTAAAAATAATGTTATAATAATATGAAATTACCTTTACACTTATCCGACCCTTATTGTATGAGTAATGCCTGACCAATAAAATCCATGGGTCAATTTTTGGGTCCCCATGGAGCCACATGGGTAAGATAAAGACATTAATACCTTTTATTTAAAGTAAAAATAAAAATGTCACAAACCTGTATTGTTTTACTAAAATAATTTTTACATATAGATATATAAGTTATATTTTTTACTACAAATATTCATTAGATAGATAAAAAGATTTCCTAAATCATGAATTTATTTTCATAATTTTTAGATATCAAATAAAAATAATCATTTATGACACAATGATGATGTAGTGTTTACGTCATTAATGAATGATTTAAATAAATAAGAAGATAAAGTTTAAAATAATATCCAACACTTGTCCAATTATTATTGGATGATTTTATTTAGAACAAGGGATACAATATATTTGACCTTAATGATTTTTGGACCTTTATACACCAAAAAAATTATATAATAAAATAATATTTTCATGATTTCCTAAATAGCCCCTCCTTTCCCTTATAAAAAGACACCAATTCCTACCCATTTTTTCACACCTCTAAAGAACTTTGTCTCATCCTAACTATACTCACATAAGCTACCAAGAACCCTCTATTCATCCTTGAAGCCTTAAGTGAGGCAGAAATCTCTTCAAGAAACCCTTTTGGTTCAAACCAAGGGTAGTTACCCGATTTAAAGGTAATGTCTTCTCTTATATTCTTTTGTTTTATTTTGCTTCTCCAACCCCCTAAACTCTTTTTATTCTTTTATTTTGTAACAAAACCACTATCTTAAATATACCAGGATGTTTTCATGAGAATTATTTGAGCTAAACTTACACTCACCTCCATCTAATGGGTGAAGAACATACTGTTTCTCAGGACGACGAACTACTGCCTCCCGAAATGATGATTGTTCAAATATCTCCTACCACCTCTCATGGCGGCGATTAAGATGTCACTGTATTTATATATGATATTTATTATGTTTATGTTTTCCTTATGATTATGTATTTTTCATTTATGGCATACCTTTATGGTTTCCATAATGGATAAAACTGATAATTTCATTTTAGGAAGTCCGGACTACCGCCCCCTCAAAGTGGTTTGAATCGTTAATGCCATATCTGGGATGCATAAAGGATGGAGTTAATAATATTATATATGATATTACACTGGAATTTTAATTTACCTTTAAATCATAATTTTTTCATTCAATTAAATTCGAACTAGAAATTAAAGTAGCGTTCATGCGTACGTACGTCTTATCGTCTCCATGAACGGTGCATTTCATTTCATACTTCTAAATGTTATGTAATATTATAAATTCATATATATAATGGATATATATGATATATATGATATATACATCACGAATATGATTCTGGAGATAGGGGATTTATTACCACATGAACAACTTTAATTATAAGATGTTTATTTTTGACTTAAGTACCGAATATCGACAAAATGACAGTTATTAACTTAAATGATTAAATAATCTTTATAACATGGTAATAAGTGATATAAAAGGATTAATGAACATGAAAAAGGGTTTTAAGAATGTATAAATTAACTCTAGTTTATTATTTTGGAGATTAAAGATCGATTGAGTCATGTCCGACATTAGGTAAGGGACTTCGTCTTAATCTCCTTTCATTGAGGCATATTTTTTTTAATACAAGACATTATTTTATATGCTGTATAAACACCTAAGACATTTCATTTAATTCAAAGGGAATCTCTTTCTATGAAGCGTTTTACTAAACAAAAAAAAGAATGTTTCTTTTAATGTAAATGGTGACAATGACCTTTCCACCGCCGTGAGTATTACTTGATCTATGGCATCCTTAACAAGTCGTAATGTTTTTAAAATAGAAAATAAATACCATATACTCTATTATGTATTTCGG
This sequence comes from Viscum album, assembly GCA_963277665.1. NCBI lineage: Eukaryota > Viridiplantae > Streptophyta > Magnoliopsida > Santalales > Viscaceae > Viscum > Viscum album. The sequence goes on along the minus strand of OY728153.1, from coordinate 321,999,984 downwards.
TATGGAAAATTGTTTTGATTATGGATTTGTTATATCAATATATTTAAGTGATATATTGCGATTGAAATGTGGAAATGTTTTCTTTCCATTATATTTGTTGTATGTGTTATGATTTTATAATGGTACTTGGACATTTCACGGGTGGTTATGTGATAAACCAAATGACGGGTGGTTCCATGATAAACTAGGATGGGTGATTATGTTATAACCTCCAATGCATTAGGTATGGAAGTTGGTCATATGGCTATTCCATTTAGTGACATGTGTGGAAGTTGACCGTATGGTTATTCCATTTAAGTATGTTTATATTCCATGTTACCTTTATATGTTATGTGATCTTTATTTGGGTTTTATGGTGATATTTTGGTTACAAAAGGGTGAGAAATGATATTTTATTTAGCGAAGAGTATTTACTACTTCATATAGGTGAAATGTATTGCTTATGATTGGGTATTCTGGGTTTACTTATTGTTTTAAAAAATAACTAACAGTTTCCTTATTTGTGTATTCCTTACAGATCTTTTTATGCTCATACCACGTTTTGGAAATGTTTTTCACATGACATAAAGTGGAATAGGGTCAAAGATGGGATCAGATAAAGTCATACTATCTAAAACATGGAACTGGACATGAATCTTTTTTCCAAGAGTTTTTATTTTATAAAAAAATGGAAACTGAGTAGAAGTGTCTACTTTGTAACTTTTGAGATGTAATAGTTATAGCCTAATTATCTAAAGCTCTAAACCAGAAAAGACCCTCAATGTGAATTATTCATTTAATTCAAGATTATGTAATGTTTTAAGGCCGGGTCCTTATACTCTAAATATAAAATATTTTTTGATCCTTCAAAGGCTAAGGCAATCCAATAATTTCTAGAACCGATGGGTAAAACTGATGTACACCATTTTATTGGTTTAGCAGGTTATTATTGATGTTTCCTCCAGAATCATGCCCAGTTGGCTAACTCATTTACCAAGATCACATTAAAGGGGTTAAATTTTTCTTGGAAATAGATAATGAAGAATTTTTTGAAGAACTAAAGATAATATTAGTAAATTCTCTTATCTTGACTCTACCATTAGGGAATGATGTGTTTTTTATTTATAGTGATACTACAAAAAAAGGACTTGGTTGTGTACATAATCTTAATGATAGAGTTATTTCCTATGCATCATGAAAACTAAAAATTCATGAGAAAAACTATCCCACTCATGATCTTGATTTAGTAGCTATAATCTTCGCTCTGAAGATATGGAGACACTGTCTATAAGTGAAAAAATGATAGATATATAATGATCACAACAGTTTGAAGTATATTTTCTCACAAAAATAACTAACCATGAGGCCAAGGAGATGGCTTGAACTACTCAAGGATTTTGATTTGACAATACACTATGACCCGGGGAAGGAAAATAAGGTGGAAGATGCTTTGAGCAGAAAGAATCATGGAGTTTTGAAAAATATGAGAGTTAAAAGGGATCCTATTATCATGTATCAAGTAAAGATGTATATGGAATTAACCATGGAGTGTGAAGCATCAATAATTTTTCAAATGGTTTCCAAACCATCTTTTCTAGAAAGGATAAAAAATTCTCAGACTAATGATGAGGAGTTTCAGAAGAAAATTAAAGATGTAAATGATGGGAGATTGAGTGAATTCTTATATGAAGATGGATTATTGAAATATGGTAAGAGACTTTTTGTTCTCGATATACCTATTCTTAAAAGATAATTGTTGGATGATGCTCAAAATTCCAAATTTTCTATACATCATGGGAGCACCAAGATGTATAACGATTTTAAGGAACATTTTTGGTGGGACAAAATGAAAAGGGATATTACTGATTTTGTTTCAATGTTTATGGTTACCCAACAAGTGAAAGCCGGAAGACAACATCCTAGAATAGTAATGCATCCTCTTCCCATTCATAAGTGGAAATGAGATTATATTATGATGGACTTTGACATGGGGCTACCAAAGACTCCTAGAAGGAATGATGCAATATGGGTCATTGTTTATCGTCTTACCAAGTCAGCACATTTCCTTGATATATGAGAAGATTTAACACTTTAATGTTTAGAAAGTCTATATTTTAATGAAGTTTTAAGACATAATGGAGTACCACAATCTATTATTTCGGATTGTGATCCCCATATTTCATCTATATTTTTTATAAGTCTTCAGAATTCTTGGGATACTAAACTTCGTTTGAGCACTACCTACCACCCTCAAACTGATAGACAATCAGAAAAAACTATTCAATCCTTTTAAGACATGTTGAGATCTAGCTCACATGACATTCAAGGAATGTGGGATCAATATTTACCTATTAAAGAAGTTTCTTATAACAATAGCTTCCATTCAAGTATTCAGATGGCACCATATGAAGCATTATATTGAAAGATATATAACAAACAAACATGTTGGGATGATGTTGGTGAAAGAAAACTCATAGGATCAGAACATGTTGAGTAAATGATATAAAAGTTAAAGGTTATCCAAACCCACATCAAAACAGCTCGAATTAGGCAGAGGAGCTGTGCCAATAACTGAAGGAAGGATATGGAATTTGAAGTAGGAGATCATGTTTTCATGAAGGATTCCTCATGGATGGGAGTTGTATGATTCAGTAAGAAGGGTAAATTAAGTCCTAGGTACATAAAAACATTCAAAATTCTCGATCTAATTGGGGTTGTAGCTTATCGTTTGGAAATGATGCCAAGTCTCTTCAAAGTTCATGATGTGTTCCACGTATCATTGTTGAGAAAATACATGATGAAACCAATGCATGTACTCACCTATGAGAAAATTGAATGGGGACCTAATCTGTCTTATTGTAAAGATCCCGTCAAAATTATTGATACTAGAGAACAAATCTGGAGAAACCAGACGACTCGTCTGGTAAAAGTTCTATGGGAAACCATAAGATGGAAAGTGCAATGTGGGAACCATAGGAACTTTTGATGAAGAACCACCCAAATATATTTGTGTAGTAGTATTCTAGAAATTTCATAGATGAATTTATTTTATGGAGGGAATAATATAACACCTAAAGATTCCATGGAATGTTTCCCTTTTAATAATGCAATAGCTTGCATTGTACGCAACTTCAAGATTCTAACACACTACGACCAATCAAACAAGATGTTACGAATATTAATGCACAATTTTTAAAATTTTGTAAATTTTATTTTTCAAAATGGACTTCATTTATGATTTTGGAATACCAAAATTAGCATGGGGGAATTTTTGGTATTTTTCTAAAAACGTTCAATTTTTGAGGAATAGTGTAAAACACTGTGTTATTGGTTATAACCGACTTTTTGTTTAAATAATTATTTATTTTATTTAAATTTATTTTAGGTAAAAATATATATATATTACCTCTATATGTTCATTATAATTCATTGTAGTAATTTTATTATATGTTTAGATATATAAAAATTTTATTGAACTGTTTACCGTCATTTATTCACCTCCAATGAGCATTTGAAAATTTGCATAGAACATAATTTTACTACATCTGTGAGTTGAATTTAAAAATTCTACAGACATGGTTAATATTAGTAATTAAAATGTCTTTCCATAAGATGAAAATAATTTTTGGTGAATTGTAACTTCTGACTTTTATTTACAACGATTAAAATTAAATAGGGTAATTAAGGGAAAAATGATATCATATTACCATAACACATTTAAAACATCTATTGTATAAGTATAATTCGACCAAAAAAACCTTAGGAATAAAATGTGACCCCCTTTGGCCATCATGGATTATAATAGGACATTTATTATTATTTTATTTAAAGAAGATTTAAAAGAGTTAAATTCAATGTTTAATAAATAATCCATTTTTAATATAGGGTTACACAAAATATAAATTCGACTATAAATATTCAATATAAATATAAAGATATTTCCTATATAATGGTATTTTATTTATAATTTTTAGACACTTAATAATTTAATTTATTTATGACACAATGATGATGTCATAATTACCTTATTAATGAAATATTAAAATAACTGATATTATAAATATACAAATAAATGTAAATTGAGACTTATAATAAATTAAAATAATTTTCTAGGTTAATATAAATTGTTAGTTTTTGTTTAATAGATTTTATTTTAAGTGTTAAAGTTGTAATGGCTTTCAAAAAAAATCAAGTACTAAATACTGTCAAAATTGACATAAATGTGTTTTTAAAAAAAATACTATATTATTAATTGATATAAAATTCATAAAAATATATGGTTCATCCAAAGGACTTATAAAAGGTTATATGTATTAATATTGAACCACTTGGGGTTCTCTTGTATTTTTATAGTAATTTTATTAACCATATAATATAAAAATACAAAGAGACATGGTAAATGTCCAAGTATTTAACTAATAGTTTAACTTAAAAGGTAAGGTTAATATGGTGACCAAAACCTATCCAAAGCCTACTGGTTGAATGTTTTTTGACCCATCACCACCATAGACTCTAAATAAATCATTTATGTGCCATTAAAAACCTAAAATAATTTTATTATTAAATAATATTCCAAACATACCTAAAGTGACCCTCACCTTATTTATAAAAGAGTACTTCCCATTCTCTTAATTTCACACCTACAAGGCCATTGTTTTCAGAGAAAACCGGCCCGGATATCCTCCCAACTTTCCTCCCATCATCCTAGAGGCCTTAAATTGTTCATAAAGCAAACCTATGGATCCCTTTTCATCAAATAAAAAGGAAGAACCTGAAGAAGAGGTAAATATTTCATAAACACTTTCAAGTACTTTTCTTCTCCCACTTCCTATTTCTTTGTTGTTTTCATTATAAAATAAAAAATCTAGTATATTATATATACTATGAAGTTTTTATAAAACTGTTACAAGGTTATTAATTATTCTATCCATCATATGAAAGACAATGTCACTATACGTGCGTACGTATGGCTTAACGTCTCCACATTGTGTTTTATTTTGTTATTCAGACACATCATTATTTGGATGTGTATAATAATGAGTATAAATAATGTTAATAATAAATATAACAATTTAAAAATTCTTTATATATTATATATCATCCAATTACATATGATTTCACCATCAATATAATTATATTTTCGCTCATGCGTACATACGGATTACCGTCTCCATGAACGCGCTAAGATTCATTCCCTGTCGTAATCATTGAAAAAAAAATTCATTTTATGATTAGAAATAATTTTTATGAACATAATATCACTATATATATGAGTCAAATACATCTAATCCATAACAAACATGACTTATGTAACCAATCATATAAAGGAAAATGAATCAGTTAACACCAGAAACGTTGAAACTACTAAAATATTATTAACAAAGAAATATTATAAGATCATATATGATATCATATTTATGTATATGATTATTGTATAATTTAAAAACAATGGTTTAACTATTATAGAGGTTGTTAATATACCATTTAATGAGGAAAAGTTCTAGGTATGATTTACTTTCACAATCTCTTTATTATCCAAGGTTGTTTTTACGTAAGTATCTACTGGGACCTCTTTATCATCCATATCCATGTTCTCTTAAAAATGTATTTCAAATTTTTTTTACAATTTACTAGACTATGGGTTGAAGTCATTTAAACCATTATTTGACCATATATGTTTTGAAAGAAATTTTTCTGTCGTTTTCAAAACACGGTACTTGATAACCTTTTCGACAAAATTAAGGTAAAAATGTTTTTTAACTTATACAGTGAGGGCCGCTATTTTCCGCCATTATAACATCATTGAAGCTTCCATTACAAGCATATAATAATATTTTAAAAATAAATGTTTTATTTAATAATTATGTTTCTCTTAAATGGTTTCAAAATAGAAATAGGTATTTCTTTCAAATAGTTTTCATTTCATATAAGTCCACATCCTTTGATGGATTTTAAACTGGTTGGAAGTTGATTTATTATGATACAAATATTCCATATTGTATTGATGTTTTTGTGATATGTTTGACTGTGGATGTGTTATTTTTAAACCATTCATGGTTTATGGTTAAATTATTGACATTTCAAATGCACATTTTAATACGAATGTTTATGTTATTTTTCAACCTTTTCATATGAGGAATGTATTGGACTTAGTATGCGACGGGTGGAGCCCACTATAGTTCCTCAGTGCATCGGTAGGTCTCATGAGACAATTATACATGCAATTGGCCGAGGCCTTTCCCAATTTGATATATGTTTTTGGGTGAGGACTAAATCATTTTTATATGTCTTGGCCGAGGCCTTGACAAGATGTTTCAGAATGTCCGACATGATACATTCCCTCATTATGAAAAAAATAATGATGGTTAATTTGGTTATTTGACTTGTATAATACCCATGACTATGTTTTATTATGGCATTATTTACTCAGCTCATATTCCTCCCATAAATTGTTCATTTTTATTATTTTCAAAGGCAAGTGTTTTTAAATATTCATCATTCCTAATGTTTATGTTATCTTCTGCTCTATTTCTTACCCTTTCTGACTGTTTGAGCTCAACCATTTCATATGTTTCAATTTCCCAGGATATAAAGATGTTAGTTATGAGTAAAATTTAGGCATAATTTAGGAGTCTTGGATCTTTCTAATAGAATAAATTAGTGTTGTACTTCTTTTCTAGTTCTAATGTTGAACTGATGTATGTATCTACATTCCAATAATACTAAACTTATCAGTCTTTCGGGACATGATTACTTGTATCATGACAATGTTATGTAAAAATTCACCGACTCAAGTTAACAGGTTTCATGGAATTACAACACCATGATTCTCAATACAATTTTTTAATCATTCATTTTTGTACTCTACACCATTGTCTATTATCAACTTATTTATAGAATACTCATATTATTTTTCACCTCTCCTCCTAAAACTTCTAAAAAATTCAATACATCAAAATTAAGTTTCATATACACAATACATGTTTTGTGAGAAATGTTCTAAATGAAACTAATTAGGTACATATCTGTATTAGTTTATTATTTTCTCATTAGACCAAAAATATAAAAATGAATGAGTACCAATGTTCATTTTGAATAAATATCAATTTATTTTGTACAAAATTTGTAATCATCGATTTTTTCCAATATTGAAACATCATTCTCCTTTTCTAGAAAAATCAGGAATTTTATAGACATTGTCTCACATTGATAGATTTATCATGATTCTCTAAAACATATGTCCTTGTATTTTTTTCCACAAACGATTCTCTTCTACCATGCCCAAATGAAATGATTTTTTTATTTCTCCTACTTGAAAAAAAATGTTTTGTACTTTGTACTCTTTTGACAATATTTATGTCTTACATTATCTTAAAAACCCCATATTTTTGGAAAATAACATTTATTTCATCATCACATATTTTTGAAATATATAGAATGTTTTTTCATCCCATAAGAATATAAATCTTTCATTAACATCATCTTTTATTTCCCAATGATGGATGATCCAACACCTTTGATTATCATAGATTTATTATTTAAAAGTGTGATTGTCCCTTATTTATAGACCTTCACATTCATCAAAAATTTTAATAATATTATAATATGATAATAACACCCACTATCCAAGATCCACGATTTCTCTCCTTTTCTAAATTTCAGATTAGTTTCTAAAACAAGATATGTTTGTTTCCATTATCATTCTTAATCTCACCATTCTGAGAATTGCTATTGAACTTTTTTTGTGACTTTAAAAAAATAAAAAATTCTTTTGAATGGTTCCCAAGTTTTTCATACCTTTATAAAATAGTTTAAATGATTGTAACCTATTTCCAATTATCACACCACCATTCATAGTTTTCTTCCAAACATCCTTCATAGACTTCTTTGATTGAGGATATTGACTCCCCTTGAAACATTCCCTACTATTTTTTAGAATAGTTATAACATTGTGGATTGAACCGACACACATTTCACATGTGTCCAAATCATCCATAATACCAACAGCATCCACCGAAAGAATATATTTTCATCTGAGAATCCCACAAAGACCATTTTTGGACATGTTTCTAGAAATATTTCATATCTAATTTTGTTAGATCAATTTTGACCACCTCCATTTTTGTTCCTAATCAAAATCTTCATTTCACCTCGGTACTCTTTTTATCCTTATCAAAACTATAAGTAATTGAACATTTTTTAGACTCTTAATTTTTATAAACTTTTGCCTTTTCTATTTTCCGGTCTTTTCCACATACATATTTTCCCCCTGATTTATTGTTTTCTAATACATTTCAAACTTTCTTCTCAACCATTAAAGGAATATTTTGATGCTTATATGGTTTTCCCATTACAGAGCTTTCACAAACTTCAGAAATAGGTTTTTGAATACATATATCCCTCTATTTAGAATTAGACTATTTTAATTGGACAAGTTACATCCCTTTATCTATTTCATTAAGCTTAATTTCTAGATGTCCATTACAATTCTATTCTTTCCCAAGAGATTCTCAAAAATCATCAATCTTATAAATAAGCTTTATTTTCTCATCAAAAAATCCTTATTTATTTTTTCAATGAGGAATTTTCATTTTTCATTATTCGAACTTATTTAAAAATGTCCAAAATCATTCTCCGACATTCTTTTAATTTTTTTGATGATATTCTAATTCAGTTTATTCTTTGTCTAAATAGCTACTTATGAACTCTTAATTATACAATATTGAAATAAAAGTATCCTAATATAATTATTTGAATATTTTTTAGATTTAACTTCACTATATTCATCATTATCAACATTAGATAAGAAACTACAAGTTTTTTATTTTGGTTATTTATCTTTCTCTATGGATAATGTTTTTTTTCTTATCACCATGTTTCTTGCACAAAATTCTTGGCCTTATAACTTTTTAATCACAATACTCTTATTTATTCCTTTAACAAAAATTATCTACAATGTTACAAATAGATAGACATTCAAAAAAACATAGGAACTTTACCTTTGTATTTTCTTGTACTTCTTCTCACAATTATAGAAAACATGGATACAAATTCATCAAGGATTTTACAAACATCATTTTTAGAGTAATATTAAACAACATAATCTTGCTTAAAACAATATTGGACTTTTATTTCATGGCTTACCTGAAGGAAATTTCTCAATAATATGTTATTTTACCCTTTATGAATTTATAAAGCCTCATTTAATAAGTAATGAGAGTACTATGAAGATCAAATGAGAACGAGTTTTAGAATCTCTATCTTCCAATGATGTTAATTTTACATCATACATATCAAGACAAATTATTAGTATATTTCAAAAAACTATAGAATACTTATATATTTTACTAAGAAATATGATAGGAATTAAAGTGTCATTTATACATGTAAAGAAGTCCAAAATAAGTTTATAATTACCCATTTTTAGGTCTTCAAACATTATCCACTAGGTTTTTAATTTTTCCTCCTTCACTTTTATATTGATTAATTAATTTTTCTTTATTATCTAAGATACATTTTTTCATGTCAATAACCATTATACATAAAACTCACTTTTATAAAGAATTTATAGTTAAAATACTAGCACTTCCATAATTATCAAGAATCATATTTTTCAACAGATATAAAATGAACTTAATCATTAATAGGAGAAAATACATATGGATTAGATTCAAGAACATTAAACCCAAGAGACATAAGATAAAACAACAATGTAAATTATATATATATATGATAATTCATACAATCAAATAGCAGATTACCATTTTTGTGGACACAATTTATTTTATCCCAAAACATCCTTTCAAAACATCAGTAAAGAATAAACAAACGAATCGTTTAGCTCTCATACCACATTTATGTGTTCATCCATGATATATGTCTCACAAAGAGGGGGTGGGGTGAATCAATGATGCAATTTTTCTTGTATTATTCCATAATTAAGAAAAAAACATTATCCTCATATTAATGATTTCATTCCCTACTAAAAAACTCAACATCACATCTATAATAATTAAAACATTTTCATGGTTCACCACTCAACGAGAGTAGCTACATCCTTGGTATAGATTGTAAATTATCTGATACCAAACAATCCACTAGAAAAAAATTATTTTGTGAGGAATATAATTAGAAGGAAATTCCCTTAAAATCATTTATCACAATGATTAATAAAACAATTTTGGTGTTTCAAGTAGAATTAAATGATGTAAGATTTTTTTTAACCAACATGTTATGGTGATGCTTGATCAACATTCAAAAATATATTCTTAAAAAATCACATTCTTACTCAGTAGCAGGAAAGAACTTATTAGACATAGAGATGTTACTCATTCCAATGATCTAATCCATTTCCCATGACTAATTAGTCAATGAAGAAAATAAAACATTGTTAGAATTCCATGAAAACACTTCTATACTTCTTCATTATCAGTCTAAAAATATAAATGATATTATAAAAGTCTGATTATCCACCTCAATGTGATAACTAGATGAATATGATATTGCCTCTTCGTATTTATTCTTCTATTTGGAAAAATTCTTAGGAGATTCTCAATCTAAAAACTTCTTCTTCCTAGGAATTCAGAGATTCTCCCTCTTATACTCAATATTACATTTGTATTAGAAAGTATAAATTACTTTATCCTTTTATAGTTGACCCAAAAGTTATGTGGGAAGGATTATAAAAATGTTTCTGGATCAGATAAATTTTCAAAAAACATAAATTCTCATTGAATTTCGGGGCATTTTTTAAATTCTCAATGCTTATATACTATTCTTTAGCCTTCTCAAAACATTTAACAGCTTAATCTTGCTTTTTTACTTCACTAAAAACATTCAGTTGGATTCTAATTATACATTTCAATTTCCTAATATGGTATATTCAATAACTTTCATCATACTACTAGCATATATGAAGAAATAGACATCTTTAATATTCATTGAAAACTTCAGTTTGATTCGGATTTCAATTTTCTATTATGATATCTTCATTATGATGAGGGAATTTGGAAACATTGATTTTTTGACCTACTTGCAAAAAAATCATTACCAAAGACATTCTATTATGTTTCTCTATATAAATTAGCAAATTAATATTCATAGTCTAATTTCTTTTTTACGATGAAGACCACATATTTTATAATACATTAGAACATAAAACAAATTTATGTAGAAATACTAGAAATCAAATCACACTTCTTCTTTCTCTTGGCCAAAATTTTAATAAAGAAAACCAACAATTTGTCTTTATGGAAATGGTTGACATTATTGTTGATGGGCCTATTATTTGTTTCTTAGACACCAACAAAATTACATATTTATATTTTTCATTTGTTCAAAAATCACCAATTAATTTTTTTTTCCTCCGATGATTAATATAGGATACCGAATCTGATGGACAGGTATCATCAACTTTAACTTCAACAACATCTCTCTTTAATGAAAATGATATCGATGAACTTTTAGCAGATAACATATTTCTATTTTCAAACTACGAAACTGAACAAATTATTTTTCGAATTATTTCAGTCTCTAGAATTTTGATTTAATGAAAACTAGAATATTCATCTTTTCATAATCTGATCAACCTTCTCACCTAAAATACATTTTTCATTCGGTATTCCAAATTTGATGGACTCAGTCCAAAAGGATTCAATTTCAATTACCTCATTTTTCTTAAAAATATTATCTTTTATCAGGATTTCCTTAATGACATTGAATACGTTGAGGATTAGCTTCAACATCTTCTAACATTATTTGGGAGGTATTGTATGTTCCCATCCGTTCCAGAATCTTCTTACATTCTAATACAAATTAGAATACCATTCTCTTTAATTCAATTGACAGTACGTTTATCCCCATTTATTTTATCAAGATAACATCATTAGTCTTACATATTACTAATTATTATTTATGATTTACCAAAATAGAAATTCATTGTAATATTTTTATCGGATCCATTAATAATTGAAGCCAAAACCACACTCTGATATTTATTTCACTCCTGAAACAGGGTTAGTTTGATGATCCTTTTCTTCCAGACAGCTTCTATTTAACACGATGGTCTCTATGAAGTAGTGTGAGCCGGATTTCCTGAATATGTTGTTCAGTATGATTTTCAACATTTAAAAAATGATTTGATTTAATATCTTTTACAACCAAAGAAAACACTCTTATATGGAAAAATTTTCTTATTTCCAAAAAACATATCCATCCAAATTAACCAAAAAAAAATTAATAAATTATTTATCATTTCAATTCATTCATTAATTTATCACAACATTCTATCAAAATAGTTTGAGAGATACTCATATTTTATAACATATAATGGATTAATTGAAATACTTTATTTTAAAAAAAATATCACACATGATGTTTATTGATAGGGAAAACAATGTTTACATATATAATCAATCTAAAATTAAAAGTATAATTCAACATGATGCACACAAGAGGGAACAAGTCATGTAACCTATCTCTTGAAAAGTATTCACTAAAATAAAATGTGACTATGACATTTATGGTCCTTTTAATGTAGAATATACTTACACAACATGTATCATATATGATGTGTCAGGATATTATATGTCATGTAGTTCATTGATTCAATCCAAGTTATCCATTAATTTTTTATGAAATAAGTGACATATTTAATATATATTGTGTGTAAAATTAGAAATTAATTTCATTTATATAATCTATATGACAACTGTAAGTGGTATATAGTTTCAAAAAAACACAAATATTATTTAAGAAATTAATTTTTCAAAAACACTATCAGATTGAATGTCCTCTATATACACATCATATTGTTGGGTTTATTAAATTATTAATTATCATTAAATATATAAAATCTACATGTTCTATATCCATATTAAGTGTGAAATCTTCCTGAATGGGTAAAATCTACATTATTTTGACACAATTCTACACATCGTGTAATTTATTTTTTTGGTAATCCACATCACACACCAATAGACTATAATTGTATTAAAAAAACCCATTATACATGATTAGTACGCCTAATAGAGACCATTTAATACCATTATAACTATCCTTCAAATTTATCATTAATCAGAAGACATTTAATTAATAAATTTGGTGTATGATGACTATAACACTTCCTTATTTCATGTAGGGTGAAACTATGTGCATTAATCGGTGTACATGCTTGCTTTATGACTTGTAACCCACCGAGATGCATAAAATATTTCCCATTCAATAAAAAAATTATTAATTATGTCACATAATATTCATTGAAATAATAATTTTTTATTTAGGTGTATCTCATTAATATATTGGACATGATTATATTAGGTGTACATTTACACTACACTTTGTGTATCCATGTTTTTTGGAAAGAATATATGGAATTTCCTAATGGTAAATTTGGTTTTTCTTCATCAATTCTTGGACATTTCATGGTCATATTAAAATGAATAAATAAATAATATATTTTGAAATTTAATAAAAAATATAAATATAAATGATAAAATAACTTCAAATTCAAAATTTAATTAAAAATTATAAAATAGTTATAAATTAATAAGTGTTCACTATGAAGCCTCCAAATACTTCAGGTGGAAAGTTGAAGTGTTTGAGGGAAATTCTACTTAATGTATTTTAAATTGTTTATTTGTATGAATCCTATGAACTTGATTATTATAACACCGAATAATTAAATGTTAATATATATTTACGTATAGTTTATAATTAATTTATATTGATAATAATTACCTACCATTTAAATTCATTTATCATTTTCATATTGGTTGATACCCCGTTTTATACCATCATTATCATAAAGGATATAGGGTATTAAAAAACATTGGTTACTCATTGTAGATCACAAAAAAAATTCACACACTTTAAAATACATTCTCTTTTTCTCTAAATATCTAAAGTGGTAAGAGGTGGAATAGATCACCATATTCATCAACCAATTTTGGATAATGTTTTTTCATGTGTCAATAAAACTCTATAGAGTGAATTTGTTTTGTAGAAAAACATAATACCATAGAAATGATAAAATGTGATCTAAATATCTAGGTTAGAAAATTCATTATTCTACCATCAATATTAATTCGTCTCTAAATCCTTTTGGATCCCCACATCAAATATCAATAAAAATATAATTTTTTTCCTTGACATGTACTAAAAAACATAAAACTTTTAAATTTATTTCATAAAAAAATTATTATGATGATATTAAATATATCATTCCAATTACACAATTTACCATGTATGTCAATATGAATTAATTTATATCAAACCATGACTTTAGTATATGTATTTAAATAAATAAAAATTTAAATATTATTATTTTAAGAAATAATTAAATTTTATATTAACTTATATTGTGAATAATAATTTATTTTATATTCTCTAGACCAAATAAATAATAACTTGTTAATATGTGAATAAATAAGAGATAAATAAATATAATATAATCGCATAATTATTTATTTCCCTGTCAATAAAAAGTTTTTTATAATTCAACTCCAATATATAATTTTTTAAAAAAATCATGATTGAATTAATGAGACCTTCCAAACATAAATAAATATTAAATCATAAGCTAAGAATAATATTTTTTTCAAACCATTAAATTAATATATAATTTAACTAATATTCTAGATATGCTTAGTTTGTAACTCTATAAGACACTTTTTTTGATTAATTTTGTGAACATTTTTAATGGCCATGATCAGAATCTAGAAACATGTCAAAGAACCCATAAAGAAAGAACTTAATGTTTCAGGGATGGAATCATCATATAAATGGTAAATATGTATTATAATAAATTTTTGTCATTATATCATCAAGAATGGTTTATAATTCATGTCATTTACCGATATTCATGATTTATATCTCATTGACTATTATAAATTAACATATCGATATCCTACCATGGAAATGAATTTAATTTATATATTTTTTCAATAAAAGGAGAAGTGACATATACTTCCATTAAAAAGTGAAATGGAAAATCCTTTATTGACTTATTTATTAATTCCATATCACTTATGATGTACCCATTGTTTCGTACCATTACACATGAAAATGTCATTAGTTATTTCATTAAAACATGAAAGTACACGACTCTTGATGTGCATTAATTATAATCTCAAGTCTATGTTCCAACACACATGACCACAAATAGATGTATCTAGTGAAATTATAACATGTGAAATTACCATGGGTGGGGATGGTCTCATAACCTTCTCTCATAGATATTACCATGTGAGAAGAACATGTAAATATGTATAATATATGTTCCCCCCTTACACTTGATAGCTAACATAATCATTATCCCATCATATGGATGTTTTTTTTCACAAAAACATACATCTATGAGTATTTTTATAAAATTCATAGGTTCTCATTATATAAGGGAACTATTATATAATTTTGATATGATATATAATAATATGTCATTATCAAATTAGTTTTACTAAAAAGAATACATATCATGTTATAAGATATTTATTAATATTTATGTCCTGGAATATACAGTTAATTTAACGTAAAAATTAGTTTGTTACAAGGAATAAAATAAAACATGTGAAATAATTTCCTAATATATTATTTCTACCGTCTGTTGGATATATATGAAACAAAATTGATTATAATGAATTGTGTAATAATTTAACAAAATAATTTAAAATGAATAATAGGCTATGTATATACCCATAATATATGTTTCTCTTCTTTCCACTTTTGGGAGTGAATGAATCTTCAATGATTTAACTATAATCTCTCAAGCATCCTAATTGTTATTAAATTAATATTTTATATATTTCTTAAAAATTTAAAATATATTATGTCCAAAAAACGAAAGAGGAGAATGGGGAATCTTGGGTATATGAAACACAAAAAATTATAAATAACAACCTTTAAATTCTTCATGTAAATTAATTTTAATATTTTAATAATATTTAATTAATTTTCTTGTAAAATTATCAATTGTTTATTCATCGTTGATTAAGACATGAAAATATGTATTTCATGGATGTAAAATAAAAATAATTTCACATGAAGACTGTATTTTTATTATATTTTTTATTACTATTTATTGTAGAATAAATATTCCAGAAAAAAAATATATTATAATATTATAATAATTAAAATATATAGTGTGAATTACATGAATTTTATTTAAAAAACTATTATATGGGTCTTAATCATTTCTTTATAGGTTTAAATTGTAATTAATTTTCCCTTTGGAAAAACATAGTCAAGATGTAATAAAATCATACAATTTTTCTATTTTTTTGTTCATTTAATGGTTCTTATAATTCTAATAAAAAATATTGTTAATTTTTCTTCTACACAGACAAGAACTACATCAGAATTATATAAGAATTAATGTTAATTATTTCATATATAAAAATTCATGATTAATTAATATCTTATATAAAGATACATTTAGTTCATTTTATTATTATATTTTTGTGTATTAAGTTTAATTACACATATAACATTCAAGAAAACATCATTAATTTTTTAATTTGTATTTTCTTGCATTATTTAGGCATTGCACATGCATTTGGATATGATTCATGTTATAAAAATATATAATTAAAAACAATCATAAAAAACCAAAATTTTACCTTATAATTAATATAAATACTATAAAATAATTTTAACACTAAAATATAATCTAAAATGAAAGAAATTTGACTTTACTAATGTTGCACATGAATTGTATCATCACTGACAGTGATGTTCTGTACTTATCATGAAAAAAATATAAATTACATGTAATGAATTATTTTGTAATTTATTTATATTAAAATTATAAAATTTATTCATTAAATTACTTAAATTTTCTATATCACATATATGTCTTTGTGATGTCCAAAAAATATTGTATTTTTAAATTAAACAGTATTTTCATATTGTATCCAAAAACATAACATTTTCATAAAATTAATAAAAAATCTCCCCAATAATTTTTTGATTAATAGAATTCTAAAATGGAATATATTTTATGAAAATAATTTTCTAAATATATGAAATTTAAATTTTAATTAAAATCAAATTTTATTCAAAAAATATAAATCTTAAAATTTCAAATCATATTATGACACTTTGAAATATTAATTAACATCTCACAAAACTAAATTATAATGAAAAGAAAAATATATATTAATTTAAGAATATATTTTGTAAATATAATTTTTAACTAAATATTTATATTAATTATAAAATTTAAATAATCATTTATATTTCATTGACATACAATCACATAATTTATCATTTTAGAATCATTTATTTATTTATTCCATTTTATAAATATATCATATTTTAATTTACAAGATACCTAAATTTTATTTATAATTTAATTTTTGAGGTTAATATTGTAGTTGTCACGTTAATATTATCTATTATCACATTACTGTTCCCATGGTTATGATAACATTTAATGATATTTTGTTGTTTGATTAAGATAAAAGTTATTGAATAAATTGAATTGTTTTATGGAGAAACATACCTTAATATATTGGGGTGTTAAAATGATTTTGATCCAGGGAAATATATTTGGTTAATCCACATGGAATTGAGGCAGTATGAAAGAGATTAAGATCTTTCAATTGATATGGTAGACTCTATATGGCTTAACTGGTTATAGGGAAATTTATCCTTTGTAAATTGGATTGTTATCTCACCCTATTAACAATATAGTCTGAGGTGTATAGTTGGACACTAATGTTTTGAGTTAGTTCAACGTGGATGAGTTTTTGGATAGGTATAATTGATTAATGGGGTGACTATCATGAACCTAATTACTAGGACAAGGGTATTCTATGATATTGGTAACTGTAATTACTATACTAAAGGTTGTCTATGTCATGTTTCAACAATATTTTGGAATATGAAGGTGTTTTTTTATATTGAAAACTAATATATTGTGGGATGAAATTTAATACATGAAATAAATATGTTAAACCACAACCCAAAGGGTAGTTATGATGAGTCATTAACCATGTATTGATTTTGAGGTTGGGGTGTGTTATATAGTAAATTATAATTTTTTATGTTTTTATTTTTATTTATTCCATATTGGTCTTTAAAACATATCAATTGTTATCATTTTAGTATCTATAGTTTTTTCGATTTAATCCTAACATGTGGTCTATTTTTAGATATATCTTTTACACTTATGGATTTATTAGCATGATTTAATCACTTTTGACATAATTAATGTTCTATGAGAGGAACCCGCCAAGTGTTTTTATACCATCCAAAATGCTTTCATATTTATATGTTCTTCAATGTCGGTTACTGATGGTGGTGGGAAGCATTGTATCTTTATGTTTTTTTTGTTAGAGTTAGATATTGATAATCTTATACAACATTTCTATTTTACCATGGTTTAAGGAATAATATTCTTGTCCTAGGGTTTGGTATTTTTTACTTGTTATTGTTATATTGTTTTATATTATTATATTTCTAAATATTCAAGCCTATATAATATTCAAGTGATTTTTATGGATTTATACTGAAATTATGTTTTACTAGACCATTAAATGAATTTATTTTTAATGGAATCATATAATGTAGGATAGAAAATAGTATACCAGTCAAGAAGAATTAAAATGATTTTGTATCTCTCATTAATAAGAAAAAGAGAACTCCAACATTGCGGTTTGAGCTCAATTTAGATTCAAAAAAATGAAATAGAATAACCAAACCATTATCTATAATATTTGAAATATATAAGAATTGTTATTAGTTATAAGAGAATTATATAACTGAAAAAATGGTACAAATCATATATATTTTATTGTTTTCAAATGTTATTCATTTATTTTAATTATTCATTTAATAAAACCCATGATTCTTACTTAAAAGGTTCCCTTCAGAACAATAAACATAGATAAAAACATTACAAAAAATTCATATTTTTATGATTTAGATCATATTAATTAAATCATGCATAACAATAAAATGTTTGATCAATATTATATGGGAGATAAAAACCATACTATGTTATCCTATCAATAGAACACTTGTAACACACTAAATATAGAAAACTAATTAATTATTAAATACAATGTGTTTCAATAAATTATATAATAAATAAAATTCATAGTAGAACCATGTTAATATAAAAATAAGAAAATTATTTGATATCTAAATTTTAGTAAATATGTTGAAAAATGTGATGAAAATTTCTTTCCAAGTGTGTAACTCCCTCACAGTAATCACTAAATGTTTATTTCTCTATGGAGAAGAGGATGTAAGAAGAGTGGAAAATCTTATAAACTTCATCTCACCGTAGGAGGATATGACGATTCATAAAATAAATGATTATTAATTTATCCACTTTTTCAAATCTATTTAATTTCATGTAATAAAGTTTTTTTTAATTAGAATTAAATAATTATATTTATTGTAAAAATATCAAACTTCTTTCATAACTATGGCATGATTCCAATTACTGAAATTATGACACATTTTTAGCCACTAAATGGATGAACCAGGACAATATAAATTATTTTTCTTGTATAAAATATATTGTAAGATAAACCCACAAAATTTGGGCCGTATTAAATAGAACTAATTTTGAATATAGAAATTAATGTCCCCAAATTATTTTAGCGGATTTTTAAAATATTTCCCCATTTAACACCAATTTCTTCATGGGATATTCATACTACATTTGTCTATAGTATTAAAAACCAATAAATAATAATATTTAAGCTTTTAAAAATTATTTATAATTAATAAAATAACTTGAAATAGAAGCTAAAATGATTCATATGTTGAGAAATTTGATCCCAATGTTTTTAAACACATTGGTATAATGGTGGAATTTAATTTTGAAGCATCTTAATCCAATACCTAAACATATTTACTCTTGAGAAATGTAACATTTCATTAAATATATAAAAATATAATAATAAATACATAAAGATATCCCCCATTACATTGTGATTTAATATCATTATCAAATTCATTTTATGGTAGTAATATGAGGAAGAAAAAACACCAACAGGAAGTCAATATTAGTAAACATGGAAATAAGTGTATATTAAATTATATTAGAAAAAAATCATAGATATATATTATACTGATATTTTAAAACAAATGTGTCAAAAATACCAATAAATCCCCACATATGTGCGTGCAAACCATTTCCTTTTGATATTTTTAATTTTTATTTTGTAAATTTTGGACATTTAAAATTATTTATCTTTTCTTGTTTATTTTCTATTAATAATTAGATTAAAATTTTTAATAAAATATTCTATAAATTCATAGAATCTTGTTATTAGGATATCTTCCAAAACTTATGATACATTTGTTTTTATTCTTTTCATTTTTTGAGAAATGAATATTTTTTTTCTACAATGTCTTTACCTACCATCCAGTGGTTAAAAAAATATAGTTTTGAAATTGATCATATATGAAATTAATATATGTAAAATCATTTATTTAGAGAAAATTAATATTAATATGGATTTTATTTAGCATCATGTATTTTAGAATGAATTAAAATTTATGATAGTTGTGAAAAGATGTATGGAAAAGTAAAATGAATTTTTAAAAAACTCGCAGAGAGGGAAACAACATCTTAATGGTTTTAGAATGATATAACCATTAAAAAATTTAAATATATCTACATTTATTAAATTAATTTTTCAATGCATTAAGTCATTCCCATATTAACATGCTGTTAGTGAAACAAACTTACTATGACTCTTTTCAGAAATTTTAAAAGTGAATTTTTTCAAATATTTATAAAAACTTTTGTTATCGTAAATGGATGTTATGTGAGGTTTAAAACAAAAAATAATCTAAAAATAAAATCAATCATCAACATATGAAAATATAATAAATATTTTTCACATATCTTACATAAAATTTGAATAATGACTAATATCCCAAAAAACATTATGTTTATAACAACCATGGAAAATGTAGAAATTCCCAAATTCATAAAATAATGATTAAGTGATGAAATTTGAATGTCAGGGGAAATAAATGACCTAAAAATTTATTTTCCTTATGAATATAATAGTGGTGAATATTTTTGAGAAAAATAATATCATTCAATATGCTCTATTATTTTTTGAAATCTCAATCGGTCCCTTATTTATTAATTTATATGATTAAAATAATTGTTGAATTTCATATATATTGGGGTCAATTTTTGCATAACATATAATCGGATAAATATGAAGGGAGTCTCTTTTAGTTCCTCTTTATGTGTTAGAAAAAGTGAATCCATATCTTTGTGAAGAATAAATTATTACTTTATAGAATAAGTTGATTAATTTATATTAAGTTATTATATAGTATTACAATATTGTTGAAACATCTAAATATCTATTGAGTAACTAGTGAAAATAAAACCAATTGAATAATATTTTTTCTAATATCGATAAACTTGGATATTTGGTTCTAACATAATCATTCGAGAAAATGAGAAATATTTATTTGGTAGTGACTTCAACACTCAATAATTTTTAATAAATTCATAATCATAATATAGTTTTAGAATGATTGGGGGTGGTTAAATTATGTCAATGTTGTTCCAGTTTCATGTTATAATTTGATAATATTTAATTATATTTACCTATTATTTCCCCGAGATAGGGTTTGATATATTTCCATTTTATAGTGGTTGTGGATAAAATGTATGAATCCCATGGGTTTAATGGTGGTAGATTCCCCTATGAAAAACTCATCATACATAACCCCTAAAAATAATATAAACAAGAATATACATATATGTATTTATAAATAAAATAATTATAAGAAATAAATAAATATGTTTCGAATTTATGATATGATTATTATAAAAACAATAATTTATTGCACACTCCTAAACAACAATGCCGATTTGTGACCTCTTTCTTGAAACATATCAATTTAATTGATTTTAAATGGAAGAATATAGTGTCTATAAGAACAATGGTAATAATTGGAGATTAAACGAGAAAGGATACATTTTTTAAATAAGGTAAAAATAATGAAAAAGGTTGGGTGGTAAAAATCAATTCATATTAAAAATTGAAACAAAATAAATATATGAGAATATTTCCAATTCATTTGTTTTAAACTCGAAATGAAGCAATGATTGATGGTAACTTGATAAATTATTTTTAATATATAGATACCATGTCACATAATGGTGTCAGTTAATTTTGGGTGATTACATGGTTCTTTTGAGAATTTTTCATGTGATTCTTACTCTATGACTCAGAGTTTATCTTTATTAGTGGGTTGTGTTCGTACTAGACTCGGATGGGTTCGTATTCAATGTCCACTAATTTTTGGGGATATAATTTCTCCTCAATATAGATATATATGAGGTACTTGAAGTTGATTATTTTTAATGGGTTTATATTTTATTCTTCTATTTCCACATTTTTTGGTAAGTGAATCTTTTCATCGGTAATGAGTTTCTATCATATAAACCCTTAGATTTTATGTGTGTCTCTACACAGGTTATGTGTGGTAATAAATTCTATAGTGGTTATTAATCATTTTATTAGGAAAAATATTTCTAGGAGTCTACTACCTTATTAAGGGAATGTATAGTAAATGATATAATATTCCATAGGTATCTATTATAGACTAATTAATAGTGGTTTTGTGGTTAATCTTCTTAGCCCATTAGATGGGTATATCACTAATTACAAATTTGCAGCTAAATATATTTTTTGAGATATCTTATTGGTAAACCCCCTTATAAGTATTATTTTATTTTTTCAATATTTATGATTTATGGATAATGATATCACCATTTTTTACCAAGTGATTACTAGTAGGGTTTTTTATTAGATGGTGTAGAAATATTTTTTTGATTATTTTCAATGTTATTGTTATTTTTGGTGTATTATTGATTTAGATCATGAATTTGTTGAATTGAATCAATAAACCACAACAGTCACATATTTCCCATAAATAATATCTAATGGAGAAGATTTATTATATATGGATCTGTTTCTTGTATGTCTCTCATTCATGTCTAATTTGAGAAGCGAATATTAGATATGATCTTATCAATGAATTGAGTTATGATTATCTTAGAGATTGATCAAATGTGTAATTAATTTTATGTGCCCTTAATTTTTAGTCTGACATTATTTAATGGTCTATTGAAAACAAAAAATGTATTTCATTGTTGTTTTTTATTTTTTAGGGAATTTTTCATTCATTTTTTGTTTCCAACATCAATATGTTGGGATTTTATGATAATATTAGGAGGTGGTACAATGTGTATTTATTTTGGATCATCATCTTGGATTCACATCCTAGATGGTGTGTGGATTAAAGTGACTAAGACATTAATTTAATTAGCTCTACTCTTAAGGTTGACTTGTGATATTTTTCAATGTTTATGCCTTTGGGGTAGGGTTGGTATTGAATTCATATTTTTTCATGTTTTCATTTAGTAATTTTAAAATGATGTGTCACTTCTAGTAATGATTTATTTATTTTGATATTATATTTTTATGGGGATTATTTCATTAAATCAGTATATTTAATGATCCATCTTGAAAAATTTTACTTTCCAAAACATGGACAATGGAGGCACCACTTGTATAATATAAGATATTGTGGTTCTTCAATTAGATGGTCTAATATTAGGATTTTCATGTGTGAAGGTGGTTATAGTTCAATTGTTCATGTTTCGATGAAATTGGTTGCATGATTCAATCAGAAAAGGCCCTCAGTTGAGGACTTTGACAACATTATCTTTGGTAAGTGGGATTTTCAAGACCGCACAATTATCATTCCTCTCGACAAATTCCAATTCCTGATTCTTTTTTCATCATAAGATGATTTGATTCATGTCTGGTCCAGTTCCCCTCATAGATACAATGGATGCTTATTCTTCCTCCTTCGCTGGTCGTTTGATCTATATATTAATCATGATCAATCAACCATTGCGGCATGGGTTCGTCTCCCTCAGCTCCCTCTTCCTTTCCAAAATACTGAAATTGGTCTTATGATTGGTAATATGGTGTGTCGGTATCTCTGTTCTGGTGATCAAACATCCACTGTAATTCATCCGGTCAATACCCACCTCTGTGTGGAGGTGGATGTCGCAAGGCCATCAGTCGATTGGATCTGGCTTACCATTGGTGAAGAGTTTAGATGGAGGTAGGCTGTTGTCTTTGAAACTTCGGTATATTACTAGAATACCTACTGTCGATTGGGGCATATGGATTCGAAGTGTCAATGTGAGGTGATGAGAATAAGAACCTCTAACCCGAGGGGGAGGGAAGGTAAGGCCTCTAGACCGAGGCTGATGTCTACTGAAGGTGTGGTTTCTGGAAGTGCAGATGGTGTGGAGAACCAGGCAGCAGCTCCTTCGAGGGATGTAGAGGCACCCCCAAATCCAGATGTGTCTGTAGTATTCAGTAGGCTTCGACATGATCTACAGTTGTGGGATGGGGTGATAAAACCTAGTGCAAAGGATGCTTCTGGTGATGGGGAAATGGGATGTCCAACAAGTGTTAATGCCACTGCAAATTACATAGAACATGAGACTTTTGTGCCCTTATCTAATGAAATGGCTAAGGGTTGGTGTAAAGGAGCAGTGAATGAGGTTGACGAAATGATGGATGCTGTTGGTAGTGATAGTGGTCCTTTGGAGGTAATGGAAGTTGCTAATGAGGAACAAGGGAGGGTTATAAATGATGGGGGAGTGAGCTTCACAGTTGCTACCCGAAACCATTTCCAAGAGTTGGAGTAAGTGAATGTGTAGGAGGACATCACAATGACTGAACCCGATATTCAGCATGGGTATCCTTTAAGGGAGGTTGGAAATGGATCAAAATCTATGTAGTATGAGAAAATGATTAATTTAGAGTCTATAGAATAGGTACGGTGTCTCGCTGTGATTCACAGCAATGGTAAATTCTAGAAGGGAAGTGGAGTGAATGATAGATATCAGAAGGATCTCATCCCTGGGAAATGGGGGGATTGCTCTGAGAGTGACAGAGAGAACTATGGTTGTATGATCAAGCCTTCATTTAGTGATGTGGTCTTGGATGGGAAGATGAAGATGATACATACTTAGGAAGTCATGACTGCTCCGCCGCGACGCAGGTCAAGGAAGGACTACTCTTACCAAACAAAGCCGATTTTAACAAGGTCTTCTGTTGGAAACACTGACCTCTTATCCTTATAACACGTGAATCTGCAAAAGAGGTATTCTATGGTTCTGAATCATTATGAAAGTTCAGAATGGGAATCAGCTATTGCGGAGGAAGCTAGCCAACAGGGATGCGGAAATAGGTATGTTTTTTATGATATTTAACTACCTTTTTTGGCTTGTGGTACTTGTTTACTGTCCTTTTTTTATTATAATAAATTTTCAGGGGGTTATCCCTTGGTTGAGATTATCTGGTATTATAATTTTAACAGGGTTTGAGAGTTATATCATAATGATATAATTGAATCATTTCATGAATTTTCCATTAATTATATTTGCTGAAATGATTATTTTGTTTAATAAAAATATAAGGTGGAGTAATTCTATGACCATTACTCTCATCTGTCATTTTAGTAAAATTATCCATGAACAAAGCCATTACAAAAAGATTATTTTCTGAATATTCATATATTCTATTAAGAATGATAGTTTATCAATAAATAATATATCTATTCTATTTAAAATAGTCATATTTTTTTATATTCTCCAATCCTAACAACATTTGTTACAAACATTATATCTCAAACTAGTTGGTTTAGAAATAAAAAATGTTTCCATAAATTATACTAAAATAAGGAATTCAATGGATAAAAATGTTAAGATACAACTAAAAACTGATTTTTTTTACAAAACCAGTAAGAAAACAAGTTCCAAAACTCCCTCTATTAGTGTATGTCAACCTAATAATGACATCCAAATGTTTAACTAACCATATAATAAATGATGAGGGTGGATTGGATCACTTTCATCATTTATGCTCTTCATAGGACCATAAGAGCTCAAGAAAATCGTTACTTTTGAAAAAAACTACTTGTACTCCCCAAACTAATACATGTTACCACTTTGGTTGAATTTATCAATTTTTTACCCAGGTTATTTATTTTTATCCTATTATGGAGGTGGTTTTGGTATCTTAATTTTATAATACAACATTAAAATCAAATTTGGGATAAAATATAGTTATATCATTCATGTGAATAAATTAAAAAGATTATTTTCTATGATTGTACTATATTAAAAAAATAATTTTTGGTAATTACGGATATATAATGAGTGATATGGTCAATATATTAAAGTTGTGTTTTCATAATGAATAGTTTTAAGTGTCATAAAATACTCGACGTTTTAGGCCTCTAAATGGAAGATCCATGATCATACATTATTTGGATAGTCATATCCCATAAAATGATTGTCCAACCAATAAAAAATATCCCCCATTGGAAAGATAAATCATTCATAGTATCAATTCAAGTCCAATAATGTGTTTGGGATTTTGAACAATTTGCATGTTTTACACCAGTTCCTCCATAGGCTCTCCAAACCACCTATACCTATAATGAAATCATTAAAACAAGTAAAATTAACCCTTTAAAATAGAATTTAACTTTATTTATGTTAATTACATAATAATTTATACTGATTCTAATATTTAAAAATAGTACCTCATAGTAGTTAAAAGCATTGGTGTAATGGTGGAATAAAATATTAAATTATAGTGTGATTGTGGTATTTTATTCTTCTTATCATAAAATTATATTTTCTTTCGATCTTAGTGTTTCATATTTAAAAAATTACATATGTTACTTGTTAAAAAGTAAATTATATTATTTATAAAATGATTTTTTGGATGATTCTTTTGGGTGTCACCTATGATCTCACCACCATCCTAGGTTGGCGTCTCGACGGCTTTATATAGTGAAATAAGTCATTATTATTCTTTGGGAACCCGTTTTTTTCATTATTGACGTATTAAATAAACGTATCAAATACATGAAATTTTCAAAAAGGTAAATTATTTGGCTTTTTTACAAAATATTATTGAAATTTTGAATATTCATGATAAATTTATAGCTAAATTAAAACCAATGTCATTGCATAGAAATTTAAATTACCCCATGTCCATGTAAGAATTTTTTTTATAATGATAAATGATCTAGATATGAGATATAAAAAAATTAGAAATGAAATATCTTGGCCACTTTGAGTGTGAAAAAGAAAAAGAAAATGGTAAAAACTTATTGATAAATATATTTAATAATTATTTAAATCATTTGATTAATATTCAATAGTGTTATCAGTTAAATAAAATGAATTGAGTAATATAGAACAATGATATTTATATTAATATTTTTTAAATAGATATGAGAACCTTTATATTATTAAATAAAATGAAGAACTGATAAGATCTTTTATATGCATCCATGAACATACTAAATTAATTAAATAATATTAATTGTTTTTTATCTAAATATATGACAAAAAAATTTAAAAGAAAAGATATTATCTAGAACAATTTTTTTTGATTATATTATTATAATTATGTTTCTTTGATAACAAGTATCACATTAGAAACATGTATGTGAAATAGGACATTTATCAACTAATAGATGGCTATGAAATGATTTATTAATCTACCTCATCATAATTAAGACTAAATGAATAAAAATGTCAATCCTTATAATGAATGTAACAGGACAAATAAAATATTATTTTCCATGATGATTATATTGTAACAATTAGTATATATAAAAATTTGGAAGTAAACCTTGAATGATTTTTGGATTATTTTTCACTGTTATTAATGGTTTATATATTATTTTATTTAATAAATTCTCCATATCTAGTCAAAATATGACACTATATTTAAAATATATATTTTATGTTCAATTATTTATGATGATACATTAGAAAATAAAATAAAATTATTTAATTACCATAGCGTGACATTAAAAATGTATATACTCAATATTTGAAAGCTCTATATTAAAATTCAGTACAATTTAATTTACTTTAAGGAGCACTAATTATATTATGGTTGATAAAATATCTCTCATATTTATGTATCATCTATATTATGAAAGTTTCAATGAGAAAAATAAATTAAAATTTAAAAATAACACCAATTAATTGAAAGATAAAATAATTTTTTGTAAAATTAAATGAGTCGGTAATAATTAAAAAAAAATAAAAACAAAGAGGCATAATATTTAACATTAAATAAAACATAAAGAGATAAAATGAAATATAAAATATAAACATTTCAAATTTATCATTAATTTCATAACCATTAGGGTTTACAATGTAAAAAAAATAGTATAAATTCACTAATTTTTATAAAATAATTATTTATATTATAAAGAAATATATATTAAAAAATTATCTAAATTGATTTTATTAGCTATTGATGAAAATCAACAAATTATTTTTGCCTTATTAAAATTAACCAATAAAATACAGTTGTAATATATCAAAAACAAATTATCAATTTTTTTGAATTTTTGATGTGATTTTTCATCTTTCACTCACTTTTAGTGGATACCTTTGTGATTTATATTTAATTAATTGTTAATTATAGTTTGAGAAATTTATATTCTTCTCCCTTTTCCATGTGGATTATTACTATGCCTTCAACAATATGTATCCACATTTATGTCTTTGAATATGTCTATGTTATTAATCCAAGATTTACGATTTTCATTACAACACCCCGACCCCAGTTACCCAGAGTCGGTGCTTTATTAGATAACATTGGAATTAAACAAGGAATAATGTCCCGAAAGACCAAAAAATTTAGTTTCATTTGAAATAAGATACATACATAAGATTAACATTACAACTTGAGAAGAAATACACCATTAATTTATTCCATTAGAAACATCCAAGACTCCTAGATTATGCCTGAAAGTTACTCGTAACTAACTTCTTCATATCCTGGGAAAATGAAACATAAGAAATGGGTGAGCTCAAAAGATCAGTAAGAGAAAGAAGTAATGTGGAAGATAACATAATCATTTTTCCTATTGAATAATTGAAAACACATGCCTATAAAGATAATAAACATGAACACTTTATGGCTAGAATATGAGTTGAGTAATCAATTCCTTAATAAAACATTGTCATGGGTATTATACTAGTCTAATAAACACATGAACCATCATTATATTTTTCATAATGAGGGAATATATAATGCCAAACTTTGTGAAACATCTTGTCAAGTCCACGACCAAGACATCTAAAAATGAGTTAGGCCTCGGCCAAAACTATATATCAAATTGGAAAAGGCCTTGTCCACTTCCACATCTTATTATCTCATGAGACCTACCGATGCAACAAAAATCTATAGTGGGCTCCCTCCATCACTTACTAAGTCCAATACATTCCTCATAGGAAAAGGATGAAACATAACATAAACATTCGTATTAAAATAGCATACGAAATGTGAATACGTTAACAATAAACCCTAAATGGTATAAAAATTTACACATCCATAGTCAATCATTTCACAAAACTTTAAATACAATATGTAATATCTGTATCTCAATAAATAAAATTCAAATAAGTGTAAATTTTATCAAAAGATGTTGACATAGATGAAATCAAAAAAAATTGAGTGAAATATCTCTTTTAATTTGGAAATAATTTAAGAGTCGGTTAATCATAAAAGAAAAAATTTATTTTGATAATAGTTCTATAAGCTGCCAAGGGAAGATTTTATGATGTTATAATGGTGGAAAATAGCAGAAAATTCCGTATAAGTTAAAAAAACATTCTTACCTTAATTTTGTCGAAACAGTCATAATGTACCTTGTTTGAAAAACAACAAGAATATTTATTTCAAAAAAATAAGGAAAATTAAAAGAAAAAATGACATTAACCCATATTCTATTAAATAGTAGTTTTTTGGAAATAAATTTTTACGAAAACACGGATGTGGATGATAAATAGGACTCTGTGGATACTTATGTAAAAACAACCTTAGATAATAAAATGATGGTGAAATTAACCATTACCATGTACTTTCCCTTGGTTAAGGGTATATTAACCTCATATATAATAGTTAAATAATTGTTTTTAAAATATAAAATAACAATATACATAAATATGATCTTATATATGATCTTATAATATTGATTTGTTAATAATATTTTAGTATTATCGTCCTTTCAGGTGTTAACTGGTTCGTTTTGGTTTTTATGTTTTGTTACATAAGTCATGTTTTTTATGGATAGGATGTACCTGATTCAAATCCAGAATGATATTAAGTTCTTAAAAATTATTTTCAATCATCAAATGAAAATTATTATTTAATGGATATGGTGGGGAAATGAATCTCATCGCTTTCAAGGAGATGGTAATCAGTACATACACATAAGTGACAATATCATTCTTTGGATATTAAAATAATATGAAAATAAATGGTATATCATATATATAGGATCATAAAAATGTTATATTTATTATTTACATCAATTATACATCAATTATACATCATTATTATACCCATCCATGAAATAATGTATTGAATAACTACAATACCACGACGTGGAGACGGTAAGCCGTACGTACGCATGTATGGTCACTTTGTCATTCATATGATGGATAATATTATGAATATGGTGGTACCATTTTTGTAATAACATCATAGTATATAGAATATACTAGAGTTATTATTTTATTATGGATATAATAAAGAAAGAGGAAGTGGGATAAGAAAAGTAACTTGAATGGGGTGATGAAATATTTTCCTCTTCTTCAGGTTGTTCCTTTTGATTTAATCAAAAGGGCTCTATAGGTTGGATTTATTATAAAACTAATGCCTCTAGGTAGAAGTGAGGGAAATTGAGAGGATATTTGAGGTGGATTTGTCTAATCCAAATGGATTTGAAGTTGTGATTTTGAGAGAAGGGGAAGTGCCCTTTTATAGGAGAGGTGAGGGGAACCTTAAGAAAATATTGAAATATTATTTTATAATAAAATATTTTTCTGTTTCTAATGATTCCAAAATGATTTATGTCGAGGATAAGGTGGGTATGGGTAAAAAAACTTTCAAAAAATTGGTTGTATATAGTTTTGGGTATCAATATTAACCTTTCCTTAGTGATTTAACTCTTAGTTGAATATTTTAACTTTTATCATGTATTCTTGAATTATTATAATATTTGGTTAATAAACATAAAATAAAATTCCACGAAAACCTAAAGTGGTTCATTAATGATATAAATATCATTATATAATTTTTTTTCGAAACCATATATTTTTAGGACTATTATATAATATAATAATATAATACTTGTATTAAAAACCCATTTATGTCAATTTTGACACTATATAGAAGTTAGTTTTTGTGAAAGCCATCCCAATATTATTAATTCGATAAAAATACATTTAATCAACTCAAAGATGTCATATTCACCTATAAAATTTTTGGATGTCATAATAACTTTGACATTATATTTTTTTATATTTATAATACCATTTATTTGATTCTTTCATTAATAAGTTAATTACTACATCATCACTGTGTCTGAAATAAATTAAATTTTTTAATGTCTAAATTTTTTAAATAAAATAACATTAAGTAGATAATTTTTTATATTTATATTGAGTATTTATATACTAAAAGATAAATTATATAGCACCATGTAAAAATTTTTTACTAAAAGATATATGTTTATGTCATTTTGTCTTTACATTAAATTAATTAATACAATGTGTCATTATCACACTAAAGTGGCTCAATGGGTTCCCAAAATTGACCCATGGATGCCCATGGAAATTCATGTGTCAACCAATAGTAATAGGACATATGTAAAGTTAATTTAATATTATAATAATATTATTCTTTACACTTATTTACCGAATTTACCCTTTAACCAAGGTAAATAAAATATTTACTGAAGTAATTATTCATAATGACTGCAAATAAAAGTTACCTATTTAAACAAATTTGATGTCATGATTATAAATATGGAATAAATTTTTCCAAATTGAAAACACAGATGTGGCAGAAATTAATTAAAAATAAATTCTCGTTATAAAAAAAGGGTGTTTTTAAGAAATAATAACTATCAAAAGATTGACACTTGCTTATGTCCAGTTTAAATGTGAAATTACATTCAATGACTTAATTTATATTAAATGATAAAAATATAATCTAATGATACATTAAAAACACTCAAATTTATAATATAACACTATAAATTATAGTAATTAAAAAGTTGTTTCGAATTAAAATATAGTATTTTTAATTATTCATCAAAAATTGAAATTTTTCAGAAAATTACCAAAAATTAACCGTATGCTAATTTAGGTATTCTAAATTTAAAAACTGGATTCCATTTTGAAAAATAAAATTTATAAAATTTCAAAAAGTTGGTATTTTTATTCATAACAGTTAGTTTTATTTGTCGTTGTGCGTTAGAAACTCGAAGTTGCATACAATTCAAGCTATTGAATTATTCAAAGGGAAATGTACTATGAAATCTTGGGGTGTTACATTCCTCCCCCTTCAAATAATGTCTTCCATGAAATTTCTAGAATACTACCGTACAAAAAGATTCTGGTGGTTCTTCATCTTAAGTTCCTCAGGTTTCCATATTGCCTCATCCATCTTATGGTTTCTCCATATAAATTTTACCAGATGAGTCGTCCAGTTTCTCAACACATGTTCTATGGTATCAAGAATCTTGACCAGCTCTCCACAATAAGATAGATCTGGTTTCAGTTTAATTTTATCATAGGTTAGTACATGTGTTGGTTCAAGCATGTATTTTCCCAATAGTGATGCATGAAACACATTGTGAACATTGGAGAGACATGGAGGCATTTCTAAATGGTAAGCTACAGCCCCAACTCATTCAAGAATTTCTAATGTTCTGATGTTACTTGGACTTAATTTACCCTTCTTACAGGATCGTATAACTCCCTTCCATAGATATACCTTCAAGAAAACATGATCTCTTACCTGAAATTCCAAATCCTTCCTTCAGTTATTGGCATAGATCTTCTGTATACTTTGAGTTACTTTGATGTGGGTTTGGATTACCTCCACCTTTTCCATCATTTCCGAAACAAGTTATGGGCCTACATGTTTTCTTCTTCCAACATCATCCCAACAAGTTGGTGCGTGACATCTCTTTTTATATAACGCGTCACATGGTTTCATCTGAATACTTGAATGAAAACTATTGTTATAGGAAAATTCTTCCAGAGGTAAATATAGATCCCACAAACATTGAAAGGAATGTGAGAAAGATCTTAACATGTTTTCTATTGTTTTAATAGTC
This sequence comes from Viscum album, assembly GCA_963277665.1. Taxonomy (NCBI): domain Eukaryota; kingdom Viridiplantae; phylum Streptophyta; class Magnoliopsida; order Santalales; family Viscaceae; genus Viscum; species Viscum album. The sequence continues at coordinate 321,966,756 of OY728153.1, read as the reverse complement.
TATTCTGGTTGTCCATTAGTTTTAGGGTGGTAGTCATTTCTCAAACGATGTTCAGTATCCAAGGCTTTATGAAGACTCATCCAACATCTTTATGTAAAAAGGGGATCACGATTAGAAACAATCGATATGGGTACTCCTTGAAGTCTTAAAACTTCATTAATATATTGTCTCACTAGACGTTCAAGTGGTAAATCTAATCTTATAGTAAGAAAATGTTCTGAATTGGTAAGACAATCAATAATGACCCATATTGTATCATTCTTTCTAGGAGTATTTGGTATCTCCATGACAATGTCCATCGTAATATTATCTCATTCCCACACATGTATGGGAAGAGGTTTCATGACACCTCTAGGTTGTTGCCTTCCAGATTTCACTTATTGACAAACCATACATCTTGACACAAAATCTGAAATCCACCTCTTCATTTTGTCACACCAATAATGATCCTTCAAGTCCTTATACATCTTGGTGATCCTATGGTGAATAGAGAAATTGGAGCTATAAGAATCATCCAACAATTCTCTTTTTAGATCAGGTATATTGGGAACACAAAATCATTTTCCAAATTTCAAAATTCCATCTTTATATATGAAGTCACTCAATCTCCCATCATTTACAACTTTAATATTCTTTTGAAACTTTTCATCATTAGTCTTAGAACTTTTTATCCTCTAGAGTAAATATAGTTTGGAAACCATTTGAAAAATTATTGATGTGTCAACTTCCATAGTTATTCCCTTATCCATCCTTACAAGATCCACGAAAATAGTATACCTTTCAACTCTCATCATGTTCAAAACTCCATGATCCATTCTATTAAAATCATCTCCCACCTTATTTTCCTTCATAGGGTGGTAGTGTATAGTGAAATCATAATCCTAGAGTACATCAAGTGTTCTCATTTCCCTCATGTTGAGATCTTTTAATGAGAAAATATACTCCAAACTCTTGTGATCATTATAAATCTCACATTTTTCACCATAGAGAGAGTGACTCCATATCTTCAGAGCAAATATTATAGCTGATAACTCAACATCATGAGTGGGATGGTTTTTTTCATGAATTTTTATCTGTCGTGATGCATAGGCAATCACTCTATCATTCTGCAAAAAGTCACAACCAATTCCTTTCTTTGAAGCATCACTATAAATAAAAAACTCATCATTCCATGATAGTAGATTCAAGATAGAAGCATTGAATCATATTCTATTCAGTTCTTCAAAACATTATTCACACTCTTTTGTCCAAACAAATTTAAACCCTTTACGTGTGAGCTTGGGTAATGGATTATCCAACCGGGCAAAATTCTTGATGAATCGTAGATAATAACCAGTTAAACAAATAAAACGGTGTACCTCAGTTATACTCTTTGGTGCTTGTCATTCTTGGATTATCTTGGTATTTTAAAGATAAATAGAGATTCCATCTTTAGAGACAATATGGGCATGAAAAGAAATCTCTTAATGCAAGAATTCACACTTGATAAACATCCCATATAATTGATTTCTTCTAAGGGTTTTTAGATTAGTGCAGAAGTGATTTTAATGATTTTTGTAGCTTAATGAGTATACAATGATATCATCAATAAATAAAAATACGAATTCCTATAGATATTCCATCAAAACTCTTTTCTTTAAATCCATGAAGATAGAGGCTGCATTAGTCAATCCAAAAGGAAAAACTATAAACTCGTAATGCCTCTACACAGTATGAAATGTTGTTTTTGTAATGTCTTCCTCCATCCAACACAACTGATGATATCCATATAGAAGTTCAACATTTTAAAAATATTGAGCTCCATGATGTTGGTCGAATATATAATCAATTAATGTTAGGGGATACTTGTTCTTTATTGTTAAAGCATTCTTCTCCCAGTAGTCATTACACAACCTCATAGATCCGTCATTTTTTTAACAAAAAGGACAAGGGCTCCCTGTAGAGAAACAGTAGGGCGAATTAATCCCTAATTAATCAATTCCTATTGTTGTTCCTTTAGTTCAAATAATTCCACAGTGTCTATTTTATAAGGAGTCTTTGATATGGGCCTTGGTTATGAATTTAATTAATGGAAAACTCAGTTTCTTGTTTTGGAGGATGTCCAGGTAAATATTTTGGAAACACATCAACATATTCTTTCACTATAGGTAAGTCATCTAATTTAACATTCCTTTCCTCACCCACAGTTATTTCATTCTCTTCTTCCCCAATAATTGAATTTAGTAGAGCTACTAGGGTGGATCTAGATAAGAATCAAATAGTGACCTTTCTTCTCTAAATATAAGGTACTCTTTATCAGCATCAAGAATTTTAACCTCCTTCTTATTATAATAAATTTTCACATCATGGTCCTAAATCCAATCCAAACTGATGATTATATAAAATTCAATCATGTGTAAGATGATGAGATCAACAGATAAATATTGTTTATATTCTTTAATGGGGACTGATTCAAAAAACGTTGTTGCAATGATACTTCTACTAGGATTTTGGACTGGAAACTCCCATTATTAAATCAAATTGGAAATATATAATATTGATTGAAATTTTTGAAGATATGAAATAATGAGATGATCCTAAATCCAATAAGTCATTGGCTAAACATGAGGAAACCACTAAATTATATTCCACCACATCTTTCTAAGCTTTAAACCTCAACAGTAGTGATCACATAAGATTTTACTAGATCCCTTTTCCTTTTCTAATGTATGTTTCCCTAACGCTTAGGACATTCATTTGAATAATGTCACATCCCCCGAAAATAGTAGCATTGAAAATTGGTATCTTTATTATTCCCCTTAAAATCACCTGCAACATGGATTTTTTTCCACATTTGTAGCATACTCATTTCCCTTTTATATTGGCATCGGGGTGCTTCCTTCCATAATTATCATAGGGTGGAAATTCAACTCTCCAGTTCTTCCTTGTATTCTTATTTTCTTTCCCATAGTGTTTAGTAGATCTATTCTCCTCATGATTTATATTAAAGTCATAAGACTTAGAGAATTATTTTTCTCTCTTGATAGCACTTGGGACAATATCTTCATACGATGAGAAGGATTCTGAGAGTAATACTCGATGGAGAAATGGTTTCAACCCATCAATGAAATGAAAAATCTTACATCTAGGGTTATGTATATAATCTATAGCATGTTGTGCTAAACATGTAAAGTTAGCTTCATACTTTGTGACATTATCATTCTTTTTTAGTCTTAGACATAAAAAATGCCTTTCCATATTCGCTCGATGGTCACAAAGAATGTATTTGTCTACAAAAATCTCTTTAAACTACCTCCATTCCATACTCGATACTTCTTCATCCTTCATTTTGTTTTGAATTAATAACACCCATTAGTCTGCATCTCTGGTGAGGTGATAAACTACAATGACAAATATTTCCCTTCCGCTACTCCCCAAAGAATGAAATATTTTCTCTAAGGAACTTATCCATTGCTCAACAACTAATGGATTTTTACTCTAATTGAATTTTGGGGGTTGTTTTCTCAAGATGTGGGATAACGTTCATTCTTCATGTTGTGGATCATGGTGATCTATATGGGTATGTTTATTATTTATAACCAGAGTGAGTTGTCCTCGTATGGTGATAAGATTATCAGCACCAGTTTAACCACCAGCTCCACTATAATTATATTCAGTTGGAGGGAAATCCCTACATGGATTATGTGGGTTGATATAGTATCTATTAATACCACTAAGAACCATTTCTAAACAATGGCATTCACTATATTAGTTTATGAATCAAAATAAAAAATTCCAAACTTGTAAAACACTGTGGATAAATTGAACAATTTATGGATATAATCTATAATCATAAAAAATTATGGAGGAGAGAAATACTCATAAATCCTTCAAAATGGGTTGTAAAAAATGGGATTTATCCTATGCATATCCCCCATGAGTGCCGTAACCTATAGTGCTGCAAGGCCCGTTGTCGTGCACCAGGATAACCTGAGTCAAGAACGAAACTCCTTGTTAGTGTTTTCACTCCTAGATACATTTATTCCATACCTCTACCTTCTTGTACCAAGATAGGGAACTATAGCATTGAAAATGCACAAAATCTTTACATTACCAAAATTCAAGGTTGTTCTTCTATACTAATCCTCAAAGTCTATCTTAGGGTAACATTCTCTAATAAATGTTTTTCTAAATCTACTTTCCAAGGGTAATACTGAACTAAATCTAATTACAACTATAACACGCCAACCTTGGTTACCCATATTTGGTGCTTTACTACATAGCATTGGCATGATAAATGGAATCATGTCCTGAATGACTGAACATTTTAGTATTATTGGAAACATGATACTTCTATATGTTTAACATTGCAACTTGAGAAGAAATACTACACTAATTTATTACATTAGAAACATCCAAGCCTCCTAGATTATGCTAGAAAGTCACTCATAACTAACTTCTTCATATACAGGAAAAATGAATCATAATAAAGTGGTGAGTTCTAAAACATTGTATGAGTAAGAAGTACAACAGATGATAACATAAACATTAGACATATTGGATAATTGAAAACACATGCCTTTAGAAATAATAAACATGAACACTATAGTTCTGGAATATGAAATGAGTAAATAATTCCATAATAAAACATATTCCTAGGAATTATAATAGTTGAATAACCACATGAACTTTAATTATAATTTTCATAATGAGGGAATGTATAATGTCGGACATTCTGAAACATCCAGTCAAGGCCTCAGCCAAGACGTCTAAAAATTATTTATTCCTCGGCCAAATATATATATAAAATTTAGAATGGTCTTGAAAAATTTCACATCTAATAGTCTCATGAGATCTATCGATGCACTTAGGAGCTATAGAGGGATCCACCCGTCCCTTACTAAGTCCAATACATTCGTCATATGAAACAGTTGAAACATAACAAAATCATTCGTATTTAAACTATCATTCGAAATGTCAACACTTTATCCATAAACCATGAATGGTATGAAACTAACACATCAATAGTCAAACATACCCCAAAACTTAAATACTGTATGGAATATTTGTATCTTAATAAATCAACTTCAAAAAAGTGTACATTTTATCAAAGGATGTTGAAAAATATGAAATCCTAACTTTTTGAGAGAAATGTATCTTTCTATTTTGAAATCATTTAAGAGTAAATAATTATAAAAGAAAACATTTTTTGGAAAATATTATTATAATATTTTAAGGTAATTGTTTACGATGATATAATGCTAGAAAATAGCCTCACCTGCTATATAAGTTTAAAAACATTCTTACATTAACTTGGTCGAAAAATCCATAAAGTACCTTGTATAGAAAATGACAGAAAGATTCATTTCAAAACATATAAGGTCAAATAAGGGTATAAATGAAATTAAATCATAATATTGTAAATGGTTATAATTTTTTGAAATACATTTTTATAAAATCATGGATGTGGATTATAAATAAGTCCTAGTAGATACTTACGTAAAAACAACCTCGGGTAATAAAGAGATTGTGAAATCAACCATTACCTTGTACTTTTCCTTGTTCAAGGGTACTTTAACCTCTTATATAATAGTTAAATAATTGTTATTAAATTATACAAGAACCATAAAAATAAATATGATATCATATATGATCTTCTAATATTTCTTTGTTAATATTATTTTAGTATTATCTTCATTTCAGGTGTTAACGGATTAGTTTTTCTTTGTATGTTCGGTTACATAAGTCATGTTTGTTATGGATAGGATGTATTTTATTCATATCTAGAATGTTATTAAGTTCCTAAAAATTATTTTAAATCATTAAATAAAAATTATTCTTGAATGTTATGATGGGGAATTGAATCTCATCGTGTTCTTGGAGATGGTAATTTGTACGTAAGCACGAGAGACAATATCATTATTTTGATATTAAAATAATATTTATTTGATAGTATATAATCTATAATGAATAATTAAAATTGTACATTAATTAATTACATCAATTATATATCATTATTATACCCATCCAAAAAATAATGTATTTAAAAACAACAACACGAAGACATGGAGACGGTATGTCGTACGTACACAAGTACAGTGAATTTTTCATTCATATGATAGATAGAATAATGAACATGGTTGTAACATTTTTATAATACCATCAAAGTATATATAAGATAATTGAGTTATTATTTTATAATTTAAACAACAAATAAATAGGAAGTGGAAGAAGAAAAAGAACTTGAAAGAGGTGATGAAATATTTACATCTTCTTCAGGTTCTCCTATTTGATTTGATCGAAAGGTCTAATTAGGTTGGATTTATGGTCCAAAAGAAGAATCTAAGTTGAATTGAGGGAAAGTGGGTGGATATTTGGGAAGGTTTTAGCCAAGCCAAATGGCTTTAGAGTAGTGATTTTGAGAGAAGGGAAGTGCCCTTCTATAAGAGAGGTGAGGGGCACCTCACGAAAAGATTGAAATATTATTTTATAATAAAATAATTTTCTATTTATAATGTCTATAGAAATGATTTATTTCGAGACTATGGTGATTATGGGTCAAAAACCTCTCAACAAATAGGTTTTGGACAGGTTTGGGTCACCATAATAATCTTATCTTTTAGATTTAACTCTTAGTTAAATATTTTAACTTTTACCGTGTATTCATGTATTATTATAATAATTCGATATTAAACATACTATAAAATTAAAAGAGAACCTAAAGTGGTAAATTAATTATATACCTATCATTATATAAGTTCTTTGGATGATCCATATATTTTAGGACTATTATATTATTTAACAATATAATATTTTGTTTTAAAAACTCATTTATGTAAATTTTGACAGTTTTTAGTATTTGGTTTTTGTGAAATTCATAAAAACTTGATTTATTCGAAATAAAATACATTTAATCAACCCTAAAATGTCATATTAACTAATAAAATTCGTTGATGTCATAAAAAGGTTGAAATTATATTTATTTTAATATTTATAATACCATTTATTCGATTCCTTCATTAATATGGTAATTACTACATCATCATCGTGTCATAAATAAATTTAAATATTTTATGTCTAAAAATTATAAATAAAATAAAATTATGTAGGAAATAATTATATCTTTCAAACTAGTATTCATAGTTGAATGATAACCTATGTAACTTTGTGTAAAAAGTGTTTTACTAAAAGATATATGTATATGCCATTTTTTCTTTACTTTAAATTAATTAATATATAGTGTCATTATCACTCTCAAGTGGCTCCATGGGGTCCCAAAATCAACCCAAGGATACAGATGGTTGGACATGTATCAAACAATATGAATAGGACAAATGTTAGTGTAATTTAATATTTTAAAAATATTATTTTCCCTTTATTTACCAGATTTACCCTTCAAACATGGTAAATAAAATATTTACCAAAGTAATTATTCATAATGTCTAAAAATAAAAGTTACATATTTAAAATTTTTGAACCTCCTTGATCCAAATATGTAATTAATTTTTCAAAAATAATAACACATATGTGGAAGATATTAATTTAAAATTAATTTCCACTGACAAAACAAAAAGCATGTTTTAAAGAAATAATAAATATCAAAAGATTGACAGTTGTTTATGTCTAGTTTAAATGTGAAATTACATACAATAACCTAAATTATATTAAATGATAAAAATATATTATAATAATATATTAAAACCACTAAAATCTATAATTTAATAGTATAAATTATTTCGATTAAAAAGGCTGTTTTTAATTAAAATTTAGTATTATTCATTATTCATAAAAAAATATAATGTTTTCAAAAAAGTACCAAAAATAAACACTAAGATAATTTAGATATTTTAAATTCAAACAAGTAGTCCATTTTGAAAAATAAAATTTATAAAATATCAAAAAGTTTGTATTGCTATTTATAAGGTCTAGTTGGATTGGTCGTAGTGTGTTCGAATCTCGAAGTTGCATACAACGCAAGCTATTGCACTATCCAAAAGGAAATGTACCGTATAATATTGGGGTGTTATAGTAATGGAGAGATAAATATCATAATATTATATCTTTAACATTTAAATAAGTGGAATCATTATTATTGACCTTTTTTTTGGGTCACGTCGGAATTTTGTAGCGAATTAGAAAAAAGTATTTATGTATGTTGTCGTGTTTAATGTTTATTTTTCATTTTCCACCAGAGTAAAAAATAGGTTGTCTAACTACGTAAATGATCTTTTATAAGAGTTTTAGTACCACCATTAATTCTTAAACATAATTTTTACACATTGGTTTCAATATTTTTTTTATGTTTTTAGAACATTGGACCTTCTAGTTCCCCTAGTGGTTATATTCATTTTTGTGGGTTTTAACATATATACATGTCCATTCTGGTCTCAATATTCATCATATTTATCATGATTCACATTTCTATAAATTAATTTTGATTTATTTTCATATATTCTATACTGTATGACTTATACTAGATTACTTCAGATGTGGTTTATAAGTCTTAATAATGTTGACTACAAGGAGTTCAAAAAATATTTTTGGAGATTTGGGGTGATGTAATCCAAGAATTGATATAATTTTCAAGAACTTATTCTTTTAATTATTTTGGTTCAAACATAAATAAATTCAATGATATTTAAGGTAAGTGTCACTATATATTATTTTATAATTTATAATCCATTCTTTTATGGTAGAATTTTTATACTATTCTATATTATTCATTATGTTTAATAGAGTTGTTTGACTATAGAATTTGATAGTGTAATGGATTTTGTTGATTTATTTTTATAAAACCATTAATGGTATTCAATAAAATTTAAAAGAATTTAAAGTATCCAAGGTAGTTTTTTAGTCTATGGAAAGTAGTTGATAATGGATAAAGATGAGTTGATAAGGTTACAAGAGATGAATGGAAATTCTAGTGTAATGATATTTAAGAAAATGAAAATTACAGGGATATTTAAAAATACATTTATGTTTTTACAATGAAGAAGTGATTACATATATGGTTAAATAGATGATATATATGATTGATTGGAATACTGGGATACTATAAATTTGGATCAAGAGATACATTTATGTTTAACTAGATTCACTAACAAATAATTTTTACTGACTACATTTGAAGATGTTATTAAAGAATATTTGAAGCTAAGATCCCAATATTTCTGGTATTAAACCTTATTTAATAAAACAATATAGCTATAATTGGTTATTTAAACAATGATCAATTCCTATTATCCAGGATAATTTCATGGAGATATAACAATTAGTTAAACAAGTACATATATATATATATATATATGTTTGGAATATTTGTATTTGTATAGTTTAATCTTATTGTGAGTATTAGTTGTTGGTGATATTGGTGGATAGATTATCTTTATGATTTTCTAAATCCCAAATGATGTTTTCTATGTTCTTCAAGTAATTAATTAAATTAGAGTGGTAGTTTTAGGGATTAAGGCATTAATAAACAATGGAAGAGACTCACTAAAGAGAATAATTTACAATGGATTAAGAAAATCAAAAACATATATTTCATTAGAGGATCATACTTCTATTGGTGATCATTCTTCAAGTTTCCCATTACAATTCCTTTTTTGAAATAAGTTGGTGGTTATTTTAACTGATTGGTTCCAAAACTATTTTAGTTTATAGGAAATACACTTTCCTATTGATTAATATTTATAATAGAAGAAATTTTTTGTATGTATGATATTATAACCACTATACCCCCGAGATGTATTGACCAACATTCTGGTTGATCCTCATAAAACCTTATGTCTTCTTCATAATTTTATGTAATAGGTGTTATTGAAGGATATTTTACAACCAATAACGATAAAAAATATATTTCTAAAATAAAATCAATCAATATTTATCCACATCCCCTCTGGTTGTTGACAAAATATTACATATATAAAAATAATTTATATCAGAAACATAGTTTTCTCTTAAATATCCCTTATTGAATACTTCTATAGATAACAGTAATCATTTCAACAACAAATGGTTCTCAACATAGAAAGGTAATTGAAATATTATATAGAAGTAATTAATGGTCCCATAAATGAAATCTCTTAGAAATTATTTCATTGAACTATACATTATGATTTTACAATTCTAAAAAGGATTTATTTTCTAGTCTAAATCTAATATAAAATATATTTAATGTGATTGGATGACATGGAATACAAAACTATTTTCAATAATGTAACAGACTAAAAATAAATTATATGATATAAATTGTCAAATGAGATGTAGAAAAAAACAATATAGAAAAAAATGGAAAAAATAGAATTATTATAAAAGATTCAACATTTATGGTGTTATTTAGAAGATATGAGAACATAAGAAGATATATTTCTTAATTAGTTCTTTATTAGAGTTAATATGATAATTAAAAACATCAGTGGATATGGAGAAACTATTGAAGACTCCACAGTGGTAAAGAAATTTATGAGAATAATTCCAGATAAGATTATGGCCAATATATCCAATCCTAAAGATATGAATCCTGAGAGCATAAGAATTATTGATATTTACAATAAAATAATTTCCAAAGAAATAAAATGAAGAACTGTTATAAAAATAAAGGATAAGTAGTTCAATGATATTTATTTTAGATATATGAAATTTTTTTGAATCAAATATGTGAAAACTAGTCTTGAAGAATATGAGAACACAAAATTAACTAATGATATACATTATTTTCTATCAATAAAATTTAAAATGGGAAAATATATTTATTAAAGATAGTTTCCCCATGAATGTTTCAACAAGGGATAAATAGTTTAAATTTATTCTAATTTTCCTTTTTCAAAAATTAGTGATGTTAATGATAATGATGTATCCAATATATCTTATAAAAATGAGGTTCATTTTAAAGAAACTAGAATTAAAAAAAATATAATATTGAGGAATTTTTTATAAGAAACTAATTTTATTTTATAGAAGATGTGATCAATAAGAAAACACTTAAAAGGATTGTATCACAACATTACTAACTAAATTATTTTTAAACCATATATAAGATAATATTCAAAATTATAATAAATCCATGCCAAAAAATATATTTTTGAATTTTATTTCAACTAATGAATTACATGAAGACATGGAATATGAATAGTGCTTGGTAACCCTAAAATAATTGTGGTTTAAATATATTTATTGAAATTAAAATATATTTGACAAAATATTTGACTATTGAAAATTATATCCCATTATTAGGTAATGGTGTTATAATAGATAAAATTAGTAAGAAATTATTAAAATCCAACAATTGTTTATTTCCTAATTAATAAATAATAATATATTGAGTGTGACATATCATTTTGAAGATGTAATTGATGCATTGTGATGTGATTTAAAGATGGGATATTGATTTGAATATGGTTGATAAGTAAAAATAACTTTTATAAGGTTAGAGGTTTTATAATTAAATGTAACATGAGAATAATGGCTGAAAGTAGTTTTTTTCATTGATGAATTGGTCATATTTTACAATGTGGATAATAACTCCTGGATAGGATGATTAAATAATAGTCTATGTAAAATTTTCCATTCAAAAGTTAATGTTAATGTCACCATTTACAAAACATTTCAAAAGGGAACAATTTGGTGTAAAAATAATAAGGGAGTTGACATTCCAACCCAAATAAATAATTGTTGATCATCTCTGATGTTTATGTAAATATGACATATAATTAAATAAGTAGATATAAATGCATCATTACATTTATTTATGATTTTATAATAATGAAATTTATCATATGTATTTCTCATAAATCCCATGTTCTGAAAACATTTAAATGTTTTATGATACATGTAGAGAAAAATATTCATAATTCTCTCAGGAGTATGATATATTATATCATCTACGAGTATGCTATAAATCTTATTTTGAATATATTTCAAAAATTTAATGAGATATATGCTCTCATTAATGAACCTATTTTTTAGATAAAAGGTTGTAGATAAATTCATCATAAATATATAGATTATCTTTATTCCATTAATGAATATAAAATCATTAATATCACAGGTAAACATACATTATTGTGAAGGCACGATGATGAAAAAACAAAAAAAAATTAAGATCAAATTCAAGTGTTCAAAACAGGAAAAAAATATAAAAATTCTATCCAAAGAAATCTATTTCGAGTGATTTAACTACAAACTATTAAAAAATCCTTTGATTATTTGTTGTGGGTTAATTCAATTATGGATATTTTAAAAAATTGAAAATAATTAATAACAATAGATTATCCTGGCCCTATAGAAATGTAAATCATTATTACAAAATAAGTTTTCAAAAACAAAATAATTGAAAAGGTCAATATTCTAGAAATAAGGGTAACATAAAATTCCAAGAATATTCTAAAATTAAATAGAAACAACATTAATGAAACATTATCCAAATAATCCTAACAAAATACCAATAGTATATTTCATTCAATTGATGAAAATATTAAATATAATGTGAATTAAATAGAGCCAAAATATTCATTTTTGGAGTAGTCATCTAAATGACGAAGATTATATTGAATATGATTTGTGTGTTATTCTGATTAATATGGAAACATGGTATTTAAATTGAACAATGATCTCTATGGATTAAAAAATACAATAATTATATTGGTATTTCAAGATGGATGAGTATCCGAGGAATGTGAAATTCATAAAAAAGTATAGATAGAAACTTTATTTATTTGATATAGGTCAATAATACATAACATTTTTAATATTATATATTGATAATATTATATTTTCCTTAATTGGAGATACATTGCGTGGATATAATTACATATAAATGAAAAGAATAATTGAGATATCATTTACTAAAAAAAGGACTTTTAGTGTGTTTGAAATTTACATAAATAATGGGTGATGTTTTTTTCTCTCAACAAATGATTTATACGAGTTTATGAACATATTTTGAATATATGAATAAAGAGGTGATTCTATTATTATTTAACATGGAAAACAATTTAATAATGACAATAAAGGGAGAATTTTCTTTTTAAAGGAATTCATCAAAAGAATAAGAAATCTATTTTTCATGATAGCCACAAGGATATCTATTATTTTTGTTGTCAAAATATTTGGTCAATATCATTATGATTTAAAGTGTTTAGACATATTTTAAGGTAATAGATTATAGGGAATATGAGGAATATATTCAATTATGGAATGTTTGGTTAGAATAATAGTGATATGGAATTACCAGGAATTACATATATTGAAATGGTCAGTGATATTGATGTTAGAGAGTACACATTAAGAGAAGCATTATTAATTGGTGATATATGCGTGGAATTGAACTATATAAATAAATAAATTATTAAATTTATTAATATTGAGGATCAATATATTGCCTAATCAATGGAATATATTTAAATTATTTAAATTAAGACTCTACATGAAGATACACATGTTATTATTAAGTACCAATAGGTAATGAGTTTTGATAGCCAATGTTATATAAAATGTCCATGAATCTAGTGAAACATTAATGTAAAATATTTATATATATATATCACATGTAATTTCATGATGTATAAGGTTTATAAAAAACATTTATGATGGAAATATTTCTATCTAATGAAAAAGATGTTTATATTCTCAATAAAATATTCCAGATTACTGCATATGAAAAATTGAGACTAAAATTGAGAGTAAAACCAATTCAACATTTTTTTAGGAATTTTTTTGAGAAATTACCATATATAGAATAAGTTTATATTTTCTAAAAGGATAATATATTAACTCTTGGGGGTAATATATTAAATAATGATCTTTTATTAATATATCTATTGACATTCATCCATGAAATGAAATAAAAATATATTTTAAATTTCAAAAATGTTATCATTTTCAGTGAGTATATTGTAAGAAAATTTATGATATATATATTTTTGATAATATTTAATCCATTATGTTTTTTATACTAATAATGATCACATAGTCTTAGAGTCGATTGATTCATTACAATATATTTTAGAATAGTAACACCACCCATTATTAAATAACCATTATATTTTTTTTAATAAGGATGACAATCAAGTATTTATTTTCATGAGTTTATAAAAAAATACTAAATTATAGTTCAATGGGATTTAATTATTTTGGGACATAACATTAGAGATGAGATAAAACTGAAATGTATTTATCATTGATAATAAATCCCAAGAGATAGATTTTCAATCCCATGGATGTTTATGTTTTATATTTTTTCTATAATATACTAAGATTCAATATATATTAAAATCATATAGGGTTATTTATATTTTTTTTAGCTGGTGTAAGGTAACTGAGTGTCTTTAATGATTTGTCCAAAATGGATGATTAGAGATCCAGATGTTCTGAATTGAGGATATTAATGAATCCAAAAAGTACTGGGATATATATGAAAAACATTTGATTTTACACTATAAACATATGTTTAATTAGATAATTAATAATACATTCTTGGAGTGTGTATAATAATTACATAAAGATCATGGGATCTATAAATTATTAAAATTTTTCATTTTACTTTTTATTGATTGTGTAGAATGGGATTGTGGTATTTGGTACGGAGTTGGTATGACTAGATATTTGATCTGAAAGGTTGTAAAAATTATGAAATAAGATTTTATAGTTGTAATGAAATATTTAAATAATGATCAAGGAATATTATCAAAGATGTTATCTGGTATTTTTTAGGTATGTTCCTCAAGTATTTAACAATATAAATATTTATTCAAAGATACGATTAATTTGATTTTATTTAAATAATGAGGATTATTTTTGGGTGATAATTGTGAATAAATTTCATCTATTATTTTCAAGTGAAAAATTATATGGAGCAATGTTTTGTAAAAAAATGATAGATTCATCCTTATGGGTGATATATTACAGAAACAATTCTTCTGGAAAGACTACCAATGAGATTTATTTACATAGTAATAAGAAGATGATATTAAAATAGTCCTTTTGATTATAGTACATCCTATTGTGATCATTCTTTAGTAATATCAATATTTTTCTCTCATTATGACATGTTAGAGATACTTTGAACCGAATAGTGATAGAGCTCTTATTTTTAATGATATACTCATCCACATGGATTAACCATGATGGTGAAAGAGAACTTCTGAATTTAAGGAATAATAAAAGCTATTAAATGGGGACATATTCTCCCATATTGTAGATTGATATAATTAAAATATTTTTTTGTGTTCATTTATTTTATGCATCAATTGGGATTAATATATATCTATTCAATAAGAAAGTGAGTTACTATGTTGAGTAACGAAATGATATCAATTGAAATTCACCTCTTCTATGTGTTAATCAAAAAAATAAGCGATCATAATTACATATAGAAGGTTAAATATTGATATAATGTAAATTTCATCCTTTATGTATTTAAAATGGATATTCATTAGTTTTATTATGGTTTATACAAAACCATTGAGTTTTAGATTCAGTTTTATTTGATGGTGAGAGATCTCATGCTATTGTTTCCTTTATGTTTTCTCCAAAAGGTGTGTGCCACATTTTCTTTCCAAGTTACATTATCAATTTTAACAAGTATAATACTGTTTAAGGGGTTATAATCATCCCTTTTTAATATTCCATTATGGTTTGTAATGACTTTGGATAATTTTTTTCCATTAAAAGTGTTCCATGAGATGGTAATTTTTTCAAAAACATAATTTTATTTTAAATTTATTTTTATTTTATAGTTATAATTACTAATTGATGTTGATGTTTTATTTTAGGTGATCTAGAGGGTTTATTTTTTTAAATAGTTTGGAAGGTGGGTTACAGTGTTCATATTAAATACAATTTTGGGGTAGCTAGTTTTGGATGTTGGGATATGATGTGTGTGTCATTTTTTTCTACAAAACACATTTCTCATATTTTAATTAAAATAGAAGATTAAATGGGATATTATGTCCTATATGGTTTTCTATATGTTCATATGTGTTTAACTGAGTCTTTTGGGTTACAGACAGTTAATTATTTATCGGAATTTATTACATTCACTTCTATCATTACTAGATTATCTCTACAACTATGTATCTGGGATGATTTGTTATACTTTGTTTTAGAGGTTTATATCCATTGTTTCATTATTAAATTTTCTATATGTGAAATAGGTATCTATTTTATATGTGTTTTTGTTGATTATTATCATTTTCTTGGTTTTGTGAAATATTTATTTAGTGGATGGGAATGGAAGATATGGTATCAATGTGATGGGTCTAATAAGTGGAATTACAATATGTGACTTCTTTAACCTTTTGTTTCAGGGGTGATTATATTGATGTATATTAAAATATATGATGATAAATATACATTACATTAAAAAAATACTAATTTATAGTGTTTGGGTTATAATTGTTGTTTAATACGATTATATTTTCGGTAGTTTTTATATTAATTAAAAATCAATGGTCGGGGGACATTGAAATAAGACTAAGAGTACATATTATTCCAAAAGGACAGTGAGGTGGGTACTAAATAAATAATTGTAAATTTTTTACAATTCTTACACAACCATGTATAATAATACAATGATTATTTTGTTATAAATTCTAGAGTTTGAATCTCTCTCAATTACTTAGTCATGTTAATCACTCTAAAATTGCAATTCCCTGACCCCTGTATATCATATCTAGTGCATTAAATATTATATTTTCATGGATATAAGTAATGAAATCATGAAGCAATGATCTGATTATTAGTCTAGACTAAACTGGATACATATATGTAACTACAATTACATTGGAAAAGGTTAGAAATTACAATACATAACAAAAACTAAAAACAACATCCACAAAACTCTATAAATAGTCTCCTCTTCATAACCTATTGAAGGTATAAAAATTAAAGGGGAGAGATCAAATTCTTATTAAGGGTTAGAAATAGAGGAATCATTAATTCAATAATAAGTGAATGTTAAACAACTTGACATCATCAATATGGCACAGTTAATAAATGAAAAACTCACAGCATAAATAAACTAAGAATGAAACTGCATCCATAGATTTTGTCCTAGTGAAAACCTCATGGATTCTAATAAAACATAATTAATAATGACAATTATTATTAATTGGATGACATGTATCTAGAACATGATACCATAGTACCATTAAAACAGTTTAGTTCTGTGGGTAAAAACTCGTCTGATTTTTAGAATCACACTCGAAGGGTTTATCACCAACTGATTTGTCACATGAGACCTATTGATGCATAGATGTGTTATAGTGGTCCCCACACTCCATTGAATGTCCAAATCAATATTTATACATATATTTAATACAATTTCAATCTTCCTTATCAATATCTGTATAGAGTAGAGGATACAGATTCATCAATATTTCCATAATTAAAACAACATTCCAAATAAATGTCGTTGGTAAAAATGGTACAAGGTTTAGACATTAAAAATCCATGATATGAGAATATGGATATTTAATAGAAATATAATTTCAAATAAAAAGTGATCTCAAATGGGAATTACCTACACCACATAAATATTATTAGGTGCATAATACAAATTAAGTCAAAATGAAATGGAAGTTGAGGCCAAGTCCATTACCACTCTGTAATCAGTCAAATCATTTGACCAAATCTTAATAAAATTAAAATGAATCATTGAATACAATTAATATAAAGTGAATCATAATATTATACTAAATTTCATTACACATATACTACATATAATAAATAAGTGGTGAACTATGGAAATCTCATGAAATTAAACCTGAAATAAGAAACCACTTACCTTACACTCGAGTGTGTTCAATGTTTGTTTTAATAAAATGAATAATAAAATTTAGCATTAATAATTAATAATTTAATGACCTGTAATACAATTAATTTATTTATAATAACATTATTCGTTTCAATAAATTCTCTATTTATGGGTTTAAGAGTTTTTATTTTATTGTTTTGGAAGCATTTTCTTCTTTGGTTTTTATAATCAGTTTACTTGTATTCAGGAATGGAAGTTCATTTGATGTGTGTTTAAACATAAATAATTTCTAATATATTTTAATAATGAAATTTCCTAGATTTAAATGATCATATTGTTATTTTGGGTTATATACCATAATGATGAATCATTAGATAAATGTTATTTACAAATGTTTGGATTAACATGGCGATTTTGTTCATAATAAGCTAGTTTGGTATTATTAATTCATATTATGAGTGTGTAAATATTAAAGAACATTAATGAGATTAAATACATATATTATGATCTATTTCAACCAAAAAAATGGTTTCATGACCAGAATTGAATATGGTAACAAAAATTGGGAACCCCTTGTCCTTGACTGTGATAAATTAACAAATCTTGGACGGTGTTTTAATTTTATGTATAAGAGGAGGGGGAAAGAGAGATGATGATGAAATATTCAATTAGAATAATATAATTCTAGTTTATTTAATTTACTAGAATTATCACAGCTTTGGGATGTGGATATATGAGAAAAGTAGTATAAAATAATTGAACTAAAAATAGAAAAAAAATTGCAAAATCTCTCACGAAAATTCGGCAGCCTAACGAAGTCACTAAAAATTTCATAAAATAGTTTAATGAGAGAAATGGGTATCTCGTCACTCATAGATAATATGGGAATGATGGGGAATATAGAATGACATATATTATCATAATCCAAAATAAATTTAAAAATAATAACATAAAATGAAAGAAAATAATGAAAGCTAAAGAGGATGTTTACCACTGAATTTCTTCTCCTTGAGATCCTTCTTACCACATTTTGTTTGGGCCTTTTGGTCATTCCAGTAGGTCTAGGACATGGGGAAGAGTCTTGGTAGGGTATTTGGAAAAAAATTGGTGAGGCTAAAGGCTTGATATTTGTTGGCAGGAAGATGGGAATGAGGTTGGTATTTATAGTGGGAGAGGGGAGGTATTTTTCATTATTTTAAATATTATTATAATTGTTTTGCTCAAGACTATAGGTAGTCATAATTCATGTGACTGAATATAGTAAAAAAGTAATGTGAGTTCTAACCACATGTTCTAACATCACTTATGAGGTTGGAAATAGTGTATTATATTGATAATTTGATTATATGGTATTTTTTTCCGTATTTCAATTTTCTTCAAATATCCTAAAATTTCATAAAAATCCCAAAAATTCACCGTAACCATTTTTGAGGTGTAGAATTAAAAAATGAAATAAATTTTTAAAAAATAATTTAATAAATATTATCATTTAAAATTATAAATAAAATCAATGTTAATTTGAAAAATAATAATTTTAAAGGTATAATTAGTTTTATATGACATTGAAAAATTAATTAAGATTTCATTATCTTATTACCTGAAGAAAATAAAATATTATCAATATTTAAAATTCATAAGGGTCATATTACTATTCATATAACTATTTATAAGGTTATGTTAATATTCATCATAAAAATGCAGTAGGTTCTATTAGACTTTAAATGACTTACTGGTCACAACTCTAGATGACCATTTTCCAAAATTCAAAACATTGATGTGAAAAGTTAATGTTTAATGGATAGTCTGTAACCAAGTGTTGTTTCAAAGGAACAAAGTTATTTATGAAATATTTGCTATGAATTTAATATATTTAAGATAAACGTATAATTAAATGTTTGGGGTGTTATATTGTTCAATTATTTGCAAATTTTGTCCTTAAAATTTTATGTATAATTCCAACCAAAAAGATGTGGGTGGTTCTTCATCATTATATCCTTAGGTTCCCATGTTACATCCACCATATTCTAGTTTGTTGAAAGATCCTTTACTAGACGAGTTGTCTGATTTCTCAATACCTTCTCCCTTATGTCAAGAATCCCAATAGTCTCTTTACAGTATGACAAATCAGGGTCCAGTTCTACTTCATCATATGTGAGTACATGCACTAGGTCTAACATATATTTATTCAACAATGTCACATGGAACACATCATTTACTTCAGAGAGACATGGAGATATTTCATAACGATAAGATACATCTTTGATTCGTTCCAAAATTTCAAATGGTCTCATGTACCTAGTGATTAGTTTACCTTTCTTATCAAACCTTAGCACACCCTTCCAAGGAGATACTTTCAAAAAGACATGATCTCCCACTTGTAATTCCAATTCCTTTCTCCATTTTTCAGCATACCTCTTCTACCTACATTGTATTGATTTAATATGGGCTTGGATTTTCTTCACATTTTCCATGGTCTATTCAATAATTGTTGGAACTATAAGATTCCTCTCACCAACATTGTCCCAAAATGATAGAGGTCAACATCTCTTTCCATATAATGCTTTATATGGGGATTTTTAATACTAGAATGGAAACTATTATTGTAGGAACATTCCACTAATGTAATGTATTGATCCTCCATACCATGAATGTCAAGAGAGCATGATATCAGTAGGTCTTCTAATGATTGGAAAGTCAGTTCAGATTGTTTGTCAGTTTGGGGGTGATAAGCAGTACTCATACGAATCCCAATATTCAAAGCCTTATGGAGACATTTCCAGAGTTTTGATATTAATCGGGGATCTCAATTAGACACAATCGATAGAGGTTCACCATGAAGACTTATAACTTCATTAATATAATGTCTTTTAAGTCGCTAAAGTAGAGAATCCTCTCTTATAGGAATGAAATGTCTTGATTTTTTTTAGAGGATCAACAAATAACCATATTGCATCACTTCTTCTAGTTTTCCTTGGTAGTCCCGGGAAAAAGTCCATAGTATTTCCATCTCACTTTCACATATGAATAGGAATAGGTTTCATCACCCCTCTAGGATGTTGTATCTCCCCCTTCACTTGTTGACAATCTAGGAACCTTGATACATAGTCAACAATCCCCCACATCATATTATCCCACCAATAATATTATTTCACATATCTATACATCTTCATGATACAAGGTTGTACAAAGATATTTAGGCTAGGAGCATTGTAAAATTGTTCCCTTTTTAGCTCAGGTACCAATGGAACACATAATATCTACCCAAATTTTAAAACACCTTCCTCATACATGAATTCTTCCAATCTCCCATCCTTGATAGCATCATCGTTCCCAAGTATATTTTAATCGTCAGATTGAGAGATTTTTATCTTCTCCTGTAAAAATAGTTTATCAATCATTTTAATGGGGATTGATATTTCCCCTTCTTTAACAAATCCCATATCCATCTTTATTAGATACCTGAATATAGGTTATCTTTTAATCCTCATATGAGTTAGAAGTCCATGATTTTTCCTTATTAATTCATCTGCCACCTTATTTTCCTTTCTAGGTGGTTGTGTATTGATCAATTGTAATCTATGAGTAACTCGATTCATCCCCTTTACCTCGGGTCGAGTTCTTTTTGTGTGAAAATGTATTTCAAACTCGTGTGATCTCTGAATATCTCACATTTTTCACCATAAAGATATTGAATCCATATTTTCAATGAAAATATCACAGCTGTTAAATCAAGTTCATGAGTTGTATAATTTTTCTATTGAGTCTTCAATTTCCATTATGCATATTCAATTACTATATCATTTTTCATAAGGATGCTTCCAAGAACATTCTTTGATCCTTCACTGTATATTACAAATCCATCACTTCCAAATAGAAGAGTAAAAATTGAAGCATTTACCAAATTTCTATTCAATTATTCAAAGAATTTCTTGCATTCTGTCGTCCAGAAAAACATAACTCCTTTACATGTGAGCTTGTTTTTAGGGTTATCCAATAGGGTGAAATTCTGAACAAAACACCAATAGTAACCAACTAAGCCAACAAAACGGTGTAACTTTGTTATGTTCTTTGTCATGGTCCATTCATGGATTGCCTTTGTCATCATAGTATCAAATAGGATTCCATCCTTAGAGATAATATGGACTAGAAAAGAAACTTATTTAATCCAGAATTCACACTTGGTAAACATCCCATATAATTCATTTTTTCTATGAGTTTTTAGAATAGTCCACAAGTGATTCTATTTTTCTTCGTATCATTTTGAGTAAACCCGGATATCATTGATGAATACCAAAAAAAAATTATCAAAATATTCCTTGAATATTGTATACATTATATCCATGAAAATATAGGGTGCATTAATCAGTTCAAAAGGCATAACTATAAACTTGTATTTCCCATACCTAGTTCAAAATGTTTCCCTAGAAATATCCTCCTTCTTCACATGTAGTTAATGATATCCAGATCGAAGTTTAATCTTCAAAAAGTAATTTTTTTATATTAATGGGATCAAATAAATCATCCATTTGTGGTTGGGGGTACATATTATTTATATTGAAATAAATTATTTCCCTATAATCAATTCATAGCCTCATGGATTCATCTTTCTTCATGACAAAGAGGACCTACGCTCCCCAGGGAGAAACACTTGGTCAAGTAAATCTTTTATCACTCAACTCCTGTAGTTGATTTTTTATCTCTAACTATTCCAAATTGGACATTCTATAGGGGCTTTTGAAATATGACTTGCATCAGGAAATAAATAAACAGAGAAATCGACTTCCCATTCTTGAGGATGTATAGGTAAATCCCCTGGAAATACGTCAATGTATTCTTTCCCTATATGTACATTTTCAACTGAAATATTTCTTTCCTCTCCCATAGAAATTAGGTTCTCTTCATATCCGATAATTTCATTCAGTAGAGCTACTGGGGTGGATCTAGATAGAAATCAATTTGTGGGGGTTCAACTCTGAAAATTTAAGATTCTACACTATTTTAAAATATTGTAACATTATTCTTCTTGAAATAAATATCTACATAATAATATGACAACCAATTCATATAGTGAGTTATATTAAATTTAGTAATTGCAATGATGATCAGGTTAGCAACTAATGCACATTTATGCATATTGAGGGGGAATAGTTGAAACGCCTTTGTTGCAATGATACATTCCCTAAGAGTTTGTACTGACGACACCATTATTTAATCAAATTGGGCATGCATAATTTTCCTAGAAAATTGGGATGTTATTAATGGATCCGATGATCTAGAATCATATAATGTTTTGACTATATTTTTGGAAACAATTAAAGTACCTTCCACCACATCCTTAGGGATTTCAACCACTATAGTTGTAATCGCATAAGCTTTCCCTTTCTCACAGGGCCTTTTATGAGCCATGTTTCCTTGGTTCTTAAGACACTCATTTTCATAGTGTCCCATATCTCTACAATTTTATCATTAAACATTGTAATAAAATTTCTTCCCCTTGCATTCATTAGATCGATGAACCTTTTTTCCACACTTATAGAAGACTCCCATGCCTTTCAAGAATTTTCCGAGATGATTCCTTCCACTGTTCTCGCATAATGGGAATTTCTTCATTCCCTTATTCTTCTTTGACACATTTCCTTTTCCATGTTTATTAGAGTATTTCTTCTTATATTTGATTCCCTTGAACATATTTGATCTATAAAATTCATTCTCTGTTTTGATTGCACCTGATAGAATTTCATCGTATGATGAAAATGATTTGGATTCCAGTTCCCATGGATTAAGACCTTCAATAAAATGATCAATTCTGTCTGTTGAGTCATGTACATAATCTATGGAATACCTAGATAACTTGGTAAAGGTTGCATCATACTCTGAAACACTATCTTCTTCCCTTTACTTTATGATGAGGAATTCTTTCTTCATTTCAGTTCATTTCTCATGAGGAAAATATTTTTCAAATATTGTTTCCTTTAAACTCCTCTGTTATATATCTTATATTTCTAATTCCTTCATGGTATTCTTGATTAAGGAACATCATTGATCTGTTTCACCATTGAGAAAATATAATGCCAGCAATACCTTTTCATTTTCATTACAACTTATTTCCATGAATATCTTTTCAAGGGACTTGATCTACTACTCAGATACCTGTAGATAAGTATTCCCACTAAAATATGGGGTCTTCTACCACATGAAACGATATAAAATAGGGTTTTCATGGTTATTCATCCCAACCTGAGAAAGTTGTCTCAATATGTTCATGATCTAATCCGCACCAACATTGACCTTATTGACTTGCTCATTTGGAAATCCCAACATTGACCACAAGTATGGATTCCCCTTATTCCATTAGGAACTACCTTTAAATAATGGCATACACTAGATTAGGTTACAAACTTCCAATAGAAAATAAATTAACATTGATTAAAATTCTATGCATAACTAATCTCATAAACGTGGTTTCTCTGATGAAAAATTAACAATAAAATCCTTCATAATGGCTTGTGAAGAAAATGTGAATTATCCTACGTATTTTCCCAGGAGTGTCAATACCAAGAGTTTCGAAAGTCATGTTGTTGGGAACCAGGATACCCTGGGTCAAGCCCAAAACTCCTTGTTGGAATATTCACTCCTAGGTACATATGTGCCAGAGCCACCTCTACCTGTGTGTATTCGGAAAAGGGAGGTATTTTCTAGAAATAAGTACATAATCTATTTCTTACCAAAATTCAATGATGTTATTATATGATTATACATCAAATACTACCATAGGGATTTGTTCCCTACTATTCATTTCCTGCTATAGTTTCCATGTTTCCTACCAAAATTACTCTTATACCAACTGTAACGCCTCGACCTCTCTAGATCTGAGCTTGTGCCTTACATGTTATGTTGGAATTGTTAAAAAGAATGAAATACCAAATAAATTAACAGTTTAGTAGTCTATAAGAAACTATATACATATATATGTAACTCAAATTAAATTGAAAAGTTTACAAAATATAACAAAAACTAAAAACTACATCCACATAACTCAATTAATAGTCTCCTCTTCATAATCTGTGGATGTTAAATAAATAAAATGGGTGAGATCAACTGATCATTAATGGTTAAAAAGAGGAATAATTAATTCAATAATAAGTTATTCGTAAACACCTTGATATCATCTATATGACCTGGGGACTAAATGAAAAACTCACAGCATTAATAAACTGTTAATCAAACTGCATAAATAGATTTTTTCAAAGTGAAAACCTCATAGATAGTAATAATATATAATGAATGAAAAGAATTATTATTAATTTTACATCATGTATCTGAAATATGATACCATAGTACCTTTAAAATGGATTAGTTATGTGGGTAAATCTCGTTTGATTTTTGTAAACAAATACGAAGGGTTTGTCGCCAACTGATTTGTGTCAGGGGGCATGTCGATGCGTCTATGGGATATAGTGGGTCCTAACAACCACTTAAAGCCCAATTAATTTTATAAACATAGATTTAATACAAGTAAATTCTTTTTTCTCAATATTCTTATAGAGTAGAGGATACCAATTCATCAATATTTCCAAGATTAAAACAACATTCAAAATAAATATTGTATGTAAAAATGGTATATGGTTTAGACAATAATCAGATCCATGATATAAGAAAATTTATATTTAATAGAAATATAATTTTGAATGAAAAGTGATCTGAAATGGGCAGTCGGTACCCCATATAAGGATTATTAGGTTCACAATATAGAGTAAGTCCCAATGTAATGGATGTTGAGGCAAAGTCCCATACCAAACTGTAATCAGTTGAATCATATGACCAAAACATAATAAATATCAAATGAACAATTGAATACCATGAATATAAAGGTAATCATGATATTATATGAAATTTCCGTACACATATACTACATATAATAAATAAGTGTAGAAGAATGGAAATCTCAAGGAATTAAAATTGAGATTAGAAACCACTAACCTTATGCTCGAGTGTATTCTTAGTTTTGATTTAATTACCTATATAATAAAATTTTACTTCTTTAATAAATAATTTCAGAACCTATTATACATGTAATTGATTTATTATAATCTTATTTTGTTCATTTATGGCCCCTTTTACGGGTTTAATAGGTTCAATTTTATTTTTTTGAATGCATTTTCTTCCATGGTTTTCATGATTCGTTTATTTTTATTCATGAATGGAAGTTCATTTGATGTGTGGTTAAACCTCCCAAATTGTTAAAATATCTTATGAAAGAAATTTCTGTGATATAAATGATCTTATAATGATTTTGGGTCATATACCATGATGATGAATCCTTAGGAAAAAGATAATTACAAATGTTGGGATTAACTTAGCTGTTTTGTTCATAATGAGCTTGTTTTGAATTGTTATTTTTTATTATGACTGTGTAACGATTCCAGAACATTAATGTGGTGAAATTAATATATTCTGATCTGGTTCAACCATAAATTTTTTTTCATGACCAGAATTAATGATGGTAACAAAAATTGGGAACCCATCATCCATGAATGTGATAAATTAACATATCTCAGACGGTATATTCATATTTAGTATAAGAGGATGGGGAAAGATATATGATGATGAAATATTCCATTATAATAATATAATTATACTTCATATATGGTACTGGAATTATCACAGCATTTGTATTAGGTTATATCAGAGAACAAGTATAAAATAAAGGAACTAAAAATAATAGAAAATTTGAGAAATCTCTCATGAAAATTTGGCAGTATAACAACGTCACATAAAATTTCCTAAAATAGTTTAATGAGATAAAGGGGGTGTCTCATAAATCATACCTAATATGGAAAGTAAGGGGGATATGTAATGACATATCCAAACATAATCAAAATTAAATTTAAAAATAATATTATAAAATGAAAGAAAAGAAAGAAAACTAAAGAGGATGAATACCTCTTGACTCTTCTCCTTGAGATCCTTCTTAATGCCTTTGGGTTTGGACTTTTGGGGAGACCAGATGCTCTAGGACATGGGTAAGATTCTTGGGTGGATTACTAGGCATCACATAGAAGATGATCAATGCTTGAGAGGTGTGGGAGGTAAAGGGGAATGAGGATGGTATTTATAGCGGAGGAGGGGAGATAATTTTCATTATTATAATCATTAATAGAATTTTTTTGCTAGAGACTATGAATAGTTTTAATTCATGATACCTCAAAATGTAATAATGGCATGTGAGTTATAACCAAGTGGTCTTACATCACTTATGACGTCATAAATAGTGTATTTTACTGATAATTTGATTATACGGTATTTTATCAGATTTCACTATTCATCGAAAATTCTAAAATTTCAGAAAATTCTTTAATTAACTATAACAGTTTATTAATGTATATAATTCAAAAATGAACTCCATTTTTCAAAAATAATTTTATAAATATTAATAATTTAAATTTTAAATAAATATATATTTAATTTGAAAAATTACAATTTTAATGCTATAATTAGTTTTTTCGCATTGAAAAATTAATTAAGATCTCATTATTTTATTACTTTAAGAAAATAAAATATTATCATTATTTAATATTCAAACGTGTCATATTATTATTCATATTACTAATCAAAATGTTATATTACTTTTCATAAAAAAATAAAGTGGTTTTTATCATAATCCAAAAGACTTTCTGGTCTCAACTCTAGATAACTATTTTTCTAAATTCAAAACATGGAAGTGGAAAATTTATGTTTAATGGATATGTTATAACTAAGTGTTGCTTCATTGGACCACAATGCTTTATGAAATTTTGGATATGAATAGAATATATTTAAGAGAAGCATACCGTAAATATTATTACGGTGTAATAAAAATAATTAAATGAAATGTACGGAGTATGATAAAGAAATATTTTCCAAGTTTTCCACACTATGGGTTTTATATTTTGATGAACCATTAGGTAAGGCCTATCCCAAAACCTTGTTACAATTATAGAGCCTTCCAAAATACTTTTATCTTTTTTCAAACAAATATTACCAATACAATATATAATAATCATGGATTACCAATAATTCAATCAACAATACATTAGTAGTGATCAGACTTCCTCTTGATTTTATTGATTTTGTACACGGATTTATTCAAATTCATATGTGGTGTTTTTCCATGATCAAGAATAATAATAGTGGGTATATATAAAATTTATTTAATATATATGTCATAGAATATGTGTCGTAGAATATCAAAAAAGTCCTCCCCCTTTTACTATTCTTATATATAGGTGGATATATCTTTAATTACGACATACACTTTTTAATATCTCTTAAATTAGATACATTTCATACCATGATATGAATATTTTGTAGCTCATTT
This sequence comes from Viscum album, assembly GCA_963277665.1. Classification (NCBI taxonomy): domain Eukaryota; kingdom Viridiplantae; phylum Streptophyta; class Magnoliopsida; order Santalales; family Viscaceae; genus Viscum; species Viscum album. The sequence continues at coordinate 321,938,665 of OY728153.1, read as the reverse complement.
CACTTTCTATCTATGTATGTGTAATTATTATTAAGATTCTATAGTGGTTTTGAGGAAAAGAGGGAGTGACTGGGCCTATTCCCATCTATGGGTATTTATTGGTTTCAAGAGAGAAAGCCTCGTAACTAAATCACAACTGGCCCACAAAAATCAAAGAATGTATTTTTTTCACATATAATATATAATTTATTTATAAAGATAATATATTACTCTTCAAGGATTTTGTTCCTAATTTTCTGAATCAGTATACTATTCTTTTCATATTAACATTGTAATAATGGATCAAGGTATAGAATACCTCAATAAGTATACACACATGCTCCAAGAATCCTGAAATGTCCCTATTGGAAATCTGGGATCGATCAGGGTGGACTCAAACCACTTGAATTATTCACATTTTATTATTATAAGAGTCTCTCCACACATTAAATACTCTTGTATTCTCTCAATCTTAAGACACGTATGACGAGTAACAAAGCACTCTATTATTGGGAGAATTATAGAAAAATTTCTCTCTATGTTTGAGAGAATTAATTAGAGGTGGTTTTTTATGCAGAAAAAATGTTTACCAATGAAATTATATAATCTATTTTAAATAGCTTGGTTACATAATTGATTATTAAAAAAATTCACATATCCAATCTCTTAATCCATAAAAACCCCCTTTAATAATAATAATAATATTATTATTAAAATAACTATAATAATTATTATTATTATTATTTTCATGACATGATCTAAACACACGAATAATTTTAACATAATTTCTTATATATGTTTATTAATATTTCATTAAATGATTTTAAATATATCATTACCACCATAAAATTTACCTGATCCATAAACCTTCCACTATGTTATCAAACCATGAATAATGTCAATTTACTTAATCAAAAAAAATCTTACTATATTATTTATTCAATAAATCAATAAATATTATATTTACGAAATAATAAAATTGCAATTTATTTATTATTCATGTAAACAAATAAATGATTATTTTTTACCTTATGAATAAACTATTGGTAAAAATATATTATATAATTACAAAATTATTTATTACCATGTAAACAAATGTTTATTTATTGTCAAATCCATATATATATTCTTTTGAATAATGGGGGAAATAATTAATGTGACCAACTGAACGTAAATAATTATCAAACCACAAAATCGAAATTGTATTTTTGTTTCAAACTATTTGTTTTAAAGTGAATTTAACTATTCTAATAGACACACAAAGTGTGTAAACCTCTCATATTCTCTATTAATTGAATTCAATAAATTATCCTATTGTTGAAGATCTGATTATAAAAACATGTTATTATTCTTATAGAGAATGTAGTTAATGTTTAAATGAATACAACCTCTTACAGATTATCACAGTTTAATATAACCCATTTGTCATTAGATATCATCATGTAGATTATATACATTGTTTCATCAACCTATATTCAGGATTAATCTTTCATTAACTTACTAAAATAAATCTTCTTACAATTTCTATTGTCATATTTGGCTGTTCTATTTTAATCAAAGGCCATGAGATATTAAAATCCATATAAAAGAATAAGGAACCAATCCATTATTGATTTATTCATTAATACTATATCACTGGTGACACACCAAATATATTTGAACACCCCAAAATAATATTTCATCATGGTTTTCCTCAATACATCTATGTATTTGACTCATGATAGAAATTAATAATATTATTATTTATAAGGAGGAATAAAAAAATATGATATATAATCCCACATATCAGAATATCCAATGACACATATAAAATGTGTAATTACTTTTGTCATGTCTATTCTCATAATCTCATATATTGGAGATTAACATTTGAAAACTTCTTCAGAACAATAATATAAGTATTAAGTGCCTGAAGAATCTGATATCTATTACATCTATGTTCCATTAGATAGATTTCTTCTAGTAAAAGAACATATATTTAAGATTATAATCATAATGATCTCATGGTTAAATTATAATTTTGTAATAAATACTCAACAGATATTATCCAATTAATGTTTTAAATAATAATTCTCATCATGGGATAATATTTTTATTAATATTTATGTCTCTGAATATAAAATTAACTAAAAGTATAAAGTAGTTTTTTTTATAGAATGATCTCAAATAATCTCCACAATACACAAGAGACAACTACTAACTAAACTTTTTAGCCTCACAATATATATATTATTCTACTGATATATTTCTGTACAATTGTTTCATCAAGATTCATGTGTTCGTTCAACATAATATGAAATTATATCTTGGAAAAAAACACTCAAGAAGTTATATCATCGATTATATACCAATTTTCATTCTTTGATCCTAAAATTTTAAATAATTCTATAGTATAGTCTTAATTATAATATGAATATACTTTAATATCTTTCAACAAATCCAAAATTTGAAGTACATAATTTCTTAATCCACTTCTTAAGCTCCATCAGAAGCTGCAATATACTATGTCTATGTAGATATAAAAACTGATGTATGAAATGTGTTTCTATTAAATATTACGTTAGAGTTACTATAATTCTATATAAATGTAATATAAAATATGTATTTTTTTATTCACTTAAAACTAATAATCTCATTTCTCTAGAAACAAGGTACCCATTCAAATTTACTTTTTACAGAACTATCCAATAGTTTTTCTTACCAACGATTGCAGATATTACGATTGCGTTTAATAATATATCGCTTTTATTTACATATAAGAAAGATAAAACCTATGTATATATCATGTGATAAGTGATATATTTTCAATTTAATCTTAGGCATATATAGTATATTCATCCCAAGAATATTGTTCTATGTTTTGGCACATCAACCATGAGATATTTCTTTCAATGTGACAATAATAAAAATTCAATTATAAGGTTTCATTTGTTTTTTTTTCAATGCCATTTCAGAATATGTTCTATGAATTTAGGTTAGAAACTACACACATCCATGTATGTATAAAGTTTTACTTAAAATTTAGTTATAACATATTTCATTCATGGAAAACTTCTTTTTGTCATAATTAAAAATATATCTAATAATGTGTTTTCAATATGTGACAAATAAATCTATCATGGAAAATAATATCAAGCTCATTAAACTATTTTAGACACCTCAAAAATTTTCATTCCAAATTAATATTCTATAACTATAGAAGGTGGAATAAAAAGTATAATTTTAATGAATTTTAGAATATATACATAGTATATGATTTTTTCGAATACGGTATTTATACATATCATGAAACTTATAAACAATTGAAAATTATTATTATAGTGTTTTTTCATTCATGTATAATAATTTTTTAATACCCACCAATAGTGTCACATCAACTATTAAAACATCCATATAATGGTACAAATTTTTATACATGGAATCCATTTATAAATTCGTATGGACTATCCAAATGAATCATATTTCCATTTAATTATTCCATATAGGATTCATTATTATTGAAAAAATATATATCACCTATAAATATTAATATGAAACCATCTCTATTGTTTAATCATTCCTTTACAATATGTGCCTCTCAAACACTTCATCCAACTAAAACATGTGGAGTTTCATATCGCAATTCCAATTATTGAACATTCATAGCCCAAACATCAAATAATCCTTGAATTATCCCACTATTTATGAATATATTCTATTTTCTCATAAAAGTCTAAATATTAATTAGATTATATCTCAAAAATATGAGGATGTTAATACCTTGAGTTTGTATTCTATAATTAATTAAGATTAATTTTTTCCCTTTAATGAACATTTGAATCATAATATAAATTTACAACTACTACCCCTTAAACAACTAAGGCCGTAGAATAATGGTATCCCATCAAATTACAACTTATAGAATATCTATTTTTCATGTGATCATGGTTACACTTGTATTTGAAGAACAATTTGGGAATTGAATCATTATAGACCTTTAATGCATGTATGACTCATCATTGATCTACCTTATTCCACAAACGCCTCTATTACTTAATTAAATTAATAATAATATATGTAAACCATTAATATTTTTTCAAATGATCAATGATTATTTTTTTATGATATATAGTGAAAATTATTCCAGCAGGATCTAAATTATTATATGATTTTTATAAATTTATTCAAACATAATCCATATAATTTCATAAATGTATTTCATTAAGCATATGAAGGTACAGATTTTTTCCCATGTAATATATATCATGTTAAAGGTTAAATAACCCTATAATTATTATATTATAGATTTATTTGAAAATTATTATTACATGAATAAAGAATTATCATTCCACAACTATGCATGAGTCATATATTTTATATTCATCAATCATTTTTTAGGATTCAAGTATTGTTGAACTATTAGTTTTGAATGAAACATCAACTAAAATGTTCATTAAAAAAACGAAAAAATGTATTATTTTGTATAATATAATGTAAGATAAACATTTTGTTAGAACTAAATACAAATTAATAGTTTAAAAAAATATATAAAATGAGAAATCAAAAGACATTTCCTCCTCTTGTCTGACCAAATAATCCAACTTTATCTTCTATTCAATAACTTTACATTCGTAATAAATTTTTTATAAAAGTCAATGGTTCCTATATTTGAATAAAAATAATATAAAATACCTATGAACTACAATAAATACATTATATGAAATGATAATATAACCAAACTATATTCTATAATTAGATTCAACATCAATTAATTTTAATTTTTCTTCTAGTAACATTTTTTGTTATATGGGAAGAATAAACATTCTTATTATCTACACATCCTATAAATATTTCATATCTATTAAGGATGTTATTAGACATTGTAAACATTGAATCATTTATTTTATTTTCACAGTATTCCTTTATTATTACCATTATCATTGGCAACGAACCACATTCCCATTATTCCATATTTTAATGGAAATTCATTGTCAAACCAAAAATGAGTGACATATTAAAATTATTCATTTTATAGTTCACAATAAGTTTTATAATCATAGTATAAAATGAATATATTATGATATTAATTAATAATTTATTATCCTTATAGAAGAATAACATTTAAAACTAATCAAAAGGCTCTAGAAATCTAAAACAATGATAACTAAGAAGGTATGTATCACCCAGAATACATTGGTAATGTTTTTTGATAATATCATTTATCTTAATCCTCTATTTCTAATTTTTTATTTCTAGCAAATGATATTTAAGGGTGAATGAATCCATGCCCTTATGTTATATCATCTTCTCTCCAGACATAGGTGACAACATGATTTGATAGATATAAGAAGTATCTTTTATGAACCTATAGTATGACTGCTTTTCAACTCCACTCATTTGATGTGGTGGATAAACTCATATAACGGACAGTAACACATAGTAAATTTTATTATATAATAGAGTAGTATATAATATATTTTACTAGTATATGAATTTTCTTATAGTCTGGACATTGTATTTTTTTCAAAAATGATTCAATTTTTCATGTGAATTTGATTTCAAATTTAATCAATATGTAAAATAAATTTATAATGCTTTAACATGATTAAAAAATTCAATTCAGTAAATTTTTTAATTTCCCTTCCTCTATTTTATAAAATCTCAATAGCCATTAATATTATATTTATAAATATCTTATTTAGTTGATATTATTGTTGAATGGATCCATAATTTTATTCCCATAACTCAAGTGAGGGGTTCATTATTTAGTCAATGGTATTTATATTTGTGGTTACTTTCAAATGAATTTATTGGAAACATCTAGATCCATTAAGTGGACTCCCTAAACCTAAAAATACTATACCTATATTTCTCAATACTATCCTTTAAGTAACATTATGTATAGAAAATAAAATTCCTCTTGATTATAACTTGGTTGTGTGAAAAAAAACAATCATTTTAGCCACCTAATATATGGAAGTTTTCTAATGAGTGATCTACTGTTTCATTCTAAATCAATTAATGGATGGTTGTTCTGAATTAATATTTTTTGAAAGATTTTTATCATTATGGAAAAATAGGAACATTATTTTATCATTTTAAATTATTAATAGATATATATTATATTTTTATTATTTATTAAAAAATTCAGTTAAAATAATTTTTCATATAATCTATTTATTTCATCTCATCTAGATTTTAGGTTAATTTTTTTAATATTATATATCAGTATTTAAATAAAATTATTAAAATAAAAAATCAAGCACTAAAAAATAATAAAACCATGTAATGATCATGATTTCTTATTAATTGATAGTTTATTTGGTGTATTATAATCTAACACGTGAACCTATGGGGATAAAATATAGAATGGATCATAGTTTGAATTGAATCATTGCACTACGGTCTAGTGTATCTCTTTTGTTGGTTTCACCTCACAATGGGTTTTAAAATGACACCTCTCTATAGATATATCTCTTTTAAATATATTTACCAACAAAAATTTGTAGGGAACCATGGTTATAGGGTTATATAAAAAACCAATATCACCTAGGCACATACATAAAAAATATTAGATGGATGACTCATAAGAGATTATTTTTAACTTATTAAAATTATTAGCCCACAATAAATCCATGCATTATACATTAGATTAAATAGTATCCCAACACATACATTGGTAGGTCAATAGAATTATTATCCATGAATTAAATGAGTTTAAATTTAAAAAACCATATACATTTAATTTTTATTGATATGAATAATTCAAATTTTAAGTGCCCATCTTGTATATATGAATCACTGAGAGGTGGAGGGGGTTAATTAGTGATATATATATATTTTATGGTTCCTTACTTAGGAAACATCTTCAGTATCCGATTAAATATTTCTTTCCCCGTGAAAAATAATTCAAACACACATCCACATGTTTATAATAATTTATAATCTTCAATAAAAAATAGGAGTAGCTACATTAGTGGTTTGGTTTTTAAATAATTCAATAAAACCCAATCAATTTGGAAACTGTACTTTTGTGTGGGATACAAAGAGTATTCTATTCCCTTACCCTCCTGTTTCACTTTAATCAATAAAATTGTACATGTGATTCAATTATAAAAAAATTATTTAACTAAATTTTACTAACAATCATGTTATTGTGATGCTTTATCGACATTAAAAAATATTTAATTCAATAAATATTATTCACTACGTTACCCAACAACATGAAAGAACTTCCTAGAATCCCAAATTATACTCATTCTCACATATGAGCCTCACCCCAGTTAGTGAGATGTCCGTAAGGGCATCCACATGACCCGGGTTCAGAACGAGGAGGAGGCATATTTCTGGGAAGTATAGTAGTACTATTATAGGCCCTGTAGAAGTACTGTACATTATACGGATACTATAGCAGGTACTATAACAATAACTATAGTGGCTGGAACTATTCACCATTGGTCACCAGTTTGGGCTTGGAATCATAACGCCTTCGGGCCACCCATACCATTGGGTTAGTAGGGCTTTCGGGCCACCATTAAGGCCCTCAGGGCACCTCATGTCCTTCAGGCCACCTCAAGTCCTTTGGGCCACATGCAATTGCCCCAAACTGACTCTTCAAAAAAGGAGCAACACCATATGGGGATTCAGTGGAATCTCACTAACCATTGAAGAAATAAATAGATTAAAATTTCATTGAAAACATCAGTCTGATTCCAAATCTGATTTTATATTTTGATTCCTTCATTATAATGAGTGAATTTCATCACTATAATTTTATTGACCCACATGAAAATAGATCAAAAATGAAAAAATCCCATAATGTTTCTCTATACTAATTGAAAAAACAATATACACTTTTATATTTCTTCCATAAGATGATGACATAATATTCATTAATTTTATTGTTCTCGACTCACATGTAAAATAAAATACTAGAAATATAATCAAATTTATTCTTTTTCTTTACTCACTTATTAAGAAATGAAACCATCAATTCATCTTGATGTAAATGTTTGGAAACATTATTGATGGACATCAAACATTATTTTTGTATTATCCCAAAAAAATTATCTATTTAACCTTTTCATTGATCTTGTAACTCAAAATGAAAAAAATTATACCTTTAATTATTATGATTCAATTCCAAATCCCATCGAACTGTATTAAAAAATATAAATTTAGAAACTTCATTTTTCTCTACATATAATACCAATAAACAATCAGAATTAGACTTCTTTTTCTTTTAGGATTACAAAATTATTCAAATTTTTTTAAGGAATTAAATACTTTGGATTTTAGTCTGAATAGAAATAAAAAACTTTATATTTTATCATTCTGATCAACCTTATCATCCAGATATAATTTTCGTGTCTAGTTTTTTCATTCCAATACACTTAGACCATAAAGATTCAACTTCTGAAACATCCTTATTCATCAAAATTTCATCTATTATCATGAATTACATCATGAATTTATAACCATTGAGGATAAAATACATCATTATTTGTCTTTCATTTCTAATTGAACCTTCCATCATTTCTATCAACTTCTTTCTTTCTAATTCTAAATTTAATGCGATTATAATGAATATAATTATCACCTGCCTTTCTATCCATTTCATTTCGGAATCTATGATCAAAATTTTAATAGAAAACTTATGATTTTTGTGTGTTAAAAAATTTAAAATCATCATTGATTTCTACCATATCCATCAAGACTTGAAATTGTCACCTCATTATAATTTTTCTTTCATTCTAGACTTTAGGTGAGTTTGATGAACCATTTTTGTCTAAAAGATTATTGACAGACAGATGGAATTTCTAATTAAGTGTGATTCTAATATCCATAATACAATGTATTGTTCAATTTTTAATTTTTACAATGTTAATTTAATTATCTTATTTGAAATCAAGGACAACACCCTTGTAAAAGAATCTTTTTCTTACATATAAAAACCTGCTCAAACCAACATCATCTGAACAACCCCCTTTGGATTTTTTTGTCAACCAAAATTCAAAAATAATTGAACATATTATCCATAAGATTTGTTTTATATATAAAAAATTCTAATCCCTGTTGAGATAACCTATTCTAGGGAAAAATAACTATTTACAGAAAATACAACCTGTCCAAAAGTAGGGACTCATGAAACTTCCTTATATTTTCTTCAAATCCTTATTTTCTCCTTCCATTATTTGGTTATTTAAATTTCCAATAATAAAATGTTTCCTACCACTACTCCAAAAAATATTTTTAATATTTCAGACACTTAAATTCTTGACTCACAGCCTACCCACAACTCCCCCTTTTTATAAGATTCCTTATGGATATATTTATAAATGAATTCCTCATTGAAAACATTATACAATGGTATGTTGGGAGAGGGGACAAATAAAAATGCCTTAACATTATTGATAAAATGGTTGTACGCCCATGTACATCCTCAATTTCAAAAAATCATTTTTTTGTAATGGTTTTATGAAAATGTTATCAATATATCCTAATGTAGGAATATAGTCTCCATTCAATTAATTATTCTCCAAATTCTATTTAATGAAAAGATATTTGATATCAATATGTTTTGAAATAGAATATGATACTACATTATTCATAAGGTTGATTTCACTTTATTTATCACAACCCATGAGAAAGGATAATTTTACATCATCATGTTTTTCTTATATTAGAGTACTGATCTTGATATGTTGAGTAGCGGCTTGAGTGAAAGCAATATACTCATCATTTTCAATACTAAGAGTTACTGAATTTTATCACAATTTATGAACAAAAAACACATATTTTCCATAGAAATAGAACTCCACTAGATTTGGATATACAATAATCAACTTTTTCTACCTAATTAGCATATGAATACCCAAAGAAGTAAATACATTTGGAGAAATAAGACCAAATTTTGAAATTTAGTATTCTTTTAAGTTATCATAAAATTATTTTTTAAGAGATTAGATGTGATTCTTTATGATCACTCTGAAATATTGCATATAAGGACATTGGAAACATGATGTTGGGTATTGAGGGAAAAAATATAAAAACGTTCCTATCATCTTCGAACACTCATTCTAATAAACATCCTTTCCGTATTCCATTCTGGACATCTTTGTTCCCACTGATATTACTGTAGAAAATGGTTTTGAATTTTTCATGTTGTACTTCTTAATAAGTTTCGTAGCATAAATTTCTTTAGAATGAAAAAATTTTAACCAATTTTGAAAAATTTGTGACCTTATAAATTATTTCATTTCTCCCCACATCGAAATAAAAAAAAAATCATGTCATTAATTAATCACACAAAATATATTTCATCATTCCCAGTTATGATTACTTAATCAATATAATCCATTACGATGAGGGAAATCTCCTAAAATTATATGATGTAATGATTTCAACCAAATCATACATTCTTAAAACTCATATTCATTATAAATGTATACCATTTTTGTTTACATTTTCTATACAAACGTTTTACTCTATTCATAGATTTCATTAACACAAACACATAATATTCATCGTTCCCAATAATTAAGACACATAGTTATTCAATGTATACTTATCCATCAACATAACCATATAAAAATTATATTTTATGTCCGTCTAAAAAATATAACATCATTTGATGTAGTATAAATAATGATTAGAATAGTTTCTATACTTCCCACTAGTGAAAATGTTTCATCACAGTCGATTCCATCAATATATGAGTATCCTTTTGACACTAATATGGATTTGTTCCTGATCACTTCACAATATTAATTCATCTTGTTCTAGAATATCCATTTTATACAAATAATATTTATTTTACCTGAATATGGTACATTTTCCCATAAATCATTCTTTTCAATCTAGTCTGGCTCTTCATTCATAGCCATTACCTATTCTAGATTCTCATAAACTTCACTCTCTTATTTCAGAAAAACAATAGAATAAAAAAAGTGTTTTAAATTGATCTTCTAGTTTTATTTCTTGGATGTTGATCCCTAATAATGTTATTATATTCCTCTTTCTTCCTCATCATAGGAAGATATTTTAGAGATTCATCTTTTCCATTAGAAATTGATGATTCTGTTTATTCATCTTGTGTAGGATTACTATTACCAATATCCTCATCAAAAATTCTTTCACCATATTCCTCTTCACTATCCACCCAGGTCTGTTTTTATTGATTTTCTATTTCAATAATAATCATATAAATGTTGTTAATAAATATTCATAAAACATTGATGAATCATCTATTACATCTTCCTTCTAGATCATATCCCTTAAATATTCAATCTTTGACTCTCTTATCAAACATTTCAAGGTTTCCACCATTGTTCTTTATAATGGATGGACTCCAAAAATATCTTAAATGTTTCAAAAATGCAGTTTTTTAATAAATAATTTCATATAGAGTCATATAAAAAGTTGGAAAATAGAAATATCTATTTCAAATATACACAAAAGTTTTCATTACAGGCCATTTAAAGTAATGAGAAATAGAATCATCATGTAACATTGTTCTACCCATTTACACAAGAATTGTATTATTTATTTCAATAAAATAATTTTGTTAAGGATTGTGATGTGTACTGAACGCTTACATAATACCATGATTCTGATGATAATTTTTTAATTCTTCGTTTTTATATTCTCCACCATTTTTTGTAATCAAATACTTTATTGAATATTCCCATTATTTCTCTCCTCTCCTCTTATAAATTTTAAAAACATTTATACATCTGAATTATGTTTCATATACATAAAAATAGTAACATGAGTAATGTAATCAATTAACGAAATAAATTACTTATCTGTATTATCTTATTGCTTTCTCATTGGCCCACAAATATATGAATGAATGAATTTCAATGTTAATTTTCAATAAATATCAACATTATTTTGTACAGAATTTTTAATTTTCCATTTTTTCAAATAGTGACATATCATTCACTTTATTCTATGAAAATAAAGAATCATAATGTCATTATATGACTTTTATAGATTTCTTATTTTTCCATAAAATATGCGTCTGTATATTTTATTCCACAAATGATTCTCTTCTACCATGCCAATGTGAAAAGAATTTTTCATTTCACCAACTTGAAATAAATTTTGTTTTTTACATTCCCCGCTTGTGACTACCTTTACATCATCCCCTATCTTAAAAAAACCCATATTTTCGGAAAATAACATTGAATCCATCATCACATAGTTCTGAAATACATAGAATATTTTTCTCATCCTATAAACATATAATGCTTTTATGGACTTCAATTGTTTTTCCCACATATGGATGATCTAACACCATTGATTCTTATAGATTCATTGTTTAAAATTTTCATTGTCCCCTATTTAATGTCTTTTACATAAATTAACAATTTTAATCCTCATATCATATGATAAGAACACCCATTATCCATGATCCATTGTTTCCCTCATTTCATAGATTTTTGACTAGTTTCTACATCAACATATTTATATATCCCATTATCATTCATCATCTCCAGATTCTATGAATTTCTAACAATATTTTTTTGTGATGATAAAAAAAGAGCAACTTTTTAAAGGTTTCTAGGTTCTTCACAACTTTCATAAATAGTTTCAAAATGTTGGATCCAATTTTCTATTTTCACACCACACTTCTTAGGTTTCTTCCAAACATCATTCAAAGACTTCTTCGTTTTAGGATATTGACTCCCCTTGAAACAATCCCTTCTAAATTTTTTGGAATAGTTATAATTTTGTTGATTGACCCGACACACATTTCACATGTGTCTAAATCAACCACAATTACAGTAGTATTCATAGAAGAATGTTTTTCTGAGAATACCATATAGACTATTGTTGTTAACATGTTTCTAAGTAACCATCGTATCTTTTTTCATAACATTTTTGTCCACCAAAATTTTGGTTATTAATCAAAATCTTCTATTTTAGCTCAATACTCTTTTCAACCTTATCAAAACCATATGTAATTGAAATATTTATGCACTCTAAATTTTTCTAAACATTTTATGTTTCAATTTTATTTTATTTCCAAATACATAGTTTTCCCAGATTTATTATTTTCAGATAAATTTCCATCATTCTTCTAAACCATTTTTGGAAACTTTTAATCCTTATATGGTTTACCCTTTACATAGAATTCACCAACATCAGAAACAATGTTTTCAATACATATATCCCTCTATTCAGCATTAGACTTCTTTTTTGGACAAATTTTAACTATCCTTATATTGCATTCAACTTGACATCTAGATGTCCATTAAGATTCTATTATTTCTGAAGTGATTATTTAAAATCATCAATATTATCCATAAACTTCAATTTCTCTTCAGAAAAGGCTTATTAATTTTTTTTTAATGAGGAATTTTCATTTTCATCACTCTAACTTCTATTAAAACTCTCACAATCTTTCTCAGGCATTATTTTAATTCTACTTTTAGAAGATATTCTAATTGTGTTTCTCCTTTATCTGAACTGATACATCTGAACTCTTCGTTACTCAATTTTTAAATAAAGGTATTTTCACCAGTATTGTGAGAAGATTTTGTAGATCCATATTCATTATATTCCTTACTATCATCTTTAGATATGTAACTACCCCTTTTTTATTTTAGTATTTTTTTATCTTTCCCTATAAATAATGGTTTTTCTTATGACCACATTTCTTCCAAAACCTTATTGGCCTTATTTATTCTTGATCACTATTCTCTTTTTTATTTCATTAAGGTAAATTATCCACAATATTCTAAATAGATCCAAAGTGAAAAAAATTCCAAGGAACAATCGGTATTTATATTCTTGTACATCTAATAAAATTTATAGAAAACAGGGAAAAAATTCATCAAGGCTTTTACGAACATCATTTTCGGAGTCAAAGTCAACAACATCATCTTGATTAAGAATATTCAAAAAAATTTCATTCTATGATTACTTGAGTGAAATTTCTCAGTCATATGTTATTTTCTGCTTCCTAATGTTATGTATTCTCATATAATACATAATGATAGTATTAGGAAGATCAACTTGAGAAAGAGTTTTAGGATCCCTATCTTCTAATGAGGATAATTTAACATCAAAATTTTATATACAAATTCTTCGTATATTTTCAAAATCAGTTGAATACTAAAATTTTTCTCCATGAAATTTGATAGTGATGAAATTTTCACTTACCCCAGTAAAGAATACCCTAGTAGATTTATAATGACCCATTTTTTGGTCGTCACACATCAGCCTCCAGATTTTTAACTTTTTTATTCTTCACGTTAATATTGATTTAGTATTTTTTCGGCTTATCCCAAATGTGTTTTTTCATGACAATATCCTTTACACTTAAAAATTCACTTTTGGAAAACATTAGAGTAATATATTTTCATCCCTTCAATAATTATCAAGAATATATTATGTCAATAGATATAAAATGACCATTATCATTAATAGGAGGAAATTCATAGGAATTATCTTCAAGAATATTAAACCCAAGATACATAAGATAAAACAACATTATATCTTTCAATATATGATATTTATTTCTATAAAAGAATATATTACCATTTATGTAGAAAAAATTTATTTAATCCAAAAAAAATTCCCTTTAAAACTTCAGCAATGAATAAAAAATGGGATATTTCGGCACTCATACCACTTTTAACTGTCCATCCAGGATCTATGTCTCACTAATAAAGTGATGGGGTGAATTAGTGGTGGATTTTTCCTTTATTATTCCATAATTATGAAAAAACAATTCCTCATATTAATGATTTCCTTCCCTACTAATGAAATCTCTACCAGATATCTATAGCTAGATAAATATTTTTAAAGATCACTACTCAACAAGAGTATCTACGACCTTGGTGTAACACCCCAGGTAAATAAAGAATATGACATTTTTTTATTTATCCAAATTTGTGAATAAAATATTAATATGAATTTAAAGGGGATACTATGCCCGATGGCGTACCCAATACGCAACAATGAGTTTCTTGGGAATCTTACGTTGCACTCTAATAATAAAATAATATTATTTTAAATGGTAGTTTACATGTAGCCATTGTATTAGCGGGAATGGATAGAAATAACTAAAATAAGATTATATATGTTTTTAAATGTTTTTACATTTATCCAATAAAATATAATGGCTTAAAATACGGAAAGAATTCAATTTTCGTTGTATATGCCCTAGTTTTCACTAAAGGTTCACTTATCACCATTTGATGGCGAACCGTCATTAAATATAGTTTTGTTCACTCTTATAAATTCTATTGGACCAAATAAAACTCCTATTAAGAATCGAGACATCAAAATTTACTTTGTGTAAATTTTTGGTGTCTTTCTGATAAAGTTCATTTTATTAATGAATAGTGTAAAATGTTGTTTTTTAATTCAAAACCTCTTTTTAATCTAATTTATTTATATGATTAGATTATCTTTTGAATTGGTTTTAAATTGAAATTAGAAAATATTTTTACCATTAAATCCAATAGTGGTAGTTGGAATTAATTTCACTTTGAAATCGGACTTAAACTAGTGTCAATCTTTTGATACTTATTGTTTCATAAAAACACGCTATTTGCTCTGACAGCGGGATTTAATTATTAAATTAATTAATGTGACTTATATATTTTGAATTTTGTAAAATAGACTTCATTTTTGAATTCGTAATATCAAATATAGCTTAGGGTGAAGTTTTGGTAATTTTCTGAAAAACTTCAATTTTTGATGAATAGTGAAACCACTAAGTGGTACTTATAAAGACTGATTTTCCGTTTAAATGAAATTTTGCCATCATTGTGTTTTGAATTTCAAAAATTAGACATAGATGGTTTTCATTAAGAAGTAAAATGTGGTTCAATGAGATTATAATAATTTTTTGGTGAATAGTAACTTATTAAGTTCTTAATCGCGATTAGTGGTAATTAGTGTAGTTTAAGGTAAAAATAATGCTTTAATAAAATAAGATGAGCTTGACACATGTCATAACCTCATTGGTTGTGTCATGGCCGACCCATACAAGCCATGGGTCAACTTGGGGACCCCATGGAGACACTTTGGTTGGGAAATGACATAAATAACTTTTTATTTAATGTAAAAGTAAAAATGACACAAACATAATATGTTTAACGAAAACAATTTTTACATGGGGTTATAAAGATCAGAGTTTTGATTATAAATAGTAATTAGAATTCTAAAAAGATTTCCTACATCATAGTAGTTTTTTTAAAATTTGTAGACATTAAGTAAATTAAATTATTTATGACATAATAATGATGCAGCGATGACATCATTATTTGAAGATTTAAATAAAATGGAAAGATAATGTAAAATATATGAACTAAACATGTCCAAAAGCAATTAGATGTGTTGATTTCGAACCCTTATCACCTTATCCAGGAATTATATCAATTTGGGACATTTAAAACCGAAACAAATTTTCAAATAAAGTAATATTTCTTTACTTTCCAAAAGTTCCCCTCCTCTCCTCTTATAAAAGGCCCCCACCTCTACCTCATTTCACACACTCCTCAAGCCTTTGGATCGGCCAAACCCTGCCCATTTACTCTCTCCACATCCCTCTCCTCATCCTAGAGGATTCCCTTTGGGCAGAATCCTTTCAAAGGAAGCCTTTAGGCTCAAATCAAAAGGAGTTACACTTTTAAAGGTAATTCATTCTCTCTTGTTCATTTGTTTTATTTTGCTTCTCCAACCCTCTTAACTATTTTTATTTACTTCTTTTGTAACAACACCAGTATCTTCAATATACTAGGATGTTGTTATAATATTTATTCTAGCTACACTCTCACACAACTACATCAAATGGTTAAAGAACATACGGTTTCCGTGGATGGCGAAATTCTGCCTCCCGAAACGATGATTGTTCAATACTCATTTAACACCTTCAAGGGTGGCCATTATGATGTCACTATTTTTATATATGATATATAATATGTTTATTTTTTTCTTTAAGCTTCTGTATTTTTCATTTTGGGCATACCATTATGGTTTCCATTATGGGTAAACACGATATCTTCATTTAAGGAAGTGCGGACTACCGCCCCCTCAAAGTGATGTGATTCGTTAATTCCATATGTGGGACGTGTAAAAGATGGATTTAAAGTTATTATATATTATGTTATACTGGAATTATAATATACCTCTATATAATTATTATTTCTTTCCATTAAAGTATGAGATAGAAATGAAAGTAGCGTTCATGCGTACATACGGCTTACCGTCTCCATGAACGGTGCATTTCATTTCTTATCCCCAAATTTGATGTACTATTAAAAGTATATGTATATAATGGATATATATAATGAATGATACATCTAAATGATGAATATAATTCTGGAATTAAAATATACATACCTCTCATTTAATTTTAATTCCATTAATATGAGAAAGAAATGAAAGTAGCATTCATGCGTACGTACGACTTACCGTCTCCATGAATGGTGCATTTCATTTCTTACCTCTAAATGATTATGTAATATTATAAATACATGTATATGCTGGATATAAATGATATATATGATATCCAAATCAGGAATGTCATTCTGGATATAAAGAACCTTTGACCACACAAACAACATGTAATTGTAAGAAGTCCACTTTCGACTTAAGAACCAAATATCGACAAAACAAACATTATTAACTTAAATGATTAAATAATGTTTATAACATGGAAATAAGTGATATAAAAGGAATAATGAACATGAAAAAGTTTCTTAAGCAAATATAAATTAACTCAAGTTTTTTATTCAGGACGTTAAAGAACGATCGAGTCAAGTCGGACCCGAGGTAAGGGATCCTACTCCTCTCTTTCTTTTTAAGTACACTCTTTTATGTCATTCCTTTTAAAGCTCATATTTATTGTTATTGGGATGTTCTTTTATATTAATATTACTGTAATATTTATGTTCATGTGATGAGATAACCTATTCTCTCTCATCAATCCATTTTGGAAGTTTTGAGTGGCGCCGATAGGCTGCCGAATTTTCGTAAAAGATCTAACCTCTCTCTTTCATTTAAAGTACTCTCCTTTATGTCAATTCTTTTAAGCTCCTATTTGTTATGTTGGGGGATGTTCTTTTATATTACTCATTCTGTAAATAGTATGTTTATGTGATGATAGACCCTATTTCCTCTCATCAATCTATTTTGGAAGT
This sequence comes from Viscum album, assembly GCA_963277665.1. Lineage (NCBI taxonomy): Eukaryota > Viridiplantae > Streptophyta > Magnoliopsida > Santalales > Viscaceae > Viscum > Viscum album. Next base: position 321,920,543 of record OY728153.1, on the reverse strand, counting down.
TTTAAGTGGCGCCGTTAGGCTGCCGAATTTTTGTAAGAGATTTTTCATCTCACTTTTATTCCCGTGAGATTTATGCTACATTATCCACAATTTCCATTGAGTAGTTTACGTACTGCCCACTATTACACTCCTTCTGTAATATAATTCCATTTATGGGTATTTACATATTCATTTTATGACACTTCTTCAATGGGGTGTACTTTTCGAAAGTTACCCAAGTCGGTAAGGGAACCTTTCACCCTCCTCTTTTTAAAATACTTCTTTTGTTGGGTCTTTTAATTTACATATTGTTATGTTGGGATATGTTCTCATATATCCTTATTGATGTAAATTTTATGTCCAAGTGATGAGATACCCTTTTTTTTAATCTCTCATCAACTCATTTTGATGTGACGCCGTTAGGCTGTCATGGGAACTTCTTAACCCAATTTCGATTTCTTTGGGTTCAACTTGTTGTTATTGAATATGTCATCCTTTGAATATGTGTGAATGACCTTTTATTCTTTTACACTTAATATGAACTTATATTTGGTGTATTCGTTTGTCACACATAATTATGTAATTGATTTATCTTTAAACCAAGGATACCGTCTTTGTAAGGGACTTCATCTCAATCTCCTTTCATTGAGGAATATTTTGTTTTATACACAACTTTCTTTTATACGGTGTATAAACTCCTTTGACTTTTACTTTTATACAAAAGGAATCTTTTTATACGAAGCGTTTTACAAAACGACAAAAAGGAATGTTTCTTTTAACGTATGCGGCGACAACGACCTTTTCCGCCGCCGCGAGTATTATTTGGTCTTTGGCTTTCTCAACAAACCGTAATGTTTTTAGAATAAAATAAATACCATATACTCTTTTATGTATTTTGGTATTGAAAATGGTTTTGAAAAAGGATTATATTATGTCAATATATTTATGATATATTGTGATTGAAATGTGGAAATGTTATCATTCCTTTATATTGGTTTTATGTTTTATGATTTTATATTGGTACTTCGACATTTTAACGGGTGGTTACGTTATAAACCATATGACGGGTGGTGCCGTGAATAACAGGACGAGTGGTTACGTTATAACCTCCAATGCATTGGGTATGGAAGTTGGCCGTATGGCCATTCCATTACGTATGTATGGAAATTGGCCGTATGGCTATTCCATTAAGTGATATGTGTGGGAGTCAACCGTATGGTTATTCCACATAAGTATGTTTATGTCCCAAGTTACCATTATATATGTTATGTGTTCTTTATATGGGTTTTATGGTAATACTTTGGTTACAAAAAGGTAAGTAATGATATATTATTTAGTGAAGAGTTTTTACTACTTCATAAAGGTGAAAAGTATTACCTTGATAAAGTATACATGGTTTACTTTTTGTTTTGATAAACTAACAGTTTTTATTCTTTGTGTATCCCTTACTGAGTTTTTATGCTCATCCCATGTTTTTGAAATGTTTTTCACAGGACTTAGCATGGAATTGGGTCAAGGATGGGATCAATGGAAAGTCATGCTACCTAAAACATGAAACTAGACATGTTTCTTTTTAATAGTTTTTTTATTTTATGGAAATTTAGTATAAGAGACTACTTTGTAATCTTTTGAGATGTAATAGTTATGTCCTAATTCTCTAAAACTCTAAACCTAAAAATATCCTCAATGTGAATTATTCATTTAATTCAATTTTAAGTAAGGATTAAGGTTGGGGCCTTATAGTTGGTATCAAAGGTCGGTTTAGATAACTTTAGAGGTTAGGGTATTCTCTAAGCATAAGGGACATTACCATAATGGTTAGGATTTCAGACAGAGTCCTAGTTTTAGATAAAGTGAACGAGTAAGAATATCTTAGTGTTTATCTTCCACATTAGTAAATGATGGTTTTGTTGTTGTACTCACACTGACCCTTTTTGGTTTTAGTAAATGGATGGATCTAGCAGGCACCAAGGTAACGGTGGATGTGAAGGAAACTGTGACAGTTTTCTGAGCGAGCAACTGAATGATATGGGAGCTGTAATGAGAACTCTTGTGTTTATCCTCAACTAACTATCTGGAGTTATGATTGACCACCTAAACCTTGGTGATTTCTATAAGGCATCATGTATGCGAGAAACAAATCCCTACGGAACTACAGGTAATAATCGTAAAGGTAAGTGTGTTCAAAAACCTATGTGTCAAAGATGTGGAATGAAACACCTAGGAAAATGTTTCAAAGGGACAGAAATATGCTACAGATGTGGAAATGAAGGTCATAAAGCAAGAACCTGCCATGGAAAAAGGAAGCATCCAATTGACTCGAGGAAAGGGAAAGAAGTTCTTTCTGAGGGATCAATTGAATGTTTTAAATGTGGTGTGCATGGTCATTATGCAAACACATGTCCTATAAAGAAGTTTCGTGAATGGGATCACCATGATCATAAAAATACTCGTTTACCAATACCTAATGCCATTCTGATTGAGGATGAAGAAACTGACAATGACCAATCAAAGGTATGTATTATTTCATGACTATTGTTTTCCTATTTTGGAATCTTAGGATATGATTCATGATTTTGTTTGTAGGAAAGAGGTATTTCGGAATAAGATGGAAAGGAATGGTTAATGGATCATGAAGAATGTTGAATGAGTAAGATTTCAACATATAAGGGCTTCAAGAGTTATGGTGATATTCGTAAGAGTATTAAGTCTCTTTTGATGATGGGGTTACATTAGAAGACTTTTTATATTTTGTGTAACCCTGATGTTTAATATATGAAATTTTATTCAAGGAATAGTTATCTCTTCTTTTGTGGACATAGTTATAATGAACCATTTGGGTTTATATGATCCTTACTTTTTAGGTAATTATGGTTTACTCTATGATATGATGGAAAATGAAAGGAATGAGATAAACTTGAGGTTAAAATATGTTATGATTATTTTTGAAGATTTTATCTCATTTTGGGGAATGTTTTAAGAATTATATAGTTTTGGAAAAAGGACAACACGCAGACCGTGTGACATCCCGTTGCGTCGGACAAAGCTGCGGGAATCGAACCCACAACCAAAGTGCGACTGGTATTTATCACCTACCACTGGACTACGTGAAGTCCCTGGTTAGTTTGATCGATTCTTTCTAGTTATTTGATTTTATGAATTAAGAGTAATTTGATTTTGGGTTATTTATGAAAATGATTAACCTTTCATGGAGGATATGTGATTAGGTTAATTACTTTTCAATACGAGACTTTAGGAGCAACTGATGTTGTTTGGAGATAAATGTTACAATTTTACTGGGAAGACTATGTGACTAAATCCTTCAAATATTTGGGTTTCAATATTATTTTGGTTTACTTTGAAGAATTTTATGGACAAATTGATTATAGAATGGTCCTCGTTGAACTTTGGATTTTGTTGGACAAATTTTGGAGATTAAGAATAGATTTTCTTTCTAATGGGTTATCCTTTTCTGGGTTATCTGATCTTGTACTAATATTTTGGGTTTTGGTTTTGGTTAAATTCTAAAGACATGGGAAGTATATAGTTCTCTTTTTTTGGGTTAGGTAATTCTCTAGAAGTTGATTATAGTACTCTTAATTTGAACAAGTCTTCCTAAATACTCACCTTTTGGAGAAAATATGAGTTTGTGTAAGGAATCTAATAAAAGTTGAGAGTCAACATGATAAGTGATTATGTTTCCTTATGAATAAATTCCTCAATAAAATTAACTTAAAACAAAAATGTTGTCTATTAACTTTTCCTACTGGGGAATCGAATACCGTTTAACCCATCACAAGTTTGTGATTCTCTCATGGTTAACTTTCTCCTAAACATGTTTTCTATCACTCTCCATCAGAACATGACCCTGTGTTTTCTCCTCCATGTCCATGTTTTCATAATTGGAATCCTAGTATGGGTTAACTCGGGTGACCTTTGTACTTATCTTTCTTTATTTTAAAGTGATTATTTTACCGACTCTTCTTTCGATATGGGACTTTCAAGGATGTTTCCAAGCTCAATTTTAAAAATTGCGAGGACGCAATTCCCAAAAGGGGGGAAGGACATAACACCCCAGGTAAATAAAGAATATGACATTTTCTTATTTATCTAAATTTGCGAATAAAATATTAATATGACTTTAAAGGGGATGCTATGCCCGATGGCGTACCCAATACGCAACAACGAGTTTCTTAGGGAATCTTACGTTGCACTCTAATAATAAAATAATATTATTTTAAATGGTAGTTAACATGTAGCCGTTGTATTGGATGGAATGGATAGAAATAAATAAAATATGATTATATATGTTTTTAAATGTTTTTACATTTATCCAATAAAATATAATTGCTTAAAATACGGAAAGAATTCAATTTTAGGCGTATATGCCCTAGTTTTCACTAAAGGTTCACATATCACCTTTTGATGGTGAACCGTCATTAAATATAGTTGTGTTCACTCTTATAAATTCTATTGGACCAAATAAAACTCTTATTAAGATTCGGGACATCAAAATTTAGTTTGTGTAAATTTTTGGTATCTTTCTGATAAAGTTCATTTTTTAATGAATAGTGTAAAATGTTGTTTTTTAATTCAAAACCTATTTTTAATCTAATTTATTTATATGATTAGATTATCTTTTGAATTGGTTTTAAATTGAAATTAGAAAATATTTTTACCATTAAATCCAATAGTGGTCGTTGGAATTAATTTCACTTTGAAATCGTACTTAAACTAGTGTCAATCTTTTGATACTTATTGTTTCATAAAAACACGCTATTTGCTCTGATAGCAGGAATTAATTATTAAATTAATTAATGTGACTTATATATTTTGAATTTTTTAAAATAGACTTCATTTTTGAATTTGTAATATCAAATATAGATTAGGGTGAATTTTTGGTAATTTTCTGAAAAACTTCAATTTTTGATGAATAGTGAAACCACTAAGTGGTACTTATAAAGACTGATTTTCCGTTTAAATGAAATTTTGCCATAATTGTGTTTTGAATTTCAAAAATCCGACATACATGGTTGTCATTAAGAAGTAAAATTTGGTTCAATGACATTATAATAATTTTTTGGTGAATAGTAACTTATTAAGTTCTTAATCGCGATTAGTGGTAATTAGTGTAGTTTAAGGTAAAAATAATGCTTTAATAAAATAAGATGAGCTTGAAACATGTCATACCCTCATTGGTTGTGTCATGTCCGACCAAGACAGGCCATGGGTCAACTTGGGGACCCCATGGAGACACTTTGGTTGGGAAATGACATAAATAACCTTTTATTTAATGTAAAAGTAAAAATGACACAAACATAATATGTTTTACGAAAACAATTTTTACATGGGGTTATAAAGATCAGATTTTTTATTATAAATAATCATTGGAAAGCTAATAAGATTTACTACATCATAGTATTTGTTTTATAATTTTTAGACATTATATAAATTAAATTATTTAAGACATAATAATGATGAGCGATGACATCATTATTTGAAGATTTAAATAAAATGGAAAGATAATGTAAAATCTATGAACTACACATGTCCAAAACCAATTGTATGAGTGGATTTAGAACCCTTATCACCTTGTCCACGAATTATATCAATGTGGGACCTTTTAAAACCGAAAAAAAAATTCAAATAAAGTAATATTTCTTTACTTTCCAAAAGTGCCCCTCCTCTCCTCTTATAAAAGGCCCCCACCTCTACCTCATTTCACACACTCCTCAAGCCTTTGGATCGGCCAACCCATACCCATTTACTCTCTCCACATCCCTCTCCTCATCCTAGAGGATTCCCATTGGGCATAATCCATTCAAAGGAAGCCTTTAGGCTCAAATCAAAAGGAGTTACACTTTTAAAGGTAATTCATTATCTCTTGTTCATTTGTTTTATTTTGCTTCTCCAACCCTCTTAACTCTTTTTATTTACTTCTTTTGTAACAACACCAGTATCTTCAATATACTAGGATGTTGTTATAAGATTTATTCGAGCTACACTCTCACACAACTACATCAAATGGTTAAAGAACATACGGTTTCTGTGGATGGTGAAATTCTGCCTCTCGAAACGATGATTGTTCAATACTCATTTAACACCTTCAAGGGGTGGCCATTATGATGTCACTATTTTTATATATGATATATAATATGTTTATTTTTTTTCTTTAAGCTTCTGTATTTTTCATTTTGGTCATACCTTTATGGTTTCCATTATGGGTAAACACGATATCTTCATTTAAGGAAGTGCGGACTACCGCCCCCTCAAAGTGATGTGATTCGTTAATGCCATATGTGGGACGTGTAAAGGATGGATTTAAAGTTATTATATATGATGTTATACTTGAATTATAATATAACTCTATATCATTATTATTTCTTTCCATTAAAGTATGAGATAGAAATGAAAGTAGCGTTCATGCGTACGTACGGCTTACCGTCTCCATGAACGGTGCATTTCATTTCTTATCCCCAAATGTAATGTACTATTAAAAGTATATGTATATAATGGATATATATAATGAATGATACATCTAAATGTTGAATATATTTCTGGAATTAAAATATACATACCTCTAATTTAATTTTAATTCCATTAATATGAGAAAGAAATGAAAGTAGCGTTCATGCATACGTACGGCTTACCGTCTCCATGAATGGTGCATTTCATTTATTACCTCTAAATGATTATGTAATATTATAAATACATGTATATTCTGGATATAAATGATATATATGATATCCAAATCAGGAATGTCATTCTGTATATAAAGAACCTTTGACCACACGAACAACATGTAATTGTAAGAAGTCCACTTTCGATTTAAGAACCAAATATCGACAAAACAAACATTATTAACTTAAATGATTACATAATGTTTATAACATGGAAATAAGTGATATAAAATGAATAATTAACATGAAAAATGTTCTTAAGCAAATACAAATTAACTCAAGTTTATTATTCAGGACTTTAAAGAACGATCTAGTCAAGTCGGACCCGAGGTAAGGGATCATACTCCTCTATTTCTTTTTAAGTACACTCTTTTATGTCATTCCTTTTAAAGCTCATCTTTATTGTTATTGGGATGTTCTTTTATATTAATCTTACTGTAATTTTTATGTTCATGTGATGAGAGAAACTATTCTCTCTCATCAATCCATTTTGGAAGTTTTGAGTGGCGCCGATAGGCTGCCGAATTTTCGTAAGAGATCTAACCTCTCTCTTTCTTTTAAAGTACTCTCATTTATGTCACTTCTTTTAAGCTCCTATTTGTTATGTTGGGGGATGTTCGTTTATATTCCTCATTCTATAAACATTATGTTGATGTGATGAGAGACCCTATTTCTTCTCATCAATCCATTTTGGAAGTTTTAAGTGGCGTCGTTAGGCTGCCGAGTTTTCGTAAGAGATTTTTCATCTCACTTTTATTCCCGTGAGATTTATGCTACATTTGCCACAATTTCCATTGAGTGGTTTATGTACTGCCCACTATTACACTCCTTTTGAAATATAATTCCATTTATGGGTATTTACATATTCATTTTATGACACTTCTTCAATGGGGTGTACTTTTCGAAAGTTACCCAAGTCGGTAAGGGAACCTTTCACCCTCCTTTTTTAAAAAACTTCTTTTGTTGGGTCTTTTAATTTACATATTGTTATGTTGGGATATGTTCTCATATATCCTTATTGATGTAAATTTTATGTCCAAGTGATGAGATACCCTTTTTTTTAATCTCTCATCAACTCATTTTGATGTGACGCCGTTAGGCTGTCAAGGGAACTTCTTAACACAATTTCGTTTTCTTTGTGTTCAACATCTTGTTATTGAATATGTCATCCTTTGAATATGTGTGAATGACCTTTGATTATTTTACACTTAATATCCACTTATATTTGGTGTATTCGTTTGTCACACATAATTATGTAATTGATTTATCTTTAAACCAAGGATACCATCTTTGTAAGGGACTTCGTCTCAATCTCCTTTCATTGAGGCATATTTTGTTTTATACACAACTTTCTTTTATACGGTGTATAAACCCCTTTGACTTTTACTTTTATACAAAAGGAATCTTTTTCTATGAAGAGTTTTACAAAATGACAAAAAGGAATGTTTCTTTTAACGTACGCGACGACGACCTTTTCTGCCGCCGCGAGTATTATTTGGTCTTTGGCTTTCTCAACAAGCCGTAATGTTTTTAGAATAAAATAAATACCATATACTCTTTTATGTATTTTGGTATTGAAAATGGTTTTGAAAAAGGATTATATTATGTCAATATATTTATGATATATTGTGATTGAAATGTGGAAATGTTATCATTCCTTTATATTGGTTTTATGTTTTATGATTTTATATTGGTACTTGGACATTTTAACGGGTGGTTACGTTATAAACCATATGAAGGGTGGTGCCGCGAATACCAGGACGGGTGGTTACTTTATAACCTCCAATGCATTGGGTATGGAAGTTGGCCGTATGTCTATTCCATTAAGTATGTATGGAAATTGTCCGTATGGCTATTCCATTAAGGGATATGTGTGGGAGTCGACCGTATGGTTATTCCACTTAAGTATGTTTATGTCCCAAGTTACCATTATATATGTTATGTGTTCTTTATATGGGTTTTATGGTAATACTTTGGTTAAAAAAGGTAAGTAATGATATTTTATTCAATGAAGAGTTTTTACTACTTCATAAAGGTGAAAATTATTACCTTGATAAAGTATACATGGTTTAATTTTTGTTTTGATAAACTAACAGTTTTTATTCATTGTGTATCCCTTACTGAGTTTTTATGCTCATCCCACATTTTTGAAATGTTTTTCATAGGACTTAGCATGTAATAGGGTCAAGTATGGGATCAAGGGAAAGTCATGCTACCTAAAACATGAAACTAGACATGTTTCTTTTTAAGAGTTTTTTTATTTTATGGAAATTTAGTAGAAGAGACTACTTTGTAATCTTTTGAGATGTAATAGTAATGTCCTAATTCTCTAAAACTCTAAAGCTGAAAAGATCCTCGATGTGAATTATTCATTTAATTCAATTTTAAGTAAGGTTTAAGGTTGGGGCCTTATACTTGTTATAGTTTTTAAATTATCCAATACCACACATTCAACAAAAAAACAATTATATTGTGGGGAATTTAATTAGTAGGATATTTTTTTACAATCATTTAACATTTTGATCTATAAAAAATTATAATGTTTCATGTAGAATAATATAATGTACGATATTTTTTATACTAAACATGTTATGGTGATGCCTGATCAACATTCAAAAATATGTTCTTATAAAATCACATTCTAACTTAGTAGCATGAAATAACTTACTGGACATAGAAATCTAACCCATTTCAATGTTACAATCACATTTATGTGTCTAATTGGTCAATACTGAATATAATACTCAGTTATAATTCCCTGGAAACAATTTTGAACTTCTTCTTCCTTAGTTTGAAAATATCACTGTTATTTCCCAAGTCTGATTATCCATCTCAATACGATTACAAGCAAAATATGATATTGTCTCTTCACGTTTCTTCTTATATCTTGAAACATTAATACGTAATTCTCAATCAAAAAACTTCTTCTACCTATAAATTCAAATAATCTATCTCATGTACAAAATTGTACATATGTGTTAGAAATTAAAAATTAATTTATCTTTATATAGTTGCCCAAATGTGTTTTGGGAAGGATTATAAATATTTTTCTTGATCCACTAAATTGTTGAATAACATAAATTATCCTTGAATTTTAGTGCATTTTTTGAAATTTTTAATTCTTATAAACTCTTCTTGATCATTCTAAAAACTTTTAACAACTTTAACATGATTCTGACTTATCTAAATACCTTCATTTCAATTCGGATTGTCCATTTCAATTTTCCAGTATGGTTTCATCATTAACATTCATTTTACAACTTACATGAATGGAGAAATAGACATCTTCGGTTTTCAAAGGAAACATTAGTTCGATTCGGACTTTGATTTTCTGTTATGATATCTTCATTATGATGAGGGAATTTGGTAACATTTATTTTCCTGACTACATCCAAAAAAATCATTATTTATGACATCATATTATATTTATCTATATGAATTAGAAAATCAATCCCCTCAATCTGATTTTTTTTATTTTGATATGGACCACATATTCTAAAATAAGATGGAAATTAATCCAAAAGTAAGTAAACACGCAGGAAATCAAATCATATTTCATCTTTCACTGAACCAACTTTTTAATAAAGAAAACAAACAATTCATCTTGATTTAAATGGTTGACATTATTATATATGGGTCTAATATTATGTTTTTTATGTCGGGCCCCAACATCATTACTTAATTTTATTTTTCATTCATCCTAAAAACACCGATTGAAAATAATTCCACCTCTAAATATTATGATAGCATACTGAATATAATGGACATATATCTGGAACATTAACATCCACACCTTATTTATTTTATGAATATGATTCAAATGAACTTTTATCACCTAACATATTTCTCTTTTCTAATTATGAAACTCATCATCTTTTTTCGTTAATGATTTCAGTCTTTTTTATTTTAGTTTGAATGAATACTGGCATCTTCATATTTTTATATAATGGTAAAGTATCTCACCTAAAAAATATTTTATTCTTCTGAGTTCCCATTCTGATGGACAGAGACCAAAATGATTAAATTTCAACTACCTCCTTTTTATCCAAAATTTTATCTATTATCATGACTTCATTCATGACTCTGAATACATTAAGGAACAACTTCAGCATCTTCTGAATTTCCTTGGGATGTATTGTATCTTCCCATCTTTTCTATTATCTTATTTATTTCTAATACAAATCAGAATACCATTCTCTTTAATAAAATTGGGCTAAATTGTCTTCCCCTTTATTTAACCAAGATAACATCATAAGTATTATATAATACTAATGATTATTTATGATTTCAAAATATAAATGTATCATCATATTTTTATCACATACAAGAATAACCCAAGGATTAACCACATTCTGATATTTGATTCACTCTAGACCCAAGGTGCGTTTGATGAACCTTTTCTTCTAGATAACTCTATATTAACCTGATGGTTTATCTTAAGTAGTCTGAGCCTGATTTCATTAATATGATGGTTAATATGATTTTCAATGATAAAAAAATGAATATATTTAACATCCTTTACAATAAAAGGAAACACTCTTATATAATAAACTTTTTCTTATTTTCAAGATACTCCTCCATCCAACGTAGCCCCAAAAAATTAATAAGTTATTTATCTTATAAATTAATTCATTAATTTATCAAAACATTCCATCTAAATTTTTTGCAGGATATTCTTGTTTTAAAAAAATTAAATCGATTAATTGAAATATTTTAATATAAAATAACATCACACAGGATTTGTAGTGATAAGGAAAATAGTGTGCACCCATATAATCGATCCAAAATTAATAGCAGAATTTAACATGATGCACCCTAGAAGAAACAAGGAATGTAACCTATCACATGACAAGTATTAACTAAAATAAAATGTGAATCAGAAAAGTATGGCCATTTTTATCTACCATATACATACACAACATGTATCCTATATGGTGTCTCATGTGGTTATATGTCATGCAGTTCATTGATTCAATCTATGTTGTCAACTATTTTTTTATAACATAAGAGACAAATTTAATATATGTTGTGTGTAAAATTTTAAAGGAATTTGATTTATATAATATTTATGACAACTCTAAGTGGTATATAAATTTAAAATAACACATAAATTAATTTTGAATTTTATTTTATAAAAACACAATCAGAGTGAATGTCTTTTATCCACAAATTATATTTTTGGTTTAATAAAATTATTAATTTTCATTCAATATATGAAATCTACATGTTTTATATATATATTAAGTGTGTAATATTCATGAATTGGTAAAATATACATGATTTTTACATTATTCTACTCATCGTGTACTCCATTTTGAAGTAATCCAAATCACACATCAATTGACTAGAAATGTATTTAGAAAAACATATATGATACATGCTGTGTATTCCCAATAGATCCTGTGTAATATTATTAGAACTATCTTTCACATTTAGCAGTAACCACATGAATTGTAATTAATAAATTTTTTATATTATTACTATACGACTACCTCATTTCATGTTGGGTGAAACTATGTGCATTAAATGGTGCGAATGCTTTCTACATGCCATGTAACCCACCCATATATATACCATTTATCGCATTAAATACAAAACAATAAATAATATCACATACTATTCTTTGAAATATTAATTTGTGATTTTTGTGTCTCTTCTTATAGTATTGAACATGGGTATATTATGTGTACATTTACAATACATGTTGTGTATCCATATTTTTTTTTGGAAAGAATCTATGGAATGTCCTATTGGTAACTTTGGTTGATGTTCATCAATTCATGGAGTTTTCTTTGTCATATTAAATTAATAAAAAAATCAAGCATATTTTTAAATTTAAGAAAAAATAGAAGTATAAATGATAAAATAACAACAAATTAACAAATTAATAAAAATTAATTAATAGTTATAAATAAATAAGTGATCAATCTAAAGCCTCTAAACAATGTTTTGGAATAGTGGATGTGGTTAGAGAAACTCCAAATAATTTGTTTTCAAATATTTCATTATATGAATCTTATGAACTAGATGATAGTAACCTAAAAGAATGATAGTTAATATATTTTCACATATATATTATAATTAAATTATATTGAAAAATATTACCACCAATTGATATTAATTTATCATTATCAAATTGGTAGATCACCCTTGTTATACCATAATTATGATGAAGGATATTGGGAATTATACCACATAGTATATTCATTGTGGATCACAAAAAAAATTTCCAACACTTGAAATAATCTCTCTTATTTTTTTCAATATCTAGAGAGTGAAGAGGAGGATGAAATCACCCTGTTCATCAAACAATTCTTGAAAAAGTTCATTTGAGTGTTAATAAAATTATATATAGGGATTTTTTTGTTCACAAAAACATCTTACCATAGAAATTATAACATGGGATCTATAGAGCTGGGTTAGAAAATTAACTATTGAACAAAAAATTTTAATTATTCCCTAAATACATTGGGATCCCCACATCTAATTTCAATAAAATAATGTTCTTCTTCCCTTGACTTGTACTAAACTCACTAATAATTTTAAAGTCATTTCCTAAATAAATAAATATAAATTTATAATAATGATATTAAAATTATCATTCCAATCAGACCATTTTCCCAGTCTACCAATCCTAATCTATTTATATCGAAAAATTAATTATGTATATTTATTTAAATAAATAACTATTAATATATTACTTTCAAAAAAATAAATAATTTTTCTATTAACATAGCCGGTGAAGAATAATTTATATTATATTTTGTATAACAAATAAATTAATATTTTTTACCAACTGTATAAATAATAGATAAATAAATATAATATAATAAAAAAAATATTTATTAAATTTTAAATGAAAAATTATTTAAAATAAAACTCCAATAAATATTGTATTTGAAAAATTTGTGATTGAATTAATGAAACCAACCAAACCTAAATAAATATTAAATAATAATCTAAGAATATTTTTTTGAAACCATTAAATTAATAGAAAATTTATTTAAGATTTTTGATACATTGAGATTGTTACTATATAATCCTCTTTCATTGTCTCATTATGTTTACATTCTTAATGGCCATGATCGGAATGTAGTAACACATCAAGGGACCCATAGGAAAATAAGTTAATTTTTTAGTGATGGAATCTTAATAAAGATGATAAATATGTATAATAATCTATTTTTGTCATAATTTCATCATACATAGTTTATAATTAATATCATCAGTCGATATTCAAGATTTATATTTAATTGAATTATATAGATTAACAAATTTATATCCTACCAAAGATGAATATATCAAATATTTTTGTTCCAATCAAAGGTCAAGATATATATACTTCTAATAAAATTGAAATGGAAAATCCTTTACTGATTTATTCTTTAATTCCATATCACTTATGACATACCAAATCTGTACTACATTTCCAAAAGAATATTTCATTATTAATTTCATCAAAACATTAAAGTATACGACTCATGATGTGCATTAATTATAATATCAAGTATATGTTCCTATACACATGACCAAAAATAGATTTATCTTATGGGACTTATAACATGTGAAATTACTATGGGTGGGGTTGGTCTAATAACCTTCTCTCATAGATATTTCATGGTGAGAAAATCATTTAAATAAAACTAAATATATATTTCCTCCCTTACAAATGATAACTTTCATAATCCCTATCTCTTCTTATGTATGTACGTTAGTAGAAAAACATATATCTATGAATACTTTTATAAAATTTCTAGGTTATCAATATATAAGGGAACTATTATAACATTTTGATGAGATATATAATCATATTTAATTATCAAATAAATTTTACAAAAAAAAGTATGCATATCTTGTTATAACAAATTTATTAATATTATTTTTTAGGAATATTCAGTTAATTAAAGTAAACATTTGTTGGTTATAAGGAATAAAATCAATCATATGAAACACATGATCAAGATATTGTTTCTACCCTTTGTTGGATATATAAGAAACAAAATTGATTGTAATGATGCATGTTATAATTTAAGAAAATGATATAATATTAATAATAGGTAATATATATACACAAAATAGAAACTTTTCTTCTATCTTATTTTGAGAGTGAACAAATAATCAATGATGTAACTATAATATCTAAAGTTCCCTCATTGTTATTAAATAAATATTTTATATATTACTTATACTTTTAAAATATATTAGGTCCAATAAATGAAAGAGGAGAATGTGGAATCTTTGGGACATGAAACACAAAAAAATTAAATATAACAACATTTGAAAATAGAATATCTAAAAATTAACATGGTCATGATTATTAAATTGATCTATAAAAATTATAATACTGAGAAGTCGAGTTCACCATTTTTATGTTTTATTTTTCATAGGATATAAATAAAGTTTTTATGTGGGAAAAATAAAGGGGAAGATCTTAATGGGAGAAGTTGAAGATCATTCACCATGTTATAAGATTATGTTTCATGTTTCCAAATCTAATAAACTAATACAATATTTGAGTGTTAATTTATGTCATGTATTAAGTATTCAAAAAATGAAATTTAATTTTCATGTACGTCAATCTTGGTTCATTACAATTAGTATCAATGTGAAGGTTTAGTTAATGTTTGGAAACAAGAATTTGAAATCATTAGTGAGATACCTATAGATATTTATAAGGTATTAATAGTGATGTCCCTAAAGATAAGTCTAAATCTAAGTTACAGTGCACAAATTATGGTAATGATCATGCCTAACCTTGGATTAAACCTAATATCTTAGAGATTGAATGAACACCCCTTGGATTATGTTTTTACCTTATATGATTTTCGCCTCTCAATGTATACATTTTAGTTTTTAAAAAACGGCGTGAAACAAGAGGATTCATGTTAATGAAGAATATGATAGAAAATTGAATGATATTACTCATGAAAAACCAAATGAAATGGAAGTTGGAGGGTGAAACATTGTTACTATTCCTAATCATAAATCTCATAATATGATCAATAATTACTAATTTGGTGAGTTTCCAAACCCAAATAATAAGAGAAAGATGGAGTTTCATGGTGATCGTAGAGGAAATGAAGTTCAATTTTCCTCATGTAAATCATATGGTATGAGGAATCCTGGAGAATTTTTCCAACGAACAATAATAAGCATTTGGTGTGGAAAATAATGACACAAATCAAGTAAATTCAATGGAAAAGGTTTAGTTAACCCCGTGTATAAAGATGATGGTATTACTAAGACATCTATGATGGTTAAATGTTTTAAATGTGGAATGAAGGGCATTATGAAAATCATATCCCTATAGGAAAATTTCATTAAGGGAATCAGCATGTTCATATGGGTATTATTTATGTTTATGACGATGAAGATAAAACAAAGTACATATGAGGTGAATGATGTGTCATGGAATAAGATGATGATACTCGGTGAATGGTTTAAGAATGTAGTGGAATGATTGGAGGTTTATCATGAATAATTTTGTATAAGTAATTTTATGATACAATGATATACAGAATTATCTATGGATTATTAAACTATTTTTTTCTTAATTATTTCAATGTATATGTTGAATAGTACAGGTATCCCTGAATATTATTATGATATTTTTTTTAAACACATGACACGTGAATAAAAATGGGATAAGGAGATAATTAATTGTATGTTATTATTAATGACCACATGAATGATATCAGGACAATGTGATATCATAGTTTCAGTATATATATTTTTTGGTATTTTTCTTGTGTGGAAGGAGTAAATTTTTACCAAATGAATGTTTTCACTATGTTTCTAATATAATTTATATTATTACAATGTTTCCATAGAATACGTGGTTAAAGTATTCACACAATTGGAATGTGAAAACTAGTAACTACCTTATGAGGTATGAGAGATAATTGTTATTTATATTTATTTCACCTCTTTGTAAAGTATTATAATATTAGGTTTTTGATGGATTGTAATGTTATCCATTTATGGATATTATAAGTTATATTCTGGTAGAATTTTTTTATATTAATGTATTATCTCTCTATTGGTAGCCTTATGCATATTTGATTACCTATGAAAGCCTTTTTGTTGTGATAGATGGAATTCCCTATCATTCTATAGCATGATTTTCAATCACATAAATTATGAAAAGTTAAACTAAATTTATTTAAATAAGAGATGAAGTGAAAATTGTTCAAGGCATGGACAATGGTGATATTATACCAAAATCAATTAAGTATTTATTCTCATGAAAAATTCTTCATCTTTTGGAAAAGGATCTTGAAGAACAAAAATATTATCCCAGTACCTTCTTATCCAATTAATCATATGATCCCTTAAATCATTGCAAATTTATAGAATTATATTATTAAACATTTTCCAAAGTTAGATCATTATCACTACCCATTAGAACCTAATGGTTAGATATCTCTTTTATTTCCATGACTTCACTTCCCACCAATGTTCTCATATGTGGAAACACATTGATGAGTTAATTTGGGTAACTTTTATGTTTCTAAAATTCCTTTTTAAAATAATGTTTTAGTATTCCTTTTTTAAATGTGGGTTTCTAGGAATGAAACATTCAAGTAGTAATAATTTTATAACCCTGATGAAATTCGAGGGCGAGATGTGTTTAAAGGGTGGTATATTGTAACACCCCGAGATTTTATGAGATATATTATTTTTAATTTCTTTTTTTTTATTGTGTTTTATGATACACAAATATTATATTTTTCTATAAACAACATTTTATTAGCTTGTAGTATAAAAAACACTATTCATGGCATATATTACATGCATAGGGGACCTTCTCCAATGGTTTGCATTTTACACAATATTGTGTTTCATTAAACAATGATATATTATTAAAATATTATTATATAATGGGATATTAAATAGATTTATGATCACTATTAACCACATTTTTAATTTTATGTAATGTTAATATTCATATTATTTATTTTTGAGACATGATATAAGACAAAATTCAAATTTTCAGAAAAAAGAAGTTTATTTTTCCCAAAATATTGTTCTTCCACCTTTGGATGGAACACCCATTTTAAATCGAGTTATTAACTCCTTTATAAAATTTATATTAATCAATGAGCTTATTCTTTGTGTGTTCAATAAAAAATATAATTTTTTTTAAATTTTGGTATTTTCAGAGAAGTTTTTTTTTGGATAAATAGTGAAAATAATGATTTTGTTATTTTAAAATAATTTAATAGTAAAATTAGATTATGGATTAGTTTTAAATAATAATTATCTTCATTTTTATATAATTATAGTTTTTGAATATTATTTTATACATTATTGTTTTTAAAGAAAACATTTTCCCTTTAAAAAGGGGCATTTTTTTCAAAAATTGTTTTTCATGATGTTTATACTGTTTTATATTAAATTTAATTCTACAACATCTGTCTATTAAATTTTGAAAAATGGATGTCAAATTTTTATTTAGTAGGTAAAATTTGGTAATTATCTTAAATTTATATTTGACCAATATGAATTCTATCCATGTAAATTTTACTACCATATTAAAGGGTAAATTAGGTAATTTAGGTTCAAAATAAAATTATAACGACTATAAAATGGTCAAAAAAATGAAACAAAATTATTTGATGAATTTAATTCGACCATTAACACATATGTATCGAAATTATGTCATTTAAAAGACAAATTTCCATGAAAATGACATAAATAATTTTTAAATAAAAGAAAGACACAAAGTGTCATTTTCTAGGTCCTTAATATCAATTAAGTAACCACAAATGGATCAATGGGCGGTATAGACAAATAAAATTGGTAAATATTAACTTAATAAACATATTTCCAACATAAAATTAATTTTTGACGTTTTGGGGCCTTTGGGTTATATTATGGTATTTATAAATCATTAGTTAATGAAAATTTAAAGATGTCACATTCATGTTTTATATAAAATATAAATTTTAAAATAAGGTAATACAAATGTTAAAATATAATATATATTCCTATTTTAAATTATAAATATGTATCTTAATCATGGTTTTTTTTTAATGAAAAATAGGAATGAAATAATTACCTTATACTTTAATATATGGATAATGTGAAAAAAATATTTAATTGATGAAAAATCAACTAACTACTTTTTATTAAAAAGAAAATAACCATTAAATGGACAAAAAACATTAAAAAAATTATTTTTCGAGTATATATAGTCCGTAATCATCCAATGATAGAGTTATAGATCATTTGGAGCCTTATGGAATTGATTGGGACAATTATATTATTTTATTTAAGTTAATGATAAAATTGTCACATTCATACTTTAATAAGTGTATAATTTTTATTTTCGGATTTTGAAGTAGATAAATTTGATGAGATATATTATTATAAAATATTGTTTATTTATATTCATAATAGTATTTTATTTTTAATTTTTTTCATCATATAGTTATATTAAATAATTACAAAATATTGATGTAGTAATTATTTTATTAAGGTAAATATCAAATAAATGTTACTAAAAATATCAAAATAAATATAATTTGGGATAATTAATTTTTACAATGAATTTTCTATATTTTTATGACCACATCAGGATATAATAAAATATTTTTTGGGATAACACATTATATGGATATTTCAAAAAATCCATGAAATGTATAGCCTCAAAATTGACACATTTGATATTTTATTAAAATAATGTTTTATAAAATTATTTAAAGTCATATTTTTAAAATATATATATATATAATAACTATATTATGGAATAAATGTTCTAATTTATTCATTTATAGTATAATTTAAATCAAATATGTAAATATTTAACATTTCTAAAATTAAAACATTTTCCATCATAAATAAAATGAAATAGAATAACTAATTGTTCATTGAAATGATAATATTTAAATTTAGATAAAAAATGTACAAATTATATTTGATGATAATATTTAAATATTAATATATCTTATATTTTAATATATCTCTTTTTGGACATAATCAGATTGATTTTAAAATTATTATAAATTAATTCTTTCAGAAATTCCAAAATAATGACTCTCCCCAATTATAAAAGGACACCTCATCCCTATTTCTCCTCAACTAATTAATCCTTAATGATCATCCATTCCCTAAAAATATCACTTCTAAATTTACCTAATTACATTATAGAGGTTATGGTCTTCTCAAAAGACCATCCCTAGTTACATTAAGAGGAGATCTAAAGAGCGCACGTCAGAGAAGAGGTAATATCCTCTACCAATTCATTCATATTTGTTTCTACGTTTACATACACTTAATGAGTTGTTTAATTATATAATAATTACTCCTGTATCACTTATATAATTATATTTTATTAGAATAATGAATAAACCATATTTATCTTTCAATCCACCCTAAGAAAGACGATATCACCGCACGGGCATACGTACGACTTACCGTCTCCACATCGTGGTATAATATGTTTTTTGCACCACCATACTTGTATGGGTATAAAATCGAAGTAATAACTATATTTGATAATTATATAAATATATTTATTCTGAAATAGAGTACACCATTAAAATCTATACCATTCAACAATTATGAGAATTATATCGTCGCTTGTGCGTACGTATGACCTACTATCTCCATGATGCGATGTGATTCATGTACATGATAACCACACAAGCATGATTATATAAAAGTAAAAAATTAATTAACTAGTATTTATAATTATAATATAATTTTATAGTGATATAATTATGATCTAATAAGAAGTACATGAACTTATTCGACAAAATATGCATAAGAACATAAAGCATTTAACAATCGAATAACGAGTAACAATGAAATGTTACTAACAAATGATGATAATATGATCACACATGATATAATAAAAATGAATATTCTTCAATAAGAAGTAAATAACATTATATAAATCATTATATAAGAGGTTATGATATATATGTAGCATATCAGACATAAGGTAATAGATTATTTTGTCTCAATTTTATTTCTGTGGGACATATGTCGTAAAAAAAATTTCTTTGATGTTTATGTTACCCATAAATGTTATTATTGTTATTTTTATTAAGGTTATAATATTTATATATGAAACTAATTTTATTTATTTTATGATTCATATGATTCGAATGATTATATATTCCTATGGGATGACATTACAAATCTCTTTTTTTTCGAGATTGATTATTTGTAAGTATTTAATTGGGTATATTTATCATCCACATCCTTGTTTCCTAAATATGTATTTCCAAATTATTTATATCCTTCTATAATTATTTAATGTTAATTTTACCCATTGTAAAATTTTAACTAAATTGTATGAATGGAATATTTAGTCGTTTTCAGTATGAGGTACAGTTGTCTTTTCCAATAAAATGTACAAAGATAATTTTTTTTAACTTACACAGCATGAATGGATTTTTATGTTATCATGACATATTATTTCCAAATATATTCCCCTACGTGATTTCAATATTATTATAATATAAATTTTTTCATTTTAAATTTCACAGAATTTTGAGCAAATAAACCCTTTTAAGAAGAAAGGATATTTTCCTCAAGAATTAATTTCAAGTGTTTTATCTAAATTATTTTACAAATAAGATGAAACTATTTAAATATGGTTATGTTTCAATGAATATTATTACTATGGTTTTATTTTTTTTATGATGGAATGATATTCTATATGGATTATGTTATAATAAAATGATGTTTAAGAAACCCATTTATTTCATGGGTTATTCTAGGATAAACTATTTATGTTTTTGTGGCACATGTATCAATGATTAAATTGTGAGATAGGTGAGACCTATATCTCCCACAAATGCATTGGGTAATGATTTGTATCTCATGATATAGACATTACTGTAACTACATTTAAACCCACTTCAGTAATACATTGCGGAAACTGCATGTAAACCCGGTTTAGTAATACATTGCTAGAATGAAAATTAAGACCGATTCAGTAATGGAATTTGTCCAATATGAGGGTCATGGAAGCAATTCCTTGCCTACTTTAAAAATCATATTATGTGATTATTTATTTTCCCCAAGCCCATGTTTTATGAAAAATCTAGTTTAACATGGTTAATGTTCTTTTATGATCTATGCTTTATGTACTATTATGATTTATTTGATAACTAATGATTTTGATATAAAAAATTTATGTTTAGGTTTTCAAATTCCAATATTTATGTTTTATTTGATGTTCTTCACATTTACCCTTACTGAGAATTTTATTTCACCATCTTTATGGTTTATTTTCCCTATGATATAAATCACAGTTTTTTGGTAGGAAAACTAAAGGGGAAGATCTTTATGGGAGATGTTGAAGATCTTTAACCATGTTATAATATTATGTTCTGTGTTTTCAAATACAATAAACTAATATAGACTATTGACATTTGTTATCTCATTAATTTAGTGTTCTGTAAAAGAAATGTAATGTCCATCTAATTCATGCTTTGGTCTTTACACAACGTAGTATGATTATTTATTAATGTTTTGTGGTTACATATAAAAACACACATTCTATCCACTTAAATTTATTTTGGCTATTCCAAATTATATTTATTATTCTTCCATTATTTAATCAAATTTCATCACATTTACATTCGTACGAGTTTCTCATCAGAATTTCCATTCATTGATACATGTTCCATTATTTTACTTTATATAATACATATACTAATACACATGGAAGTATTTTATAATAATTATCATGTAATTAATGGAATTTATATATCCATATCATATTCTCTCATTCATCAACATTTTATTTATGAACTAAAAATTTTATAAGGGTTTTAAAAGAGTCTTCCTTAAAAAAAGAGATTGTTTTTTGGCTAAAATTAAAATGAGAAATTTGGTTATACTTTCTAACTGAATCTCAATTTTTTATTTTCTCCTATGTTAGTCCTTGTATGTGGTTTTTTCGTTGTCTCATATATGTTTAGGAATATTTCTCCTTTACATTCATATTATTTATATTATTTCATGAATAATAATTTGTTTTCATATAAGTCTTCCAAAGTTCTCATTCAAATGTTTTAACTAATTTAAAAAGGTGTTAAGAGAATCATTTTTCCACTCATTCTTTAAATATTCTTACCTATTACATTATTTCCACATTTTTTTATTTAATAAATAAATATCCATTTAAATGTTTTCAACCCTCTAAAAAAATTATTCACCTTATAGTTTATTTTAAAAATATGGATTTAAAAAAAATATCTTTAAAATTTATAAAAATTTAAAGGATATTCCATCACATCCATTAAATATTTTTAATTTTCTTCTAAGTTATTTTCAATATATATCAATATAATTTAATGTATTGTATTATCCATTGGTAATAAACTTTAATATAATTATCCACATTCTTTTTCTAGATGGATTATTCAATTTTCTTGTTATTATTTCAAGGATAGCTATTTTATTATAATGAGTTACATGAGACATGGTATATTTATAAATGTTTTAAATATCATGTTTTATAAATGTGTATGGTCTATCATAATGATAAGGGTGAACTCGATAACTTATTCTCCATCAATGAAATGTATAATTCTTTATTTCTCTTAAAATGTTTTGTTATAGGACATATAAGTTCATCTTAGAATACTATGTTATGTTATCTATTATTTCATATTGATATCATAGTCTTGGAAGAGATTCATTACATAAGATTTTGTTTTTTATATTTATTCATTTTCCTCATTTCAATTCCAAGAAACATTCATTTTATAGATTCTGATTTTATTCAAAAATACTTATTTTGTGATTAATTTTTAGGATTCTTATCCCATTTTCAATGAATTACTAAAGTAATTTTTATATAAATTGATTATGACCACATACCCACATGTTCATATTACGCACACTTATGTTCGTAATTAGGGTATTTATGTTCTTCCAATGTGTATATCATTTGTTTTAACCCTTACTAAGTATCTTAGCACACGAGGTTATTATGTTTCCATTCAAAAGATATTGAAGAGGATTATGATGAATTATATGTTTAAAAATGTTTCATGTTAATAGAATTTTATTGGTTGATATAGAGAAATATTATAAAATAGTTGTTTTATATATATAATGTCTATAGAAACATGATTTTGTTTCATGGGAGTGTTTTTTAATTTTTATATTACTTGTATAATTGTGTAAAATGAATTTTTTTTGGGTGTTCTCAAATGGTAATAGAGTCAGAGAAAATAAACTATAATTTTTGTACATGATCTTGGAGTGTAGGTATTGAGTCATATAATTTGATATTATAGTAGATTTATATGATTTTTTGGGATATGTTTAATGAGTATAAAATAAAAAAACATAATGAATCTATGGATGATATAAATTATTAATAGTGTGAATAATAAGTGTCATAACTACAATGAAATTGTTATAAATTAAAAAAATAGTGTAATACTTCAAAAAGGGGTATTCTTCAGTGAATGGAATGTGAAATGGGATAAGACGTATTATTATTGATTTAGAATATACATATAGTATTTTACAATAATTATATATGATATTATCATGATTCAAAATACCCATTTAATTTAGTAATTTTTGGGAAAAATAATCATAATAATCAATTTCTAAAAGGTACATGTAAAGAAAATTATTCATAATAAAATGTAAATAACCTATTTAATATTGATTATTCGATGAACCAGATGAGATATGAAAAATCAATACATATAAATGTTTTTTATGAAATAATGTGTATCATGGTAATATACCAGATATATAGGATTATTTCTCAACATAATACATTCCTATGTTAAGGATACCCTCTCTTATTTTTGATTAGTAATGTGAAAACTGAAATTTTGAGGAGAATTTTTTTGAGGGGTGGGGGGATTGAAACATCAGAGGTTTCCGAAAAAAAATTCCTCCTAAAAAATACATTCAAATCATTCAAAATTATATTCATATTTTATTTTTATAGAGTTCAACATTTCAATATAATATATAATAATATATATGATTAAAATTAAAAAAAACAATGTTTCACTCAAAATTTATCATTAACAAAAATTTACATAAACCAAAGTATTATATATCATATATTATTATATACCTTGGATTATTATATATCCATATAGTGCATAAAAATTTTGAGAAAATAAAAATAAATATTGTTATAATATCTAAATCCCCTCGATCTTCTTCAACCTTGAGGGTCACTTTTTGGAAAACGAAACCAATAATTAAGAAAGATATTAAAGTAGAAATAATTTTATGAAACATAGAATTAAAAATAATGGAATGTGAAGAGTTATTAAATAATTTCAAAATAAATTATTTTATAAATTGTAATATATGCAATATAGACATTATATGATCATTAAAAATGTATATATTTGTTAGGTTGTATTCTAGTGAACATTTTATCAGTTTGGAATTATAAGTATATTGTTAACATAAATAAATTTTATTTATTTTTAAAAATAAATTATTCACATTATATATAATTTAGTTTAAATAAAATATATAATATTTAAATTTAATAAAAAAATTAGTAATTTATTTGTGAAAATAGATTTTATTCAATAAACTTTAATTTATCATTTATGTTTTTTATTAAATATAATAATTTTAAAAAATGGTATTAAATAAAATGGAATGATAAGATTTAATTAATGAGTAATAAAATAACAAAATAAAAGACATTAATGAATGAAGTGATTTTAGGAACTAATAATATAATTTTTCATTTTCAAAGAAATATTGTTTATATAAAATCATTTTTAATTTTATATTATATGTTTTTATTAAAAATATATACTTACCATATTTTGAGTATGTAATTTAATGATTTATATTTTATATATTTATAATAAAATTTATTAACATTCATATAATGATTATTATTTTTCATTATATAAGAATAAATATTATTAATGTTTAAAAAGTAGAATTTTGAAAAATAATATTATACACATTATGTATTTTATTTTAAATGTAATATTATTCATATTAACATAAAATAATTTAATAAAATTTATTTTATTTTGGATTCATAATATAAAAAATTATTCAACTTACTAAATTTCATTTATGGGAAAAAAATTACTCACCAAAGTAATAGTGAGTTAACATGGTAAAGGCTAAAATGAGGTAATGCTGTTAAAATAAAAATTATTGTGGTACATCATAGCCCAAAAATTATCCATAAATATAGGGATGATATAATTCAAAAATATAACCTCATACCCTTCCCATTATTAGTCCATATTCTAAGAGAACAATCATTCTTTATTCATTAAGTAATATGTAATTGAAAAAATGGCACACAATGTCACTTATAAAATGGATCCACCACTAACCATTAAAAAATACAACAAATGTTAGTATTACTCAATATACTCTACCAATATTGTATATAAATTTAAACCATGACATTTTTTTGGTGTTATTTTCAATAGGATTAATTAAATCCATAATAACATGGAAGGATTTTAAGATTAAGGCGTAATGTTTTCTTTATAAGGACTTACTTATTAAAAATTATATTATTTTAGATTCACATCCTATTTTTGGGATCAAATTTATATATTTAAAAATATATATATAATATCATTATACTTATTTAATAATGATATTATAATAATATCACCTCAAAATCCTACTCATTCATCGATTATAACATGTTTTTGTTTGGGTCAGTTTAACCACCTACTTGAATGACACTATAATTTTTTTATCATGGATAAATATAAAGACATAATCACATATAACAGAATATATAAAAAAGAAAATATTTATTTTTTATTTTTTTTAATGTAAATATAATTTTTATTTATTTATTAATATTCCAACCAATCATTGTTAATGATACCTAGTTAAGTGTGTTTTTGAATTCAAATTATGGAAACACACCCAAAACCTCCATTCATTAAATTTATATATTTATAATTCTATATTTGACAATTATTACTGATCCACAAATATCATAGAGCTGATGAAATCATAAAGAAGTAATGATAAAAATGTCAACTATATTGAAACAAATAACTAACTATTGAAACTGTCATCAAAAGATGAAAAATATAAAATAAATATAATTAATAACTATGTGATAAAAAATTAAAAAAAATTATATAAAATGTTTATATATTTAATAATATTCTAAAAAATATAATTGTGATATTGATTTTATTATATTGGATGTTAAAGTATGTTTGAGTAAGTATGAGTATAAGGAATGATGTTTTCTTTTGATATGTGTTCTGTCATGAGATTCACATCATCCTATGGTTATTTAGAGAATTTTTAATATATGTTAATATTTAAAATAATTTTACAGCCACAATATGTATTCTGGTTCATTTAAATGTCTTTTTCATTAATTTTCATTGTGATTATGGTATTGGTTTCCCCATTCATTTTCCCTATTGGGATATATTCCATATTCACCATAGATTTTATTATTTTTTTATTTTAGGATCCATTACATTATTTTTTCCAAATTTTCATCTATGCAAGTGTATTTATAGATCTAAAATATGTTATCTCTTTCACAAAATATGTATTAATGCATTGGAAAATTTATATGGGTTTTTATTCCAATAACTCTTTGGAAAATAGATTATCATTATCTAAATTTCAATTGGGGTATTTTTATATACTTTAACATTAAATACAAATTAATATTATTTTACCTTAAATATTTATTCTTTTAACATGACGTATTAATATTTACCATCTAATTAATACATAATTTACTTGATTTAATGTATGAAAATTGAATTGTCTGTGACTCTTATTTTTAGTTGGAATCCTTCTCCTCAATTCACATTTTATTTGTATTGTTTCATGAATGTCACTCCTAATACATAAATTATTTATTATGGTTTTTTTATAGTGGTTTGGGATTATTCAAAAGGGTGGAAAGGGAATATTTTCATCACATTGATGTGATTTTAGAGTTCTTGATGGTTTAGTTTCTATTTCAGTCATTGTAGATATCATTTTGTGGTGGTTGATGAGGTATTTTAAAACATGAAAAATGATGTTAAGTGATAGAGATTTATTTTGAATATAAAAATGGAATCTCAATGCTTTTACTTTGAAGAAACTAAGTTTCCAGACCTGGATATTTTTTTACATGCATACGAGATATTAAACTACAGAAATAGTCACATATGAGTTTTTTTTTGCGTTGAAAAATATTAAAATATGTGAAGACATATATATGTTAAAATCTATTCTTATTTTATCACTGAAATATATTTTATTTCCTCCACAAAATCAATTTTTATATAAATGCATTTCGAACATATGGAAATAACTCAACATATATTATTTCTACTACGTATGTGAATTATTTCCAATTATATGAATTCATATAAGTTCTTTAATATGTGTACCGATTTTTATCTAAAATAGATTATTTTATCATGGACCCCAATATATAGAAGAGATTTTGTTTAGAAAACTGTTTATTAAAATATGGATATGTACAAACCATGTTTTAAAAAAACCATTTCTTCTAATTGAATCAAACATGATGGTGATACAACCAATCTCTGTTATTTAGTACATTACATCTATATTAAAATTCAATATTTTTCATGAGATATTTCGAATATTATAACCATAGTATGTAAATAACATGACCCAAGTAGTCTAGATTCGATTCATACATTATTATATTAGAATAAAATAAAAATAATCACATACCAAAGAACCAAAATGATTATAAGTCTTGGTTACTAGATACATAACTAAAATTAATATTATAATTGAAAACCTAAATGATAGGAAGTGTTTTATTTTAGAACTCCATATATCCCCTTAGAATATCCTTGAATATCATCCATAAAAACATTATGGTAACTAGTGTAAATAAAAAAATAAATTTGTATTCTCAGATAATAACTATGGGTAATCAAACAAAGGATGATATCATTAATAAACAACTACAGTTAATATTGAAAATTACATAAGAGAAAAAAATTCCATAAATATAATAACTTGATTATAATATAATATGAATAAGTAATGATCAAATAATACCATAAATATAATCACAAATGATGGAAACACATTCATGGCTGTTATAACTAATTGAAAAATCACATTGACAGCAATAAATGACTTCATAATGAGGTATTATATAAATCCTGAAATCTAAAACAGACTATTAAGAGAATTCACATGATAGTTTAAATTGATGGGTTGAATCCCTTGTAATTTGGACAACTAAATTTTCACATGAGACTAGTTGATGAATTGAAGAGATATCTATAATAGGCCCACATATTTAAAATATTCATTCTAATTCATTTTTAATATGGAATTGGTGGAATATAATCAATTTAAACATTCATATTGGTAAGATGATATAAAAAATGTAAATACTAACTCCAATCTAATTAACATAGTCATAAACCATCTAGTGTAATGTGAAGAAAGGCGATAAAATTTAACATCTTTAGTTAAACTGAACATAAACACTTTACATAAATAATAATAATGATATCCAAACAAAATAACCTCAGTGGATCATACTTAAAAAATATTGATGACATTGATGAATGGAAATACCACAAAAAAATTATTTATTTATTAAAAATAACATTTTTACATTAATTTTATTAAAAATAACATTTTTACATTAATTTTATTAAAAATAAATGTCAAAAAATATTTTGAAAAAGTATTTATTTTT
Organism: Viscum album; assembly: GCA_963277665.1. Lineage (NCBI taxonomy): Eukaryota > Viridiplantae > Streptophyta > Magnoliopsida > Santalales > Viscaceae > Viscum > Viscum album. The sequence continues at coordinate 321,891,215 of OY728153.1, read as the reverse complement.
AAATATTGTACAAAAATGTAAAATAATATTTAAAACATTGATTTTTTATGTTCATATATAATTCCTTTCATGTCATACACATTAAAACATTGATCCTTTCACATTTATTATAAAATCCAAGCAGGTCTTATTTTTATAGCGATATGAGGATACCATTTATTTTTTATCTAAAATAGTAAAAATGGATTAAAATTCATTTTTTAAATTTCAAAAATATTGATAACATTAAAAAAATGGATGTTGATGAAAAATATTTTCGACCAAAGAGAGAAATAATGTTTTATTTTCTTAAAAAACATTTCTCAAATTGTTTTTTACCAAACAGTGATAAAATGGACCTTTTACATGAAAATGTTAATTAATAACTATTATATAAGAAATTAAATCTATTTTTGGATATAAATATTAAATAATTCCTCCAATGGAGACTTAAACAAAAACAATCCTGAATAACAAAGTAATTGTGAAACCAACCCTTATAACTTTGATAATATTTAAATCATAAGCCCCATAAAATAAAACAACATAAAATGAAACATAAAATAAGTTTAATATAAATATATTAATTATATAAAAACTTAATTTATAGCTATATACACCACTCAATGGAATATGTGTTGATTATTTCATATGTCTCACTGAAGTAAAAGTGAGATGAGAAACCCTTACCTCAAGGCTGACATCCACCATATGTGTTAAATACTCATATAAAAATATAATTTTTTTATTATAAATATATTATATAGTCATACTCATATATCTCATACGTTTTAAAATTTACTTATAGATATTTATCAGTTTTTTATCAACAATTCTTTGTCTAAATCATTATTTTTTGTGATAACTCTCTTGTTTTTCATGTATACTTTAGTTCTGTAATTTTGGCCCTTTTAATTTGAAAATTATTACCTATATATGTGATTATAAACATGATAAAATTATATTATATGTATTTATATTCAATATATATAGAGAGTGTAATCAATTAAATTTAGATATAGAAATTGGATCAATCTGTTCATGGAAATGGTATGTCGTACGTATGCATGAACAGTGTTTCCATTTTTCTCGGCTGATTGTTTAAAAAGACAATAAATAATCATTCTACTTTAAAGAATAATTATAATTAAATATATTACATTTATATTAATAAAATTAATTCTTAATACCATCCATTTCAAAATATGTTCATAAAATTTTCAAATCATTTTGTGGAGATGGTAGTCCAAAAGTAAGGATGAGTGACGTTATTATATTAAAAATGATTGGAAGGGAATAAGTAATATGTGATATAATATATCCAAAAATATATTATCATTATATATATCACATATATTCATTACGTTTAACCATACTACCATTCATGTAATGCATAAGTGAAAAAAAGCTCAACACTTCACGAGTCAGAAATTCACTGTGCACATGAGCCACTTGTATCCCCCAAAGAATAGGTAGTAAAATGGAATTTTTTATATAATAATTAAATAATTATAGTAATTTAATATATATAGAATAAAAATACTAAATATATCATTATATCCATTGATGAAACCTAATTACGGAAAAAACATACATCGATTCGCAGGGTGGTATTATTCTGTACACACAATCGACGGTTTTGTATTCGATTTTATAAAAGTGGAGAATAATTAGTGTTATTTCATAAATTTTATAATATATATTAATATAATATATTCATCTTTATTTTATTATCATAGTTGAATAAGGTTTTAATGGGCTGGAAGAAGAAATAAAACAAATAAGTGTGTCTAACAATTTTAACTCTTATTCGAAGATTCTGTTTTGGTTTATTCCTAAAGTCATATAATTAGGTATTAATAAAAATGCCAATAGAATATGGGAATGTAATTATAGAATGTATTTGAGAAGTTATTTTCCATACTGAATGGGTCTAATGTGTAGTTTGGTGTGCAGAAGTAGTGTACTTTATTTATTGGGGTAGATGGCACTCATGAATATTTTGAAAAGATAAATCAATATACAAATTCATTTCGACATAAATCTTTAAAATGGATTATTATTGATACGTGTAGGTTATATTGTCTATAAATGGATATAATATGGGTTTTGGAAAAGTTTTAAGTCTTAATAACAATTATTTTCTTAGTTTAACCCCTTCGTAATCCAATTTTTTCCTTTACTGAGGCAGCTCATTTTTTCTATTTTCACTATTATTTAACATAAGAAAATAATTTTACATAAAATTAAATATATATTATTTTTCTTCCATATTTGGAATCCAATTTTCCAAAATCAATTCAATGAAGGTACATAAAGTATATTAAAATTAAACAATAGACACTATTAAAGAGCATTTTTTCAAAGGGAAACGCCTCACAAGAAAAGAAAATTCTAATTTGAAATTTTAAATTTAATATGATTCCAATAAAGAAAATTAGTTTAATTTAAATATTATTGAACTAATTTTACATTAAAACCAATTTTAAATATACTTTTTCATTGTAAGTAATTAAATGGAAATGGACAGTTTCAATAAAAATCAATATTTTTTTCTATTTATAACATACATTAAACACTTTTTAAAATTCTAAAAAAATATCCAAAAATCAAATTTGACAAGCATATTTAAAAAATTAATCTTATATTTTCATTAACCATTTTTATTATGTTAAAAATTAATTTTAAATTATGTGGAAAATTCATGAATAATCCTCATTTCAGAATAATAATGTTTTTCAGATGAGAGAGATTTTTCTTTTAAATGGTTCTTATTTAATTAAAAATAAATAAAATAATTGAATTTAATTTATACATGTGTAAATAATAAAATTTTTATATTTTAGTTAGTCCTATTCATACTGTCTAATATAATTTCTTGGATATAATAGTCGTGTATAAATAATAATATTTTAATAGAGCATCAAGTTTCGTTTAATCTCGGTGTTACTTGTATTACAACACTATGGAAGATAAAGAATATATATATATTTCTCGGGTTGTTTTATTATCTTATAATGTAATATCCCAAGTAAATAAAAAATATAACATTTTCATATTTATTTATATTTGAGGATAAAATATTAATTTTACTTTAAAAAGGAATCTATGTTCGATGGTGTACCTGATACACAACAATGGGTTTCATTAAAATCTTATGTTGCAGACAATGTTGAGTTATTGAGAAAAATAATAGTATAATATTATTATGTTAAATAGTAGTTAACTCCTAGTAATTGTATTAGAGAGAGTGAACCGAACTATCCATATTATGATTAAACATGATTTTTAAATGTTTTGTCCATTTTTCCGATAAATGTTACAAGATTAAAATGTGAAGGAATCCAATTTTATGCATTATTACAGTAATATTCTTTAAATGGTCGATTCACCACCTTTTGATGGGGAACCACTTTTAAATATAGTTTCTGTTACTTTTATGTGTTCTAGTTGAAAAAATAAAATTCTTCTTTAGAATCGAGACATCAAAATTTACTTTGGATGAAATTTTGGTATTTTTCTCATAATGATCATTTTTAATTAATTGTGAAAAATACTGTATTTTAATTCAAAACAGCATTTTCATCTAAATTATTTATATAGATAGATTGTTATTTTAATTTTCTTAAAGTGTTATTGGATAATATTTTTACCATTTAATCCATTTTAGGTCATTGGAAGGAATTTCCCGCTTAAATTGGTCATAATCAAGTGCCAATCTGTTGATAATTATTATTTCTTAAAAACATGCTCTTTTGTTTTGACAAAAAGTACTAATTTTAAAATAATTAATTCAACTTATATTTCTTAAATATGTTAAAATGGAAATTATTTTTGAATTTTGAATATACAAATTATCATTGGGTAAATTTTTGGCATTTTTATGAAATCGTTCAATCTTTGATGAATAGTGAAAACATTGCGTGGTAGTTAAAAAACCTAATTTTTCATTAAAATTAAATTCTACCAGTTCATTGAATTAAATTTCAAAAATTTGAAATACATGTTAGTTATCATTATGTAAATTTTGGTTCAATGGGATAAATATAACTTCTTTTGAACAGTAACTTTTGATTTATATTTACCACTATTATAGGTAAATAGGGTAATTCAAGAAAAACATTATTATAATAATATAAAATTACCATAAAACTTGTCCTAAACATATTTGATGAGTCATGTACGACCAATAAAATATTTGGGTGAATGTTTTGCCATTTGAAAGCCAATTGGGTAAGATAATTAAATTAATAACTCATTATTTAAAGTAAAAATAAAAATATCATAAACACGTATTGTTTTTCTAAATCAATTTTGATGTGGGGTTATATAATTGATATATTTGAATATAAATATTTATTATAAATCTAAAACTATTTCAAGAATCCTGATATTAAACTTATTATTTTTATACATCAAATAAATTTATTCATTTATTACACAATGATTCTGTAATGATTACCTCATTAGTGAATGATATAAATAAATGATATTATAAAGGTGAAAATAAATTTATTTGGAAACTTTTTATGCCATCCACAAATTTTAGAGATTATAAAGAATTTTTATCTTCAAATTAAAGAATGTTTATCACAATAATAAAGTTGTTTTGGATTTTTTAAAATGTCATGATATGAACAGTATTTAAATAGACATAAATGAGTTTTAAAAACAATTATTATATTATTAAATGATATAATAATCCTAAAAATCTTTGATTTAGAAAAATGACATATATAAGGTTGAAAATTTCATTAATAAACCACTTTTTTTACAATTTGAATTTTATAGAAACTATATTAACCTCATATAGTGAATACACAGTAAGACACAGTAAGATTTAAATTATTTACCAAAGGGTAAAAGCTAAACGATAAGTTACATTTTATGCCTTAAACTTGTCAAAACCCCATTGTATTAAATGATTTATAATAATATTCATCTTATCTTCGAATTTAATATGTTTTGGACCTTTCGAAACTGAAAATCATTTTATAATAAAATAATACATTCAAACTTTCCTAAAGGTACCATCCTTCGTCTTATAAAATGACACCACTTCTAACCAATTACTTACACCTCTCAAGCCCCTTGTCTCACCCAAAATCTGACCCATCAAGATCCCAACATCCTTCTTTTCCACCGATAATCCTTACCTTATGCATAAGGCACTTCATGAAATCCTTTTGGTTCAAACCAGAGGGAGTTACCCAATTTAAAGGTAACATTTTCTCTTATGATCTTTTCTTTTATTTTACTTAACCTTACCCCTAAAAAATTTTATTCCTTTATTTTATAACAACACCAAAATCCAAAAGATACTAGTTTTTTTTATTAGAATATTTGAACTGTACTTACACACACCTCCATCTAATGGATATGAACATTCTGTTTCTATGTATGGTGAACTATTGCCTCGCGAAATGGTGATTGTTAAATTATCTCATACTACCTCTCATGGTGGCTATTATGATGAAACTGTAATTATATATGATATTTATTTTATCTATAGGCTTCTTTAATTCTATTTTGTAACATACCTTTATTATTTTCATGTTTAATACAAACGATAATTTCATTTGAGGAAATACGGACTACCGCCCCCTCAATGTGATGTGACTCATTCAAACCATACATGGAACGTAAAAAGGATGATGTTAATGAACTTATGTAACAAATATAAAATATTATATTATAATGGATTTATAATATACGTATGTGTCATTATTTTTTTCATTCCACTAAATATAAAATATAAATTAATATAGCGCACATGTGTACGTATGACATACTGTCTCTATGAACAATGCATTTCATTTATTATCATCCAATGTTATGAAATATTATAAATAAATATATATACTAGATATATATGATATATAAATCATGAATATCATTCTAGACATAATGGAATTTTCACCCCAGGGAGAACTTGTAATTATAAGAAGTTCAATTTTGACTCAAGAACCAATTATCGACAAAACAACCATTATTAAAATCAATTAATATTTAATGTTTATACCAAGGTAATAAGTTACATAAAAGGAATAATGAACTAGAAAAAGGTTCTGACCCAAGTAAAAAATTAACATTAGATTATTATTCATTATATTAAAGAATGGACGAGTCATGTTGGACAGGAGGTAAGGGACTTCATCTCAATCACCATTCATTGAGGAATATTTTGATATATACACAACATAATTTTATAAGTTTTATAAACCCTTTGGACAGTTGATTTCATTCAAAGGGAATAATATTTCTATGTAGTGTTTTACTAAAGGTTTAAGGTACTGTTTCTTTTAATGTACACGGTGACAATGACCTTTCTACTGCCACGAGAATTTTGATATTTCGGCTTCCTTAACAAGATGTAATATTTTTGAAAGGAAAATAAATACCATATACACTTTTAAGTATTTTTTATATAATATGGTGTTGTTAATGGATAGGTTATATCAATATATTTAAATGATATATTTCGATTGAAACGATGAAATGTTATGTTTCCTTTAGGTTTTTTTGTGTTCTTAATATGTTATGGTTCTTAGGCATTATTTACGTATATGGGTGGTTTTGGATAAACCTAGGGTGAGTGAGCCAGAGATAGATCTCCAATTCATTGGGTAACATGATAGAGTTAAATGTTAATGATTCTCTTAATATATTTACAGAATATTCTATTATGAGTATTCCAAATGTAACTCCCTATGTTGTTCTGAAAGTTACAATGTAATTATGCCATGGATTCCACAATTTAACATTAATATTTATGTTTCCAACATGTTATTCACAAATCATAATATTTAATTATGTATGTTAAAAATCTTTTGTGTTGATGGACTATTATTTTCATTCTTTATTTTTTAACCCTTATTGTGCTTTTTATGGCCATCCCATGTTTTGAAATGTTTTCACATGACTTAATGGTGAATATAGTCAAATATGGGTTCAATGAAATGTCATGAGATCTAAAACATGGAACTATACATGACACTTTTTGAAATAGTTTTTATTTTACAAAAAAATTAAATCTTAGTAGAAGTTTCTACATTTTAATTTTTGAGATGTAATAGTTATGGCTTAATTCCCCCAAAACTCCAAACCTATAGAGATCCTTAATGTCAATTATTCATTTAATTCATGATTATGTAATATTTTAAGGTTCAGTCATTATAGATGGTATCATATGTCGGTTTCGATAACTTTAAGAGTTAGGATATTGATAAATTTATATCCATAAATTAATTAATGGTATGATTGAAATGATATATATTTTATATATCACAATGTTTCTTCACATAAGTTATTTCTTTTTTCAGAATGGCTTTTCAGAGAGGAAATAGAGAAGCTGTGCTAGGAAGGCATACTGAGGGAAATGATCTTCAAAATCAGCATCCTGAGATGATCATGATCGGAACAGAATATTTTTTTTCGTGATCGATCAGTTGAATCAGGTGATAACTAGTTGTTGTGTTTATTAATGAGATATTGGGTTATTCTAAAAGTAAATAGGAACATGAAAGTCATTTAATGGTTATCTTGAAAACCCTTAAATAAAAGAATCATTATGGGATATTTAGAATGTGTGAGTTTGGGTAACAATAAATTTAATTCCATAGACACATTGTATCGAAAAATGGAATAACAATTGATCCTACTAAAAAAAAATTTGTTGGAAAATGGTCATGATCCACAAATATAACTAAGATTCCTAGTTTTCTGGGATTATCAGGTTTTTATCGGAGGTTTGTTGAAAATTCATTAAAATTATCTATCCTACATGATATGTTAACCACAAAAGGTGTTAAGTTCATTTGGACAAATAATGTGATTATTGTTTTTTAGGAATTGAAAAGAATATTGTTGAATGATTCATTTTTTACACTAATTTCAAGAAATGGTGATTTTGTATACTATTATGATGCTTCATTGAAAGTACTTGGTTATATCCTAATGCAGAATCCGTAGGTATTTTCTTATGCTTTACATCAATTGAAACATCATGAGTTAAATTACCCAAAACAAGTTTTGGAATTAGCTTCTGTCTTTCTTGCATCAAAAATTTAGAAGCATCATTGGTAGGGTGAAAATTGTGAACTATATACTAATGATAGATGATTGAAATATATATTAACTCAGAAAGAATTGGAAATGAGACAGAGGAGATGGATAGATTTAATCATGAATTATGATTACAAGATTTATTTCAATCTAGGAAAATCAAATAAAGGGTTTGATTCATTGATTCAAAAAAAAATTATACATTAACCATGTTACATTTGGAACAAGATCCTTTGATTAACTATTTGACGAACATTGTCATTAAAGTTTTTGGTGAAGGAAATTCCTCTATTTTGTTTCAGTTGTTAGTGAAATCATCTCTATCAGATAGAATTAAGAAAGTGCATAACTAAGACAGTGAGTTTAAAAAAAGGTAGAGTTGGTTCAGATAGGTTAGTTTCCAGATTTTAACATTGATAATGATAATGTTTTATGGTTTCGGAAGATATTATATGTGCCTTGTGATTCTTTGTTTAAGAAATAGTTATTATGTAAAGCACATAGTTCCATGTATTCAGTTCATCCCAACAGTGATATGATGTACAGATTTCATTGCAAGTATTACTGGTGGGAATGAATGAAAAGATATATTGCTGATTTTACTATGAAGTGTTTTACTTTTCAATAGGTTAATGTTGAGAGGTAGTTACCTAAAGGCATACTACATCCTTTACCAGTGCTAGAGTGAAAATGGAAAAATATATCGATGGACTTCGTTGTAGGATTATCAAAGTCATATTGAGAGAATAATTCAATATAGGTTATTGTTGACCGATTGGATTAATCTTCTCATTTCCTTCCTATTCGAGATGCTTTAACTTCATATCAACTTTCTCGGTTGTATGTTAAAGAGATATTATGGTTACATGGAGTTACCCTATACATTATATCTGATCGTGATCCCAAGATTACTTCTATCTTTTGGAAATTCCTTTAAATGTAATTCAGTACTGAATTAAATTAAATTAAAGCTTTTCATCCATAATTTAATGCAAAGTTAGAATGAACAATTTAGACATAGGAATATTTTCTGTGTGCATGCTCAATGGATTTCCTGGGAAGTAGGAACCAACCTCATTATTTCATTGAATTTTTCATATAATAACAGTTTTAATTCTAGTATACTGATGGATCCATTTGGGGAATTATATGTAAATCGATGTCGAACACCATATTTTTGTGATGAAGTGGGTGAAAGGAAACTGATGGGTCAAAAATTTGTTGAATAGATGGAAAAAAATCAGTTTATTCGGAAGCACATTAGAATAGCTTAGATTACGCAATAATGTTATGCAGAGAACAAGAGGAAGGATCTTTCATTTGAGGTAGGTGATCATGTCATCCTCAATGTTTCTCTATGGAAAAGTGTGTTGTGTTTTTGTAAGAAAGGAATGTCGGCTCCGAGGATCATTGGGCCCTATGAAATTCTAGAGAAAGTTGGATGAGTTGATTATAGAGTGGCTTTACCTCCATGTTTGTCCCTGATAGACAATATTTTTCATGTTTTAATGTTGAGAAAATATATGCCTGATCCATCTCATTTTTGAGTCCAAAGGTAGTTCAATTTGAAGAGAACCTATCTTTTGAGAAACATCATGTCCTGATTCTTGACCATAGAGAGAAAGTTTTTCTAAATAAGGTAATTCATCAGGTGAAGGTTTTGTGAAAAGATCATATGGTTTATGTGGAAATGAAGGAATCTGAAAACGCTATGAGGGATAAATATCCCCAGTTATTTGATAAGTGAATATAATTGCAGAGACACAATTCCCAAAAGGGGGGAAGGATATAACATCCTGAGTAAATAATGAATATAACATTTTCATATTTATTAATATTTGTAAATTAAATATTAATTTAACTTTAAAGGGGATGATATGTTTTATGGCGTACCCAATACGCATAAATGAGTTTCTTTGAAATCTTACATTTCTAACAACGTTGAGTTATACTATAAAACAATAATATTACATTATTATTTTAAATGGTTGTTAACTATTAGCAACTGTATTGGCATGAATGAATAGATATAACCATATTATTATTAAACTTGTTTTTTTAATATTTTTTCATTTATCCAATAAGGTTTAGAGGCTTAAAATGTGAAGGGATCCAATTATGGGTAAAAAAAATACTAATATTCTTTAAAAGTCTTGTTTACAACCTTTTGAGGGATAACCCTTTTCAAATCTGGTTTTTCACAATTTTATATGTTATATTTTAAAAAATAAAATTCTTCTTTATAATCTAGACATCAAAATTTATCGTGGATGATGTTTTTGTATATTTATGATAATGTTCATTTTAAATGAATTGTGAAAAATCCCGTATTTTAATTCCAAGATGCATTTTCATCTAATTTATTTAAATAGTTAGATTGTTCTTTTTATTTTTTTTTAATGTTCAATTTGATTATATTTTTTCCATATAATCCAATTTTGGTCGTTGGAAGAAACTTTTCTCTTAAATTGGACATAATAAATTGTAAATATTTTGATAGTAAATATTTCTAAAAAATAAGATTTTTGTTTTGGCAACGGGAAATAATTTTAAATTAATTAATGAAACATATATTCATTGAATTTTGTAAAATAGACATCATTTTTGAATTTTTAATATAAAAATTATCTTGGGTAGAATTTTTGTTATTTTTCTGAAAACGTTCAATTGTTGATGAATAGTGAAAACACTACATAGTAGTAAAAAAACCTACTTTCTCATTTAAATAAAATTTTACCATTTCGTTGAATTGATTTTTAGAAATACTACAAACATGGTTGTTATAATTATGTTAAATTTTGTTAAATGGGATGGAACGTTTTTTGTGAATAGTAACATTTGATTTTTATTTACTGCGATTAAAGGGAAATAGGGTAATTCAAGGTAAAAATATTATTATAATAATATAAAATTACCTTATCACTTGTTCTAAACTTATTGGATGGGTCATGTCTGACCAATAATATCATTGGGTGAAACTGTTTTCATTTCAAAGCTACTTGGGTAAGATAATTCCATTAATAACATTTGATTTAAAGTAAAAATAAAAATATAATAAACATGTATTGTTTTTCTAAAAACACCTTAATATGGGGTTAAATAATTGATATATTTGACAATAAATATTCATTATAAATCTAAAAATATTTCCTACATCATGGAATTTTTATTTATAATTTTTACACATCAAATAAATTTATTTATTTATGACACAATGATGATGTAATGATTACTTCATTAATGAATGATTTAAATAAATGATATTATAAATGAAAAAATAAAATTATTTTGAACCTCATTATACCATACACGAGTTTTATAGATGATTATTACTTTGTATATTTTAATTAATGATGGTTTATCGAAATAATCTACTTGTTTTGGATTTTTTAAAAAGTCATGATATGAATTCCATTTAAAATGACATAAATGAGTTTTTAAAACAAATATTACATTATAAAATGATATAATAATCCTAAAAATCAATTATTAATCCAAATGACTTATATAATGTTGAATATTTAATTTATGAACCACTTTTGGTTTGATTGGCATTTTATAAACCTTATAGAGTGAACACACAAGAAGACATGGTAAGAGTCATATTAATTAACTAAGGGTTAAAGCTAATAGATAAGATTATGGTATGACCTAAAATCATCTAAAACCCATTGGATGAAATTATTTTGAATATTAGTCATCTTATCATAGATTTAAATATGTTTTGGACCTTTTTAAACAAAAAACCATTTTATAATAAAATAATACTTTCAAACTTTCCTAACGAGACCAGCCCCTCTTATAAACAAAAATACACATCTAACCCCTTACATACTCCTCTAATTACCCTTGTATCATCCAAAAACATCCCAAATAATCTCCCAAATTCCCTATATTCCACTTATAAGCCTTACCATAGTCATAAGGCACTTCAAGAAAGCATTTTTGTTCAATCCAAATGGAGTTACCAGATTTAAAGGTATTGTCTTCTCTTAAGTTCTTTTCATTTGTTTTACTTCTCCAACGACCTAAACTTTTTTTATTCCTTTATTTTATAATAAAACCAGTATCTACAATATACTAGGTTTTTTATATGTGAATTATTTTAACTAAACTTACACACACCTCCATCTAATTGATACAAACATACTAATTCTGTGGACGGTGAACTACTGCCTCACGAAACGATAATTGTTCAATTATCTCCTACAAATTATCATGGTGTCCAAGATGATAGAAGTATAATTATCTATGATATTTATGATATTTATTTTTTTCTCTATGCTTATATAATTTTTTTAGAATGCACTGTTATTATTTTCATGTTCAATATATATGATAATATTATTTGAGGAAGTGCGGACTATGACCCCCTCAGTGTGATATGACTCGTTCATACCATACATGGAACGTATAATGGATAGTGTAAATGAAAAATGTAACATATATGAAATATGATATTATACTGGATTTAAAATATATTTATGTATCATTATGTTTTCATTCCATTAAATATGGAATATAAATGAAAGTAGCCTTCATGCGTACGTAAGGATTACTGTCTCCATGAGCTGTGCATTTCATTTCTCATATACAAATGTTATTTACTATTATAAATTCATATATATAATTTATAAATATGATATATATGATATCTTAATCATGAATATCATTTTGTAAATAATGGAATTTTGACCACATGGGTCACTGGTAATTATAAGAAGTTAATTTTTTTACTCTAGTACCAAATATCGACAAAACAATCGTTATTAAAATAAATGATTATGTAATATTTATAATGTGGTAATATGTAATATAAAATGAATAATGAACATGAAAATGTTTATGAAGGAAATATAAATTTAGTTTAGTTTTTTATTCATAAGATTAAAGAATGAACGAGTCATGTCGAACATGAGGTAAGGGACTTCTTCTCAATCACATTTCATTGAGGCATATTTTGATTTATGAAAAACATTATTTTATACATTGTAAAAATCCCTTTTACATTTTATTTCATTCAAAGGTAATTATTTTTTTATGAATAGTTTTACTAAATGGCTAGGGGAATTTTTCTTTTAACATGTGTGGTGACAATGACCATTCCTCCACCGCGAGCATTTGGATATTTTTCTTCCATAACATTCCATAATGCTTTTGAACGGAAAATAAATACCATATACCCTTTTACATATTTTGGTATTGAAAACGTTTTTGATATTTTATTGGTTATTTCAGTATATTTAAATGATATATTTTCATTGAAATGTGGAAATGATATCTTTTCTTTATTTTTGTTTTATATGTTATGAATATATTATGGTTCTTGGGAACTGTTTACGTATACGGGTGGTTCGGTGCTAAACATAGGGTGGGTGAACCCGAGATAGATCTCTAATTTATTGGGTTACATGATGGTGGTAAATGTTAATGTTTCTCCTATGATATTTAGGGAATATATAGTGATGGGTATTCCGAATGTAACTCCCTATGTAGTTGTGAATGAAACAACATAAGTATGTCATGGATGACAAAATTTACCATTAAGATTTATGTTTTCTATGTTTTATTCATAAATTTTATGATTTCATTAGGTATGTTAAAAGGCATATGAATTTATGGAGTCATGTTCTCTTTCATTATTTTATTCCACTTACAGAGATTTTTATGCTCATCCAATATTTTGAAATGTTTTTCACACTACATAAAGATGAATAGGGTATATGATTTGATCAAGTAAAATTCATGCTATCTAAAACATAGAACTAGAAATGACTCTTATTTTCAAGTGTTTTTATTTTATAAAAAATATAAACTGAGTAGAAGTGTCTACTTTGTAATTTTTGAGATGTAATAGTTATGGCCTAACTCTAAAAAACTCTAAAACTGAAAAGATCTTCAATGTGAATTATTCATTTAATTCATGATTATGTAATGTTTTAAGGCAAGGTCCTAATATCTAATCTAGTTATTATTTCCATATATGTTATCGAATATGATGTTTCTATTATATAATCTCATACTGTTAGATTATACCACCCTTAAATAAATTTCATCCTATGAATTTAATCATGATCTTGGTAATAAATGGTTTTAAATTTTAAAATAAATTTCATGAACGACATGAGAAGGTTTAGAAGAACATCCTCTTGATGAGTGATAAATGGATGTAAAAATTTCATATGGTATAACACATAAAAGGTTTCCAAATATAAGAACATTTGTATAATATAATGATATGGTCATGGAAAAATGAATAAATAATTACTAATAGTGATATATATATATATATCATAGATCACAAGAAATTTAATGATCCATAGAAATTTAACTTCCTCAAAATCATAAATTTGTGATGAGTAAAAATTCTATTTTATTCATTATATATAATGTTTATATGATAAAATATTTGATTCAATATCCTTTTTATAAAATTTTTGACTTATTTTTTTATAATGATAGATTACACCAAAAAAATATATTTAATTTGTATTACATAAAACATGAATCCATCCTTTGGTTATAATTTATTTATTTCTCCAATAAATAAATACCCAAGATGAACTGTTTTCCTAATGAAAAAAAATTAACTTTTAATAGATCATAATATTCATTCATGAGTAAAATTTCATTCCTATTGTATTTAATAATGTTAAAATGGAGTGAAAATTTTATAAAATACAATAAGTAACTCTCAAAAATAATCATTATACATTTCATAGATTTTTAACCTTAACAATAATCTAAAATATTTATCTCCAAATTCAATTTTAAAAACATTAGAAGAAATGATACAAAATTAAATTCCCTAGACAATATAATGAGTCTCTTAATGTCACATTACAAATAACTGAACAACATGATCACCATACAAGAATAATAAAAACATTCATGATTCCAAAAATAAAATCAAAGTTTGATGAATATATTTAATAAATTAAATTATGTAGTAATCTACAGCAAGGAAAAAATAAATATTAATCCAATTTAATTTTACCAATACTATCCCATAAAAATATATTTATAATTTTTATCATATCATATAAAACATATTATGGGTTATATTTTCTAAATCATGTAGTTTCCTCAAATATAAACTATCCAAATAATTAATTATCATGGTAATAAATTATTTTTATATTATTATTCAGAATAATTAATGAAATGGTATTATAGTAAAATATTTATAGACTGAAAGATGATACATTTATTAAAATGAAGAAAAAAAAGAAATAAATTGAAAATATAAGCAATTGATCTGGGAGTATGAATTAGTGGATCCCCATAGAATCCCAAATAACAAAAGTAACCCATTCAGATGGTAGGGAACCCAAACTAGGTATGTAGGTGAACATCTAATAATGTAAGTTATTCAATGCTAGATTGTTAGCCTCATTGATTCTAGCGTGACAAGTGTGATATAACAACATTCCAATATTCATGAGATATCTAAAACTCTGAATTTGATAAATAGTGGACCATAGTGGAGTGAAGGAATCATGAGGGCCCTATAGACCACCATAGAATCAGTTTCAATCACTATTAATGAGATGAAAATAGAAATACATAATTCAATGCCATTGAGAAAAGGCATAAGCCTACTAATAATGGGAGTCACATCATCTGAACAATGTGGATAAAGAAGAAACCACTAAATTTCTGGGGTCATGAATGAATCTACCAACCCAATGACACCTGTGATATATGATCCATCAATAATTTGTTTGAGACCATTTATATGAGGTGAGAAATATACCAATTCCCATATATGATAATACCTATAATGAAAACATTGGTTATTAATGTACATAAAAAAGGTATCAGGGATGGGGAATCCTCCAATAACATTATTCATGAATCTAATCCCATAAATAATAATTATTCTATTTCATATTTTGTTATAGAATAAGCATGAAATTAGACCCTCAACTTCTTCTGATCTGTATTCTCATTAGGCTTTGTGATTTTATCTTCATAGTCCCGCATATCAATATTATTGATGCACAAAACATGAACGGTTACTTTCTTTCACTTTCATTAATTTTCTAAATATAATTTATCTCCTCGCATCAAATATACTTATTCCCTTTAAGGAATGTACCAATGGGTTTTTTATACTATTATCACTTGTGGTAATACTATTCTTTTCTTTCTTCCCCTATCCATCTTTTTCTCTATGATCCCCTTCTTCTCTTTCTTCCTATTGAGTCCATAACACTGTGAAATTTTTTTCTCATTTTTTATGGAAAATTAATTTATTAACTCCTCTGATGAGAATGTTTTTATGGATAGTTTTTTTCAAAATATTATATTAAACTCATTAAGGAAATTATCATTCATACTATTTGGGTTTTGTGAATTAATATACTTACCATCCCATATTTTTGGTTCCATTTTAAAAAAATATAATATATCATATTAGATAATTACACTATGTTTCATAATATAAAATCCAGATCCTAGTGAAACATTTAAGATAAAAAATAAATTTATGTATAGTTAATCTCATAGTCATAAACATGTATTTATTGGGTTGGTTTCAAAATTATAATGATATTTTGAAATTATTCATATTACATGTAATGAAAATGAGATGTAACACATGAATATCAAAAAATATTCTCAAATATAGTGTGTATTAAGGCCTATTGTTTTGTAATAGGTGACCCTCTATTTATGGTCGACATTCCTTTTTCAGAGTTATTACCCTTGGTTAATCTATTCCAAATCATGTCCACTTCTAATATCAATTACATGAAATATTTTGAGGAAAAAACACAAAATATATACCTTAAAACACATTTGGATGATATCCTATAATAATAATTATACTCAATGTACTTTCAAGGGTTATATAGTCAAATATAGGTTTTCATAAAACTTGTTCTCAAGGTTTCTACTATACATCCTCATATAAAAATTATATATACCCTGAACCTTATAGACTAGATTTAGTAGTTACATTATATAATTGTCCTAAGGTATTAGGAATAACTTCCCAAATTATCCAATATTTGACTTGTCTTGGTAAACATGATATATAATTGAAATGTATATTACAATTAACGATATAAAATATACGATGCATTTTATTTGAGAATACCATATTTTCCCATGAAATATCCTTCCATATAAGTATGAAAACACTTCCTACATTTCAAGGGAAATATAATATAATGAATGAGTGAGCACAAATTCTTATATGGCCAGGTGTATAGTGGAAGCTATCATGAATAAATAATCTTAATCAATGTGCAATGGAAAATAAATGAAACATATTATATTTAAACAATATCTTCAGCATAATATAGTTGGAACAAATATTGATCAAATAAATCCATATTAGTAATCATATAAGATTTAAACATATCATTGAATAAAAAAACTAATTATATAATCATATATAAAACCATAAGTGATCTCATAATGAGGTAATCCATAATTTCGTACATCTGAAACATAATATAATAACATTTCAAAAGACATTTTAAATATGTGGGTAGAAACCAATCAAAATTAGGAAGCTAATTTTCTCATGAACCATATAAATGCATTGAGGGGATATATATTACCTAGTCCCTAAAATCCCTTACAATGTCAAATGGATTCCTTTTATAAAAGGGGTGAAACATAGTCACCATAAACATTTATATACACAAAATAACCCATAAAATTTTAATACTTACCGTAATAAATGAACATAATTATAAACCATCCATCTTATTATGGTGAATGGTACTGAAATATGCCAACCTTAGTAAATATGACTATAAAACAGAAAAATAATGTAAAAAGCTATTATCAACAAAAAAATCCATAGTGGATCAAAATTAAAATAATTTTTTGATGACATTGATGTATAGAATACCATAAAAATACTATAATTTTTTTTAAGAACATAAAATTTTCTCATTGAAAAAGTATATTTTTTTAAAGTTCACAAAATATTTTGATAATAAATTTACCAAAATTAATCTTTTAAAACATGTAAAACAATCATTAAAACGGTGATTATTCCTTATAGTGGAAAATTACATTCATATAGTATACATTAAAACAATGATTCCCTTCACATTTTTTGGTTATATATATATTCTTCTTACATTGAAAACATCATATAGATTCATTTAATGTTTTTTAGTAAAATGTAATTATAGGTTAAAAAATATAATAATTCATTTTCAAAAGTTGAAATACATTTTTGAATATTATATATAGAAATAAACGATTTTGATGAACAATGATTCTCGACCAAAGAGAAAAATAATGTTATATTTTTTTAAAATAATTTCTACAATAATTTTAATTAAAAATACTGTAAAATAAATAATATTAGTTTTAAAAATTCATACATAACTAAATGAGATGAAAATATATTTATTTTTAGATAGTAATAATAAATAATTAACTTAACCAAGACATAAAAAATAACAAATAATGATGAGATTGTGAAATAATCCTTTGCCACATCGGTAACATCTAAATCATATACACCATAGAATAAATAATACTTAAATGAAACTTTAAATACAATAAATATAATATATTCATGAAATAAAATAAAATAGACCCAATATATAAACAACAAAATGTAATAAATGTTAAATTTGGCATATGTGTCATGATAGAAAATGTGAGATAAGAAACCCTTAAACCATGTTTGAATCCCATATTTTATGGATTAAACTCTTTTTTCAAAAAATTAACATCTATTATAAATATATAAATGTTCTATAATTATATGTTGAACACAAAATATGATTTACTTATAGTCATTTATAATCATTTTATAAACAATTCTTTATTAAAATCATTATTTAGTTTCTTCATTGAATTGGTTTTTGTGACTATTTTACATCAGTAAATTTGGTTATTTAAATTTGATCATTCTAAAAAGATAACAAAAATGTTGAAAAATATAAAATATATTTTATATTTATTATATATAAATTTAAAGTTATATATGAATTTGATATGTGAAAAATCGATTATGTCGTTTTTGGGGACGGTAGGTCATAAATAAACATTAATATTGTTTCCATTTTTCAAAAAATGTAGATCAATAGGTAAATAATTATTAGTTCACCTTTCTGTAATCATTATTACTTTATATATACTGTATGTATTATTCAAATAGAAACTGATTAAAATTCATGTAAAAATAAAATGAAAAACATTTGACACCAATATGTGGGGGTGGTAGTCAACAAGTACGAACAATCGATGTTGTTGTTTTCCAAAATACTCTAAGTTGAGAAGATATATATTATATTTTATTACAATAAATATTTTATCAGTTAAATATTCTAGATATCAATTAAATTTTATTATCCAATATTTCATGTATGTCCTAAGAAAAATATGAATCACATTTCTTATCGTAGATGTAGACCACAGTACACACGAGCGATGTTATCATACCCCCCCCCCCCATAAAATTGAAAGTAATTAGGTTATTGTAGTATTTTAATTAAATAATTACAATAATGTCATTAATATCCTAAATATATGTTCAACATATCACTATATATTTCCTTAAACATTTAATTTATTTTATATATCTGTAAACCATAAAATTTTCTTCATTTATTTAGTCCAATTCATACATTTTGATTTAACGTCCATGTTATAATGGTCATGTTTGAAAAATAATAATTTAATAGATTATCTTGTTGTGTTTAAACCCAGTGCTATATCAATTGAAATAAATTGAAGAGATTGAATTTATTTAAGAAGAAATATATTTTAAAGTGTCAGGGTGTTACTTTTCAATATAATTTTGCTGGAGTGTCTCATATACAGAATAGAATATTATGTTTCTCTTTTAAAATATCATGGTGTTACAAAGTTCATTATTATTTTATGCTTTTATATTTTTTGTCTGATAATATATTTTTCAATAAGATTTCGATTTTTTAAATGAAAAATCATCATACATAATTTCTAAAAATTCTTTTTAGATTATATTTTTTCTTCATTATTTGTAAAATAATTTGATAATGAATCAGTAATGTCAGTTTATCTTATTTTAGAGAGGTGGTATTCAGTTTAATTTGACTATTTATTAACATTTTATATACTAGATATCAATCATGATATGAGTAAGTTAATAAAAATAGAATACCAAGGCTATTTTGAATGTATGACTTCTTGGATAGTCGGGTATTAAACATGATGATGAAGCTGTTAATAATAATATCATTAGGTAATTTCATTTATTCCACCTATGTAACAGTCTACTGAATGTAAATTTTATGTGTGATGGTTTATTGAGAAACACAATGAAAATTTTGAGAATCCAAAAATGGGAATTCAATAATAAAACATTTCTTTTTATATCTAAACTTATTTTGTTTCTATAAATTGAGGAAACTAATTTTTTTGTTAAAAATTTAATTCTATTAATGAAACCATTCAAAAATATCAGATTAGAGATGTTTAGAGTGTGTGTGTGTGTGTATCTATCAAAATATTATTTGTTTTTTGATTTAAGGTTGATGAAAATATTCATATTGT
Source organism: Viscum album (assembly GCA_963277665.1). NCBI lineage: Eukaryota > Viridiplantae > Streptophyta > Magnoliopsida > Santalales > Viscaceae > Viscum > Viscum album. The sequence goes on along the minus strand of OY728153.1, from coordinate 321,870,656 downwards.
AGGAGAACATGAAGAAGAATAAGAGATATGAAGATGTTATTTGAAATCTAAATCCCATTGATCGTTGTTATCATCTAGTTTAGCTCATATATATATTGGTATCATCTGATATTGAAATTTTTTTCTATAATAGGTCTTAATAAAGTGAGTAGCTACCCAAGAAAATTTCACAATTCTTGATGAGGTAGATTTATATCTATTTATGATGACTAAAAAATTATCTCAAGAATATCTTTAACATCTATACTACATAATCGATATAAAAATATTTGAAACCATGTTGTTTAGTGTGAATATGGATAGTCATATATTGACTCAGTACCAATATTATATGTGTGTAATATATTGTAGTTTATAGTGAATAATTAATAGTTTGGGAGACTTACTAAATAGAATAAGAAGTAGGTTACCTAGGAAGAGACCAAACAATATATGATTCTATATGTTAATTATTTATTTATTTTTTTCATACATGCATGCGATTGAGATATTCTACATGTGTTATAAAACAATTAATAGTTTGTGCATGTTAAATTAATATTGATAAAAAATTGTAAAAGATAGTCTCTACTGATTCACTCCCCCTCTCAAAGGTGTTACAGGATATTAAGAACGTCAATTGGAATCATAGGGATGGTCCCTATATTTTATCTTCTAATTTTCAAATAATAGATAATCCTAATTCTATATTCAAAATAGGTGTTAAGGCATTTTATGTAAAAAAATTGTTTATGATATAAGGGATGCATGTTATCGTATCATCAGTCCCTTTGATTAGTTGCATGATATGATACTGTCATTTCTTTTCCAACAATTAAATTAAATGATCCATTTTATTTAATAGTAATAATATATTTTTAAAATTATGGAAAATAATAAAATTCTGGTATTAAATCCTGATTAAAAAATTTATACACATTTGTTAGGGGACATCACACTACACAATAAATACATGATTATCTAAATAGTAGATATAAAGGAAATGTGATAGTGAATGAGGCTAAATTATAAATCATGATAATATTGTTTGAAGACGTCAATATTGATAAATAATATAATTTGGATGATTATTTCATTATTTTTGATGAATTTGTTATTAATATCAATGTAGTTAAGGAAAAAAATTTAGACTCTACTCTCGATAAAATTATTATAAGAAATTTGGTGGATAATTTTAATCCCAATAACTCAACTATAGAAAAATATCTGATATTTTGTTGTATGATTTGAATTATTTTCCAATATCCTACAAAAAAGAGGGAAATATCTTCCTCTAATAAAATTTTTAGTGATAAAATGAATTTTTAGGAAATTAGAGACTTAAAAATTAATTAATAGGTCAACAGTAAATATTAAAGAGCTTCTAAAAATAAATAAGATATAGGATATTTTCAAATAATATTATCTATTATGTAAAAATATTCAAGAAAGTGAAAGTGGAAGTGGAAGTAAAAAATTCCTCTTAGATGATACAAATATATAGGAATTTCATATTTACATCAACTTTCCTCAGAAGATGGAAACTGTTTTTAAAAATGATGAACCTAAGAAGAAAAAAATAACAATAATAATACATCAAAAGATTCATCAATATCTAGAAAATGAAATAACATATTCTTTAGAGGAAATAGTATACATTTTATGGGAAAACTAGAAGTTGTCTAATGATCCAATAGTGAATAAAAAATATTTTATAGATTTAAATTCATTAATTTAATTACTCATGATGAAAAAATGATTAACACTTCAAGTGGTGATGTAGCTGATTCAGATCCAAGTGAGTTCAAATCGATTTTGAAGGCTGATCCTGAAGACTGTTTAATGTGTAATACCTTTCTCAATAAATTAAAACAATAATGGGGAATAAAATTGAAATGTGATTGTAGAAATGAAATATTTTATAAAAGAAATAAATTGTGATTTCTGATGGGTTAACAAACACCTTGAAGGTTTCATTACATGGGAATATTTTCAATGATCAAAAATATGGAATTACATAGAAAGAAAAAAAATTTAACTTAGACTGTATATATGTGTCTTAAATATAATAATAAACAGAAAAGGTTAAATGATAACATCGAGAAAAATGGAAGTTAATGTTGATTCTTTTAAATTTTATGAGAGAATAAACATAAAATGCAGGGTAATATTTTTACCTAAAAATTCTATATGTGATCCATTTTATAAAAATAATAAAGGATATAAATCTAAATATAGTAATATTTTGAACAAGAAATTTGGGTATTAAAAATCTCTCACCATCAAAAATTATTTATGGCTCTAGAAGATCTTGTTCTCCTAAAAAAAAGAAATTATAGAATAATGAAATTATATAAAGAATAAAATTATTAAAAATTTTATTGGAATATTTTTTATGATCCAAGCGGATTAATATTTCAAGGGAACTAATGGAATTATGGAGTGTTTGGAAACAAAAAATTCATTTCCTAGTTCAACACTTCATTGCTCGAGATGAGAAATTAATTCAATGGAAGTATTGAAGAGTATAAGAAATAATATTTTCCAAGATAATTGGATGGAAAAAAATGATCATGGAATATAGAAACAGAATTTTGTTTAGTGTCTTGATGATATTTTTTGGTCATGTGAGTAATAATGACACCATGAAAAAAAAAATACAACATATTTACATAGATATTCTACATATGATACAAAATGTAAGGTGGTTCAAGAAAAAATGAATGTATAACACATATTATATTTATTTCATTGAAGGCCAATTGAAAATAAGGATCATGGATTCTAGATAGTGGGTGATCCTCTCACATGAGTGGTGATAAAATGGTTTTTAATAATATTAAAAATCTTAAAGGTGAAGTGGAAACCCTCAGAAATGATTACTCATTAAATATTAAGGTTGATGTGTTATAGGATAATGAACCTCAAAACAAGAAATAAAATTATGTTTTATATGTGTAAGGGATGAATCATAACCACACAAGTTTCATTCAAATATATTTATATGGGCTTGAGGTTACTTTCGTGAAATAAATTTATGTCATTAAATTCATAGTGGATGGAATAATCCACCTTCTTGTAAAAAATGACCCATTAATGATTCAGTTTTATATGTCATCCAACAAATTAATGCTACCCGAGTGTTAAAAATGAATGTTTATTATTGCATAAAATTATTTACCATTTGGAACAATTAATTTTTATTATAATTTTAAATTATATGGTTTTCATATATCTTCCAAAGATGGAGAGGTAATAAGATGATGTGTATAGAATTTGATAAAAGATAAAGATGGTATAGAAAATTCATAAAAGTTAGAAATTATCTCTACCAAGACACTAAAAATATACAATGATATATGTAGCCCTATTAGAACAAATGAAATAATATGGGATATATATTTAAAAAAAATTATTTCTAATTTCACCTGAAAACCCAATGTGGTAGTATTTAAAAATAAATTCGACACAATTTATATTCCTAATGATTTCAGAGGAAAGGATGAAAAGGAATTGGGACTTCACATTAAGAATTTGAGATTTTTTCATTGGAAGAAGTCTACATGTGATGAAATTTAATTTTATCATGAAATATACGAAATAAATAATTAATTTACATAATCATATACACCTCAATAGAATGGGGTTGAAAAAAGTAAGAATATATTATATTTATTGATATTGGTAGGATATTGATTTCTCAAAATAATATTTCAAATATATTTTTGAGAGAGGAAGTGTGTACTTCTTTATATATATAAAACGAACATCTTTTGAGACCAACTACACATATAAATCATTAACTAATGTTGTATAAAAAAAATTTAAATTACATTATATTTTTTATTCCATGTTTTATAATGAAGAAATTTAACAAGATGGAAATATATGAATATAATGTTGATTATGTAATATTGATAGTGTATTTATGTGTGTCGTTGGGAGTAGATGGATATGGAAACATATATAAAAACATTTTTAGTATTCATTTTCTTAATATTTATGAAAACCAATGAAAATTATATCATTTGAATCAAGAATAATTTCAAATTTTAGTTGAATATAATACGCATATTTCAAATCAACATGATGTTAAAGAAGATGATATCAAAAAAAATGATCATATTGATTTAGAACATACTAATGATGAATTAGTTGATATTGGAAGCAACATGAAGTAGTTTCAATGGTTGAAAATATAATTTGATACCATATAAATCATTTGGGTACAACGATCTTCTATTCATAAAAAATGAATGATGGTGAAATGAATTAAAACACCAATAATATCAAAAATTGAACATCAAATTGTGTCAAAAGTTTCTAATATTGTTGAATGGGTAAAATATATTAATTATGAGTTGGATCAAAGTTATAAATAATAATCCAAAGATCTTATTCGATGTCTAAAATATTTGAATTTTAATAACATATAATGGATGTTTAGAAACACATTTAATGAACAATGAAAGTTAAAAGAAGAAGTCTTGACTGGTGTGCAAAGGATAAACTCAAATAAAAGTTATTCAAATTGAATAAACTATTTATAATTTATCAAGGCATTATGAAACTATAATTTATCTATATTTGGCTAAACATAATCAGTAAAATGAGTACAAAATGAATGGGAAATCTTATTTTTGGAATGTTGACCATGAGAAATGAATCTTTATTAATAAAATAGATTGTTTAATTCTTCAATGTTATGGTAGTATGGTATATCAGTTGGAAAATAAATATATGGATTTAAATAATAACCAAAAGACTGTTACATGAATCATTATAATACCTAAAGTATATGGGATTTACTAAGGGAAATATTGATGACAATGTGTCTGTGGTAGAGGTCTCTACATGTACATAGCTGGTAATAGTGTTATTATATGATATAATGTTTTCTAGATAACATGATTATATATTAAAATTTTTTACTAATAAATTGAATTTATAGTAATGTATTTGTTGATAGAGTTGTGAAAATTTATATAGTCATGTAATTTTATTAAATCATATAATATATTTTTATGACCAAATGTATGATAGAGAGTTATTGAAAAGATTTAATATAGAATAATCTAGAGAGGTTTAAACACTGATTTCTATTAGAAATATATTTTTGAAGTATCATAGTAGCACAATCGTCGATCTAAATTACGTTAGAGAATATATTGGTTGTTTATTTTATTTGATTACAACTATGAAAACATTTATTTTCGGGTGACACGTTGTTCTTGATTTCAAAATGAAACTAGGGTGTCACAAATTCTTTTGGAAAATAGAAAACTGTGATATATATTTTATAAAGTGATTTTTGGTTAAGTATACCAATTCTGTAAATATTTGAATCTACTTATCTATAATAATGCAGATTTCATTAATGATTTTATTCATAGAATATCCCACTATATTAGAACATTCTTAAATGGAGACAACTATTTATGATGGTAAAATATGTAATAGAACTCAGTGACTCGAACCATTACTGAGGTATCATATATGAGCACAATTCATGTATATACATAGATATTATTGATGGTTTTTCTACTATAAGTATTGATGGTTGAAAATTAAAATACATTAATGCATTTTTTTTATTATTAATGTGATATAAATCTATTAAACAACCTTATAAAACAATCTCTATCATTTCATTAAAGAACACATGAATAATGGGTATATCACTACTAAATAAGTTTTTTTATGAATTAGATTACATATATCTTATGAAATGATATACTATGAAGATGGTTCTATGATTTGAGTCTGATACTTCATGTCTATCCCTCTCCTCCCACATAAATAAATATGGAACTACTAACCCCCACACAGTATTTTTATTTTGATTCAAATTGGGAAGAAATAGAGTGACAACTCCATTCCAAAGAGAATGATAATTATTTTCAAAATGAAGAGTGATAAATTTGTCTCATCTAAATAATTGGGGAATGTTGAATGGGTAAATTTATGGACTATAAGATATGATAAAAAACTAACTGCATGCTCATCAATGTCACATTGCCAAATATTCTTGTCAGCGAGGGATGTAATTATATCAAAAGAATAACCTTATATATTTTTATAGTGTCCGATATTTCTCATATATGATATAATGTGATGGGATCATTATGATGTAGCTTTTTCTGGTTATAATTAATTGAGTTTTCTTAGTATACTTAAATAGTGCTTCTAATAAATCCAAATGGGGGAGTTGAATTCCCTTTGGAGTTTTTAATATATTTTATTTGTTGTCAGTCTAGGTCAATAATATTTTAGGATATTGAATATTAATTTTAATTCAGGAAGAAATTTATTTAGTTGTTAATATTAATTTGGAATCTATAGAGGTGTCCTTGAAGTTTCAAGAGTGAATATGGAGTTTTGAAGATTTTCACATGAGCTTTCTCTACAGAAGAATAACATTTCTATGTAAATATTCAAGTATGAGTTTTTATAATTAAGAAAATATTCAACTGTGTCAATATGAAAATATATAAATAATTCCATGTATCTGATAATTTAATCTTACATTATTGCGTCCATATAAAATATTTTCGGTAATAGAATGTCTTAAATATGTGAATGCCTGAACATATATGATTTCTACTTCATACATGAATCCTCACCATGTATGTGAGTTCATGTGGGAATTTTTCTCTATATATCCATATATAGCCAACCTAACCAATTTTCTCACAAATCCATATCATCCAAAGAGATTTTATTTCATCCAAACACCTATGTAAATTTGGTTATGTTAAAACCATGTTTTCTAGAATCCATGTCCTCTGAATAAATCAAACTGGTTGATTCTAGAAATGTTCTCCTTTTTCTAAGACATCATATATGAAATTTAAATCAAGCTCATTCATGAAATATTATTCAAATGATAACCATAGTTCCTATATTTTTTTAAAATTACAACCTATTTTATTGACAAATATATTATTTTACATGAATATGATATTATAAATGATAAAACTTTAGATATGATTTCTGTTCATTCTATTGTAATGATAATTTACCATTATATTTTCAAATATCATTTTATAATAAATTAAATATGTGGTATGAGTTTATATTTTACATGTTTTAATTTTTTGAAGTTTAATTTTTCATAAAATTACTCTACATCATTTAAATAATGTTGTGAGTGAGTTGATGAAAATGAAATTATGAGAATGATTCATATGTTTTTCTACTTGTATCATTATGTCCCATGTAGAATGAATATTTTTTAAATGTCATGATGTATGGTCATTTCATACTTCTTTGAAATAATAACTAGAAAATAAATTTCTGGTTTGATGTTATATTGAGAGATTCATTAAAATTTATGGGATTCCTAAAATGGGAATTCGATATTAATTTTTTCCCTGGATACCAAGATGTCTTCATTTTCTCCCAAATGAGAAAACTAGTTTAGATAATATATTTATAAATATCTTAATGAATAATTTCAAAAAACAGACTTGATAGGTTGGGGGTAATTTGATTTATCAAAAGAGGATATATTTTTTTATAGAAGGTCATAGAAAAGAGTTAATGGTTTGAATAATGAAAATTAGAAGACGAGTATAAATGAAGTTATTGTGATGTTAAAGAATAATGAACACAATTATCATCTATTGGAGCCTGTAAATTTTGGTGGATCATATGGTATTTGAATACAGTCGTGAAATATATCTCTATGAATTGAGAATCTATTCTTGAATATATTTAAAGGCTAAATGAGGGATATCTACATCTATTATTTCTAATGAAATTGTTCTATCAAGAAATACATTCCCATCTATACTACAAAAAACAATACATGATCAGTTTTAAACTACATTGACCACTATGAATCTAGATAGACAAAGTGTTTCACAATTATAATACTAAAAGTCTGTAATTTATTTTCGTTATAGTGAAATATCACTGGTTATAGAGAATAAAAAATCTGGAAAACATATAGGTTACCTGGGAAATAAATAAACCTTGTAAAAAAACCTATTGTTCGTTATTTGTTTATTTTATGAATACATGAGTGATTTGAAAATTAATAGGTTTCATGGTTTAATTTAATCAATATAAAAAACTATAAAAATATGTCCCCATTGATTCATCGCCCCTTCTCTGTGTATATTATTGATCATTAACTCTATTGTGTTTGTTTGGGAATGGGTTGATCAACATAACAATATTTGTGCATGATATTTTGATCCCTTTATGATCCTCTCTACATAGTATGTTTATCTTAGGTATCCCAACAATATAAAAAAGGTCTCGTGTTGGGGGGGAGTGACATTGACATGTCAATATCATCAAAAACACCCATATTCCTCATTTGGGACAGATATATTTATAAAATCCCACACTCGGAAACATGGTGGTTAATTTGTTCCTTGAATCTGAGGGATGATACCAAAAATTTGGTACAATAATCTACTAATATAGTTCTAGCTGAGTGATTCAAAGAAACCATCACCATGTAATATGAGTTAGGGAAAGAATGGATACACCCACCAGTGTAGCTATAGGTGGTTTTATTCCCTTTGGTATCCACCACAGATGATTTTTTTCATGGAATTACACACATCATGTGAAGGCCTTATATTATGTGGTGATTCCAATTGGCTTCCAATTACATATTAAACTCACCCAAAAACCTTGTCAGACTATATTCTTTCTAGAATATCACAACTGAAATTATTGTGGTTAGTTTCTATTATTAACTTGAGGGGATTTATGCATAAATTTGTAGACAATATCACTATACTATTAACATTTTCCCAAATAACATTATTTCATCCTTTTATTATGATTTCATTAAAAAAATTCATTTTATTATATTCTATACTCATCAATATTATTTTTCACTTTCTCATTCATTTTAGAACTATTTATTTTTTTAAATTTTTTATTTTTTAAATTTATCATAAGTAATAGACATTTCTTCCTATTTTCTAATCAATTTTAAAATGTTCATTTAATGTGTTTTTTATCTATGTCAACATCAAAATATGTTTTATATGAATTTATATGGATATTTTATAAAGTATTCGTCCACTTTCATTCCCTATTGATTTTTTTATGTATTGTGGATATTTTAAAGAGAACCATTTCGGTAACCTGGATTATTTATGCCTAATTGATTTTTTTGTGTGCTTTTATGATATTAGGACACACATATGTTTGTTTTATGATATTGATATAGATATAAAGGAAGTTATATTACCCTAGAATTAATTGGGTGAGTATTTATATCTCAAGAGATGTTATTTTATGGGATATGGGATTTCAACCTATTATGCTATGTTATATGGAATGTTTTTCCACTCTATGATATTGGTCTTTCCTATGATCCTTGAAATAATATTTAAATTTCATTTTTAACATGTTTCCCAAATTTATATCTAATAAGACATTAATATATAATATTTTTCTGTTATTCTAAAATCATTATTTTACAATTCTTATTTATGACTCTTATTTCATTGAGTATGATTTTATTATATTATGGTCATACAGCTTGATTTTGTTTTAAAACACCCCATATTCACCATGTACTTACTTAAAATATTAATTGTGTCTTACATTGTTGTTATAATTGATATCTCAAAATTTTCTCCCCTTACAAAGAATCTGAGCTAGACCTTTTCTTATGCTTCCATTCACATGTAAATGAAGTAGAGTATTATGTATGATAAGACATTTATGATATCAAGTGGGGAAATTTTCTAGGAGATGTTGAAGAATTTTTGTAATATATTTTAGTCTTATATCTAAAATATAAAGGAAAAAATATTTATGTATTACGATTTTTTCATAACACTGTGGTGATAAATATATTTATCTAAATTAATGTTCATGTTTTTGGGTCATTTTAGATGGTTTCAAAGTATTTTTATAATGAATGTATTTATTTCCCCACATATTTTAGTACAGGTTTTTGTTCATTTCTTGAGTAAATCTTATAAAACAATTTATTTCATGGGATACAAAAAAATTATAATATTCAACCAATGATTCAAATAATTCAGTATAGTGAGTGATGCTTTTAATATAACATTCACTTAATTACTTATATAAAATGATCTATATGGATATCTTTTTTTTCTATATTCTCCACTATGAAATTATATTTTAATAAAATTATTATATTAATTCTCATAAATCATGTTTATCTAGTTCTTTAATTAATTTTTTTTGATAATATATCATTTTCTAAATAAATTTTGCTACGTGTTGAAAAGATCCAATGCTAGTTCAACTTCTACAACTGTAAAAATCTTGGATCTACACAGATGTGCTACTTTCAGAATAATTCTATCAGTAGGCATTCCACTGCCAATATTATACACTACTAGGATTAACTACAACTAGGAATATCTACTGATAGGATTAGCTACAATTTGGATTAGGGTTTACTAGTATTAGTTACTATCAGAGTTATCTAATGCCATAGTTTTCTACCATAAGATTTTTCTACTGGTAGAGTACGTTATCACCAAATGTGTCACCATGGGGATCAGGCTACTATAAGATTAGATACTTCCAGGGGTTACACCATTATTCTACTACTAGAATTTTTTTCCATCTAGCCATGCCATAGTCAATTTTCCAAATGTCATTGTTCTTCTAAGTTATAATAAAATGCTCGAACATCTATAGCATGGGAGTTAATATATAGGTATTGTTTTATTATTATTCTTGAGCTTATACATGAATTAACTGAATTTAAAGTTACAATTAGTACAATTATGTAGAAGATATTGATGATTATCCTTTGATAGGTGCATACAGAACTATATATTTTATGAGAAGTCTCCCATGCACATTATGTGTGGGAATTTATATGTCCTAATGTGATCATCCATGTGATAACATAAATGTTGACATATGACTATGATACTATGGATCCTACTAATGATTATGATCCTTTCCTAAAAAGTGATAGATATCTTCTTAACACCCTATTTCACTAAAACATTTAGAAAAATATTTTTATATCATCTTCAATCCGAATCTGAGGATAATCCAGAATCTAGAGAACTACAGAATGAAGAGCATTTCTCTTTCAATATTTTATTAAATTCTCTCTCTATTATTTAATTCTTTTTTCTAGAACTATTTTGTATTATTTTTTATCATGAAGTAACAATTGTCTAGAATGGGAGAATATTATATATAATATTATATTACTTTTAATCTTTATACCCAATATATGTATGGAAATGTTCTATTTGTGGCCTATGGTATTTTTCTAAGGAATATTTGTGGAAGAGTATTTGAGTAAAGATAATTGGTTTTGTTTCGTGTTTACTTGATCCAGGTTGTGGATCAGATTATTTTATATAATTATCATCTTGGTAGAGGATGATTTATAAGTGTATGAGATTACGTTTAGGCTTGAGTCTCATTAAATTATTTATTTTGTTGATTGATTTACTTTTGATTTCTTTATATTAAAGATTTAAATTATATCTGTATTTTATTTAAAACAAACTGATATGTTGATTTTTTGTCTTAATAAGTGTTTATATAACCTTTTTTGAGTAACTAAATTTCAAATGTGAATATATTTCTTCACATTTTTTAATTTAGTCTCAATCAAGCTTTGAGAATATGGTTAAAATTCCTAGATTATATTAAACTCCTATTTTTGATTAACTAGGTGATTTTTATTTAAATTTTAGGATTTTATTTGAACTTGTTTTAATAAAATTATTGGGTAGTCAATTCCACCCACCTCTTGAGTTACTAACTCTAAAAAAATTGGTATCCAAGGATTTTAAATATCCTTAATATTTTATTTTGATTTTATTTTAAATATCTCCTATTTTGATAGTTATAAATTTTGTTCTTTATAGATAATAGAAAAGAATGTTTTGATAATAATATACAACTTTTTTAGAGGAACTAGTTATGATCAGTGGAAAATTAAAATGTAAATTCCTATTGAGATCATGGTATTTGAATTATGGAATCCTATCATTGAAAAATATGATATTCATAATAATGATAAAAATATATTGGATGATTCCATCAAAATTCCTTAAAAAACAATAATTCTATGATTTATTTTTATTATATTTCAGGTGGTGAAGAATTCCATAGAATATCATCATATAAAAAATCTTTTGAACTTTAGGACACTTTTTCAACTTCTCATTACGGAACATAAAATTTTAGATAAATTATATTAAATACCTATAAAATTAAATATGATAATTTTATGATGAAACATGTTGATATTATTTATAACATGTATTTAAGGTTCAATGAGATCATGAATACAATAAACTCATTAGGCAATCATGTTTCTCATAAAGGCCAAGTAATGCAGGTATTGATGCGACTATCGAAATGATAGAGAAGAACATCAATATCAATCATAGAGTCATGTGATACTAGTATTCTACCTCTCAAAGAGATGATTAGAAAACTAATGATTTATGAGGAAGACTGAAATGTCAATATAGAAGAGTATGATAAACCAAATATGCAATATATAACAGTTAAATTCACTACCTCCAAACAAATGGAGAATGTTCATGTTGGTAGTTGAAATGATGGGGAATCACCATTTGATTGTGAAAAATATAGGGACCATTTTTCTAGAATATTTAAAACTTTTTTCAACTAGAATGTGTAATTTATGAAACCAAGGTGTAAATGAAGATAAGAAAATATAGGAAATTTCATAAATGATTGGATGATAGATGATTCTTCTAATGAAACAATTTTCATATAAATATAAAATGAAGGGGCATGTCAATAATTAATATTCTATGATGATACAAATAAATAAATATGAAGATATATGTAATAGATATAATTGTGTAATGAAAGAAACATGTATTGATTGTGAAGATAGCTCAAATTATTCATTCACAACCTAGGAAGAAAATCTTGAAAGATCTAACATGTGATTCATTAAAAAGACATCTATGGTATCCAATGTGTTTCTTACAGATCCTAAAAATGTTTCTAATAATTATGGAGAAAAAATAATTATAATAACATTACTAATGAATTAATTTTTTAATATAATAAAATTATATAATATACATTCAATGATAACAAGGATAAATATGAATTTCTAATGAAACAACGTTCTTTAACTCTGGCATTTAAATCTAATCATACAGTTGGAAAAATATAAAATTATCAACTATTAAATAAGAAAAATGATTATAAATTGTCTAATTAGAATCAAGAAAATTATTTGGCATGATTTACCAATGGGAGAAATACTCTAATCCAAATTCATGGAAAGATAATGCTTATGAAATTGGATAGAAAATAAATTTTATAATTAAATTCATTCTGTGTTCTAGTACTCCAACTAGTTTATATTCATCATGACCAAATAAAATTTTTATTAATAAAAGTTTTAAATATTCATGTAATAATCCTATTAAGAAAATACGGGTTCCAAAATCTATAATAACTGACTTTTTTGGACATAAGAAAATTTTGGTAGTAAAATCATTTTTAGAGTAAACATTTGTTTAGGAACCATACATGAAGAGATCAAGTTCGAAATTATGGTACCTAGAAAATATATACTAAAGACAAATTAATAGATTTTATTTATATTTTAAGAATCTGATCAATTTTTGTGGTGGCCATGTCACTTTTATTGACAATGTTGAAGGGAAGATTATTTTCTTTCTCCAAATTAGTTATTCAAATTCAGTGTTAATATTTAATGTATTATTTATAAATAATTTAAAGTTAAATATACATATAATATCCTAGTTTTGTGATGATGCTTTTCATGTGAGGTTTGAGAATAATTATTGAAATGCTTTTGATTTTATAAATGCATTCATTTTTATTTCCTTAAGGAATAAAAATGTTTATACTGTTAATTTAGGCTCTTTATTTTGTAAAATTATTTATTTTCAATGTTATTTTTACTATGATTCATGGAATTGGAATAAGATACTAAGACATTAAAATATTCAATCACATTGATAGATCTCATGGAAAGGGTTAGCCAATGTTCTAATTTACATTGAATTACCAAATGAAAAACTTTTTCCCTTTCAAAGAATTGAAGAAACACAACATATAATTCAAATAAAAAAAAATTCAACTTCTCATCCCCAATAATTTGTCTATATGGACTTATTTGTCCCTACTTATGTTCTTAGTCGATGTGGGTTGCATAATGTCTATATCCTTGTAGTTGAATTTTCTTGGTATTTTTGAGTGTAATTTCTAGCTCAAAAAATTTAAACATTATCTTATTTTACGAATTACTCTATTTTTTAAAATCATAAATGGATTAGGATTTATAACTTAATAATTTATTAGGGTAATGAGTTTGAATGAGAATAAGTTTAGTTTTTTTCACAAATAATGGTTATAATCATAATGTTTCTACTCTTAGAACCCTAGAGATGAATGAGGACGCTGAAATAAGATATAGTACCCTTAAATAAATTCCAAAGACAATGATTAATGAGAATGAACAGCCTTTTCTTTGAAAGAGGATATAAATATTTCATATTATATAATTAATAGAGTTTTGAATTGATCATTCATAATGAAAAACCATTATTAATTATATAATGTCATTATGCCAAAGGTTACCTACTTTAGAGCTTTGGGATACAAATTCATGATTCATAAATCAATATATAATCGAGATTTTTTTTTCAATGTTTGATGATGGAAATTTCATTATTATTCAACTTCTAGAAAATCATATAGGGTGTTTAAAAAAGAAACTAGAATGTTGGATAATGTTTTCATTCTAAATTCAATGATATGAGTCTACATGAGCCTAAAGACCTATTAAAAACCCATGAGGAATATTTTTCAATTCAAAACATCAATGGAAAACTTCTAACAATAATATAAAATATGTAAGAAAATCATCTAGTTCTAAGGAACATTCTTATCCCAAACCTAAATCTATATATGAACATTTGATTTTTTCCCACTATTTTTTAGATATTCTAGGGCTCATAGATATCATACTCTAGATGTTATAGTAGGAGACCTACATTTTGGTACATATACAACGGCTTCTCATAGAAATTTTGTTGAACATCAAATATTTTTGTCATAACATGAACATAAGTACATAAATTATATAATTAATGATTTATTCTAAGAAATGGAAATTCAAAAAGAAAATAATTAGTTTGAAAGGTATAATTTTTTGGAAACTTATAGAAAGACCTTATGACACTTTTATAATTGGCACTAAGATGGTGTTTAGGATAAAAGATGATTATTCAAGAACGACGGTGTGAAATAAATAATGGTTAATTTCACAAGGATGTGGTCAATAAGAGGGTATTAAATATGCGGAAACCTTTAAAACAATTTCTTGACATGAATCCATTATAATAATGCATGGCTATGAAGTTCATTTGTATATCAAACTATATTAAATGTGTGTTAATATTTAATTCATAAATGGTTATATAGTTTATCATGTTATTTTGAACAACACCTAGATTTCAAAACCATTTCATTCCAAAAAAAAATAAATTATAAAAAACCTTATATGTTTTAAAACATGTTCTTACAGCTTGGTATTATTGGATTATCTTTTTTTAAATTTTTAATGGTTTTTTTAAAAGGTATATCTTATCAATTTTGTAAAAAAATAATTTCAAAAGATTTTTTAGTACGTAAAATCTATTTTGATGATATAATTTTTTGATCTTCAAAGAATTCATTGTGATGTAGTTTTTCAATTTTTATAGACAATGTGTTTCTAATGAGTTTAATGGGTGAACATAAATTCAATCTTGGTTTTCAATTTCTTCAAATTAAAGAGGGAATTATTTTAAATCGCATCAAGTACACTAATGAACTTCTAAAATTTTTTCATTGGATAACACTAATAGCAATAAAAATTCCATGTGTGATAAGACAAAATTTGATCTTACTAAAGCTAAAAATCTAGTTGATCAACCCAATTATTAGGTATTATTGGATTCTTTCGATATATAACTACTAGATTGACTAATATTATGTTTTGTGTGTGTTTGTGTACCTATTTTAATGAAAACCATAATGAATACCTTTTATTTTTTGATAAAATTATTTTAAAATACTTAAAATATAGATCCCAATTACAATGGTTCTATCATAGAGGAATATAACTTAACATAGTAAGTTATTCAGATGCCAATTTTTGTGTTCTTAAGACTGATATAGAATGTGCATATGAAAAACGTCATATTTTGGGAAAGAATCTAGTATATTTTTATAGTTTGAAACAAAAATTCATTGTATTGTATACTATGAGGATTACATAACTATAGAGAGTTGTTGTACATAGATATTTTGGATGAAACACACTCTTCAAGATTGTGGGTATTAATTCAAAAATGTCCCTATAAATTGTGATAACACATGAATGATTAATGTTTTTAAAAATCATACGACTTATTCTAGGAAAATATATATTTATATTATACATCAATTTATGATGTATAATTTTTAAATTGGTGAAATAACACTTGAATTCATAGTAACTGAATATCTTCTAGCTGAAATTAATACAAAACCATAGAATTTGGAGAGATAAACTACATTTAACATGAATAAAGAATGATAAATTTTGCGTAGTATTTATTCATTGTGGATCCACTATTAGACAAGTCCCCATTGGATAACAAACCATCAGACAAGATAGTATTGGAAAAGACACCATTGGAAAGGCCACAATTAGACAAACAAGTATTAGAAACAAAACATTTTTAATGATCCACTATTGGAATGATCCCAGATTGGATTGATCGATTGTTGGAATGATCCATCATTGTAATTATAGACGAATGGAAAGATCCAAAATTGGAATAACCCACCATTAGAAGGATACACCTTGGGAATGATCCACTATTAGGATGATTCACTATAAGGATGATACACCATTTGAATAATCCATCATTCAGATAATCCCCCATTAGAAATTTACTGGTCTCAGTTTTTACTCTTCTAATATTGAACCAAATTTTTTAATTCCATTAAAATCATTATTTTGTTAATTTTTTATCGTATTTAAACATTTATATTGTATAATATTTTACAAATTCAAATCTAACGATGATAAATCGAGCAGAAATTCCTAATTTATTGTTACTCTCGCGGGCACATTCTTTCTCTAAATAGTTTCATGTTCCATTTTTCTCTCGACATTCATCCTTCCTCACACCCATGAAGAAACATTTTCAGTGTTCATTAGAGTCAAACATCCTTCCAAGTCATCTCTCAAAGGATTGTAGCTTGCTTATATTTCTAAATGAGAACCCATATGATCCATTGCCGAGAAAAAAAATCAACATCTTTTGAATCACATAGTGGTTTCTGAAAAGGATGTGGATACTGAATGGTTTCTTTCTAGTTTTTTTGTTAGTGATAAGAGTGATCCAGGAATATGTATGGTTATAATGCTACTCTATGAATAAAATATATTTCACTCTTAAATTGGATAATAAATTTTATTAGTATGAATATTTCATTTCTAGAAATTATAATGATTTGATGCAGTAGAAAATTGGTGTGAATAATTTTACCATTTACTCAAAGGAATGAGAAAAACCCATAAAGGTGCATCACTGAGGGGTTTTTTAAAACTATAAAAAGGAAATTATTAGTGAAAATGATTCTTTTAGTTATGAGAATAAATTTCTATAGTAGACTAGAAATGAAACACTGATAAGGCCTAATCCAACTGAGTATGATGGATACTGCATTTTTTTTAAATTTAAACGACATATGTTGTATCCGAAGGAAGTGGAATTTACTACTATGATATTTCAAGATGAGTAACTTATATTCCATATAAAAATAGGATATAGGATTAGAATGTTTAGATACCTAATGGTTCACATGATGTAAATTAATATTTAATCTTCCCAGAGAAATTAATGTTTTCCATAATTTAATTTCACACAATTTTAAACCGATATTATAATATATGAAGATGGAGAATCTAATGTGAATTGTGGTGGGTTTTTACAGAATAAGGTTTTATGAAAGAGAATTAATGTTAGTTTGAAACCATGGTTTAAAATTTGGGTTGAATATAATGAAAAACAAATTAAGAATTTAAACCTATAGACTATCCTTATAAACCCAAAAATATAGTGGATATAGACTCATTGATAGATGAGATAGAGGAATGAAATGAAGATGATGAAGAAGAATAATTTTTTCATCTATTTGTAAGGAGGTGGCAACCTCATTCAAGGATAGAAGTGGGTATAAATATTGTGAATATCCCTACTATATATGTTTTCCTTTCCAGTCGTCATGTCTATCTTTCTATTAGAGATAGTCTAATAACTAAAGGAGATGAGTTAGAGGAGGAATAAATGCCTGGAGATGAACAGATTACAAGTTCCTATTATATATCATGTAATGATGTTATGTTGGGTTCTCTTTATGAAAATGGAATTTCGGGTGGAGGTAATAATGATGATGATTACTATGGATGTATTAATATACCTGATATTGATGATGGTTACAATGTTGAGAGGATTCAATCACATCACCCATCACTTTCTTATTTTGTTTCCTAAGTTCGGACAAGATAGGGACCAGCCTCATATAGGTCTCTAAGTTCTATGAAACTTGGATTATCAAGATCATTAAATTAGTGTATCACTTTCAAATAAACCCATTAGATATGATTCCTCAGCTAGAGGTGGGACCAATGTTTTTTCTGTGTTGTAGAAATCCCAATGATCTGTCAGTCATGGTGATGAGCCTACTGAACATGCTATTTTGAATCCTACTAGGATTGAAGAGGCTTCTAATGATTACTGGGATAGGATCCCTTGTTTTTCTTATCTTTTTTAGATTATACAGATACTATGGATGTTGAATAAGATGTTGGAAATCCTGGAGATGCTTAGAGTGTTTATACTTTGGATGATAATAAGGTTTCCTCTTAGGGGTGGGGGCTTCCCCTTGTTCCAAACTACATGGATTATCTTATAAAGACTGAGATGGTAATAGTGGTGGTGATGACCAAAGATTTCCACCAAAGGATGGGGACCTTTATTCATAGTAGGAGTTGGGATAGATCCTAAGGGATATTTAGTTGAGTAGATTTCCCATGATGGTGTACATTAGGTGTTTCCATTAGATGCACCTACTTATCAGTCATAACCTATAGAGGTTCTTATGCCTTGTGTTAAGAGACATGATAACCCAGATCCTTCAGATGTTTTATCTTCATTATATTTGGATGTTTTTATAGAGAGGCTTAATGCTGGTTTTAGTATAGTTTTTTGTATGAGGAACATCCTCTTACACAAGTGAGTGATGCTGATTCCAAAAACGTATTTGAGAAGGTTATTTAATGAATTCATCCCATGATGGATTTTCATTTTGAGGAAGTTGATACTGAGAATTGTATGGTGGCCAGTGAGATGGAAACAATGATATTTTTAGAGGAAATGAGGAAACATTTTGTTGCTAGTAAGTATGCCTTGTTTAGAACATTATAGTCATTGCCTTTAGATGAATCTAAATTAAGTGCTTCAAATTTTTCAACATCATTTGATGCTGATGTGAATGGATCAATTTTTGGTGAGATTATTCCTACTATTTTGGGTGAGTCTTAATCTAGCCATGAGGAGGACATAATGAATATTCAATAACATAGTGAGAACGTATGTAAATAGGTAATAGAATTTTTTAATTAATCCCAAAGTGATAGAGAATCCATTACTAAGGACATCAAATATTTTCTATAC
The DNA here is from genome assembly GCA_963277665.1 of Viscum album. NCBI lineage: Eukaryota > Viridiplantae > Streptophyta > Magnoliopsida > Santalales > Viscaceae > Viscum > Viscum album. Next base: position 321,850,956 of record OY728153.1, on the reverse strand, counting down.
ATGGTGTACACTATGTATGATTGTAATTTCCATTTCTTTTTTTGATGAATATTAAATGATGCAAACTATTACCAAGGATTTCAAGAAATAGGTCAACCAGATGAATGATATGAATCATCTACAAAAGTTATTTATTTAGGAAAAAATTGATTGATTACCTTTATTGAGGGAGAAGATGAAAAATTATTAGGGACTTTATTTGTAACACCCAATGTAAATAAATAATATGAAATTCTTATATTTATCCTTTTTTTGAATAAAATGTTAATATTAATTTAAAGGTAACTCTATGCTTGATGGCTTACCCAATATGCAACAACGAGTTCCTTTGAAATCTTACGTTACACTCTAATAATAAAATAAAATTATTTTAAATGTTAGTTAACACATAGTCGTTGTATTAGTGGGAATGAATAGAAATAACTAAAATATGATTATATATGATTTTTAAATGTTTTTACATTTATCCAATAAAGGATAAAGGCTTAAAATATGAAAAGAATTCAATTTTAGGCATATATACTCTATTTTTCACTAAAGGTCCACTTATCAACTTTTGATGGTGAACCATCATTAAATATAGTTTTGTTCACTCTTATACATTCTATTGGACAAAATAAAACTCTTCTTTATAATCAGGACATCAAAATTCACTTTGTGTAAATTTTTTGTATTTTTCCGATAAAGATCATTTTTTTAATGAATAGTGAAAAATGTTGTATTTTAATTCAAAAAATCTTTTTAATCTAATTTATTTATATGATTATATTATCTTTTGAATTCGTTTCAAAGTGAAATTATAATATATTTTTACCATTTAATCCAATAGTGGTCGTTGGAATTAATTTCATCTTGAAATTGGACTTAAACTAGTGTCAATCTTTTGATACTTATTGTTTCATAAAAACAAGCTATTTGCTCTGAAAACAGGAATTTATTATTAAATTAATTAATATAACTTATATGTTTTGAATTTTGTAAAATAGACATCATTTTTGAATTCGGAATATCAAATATAGCCTAGGGTAAAGTTTTGGTAATTTTCTGAAAAACTTAAATTTTTGATGAATAGTGAAACCACTAAGTAGTAGTTAAAGAAACTGATTTTTCCGTTTAAATGAAACATTACCACTTCTGTGATTTGAATTTCAAAAATCTGACATACATGGTTGTCATTAAGAAGTAAAATTTGGTTCAATGGGATTAAAATAATTTTTTGTAGAATAGTAACTTTTAAGTTTATTAATCGCAATTAGAGGTAATTAGTGTAATTTAAGGTAAAAATAATGTTTTAATAATATGAAATGACCTAGACACATGTCCTACACTCATTGGATGTATCCTGGAAGACCACTAAAATCCATGGGTCAACTTGGGGACCCCATGGAGCCACTTTGGTAGGAAAATGACATTAATACCTTTTTAGTTAATGTTAAAATTAAAATGTCACAAACATGTTTTGTTTTACTAAATAAATTTTTATATGGGGTTATACAAGTCAGATTTTTGACTGTAAATATTAATTGGAAAGATAAAAATATTTCCTACATCATATAAGTTTTTTTTATAATTTTTAGACTTTAAATAAATTAAATTATTTATGACACCATGATGATGCAGCGATTACCTCATTATTTAACGATTTAAATAAAATGGAAGGATAATGTAAAATATAAGACCTAAACATGTCAAAAACCTATTGGATGAGTGTATTTCTAATACTTATCACCTTATCCTAGAATAACATCAATGTGTGACCTTTAAAATCCGAAACTCATTCTAACATAATGTAACATTTCCTTAAATTCCATGAGTGCCCCTCCTCTCCTCTTATAAAAGGCCCCCACCTCTACCCCCTTACCCACTACTCTCAAGCCTTTGGATCGGCCAACCCCTTCCCATTTTGTCTATCCACATCCCTCTCTTACTCCTAGAAGCCTCACATTGGGCATAAGTCTTCCCAATTAAGCCTTTCAGCTCAAATCAAAAAGAGTTACCCAATTTAAAGGTAGTGTCTTCTCTTGTGTTCTTTTGTTTTATTTTTCTTCTCCAACCCCCTAAACTCTTTTTATTCTTTTATTTTGTAACGATTCAAGTATCTTAAATATACTAGGATGTTTTTATAAGAATAAATAGAGCTACACTTACACACACCTACATCTAATGGTTAAAGAACAGACTGTTTCTGTGGATGGCGAATTTCGGCCTCACGAAATGATGATTGTTCAACACTCATATAACACCTTCAAAGGTGGATATTAAGATGTCACTATATTTATATATGATATATTATATTTTTATGTTTTAATTAAGATTCTGTATTTTTATTTTTTGTCATACCTTTATGGTTTCCATTGTGGGTAAAACACGATAATTTCATTTTAGGAAGTGCAGACTACTGCCCCCTCAAAGTGATTTGATTCGTTAATGCCATATGTGAGATGTATAAAGGATGGACTTGACGTTATTATATATGATTTTTGTTACATAAAAACAATGAATATAATTCGGGAATTAAAATATACATATCTCTCATTTGTTTTTAATTCCATTAATATGACATAGAAATGAAAGTAGGGTTCATGCGTACGTACGGCTTACCGTCTCCATGAACGGTGCATTTCATTTCTTACCTCTAAATGATTATGTAATATTTTAAATAATTGTATATTAAGGATATATATGATATATATGATATCAAAATCATTAATATCATTCTGGATATAATGAACCTTTGACCACATGAACAACATGTAATTGTAAGAAGTCCACTTTCAACTTAAGAACCAAATATCGACAAAACAAACATTATTAACTTAAATGATTAAATAATGTTTATAACATAGAAATAAGTAATATAAAAGTAATAATGAACTTGAAAAAGGTTTTTAAGCAAGTAGAAATTAACTCAAGTTTATTATTCAGGATGTTAAAGAACGATCGAGTCAAGTCAGACCCAAGGTAAGGGATCCTACTCCTCTCTTTCTTTTTAAGTACACTCTTTTATGTCATTCCTTTTAAGCTCATATTTCTTATGATTGGGATGTTATTTTATATTAATCCTACTATAATGCTTATTTTCATATGATGAGAGACCCTATTTTCACTCATCAATCCATTTTTAACGTTTTGAGTGGCGCCGTTAGGCTGCTGAATTTTCGTAAGAGATCCAACCTCTCTCTTTCTTTTTAAGTACTCTCTTTTATGTCATTTCTTTTAATCTCATCTTTATTATGTTTGGGGATGTTATTTTATATTCCTAATACTTTAATTTTTATGTTAATATTACGAGAGACCCTATTTGATCTCATAAATCTATTTTTGGATGTTTTAAGTGGTGTCGTTAGGCTGCCAAGTTTTCGTAAGGGATTTTCCATATCACTTTTATTCCCGTGACATTTATGCTACGTTTTCCACTATTCCATTTGAGTGGTGTATGTACTTCCCAATATTATACACTTGTTGTAGTATAATTTCATTTATGGGTATTTACATCTTCATTGTATGACCCTTCTTCCATGGGGTGTACGTTTCGAAAGTCACCCAACTCGGTACGGGGACCTTTCACCCTCCTCATTTTAAAAGACTTCTTTTGTTATATCTTTTAATTTACATATTATTATGTTGGGATATGTTCTTCTATATCCTTATTTATGTAAAGATTATGTCCATGTGATGAGATACCATTCACTCTCTCATTGACTAATTTTCTGAATTTTGAAGTGACATCGTTAGGCTGTCAAATTTTACCAAGGGAACTTCTTAACCCAATTTCGATTTCTTTGGGTTCAACATGTAGTTATTGAATATGTCATCATTTTAATATGTGTGAATGACCTTTGATTTTTTTACACTTAATATCCACTTATATTTGGTGTATTTATATTTGTCACACATAATTATGAGATTGATTTATCCTTAATTTAAGGATACCTTCTTTATAATGGATTTCATCTCATTTTTCATTTCTTTTGAGACTTCATTGTTGTTATGCACCAATTCACTTTTATATGGTGTGTATACTGTCCTCTGACATATTATATCATGAATCCCTTTATTCTCATGATATTATAAAGTTCAGATTAAATTTTATTCCGCAATTATTTGTATTCAATAGTCTCTCATTTTGTTAAAAACTCTTTAACAAAAATATCGTTTTAAATGTTTTAATGATTTATTATTCTAAATATTTATCTTTAATGTCCATGTTTTAAAAATGAATTTCAGTATTTATTTGTATGGACATTAATGTTTTAAAATTATAATTCTAATAAAAGCTTCAAAGTGGTATGGGACACTTTGATTCAAAAATCTCTTTTAAATGATTTTTGAAAATGGATTGATTAATTCAATATCTTGGAATTACTTATTTTGATTGAAAATGAAATGTTGTTATTGAAATGTTTATATTTTCAATATTTTATGTGTAATGATGGTACTTGGACATTTTATGGGTGGTTACGTGATAAACCATATGACGGGTGGTGCCGTGAATACCGGGATGGGTGGTTACGTTATAACCTCCAATGCATTGGGTATAGAAGTCGGTCGTATGGCTATTCCATTAAGTATGTGTGGAAGTCGACCGTATGGTTATTCCATTTAAGTATTTTTATGTCCCAAGTTAGATTTATATGTTATTTGATCTTTATATGGGTTTTATGGTAACCTTTTGGTTACAAAAGGGGTAAGTAATGATATTTTATTCAGTGAAGAGTTTTTACTACTTCCTAAAGGTGAAAGGTATTACATTGATAATGTATACATGGTTTCTTTGTTGCTTTGAAAAACTAACAGTTTTCATTATTTGTGTATCCCTTGCTAAGCTTTTTATGCTCACCCCAAGTTTTTTTTGATATGTTTTTCACAGGACTTAATGTGGAATTGGGTCAAGGATGGGATCAAGGGAAAGTCATGCTATCTAATACATGGAACTAGACATGTTCCTTTTTAAGATTTTTTTTTATTTTATGGAAACATAGTACAAGTCTCTACTATGTAATCTTTTGAGATGTAATAGTTATGATCTAATTCTCTAAAACTCTAAACCTGAAAAGATCCTCAATGTGAATTATTCATTTAATTAAATATTAAGTAAGGTTTAAGGTCGGGGCATTATAGTTGGTATCAGAGGTCGGTTTAGATAACTTTAGAGGTTAGGTTATTCTCTAAGCATAAGTGACATTATCATAATGGTTAAGATTTCAGAAAGAGTCCTAGTTTTAGATAAAGTGAATGAGTAAGTATATATTAGTGTTTAACATCCTCATTAGTACATGATGGTTTTGTTGATATACTCACACTGACCTTTTTGGTTTTAGTAAATGGCTGGATCTAGCAGGCACCAATGTAACAGTGGATGTGAAGGAAACTGTAAAAGTTTTCTGAGCGAGCAACTGAATGATATGGGAGCTGTTGTGAGAACCCTTGTTTTTATCCTCAACCAACTATCTTGATTCATGATTGACCACCTAAACCTTGGTGATTTCTATAAGGCATCATATATGTGAGAAACAAATCCCTACAGAACTAGAGGTAATAATCATAAGGGTAAGTGTGTTCAAAAACCTATGTGTCAAAGATGTGGAAAGAAGCACCTAGGAAAATGTTTCAAAGGGACAGAAATATGCTATATATGTGGAAATGAAGGTCATAAATCAAGAACCTGCCATGGAAAACGAAAGCATCCAGTTGACTCGAGGAAAGAGAAAGAAGTTCTTTCTGAGGGATCAATTGAATGTTTTAAATGTGGTGTGCATGGTCATTATGCAAACACATGTCCTATGAAGAAGTTTCAGGAATGGGATCACCAAGATCGTACAAATATTTGTTTATCAATACCTAATGCCATTCCGATTGAGGATGAAGAAACTGACAATGACCAATCAAAGGTATGGATTATTTCATAACATTTGTTTTCCTATTTTGGAATCTTAGGATATGATTCATGATTTTGTTTGTATGAAAGGATTATTTCATAATTAGTTGGAATGGAATGGTTAATGGGTCATGATGAATGTTGAATGAGTATGAAGTCAACATATAAGGTCATCAAGAGTTATGGTGAAATTCTTAAGAGTATTAAGTCTCTTTTGGTGATGGGGTTACATTATAAGACTTTTTATAGTATGTCTAACCTTGATGCTTGATATATGAAAATTTTATTCAAGGAATAGTTATCTGTTCTTTTCTGGACATAGTTATAAAGAACCATTTGGGTTTATATGATCCTTACTTTTTAGGTAATTATGGGTTACTATATGATGGAAAGTGAAAGGCATGAGAGAAAATTGAGGTTAATTTATGTTATGGTTATTTTTTATGATTTTATCTCTTTTTGGGGAATGATTTGGGAATTATATAGTTTGGAAAAAGGACAACACACAGACCGTGTGACAACCCATCGTGTCGGACAAAGCTGCGGGAATCGAACCCACAACCAAAGTGCAACTGGTATTTATTGCCTTACCACTAGACTACTTGAAGTCCCTATTTAGTTTGACTGACTCTCTTTAGTTAGATGATTTTATAAATTAATAGTAAGTTGATTTTGGGTTATCTATGGAAATTTATTAACCTATCATGGAGGATATGTGATTAGGTTAATTACTTTTCAATACAAGACTTTAAGAGAAACTGATGTTGTTTTAAGATAAATGTTACTTTTTAACTTGGAATACTATGTGACTAAATCCTTAAAATATTTGGGTTTCAATGTTAGTTTGGTTTACTTTGAATAATTTTATGGACAAATTGTTTATCGAATGGTCCTCGTTGATCTTTGGGTTTTGTTGGAAAAATTTTGGAGATTAAGAACTGATTTTGTTTTTATAAAGGGTTATCCTTTTCGGAATTATCAGATCTTGTACTAACCTTTTTGGTTTTGGTTTTGGTTAAAGTTTGAAGATATAGGAAGTATATAGTTCTATTTTGTGGATTAGGTGATTCTCAAGAAGATGATTATAGAACTATTAATGTGAACAAGTAGTCCTAAATACTCGTCTTTTGGAGAAAATATGAGTTTGATTAAGGAATCTAGTAAATGTTGAAAGTCTACGTGACAAGTAAGTATGTTTCATTATGATTTAGTTAAGCCCAAAAACTAAATTGCTCAATGAAGAGTAACTTAAAACTAGAAATGTTGTCTGTTAACTTTTCTTACTGGGGAATCGAATACCGTTTAACCCATCACGAGTTTTTGATTTTCTTATGGTTAACTTTCTCCTAGACATGTTTACTATCACTCTCCATCAGAACATGACCCTTTGTTTTTTTGCTCCATGTCCATATTTTCATACTTGGAATCCTAGTATGGGTTAACTCGGGTGACCTTTGTACTTCTCTTTCTTTATTTTAAAGTGATTGTTTTACTGACTCTTGTTCCGATGTGGGATTTTCAATAATGTTTCTAAGCCCAATTTTAAAATTGCGAGGATGCAATTCCCAAAAGGGGGGAAGGATGTAACACCCCAGGTAAATAAAGAATATGAAATTCTTATATTTATCATTTTTTTGAATAAAATGTTAATATTAATTTAAAGGGAACGCTATGCTTGATGTCTTACCCAATATGCAACAACGAGTTCCTTTGAAAAATCTTACGTTACACTCTAATAATAAAATAAAATTATTTTAAATGTTAGTTATCACATAGCCGTTGTATTGGAATTAATGAATAGAAATAACTAAAATATGATTATATATGTTTGTTAAATGTTTTTACATTTATCTAATAAAGTATAAAGGCTTAAAATATGAAAAGAATTCAATTTTAGGCATATATACTCTATTTTTCACTAAAGGTCCACTTATCATCTTTTGATGGAGAACCGTCATTAAATATAGTTTTGGTCAGTCTTATACATTCTATTGGACCAAATAAAACTCTTCTTTAGAATCGGGACATCAAAATTCACTTTGTGTAAATTTTTGGTATTTTTCCGATAAAGATCATTTTTTAATGAATAGTGAAAAATTTTGTATTTTAATTCAAAACATCTTTTAAATCTATTTTATTTATATGATTAGATTATATTTTTAATTCTTTTCAAAGTGAAATTAGAATATATTTTTACTATTTAATCCAATAGTGGTCGTTGGAATTAATTTCATCTTGAAATTGGACTTAAACTAGGGTCAATATTTTGATACTTATTGTTTCATAAAAACACTCTATTTGCTCTGACAGCGGGAATTTATTATTAAATTAATTAATGTAACTTATAAGTTTTGAATTTTGTAAAATAGACATCATTTTTTAATTTGGAATATCAAATATAGCCTAGGGTAAATTTTTGGTAATTTTCTGAAAAACTTCAATTTTTGATGAATAGTGAACCCACTAAGTGGTAGTTAAAGAAACTGATTTTTCTGTTTAAATGAAACTTTACCACTTCTGTGATTTGAATTTCAAAAATAAAACATACATGGTTGTCATCAAGATGTAAAATTTGGTTCAATGGGATTAAAATAATTTTTTGTTGAATAGTAACTTTTAAGTTTATTAATCGCGATTAGAGGTAATTAGTGTAATTTAAGGTAAAAATAATGTTTTAATAGTATTAAATGACCTAGACAAACGTCCTACCCTAATTTGATGTGTCATGGACGACCAAGAAAATCCATGAGTCAACTTGGGGACCCCATGGAGCCACTTTGGTAGGAAAATGACATTAATACCTTTTTATTTAATGTTAAAATTAAAATGTCACAAACATGTGTTGTTTTACTAAAACAAGTTTTATATGGGGTTATACAAGTCATATTTTTTACTATAAATATTAATTGGAAATATAAAAATATTTCCTACATCATAGTATTTTTTTTATAATTTTTAGACATTAACTAAATTAAATTATTTATGACACCATGATGATGCAACGATTACCTCATTATTTAATGATTTAAATAAAATGGAAAGATAATGTAAAATATAAGACCTACACATGTCCAAAAGCAATTTCATGAGTGTATTTCTAATAATTATCACCTTATCCTAGAATAACATCAATGTGTGACCTTTAAAATCCGAAACTCATTCTAAAATAATGTAACATTTCCTTCAATTCCATGAGTGCCCCTCCTCTCCTCTTATAAAAGGCCCCCACCTCTACCCCCTTACCCACAACTCTCAAGCCTTTGGATCGGCCAAACCATGCCTATTTTGTCTCTACACATCCCTCTCTTACTCCTAGAATCCTCACATTGGGCAGAAGTCTTCCCAAGTAAGCCTTTCAGCTCAAATCAAAAAGAGTTACCCAATTTAAAGGTAGTGTCTTCTCTTGTGTTCTTTTGTTTTATTTTTCTTCTCCAACCCCCTAAACTCTTTTTATTCTTTTATTTTGTAAAAATTCCAGTATCTTAAATATACTAGGATGTTTTTATAAGAATAAATAGAGCTACACTTACACACACCTACATCTAATGGTTAAAGAACAGACTGTTTCTGTGGATGGCGAATTTCGGCCTCACGAAATGATGATTGTTCAACACTCATATAACACCTTCAAAGGTGGATATTAAGATGTCACTATATTTATATATGATATATTTTATGTTTATGTTTTACTTAAGATTCTTTATTTTTATTTTTTGTCATACCTTTATGGTTTCCATTGTGGGTAAAACACGATAATTTCATTTTAGGAAGTGCAGACTACTGCCCCCTCAAAGTGATTTGATTCGTTAATGCCATATGTGAGATGTATAAATAATGGACTTAACGTTATTATATATGATTTATGTTACATAAAAATAATTAATATAATTCGGGAATTAAAATATACATACCTCTCATTTGTTTTTAATTCCATTAATATGACATAGAAATGAAAGTAGCGTTCATGCGTACGTACGGCTTACCGTCTCCATGAACGGTGCATTTCATTTCTTACCTCTAAATGATTATGTAATATTTTAAATAATTGTATATTCTGGATATATATGATATATATTATATCAAAATCATTAATATCATTCTGGATATAATGAACCTTTGACCACACGAACAACATGTAATTGTAAGAAGTCCACTTTCAACTTAAGAACCAAATATCGACAAAACAAACATTATTAACTTAAATGATTACATAATGTTTATAACATGTAAATAAGTAATATAAAAGTAATAATGAACTTGAAAAAGGTTTTTAAGCAAGTAGAAATTAACTCAAGTTTATTATTCAGGATGTTAAAGAACGATCGAGTCAAGTCAGACCCAAGGTAAGGGATCCTACTCCTCTCTTTCTTTTTAAGTACACTCTTTTATGTCATTCCTTTTAAGCTCATATTTCTTATGATTGGGATGTTATTTTATATTAATCCTACTGTAATTCTTATTTTAATGTGATGAGAGACCCTATTTTCACTCATCAATCCATTTTTATCGTTTTGAGTGGCGCCGTTAGGCTGCTGAATTTTCGTAAGAGATCCAACCTCTCTCTTTCTTTTTAAGTTCTCTCTTTTATGTCATTTCTTTTAATCTCATCTTTATTATGTTTGGGGATGTTATTTAATATTCCTCATACTTTACTTTTTATGTTAATATTATGAGATACCCTATTTGATCTCATAAATCCATTTTTGGATGTTTTAAGTGGTGTCGTTAGGCTGCCAAGTTTTCGTAAGGGATTTTCCATATCACTTTTATTCCCGTGACATTTATGCTACGTTTTACACTATTACATTTGAGTGGTGTATGTACTTACCAATATTATACACTTGTTTTAGTATAATTTCATTTATGGGTATTTACATCTTCATTGTATGAACCTTCTTCCATGGGGTGTACGTTTCAAAAGTCACCCAACTCGGTACGGGGACCTTTCACCCTCCTCATTTTAAAAGACTTCTTTTGTTATATCTTTTAATTTACATCTTATTATGTTGGGATATGTTCTTCTATATCCTTATTGATGTAAAGATTATGTCCATGTGATGAGATACCATTCACTCTCTCATCGACTAATTTTCTGAATTTTGAAGTGACACTGTTAGGCTGTCAAATTTTACCAAGGGAACTTCTTAACCCAATTTCGATTTCTTTGGGTTCAACATGTAGTTATTGAATATGTCATCATTTGAATATGTGTGAATGACCTTTGATTTTTTTACACTTAATATCCACTTATATTTGATGTATTTATATTTTTCACACATAATTATGAGATTGATTTATCCTTAATTTAAGGATACCTTCTTTATAATCGATTTCATCTCATTTTTCATTTCTTTTGAGACTTCATTGATGTTATGCACCAATTCACTTTTATATGGTGTGTATACTGTCCTCTGACATATTATATCATGAATCCCTTTATTCTCATGATATTATAAAGTTTGGATTAAATGTTATTCCACAATTATTTGTATTCAATAGTCTCTCATTTTGTTAAAAACTCTTTAACAAAAATATCGTTTTAAATGTTTTAATGATTTATTATTCTAAATAATTATCTTTAATGTCCATGTTTTAAAAATGAATTTCAGTATTTATTTATATGGACATTAATGTTTTAAAATTATAATTCTAATAAAAGCTTCAAAGTGGTATGGGACACTTTGATTCAAAAATCTATTTTAAATGATTTTTGAAAATGGATTGATTAATTCGATATCTTGGAATTACTTATTTTGATTGAAAATGAAATGTTGTTATTGAAATGTTTATATTTTCAATATTTTATGTGTAATGATGGTACTTGGACATTTTATGGGTGGTTACGTGATAAACCATATGACGGGTGGTGCCGTGAATACCGGGATGGGTGGTTACGTTATAACCTCCAATGCATTGGGTATGGAAGTCGGCCGTATGGCTATTCCATTAAGTATGTGTGGATGTTGACCGTATGGTTATTCCATTTAAGTATGTTTACGTCCAAATTTAGATTTATATGTTATTTGATCTTTATATGGGTTTTATGGTAACCTTTTGGTTACAAAAGGGGTAAGTAATGATATTTTATTCAGTGAAGAGTTTTTAATACATCCTAAAGGTGAAATGTATTACTTTGATAAAGTATACATGGTTTCTTTGTTGCTTTGAAAAACTAACAGTTTTCATTATTTGTGTATCCCTTGCTGAGCTTTTTATGCTCACCCCAAATTTTTTTTGATATGTTTTTCACAGGACTTAATGTGGAATTGGGTCAGGGATGGGATCATGGGAAAGTCATGCTATCTAATACATGGAATTAGACATGTTTCTTTTTAAGATTTTTTTTTTATTTTATGGAAACATAGTACAAGTCTCTACTATGTAATCTTTTGAGATGTAATAGTTATGACCTAATTCTCTAAAACTCTAAACCTGAAAAGATCCTCAATGTGAATTATTCATTTAATTAAATATTAAGTAAGGTTTAAGGCCGGGGCCTTATAGTTGGTATCAGAGGTCGGTTTAGATAACTTTAGAGGTTAGGTTATTCTCTAATCATAAGTGACATTACCATAATGGTTAGGATTTCAGAAAGAGTCCTAGTTTTAGATAAAGTGAATGAGTAAGTATATCTTAGTGTTTAACTTCCTCATTAGTACATGATGGTTTTGTTGATATACTCACACTGACCTTTTTGGTTTTAGTAAATGGTTGGATCTAGTAGGCACCAATGTAACAGTGGATGTGAAGGAAACTGTGACAGTTTTCTGAGCGAGCAACTGAATGGTATGGGAGCTGTAGTGATAACCCTTGTTTTTATCCTCAACCAACTATCTTGAGTCATGATTGACCACCTAAACATTGGTGATATCTATAAGGCATCATATATGCGAGAAACAAATCCCTACGGAACTAGAGGTAATAATCATAAGGGTAAGTGTATTCAAAAACCTATGTGTCAAAGATGTCGAAAGAAACACCTAGGAAAATGTTTCAAAGGGACAGAAATATGCTATATATGTGGAAATGAAGGTCATAAAGCAAGAACCTGCCATGGAAAACTAAAGCATCCAGTTGACTCGAGGAAAGAGAAAGAAGTTCTTTCTGAGGGATCAATTGAATGTTTTAAATGTGGTGTGCATGGTCATTATGCAAACACATGTCCTATGAAGAAGTTTCAGGAATGGGATCACCAAGATCGTACAAATATTTGTTTATCAATACCTAATGGCATTCCGATTGAGGATGAAGAAACTGACAATGACCAATCAAAGGTATGGATTATTTCATAACATTTGTTTTCCTATTTTGGAATCTTAGGATATGATTCATGATTTTGTTGGTATGAAAAGATTATTTCAGAATTAGTTGGAATGGAATGGTTAATGGGTCATGATGAATGTTGAATGAGTAAGAAGTCAACATATAAGGGCTTCAAGAGTTATGGTGAAATTTTTAAGTGTATTAAGTCTCTTTTGGTGATGGGGTTACATTATAAGACTTTTTATAGTATGTGTAACCTTGATGTTTGATATATGAAAATTTTATTCAAGGAATAGTTATCTGTTCTTTTCTGGACATAGTTATAAAGAACCATTTGGGTTTATATGATCCTTACTTTTTAGGTAATTATGGGTTACTATATGATGGAAAGTGAAAGGCATGAGATAAAATTGAGGTTAATTTATGTTATGGTTATTTTTTATGATTTTATCTCTTTTTGGGGAATGATTTGAGAATTATATAGTTTGGAAAAAGGACAACACAAAGACCGTGTGACAACCCGTTGTGTCGGACAAAGCTGTGGGAATCGAACCCACAACCAAAGTGCAACTGGTATTTATCGCCTACCACTAGACTACTTGAAGTCCCTATTTAGTTTCACTGACTCCCTTTAGTTAGATGATTTTATAAATTAATAGTAAGTTGATTTTGGGTTATCTATGGAAATTTATTAACCTATCATGGAGGATATGTGATTAGGTTAATTACTTTTCAATACGAGACTTTAAGAGCAACTGATGTTGTTTGAAGATAAATGTTACGATTTAACTTGGAATACTATGTGACTAAATCCTTAAAATATTTGGGTTTCAATGTTAGTTTGGTTTACTTTGAAAAATTTTATGGACAAATTGTTTATCGAATGGTCCTCGTTGAACTTTGGGATTTGTTGGAAAAAATTTGGAGATTACGAACTGATTTTGTTTTTATAAAGGGTTATCCTTTTCGGAATTATCAGATCTTGAACTAACCTTTTTGGTTTTGGTTTTGGTTAAAGTCTAAAGAGATAGGAAGTATATAGTTCTGTTTTTTGGATTAGGTGATTCTCAAGAAGATTATTATAGAACTATTAATGTGAACAAGTAGTCCTAAATACTCGTCTTTTGGATAAAATATGAGTTTGATTAAGGAATCTAGTAAATGTTGAAAGTCTACGTGACAAGTAAGTATGTTTCATTATGATTTAGTTAAGCCCAAAAACTAAATTTCTCAATGAAGAGTAACTTAAAACTAGAAATGTTGTCTGTTAACTTTTCTTACTGGGGAATCGAATACCGTTTAACCCATCACGAGTTTTTGATTTTCTTATGGTTAACTTTCTCCTAGACATGTTTACTATCACTCTCCATCAGAACATGACCCTTTCTTTTTTTGCTCCATGTCCATATTTTCATACTTGGAATCCTAGTATGGGTTAACTCGGGTGACCTTTGTACTTCTCTCTCTTTATTTTAAAGTGATTGTTTTACTGACTCTTGTTCCGATGTGGGATTTTCAATAAAGTTTCTAAGCCCAATTTTAAAATTGCAAGGACGCAATTCCCAAAAGGGGGGAAGGATGTAACACCCCAGGTAAATAAAGAATATGAAAGTCTTATATTTATCCTTTTTTTGAATAAAATGTTAATATTAATTTAAAGGGAACGCTATTCTTGATGTCTTACCCAATATGCAACAACGAGTTCCTTTGAAAAATCTTACGTTACACTCTAATAATAAAATAAAATTATTTTAAATGTTAGTTAACACATAGCTGTTGTATAGGAATTAATGAATAGAAATAACTAAAATATGATTATATATGTTTGTTAAATGTTTTTACATTTATCCAATAAAGGATAAAGGCTTAAAATATGAAAAGAATTCAATTTTAGGCATATATACTCTGTTTTTCACTAAAGGTCCACTTATCATCTTTTGATGGAGAACCGTCATTAAATATAGTTTTGGTCACTCTTATACATTCTATTGGACCAAATAAAACTCTTCTTTAGAATCGGGACATCAAAATTCACTTTGTGTAAATTTTTGGTATTTTTCCGATAAAGATCATTTTTTTAACGAATAGTGAAAAATTTTGTATTTTAATTCAAAACATATTTTTAATCTATTTTATTTATATGATTAGATTATATTTTTAATTATTTTCAAAGTGAAATTATAATTTATTTTTACCATTTAATCCAATAGTGGTCGTTGGAATTAATTTCATCTTGAAATTGGACTTAAACTAGGGTCAATATTTTGATACTTATTGTTTCATAAAAACACTCTATTTGCTCTGACAGTGGGAATTTATTATTAAATTAATTAATGTAACTTATAAGTTTTGAATTTTTTAAAATATACATCATTTTTGAATTTGGAATATCAAATATATCCTAGGGTAAATTTTTGGTAATTTTCTGAAAAACTTCAATTTTTGATGAATAGTGAACCCACTAAGTGGTAGTTAAAGAAACTGATTTTTCTGTTTAAATGAAACTTTACCACTTCTGTGATTTGATTTTCAAAAATCCAACATACATGGTTGTCATCAAGATGTAAAATTTGGTTCAATGGGATTAAAATAATTTTTTGTTGAAAATAGTAACTTTTAAGTTTATTAATCGCGATTAGAGGTAATTAGTGTAATTTAAGGTAAAAATAATGTTTTAATAGTATGAAATGACCTAGACACATGTCCTACCTTCATTTGATGTGTCATGGCCGACCACGAAAATCCATGAGTCAACTTGGGGACCCCATGGAGCCACTTTGGTAGGAAAATGACATTAATACCTTTTTATTTAATGTTAAAATTAAAATGTCACAAACATGTGTTGTTTTACTAAAACAATTTTTATATGGGGTTATACAAGTCATATTTTTTACTATAAATATTAATTTGAAATCTAAAAATATTTCCTACATCATAGTATTTTTTTTATAATTTTTAGACATTAACTAAATTAAATTATTTATGACACCATGATGATACAGCGATTACCTCATTATTTAACGATTTAAATAAAATGGAAAGATAATGTAAAATATAAGACCTACACATGTCCAAAAGCTATTTCATGAGTGTATTTAGAAACCTTATCACCTTATCCTTGAAACACATCAATGTGTGACCTTTAAAATCCGATACTCATTCTAAAATAAAGTAACATTTCCTTACTTTCCAAGAGTGCCCCTCCTCTCCTCTTATAAAATGCCCCCACCTCTGCCCCCTTACCCACACCTCTCAAAACATTGGATCGGCCAACCCCTGACCACGTTGTCTGTCCACATCCCTATCTTACTCCTAGAAGCCTCAGTTTTGGCAGAAGTCTTCCCAAAGAAGCCTTTGATCTCAAATCAAAAAGAGTTACTCGATTTAAAGGTAGTGTCTTCTCTGGTGTTCTTTTCTTTTATTTTGCTTCTCCAACACCCTAAACTCTTTTTATTCTTTTCTTTGGTAACAAATACAGTATCTTCAATATACTAGGATGTTGTTATAGGAATAATTAGAGCGACACTTACACACACCTACATCTAATGGTTAAATAACATACTGTTTCTGTGGATGGTGAATTTCTGCCTCACAAAATGATGATTGTTCAACACTCATATAACACCTTAAAAGGTGGACATTAAGATGTCACTATATTTATATATGATATATAATATGTTTATGTTTTACTTAAGCTTATTTATTTTTCTTTTGTGGCATACCTTTATGGTTTCCATTGTGGGTAAAACACGATAATGTCATTTTAGGAAGTGCGGACTACCGCCCCCTCAAAGTGATTTGATTCGTTAATGCCATATGTGGGATGTATAATGGATGTATTTAAAGTTATTATATATGATTTATGTTACATATAAATGATGAATATAATTATGTAATTAAAATATACATACCTCTCATTCGTTTTAAATTCCATTAATATGACATAGAAATGAAAGTAGCGTTCATGCGTACGTACGGCTTACCGTCTCCATGAACGGTGCATTTCATTTCTTACCTCTAAATGATTATGTAATATTTTAAATACTTTTATATTCTGGATATATATGATATATATGATATCCAAATCATGAATATCATTCTGGATATAATGAACCTTTGACTACACGAACAACATGTAATTGTAAGAAGACCACTTTCGACTTAAGAACCAAATATCGACAAAACAAACATTATTAACTTAAATGATTACATAATGTTTATAACATGGAAATAAGTAATATGAAAGGAATAATGAACATGAAAAAGGTTCCTAAGAAAGTAGAAATTAACTCAAGTTTATTATTCAGGACGTTAAAGAACGATCGAGTCAAGTCGTACCCGAGGTAAGGGATCATACTCCTCTCTTTCTTTATAAGTACACTCTTTTATGTCATTCCTTTTATGCTCATATTTATTATGATTGGGATGTTATCATATATTATTCCTACTGTACTTCTTATGGTCATATGATGAGAGACCCTATTTTCACTCATCAATCCATTTTTAATGTTTTGAGTGGCGCCGTTAGGCTGCCAAATTTTCGTAAGAGATCCAACCTCTCTCTTTATTTTTAAGTACTCTCTTTTATGTCATTTATTTTAAGCTCATATTTATTATGTTTGGGGATGTTATTTTATATTCCACATACTGTACTTTTTATCTTCATATTATGAGAGACCCTATTTCATCTCATAAATCCATTTTTGGAAGTTTTATGTGGCGTCGTTAGGTTGCCGAGTTTTCGTAAGGGATTTTTCATCTCACTTTTATTCTCGTGACATTTATGCTAAGTTTGCCACTATTTCATTTGAGTGGTGTATGTACTGCCCAATATTATACACTTGGTGTAGTATAATTTCATTTATGGGTATTTACATCTTCATTGTATGACCCTTCATCCATGGGGTGTACGTTTCGAAAGTTACCCAACTCGGTACGGGGACCTTTCACCCTCCTCATTTTAAAAGACTTATTTTGTTATATCTTTTAATTTACATCTTATTATGTTGGAATATGTTATTATATATCCTTATTGATGTAAAGTTTATTTCCATGTGATGAGATACCATTCAATCTTTCATCGACTAATTTTCTGAATTTTGAAGTGACGCCGTTAGGCTGTCGAATTTTACCAAAGGAACTTCTTAACCCAATTTCGATTTCTTTGCGTTCAACATGTAGTTATTGAATATGTCATCCTTTGAATTTGTGTGAATGACCTTTGATTTCTTTACAGTTAATATACACTTATATTGGGTGTATTTATAATTGTCACACATAATTATGAGATTGATTTATCCTTAATTTAAGTATACCTTCTTTATAATGGATTTCATCTCATTTTACATTTCTTTTGAGACTTCATTGTTGCTATGTACCAATTCACTTTTATATGGTGTGTATACTGTCCTTTGACATATTATATCATGAGTCCCTTTATTCTCATGATATTATAAAGTTCGGATTAATTGTTGTTCCGCGATTATTTGTATTCAAGAGTCTCTCATTTTGTTAAAAACTCTTTAACAAAAATATCATTTTAAATGTTTTAATGGTTTATTATTCTAAATCTTTATCTTTAATGTCCATGTTTTCAAAATGGTTTTCAGTAATTATTTATATGGACATTAATGTTTTAAAATTATAATTCCAATAAAAGCTTTAAAGTGGTATGGGACACATTGATTCAAAAATCTCTTTTAAATGATTTTTGAAAATGGATTGATTAATTAAATATCTTGGAATTAATTATTTTGATTGAAAATGAAATGTTGTTATTCAAATGTTTATATTTTCAATATTTTATGTGTAATGATGGTACTTGGACATTTTACGGGTGGTTACGTGATAAACCATATGACGGGTGGTGTTGTGAATACCAGGACGAGTGGTTACGTTATAACCTCTAATGCATTGGGTATGGAAGTCGGCCGTATGGATATTCCCTTAAGTATGTGTGGATGTCAACCATATGGTTATTCCATTTAATTATGTTTATGTCCCAAGTTACCTTTATATGTTATGTGTTCTTTATATGGGTTTTATGGTAACTTTTTGGTTACATAAGGGGTAAGTAATGATATTTTATTCAGTGAAGAGTTTTTACTACTTCCTAAAGGTGAAAGGTATTACTTTGATAAAGTATAATGGTTTACTTGTTGCTTGAAAAACTAACAGTTTTCATTCTTTGTGTATCCCTTTCTGAGCTTTTTATGCTCACCCCAAGTTTTTTTTGATATGTTTTTCACAGGACTTAATGTGGAATTGGGTCAAGGATGGGATCAAGGGAAAGTCAAGTAATCTAATACATGGAACTAGACATGTTTCTTTTTAAGAGTTTTTTTATTTTATGGAAACATAGTAGAAGTGTCTACTATGTAATCTTTTGAGATGTAATAGTTATGACCTAATTCTATAAAACTCTGAACCTTAAAAGATCCTCAATGTGAATTATTCATTTAATTCAATATTATGTAAGGTTTAAGGCTAGGGCCTTATATTATTAGTCTCCTGAATACATTTATATAGGTCTTAGACCCTATAGTGGTTTCTCCAAATGCCATGACCATGAAACCCTTCACCTATAATCCTTCTTCAGACCCACTACATCATCAGTAACAACATTTTGGTATTTATTAACTGGATGATTCATAGAATATCAAATCAGTGGGAATTAGAGAGATTCCTACCATAACCTCAACATGATAAACATCTACTTTAGTGACTCCTACCTCTAGAAAGGGACAGAGACCTACATATCATACCCCCTAAGGTGATAGAGACTTTAATTAAACATAAGTCCTTGATAGGTATTTTGTTATAATTTCACTTTTAATTATTATTGGAATGGAACAAGAATAATTTTTCTTATATGAAATTTATCTCTTATTATTCCTTTATGACTTATTGTCCAAGATTTTTGATATTAACAAAAGGGCTAGAAGAAATATAAAATTTACTTTTTATACATAGATTTTTGGAATGAATTATTTCGTTTTTGTGTTCCTTTGATACCAGATTTATCTCTGAAAAATCACTTATCCACTGATACCATATTTATGTCATAATTTAATAGCATACTTATTGTAACACCCCAAGCTTCTACGGTACGTTTCCCTTTGAATAATGTAATAGCGTGTGTTGTACGCAACATCGAGTTCTAACACACCACAACCAATCAAACTAGCCATTATGAATAGTAATAACTAATTTTTGAAAATTATATATATATTATATTTCAAAATGGACTTCATTTTTGGATTCGAAATATCGAAATTATCCTAAGATGAATTTTTGGTATTTTTCTGAGAACTTCCAATTTTTATGAATAGTGAAAAATACTTAAAAACAAATGTTTTAATCAAAATAATTTAGAGTGATAAATTATATTATTTAGTTGGTTTAAAGTATAATTATAATATATTTTTACCATTTTATCCAATGGTGTTCATTAGAATTAATTTCACTTTGAAATTGGACATAAACAATTGTCAATCTTTTGATATATATTGTTTCTTAAAAACACGCAATTTGTTGTAACAATGGGAATTAATTATAAAATTAATTAATGTGGCTTATTTGTTTGTAATTTTGTAAAATAGATATCATTTTTGAATTCAGAATATCAATTATAGCTTAGGGTGAAATTTTGGCATTGTTCTGAAAAACTTCAATTTTTGATGAATAGTGAAACTACTAAGTGGTAGTTAAAAAACAGAATTTTTCATAAAACATAATTTTACCGCTTCTGTGGTTGGAATTTAGAAAATCCTAGAGACACGGTTAATACCAAGGAGTAAAATATGGTTCAATGAGATGAAAATAATTTTTGGTGAATAGTAACTTTTTACTTTTATTTACCATGGTAAAAAGTAAATAGGGTAATTAAGGGTAAAAATGATATTAATATTACCCTAACACATTTCCTAATTCTATTGGACAAGTGTATCTCGACCAAAAAAAACCTTAGGAATAAAATATTATCATTTAGGTCCACTTGTATTAGATTAGGACATTTATTATTATTTAATTCAAAGAAGAGTTAAAAGAGGTAAAATCAATGTTTATTTACTAAAACATTTTTAATATAGGGTTATACATAAGATAAATTAGATTTTAAATATTCATTATAAAGATAATAAGATTTAATACATAATGATATTTTATTTATAATTTTTAGACATTAAATAATTTAATTTATTTATTACACAATTATGATGCAGTAATTACCATAATAGTGAAAAATTAAAATAATTGATATTATAAATACCCAAATAAATATAATTTGAGACTTTTAATGAATTAAACTAATTTTATTGGATAATATGACATATTAGGATTGATTTAATTAACTTTTTTCTAAGTAATCATTCTGTTATAAGTTTAAAAAAATCATCTATTGAATAGTGTCAAAATTGACATAAAAGAGTTTTTAAAACAAATATTATATTATTAATTGATATTAAATTCCTAAAAATCTAAGGTTCGTCCAAAAGACTTATATAATGATAGTTGTATCATTAATGGACCACTATGGGGTCTCTTATATTTATATGGTAAGTTTATTAACTATATAATATAAAAATACAAAGTGACATGGTAAATGTCAAACTAATTAACTAAGAGTTAAAACTAAAAGATAAGGTTAATATAGTAACCCAAAGCTGTCTAAATTCTGTGGGTTGAAAGGTTTTCAACCTATACCCACCTTAAACTTTGAATAATAAACTTTTGAGCCATTAGAAACCGAATATTAATTTATTATAAATTAATATTTCTAGCCTTTCCAAAGGTGACCCTCACCCCTCTTATAAAAGGGCACTCCCCCTTCTCATTACTTCACACCTTCAAAGCCTTTTGGTTCGGCCAAAATCTTCCCAAATACTCTCTCAACTTCCCTAAATACAACCTAGAGGCCTTATTTTGATCAGAATGCCAACCTAGGGAGCCATTTTGATCAAATCAAAAGGAAGAACCCACAGAAGAGGTAATGTTTTCACCACCTTTTTTCAAGTTCCTTTCTTCTTCCACTTCTTATTTCTTTGTTATTAGCATTCTAAAATAATTACTTCAGTATATTATATATACTGTGATGTTATTATAAATATGGTACAACCATATTCAGTATTCTATCCACCCTTTGAAGAACATGTCACCATACGTGCGTACGTACGACTTACCGTCACCACGTCGTGGTGTAATTATTATTCAATATATTATTATTTGGAGGGGTATAATAATGATGTGTAACTCATGTAAATAATAAATATAACATGATAATGATTCTTTATATATGATATACTATACAATTATATATTATTTTAATAATAATAAAATGATATTTTCGCTCGTGCGTACGTACGGACTACCGTCTCCACGAACGCGATGAGATTCATTCTCCATCGTATCCATTCAAGTATAATTCTCATTTGATGATTATTAATAGTATCTAAGGACTTGATATCATTCTGGATATGAATAAGATACAGCATATCCATGAAAAACATGGCTTACGTGACAAAACATATAAAAGAAAACGAGTAAGTTAACACCAGAAACAACGATAACACTAAGATATTATTAATAAAGCAATGTTAAAAGATCATATATGATATCATATTAATATATATTATTTTTGTATAATTTAATAACAATTATTTTACCATTATACAGGAGTTTAACCTACCCCAACCAAGGAAAAGTACAAGGTAAGTGTTTATTTCACAATCTCTTCATTATCCGAGGTTGTCTATATGTAATAATCTATTGGGATCTCTTTATCATCCACATCCATGTTTCTTAAAAATGTATTTCAAAACATTTTTACTATTTACTAGAATATGGGTTAAAGTAATTTATACCCTTGTTTGACTTTTTATAAGAGGTTTATAAAGGAATCTTTCCATCGTTTTCTAAACAAGGTGCTTTTTAACCTTTTCGACAGAATTAAGGTAAGAATGTTTTTTTAACTTATAAGGCGGGTGCGGTTATTTTTCGCCATTATAAAATTTCCAAAGCTTCCATTACAAGCTTATAAGAATATTTTCAAAGAAAATGTGTTATTTTATAAATATATGACTCTTAAATGATTTCAAAATAGAAAGAGATATTTCACTAAAAAGAGTTTTGATTTCATCTATGTCAACATCCTTTGATGGATTTTACGCTTATTTGAAGTTGATTAATTATGATACAAAACTTCTATATTGTATTGAAGGTTTTGTAATATGTTTCACTGTGGATGTGCTATTTTTATACCATTCATAGTTTATGGTGAAAGTATTGACATTTCTTATGCTAGTTTTAATACAAATGTTTATGTTATGTTTAAAACTTTTCATATTAGAATGCATTGGACTTAATATGTGACGGGTGGAGCCCGCTATAGCTCCTTGATGCATCGGTAGGTCTCATGAGAGAAACTAGTGTCTTGGTATAAGGCCTTTGAAAAATCTTATTTGTAGTCTTGGCACGAGGCCTTGGCTATGTTGTTATGATAGTTTGGCATTATTCATTCCATCATTATGAAAGTGGTTATTGATATTGCATGTGATTATTCAATAAGTAGAATATCCATGTGAATAAGTAAATGGAATTATTTCATTTTACTTTTGCCATACTATTATGAAGTTCAAGATTAAAAGGCTTTTTTTAATTATTCATTACCTTAAATGTTTATTCTTATTTTTGAAAGTTTCCGCTATATTGTTATCCTTACTAGGAATTTGAGCTCACCCCTTTTATATGTTTTATTTTCCCCAGGATGTGAATAAGTAATTTATGAATGACCTACAGGGATAGTGTGAGGTGATAAGAGTGTGGACTATGGAGACTATGTTGTTGTAGTTTTCATTTTATGATGTAATGTAAACCTTATGAATATATCTAGTGTTTCTGAGGCTACTAAACCAATCGGTCTTTCGAGATTTGATCTTTCTTGTGATCATGCCAATGTCATGTAATAATACACCGACTCTGGGTAACTGGGGTCGGGGAATTACACTTATTTGAAGTAATTTATATAATTCAACTTTTTTCTGTTCCCTGTATTTATTCCTTTCAATTTAATTTCAAAATCTCAAAAAACATTTTTCAAATATTATGAAGAATTTTATTCTTCAGACATATCTATTTATGCTTAAGTTTTGTACAAATGAATTATAAAATTCCATGACTTTTTATCTAAAAAGGGATATACTGTTGGGAACTCATTTTTTTAATTTTGAAAAATAATATTTACTTTTTTATTGAATTTTATGTTTTTTAACAGTATATTATTTTATAATGAAATTTGGATAAGTGTCAAAATGAGACACATTATGTTCAACTTCTTCAAACATCAAAATCATTCCACTCTTGAGATGTACTACCATCAGAATCGTGCGAATATTAGGCATGACACATCCAATATTGGATATCTCTAGGATTAGTTACCACTAGAATTAGATACCATAAGTATTTAAAACCTCCAAAATTAGACACTACTAGGATAAATTTCTCCTAGGATTTAATTGAAATAGTTTTTTCTACGATAAGACATTCACCGAGTAGGCTCATGCTACCACAAGATAAGATACCTCAAAGGGTGACATGGTGAAATTGATACCTCTAGAATATATTAATTCCATTCCGCGATATTGTTAGTTTCTCCATCATCATGGCCTTGATGATTTTGTATTAAATTCTTGAAAAATGTTATTTTGGGTGTAAATAATGTGGGATTGTGTTATGATTATCCATAACATATTTCAACAATTCATTGAATAAAATATTAGAGATAGTATGATGATCAGGATGATCATGATGATTATATTTTAGTGGGTACATGAAATTATATATATATATAGACAACTCCCTTATGTGCAGTGTGTTTGATAATTGTGGAATTCCTAGAGTTATCATTCATGAATGAAATTACATGCTGACACATCAGTATGAAAGTGTGGAACATATTTAATATAAATACCCTTTCCTAAAAAGATAAAATATAACTTCATGATGCTTAAATTTCTAAAACATTCAGAGAAATAGTTTGATTTCCTTTTAAAGTCTAGTATGAGCACACTCGAGCATCTAGAGCACTATAAACTGAGTAAAAATACTACTTCCATATTTTATTATATTATCTACCTATTTTGATATTTAACATTAATGTAGTGTATGGTATGAACTTTTAATAACACACACTAAATCTTACAATATAACTAGAGAATATATGATATTTTATTCTCTTTATTTTTATCTATAGACCAATGGTATTTTACAAAGAGGCAATTTTGTTTCCTATGATTTTTTTACTTTCCAAATATTGTTGTGGAATAATATTTGAGCCTAGATAGTTGGTGATGTTTCCAGTATACCCTATCCAGTTAGTGGATCTGATTATTTGTTATAATATTTTTCTTTCCAGTATAAAACTTCCTAGTGGATGGGATTATATCACATCTTGAGACCGAACCCCGTGATTATTCTGTTCTATGATTTTTATTTTGTTTAATTATTTTCTGATATTTAAACAACATTTAGTTTTTATATATTAAAAAATAGTACATTGATAGTTTTTATTTACTAGTGTTTATATAATGATTTTTTTGTGAATTGATTTCAAAATTTAAGTTAATTTTTCAGATTTTTCTAAATAATTCTTAATTAATATTTGAGATGCCCATTAAAAGACAAGTCTTTTTTAAGCTAATATTTTGATTATCTAGGTTTTTTTTAAATTGTTCTCTTTTATTTTAACATTATTATATATTTATTGTTAGTAACTAAATTCACCCCTCTTGAGTTACTCATTCTGGCCAATAGTTATTAAATATCAATATGGTTTATCTTATTTATTTATTAAATTTATCAGAAAAATAAATTTTAATTTTTTTATCATATAATCTTACCATTAGAACAAACACTTTTTCCCCAAGATCCTCTTACTTTTTATTAATCAAAATTTGTTTAGTAATACATTTTATTTTTGAAATGACCCCTACTTTAGTTTTTCTATAATATAGCTCAATTTGATTATGATTTTGGATAAAAAAAATTATATATAGAAATATCCACCTCATATTGAATTTTTGTATATGAAATCTATTTCTCAATATATATATTTATTATCCATGAAATAATACATTTTACCTTATTTATACATTATCAAGTAATGAAAATTTTCTTTAGAATATCTCATTATACACATCATAGACATGAATTGTTCATCCTTCAAGTGACTTTTCCATTGATCTAACAAAAATGATACATATAATATATCTGATTATTTGATATTCACATAAAGAAAACATTTAATATTTCATTTAAATGGTATTGAATAAAATAAAAACCATCCTTATTTATTATAATTATAATAAAAATAATTATGGGATTAGAAATAAACTGCTTATTTATTATTCAAAACATATTGAATAGATTTTTTACATAGTTTAATTAAAAGATAAATGTATAATCATTATGTTGTTTTCTTTTAAATAGGAATTTTAATTGATTTATCAATTCATTAGTCTATTGATAATTATTCTCACAATTCACTAAAACTAATAAAATTAAATTGTATTTGTTTATTCCAATATGATATCAAAAAATTAGATGATTTTTGTGAATTATTCTTTCTTTGAGGAATTTTCACATATATTTTGGTATACATTACCTCTCTCAAGTTATATATTCCTTATGTATCCTATTAGAATTACCATCCACGTAGTGTATATTTGAAGGTATTTAATTACATAATTAGATTAAATGACCATTTTATTATCATAATCAAGTTAAAATCACATTGTTTTTAATATATTCCTCATCCTTATGAACTATATAAAGATTTTAATATTAATATTCATTTTCATAAATATTTATTCTCCAAATAATTTCTGACACCTTGTATAAATAAATGGTTTCAACACATTACTTTAATAAAGAAGATTTTTTTTATATAAATAACATTATTTTGGTCAAATAGTTTATAATTTAAGAGAAATACTTCATTAATAAAATGGTGTTAAATATAATTCTTTCATATTTCTTTATATAATTTTCATATTTATCCATAGAGTAGAACCCCCAGTTACATTTTTCTTACCTTATATTTATGAAAATTAATTATATAAGTTTATTGGGTTGTGTTTTGGGAGGTTCATATAAGTTTGGGAATGTTTTGGGAATTTTTTGGAGGTGAATGGTTTGAGAATGGGTAGTTGAAATCATGAAACACCTCCTGAAAAATTGTTAACTAAACTAGTGAGAAATGGGTATGTTCATGTTTAGTAACACAGTTTAGAAAAATCATGTTGGTTCCCTGGAGAAACCTTACAAAAAATGATATAGGGGTACAATTAGGTTGGGGCATCCTTTTTCAAACTGCAGAATCTAGATGTGCGAGGTGAGTTTGGTGGTTTTATCTTTTGTGTGGATTCCAAACGACATTCATTACCATGTTCCCTAACCATAATCAATTTAAATTTACATCAAGAAATGGATTTAACATGAAAAATATTCTAAACTAATGTCTTTATTCTAATTAGATCATTTACATGATTCAACTTCCTCCCAAGGCTTTAGAGACCATTCCTTTTGATCCCTGTGCGATTCAAAGTTTAATATAGGTGCATTGGATGTTAGTTTTGAGGGGGAGTGATCATTATTAATCATTTTCTATAGATTTATTCTTCTTACCACTCTTATAATTGACATCCTAATCTATTCGAGAGAAATATATCTTTTGTGACGTGAATGATGTTGATATTCGATTATTTTGATGGTGGGGATCAAGATCAATGGTTTTTTATCAGAGATTCAAAATAGGATATTGAAGTTGGTATGTTCTTATTAATTTTTGAATAATATTTTATGTTTCTGGATTCAATATTTAATTTTAATTATTATAACGTTAATGATTGAATTGAAATTGATTGAAATTCATAAATTGAATATTGAAATAATCACTGATTTGTGTTCGGAAACCAATTTAGTGATGTTTTTGTGAAATTGTGGGATGTAGGATGGTTTTTTTAATATTAAATTTGATAAATGATCTAAAAAAATATTTTAAAAATTATGATTTCGATTTTATGCATGTAAATTGGATGTAATCATTTTTTTCAATAAAATAAATGTTTTATTTTAATAGATTGGGATGGTTGTTTTCGCATGGGCTTTTGAATACATGGTTGGTATGAGTGAATTTGCATTGAAATGACCATATGTGTGGGGTATGATACATTGGGTTACTTGTAATGGTTACCCTATGAAATATAGGAAAATATATGAGATACCACTCATGATTATGGAACCGTAACCTAGGTATGCATATGTTTATATGAATATTTATTTATTTAGAACGCCTAATAAAAATTTGAAATGTTTTTTAAGGACTTGTTTTGTTTTATTCCATAGAAAAATATTTATTTTGGAATAAATTTTCATGAATTGATATAAACTAGTTTAAATTATTTTCAGATAAATTATATAAAGATGTAACAATTTTTATTCCAGTTCCTTAATTTGGGATGTCACTGGGGAACTCTAATTAATCATTATACTCACCCCCTACAATAGATGTTTAATGTATTGGAATATTATTTATATTATGTAACTAGTAAATGAAAGGTATCTATTTTCTTAGTGAGGCGTCATGATAATATTTAATTGGATTATGGATATGAATATTGAATTGGGTTTTTTCTTTCTGTGTTAATTTCATCCATGTGTTTGAGTTTTCTTTATCTTGGTTTCTTCACTGTACTCGAATGTAGTTTTCTATTGTTTGGATTTCATTGAGTAATATTTTGTAATCATGGATCATATAGATGTTTATTTATGGTCATTTTTGTTTCGTTGTTTCATTTTAAAATGTAATTTTACCCCAATTTCTTATAAATCGTTGTAATTTGTTTACAACCTTTGGTGTATTTGGGATATCACTTAAGTCGTGGTTGTACACAGGTCACATCTCAAACCAATGAGGAGGGTGTGATGTTACAAATGATATCAGTTCATTTAAGCCTTGATTTGGAAAATTGATTAGTTTTAGTCCTTGAGTTGGGTTGGCAGTAAAGAGTAGGATCATCAGATCATGAAATGTAGGGCACAAAAAGGCACAGCTAAATGGAGATGACATCTCATCTTAATGGGTTTGGATGGTATAAATTAGTGTATTGAGGAATTTATTAGAGATTTCACCTCATCATCATGCATTTAGAATATTATAAGATAATGGAATTCAATGATAGAAATCACATCCCACTAGAAGTGTATAATTTATTTTTATAAATGACTAGTAATTTACTAAAAAGGGGTTACTTTTGGATAAATTTTTAATATTGTTTTATTTATAAAAAAACATGAATAATTTTCAAAAAACTGATTTTAAAACCTAGAGTATTTAATTTTGGATGTCCTTTTTGTGATATATATGATGTGTAAGATTTTAAATTTATAAGCCTTCAATTCCTAAAGTGTTTTCCTCGGGGGTTTTATTTTATTCTAGAAAATAGATCTTGGGAGGTGCCATAGAAAACAACTGATTGATTTTTCTGCGAACAATATTTCACCTGAGATATACATGAACTAATATATGGTTTATAGTATTTTCTAGGATTTTAAATCAACTGATATATGGAATTAAAGAGATTAAATATGGAATTTGTTTCATTCAATTGAGTTCAAAATAGAAAATTCGCCCATATTTTGGGGAGACTCAGATCAAGAAAAATAAATTTTGTGGCTAAATATGATGAATAAAATCTTTAATATTTTTGTCACACTAGTTGTGTCAAAAGTGGAGTTGGAAAAAAATATATTTGAGGATTCAACACATCATTGGTGGGATTTATTAGTACATGATAAATTATTCATATTCAGTGGATATGAGGATTATGCAGAAGTATTTAACATATACATATTCAGTGGAGTTGGAAAAAAATATTTGAGGATTCAACACATCATTGGTGGGATTTATTAGTACATGCTAAATTATTCATATTCAGTGGATATGAGGATTATGCAGAAGTATTTAACATATACATATATCCTCACATATTAAAATTTTCTAAAAAAATATAATTTTTCATCTTGAAGATGTAGAAACTCAATGTAATAGATGTTGTGAATAAATTCCAAAATTTAGTCTCCATTTCATACGAATTTTCTACATGTGAGTCCTTTATAGAACAAATTTTTGAATTGTGATTGGGTTTGGATGTTCGCTCAATGATTTTTACTAAATTTTATAATGTCTTATACAATGATTTTCAATAGAGAAAAAGTGGCAGGAAATGAAATCATGGGAAATATGTGTGGAGAAATCCTGTTGATAACTATGGGAAATTGAGGTAACTCTAATTTGGGGAATGATAAGAATAATAGAAACAAATTTTAAAGGTAGTGTAATGACTCGAAAGCAGACACGGGGATTGGTAAATCACTATCCTAGTCCATATGGTAAGTTGTAATGTATTTAGTATGGTTATATTTTGAATATGAAGAAAGATTTTATTGGACCATAGAGAGCATGTCACAATTGCAACCATATGGGGAATTTTCAATGATATTTTAAAAAAGATCCATGGTTGGGTGCTAGAGATTCATCTTATCCTTCTTATGGATTTAATGATTTAATGGGATGAGTGCAGAAGAATATCCCTCATGTGTAGAACTAATCAATCCATTGTGATTCTAGAAATTCCATACCACCTAAAAATTTTCAATCTCAACATGATAAGAACGAGAAAGGTGAATTTAGTAAATAAATGTATAGATCTGAGAATGTGATCAAGGAAGTCCAATCCTTTCTTTTGAAAATGAGTGGTATGGTTATTTTCAATTATATCATTATAAACTCTTTATTTTAAATGGGTTCATCACATTCATTTATTTCTTATTGTGTTGTTGATATTATGGGTTTTCAAGCTGAGATGATGCATTCTATTTTGAAACATCAAATTCATGTTTTTTAAAGAGAATACAAATCATTTATGTGAAAAGTGTTCTCTATAGCATTCAATTGGAATAAATTGATTTTATACTTCTTCTTGATATAAACAGATGATTATGTGTAAACGATCGGTGTGAATTGGTTGATAATGTTCAAAGTTAACATTGATTGTTATACTTGAAGATGTTTTTTTAAAAATATTCATGACATTGAGCATCTCGTTAGAGGAGACCCGAATATAAATATAGGGGTAGTTGGATTGTGGGAACCAGTAAATGGAACTACCTTATTCCAATTAGAAACGTAGACATTTTTATATACAGATGAGATCAGGAAATGTTTTTTTCCAAAAAATGTTGGTCAGTTTTTGATGTTTTCTTGATTACTATTTGGTACTCCATATAAAAGAGAAGTGGAATTTATCATTGATCACCTACTAGGGACCATATATCAGGTGTAAAATATATAATTAAGTGAACTAAATATCCATTTAGAAGATCTAGAAAGAAAAATTGTGATTCGGTTGAGAATGTCTCTATAGATTGCATGAGATTTTTTTTGAAACAAGAGGATTGAACTCATATGAATTATGTATATTATCATAGGATTAACCAAGTTACAATAATTAATTGGTATACTCTTTTGTGAATTGATTGTCCATTTCATCAATTGATGGTAGCGTAATGGTCCTCTAAAATCGACATTAGTTTATCATATCACAAAATGTAGGTTCATAAACAAGATATTATAAAGATTACCTTTTGGATTAGATATGGAAATTAAAAGTACATTTTTATTCCTTTTGGTATTATGAATGAAAAATATGTATTTATAGAATTGATGAATCTGATATTTCAAAGGTTTATGGATTCTTTTTTTGTGGTATTTTTAGATGAAAAACTACAATATTCTATGAAAAAGGTTTAGTATGAAAAACAGATGGATATAGTGGTGGGTATCTTGTGGGATTATCATCTGTATGAGAGACATTCAAGGTGTTATATTTAGATACAAGAGCTGAATTTTTTTATCCATGTTATAACTAAAAAATGTGCTTATGTGGATCCAAAAAATATAATGGATGGTATATATTGAGAACCTTTAAATAATCCCTTTTAGAAACATTGTTTCTTTGTCCTGGCACGTTATTATCAATGTTTTTCATGAATCTTCACAATTATCATAACTAATGATATCTTATTCAAGAAAAAAAATTACCATACAATGGAACAATGAAAAGTCATAAGTATTTTTTAGATTTTTTTTATATTATTTTACCATTGATCTTGACATTTCCAAAATCTAGACAAGTCTATGTGGTGTATTTTGATGTCTTGTGATCTAGGTTACACTGTCTTCTCATGATAGGATATAATGATGTTTCTTATGTAACATTATAGTAATGATTTCAAGAGAATAACTACCAAGAAAATTACATAGAATTAGTTTCTATATTCAATGATATGAATGCATGGAGTTATTACCTACATGGGGATAAATTTATAGTGTTTAAATATAATAAGATTTTGAAACGTATTTTCTCACAAATAGATATGAATGTGAGACAAGGAATATGGATGAAATATCATTAAATTTTTTACATTAATTTTATGAATACACTGGGTGATGAAAATTTGGTGGAAGATGTATTAAGAACGAATTCATATTGTCATTTGGAAAAGAGGATTCTAATCAATGGAAGTTGATTTCATTGATAGGAAACATGCATTTGAGATGTAAAGAACAAGGTTGTGAGGTAGTTTTCATTCCAGATTATTTTTATCCAGATCTTTTAGAATGTTAAATTGGAAGAGACCTCTGATTGTAAATGTGTTTATATGAGGTCAAAATTTAATATATGGGGATGGAGGAAGAAAAATGATCAATGTTGTGTTCTAGAGATATAATGGTTTCACATTATTTTTTTAGGAACAACTCTTGAATGTTTATAAAAATTTTAAATTAGTTATTCATAATGGAATAGAAAATATGTATAAATAAAAAAGGCTTATTTTGGTGGTCTAGTTTGAAAATAAATGTCACCGAGTTTTTTTATGATGCTTTTCCTCTAATAAGGTTCAGGAAGTGCATAGGCAATCTATTGGTATGTTGCGGTCCTTACCATTTTGCTTGTGGAAATAAGAGTAGATAGTTATGGATTTCTTAATAGTCCTACAAGGGATAGTTTGGGAACATGATTCCTTTTGGGTGATAGTATATCATCTCATAAATTCATCATATTTCATCACTATATGTGAATCCAATACTATGGAAGACTTTTCAATAATCTATATATGATAAGATGTAAATATGAATTGTGACCTAGACTATATAATATCATATAGTGACCACATGATTACATTTCATTTTAGGAAATCTGTATATCAAGACCATAGGGATCAATAAACAATGAGAATTTTCCATCATCCTAAAATTGATAAAAAAAATATGGATGGATGATAAAAAAAGATGCAGGACATTCTAAGGGATTTTTAATTGATTTTCATTCCCAATAACAGAAGAACATTATATTAGTTGAGTTATCATAATAAATTTATATGACCGTAATAAATATGGATCCATTGAAGCATTGTATTGGTGACATTTTCGTTCTCCACTTTGTTGGGTGGGAACATGTGAGACTTCACTAGTAGGACCAATCCAGTTCATTATATATGGGAAATTATTCAATAGATTAAGAAGCAGTTGAGGATGGCATAGAGTATTCAGAAATCATATATTGATCATATTCAATGACTATTGTTGTATGAGGTGAGTGCTCTTGATTTGTTTTTAATATCTACAAGCCTTAGGAAACAACATTTTTGAAAGTAGTAAATCATTCTCCATGATATGTAGACCCTTTTGAGATACATTAATGGGTTGGTAAGGGGGGATATCAGTAGGATTTTCCACCATGGTTTAATTCAATTCATAATGTGTATCATGTATCTCAAATGAAAATTGTTTGGATGACCCTAACCATTGGATTTAATGGGATCACGTTGTCCTCGAGCTCAATGCTATGTTGGTTCATGTTCAATTGATGATTTACGATAGGAAATATATTTTCTTTTTGGTGGTGTATTATTATAGTGTGGATATAATAGAAAAAATTTCATATCCAAGATGAAATGTGGGAATAAGAGAATGAAATGTTCAAGAAATATCCTGAACTCTTTCATAGAAATAGATGTTTTCAACATTAGAGGGATGGAAAGACCAATGGTGAAAAGAAGGTAGAACCCCCTATCTCAAGAACATGACCCTTTATTTATTTATTTTATACATATAATGTGATCAGTTAATTGTTTTGTAGGTTTGAAGATATTTCAGAATTTTTTATGGAATCCAATAGAGGTGTATAGTTCGAGAAGTGTTATTATAAACCCTGAAACACAACTTAAGAAATAGAACACCTAAAATAGTGGGAATTGGGCATACACAACGTTAGGGAAATAGTTTGGCCAAACTGTTAAGATTCATATGAGAATAGAGGAATGTATAGACATAAAGGAACATCATGGTTGGTGCATGGTTTTTCAAAACATTTATACCAACCATATAAGATATGTTTGGATGTAGTGTATTGTGCATGGATAGAAAACGATTTTCCTATCCTAACACCCAAATCATGCACCATTCTTATTTATAGTAAAAATCATGGAAATAGTACTAATCACATCCAAAAAACATTCTTTTCCCCTAAACTTGTCATAACCCAAACTCCTCTTCCTCTGGATGTTGTGAAGACTCTTCATCTTGAGCTGGGAAAAATATCTAGGCACACCATGTTTCATTTGGGTCCATTTTTTGGATAAGTTATTTTTCTTTATCATTTTCCTTTGATTTATTATTCTTCCATCTCTATGAAAAATAGATCAAATCCATTGGGGATTTAATTATGTTGTGTGATTTCAATCACGATGACAAGATCTAAGGATGTTTTCATGTGTTAGAAGCCATACTTGTGGAATTTGTGTTTCATTGTTTATTTTTTTTTTACAATGTGAGGTAGGAAGATTTACTCTCAGCTACTCATGATTATAATTTGACGGATTTATTTCAATATTTAATTAAATTCATGAATTTAATTTGGATTTTAAGTGTTATTCAAGATGTAAGTCCTATATAGTGAATATATTGTAAAATTCTGAGAATTGATTAGTTTTGTGGAATGAGTTTTTTGTAAAATTATTCTAAAATGACGGTTTTAATATTATGATTTGGGTTTAATGTATGGAAATTTAGGTAAAAAATTCTTTGGATAAATAAAATTACTTATTAAAATTGGTTTAAAGGTTTTTATGGAAAGGGTTTTAGAATAAATGTTTAGAGTGAGTTCATTTTCATTGACATGTACCTATAAAAGGGGTGTGTTCCATTTGGGAACATGGTGATGGTCAACCTATTAGGACCTGGTAGATCGACAATAGACTTCTCGTGAAAATGGAATTTTCACTTAGGTTTGAATGTGTGGATGTGTGGAGTTATTTATTAGGTATAAAAAATAGAGATGTGAATTTTTTTTAAATAATTGTTTAGTTTCATTCCATGGAAAACTATTTGGTTTGGAAAAAATAATCATGATTTGATATAAACAATTCTAAATTATTTTAAATAAATATTCTATAGCTTTTTATTGTAGTGGAGTGAGTTGGGAAGTCATTGGAGAAATTCAAGTTAGTTTTATACTCATCCATTTCATTGCAATGTTATTTCTTTTGAAAATGTTTTATGACAAGGAAACCCAATTCTATTATGATACATCACGATACAATGGTCCTAACATGTGGAGTTAGTGCTTGGAGAAGGCTGTGAGTTTCTGAGCTAATTTGCTCTATGTCATTGAGTTTTCTTGGCCCTGTAATATACATTTTACTATTTGTGGTTTGGATTGGTTAGGTATTCTTTGAGATTTTTTTGTTCCCGTGCATCATATATAGGATTTTTAATTATTTTTATTTTGGTTTTGATAATATTTTCCTATGGGAATCCATTTCCAAATTTCTTATGAAGCCCTTAAAATTTATTTCTGAACTTTGGTGTATTAGGGATGTCTCCATGGGCCAAGTGTCATTCCTGTCACTTCTAAATCGAATTAGTAGGGTAGGAATGTTACAAATACATATTCATCAGTCAAATTTAGAAGACATATAAAAATATGAAAAACAATAAAAATATTAATAATTAAAAGAAATATAATATTTTTTATAACATATATTATTATTCATTTTATTTTTCAAATATTTTTTCACCTTTAAGATAACATCATAATTATTTGTAATATATAATATTATAAAAAAAAATTAAAAAAATGACACCTAATTATGGATAAATTATTCAATCACTACTTTTATATTTAATTGGAATAAAATTATATATTTTTTAAATACAATCATTTAATTTCATGGCATTTTACATCAACAGTTTCTATTTTTAGGGCCAATAGGGTAGATACCCTGATAGGGGGTGAATCAGGGTATGAAGATTAAAACAAATGCCCCTTTGATCTTATTTTTTTATTAAAAAATACTATATTCTCTCTCCTTCCCATTGCAGTTTATGAAAAAATTATAAAGAATGTACCAGACACAAAAAAATTACTTGGATCACCGTCACAGGGATACGTTCAAGGAGAATATACCGTCAATGTGTTGATGTACCAAATCCACTAAAAGAGTACTACTGTATACATGTTTGAATTTGACTCAAAGTACCTCTTGGTTTATAAACATTTATAATTAAGGAACTCAATACTCTCTCAATAGAAGTGAGCTCACTGTATCTTCAGAATATTAATTCATAGTTTATAGACATGTAGGTATCTTTATTATCACTAAAGAATACATCCTTATTTATAGAAAGATTCTAGGTTTATGTTACACATTCATCCGTAGATGAATATCATTTTTTCACTGAACACTGGGAAATCAATTTGAAAACTTTTTCGAAATGCACACTACTTTGGAAAATCTCACTCTCTTTTGAATCTCAAAAAATTATTCACAATTATCCAACCTCTTCATGAAGCTTGTAGGTTTGCATATTTCATAGGTTTGCAAAGCACACAAGATCACAGATCTCTCCTAATCATAGAGATCAGTAAATTGTAGATCTCATATAGGTATTTGTTCTTTATAAAAGATAAAAAATCCATTGTGAATCTCACACCCTCCACAAAGATGAACTGGCCTTCATGGCGTGCCATCCTTTCACATAGCTCAATAGCATATGGGAATTCCCTTTCTTTTCAAGAAACTCCCTGCTCTACGAATCTCCATCACAATTTAAGAGCTTATGGTTTTTCATTTGATATATCTACATTTCTCTAGGGGGTAAAGGACTATTAATAGGTGATTTTAGTAACTCGAGTACTGTCTATGAAAAGTCAGCACCATGTCAACTAATATTGAAAAGCTCGAAAATTTACACCAAATTTGTCCATATATCTTGACAACCCATGGAAATTTTTGGATAATAGACCTCATCGTAATCATAGAGTGTTATGTCAATTATTTTCATAGCTCCCACAATTCTCCCTCACAAATGCTCTTTAATCCCAAAATCCGTAATTGTGGTCCAACAAAAATTTTTGTATCTTTTTTTCGATCAAGGCTCATACTAGCCTTGGCATTTGAACATAATTGATTCTTCCTTTCTATGGAGCCACAATTATACACTTTCAACTTCTCAGTTTTTTGAGTGATTTTTTCCTTCTGTCACAGTAAGAGTCAAGAGTTTTTCATGATCCTTAACCTTTTTCAACAAATTGATAGCTTCTCATTTAAGTTATTTTATACTCATGATCTTATCTATCATGGTGTTATTAAAGCCATCAATTACCCTTTTCTATTCTTAAACCTTGATTCTATAATCACTGTCTGATTTTGAGTCCTCTAGTGTTGATGACTTCAGTTTCTCAATTTATCCTATAAAATCAGAATACTCTTCTTCTAATTGCTATATATAGAGTTTATCATCAAAAAAACTTGGTTTTCTTTTTTTTCAGCTCTCCAAACATATATCTCTTCCAGAGAAGCCTCTGACTCCTCTTTTATGTGAACTCTTACTTAATATTTTTTATCTTAATTAATATAAGATTCTTTATTTTTCTATGTACAACCAACAAATTCCACTATAGAATATTCTACATAATCTTTGCAGTTCTCTTTCTATTCATTCCCATCAACCTCAGAATTATCTGAACTGTAACAGTCATGTGGAATAAGTTTCTTATTCTTAAATAAATTTCTCTTGAACTATTTTTTTCCTTTCATGTAGGTTGAGGACTTATTCTTGGGAATTTTGGCTTTATGAAATCATCATCTTCTTAGAAATTTTTTGGAAACTTTTCCACAAGATTACCACCCTTTCCCAAACTAAAGAATTATAGTGGATGTTTCCCTTAAAACATTCATTTTCCTCTTTGATGATTTGAGCAGAGGAATAAAATCACCTCATCTATTTGTTCTTCTTCTTAAGAGTCGCCAATAGTGAGATTATTCATGTATTTTAATGAAACCTATTTTTATTTTACCTTTACCGAAACATCATTAACATCATTTTACATTTTATATGCTAAAATATTACTATGCATCTTATCCATGGTATTCTCTTTCAGATCCTTTATTCCAATACTAAAACCTTTGAATTGAAGCCAGGTAGAAGTTTCCTCAGGCTGTGCTTCATTATTATTATGTCTTCAATGACTTCACCAAGACCTTTCACATCATCCACTACAACATTTATCATATCAAAGAATTCATCAATAGACTCATTTGGGTTCATTATAAGATCTTCATACCTATTCTATGAAACCTGTAGATGTGAATATCTAACCATTCAATCAACATTATATATGATCAAAATGTTTTTCCACGTGGCATGTGATGTTTTTCATGGCATCACCTTCATGTGGATCACATTTGATTGGGATCCCTCTAATGCATTGATTCCCTTGGAGTCACCATCCAACTCTCATCACTCAACTTTTGATAAAGCACCAATATTAATATCTACTATTATACCATGCATTGTGGTTGTAAAAACATCCATTCCCAATGATCGGATGTAGTGTTGCATCTGATTAATCCATTAATAAAAATTGATCTCATCGAATATCGGAATACCTTGTAGATTAGTGACATACATTTGATAGAGAAACCATCATATCGACCTTTTCTTTTAATACTAGTTGTAAGTTCCTCTAGGCTACATACTCTATGTGGGGGGTGAATCTAGGTATGACAGATTAAAACAACATCCCCTTTGATATTGTTTTATTATTAGAAATAACCCTTCTCTCTCCTCCAATTATAGAGTATGAATAAATATTAAAGCATGCACATGACATGAAAATTTAACTTGTTTCACCCTTATTGGGCTACAACCCAGGAGAATACATTGGCTATGTTCCAATGTACTGAATCCACTAAAAGTGCCCAGTTCATTACGGTTTTGAAGTATACTCATTGTCCCTTCTGGTTTACAACATTCATATTTTGAGAACTCACTAGTTTATCAACTAATGTGATCTCACTAATTCTTCAGAAGATTCACTAAATTTTTATTGACATATAGGTCTCGTCATTATCTAAAATGAATACATCCTTAGTTATAAATAGATGATCAGTTGAAGTTCCACTTTCATTCACATATGAATATTACATTTCCACTGAACACTGGGAAATCCATTTTTAAACTCTTTTGCAAAGCACACTCCTTTCGTGAAGATCATTCATTGGAAAAGATAAAACCATCCTTCACAATTATTCTTCTATATCGTGAAGCTCACTTATTCATAGAGCTCATAGTTCTGCAATGATCACTGGATCATAGAGCTCTCTAGATCACAGAGCTCTCTAGATCGTAGATCTCACTGCTTTGTAGAGCTCAAACGTCTCTTTGTGATTTCTCAAAGATGAATAATCCTTTGTAAAGATTGAATCCTCTACAAAGACAAAGTAGCTTTCGTGGTGCCCCTTCCTTTCACCGAGATCAATAGCCTCTACGAATTCCCTTTCCTTTCACAAAGCTCCCTGCTCTACAAATATCTTTCTCAATTTGATAGAATAAGATTTTTTATTTGATCTCTGTACATTTCTCAATGGGGTTGGGGTATATTTATATGTGATTCCACTGACTCAAGAACCTTCTACGCAATTTCAGTGCCATGTCAATGCCACATCATCTCAAATTGTAAAGTTGCGTAATTTGTCCCGATATTCTCCCTACATCATGAAGCACTATGGAAATATTTAAATCATGGAGATCATCATAATCTCCAAGTGTTCCATAAATACCTTTATGCCACCACTGAAATACTCCCTCGCAATGCTCTTAACCACTACTGTTCCCAATGCTCATCGTAATTGCAGAGATCAACATCAACATTCATCATGTTATTGCAAAATACAATTCTTGAAACCCATTTTCGAAAATATCATTTCAACACCATGTATATATAATTTTTTAACACCTATAGATCATTTATTCCTTTTTCATGACTATTTTTCATCATGTATTTTCAATAAAATCTCTCGAACATAACAATTCACCATGAAAAACTTCTTTTTCGACAATCACTACCAACCCAAAAATGATACAATGTTGCCTAGAGGGATTTATTCCTAACAGTATCCCCCTTTGGGTTTGTAGACAACTCTTATCATAATGATTCTATGAACATTAATACCTTATAGAATTTCCTTCTATCAGATAATATCATTTGACTCTTATGATTCTGATGTCGATCAATGATTCAATCACAACATACTCTAAGCTCACATGAACAATTCTCAGCGTTGTATAAAAGACTTGTATGAAATGTTCATCAATGAATCACTTCATTTATGACACCAATAATTGATACCATAATAATACCAATAAACCAAATTCATCACAAAACTCATATATTTTGATATATAATCATTGATTGATCACTTCAAGCATCATCAAATATAAAACTCCTACTCCACATATCTTGTTTCACTCCCCCTATATTGGTTCCCCACTTGTCAGCTTCTCCCTGTGTCTTTTCCTAAGATATTTTCTCTTTTACATGTCCATGGTTTCTCCCCCTTTCAGGGTCACTCTTTCTCCCTCTTTCTCAATGAATCAAAAGGTAAATCCTCTGTGGTCTGCAATAGATTAGAGAACACATATTAGAGAAACAAAGTCAATACCTTGGGGATATAGGGGGACCACATCAACACTTTTTCAAGAATAGGGAGGCTAATAGACTCCCAGATCCAGTCTATGTGTCTCAAAAGCATCCTTGGGTAAGGCCTTTTTTATAATGTTGAGAACATGTAACTCTATAGGAATATTATCAAACATCACTAGACCTTTCTCTACCTTCTCCTTGATAAAATGTTTTGGATATCAATGTGATTTTTCCTTGAGTGATGGAATAGTTTTTTTTATGACTGGTAACACTTGAATTATTAGACAGGATTCAGATTATAGACCTTACTTAAATTCCCATATAGTCATGTTGTGGCTTCATCCTCAATAACGGTGTGCATGCTTGAGTGGCATCAATATACCCAGCTTCTGTAGTTCTCATTGAAATGCAATCTTATTTCTGCATAGTTAATAAATACAAAAACCACCATGATAGGGAGATCCTCCATTAGTTTATTTCTTATCATCTACTAATTCGGCCCAATCTGCATCAGTATATCCCAAAATCTCTATTTGAGATTTATCATTATAGATAATAACAAAATACACAGTGCCCTTAATATAACAAAGTATTCTTTTCACTATATGCATGTGTATTTATATGGTATTCTATTGATATCATTCTTTTTACCATGTGGAAAAAACAATATCAGTTCTTGTTGCAGGTAGGTACAGTAAACATCCAATATCCTACCTATATTTTATTACATTAACTACCATCAGATCATCATATTTTAATAATTTCATCCAGGAAGAATCTAGAGTCATCATTTACTTGGAATTTTCTATTCTAAATCATCTAAGAACCTCCTTGGTATATTTGGATTGAGAGAGGAATATTCCATTCCATCCTTTTGTTACATTTAAACCAATGAAAAATGTCTGCTCTCCTATCATTGAAATTTCGTACTCAGTTTTAATGAATTCCAAAAAACGCCTACACTGTGCATCATATGATTCACCAAATATTTTTTCCAAAACATAAACCAACACCATCGACCATTGATTAATTTTATTGTTCAAATAGAGATTGTAATCAACACCACCACACTGAAAACCAAGATTTTTTGAATAAAAATAAAGCCTCGAGTACCATTCTATTGGTGCCTGTTTCATGACATATAGCGCATTCTTCAACTGAAAAACACTATTATCATCTTCATGAATGATAATTCCATCTATATTCTTAATATAAACGTCCTCCTCCCAATACCCATTTAAAAATATAGATTTAACATCCATCTTGAACACATTGAACATCCATTTCACTACAATGGTTAGGAATAATCTGATTGTCTCGAACCTTACAACTGGTGAAAATATCTTATCAGAATCTATACCATCTATCTAGGTGTATTATTTATAAAATATTCATGAATTGTTTCGAATCATGGTGCCATATTTATTCATTTTGTTCTAAAAGTCTCATTTAGTCTCAATGACATTCTTACCTTCTAGCCTCAAAACAATATCCTACTTTTCATTATTCTCAATATGATCATGCAGTTAATGCATAGGCAGAACACAATTTTCATCTTTATCTACATTAGAAAAATATTTAACCTCTACCTGAGATAGGAAATATTTCTGTTGTATTGATTTCATTCTTCATCTCTGAACTGGCACTGTATGATCACCAATGATATTATTCCTATCAATTTTAGCTCGAATATTTGACTTCCTTGTAGATATAGACTGGACTACTTCTTGAACGTCATTAATATCTTATTCTAAGTGTACATATTATACTTATGTTCCCCCAATGTTACTTTCTTCTTCATCACTTTCATCATGAAATTGTTCACTATGCATTCGAGTGTTCTATTCATTTTCCACAACACTAACATCATTTCCCCCAACTACTTTTCACAACCTATTTTAAATTTATTTGTATGCTTTAATTTTTCTTAGGTACGCAAGGAATATCGCCTCATCTCCATGTGACTCAATTTTATTTTATTTTTATTTGTTAGGAATGAAGCACTCACAGTTGGATTCATTCCATACCACATTTAATATTGATTCTTTCTCTCCATTGGACACCACAAACCTTTTTTCTAATTTCTAAAAATCCACTTTTTAGTAGGGGGAACCATACAGAGGATCCACATCATCAAGCATTTAAAAATCACGACATTCCATATTCAAACTTCAAAATTTAAATGACAAAATACAAATCAACCGCCATCATCAACCTCGAGCCACTAAACTCGAGTTGCATACCCACCATGATCCACAATCCATCATCCATCAGGCAGAAGCGTCAAACCACGTTAGAAGGTCACGTCATAGACTTCTGCCATCATTTGTTTCATCATCTTCACCATCCTCACTGCCAAACTATACACATCGACGTCCTCTTCATTGAT
Source organism: Viscum album (assembly GCA_963277665.1). NCBI lineage: Eukaryota > Viridiplantae > Streptophyta > Magnoliopsida > Santalales > Viscaceae > Viscum > Viscum album. The sequence goes on along the minus strand of OY728153.1, from coordinate 321,807,320 downwards.
GTCCATCGCCACAACCGTAAAACCTAAAAAGAACGACATCATTGCATCGCCAGCCATTGGGCAATCATGCCACCGTACTGAACAACACGAATAGTTTCCATCATAATTAGAAATGAACAATACCAAAAACTAGAGACGCAAACAACTTCACTAATAACATTAAAGAAGAAAAACTGAACAAAATCCGTTGAACAAGAAAACAATCACCACTATAGTTGTCGAATCCACAACTGAAAGTCTCCATCCACAAATAAAAAGAGTACCACCCCCATATTTATAGGAGAAATATGAAGGTACATTGAAAATGTAGAAATACACCATAGGTCACATTGCCCATAAACACATACCGAACCCCAAACATATCCCAAATCCTCATTTCTATTTACCGCACCCGACCGACGTGGAAGGGAGCAAAGGACCCAGAAGCCAGAGCAGGGAGGAGCGACATAGAAGGGGTAAGGGTGAAATTATACCACCATGAAACGTGAAAGAGGATAACTAAAACCCTAAGGGAAACCAGAACAAAGGTATTGGACACATCAGAGACTTGTTAGAAATGTAGAATGTTGTCAAAATTACGTTGTTTCATAATTTCTCTTGTAGTTATTTTTCTATAAGAATCATTATGGCCATGTTTTTTATGATCCAATTTCACCTTTCAACAACTCCCTTCTTTTGGGGAGTTCCTATGAATGAATCTTGATGCCTTATCCCATATTTCTCGAGATAGTCTCCCACTTGACAGGGTGAATTTTATACCATTATCAGTACTGAACATTATCATTTTCTTCTCAAGAATTTTTTCAAATTACCTCTAATATTCTTTTAGGAAAATTAACACATCAGACTTATGAGAAATGAAAAATACCCATTCCATTATGCTATAAACATTAATGAATCGAATGTAATATATCTTTTAGTCAATGGATCTTATTGTGATAGGTCCACAAGCATCAGAATTTACCAATTCAAGGACTCCTATTGTCTTCTTTTCCATATATTTTTATGCCTTTCTAATGATCTTCCCATGTTGACAAGAATCACATGTATGTGTACGGTCATTTTATAGCTTATAGAGGTATCTAGAATCATCGCAATTCACCTGATCTTCCAGGGAAGGATGGCATAGATGCCCATGTTGTTTATGACATAACTGGTTTTCTTCCACTCTGGACAGAAATCATGTATCTTCTTCTCTACTTACCATGTATAGATTTCTATGTTTTCATTTTCCCCATAGAACCAATGCACCATATTTTCATTTGTCAATACAAAAATTCATAGTAAACCTTATAGAATTACATAAGTCATGCAGTTGGAAGATTCTATGAAAATTATGATTGAGACCTTCTGCTACTAAGAAATCAACACATCTCATCTCTTTTCCCCCCAAACAAGGCCTTTCCCAAGCCAATAATCATCAAGAAATCATCATTTACAATCCTTATAACACTTTCTTGGTAATATTTTATGCCTATAGCAAGATATTTATTACCTTTCATGTGGGATGTGCATCACTGTCAATGATCCATACACTAGAAAGGTTTGATTCATTAATGACAATTTCAAAATCCACTGCCTTCTCATCACTTTTATTATTGATCTATATTTTTGTCTTCAAACTCATCAAAGATTGATAATACGGATCTTTCTCTGAGTATGATGGACCATATTTATCTAGTAAGACTACAAATCTGTTATGTACTTTCAACTCATCTACCAGTTTATCGATATACTACTTGCGAATAGTTTGGTTCTACTTTGACACATTCCTATGCATGGAGGATGTTCAATATCTAGACACATTTCCAAATCCTCCACTTTAGAAACAATGTTCCTCAAAGGATATTTTAGAGTATCATTCTTTTTTTGTCTTCTACTATTACCCGTATGCTCTTCTTTAACTTTTATCTATGCAATAGAAATTTTATGAGGGACCCATATTTCCACATCAATAGTACCTAAAATAGGGGTCATTCATATGCATCACTTATACACTACTAGTTCTCCCTTGGGTTTTCAGTATCTTTAGATTCTCTTTCATACCCAAATCCACCTTCAATCCTAGAAAAGGTTCTTATAGTCTAACTTCAATTTTCAAAACTATTTGTTTTCTACCAATCCACATATCATCCTTGGAAAATAAATATAATTGATGCTTCCTTTCTACAGATCCATAATTTTCCTCTTTCAGTATCTTTGTTTTATGAGTGATCTGATTTACTGATGTCTTAACAAGAGTCAAGAGCTTTTCTTTTTCCTTGAACTTTTTCAACAAACATCCATCTTCTCTTTCAGGTTCATTGTTACAAAAGATTTGATATTTCATTGTGTTATTTAGTCCATCGATCACACATTTCTATTTATTTACCATGATTTATAAACACAAAATGATTCTCATACCTCTGGTGTGAATTACTTGAGTTTCTCAATTTCTCCTATCAAATTAGACTTCTCCTATTATTGTTACTTCATATAGATTTTGGTGTCCCAAAAAAATATGTTGGATTTTTTTGTTTCAACTCTCTAGACATCTATCTCTTCAAGAGTACCCTCTAACATATCTTTCACATCAATTATTCTTTCAACTCATTCTTCTTCATGAATAGTAGTTTATTCCCTTTTCTATGTAATACCAAAAACTACCATCATATAATTTTCTCCACGATCTTTTTAGTTCACTATATATTCAACCTCCTTAACCTCGAACTCATCTGAACAATCACATTCTTGGGAAAGAAGATTTTTTTCTTAATTAAATACCCCTTTGAACTCTTTCTTGCCTTTTACATAGGCTGAAGACTTCTTCTTAGGAATTTTGGATTCATCGACATCATCATCATCATGGAACTATGTTGGGATCCAAGCTGAAAAAGGTAACATATTTCCACATATAAAGTAGGAAAGAGGAAGTTTCACTTAAAACATTCATTTTCATCTTTTAATATTTGAGGAAAGTTAGGACATCACCTCATCTATCTCTTCATCATCCTGAGGGTCTCCAATGGTGAGCATATACAGGGATTTGAGTGTCACCTCTTTGTATTTCATCTTTTCTTTAGAATAATTATCATTATATCACATTTCAAATGATACAAGGGTACTATGCATGTTATCCAGTGCTAGATCTTTCAGATCCATGTCTTACAGTACTAAAACCATTGGATTTATGTGAGTTCAATGTTTCCATAGGATGCACTTCACAATCATTATGGTTTCAATGACTTCAACAAAATCATGAATTTTATCCACTACAACATTTAACCTATCAAATAAAGCATCAATAGAGTCATTTGGGTTCATTATATGTTCTTAATACTTGTTCCACAACACTGGAATTATTTCTTCTTTGACATTTGTATCTCCTTCATATATGTCCCAAAAAAAATTTCGAAATGGCATGTGATGTTTTTCATGACATCACCTTTGTATAGATTGCATGGGATAGGGCTCCCCAAAAAGAATTTATTCTCTTATAATAAGCAACCAATTCTCTTCACCCACCATTTGATAAATAACAACTTTTAATATTTATATCATGCATTACAATAGTAAAAAAACCTTTCCTAATGATCAGAAAGAGTGTTGCATCTGATTCTTCCATTGCAAAAAGTTGTTCCCATTGAAGATTGGAATAACTTGATGATTGATGACCTACATTTGAGAAAGAAACACTGATGTCAACCTTTGTCTTTGATACCAATTTTTAGGTACACTAGTCTAGACCCCCTAATATAGGGGTGAATCAGGTTATGATAGATTAAAACCACTTCCTCTTTCACCATGTTTTATTTTTAGAACAAACTATCTTCTCTCTATTTCCCATGGTAGATTATGAAAAAATATTAAAGAATTCATAGGAATCAACAATTTTACTTGGTTCACCCTCACTAGGCTACGTTCAGGGAGCATACACTGACAATGTGTCGATGTACCAAATCCACTAAAAGTGCACTGCTCTTTACAAGTTTGAAGTTAACTCATGGTCCCTCCTGGTTTACACAAATTTATAATTTGAGAAATCACATCTCACTATCAACTAAAGTGAGTTCACTACTTCTTACAAAGAATCCCTCATAGTTTATAGACCACTAATCTCTTCATTAACACTAATTAATACATCGTCATTTAATGATAGAATCTCTATTCAAGATCCACTTTCATCCACTAATGAATATCACTTTTCAACTAAACACTATTTAATACCTTTTGAAACTATTTCAAAAAGCACACAACCTTTGAAAATATCCCTATTTTGAGAATCTCAAACAAGCCTTCACAATTCCACATCCACTTTGCGAATATGACAGGTTCGTATAGCTCACAGGTTTGCAAATCTCACTTGATTGTAGAGTTATCTAGATCACAGAGCTCACTACATCACAGATCTCACACCATTATTTAAAATTTTGAAAATCTATACAAGGCTTCATGAAGATCATGTCCTCTGCAAGTCCAAACTTTCTTTTGGGACATGCCTTCCTTTCACTGAGCACAATATCCTCTGTGAATTCCCTTTCCTTCTAAGAGGATCCCTGCACTGAGAATCTCCTTTGCAATTCGAGAGTTTAAGGTTTTTCATTTTAGCTATCTATATTTCTCGAGGGAGGTGAGGTCTATTTATAGTCGATTTCACTGACCTGAGAACCTTCTCCACAAATTCAGTGCAACATCAACTCAAATTAAAATGGGCAGAAATTTCCACCGAACATCTCCAAATATCATGTAGAACCAATGAAATTTTTGGATAGCAAATCTCTTCATAATCAACGAGAATTATGTCAATTCCTTTGCGCCACCACCACAATACTCCCTCGCAATTCTCATCACCTCTTTTATTTGTGAAGATCATCATAATAATAATGCTCACTATTAGCATTTTGCATTTCATTGAAAAATAAAATTCATGTAGCCCATATTTGAGAAACTCATGCCTTTTCTATATTTTGATGAGACCTTCAAGTAAATCCACCTTGTATTTATGCATATGTACCGCCTTCAGATCATCCATTCCATTTTCATGGTTCTTTTTCAACATGGAATGTCAACAACTTATTTGGAACATGAAAAATTACCATAAAAACATCCTTCTTCAACAAAAACCACCAACCAAATAATGCTACAATATTAACATGAGGTATTTCTTCCAAACATCTTTCTTTTCTCTATTATATCAAATAGAAGAGACACAAAGAATTATGCCTTTTATCATTATAATTCATAACCAAGTACACACATTTCCATACAAAAGATCCTTTTAATTTAATAGATTTTGTTACATATTCTTGAAAATTCTTTGAATTTATATTTCAAGTGCCCACAATTGTAGCTACAAAACATTATCATTTTATCTTATTTTCAATATTTTTATTCAAATTATGGATTCATCATAAAAGTAACAATCGTTTGATCATGGGATACAATAATTTTCCATTATTGTTCCATACAATCATTATATTCATCAAGTATCACATATTATTATATAATTTTTAGTTTAAAAAATACAATGTTATCTAGATATTATCAATTAGAAAAATGTTATTCTGTTATTAATTAATCATGAGTGAAGTTATCTTCATACCCATGAGTATATTTTAAATAATTATTTATAAAACTATAAATATTTGTGTGCTTCATTATTTTAATTTTAACCACTTTAATTTTACTAAATCATTTTTATTGTTCATTATTATCACCCCTAGTTTATACCTCTTTAATCATTTTTCCATGAAACCACTAAATAATATTTTAACTTAAATTATTCATTATCATGGATTGATTCATTATTATTTCCTTATATCATCATATAAATTATTCATTGTGGGTTTCTATTTTTTTCATATTGAATTAAAATTAATAATTTTTACTGAGGAGATATATATTTCTTTATTTAGGGGAAATCAACCACACACCGTTCTTTTTATTTTTCACTTAAACACCTTGAATCAATGTGACCATCTTTCATAACATGTAAGTATATAAATGGTTTTATACCATTAAATATAAGATATAATATCTTTAATATGATTTTAATTAGTTATAAAATAAAATAAATAGAATATTCAGTTCCCTTTTCAGGGTTTAACATTATATTATCCATAGTTTTGTAATAAATATCACTTGTAAAAAGGATTTAAAGTATTTTAAATTTATATTCATCTTGTAAGACCAAAATAATAATTTCATTTTATTATGATATATTTGAAATGTATCTTATTCCAAAAATAAAAAAAACTCATTAAATAAGGGTTGAAGTGACATTAGTATTTTATTCATGGTCCCACAGCATTAATCATTAACAAAACATTTCAAATTGATCCAACCTCATAAATGATCTTATTGAAGATTCCTTATGTTGTGTAATTTTTGTACAATATATAGTATTCATGATTTTTGTGTCATAAATTTTGTTTGGATTCATTCAAAATTTTATATCATTCAAATATATTAACTAATTTCCCAATAATAATGATGTATGTAAAACTCATTACCTTTATAGTGATCAGAATTTTAACTACATTATATAGAGTTATATGATCTTTTGTATTTATAGTTAATATATTTTAATTTTATATATTCAATAAAATCATAGTGGGGTCATTAATTTAGATTTTTCACATTTTTATAAGAAGACATATAAAACTATAATTTATATAAGTGAATGAATTTAGTAATTCTATATTTGAAAATTTACCACATCAATGATTGGTAATAGTTTCACATTCAAAGGATTCATATTATTTTTTATAGATCACTATAAATATTAATTTATCAAAATAAAACCATTTCTGTCTAATAACACTTATTTTGAAATAAATCCTTTAACAGGGCGAGGGAGGGTCAAAGTCTTTATTTTTTCATGAAATTCATTAAATTCAATATTTTTACCAATGATGGTGACATATAAAATATATTGTATCATTTTAGGAATGATTATAGATTATGTTAAAAAATAAGGATGTGCATATTTTCACTTGTTCATCCCTATAGCCTTTTTCTTAGTGTTATACACATTAATTAGGGGTTTTATTCTTAAGATAAATAAATTCCTTATTTTTTTAAAATGATTCTGAATAGTTTATTATGAATTTTTTGGTTAACCCCTCTAATTATCACTCCATGCACTTATTTTGAGAAAATGTTAAAATAATGTATTCGATCATATTCTATTAAAATAAGTGGATCAATATTATAATCATCTAAGACTATGAATATTGTTTTTTTTCAGGTATATATGTTTATGAAAAACTTGTTCATCTATCCAAATATTCAAGATAATAAATTTTGAAATCTGTATCCATAAAACCTTATATGATTTTGAATATCCTCTCCTTTTTTACTATGTATATTTCATCCCTTCAAGTAATAGAAGACTATAATATTTAATATTATAACCCCAAAATAGATTTTTTATTATTGTCCTTTATTTTCCTTAAATAAAATATTAATTGTAGGAAATTCGTGTATGATTAAAATTTATGAACTATATATATCAAAATAATATCTAAACAATTAAAAAAATTATAAATCATTCTTTTTAATCAATGACATTTAGAAAATGACATTGATTTATTCAACCTATATATTATTACTTTTATCAATGCATTGACGCACTGATCAATGTTATAGATATCCTCCTATATTAATTTTCTATTTGATTCTATATCTTTATTTTTTATCTTATCACTATTATTGTATGGTTTACATGGACATAATGTAGTTAAACTTAATTAATTAATGAGATATTCTATTAAATTGAAAATTTTAATGGATTCTATTAACATTTTTTCAAAAAAAGTTATTATATTAATTAAAATTGTCATTATATTTAGTCAATTCATCATGTTAATGTATCTTAATATCTTAAGGAAACTACTTAAATAATTATGTGGTCTTCCATACTCCAAAATTTAGGCATTAACTCTCGCATTATTTTTCTTTTAATATGGTATATTTTATGTTGTTTTTCAAATAATCAGATTTTATTTAGATAGTATATCATTAAAAATATTTTCCCCATTACCAATCATAATTACATGGTTATACTGAGTCATGGAATCCAATATCTATTAAAAAATTTCCTATTCAAAATTTCTATGTCCATGAAATTTTCCATCCCCCTAAGACATGGATATATTAACCCTGAGAATATTCTCTATGATATTACAGATAATATCATATAAATCCTTTATGTTTTATCTTATTTAAACAATAAAATAAAAAATAACATAATCTTCTATACGTTTTATTTTAAATATTATAATTCATATTGTTTCCACTCTAAACTCACTATTTATTTTTTTACTTCCCCTTATAATCAACAACAACCATATAAAATCACTTTTAAATGACATAAATTACAATTTAACACAACACTAATAATGTTTCAAACAAACCCCTTTTTTATAGGGTTTTAATAGGTTGGATAAATATAGTGACTATTATAGATAACAAATTTTTATATAATGTATAATTTGATATCCAGGATGAGAATAAAGATCCTTAACTAGAGGATGAATTTTATGATATACGATATTGGGAAAAATAAAAGTTTATAATCTAATATTAGTAAAAATAACTTATTAAACGTTAAAAATTCTAGTTTATTGTAAAAATATCAAATGTTATTAAACAAGTTGTTAAAATATTGGTATATGTTCAATAGTAAATAAAAAGAATAGTTGTGGGAGGTATAATGTACAATTAGTTGCTGAAGGGTTTTACAAAACATAAGATTGAATATACTGAATTATATTTTATAGAAATGTATTGTAACACTCTTCTACTTATCATGAAAATTGTTATAAATTATGTACTTTAATTATTTTGGGGGTTTATTGTGAATTCATAACAATATGGAAACATTATCATTGGGGTTTATAATGAAACACATGATGGAATCAATATATTTTTGGAATATGAAGGATATTGATATCATTATTAAATTTGGTTTCAAAAATAAAATAATTGGGGAATATTGGGTTTAAATACTTAGAGTGTATTTGATAAAATTGGATTCTAAATATAGTCAAATATATTCCTGTTTTTTCATAAAGTGAGTTACATCTAAAATTTTAATAATTAATGTATGTTTTGATTATTTGAATATTAGTAAGATATGAAATATGATTCAAAATACATTTTAATATTTAAGGAACTAATTTTAAATAATATAGTCTGGAAATAAAATATTATGATTTTATATTTTACTATACATTTGGAATAATAAAAATTTATACACAAATTATGATATAATTCAAACTTTCTATAAAAGTTATATATCATTGAGCCTTTTTCTTTATGTAGAAAAAAGATTTTTGTGATCAAATATGAGATCCTATAAGAATTTTGAAGATAGCCTTATGGGATATTTATGATTAAATATACATACTAAATAGATACTTATGAGATTATGGAAAAATATTAAATTGTATTATTATTATTTATAAAGATATATGGAGTTGTCTCCCTAAAATTATGTTATCAAGTAATGCATTTTTATATTCTATCATATTGGGAGAATACTCTAGGAGTTTTATTTAACCCACATCATGTGTTATGATATATATTCACATTTTATTTATTTTGAAGATGATAATTAAATTAATTATGTTGAATAGAATAATTGAAAAAATGAATAATAAATAAAATATCATCCAAAACCATATTTATGTGATAATTAAACAACATGATAGATTATTTTTAATTTAAATTACTGGAGTTAACAACAAGGGTTTAAATAACTTCAATGTGGGATCAGTGTTGTACTTATGATACAAGAATTAGATAACCTAACCATATTGTTCCTTGAGTAAGGGGTTAAACATATTTTTTATAAAAAAAATTATCTATAAAAGTGAAAAAATGACTGTGGATCTATTAATGATTGATTATTTATTTTCTTGATTATTTATTTGAAGTGAACTAAAATTTGAAACAAAAAGTAATTAGATTATTTCTTTCCTCAAGAATCCTATTAGATTTAAGGATAAAATGAACTATTTCATAATTATTTTATGAAAAAATCATTTCTTCTGTAAAATAAATGTGACTTGTATAAAACTAAAATATAAATTTTATTGAAGATAAAAATATATATCTTATTAATAAACATTTTCCTCACTAAATTTCATATTCTACAGGGAAGGTGAATATATCATGTTTTATATATATCTATATAGAAAGTTATTGTTTATTGAGAATGTTAGAGGGATCCATTAATAAATATACATTAAATTTATATGAGTATATCAGAAAATGAGTAGAGAACTTGTGTACTCATTAATAGTGAATCAAAAGTTTGTATGGAGGAGTAAAAATATGATTATTTATAAAATATAGTCTTATTAATGATCTTTTTCACTACACATTAAAATTTTCATTCTATTAATAGTAAATTATGAAAATAATGATTTTTTCTATATATTTCATGTAAAAATCTATGCTCATCACCATTCCCTATCATTTATTCATAGAAAAATATATAGATAGCAATACACAGGATATCACCAATAATCATCCGAGGAATTTATTCCCATATGAGGTAATGAACCTTTTAAAAAGCCTTTTATTATACTTTTACTCATATCTTTACCATTCATAATGAATTAGCAGGCTGAGATAAGAACCTACTCACTAACCAATAATAATAGTATCATATTTTTAAATGGTAGAATTATATTAGATATTGATCCAAAACAATTTATTTATCATCATTCATGATTAGTTACATCAATTTAAATCATATCCCTGATTTGATATATTTAATATTTTGTATATTTCTATATTTTAATATCTTAATAATTTATATATTTTTTATTGTATTATATGAATTATATAAATAATTAATATATAATAATAATTTATCTATTGTTCTATAGATCATGATTAATTGGTTTATTTTTTTAGGATTATATGTGGTTATATTTGTTATTAAGGACTTACTCGAACCATAGAAATAATAACAGATGTATTTATTTATTAAAATAATAATGAAGATTATATAATGGATTTCAATATGTTTTTATCTTTAATATCTAAAAAAATTATAAATTTCATGGCTTTCAAATTTTTTGATTTGAAATAGAAAAATCCTCATAGAAATTTTAATGGGAGAAAAAATATAAGATAATATTTTAATATTTTACCATGATAAATTTGAATCTATTTGAGTGGCTATGGATAAATATGTCTCAGAACTGTTTACATGGGTAATAAAATTGTTATAAAAAATATAAATGGATAAAAACATGATGGGGGAAGAAATTAAAATAAAATCATCTTATTTTAGATATGATTCATATAAAGATTATACAATGGGGGACTGAGATTTAGATAAATTTACTGATGGTGATTATTTTTACTTTGATTCCTCTAATAAATTGTTGTGAGGCATAAATTTGACAAAAAGTGGTAAATCAAACAATGAGATCATATATAAATCATTTAAAGACTGATAATGACTCAAATAAAAAATCATATAATATGTATTCTATGGTTAATTGAGATTAATTGACTTGCAACGGTCAAATTTCACTTCCCACAAAAGGATTTCAAAAAGAAAATGTAAATTTCTAAGGTTATATTCCCTCAAATTGTTTTAACTATGTGAACATAAGATATTTTTAAAAATATATATATAAGACTAAGGAATATGTATATTATAGTCTATCTAAATTATTATTTACGAATAAAATCAATATGTTGATTATGAATGTGAGCATGGAAATATGGTAAAATCAAATAATTTAAATAATTCCTATTACAATGAAGGAATTGATTAGGATGATCAGGAAGAAAAAAAATTGACAGATTAATTTTTTAAAATATATTTCATGGTATGTGTCTCTATGATCAAAATAATTTTGAAGGAGACCATGCCATTGACATAATAAATTGGATAAATTCATGATAATGTTAATGATGACATCGGAAGATAGTTCGTGAGAAATATTATTATCCATAATCACTTAGTTATTTTTTGGTTTAGTGTTTTTCTAATTAAGTATAATGAATCATTAATGAGGTATATTTGAGTTTATAGAGTTCATTTGGAGAAGGATAGAAGTTTCTAGGAAGTGTTTTGAAATAAAATAATGTACTTTTAAAAAAATTCTACATATGTCCTCTACTTATGGATGAGCTTCCAAATATGACCAAGTTTCATATATGTAAGGAAAATTTTCCCATGTATAATAATATTTTTTATGTTTCTTAAGGATCATTTTTTTTGTAAATATCATTTAATTGTATATATTCATGTGTTTTATTTAATCAAAAAAATTTATCCTTTATAGAACCATCATATTGAGGAACTATAATCATCAACTCGATCTGTCTAACCATTATCCATCATTTCATAAACATGATTTGGGATTTCCATAAGGAAAAAAGGATATATGTAAAAATAATTAAAACCCATGTAAGGATGATATAAGATTCTATATAATATTTTTATTTCATATGAATCATTATGATTTTTTATAAATATGATTAATGTTTATATAATGATCATTAATTAATTATATTTAGATGATTGTTGAAAAATTATAATCATGATGTGTTTTATTATTCCTAAAACATGATTAGTAATTTGGCCAATGTGGATATATATAATAATTCCAATATTTTATTTAAAATCATTCCATTTTATTTTGATTATCTTAATGTATTATAAGATAAAATTTTTGTATCAAAAAATGATCACACTACATTTCATAAAAAAAGAATTTCTATTGGAGGGTTTGATAACTACAAAATAATTTAATTTTTAATAAAATGTTTTTTCATGAGTTAGTGTATTTATTTTTTAGATAAATATTATATCATTTAAAGAATACATATCTTTATGTGGATGGTTTTATATTCTGATATGTAAATGAGAATAAAGACTGAGAAAAACATAGCCCGATTTAGTTTAAAATTTCAAATATTGAATATTTCCCTACTGAATATGGAAAAGATGAACGAGAGATAATTTAATATTTATTGACACCCTTTTGGGGTTTTATATAGTTTATTGTTTTATTCTAGTTCATTATGACTGAAAGAAAATACTAAGAGATATATAACTTACATGTTAGAAGTATGAAGTGATAAAGATGTTTTTCACGGATCTATTTGTGATGGAATTTAATCCATTTAGTGATGAAGTATGACACTAACTTGGTGTATTTTTTATCATATAATGTTCTTTGTGAATAAGTATTTTACATAACTGGTAGTGCATTATACTATTAATAGGTATGATTCTCTTCTTCTATAAAGAAGAGTATTAAGTTATTTGTCTCTATGAGGGTTATAAACCCTAATGTCTAATAAGAAAACTCTATTGGGTAACATATTAAAAAACTGTGTAATATAGAATCTCAGCTGTATTGGGAAATTTCCATGCATTACTGATTGATTAATTAGTTTTGGTGAACCATGTAAAAAACATATGTTTCTTTTTACTGATTTTCATCAATCATGTGAGTTAGTAGGGATATAATAAGATTGTTACTCAATAAGAGAGCAAATTTACATTAAATAATTATTATTTTATTACCATGACCATGATTGACCCCAACTCCAACTGGTGAATTTCCATTGATTTGGACCAAAATTTTGTGTCATAGAAAATTCATAGGGTGAGGTTTCATCTCTCATAGAAGGATATAGTATTTAGTCTCCCATAAAGGTATATCTATATTGAAGGAAATAATTTGATACTGTTATAAAACTGAATTCAACATTACTCTTGATATTTGAGTATAGTTATTTATCTGTACAAATTCATGGGATTTGAGCTAAAGTGTAAATTAGTTTATTAGTTGATAAATATTGTAATAATTTTTCTGATAATATCAAAGAGATCAATTCATTAGTTATATATTTGTATAACCCAATTTATATATACATTATGTCATGCAATATATCTCATGAGATGTGGTATATACTTCAAAATAGCAATTAAGGTGACTCAAAAGATCAGGAAACAAATATTAAGTAATTTAGGAATAATTACAAAGATCTGATAATGAGCATTAATTCAATATTTGACACATTTTTTATTGACTACATGTTCTTTGGGAGGATATCTATGTTCTCAAATGGATCATTTATGATAAAAAACATCAAATGAATCATAATAATTTTTACACTTTAGTTTAATATAAAATTATCAAAACATTATGGTAATGATTCAATGGTGGTTACATTATGTAACTGACATTGATATCTTTATGAATATGAGATAAATAAAAATGAAAATGAGTTATATTCAATGGGTAATTCCAATAATATTTCATTCAAATATATAGTGAAACTATCGGTGAAGGAGGATCATAAAAAATGAATTTAATGAGGTGATGTATTTTATCTATTCTAATCTAAAAAGAGAGGAAAATAAATTCCAAGGGAAGCTTCCACACACATTATTTTGGTGTGTTAAAGATTGAAAACATGTGGATATATATCCAATGTAAATCTAGGATTATTTTGATGGTAATTTCCCAATGAGTTATATAATAAACGATTTGAATGGGAAGAGAAAAATTCAAAGTTAATTCATTAAAAGAGAAATCATTCTCAATCATGAAAAATATTTTTTAGATGACATAGTAGAATAATAGGTTTTTGACTATAGATACAGTGAAGTATAAGGTCTTGTTTTGTATATAAGAATCAAATAATGGATAAATATGATGAAAACATTGGAATAAATTGAACTCTTAGCCTCAATGATATGTTTAAGAAATAACTTGAAGAAATTTACATCAGTTGGGGTAAAAAATACTCATAGTGGTGTTTTAAGAGACTATATGCACATCATAATAAAAGGGGATGATAAGTATGAATAGAAAGAATAAATTCAAAAACATAATTTTAAAATTTTTTGTACGTCTATAAAAATATAGATGAAGCTCAAGATTTAATAACAAACTCAAATTACAAATTTCATTGAAATGATATTCAAATAAAAAAATATAAAAAGATAAGTTTTTGAATGGGAATTCATGACAAGGAAAAAATTGGGTGGTGGTTAATAATAATTTGTTACACAAGGTAAGAAATCAAGATGTTCATGTAAACTAGACCTAAACACAATAAAAAATTTAATGGGTAATCTACAAAATAATTTATTGATTTTCCATAGGTGAATATTTCTAAAATAATTTTTTATTCCATTATGAATAATGATTATAATAATGATAATAATTTATATATGGTTAATATAAAGCCTTTAGAATCAACCCCCTGAAGGATGTTATTTGTTCAAATCATAGAAAATACTATTAATGGTGTAAAAATGATATAATGAAACGAAAACAAAGGTGTTATTATTTTGTAATGTTTAGACACACTCGAGATGAGTGATTAATTTCAAAGAGACATTTTGGGAAGCAATAATATTAGAAAAATTAATTAAAATTTTACACAATTTATTGCGATTTTAACGGATAGTATTTTTTAATGGTTTGTCTATAAACAAATTTATTATGCATTAATGGTGAAAAATAAGGTACCAAAGGAGATAGTAAAATGTTTAGTACAACAACCAAAAATATCCTCAAGTTTTCTAAAAACAATAAAAACTAATTTTCAACCATATAAGAAGTGTAATATTCTTGAATCCTTATGTTGTTTAATACAATTTACCAAATAGTGAAGTGAAACATCAAACATAGATCAAATGAGTATAATTTGATAGGTATAATGTTTCTAATACTTCATTAAAATCAAATGATAGGTATTTATAATTAATTTTGGATATTGGTTGTACCTCCAACATGATTTAAAATGATGAAATGAGCATAGGAATCCAATATGGTAAATATGGTGTGGTTTTGTTCTGTAACAACGAGGAAAGTAAAATTATATGTTTTAGAATTAATGATGTTTCATGAAAAATTTTCTAATAGAAAGATGTTATTTTGATTGTAGTTGGTAGTCAAAATCAACTGAGCATAACCAAAATTTGTGACATGGGATATACTATAAAATTCAATAAGAATACATGCACTATTAAAGAATGATATGGTTTTATTGTTCCTAATGCTTAATTGACTAAGGGAAGTCGTAACCTTATTGTTGAAAAAAATTGGGTAATTTGGAATAGAAAAGAGGAAATATTGTTTTGGCATAAAGAATTTAGAAATTTGAGATAAAAAGGTTTTAAAATGTTGGTCTAGATGCTTGGTTCTCGAGACATTCACAAACTAATTGGTGATAACACTCACACATGTGATTTAAACAAAAAATGGTGGATTTTTTTTAAAAAAAACCTATAACTCAATAAAAAAATTAGTATGCTTACTGAATGTATTTGATAAGTATGTTTTCATCCAAATGATACATAAATACTTGGATAAAAAATCTATTATATCTTGTTTTAATGTTACTATTGAAAAAATAAATGGCATATGGTGATTTCCCACAAAAATAATGTATTCAAACATATCACTAAATTTCAGATAGAATATGAAAAGATGGTTACTATAAAAAAATAATTATTTTTAGAAATGGTGAGTAATTTATAATAAAAATGGGTTGTATAATAATTATGTTATCATCTGAATTATCATCTAGTGTTAGTGGTGTGTATTACTCAATAAAAAATACTCATAATTAAGAGGAACCAATTAAAAAAAATATCAATTGAACTATTCTTATAGAGGATAAAATACCAAAGAAAATAATCATGGATGCATAGATGAAATATATATACATATATAATAGATATTTTTATGACTAAATGAATACAAGAGTCCCAATGATATCATGTTTGGTTTGAATCCCAAACTTAAGTATATCTATGTATTTGGAAGTAAATCCATCATTTTTAATAGTAGAAATAATAGAATGTTTGATTCACATAGAGATGAGGGTATTTTCTCTAGATACATATCCAAATGAAAATACAATAGGTAATACAATATTAGGATTTGGAAAATAATAGTGGTCTAGAATGTAATTATTGTTGAAAATAAGAATATTTTTGATTTCAAGAGAAGGATAATACCTGAAAAGAGTCCATTGTATTGAAGAGTAATGTAAAGAGGATGTTTCTTCCCAAGAGGGGTTAAAGAAGCTATTGATAGCTCAAAATGAAAAATATATTTTTGATTATAATGCATCATGTATAGTGTATATAACTAAAAAATAAATAAAATAAAAAATCAATGAAATCCAAGATTATTTCGGATTGTACAAACTTGAATCAAATAAAAAGGATTATTTCTGAGTATAAAACCAATCTTTTATCTTGGAATGATCTATTTTTTTGGATAAGCTACTATATATGGGACTTTAGTTTAAGAAATTCTTAAGAAACTAGACAAAATTGAGATGAATAAGACTTGGGATGTTATTCAAAGGCCAAAGAATAAGAATGTGATTTAAACGAAATGGGCTATCAAAAACTAGCTTAAAGAAAATAGGTTAGTAAGAATGAGAAAAAATCACTTATGTAGAAAAGGTTTTCCTAAATTGAATAAATATATATAGAGGAAACATTTTATCACATAGACCATTTGTAAATCATTATGTTACTTTTTATTATAGTAGTAGAAATGGGATTTGAAGTATATAAAATGTATGTCAAAATGGAATTATTAAATGGAGTTCTTGAAGAGGAGTTATATTATAATGAACCAGTACAATTTTTAACCAAATAAGACAGTTGTTCCAATCATGGAATGAATTGAAGAGATTTCCTTATCCCTAAGGTCTGGGGAAAATTCCCTAAATGAAAAGAAAAAAATGATATAGATTTCTCTGATCAATTATAAACATAAAAATATAAGCATTAGAATTATAAGGAATAACCGATGATATATAATAATAAATAGATCCACAAGAACACAAAATTAAAAAATATATATGATAAATATATGATAAAAATGAAAATTTGGAAATGGACACAACTAACCACCAATGCATCCAATAGAATTTGATGAAACACCACATAAACCATCACAATAACTCAAACCCAAATATATAAGAATATTTATGTGGTAAAAGAACCCTCTTAAACCTTTAAGATATATAGGCATCATCGAAAACCCTAGTAGGTCACTAACCACTGAAATGAAGCATAACACTTTAAAATGGAATCTAGTTCAAGCATGTTTTAAAATAGGGATATAAAATAGTTTTCCAGTATTCAATTATTTAAAAAAAAAGTAAATATTTTTCCTTGAAAAAACCTTATTTTCATAAGATTACACCATTTACTAATAGAATCACTAATTATACTCGTATAATGAAAACATAAATAAATTATAGTTGAATCTTTTTTATTTCAAATATTAACTTATATTTGAGAATTATTTTAAAGTTACAATTATGCATAACATATAAAATTATATATTTATTCTCATCATATAATCCATGGTGCTAATTGAAAAAATATAGAATATAGAAAACATGGTAATTAACTATGAAATATCTATATACTGGAAAAAACTACACACTAAGAGACCCCACCCTAATACACAATCTTACCCTTCATGGAATAATTGATGGAAACATCCTATAGGTTGACCTAAATATCAAAAAGGTTATCTAGTTAGAGAATCATTCGATGCTATTAAGAACATTTTACTATAACTACCAACTACATAAATGTGACATTATAATATATTTAAAAATTGTTATAAGCATATCAATGTAATATCATACCATATCATAATTATATAAAAACCAATATTTATCAATAACAAACCTCTAAATGGCCACATTGAAATATCCCCTTTATAATAAGATAACAATTCAATACAATCCAATTAAATTAAACTTATCTCAAAAGGATGTTCTATTAAAATAATTTTAATATTCATTATTTCCATTAAATAAGAACGGTCATGTCCTATGGGTTTTCATTTTATAATAGAATAACTAATGTTCCAGTTGGGTTATTCCACATTTTTTCAGAATATGATTTCATTCAAATTCATTCAATTCCTTTTAGAAAAACCTTTACAAAAAATCCCATATTATCAAAAACAAGTTATCATTGAATCTTCTCAAATAAGGGTTAAAAACCTTATCTTAAAAAATAATAGTTCTCACATAATTTGGGAAATAAACATCATAGAAAATTTCTAAAAAATTATTAGGATGCAACAAGTAATTTCAACAAAAAAATAGGTTATTCCATTAAAATAGTTTTAAAATCAAAACATACTACAAAAACTTTTTTTCCACTTCTATAAAAAGTTAAATAAAATTTCAATAATTAATATAGTTATTATATATAAGTGTAAAACATTACAAGGAACTGAAATACCATTCATAAAGAACATGAAATCATATATTTAATCTTATAGAGAGTTCATAGAGATTCGTTCCTAAAATAATTGTAATTTACAACAATTAAGTGGGATCAACAAGATAAAGAAAGAGTGATCTAAAATATTAATGAACATAACTATACCATGAAAATCATAAAATTATATTCTAATGAAATGATCTCATAGCCAATGAAGAAGTTACATATTCAACATACAATAACTATCTCAAAAAATTTCAAATTTATTAATTTTGATCCCAACAATTTCACCTCTTTCAATGAAAAATACAATTAAATCATCATTATCTCATAAGTACATTAATATGGTTAATAAACCTCTAAAACATGATTTCTATTAAGATAAAAGAAATCTATATAGACGTAAGAAGAATAATGATGGAGAATAAGTACATATCTTTTAAAATGTAGATTCAATACCACTTCATACATAATAATCAATCCCATGAATGTTTAGGATCCCTAAAATACACTATGAATAACATTTGGTTTGAAAGATGAAATAAAAGGTGAAATAATGATGTGAAAATTAGTTATTTTAGATTTAAGCATTATTTTTAGAATTTTTTATCACGTGATTTGGTTATATGGTCTATCAAAATTTTCACTAACAGTATCCCCTCTCTGGGTTACTAGGGGTCCCGCATTGTTCAGTTACAATGTTTGACTAACTATGCACTAATCACATGAAATGTCTCTTCCCAAATATGAATATTTATTACATAATGATTCATGGTTTTGCATAACCATGCACCCTATTATGGTACCCTAAAACGATCTACATAGATTCCTCATGATGGTATATAGTTTCCCATAACCATGTGTCAACCATCTCCACCCAAAATACTCCAAACCTCTACGTAAAGACACTCAGATGTAGAGAAATATAAGAGATTCAAAAAAATTAATAAATAAAATAGTTATTTAAGAAAAATATTTCTATAGTATTCGAAACATAATTCTTTATACCCACAAAAATATTCATATAAAATGGACAATGAATTTTAAAGGTAAATTTACTTTAGAGGGAAAAGTTAAACCAAGAAACATTACTAGACCCCAACACCAAGGTACCTCCTAATGATCATACATCGTGTATGGAAATATAAGGATATCAAACAAGAAATAGAAAAAAACCAATATCAATATAAAAAATTAGAGCCTTGATACATAAATATATACTTCCAATCAAAACAAAATATCTAGTATAATGAATAATGAGAAACTATCAAAAGAAATAATTTCCATGAGATATATCATTATCATCAGATGAAAGACACTCAGGACACAAATTATCATTTAAATTTTCCCCCACAAATCTAGGTAATCCAAATAATAAAAAACAATAATAAAATATTAAACTAAAATTGGATACCAGAAAAGATGACCACCTTATGAAAAACCATTAAAGTTGTTCTCATAAGAGAACAAGAAAGGACAACTCGGAATTTCTCAAAAGAACTTTTTCCTCTTCATTAAATATTTAGTATAGAATTATTTCTTATAATGGTAACCCATTATTGTTCTTCTAAAACATCATATCACAGTTAACCAATAATTAATCAAATCATAAGTAGCACTCGTTCCCAATTACCCTAACACCTATCTAATATATCTTATATAGAATTGATTTATTGAAATGTCTAAATACCATTCCCACATCAAAAACAATAAATAGAAAGAAAAGAATAATTATTTAATGTGTATTCCCTAATATAAAAAACATTCCATTTTTGATAATTGAAGGAAAACATGAGAAAATATCTCTATATGATATTCCAAAAAGGTTCTCAACATCATCATAATTCTATTTCATCCAAGATCCCAAACCAATAAATGAATCACACATCAATTCAAGTGGATAAATCCATTCTACAGGGAAACCACAATGTTGTTATCAAAAAAATATATTAATATTTCCATAAAATTAAAAAATTTCCATATTAATTCATCAAATGATAAGAATTCATGAAAATATAATTATCTGAAAAAAACCATATGAATTTACGTATTACGTCATCATGTTATAATAAAACAATGATCATACAAATTCCAAAAAAGTGCCATATAAATTTGAGGATAAGAAAAAAATATCACTCCCAACCTAATATTTTCATCCTAAGAAATGAATTTCATTAATGAAAAATAAAATATTCTTCAAATTAATATTGGGATAATAATGTTAAACCAGAGGGATGTTGTAAAGGTTAGGCTTCACTCCACCATTCTTTCAAATAGCTTATCTACAAAACATTTTCAAATAACCCAGATAACTAGAATTATGATAGGACATATGTGTCATTTGAGAAGTGGATTTTTTATGTTTCACCAATTCCCTATAATATCAATGTAGATACCTATTTATTGAGGATGATAATGAGATGAAACAAGATTATCTTTTGATACTAGTACTTGCAAGGTTCGACATAGAATGCTTCATGTTTCTCTTCCTATATATTTCTCTAATACACCAAGGGATACAAGACCTTATCCATTTGTGATAATAGTATGAATTAATCATCCTTTGTACATTTATTAACTAATTATTCATTGGGTTTTTTGTTTGAATAAAACATATACTATGATAGATCTATCCAAATGTATTTTTAATGACCCTGACTTTTAAATATTATAATTGTTTCCTAAATAAATGTGTGTTATATTATCCAAATATTATACACATTGAGAACTTGGAGAAAACAATTAAATAATTAATAATGATCATTAATATTGTTTATTACTAAACTTATTAAAATTAAAAATATTATAATCATACAAAAACAAAAAATATAAAAGCAACAGTAGAAAAATTTAGATCACCCTAATCAGCTTGAATCATCCCTCTCATGAACATAAATAAAATAAATAATCCAAATATTATAATTACAATAAAAATTATAGAAAATAAAAATTATGACCCCTAATTTGAATCATGGTGAATAACTAATAGTGAAATGAATTCTTATTTATACTAGGAAATATGATTGTTGTGGTAGTAATGTGACTGTTCAAATAGAAACCAATCCCTATATAATTGTAACACAACCATTGTAATAATAACTTGACATTAAAAAATAAAATTTTATATAAATAATATTTATAATTTTTCATTTTAGTAAATATAAATATTATATTACTATAAAATAAATATCACTATTACAAAATGTGAAGAAAATATCCGCACAATTGTAGTAAATTATATTTTAATGTATTTCATAAAATAATAAAATAATATTTAAAATTAACATTAACCATGTAATAAATTTATTTTGATAAAATGAATATAATTTTTTAAATCATCACATAATAATTTTCTAAGGATGCTTATTTCATAATATTCTAAAATACATAAATTTTCAAGTGAATAGTAAAAATAATGTTTTTCACGTAACTAATGTACCTTAAATTACATGATTCATAATGTAATAAATAAATTATTATTCATAGATATTCAATATAAAATAGAAAATAATTAATTTCTCATGTTTTTCATTAAAATATAGTAAACATGATTTCCAAACATAAAAAGTACTTTCAAATGTCTAAAATCTAGAGTATTACATTTAAATAATAGTTTCTCATTTAAATCTAGCTTTTCAATTGATTAGATTAATGAATTATAACTATAATGTTATTAAAATTCATAAAATCATATTATTAAATTAGTATATGGGTTTCAATGTTTTAAATATTAATATTATTAATCATATCATAGATGTGGTAATTTTTTATATTTTAATGAAAAATACCCCTCTCCTCAATAATAAATCACACCTCTCAACCCCTAGGACAGCCACTCCTACCTCAGTTTACAAAGACAATATATATACCAAAATAATCTATATTAAAACTCTTATTACTAATAGGTATGTTGTTGAGCCATCAAAATATAAGAATCAATGTATTTTGGAGCCATGGGGAAGAAGAAACAGCAAGAAAAGGGTATGTTGTCACTAATTCCACAGTCATTTTCTTATCCACTTTCTATTTCCTCCACCATTTTAAATAAAAATAATTAAAGCTATTAGGATTTATTTTAAAATTATACTAATTATTTCAACCACATTTAATTATTATTTTTATGATATATTTAATTGTCAAACATTGATTCCTTCTCTTTAGATAATGTCATATTAATGGTGTGTTAACTGCCAACGAGGACATTATAATTTTTTAATTTACCCAAACCTAGTATTATTTATTATAAATAATCTATGATATATAAATGTTTAAATAAATTTATTTTAATCTTTTGTTATTACATCGACTCATACATAAACAATAATGAAAAAAATAGTGAAATCAATGAAAAATAGGAAATTTTAAGAAAAAGAATATAACTAAATGATTCAACATCAGCAATGGAATTCGAAAAATATAATAGAATTACTATTTGTTGTAAATAATCATGTAAAATTATTTAATTCAATTTTTTCAATTTTTTAATTAATCTATATTTATTAATCTAGAGGTGGAAAAGAGAAAAAAAGTGGGATATAAGGTAAGGGGGTTCTCGAAGCCAACATATTTTCATTGGGTTATCCATATTTTATGAAATATTCCATATGGATATTCTTATAATGTTCCATAAATATTATTTTACTATTAATTTCTTTTATTTATAGTGATATACATGTTTTCACCATGATTTTTGCAGCAAATACAATGATTTTCCAAAATTAGATTTCTTTCCGCAACATATATTTGACTCATCATGAGTTGTTTCCTCTTCAAAAAAGAATAATGATATTTATAAAAAATATTTTTAACCATACAATTGGGAACCCAAATTTTATTCATGAAATTATTCTATATGAAATCCTTATTTATCCCATTCTTTTCCATGGGTTATTTCATCAATACAATTATTATACATTCTATAAAACATGCATGACTATTTGAATATTATGATTTGTTGGGTGGGAACAAAATTACAATTCCCTATAATATATTGGGTAATGTGATGTATCTGATTATATTTTATGTTTTATGTACAATCATAATGCTAGCTTGGTTCACAATGATAATGTTATGTTTTTTGAACATATGTTATGTGTGAATAAGATACAACCTTTGTTAAAAATAATGTGTGGTATTTTACCACTCCAAAAAGAAGATTCTTTTTCATGCCTCACCACATTCCATTATTTTTTCAAATGTATTCATAATTAATATGATGATGATCCCATGTTTATGAAATTATTTTGATGATTATTCCCACTCATATACTTTTGATTCATGTCTTTTTATTTGCTATATGTTATCCTTCTCCTTACTGGAATTTTTGTTCACCCCTTTTATTGATGAATATACTTAGGAAAATAAATTTACAATGTTGAATTTAAGTGATTAAAAGTGGTTCAATAATATTAATTTCAATAATTTTAATCTTTTATTATATATAAGTGATATATGATCATTATTTCACCAAGATACAACACGTTTCAGGCCATTAACATATAACTATTATGTTATTTTCTATTTCCATTGATGAAATATTCATGTAAGATAATATAGAGTTTATATACATGTTATTACAGTTATGATTTAGTAAAGTCTAGAATTATATTTCTATAATGGTTGTGAAAACTATTAGGAAAAGTCTATGTATTGGTAAACATCCTAGACGCGTTTGTTTTCGATGAAGACTAAAATATGAAATCCCATAAGTTGTGATTTTATAATTTATTTAATCATAATTAATATTATAAATTCATGTTTTTTTATTTTATTTGTAATTTTTTTTAATTAAATGATGGGAACCAAGAGAAACCCACGCAACAACCCATGCAAGGGACACTTCAATGTTTTTCCAGACGATATCCCCAATTCTAATGAAGGTGTTTTTCAAACAATTATGGAGATACTTACCTAGATATCTTAGGATATAAAAAATAACCTAAATATGTTAAAGTTTTTCTTTAACCTAATAAATAGAAACTATCAATTTATTTCTTCCTGTTGATATGAGAATAAATGTTCGATGGATAATCTGACCCACTTTTCATGGAACTGTTGAAAAACTCAATGGAGAAAATATTTTTTTTGGTCTGTTGTATTTATAATGATAATGTGACATGAGGTGTATATTATTTAGATGGATAATTGGATAAATTTTGATATTTGATAATGAATAACAAGACTAAGGATAAAATGGAAAATAAATAGTGTTTATTCATTAAGATAATATATCATAACAAGTATTTCCCTCATAATATTCCAACAATGATAGAGAGATAATTCATATAGGTAAACTGAAATGAAGGTGAATATTTCAAAACTTATTTGGAAAACCTCACATAAATTACAAGATAATCCCAAGGATTTGTTATTAACATTGACAAAAATTGAAATATTTTCTTGTGGAGTAAATCCACACCATCAAAATGCTCAAGTTATCTAATACATTTATATTTACAATGAAGTAGTTTCATATTCCCTCAATATAGAGATAAAATTTGGAAAATAATCACTTGGTTATAGATATAAAAAGATAATAATGTTTCTTCGAGTTGATGGGTGAAATAAAAAAGGATTCGAGAGGGTCTAACCACTTGTATGTCAAAAAACTGTGAGGAAGAATCAAGGGTATTGCATCAAGTGATGGGGAAATGATTCATGAGCGGAAGAGAAGCCCAATAATATAATGAATGATAAATTGACTTGGAGAATCTATCCAGCCTGATGGAGGAAATAAAGTAACCTACTAATATACCACCCATGGCCCAATGATTCAATTGTAATGATAAAGGTAACTATGTAATAAATTTAACTAAACCCCAAGTCCAAGAGGTTAATCAGTAGCAACAACCATCAAATCCAAAGGAATAAGAAAAATATTATTTCATCACTATTTATAAATTTGGTATTGAAAATGAATTTTTATAATGTACTCTTTGAATAAACTCATGAATGGGAATTTTTTGGTCAGTCTCAGGTTCTACAGATTCCATTATAACATCCATGTTAGATAGAACTGTTTAATTGAATCACTAAAACCGTGTAGTAAATATAGCTTTAATAACACCTAGTGGTGTGATCATTTAGGACCAAGCATTTGAGACTTATCCTTTTAGTATATGTTGGAATATTATTCCATTGAACCTCCAAATCCCATATTTGCTGTAATTCAATATTAAAATTGGCATGTATTAAATTTAGTTATATATAACACACATCAACATTGATGAAATTGAAACCAAATTTGTGATTCCAAACCATCCCACACACCACTACAAAGTCAATGATGGGGATTACTCTCCATTTGAAATTCCGTCAATGGTGTTGGTATTGATAAACTTTGAAGAATGATACCTCTCCACAATGTTTTAGAAAAATGAAGGTATCAACTTAGAGGAAATCCCCATTATGAGTGAATACAATGATGTTTTTCTGAGGAGTAAGCTGGACCTCCCCTGGATCATTATTTAGAGTTTTTATTAGAACATATACCAAGATCCAATCCTATATCCAAATGACCCAATAATATGGCCCCAATATAAATGGAGGACTTAAGGAAATATCTACAATAGAATTTGGTGTAATGGTTAATATTCCCTAGTTTATCACCATAGGGTGAACCAGAGCTCTTTGTAATGAAAATTGATAAATAAAAGTAGGAGTGTATAGATCATAAGGAGCTCAATAAGATCACCATAATGCAGAATTATCCCCTTAAAAGTATTGATTATTCATTGATAAACCATACTAATCTCAATACTAATTAAAGTTGGATATTTGTTCTGGATATCATAATTTTAATGTGATGATAGGAAGATATTCAAGAGATTGCTTTTCATATATGGTATGGACGTTGTGAGTTTATAGATATTCTGATGAAACATACTAATACTCTAAATAAATTCATGTAGTTGATGAATAATGTCTTTACATTAAACCTAGAAATATTTATGGTAGTCTTTATCGATGATATTTTCATTTTCACTAAGCACAATGATGAGAATGAAGAGAATATAAGGATTGGGATGACATACTATGGAAAAAGAAAATATGTGCTATGTTTTTTAATTGTGAATTATAGATGAATATGGTCACATTATTGGGGTACATGATCAGAAGTAAGGGAATTTCTATCGAAACTTCAATGAAGAAATGAGGATTACACCAGACCCACTACAACAACATAAATGCATAATTTGTTTTCTATTAGTTAGGTACCACATGAATTTTTTGTGAAATTTCTCTTGAGTTTCTAGCCTGCTGATGACCCAAAAAGTTTAATGTATGTGCATGCTCGTGCATCATTGGGAATGGGAAACAAAGTAAAATTTATACCAACTTACTACTTAGGATAGTGGCAAGACAGGGTCGAACCACAGGGAGGCATGTTGTTGTGTTTGGTGTTCTAAAAAAATAAACTAACAAAAACACACATGCAAAAAAAACGAGCAAAGACAATTGGTGGTGGGGAAGTGAAGTGAATTATATTTAGTGTGTGTAAAAGTGAGGGAGAGCTAGTGAGTGTAAGGGAGTAGACAGAGCAGAACAACAAAAGGAATTTTGATGCAAATAACCAATAGATGAGTAAGGGGGAAGTCCATGTAACACCGCCAAGATTTTACGAAAAATATCATTTTTAATTTCATTAATGTCTTGTGTTATACTCTACACCAAAAGGACCTTTCACAACACACATCTCTGACCTGGCTTGAATTACACGCAATCGCGACCTTCCACGATAGCGTGTGTTGTACGCAACACCAAGTTTCGCTAAACAACGATATGCTATTAAGATATTATTAAAACTAGCTGTTATGAATAGTAATAACCACTTTTTGAAATTTGTAAATTTTATTTTTCAAAATGGACTTCATTTATGGATTCGGAATATCCAAATTAGCTTAGGGTGAAATTTTGGTGATTTTCGGATAACTTTCATATTTTGATGAATAGTGAAAATTACTAAATTTTAATTAAAAACAACTTTTTCAATCGAAATAATTAATAGTGATAAATTATTAATTTGAGTGGTTTTAAAGTATATTTAGAATATATTTTTACAATTTAATACAATGTTGGTCATTGGATGTAATTTCACATTTAAACCTGTTATAAACAAGTGTCAATCTTTTGATAGTTATTATCTCTTAAAAACACGCCTTTTGTTTTGACGACGGGAATTAATTTTTAAATTAATTAATGCAACTAATATGTTTTGAATTTGGTAAAATAGAAATCATTTTTGAGTTCATAATATCAAATATAGCTTAGGCCTAATTTTTGGTATTTTTCTGAAAACTTTCAATTTTTTATGAATAGTGAAACCACTAAGTGGTAGTTAAAAAAACTGAATTGTTCATAAAACTTAATTTTACGACTTCTGTGAGCGGAATTTCAAAAATCCGAGAGACACGGTTGATGTTAGTATGTAAAATGTGGTTCAATGAGATGAAAATTATTTTTTGGTGAATAGTAACTTTTTACTTTTTTTACCACGGTT
Organism: Viscum album; assembly: GCA_963277665.1. Classification (NCBI taxonomy): domain Eukaryota; kingdom Viridiplantae; phylum Streptophyta; class Magnoliopsida; order Santalales; family Viscaceae; genus Viscum; species Viscum album. The sequence goes on along the minus strand of OY728153.1, from coordinate 321,778,569 downwards.
AAAAGTAAATAGGGTAATTAAGGGTAGAAATGATATTATTATTACCCTAACACATGTCCTAATTCTATTGGACAAGTGTAATTCGACCAAAAACAAACTTAGGAATAAAATATGACCATTTAGGTCCACTTGGATTAGATTAGGACATTTATTATTAATTTATTTAAAGAAGGGTTAAAAGAGTTAAAATCAATGTTTATTTACTAACACATTTTTAATATAGGGTTATACATAAGATAAGTTAGATTTAAAATATTCATTAGAAATCTAAAAATATTTCCTACATAATGGTATTTTATTTGTAATTTTTAGACATCAAATAATTTAATTTATTTTTGACACAACGATGATGCAGTAATTATCTTATTAATGAAATATTGACATAATTGATGTTATAAATACCCAAATAGATCTAATTTGAGACTTTTTATGAATTCCACTAATTTTATAGGTTAATATGACATGTTATTATTGATTTAATTAACCTTTTTAGAACTTATCATTCATTTATGATTTTCACAAAAATCAATTACAAAATAGTGTCAAAATTGACATAAAATAGTTTTTAAAACAAATATTATATTATTAATTGTTATTTTATTCCTAAAAATCTATTTTTCTGCCAAATAACTTATATAAGGTTATATATATTAATAATAAACAATTTGGGGTTCGTTTGGCTTCTTATAGTATGTTTATTAACCTTATAGTATAAGAACACAAGAAGACACGGTAAAAGTAAAATTATATAACTTAATGTTAAATCTAAATGATAAGGATAAAATAGGAACCTAAACTTGTATAAATTATATTTTATGAGAGGATTTCGACCCATCCCCACCTTATCCTAGAAATAAATCAATTTGGAGCTATTTAAAACCGAACTTGACTTTATAATAAAATAATATTTTTAGTTATTCCAAAGGTGCCCCTCTCCTCCCTTATAAAAGGACACCTCCTCCCTCTCTTCCTCACACAACTTTGAGCCTTCATGCTCGGCCAAACCCTGACAAAATCCCTTCTCCACTTCCCTAGAAACATCCTAGAGGTTCTTGTATTCCTCAAAGACCAATTTTACTGCCCTAAGAGGAGGTCTCAAAGAGGCGCTTCAAAGAAGAGGTAATTTCCGTTACCAATTCTTTCACATTTATTTCTTCTTCCACTTCTTCTTCTTAGGTTGTTTCATTATGAAGTAATAACATCAGTATCACTCATATACTGATATGTTATTATAAGTATTAAACAATCCTAATTCACCATCTATCCATCTTACGGAAAAAGAAATCACCGCGCGTGAGTACGTACAGAATACCGTCTCCACGCCGTGGTGTAATCTGTTTTTCCACCAACACCTTACATGGATGGGTATTATGGTGTAAAGAATAACTATACACAGTTATTATAACATCATAATGATTCTGATATATTGTATCATCCACTCCAATTCAATTCAATAATTATGGAAATGATATCATCGCTCGTGCGTACGTACGGACTACCGTCTCCACGACGCGATGAGATTCATTCTTCATGTTAACCATTTAAGAATGATTATAAAGTATATATAAGCAATAATAATGAAATATATGACATTATAAAACTAATGGATTTATGTGTATATATATGTATGTCATCTACTTAATCCCACTCAATTCAATAAGGAAACGAAAACAGCGTTCATGCGTACGTACGGCCTACCGTCTCCATGAACGGTGTATTTATTTCCATTTATCGATCAATTATATATATGTATATTCTGAATATATATTATATATAAATCATTTTTATATTATATAATTAAGTAATAATGATCTAAGTAATCATATGAATAACTACAAGTCAAAACACGAATGACAAATGAGACGATTTTACCCAAAACGCTACTTTAACATAAATTTACAAAAGAACGGGTAATATAAAGTCATAAGTGAACCATATATGATATAATAACAATGAATATGATACTTTAATAAGTCGATGACATTATTTAAATCATTATACAGGAGGTTCGGACACTTACGAAGCAAATCGGACCTAACGTAAGGGAAATATCACAATCTCATTTTTATCCGAGATTGTTTTTACTTTGGTATTTACTGGGGTGTATTTTATCATCCACATCCATGTTCCCTCAATATGTAATATTATTTCCATCCTTCTACAATAGTTTATATCCAATTGTACCCTTCGATGAGTTTTTTGTAAAAGATATGAAAGGAATCTTTTGTCGTTTTTCGTACGAGGTACTTTTTGACTTTTTCGACAAAAGTACGAAGAATGTTTTTTTTAACTTATACGGCACGAACGGATTTTTACGGTTTTATAAAGAATTATTTTAGTGAAGCTTCCTCCAAAAGATTTCATGACTATTTTCAATAAAATCTCTTTCTTTTAAAATTGCATGGCGTTTTGTGAAAAGAAATTGATTTTGAAGAAGAAAGGATATTTTCCTCAAGAATTCATTTCAAGTGTTTTATCAAAATTATTTTCCATCTAAGATAATATAGGGTTATTTTTATATCCCTATTGTTACATTGATTTGATTATTTTGTGATGGAATTATTTTTATTAATTCCTTTATCTTATATGAATTGTTTTATGATGTCACGATGTTTAAAATTCCAATTTTTATTACATGGGTTATGAAATGATGTATGATTTATGATTTTGTGGCACAGATAAGAATGGTATCATTATGAGACGGGTGGGACCTATATCTCCCTCCAATGAATTGGGTAAAGATTTTATATCTCATGAGATAGACATGGCTGGAATGGTAGGTTATACCGGTTCAGTGAAACAGGACTGGAACGAGGGTGACTCGGTTCAGAAAGGGTCTTTGTCCACTAAGATAGTCTTGGAAATGAGTCTTGACTAATAAGAAATGATTCTTTATGATTATGTGTGTATGACACAAAGTTTAATGTTTTATGTTATGATTATTGTGATTACATTTCACTGCCATTAGTTATCCTAGGTTATGAAATTATGATCTCTTTTACAGGTTAAGATTTACAAAAGTTATGTGCTTATGTATATAATGTGATTGATATTTCTTTTGTTTACCCTTACAGAGCATTTGAGCTCACCCTTTTATGTTTTCTTTTCCCCAGTATATAAAGAAAGGTTTTAGGTATAATAAAAAGGAAGATCTTTATGGGAGATGTTGAAGATCTTTCACCAATATTAGAAGATTACGTTCCGAGTTTCCAAAGACACTAAACTATTAAGATCCTTGTGTGTGTGTTTTTGTTATGTACTAAGTATTCCGCAAAAGTAATGTAATGTCCATGTACGTCAGTATTCGTGTCTCTACAGTTGGTATCAGAGGAAAGGTTTAGTCAACCTATGGAAACTAGGATGCGAAAGCGTTAGTGAGATCCCTAGAGATATTTCTAAGGTATGTCTAGGGATGTCCCTAAGGATAAGTATAAGTATAAGATACAATCCTAGAACTATGGTAACAATCATATAATTTAACCTAAGATGTTAGATATTGAGGGTACTCCCCCTTTATTATGTTGTTTTCCATATCATGATTTTTGCCTCTCACACTATTCTTTTTGGGTTTTAGACGATGGATGGAACCCGAAGGAACCGTTTTGATCAATACAATTGAGAATGCAATGATTGTCCTCATGAACAAACAAATGTTATGGGAGATGGAGTGAAAAATATTATTTCTATACTTACACAAGCTATGAATCATTCTGGACTTCCAAATGAGCAGAAAAGGGAACAATATTCTATTGAGTCCTTCGTGAGGCAACATCCACCTTCTTTCAGTGGGACTTCCGATCCAGTTGTTGCTGAACAATGGATCAGTACCACTGAAAAGATATTTTCAGTTCTTCAATGTTCTGAACATGATAAAGTCATCTTAGCAGTATATCATTTAGAAGTTGAAGCTGATCAATGGTGGAATCTTATCAAGAATACGCGGCTAAGAGATGAAATTGAGTCCATGGAATGGGACGAGTTCAAGAACTTGTTTTTCAGTACGTACTTCTCTCGTATTCTTCGAACAAAGATGGAAAAGGAGTTTCTTGAGCTGAAGTAAAAGGATGATGAATCTGTTGGTATATACGAAGCGAATTTTACAAGACTTTCAAGGTATGCATCTGGCATTTTCATCCAACCTGAAAGTATAGATGATCGATTTTTCAGTGGCTTAAAACCAAGTCTTCGAAGGGCATTAGCTATAAGAGACTTCAGTAGCTATGAAGAAATTGTGCGTTGTGCTATCAAGGTAGAAATGGAAGTTGGTGTTACATATCCATCTCATGGTTTTGACAAGAAACGAAATATGGAGTTCAAGGATAAATCTCAAAATAATGGTGAAAAGAAGATGAATGTTTCCTTATGCACAAAGTGTGGAAAGAAGCATGGTGGAGATTGTCTTAAAGGGACTAGAAAATGTTTTAAGTGTGGAAAAGAAGGTGATCGAGTAGCTGAGTGTCGAAGTAATGGAAAAAAGTGTTTCTAATGATGTGAATAAAGAAAAGACTGCAGAGAACGCACCACCAAGACATCAATGCTTCAAGTGCAAGGAAATGGGGCATTATGCTAATAAATGCCCTAATCCAAGGGTTAGTGATGATTGACATGAGCAACCGCTTAAGGAAAAGGACAAAGGGAAGTCACATGCGATCACTATTGGCGATGTTGAATATGACAACGATGTGGTGGAATGATTAAGTGTTTATGTAATGGGATTCCAAAATAATGTTGTATCATGGAGTATTGGAATATTTATGTATTGGTCTAACGTGGTATTCAAAGTGATTGAGATATTTTTGGAAATAAGATGATATGCGCATAATGAAGGGAAAACGAGAAAATGAAATGTTTAACAGTATTCATGAGCTCATGATTGATATAAGGACTAAGTGATATCATGGTTTGAGTATATAGAATTTTGAGGATTTAGGTATATGGAAAGTGTTAACTTTTAACTGCATTCAAGTTTTCACTATGGTTCAATGGGTATTCAAGAGAGTACAAGATTAAGGCCTTTGAATGTTTGGAATGTGACCAACAAGATATATCTTATGATATATGGGGATCAATGATGGTATTAAATCTCTGAGAGTGGACGGCAGTATTATGGATAAGCCTAAAGATTGGAATGGATTATGTTAGACATAAGTTAGTATTATTGATGGGATGTTATAGTAATATAGCTTTAGAAAAAGGACAACCTGCAGGACGGGCGATAGCCCATCGCGTCGGACAAGGCTGTGGGAATCGAACCCACAACCGAAGTGCGTCTGGCCTTTATCTCCTACCACTGGCCTTCAAGAAGTCCCTGTTTAGTAGAAACTAGTTTTATTATATTAAGCAGCATGATATATGAAGTATAAGTCCATTTTAGGAACCATATATGATTAATCTAACTATAGAATGACTTATGTATATTTAATAACTTTTGCTAACCTTTTGTTTGAGACAGATGTAATGACCCGTCATTCTATCACATGATCTGCTAACACTTCACGAATAACAAATTCAACTTCATTTATTTAAGAGATGGAGTGGAAATTGTTCAAGCCACGAACACCAGTGAGATTGTACCAAAATAAAGTAAGTATTTATTCTAATCCAAATTCTTCAACTTTAGGGAAACGATCTTGAAAACCAAAAATGTTGTCCTAGTGCTCTTATATCTGATTAATCAGATGGTACCTTAGATCGTCACAAATTTATGGATTTGTGATTTTTGGCTTTTCCATAGCCATGTTCTCTACCACTCTCCGTTAGAACATGATGGTTAGATTTTTCTTCCATATCCATATTTTCACCTATGTGGAAACACAATGATTAGTTTATTTGGGTAACCATTACGTTTTATACTTTTGTTTTTAAAGATTGGTTTTGGTATTCCTTTTTACGATGTGGGTTTCTATTAAAGAAACTTTCGAGTATTAAACCATTTATAACCCCGATGAATTTCGAGGGTGAAATTCATTTTAAGGGGGGTAGAATGTTACACCCCAAGATTTTACGAAAAATATCCTTTTTAATTTCATTAATGTCTTGTGTTTTACGCTACACCAAAAGGAGCTTTCATAACACACATCTCTGACCTGGCTTGAATTACACGCAATCGCGACCTTCCACGATAGCGTGTGTTGTACGCAACACCACGTTTCGCTAAACAACGATATGCTATTAAGATATTATTAAAACTAGCTGTTATGAATATTAATAACCACTTTTTGAAATTTGTAAATTTTATTTTTCAAAATGGACTTCATTTATGGATTCGGAATATCGAAATTAGCTTAGGGTGAAATTTTGGTGATTTTCGGATAACTTTCATATTTTGATGAATAGTGAAAATTACTAAATTTTAATTAAAAACAACTTTTTCAATCGAAATAATTAATAGTGATAAATTATTAATTTGAGTGGTTTTAAAGTATATTTAGAATATATTTTAACAATTTAATACAATGTTGGTCATTGGATGTAATTTCACATTTAAACCAGTTATAAACACGTGTCAATCTTTTGATAGTTATTATCTCTTAAAAACACGCCTTTTGTTTTGACGACGGGAATTAATTTTTAAATTAATTAATGCAACTGATATGTTTTGAATTTGGTAAAATAGACATCATTTTTGAGTTCATAATATCAAATATATCTTAGGCCTAATTTTTGGTATTTTTCTGAAAACTTTCAATTTTTTATGAATAGTGAAACCACTAAGTGGTAGTTAAAAAAACTGAATTGTTCATAAAACTTAATTTTACCACTTCTGTGAGTGGAATTTCAAAAATCCGAGAGACACGGTTGATGTCAGTAAGTAAAATGTGGTTCAATGAGATGAAAATAATTTTTGGTGAATAGTAACTTTTTACTTTTTTACCACGGTTAAAAGTAAATAGGGTAATTAAGGGTAGAAATGATATTATTATTACCCTAACACATGTCCTAATTCTATTGGACAAGTGTAATTCGACCAAAAACAAACTTAGGAATAAAATATGACCATTTAGGCCCACTTGGATTAGATTAGGACATTTATTATTAACTTATTTAAAGAAGGGTTAAAAGTGTTAAAATCAATATTTATTTACTAAAATATTTTTAATATAGGGTTATATATAAGATAAATTCGATTGTAAATATTCATGAGAAAGCTAATAATATTCTCTACATAATGGTATTTTATTTGTAATTTTTAGACATCAAATAATTTAATTTATTTATGACACAACAATGATGCAGTAATTATGTTATTAATGAAATATTGACATAATTGATGTTATAAATACCCAAATATGTCTAATTTGAGAGTTTTTATGAATTAAAATACTTTTATAGCTTCATATGACATGTTATTATGGATTTAATTAACTTTGTTCGAACTTATCATTCAGTTATGATTTTCGAAAAAATCAATTACTAAATAGTGTCAAAATTGACATAAAATAGTTTTTAAAATAAATATTATATTATTATTTTTTATTTTATTCCTAAAAATCTAAGGTTCTGCCAAATGACTTAAATAAGGTTATATATATTAATAATAAACAATTTGGGGTTCGTTTGGCTTCTTATAGTAAGTTTATTAACCTTATAGTATAAGAACACAAGAAGACACGGTAAAAGTAAAATTATTTAACTTAATGTTAAATCTAAATGATAAGGTTAAAATAGGAACCTAAACTTGTCTAAATTCTATTGGATGATATTATTTCGACCCATCCCCACCTTAGCCTCGAAATAAATCAATTTGGAGCTATTTAAAACCGAACTTGACTTTATAATAAAATAATATTTTTAGTTATTCCTAAGGTGCCCCTCTCCTCCCTTATAAAAGGACACCTCCTCCCTCTCTTCCTCACACAACTTTGAGCCTTCATGCTCGTAACACCCAAGCCAAAATCCCTTCTCCACTTTCCTAGAAACATCCTAGAGGTTCTGGTCTTCCTCAAAGACCAATTTTAGTTCCCTAAGAGGAGGTCTCAAAGAGGCGCTTCAAAGAAGAGGTAATTTCCGTTACCAATTCTTTCACCTTTATTTCTTCTTCCACTTCATCTTCTTAGGTTGTTTCATTATGACGTAATAACATCAGTATCACTCATATAATGATATGTTATTATATGTATGAAACAATCCTAATTCACCATCTATCCATCCTACGGAAAACGAAATCACCGCGTGTGCGTACGTACAGAATACCGTCTCCACGCCGTGGTGTAATCTGTTTTTCCACCAACACCTTACATGGATGGGTATTATGGTGTAAAGAATAACTATACATGGTTACTATAACAGCATAATGATTCTGATATATTGTATCATCCACTCCAATTCAATTCAATAATTATGGAAATGATATCATCGCTCGTGCGTACGTACGGACTACCGTCTCCACGACGCGATGAGATTCAATCTCCATGTTAACCATTTAAGAATGATTATAAAGTATATATAAGAAATAATAATGAAATATATGACATTATAAACCTAATGGATTTATGTGTATATATATGTATTTCATCTACTTAATACCACTCAATTCAATAAGGAAACAAAAACAGCGTTCATGCGTACGTACGGCCTGCCGTCTCCATGAACGGTGTATTTCTTTCCATTTATCGATCCATTATATATATGTATATTATGAATATATATTATATATAAATAATGTTTTATATTCTATAATTATTTAATAATGATCTAAGTAATCATATGAATAATTACAAGTTAAAACACGAACGACAAATGAGACGATTTTACCCAAAACGCTACTTTAACATGAATTGACAAAAGAATGGGTAATATAAAGTCATAAGTGAACCATATATGATATAATAACAATGAATATGATTCTTTAATAAGTCAATGACATTATTTAAATCATTATACAGGAGGTTCGGACACTTACGAAGCAAATCGGACCTAAGATAAGGGAAATATCACAATCTAATTTTTATCCGAGATTGTTTTTACTTTGGTATTTACTGGGGTGTATTTTATCATCCACATCCATGTTACCTAAATATGTAATATTATTTCCATCCTTCTACAATAGTTTATATCCAATTTTACCCTTCGATGATTTTTTTGTAAACGATATGAAAGGAATCTTTTGTCATTTTTCATACGAGGTACTTTTTGACTTTTTCGACAAAAGTACGAAGAATGTTTTTTTAACTTATACGGAATGAAAGGATTTTTACGGTTTTATAAAGCATTATTTTAATGAAGTTTACTCCAAAATATTTCATGACTATTTTCAATAAAATCTCTTTCTTTTAAAATTGCATGACGTTTTGTGAAAAGAAATTGATTTTGAAGAAGAAAGGATATTTTCCTCTAGAATTCATTTCAAGTGTTTTATCAAAATTATTTTCCATATAAGATAATATAGGGTTCTGTTTATATCCCTATTATTAAATTGATTTGATTATGTTGTGATGGAATTATTTTTATTAATTCCTTTATCTTATATTAATTGTTTTATGATGTCACGATGTTTAAGATTCCCATTTTTATTACATGGGTTATGAAATGATGTATGATTTATGATTTTGTGGCACACATAAGAATGGTATCATTATGAGACGGGTGGGACCTATATCTCCCTCCAATGCATTGGGTAAAGATTTTATATCTCATGAGATAGACATGGCTGGAATGGTAGGTTATACCGGTTCAGTGAAACAGGACTGGAACGAGGGTGACTCTGTTTAGAAAGGGACTTTGTCCACTAAGATAGTCTTGGAAATGAGTCTTGACTAATAAGAAATGATTCTTTATGATTATGTGTGTATTCCACAAAGTTTAATGTTTTATGTTATTATTATTGTGATTACATTTCACTGCCATGAGTTATCCCAGGTTATGAAATTATGATCTCTTTTACAGGTTAAGATTTCCAAAAGTTATGTGCTTATGTATATAATGTGATTGATATTTCTTTTGTTTACCCTTATTGAGCATTTGAGCTCACCCTTTTATGTTTTCTTTTCACCAGGATATAAAGAAAGGTTTTAGGTATAATAAAAAGGAAGATCTTTATAGGAGATGTTGAAGATCTTTCACCAGGATTAAAAGATTACATTCCGAGTTTCCAAAGACACTAAACTATTACGATTCTTGTGTGTCTGTTTTTGTTATGTACTAAGTATTCCGAAAAAGTAATTTAATGTCCATGTACGTCAGGATTCGGGTCTATACAGTCCACTGGCCAATTTGATGTTGCTTAACCTTATTCATGCACTGCTATTTAAGAAAAAAACATGGATCTGACTAAGAGTAACTGTCCAGAGTTGTCATCTGGCCAGCTTGTGATGAAATAGCTCTTACAGTCCCTCCACTGTAAAAGTCATTCTATCCAATGGTGAAATTAGGTCAGCAGTCACCGAGCTCAACTTGTCAGTTGAGTTCGGTGTGTCTCTCTATTTCAAGAGTAATTCACTTGTCAGTGAATTACATAGATTGAAACAGTTTTAATTAAAATGTAAACATGATCAGTTTTCACTCGATCCTATTGTTTTGAAAATATGCTCGTCTGTAAATAGTGAGAGAGGCAATCCAGAGCAAGGATGAAGTGAATGAATGAAATTAAACAGATCGAATCCACCAGCTTATTCCCCCCCCAAAGGGAATTAGCCAGACATCGTGGTTGGTTTTAATACAACAATGAAATATGAATTAGTGTAGTTCATGTTAAATTAAATTGAAGAAAAATAAATCACAATTCAAATAAGAATGTTCTTCTCCCTGCTCGAGATCTCGGAAACTCTAACTCCTGCCGCTTGATGGTGGATGCAATGTTGGAACTCTGCTCGATGTCCCATCCTGGGAATCTGGTTGTGAAATGCACTGGTCTCGTCCTCCAATCTACTCCAAGAGAGATTGTGTAAGTTGTTCCTTCTCTGCTCCTATGGATGAAAAGTCTCCAATGTCTGCTGATTACCCCCTAGACTCCTGCTCCGCTGAATCAATGCATGCCTCTCCCGCCTCTCGTGCATTCATCACCCAACCGAAGCCTCTAGAATCTCATCTGAAGTGTTCCCCATCCTCCACGTGGCTCCTTCACTATGATGCTCCTCCCACACTAATCACCGGAGCAGGTGCTCCTAACTGAATGAAAAGTAATGCGCGCGCAGCGACCCACAACCCTCTGCAAAAACACAAGTCAGTCAGATTATATAAATGCGCATATATAACTACTTGAATGTACTTATTAATGTATATATATATACTAAATAAAAATACTTATAAGAATATATTTTATAAAACCTAATACTATTATTAACAAAGAAACTCTTCTATTTAATTAATAACACGTATTATTATATAAGAAATTAGTATTATATATATAAGATTATATTCTTTTATTAATAAACCAATTATATTGTATAATATATATAACAAATAATAAATGAATAATATAAAAAACAATGTACCCAATTATATGGTATACTAATTATATTTGTTATGTAAGTTAATATCAATATTATTATCTATTATATATAATTATATTTATTCATATGATATACACATATTATATACAAGATTATATATAACTATTAATATAACTAAAATTTTGATTATATTATAATTGGTATATATATACAATATATTATGTGTCATATCACATGTTATATATATAGTGTATTATGAAATATTATGTTATATTATATCTTATTATAGTTATATTATATATATGTTAATATATTAATTATATCTTATATAAATGTTTTTAAATTTTAATATATATAAAAAACAAAACAAAATGAAAGAGGGGTGGGGGGCTGCGCGTGTCTTCTGTGCGGCGAGAAGGGAGAAAGGGGGGCTTCAGCTGCAGTGGATCAAGGGAAGACGGCGGCACGATGGTGGAGGCCTATGTGGCTTCAGGTTTAAAGAAAACTAAGAGAGGGTGGGGGGAGTTTGGATTTGAGGCTGGAATGAAGCAGGCAATTTCGGAGAATAGAGGGGTCTTTGGGTTCGGGTGATGCTGGTTCAGGCTGCGGCAGCAGGCAACGGCTACCGGTCGGCTTAGGGTTTGAGAACAGGGGATGTAGTGGGATGAAAGGCGATGGAGGTGGCTCGGCGGGTTCTAGCAGGGGGCGCGGTGCTGTGGAGATGTTGTGCGATGGGATTTGGGTGGAGGTTTTGTGCAGTGTGGACTTACAGCAAGGGAATGATTTGGGTTCGATTTGATGAAGGCTGCGGCGGTGATAGGGGAGTGCGATAAAGAAGGATCAGTTCCGGTAACGATAGTGGCTGGAAGGGGTTCGAATTTTGAGTTCTGGTTTGCATTTAATCTGGTTTGCTGCTGTTGAGTTTTTGCGATGTTGTTGGTCTGCTGCGCGAGAAGGGATTCCGATAGGAGTGGCGGTTCGAGGTAAGGAGGCGAGCAAGGCTGGCTTGGGGATTGGAGGCGCGGACCAGTGGAGGTGGAAGGGGGCGGCGGATGACTTCGGGTGCTGCGGAGATGGAGGCAGGGGAGGCCGATAGTTCAAGCGGTGGGGAAGAGGTTCATGCGGCAGAGGATTGGGTATTAGTAGGCTGTAGAAGTGCTGTGAGGAAGGGTGTAACAGAGTATGGGTGTATCAGTAGCTGAGCTACTGGTAGAGGGAGTATGGTTTTGCAGCTACTGGTAGAGGACTAACAGTGAGGAATGGTGCATATCAGTGAGAATGGGTGTAACGGTGGACTGTATCGGTAGGCTGTGTAATAGTGAGGATTTTTGGGGCTAACGGTGGCTAGAATAGTGTATCGGTATGTTGGGCTACTGTTAGTGGGATAGAAGTGAGGATGGGTTAGAGGTAAGGGTGGGTGTGTCGGTAGCTAGAGAGTATCGGTGAGGTAGTGAAGGTGAGGAGGAGTAACGGTGGACTGTATTGGTAGCTGGGCCAGTGAGGTATATCGGTAGCTGGATTGTAACGGTGAGGATGAGTATCGGTAGAAAGGTCACCGCTAAGGGTTGGACCGTGCGACTGCAACACCTACAACAAAAACAACAAAGAAAATTAAATAAATAATATAATATAATAAAACTAAAAAATAAATATATTTATTAATAAATTAAATTAAATAGAATGAAATTAAAAACTAAAAACAAAAAGTTAAGAAAAAATAAAATTAATGAAACTTTATTTAAAAGAATGAATTATTTTGGGTTTAAAATTTATGAAGAGACATTATTAAAAAACAAATTAAAAAATATTTACAATTACTTTCTTAAATTAATTAACCAATTAATTAAGGAACTAATTAAATTAAAGAATAAAAATATTAAGTGAATAAAATTAAATTGTTAAAACTAATTAAATTATTAAAAGTCTAAAAAGAAAAAGATTTATTTATTTACAATTTAAAGAATAAAGAGTTAATAAATTTAATAAATGAATTCATAAACTAACTAGAATAAAAATAAAGGAATAAATAAATAAAAGTGTAATTCGCACGACTCATTTAATTTTAAAATTATTTAAAATGACACGAATGCACATTAAAACATATGTTTTAAACTAAAATTGATTATTTTACACAGAAAATTACAAAAACACACCAATTATCAATTATTGACTAAAAACAACGTTTTAATATAAAAAAGTCAATTAAAATACAAAAAATATGTGGCAAAGAGTGAAAAAATACTGCCACGTCAAACTCCCCCACACTTAAAGCCTTGTTTGTCCTCAAACAAGTACATGCCTTTAACTTTAAAACAGAACGGATGATTTAGGAAGTTCAGCTCAAAAGGTGCATGGTTAACTTTAATATCAAGAGGAGAAGGACCAACAGTAGGTCATGCTATCCAAAGGGGTTCAAAAATGATGTCATGTCTAGCTTCAAAAACCCACTGGAAGTCAAGAGCTTCAAAAACACATACACTGTCAAGTATGTCATGCCTCCTATGTGTAATCATTAATTGTCATACTTCACCTTCCATTTCATGTTATAATTCAAGGAGTTTTGATAGGTTAGATGATGTGGAGCACAAAACTCAACCAAGGGCACCTTCCGTTCTCACATTCCTCCAGGTTCCAGAAATTAAAATCCATTAAATTGTTCACATTATTGATTCAATTCAAATGAAAATTAACCAAGTCAATTGCTCCCTTCTTCATTTGGGTTCAAAATTCCCCTCACCTTAATGAGTTCATTTTTGACAAGGGCACGTAATTTTACTTTTCCCCGGCCATATTCCATGTGCAGAGCACTGTGCATAACACTTATTTAGATTGAAATTGGCTTTGTTTATTCACAGAAACACACCCAGTGCACCTTGTCTCAGATACTCACCATGGGATCCAAGTTTCCCATTTTACTCCAGTTACATATGACTTAATTAATAATCAATCAAGTTGACTTTCTAAAGTGATTGAATATTTTTTTTAATGTGAGTCTCATGGGTTCCAGTGAGAAAATAAAGTTACTCCAAGCCATGATCCTTACTCCACAAAACCTATCCTGTCATACTCTCATCCTCAGTTCCTAAACAGAATGGTTCATAGAGACAGTGAACAATTGCACTCATCAATCATTCATGATTATCAGTTTCTGACTAATTGTCACTCTCAACATCCAGCAAACACTTATCCACTAAACAAGACATGATTGAAATACTAGTGAACCTCCAATGACCATAAATTTTTAAAAGAATTTGAAAAAAATTAATGGAATTTTGAAACATTTTTTTGAAAAAATGAAAAAAAATTGACCATTTTTTAGACAAACTCAGGTTCAAGAAGGGGGAATTCGACATGACACTAGAATGACCCCTCTCCCCCACACTTAAAACCCAACATTGTCCCCAATGTTGTCCCTCAAGGTGGGAGACAATGGAAGTTCAATTTTAGTGAACAGTTCATCTTAAAAAGGATATGGATGAGTAGAAATGAAGTTCAAAAATTGTATTTTCCACACAAAAAGAAAAAGAAAAAGAAAACAAAAACAAACTAGAACAGAAGAGCCCGACCCCACCAACCATCACCAGCAACCAAGTGTTCTATTGCTAAAATTTGCATGCTTTTTAATGTTTAAAGAGAAGACAAATTATTTTACCAATTTACATCAAATAATAGCATGATTAACAATGGTAGTATGATTTTATCAGCAACATCTCAACGAAAATGAAAGCAGTGGGTGCAAGCAGGTTCTAAAAATTAGGTCAAAATAATTTTCAACTCTCTAGATACTAGCATCTAAACACCCATGCAATCAAACACATTCATTTCTCACAGATTAGGAGGAAGTCCCCCACACATAGTTCACAGTGAAGAGTAGTTAAGTAATTGAAAATGAAAAAGGTAGAACAACACTTCCCTGAATTATTGGACCTTAAGCAGTGGATTTCACCAACAGATCCTCTTCAGCATCACTGGGTTGTTATTCCTCTTCAGAACCTCCAAGGGGAAAAAGTAAAAAAAGGTTTCAGAGTTTAATTTACAAGATAAGTAACCCAAGAGAGTGGGTAGAGAGAAATGTTATCCATATGATGCAGTGGATTTCTCCCTTGGGTTTTCTAGGCCAAGTTTCTGGCAACAACAACTCTTTCTAAAACAATAGCAGATCATGGAGCACTATCAGCAGTTAAGACGGACTGGAGAACAAGAAGAAGGGATTAATTTATTGAAAAACATAAAATAAAAGAGAAACTACTAAGCAACCATGGGTTAGTTCCCATGCAACACTGAGTTTATAGTCCCCAATTAGACTTGAATCAGCTCCTTCTTCCAACAAAGATATGGCAGCCAAGCCCTTTGGCTTCCCTTCAAAGAAGTTCTTTACTCCTTGACCATTGACAAAGAATGGTCTATTATCATCTTTAACCAACTCAACAGATCAATTAACCAAGACTCTAACAATGGTAAAGGTTCCTGACCACTTGGACTTCAACTTTCCTGGAAACAGCTTCAATCATGAATTGAAAAGCACGGCCCTCTCACTAAACTTGAAATTACTATTTTGAATGATTGATTCATGAAAATACATTGTTCATTATTTGTAAATTTCATCATTCTCATAGGACACTCTTCAGATCTCATCCAGTTCACTCAGCTCTAGCAGTCTACTCTCTCCAGCAGATTTGAAATCAAAGTTAAGAGCCTTCACTGCCCAATAAGATCTCTGTTGTAACTCAATAGGTGGATGGAATGTTTTCCCAAAGAGTATCCTATATGGTGGAATCCCTATAGGAGTCTTGTAAGCAGTTTTGTAGGCCCAAAGGGCCTCATCCAATTTCCTTGACCAGTCTTTCCTAGAGCTAGACATTATTTTCTCTAAAATCTGTTTCAGCTCTCTGTTTGAAACTTCTGCTTGCCTACTAGACTATGGGTGATAAGTAGTACATGTCCTATGTGAGCACCCATAATTTTCCATCAAACCATTGAACTTATAATTTTTTAAGTGAGTCCCATTATCAGTGATGAATGCTCGAGGCAATCCAAATCTGGAAAATATGTTTTTCTTAATGAATTTCACAACACTAGTAGCTGAATTGTCAGGAAGAGCTACTGCCTCAACCCACTTGAAAACATAGTCCACAACAAACAAAATGTACTCATTCCCATTAGAGGATGGAAATTCTCCCATGAAGTCCAAGCCCCACACATCAAAGATTTCATCCTCCAGGATACCCTTTTGGGGTAGTTCATGCCTTCTTCCAACATTCCCCAACATTTGACATTTCTTACAGCCAATAACCAAACTCCTAGCATCTTTAAATAGTGTTGGCCAGTAGAAACCATCCTGGAGGACCTTCTGAGTAGTACTTTCTCCTCCGTGGTGTCCACCCCAAGGTGATGAGTGGCAGCTCTCAAGTATGTGTAAAATCTCATCCTCAACCACACATCTTCACAGAATCCCATCAGTACACCTCCTAAAGAGAAGAGTGTCATACCAAAAATAATATTTCAGTTCAGATATAATCCTCTTCCTCTGGATGTGTGAGAGATCCTTGGGCATGACTCCAGCAGCTAGAAAGTTGGCAGAGTCTGCAAACCAAGCAGAGTGTTGCACAGAAGCAGCAAACAATTGTTCATCAGGGAAAGAATTATTGATCTCTTTTGGTTCCATATTAGGGGAAATGGGAAATTTGGACAGTGATCTTCAACTACATTCTCAAACCTTACATATCCTTAATCACTAAATCAAACTCATGTAGCTGCAAGATCCACCTCATGAGTCTAGGCTTTGAGTCCTTTTTAGCCCGTAAGTACTTAAGGGTTGAATGATCTATGAAAACTACGATCCTTGATCCTATGAAATAGGGCTTGAACTTTTCCAAAGAAAAAATCACAGCAGCCAACTCCTTTTCAGTGATAGAATAATTCTTCTGGGCATCATCTTGCAGCTTTCTTGCATAGTAAATAACATGAAGTTTCATATCCTTCCTCTATCCTGACACAACTACTACTGCAAAGTCACTAGTATCAAACATAACCTCAAAGGGAAGTTTCCATTCAGGAGAAGTGATAACAGGTGAAGTAGTTAATTTCTCCTTGACCAGATTAAAGGCCTCTAGACATGTGTCATCAAAGACAAAGGGTGTGTCCTTAACCAGAAGGGAGCACAGGGGTCTAGTAATCTTCGAATAATCCTTAAGGAACCGACTATAGAACCCAGCACGACCCAAAAAAAATCTAAATCCTTTGACATTTTCAGGTGGGGTAAACTTTTGTATGACCTCAATTTTAACATTATCGACCTCCAGCTCCTTATTAGAAACCTTATGTCCCAAAACTATGCCTTCAGTGGCCATAAATTGACACTTTTCCTAGTTTAAGACTAAGTCGGTTTCATGGCACCTTTCTAACACTAGTTCTAGATTTTTCAAATAGTTCTCAAAGGTATCTCCCATAACAGAAAAATCATCTCTGAACACTTCAATAATCCTCTCTATCATGTTTGAAAAAATTGCCATCATACATCTCTGAAAAGTGGCAGGAGCACCACACAAGACAAAGGGCATTCACTTGTAGGCAAATGTCCCAAATGGACAGGTGAAGGTGGTTTTCTCTTGGTCCTTAGGTGCAATGGAAATCTGGTTGTAACCAGAATAACCATCAAGAAAGCATAATAATTCATTGTCATCCAATCTCTCTGACATTTGATCCAAAAATGGCATAGGAAATTGATCCTTTCTTGTGGAAGCATTCAAATTCATGTAGTCTATACAAACTCTCGATTTGTTTACTACTCTTGTCTGGATTTTCTCGTTCCTTTCATTAGTGACCACTGTCACTCCACTCTTTTTGGGAACCACCTGGATAGGACTGGCCCAGGGGCTATCAAAAATTGGAAAAATTATTCCAGCATCCATCAACCTAATCACTTCTTCTCTCACATCTTCCTTCATGTTGGGGTTATGTCTTATTTGGGCTTCTACTTTGGGCTTACACTTAGGTTCCATGGTAATTTTGTGCATACAGAAGGATGTAATTATCCCTTTGATATCAGTAATTGACCAGCCTATGACAGACTTGTACCTCCTCAAAATAGTAAGCAGATTTTACTCTTGACTCACCACTAGATTGGATGAAATGATCACAAGAAGGGTAGAATTTTCTCCTAAAAAGGAATATTTGAGATGGGCAGGGAGGGACTTGAGTTCAAGGGTGAGTGGTGACTGGCTTGAGGGTAGAAACATGGTCCTAGGTGGCCCAAGGTCTTCATGCTGCCTGTTAAAGACGACAGTAGACAAGGCATGTTCCTCAGTGCAAGAGCATCCCAAATATATCTCCACAAACTCGGACTTCTCTTTCGGGGTAAGAATGTGCTCCAAAACAAACTCATCTATGTTCTACAAGAATTCTCCCTCATACTCATCAACAAAATTTCTCTCTTCACTTGAGATGATACCCATGCAAGAGGCAGCAGGGATTTCAGGTTCACTGTTGATTTCAGCTATCATCCAGAGAAACTCTTCTTCCTCCTTATCAATACTGCTCTCAGCATCTAACATCTCATCTTTTGGGAAAATTGGAGGGTGGGTTCTTGGATTTTCTTAGACACGTTGAATTCTTCTTTCTTCTCACCCAAATTGAAAATCAGTTTCCCCTTAGTCACATCTATCACAGCTCCCCCTGTGGCCAAGAAGGGCCTACCAAGAATGATAGGAACCTCCTGGTCACACTCCATGTCAAGGATAAGAAAATCAGCAGGAAAAAAGAGTTTTCCTACTCCCATTAACAGATCATCGACCCTACCCACTGGATGAGTGATGTACCTATCTGCAAGTTGTAACACAACAGTGGTGGGTTGGGGAACTCCTAATATCAGGTGATGAAAAAGTGACAGTGGAATCAGATTTATACTAGCACCCAGATCACACAAACAATTGAATATACCACCTCTATCCCCAAATGTGCAAGGGATGAAAAAGCTTCCCGGGTCTTGAAGCTTAGGAGGTATCCTATTTTGCAAGGCTACACTACACTCCTTTGTTAAGATATAGGTGGAAAATTCCTATAATGTCTTCTTGTTTGAACAGATTTTCTTGAGTGATTTCAAATATGATGGGCTTTGTATAAATGCTTCCAGGAATGGCATATCAATGTTCAGGTTTTTAGTCACATTCAAAAATTTCAACATTTCAAAATCATGAATTGGTTTCTTAATTCTTTGTGGGAAGGAGATTGCAGGTGAAAAATTACTCACAATTGGAGGCATCTCTATAGCTTCTTCTTCAACAATTTTCTTCCCTTTATTGTCTTTTTTTTTCAAGCCATTTTCATTGGGTTTTTGAGGTGGAACAGTAAGAACTGGAAGAATTCCAGTGGTGCTGTCCAGTTTTCCAGATTCAGGTTCTTTCAGATTTGAGTTTCCAACTTCATCCAGTTTCTCATTTTCAGCAATTTGGGGTTCTTTCCTAGGCTCTTGGTGGGTTTAGAGACCACTCCTTGTGGTCACAACCATGGAATTCTCCCTAGGATTGGCTTCATTAGTGGTGGGCAGCCTACCCTTTTCCCTATTACTAGCATCTCTAGCCAACTGCCCCATTGGAATTTCTAGGTTTTTCATTCTATCATTCAATTGAACATTATCAAAATCATTTTTGGCCTTTTGTTCATTAAACATCCCTATCAATTGATGGAACATGTCTCTCACCTCATACTTTGAGTTGGATGACTCACCCTTAGGTTGATATTGGGGTTGGAATTGCTGCCTAGGAGGCTGCTGGAATCCAAAAGGGGCAGCGGATCGGAGGACTCCCTGCTCCCTCCATGAAAGGTTCGGATGGTTCCTATACCCCTGATTTTAGGTGTTGTAAAAAGGATCATCCATAGGCTGCATTCGAGGTCCATAGCTAGCAAAGATGGCACTCTCATGAGGCTGGACAGGCATATCAACGTTTGGACAACAGGTTTGAGAATGGCCATACATGCCAAAATCGTGACACTGCTCCTTAATAATTTGATGGGGGTTCTGATTGAAGAACCCACCAACTTGGGCTTCAGCTTGAGGAGCAGGGGCGATTTCTTTTCTCACAATGGTTCTCCTCCTAGAGAATTTTTTCTGGGAGTTTTGGGCTAATGTGTTAAAGATCTGTTTGAGCTCCTCATCAGTCCTATCACTAAAGTCTCCTTCAGAATACTAATCCACCAAAGTTTGGTGGTAAGGGGTGAGACTATTATAGAAGGTGTCCATGAGGAATTGAGGTGTACATTGATGGTTTGGACACTGCCTAAGCAAACCTCTGAAACCTATCCCATGCTTCATGAAACAGTTATCCTTCATCCTGAAGGAATCCAATGATTTTATTCATAATTTCATATGTCAACCTCCTAGGATAGAATTTCATAGTGAAGCCATTGTAAACTTGATCCTAGGTGACAAAGATCTCTTCATATAACTGTTGGAACCAAGACCTAGCATTTCCATTGAGGCAGAGAGGGAACACTCTCAATTTAAGCTCTTCCACAGTGAGACCCCTAAGTGGAAGTTGCTGGAGACTATAATAAAAGGCTCTAATGAAGTCAAGAGAGTCTTCACTAAGAATTCAATTGAAGGTAGGAAGATGACTAAGCATGGATTGCTTGATCTCAAAATTCCTGGACCTAGGAGAGAGTCTAATACATGAAGGGTTGCTAGACACTGATGGTAACAAGAACTCTCTCAAACTCTGCCTCTCAGCTATCTCATTCCCATGTGGGCTCATCATTCCATGTTGGTTCACATTCTTAGGAAGTGGATTGTTCAGGTTTTCATTTCTGTTTTCTTCTATTTTCACCTTGTATTTGTTCCTTTTTACTTCTTTTAGGTGCTTATCAATCTCAGGATTACCATGTACTATGTGTTCAGACATAGACCTGGTTTGCATGCAGCAGGTTCACAATTCCTTTTTTTGTATATCAATTTTCTTTTTACAAATTTTTTTAGTGAATTTTTTATGTGAATTTTTTTTATTTTTTTATGTGAATTTTTTTTTTGTTTTTTTTAAATGCTCCTAGCCTCCCTGGAAACGGTGCCAAAATTTTCACGCTCGCACGTCATTGGGAACGGGAGACAAACTAAAATTTATACATACTCACTACTTAGGACAGTGGCAAGATAGGGTTGAACCACATCGAGGCATGTTGTTGTGTTTGGTGTTCTAAAAAAAATAAACTAACAAAAACAGACATGCAAAAAAACGAGCATCAACAATTGGTGGTGGTGAAGTGAACTGAATGAGATTTAGTGTGTGTAGAAGTGAGGGAGATCTAGTGAGTGCAAGGGAGTAGAAAGAGCAGAGCAGTAAGAGGAATTGTGATAAAAACAACCAATAGATGAGTAAGGGGAGAAGTCCACTGGCCGATTTGATGTTGCATAACCGTATTCATGCACTGCGATTTAAGAAAAAAACATGGATCTGACTAAGAGTAACCGGCCAGAGTTGTTGTCTGGCCATCTTGTGATGAAATAGCTCTTACAGTCCCTCGACTATAAAAGTTATTCTATCCAATGGCGAAATTAAGTCAGCAGTCACTGAGCTCAACTTCTCATTTCAGTTCGGTGTGACTCTCTCTTTCAAGAGTAATTCACTTGTCAGTGAATTACTTAGATTGAAACAGTTTTAATTAAAGTGCAAACAAGATCGGTTTTCACGTGATCCTGTTGTTTTGAAAATAAGCTCATCTGTAAATAGTGAGAGAGACAATCCAGAGCAAGGATGTAGTGCATGAATGAAATTAAACAGATCGAATCA
Source organism: Viscum album (assembly GCA_963277665.1). Classification (NCBI taxonomy): domain Eukaryota; kingdom Viridiplantae; phylum Streptophyta; class Magnoliopsida; order Santalales; family Viscaceae; genus Viscum; species Viscum album. The sequence goes on along the minus strand of OY728153.1, from coordinate 321,756,401 downwards.
ACCAGTTTATTCCCCCCAAAGGGAATTATCTAGACATCGTGGTTGGTTTTAATGAAACATTGAAATAAGAATCAATTTAGTTCATGTTAAATTTAATTGTAGAAAAAAAATATCACACGTCAAATAAGAATGTTCGTCTCCCTGCTCGAGCTCTCGAAAACTCCAACTCCTGCCGCTTGATGGTGGATGAAATGTTGGAACTCCGCTCGATGTCCAGCCCTGGGAATCGAGGTGTGAAATGCATTGGTCTCATCCTCCAATCTGCTCCAAGAGAGATCGTGTAAGTTTTTCCTACTCTGCTCCTATGGATGAAAAGTCTCTGATGTCTGTTGATTGCCTCCAGACTCTTGCTCCGCTGAATCAATGCATGCCTCCCACGCCTCTCATGCATTCATCACCAAACCGAAGCATCTGGAATCTCATCTGAAGTGTTCCCCAGCCTCCACGTGGCTCCTTTACTGTGTTTCTCCTCCCGCGCTTGTCACCGGAGTAGTTGCTCCTAAATGAATGAAAAATAATGCGCGCATGGCGACCCACAACCCTCTGCAAAAACACAAGTCAGTCAGATTATATAAATGCGCATATATAACTACTTCAATGTACATATTAATGTATATATATATACTAAATATAAATACTTATAATAATATATTTTATAAAACCTACTACTATTATTAACAAAGTAACTATTCTATTTAATTAATAAGAAGTATTATTATATAAGAAATTAGTATTACATATATAAGATTATACTCTTTTATTAATAAACCAATTATATTGTATAATATATATAACACATAATAAATTAATAATATAAAAAATAATGTACCCAATTATATGTTATACTAATTATATTTGTTATGTAAGTTAATATCAATATTATTATCTGTTATATATAATTATATTTATTCATGTGATATACACATATTATATATAAGATTATATATAATTATTAATATAAATATAATTTTTATTGTATTATAATTGGTATATATATATACTATATTATGTGTTATATCACATGTAATATATATAGTGTATTATGAAATATTATGTTATATTATATGTTATTATAGTTATATTATATATATGTTAATATATTTATTATATCTTATATAAATGTTATAATATTTTAATATATATATATATATGTGAAAGAGGGGTGGGGGCTGCACGTGTCTTCTGTGCGGCGAGAAGGGATAAAGGGGGGCTTCAGCGGTAGTGGAGAAGGGGAAGATGACGACGCGATGGTGGATGCCTCTATGGCTTCGAGTTTGAAGGAAACGAATAGAGGGTGGCGGGGGGGGGTTCAGATTTGAGGCTGGAATGAAGCATGCAGTTTCGTCGAATAGAGGTGTCTTTAGGTTCAGGTGATGCAGGATCAGGCCGTGGCAGCAGGCAGTGGCTATGGCTCGGGATAGGGTATGAGAATAGTGGATGCAGCTGGATAAAAGGCGATAGCGGTGGCTCAACGGGCTCCAGCAGGGGGCGTGGTGCTCTGGAGATGTCTCATGATGGGATTCGGGTGGAGGGTTTGTGCGGTGCAAACTTGCAGCAAGGGAAGGAGTTGGGTTTGATTTGGGGTAGGCCGTGGCGGTGACAGAGCAGTGCGACAAGGGAGGAGTAGTTCCGGCAACGATGGTGGCTGGCATGGGTTCGAATTTTGAGTTCTGGTTTGCTTTGAATCAGGTTTTCTGCTGTTGAGTTTTTGTGATGTTGTTGGTTTGCTGTGCGAGAAAGGATTATGGTTGGAGTGGCGGTTCAAGGTGAGGAGGTGATAAGGGCTGGCTCGGGGAGTTGAGGTATGTACCAGTGTGTTGGGGCGTAGCGGAGGTGTGTGGTACCTCAAACACACAGAACGAGGATCAAAACGGATCAACACCGGAATTTTAACGTGGTTCGGTCGTATGACCTACATCCACGGGAGAAACACCGTCAGTTCTCTATTCCCTTATCTCCGGATAAAACTCGGAGGATCACACACACTTCCACCACCATCAAACATGGGATTACATCCCATTAAATAGAGAAAAAAACCAGGTTGTTCTCCGGTGGTTGGGGTTGGTTTATCTACCCCATATTTTTCTCCTCCTACCGCATGTTGCTTCACCGCGTCGGCTGCCAACCATTGAACACTGCTGTAGGAGTTGTTGCTGTCCAAGGACTTCCTCCCCTGCAAAAAACCATCCCATATTGGGAGTGTCCCCCACAAATCTCCCCCTCACGACCAATTTGGGGTAGAAGCTTGACCTGCAGTCTCCTTGCAGGTGTCAAAAACTTCATCGGAAAAATGAACACGCTTCTTCACGCCAGATGACGTGGCACTTCCATCATCTTCAGTCAATCTCGGGCTGACTGCAGTCTCCATCAAATGATACAACCCTTGGGACTCCTTCCCAGTAAACATCGTTGCATCCCCACGTGAGACTTCCAACGCTCCACCTGCTATGGAAATCTTGAACCCTCTCGCATCGAGCCTACTCAATGATATCAAGTTCCACCTCATCCTCAGAACAAATTTCACGTCACCCAGTTTACGGACTGCTCCATCGGGTGTCTTCAATTTCACCGTCCCGACTCCTCGAACCTCGCATGTTGACCCATCACCAAGTCTCACCGAGTCTCGCACCTGTTGAAAAGTATCAAATGTACCTCTCGTCGTACATATGTGTGCTGAGCTCCCCGAATCCAGAACCCATCCGTCTTCCTTTGGATTTTGAGCCCACTCATTCTTCCTCTTTAGAAATCGGCATTCCTGCTTCATATGCCCATATCGTTTGCAGTAATGACACTGCACTTCTCTCCGTTCAACTCGCTCATCTGAGTGCACGCTTCCCGTTGTCACGCATATTTCAGCATCTGCATATAATCCTGTGATGTTCACATCCTCCTCTTCAACTTTCTTCTTCCCAGCAACGTACCGTTTGCGCTCTCCACAATCACTTTTATAGTGACCCTTCTTCTCGCACCAGAAAAACGTGATTTCGCTCAGATCACGTCCCCTGGATTTTGGCTGCCATTCTTTACCTCCTGACTGTCGATGTCGGCTCCTCCCACGCTGATTATCTCGCATCGCCATGATTTGATCACCTGAATGCGTCATGGGTCTTCGAAATGCTTCCAAATCTTGAAGCGACACCATCACATCTTCCAACTTCAGTGTATCCTTCCCCACGAGAAATGCAGTCACAAGCCCATCAAATGAGCTTGGTAGTGATGACAAAAGCAAAAGTGCTTTGTCTTCCTCTTCAACCTTCACACCGAGCCCCAATAACTGCGTCAGTATCTTGTTGAATTCATTGGTATGATCCAACAAATTCGCTCCCTCGTCCATGCGCAATTGGTACAATTTCTTCTTCAGAAACAACTTGTTGGTGAGCGACTTCGCCATATATCGCTGCTCCAACTTCTTCCAGATCTCCTTCGGTGATGTCTCATCCAGCACCTAATACTTTACCTCATTCGCCAAACACAATCGAATTGTGCTGACAACCCGCATCTCGAGCTCTTCCCAATCATCGGCACTGGTTGTCTCGGGCTTTTCTCTGATCAACGGTCTGATCAGGCCCTGCTGCACCAAAATATCCTTCACCTTACTTTTCCACAAGCCGAAATTATTTCGACCATCGAATTTCTCGATATAAAATTTTGGTAGTGCTTCGCCACCAGCCATCGTCGTCGTCGCAAAACGCGATCACCACCGTCGATGTCACACCCTTTAATCACCACCTGAAAGAGTGCGAATTTTCCAAAACTAACTGTACGGATGCATCCGGAATGGTCGAAATAGTCAGAATTGACTCCTGGATCGCCGAAATCGGACACCAATTGACCGAGATATGGTCAAAACACGGTCAACGGTCCAGATCACCTGCTGACGTGGTGCTGACGTGGCGATGACGTGGAATGCCGAAAATCCCGCAGGAATTTTGCCGGAATTGTTGCCGGCGGCGTGAACAGTGCCTTCTTCTCCGGCACGGGGTTACTGTTCACCCGCGGGTTTAACCAAACTTTGACCGGCCATATCTCCTTCGTTTCAACTCCGTTTTCTTCGCCGCTTGCGCCGTTGGAATCGTCTCACCGTCCTCTTCTTGGATCTGGCCTCAGAAAAATATTCCGACCACTTTCAATTTTCCGGCCACCGGAAAATTGGATGTCGCCTCGCCGGTTCACCTCCATTCGCTCCTCCTTGGCTCTGATACCACTTTGTTGGGGCGCAGCGGAGGTGCGTGGTACCTCAAACACACAGAACGAGGATCAAAACGGATCAACACCGGAATTTTAACGTGGTTCGGTCGTATGACCTACATCCATGGGAGAAACACCGTCAGTTCTCTATTCCCTTCTCTCCGGATAAAACTCGGAGGATCACACACACTTCCACCACCATCAATAATGGGATTACATCCCATTAAATAGAGAAAAAAAACCAGGTTGTTCTCCGGTGGTTGGGGTTGGTTTATCTACCCCATATTTTTCTCCTCCTACCGCATGCTGCTTCACCGCGTCGGCTGCCAACCTTTGAACACTGCTGTAAGAGTTGTTTCCGTCCAAGGACTTCTTACCCTGCAAAAAACCATCCCATATTGGGAGTGGCCCCCACACAGTGGAGGTGGAAGGGGGCGGCGGATGACTTCGGGTGCTGCGAAGATGGAGGCAGGGGAGGCCGAGAGTTCCAGCGGTGGGGCAGATATTTGTGCGGTAGAGGATTGGGTATCAGCAGGCTATAGAAGTGTTGTGAGGAAGGGTGTAACAGAGGATGGGTGTATCAGTAGCTGAGCTACTGGTATAGGGAGTATGGTTTTGCAGCTACTGGTAGAGGACTAATAGTGAGGAATGGTGTGTATCAGTGAGAATGGGTGTAACGGTGGACTGTGTCGTTAGGTTGTGTAAGGGTGAGGATTTCCAGGGCTAACAGTGGTTGGAATAGTGTATCGTTAGGCTGGGCTACTTCTAGTGGGGTAGCAGTGAGGATGGGTGAGTGGTAAAGATGTGTGTTTCAGTAGCTGGAGAGTATCAGTGAAGTAGTGAAGGTGATGAGGAGTAACGGTGGACTGTATCGGTAGCTGGGTCAGTGAGGTATATCGGTAGATGGATTGTAACGGTGAGGATGCGTATCGGTAGCAAGGTCACCGCTAAGGGTCGGACCGTGTGACTGCAACACCTGCGACAAAAACAACAAAGAAAATTAAATAAATAAAATAATTTAATAAAACTAAAAAATAAATAAATCAATAAATAAATTAAATTAAATAGAATGAAATTAAAAACAAAAAACACAAAGTTAAGAAAAATTAAAATTAATGAAACTTTATTTAAAAGAATGAATTAATTTGGGTTTAAAATTTATGAATAGAAATAATTAAAGAAAAAATTAAAAAATATTTAGAATTACTTGCTTAAATTAATTGACCAATTAATTAAGGAACTAATTAATTTAAATATTAAAAATATTAATATAATAAAATTAAATTGTTAAAACTAATTAAATTATTAAAAGACTAAAAACAAAAGGATTTATTTATTTACAATTTAAAGAATAAGCCGTTAATTAATTTAATAAATTAATTAATAAACTAACTAGAATAAAAATAAAAGAATAAATAAATAAAAGTCTAATTCACACAACTCATTTAATTTTAGAATTATTTAAAATGACACCAATGCACATTAAAACACATGTTTTAAACTAAAATTGATTATTTTACACAGAAAAGTACAAAAACTAAACAACTATCAATTATTGACTAAAAACAACATTTTAATATAAAAAAAGACAATAAAAATACACAAAAGATGTGGCAAAGAGTGAAAAAACACTACCACATCAGTATGCCACCGTGGATGAATGGGGGAATTCATTAAGAACCATTAGAAGATTATATTCAATGTTCTTATGCTCTCACAATGAATAAGGGGATATGTTTATCTGATATACAAAAATTATTTGTAAAAATGTTTGGGTTGTGTACTCATGATGAATGACAATGTTATAGCTTATTCCCTATGATAGTTGATGATCCATTACAATATCTAACTAACATAGGACAAGAGCTACCCAATATGGTTTTCACCTTGATGATTTTGAGGATCTAACTATATCGATAGATGCATGACATATATACTAATAAAAATATTCTATAGTATATATTAAAAAATAAGTATATTAACATGCATTAAAGAACACAGTTAGAGATAATAAACGACTATGATTTCTCTATTCACTACCATCTGGGAAAAGAAAAAATGGTGGGTGATTCACTTAGAATAAAAAAACCTATTACATTATTCTTAATGTTGATTAAGAAAGACCTTATCCTTATGGATACAAAAAGAATGTATCTGGAAATCCTAATGGTAGGGAATACATCCAACCATTCCGAAATTATTACCCAACGATCTATCCAAGAGGTGATCATGGAGGTGCAAAGGAATGATCAAGTTATCAAAATAAGGTAGAATATGTAATGGAAGGAAAGATACGGGAGTTCCACATTAAAAAGGATGGTGTAATGTAATTTTCAAGAAGAATTTGTGTTCCCACATCACCAATGGTAAAGAATGATCTATTGGACAATACACAAAGATCATATTTCTCCACTTATCATGGAAGTACCATGATATATCATGATATTAGAGAATACATCAAGTTGGGAAACATGAATAAGGATATTTCTCATAATATCTCAAGATGATTTGTATGTTTGAAAGTTAATGTAAAGTGATAGAAGTATAAGGGTAGATAAAACCATTTTCTATACCCATAGGGAAATGGGTGAAAATGAATGTGGAATTTTCACTAGTATCTGAAATACATCCAAAAAATCAATGTGATATGTGTTTTGGGGGATACACTAACCAATACATACCACTTCATCACTATGCTGGAATATTTCTATCCTGAAAATCATGCCAAGATATATGTAAAGAATGTGGTGAGGATGCATGGGGTAAAAATTTTGGCCATCTCAAATCCTGATACACGGTTGAAATATAAACTATGGGGAAATATCAAATAGGATTTGAGTAATGAATTAAATTTTATAATGTCCTATCACCCCTAAAATGTCTGGCCAATGTGAAAGTACTATTCTAAAACACAAGGAAATTTCGAGAGTCTTTTCAGTTGAATTTAAATTATGATGGGATCTACATATTCCATTAGATGAGTTAACATAAAACGAAATCGTCGACTATAGTATTATAGTGTATTCATATTAATCATTGTATCAAAACTGATGAAAAACATGTCAATGTTTTATTGATATTGTAGAAAGGAAGCTACTTTGACCTGATCCTTTTAGACAAGAGACAGAGAAGGTTCTAGCCATCCAACCTAATATAAATGCTGTTCAAATTCAATATGAGATCTATTCTTAAAACCATTAAATTGGCGGGGAGTTTAAATATGGATAAAATATTTCTTTTGAAGATCATCATGGATGATGTTCATGCAATTTAGAAAGGATGGGTAGCCATGTCCTGGGTATATTATCTCCATTTACATCATTGATTGCATAGGAGTAGTGGCCTATCGTCATGAAATTCCACCCAATATAGATCATATTCATTTTGTGTCCACATATCCCTATTGAGGATCCACATAATCAACCCCTCACATGATCTAAATTCAGAGGTTTTACAACTTGATAATGACCTATCATTTGAGGGGAAACTAATGAAGATCATGGACTATGAAGAATGGTCACATGAAACAATACAACTCACTTTTTCAAAGATTTATGGAGGAACCATATGTATAAAGAGGTGACATGAGAAACAGATTAAATAATGAAACATAAATACCCTTTCATTTTTCTAATAGGGAATATGAGTTACATATTTAGGAATGAAATTTCTAATTGTGGTATGATTGTAAGGACCCATAATTTTTTTTAATTATAATTGTTTCCTAAATAAATGTTTATTATATTATATAGGTATTATAAACATATAGAACATAGAAAAAAAATCACAATAATTAGTTAATAATAAATGATACATTAGTCAATGAATAAACCAATTGAAATGAAAAATATTATAATCGGATGGAACATAAATAATATAAAAAATATAATGGAAAAATATATATCACCACGATCGGCTAGAATCATCCCTCCCACGAACAACATTGTATTAAAAATTAAAATATTAGTAGACCGATGAACATTATAGAAAATAGAAATGTAGAACCTTGAGATGAATTAAGGTTAATAATGAATGATTCAATGAATTATTATTATTTAGAGTAAATGAGTCTTTTTTAATTGTAATTATATTGTTGGAATGGTAACTAGACCCTTGGGAATAATATCCAGACCGTTGTGAATATTAACATGACCATTGGAATTTTAATTTTAATAAAAAGTAATAAATCTAATATAAATAATATCAATCTTGATTAATTTTTGTAAATATAAATATTATCATACCCTAAAATAAATATCATGATAAAAAATTCAACGATTATATTAACACATTATTAATAAAAAATATTTAATGTAGTTCAAAAAAATTAATGTTTAAGTTAAAAATTTAAAATACAGATGTTAGAAAATAATTTCATTAAATATATATCATATTTTAAATCATTAAAACATAATTTTCCAAGGGTAATGTTTATGCAATTTCATAAAATTTATCAATTTTCAGGTAAAAAGTAAAATTAATATTTTTTAATAACCTGTGTATCTTAAATTACATCATTCATGATTTAATAACAAACAAATAATTTTTATAAAATTAGTACCAAACAAAAAAATATTTAATTTAATAATTATTTCATTAAAAAATAATAAACATGATTTCCAAACCTAAAAAATACATTCCAAATTAAAAATTCTAGAGTATTGGATTAAAATAATTTTTTCTCATTTTTCCAAAATTACTTCTAATTAAACTAATGTGTTTGAATTATAAATTTATCAATAAATTTGAAATAGAATTATATAATTCATAAATTATTTATAATTTATAAAATATCACATTGATCAATTTTACCTTAAGTAAAGTATTTTTTCAATATTTTTACTCAAAATACCCCTCTCCTCAAGTATGAATAACCCCTCCCTCTTCTCATTGGAAACAACACCTCATTAACTTATAAAAGACAATTCATGGATCAAATTTCTTTATTAATTATAATATAATTCATATGTTTGTTAATGATCCATCCAACTATATTCATGAAAGGGGTTTATAGTTCTAAAAATAAGTGACACCAAGAAGAGGGTAAGCTATCACAAATTACCCTTCTCATCCACCTATCCTCTTTCTATTTTTCCAACACCATTCAATCCCAAATATTTTAAGGGAAATTAACTATTATTTCAAAATTCTAATAACTATTTAAACCAATATAATTATTATTTCTATGATATATTAAATTGGCATACATTCAATACTAGCACTTTTGACAATTTAACTTTATTAGTTGGTTAGCTACCAATTAGGACGTTGCAATTATTTTAATACCAGAAAACCTATATATTGTTATAATAAATTATTTAGGATATATATATATATTAATATATATATTTTAGGATTATTATGTTAATTCTACCTATGCATAATTTTCCTTCAACAAAATAGAGAAATCGATGAAAAAAGTGAATTTTTTAATTAACATCACACATCAAAGTGCTTAAAAATCAACAAAAATTATTTTTACATATAATATTATTGTTATAATTTATAAATATACATTTAAATTAACAGAATTGTATTTTGGATATTTTTTTTCAAACGTATGATTATTAATCAAGAGGTAGAAATTTGATGACATAATGCAGGATTTAATGTAAGGAAATTCTCGAACTAAACAGTTTTTCATTAGTTCATCCCTCTATCATGACATATTTAGTGTTGGTATTAATTTAGTGTTCCTATAATATTATTTAAATATTTTTACCAATTATTTTCTGGGATATATATGTTTCCGCATTGAGTTTTAATCAAAATATAATGAATTTCTAGAAATAATTTTCATTATAAAAAACATATTTGGATCTTCTAGAGTGGTTTATTAATTTAATAATTATGATTATATTTGTACCAAATATGATTTCAATTAGTTATTTATAATTAAAAAAGTTTATTCATTGATGCATGATTTATGAAATTATAATGATACCCATTCCCTTCCATGAGTTATTTCATGATTATGATTGTAATACGATCTATCTGGCGTGTAAGGTTTTGTTAATATTATGATGTGATGACTGGGATCTGAATTCTATATCTCTCTGATGCATTGGATAATTTGATGTTTCAATTTTATTATGTGTATTTTGTGTGAACATGATTCTATATTTATTCACAATAATTATTCTATTATTTATGCACATATGTTATGCGTGAAGATGATGAGTTATTTTTTCTGAACTATGTGTGGTATTTGACCATAGTGAAACATAGTTTATTTCTCATGGATCTAACTATTCCATTAATTTTATAAATTTATTTCTCATTATTATGATGATTACCCCCAAGATAAATCGATGGTTATGTGGATTATACTCACCCATGTAATATTGATGCAAGCCTCTTATTTTTGTTATATTATCCTCCCCCTTACTAGGATTTTATGTAACACCTTTATTTGATGTATATCCTCTGGTTAATACATGTACTATAGGGAAAATGTGATCTCATATGTAAATAAAGAAGCAACATTATAATAATTTTTTTATTATGTATAAGTGATGTAAGATCCAAATTACCAAAATATACTAAACATTTTGATCCATTAATATATACAAATTATATATTTATTTATAAAATGATGTAGTAGACATGAAGAAAAAGTATATTCACTATACCACACAAAAAACATTCATCTCTTATAGAATCATCCATTTTTGGATGATGAAGATATGGAACCAGCTATGAAAAAATTAAATGCATATTGAAATATTGTTTTATCTCATTATTTTAGACCAAAAAATTACATAGTCTTAATCACATTTAATACATTAGGAATTCATTATTGAGTGAAACAATCTGTGAAAGCTTCATAATATTTATTTTTTTCGTAGTTTGGAGGAAAACAATCAAGCACTTTTATCCCAGGCCCTCTAATAGAAAGTTCAAGTAATTAACCATAAGTGAATTAGGATGATTGAGCTGGATAAAAATATCCTCGATCCTCAGTATTCCAACCAACAGTTCATGGAAATATTTTCCCATAGATATGAAGAGAACGAATGTTTTATAACTCATGGATGAAAACCTCATATAGTGAAATGAGAGGTAGATCATTGATCCTTGATACTGAAGTAAAAAACCCATCCTAATAGAAACTTGATAAGTTAATGAGTCCATTAAATCTGATTGGATATATACTATTAAAAAATAAATATATAAACAATAAATTCATTTTCAGTAATCTAGACCAAAAATAAGTAAATTACTTGGCCATGTATTTTTATCAAATTTCAAATAAAACATGAAATAAATTCTAAACCAACAAAACCAAATATTAAGTAATTTACATATGAAAAATAAATTTACTTCTATAACCGGTTAGTGTTTTTATGAAAAATAATTTAAAAATGAATCATAAATAATTTAAATAACCCTTAAATATTCATGGAAACTCTTAAAGAAAATTTCCATGACATTAAAATATTTTTTAAAAATGTAATTATAAAATTACTTACACTTAAAATCCTTTAAATATTTTATTAATATTTATTATCATCAAAGGAAATTTTTTAGATTACATAAGACTATAAAACTCCCCCAAAAGATAAATAGTATTTAAAAAATCTACAATATTTTTAAATAAAAAAAATTAGAATAATCATAAAACAATCACTATTTTTTTTAAAAAAAAATTCTGAAACTATATTACAAAATAATAAAATCATATCCCAATTTTAATGGATGAAATCACTTAATAAAATTTTTAAAATTCAAGAAAGTATCCAAATCATTTCCAAGAAACCCAAAATTTTTATTTAATAGATTAAACATGAATAAAATGAAACATCATTTGAATTTCAAAATAAACACTCCAATATAAACACTCCAAAATAAACCTAATCTAATGATAATTGAATGAACAGAAATTTGACGCTTGAAAAATAAAAAAGTATACATTTCTGATGAGGTAACATATTAAAATGGTTTGACCACATTGTTTTCTAGACCTTGTACCAACCATAAAAAATTCACTAAAATGTAACCTCAGTTGGCATTATATTCTAGGTATGGTTTTCCAAACCATGAACAATTAACTTGCACCCTCTAAATTATGAAAAAAATCACTATGAAACATATAAATTAGAAACATCTCATGAATTATCTTTGTCATAAATAAAATAATAATAATAATATTTAAAGTCTCTAAAAAATCCATGAAATGAGATCTATTTAGATATATGCCCATACTAGACAATCTTGGTAACTCAAGAATCATCTCCAATATGTTGTGATCAAGCACTCTCTTATAAGTGACTACTGTAATTTTCATAGTCCTACTTTCAAAAAACCAGAGATGATAAAACAAAAGGGAAAACCCAACCAATTGATACTAATATTTTAAAAACAAACCTTTTTCATTTCGGAATAGGATACCCAAGATACTCATGGAATGTCTTGAATGGTGTTCCCAATCTACAAGATCTTGATACATGTTCCCGACCATTAACAACAACAAAATATAAACGATTTCACACATTGATAAAAACTTATAAAGATTAGTAACATAATGAATATAAGAACAAGTTATAACATGGTATATCAAATAATAATATAATCAATATGAATAGATAAATAATTTAATAAAAGACTGATGGGTGATATAACAGAAAAAGGTAAATAAATATTACTATCAAATAAGGCCACCATTTTAATGTTGGGGAATTATACATAAACCCTCCCCCACAAATCAACCCTATTGATATATAAATATTTTCCAGGGACGATAAACCTTCTAAAACATTGAGATTTATAGGGATAATCTAAAATCCATGTTGGTCACCACCTAACAACTAGGAATGTAAAAATTATATCTGTAATACTGATTATGTCAATGAAATATAAGGCCATTTTTGAAATAATATTTAAATCATTTCAATTTAATATTTACTTGTTTTCAAATAATTTTATAAAAATGGGTCAAACACACTTTATCATAGAAAATAAATCATACAACTAGGAATGTAAACTTTTAAATAAGGCTTATTCTAGTAGAAAAACTTCTACATCAAATAACAATAAAACTAATTTTTCCCAAATTTTTTAATATATGAAGAAAACATCATTCTTCTAGATAGATAAAATATATAAGAGTAAAATATTTTAAACCATTCTAATAAATTTTTTAAATTTTTTTAAAAAATAGATTCAATATAAAATAATGTTTATTGGGACACATAATAGAAAAATTAAGATAATACAACCATTGAACTGGATCCACAAGAAAAAGAGAAAGAGACATATGAAAAATTAAAGGGGAACCACAAATCATTAATCACATAACATTAAATTCAAGTTGGTGGATATTATGTAAAATATAAAATATCTGGAGTGAAACCACTTACCAAAATGTTCTCAAATATTCTCACAATGATCAAAGTAGATCCAAATAATTCCTCTACCTTTTATGTATGATATAATTAAAGCATCATTATATCATAAATAACCTTTAAAAATGAATAATTCACTTATAATATAATATTCATCTCAATAGTAAGTGAAGTGTTATAAAAGAATACAGAGTAACATTGAATAATGGTGTCTTAACTTTCAAAATATAGATACAACAGAAAATGATTATTTTTAATCAACTTATAGATGGGTTTGGAAACACAAAATAACCAAAAAACCCCACTATTTTGGGACTGAAAAGAAAGGGTGAAAGAATAAGAGGAACATGTAGGTTCTCATGTTTTATAGAAGATTTTATGATTAATTAGTTTGTTTCACTTGGTGTGGTCACACAATTTTTCAATCCATGCGTCAATCTTGTTCCCCATTAAAGGGTACTAGAATTTTCCAATAGTTTTGTCCCATTGTTTAACTAAATATGAATCATCCGTGAAAAAATCCCCATCCAAAGATGCATGTTTACATGATAAAGATGATATGTTTGTCTAATCTATCCTCCCTTATCATGAACCAAAAAAATATATATTCATTGATTATTAGAGAAAATTATTTTTTTACTATAACATTGTTCAAATTTTGTGCCTCTCAAAACAATCCAAAATTCATAGAAAAGAAACTCCACTACTGTAGAAAAAAAAGATATTGTCAAAACTAAATAAAACAATAGAGTTAGAAATGTTCATGCCCAGACATTTGTATTAAACAAGATAATGGATTTTCTGATGATGACAATGAAAATAAAGTGTATTTTTTGAAGAAAATATTATAAAAGTTAAAAAAGAAATAAGAACCTAATACTCAAGGATTGAAAAATAAAAAAAAATATTTTATTTAGTGGGGAGCGGTTGATCACAGACTATACACCAATACATAAAAATTTAAATGGATGGAAGATATCATAAATTTGGATGATATCAATTTTTGTGTCAAATGATCCATAATGAATGTTCATATTAAAATGATTGAGGTGTGAATTAAAAATTACTTCAATGGGTGAGATGAATGTTTTCCCTGTATTATAAATGTTATAAAAATGGATGGGACACTTTTTTATCAAACCAAATATTTTCGGGAGGTGGGAAAATGGTTTCAAATGGCAGATTAAAATCCTATGAAATCCATGAATCTCCTGTATATGATGTTTTCAAAGGATTTGGAAAGAAATGAGATTTATTTGATGCATTATAGATATATCATTAAGAGTTTCTTGTAATTGGTAATCGCATTACTAGATATATTATTTTCTACCCATTTAATTCCATAATAATAATTTTTTTCCAAAAAAGAGTTTAGAAAATTGGGAGAAGAATACATTGATATGTCAACAATACGGTTGATTTTGGGCTATGTTTTTAATTTAATATACAATAAATGTTCTAGGAATACTAGGATTCCAGTTGGGAAGGATTATTGGATGATAGGAATTCATCTTCAGAATTTTATTTTTATAATATATTTTTTTACATTTTGTTTCTATATAATAAAAAATATTTCATTTATTTGAGAACTATATAGGATAAAAAAATAGAAGACACGCATGATTTCACTATGGATATTTGAATAAAGAAGTATATTTAATAAAACATAATATATTTAGAATCTCATATTTTTATCATGTGTGAAACAATTAGTACTATAAATATTATCCAAGATACCATTTTTCATTTTATGATCAAGAAAATTGATATTACATAACATGTCCAAAAATAGAATGTGAAACACAATTTTGTGAAGTTATTTTATGTTTCTACTCAAGATTAAATGGTCAAAATCATCGATTAGTCACTTACCAAGGAATGAATTTAATGGAATCAATTTTCTCTTGGAGGTTATTTTGTTTTTTAGGTGGAGTGGTGTTTTGAATGAAAGATAAAGTTCATAAAGATCTTGTTAATGTTCTAATGATTATATTTTCATTTAAATCTTGTTTCTGGAATTTATAATGGTTTATTTGGGCCTATTATTGGTGTTTTTTAGTTCATTTATACATTATAGGAAGTGAAAAATCATATTTTTTTTGATAAGAACTAGTATTATAAATGTTTATTGAGGGAATAAATGGTTATCCATATTGAAGTGTTTATGAATTCTCATGAAACCCAATGGGGGGTTCATTAAAAACCCCCCTAGAACTACTTTTTAGTTTTTTCTGTTGACAATGAACTGAATGTAATATTCAATGAGGAATGCTTTAGTGTATGGATATAATTTGGTGATTGATGGAAGTTGATAAGAGGATATTTGGAAAAAATAATTGTAATATTTTTTTTGTATAGAATTTTTGGATTTTTTCTTAGTAAGTTACGGATGATTATCTCACAATAATAACTAAATTTCTTAAACATAATTATGAATATTTTTTATTTAAGAATCATTTATATGTAGTTTAATGATCATCATGGTTGATTGAATATCATACCAGGTTGTATACCCTTGATCATTTTATACCTAAACATGATCCTCATTTAATAAATTATCATATTAGGGAACTGTAAGCATCAATGGTACTTAGAAATCCATCATTCAGTAATGCATGAAAATTAATTTGTATAATTTTAATGTTGAAGGACATGAATAAATTTTTTTTAAACCTTCATAGAGATGATTTTATATTTTTTTAATGGTTTTATTACATATTCATCATTCCATTTTTTTATAAACGTAATTCATGTATATATAAGGATGATTATTTTTTTTCAAGTAATTTCAGGATCCAATGCTTATGATGGATTTTATTATTTATAAAATATGATTAGTATTTTTACCTACTCTCAAAGAGAGGATAAATCCTGTAGTTAATGGACGAAAGAGCCTTGTTATTTTTATTATCTTAAGGGAGTTTGAGGATGAATAATATGATTCTAAATTACCATGATTTACTTTATGGAAACAAAATTCATGTAACCTAGAAGTTACATGATCTATAAAATGATTGTTTCCTTAATACATGTGTTTTTTAGAATTTGGTTGATTAGATTTTGGATAGAATATTTTGTCATGTTAGGAGTGTGTTTTTTATATTGATGGAGGAATTATCATACATAAAAATGAGTGTAATGATATTGAAAAAAATATAATTCAATTTTAATAAATAAATGTTAAATATATCAAGACATAAATTAAAAATGTTGAAATTTGTATTCTTGGATAATAATTGATTATCTTATGGTGGTATGAAGTAAGAGGATGGGTGTTCAAGTTATTCAAAAATATAGGGAAAATAGTGGAGAAGATTTATTGTTCTTCCAACATTGATGATTAAAGGTGATAAAGTTTTCTTTCATAGAGATGTTCACACAAGAAGTTAATCAATTTAGTGATGAATTTCTTTAAAATCTTGGATTATGTGTACAATATATAGTTTATAGAGATGAAATAGTTAGTATAAGGATCAGTGAATTCCATTATAAATAGAGAGGGGGGTTTCATTCTATAATAAAAGAGAGCTATGTGTTTTTCATATCTTGTGTGGGTTATAAACCCAATATTTCAGTGATTTCACTCTGTTTTTTAGTCATGTAGTTCGTTTTATTGTCGCTGGTTCATATGTACATTTTCATGCATGTAAAATTGATCAACCTATATGGGAGAATAATATAAAAATAATAATTTTCCTTTTTAATTCGTTTAATTATCCTGAGATTTAATAACAACAAGGGATGATTTCTCCTCTAAAAAATAAAATAAGATTATTTTGAAGGAATTTTTTTTTGAGTTTCAATACTCTAATTTACCCCCTCTATGTATTTTCCTTCACTATTATTAGTTAAAATGTAGATATAAATGACATGATTTTTGAAATAAATTATATCACTGATGAATCCTAAACCATAATAGACATGATATGAGAAGAAGTTCATTCACTTGAATCCAATGTACTTGAAATAAAAAACATTATAAAAGATTTCCAATTTGATTTTGAAAAATAAAATGAAGATATATTTGGATATTTTAAATCATTGGATAATATTATGAAGGGATAAAATAAGATTCATGATAGTTTAAATTATATTATTTCAAATTTTATTGGTTCTAATGGTCTTGATTATATTGAAGGTTGAAACTCTAAATCACAGTAGAATTAAAATAGTGATTTATTTATGTAAATTTATTTATATGACATATTTTTTCTCTAAATGTTTTTATCAATAATAAATAGAATAACAGTGTCTGTTTAATTTAATTTTGTAAGTAAAATGTAACTGAAAATGTATTTGAAAAAGAAGTATGGTCAGTCTGGAAAATACACTCATAAATCATAAGAAAATGTAACTGTTGAAAAGAAACTAAGCCGATTTTCCTAAACATCACTATTAAAATATTAGAATATTTTATTATTAAGAAATATAATGTTATTATAATTCATACGTACACAATTTTTAGTTTTTTAAATTATATTATTTTGTTGAAATTGTTTATAGGTATTTAATTAATGCAAAAAAATCTCAAAGCATGTGAAAAAATCCATCTCAATTAGAAAGATATTTGATTAAATTTTAAAATAATGTTGAATTTATTAATGAGGAAGGTATAATATATCATGGAAAATTAAATGAAAAATTTTGTTAGATTATTATTTTCATATAAAAACTAAATAAAATTATTAAATCCAAATATTTTTGAAATAAGTGGAGTGATAAATAATAGGAAATGATATTTGAGGATGCATATAAATCCCCAATTCATGAGAAACCTCATATATTATACAATATATTCTCATCACATATAAAAAGAAATAATAACTCCAATAATATAATCTTCATTTATAATATAGGATAAAAAACATTAGAAATTATGCCTCGTAGAATATAAATAGTATTGGGAAAACAAAAATTAGTGAAAAAAATTTACAAAAAAATATTTTTCAAATTGTTGATGGATTAATATACAGTCCATATAGTTTTCCTAAACTATATTAGAATTGATATTATGTGAATGATTTTAAAAATATAAGTTTTATTATAATAATGATCTATGGAATCATCTTTATAAGATGAAAGGGAAAAAATAAAATTATATCCATATCAAGGATAATGAGTATTCTTGTTCTTGAACATGAATGATAAAAAATGAATTACAAAATATCAACATGATATTTTATATGAAAATTATTTATCTATATGATTCTAAATAAACCGTATGGAATACAATATTATTTTTGGAAAATGGATTGTATGGTATTTCAATGAAACTATTATATATGAATATATGAATGATTGAAAAAAAATTGTTATCTAGTTATAATAATTCTCATTAGATAGTTGGTATAAGAGATAAAAAGTAAATACAGGGGAGAATTACACATTGGTGGAAGTTCTTCTTTTTAAAAATTATATTTTCACTCTATGTAGCATTGGGCGTAAATACTAAATTTCTTTTTAATATAATAAAAAATATTTTGATGAAATATAATCAATATGATAAAGGAATATATGATTTATTATCAACATTTATTAGAATTTAGAATATACTGAAATAAAATTTTCATTGAATATAAAATAATTTTCATTATGAAAACATAATTATTTCAAATAATATTTCATAAATATAATGGAAAAATATAGTGATATCAACTAGGAGTATGATAACCTCTTATATTAATTTTCTATTTTCATTAAAGGGGAACAATTTTTGAGTGAAAACAATATATTTTAAAACATGTGTGTATTAACTAATTTCATTTAGAGGAATAATGAATAATAAAAATGGATGAAAATTTAATTAAGGAGGGAGAGATATAATATATTGGGAAAAGATATTATTGATATTTATATGAAATGATAATTGTGAAATATTGGATTTTGTTAATGTGTGAATAAATTATTGAACATTTAATGATGTTTTAATTTTTTTGTATCATATGTTCAAGTTATTGAAAATAAAAAAAGGAAAATTAATGATCATATGAGGAATTTAGAGATTATATTAAGAGATATTAAAGTTTAAGGTAGTATATTTATGAAACAGTGGAGTTATTATGTGACACATTCAAATGGTAGAAACATTTTTTATTTATTGTGTATGTTATCACATAAATAATAATATTTTTTGATAATGAGGGGTTTAGATTCCCCCAAATTTAGAGTACACTATGATAATTTTTCTTAACACAATATCCCTGATTTATGATAATTTTAATGTACTATTTATTATCGAAATTCTCATAAAATTGTTTGAGTTTATTTCAAAACCCATTTAATGACAAAGGAATAAAATAATTCAATACAAAAGAAATACACACCATAATTTTATTTTACCACACCACAAAAAAGTTATTGATGATATTTACACAGTTCTCATTATGGTTTGTGGGAGGCTTAAAATTATTCTTCGAGTATTCATTATGCTACATTTCATTGTTGGCAAAAGAATATTATATAATGATTCATGGGATATAGTGTTGTTTTTTATATTGGGTATAACTGAAATATGCAATGTCACGACCCGACTCACCTCTATGATGGTGGTCGGAACGGTGTGTCACAAGACCTCAAGCATATCACCCCGAATGCTAGAGGCTATCGACTAGTAGTGAGGGAATATTTGTGTCCAAGGGGGAGACTATGCCCTCATAGGTAATAAGTATTATTCTAGCAGAAGTAAATAGTAATTAATAATAAATAATGGAATAAACTTTAGTATAAGAAATATAAATAATCCGACTGAATAATGAACAAGTGTGGTTGCTCACAAAACGATGTCATGACATGATTTATTTCTAAATTGAAAGTACAAAAAATAGAACTCAAGCATTTTGTCAACTAAAAGGAAAAGAAACAAATTGCAACAACTGCATCACGAGCAAGGCTCGTTCCTCTTCCCCAGTATCCATCTTAAGCAGCAACAATCAATCAAGAATCTGAAGAGGAAAGATTCCCTTTTCCAATACCTACAATCATATAATCTACTCGGGTGTCAATGAAGCCCGAGCAGGGTGTGAGTTAAAATCTCAGTAGAACGGCACCCAAGGTGTCTAAACATTTCCATTTCATGCAATGATAAAATGTATTGTGCCATTATATACTAATTTCAAATAATTTATTATGTACAATGGAATAAATAACGTGGCCCGGGTTCCATGCGGCACCCATTCTTAATCACTTGATTCGACCAAAGCTGAAATTATAAAAGAAGTACCTATAAGCAGAATGCACATATGCATACATATAAAGCCTGGAAGAGTAATGTAATACATGGATGAAGAAAACTGCAATGATTTTTCTTTAACATGTGATCTAATTCATGTGTCACCCAAGTGTGCTTCAACATACCAGAAAATATCTCAAATCTCAAGAGACTAACATCGACATTAATCTAAACCGTCGGTGCATCATTATTAAGGATCAATTTGAGAGTTGGAGTCTGAGCTCGTTATGAAGGTATCTCAACAGAACATCATTCAATTACCCAATACCACCGAGCCCGTCCAAGGAAATCTTTTTAAAGACCATGTATCGCTTGTGGCATGGAATTACCCTGAGTCCATCCTAATATTGCAAAAAGGGTTCGAGTGTCACCTGAGGCTGGCTTATCCACATTGCCAACAGATATGTCCCAATGGGCCCTTTTGGAACTGGTATCACTCATAAGTATTAAAAATCTTGGGCAAGTATCAGTCCATAAAATCCAAGAACACCGCCCACTGGCACATAGAGGTATTCGTCATGAATGAAGGGTCTAAGTGAGGCCCTTAATACGGGACCCACCTCCTTTCCCCGCCGTGAATTTAATTAATGTTCTCACAGCAGTAGATATAATATCAACATATGTAATTGAATCCAGAAACCAAACAGGTACACCCATGCATCTCACAGTGCAAATTAAATATTTAAGCATTGAAATCATAACAAGGAAAGGTACTGCATCAACATAAGCAGACAAATTCACATTTAAATAAATAAATAAATTAGACCAACCAACTACTAGGATCCATCGATTCCAAAGTTCATAATTAATCTAAATTAATTATTTTAAATTAATCATAACAAAATAGGTTGTGACAAACTGGTAGATAAATGAAATTTTTAATATTAAATGAACCATCACAAACAACTACCAAATATTTAACAATTCAAGATTTATAATTAATATAAATTAATTATTTAAATTGAACACAACAAAAATAGGCTGTGCAACACATGAAATTAAATAAATTAAATGTTTGGATTAATGGAGATTATACTGACCCTGCCGCCACGACCAAAGGGGTGTCCAACCTTGTTGAAACAAATTAAACAAATTATTTCATGATCAATATGTATACAACAACAAGGCAAAACAAATTAATTAATAAATTTGGGTGAATTTTCACAAAGTCGGTAGGCACCGACTAGCGACACAATGATGCGTTTTTATAAATCACAACGAAACAGAGGAAGAGAGAGCAGATACCCTACCATATGATCATAGATGATCCTATGATCCATGGTAGACTTTGATTATACCTAAAATGGATGAAAACATAGGATTTTAGAAAAACCCAAAAATAGGGTAAAATCCATTCGTGGCGAACTACGTAAAGGATTTTGGAATGAGATCACACGATTCTTGGTGTATGGGATAAGCTTTACTAATTGGTTCACAACACACCTAAAGAAAATGAAAACGTATGTCAAACGGAGTAGCGACGATCTTCTGAAGGGTGGAGAAGGTGGTGTGCACCACCTAGGGAGGAGAGGTGTGCCACACACCTGAGAGGAGGAGGATAGGAGGAGAAGAAAAAAGATATAAATATGAAAGGAAAGAAAATAAAAAGGAAAAAATATAAAAGATGTAAATAAATAAAATAAAATAAAACAGTGGATGAAATGAAATAAATAATTAAAATAGGTTTACCACAATTTAAATATTTTTTATTTCTCTCCAACTCTATCTATTTTATTATTTATTTTTATCCCTCTTTAAATTCTATTAATTTTATTTAATCCTTTTTAATTATTTTGAACCTGAAAGCTGTACTATGTCGCGATGTAATATTTTACATAAATCCCGAGAAATAATTTAATTAATTTTAATAACCGTTATCATTTTTATAAGTTGTTGATTTCATTAAAATATTAATGGTGTAATTGATAGGTTGAATTAAATAATAATAATTATTATTGTTATTGTTATTATTCTTATATTGGGAAAAAACATTGATGTATTTATAGATGAGGTATATATATATATATGGGATTAAATATATATATATATTGTAATATATACATGTGTGGGTGTATATACATGAATATGCAGATGTGTATATATATATATAACACATATATACATGGGTGGATATTTAATTTTAGGTTAGATAAAATATTATTAATTACATTCACAAATGTATTTATCATTTCGACTTAAATAAAGTTGTATTGTTATATGTTTTTAATCCATATCAATAAATTGACCCAGGGGCACGCGCCTACGCACCCTGTGGCGGGTCCCGAACACGAATTAAAATTAATTAAATGATTGTTCAGGATTTATGTAAAATATTACGTCGCGCCATGGTGCAGATTTCTGGTTAAAAACAATAAAAATGGATTAAAGGAAATTAATGGAATTTAAAGAGGGATATAAATAAATAATAAAATAGATACGGTTGGAGAGAAATTAAAAATAATTAAACTAAGGTAAACCTATTTTAATTATTTATTTCATTTCTTCCATAATTTTATTTTTATTATTTCATTTATTTATCTCTTTTTTCGTTTTCATGTCATTCCATTCGTTTTTATTTCTTTTTTCCCTCTCCTCCTCTCCTCCTCCTCTCATGTGTGTGCCACACCTCTACTCCCTAGGTGGTGCACACCACCTTCTCCTCCCTTCAGAAGATCGTTGCGCCTCCGTTGGTCGTCCGTTTTCTTCACCGCCTGGTTCACTATGAACCCATCGGTATGGATTATCCCACCAGCCATGAATTTTACGATCTCATTCCAAATAATTTGCGCAATTCACCGTGAAAGGATTTTACCCTATTTTTGGGTTATTCTAATATTTTCCTTTTTCATCCGTTTTAGGTCAGTTCAAATCCTATCGTGGATCATAGGATCATATATAACCATAAGGTAGGGCATCTACTCTCTTTTCCTTCATTTTGTTGTGATTTATACAAATTCACCGTTGGGCCTTTAGTCAGTACCTACCGTCTTTGTGAAAATTCACCCAAATTTATTAATTAATTTGTTCATCATAGTTGTTGTAGCCATATTGATCATGAATTAATTTGTTTAATTTGTTGAAACAAGGTCGGACACCACTTGGGGCATGCCGACATGGTTCGTATAATTTCAATTATCCAAAACTGTTAATTTATTTAATTGCATGTGTTGCACAGCCTATTTTTGTTGTGTTCAATTTAAATAATTAATTTAGATTAATTATAAATAATGAATTGTGGAATCTTTGGTATTTGGTTGTGTTGGTTTATTTTTTATTAAAAAGTGACTTCATTTGCATGTTTTACACAACCTATTTTGTTGTGTTAAATTTAAAATAATTAATTTAGATTAATTATGAACTTTGGAATTGTTGGATCGTGGTATTTTGTTCGTCCAATTTTTTTATTTATTTAAAGGTGCATTTGTCTGCTTATGTTTATGTGGTACCTTGCCTTGTTAATATTTCAATGCTGAAATATTTAATTTACACTATGTGATGCACCAGTGTGCCTGTTTAGTTTCAAGATGCAATTACATAGGTTGATATCATATCTGATACTGTGAGAACATTAATTAAATTCAGGCGGTGAAATGAGGTGGGTCCCATTAAGGGGCCACACATATACACTTAATTCCCGACAGTTACCTCTATGTGTCGGGGGTGGTGTTCATGGATTTATCGTACCAAGACATCCCTGATCTTTCTAATACTTATGAGTGATACAGGTTCCTAAAGGGCCCATTGGGATGGATCCATTGCTAATGTGGCTAATCCAACCTCAGATGACACTAAACCCCTTTTTGCGAGATCGGGACAGACTCTGGGTAAAGCCAAGCGATGAGCAATACATGGTCTTTCGAAAGATTGCCTTGTATGGGATCCGGGGTATTGGATAATTTAATGATGTTCCGTAGCGATACCTTTGGGATGGGATCCGACTCCAACTCTCAACTTGAACATTAATAATGATGAAATGAAGGTTTAGATTAATGTTGTTGTTAGTCTCTTGAGATTTGAGATATTTTCTAGTATGTTGAATCACCCCTGGTTGAACATGACTGAGACCCCATGTTAAATCACAAGCATGGGGGTATGCCTCTTCCTTGTTTACCTTACTCTTTTACGATTTATATG
Organism: Viscum album; assembly: GCA_963277665.1. NCBI lineage: Eukaryota > Viridiplantae > Streptophyta > Magnoliopsida > Santalales > Viscaceae > Viscum > Viscum album. The sequence goes on along the minus strand of OY728153.1, from coordinate 321,731,507 downwards.
TATTCATATGTGCATTCTGCATACAATTACTTCATTCAAACTTCTGGCTTAGGCCGAAGCAGGTGATTAGGCATTGGTGCCTCTTGGAACTCGACCTGAGATATTTATTCCATTGCACTTAATAAATTATCTGAAATTGTTATATAATGACACCCTACATTTTATCATTGCATGAAATGGAAAGGTTTAGACACCTTTGGTGCCGTCCTACTGGGATTTTATCTCACACCCTTCTCAGGTGTCATTTACACCCATGTAGATAATATGATTGTAGGTATTGACAAAGGGAAGTGTGCCGCTTTTAATTCTTGATTGATTGTTGCTACTTAGGATGGAGACTAGGGCAGAGAACTAAGCCTTTCCCGTGACATAGTTTTCACACTTCGTTTCTTTTATTTTTAGTAGATAGCATTCTTGGGTTCTATTTTCTGTACTTTCAGTTTATACATACATCATTTCATGAAATCATTTTTTGAACTTCCGCACTTGAGTATTATTAAGTTGGATTCTTTATATTGAATTTTCTGTAGTTTATTCATTTATATGCTTCCACAATTTTTTATTAATTATTTTTTACTTCTACTGTGATAATACATTTTACCTATGAAGGCATAATCTCGCCCTTAGACACAAAAAGGCCCACGCTTCTATTCGATAGCCTCTGGCATTCAGGGAGAGGCGCTTGAGATCTTGTGATGCATTGGTCCAGCCACCGTCTTAAAGGTGAGCCGGGTTGGGATGTTACAAAGTGGTATTATAGGTGTTATTTTCCCTTTGTCTTACTGTATGGGTTGGTAGACAGGTGACTAGGAATGTGTCTCTGCTTGGTTAATAGTCGTGCCTGGGACTAATCACCCCATCTACAAGAAATGATTATGTGGTCAGGGTTGGGATTGATATTCATGCTTTTCGATAGGATAATTGATATGATTTCACCTTGAGTTATTGGTGTAATTTTCATTGATTATGAATTTATGGAATTTATGATATTTTACCCTTGGCCTGTTATGGTAAGGATAAAGCATTACATGCATCATAATAAGCACATAGGAATTCACATGCCATGAATATTTCCATTCCATGTAGTTTTATTTTAGGCTGCGTACTGATTCAAATTTTGTGCCTTGAATGTATTCCATGTCCTATATTTATTTAGCATGCCTTTTAAGATTCCATGATTCAGTATTATATTTAGCATGCTAGTCTGTTTCCATGTTTCCTGTTTAGTACCATGTTTTCCTTGTATCATGTTTTTGTGCCTATTAGCATGTCTTTTTTGTTTAAAATGTTATTCTTATTTGATTACAACATGTCTCTCTCATTTATCTTATTATATTGACCTTCTGGATTTTTTTATATAATTGGTTTCATTGTGAAAATTTTTTGGTTGCCTTTTAATGGGATCCAAATTCCCAAAACTATAAAGTGTATAGTTTCTTATTAAGTTAATACCCACCCAAACATCTAGGCAGACAATTTTTTTGAGGATCTTATAATTTAAAATGAATTGGTTAACTACCTGAAGGCACAACTAGGACCATGTAGGCTAGTTGGTGCATGTTCCTTTTGAGATAACCTGATATGGGCGTTGTGGATCTTAATAATTAAACAATTGTTTTTTGGGTTGCATTCAAATGAACTCAAGTCGGCTTAGTGGAACCCTTTAAGGCCACCTTATCTAATTAAAAGGAATTTATTTGATAAGTTTCCTAATTAAGGACTGGATGTCAATTAATGTAAAAATGATTTAAAATTGAGTTTTATAAAACTTTCTTGTTTTCCATTAATGCATTGATTAAGATCATGTACACTGTGTTTTATTTTGAAAGATGGTTCTTGATGTTTTGATTAAATATTTTTAGGATTTAAGAATAAATGTGATTAAATATAAAAGGGATTGGATATGGAACCTGTAGTAATGCCCTCTAATTAAGACTCTGGTACAAGAGTAGTTATATTTTCACCTTTAGTAGCTTTGGAATTGAACCTTTCACATGTCTTTGTCCCTAGTCGGGCCCCCTTTCTTAAAATGACACCCTTGTTCAGACGGGTGGACATGTTTTCCTTGACTTTTGTTTTGGGCATGAGAATCAGTAATTCTCACTTCCATTAGGATAGGAATGCCTTATGAATGATCAGTTTCTTCATTGGTCATTCGACCCTCTCTTCTTTATAGTGATGGATGACTTGGTACGTCATCATTTGAGTTTAAATTCATCTTGTTTCTATATCACCTTAGGGTAGTATGATTTCACATACATGGTGTCGTCATGTGCTTAACGTTGTGATGAATCGGTTGAGTATAGTGGAATAATCAAGTATTGATCTATTAAATACGTTTCATTTCATCTTTGTAGTATAATGACTTCTGTGTTAATGGAATCAAGTTTTTACAATGCTTATGATAACTTCCAGAGACTCTGGTGTTTTGACACACTGTTCATATTGGTTGGGTTTTCGTGGATTTTTTTTCAATGTTTTCTTTCTGGTAAACTTTTAATCCTCTTACTGTACTCTTCCTTGAGTGACGATCATGTCCCCTATCTTTCTTTCATCCTTTATGAACTAAGAGAGCATCGATCTTACACCATTCTAATGTTTTAGTTTTTGGGCTTTGTTAGGGTGGTTTTCCTCCGTCTTTCATGTTGATAAGTCATTCATATCAAGGCTTTTCTGGTCTTGAGTGACCTTTGTATTTCTATGTCAGAATTCCAAATGATATTTTCTACCCCAACTGTTTCATATAACGTGAATTTTAGGAAGATGTCGCTCTGGATTCAATCAATGTTTTGAATGGGCATCATGCCCCAGTACCAATGTCTCACTCGTATTCATGTAGTTTAGACTACATTACATTAGTTCCATTCAATCATGTTGTGCCAATCAGATTTTACCCTAGAAATGTTTTCAGGCTCAGTGCTGCCGAAATCATGTGACATCGATAGAGGATAGGTATGAACTTCAGTGGATGTGTTCTTGGAAAATGTGAGATACTTTTGATTAAGACATCAGAGATTAGTTCATAAAATGCCAAAAGTTTAAGTTGGGTGCCTTTATAAATGGTCGGCCAGAGTGGCTTGACTAGTTCTCTCTCTTGCTCAGTTAAGTGATCAGTGAAGGACTTTTTTGGCATGTTTCTAGGTGAGATGAGTGCAGTTTGTATTGACCAAGGCTTTTTATAAAAATCTAAATCAACTTGGGTTTTAAGGTCGATGGGGAATTGACCATTTTATCCATTTAAAAAATAAATCAAGAAGCCTTGCTAGAACTCTTAAGGGCATCTCTTGTAAGAAATTCTGATGCTGGAAGTTGTCGTGACTTGGAATTTTCCCTTTCTAACTTTAATACCTAAGGTGGGAAGTATGTTTGAACAGATTTTTAAAAATAAGATGACATGGTTGTGTCTCTAGAAAAAAATGGATTGGGTAAATATCATCTCAGTTTTTTCAATTGGAGAATGATCATTGACTCGTATCTTAATGGTTCTTATGTCGTTTTCCTAACCAATATTAAGTGTGCATTGGGCATTTAGATACGCAACATGACCTTTTTGTGAGGCTACATAACCCTATATATTGGGTGAGATTTTTATTGTTCCCAAAGGCTTCTTGGGGACATGAAGTTCTCATGTGGAAAGGTTATAACATTCCATGTTGTGAACTGGATGAAAAAAATGCAGGAAATAAAATATTTATGTTAACTGGGCATGTCAGTTTTAAAAACTGAGTGTCAGAACTTTTTTTCCGATAGCCGAAACTACGACATTGATAGAATAAAAATATTATGTTAATTTAATTAATATGAGTGTTTTTTTATTTTGAAAAAAATAAAATAACTATTAAATGGTGCGTTGTATGAGAAATCTGAGACCACCATTAGGTTTGAAACATCGGGTTTACCCTAGGTAGGGTATAACCTAGATTCGCATCGGGTATTTGGCACCCTCGCACATGATAATTGCATCTTTATTTTTAATTAATTAATTGTTCAATTTTTTATATAATAAATAGCTATTTTCTAAGAAATGGTGCGTCAAATGAGAAAACTGAGACCACCGATAGTTCCGAGACATGAGGTTAATGTTTTTCATAATGACATTGATTATTTGAATTAATTATCCCCACATTTTCAATGAAATTAATGTTTTAATACAACAATTGAATTTCTATGAAAAATAACTTGAAGTTTTAAAATAATATTCCAACTTTATTTCATGATCTATTTAGTGAAACCCCATTAAAAATGAAACATTTATCTTGAAATGAACTTTTATCAAATAACACACAAGGAATTTCAAGCCCCGCATGGTTTTCCATGTGAAACCCATTTTAACATTGGTAAATCCACCATATAACCATTTAAAATTCAATGAATCCATAAAAAATTAATTAACTCTAACAAATATGATATTTTATAGAATTAAGAACTCAATTACATATCAATATAGGAAATGTTTCCAAACACTTACCTCAAATCAATGGTAACCATACCAGAAGAATCACTAATGAATGTGGGAACTACAAAAAGACTCATGGTATACTTAAAAAAACCATAAACAAAAAAACCCCATTACTAAACCATCTCAAAACACAAATACAAAAATCAACAACCAAAGTGTTAATGGATGATGGAATAATTGCATAAAAGAGGATTATGGGAGGCACAAACGAGTAAAAAAAGATATAGGAGAATAGATTAACATAAAAACTCATATAAATAACAATTTTAATACCAAATCATAGGATATGGTGGGATGGAAATCCCATGGGTGCTCCATACCTCAAAAAAATTAATTTTGAAAGAAAAAAAGCCTCTTGGGATCGAAAATTCAATGGGGAAAATCTAGAAACTCAATTTTAAGTTATTTTTGGAAACATGTATGGTTAGGTAGCATGGTTTAGTAAAAAAATGTTCTAACCATATATGTGTGATATAATATGGATAGAAATTATATATGATTTCTCCTAGACTATCATGTGGTTCATTTTCTAATTGTCACACTATGTTGTCTTCGCTAGAAAAATATAAAGTCATATCATGTTCTTTTGGAGTATTTTTCCATTCTGTGTTCTAGTTGTGCACGTAGAAACACAATTAATGGAAGATATACCATGTTATTACTAAGATTCTACCCCAAAATTCACTACCCATGCATATAAATTCATGCATGTTTTAAAAAAACACAAAACATTCTTCATGTTATGGTACACATGTTGTTACTCATAAACCATGTTCTCCAAATCCTATACAAAAGAAAAAAAATCATGAAATTGAATCATAAAATCAAATAATTCAAATGATTATGATTATATAAAAAATTTAACAAAAAAATCTATCTAGATGAAAATACCATGGCCATTTATTAAATAAAAAATTTAATAAAAGGGGAAGCATATGTGGTCATATAAGGAGAGATTACCTCCTCCAAAAATCCTGTTTTGTATTCATAACAAGAAATATCATTTCTATAGTCATAATAAGATTTGAAAGTGGTTTCCCACAATAAAAGTGAAATACCTTGCTTAAAAATACTAAATATCCTTACATTGGACCATTCATGCTCTTGGCAATGCTTTACTATCGAAGCCTTGGAAGATGATATGGTAGAAACATTGCTTTGCATGTTAAAAAAATCCTTCTGTGGAATTTTTTTAAAGGATTAATATTTCCTTTTCCAAACAAATAATCCTTAAAATAAACACCTCTTCTTGGGTATATGATATGGGTGGAGTTGAATAACACCACTGACCACTATTTATGTCATCCATTATCTGATGTGTTACCCCAAATCCCAAATACCACTGAGTAGAATATATTATGAATATCTTGATTATAATATATATCATCTTGAATATACAATTTTATAGAACTCATATTCATGTGTAGAATATCTTGATAAATCCATTACGAGTGGATGCACCATACAACTATTCTTTTTTAGGTTGTGATGGAGCATCCCCTAATGTGGCACACTGAACATGTGCATCGTCTTCAGACTGATGTAGCTCTTCAAAATACTTAGTGTCATCCCTTGTGTGTTTTATTTACTATTACTTTACATTAGGATAAGATGTAATAGATCAATCAACGGAAATGAAATTTCTTACCATCTTTCCACCATCAACACTTTCTGGTCTGTCACTAACATGGTCCATCTCAAGATCACAACCATGATTTTCTAAAATATGTTACACATATCTTCCCTACTAATTTAAATCATATCCAGTACATTTATCATATCTTGTTCTGAGTGATCATCCCTAACAAGAGCCTATCATCCAATTCAAGCACACAACCTAATTCTGGGAGTCATAAAACCATAATCAGATAAGTCATGTAAGGATACATAAATGTCATCTATAGCTCATGAGGCAAATATCTTCCTTCCCTATATTAGAAACATTGAAGAACCATGCTACAACTACTCTGGACCCTTGTCATCATGATTCCCATCTCTTATTTGACTCTATATTATTTTTTCCTTTAATGAACAAAGATTCTTTATTTCCTCTAATTTAGGAATGTGATCAAATATTTGTTTCCTTACAAGTTTCCAATAAATTTACAATTTTCCTAAATTCACATCAAAAAAGAGGAGGCAGTTAATATTCAACATTATGGTTTAGTTCATCATTAATATTGGGTAATGGAACACTTTTTATTGTTGATATTAAATCAACTTCTATAATAACCCTTAAAAAATAATCCAACATAGCTTGCACTATTTTCTTATCCGTCTGATTGGGACACTAATTGTATAATAAATATCAACGAAAATTTACTGAAGCCAGATAATCACATAAAAATAATAATTTTAACCAAAAATTGTAAAAATTTGAATATATAATCATTGGGGTTGAAACCAAAATTCAATAATTGAATCATAATCATACCAAACTTCAATGAAACCAAGCCTATGCCGCATGAAATTTTCATCAACTCAGCTCCTGGAAAAGTAATTTGATAGAATCCACACACCACTAGAATAAATTACAAGTTTGAAAAACCTCAAATAGATTATAACATATTTATCAGATATTATAATATCCATGGCTTTACACCCTTCGGTACTATGAAGCAACCAATGGTGGAATGAAGACACATTTCAAGCCTCTCTAAATCCACTTCTTATCTCACCATTATGTAAGTATTGTCAACCATTTTAAAAATACTACTGTAATTAGAATCATTAAATTAATAAAACAATCATTGATTCATTTGTTATAAATATTTTCCTTCATACAATTTTCTCAAGGATGACTCCTTAAATGAAACACCTAAATGAGCATCTAGTTTCAAACCATTATTCCTTAGTGGGGAAGGGGGAGAACTGTTAAAAACATCACATGATGATCAAGAATGTTCAGTAGTCTTATTAAGCCCTTGTGAGGAATCCTTATACCTTTACCCAAGTGATTGAAAATCTCTAGAAATCATATTGGAACCCAAATTGTGTGGGTGATCCGAGACATTGAGAAACCACTAATTACTTATTCCATCACCACAAAAGAGATCTTTGACCCCATTAATCCCAACATCTATGTGATATATCTTACCATCATTTCTTAAAATAATTAATTTGAAACCATTTTTTAGTTACATGGGGGGTTACAATATTCTCAATTTACAGATTTACTCACCCATAGATTCTTTAGAGAAGATAAAAGAAGCCGAAATGGGTTAGAAATCACACCTCCTGGAATGAGGTTATTTGGATGAAAAAATATAGATTATATTAGAAATGAAACAATCAAAACATAATTATTTCTCAATACCAAAACCATCATCTTCAAAAAAATGATAGCCTACTCAAAGGAAAACAAAACCACAATCCCTAGTACAAGTCCTAGAGGAGAAGGAGAATAAGTATTATTCCCCCACCATTTTGGGTTTCTTAAAATTTTTAATTAAAATGAGAACACACCCAAATAAAGACATCCAATGTGAGATAAAATATCCAAAAACATCCTTGAAAATAACTAAAATCCAATAAGTGTGAATGATAACTAGAAAAATCAATCTAACAAATAAGGAAAACATGATCCATTGGGAACTCAACCACAACATATTCAACTCTCTTAAGGATCCAGCTACCACCTAGATTAACAAACAATACATAAATGAAGGAAAAAATCCAACATATTCAATAAAGATAAACAACATGGGATCAAGACATGGGTCACCATGCTCTATGGGTAAATTATCACCACAATACTAGAATATACTACCATGGATGAACCAACAATGATAGAATTACTAAGTGCTCAATAGTCAGAAGGTGACATCAATACATGTTTTCTAATCCCCAACCCAAAGGTCACTCACATCCATCTTAACAAGAGACTATCCTTAAAATAGTCATGGATCAAGAAACCATTTAAAACCCAATAATAAGGCATCTAGGAAAATATTTGTTTCTCCAAAACCCAAAAATTCATAGGTATCTTGTCACAAACCGTCCTAGTGGGGCCCGAGCCGTAACTCCCCAAGCCCGCCTCCAATAGGCCATGGGATGGTGACTAGCACCGAGTAGGCATGATACTAAAATGTGAGGAATTTCCTATAAACCTGTACACACGAACACACATCTCCGAGCCCACAAAGCTGAAAAGTAAAATCTACTAAAAGGAAAAAGATGCTTGCATACACTAAAACCCATCCAATAGAGTACGACAGGGAAGCAAAGTACAAAAATGTAAATCCATGGACCAAAAGTACAAGCCCACTAGAACAGAGTCCGTAACAAAGTCCAACTTGTAAAGAAAGGTGGTGGGACTGCAATCGGTTGTCGTAGGAACACACCTCGGCCTATCTGATATCAGTGGGCACCGTCCAGTCCTGGTCCGCCTAGAATACTGTCAAAGGCTCGCTCGTCTGCACAAGACACGACATGTGCGGGAAATCCCGTGCAGGGGTGAGTATAACAATACCCAGTTGGACACCCCAAAACCACAATGGAATACAACAAGGGAAATACCACAAAATAAAGGCACAGTGAGCTCTACATAGTATATTTTTACGAAATATATAACAAGAATATCCAGATATACTCATACACAAATGACCATTGCGAAACCACCACAAAGATCAATCTCGAAGATTCCACTAAGCATGAATCTGGGAGACCACACTCCTAGGCCGGAAGAGAGAGAGAAGAAGTACTCATTCTGGGAGAACACAGTCCACAAGTACTTTGAGAACATGTTGCTCAGATGAGGATCAACACTAAGTCATGGGGTGTTTCTGACAACTCAGTCTGAGCTCATCCACTAAGTAGAGGATTAGCACCCGGATAAAGTTGGTCACGTCGATACCAAGAACTCTACCCAGGTTTCCAGGAATAAATAGAGGATCCAGATCTAAGTCCCACAGAGGGGATTTCGATAACTCTATTCAGAATGTCCTGCTGAAGGGATCATACTCCAGTATATAGGAAATGATACCAGAACCTTAAGGGGAAAGACCAAGGGTACGAACCCTAAGAAAGCTATTCCAAGTCACAGAAGACAAGTGGCTCAATCCATTTAAGACAGGTTACATGGCGTGTAGTATGGTTACATGATGTATTCCGTGACCCTGGGTACTGCCCATGTAAATGGCCCGGGTCATCCATCCAAGCGATGTAAAACCCAACTACACGATGAGTATATGGATCACACGCCATGTTCCTTGACTCCGGGTACTTCCCGTGTAAACGCCCCATGTTATTTAGCTTGTCGGATAGAATGTTACTACATGGTGTGTAGAAGAATCACATGCCGTGTCCGAGCACCTAGGTCTCGCTCCATGTACACTGGCCATGTGCCTGTAAACTCTCTTTGTCTGTGTCTCTTGCCCGTGTACCAGCACACAGGGTATCTCGTGTATCTGGTCGGGTCTGGCCGGGGAGGGGTATACACGCCGTGTCCGAGCACCTAGGTCTCGCTTCATGTACGCTGGCCATGTGCCTGTAAATGGCCTTTGTCTGTGTCGTTTGACCGTGTACCAGCACATGGGGTATCCTGTGTATCTGGCCGGGTCTGGTCGGGGAGGGGTATACATGCCGTTTCCTCGGCAGTGTACCCAACCAATGTCCATGTACTCCCGGAGTACATCTCAGGTGGTCCACCGACGAACACAGTCCGTGTAGCCCATAATACATGTTGTGTAGTCAATATTTTTCCAGACATGCTGTCTTCCTCCTCGCGCCGCGGCTGATCCTCTGGATCCATGGTTTCTTGTCTATTTTTCCAATACTCTGGGGGTTGGTTCATTTCATCCTACGAACACTGAAACCTGTGATTTAGGTCCCTAAACTGGATCATAAAGCTCAAACAATCCATCCGAAGAAAAATGCACGAAAACTCATATCTCTCGATCCGCTCTGAATCGTCTGCCGAAACCGTCGTCGCACCTCTGTGACATCACTGCAGGGTTGGATCTACAATCTCGGATCATTGCGCCAAAAAACAAATGTGCAACGATAGATTTCCTATAAGAATGCGTAGAACGCAACAAAGAACGTGAGGGAGAAAAATACAAAGAATTGAACAAGAGGGAAGAACCTCGATCATTGTTTGTGATGATCTGGGTTCATTTCCATTAGATCAGAACCACAACAATCAACGGATTATAAATCTCGAGTATTTGATCTCCTGATAAAAACCCAAATCACACCCTCCCACAAAACAATCGATCCATGGTTAATCGGTTCACAGATTTGTCCGTGTTCATTATATGAATCAAGAACGGGGAAAGGGATCAAGATCAAACATCCTACCTAGATCCGTGGAATTCGTTGGCGAAGATATGGTCGCCTCATCGTCGTCACCGGAAAAAATCATCAAGAACGTCGTCGCCGCGTTGGGAGGTTTTCTCCAGAGCCTCCAGATCCGCCAAGGGTTTCAAGGTTATGAGGTTTGTAACACTGGACCCCTGTGAAAGACATTATTTAAAAAGGATAAAATATATTTTCTGCAACATATTTAAAAAGATTTAGCTACAGAATAAAATATTTTTATTAAATATTTTATTATTGTTATGTCAAAAAACTAGATTTCACCACCGACCTGCGCTGACCGATGTTAGGCCTCACCGAAGGTAAAATTGTTCTTCTGAACACAACAGTGCCCTCAGATATCTAATCCGACCACCCATTCGAGAATTATTCCACTTTTTTAGGAAAACCGCACATGCGTGTAATTTAATTATTAAATAAAATTCCAACATTTGTTCCGGGCTCACTGGGCCTCAGAACTGTATGCTGTCTCGAAGAATGGTCTCGAAATAATTCCCACATAATATAGAAAAAGGAATGGAATATCCGAGACAATATATCACACCCACATTAATGATTTTACATCCCCAAAAAGCCAAAACAAGGGCTACTCAAAAAGATGTGTGTAATGCACACAAATCTGAGCCTCCCGCTCCCACGTGAACTCCTAGAGATTCCCGTGCTGCCACCAGACATGCACTAAGGGAATAGCTCATCCAAAAAGGATCTTCTCCTACTGATCCTCGATCTCCACTGGTTACTCAGCAAAGGATGCTCCATCATCGATGTCCAGCTCGCCCCAGTCGATAATGTGCAATGGATCATGCACGTACCTCCGTAGCTGTGACACATGGAAGATGTTGTGTACCAGGTCCATATGAGGAGGTAGAGGCAAGCGATACGCCACCTCTCCAACTCTACCCAAGATCTTAAAAGGGCCAACGAACCTCAGATATAGGTTACCTCCTCGGCCAAATCTCCGCAATCCCCATCCAGGTGAGACCCAAAAGAACATGTGGTCTCCCTCCTCAAACTCCAAGGGCCTTTGCCTCATGTCGGCATAAGACTTTTTTTGAATCTGTGAAATCTTCATCTGCTCCAGGATGACCTGCACCTTCTCAGTAGAAGTTCTCACCATATCTGGGCCCATGAGTGCTGACTCTCCTGGGTCAGTCCAGCAAAGTGGTGACCTACAAGGTCGCCCATACAGAGCCTCGAATGGTGCCATACCAATAGTGGAATGATAACTGTTTTTATAAGAAAATTACACCAGTGGCAGGTTATCCTCCCAACTATGACCGAAGTCAAGCATGCAAGCTCGTAGCATATCCTCCAGAACCTGGATGGTCTGCTCCATCTGAGCATCAATTTGACGATGAAACATTGTGCTCAAGCGTAACTGAGCCCCAAAAGCTTCCTGCAATCCCTTTCAAAACCGGGATGTGAAACGAGCATCAAGATCTGAGACGATCATTGATGGTACTCCATGAAGCCGAACAATCTCCTGCAAATAGAGGCATCCCAAGCCCTCTACTAAACGCTGCTCCTGTATGGCTAGGAAGTGGACCGACTTGGTGAGTCGATCAACGATAACCCAGATGGCATCATGTCCCCTTGACGTACGTGGTAGACCCGTCACGAAAACAATGGATATCTCATCCCACTTCCACTCTAGCACCTCATGGGGCTGAGTCAAACCCGTTGATACCTGGTGCTCAGCCTTTACTTGCTGACAAGTAAGGCATCGAGAAACAAACTCTGCCACACACTTCTTCATTCCTGGCCACCAGAACTGATGTCAGAGGTCCTGATATATCTTTTCCACACCTAGATGCACTGCCAAAGGGGATGTATGGAACACCCTCAGAACCTCCTCTCGCAACGCCACTGGTACTACTGAGCGCCCTTTGAAAATAACAACCTGATCCCCACCTATTGAATATCTATCAGCAGCATCACTCGCGGATATCTGATCACGTATAGTCTCACAGCTAGCGTCCTCGATCTGTGCTTCCCTAACTCCCTGTAAGAGTGGAGGGGTAACAACCATCAACTAAAGGTAAGCTCCCTTATCTCTATCCATGAAGGATAATTGTAAGGAGAACAACTGCCTCGTCGCCTCATCTAGCAATTGTGAACTGGATTTCCTACTGAGAGCATCTGCAACAACGTTCCCCTTCCCAAAAGAATAAACGATCTCAAAGTCATAATCCTGGAGGAACTCAAGCCTCCACCTCTGTCTCAAATTCAGATACTTCTGAGAAAAGATATATCTGAGACTCTTGTGATAAGAGTAGATGGTAAACCTCTTGCCCATCAGGTAGTTCCATAACATCTTCAACCTGAAAACCACCACTGCCAACTCAAGATCATGGGTTGTGTAGTTTTTCTCGTGGGGCCTCAATTGGCGTGATCCATAGGAAATCACCGCTTTCCTCTGAATCAGGACACAACCAAGCCCATTTCCTAATGCGTCGTAGAACACCTCGTACTCGACACCCTCTTCTGGTATTCTAAAGATCGGGGCACCCATCAGACTCTGTCTCAACTATTGGAAAGCCTCCTGGCATCTCTCAGTCCACACGAAAGGATGCCCCTTTCGGGTCAAAGCTTTCATGGGTGCTGAAATCCTGGAGAAATCAAGATTGAATCTCCGATATTATCCTGCCAACCAAAGGAAACTTCGTGCCTCCGTCATGCTCTTGGGTGGCTTCCATATTTACACTGCCTCTACCTTGACTGGGTCAACTGCTACACCATCTGAGGAGATAACGTGTCCCAGAAAGTGGACCTCCCACATCCAGAACCGAAACATCGAGATTTTCCCATACAACTAGTGCTCTTAGAGTGTGTCTAGAACCACCCTTAGGTGCCCCGCGTGCTCCTCCTTAGACGTAGTGTACACAAGGATATCTTCGATGAAGACCACTATGAAACGATCTAGATAGGGATGGAAGATCCGGTTCATGAGTCCCATGAACACTGCTAGGGCTTTCGTTACGCCAGTGACATCTGAAAGCCGTCTTTGGCACATCCTCATCCCGTACTCACAACTGATGATAGCCTGATTGTAGATCAAATATCGAGAACCATCGTTCCCCTCTTAACTGGTCGAAGAGTTCATCGATCCTCAGTAGAGGATACCATTTCTTTAAAGTCACCTGATTCAGGCACTGGAAATCCACACACAGTCTCAAGCTCCCATATGCCTTTTTGGCAAACAACACTGGGTCCGCCCAGGGTGAAACACTGGGTCTCACAAAGCCCTTCATCTGCAAGTCTTCCAGCTACACACTATGATCACAAAGCTCTACAGGAGCCATCAGATATGTTGATGTCGATATGGTGGTCGTCCCGGTTTGCAACTTAATGCAGAAATCTATGTCCTGATGGGGAGGTAGTCCAGGGACATCCTCCGGAAAGATTTCCTCATACTCAGACACTACTGTTGGAAACTGGAAACCCGTAACATCTGCTGCGCCAAGGGTTAGGCTAGCCAATTGATGTGAAATCAGTTGTGCCTTCCTATGTACAAGTCCGTCATGTGTTGTCTGGGTCTCCTTTTCACCGACGAAGGAGAACCTCATTCCATCACTGTAGACACAACACACCCTTTGCCTAAAACAGTAAATCTAGGCTTGAACTGTGGATAGCCAATCCATACCAATAATGACATCGTAAAGACTCAACGCTACCACGAAGAGGTTCCAACCGAAACTATAGCCTCCAAGGGTCAGGTCACACTGTCTATAAAGATGTGTGATCTATAAATCTTCTCCAGTCAGTGTTTCTATGTGTAAGGGTCGAGTCAACGGCTCAACTGGAATATGAAGGTATTGAACCAGATAAGCAGCCAGAAAAGAATGAATATCACCTGTGTCTATATGTATGGAAGCCAAAGTATAAACAACAGAAATTGTACCTCGAATCATTCCATGAGTACATGGGTCATAAGCCTCTGCCGCCTGAAGCTCTCCATTCCATTGTCCACCAGCTCCCTGAGCCTGGGGTGGACCTCCTGGGGGTGGTGGTGGTAATGGGTCAAAACACCAACCACCTCCAGATGTTATCCCAGCTCCTCTACCATGTCCGCCACCCCGCAGATCTGTCTACTCCACACGTTGCCTCTGCCTTGGTGGTCCATCTGATTCTACCATACCAGTAGTACAACGGGTCGGACAATATCGAGAGAGATGTCCCCTGCTGTCACATGAGTAGCATTGCCTCTCTCGAGGCTGGCTGGATGCGCCCTGCGAACCTTGTACGGCAGATCCCCTATCCTGGGATCTCCTCTGAAAATGTCTCACATGCCTGGGTCCCTGACGTTGGCTCTCTTCTTCCGAGGTATCTACTCCAGCTCGCTCACTACTGACAACTTTCGGCTGTCTCTTCTATGCCAAGAATCTCTCAACCACCAAAGCCCGCTCGAGCACCCCAACATAAGTAGGAATGCTCATAGGGACGATGATAGCTCAGATATCTCTGTGCAATCCCCTCTCAAAAGTATGATCTCTAAAGTAATGATCCTTGACCATATCCATCGAGTACCGCGAGAGGTCAGTAAACCTCGATGAATAGTCATCCACCGTCATGTTCCCCTGCTGGAGCGGAAGAAGCTCATGTATATGTACTTCTCTCAGGGTAATTGGTGAAAAATCCTCTCTGAAGAGACGCTCAAACTTTGACCATGTAAGAGTCACCTCTTCGTGAGGCTGGATAACCAAACTCCACTATTGTCATGTCGAGCCCTGTAGAAGGCTCACTGCCAAGATCACCATCTGGTCTGCTGGTGTCCAGACCAAACGGAAGACTCTGGCCACTGCCTCCTGCCAGTCCTCTACAACCTAAGGGTCAGGCTCGCCTCGAATCCTGAGGGGTCTCGACCTCTAAAACTCATGGAGTGTGCTCAACCTGTGCTCCTCCTCCAATGGTACAAAAGGTACTAAACACTGCTCCATAGGTGGTCAAATAACTGGCACGCCACACAGAGGTAAAACTAGGGGATCTGGTCCATGTATCAAAGCTTCATCACTGAGGGGGTCATCCTCATGATCGAGCTGCTGGATCCTAGCGGGTGCACGTCGCGGAGGCATCTTGTTAAAGAAACAAGATGTATCACGATCAGTGAGTATATCTAGAGAGATGACTCAAGAAAAACATGGAAATAACAACCCATTCTTATATGATGCATGTAACATTATTTCCCCCCTGTAACTAGTGTTTTCATGTTCCGAGTTGGAAAGAATGTTATCAGAGTCCTGGTGTATGGATACGCCGACCGCTCGTACCAACAATGGGGTCCCTGTCCTGAAAGACGAACTCGAAACACTTAACATTGTTGCCCCAAACCAACACACAGACTCTCATTCCTAAGGTAGAACCGACCAACTTTGATACCACTCTATCATGACCCATCCGAGTGGGGACCAATCCGCAACTCCCCAAGCCCGCCTCCAATAGGCCAGAGGCTGGTGACTAGCACTGAGTAGGCATGCTACTAACATGGGAGGCATTTCCTATAAACCTGTACACATGCACACACATCTCCAAGCCCATAAATCTGAAAAGTAAAAACTACTAATAGGAACAAGATGCATGCATACACTAAAACCCAACCAATAGAGTACGACAGTGAAGAAAAGTACAAAAATGTAAAACCATGGGCCAAAAGATAAATCCCACCAGAAGAGAGTCCGTAACAAAGTCCAACCTGTAAAGAAAGGTGATGGGACAACAATAATTATCTGTAGGAACACACCTCTGCCTGTCTGATCTCACGGAGCATCGTCCGGTCCTAGTCTACCTAGAATCCTATCAAAGGATCGCACGTTTTCACAATACATGACATGTGTGGGCAATGCTCGTGTTGGGGTGAGTATTAAAATACCAAGTAGGACACCCTGAAACCACAAATGAATACATCAAGGTAAATAACACAAAATAAAGGTACAATCAGCTCTACACAGTATATGATTATAGAAAATATAACAAGAATATACAGATATACTCATACACAAACAACTATTGCGAAACCACCACTAAGATCCAGCTCGAAGACTCCACTAAGCATGCAACTGGGAGAACACACACCTAGGTTTGAAGTGAGAGAGATGAGGTACACGTTCCGGGAGAACACACTCCACAAGTAATTTTAGAACATGATGCTCAGATGAGGATCCACACAAAGTCATGGGGTGATTTCGACAACTCAGTCTGAGCCAATCCACTAAGGATAGGATCGTTGCCCGGGTAAATTTGGTTACGTCGATACCAATAACTCTACCTAGGGTTCCAGGAATGAATAGAGGATCTGACTCTAAGTATCACAGAGGGGATTCCAAAAACTCTATTCAGGAATTCCTTCTGAAGGGATCATACTCATGTATATAGGAAATGATACCATAACCTTTAGGGGAAGGACCAAGGGTATGAACCCTAAGAAAGCTAGTCCAAGTCACATAAGACAAGTATCTCAACACATTTAAGACAGGTTACACATCGTGTAGTATGGTTACACGTCATGTTCCTTGACCCCAGGTACTGCCCGTGTAAACGGCCCATGTCATCCATCCAAGCTGTGTAAAACCCAACTACACGGTGTGTAGAAGGATCACATGCTGTGTTCCTTGACTCTGGGTAATGCCCGTGTAAACGCACCATGTCATTCGGATTGTCAGATAGAAAGTAACTACATGGCATGTAGAGGAATCAAATGCCATGTCTGAGCACCTAAGGCTCGCTCCGGGTATACTTGCCATGTGCCCGTACACGGTCTCTGTCCCTGTCGCCTGCCTGGGTACCAGCACATGGGGTATCCCGTGTATCTGGCCGGGTGTGGCCAGGGAGGGGTATACACGCCGTGTCCTTGGCCATGTACCCATCCCATGTCTGTGTACTCCCGATGTACACGCCAGGTGGTCCGCTGATGAACACACACCATTTATCCCATACTACACGCCGTGTAGTCAGAATTTTTCCAGAAACACCGTGTTCCTCCTCGCGTCGCGGCTGATCCTCCGGATCCACGGTTTCTCATCCGTTCATCCTGATACATCAGGGGTTGGTTTTTTTCATCCTAGAAACACTGAAACGGGTGTTTCGGTCACTAAATCGGATCATAATACTCGAATGATCCATCCGAAGATAAATTCCCGAAAAATAACATCTCTCGTTCTGCTCCGAATCGTCCACTGAAACCGTCATCGCACCTCCGTGACATCGCTTCGGTGTTGGATATACAATCTCAGATAGTTGCGCCAGCAAACAAATGCGCAATGATTGATTTCCTCCAAGAACGTGTAGAATGCAACGAAGAACGCGAGGGAGAAAAATAAAAAAAATCGAACAAGAGGGACGAACCTCGATCGTAGTTCGTGGCGATCTGGGTTCTTCACCATTAGATCAAAACCACGACAACCAACAGATTATAAATCTCGAGTATTTGATATCTCGATAAAACCCCAAATCACACACACCCACAAAACGATCGATCCACGGATAATTGGTTCGCAGATTAGTCCGCGTTCGTTGTAGGAATCAAGAATGGGGAAATGAATCTAGATCAAACATCCTACCTTGATCCTTGGAATTATTTGGTGAAGATCTGGTCTCCATGTCGTCATCGCCGGAAAAAATCGTCAATAACGTCATCACCGTGTTGGGAGTTTTTCTCCAGAGCCTCCAGAGCCGCCAAGGGTTTCAGTGTTATGAGGTTTGTAACCCTGGACCCCTGTGCAAGCCTTTATTTAAAATGGATAAAAGATATCTGTTGCAACAGATTTAAAAAGATTTCACTGTAGAATAAAATATTTTTATTAAATATTTTATCACTATTACGTCCAAAAACTAGATTTCACCACCGACCTGCGCCGACCGATGTTAGAAATCACCTAAGGTAAAATATCTATTCTGAACGCAACGGTGCCATAAGATTTCTGATCCGAGCACCTGTTCGATAGTTATTCCACTTTTTCAATAAAATCGCATGCGTTTGTAATTTAATTATTAAATTAAATTCCAAAATTTGTTTCGGGCTCAACGGGCCTCGGAAATGTACGCTGTCTCGAAGAATGGTCTCAAAATAATTCCCACATAATATTAAAAAAATTTCCTGGAAAATCCGAGACATTACAATATACACATAGAGAAAGGTCTAAAACACTAGTCCAAAATCTAGTACTATACACTAGATTAAAAAATCAAACATTCTAAAAAAATACCAAAAATTAGTCCTTCAAATCAAAAAACATCTCAAGGAATCCCCATAAGATTCCCCAAAATCATCCTCAGGGATAAACTACGATGAAATGTCCCAAAAAGAACACACTCAAAGGAAACTACAAACATTCTTAATTTTCCATAATGAAAAATGTATGGGAACTATCTCAGGAATCCATAAAGAAAATATGTGGATAATAATTTACACAAAGACACTTGTAGTTTAGGAACTATCAAGAATATAAGATGTCAAATCAAGAAAATGAATGAGATATCCTAAGGAATTCCCCTAGGAAAATGCTCTATCTTCCAAAGAGATCATTATGGGTGGTACGTATCAAAAGACATGATTCATGAGCCTAACATACCAGGATCTAAAAAAACCCCATAACTAATGGAATAAACCGAAGAATACATATTAAATCCTAAAATAAATTCCTATTTCAAAATGCAGAATGAAAATAAATTTTCAAAAAACATTTAAAATCATGTTTGGATACCAATAAATTACCCCCAAAACCTCTTATAAAAAATTTCAAACCATTATCATTACCTATTAGTCTTAAAAATTGTTTAAAAAAAGAAATAAAATAATATTTTCTCAAAACATTATATAATTTCCCACTAAATGGAATGCTCACCCTTATTTATTGAAATGTTTCTAATTTTTTTCAAATCCATTAATCATCAAAACATTGTACATGTTTTAAAATAGTCCCCTATTATTTATGATCATAAAATTACTATTTCATTAAATGGATATTACAAAATTCCAAATTTAAAATAAAAACTTATTTAAATGTTCCAACCATAAGAAAATTCACAAAACATCCTCTTTAAGTTTAATATCAACAAAAAAATTATATCAAATAATCATAAAGGTTTTTCACAACATTTTTTACATAGCACTAATTTTATATCAAAAACATACTTGGTTCTTAACAAAAAATAGTTATTTTACAATTAAATAAAAACGATTTTAAAAAAATAAATCAATGAATATATCTATACCATTCCGAAAAGAAAATATTTTACATTACATAACAAAAACTCTTCAATGAATAAAAACTAAAAAAGAATAATTGATCTGAAATGAAACCATATTCAACAACATAAATTTCAACAAAAACCTCATGAAAAATACCATATCTGATGAAGCCCCAATGGAACATTCCATTGGAATCAATACATGGAATAAGGGAGGAAGAATACCAAGTCTAAAGGATAAATTGCATCATGTAGGGTTTGAAAATATGGGATAACAATTCATCATCCATCCATGATAAATAATTCATGGTTTTTATCTATCCTACATAGGAACTATATGGTTTACTTAACAAAGAATGCTAAATTTAATTCTATATTTAATTCATAAATTCTTCATTAGAAACAGAAATAGAACCTCTATTTTATAAATACACTCAATGGGGTTTAAATAAACCAATTAAAAAAAATCAAAATCCATCGAATATTTCCAAATAAAGAACCCAAAATAAGGAATCACGATTAATACACCCATGAAAACTAATGGTTTAAGATGATAAAGAGATATACACGAACTTTTGCACACAATCCACTTGAGTCCGTATAATGATCTTAGTATCTGGCCTACTTAGGAACCACCCAATTAAATAAGGGGTCGTATTCTAATACATTTTTCTCATAAACCAGCGTGATTAATCTAATGGTAAGATAGATAAACTAGTCAGAGATTTATCTAGGGTGTGTTATAAACCCCCCTAGGATATAAAAAATTACATTGATTCATAACATGTCATTGGAAATGATTTCACCCTTGAATAAAAAATTAGATCAATAAGAAACATCCACATTAGAGTTTTTATGATAACTAATAAGTGGAAACTAATTAATAAAATAAGGTATAATAATTACATAAATAATACCATCATAGATAAATGAATAAACATAATGTCTATATAAATATAAGTTCTACCAAAGAGTTGATACATAAACAACGCCAATGGGAAAAAAATTAAAACTACCACATGAAATCTCATCGTGATCCATATTCACACTCCAAATATCATTCCAAAAATCTGACAGAACACACATACCAACTCAAAGGAATCCAAATATGATTCCCCAAAAATTAAATAATAATAATTATATATATCAGGTGGTATATGTTGGGTGGGAGTGAAATTGAGCCTAATATGTAAAAACCATAATTTCTTTGTTAATATTACAAAACACAATCCATTTTATGATTGATTAAAAATACAATTTAAAATAGGTTATAAATGTATAGGTTTAAAAAGAATCAAAATCGCAAACCCATTTTATAAAAATTATTCTATTTAACTTAAATGGTGTTAATTAGTTGAAAACTAATTTTTCCAAACCACAACCCAATTTTTTAAAACATTTCCTCATACATATAAAATAATGATGAATGGATTCAATAGAATTTTATCAAAACCATTTGAACACTGGTATATAATTTTTTGAAAAACTATAGGGAATGTAACAACTTATTTTTCTCTTTCATAACATTTCACAATGGTTCATCATATAGTCACATCATTTTTATAACTAAACAAAGTTTCCATAGAATTTTTTCAAACCATTTTTAAAGTTAAAAAAACCAATGTTCCAACCAGATTAACAAAAATGTTATCTACAATAATAAAAACAATTCAAATATGTGAAAATAAATATATGTACGAAATATAATAAAAATTCAGATATAAACAATGTATGAACCTAAAAATATCATAAATAATCTTATGAAGGATATCAATTAATCATATAAAAACCTACAAGTAATAATGTGTGACACCAAAAACTGGTGATGAGGATCATAGTTCGACAATAATAAACCAAATAACATCCCTAGCAGAACCATTTAGCTTACTAGAAATTAAAATCCAATGAATAACTTCACCAATGGGATCAGTGAAATAATCTTGCGCACAAATACTGCAACCACATCAAATAAAAAAAATTATAGTATCTATATAATACTCCCAATTTGACATATTATACATACAATGGTTTTAGATTTTCTTGTACATTATGTATTCTAATTGGGATCTGATGAAATTTATGAAATGAAAGTGATCAATCACAGACATTAATAAATAAAATCAAAAAATCACAACACACCGCTCATACCCACACAATCGACAACCCCTTAACAAATGATTCATAATATAAGAATGATATAACATTCCCATAATTATATAATTAACATAAATAAGAAAACATTAACCTCCATGGGGTCTTATGATAATAAATAGGGAAAAATGTGGTCTGATAGTCGCACACACCATTTAGAAAAAGAACAGATGTTCTTATTATGACTTTATCAAAATGATGGTGATTTAAATGTTCTTTAACATATTTTAATGTTCCAATGGAACCATACATTAATATCAAGCCCTTGAAACCAATTTAGAATCAATTTCCAATATATATTTTTAAAAATAATTTGGAATAACTGTTTTAGGAATCATCACATTTGATATTTTAAGTCCTAAAATAGCCTAAAATAACAATCTCACATTAAATACATGTATTTAATGCGGTAAATGAATTCAAAAATACCCATATTCACTTAAAATTATTCTCTAGTCAATTTATTAACATTTAACCACTTAAAAAACCTCATTATTTCCAAGAACAATCTCTTGATGTTTAAAAACCAACACCTCCTACTTTCATTCATGACCTAAATGATAGAAAAATCAATTTATGATATAAAAATTAACATCAAATCAACTTTTTCTAAATTATAACTACTTGTAATATCATGTCATGCATGATATTCCAAGTGAAAACTATTTAACAATTAGAAAATCCAACTCTGGATAACTTAAAATCCAAAAATAAACCATCCCACATGGATCAAAATTATCAAATAAATAATTTTAATGAATAAACCACATCTAAATCCTAGTATCCATAAAGATCATAAGAGTGAATAAATTGAAGGAAAATGGATGTAGGTTAGAATGGATAAGGAAATAAAGGGAAATGAAAAGAGATTACCTAATAACCTTTAAGAAACAAGGCTTAGAATTCCTCAAAATCGAAAGAGGGGGGGACCTCCTCTAGGTTTTCCTCGGATTTTAAAATTGATAATGGAAATAAATTATCCAAATAGGCTCTTAAAATGAAATATTAAAAAAAATTAATTTTATGAGAATCGGGAACCCCCACATGGATAGGCTTTGTGGTGTAAAAAACTGTGCACAAACAACGGAGACAATACTTCACAAGCACATTGCCATATTGCATGCTTACAACATGGTTTTTTCAAACCATGCACAATTCTTGTTCTTGGAGTCTCAAAGAAGGAATGTTCTAGAAATATACTATTAAAATCCCTCCCAACAATGTGCTACTAGTTCAAGTCTAGCATTACATGATCCAAGGAAACTAGAAACCTTTCCACTTATGGGTACCAACACTATTAATCCAAAATCATGCACTTAAAACCATGAAAAGAATAAAAAAATCCTTAAATTAATACATAAAAAATCTTACAAAAATTTATGATTATAAGAAATAATTATTACCATTATTAACTAGAAAATATGATACATTGACATTATTTGTTACTTGTTATGAATGAAATCACACTAAATCACTATAGAAAATGGAAAATTATTATTATTTAAATAATATAATAAATATATATTATTCCAAATAACCGCAAAGAAAATTAAAATAATTTTGGTGTATATAAAAATAAATCACTCTAAGAAAAATCATGAATATAATCCATTTTAATTCCGGAATATTAATTTAATTCCTTTCCAAAATAATAAATTAATAATTTTAATGGATATTTTTATGTTTACTATCTTAGAAAAAAAGTATTAATACTTGAATTACAAAAGGGAAACATCATGATAAGAATTATTTAATCATTTCAATTGAAAACTTTTTCCAAACAAGTTAACTGCATTATATGTAATTTATTGAGGACATACATCAATTTAACAAGGAGATCATAAAGGCTTGTTAGAAAAAAAACAAAGGAAATGAAAAATGAATGATCATTATGGATGAAATATGAAGCATACCATAAATGAGTAATCATAATTACCGAATATATAACATGAAAATGTAGAAAAAAATACATTCACATGAATATTACCGAGTTTTATCTCAATGGTTTATCACTGATGTTTCGCAAAACGTAATTGTCAATGTTATTTACAAAGGTATCATAAAATATGTAATCTCCAGTGTTTAAATATTTACCAAATGATATGGAGAACTATTTGGGTGGTCTATTAATAATTATAAATTAATGTCTTTGAAATTGATTATAATGAAAAAAAAATTCATCAATAACCTATAAAAATTATATAATTGGTTTCATATAATATCATCAAGTACATAAATGTTCAAATATGTGAAAGTTGTATCATTTTAAACCAGTGAGTAGAGAAGTAGGGTTTTTTAAATGTAAATATGCAATAAATAAATTATTTTTACATCTATTTGAGTATCTATAGAATTGTAAGTGGTTTGGGTGTTTACAATATCTAATTATTTCAGGTAAAAAGAAAAAAATAATGAAATGTTTTATCTCAATGATAGTATACTAATGGATTATGGAGAGAACATAATGGGAGAGAATTTAGGTCTCTGATTATTAATAAATTGTATTTATTACACATTAATTTATTATTTATGGTCCCACCTAAATTTATCCATGTTTTTATGGTTCAAGTAGTCCCATATAGTGTAGCGTGGGTTTTCAAACCTTTAGATACATTAGAAGAGAAACCTTGAATCATGTTCATTCAAGGGATAATTTAAGATATTTTCTTTCAAACTGATAATATATTTGAAATTGTTTAAATTAATACTATCATAACTTCTTGAATTAAATTTAGGATATTGATTTCATCGAATGTTATCAATTTAGATGGAATGGATGAATTTCTATTTAGAACATTTAAATTTCATAAATTTGAGATAGTTTTATTCATCGAAATAAAAATACCATCATAAAAAACTATTTTAATACCTACACACCCAAATAATAATGACCTATACACTTGAAGAATTATTTTATGACCAATACAATGTAGAATATAATATTATCTCTTAGAATGTGGGTGTTAAAGTTCAATAAGGATGAGGATGTAAGTAATCCTCGGATGGAATTTTGAATAAAAAGAAGTGGTTTGAATTTAATTTAATAAGAAATATCATCTAATGAAACCAATATAAATTTAAACTGGTTAAAACAATAATATGTATAGTCATCCATTTATGAAATTATTTCAATAGAAGGTCAAAGGTGACTTACATGGGTGGAATTAAAAAAGAATGACAATAAAAAATGATCACGCCACTATTGTGTGAATAATTTCACAAAAAGAATTGAATAACCTCACTAATTGAGGAAACAATATCAACATAACATATGAATTAAAAAATATTATAAAATTAATAAATTTTATTAAAAAACAAGTGTGATTTTAAGAACTTACATGAGAATCAATGGTAATTACTACATCAAATTGGTATCATAATATTAAAATAAAAACATACACAACATCCTTTAAAATACTCCAGAAACACTACCTTAAATAATAATTTTGGAAGCCTTGGGTGCATACCCAAACATTTAATGTCTCCCAAATTAGTGATGGTAGGAAAAGGTGGGTGGAAAGTTAATAGAGATGGAAATTTTCCACCCTTTATAAAAATCCATGCTAGCTTGCATCCACTAAAAGGAGGTGCCGAAATGAGCTTCTAGATTTCTGAATAAGGGTGGGACATAGAATAATAAATTTAATCACATAATTTTCTCTAAAATAATTTTAAATTTCAAAAAAAATTATATTTGGTTTTAGTTATATGATCAAAATGATGGGAAATAATATTGTGGCACAAATTCTGAAACAAAATTTCAAATTCATCTTGGGACACATAGAATTCCATTAAAACACATTATTATCTATACAAACTATTGAATAAATTGTGAACCATGATGTACCCTATCTTTAATTCTAATTTCATCTTCATTGGGAATTTATAATTGATGATTAGCTTATTTTATTTGGAAACCTTCAATTTCACATCTCCTAAACATTAATTGGTTCAAATCCCACATTGTTCAATTTCCCAAATGAATATCTAATATTTTCATAAGTATATAATGTTCCTCATATAATTTGAGAACTATAAATTAATTTAGAAAATAAAATTAATACAATTTGGTGTTTTTGGAGTTATTAAAAAATTTACCATGTAATAGTGAATTTTAGGAAATAATTATAAACATGATAGAAAATATATTCAAATTTTAAAATGAAGTAACATATGTTTTTATAAAAATTGAATAAAATTATTAATATAAAATAAAAATTTAATTTGATCCTTTCTCGGTGTCCAATCACTCCCCCAACATGATTTCTTATAGTACCAAGGATATAATATCTAAAAACCATCTAATCAGATTACCATTTCAAAAAACATTTTAATACAGAATTCTCACTAGAAGACAACATACCAAACAATTATAAAACCCATAAAATTAATTTATGAAATGATGGGATTATAAAAAAATTCTAATCCTAATCCCATTCCTTTTTTTTGAATTCATCACCACATTTCTTCCAATTTCAATTAACTAGGATGATGTGTTTTTAATCACAATTTACATGGGAATTAATGTTTATTCAAGAGGGAAATATGGAAGCTATATTTAGAATAAAATTTTTACAAAAATATGAGTATTCTTGTTTTTTTTAAATTTCAATGGTAATTAGAACTACACTCAATCATGTCAATCCATATATCAAGACATTCTCATTGGCTCTGAGGCTCAATGTTCATTGAGAACAAAGTGAAGCACGCATACTCGGGCATCATATTGAGTTAAACCCATAAAAAATTTTAAATTACCATATTTAGAAATAAAATTACCAACTATGTTCCAAAAAACTATAGATTCATGATCACCCTATTCTGAAATCTACACAGAAGGTCAATATACAACTTTATATGTAAATTTATTGTTTTTCTATTTAATTTTTTTTATTATTTTTGATAGACTCGTATAAAATTTTAATCTATCACCAATCTTATGATATTTTGCATTGGGCCTAATGAACTGAAAATAATAACCTAAACATAAAAAACATTTATTGTGAATTTTTAATTTACTGAATGTAAATGTAAGTGGTTAAAAATCACTTTATACATCCACACATTAAAAAATATTTGATTATGAAAATAATCATGTTTTAAAATAAAAATTAATAAATGGAAAATGAATTCATATTAATTTTTTAATATTTTAATGTGTATTATAATATTCAAGGTTATTGAAAATTTTCCATTCACTAACACAAATTTTATTCATTTCAAAATCATTAAATTTTTTTCATATTTTTTCACTCCAAAACACATTTTTTATTTCACTACCCAATATAGAATAACAATTTACTAAGGGTTTAATGTGAATAAAAATAATAAGTGGGTAGATTCAGATAAGATTAGTTCCAAAATGATGTTTGAAAATGAAAATCCGGGAATGAAGTCTTATTTTGGTTTAACTTTATGTTCATGTTTCCCTTGATTACACTTTTGTACTCCATGTCACACACAGAAGCCTTGTAGTGGATAGTATAATTGGGTGGAATTTTTGGATGAATGTGATTTCCTAGAAATAAATGTTGACCTTACCATCCCTAATTTATTTTTTAACCCCAACTATTGTTACAGGGAATAAGTAAAAACAAAACTATTAAAATATATATATCAAATAAATTTATTCATATATAAAAAATATAATGTATAAGAACTATAGGTCTTTGTTATAAAGCCTCATCCATAAGCATTAAATTAACTAGAGTTAAGTAATGAATTCACACTGAGGGTCTTTTTAGGTTTAGAGTTTTAAATAATTAGTCCATAAAAATTATTGTACATCTCAAATATTACAAAGTAGACACTCTTACTTTAACCAATTTTTTTTCACCAAAAAAAACTCCTTAAATAAAACAAGAATTATTTTCTTGATATAAATCTTCTTGAAATATTTTTTTCTCTTACCCTTTCTTATACCCTGTAAAAAACATTTCAAAAACATCGAATGCGCATAAAAATCTAAGTAAGGGTTATAAAGTAAAGAAAGAAAACATTAGTACATCAATTCATAAAATCAATTAAATCATAATTTTCACTCATATATTATAATCTCTTTAATATAACTCATTAAATCATAATATTTATTAATAAGACATAGAAATAATAAATCATAAAGGTAAAATGTGGCATCCATAACATAAATACATTTCTTCTTTCTAATCAAATTAGGGTGTTACATATGGAATAACCATCATAGTATGTTCCTTAAATCTCTTAGGTGAAGATTTAATATTTACCTTAGTCACATTACCCATTTCATTGGAGATCTATCTTGGGATCACTCGGCCTAGGTTTATCACAGAACCACCTATATATGTAAACAATGCCAATGAACAATAACATAATCATAACACATGAACAAGTGTAAATGAAAAATATCATTTCCACATTACAATAAAAATATATATGTTCATGATAGGGAAATAATAAATCCATTATAAAAGCCATTTTCCATCCCAAAATATGTAAAAAAATGGTATATGGTATTTACTTTTCCTTTTAAAAATACTACAACTTTTAGAGGAATCTAAATATCAAATAATGCTCGCAATGGCAGAAAGATCATTATCACCGTGCACGTTAAAAAGATATATTACCTTTTTCATTTTGTAAAAAACTACGTTGAAAAATATTCCCCCTATATAAAATTAAAATTCAAAGTAGATTATACAGAATATAAAATCAAGGCATGTATAAATGAAAATATGCCTCAATGAAAGGAGATTGAGACAGAGTCCCTTACGTTGAATCCGATTCAGGACGTATGTTCGTTGTTCATCCTGAATAATAAACATAAGTTAATTTCAACTTTCTTAAGAACCATTCGAAAGTTAATTATTCAATTTATATCACTTATTACCACATTATAAAAATTTCATAATTATTTAAGTTAATATTGGTTTTTTGTTGATATTTGGTACATGGGTCAAAAATGAACTCGTTATAATTACAAGTTGTCCATGTAGTCAAAATTACATTATCTCCATAATATTATTCATGACTTATATATCATATATAAAATATATATATAGTATATATGTTTTTTTAATAGTCTAGAATATTTGGAGATAATAAATGAAATGCATCGTTTATGGAGACAGTAAGCCACATGTAAGCATGATTGCTACTTTCATTTCTATTTCATATTTAATGGAATGAAAAACTAAAGACACATAGGTATAGTACACCATAATATTATATATATGATACATAATTTTATTAATTCCATCTATTATACATTCCATGTATGGCATGAATGAGTGATATAACATTGAGGGGGCGGTAGTATGCACTTCTTCAAATGAAATTATTGTATTTATCCATTATAGAAACCATAAAGGTATGATATAAATGAAAAATAAATAATCATAGAGGAAATATAAATATAATTGATATCATATATAAATAAAATTCCATCATAATGGCCACCATGAGTGGCGGTATGAAATAATTGATCAATCATCATTTCGTGAGGCAATAGTTAAGTGTACCCAGAAACTGTATGTTCGTATCCATTAGATGGAGATGTGTGGATGTTAATTTTGAATACATCCTATAAAAATAACCTATCATATTTAAGGTATAGGTTTTTTAATAAAATTGTGGAATAAAGAGAGTTTAGTGGGTTGGAGAAGGAAAATAAATGAAAGAAGCTTGAGAGAAGTCATTACCTCAAATCAGGTAACTCATTTTGATTTAAACTAAAAGTCCTTATTTAATTTTTTAATGACCTTTGAAAGGCTACTAGAAGGATTATAGGGATGTTGGGAGCTTATTTGCATAGATTTTTCACGTGCCAAGGGGCTTGAGAGGTGTAAGGGTTTGAGGTGTTTCCCTTTTATAAGAGGGAGGTGGGGTACCTTTGGAAGGATTTTAAATATTATTTTATTATAAAATTATTTTTTGTTTCTAAATGTCCAATAAACATTTAATTTGATGATAATTTGGTTGTTTTTAAAAATCAGCTCATCCAATAGGTTTTATACTTCTTCTAGTGTAACTCCCCGACCCCAGTTACCCAGTGTCAGTGCATTATGACATAAAATTGGCATGATCACAAGAAAGATCAAGTCTCGAAAGACCGATTAGATTAGTAGCCTTGTAATAACTAGATACATTCATAAATTTTACATTATATCATAAAATGAAAACTACAACAATATAGTCTCCATAGTTCACACTCTTATCCCCTCATACTATCCCTGCAGGTCATTCATAATTTACTTCTTCACATCCTGGGAAAAATAAAACATAGAAAAGGGGTGAGCTCAAATGCCCTGTAAGGATAACAATATAGCGGAAAATTTCATAAACAAGAATAAACAAATAAGTCAATGTATAACAAAAACAAAAGACTTTTAAACTTGAACTTCAACATAATATGGAAAAAATAAACTGAAATAATGCCATTTACTTATTCACATGGATATTCTACTAATCAAATAATCACATGCAATATCAATAACCACTTTCATAATGATGGAATGCATAATGCCAGACTATCATAACCACATAGCCAAGGCCTCATGCCAAGACTACAAATAATATTTTGTCAAGGAAATGTGCCAAGACACTAGTTTGTCTCATGAGACCTACCGATGCATCTAAGAGCTATAGCAGGCTCCACTCGTCACTTATTAAGTCCAATGCATTCCTTATATGAACAGGTTTAAACATAACATAAACATTCGTATTAAAGCTAGCATACGAAATGTAAATAATTCATCCATAAACCATGAATGGTATAAAAATAACACATCCACAGTAAAACATATCACAAAACCTTCAATACAATATAGAAGTTTTGTATCATAATAAATCAACTTCAAATATGCATAAAATCCATCAAAGGATGTTGACATAGATGAAATCAAAACTCTTTTTAGAGAAATATCTCTTTCTATTTTGAAATCATTTAAGAGTCATATATTTATAAAATAAAACATTTTATTTGAAAATATTTTTATATTATTGTAGGGTAAGCTTCGATGATTTTATAATGGCGGAAAATAGTCGCACCCGCCGTATAAGTTAAAAAACATTCTTACCTTAATTCTGTCAAAAAGGTTTAAAATGACCTTATTTGGAAAACGACAGAAAGATTCCTTTATAAAATTATTATAAAAAGTCAACAAGGGTATAAATGAATTTATACCATAGTGTTTAAAATAGAAATAATGATTTGAAATACATTTTTATGAAACATGGATGTGGATGATAAAGAGGTCCCAGTAGATAATCACGTATAAACAACCTCGGATAATGAAGAGATTGTGAAATAACCCTTACCGTGTACTTTTCCTTGGTTGAGAGCAGGTTAAACTCCTGTATAATGGTGAAATAATTGTTATTAAATTATACAAGAAGCATATACATTAATATGATATCATATATGATCTTTTAACATTTCTTTGTTAATAATATATTAGAATTATCATTGTTTCGGGTGTTAACTTACTCGTTTTCTTTTAAATGTTTTGTTACATAAGTCATGTTTGTTATGAATAGGTTGTATATTATTCATATACATAATTATATTAAGTCCTTAAACATTATTTTTAAATCGTCAAATGATAATTATACTTGAATGGATACTATGGAGAATGAATCTCATCGTGTTCGTGGAGACGGTAGTCCATACGTACGCACGAGCGACAATATCATTCTTTTGATATTAAAATAATATATAATTGGATGGTATATCATATATACAAAATAATTATAATTTTATATTTATTATTTAAATGAATTAAAAATCATTATTATATCCATCCAAATAATAATATATTTAATAACAATTACACCACGACGTGGAGACGGTAAGCCATACGTACGCAAGTATGGTGACATGTCATTCAAAGGATGGATAGAATACTGAATATGGTTGTACCATATTTATAATAATATTACAGTATATAGGAGGTACTGGATTCATTATTTTAGATTGGTAATAAAAAAGAAAGAATCAGTTGAAGAAGAAATGAATTTGAAAAAGGGTGGTGAAAACATTACCTCTTCTTCGGGTTCTTCCTTTTGATTTGATCAAAAGGGCTCCTTAGGTTGGCTTTATGATCAAACTAAGGCTTCTAGGTTATATTTAGGGAAGTTTAAAGAGTATTTGGGTAGGTTTTGGACGAAAAAAAGGCTTTGAAGGTGTGAAATAGTGAGAAGGGGGAGTTCTCTTTTTTAAGAGGGCTGAGAGGCACCTTTGGAAAAGCTAGAAATATTATTTTATAATAAATTCATATTCGGTTTCTAATGGATCCAAAGTGGATTATATAAATATTAAGGTGTTTATGGGTCTAAAACCACTCAATAAATAGAATTTAGATAGGTGTGGGTAATTATATTAACCTTATCTTTTAGTTTTAACTCATAGTTAATTAGTTCGACACTTACTATGTCACTTTGTATTTTTATATTATATAGTTAATAAACTTATTATATACCTCCAAGAGACCCCCAAGTTGTCCATTAATGATAAACCTATCATAATATATGTCTCTTTGCCATACTATATATTTTTAGGAATTTAATATCAATTAATAATATAATATTTGTTTTAAAAACTCTTTTTTTTCAATTATGACACTATTTGGAAAATTGATTTTTGTGAAACTAATAACAGAATGATTGCTTCTAAAAAAGTTAATTAAATCAATACTAACATGCCATATTAACCTATAAAATTATTTTAATTCATAAAAAGTCTATAATTATATTTATTTGGGTATTTATAATATCAATTATTTTAATTTTTCACTATTACGGTAATTTCTGCATCATCCTTGTATCATAAATAAATTAAATTATTTAATGTCTAAAAATTAAAATTAAAATATAATTATGTAGGAAAGATTTTTCTCTTTCTGATAAATATTTACAATCTAATTTATCGTATGTATAACCCTATATTAAAAATGTTTTACTAAATAAACATTGATTTTAACTCTTCTAACTCATCTTTAAATTAAATAATAATAAATGTCCTAATCTAATAAAAGCGGAAATAAATGATAATATTTTACTTATAAGGTTGTATTTGGTCGAGATACACTTGTCCAATAGAATTAAGACATGTTTTAGGGTAATATTAATATCATTTTTACCCTTAATTACCCTATTTACTTTTAACCGTGGTAAATAAAAGTAAAAAGATAATATTCACCAAAAAAACTTTCATCTCATTGAACCAAATTTTACTCCTTGATACTAACTGTGTCTCTCAGATTTTTGAAATTCCACTCACAGAAGCGGTAAAATTATGTTTTATGAAAAATTCAATTTTTTAACTACCACTTAGTGGTTTCACTATTCATCAAAAAATAAAAGTTTCCAGAAAAATACAAAACATTAGGCCTAATATGTATTTGATATTATGAATTCAAAAATAATTTCTATTTGATCAAATTCAAAACATATTAGTTTCATTAATTAATTTAAAAATTAATTCCCGTCGTCAAAACAAATAGCATGTTTTTAAGAGATAATAACTATCAAACGATTGACACTTGTTTATGTCCGGTTTAATTGTGAAATTATGTACAATGACCAAAATTATATTAAATGGTAAAAATATATTCTAAATATACATTAAAACCAATCAAATTCATAATTTATCAATATAAATTATTTTGACTAAAAAAGTGGTTTTTAATTAAAATTTAGTAATTTCCACTATTCATCAAAATATAAATGTTATCCGAAAAGTTCCAAAATTTCACCTTAGGCTAAATTCGATACTATGAATACAAAAATGAAGTCCATTTTGAGAGATAAAATTTATAAAATTTCAAAAAGTAGTTATTACTATTCATAACGGCTAGTTTTACTAAATAAACTTTGATTTTAACTCTTCTAACTCATCCTGAAATTAAATAATAATAAATGTCCTAATCTAATACAAGCAGACCTAAATGATAATATTTTACTCCTAAGGTTGTCTTTGGTCGAGATACACTTTTCCAATAGAATTAAGACATGTTTTAGGGTAATATTAATATCATTTTTACCCTTAATTACCCTATTTACATTTAACCGTGGTAAATAAAAGTAAAAAGGTATTATTTACAAAAAATTATTTTCATCTCATTGAACCACATTTTACTCCTTGATATTAACCGTGTTTCTTGAATTTTCAAAATTCCACTCACAGAAGCAGTAAAATTATGTTTTATGAAAAATTCAAATTTTTAACTACCACTTAGTGGTTTCACTATTCATCAAAAAATAAAAGTTTCCAGAAAAATACCAAAAATTAGGGCCAAGATATATTTGATATTATAAATTCAAAAATTATGTCTATTTTACCAAATTCAAAACATATCAGTTGCATTAATTAATTTAAAAAGTAATTCTCGTCGTCAAAACAAATAGCGTGTTTTTAAGAGATGATAACTATCAAAAGATTGACACTTGTTTATGTCCGTTTTAATTCTGAAATTATGTACAATGACCAAAATTCTATTAAATGGTAAAAATATATTCAAAATATTCTTTAAAACCACACAAATACATAATTTATCAATTTAAATTATTTTGATTAAAAAAGTTGTTTTTAATAAAAATTCAGTAATTTTCACTATTCATCAAAATATATATGTTATCTGAAGCATTACAAAATTTCACCTTAGGTGAAATTGGATACTCCTAATACAAAAATGATGTCCATTTTGAGTGATAAAATTTATAAAATTTCAAAAAGTAGTAATTACTATTCATAACGGCTAGTTTGATTGGTTGTGGTGTGTGTTAGAACTCGAAGTTGCGTACAACACACGCTACTGTATTATTCAAAGGAAAGGGTAACATGGAAGCTTGGGATGTTTCATTGTAAATTTTTTATGTCCCCATTCTAAAAAGTAAATTTATTTAGTCAAATTGAATAAAAGCTTAAAATATTGGATTTAAAAAGGGTTCACTATTAAAAGTTGGTAAAAGTGTAATATTTAAAATGAATTTGTTATTATATAATGTCTAAGAAACTCATAATATGGATTCTAAAATTTTAAGGATTATATAATGTTTATAATTTAGTTAATACTATTCATAACCTCTTTTGAATCGCTTGTTTGGTAAGTCATGGTGCGCTTGAACTTGGTGTTGCGTGTAGTGCATGCTATTGAATTATTTTGAATAAATAACACACTATAAAAACTTGGGGTGTTACATTCTCCCCTCCTTCAATAAATTGCGTCCTCTCAATTTGAAATTGTTCTTCGAAAATAAAAGGTTGAATGTAGAAAATATCTTTGTAGGAAAACCCACATCGGAAATTGGGTTAATAAAATTTAGTCTTAATAAGAGGAAAAGTGAAATGAAAGGGTCACCACCAAATTATGATCTCTATTCGGAGAACATCGGTGGAAATTAGAGACATATAATTGGAGAAAAACGTAAATATTTATAGGTAGTGATTGAGTTCATCAGTCACAAACAAGTGTAAAATTGAGGGCCTTAAATTCGTCAATATATGATGATTTAAAATACCATCGGTTCAGCAAAACATATGGTATTAGGATAACACATTTTTTTGTTTTAAGATACCTTCACTAAAGTATAAGAATTAATTTCTTCACTGAATAAGATAAGAAGAAAAATATATACTTTTCATGTAGAGTCTAATCCTTTAACTAAGTTCTACCACAAACTCATCTTTCACTATAAAGGATAATATAACATAAAAATAATATTATATTTATCCTATTCGTATAGGGTTAAAAAAATGAATTTATAATTCATCTAGAAGAACCATTAAAAAACTACATTATTCAATCCAGGACATCATGTGGGTCAGTGGTAGGTGATACACCCTTGTCGCCCTTCATTTTTGGGTTCAAGTCTCACGGCCTTTCCGGACGCGACGGGTTGCCGCCCGACCTCCAGGTTGTCCTTTTATGGCAATAAAAAATAATCCAAACTAGAACTATCCAAAATACTTCAGTCCAAAATTTATAAGGAAGGTAAACACAATGATGATCCTTTTTTCCACGTAATAACATGTGATCACCTTCATTATGTATTCTTTTAAAACACTGCAACATCCTGAATTACCATAAAACCTTATTGATTACATTCATGATCCCTTCTTCCTTAAAGAATAATAGATATACTCCTTCAATCCAAAAATGTTGTTAATCCCAACAATGATGGAATATACAAATCATTAATCAATTTCAAGGTAGTCAATAATATCCAATATAATTTATCCAAATAAATCATGTATTATTCTAAAATCACTTCCTCGGTATCAGAACCATATTATGGTTTATATTTCTCTCAACCATATATTTTCCAAATATTTAACCTGCTATTTAGTAACTTTTTTTTGTTCCACACAATCTCAAGTCCTTAATGAAATAGTACTGTAGTACAATCCTTATATACTCCATATTTATTATAACAAGTACATTTTTGATACAAAACTCAAATGACATAATCAACATAAGAACTCTAATCATTCCTCTTCATCTGTGGTAGTATCATAACTTGATTATTATCCAATAACATCATTTGCGGCATAGTCTGATGACTGGGACATAGGTTCGCGTAGTGTACAAATTCCTTGAAAATGAAGCATTGTACTTTTGAAACCATTTTCTTACCCTTGCAGTCACGTACTTTGTTCCCTTTTCCTCCACACTTATAAAAAACTCCCATTCCTTTCAGGAACGTTCCAGGGTGTTTCTTCCCACATTTATCACATAAGGAAAAATTCTTATTTTCCCTCTTCCCTTTATCCATCTTTCTCTCTTCCATCCTTTTCTTCTCTTGCTTCCCTTCAAAGCCATAGGACTCAGTAAACTCTTTACTTATCTTATCAACACATGATATTATTTCATCATATGATGATAATATATGGGAGACTATTTCTCTTATAAATTCTAGCTTAAGACCATGAAAGATATGATCCTTCTTTCTCTTTGGATCATGTGCATTGTTGGAGTTCTCATTCCTTCTACTAGGCGCCTTTTCTAAACAATGACATACACTACATTAGTTTATGAATAAAAATACCTAATCCCAAACTTGTAAAACACATAACATAAATTAAATAGTTTATGGATATAATCCATAATCATAAAAATTTCTCCTTTGAAAAATTATATACTCATAAACCCTTCATAATGGTTTGTAAAGAAAATGATAATTATCCTAAGCATATCCCCCGGGAGTGTCATAACCAAGAGTG
This sequence comes from Viscum album, assembly GCA_963277665.1. Taxonomy (NCBI): domain Eukaryota; kingdom Viridiplantae; phylum Streptophyta; class Magnoliopsida; order Santalales; family Viscaceae; genus Viscum; species Viscum album. The sequence goes on along the minus strand of OY728153.1, from coordinate 321,694,200 downwards.
CAGCAAGACCCGTTGTCGTGCACCAGTTCCCATTCGAGCCTAGATCAAAGCGGTGTTTTCGGGTTTCACCCCTAGGTACATCTGTGCCGAGCCTCCTCTACCTGCTCGTATCTAGACAGGGATGTATTTCTCGGAAAACTCACAATATTTATACAATACCAAAATTCTAGGAAGTTATTCTATACTATTCCTCAAAGTCCATCTTTGATCTATGTGATCTAATCAATGTTTATCTAAATCTAGATTACAAGGTTTGTACTAAAATTCCTCTCATACAAACTGTAACGCCCCGACCCCAGTTACCTAGAGTCGGTGCATTATTACATAACATTGGCATGATCACAAGAATGATCATGTTTCAAAATACCAATTAGTTTAGTAGCCTTGGAATAACTAGATACATTCATAAAGATGACATTAAATCATAAAATGAAAACTACAAAAATATAGCCTTCATAGTTCACACTCTTATCCCCTCATACTATCCCTTCAGGTCATTCATAATTTACTTCTTTACATCATGGGAAAAATAAAACATAGAAAGGGGGTGATCTCAAATGCTCAGTAAGGATAACAATATAGTGGAAACTTTTAGAAATAATAATAAACATTTAAGGAAATTTATAACTAAAACAAAAGCCTTTTAAACTTGAACTTCAACATAGTATGGAAAAAATAAACTGAAATAATTCTGTTTACTTATTCACGTGGATATTCTACTAATCTAATAATCAAATGCAATATCAATAACCACTTTCATAATGATGGAATGCATAATGCCAGACTATCATAACCACATAGCCACGGCCTCTTGCCAAGACTACAAATAAGATTTTTTTCAAGGCCTTGTTCTAAGACACTAGTTTGTCTCATGAGACCTACCGATTCATCGAGGAGCTATAGTGGGATCCACCCATCACTTATTAAGTTCAATTCATTCCTCATATGAACAGGTTTAAACATAACATAAACATTCGTATTAAAGCTAATATACGAAATGTAAATAATTCATCCATAAACCATGAATGGTATAAAAATAACACATCCACAATCAAACATATCACAAAACCTTCAATACAATATAGATGTTTTGTATCATAATAAATCAACTTCAAATAAGCATAAAATCCATCAAAGGATGTTGACATAGATGAAATAAAAACTCTTTTTAGAGAAATATCTCTTTCTATTTTTAAATCATTTAAGAGTCATATATTTATAAAATAAAACATTTTCTTTGAAAATATTCTAATAATATTTTAAGGGAAGATTCGATGATTTTATAATGGCGTAAAATAGCCGCACCCTCCATATAAGTTAAAAAAACATTCTTACCTTAATTCTGTCAAAAATGTTTAAAAGGACCTCATTTGGAAAACGACAGAAAGATTCCTTTATAAACTTATTATAAAAATCCAACAAGGTTATAAATTAATTTATACCATAGTGTTTAAAATATTATGAATTATTTGAAATACATTTTTAAGAAAAATGGATGTGGATGATAAAGAGGTCCCAGTAGATAATCACGTATAAACAACCTCGGATAATGAAGGGATTGTGAAATAACCCTTACCTTGTACTTTTCCTTGGATGAGGGTAGGTTAAACTCCAGTATAATGGTGAAATAATTGATATTAAATTATACAAGAATCTTATACATTAATATGATATCATATATGATCTTTTAACATTGCTTTGTTAATAATATCTTAGAATTATCGTCATTTTGGGTTTTAACTTACTCGTTTTCTTTTATATTTTTTGTTACATAAGTCATGTTTGTTATGGATAATTTGTATTTTATTCGTACTCAAAATGATATCAAGTCCTTAAAATTTATTTTTAAATAATCAAATGATAATTATACATGAATGTATACGATGGAGAATGAATCTCATCGCGTTCGTGGAGACGGTAGTCCGTACGTACGCACGAGCGACAATATCATTTTTTTGATATTAAAATAATATATAATTGGATGGTATATCATATTCAAAGAATCATTATCATGTTATATTTATTATTTACATGAATTACAAATAATTATTATACTCATCCAAATAATAATATATTGAATAACAATTACACCACGACGTGGAGACGGTAAGCCGTACGTACGCACGTATGGTGACATGTCATTCAAAGGATGGATAGAATACTGATTCTGGTTGTACCATATTTATAATAATATTAAATTATATAGGTGATAATGGATTAATTATTTTATAATGGGAATAACTAAGAAATAAGAAGTTGAAGAAGAAATGAATTTGAAAAAGGGTGGTGAAAACATTACCTCTTTTTCGGGTTCTTCCTTTTGATTTGATCAAAAGGGATCATTAGGTTGTCATTAGGATCAAACTAAGGCCTCTAGGTTGTAGTGAGGAAAGTTGCGAGAGTATTTGGGCAGGGTTTTACCGAACCAAAAGGCTTTGAAGGTGTGAATTAGTGAGAAGGGGGAGTGCCTTTTTCTAAGAGAGGTTAGGGGCACCTTTGGAAAAGCTGGAAATATTATTTTATAATAAATTCATATTCGGTTTCTAATTGCTCCAAAGTGGATTATTTAAATTTTAAGGTGGGGATGGGTCTAAAAACACTCAACCAATATAATTTAGATAGGTTTGAGTCATTATATTAACCTTATCTTTTAGTTTTAACTCTTAATTAATTAGTTTGACACTTACCATGTCACTTTGTATTTTTATATTATATAGTTAATAAACATACTATATACCTCCAAGCGACCCCAAAGTGGTCCATTAATGATACAAATATCATGATATAAGTCTCATGGCCGATACTTAGATTTTTAAGAATTTAATATCAATTAATAATATAATATTTGTTTTAAAAACTCTTTTATGTCAAATTTGACACTATTTGGAAAATTGATTTTTTTTGAAAATAATAACAGAATGATTTCTTCGAAAACGGTTAATAAAATCAATCCTAACATGTCATAGTAACCTATAAAATTAGTTTAATTCATAAAAAGTCTCTAATTATATTTATTTGGGTATTTATAATATCAATTATTTTAATTTTTCACTATTATGGTAATTACTCCATCATCATTGTGCCATAAATAAATTAAAATATTTAATATCTAAAAATTATAAATAAAATATAATTATGTTGGAAATATTTTTATCTTTCTAATTAATATTTACATTTTAATTTATCTTATGTATAACCCTATATTAAAAATGTTATAGTAAATAAACATTGATTTTAACTCTTCTAACTCTTCTTTGAATTAAATAATAATAAATGTTCTAATCTAATAAAAGTGGAACTAAATGATAATATTTTACTCCTAAGGTTGTTTTTGGTCGAGATAAACTTGTCCAATAGAATTATGACATGTGTTAGGGTAATATTAATATCATTTTTACCCTTAATTACCCTATTTACATTTAACCGTGGTAAATAAAAGTAAAAAGGTATTATTTACAAAAAATTATTTTCATCTCATTGAACCACATTTTACTCCTTGATATTAAACGTGTTTCTTGAATTTTCAAAATTCCACTCACAGAAGCGGTAAAATTATGTTTTATGAAAAATTCAATTTTTTAACTACCACTTAGTGGTTTCACTATTCATCAAAAAATAAAAGTTTCCAGAAAAATACCAAAAATTAGGCCCAAGCTATATTTGATATTATAAATTCAAAAATTATGTCTATTTTACCAAATTCAAAACATATCAGTTTCATTAATTAATTTAAAAATTAATTCTTGTCGTCAAAACAAATAGCGTGTTTTTAAGAGATAATAACTATCAAAAGATTGACACTTGTTTATGTCCGTTTTAATTCTGAAATTATGTACAATGACCAACATTCTATTAAATGGTAAAAATATATTCTAAATATTCTTTAAAACCACTCAAATTCATAATTTATCAATTTAAATTATTTTGATTAAAAAAGTTGTTTTTAATAAAAATTTAGTAATTTTCAATATTCATCAAAATATATATGTTATCTGAAGCATTACAAAATTTCACCTTAGGTGAAATTGGATACTCCTAATACAAAAATGATGTCCATTTTGAGTGATAAAATTTATAAAATTTCAAAAAGTAGGTATTACTATTCATAACAGCTAGTTTCATTGGTTGTGGTGTGTGTTAGAACTCAAAGTTGCGTACAACACACGCTACTATATTATTCAAAGGAAATCGTACCGTGGAATCTTGGGATGTTTCATTGTAAATTTTTGATGTCCCCATTCTAAAAAGTAAATTTATTTAGTCAAATTGAATAAAAGTTTTAAATATTGGATTTAAAAAGGGTTCACTATTAAAAGTTGGTAAAAGTGTAATACTAAAAATTAATTTATTCTTACATTATGTCTAAGAAACTCATAATATGGATTCTAAAATTATATGTATTTTATAAAGTTTAAAATTTAGTTAATATTATTCATAACCTCTTTTGAATGGCTTGTTTGGTAAGTCATGGTGTGCTTGAACTCGGTGTTGCGTGTAGTGCAAGTTATTGAATTATTTTGAAGAAATAACACACTATAAAATCTTGGGGTGTTACATATAGTTTCAATTTTAACCTTATCATTTAACTATAACCATTAGATAACTTATTTGACTCTTACCATGTATTCTTATATATTCAAACAATATGGTAAATATGGTTACTATAAAAATGAAACCATACCTTATATGGTTCCTTAATCACATGTTCATCCTTATCTAAGTTATTTGGATACATGTCTCAACCATTGCAAACAAGCAGATTTCTTGATTTTGGAAGTGGAAACTAATTCTGCGATACGGGATAAATATCTTCTTGGACATGGTGGTGCTCTATGGGGATTGGTTTATACCTTAAGATCATACAATAACTACATCAATAAAAACACTATGGTCCATCAGACATGGCATGGAGGGAATTACGTAGCTGATTTGTTGGCCAATAAATTTAATCGGTGGGATAGATTGATACTCTACTACTACATAGGATCAATGCCTAATTATTGTATGTTGGTTGTGAAACATGATGATCTAGGGATAAATTACATTCTCCCCCTTGATTCATGTATTGGATTGGGTTGTTGTTTTTTAATTAAAAATGATGTCTTAGTAGATTAATAAGATAATAACTACATCATCATTGTGTCATAAAAAGATTCATTTATTTGGTGTCTAAAATTTATAAATAAAATAACATGATGTAGGAAATTTTTTATCTTTCTAATGTCGAGTTAAATTTGATGAGACCACTTATATAACCCCATATAAAAATTATTTTACTAAAAGATAAATGTCTAGGTTATATTTTCCTAATCATTAAATTTAAATTAATTAAATATCATTTTAACATCCAATTGACTACATTGGGACCTAAAATCAAGCCAAGGATGACCTTGGTCAGACTTATATGATCAAATATGGTTAGGAAATGTGTTAGGGTAATTTAATATTATTATAATATTATTTTTTACCCCTATTTTCTAGATTTACCCTTTAACCATTGTAAATAAAATATTTACTGATATTATTATTCATAAAAATTAAAGGTACCAATATACATAATTTGGACCTCTGGATTCATAATATGGAATCTATGTTTCCGAATTCAAAACATATATGTTTCATAAATTAATTTAAAGGTAATTCCCGTTGTAAAAACCAAAAAATGTGTTTTAAAGAAGTAAAAACTACCTAATGATTGAGCAGTTTTTATGTCCAATTTTACTGTGAAATTACTTACAATGACCAAAATTGAATTAAATGATAAAAATTTAATCCAATTACAAATTAAAAAAAAATCCAAAGAACATTTTCACTATATAAATAATTTATATGAAAAGATTGTTTTTGACAGAAAATGCAGTATTTTTCACTATTTATTAAAAAGTGAACTTTATCGTAAAAAAAATACCCAAAGTAAATATTTGTAACGCCCCGACCCAGAAGACCAGAGATGGTGCGTTATTACAAAAAAATGGCATGATCATGAAAGATCAAATCTCGAAAGACCTATTAGTTTAGTAGCCTTGGAATTACTAGATTCATTTATAAGGTATACATTACATCATAAAATTGAAAACTACAACAACATTGTTTCCATAGAAAAAATTGAAATCCCATAAACTATCCCTACAGGTCAGTCATAATATAATTCTTCACATACTGGAAAAATAAAATATAGAAAGGGTTGAGCTCAGATGCTCAGTAATTATAACAATTTAGAAGAAAATTTTATAAATAAGCATAAACATTTAAGGAAATGTATAAGACTAAAACAAAATCCTTTTAAACTTGAACTTTTTCATAATATGGAAAATATAAATATAAAATAATTCCAATTACTTATTCATAGGGATATTCTACTAGTCGAATAATCACATGAAATATCAATAGCCACTTTCATAATGATGGAATGCATAATGCCAGACATTAATAACCACATAGTCAATACCTTGTGCCAAGACTGCAAATAAGATTATGTCAAGGCCTTGTGCCAAGACACTATTTTGACTCATGAGACCTACCGATGAATCAAGGAGCTATAACGGGATCCACCCGTCACATACTAAGTCCAATGCATTCCTCATATGAAAAGGTTTAAACATAACATAAACATTCATATTAAAACTGTCATACAAAATGTCAACACTTTATCCCTAAACCATGAATGGTATAAAAATAACACATCCACATTCAAACATATCACAAAACCTTCCATAAAATATGGAATATTTGTATCATAATAAATCAACATCAAACAAGTTTAAAATTTATCAAGGGATGTAGATAGAGATGAAAATGATTTGTAAAAAAATCATTGAAAAAAATATTCCTATTTCAAAAAAACATTTAGAAGTGACACAATTTAAAAAGGAAGAAATTTAAATAAATTTTCGAATCAATGTTTCCCATACCACTTTGAAACTTTTTAATTGAATTAACATTTTAAAAACATTCATGTCCATATAAATAAGTCCTTAAAAACGATTTTGAAAACATGGCCATTAATGAGAATGATTTTGAAGGATAAATATTTAAATCATTTAAAATAATGTTTTGGTAAAATAATTCCCTTAAAATAATCCCTCTGAAAATTGTTTTATGAAACCTGGATATGGATTATAAAATTACCAATAAGATACTTACATATAAACAATCTCGGATAATACTGATATTGAGAAATTAACCATTACCTTGAACTTTCCTTTGGTCGAGGGTATGTTTAACCTCCTATATAATGACCAATGTATGTTAATTCATTATACCAGAACCATATTCGTATTTATTATATCATACATGATTCATTTATGACTTTATAATATCCATTAAATAATTATATTCATGTTAAATTAACATTTGGGTAAAAATCTCTTTCATTATCGTACTTATTTTTTCTTATTATTCATGATCGTATCATTTAGACCATGATTTAAATATATAAATAATAATAAAAATGATTTATAAATCATAAATATTTAGAATATAAATATTTATAATAGATATATATATTAAATGGAAAACACCATTTATGGAGACGGTAGGTCGTACGTATACATAAACGTTGTTTCTGTTTTCATTTCGTACTGAACGGAAGTAAGTGAATAAGATATATGTAAGTAAATAAACACATAAATATATATATATATCTCTCCAATAGAATTATTATATCATCTATTAAATACTTATTAGTAATATATATTCTTATAATTGTCGATGAATGAGAACTTGGAAATGAATCTCATCACGTCGTAGAGACGGTAATTCGTACGTACGCACGAGCGACAATATCATTTCCTTAATGATGTGTAATTGGATGTTATATCATATATAAAGAATCATTATCCAGTTTTATTTAATATTTACATCAATTACACATCATTATTATACCCATCCAAATAATAATGTATTGAATAACAATTACACCACGACGTGGAGACGGTAAGCCGTACGTACGCATGTATGGTGACATGTCATTCAATGGATGGATAGAATACTGAATATGGTTGTTAAATATTTATAATAATATCACCTTATATAGAATTTACTAGAGTTATTATTTTATAATGGAAACAACAAATAAAGAGGAAGTGGAAGACAAAAAGAACTTGAAAGAGGTGACGAAATATTTACCTCTTCTTCGGGTTATTCATTATGATTTCATAAAAATGGATCCATATGATGGATTTATGAAAGGCCTCTAAGATGAATTTAGGATAGTTGAGAGGGTATCTGGGCATAGTTTGGTCGATCCAAATGGCTTTAAAGGTCTGAATTAGAGAGAAGGGTGAGTGCCCTTTTAAAAGAGGGGTAAGGGGCACCTTAGGAAAAGAGAGAAATATTTTTTTATAATAAAATCCTTTTCGGTTTCTAATGGTTCCAAAATGAATTTTTAAAGGTTAATGTGGTGATGGTTCGAAACATTTCAACCAATAAGTTTTAGACATGTTTGGGTCACTATTTTAACCTTATCTTTTAGATTTAACTCTTAGTTAAGTAGTTTGACATTTACCATGTCTCTTTGTATTTTTATATTATATGGTTAATAAACATACTATATACTTCCATTAGAACCCCAAGTGGTTAATTAAAGATACACCTATCTTTATATAGGTCTTTTGGCCAAAAATAATATTTTTAGGAATAGAATATCAATTAATAATATAATATTTTTTTAAAAACTTATTTATGTAAATTTTGACACTATTTAGTATTTTTTTTCTAAATTCATAACAGCATAATTACTACAAACAAAATTTATATAAAAAACCCGAATATGTCATATTAAACTATAAAATTATTGGAATTAATAAAAGGTCTCAAATTACATTTATTTGGATATTTACTATATCAATTATTTAAATATTCTATTAATAGGGTAATTACTGTATCATCATTGTGTCATAAATAAATTTAATTATTTAATGTCTAAAAAATATAAATAAAATAAAATTATGTAAGAAATATTTTAAGGATTATAATTAATATTTTTAGTTGAGTTTATATTATTTGTAACTCTATAATAAAAAGAGTTTAGTTTTTAAAATTTAAATTTAACACTTTTAACTCTTCTTTGAATTAAATAATAATAAATGTCCAAATCTAATCCAAGTGGACCTAAAATATCATATTTTATTCCTAAGGTTGTTTTTTGTCTAATTTCAATTATAAAATAGAAATAAGACATGTTTTTGTTTAATAATAATGTCATTTTTACCCATAATTTCCATATTTACTTTTAACCATGGTAAATAAAAGTAAAAAGTTACTATCCACCAAAAAATATTTTCATCTTATTGAACCAAATTTTACCTACTGATATCAACCATGTATTTTGGATTTTTTTAAATTCAACTCACATAAGCGGTAAAATTATGTTTTATGTAATTTTGCAAATGCTCTTAGGAGGTGGGTAAAAGACGGTAAAAATTTTAATAAAATTTTTATATATCTAAAATTATTATAAACTGACTCCAATGAATTAAATTGAACTTATATAGGTATTATGTACCTATTTTCACATAAAAAAATTTAAATATATACTTATTTAAATAAAAAGTCAGTTTTAAACAATAACTCAGTGTTCTTCACTATTCATCAAAAATTAAATGTTTTCATATAAATACCAAAATGTCACCCTAATCTAATTTGTATATTTAAAATTAAAAAATTAAGTCTATTAAAAAAATAGTTGTTTCATTTATTAATTTAAAATTACTTCCCATTGTCAAAACCAAAAAGTGTGTTTTTAAGAAATAATAACTTACAAAAGATTGATACTTGTTTATGTTCAATTTGGAAGTGAAATTTTTTCCAATGAATAAAAATGCATTAATTGGTGAAAATATAATCTATGTATACTTCCTAACAATTAAAATATATAATTTAACACTACAAATTATTTTTATTAAAAAAGTTGTTTTCATTTAATATATATTATTTTCACCACCCAAATATGAAAGTTAGCAAAAAACACCAAGAATTTATTTAAACTAAATTCTAATGTCCTGATTCTAAAGAAGAAGTTTATTTTTTTCAAATTGAATATATAAAAGTTTCAAATATTGGATTTAAAAAGGTTTCTCCATTAAAAGGCTGTAAAATTGCATTTCAAAAAATACTTCTTTTATCTAAAAAAATGAATTTTTTTCAATATGCTTAAGAAACTCATAATATGAATTCTAAAATTATAAGTTTTATGTAAAGTTCAAAATTTAGTTAATACTATTCATAACCTCTTTTGAACGGCTAGTTTGGTAAGTCGTGGTGTTCTTGAACTCGGTGTTTCGTGTTGTACAAGTTATTCAATTACTTTGATGAAATTACGTACTATGAAATCTTGGGGTGAAACATTCTTCCCTCCTTAAATAAATTGCATTCTCGCAATTATAAATTTTTCTTCAAAAATAAAAGGTTGAAAATATAAAATTCTTTTTTGGGAATACAGACATCGGAAATTGGGTAAATAAAATTTAGTCTTAATATGAGGAAAATGGGAATGAAAAAGTCACCACCAAATTAAGATCTCGATTAGGAGAACATTGGTTTCAATTAGACACACATAATTGGAAGAAAAATGAAAATATTTATAGGGAGTGATTGAGGTCATCAGTCAGAAACAATTATAGAATTGAGGACCTAAAATCCATCAATATATGATAATTTATAATATCATTGGATCAACAACACATAAGGTATTAGGATACCACATTTTTCATTTAAATATACCATACCTAATTTTTATGAATTAATTTCTACATAGAATAAGAGTAGAAAAAATATATATACATTACAAGTAGAGTTCTATCCTTTAACTAATTTCTACCACAGGCTCATCTTTCACTCTAACAGATAATAGTACTTAAAAATAGTCTATTTATCCTATTTGTATAGGTTTCTAAAAAATGAATTTATAATTAATCTACTAATCCTTTAATGAAACTACATTATTTAATACAGGACATCATGTGGGATAGTGGTAGGTGATACACCCTTGTCTCCCTTTGGTTACGAGTTCAAGTCTCACGGCCTAGCCGGACGCAACCGATTACCACCCGACCTCCAGGTTGTCCTTTTTATGGAAATCCAAAAATAATCTCAAACTAAAATTATACAAAATACTTCTTTCCAAACTCACAGTCCAAAATTTATAATTAAGGTAAACACAATTAAGATCCTTTTTTCCACGTAATAACATGTGAACACCTTCATCATGTATTATTTTAAAACACTGCAACATCCTGAATTACCATAAAACCATATTGATTACATTCACGCTCCCTTATTCATTATTGAATACTGGATATACTTCTTCTATTCAAAAATGTTGTAAACTCCTACAATGATGGAATATACAAATCATTAATCATTTTCAAGGTAGTCAATAATATCCAACATAATTTATCCATATCAATAATGTAATATTACAAAATTACTACCTCAGTATCAGAACCATAATATGGTTTATATTTCTCTCAAACATATATTTTCCAAAAATTTAACCTTCTATTGAGTCACTTTTCTTGGTTCCACACAATCTCAAGTCCATAATGAAATAGTACTGGAGTACAATCCTTATATACTCTATAATTCTTATAACATTTACATCATTAATACAATACTTAAATGACATAATACTTTAATAACAACATAAGCAATCTAATCATTCATCTTCATCATCGGTAGTATCATAACATTATTATTATCCAATAGCATCATTTGGGGTATACTCTGATGATTTTGACATTGATTCTCATAGTACCCTAACTCCTTGCAGATGAAGCATTTTACATTTGAAACTTTTTTTATACCCTTGCAATCACATACTTGGTGTCCTTTATCTCCACACATAAAACAAACTCCCATTATTTTCATGCATTTACCAAGGTGATTCTTTCCATAGTTATCACATATGGAAAAATAATACTTTTCCCTATTCCCTTTATCCTTCATTATATCTTTCATCCTTTTCCTCTCTTGCATCCGTTCAAATCCATAGGACTTAGAAAATTGTTTACTTATCTTATTGTCACATGATATTCTTTCTTCATTTGTTGAGAATACATGGGAGACTATTTTCCTTCTAAATTTTTGCTTAATAATATGAAAGATATTATCCTTATTACTCTTTGGATCATACGTATTTCTGGAGTTCACATTTCTTCTATTGGGTGCCATTTCTATACAATGACATACACTAGGTCAGTTTATGAATTGCAATGAATAATTTCGAACTTTTAAAATACCAAATGTAAATTGAACAGTTTATGGAGATAATCCATAATAAAAAAATTGTTTTACATGAGGAAGTATATACTCAGAAAGCCTTAAAAATTATTTTTAAAGAAAATGAGAGTTATCCTAGGAATATATCCTATGAGTTTCATAACCAAGAGTGTAGAAAGGCATGTTGTCGTGCACCTATTCCCGTTCGAGTCTAGCTCAATGTGGTGTTTTCGGGTTTTACCCCTAGGTGAATATGTTCCAGAGCCGCCTCTACTAGATCGTATCCAGATAGGGATGTATTTCTTTAAAAAATCACCAAATATCGATAATACCAAAATTCTAGAAGTTCTTATATACTAATCCATAAAGTTAATCATAGGGTAATGGGCTCTAATCAGATTTTATCTAAATCTAGTTTCCAAGGTTTGTAATAATCTTCCTATGATACCAACTATAACACCCCGGCCCCAGAATCCCAGAGTCGGCACATTATTACGTATCATTGGAATAATCACAAAAGAACAAATCTTGAAATATCGATTAGTTTAGTACCCTTGTAAGTACTAGATTTATTCATAAGGTTTACATTACATAATAAAATGGAAAACTACAACAACATTGATTCCATAGACAACACTGAGATCACATATACTATCCCTACAGGAGAGTCATAATATACTTCTTTGCATCCTGGGAAAAATAAAACATAGAATGGGGTGAGCTCAGATGCTCTGTAAGGATAACAATATAGCAGAAACTTTCATAAATAAGCATAAACCATTAAGGAAATGAATAACACTAAAACAAAAGTCTTTTAAACATGAATTTCTGTATAATATAGCAAAGATAAAAAAAAAATCCATTTACTTATTCACATGGATATTGTACTAGTCGAATAATCACATCCAATATCAATATCCACTTTCATAATGATGGATTGCATAATGCCAGACAATCATAACCACATAGTCAAGGCCTTGTGCCAAGACTACAAATATGATTTTGTCAAGGCCCTGTACCAAGAAACTAGTTTGTTTAATGAAACCTATCGATGCATCGAGGATCTGTAGAGGGCTCCACCTGTCATTTACTATGTCTAATGCATTCCTCATATGAAAATGTTTAAACATAACATATACATTCGTATTAAAACAATCATATGAAATGTCAATAAATTATCCACAAATCATGAATGGTATAAAAATCACACATCCACAATCAAACATATCATAAAACCTTAAATGTTATTTGGAATATTTGTATCATAATAAATCAACCTCAAAAAAGATTAAAATCCATCAAGGGATTTTGATATAGATGAAAATGATTTGTAAAAAAATCATTGAATGAAATATCACTTTTTCATAAAAACATTTAAATTTCACACAATTTATAAAGGAAGACATATAAAAACATTTTTGAATCATAGTGTCCCAAACAAAATTGAATCTTTTGAAAGTAATTAATAATTTAGAAACATTCATGCCCATATAAATAAATCTTTAAACCCCATTCTGAAAACATGGACATTAATGAGAATGATTTAGAAGAATAAATATTTAAATCATTTAAAATGATGTTTTAGTAAAAAATTACATTAAAATAATCCCTTTTAAAAGTATTTTATGAAACATGGACATGTATAATAAAACAATCCCAGAAGATACATACACATAAACAATCTCAGATAATAATGAGATTGTGGAATTAACCCTTACCTTGCACTTTCCTTCGGTCGAGGGTATGTTTAACCTCCTGTATAATGACCATTGTATGTTATTATATTATACAAGAACCATATTCATATTTATTATATCATACATGATTCAATTATGAATTTATAATACCAATTTAATAATGAATTTCATGTTAAATTGACATTTCAGATAATAATCTCTTTCTTTTTCATACATATTTTAACTTGTTATTCTTGATCGTATCACTTAGATCATGATTTAAATACTTCCAAAATATAATGCTTCATTTATAAATCATACATATTTAGAATATAAATATTTATAATAGATAGATATATGAAATTGAAGACACCGATTATGGGGATGGTAGGTCATACTTACACATATACGTTGTTTCTGTTTTCATATCGTATTGAACGGATGTAAGTGAATAAGATATATGTAAGTACATAAATACACACATATATATATATATAAAGTATTATTATTATGTCATATAATACATACTTATTAATAATATATATTTTTATAATCATCGATGAACGGTGAACTTGGAAATGAATCTAATCGCATCGTGGAGACAGTATTCCGTACGTACGCATGAGCGACAATATCATTTTCTTAATGGTGTGGAATTGGATGGTATATCATATATAAATAATAAGTATCATGTTATATTTATTATTTACATCAATTACACAACATTATTATACCTATACAGATAATAATGTATTGAAGAACAATTAAACCACGACGCAAAGATGGTAAGCCGTACGTATGCACGTATGGTGACATGTTATTCAAAGGATGGATAAAATAGTGAATATGGTTGTGCCATATTTCTAATAACATCACAGTATATTGAAGATATATGAGATATTATTCTCGAAAGTAAAAAACAATGAAAGAGGAAGTGGAAGAAGGAAAGAACATGAAAGAGGTGATGAAATATTTACCTCTTCTTTGGGTTCTTCCTTTTGATTTGATCAAAAGGGAACCTTAAGATGATTTTCTGATGAAAAATGTCCTCTAGGATGAAGGGATGATAGTTGAGAGGGTTTTTAGTAGAGGATTTCAGAGATAAATGGAATTGAAGGTGTTTATTAGATAGAAGGGGGAGTTCCCTTTTATAAGAGGGGTGAGGGGAACCTTAAGAAAAGCTAGAAATATAATTTTATAATAAAATCATTTTCAATTTATAATGGATCCAAAATTAATTTTTTAAAGGATGAGGTGGGGTTGGGTCGAAAACCACTCAACCAATAGGTTTTAGATAGTTTTGGGTCACTATTTTAACCTTATATTTTATATTTAACTCTTAGATAAATAGTTTGACATTTACCACATCTCTTTGTATTTATATATTATATGGTTAATAAAATTACTATATAAGAGAACCCAAATTGGTTCATTAATGATACACATATTGTTATATAATTCTTTTGTCCGAACATTAAATTTTTAGTAATATAATATAAATTAATAATATAATATTTGTATTAAAAACTCTATTATGTCAATTTTGACAATATTTGGTATTTTGTTTTTGCTAAATTCTTAACAGAATTATTACTTCAAAAAAAAACATCTAACCAACCCTAATATGTAATATTAACCTATAAAATTAATTTAATTCATAAAAAGTCAAAATTATTTTATTTGGATATTTATAATATCAAATATTTTAATCTATAATTAATACAGTAATTACTGCATCAGCATTGTGTCATTTATAAATTTATTTATATAATGTCTAAAAAATATAAATAAAATACCATTATGTATGAAATCATTTAAAATTTCTAATGAATATTTATATTCAAATTTATCTTATGTTTATCCCTATATTAAAAATGATTTGGTTATTAAACGTTTAATTTAACAATTTTATCTCTTCTTTGAATTAAATAATAATAAATGTCCTAATCTAATCCATGTGGACCTAATGTATCATCCCAAGTAAATAAATAATAAAACACTTTCATATTTATTAATATTTATGAATTAAATATTAATTTTACTTTAAAGGGGATGCTATGTTCGATAGCGTACCTGATACGCAACAAAGAGTTTCTTTGAAATCTTACGTTGCACACTAGTAATAAAATAATATTATTTTAAATGGTAGTTAACACGTAGCTGTTGTATTGGCGGGAATGAATAGAAATAAGTAAAATATGATTATATATGTTTTTTAAATGTTTTTACATTTATCCAATAAAAGATAAAGGCTTAAAATACGAAAAGAATTCAATTTTAGGCATATATACCCTAATTTTCACTAAAGGTTCACTTATCGTCTTTTGATGGAGAACCTTCATTAAATATAGTTTTGGTCACACTTATACATTCTATTAAACCAAATAAAACTCTTCTTTATAATTGGGACATCAAAATTTACTTTGTGTAAATTTTTGGTATTTTTTCGATAAAGTTCATTTTTTAATGAATAGTGAAAAATGTTGTATTTTAATTCATAACCTCTTTTTAATCTAATTTGTTTATATGATTATATTATATTTTTAATTTATTTTAAAGTTAAATTTGAATATATTTTTACTATTTAATCCAATTTTGTTCATTGGAATTAATTTCACTTTGAAATTGGATCTAAACTAGTGTCAATCTTTTGATACATATTGTATCATAAAAACACGCTATTTGCTATGGCAGTAGGAATTAATTATTAAATTAATTAGTGAAACTTATATGTTGTGAATTTTTTAAAATAGAAATCATTTTTGAATTCATAATATAAAATATAGCATAGGATGAATTTTTGGTATTTTTCTGAAAAACTTCAATTTTTGATGAATAGTGAAACCACTAAGTGACAGTTAAAAAAATTGATTTTTCGTTTAAATGAAATTTTACCACCTCTGTGTTTTGAATTTCAAAAATATGACATAAATGGTTGTCATTAAGAATTATAATGTGGTTCAATGAGATTAAAATAATTTTTTGGTGAATAGTAACTTTCAGTTTTTAATCGCGATTAGAGGAAATTAATGTAATTTAAGGTAAAGATAATGTTTTAATAATATGAAAGGACCTAGACACATGTCCTACCATTATTTTATTTGTCATGTCAGACCATGAAAATCCATGGGACAACTTGGGGACCCCATGGAGCCACTTTGGTAGGAAAATGACATTTAAAACTAATTATTTAAAGTTAAAATAAAAATGCCACAAACATGAGTTGTTTTACTAAAACAATTTTTAAATGGGGTTATACAAGTCATAATTTTTACTATAAATATTAATTGGAAAGATAAAAAGATTTCATACATCATGATAGTTTTTTTATAATTTTTAGAAATTAAATAAATTTAATTATTTATGACACCATGATGATGCAGCGATTACCTCATTATTTAACGATTTAAATAAAATGAAATGATAATGTAAAATTTAAGACCTACACTTGTCAAAAACCTATTATATGGGTGGATTTTTATCACATATCACCTTATCCTATAAATTTATAATTTGGGACCCTTTTTATCCGAAAATCATTTTATAATAAAGTATATTTTCTTAACATTCCAAGAGTGCCCCTCCTCTCATCTTATAAAAGACCCCCACCTCTACCACTTTACCCACACATCTCAAGCCTTTGGTTCGGCCAATCTCTACTCATTTTATCTCTCCACATCCCTATCATCATCCTTGAATCATTAAATTGGGAAGAAATCTCTTCAAGGAACCCTTTTGGTTCAAACCAAGAAGAGTTACCCGATTTAAAGGTAGCGTTTTCTCTTGTGTTCTTATGTTTTATTTTGCTTCTCCAACCCCATAAACTCTTTTTATTACTTTATTTTGTAACAAAAACAGTATCTTAGATATACTAGGATGCTGTTATGAGATGTATTAGAGCTATAAATACACACACCTACATCTAATGGTTAAATAACATACTGTTTCCGTGGATGATGAATTTTTGCCTCACGGAACGATGATTATTCAACACTCATATAACACCTTCAAAGGTGGACATTAAGATGTCACTATATTTATATATGATATATAATATGTTTATGTTTTCCTTAAGACTCTGTATTTTTCAATAATGTCATACCTTTATGGTTTCCATTATGGGTAAACGTGATATCTTCATTTTAGGAAGTGCGGACTACCGCCCCCTCAAAGTGATTTGATTCGTTAATGCCATATGTGGGACGTATAAAGGATGGATTTAAAGTTATTATATATGATGTTATACTGGAATTATAATATACCTTTATAACATTATTATTTCTCTCCATTAAAGTATGATATAGAAATGAAATAAGCGTTCATGCGTACGTACGGCTTACCGTCTCCATGAACGGTGAATTTCATTTCTTATCCCAAAATATAATGTACTATTATAAGTACATATATATAATGGATATATATGATGTATGTTACATCTAAATGATTAATATAATTCTGGAATTAAAATATACATATCTCTCATTTAGTTTTAATTCCATTAATATGACATAGAAATGAAAGTAGCGTTCATGCGTACGTACGACTTACCGTCTCCATGAACGATGCATTTCATTTCATACCTCTAAATGATTATGTAATATTATAAATACATGTATATGCTGGATATATAATATATATATGATATCAAAATCATGAATATAATTCTGGATATAATGAACCTTTGACCACACGAACAACATTTAATTGTAAGAAGTCCACTTTCGACTTAAGAACCAAATATCGACAAAACAATAATTATTAACATTAATGATTACATAATGTTTATAACATTGAAATAAGTGATATAAAAGGAATAATAATCTTGAAAAAGGTTTGTAAGAAAGTATAAATTAACTTTAGTTTATTATTCAGGAGATTAAAGAGCAATTGAGTCACATCAGACACGAGGTAAGGGACTTCGTCTCAATCTCATTTCATTGAGGAATATTTTTTTATAAACAATATTCTTTTATATGGTGTATAAACCCCATTTGAATTTTAATTTTATTCAAAAATAATATTTTTATACGAAGCGTTTTACTAAATGAAAAAAGGAATTTTTCTTTTAACGTACGCGGTGACAACGACCTTTTCCACTGTCGTGAGTATTATTGGGCATTTGGCTTCCTCAACAAGCCATAATTTTTTTAAAATGAAATAAATACCATATAATATTTTATGTATTTTGGTATTGGATAGGGTTTTTTTATCATGTATTTTTTATTTCAATATATTTAACTGATATATTGTGATTGAAATGTGGAAATGTTTTATTTTCTTTATAATTGTTATGATTTTATCATGGTACTTGGACATTTGACAGGTGGTTACGTGATAAACCATATTAGGGGTGGTGCCATGAATACCAGGATGGGTGGTTACATTATAAACTCCAATGCATTGGGTATGGAAGTCGGTTGTATGGCTATTCCATTAAGTGATATGTGTGGAAGTCGACCGTATGGTTATTCCATTTAAGTGTGTTTATGTCCCATGTTACCTTTATATGTTATGTGTTCTTTATATGGGATTTATGGTAATATTTTGGTCACAAAAATGGTACGTAATGATCTTTTATTCAGTGAAGAGTTTTTACTACTTTATAAAGGTGAAAAGTATTACTTTGATAAAGTATTCATGGTTTACTGGTTGTTTTGAAAAAACTAACAGTTTTTCTTCTTTGTGTATCCCTTTCTGATATTTTTAAGCTCACCCCAAGTTTTTAAAATGTTTTTCACAGGACATAAAGTGGAATAGGGTCATGGATGGGATCAAGGAAAAGTCAAGTTATCTTAAACATGGATATAGACATGTTTCTTTTTCAGAGTTTTTATTTTATGGAAACTTAGTATAAGTGTCTACTTTGTAATCTTTTGAGATGTAATAGTTAAGATCTAATTCTCTAAAACACAAACCTGAAATGATCCTCAATGGGAATTATTCATTTAATTCAAGGTTAAGTAATGTTCAAGGATGGGGACTTATAGTTGGTATCCGAGGTAGGTTTAGATAACTTTATGAGTTAGAATTCTATTAAATGATTATCCAAAAATTAATTAATTTATGGTATGATTGAATTGATATAGAATTTGAAGATTACCATGTTGCTTCTCCTAAGATATTTCTGTGTTAACAATTTTTTTTCATAGAGGAAACAGAACAAATTTTCTGGGAAGGCATACGGAGGGAAATGACTTTTCAAATCAGTATCCTGAGATGGTCAGAATCAGAACTAAACAGTTTGTTACAGTGATGGCTCAGTTGACTAAGGTGAAAAATGTTGGTTGTTTTTATTTGATGATATTATGGTGTTTTCTAAAAGTAAAGAGCATCATGAAAGTCATTTAAGAGTTATCTTGCAAACCTTAAAAGAAAATAAACTGTATGGAAAATTCAATAAGTGTGAGTTTTGGTTACAAAAAATTTCTTTTCTTGGACACATTGTTTCAAAAAATGGCATAACTGTTGATCATGCTAAAACAAAAGTTGTTGAAGAATGGCCAACACCCACAAATGTAACCGAGATCCGTAGTTTTCTTGGTTTGGCAAGTTACTACTGAAGGTTTGTTGAAATTTTTTCACGGTTATCAAGTCCAATGACTAATCTAACTCGGAAGGGTGTTATGTTTATCTGGAAAAAAGAATGTGATGATTGTTTTCAGGAGTTGAAAAGAATATTGGTGAATGCTCTAGTTTTATAACTTCCTTCTAGGAATGGTGAGTTTGTTATCTACAGTTATGCTTCATTGAAAGGACTTGGTTGCATCTTAATGCAGAATTATCAGGTAATTGCTTATGCTTCTCGTCAGTTGGAAACTCATGAGGTCAATTACCCTATACATGATTTGGAATAAGCCGGTGTTGTTTTCACTTCAAAAATTTGGATGCATCATTTGTATGGAGTAATGTTTGAAATATATACTGATCACAAAAGTTTAAAGTATATATTCACTTAGAAATAATTGAACATGAGACATAGGAGATGACTGTAATTAATCAAGGATTATGATTATACAATTCATTACCATCCGGGAAAAGAAAATAAAGTGGCTGATGCTTTGAGTCAAAAAAGTAATGCTTTATTAACAATGCTACGTTTGGAACGAGATACTTTGGTTTTTGATTTGATGAAATTTGGAATAGAAGTTGTTGGTGTAGGATATCCTTCTGTTTTGTTTCAGGTATGAGTGAAATCTTCTCTATCAGACAGAATTAAGCAAGAATAGAAGAAAGACAACGAGTTTCAGAAAAAGGTAGAGATTTTTTAGAAGGGTATGTTGCCTTAATTGAAAATTGATAATGATTATGTTTTGAGATTTGGGAAGAGATTGGGTGTGACTAGTGATTCACAGTTGAAGAATGAGTTGTTATGTGAGGCTCGTAGTTCCCCGTTTTCAGTTCATCCTGGCAGTACTAAGATGTACAGAGATCTGCGGGAGTATTACTGGTGGGATGGAATGAAAAGAGATATTTCTTATTTTATTGTGAAGTGTTTGACTTGACAATAGGTTAAAGTAGAGCGGCAGTTACCTAAAGGGATGATTCAGCCTTTACCAGTGCTAGAGTGGAAATGGGAAAATATATCAATGGACTTTGTTGTGGGATTACCGAGGACATCTCGAGGTAATAATGTAATCTGGGTTATTGTTGATCGCATGACTAAATCAGCTCATTTCCTTCATATTCGAGATACATTCTCTCTAGATCAACTTTATCGATTGTATCTTAAAGAGATAGTTAGGTTGCATGGAGTTCCCCTATCCATTGTATCTGATCATGATCCCAGGTTTACTTCTAACTTTTGGAAGGGCCTTTAGAAGTCGTTGGGTACTGAATTAAATTTTAGTACAGCTTTTCATGCTCAGTCAGATGGGAAGTCAGAACTAACAATTCAGACTTTGGAGGATATGTTACATGCTTCTTCGATGGATTATCAGGGAAGTTGGGACCAAAATCTTTCTTTGGTTTAATTTTTATATAATAACAGTTTTCATTCCAGTATACAGATGGAACCGTTTGAGGCATTATATGGGAAGTAGTGTCGAACTCCATCTTTTTGGGATGAAGTGGGTGAAAGGAAGCTGATGGGACCAGAATTGGTAGAAGAGATGGCAGAAAAAGTTCAGTTGATTCAGAAACACATGAGAACAGCTCAGAGTAGACAGAAAAGTTATGCAGACAATAGGAGGAAGGATCTATCTTTCGAGGTAGGTGATCATGTTTTCCTCAAAGTTTCGTCGTGGAAAAGTGTGATGCGATTTGGTAAGAAAGGAAAGTTGAGTCCAAGGTTCATTGGACCATATCAAATTATGGAGAGAGTTGGATCTGTGGATTACCGAGTGGATTTACCTCCGAGTTTATCTCAGGTACACAATGTTTTTCATGTTTCGATGTTGAGAAAGTATATGCCAGATCCATCTCATGTTTTGAGCCCAAAGGTAGTTCAGTTGGAAGAGAATCTCTCTTATGAAGAACAACCAGTCCAGATTCTTGACCGAAGAGAGAAAGTGTTGTGAAATAAGGTAATTTACCAGGTAATGGTTTTGTGGAAAAACCATATGGTTAAAGAGGCAACGTGGGAATCTGAAAATGATATAAGGGATAAATACCCCCACTTATTTTGATATGTGAATAAAATTGTGAGGACGCAATTCCCAAAAGGGGGGAAGGATGTATAATCCCAGGTAAATATAGAATAAAACACTTTCATATTTATTAATATTTATGAATTAAATATTAATTTTACTTTAAAGGGGATGCTATGTTCGATAGTGTACCCGATACGCAACAAAGAGTTTCTTTGAAATCTTACGTTGCACACTAGTAATAAAATAATATTATTTTAAATGGTAGTTAACACGTAGCTGTTGTATTGGAGGGAATGAATATAAATAAGTAAAATATTATTATATATGTTTTTTAAATGTTTTTACATTTATCAAATAAAAGATAAAGGCTTAAAATACGAAAAGAATTCAATTTTAGGCATATATACCCTAATTTTCACTAAAGGTTCACTTATCGACTTTTGATGGAGAAATGTCATTAAATATATTTTTGGTCACACTTATACATTATATTAAACCAAATAAAACTCTTCTTTATAATCGGGACATCAAAATTTACTTTGTGTAAATTTTTGGTATTTTTCCGATAAAGTTCATTTTTTAATGAATAGTGAAAAATGTTGTATTTTAATTCAAAACCTCTTTTTAATCTAATTTGTTTATATGATTAGATTATATTTTTAATTTATTTTAAAGTAAAATTAGAATATATTTTTACCATTTAATCCAATTTTGTTCATTGGAATTAATTTCACTTTGAAATTGGACCTAAACTAGTGTCAATCTTTTGATACATATTGTATCATAAAAACACGCTATTTGCTCTGACATTAGGAATTAATTATTAAATTAATTAATTCAACTTATATGTTGTGAATTTTTTAAAATAGGCATCATTTTTGAATTCATAATATAAAATATAGCATAGGATGAATTTTTGGTATTTTTCTGAAAAACTTCAATTTTTTGATGAATAGTGAAACCACTAAGTGGCAGTTAAAAAAACTGATTTTTCGTTTAAATGAAATTTTACCACCTCAGTGTTTTGAATTTCAAAAATCTGACATAAATGGTTTTCATTAAGAATTAAAATGTTGTTCAATGAGATTAAAATAATTTTTTGGTGAATAGTAGCTTTCAGTTTTTAACCGCGATTAGAGGTAATTAGTGTAATTTAAGGTAAAGATAATGTTTTAATAATATGAAAGGACCTAGACACATGTCCTACCCTTGTTGGATGTGTCATGGCCGACCAAGGAAATCCATGGGTCAACTTGGGGACCCCATGGAGCCAATTTGGGAGGAAAATGACATTAAAATCTTTTTATTTAAAGTTAAAATAAAAATGTCACAAACATGAAATGTTTTACTAAAACAATTTTGAAATGGGGTTATACAAGCCATAATTTTTACTATAAATATTAATTGGAAAGATAAAAAGATTTCCTACATCATGATAGTTTTTTTATAATTTTTAGACATTAAATAAATTAAATTATTTATGACACCATGATGATGCATCGATTACCTCATTATTTAATGATTTAAATAAAATGAAACGATAATGTAAAATATAATACCTACACTTGTCAAAAACCTAATGCATGGGTGTATTTAGTACCCTTATCACCCTATACTCTAAATTTATAATTTTGGGACCCTTTTTATCCGAAAATCATTTTATAATAAAGTATCATTTCTTAACTTTCCAAGAGTGCCCCTCCTCTCCTCTTATAAAAGGCCCCCACCTCTACCTCCTTACCCACACCTCTCAAGCCTTTGGTTCGGCCAAGCTCTTCTCATTTTATCTCTCCACATCCCTATACTCATCCTTGAAGCCTTAACATGGGCAGAAATCTCTTCAATGAACCCTTTTGGTTCAAACCAAGTAGAGTTACCCGATTTAAAGGTAGTATTTTCTCTTGTGTTCTTATGTTTTATTTGGCTTCTCCAACCCCCTAAACTCTTATTATTCCTTTATTTTGTAACAACAACAGTATCTTAAATATACTAGAATGTTTGTATGAGAATTATTAGATCTACACCTACACCCACATACATCTAATGGTTAAAGAACATACTGTTTCCGTGGATGGTGAATTTCTGCCTCACAAAACGATGATTGTTCAACACTCATATAACACCTTAAAAGGTGCCCATTACGATGTCACTATATTTATATATGATATATAATATGTTTATGTTTTCCTTAATATTCTTTATTTTTTATTTATTTCATACCTTTATGGTTTCCATTATGGGTAAACGCGATATCTTCATTTTAGGAAGTGCGGACTACCACCCCCTCAAAGTGATTTGATTCGTTAATGCCATATGTGAGACGTATAAAGGATGGATTTAAAGTTATTATAAATTATGTTATACTATAATTATAAAATACCTTTATATCATTATTATTTCTTTCCATTAAAGTATGATATAGAAATGAAAGTAGTGTTCATGCGTACGTACGGCTTACCGTCTCCATGAACGGCGCATTTCATTTCTTATCCCCAAATGTAATGTACTATTATAAGTACATATATATAATCGATATATATGATATATGTTACTTCTAAATGATTAATATAATTATGGAATTAAAATATACATATCCCTCATTTAGTTTTAATTCCACTAATATGACATAGAAATGAAAGTAGCGCTCATGCGTACGTACGACTTACCGTCTCTATGAATGGTGCATTTCATTTCTTACCTCTAAATGATTATGTAATATTATAAATACATGTATATTCTGGATATATATGATATATATGATATCCAAATCATGAATATCATTCTGGATATAATGAAACTTTGACCACACGAACAACATGTAATTGTAAGAAGTCCACTTTCGACTTAAGAACCAAATATCGACAAAACAAACATTATTAACATAAATGATTACATAATGTTTATAACATGGAAATAAGTGATATAAAAGGAATAATAAGCTTGAAAAATTTTCTTAAGCAAGTAGAAATTAACTTTAGTTTATTATTCAAGAGATTAAAGAGCAGTCGAGTCACATCGGACACGAGGTAAGGGACTTCGTATCAATCTCCTTTTATTGAGGCATATTTTGTTTTATACACAACTTTCTTTTATACGGTTTATAAACCCCTTTTAATTTTAATTTTATTCAAAAAAAATCTTTTTATACAGAGTGTTTTACTAAACGACAAAAAGTAATGTTTCTTTTGACGTATGCGGTGACAACAACCTTTTCCGCCGCCGTGAGTATTATTGGGTATTTGGCTTCCTCAACAAGCCATAATGTTTTTAAAATGAAACAAATACCATATACTATTTTATGTATTTTGGTATTGGAAAGGGTTCTTTGATAATTTATTTTTTATGTCAATATATTTAAGTGATATATTGTGATTTAAATGTGGAAATGTTTTATTTCCTTTATAATTTCTATGATTTTATAATGGTACTTGGACATTTGACGGGTGGTTACGTGATAAACCATATGACGGGTGGTGCCGTGAATACCAGGACGGGTGGTTACGTTATAACCTCTAATTCATTGGGTATGGAAGCCGGCCATATGGTTATTCCATTAATTGATATGTGTAGAAGTCGACCGTATGGTTATTCCATTTATGTATGTTTATGTCCCAAGTTACCTTTATATGTTATGTGTTCTTTATATGGGTTTTATGGTAATCATTTGGTTACAAAAAGGGTAAGTAATGATCTTTTATTCAGTGAAGAGTTTTTACTACTTTATAAAGGTGAATAGTATTGCTTTGATAAAGTATTCATTGTTTACTGGTTGTTTTGAAAATCTAACAGTTTTCCTTCTTTGTGTATCCCTTACTGAGCTATTTATGCTCACCCCAAGTTTTTGAAATGTTTTTCACAGGACATAAAGTGGAATAGGGTCAAGGATGGGATCAAGGAAAAGTCAAGCTATCTAAAACATGGAACAAGACATGTTTCTTTTTTAGAGTTTTTATTTTATGGAAACATAGTAGAAGTGTTTACATTGTAATCTTTTGAGATGTAATATTTAATATATAATTCTCTAAAACTCTAAACCTGAAAAGATCCCAAATGGGAATTATTCATTTAATTCAATGTTAAGTAATTTTTAAGGATGGGGCCTTATACCTAAAAGATCATATGTTATTCCTATGATTTTTTTGGTCTAATTATACTTATCCAATATAATTGGGACATGTGTTAGGGTAATAATAATGTCATTATTACCCTTAATTACCCTATTTACTTTTAACAGTGGTATATAAAAGTAAAAAGTTACTATTCACTAGGAAATATTGTCATCTTATTAAACCAAAATTTACTTACTGTTATCAACCGTGTCTCTCATATTTTTGAAATTCAACTCACAGAAATGGTAAAATTATGTTTTATGTAAATTTTAAAATGCTAAGGGGTGGGTAAAAGACGGTAAAAAGTTCAATAAATTTTTTATATATCTAAAATTATTATAAACTGCCTCCAATGAATTACATTGAACTTATATAGGTATTATATATCTATTTTTACATAAAGTAAATTTAAATAAATACTTATTTAAATAAAAAGTCGGTTTTTAATAATAACTTAGTGTTTTTCACTATTCATCAAAAATTGAAAGTTTTCAGAAAAATACCAAAATTTCACCCTAAGATAATTTTTTTATTCAAACTTAAAAAATTAAGTCTATGCAAAACATAGAAGTTTCATTTATTAATTTAAAATAATTTTCCTTCTCAAAACCAAAAAAGGTGTTTTTAATAAATAATAACTAACAAAATATTGATACTTGTTTATGTTTAATTTCAAAGTGAAATTATTAATATTGAATAACATTGGATTAAATGGTAAAAATATATTCTATTTAAACTTCCAACCCATTAAAATATAAAATTTAGCAATAAAAATTATTTTGATTAAAAAATTTGCTTTCAGTTAAAATATAGTATTTTTCACTATTCACCCAAATATGAAAGTTATGAGAAAATCAACAAAAAATTAATTGAATCTAAATTATTATGTCTACATTCTTAAGAAGAAGTTTATTTTGTCAAATTTAATATATAAAAGTTTCAAATATTGGATTTAAAAAGGGTTCGCCAATAAAAGGCTGTAAAATTGCATTAAAAAACTACTTTTTCTGAAAAAATGAATATGTTTTTTTTCAAATGTTTAAGAAACTAATAATATGGATTAAAAAATTATAAGGATTATATAATGTTAAAAATTTATTTAATTCTAGTCATAACGTCTTTTGAACATCTATTTTGGTAATTCGTGGTGTGCTTGAACTCAGTGTTGCGTGTAGTGCATGTTAATGAATTACTTTGAAGAAATAATGTACTATGAAATCTTGGGGTGTTACAATATTAATGTCCCTATTCTAAAGAATATGTTTATTTTTTCAAATAACATATATAAAAGTGGAAAAAACTAGATTTCAGAATGGTTCTCCATCAAGAGGCGGTAAAACAAACTTGAAAGAATATTAGAGTACTTCATGCTAAAAATTATATTTTTTTAATTTAAGCCTCTAAAATTTATTGGATAAATATAAATAAACTAAACAAACTATTTTAATCTAAATATAGTTAGTTCTGTTCATTCCTTAAAATAAAATGGCTAAGTTTTAACTACCATTTAAAAATAATAATAATAATATATTATTTTTTTGGTATAACTCAATGTTGTGTGCAATGTAAGATTTTAGAAAAATATGTTGTTGTGTGTTGATTACGTTATCAGACATAGAATCCCCAATAAAGTAAAATTAATATATATTTCAGAAATATTAATAAATATGAAAATGTAATATTTTTTATTTACATGGGATGTTACATCCTTCCCCCCTTTTGGGAATTATATCCCTGAAGTTCTATTACCTTATCAAATAAGTGGGGGTATTTATCCCTCATGTCATTTTCAGATTCACATGTTTCATATTCAACCATATGGTTTTCCCAAAAACACATTTACCTAAGGAATTACTTTATTCTGCAACACCTACTCTCTTTGGTCAAGAATATGGATTGGTTGTTCCTTGTAGGAAGGATTCTATTCCAACTAAACTACCTTTGGACTCTACACATGTGATGGATCTGGTATATACTTTCTCAACATTGAAACATGAAACAAATAGTGTACTTGGGATAAAATTAGGGGTAAATCCACTCTATAGGAAACTGACCCAACATTCTCTAGAATTTAATAGGGTTCAATGAGCCTTGGTGTTAGCTTTCTCTTATTTCCAAAATGCATCACACTTTTCCGCGAAGAATGTTTGAGAAAAATATGTTCACCTACCTCGAAATAAATATCATTCCACCAGTTATCCATATAAATTTTCTACCAACTCTGATATGTACTCTTTTGTTTTTAATCAACAAAACTTATTATGTCATCTCTTATACGAATTCTGGTCTCATCTACTTAATTTAACCTACTCATCCTAAAAATTTTGAGTTCGACACCACTTTCAATATAATGATTCAAATAGTGTCATTTGTATACTAAAATTAAAACTTTTATTATAAGAAAACTCATCCAAAGAATGATAATGGACCCAAATTCCCTAGTAATCCATTAAACATACACCTAGAATATATTCCAAGGTCAATTGTTCATTCTGACTGCCCATCTGATTTCAGATAAAAAGCTGTATAAAATTTAATTCAGTACCCAATGACTTCTGATGGCCTTTCCAAAAGTTATAAGTGAATCTAGGATAAGGATCAGATAAAATGGAGAGGGTAACTCCATGTAACCTAACAATCTACTTAACATATAATCAAGGATGTTTATCTGGAGACAATGTATCATGAATATGAAAGAAATGAGTAGATATAGTTAATCGATAACCCAAAACCAAGATCGCATTTTTACCTAAAGATTTGTTCAATAATCCCAAAATGAATTCAATGTATATATTTTCTCACTTCCACTCTGGAATTGGAAAATGTTGAAGCATCCCATTCTGGAAATTTCATTCTCCTTTAACCTGTTGACATGTTAATCACTTCACATTAAAGTGAGAAATATCTCTTTTAATTCTATCCCACCAGTAATACCCCAGAAGATCTCTACACATTTTAGTACTGCCAGGATGAACTGAAAACAGAGAACTATGAGAATCAAATAACTACACTTTCATCAACTGTGAATTACCTGGTAGACATAACATCCTTCCAAACATCAAAAAACAATCTTCATCAATGTAAAAATCTGGTAACATACCATTCTAAACCAATTATACATTTTTTCACTCACTGTCATCTTTTCGTGGTTTCTTTATTCTATATTCTAGAGATAATTTTCTATAAACCTGAAACAAAATATATTAATTCCCTTCACCAGCAACAACCAATCTCAAAAAATCATGGAATAAAAAACAAAAGGATTTTTTTCAAATATAGCATGGATAATGTAGCATTAATCTTTCAGCTCCATGCGTCAGCCACTTTATATTCCAATCCTGGTTGGTAATGGATTGTGAAATCATAATCCCTGATTAGTTCTACTCATCTCCTATGTCTCATGTTTAATTAATTTTTAGTGAATATATAATTTAATCTTTTGTGATCAGTATATATTTCACACATTAGAGTATACAAATAATGCCTCCAAATTTTTAATGCAAAAACAATAGTAGCTAAATCTAAATCATGTGTAGGGTAATTTAACTCATTAGGTTTTAACTGATGTGTATTATATTCAATTCCTTATTCCTTATGAATTAGTACAACACAATTTCATTTCAGCAAATCATCATTGTAGATAAAAAACTCACCATTTTCAGAAGTTAATTCCAATATTGGAGAATTCTCCAATATTATTTTCAATTCATAAAAATAATCATCGCATTCTTTTGTACAAATAAATTTAACACCTTTGTGATTTAACAAAGCCAATGGGATAGATTATCATGAAAAAGTTTCAAATAACCTTAGGTAATATCCTATTAAACCATGATAATTATGAATCTTGGTTATATTTGTGGATCTTGGTCATTATTTAACAACTTTTGCTTTAGCAGGATCAAATGTTATGCCATATTTAGAAACAATGTGACCAAGGAATGAAATTTGTTGTCACCAAAACTCACACATACTGAATTTGTCATACAATTTCTTCTCTTTTAAGGTTTGAAATACAACCCTTAATTGATATTCATGCTCCACTTTACTTTTAGAATATACCAAAATATCATCAATAAACACACACACAAAGTTATCCAAGAACTCATAGAGAATTAAATTCATAATTTCAATGAATGCAGTAGGTTCATTGGTTAACATAGAATGTATAACTACAATTTTATAATATCCATATCTAGTATGAAATGCATACTTCAGAATTTCAGATTCCTTTACATTCTGCTGATGGTACCCCGACCTCATGTCATTCTTCAAAAAAATTTGTTCTCTCTCTATAGCTGATAAAACATATAATTGATATGAGGAAAAGGATACTTGTTTTCAATGGTTATATTATTCACGTCTCTATAAAAAGCAAAAAATATCATTGAACCGTTTTTATTTTAAACAAACAAGATAGGATCATCCGACGATGATGTTCTGTGTCAAATGAAACCTTTATCTAATAACTCAAGTAATTTCTCTTTTAACTCTAAGAGTTAAATTTGATCCATTCAATAAGAGGGTTTTGAAATTGGTTTACCATCTAAAACTAAGTCAACAGTAAATTCAACTTCCTGATCATGTATTATACTAGGAAAATCATCCATAAAAACATCATGATATTCATTTTCCACTAACACAACATTAATCTAAGCATTTAATTTATTTTCAACAATATGTTCAAGGTAAAATTCATTTCTTTCTTTTATAATTTTGTTAGCTTCGTTATTTGTTATTAAAATTAAGGTTTCATTCTTGTACCCAAACTGAAATTCTTTCTCAAAAGAAACCACTTTATCTCAGTAGTCAATCTTATCCTAATAAATGGAATTTCAATCCATACTCAAAATAACATCAAACTCTACTTGATTAAAAACATTAATGTAACAATTTTTAATCATTCTGCACAAAAGTATAGGAAGGTTCTTCAAATTTATTTTTTTCTAACTATTTCCTCATGGTGTTTTTACCATAAGTTCAATATTCATATCTTGAGATGGAATTCCCAATTTAATTGAAAATTTGAAAGAATGTGTAGACCTTGAATAAAAAAACATTGAAATAATCTAAATAAACAAATAGTGTACATGAAACAATTTCATTTTATTTCCCTACATCTGCTGAAGTAGTTCCAAAGGATTTCACCACCCCTTTTTTCTTGTAGTCCGACGGATTTCCCCTAGTTGAGTTCTTCTTTGGATACTCATTTTCATAATGACCCATTTAATTACACTTATAACATTTTACTTATTGTAAATCGCATTTTGTCTTACCATTACCCTGATCTTTTTCACTATAATTATGAGCCTTATGTACCATGTTACCACAGTGGTAGCACTTACCAGAATTCAAAACGCATTCCCCAATGTGATATTTTTCACAATTTTCACAAACTATAATCTTAAGTTTCTTACCATCAGACTTTTTGGAAGAGTTCTGTCCTTTTGTCTGCCACCTCGACCTCTTCTTATGTTGTTTTTCAATGAACACATGATCAACGAGAAACTCTATTTCCACCATCTATGAACATAAACAAGTTTTTCATAAATTTTAATCTCACTGGAAGCTAAATCCCTTCGATACATTGTCTTTAATCCTATGTAAAAACAATTGATTTTATTATCAAGATATCTTATGAAATTTGGATCATACCTTGTCAGTCATTTGATTTTTTCTTCATAAGCATCAATTTAGGCTTCCTCATACCTCAATTCCAAGAATTGTTTTTCCATTATATGTCAATCCTCCTTAGGAAAATATTTCTCATGAAAAATACCATTGAATTCATCCTAATCAACAGTATAAATCTCCTCCCAAACCCTGATATTTTTTTACCATCGACCACCACTGATCGGATTCCCCTTTAAAAACGGTAGACAAGAATACTATCCTTATAATGTTCTTAATAACCCATGATATCAAAATTAATTTTATGTTCATTAATCCACCCTTCTTCTATCACACGTCTAGATGATCCTATGAATGATGGGGTAGGTTTCTTCAGTAAATTCTACACTATTGAAATGTTCCTCTTTGGTAGATCTAGTTAATCTTGTGTATCTATACCACCATCATTTATAGCCTAATTCAATGGTTCTATCACTACAACAAACTATTCAGTTCTGATTCTGACCATCTCAAGTTGCTAATTTAGAATGTTTTTTTCCTCTTGATGTTGTCCCATTATAGTTTAAATCTTTTCTCTATGGAAATCCATTCTGAACATATAAATATCTTTGATGAAGCAAAAATGAAATCTTCGTAGGCAATATTATTTCAATCATACCATAAATTGAAAATAATTTATAGATATTAATTTAAAAATATCATAACTCTTAATGTTGTCTAAACTGACCTCTAATACTAACTTTAAGGCCCCAGCCTTAAAAATTACATAATCATGGGTTATGTCAATAATTCCCACTAAAAATCATTTCAGGTTTAGAGTTTTAGAGAATTAGGAAATATCTATTACATTATATCTCAAATATTACAATGTAGACACTTCTACATTAACCAATTTTTTCACAACAAAGAACATGTTAAATAAAACAAGAATTATTTTCCTGATATAAATCTTATTGAATTTTTCCTTTCACTAACCCATCCTTATACAATGTGATAAACATTTCAAAAACATGATATAAGCATAAAAATCTCAGTAAGGGTTATAAAATAAGAAAATAAAACATTAGTACCTCAATTCATAAAAATCAACGAAATCTTATTTTTTACAAATATAACATAATCTCTTTAACATAACTCCTAAAATCATAATATCTATGAATAAAACATTGAAATAATAAATCCTAAAGGTAACTTTTTTGCATCCATGACATACATACATTGTAGATTTCACAACTACATATTGAGTTATGTTTGGAATACCCCCAATGTATATTCAATAAATCTCTTAGGAGAAATGTTAACCTTTACCTCTGGCACATTACCAAATGTAATGGAGGCCTATTTAAGGCTCACCCTCCTTTGGTTTATGAAGAAACCACACATATACATATATAATTCCCAAAAATCATAACATATTCAAAACGGATGAACTAGCATAAAGAAAATATAACATTTCTATATTTCAATCACCAGATATAGGTTCATTATATTAACATAATCAATCCATTATCAAAACCAATTTCAATACCAAAATATGTAAAAAGGGTATTTGGAATTCACTTTTCCATTTAAAACCCTACAGCTTGTAGAGGAATCAAAATATCAAATAAAGCTCATGGTGGTGGAAAGGTCAATGTCACTACGTACATTAAAAAGAAACATTCCATTTTTCATTTAGTAAAATGCAATGTAGAAAATGATTCCCTTTGAATGAAATTAAAATTCTATGGGGTTTGTACACCATATAAAATCAAGACATGTAGAAATCAAAATATACCACAATGATATGAGATTGAGATGAAGTCCCTTTACTTGAATATGACTCATCCTGTATGGTCTTTGTTATTCCTGATTAATAAACATAAATAAATTTCTACTTTCATCAGAACCATTTCAGGATTATTATTTATTTTATGTCACTTATTACCACGTTATAAAAATTTTGTAATTATTTATGTTAATATTGGTCGTTTTGACGATATTTGGTACTTGAGTCAAAAATGAACATATTATAATTACCAATTGTCCATGTGGTCAAAATTACATTATCTCCAAAATATTACTCATGATTTAGATATCACACATATCACATATATATAGTATATATTTATTTTATTTTTCCATAAAATTTGTAGATATGAAATGAAATGCAACGTTCATGGAGAAATTAAGTTTTACGTATGCATGAATGGTACATTCATTTCTATTTCATATTTTAAAGAATGAAAATATAATGATGGTAAAGACCCGTAAATTTCAAGGAAATTATTTTCTTAATTTTCTTTGGAATTTTACAAGAACGCAGTTTCTAACGGCACCTGATTCCGAGGCCAGGTGTGCCCGGAATCATTTTCCGAAGTTTGGCTCGGGTACATTCAGTGAACGGACGAGCGGATTTTTCTAAATTTTAAACCGGTGCCCGGAATCGAATTTTGAGGGCACCGATGAAATCGCAGCGCCAGTATTTGCTTAGAAACGCCTCTTCCGAAGTTGCGTTTGCTCGGGTGTGGTTTTTAATTTTCGGGCTTAATGTTAAGAAATAAAATAATTTTTCGACAACTTTAATTTATTTCACTTAAGACACTTGGAAGACACTTGAATCCAATTAAAAGAGGCTTAAACAGAGTTGATATGGATAGGATGCTATCCAAGAAATATCCTACCCCCTCGGTAGGATATTTGTGAGGTGGGGCCCGCACGAGACCCGCCGTTTCTTTCCGCTAAGTAACGCATCCGCGAAAACCCGTCATTATGAAAGTCAACTCACGCGTCTTCTAAATTCATAACAGACCATTTAATTGGGCGGTTTATTTCATAAATTAAATGAGTTGTTTCTTTCGTTGAATTAATTCAATGAATTGATGGGTCGTTACTTACCCCCTTTTCGTGTGTTGGCATAATAATAAAATAAGACCAACCAATTTCTTTTGGAGGATTACTCGTTGAGAGAGGATCCTTGAACCTTCAGCCTCCTTCGCGAAGAACGCGAAGAACGTGAAGAATGGGAAGAATGTCGAACCCGGAAATCGACGACGCGACGCCGTGATCCGCGACGCCGACAACGTTCTTCTGCGACGTCTCTTCCTCCGCGACGGATCTTCGATCCGCTGCTTGAGGTAAGAGTCTCGGACCTAACTTTTTATCTCCTTCGTGGTTCTTAACCAAAACACTGATTTAATTAATTAAATTAAATCTTCTGTTTCATGGTGCGTTGAGTTTGCCGACTCAACGCCGTGTTCCGCGACGACGCGACGCCCTTCCGCCATGACGCGACGATCTCCACCTTCCGCGATGAGCAAATTCCACGAAGAACGCGCACGCGCAACGTCCAGCGAGGTAGGGATTTTATATTTTGTAAATACCCCTCCTTATATTCCCGTGAACATTCTTTAAAAATTAAAGAACCGGAATCAAAGAAACAATTTTATTTTATTAAAATTGTTGGTTCATGTGTTGAACACTTTATTTTCTCCCATTGATTATCTCTAACGCGGAGGGTGCGGGCCAAACAAACACGGCCCGACGACCCTCCTCCGTTCTTCGTTGTAATGCAGATTTGACGGGCGACGACGGAATGTGCCGCAACGGAGGTTTGATGATTCCGCAGTGAAGAACGGATACCGGGAGGGACAACGGCGCAGACGAGAAGAAAAACGGGCCACCGCAGCGACTCTGGCGGCGCCGGTGGCCGGAGGCGGCTGCGCCCCCAGGTGTCCAGGGCGGCACCCCGCGGGTGTCGCGGGGTTGTCACGCGGCGACCCCCGGGTGTCCAAGGCGGCACCGCGCGGGTGACGCGGGGTTGTCACGCGGTGCCCCCGGGTGTCCAGGGCGGCACCCCGCGGTGTGTCGTGGGGTTGTCACGCGGCGCCCCCAGTTGTCCAGGGTGGCACCCCGCGGGTGTCGCGGGGTTGTCACGCGGCGCCCCCCGGGTGTCCAGGGCGGCACCCCACGGGTGCCGCGGGGTTGTCACGCGGCGCCCCCGGGTGTCCAGGGCGGCACCCCGCGGGTACCGCGGGGTTGTCTCGCGGCGTCCCCGGGTGTCCAGGGCGGCACCCCGCGGGTGTCGCGGGGTTGTCACGGGGCGCCCCCCGGGTGTCCAGGGCGGCGCCCCGCGGGTGCCGGGGGGTTGTCACGCGGCGCCCCCCGCGTGTCCAGGGCGGCCCCCGCGGGTGTCGCGGGGTTGTCACGCGGCGCCCCCCGGGTGTCCAGGGCGGCACCCCGCGGGTGCCGCGGGGTTGTCACGCGGTGCCCCCGGGTGTCCAGGGCGGCACCCCGCGGGTGCCGCAGGGTTGTCACGTGGCGCGTCCGGTTGTCTGGCCGACACCCCGCGGGTGCCGCGGGGGTGTCACACGGGGCGGCGGCTCCCCCCGCGACGGGCCGCTCGGCCGCTCGGCCAAGCCGAGCTGCACCGGCCCTGGCCGAGCCAGACCAGTCGGACCGGGTCGGACCGGGTCGGCCCGGGCCCGGACCCCCCCGTCTTCGGACGATTTTCGTCCAAATGCCCGTAACATGAGCTACGGGCCTCCAAACGACTCTCCGTCAGCGGCAACGCGATCCTTGGATCGAGACGGTCGTTTCGGTTTATCACACTCAAGGTTTTGGGTAACTTTGAGTTCGGCCGGGTTGGTTCGTACACGAAACCAACCGGGCCCTCGGAGCAAAAACGCTCATATCTTGAGCTACGGACGTCCGATTGAAGTGCCTTCAGCTTTGTTGAATTCCTCTTTGTGAGACGGATCTTTTGGCATACTCCGCCCGAGGTTTGGACACAGGTGGAGTACGGTCGGGTTGGTTTTGCCTTAAAAACCAACCTGGCCCCTGGGACGAAAAAACCAATAACTCTCAGACCGGGCGTCCGATTGACGCGCCGTCTGTTGCGTTGAGTTCCTCTTGACGATACGGATATTTTGTCTTACTCCGCCCGAGTTTTGGACGCAGTTGGATTTCGGCCGGGTTGGATCGTACCAAAAATCCAACCGGGCCCCTGGAATGGAAAGGCTGATACCTTTCAGTCAGGACCTCCGTTTGGCGTATCGTCTGTTGCGTTGAGACCCCTATGATGAGGCGGTCCTTTGAGATACTTCTTATTGGGACTTCGTGATACTTGGAGTATCAACCCGTAGCTCGTGGAGCGGACCCTCCCAGTGACGAGCTAGCGGAGTAGCAGCAGACCCTTGGCGGTGGAGCGCTTGGTTGTAGCAGCATACCCTTGGCGGTGGAGCGCTTGGTTGTAGAAGCATATCCTTGGCGGTGGAGCGCTCGGTTGTAGCGGCAGACCCGCGACACTCGATAGAGGTGGTGCACATGGTTGTAGCGGCAGACCCGCGATACTGGAGACGAGCAGACGTAGTACGGAGACCGTGTAGCCGGCTGAGACCTGTAGACTGCTCGACCGACTCGACTTGGAGTGAGTCGACTAGCCCAGTGGACGGAGCACCCGGTATTCGGCGGCAGACCCACGGCGGACGGAGCGCCTAGTATTTGGCAGCAGACCTGCGGTACTCGAATGGAGGAGTACCTCTATAGTCTATTTGGGTGAGTGCCCGGTATTTGGCAGCAGACCCTCAGTGGACGGAGCGCCCGGTAGTTGGCAGCAGACCCGCGGTACTCGACAGGAGGAGTACCTCAGCAGTCTTAGGTTAGTGAGCAGTACCTCGGAGTCGTGAAAGGACCACTGTACACTTCAGAGACGGGGCTCTTCAGCAGTTACGGTTTCGATAATGAAAATCCTGGTTTGAGCCGAGTCATTGATCCTTGTGTTTCCTCTTGATTGAGATGGGTTGACTGATAATTTAGGTATATGTATGGGCATATTCCTATGAGATTTATCTGTTGAGTTTTTCTGTGTGGATTTACTTTTTACTCTCCTTCGTGGATTGTGTTGATCTATCCTGTGTGGATTTACTGTTTACTCTCCTTCGTGGATTGTGTTGAACTATCCTGTGTGGATTTACTGTTTACTCTCCTTTGTGGATTGTGTTGTGCTATACTATGTGGGTATACGTTTTCTTTCTTGTGTGGACTGGGTTGTTCTTGGGCTCGGACGTTGGAGCCGAACAGGAATGGATGACTTAGGTATATGTATGGGCATATACCTAAGCTGTGTCAGATGTTACTATGTGATTGCATCATTCATCTGTGGTTGATCCTTTGTGGATTTTGGGAGACCTTTGGGGGTCTCGGGGTCCCTACTGAGTAGCATATAATCACCCCTACACGGGCTATGCCCGCACTTCATTGTGTTGGTTGTAGACGACGGACAGCGCTAGTCGAGGCTGAGGCTTGCTGAGCGAGATGGTACCCGGAGGTGGACCTCACGACGAGATGATACCCGGAGGTGGACGTTACGACGAGACGGTACCCGGAGCTGAGGTGGCCATCTGTACCTACCCTTCAGGTAGGGACTCCAGAGGACGATCTAGGTGCAGCTCGACACCTTCCTTCCGTTTTGTCTTTTTCTTGTACTTTACAGTTGGGCTTGTATTTCCGGACCCTTTTACATTCAGCACTTCTGTTGTACTCAATTTACATAGTGTTTACTTCCGCTTGTACTCTGTGGTGTTTTTTTACTTTTATAAAGGCAATGCCTTCCCAGTTATCGGTATTTACGCCTTTGGTGCTAGTCGCCAGCCCCTGGCCTATGGAAGGCGGGCTTGGGGTAGTCACGACACGGGCCCCGAGGACGGGTCGTGACAGATTGGTATCAGAGGTGGTCGGTTCTACCGCAGACTCTGATCTTTATTCTCTGTGAATCAATAGTGTTTAGCATATTGAGTGTGGTTATCGGTCCAGGGAGTCCAGTGTTGGTGCCGCGGCCGACGTATCCGTACACAAGGACCTTGACTTCCGATTTCCGACTTAACGCACGAAGGCACTGATTGCGTGTGTGTTTCCAGCAGTTTTAAAAGTCATCTCAAACCAGGTCAGCTCACCAGGTTCTTATCGTTTGACCGTATCACGTTGTTTCTTTCAGGATGCCTCCCTGCGGACGACCAGCTAGGGTTATGAGGGTTGAGCGTGGCGACAGCCCGCCCAACGACGAGGCCTCGGTGCAGGGCCCCTTGACAGCTGAGGCACCGGTAGTACCTCTACCTGCCGAGCCACCGATGCTTCCATCCGCTGACGATGCACGTCACTTGAGCGCACTGCACGAGTTCCAGCGCCAGAGGTCACCCAGGTTCCGGGGAGAGACGGACCCGCAGGCGGCTGAGGATTGGCTGGAGGCTATGGTGGGAGTTTTCAGGCTAGTGAGGATACCAGTAGACCTCATGGTAATCCTCGCAGCGAGCCTACTGTACGCAACAGCAGGCTGATGGTGGATCTTGATGCTCCAGGTGCATGATGAGGCATCACTTCTATGGGTAGACTTCGAGAGCCTGTTCCGGGCAGAGTTTGTACCAGCCACCCTTCGAGCGGTGCGTATAAAAGAGCTAGTCCAGCTGCGGCAGGGCAGCATGACAGTGGCCCAGTACTCGGCGAGATTTTCGGACCTCTCACGCTACTCTACAGATATGGTACGAGACCTGTTATTCAGGGCCCAAACCTTCGAGCAGGGACTCAGGAGAGAGATTAGAGATTCTGTAGTTCCACTCAGCATTCCGACGCAAACAGGGGTGCTGGAGTGATCCCTCTTAGTGGAAAGTTTCCTTGCTGAGTAGTCTCCAGCAGGAGGACCCACTACTAGCCAGCATGCGGCAGAGTCTTCTGCAGCAGGCAGTAGATAGATGAAGCAAAGGTCCAAGAGGGCCAGACCTAACGATGGACGACTGCACGACTCAGGCTCAGTTGTGCGGGGGAGCCGGGGTGGAGTTAGAGCCAGGCGTGCCGAGAGTGGGCTGTATTACTCCTGTGGCGGGATTGGTCACATGGCTCGAGACTGCCCGACTCATTTTACAGATGAGCAGCAGGCAGTAGAGGGACCTCCCAGACAGAGATTCGGCCACGGTGGTCCGCAGGGTACAGGCGGACGAGGCAGTGGAGCTGGCTGAGTAGCCGATGGTGGGAGACACTTCGAGGTGTTGCCACCACCACCACAAGGAGGTCCACCCCGACCGTAGGGAGTTGGTGGACA
Source organism: Viscum album (assembly GCA_963277665.1). Classification (NCBI taxonomy): domain Eukaryota; kingdom Viridiplantae; phylum Streptophyta; class Magnoliopsida; order Santalales; family Viscaceae; genus Viscum; species Viscum album. The sequence continues at coordinate 321,653,906 of OY728153.1, read as the reverse complement.
TGGGAGAGCTCAGCTTCAGGCAGCTGAGGCCTTCGATCGTGGAGCTCTAGGAGCAGTTGGACAGGAGCGGAACTAGTGGATACGTCTTTTGTACTTCTAGTTCCTTGTTGCTGTTGTGTAGCGTCCTTGTAATATGAGCTGCAATAATAAAAGACGCTTACCTTTGTGATTCTTTCCTTCCTTTCCTCTTTTGTGTTTTTACTAAGAGGTTCCGGTTTAGACTGTTTACTTGACCCTCACTTGTGGGACATCTACTGGAGGAGACCCAGTTACCACACACTGATGCCGACAGTGTGACTCAACCCTTGAGGCGAGAGTAACAGTTGGATCTCTTGGTAGTAGCGTCGAGGCCTTACGACGTCATCCTTGGTATGGATTAGTGTCATCCATGCCGGGATTGACTGTATTAGGCAAAAGAATGTGGTTCATCCAGGGGATGGGACCAGATTTCTCTTATCGGCAAAGAAGAAATCTTGCAGCTCTTGTGGGACCTAAGATGGTCCAGGTCATCCAGGGGCGGATGAGTACAGCTTAGAGCCGGCAGAAGTCTTATGCTAACAGGAGGTGGAGACCACTAGAGTTCGAGGATGACGACCACGTCTTCTTGCGGGTCTCACCTCGACGTGGTTTGCGGAGATTTGGCCGAGGCGGCAAGTTGTCTCCACGCTTCATCGGGCCTTCCCAGGTCCTCATCAGGATTGTCAAGGTGGCTTATCACCTGGCTCTACCACCATAGTTGTGCCGGGTGCACAACGTCTTCCACGCATCTCAGCAGAGGAGATACGTGCACGACCCAACGTCAATAATTGACCATGAAGAGCTGGTCTTTGGTGATGGGGTGACTTTTGCGGAGTTCCCAGTGGAGATCGAGGATCGACAGGAGGGGGTCCTACATGGATGATCGATTCCTCTAGTGCGCTTCAGATGGCAGCTCGGGAACCTCTAGGAGAGCACTTGGGAGCGGGAGGCTCAGATGCGTGCTCAGTAACGCCTTTGTTTCCCTATGTTTGTGGTGATGATTCACGGGGACATAAAGCCCTGTGGTGGGAGTAATGTAAAGACCCTTAAATTTCAAGGAATTTTTTTTCTTAATTTTCTTTGGAATTTTACAAAAATGCAGTTTCTGACGGCACCTGATTCCGAGGCCCGGTGTGCCCGGAATCATTTTCCGAAGTTTAGCTCGGGTACGTTCAGTGAACGGACGAGCAAGTTTTTCTAACTTTTAAACCGGTTCCCGGAATCGAATTCTAAGGGCACCGATGAAATTACAGCGCCGATATTCGCTTAGAAACGCCTCTTCCGGTTTTGCGTTTTCTCGGGTGTGGTTTTTAATTTTCGGTCTTAAAGTTAAGAAATAAAATAATTTTTTGCCAACTTTATTTTATTTCACTTAAGCCACTTGGAAGCAACCTGAAGCCACTTAAAAGTGGCTTAAACTGAGTTGATCCGGATAGGATGCTATCCAGAAAATATCCTACCCCCTCGGTAGGATATTTGTGAGGTGGGGCCCGCACGAGCCCCGCCGTTTCTTTCCGCTAAGTAACGCACCCGCGAAAACCCGTCATTATGAAAGTCAACTGACGCGTTTTCTAAATTCTTAACAGACCATTTAATTGGGCGGTTTATTTCGTAAATTAAATGAGCCGTTTCTTTCGTTGAATTAATTCAATGAATTGATGGGTCGTTACTTACCCCCTTTTCGTGTGTTGGCATAATAATAAAATAAGACCAACCAATTTCTTTTGGAGGATTACTCGTTGAGAGAGGATCCTTGAACCTTCAGCCTCCTTCGCGAAGAACGCGAAGAATGCGAAGAACGCCGAACCCGGAAATCGACGACGCGACGCCGTGTTCCGCGACGCCGACAACGTTATTCTGCGACGTCTCTTCCTCCGCGATGGATCTTCGATCGGATGCTTGAGGTAAGAGTCTTGGACCATCCTTTTTATCTCCTTAGTGGTTCTTAACCAAAACACGGATTTAATTAATTAAATTAAATCTACTGTTTCATGGTGCGTTGAGTTCGCTAACTAAACGCCGTGTTCCACGACGACGCGACACCCTTCCGCGATGACACGACGATATCCACCTTCCGCGACGAGCAAATTCCGCAAAGAACGCTCACGCGCGACGTCCAGTGAGGTAGGGATTTTATATTTTGGAAATACCCCTCCTTATATTCCCGTGAACATTCTTTAAAAATTAAAGAACAGGAATCAAAGAAACAATTTTATTTTATTAAAATTGTTGGTTCATGTGTTGAACACTTTATTTTCTCCCATTGATTATCTCTAACGTGGAGGGTGCGGGCCAAACGAAGACGGCCCGACGACCCTCCGCCGTTCTTCGTTGTTATGCAGATTTGACGGGCGACGATGGAATGTGCCGCAACAGAGGTTTGATGATTCCGCAGTGAAGAACGGATCCCGGGAGGGACAACGGCGCAGACGGGAAGAAAAACTAGCCACCGGAGCGACTACGGCGGCCCGCGGAAGCTGGCGGCCGGAGGCGGCGGCGCCCCCGGGTGTCCAGGGCGGCACCCCGCGGGTGCCGCGGGGTTGTCACGCGGCACCCCCGGGTGTCCAGGGCGGCACCCCGCGTGTGCCGTTGGGTTGTCACGCGGCGCCCCCGGGTGTCCAGGGCGGCACCCCGCGGGTGCCGCTGGGTTGTCACGTGGCGCCCCCCGGGTGTCGAGGGCGGCACCCCGCGGGTGCCGCGGGGTTGTCACGCGGTGCCCCCGGGTGTCCAGGGTGGCACCCCGCAGGTGCCGCGGGGTTGTCACGCGGCGCCCCCCGGGTGTCCAGGGCGGCACCCCGCGGGTGCCGCGGGGTTGTCACGCGGCTCCCCCGAGTGTCCAGGGCGGCACCCCGCGGGTGCCGCGGGGTTGTCACGCGGCGGCCCCGGGTGTCCAGGGCGGCACCCCGCGGGTGCCGCGGGTGTTGTCACGCGGCGCCCCCGGGTGTCCAGGGCGGCACCCCACGGGTGCCGCGGGGTTGTCACGTGGCTCGTCCGGTTGTCTGGCCGACACCCCGCGGGTGCCGCGGGGGTGTCACGCGGGGCGGCGACTACCCCTGCGATGGGCCGCTCGGCCGCTCGGCCGCTTGGCCAAGCCGAGCTGGACCGGCCCGGGCCGAGCCAGACAGGTCCGACCGGGTCGGACTGGGTCGGCCGGGCCCCGGACCCCTCGTCTTCGGACGGTTTTCGTCCAAATGCCCGTAACTTGAGCTATGGGCCTCCAAACGACTCGCCGTCAGCGGAAACGCGATCCTTGGATCGAGACGGTCGTTTCTGTTTATCGCACTCAAGGTTTCGGGTAACTTTGAGTTCGGCCGGGTTGGTTCGTACACGAAACCAACTAGGCCCTCAGAGCGAAAACGCTCATATCTTGAGCTACGGATGTCCGATTGACATGTCGTCAGCTTTGTTGAATTCCTCTTTGTGAGACGGATCTTTTGGAATACTCTGCCCGAGGTTTGGATGGAGGTGGAGTATGGTCGGGTTGGTTTTGCCTTAAAAACCAACAGGGCCCCTAGGACGAAAAGGCCAATAACTCTCAGACCGGGCAACCGATTGACGCGCCATCTATTGCGTTGAGTTCCTCATGATGATACATATATTTTGGCTTACTCCGCCCGAGTTTTGGACGCAGTTGGATTTCGGCCGGGTTGGATCGTACCAAAAATCCAACCGGGCCCATGGAACAGAAAGGCTGATACCTTTCAGTCAGTACCTCCGTTTGGCGTGCCGTCTGTTGCGTTGAGACCCCTATGACGAGGCGGTCCTTTGAGATACTTCTTAGTGGGACTTCGTGATACTTGGAGTATCAACCCATAGCTCGTGGAGCGGACCCTCCCAGTGACGAGCTAGCGGAGTAGAAGCAGACCATTGGCGGTGGAGCCCTTGGTTGTAGCAGCATACCCTTGGCAGTGGAGCGCTTGGTTGTAGCAGCATATCCTTGGCGGTGGAGCGCTTGGTTGTATCGGCAGACCCGCGACACTCGATAGAGGTTGTGCGCTTGGTTGTAGAGGCAGACCCGCGATACTGGAGACGAGCGTACGGAGTACGGAGACCGTGTAGCCGGTTGAGACCTGTAGACTGCTCGACCGACTCGACTTGGAGTGAGTCAACTAGCCCAGTGGACGGAGCGCCCGGTATTCGACGGCAGACCCACGGCGGATTGAGCGCCTGGTAGTTGGCAGCAGACCCGCGGTACTCGACTGGAGGAGTACCTATGTAGGCTATTTGGGTGAGCGCCCGGTATTTGGCAGCAGACCCTCAGCGGACGGAGCGCCCGGTAGTTGGCAGCAGACCCGCGGTACTCGATAGGAGGAGTACCTCAACAGTCTTAGGTTAGTGAGCAGTAACTCGGAGTCGTGACAGGACCACTGTACACTTCAGAGACGGGGCTCTTCAGCAGTTACTGTTTCGATAATGAAAATCCTGGTTTGAGATGACTCATTGATCCTTCTGTTTACTCTTGATTGAGATGGGTTGACTGATAATTTCGGTATATGTATGGGCATATACCAATGAGAGTTATCTATTGAGTTTTCCTGTGTGGATTTACTGTTTACTCTCCTTCATGGATTGTGTTGATCTATCCTGTGTGGATTTACTGTTTACTCTCCTTCGTGGATTGTGTTAAACTATCCTGTGTGGATTTACTGTTTACTCTTCTTTGTGGATTGTGTTGTGCTATCCTGTGTGGGTATATGTTTGCTTTCCTGTGTGGACTGGGTTGTGCTTGGGCTCGGACGTTAGAGCCGAACGAGAATGGATGACTTAGGTATATGTATGGGCATATACCTAAGCCGTGTCAGATGTTACTATGTGATTGCATCATTCATCTGTGGTTGATCCTTTGTGGATTTCGGGAGACCTTTGGGGGTCTCGGGGTCCCTACTGATTAGCTTATACTCACCCCTGCACGGTCTATGCCCGCACTTCGTTGTGTTGGTTGCAGATGACATACAACGCTGGTCGAGGCTGAGGCTTGCTGAGCGAGACGGTACCCGGAGGTGGACCTCACGACGAGATGATACCCGGAGGTGGACGTGACGATGAGATGGTACCCGGAGGTGGACGTTACGACGAGACGGTACCCAGAGCTGAGGTGGCCATCTGTACCTACCCTTCAGGTAGGGACTCCAGAGGACGATCCAGGAGCAACTCGACACCTTCCTGCCGTTTTGTCTTTTTCTTGTACTTTACAGTTGGGCTTGTATTTCCGGCCCCTTTTACTTTCAACACTTCTGTTGTACTCAGTTTACTTAGTGTTTACTTCCGCTTATACTCTGTGGTGTTTTGTTACTTTTATAAAGGCAATACCTTCCCATTTACCGGGATTTACGCCTTTGGTTCTAGTCGCCAGCCCCTGGCCTATGGAAGGCGGGCTTGGGGTAGTCACAGCACGGGCCCCGAGGACGGGTCGTGACAATGATACATAGGAATAGTATAATATTATATTTTATATATGTTGCATAATTTTATTAATGTCATCCTTTATACATTCTATGTATGAAATTAATGAGTCATATCACTTTTAGGGGGTATTAGTACGCACTTCCACAAATAAAATTGTCGTATTTATCCATTATCGAAACCATAAAGGATTGATATAAATGAAAAACACAGAATTATAGAGACAATATAAATATAATATATATCACATATAAAAAAATTTCCATCATTTTGTCCACCATGAGATGTGGTAATAGATAATCGATCAATCATCGTTTCGTGAGGAAAGTGTTCATCGTACACAAAAAGAGTATGTTCTTATCCATTAAATGAATGTGTGTTGATGTGTAGTTATAATAAATCTCATAACAACATCCTAGTATATTTAAGGTATAGTTGTTTTAATAAAATAATGGAATAAATATATTTTAGTGGGTTGGAGATTGAAAATAAATGAAGGAATCTTGAGAGAAGGCATTGCCTCAAATCAGGTAACTCTTTTTTATTTAAACTAAAAAGACCTTCTTTAATTGTCTTCTACTTAAGGTAAGGATTATAAGAGGAATAGAGGGATGTTGGGATATTATTTTCATAGATTTCTGATGAGTCAAGGGGCTTTAGAGGTGTTATTATGGGTTATAGGTGTTTCCCTTTTATAAGATGGAGGAGGGGTACTTTAGCGAGGCTTTGAAATATTATTTTATTATAGAATTATTTTCATTTTAAAATTTTTCAAAACATAGCTAATTCGAAGATAATTTGATTATTGTTCTAAATCCTCTCAACCGATATGTTTTATACATGTTCTTGTTTCAAATATAACCTTATCATTCAGCTTTAACCTTTAGTTAACTTATTGGACTCCTACCTTGTCGTCTTGTATATTCATACTATATAGTTAATATATTTACTAAAAAATGCCAATCGTACCTCAACTAGTTCATTAATGACATGTTAAATATTATATGTCTTATTTGGATGAATATTTTATTTTTAAGACTATTAAGCCATTTAATAAAATGTATATGTTTTAAAAACTCATTTATGTCAATTTTTTACTATTCAGATCATGTCTTTTTATATAATCCATAAAAACATTATTAATTAGAAAACACATTATTAATTCAAATATAATAAGTCATAATCATAACTAAAATTTGTTTATAGAATAAAATGTTTCAAATTTAATTTATTTTAATTTTTACAATCTCATTTATTTAAACATTCATTAATAAGGTTTTCACTACATCATCGTTGTATAATAAATATATTCATTTATTTGGTGTCTAAAAATTATAAATAAAATACCGTGATATAGGAGATTTTGTTATATTTATAATTACTTTTTAATTTTCAATATGTCACTTATATATCCCCATATATTTTTTTAAATAAATGATAAATTTTTAGGTTATATTTTCATTAAAATTGTATATAAAGTAATTAAATGGGATTTTCACGACCAAGTGGCTTCATTGGGTCCTAAAATCTACCCAACGATACTCATACCCAGACTTATATCATCTAATAGGGTTATGACATGTGATAGATTAATTTAATATTAATTTAATATTATTTTTACCTTATATACCAGATTTACCCTTTAACCATGTTGAAAAATTATTTACTGAAATTACTGTTCACAATATCTAAAAATAAAGGTAATTATTTACAAAACTTATAACACCTCAGTCAGTATATGGAATCCATTTTTTCAAATTCAAAACATAGAAGTTTCAGAAATTAATTAAAAATAAATTATTGTTTTCAAAACAAAAAAATGTGTTTTTAAAATATAAAAACTACCAAAAGATTGACATTTGTATATGCCCAATTTCCAATTAAAATTACATCCACTGACTAAAATTGGATTAAATGATAAAAATATAATCCAATTACACTTTAAAACCAATTAATAGAAAAATATAACTATATAAATAATTTAGATGAAATGAAATTTTTGACTTAAAATGTAATATTTTTTACTATCATTTAAAAATGAACTTTTTCAGAAAAATAAAAAAATATACCCAAAGTAAATATTGATGTCTCTCATCTAATGAAGAAGCTTATTTTGTAAAATGGAATATATAAAAGTTACAAAAAACTATATTTAAAAAATAGTTCTCCCTCAAAAAAATGGAAAAATGTCTCTTTAAAGAATATTAGAAAAATTCATGTTGAAAATTGAATTATTTATTATTTTAAGCCTCAAAAAATTATTGGATAAATTTAAAGACATTTAAAAAACATTATTAATCATAATATGGTAAGTTCTATTAATTTTCACCAATAAAAAGTCTAGGAAATAACCTCCAGTTAATAATATAAATATTATTATATTATTTTTTGGTATAACTCAACGTTGTGTGCAACAAAAGATTTTAGAGAAATCCACTGTTGCATGTTGAGAAAGCTATTAGAAATCGAATCCCCTTTAAAATAAAATTAATATTTTATTCACAAATATTAAAAAATATGAAAATTTCATATTGTTTATTACTTGGGATGTTACATTACGTTAGTGGAAGGAGAACTCTGCTATCACCCTTAGGTAATGGCTTTGAGTCCATTGGATTCACCTATTGTGTTGGGGGTTTCTCCATGTCCTACAATGTACCATTTAGAAAAAATATTTTTTTTATATGTTTCATTTTTTTTCTTTTTTAACATAGAAACACAAAAAATGAAATAAAATAATATAGAATAAAAATGGAATATAAGATACATAATTTTAAAATTGGAATCGAAATTTATAAAAAGAGAAGAAAGGTAGAAAAAATAATTCTATTAACCATTTATCATAAAAAAAATAAAATCATGGTGATGATGGGTTTTCTCCCAAAAAGATATTATCTTAACATCATTATCTCAACTTAGACATCTATAACATACCCAATACCATATTTCAACATAATTGTTATTCTATTTTACACCACATAAATTAGATTGAAGCTTAATATATATTTGGTTTTGTGGGATGGATTAGAATAAAATGGGGAGCTAGAATATGAGTCTCAATGAGTGGGATAATCTGAAGAATATGAGTAAGTGTGCATACAATTTTTTCTAAATCATTATGAACACATCACGAATAATTCCTTCTTCGTTGGATTTTAGTGAAGAATGAATGAAAACTGTAAGGTCCTAGTAATCATCTATTAATGAATACATGAGTTTTGTTGGTAAAATCTATAATTTGAGTAATGGATGGTGAAAAATTGAAAAAATATTTTGAGATATTTAATCAGAATAAATTTCTTTTTCCAAATGTTTAGAAATAATTGGATCCTTAGGAAAATATTTTTCAACTAAAAAATTACCATTTTATTATTAGCGGTTTATAAAAACATTATGTTCTTGATTTTCAAAATTGTATAGTGACTATTTGTTAGGAAAAATAGACAATGAAGAAACATTCAGGACCCAAAATCCATGATTTTAAATTTTCCTATCTTGAAAATTGAAAATCAATTCCCTATAGATATAAAGACTCATTAATAGTTCTATCTAGTTAATCAAGTTGACTTCCAACATTATATAACAAAATCAACTCATTTTCCATCTATGATTTATCATATCATTATTTTTGTTCATCTGGGTTTTATTTGATATTAAATCCTTTGACTGTTTAGGAATCAATGGTTCAGGTATTTCATTATTTTTTACACTCTTGGAAATAATCACAATGTGAAGTTATTCATGTGATGTTTATGTGTAACAATATTCTTCTATTGATGTTAATGATGGGATAACTCGAGCGGGAATAGGTATCATAACTGTTTAAATAAATTTTAGATAAAATAATAATGGTGAAACCTCATAATTCATTCTCTCCAATTATTGACCTAGTTTCTAAAGTAATAGTTGTAGATGTGGTCGGTTAAAGGGGTTGGGGATAATGTCTTATTCCAGAAGGATAATTATGTAGTAGGAATAGTACTAAAGGATGTTCAGATTATCCTTCTAAGGATTGGAACTCATTATATATTTTAATTTTTTGTAGACAGTATGAGTTGAAAAGAATTTGGTTGATTGTGTTCATGATTTACACACCAATGGAATATAGGATATCCACTGTACATAAAACATGGTGATAGGTATTCAATGTAGGGATAGGATTCCCATGTATGTATTTGGTCAAAAATTCTTTCAATGATAGTGAAATTGGGGGAGATAACTTTGATGTAGGGTCACAATAATTTATGATCATCTATGATAAAAAACATAGGTCTAACAAATGATGAAAACATCTTGTCTCCCCCTAATTTAACAACGTTATATGGGTTTATTAATTCTCGTTTAGTGCATATTGGGTAACTGAATCCTATGATACCTAATAAAAAAGCAACAAAAACATTTACACCATGGATTTTTTTTTTCAAAATAGTAGCCAATATGAATTTTGTTTGAGATGGTTTAAATATACACAAATATACCAATGTTAATTTAAATTTAGATAATGATTTTATATTAGGATATCACTTAGAGTGGATGGGATGATTTATTTTTTAGTTTATTTCAATTTCATAAATATGATATGGGTTCATTCAATGACATAAAACTACAATCATAACTTATTTTTTTAATACCTATACAACCAAATCATAAACACCTATACAATTAAAGGAATATTTAATGGTCACTACAAGGTAATGGATCTTATTAGCACAAAAAATGTGTGGTTTCAATGTTCAATATGTTGAGGAAGTATATAAACATCAAATAGAACTCAATATTAAAAAATTAACTGATGTAAATTTAACATGAAATATATCCAATAAAACCCGTCAGAACATCCTTCAGATAAATACATAAGAGGTTTATCCTTCCAATTATGAAATTATATAAATTAAATATGGAAGGTGACATACATAGGTAGGATTAAAGTAGAAAATAGTGAATATGATCATTGCATAATTGTGTGAATATTTTCAAAACCATTTATTAATATCATCACTCCTTGAAGAAATGATATCAATGTGCTATATAAAGAAAAAAAATAAGATAAAATTAAAATTTTATTATCATGAAAACAATGGTGATTCAAATAACAAACATGATAATGATGTTCAACTAAAATATCAAATTGGAATCATTCCATTAAATTTAAAATACAGAAAAAATCCTCTCAAATACTCCAACACCACTACCTTAAATATAAATTTTGTAAACCCCGAGTTAATACCCCAATAATGAGTGTCACCCCAATAATGATGGTTGTAATGGGTGGCTGAAAATTTAATATAGAGTTGACATTTTCTTCCTTGACAGAAATCCCTTCCAGCATACATCCACCCATAGAAGTTCCCAAATGTTATTCTATATGTATAAATATTTGTGAAATTTAAAATAAAAAATTAAATACCTTAATTTCATCTAGAATCCAATAAAACTCCATACAAATTTGATTTGTAGTTATGGATATATGATCAAAATGTTGTGATGTCATTATGGGCCATATAATCATGCCTATAATTTTAAATTCAACTTGGGAAATCGAAAACATCCATCAAATCTCAAAATAATCTCTTCAAACTATTGAATGCATTTTTTTTTCTGATTTTCTAAATACACATTTAAAATTTTAAATTAATTGTTCTAGTTTCATCGGCATTGAAACTATTTTATTGGGATACTATCCAGTTAACTTCACCCAGAATTTCCTAGCTTGATGGTCCACTTTGTCCGTTATCCCGAATGAATATCCAGTAGCTCCATAAGGATATAATGTTTATCATAGCAAGGGAAACATGAAAACAAAATATGAAAAAAATCAAGACTATTCAGTGTTTTAGGAGGTTTTCAAAATTGTATCTTGTAATAGAACATTTTTAAAGAAATTATAAACATGATATAAAAAGAATTTCAAATTGAAAAATTCAATGGTACAATTGTTTATGAACATCAATTCGTATTAATATTATAATAAAAAAATTAATATTATCATATTTCAGTGGGTATTCAGGTTATTACATAATATAATATGGAATCTTTGGAAGAATAGTTTATTTGGGTAATTGTGTACAATACATTGAAACATAAAATTTAAGGTACATCATCATTATTGAAAACTTTTTTAACATGGTCATAATATTTAATTGTTCTTAAAAAATGGGCATCCTGGGGATATACGTAATAATGGTGTGCGATATAAATCGTAGTAAGGTAATAAAAAAATCAAAACATTATTTAAGTATTTTTTATTAGAAAATAAGTGTTTTTATGGGACATAAATGGGGTGTGAATTGTAAACATGATCAAAGGGAAACGGTTTAGGTTGATAATATAAATGTTTCATGGGAATGTGGATTCAAAATTAGACAAGATATCCTAAACACAGATCAAGTCTAAGAACCAAGACATCATTACATAATATTATTAGGATAACCTCCCATGAACCATTCATAGATTCTCATGAGGCTAAACCATTACACAATTAATTGGAGTGCTATATAGGTGTAACTATCATAATCATATTGTGTACATTCATAGGGGATCCACATATATCATATAACAAAAGAACATATTTAATCACATTTCAACCCATGATTAGGAATTGTGGGTTATATACAGGTAAATCCCCAAAAAATATATATTTAAAACTACGAAAATAATATAGAGTGGAGATGGGTAATATTATACACATCAAAAATGTTATATGTGGAAAATCATAGTGACATTTAGGTAGGTTAACCATAGGACATTGAGATCAATAAAATGTATAAATGAGAGAGATAGGGGATCTATCATTATATGTAAGTTAGTAGGAAAAAATGTGGGGTATGTAAGGGAATATTTCTATAATTAAATTTGGGAATGAATATGAATAATACGTGGAGGTTTTATGAATAAAAACATTGAATGGAAACATCGTATGATAATTTTGGAAGCATAAAAGACATATAAAAGGAACCACTGGATGGATTAATGTGACTGAAAGTGCTAACTCAACCATTTTACATCATATAGAAGCTAATATGGAAGGATTGGATCATATACCATTAATAGTAATTGGATGAAAAAGGGAATTATATAAATAAGAATCATGAATAAAGGGGAGAAATAGAGAATCCCATACCTTGAGATGTTGATTCCAAAATCATGGGATGTGATTCATGGGAAAATGGAGAATAATGGGAGGTTAATAGAGATATAAGGGTATAGTAATAACGTTCTAAATGTTTTTTTATTAATGATGAAAGGTATCTAGGGTGGGTTTATATCGAAAAATAATGGGGAGTTATTTATTGTTTCCCAAACATAGGTTTTGGACTCTATAAAATTGAATAATCAAAAAAAAAAATTCCCATGGTTTTCCCATAGTCTATTATATGTACTATTATTTATTATATTATATAAGTACTAGGTCCAAAATCGATAAAATTTTACTATTGTTGATGTGGAAGCAGATCATGTTAATAAGGAATTGTTTTTAAAAACACAAAAAAAATAATATAGGTTTTAGATGATTCAAAAATAACTTATAAAATTAATCGAATAACAAAAAAAATAAATTTTAAAGCACAAAAATATATTTGGTTATGGATAAACCTGATATCATTTATTACATAAATTTTGGGTCTTCATTACTTCCTGACACACATAATATATTTATATCGTATTTAATTTTTACTAGAAAATTTGAAAACCTCATAAATTTATGAATATTTCACTATTGAATAATTTTGACATGGTTATTATAAAAATAATATATATTTTTTAAAAATATTTTTTTAAATATATTAATTTTCCCTTTTAAAATAAGAATCAACATTTTTTAAGAAATACTGGTTTTTTCGATATAAATAATATTTGAACCCTTACATCAATTACATTTGACATAATAAAAATTATATTATAATTTATATTTAATAAAATTGATATAATAATATTATTTTATTAAAATAACATTTATTTTAGAAATTCATTAATACATAAAAAAGAGTTTTATAGTCAAAAAATTAGGGTAAACAAAAATGAAATTTGTGTTTAATAGTATTAGAATCATAATCATTTATAAAGTAACAAAAATTTGAAGTAAAAATAACCATGATTATATTTTAAATACAATACAAATATTCATATTATTATGGAAAATATATATATCCCTTTATAGAACCATAAAATTCCCAACGGGTATTGAGAGTGATGGTAAGATTTTCACATGGTTGTTTGGCGTAAATGGTTTGGGTCATGATCTAGATGAGATTGAACTTCTCCCAAAAAATGTTTTTCTCAAATGACAGTCATTGGATCTTATATTGGGATTTTTCCAGGGTAAATCCTAGTGAAGATATCATCCCTGTAAGGTCTGACGAATCGGATCCATCGCGTATGAAACTATTGGTCAAGGTATTCACATCATTTTTCTATGTTAATTGAATTTATGAAAACCTTATATTTATACTAATCATATGATCACTATTTCATGGAAATTATTATTAATGGTATTTGAAATCTGATATGATATAATATTCCAAAACAATAAGTTCATAAGTTTGTTATAACCATAATACATCATTTAATTCAATCAAAAAGTGTACCTTTGTTTATAAAAGTTCAAGTCATTATAATTTTTACCAATTTAGAGATTTGGTCTTCAATGGTTTCATTTCACACACTAAAAAAGATGTAGTTACACTTGATTCATCCCCCCCACTAGTTCCCATTCAACTTATTCAAACATGTGGTTTATACATAAAACATTGTCCATGAGTATTATCTTGTTTCATACAAATTTTTCTATTCAATCTAAGATCTTCATCCGATCCTCTTAAAATGATAGATCATTCCACAACTATACCCCTTATAGATTTAGTTCATTTTATTTGTATTGTATATAGTTCCTCATGTGTGATTCATGGAACACATCATTTACTTGAGAAATGTTAGGTGGGAGTTCTAGTCTATAGGGCATCACTCCGATGAGATCAAGGGTCTTAAAGGTACCAAATTATCTTTGAATAACATTTACCTTCCTAAAAATTATGATAAATTTACTCCATGTAGATATTAAATGAAATACCTTCTCTATAACCTCATACTCTAGGTCTTGTCATCATTTTTATGTATTGATCTAATGTCATCTCGGAAAATCCATGATGATCTACTGAATGGTCTTAACCATTTCCACCATTTCCTTGACCATTTTAGGACTCAATAGTTTGCATTCACAAACATAATCTTAGAATACATATGTTATGCATCTCTTACCTTAAAGGTATTCATAGGTATCCATTTTTATGCTTGAGTAAAATTTATTATTTTATGAGAAATCGACCAGAGGAAGATGGTGATCCCATATTCTTGTGAATTTCATTGATAATGATTTCAACATGTCCTAAATTGTATGGATAGTTTTATTTGATCAACCATCAGTTTTAGGGTGATAAGTGATGATAAAGTTCAAAAAATAAATTCAAGCATATTGGATACACTTATTGAAACATAAGGAAAATATTTGAACTCAATCATATATAATTGATAGTGGTTATCCATGTAGCCTCGCCCCATCTCTAATGTATGTCATTGCAAGTTGATCAAGTGATAATTCTTCTAGAATTGTAATTAAGTGAGAAGTCTATATAAGACGACCCAAAAACCCATATTGCATTACTTCAACTTGTTGTCTATAGAATTCTAGGGAAATATTATATGGTAACTTTTTCCCATTTCCATGTTTTTTTGGGTAATAGTTACACAATCCCCTTATATTTTTTTGTTTTATCCATTAGTTTCTAACAAACAAGACACCTTGATGTATATTTTATGATCTCATTCCCCATAGTGTCCCTCAAATAATTCTCTTAGGGATTTAAATACCTCTTCATTCTCCCCAGATGTAAGGAGAAATTTGACCAATGAGCATCATTAAAAATCATATTCTTTAACCAAGGATTTGATGGTATATATAGTCATGACCCAATTTATAGAACTCCATATTAATTTTGTTTGAACTCCAAGGATTTATTTTTTCTTCTAGATTCCTCCTTTTGAATTTACACATCAGGTCATTTATAATCCTTTATCTTCCCAAAAAGTGATATTTAATCAATAATTTTTGAAAGGATTGATGATGCTATTTTCTCTATGATCCCAGTGACCATCCTTCTGAACTCTAATAAGATCAATTCTTTCTCAATTCACATCAATGATAAAATTGAAATGTCATTTCAAATTAGGATGTCTTCCAAATAATTATCATTATAATTATGGTTGTATAATGATAATTCATAGTCCTTAATTATCTATAACCATATTCACAGGCACATATTGAGATCTTTCAATGTGAATATATAATTTAGGATCATAAGATCCATATATATTTCACAATTATCCAAAATGAAATTATTCAACTATGTTTTCAATGATACAGTTACTATAACCAAATCTAGATCATGTATTGTGTAGTGATGTTCAAAAATATTCAATTACATTAAGTAATAGGTTATCAATTATTCATTATAAATTATTACATACCTCAATACCTTGTTCGATGAATAGTTGTATACACAAAAAATATCCCCAGTTATGGGTAGTATAAGTACAGGTGTAGTGATAAGCATATTTTTCAAACCCTTTAATCTCATGTCACATACATTATACCATAAACAATTGACTCCCTTATGAGTTCTCATGGTTATATGGTTTGAATATTGTGCAAAATTCCATAAAAATCATTCATAATACAATGTAAATCAAAAGAAACTTTGGATATCTATCAGAAACTTTTACTCAACCATTATTCAATTGCCATTATTTGTTTGAGAGACATAAAATATCCCTTTACCGGTGATAACATTCCTCAGTAATGATTCCTCCTTTATTAATAAATCATATTTTCTATACTTTTAAAAATTATTCTTTGTTGTTATTATTTTAACTCTTTGAACAAATCCTACTCATGATTCTGATTATAATAGGATTATATCATAATATTGCCTATAAATTCGACACAAAATTTCTAAAAGTAATTTTTAATGACTATATCAATCTGGTCTATAAATATTCCTACAAAATTAGAAAGTCTAAATGGAAATTCTATGAACTCGTAGTGCATGTAATTAAAATGAATAGCAGTCATGGGGATATCCTCCTTCTCCACTCATAATTGATAATACCTTGACAGGACATCCCCTCGTGGGAATATATTGGGATCTATATAGCTGATTGAATCAGTAATCAATATATAGAATATGATACATGTTCTTTAACATTATCATATTGAGATAAGATAATAAATTAAATAGTTAATTAATCCATCCATCTTCTTGAAGAAGAAAATAGATGCACCACACTGTGAATCCATAGCGTATCAACCCTTTATCTAGTTTCTCCATTAGTTATTTAATTATCTCCTCAAGTTCCACAATATCCATTCTATATGCTGAATTAGTTTTTCGCAATGAATTTGGTATAATATTTATTGAAAATTCAATTTCTTTACTAGGAGGAACACCATATAATTATTCAGCGAAGAGAATATCCTATTCCATCTAAATGGGAATGCCTAGAAGGATGATATTTACATTAGACCCAATCATTTTAGGAAGATATTTTTTTTATTAAAGAACAGGATTATTCATTCAAGAAATGTTATTTATATAGAAGATTCATCCTCTAACTTGAACTATTATAGAATCAAAGGACGATTTGCGATATTAATGCTGAATTTTTTCTCACGAAAATTTGTATTTGATCTATATAATAAAATACAATACAACCCCAGAATTGAAGAAAATTACACTAAATTGAGTAACACGATATTAACTATGAAGCTAAACCCACAATGTTTTATAGGGGAGGAGTTATATACATGGGATGAAATAATTACCCCGTTATTTTGTTTTCTCTAGCAACCCTACTTCTGCATTTTATCATGTTGTTTGAATAATTTTACTAATCAAGTAAGATATTAAAGAAATAATAGATCAAGAATAAAAAATTTCCACCCCCATTAATGAATGAATTACTAGCGTACCTTTCACCACTTCATTATTGGGATCCACCTCAGTAATTGTGATGAAAAATTATAACCCTTGATTCCATAGAGGTTGTTGGAATTGATTAACTCTAACAAATCTTGTCATTGGGAAGTAGTTAACATAGTTTCCTTATTAAATTCTGTTTAAAAATTGTATAATTATATGAGATGAATAATTCCTCTCTTATATTACATTAGTGGGTTTTTCCTATCATCAAAAATTAGCTATAATCACTTCCCTCCCTCGCCTAATATATTTCCACCTCCCCATCAGATAATTTATATGGTGTATCATTCCACACATTTGACAAGTGACATGTAGAAATTAATTATCACCAATATATTTATACATATAATTGCAAGAATTAAAATCCACTATCCACTTCTTTTCCCCATGATACCCTTGAGATTTGATGATCCATTTTTTGAATTTGAGGGCCCATCAGACAGTCTATTTATAGTTATTAATGTCCCATATCTCCAGGGATTTTTATATATATGGTTTTATACAACAAATGAATTAGTTAACTTTTCAATTAGGGGTAATGAAAAATACATTGGAATATCTTGAAATCCTTTTGATTTTTTCCTCACACACTATGATGGATTCACTTTATTTGTTTCATGAGGGAAAGGAAATCGATTTTTATTTTATGTTAGTGATTTTGAGAATTGTTTTTAAAATATAATTGAACTCCTTCCGCCCCATCACTTCAATATATTATTCATGATTTCCATTCTTGATCAATCCACACAACTAATCAAATTTTCCCTCTATATGATTAATTTATAGTTTCAAATTATTTTACTCATAACACTGAAGGATAAAGAAGATATTCTTAGTGATATTGATCTGTTGTTTCAAGATTAAGGGATGTGATGATCAATTGATATCTGGATTCCATTTTCACATAAAGGTAAAAATTGTAACATCTTATTTAATCAGGGTATTTATTAATTCCTCCATATTTTGGTATCTATTTAATATTATATTCAACTAAGAGAGTGGAGTCACAAAGTTTATGATTTCGTCTCCTATCAGGTTAGACTTCTCATTTGGGGACACATCACATTTCACATTTCATTTTTTGTAAACACATTTCCTCCTATTTCTGTGCACTAGATAGAATAAAGGGAAAATTATGGATGGGTACTTTTAAACCATTAAACACATAAATAGAAATCCAATAACATTAAAGGGAATATTTATAAATGACATTTATTTCCATAACTAATGAATTTCTAGGCCTCAATCTATGTCATCCCTTATTTATTCCCTAACGTAGAATATTATTTGGGTTTTTACCATAATTAGGGTTCATAATGAGATTTTGAATTTTCTAAATCATATATCAACGGAGTGTCAAAGTAGGTGTGTATCAAGGCCCAATTGCATTAACCAGGTGACTATTGAGACCCTCTCAATCATCCTTTTCAAAATTATTACCTCTGGGTACATTTATTCCATAGCCAAATAAACATGTTGTATCCATACAAGGATTGATATTCATGGAAACCATGTAATCTATCATATTGAAAAATATTGATTTTTTATTTTGTTTATTCACATACCTAATGATTTATATAAATATTTATATTCTTAATCCAAAAGTAACAATATATTCCCCTAATTCCATCTATAATAACCATTCTTCTTAAAAAATATTAATTCATGATTTATTACATAACTTTGCACATAAAAACAACCAAAATATTGATAAGTATAAAGTATTCGGGTTTTTAGGTACAATACATAACATATTAAAAAAGGGGGTACATCAACATTATTTAAATCTTCCTTATCATGCCTATAATATTCCATCATTCTGAAAACTTCATGGGATAGCCTTGAGAAATATATAAGAAAGGGGTGACCTTTAAATCATAGTACGTAAATAAATAAATAAATAAATGTAGAATATTTTAAATTTAATATAATAGTAATTTAAATTTTAAATAAATAGGCTTCTAATCATAGACATGAATAAAGAGTCATGTTATAGAATGATAACAAAATGACTACACGGTAAAGTGGAAACAACATTAACATGCCATAAAAAAGTCAAGGATATAAGAAAAGACATAATAACATAATGTGTATATGATAACCTCCTATACACCATACATGGAATCTCGTGTGACAAAAACATTTCCCAATTCATTGGATTGAAATTTGGGCTGACCCATAAAAATCCTATCATGTACGTGTATAATGGTTCCACATAGATCATATAACATAAGAAATTATCTCAACATATTTATTCCAACTATAATGAATAGTGATCTATATATATGGAATTAACCTATTATGTAATTATTGTTACAACAAGATGAATGAGAATTAATTCAAATCATTTTCATATACACCTCACAAATATTCATCATGGAAAATCTTAGTGACATTTCAATAGCGTAGAGACAATACATGAATATTCATAAAATGGTTCAATGAGAGACAAATATAAACTATAATACCTTGTATGTAATATGGAATATATTATTTATATTTAATAACATAATAAAATCAGAAAATTATGGAATTATTAGTCACAAGACAAGGAGGGTGCTTGAATAAAAACTTTGCCTAAAAAAATAACAAGATAATTCCAGCATCATAATGGGTGTATATAATGGATCATGGGTGGGATTAATGGGATTTGAATGGGTAAATAATCAAATAGAAATACTAAAAGTAGTATTTTGGATGTGTAAGATCATATATCATCAAATGGAATTGGAAGTAAAAGCGCATTACAAATAAAAGGTTCTTGAATAAAGAGGAGAAAGAGATGATTTGATACCAATATGTTGTGATACCAAAATCCTGGGAGGTTCTTATTAAGATAATACAAGAAAATTG
Organism: Viscum album; assembly: GCA_963277665.1. NCBI lineage: Eukaryota > Viridiplantae > Streptophyta > Magnoliopsida > Santalales > Viscaceae > Viscum > Viscum album. Next base: position 321,633,600 of record OY728153.1, on the reverse strand, counting down.
GGAGGAATATAGAGAGGATACGTAAGAGTAAGGATGTTCTTGAAGGGTTTTCCTTTAATATTAATGTGATATTGGGTGGGATTCTGTATAAAAAGTTAGGGTAGCTCTGTATTATTTCCCAATCATAGGTATTTGGACACTGTATAATAAAATTATAATAACAACATACCTACCAATAGAAATTTCCCATGGTTTCTACCAAAGTGGATTTATCTTCTTATTTTTATAAGGAAAAGGTCTGATATCAATAAAATCAAACCCTTTGTGATGTGGAGGTGATTAATTTAAAAAAAATGATTTTAAAACTATAAAAATTAATATTTGGTTTTTGATGATTGATAAAGAGTATTAAATTAATCAAATTGAGTCAAAACATGTTGTTTCTAAGGGTAAATTATTATTCGATACTGTATACCCTTAATATATTTGACTATATCACATTAGGGTAATTAGGATTTCCTAATACACAAAATTATTTATATTGTATTTAATATTTACTTAAAAATTAATCTATCTCTGAATATTATGAATAATAACTATTGGATATTTTTTATGGGATAATTCAGAAAATAATATATATATATATATAATAATAATAATTTTATATATGTGTTAAATAGAAATTTTAAAATAGAAATCAATATTTATTGAGAAATTGTGATTTTTTCGACAATAAAAGATGTCATACCATTACATCCATTATATTTTACATCATAAAAATTATATTAAATTTTATTTTAAATAAAAATTATTTAATAAAAATATTTTATTAAAATTTAATTAATTTTTAAAATTAATGAATTCCTAAAAAAATAATTTCTTTATTTAAGATCCACATTACAAAAAAATACAATTTCTAATTTATCATATAAAAATCAAAAATCATTTACAATGTAACAAAAATAAGAAGTAAATATAACCGTTATTATATTTAAAATACTATATAAATATTCATATTATTGTGTTCTTGATACATATCCCTTTATTACACCATCAAATTCCCTTAGGGTAATATGAATGATGTTAATCACTTCTTGGGGTGGCTCGGTATACATGGATAGGGAAGTGGTCTCAATGATTTAGGAATTATCTTGTAAATATTTTTTCTATTAAAATGGTTATTGGATCTAATCCGAGGATTGGTCCAAGGAAAATCCGTATGATGGTATCTCTATTAGATTCTCCTAAAAATGGGCTTCATTGGATATGATTCAACTGCCAATATCATCACTTCATTTATATATTTCAATTGGATTTATCAAAACCCTATATTTATAAAAATTATATAATCACTAGTAAATGGATATTTCATACATTATAATGAAGATTGATGGTATTTTATATCTTATTAGATATATATTCCTAAAAACCAAATATGTGAAAAGTTTCAAAAAATTATAATACATAATAGGGTATTTAGTTCATTCACAGTGGGAAATTTTATTTTAAAAAATTCTAGTAGTTACACTGAATTCTAAAACAAAAATTTAGTAGTAATGGAAAGAACCAAATTTCATGAAAATAATATATCCTGACATTTATAGGACACAAAAAATGAGGCACTAGATTGAAAATTAAGAATATCTGGTACCATTAAATTGAAGAGTAACATCCTAACTCCAAGAAAGGGAAACCATATGACCTTGAAGAAACAATAGAAGACATTTATTTATGTAAAATGAGATGAACTCAATCCTTGTTTTATTTGGAGTGGAGTTTAATGAGAAGTGTGGGTGGGTATTTATACATGCGGAGGGACTGTTTACTGGATTAAAAATTTGTTCTTTTATTATTTAAGCTAACCATTTTTTATACCAATGAATCTTGAAACATTTTCTAGATTATTAATGAGTAACTAAGGTTGGATTTGTTTTTATATAATTCTTAATTAGAAAACCACTTTCTAACCCAACAATTTAATACACAATAACCAAATTAAAATAATCTTAAAAACCCCATTTTTTATTCTGAAAGTATAAAAGACAAATTGAATTTAACAATTTTAAATTCAATTTAATACTTATTGAATGAAATTTATTTTGACTACAATATATTATAGTTTTTTTGAATCTTGTTCGCATAATAATAATGTACAAAAATCACAGTACTCAAAAAATTGTAATTTACAATTTTCCTTCCAAAATAATCTTGTTAATAAAATTCATAAAATATAACCCTGGGATATATTTTTATGATGAGTCCAAAATATAATTTTATATTATAATATAAATTATGAAAAACATATGATAATTAAATATCTAAATATACATATTTATCGAAAATTAGTAATTTTTATATGATAATAAACATTATTTCAATTATAAATATTACATTGGACATAGTTAAAAAATATTATCATTTTAAAAATTATTTGTTAAACTATTTCATAAAAATAAAATAATGTAAAACATTTAAATTTACCATGAAATGTATTTATAAAATAACATGTTTATAATCATATAAAATAAAATAATTTTGTTTTAGGTCATTAAATAATCTGAACTATCACATAAATGAATCTATCAAACCTACAACAATAATGGCCAATTATATTATTGGAAAATTAAATTAAGGTGGAACTTACTATTAACCCTATAATTACACCTCCATTATTATACATATATAGATTCCATTAATATTTGAATTCATGTCTATAATGAATATTGTATTTCTAGCTATCTTTTTCATTGTTATTGTTTTATTCGTGGGTTTGATGTATATAGGGCATCGAGTTGACAAATTTTTTTATATTTTTCATTATTTATCCCCTACTTGACTACCAATTTAAATAATTATAATTATATTTGGTGTTGTTGTTGATAAAATTTAATATTTTTAAATAATTAAATAATGCGTTTTTGGTTTCTATTATTATACGATATCACATAGAACTTAACTTACAATGTTTATTACACATTCATTGATAATTTCAATCATTTTTTAACGATTCTATTTATTTTCACAGTTAATATGAAATGAGTGATATTCTTTGGGGAATTTAAAACCTATAGATCCTATTTTAGTGAATGTATTATTATTCCATATCTATATCCCAATACTATTTATAATTTTCTAGTCTATATCTACACATGATGTGTACTGTTATTATGATTTGTTAAATTCTTTTAATGTGATTATATTTTAAAAAAATAAAAAAAGATTGAGAGTAAATAGTTATATTATTAAAAGAATAATATTTTTTTACGTTCCATAAATCCAACCCCCCTTAAAAAAATTTTACCCTAAAAATTTCATTATAACGTACTAATGTGAAAATAGTGGAGAGTAATTCTACTTTATAGATTCCTATGGTTCCATAATTTCCACAATATAGTTAAGGTTTTTCCATATTAATTTTACTTGGTGAATTTTCTTTTTTCAAATAACATTATCTCTACATTCCATTATCTTCAAAGACTTCTCTTCATAATAGTGATGATATTTTATCTGTATCATTTATACATTAACTATAGGTGAAGGATCAAATATATAATTCTTCAAGATGGATATGTGGAGTACGTTTTTTACTTGATATAGGGTTGGGGAGTGCTAGTCGATAATACATTATTCTAATTTTGATCATGAATTTAAAATGGGATGATGTTCATAGTTCTTAGAACAACCTTCTTACAAAATCACATGAATCTCATTCATGGATATATGTTTATTAAATATCCATCCAAACATCATACTCTATGTCTCATTAAATATCTTTATAATAATTCTTCTATTGACTTTTATCATCCTTCATGTGATACTAAATATTTTTGAGGATTTATATCATTTCCTCAACCATATCAGGTCCCATCAAATTGCAATCACCAACATCATCCAAAAACATAAGTGTTATATATATAATTTCATAAGGGGATATTATGGATCCAATTTGATTCATTGGTGAAAAATGTTGTTCTATAAGAACCCATCTATGTGGTGGTGTTGATCACATCCTTATTTCAAGTTCATGGATCATGATATCAATATTTAATTTAGTGTTTGGATATTACACTCATATTTTCCATTAGTTTAGGGGTGATAAGACATAATATAGTTAAACTTTGTGATTAGATCATTCTAGAAACTCTTCTAGAACTTGGAGTTAAATATATGATCTCAATCAGATATATTATAGTCATGTTAAAAGTATCCTTACCACATATATAAAGTATATCCTTAATGTTGATCGATTGATAAGACCCTTAAAATTGCAATGAAGTCATTGGCCTTTGTAAGGGAATCCACCACAACCCATATTACATTATTTCCTCCAGATGTATTTGGAGGACTACTGATAAAGTGAATGAAAATTTTTCTTATTTCCATGTGTGTAGGGGTAGTGTTATAATAATCCTCTTAGAATTTTTCCTTTTATATTTTACATGGTAATATACCAAACACTTTGATGTATTTTCAAAAATCTATTTCTTCAGATTGTCCCAAAAAAAATTCATTCATATATATTGATACATCTTTATACTCCCAATGTGGAAGGAAAAGGTCATGAAATGTGAATCATTAAACATATCCTTATTTATCATAGTATTTGACTATATACACAGTCCTTACCCAAAACATACAATTCATTCTTCATTAATTTTTAACTCTTCAGAGTTCCCTTTTCTTATTGTTTCACCCTCTTCTATATTTTTACATAATCTCTATTAGGGATGTCTTATAAATATTTTAGAAAGGTAATTATGTTGTTTCTTACCCTATCATTTATATATTCTTCTTTATGTCATTATATATGACAGGATCTCTTTAAATCCCCGTCTTCATAAGAACACTAAGATCATTTATACTTTACTCATCAACTACATTGTTAAATTATCCATGGTAATAATGGATAGAAAAATAGTCTATAAGAAGTTCCAACCATATCTATTGTCTCATGATTTGTTAATTTTTTTAATGTATACTATGGACAGTTTTGGTCGATGTATATACCACACTTCTCCCCATAAACATAGAATATTCATAACATTAATGCATATATAAATACATCTATGTCAATATAATTTATATGATTGTTTTTTCTTGAGTCTTTAACTATCACAATAAATAGTAAATATCTTTATCATTTTTTAAGAGTACACATCCATGTCACTTTTAGGATAAATCATAATAAATGAAAAAGTATTCCTCATTAGAGGGTAATGTTAGCATAGGTTCACAAACCAACCTCTTATTAAGTTATTAGAAACATTATTTAGACTCTTTTATCATAATAAACATAACACCCTTTCTATTTAAAATTTATATCGTATTATAAAGAACTAATGTGTTTTTCATAAAAATTCTATAGTACCCTAATAGAGTAAGGAAACTAAGAATATCAGTTAAATTTGTAAGATGTGGATACCCTTCCATATCTATTATCGTATATGGATGCACTAAGATTCCTTCATTGGTTATGATATGTCCCATGAATTCAATGAGTTCTTAAAAACCATTCATTTTTCTAATTTTAATAAAATTAACTCCTTCTATAGAGTTTTCAATAAGACCCATAGATTATTCTCTTGTGGTTCTTGCGTTTTGGAATATAATATAATTTCATCTATAAATGGAAATAAAAATTTAACAATGTAATCCCCAAAGATACTATTAGTCAAATCTATAAATATGAAAGGATTATCAGTCAAGCCAAAGGTAATAAAAACAAACTCATAATGCCCATATCTTGTTCAGAATTTAGACTTTGGGATATGTTCCTTCCTCACCCTGAATTAATGATACCATGACTGGTTGTCAATATTTGAGAATAATTGTGTTCCATGAAGCTGGTTGAACAATTCATCTAACCTTGGAAGGTGATATTTTTTATTCACTATGATACCATTAAATTATCTATAATCAGTGCTGCGTGGAATTTCACAATCATTATTCCTTACAAAGAGAACATGTGATCCCATATGAGACTCACGTGGTAAAATAAAACCCTTTAGAAAAAGATCTTGAATTTTCTTATTCAATTCCTCGGACTCCACATATGTCATTATATACAGATATTTTTATAATATATTTGATCTAGGTATGAGTTCATTTGATAAATACACCTCTATTTCTATTAAAGGTCCTAATATCTCTTTTTAAAATACTTCAATGTATTCGATAATAATTGGAAAATTTTCTACCATTAGAATTTCTCAATCTTCTTATTCGCAAATTATTTCCATAATGAAGTAAATAGAAGGTGGTTATTGGATGGACACATTCTATGAAATATCTCTTGTGAAGATGATAAAAGGTTTTCCCTTGAATACTAGATATATATCTTTAATTTTATTTATGAAATTGAATTTATTTTTTGTCATCCAATCTCACCCAAATATTAAGTCAAATTATTCCATTATAATGAAAACATGTATATAGAGATATTTTACTCACCAATGTTATTAAGGTAATTACTATATGTAATTTATTCTTGAATAGTTCCACAAATATTTTTTATATAAAACAACGAGACAATAAATTCACTGTTCAACTTTATGTTTGATTCAAACATGAATGATATAAAAGAATGAGTCAAACTAGAATCATAAAATGTACTTTCTAGATTTGAGTGTATGATACATGTATATGCTAAAACACCATTTGGAACCTCAAATATGGCTATCGTAATTAATAATATGTCATTTATCGATTGTCCTATATTGGGGTTGATGTAATTTTCATTCCAATGTTTTATAATTTGAATGTTTATTAGTGAAATTTGAAAATATATCCACACTTAATTCATTGAAAATCATGTCGTTTATAAATAGTCTTCCCTTTCTAAGGGAAAAGTAGATGGTGAGGCTTTACATCTCAATGAAATATTCAATATATATGAAAATATCTTCCAAAAAATTATCACTTTCCGCTTCATTGAAATAAATTCAAAATAAAAAACATTATTCCACATTTATTTAATAGGGGATGTAGTAATTTATCCTCATTTGGATTATTTCTAAAAAATCCACCAGCATATTCTTTTCATTCCATCGATGAGTTTTTTGGCATCTTGGAAATAAATATCATCATTGTGATAACATCATACAGTCTCTTTTTAGCTCCTAGAGTCTCAATTATCTAATTATTTTTATATATGGGCTCTAAGTACACCAATGAATAGATATATCAACCCATTTAAATTGATGAATAATCATGGAGTGTATATCATATGCCTTATGTATTTCACCCTTTATCATCTAACTAACTCAAATTCATGTTGATTTATCACATGGAATTACATGTATATTTTGGTTTAGAGGGTAAGAGAAAAATTATAACTAAAAAAAATACTTTTTTGAAAGTATTCTCATTTGATGGCTTCCACATCATCCCTCTGCATTCTATACTTGATCAGTATAAAACAATGATCAGATTATATCTTAATGTGATAAACTAAAATTTAACTTTATATTATTCTAAATAATGGTGTATATAAAATTTATTTTTTATATTATAGATCCAGTTTTCTATGATCAGTGTATTAGGGGATCAACTAAAAATTTATTCTCATTAATCCCGGAAGGGTTCAACAGCTAGTTGTGCATTCCTTGGTGATGTCAGAGACTCAACGTGGTTTAGGTTAGTGTTTATAAACTATGATTGTCGATTTATCATGAACATGATGTTTTCAACTAAACCCCCTTGGTAATTCCATCATCACATTTTCTATAGAGTATGTTGTTTACATGAGTCCAATTTCGTACCTTTTATCTAGAAGGAAAAACCCTAAGTGAGAAATTACATAGCTTCATGATTTTTATAATTCAATTTTTATAAAATTTTTATATTATATATATATATATATATATATATCCTCCATAAAAGTTTCTAAAATCATGTTATTAACCAACTAATACGCCTAGTATTTTTAAATAAGGTGTACAAAAAGTCCCATTTTAATACACTAAATGATGGTCGAGTCAAATGAAAATGTTCCCTTTTCAAGGTTATTACCCCTATGTACATCTGTTCTAGATCTATCTCAACTTGTAATGTCTATATTGGAATTTAATTTCTTGGAATCCTCTCAATTTGTATTTTACAAAAATTTAATAATGTTTTCATAAATTTGGGCTTATCCCTAAGGTTTTTTAATAATGGTTTCTTATCTAAATTTTTATAAATAACTAATCCTTACCATTGATACCATCTGGGATGGACATCCATTTTAGTACATGGATTTTGCAAAAATCATTAACATTATATTACATTAATAAATTTGATGGATATTTCTCGGTCTAGTTTCTTTGAATCCTAGTATATAACAAAGGAATTATATCATGGAAATAAAAATAGAAACATTATTTTATCTTTTTGAAATAAAACATTATTATTACATCCTAGATCACATAACTACAAGAAATTTACTTTGGAAACACATTAATTGAAAATGGTTATCATTAATCCTAGTAGGTAAAAACAATGGAAATGGAACATGAAGGATCATAATAGATAAAACATTATTCTTATCATGAGATAATAATCATATGTACATAATACATAAAACAGAAATTTGGATGCAATAAAAAAATAAGTTATTAAAAATTATATCACCATGTTTTATCACAAAGGATTCCAAAAACACAATTAGAATGGTTATTCACCAAGGTATTATAAAACATGACATAAATAATATTTATTCATTACCCAAAATAATAAAACACTATCACATAACACCATTTATATATATATATATATTCAAGTGTGACACCTATATCATATTAAAAAATTATCAATAACCCATGGAAAATAAATAATTAGTTTAATATAAAAAATAATTTATTACATAAATGTTTCCAGACAAAAAAAAATTAATAAATGTTAGCTCAAGAGTAGAGAATGTGGGTTCATACATGTCAATAAAAAATCAATAAATAAAATGTAAATATTTTTTATTACAAATGGATAAGGAAGAGGTTTTGGTATTAACAATATCATAATATTTCATAAAAATATAAAAATTAATGAAATTATTTTTGTAACACGACGGTGTACACCATGGATTAATTAAAATATATAATGGGGGAAAATGGACATTTACAATTTATAAAACACTATTTTTGTTGTAATAGTAAGATAAAATGACCATGAAAAGAATGTTTGTAGACATGTATAATATAGAGAAAACTATGTACTTGAATGAAAAAAGATAAGGAGAATTCTCATACCATAAAGAGATAATACCAGAATCATGGAGAGGGAAACATTTTGAAATTTGGAATCCATTTAGGTTATTTAGGGCGGGAATATGAGTAATATTTCCTTCTTAATGATTTTTTTGTAGATATGAATGAGAAGAGGGTGGGTATTTATACATGAGGAGATTTGGTTATAAGGGATACCATATTGGTTATTTTATTATATAATCCAACAACTTTTGGGTATAATAAATGCCCCAAAAAATATTATTAATTAGTGAGTCTGGTTTTGTTACCATAAACTAATTCCCATGTTGAAAAAACCTTCCTACCAAACAATTTAATTTAAAAAAACATAATTAATTATTATCTCGACAAATCCAATATTTATGTTCCAAAATCGAAAGTATCAATTTATTATTTTAAATTAGTATTAATAAATTAATTTTCATATATATTAAATTAATTTTTTATTATATAATTTTTTCAATAATTGTGGAATCATTCTCACATAATAATTATTTCTAAAAATTTCCGAGCTCGAAAAATGGAAATTTTCACTATTAACTAAAAACAAGAATTGTCAAAAAAAATTCACAACAATCCACCTGAATATATTTTTTGATATTTTAAGCACAAAAATATATTTATTTTACCATAAATAATTATATAAATATTATTATTTTACATTTTCTATAATAATATTTATTTATTGAAAATTAATGATTTTTTTAAATTAATAAATATTTTTACAGTTATACTAGATAATTAAGAATGTGTTAAAAAATATTTTCATTTAAAAATTTATTTGAAATAATATTTTATTAAATTATATTTTATTTAAAAATTATACATTGTTCATGAAACATAATTTTAATAAAATATTTTTACAGTCTCCAAAAATAATATAATTTTGATTATGTTCATAATTAATCCCAAAGGTTACTGAAATGTGTATATGTAACTAATAATATCAATGACCAACTGTATTATTTTCTATATGTATAAATTTGGTTTCCCATATCTCCATGTAAATACACAACCATTATCATATTAAAATCATTTATATGAAGTTCCAAAATCATTTCAAAAGTCAATATTTTATTACTAATACATTGTATACCTTTTTAGTGTTGCTTGTGGGTGTAATAATTCTAAAGGATGGAGGTAACCAAATATTTTATATTTTAATTTCTTTTTTTTTAATTTTTTTGTCCCATCGTAATATTCAGTATTATATTAGGTACTGTATTAAACAGAATATATCAATTTTAAATAATAAAATAATGTATCATTGGTTTCTAGTATTATACAAAATCACTCAATACTTATCTTTTTAAGGTTATTACATAGTCAATGCTAATTTCAATGGTTTTCTTAAATATTATTTTCAAATTCATATTTATTATGAAAGAAGAAATATTCTTGGTGGAATTTGAGAATATTGAGTATCTTTTCCTTACTGTATTATTGTTCCATGCGTATACTAATATATTTTCCATATTTTTAATATTCCATATGTATACCTTATTTTTAGCGTTATAATAAAATATAAATATATTATTATGATCACTTATATTAAATATAATAAAATGTTGTTGATAAGTGAGTGTTACTTTATTAAAAGAAGAAAATGTTCATTTTTTTACAAAAGATAATCATCACATTAGTGTTTTAAAATAAAATATTTAATAAAAAACATCAAATATACTAAAGGATTGAATTTAAAATCAATGTTTTTAAATATTATATATAAAAATATTCAATAAAATATTTTTAACATCAATTATTTTCAAAACTAGAATTAAACATTTTTTGGAATATTTTTAATTTTAGTTTATTAACAAATAGGCATTAAAAAGTTTTATAGAATAATTTTAACATAGGTTTTTATAGTAATAAGAATTTAAAAACCTATTAGGTTTAAATTCGAAATTTTACTTCAAGCCGAAACAATATCTCATTCCCTCTTTCAAATTCATCCCTCTAAAAATAAAAAATTCATTTTTTCAGATCACACTCTCATTTTTTATTCTCGCCTGTAAACATATCTCACTTATGAGATTTTTTCCATATCCATTAAAATTTCCATTTCACTATATGTAATTAAATATATTATTCCCAATTGAAACTATCTAAATTTTTTATTCTAAACTCTATTCATTAGTTTTATATCTCTTTTCATGAGTGAATATCTTTATTGAATATGGAGATAATGGGTTTTATACATTAAAATATATAAATGATTTCCCATATTATGAAATTGTTTATTTTACCATTATCATATTTCAACTATTCATAAGTGAAAGAAACTCTTATTGAAATATTTTCTTTTTCTTTTTTTGTAGTTTTTATAAAACTTTTATTTATATTTGATTGTAATTAACAATACATTGTTAAACGTTATTAATTACTTTATTTTTATAATTTTTATATAATTATTTTATCATATGATACTATTATTTTTTATTTGGATTACCTAAAATGATTTCATGTTCTCATGATGTTTTTATAATAATAAAACAATTCATAACATTATATAAATAACCAACATGAAAGGTGATATTTCATATTGATTTTAAATAACCAATGAAAAAGTTGATATTTCACATTATATATATATATATAAATTGTAAAATGTCATTCCTCGTGTAATTTATTTATAATAGAATGTCAAAAGAATTAGGGTTTTAAATGATATAGAGGTTGGATTTAAAAACCAACATAAAAAAATATATTTACAATATCCCATCAAATGATGTCATCTTACAAACTAATGTAAAAAATATTAAACTTGTGATTTTAAACATGTGTTTTTGTACTTTTGAATTACTGAACACTGAGCATAATTTAATATTTTTTGATCAAGAAAATATGGTAAATCATTATAATTACATTAAGAAATATAACAAGTTATAATAGGTAAGATGGAAACAAAAACAATTCTACTTCATATTTTTTTCACACTCTAAAAGTTTTTTCATTGGAATATTGATATTGGTGGTGTGAATTGTATCAAAATAGGAAAAAAAAATTCAGTGTTATATGTCCTTCACTAGAAAAATTATGTGTGTCAAATTTAGCAGTAGAAAACCTAAAATCATACCATATAGTCAAATATAATAATAATTTCATGTTTTTAATGTGATAACATGGATTATATATTTTAGGGAGTCATATGGGAGATAAGATTTACAAGGACACACCACCAATGATTTTTTTTACTTATTAATACATTTGTTTGAATAAAAATGTTAAATAAAATTTATTCCAAAAGTATGTAATGATCATGAAATGTTAATGGTATTTGGAGTTGTAGAAAAATCATCAAATCATAAGAATCCTTTGATCATGGATAGTTAATTCTCATGGAATCTCACTAGAAATGTTAACTTGTATACTAGAATCATAAAGTATAGTGCAAGAGAAATAAATGATATTGATTTTGTATCATTTAATTTTAATTTCATTTAGACCACTCAAATAATTGTTATGAAATTTATTTGAAAATACATTCTTTAATTTTATTTCTTGGAACATTATCGATTTTGTGTTTCATAATTATGAAATAGTGAAAATTATGTTAAGATATATGGATTGAATTTTCTTTATGAGAATATAGTTTACAATTGGAAATATATTCCAAATAATTCATGAGAAAAATTATTAATTCATTGTCATTAATAAGGAAAATGAGTTATGGAATATTAATATAATATTTTAATTAGAGTGTCTTTATGAACATGAATCTGAATAAACCCAAAGGATGCATAAAAATAAAAAATATAAGATTCTGAGATATGTAAAATGAAATATTTGGAATGAAGTGAGGTATGAAATATAAAAAAAATATCTATCTTTTTATATTGATGTTTATAGGGTAGGATACTTAAGATTATAAAAATATATTTATTAAGGGGAATTATTCATTACTAAAAGATATTTTCATGAAACTCCAATAAGAAAATTTAAAACCATATATGTAATAATAAGGTTGAGTTTGTTTTATCACCATTGATACTGTATATACCCTTTTAATTAAATCACAACTTGAAAATATATTAATCTTATATTGCCACTCAAAATTGTATTGATTCAGTCAAAGAATAGATAATTCTGGTGAGAAAACATATGCAATCAAGGGATACATTTTATAAAAATATTTTCCTAGTACAATATATGATGGAATATAATAGAATAAATAGTATACATTATTTTTATTAGTATTCCAAGAACACATTGTGATAGTGAGGAAGGTAGTATAGAGTTTACCTAAACAAGAGTTAACTAGCCATATGAATATTCTATATTAGAGTGTCAATGCTTATAAACGAAATAGAAATAAATAAAAATAACTTAATTAACCTATTGGTTATTAATCCTCCACATGAAATACCAAAAAAAACCAATTGATACTCTTAATATTCCCAAATTTTTCATAGTTAAACTATTAATCCAAATAATATTTCTTCACAAGGCACACATAAGAGAACATGGCATAAACACTTTGTGCAATTGTTTCTTTCCACTTACTCTGTAAAATATATGTATTGTGTGGATTTTGGTGTTCAAATAGTTATTGATTCTTAATCCACACAACTATCTTTCCACATTTTGTGTCTTCTCCATGTTTATTACTTCAAATTCAAATTTTTCCCCAAAAAAGTCCACTGATCTTTCACATAAAGAACAACAATATGAGGATTTTGGTTAAGATAATTAGTCCAACATAAATACACTCACAATAAGAAAATGTACTTTAATTTAAAATTCAGTCATATAGTATACTTTTTTAAAAATCCTAAGACATTCCATAATAAAATAAGTTAAAATGAAAAAGTGATAAAAAAATATTCGAAAATAATAGAATGAGATCCTTCACCTTTCCACCAGATTATATATGTTCTATTTTATTGTAATATCGTTCCTTAAAAATATATTCTTTCCCTTAAGAAACATCAAAAATAACAAATATATACACCATATTGACTCTTGTATGATATATTTTCTCCATATTTCTTCTTCGTCCATTAATAGGAATACATATAATAATTTTTTATAGTTTTTTCCCATGGAATTTGATATGTGGGATATATTTCCATGTGGGTAATAAAAATTATTCCCTCCAGGTTAAGAATTAGTTTCAACCCCAAGCCCACATCACTCACCATGATCTCTTCCCCATGTAGCCTTCTTGTTAGAGAAATTCCCAATTTAGTTCCATTATTAAATGAATATTTCCCATTTCCTATTAGGAATGAATGTATTAAAAATTGAAACTATTCTTTATAAATGGTTATGGGATTGTACCTCATTCCACAATATGACTACATCATCAATTTTTATCTCCCATATTAAATTATCATCGTGGACTCAAAAGGATTTAGAAAATTATTCATTAAATGTTTGGTATTTTTATGTGATATTATGGTTGTTTTATAATATAGGGACACTGTAAAGGAAATATATTTTATCTATATTATACTATTATATCACTACTAATAGGTTAGTTAGGTAACATGTTGTGACATACAATGTATTTTTAATGTAAGCAGAGAGAAAATCATGTCAATTCATATATTTCGATAATATGGTATGATATGGGTATTTCATACTTATTGAAACACATTTTCATTAGAATTCATCCTTCCACTCAATCATTCCATAATGACAATATCCTATAACAAATCAATTTTAATGTTTTGAGTAAACCTATAATATTACTATGTACATTATTTTTTGAGATGATAAATTAAAATGATCAACTTAGTATTCACAAAATTGTTTGCAATATTCCCTTTGGGAATCCAGAGAATCAGACCCAGCAATCTGAGTTACTTGTAATCCCATAGTAATAATTTTTCTTCTCCCTCACAACCACCATTGGCCTATTCTTTTTATCACTAATTTGAAGGAAGGGTATTATCTATTAATCTCTAAAAAATGGATCATAGTTGAACTATGGGGATATCTTGACATCTTATTGGTAAATCATTTAATTATCATTGATCTTATTATTTCACGGGATGGGGTATATTATCCTCCTTTGGAATCTACTACACTAGCTAGTTGATATTTATATGTCACCATGGGAGACATTTATGAACAATTTTTGACATATATCATTCATTATCCTTAGTTTCATCATTGAATATGTGTATCCAATTAAATAATTTTTATTTACCATTATTGTTCCATATCTTATGATATATTCTTTATCATTGTTTAAATCATTCAATTTCCTCTGATGGATGCTAAATATCAATGTCCTTCCATCATCAATCCTTCCATTACACCGAAATTATATTAAGAAAATATTTTTTCAAGGGATAATATGATATAAATAGTCAAAAATCTAATGAATAAATTATTACAAGAATATAATTTTTATTTTCATTATTAATAAAAATAAATATATTTATAAAATAATTTTGAAAAAAATATAAATAAAATAAAACTATAAATTTAGAAATGATTTAATAGTCAAATATATATATATATATACGATTGTGGTGAATAACATTCACAAATAATAAAATAATTTTATCCAAAAATGACATGAATTATGTATTAACTATAATTTTTATATAAATATTAAATTAAACCACAAAAAAAATAAAATAACATAAATACAAGGTCATTTGGCATGATATCCTTTGAAAATACTTAAAAAATTAAAACAATACCTAATTTTTTTTAATATATATCTAAATTTAAACCATATTTATCATTAGGTATAGACCACAACCTTAATACTAAATAAGTCACTACATGAAAATATTAATAATAATATTATTTTGAAATTTTAAATTGTGGTTTTTTAAAATTTAATATGTTAAAAAAATGATTCCCCTTTCCCTATATCTCTTTAAATAAAGTCAATAAAAATTATTACATGTTAAAAAACACAAAACATTCACCTTAACTGATTTATTAATACCGGAAACCCAATTCATGATATGGGACATTCACATCCTCATTTAATAATCTCTCTCATGATTGGGAATAGTCATCCCATGGAATTTTTGTTTTTTCTTTTTCAACATTTAAAAATACTTAATCATCTTACTCAATAATGAGTTTAGAAAATATATAACTATGAAATTCCAATCACATAATACCCCAATGGTTTTGTATAACAGTAAAGGAATTGAAGAAGTATTTGAATCTAGATCTCAGGTTGCTTTTAATTTTTATGAATAGTTTATAACATAATTTATTTAACATATTTTTTCACACATAAAAAAATTGAAAAATTAAAATTTAGAAAGTTACATTCTAAATACTGTAATTTTTAATTCCTCTATCTATGAATCTTATACTAAAAAAATTTAAAAAAATTGTATGAATGTAAAAAAAATCAAAAAAGTTATTATTTTCTAATCCAAAAACATATAATAACTAATCAATAAATTTATAATTAATTCATATATTTATATAATATAATCTAATATAAAAATAAAATCATTACAGATGATTGTTTAGAACATGTAAAATAATATTTTTAATAAGCAGATACATTAAGTGGGTACCCATACTACCAGTTACCCCCAATACATGGCCTAAAATATATATCTAATATATATAAATATGGAAGGAATCCAAAATAAATATTTATAATGAAAATTTAGTACTATATATGTTCAAAATATAATGGAATTAAATACCCCATATGTGATCATCCCCATCAATCGGTTGTGGGTTGGAAATCTTCTTCTCCATAAAGACATTCCAACGTTCAACCAAATAGATAGAAAGGCCTTACAAATATGTGGACATTTATTTGAAAAATATATATAATCTAATGAAACTTATCTAAAATTAAAAATTAAAATAAAATAAAAGCTTCCTAAATACTCATTAAGTAGCATCTCAATAAAACATTCCCAATAACAATTAACAAGTATTTACCCAAAAACTATCCATATTCATAAGTAAGATGTGGTTTTCTATATAGGAACCACCATTTATAGAATAGACCTCTACTAATTCTTACGAAAAGATAAATAGGATTCACATGTGTTTCCATTTTATAAATAGCTTACATTTATTTTGAATATTTAACTAGGAGTACCCCATGCCATATATTGTGAAAAAGGTTTACAAAAAATCATTTATAATTAAAAATATATAGTAGTCTAAGGAGAGTGAAAATAAAATGTGGGGGTTATCCTTGGTTTTCTCATTACCATCATAGTCTCTGGATACGTCCTATATAGTTCTCAATTTTATTTTTCTTTATAAAAGTAAACTCCCATTGAAAGTAAATGTATTGATGGAATTTAAACTTCATATTTTTACTCTTACATAAAATTTGAAAATGTATAAATTTTATTTTATAATGAATTATTGATCATCATTCTTACTTTTATCCAAACATCCAGTTTGGTGGTTTTGTTTTTTGTGTAATTAGATAACTATATGATTTGTGAATCCTTGCTTTGTTAATTGTATAAATTCTAATCAAATCATTCATTGATATATTATTTTTTATAATACCATGTATCACTAAGATCATCTTATTTATATTTGTGTTTACTTTTCCACAATCCATCACAACACTAAAAAGTGGTTTCCAATAGAACAATAAAAGATAAAAAGGTTCTTATATTGATCACTTCCCCTAAAAAAATCAAATTTTAAATAAAAAAATACATCACTATGAAATGATAAATTGGGGTGGAAGAATTATAAAAAATAAATATTATCAATAAATTTAATTAATTTGAGAATAAAAATTAATTTAAATAATATATTATATAATAAAATTTCTATACGTATATTCTTATGATTTTACATTAGTTTTTTTACAAATTTATGCATTATTTTTTCCTAAATACACTAATACACATTTAAATAATATATTTTAAAGTAGTTCTAAAAACCATATGAGGATACCTACTAGAGAACCTGTTCAATCAAAAAATAAATAATTCTGCTGAGAATCTACATCAAACCAGAATAATGTGCTTCATATAATACTTTTCATAGCAGAATTGTGGTTGAAAAAACTATATGGTGGAAAATATTAATATGGGATTCAATCCCAAAACATTGTGATTTAATTGTAATTATTGTAGAGTTAAAAAATACTATAGTTTACTTATATTAGATTATAAAAAAAATACATACCTCTACTGTGGGGTAAATTATTTTTTGCAAGGATCAATCAATAAGAACACCCCAACTCACCTAATGGTCATGCATGATCTCAGTAAAACAACAACAAAATAATAATACGTAATACCTCAACGGTCATAAAGGATTTTTTAGAGAGGATTAAAATCCATTTATGGTTTCTTGATAAGACACACTTATAATATTGGTTTGAAAACAATTAGGGGTGTTTTTTGTTTCCACTAAATTTGAAAAGATTGTATACTTAGTGAATTTGGAAGTTCATGTGGGTTTTAGTTATCTATATGCACTACCATTATTCGATTTTTTTATTATCCATTTTAATATATTCATATTTAATTTTTTCTCTATCACCTAATTCCTATGATCATCCGCTTAGTAATTATCAAATTTAGCATTCAATTTCTATGATTTGATTCATTATGCACACTCATAATATGTAAAGATAATTCAATTTAATATATATTCACATAAGACACATGTATGAGTGGAATTATACTATCATAAATGAAATATATAAACTATAATATTAGATATATGCTCTAAAATAATACAATAGATACAACCTTCCCCACTTTTCATGAACATAGCTATTCTTCTCTATTATAATCTCATTCCCAATAAATCTTATATTGGAATCCGATTTCCTGTAAACTCAATATTTTATGATAATTCATATCTCTTGGAAAAGATAACTCTTCCCTCAATTTCATTTTCACCCCAAAAGGTAACCAAAATCATATTTATTCATTATGATTCAAATATTACTTTTAAATGGCATCAAATATGTGGATGATATTTCTATATAGAAAATAAATATTATTTCATTTATATTAATTATCAATTAAAATAAAATTATTATTATCTCTTATCTCACTAGTATCTCATTCAATATGGACTTATTATTAGAGAATTGCATGATTTGTTTAAGAAGTAGTATAAATATTAAATTTTTATTCCCCACTTGCTTGCATGCGTACTATGATTATTTTCCATTTCATCAATGGACATGGGGTATTAAATTATTCTATATATTGGATACATATAATAAAAGTTTTACCTTATATAATGAAAGATCAGGGAATATTCGGGAGGCTTTGTTAGATATATCATGACTTGTTATATATTTTTTAATTAAATCCTAGAAGATCTATAATATAACTGTGTCATTATGATGATGTTATTGGTCTTTTTGTACTATGATATCAATTCATCTAATTCAAGAATTTAATATAAAGAGATATTGGATACCGATATGATCTGGAGAGTGATACAATCATGTCCTGACCAGAATTGATAATAGAGTCTATGATATGGTAATGTCTGTCACGACCCGTCCTTGGGGCCTGTGTCGTTACTACCCCTAGCCCGCCTTCCATAGGCCAGGGGTTGGCAACTAACACCAAGGCGTAAATCCCAACAAAATGGGAAATCATTGCCTTTAAAAGTAAACAAACACCACAGAGTAAGCCAGCAGAAGTAAACACTAAGTAAACTGAGTACAAGTAAGTGCAGAAAGTAAATAGGCCAGAATACAAACCCAAACTGAAAGTAAAGTACAAGTGGAAAGAAAGTACAACAACTGAAAGTAAGTAGCAACGTCGAGCCGTCCACTGGTACTCCCACCTGAAGGGTGGGTACAGATAGCCACCTGAGCTCCTCGGGTCCAGCCGTCTGCTCCGTGTACATCCCGCCCAGTGGTCCACCTCCAGGTACAGACTGCTCCACTAGCCTCCACCACGATCATCGTTGTTAGTCATCTGCATCCAACACAATGTACTGAGGGCATAACCCATGCAGGGGTGAGTATACGATACTCAGTAGTGACCCCAAGACCCCTGAAGGTCTCCAAGATTCCACAAAGGATAATCCACAAAGGAAAGATACAGTCCCGAAGTAACATCCGACACTACTTAGGTATATTCCCATACATATAACTAAGTCATCAATTCCAGTTTGGATCCAGCATCTGATCCCAAGTTCGATCACGTCCACATAGGATAGCACAACAAAATCCACTTAGGAAAGAAAGACAATCATATCAAAGATAAGGATTGAAAGGTAAGACTCAGATCACACAAGAATACTTCTTCGCAAGACGATAGAGATGATCAGATGTAGCCACTGATTCATCTAAGCCGTCAGACCCACATAGGATCGATAGTTACTAACCCCCGCAATGACCCACAAAGGATCGATAGGTACTGACCCCCTCAATGACCACAAATGATTGATAGGTACTAACCCCCGCAATGACCCACAAAGGATCGATAGGTACTAACCCCCGCAATGTCCCACACAGGATCTGACCCACATAGGATTGGTATGCGTTGGCCCACACAAGACCGTTGAGTGCTGACCAACACAGGATCTGACCCATATAGGATCGGTAGAACTGATCCACATAGGATCGCTGAGTGTTGTAGTCGTCGTCGTCGAATCCACAGAGGATTTCTGTATAGTCGTCATTGTCGCCGCAGTCGCAGCCAGCTCTAGGGTTCCCGCACACAGCAAGCTCGTTCGGGGAGGGTCCGCTCCACGAGCTGAGGGACTGATATATCAACTGCCATGAAGTTCGGAGTTGATGTATACCAAAGTTCTGTATCATCAACATGAACTCAACGAGACAGACGATGCGCCAATCGGACGCCCGGTCTGATAGTTATTGTCTTGTTCGTCCAAGGGGCCAGGTTGGTTTTTAATTAAAAACCAACCCGACCATACACCAACTGCGTCCAAACCTCGAGCGGAGTAATCCAAAAGGTTCGTCTCACTAAGAGGAATCCATCGATGTCGATGAAACATCAATCGGACGTCCGGAGCTCATGTTATAAGCATTTCCGCTTCGAGGGCCCGGTTGGTTTCGTGTAAGAACCAACCCGGTCGAACCCAAAGTTATCTGAAACCTTGAGTGTAATATACCGAGACGACCGTCTTGATCCAAGAATCGCATCGCCGATAACGGTGCATCGATCGGAGATCCACAAACCATGTTATAGGAAAAAGACTGAAAGAGGTCCGGAATAGGGGGTTCGGGCCCGGCCCGATACCCCCTGGGATGGCCCGAACAAGGTCAAACCGACCTGGGTCCGGGTCCGGCCCACTTGGGCGTGGCCCGACCCGATGCACTGGTGCGGTCCACAGGCCAGCTCGGCGGCCGAGCTGAGCAGATGGGGGGGGGGGGGGGGCGGGGGCGATGCCCCCCTGTTTAATGAAACTTGGCCCCCATGTGGGGGAACGTACCTCCCTATTGTCGGGGGTTACGAACCCCCGGTCTCACCACTGAACGACCGGCCCGCTCCGGCCGGCCGGTTGCTGCCACTACGGGACCGGCGCGGTCCCGTCCCCCTGCTCCAATGCTGGCGGCCAGAAGTCGGCCGCCACTCCCTGCTCCTTCGTGGCCAAAGGCTGTGGCCTTGGTCCAACCGGCGTCGCGCGATGGCGCCACATGACGGCGCCGCGCCCCTCTGTCGCGGCCCTGCTCCGGTCGCGGCCTCTTCGAGGTTCTCTGGCGTGGAGTGATGGCGCTGCGCCCCTTTGTTGTCATTCCCTCGTTTTCTCGCGCGGTACGAGAGCACCGCGCTATCTCCGTTCCAAACCACAATAATGACAACAACGGAAAATAAGGGATGATGGTCGACCGTGTTTGTACGGTCTGTCCCTCTGTCGTTAATCGATAGCAAGCGGCTAAAAGATTAATGAAGAACGTCCAAAAATTCACAAACATATAATCAAACACATACCTCGAGCGTTGTTGAACAAAGGCTCGTCGCGGAATTGAACGTCACGGAAGAAGGCGTCGCAGAATTGAACGTCGTGGAAGAAGGTTCCGTACACGTTGCCAGATATCGTCTGAGGAGGAACGGTGTCTCCCTTCTTTTAATGTGGAAAGAAGCAACGAAGGAATGTGCTTCGATGTTCTTCGCGTTCTTCAAGGAAGAAGATGAATATTCTTCAAGAGTTGGAAATCTCCCTTCTCAAAACTCCACACAACGAGTCCAGCAAAAATAAAATAAGACTCTCTTAATTTTATTAAAGCTTGGCATGTATTTCAAAAATAAAAAATTAAAAAATAATCCACATAATTAATTAAACTTATGTTGTCATATTAAAAGGAGGGTTATGGGAGTTAGGGAATATGAAGGGGTGGGGTTCATGTGGGCCCCACCCCATAAATATCCGAACTAGGTTAGATCCTCAACTTCCACACAACGCATATAACCACTAGTAAAATGAAATAAAATTGTAGCTCAATTTTATTTTACCTTCCATAATTTTTAATTACTCCTCCTGAGAAAACACAACCCCAGTAAAGGTCTTCTTAAGTAATTACTGGTGCTGCAGTTCCATCGGTGTCCTCGGCTTTCGATTCCGAGAACCAGTTCAAAAGTTAGAAAAACCCGCTCATTCGTTCAATGAATGTACCCGACCTAAACATCAGTAAATTATTTCGGGCACATCGGGCCTCGGAATCAGGTGCCATCAGAAACTGCATTCTTGTAAAATCCCAAAGAAAATTAAGAAAAAAATTTCCCTTGAATTTTACGAGTCTTTACATTAATCCCACCTCATGGCTTTACGTCCCCGTAATGATACATCAAAAACAAGGGAAACAATAGTGGGTACTGTGCACGCATCTGAGCCTCCCGCTCCCAAGTTCTCTCCTGGAGGTTCCCGTGCTGCCATCTGATGCACACTAGAGGAATCGACCGTCAATTTAGGACCCACTCCTATAGATCCTCGATCTCCACCGGGACCTCCGCAAACGTCGCCCCATCATCAATGTTCAGCTCCCATGTTCGATGATATGTGTCCGGTCGTGCACATATCTCCTCAGCTGAGATACGTGGAAGACGTCATGAACCCGGTGTAACTAGGGTGGTAGATCTAGGTGATAAGCCACCTCTCCAATCCTGCTGAGGACCTGGAATGGTCCGATGAAGTGCGAAGATAATTTTCCACCTCGGCCAAATCTCTGTAATCCACGTCGAGGTGAGACCCGTAAGAAAACGTGGTCGTCATCCTTGAACACTAGTGGCCTCCACCTCCTATAATCATAAGACTTCTACCGGCTCTGAGCTATCCTCATCCGCTTCTGGATGACCTAGACCTTCTCCGTCGTGGCCTGGACCATCTCCGGTACCACAAGTGCTGACTCCCCCGGGTCTGTCCAGCACAGAGGTGATCTGTAAGGTCGGTCGTACAACGCCTCGTATAGTGCCATCCCGATGGTGGAGTGGTATCTGTTGTTGTACGCAAACTCCACCAAGGGTAGGTGATCCTCCCAGCTGCGACCAAAGTTGAGGACACATGCACGAAGCATGTCCTTGAGAGTCTGAATGGTCCTCTCCGTCTGACCATCCTTCTGAGGGTGAAAGGTGGTGCTCAGACGTACCTGCGTCCTGAATTCCTCCTGTAACCCCTTACAAATCCGGGAAGTAAATAGATCATCTCGATCGGAGAAGATAGATGATGGCACACCATGTAGCCATACAATCTCCTGAACGTAGAGATGTCCCAAGATCTCCACTAAGCCCTGCTCTCTGATGGGTAAGAAGTGAGCCGACTTGGTGAGTCGGTCGACAATCACCCAAATGGAATCGTGACCTCTTGAATTGCGTGGAAGTCCAGTCACGAAGTCCATAGATATCCCATCTCACTACCACTCCGGGACCTCCAAGGGTTGTATCAGGATTGCTGGTACCTGGTGCTCCGCCTTCACCTGCTGGCAGGTGAGGCATCGAGAAACAAACTCTTCCAGAGCCTTCTTCATACCCGGCCACCAGTGCTGTCATCTGAGATCCTGGTACATCTTCGCCACTCCTGGATGCACCGCTAAAGGGGAAGTGTGAAACTCCCTCAGCACCTCCTCCTACAAGGCAGCTTGTACCATGGTACGTCCTCTGAAAAGGATGACGTGCTCTCCTCCCACAGAGATTCCATCAGGTGCATGTCCTGAGGATATCTCTGCACGCCGTGTCTCACAGTCAACATCCCTACGCTGTGCCTCTCTGAACCGCTGTAGTATTGGAGGAGTGACTGTGAGTGACTATAGAAAGGCTACTCTATCACTATCCACGAAGGATATCTGCAAAGTGGCTAGCTGCTCTGTCGCCTCACCAAGTAACTGGATGCCCGTCCTCCTGCTGAGGGAATCAGCTACTATGTTCCCCTTTCCAGGAGTATAGACTATCTCAAATTCATAGTCCTGGAGGAACTCGAGCCATCTCCATTGTCTCGGATTCAGGTCCTTCTGTGAGAAGATGTACCTGAGACTCTGGTGGTCAGAATAGACTGTAAAGCGCTCGCCCATCAGATAGTGTCACCACATCTTTAGAGCGAAGACAACTGTTGATAACTCCAGGTCATGGGTAGCGTAGTTCTGCTCATGCTTCCTCAACTGACGTGATCTATAGGCGATCACGACCCGCTCCTGCATCAGGACACATCCGAGTCCGGTCCCTGATGCATCGCAGTAAACTACGTACCCTACTCCCTCCTCTGGTAGCCTCAAAATAGGTCCGCTGGTCAATCTCTACCTCCTCTCCTGGAAGCTCTTCTGACATCTTTCTGACCACAAAAAGGGTTTCCCCTTCTTTTTCAATGCTGAGAGTGGCGCCGCAACTCTAGAAATGTATGGAATGAATCTCCAGTAGTACCAAGCTAGCCCTAAGAAACTCCTCACCTCCGTCACGCTCCTGGGTGGATCCCAAGATAGCACTGCCTCGATCTTCGCAGGATCCACCACAACTCCCGCCTTAGAGATGACATGTCCCAAGAAGTGGACCTCACATATCCAGAACTGACACTTCGAGAGCTTTCCATAAAGCTGGTGCTCTCGGAGTGTGTCTAGTACAACCCGCAAGTGGTAGGTGTGCTCCACCTCAGTGGTCGAGTATATCGAAATGTCATCAATGAAGACCATGAAAAATCGACCGAGGTATGGTTGAAATATCCTGTTCATGAGGCCCATGAACACATCTGTAGCATTGGTTACAATGAAAGGCATAACCAAGAACTCATAGTGGCCATACCGACATCTGAAGGCCGTCTTCTGCACGTCCTCGTCTCGAACTCTAAGCTAATGATAGCCTGATCTGAGGTCTATCTTTGAGAACCACCGTGCTCCCCTGAGCTGATCGAAGAGTTCTTCAATCCTTGGTAGCAGATACTTGTTCCTCACTGTTACCTAGTTCAGGTGCCGATAGTCGACACAAAGTCGCAAGCTCCTATCCGCTTTCTAGGAGAACAAAATCGGGGAAGCCCATGGTGAAATACTGGGTCGGATGAATCCCTTGGCCAGCAAGTCCTCCAGTTTTACCCGTAGCTCTCAGAGCTCGGCAGGAGCCATCCAATATGTTGGGGTGGATATCGGGGTTATCCTGGGGTACAGGTCAATATAAAAGTCTACCTCTCTGTGAGGAGGTACTCCTGGAAAGTCTTAAGGAAAAAAGTCCGTATACTGATCCACCACGGAAGGTATGCTCGGACTCCTCACGTCAACTACTCCTAGGATGAAGCTAGCCAAATCATTAGAGATGGGTTGTCCTCTCCGCTGCGTGATTCCATCCTACGCTGCAAAGGCTCCCTTCTCCCCGGTGAAGGTAAACCTACTCCCATCGGTGCGGACAAATCGCACCTTGTGCCTAATGCAGTCGATCTGAGCATGGACTGTAGATAACCAATCCATGCCCAAGATGAAGTCGTAAGGCTTCGATGCCACTACAAGAAGATCCCAGCCGAAGCACTCACCTCCTAGAGTAAGCTCACACTGTCGGGACCAGTGCGTAATCGTCAAGTCTGCTCTCATAGGATTCTCTAGCCATAAGTATCGAGCCAACGGCTCCGTCGGAATCTCTGAGCTCCGAACAAGGGCAGCGTCAATGAAAGAATGACTCACTCTTGTGTCTATAAGAACTATAGCAAGGGTGGAATAGATACAGATAGTACCTCGAATCATCTTCAACGTTCCATGGTCGTAGGCCTCCACTACCTGGAGTTGTGTCTGTCTATGCCCGCCAGCTCCCTATGGTCGGGGTGGACCTCCTGGTGGTGGTGGTGGTGGTAGAGCCTCAATGCATCACCCACCACCTACTGCTCATCCAGCTCCTCTACCTCATCCGCATGCTCCTTGAGGACCGCCACGGTCGACCCTCTGCCTCTGATTGGGTGGTCCTTCAACCGTCTACTGCTCCTCCGCACGGCGGGTCAGGCAGTCACGATCCATGTGACCCTGCCCACCGCATGCATAGTACTATCTGCCTGTCGAAAGTCTGGCTCTACGCTGTGTGCCCCGAACCTCTGGGCCAGTGTCCTAAGGTCGTCCTCCTGAGGGTCTGGTCCGCCTGGACCCATGTGTCATCCATCGACTGCCATCTGCAGAATACTCTGCTACGTGCCGCCCTGCGGTAGGTCTCGCTGCTGATGTAGACTCAGTAAGAAAGCTCTCGATGAGAAGGGATCGCTCCAGTACCCCTGCCTGTGTCGGAATGCTTATGGTGATTAGCGATGCCCCAATCTCATGAATCAATCCCTGCTCAATGGTCCGGGCCCAGAAGAATGGGTCCTATACCATGTCCGTCGAATAGCGGGAGAGATCGGTAAATCTCACCAAGTACTGGGTGACCGACAAGCTGCCCTACCCTAGCTGTAGTAGCTCCTGGATGCGCACCGCACGGAGGGTGGCTAGGATGAAATCTGAGCGGAAGAGGCTCTCAAAGTCCATCCAGACGAGAGATGCTTCGTCGTGTACCTGGAGCATCAAGCTCCACCATCTGCCTGCTACTGCATGCAGGAGACTCGCTGAAAGGATCACCATGAGGTCTGCTGGTATCCCTACCAAACGGAAAACTCGTACAACTGCCTCCAGCCAATCCTCGGCTGCCTGGGGGTCCATCTCCCTACGGATCCTGGGCGGTTGCTGACGCTGAAACTCATGCAATGCACTAAGGACAGGTTCACTATCAGCAGCTGGGGCTGGTAGCATCGGTGGCTCGGCGGGTAGAGGTACTGCCAGTGTCTCTGCTGTCAAAGGACCCTGCACCGAGGCCTCGTCACTCAGTGGGCTATCGTCTCGCACAATGTTCGGAACCCTAGCTGGTTGTCATCGTGGGGACATCCTGAGAAGAAATAGGTGTGCCATGGTCAAACAGTATACCTGGTGAGCTGACTCAAATTAATCACAAAGAAAACTTTTAAAACACACATGCAATCAATGTTTTCGTGTATTGAGTCGGAGATCAAAGGTCAGGGTCCTGGTGTACGGATACGTCGGCCGCCACACCAACACTGGACTCCCTGGACTGATAACCAAACTCAATACTCTTAACATTATTGCTTCAGATAGAAAAAGATCAGAGTCCTGAGTTATACAGTAGAACCTAACTCCTCTGATACCAATTTATCACGACCCGTCCTCGGGGCTCAGGTCGTGACTACCCCAATCCCGCCTTCCATAGGCCAGGGGTTGGCGACTAGCACCAAGGCGTAAATCCCAACAAAAATGGAAGGCATTTCCTTTAAAAGTAAACAAACACCACAGAGTAGGCCTGCAGATGTAAACACTAAGTAAAATGAGTACAAGTAAGTGCGGAAAGTAAATGGGCCAGAATACAAACCCAAACTGAAATTAAAGTACAACTCGAAAGAAATTACAGTAACTGAAAGTAAGAAACAACGTCGAGCCGTCCACTGGTACTCCCACCTGAAGGGTGGGTACAGATAGCCACCTCAGCTCCTCGGGTCCAGCCCTCCGCTCCGTGTACGTCCTGCCCAGTGGTCCACCTCTAGGTACTGACTGCTCCACTAGCCTCCACCACGATCATTGTTGTCCATCGTCTGCATCCAACACAACGTAGTGTGGGCATAGCCTGTGTAGGGGTGAGTATACGATACTCAGTAGGGACCCTGAGACCCCCAAATGTCTCCAAGAATCCAAAAAGGATAATCCACAAAGGAAACATACAATCATGAAGTCACATCCGACACTATTTAGGTATATTCCCATACATATACCTAAGTCATCAATTCCAGTTCGGCTCCAGCATCCGAGCCCAAGTTCGATCACATCCATACAAGATAACACAACACAATATAATTAGGAAAGAAAGATAATCATATCAAAGATAAGGATTAAAAGTCAAGACTCAGCTCACACCAGAATACTTCTTCGCAAGACGATAAAGAAGATCAGATGTAGCCGCTCATTCATCTAAGCTGTCGGACCCACACAGGATCGATAGGTACTAACCCCCGCAATGACCCACAAAGGATCGATAGGTACTAACCCCCGCAATGAACCACAAAGGATCGATATGTACTAACCCCCGCAGTGACCCACAAAGTATCGATAGGTACTAACCCCCGCAATGACCCACAATGGATCGATAGGTACTAACCCCCTCAATGACCCACAACGGATCGATAGGTACTAACCCCTGCAATGACCCACACAGGATCTGACCCACACATGATTGTTATGCGCCGGCCCACACAGGACCGATGAGCGCTTACCCACATAGAATCTGACCCACAGAGGATCGGTAGCACTGATCCACGTAGGATCGCTAAGTGTTGTAGTCATCATCGTCGAATCCACAGAGGAGTTCTGTACAACCATCATCGTCGCCGCAGTCGCAGCCAACTCTAGGGTTCCCGCACACAGCAAGCTCGTTCGGGGAGGGTCCGCTCCATGAGCCGAGGGGATGATACATCAACTGACAAGATGTTCGGAGTTGATGTATCCCAAAGTTCCGTATCGTCAATAGGAACTCAGCGATACAGACGTCGCGTCAATCGGACGATCGGTCTTAGAGTTATTGGCTTTTTCATCCCAGGGGCCCGGTTGGTTTTAAGTCAAAACCAACCCAACCATACTCCAACTGCATCCAAACCTCGATCGGAGTAAGCCAAAATGTTCGTCTCACTAAGTGGAATCCATCAAAATCGATGGATGGTCAATCGGACATCCAGAGCTCAAGTTATAAGCGTTTCTGCTCCGAGGGCCTGGTTGGTTTCGTGTACGAACCAACCCGGCCGAACCCAAAGTTCTCTGAAACCTTGAGTGTAATTTACCGAAACGACCGTCTCGATCCAAGGATCGCATCACAGCTGACGGTGCATCGATCAGAGATTCGCAGCCCATGTTATGGTCAAAAGACTGAAAAAGGTCCGGAATAGGGGGTTCGGGCCCGGTCCGACCCGGCCCGGCTGGCGCGCCCCCGCCAGGCCGGTGCGGCCCCACCCGACCTCGGCGTGGCCTGGCCTAGCACGCTGGAACGGTCTGCTGGCCAGCTCGGCGGCCGAGCAGAGCGGATGGGGGGGCACTGCCCCCCTGTTTAATGAAACGCGGCCCCCACATGGGGGGACGTTCCTCCTTCCAGTCGGGGCTTACGAACCCCCGGTCTCCCCCCTGAACAGTCGGCCCCTTCTGGCCGGCCTGTTGCTACCGCCACGAGACCGGCGCGGTCCCATCCCCCTGCTCTGACGTCGGTGGCCGGAAGTCGGTCGCCACTCCCTGCTCCGCCGCGGCCAAAGTCCGCGGCCTTGGTCCGGCGCGGTGCGGGGCGACGGCGCCGCGCCCCTCCGCCACGGCCCCGCTCCGGCCGCGGCCTCTTCAAGGTTCTCTGGAGCGGCGCCACGCCCCTTATTTGTGGTTCCCTCATTTTCCCGCGTGGTGCGACAGCACCGCACCATCTCCGTTCCAAACAACAATAAGGAAAACAACAAAAACTAAGGGAGGAGGGTCGGCCGTGTTTGTGCGGTCCGGCCCCCTCCCGTTAATCGATAGTAAGCGACTAAAAGATTAATGAAGAACATCCAAAAATTCACAAACATAAAATCAAACCCCTACCTCGAGCGTTGTTGAACAAAAGATCGTCGCGGAATTGAACGTTGCAGAAGAAGGAGTCGCGGAATTGAACGTCGCAGAAGAAGGTTCCCTCCACGTTGTCGGAGATCATCCGAGGAGGAACGGTGTCTCCCTTCCTTTGACGCAGAAAGAAGGAACGAAGGAATGTGCGTCGGTGTTCTTCGCATTCTTCAAGGAAGAAGATGAATATTCTTCAAGAGTTTTAAATATCCCTTCTCAAACCTCCACACAATTAGTCCAACCAAAATAAAATAAGACTCTCCTTATTTTATTAATGCTTGGAATGTATTTCAAAAATACAAAATTCAAAAATAAGCCACATAATTAATTAAACTTATGTTGTCATATTAAAAGGAGGGTTATGGAAGTTAGGGAATATGAAGGGGTAGGGTTCGTGTGGGCCCCACCCCATAAATATCTTAACTAGGTTAGTTCCTCAACTTCCACACAACGGATGTAACCAATTTGTAAAAAGAAATAAAATTGTAGCTCAATTTTATTTTAACTTCCACAATTTTTAATTACTCCTTCAGAGAAAACGCAACCCAAGTAATAGTCTTCTTAAGAAATTACTGGCGTTGAGGTTCCATCGGTGTCCTCGGATTTTGATTCCGAGCACCAGTTCAAAAGGTAGAAAAACCCGCTCGTTCGTTCACTGAACGTACCCGAGCTAAACTTCGGTAAATGATACCGAGCACACAGGGCCTCGTAATCCGGTGCTGTTAGAAACTACGTTCTTGTAAAATCTCAAAGAAAAGTAAGAAAAAATTTTCCCTTGAAATTTAAAGGTCTTTAACGTTTCATTTAAAAAACATAGAATTTCTATAGAATCCTAGTCACCAACCAATTGTGTCATATTATCTGTATAAAATTTCCTAACCCAAAATATTTTATTAATATAGTTGATCACCACACAAAAATTAAAATTAACCATTTAAAATATTATAATTATATCTGACATGATTCCATCATTTTCCCCAATTTGAAAACATTGTCAGTAATATTGTCCCCTTTATTTTGATTATTTTTACACTTGTTTGATTATTTGTTTGAATCATCAAGGATGGAAAGATATTTATGTTTCACTCCTTAATTTAATCATATTTAGTGAAGTATAATTTTTTATATATGTAAACTTCCAATTACATTATCAATGATCTTTCGTTAATTCCACGATATTAATGTCAATGGTTAAGATATCCAATTTCCTTCAAAAACCCTTTAATATGAATTTTTTTCACCAATTATCATGGTATTTCACATTATTTAATTTAATTTAATACATTTTCATGGTTGAATAAAATAAAAAGTAAAAAAAATTATAAATAAATAAATTATAGTATTAAATTAATGGTTAAATATTAAATAATAATAATTTTATTCACACAATAAATTTTTAAATACATATTAATGTTTAAAATTATTTTTTAGAATAAAATTTGGAAATTTATATGCATTTTGGTGTAAAATTTTATGTTTTAGAATTATAAAAACAAATATGACCATAAATGGCTTGAATTAATCAATAAATATTACTCTTCCTAAAAGTAAAATGAAAAATAATAAAATGATAAAATCTTTTAACTAAATTTGATTTTATCATTAAATATACATAAAAGACATAAATATAGTAGAAAATTTAGTTTACCATTTCAATAGACAATATTTTAAGGTATATTTCCATTAATAAATAGATTCGAACCCGAAGTGAAATAAATTTGTAAAATAATTCATTAAAACTTTCAAAATCATAAAATATTTACATCATGAGTAGATTTGGTTTTTACACATTATAATCATGTATTGGTTTGATTAAAAAGAAATAATTATTGTGATATAATAAAATTCAAGTTTTAAAATTTTCAATTTGGAGTAAATTTCTTAGTGTCTATAGGATTTTGTTATTATTTTCACATGACTAAAAAATATAAATTATGATAGTGATGGGATTTAAAAAATCATGAAATACATAATGGTGATGAAAGAGTATATTCGTATTTAAGAAACCCTTTATAAATTAAGTGGCATATCAAAATAGTGTTATTTTTCTTTAATCTAAGAGACATTGTTATATTCTAAAAAATTTATATTTTATAATGTAGTTTTTATATTCCTTTACATTTAAAGCATATTATATACATATTTCATGATGTGACATTAATGTTTTATGATATTTATTTGTGATGTACTTCATGAAAACTTACCTAGTAAATTGTATGAATTTGACTAAAGAATCATTTTATGGAAAGGAAATGAATAAATTTTCATCATAAGAGAACTACATAATGGTTGTCAGTGGACTTCACCTTGGTGAATAATACAATGAAATATATTGGGCTTGCATCCTGGTTTCAATGAATTTAAATAGAATTATTAATCAAATCAATGTAGAATAACTCTTGAATGGCCTATCCATGTTTTAAATTGAGTTATAAATTTAAGAGATATATTTAATGTATGATAAATATTAAATTGGAAAAAAACTAATTTGGATCTAGTAATGGTTGAGTGTGTTTTCATAAGATTCAATACAAAAAATATAAATGGAGGATAACATTTATTCAAAGAGAGTGTTTACCTAGGGCATGCATCTAGAAATTTATAAAATAAAAACCATGATGTTTAAATGGAATTATCACTATAATATTATTAAAATATATCCAATTCATTTAAATATATAATATATTTATTTTTTAATATAATTGATATAGTTAATTGTTTTTATCATGATTAGACAGAAGGGTCTACAAAATGATTAAGGTATGAAAATAATGGTTTTACCATATCTATTAAAAAACAAATTTTTTTAAGAAAGTGTGAGAGTAAAATCCAAACTAATTTGACAATATTATTGGATTTAATATAGTAAAAAATTGAGTATTTTAGAGTACACTCATCATTGGGTAATCAAAATATTTTTTGTAGAATAAAGAAGAATATATTTTGAGATTTAAAGATATTTTTAATCTTATTCATGATGTAATATAACTATCATATTGTTAAAAAATATAAAAGAAAATATTTATTAATAGGTTACGTCAATTTTAAATTGTCTATGGGTGTTTTCATTCCCTATAATACTTTCATAAAAAATATGCCCTAAAAAAAGATAGCATACACTTATTACCAATGAATAACCACTCATATGAGTTGTTGATCCTTGTAAAAATTTAATAGTTTATATTCGTGTATTTGTTTCTTTATCATTCAATATCAATCAAGCATTTTATAGAAGATCCATAGTGTTGGGATAGAAATCTCAAGACTTGTAAGAAAACAATCAAAACAACAATTGTAGGATATCGTCTATAACTACCAATAACGTATAAAAACATGAAATAATATACTGAAACTAAGAAGATAAAATTATCTATACCACCACACTAAATTGACATATTCAATCATTAAAAACAACCAATAAAATCACATATGTGATATAAAATAAGTATTTTAATAATATTATGAGTTCATATGAATCGAAATCTAGTGATTCTCCTTGAGAGAACACTATTTATTTCATTATAATAATCAAATAAGATGATATTATAGAACTATTGTATCACATAAAATTGCTGAAAAAATATTCAAAACAAATATATTTATAGTGGAGATATGTGGTGAATCTAATTTCACCACTATCAAATGTTTTGCGGAGCTCACTATTTGTTAAGTTCACCTCTAGTTTCTCGTAGATTACACTACCTCAACTATCATCTTATAGTGAAAAGTGGTAGTCTATCCTACATATCCTTAAGAATATTATTAAAAAGAATTTTTGGTCACCTATGAAATCCAAAAAAAAGTCTATAATAATGATTCTTATATGAGTAAAATTGTACAAACAACCATCAACTAGATAGGATCACTTTACACAAAGAATACAGTCTTAACCTTTTAAATTACACCCACCACAACTGATCTTCAACTTCCCCAATCCACAAAAAGTACCATTTTATACACTATAAACTAATAAAACAATATAATAAAAATTTTAAATTATTCATAAAACATCTTAATAATCTCCCACATGAACAATAATTTCAATGATTTAATAGAAAAAACCAAAACTAAGAAAAAAACATAACATTTCATCCTTAGAAACAACAGTTCATGTATCTATGACACCCAAATGATACTTTTTTGTCATTTATTTTTTTACTTCTTATTTAATCTGGTTTTATGTATTTAAGGATGAGAAAGATAAATAGTTCAAAACACTTCTAGACCCTATATTTTCACATGATTGTTTTCAACCATTCAAACAAAGTATGTGGTGAACTGTAGTTTATGACCTTAGTGATTATCATGTTTTTTTACATTGTTTAGAAAGCCATGGTGAAACACCATAAAAACCACTCAAAAGGGGATATTTTGACATTTTGGTGTTTTTTAATTGGTTGTTTCTACATTGGCTTCCCAATTTATAACAGTCCAATTGAGTGGGATACTTCAATTGATTTCTGTCATCCTCATCCATTCTATAGGGACTTCATAATGATTTCTGAATAAATTAAATGTGTAAGGGAATGTACCTCCATTTAATATCATTTATCCAATATTATTTCAGTTTTTCTTACATAAAATTAAACTATATAGTCTATGGTGACCAAATATCATGACTATGATTTTTCATAATATGGGTTTTTGGTTTATAGTGATCTTAAATCCCCCTTATGGCCTAATGTTATAATTTTCATTGAAGGAAACATCATTATATGGATTAATGTAGGTTAATATATTTAATATCATTTGTATGATATAACCATTGGTGTTTGTTTATTTAAACTTGGATTTTATATCTAATAATATATAAATCTATTTATATATATACATATATATTCAATTTCAAACCCTCTTTCTTTCCGGGGATTTTTTTCATTGTGGTGATTGTTTTTAATTCTTTAGTGTTTTTCATTCATCCCATATATAGATTAATTCTCCATGTTTGATAACATCCAAATAGGTGTTGTAATAGATTTTAAATACATTCCCATGGATCTTTAATGAAGAAGGTTATGTAAATGTGGGGTATATTGGTTTACAAACTCATCACTATTAAAACCCATGTTTGGGTATGGAATGTGGTATAGTGTTTTTATTATTTCTGATAATAGAGTATTGATGTTTTTATGTGTTTATTTATAATATAATTACATTGAAAATGGTTTCCTAAATGAAATTTAATGTGTACAATTACTAGTTCTAACTGATGACCTCTTCAGCACCGTGTGTAAATTTTTTTCTATGGTTCAAGCTATATCAATATTGATCCACTTTATTTTTAGGCATTATTTATTGAAAGTATTTTCTTGCTGATTTATTATTAATTTATTATTGTTTACATGGATTGGGATCATTGTTTATTTGTGTGAATGTTGTGATGAATTGTTATTGATTGGATATATTTCATTGCTTCTCATACTAGTTTTATAGTTATTGGATATCAAATGTGGCCCACATCTCTAGGCAAGTTCATGGGAAAACATAACTAACTATGTGGGAAATCCTAATATGGGTATAATTATATTTGATATAACACACTGAATTGAATCCCCTAGATGTATTAATACATTCCTAGATAGGTGGTTTTTGTCCAATATGGAAAGTTAATAGATATTCAAGTGATGACTATATGACTGTAAAGCATGTCTTTTATTGGTTCCAATAAAGAATTTCTCGTATTATAATAGTTGTCCCTAAACTGATTCCCTAAGATATGAACAATATTTTATTTATTTTATTATTTTTTCTTTGTTAGATATATTGTGTTTTACATGGATTTTTCCTACCTATGAAGTTTAAAACCTTTTAAAATTCACTCTTGGTGTGATGAATTTTTTATTTCTATATTATATTCCATCCATTAATGATTGTAGTTCATATAAATTTTTTACATTTTATCCTTTTCATTCACCATATTTGAGTTATAAATGATTTTTTTCATAGTGATGGGAATATTAATTTCCAAATTAATGTTTTTTATAGAAAATTACACTAGAATCTAATTTTAAATATATAAATGTCCTTATATTCAAAGATGAATTTATAAATACAAAGTGGGCCAAAGTAATAAATGAAATATTAAAATAAAGGATGTTTCATTGTGATTCTTGATTTCTGTATCATAAAAAGATAATTAAAATTATTATATATTTCTGTAAATTAAAATTAGTGTTCTTTGTTTGTCTTAGAAAATGAATAAAATGGATTCATAGTGGTATCCAACTTAACATGTGCTCAAACCTTATATAAACACATTATTGGGATTGTTTTCTAAAGGTATTATACATGTGAGTTGGTTTGAACATGAATATTGAATTAATAATTATCTCCATTAGAATGATTTTGGACATAAAATCATGGAGGTGACTTGGTGTGAATTGGTGGATATTGGGGTCTTTAGGGGTTATTATACCATTTTGAGGATAATATTGTAGTGACTCTTTCATCCATTTCCAAGAGATTTAGTTTCATATTATCAATTTTAGACTATTACTAAATTTTTTTATTTGAGTTGGTAAATTCACTATGAGTATTTATTTAAATTCATCATTTTTATACCTACTTTGGTTAGGTTCCATCGTAAAATTGTATTTTATTTTAGCTTGATCATCCAACATATGAATTCCTCGTACATGGATTCTATATATAAATTTTTTTTATTGGATCTTAAGGGTTAAATAATATAAAATGGTTGGTTTTTATACCCTTGGTTCTTTTCTTCAGCATATGGATATCGAGAAAACATTTTTGGACCTTCGATGGAGTATTCAGGATTACGGTTCTGGTCGACGCATAATTGGTTCATTACTTTTTTTATAAAATACCTCTTGTTATTTAATGGAGTAATGGTAAACATTATAAGTGACCATGAATTCTGGAGATGTTATTTGGAGGGAGTGACTCACCAACTCATGTTCATACAGAACCCATGTTACCATCAGGGGATTGGTGTTTTGTTACAAATTTTTGTCTTTTTATTGATTATTGATAATATTTTTATATATTTTATTCCAATAAATTTTGTTTCAATGGGATCACAATTTTTATTATTTTAGATTCATTGTTTCATGGTTAATTTGGATGAAATATATTAGTAACATGGTTAAGTTATATCCTCTATCAAACCATGTTCAAGCATTGTGATTTTGTTATGGGTGACATCATGTGTTCCTCACAAGGTTGGAACATGATTTTAAAACTATATAGCCAAACTA
Source organism: Viscum album (assembly GCA_963277665.1). Classification (NCBI taxonomy): domain Eukaryota; kingdom Viridiplantae; phylum Streptophyta; class Magnoliopsida; order Santalales; family Viscaceae; genus Viscum; species Viscum album. The sequence goes on along the minus strand of OY728153.1, from coordinate 321,596,242 downwards.
TGAAAAATGGAAAAACATTAGAATCATTTTTGTTTATATCTTCATTTATTTTCAAACTATTATTATCATCATTATTACATTTTTATGTTTATTTTAGTAGATTTTTTTTTCATGGATGTAATTTGGTTATTGTTATGAAATATTTTTATGAACATTTCCTCAAATTCATTATCAATGTCTTAAAAAAATTAGTTGTGTTGATTATAAATGAATAGATTTTTTTATTTTGAAGTAAAATAATTTTATTTGAAAATATATGTATAGATATTAAGTTCTATACAGTCATATTTTTAGTGAAATATCTTATACCTAAAGAGGATGTAGATAAACCATTTGATATTTAAAAATAATAGATGGTGATGAGGAACATTTTTTAAATAAACATATGAATTAAATATATAAATCATTTTCAAAAATAAATTTCATTATATTTTATTAAGGGATATGTGATGTAGAATATTTTCAATGATTTTAAATTAAAGATATAATAGATGTTTGATTCCATTAGTTTCTTTGATATGGGAGCTTGTGCTTTTTATAATGTGATTTGAAATGGTATGATTGATTTTTTTGATATTTTTTAATATGGTTCCCCATGAAAGTATAAACTTGTCTTGGAGGGAATACTTCAGGTATTCATTCTAATGACCCTATGAGAAACTGTGTTCCATCTATAGCTTTGAACAGCGGTGCACACATTATCACTACATGGTTTTGAAAACCATGTGAGTGAACCATGATACCTTCTCATTTTTATGTAGTCTTTTTAAATTAATGTTATTTTAATTTGGGGTAGCATCCCTTTTCTTACCCATTTCTAACCCTTTGACATTACCACCTTCCAGGAAAAATTTTCTCCTTCCCAGGCCCTTTAATGTTGGGGTTTTTGTTATTTAATAGTGAATTTTCACCCATATTGAAAGGTTATGGATTCTTTTTTTACTTCTATTATTTATTTTATCTAATTTCTCACATCTTCTCTAATCCTAGTGACCATGTTATCCAATTTCAATGTATAGGGTTTTCTAAATATTGTTAATTTTGGTTTCTAAAGGTTTTTATCCATCTTTTGATACCTCATATAGTGGTGTTTTATTAAGGATACATGGTTACACTAGTTGAGGTAGATGATTAAATTTTGTTTCATTTAATTAAAGTGTTTCCCTGATATAATATGTTTAAATGTTCTTCTAGAAAGACATAATGAAATATATTGTATCTTGTTTAGTTTTTCTAATTCATATTCTTTCATTTCAAGGATTTTTATTTTGAATAATTAAATAATTTTATACATAAATATAACTTTTACATCATATGGTGTATTATTAATTCTAAATATTTTATAAATTTCCATCGAAGGGTTTCTCCAACAAAAATTATTATTTGGGTGATTTTAGACCAGTTTTGATTTCTATAATGCAGTTTTACCTTTATTAAAGATCTTTTAAAGTTTTATCATTTTTGTTTTTGACTTATGATATTATTTAGTAACTTATTAAGCTACTTGTTATTGCATAATGGTGCTGGTTGTGATTTAACATTGATTTAAAATATGTTTTTAATGTTCTTTTATAAGGACATAAAAAAATGTAAATCTTGTTTTTAAAAAAAGTCCTATTTTTCAACATATAAGAAAAGAAAATTACATTATTGATTTTTACACCCAAGTTTCCCTTATTATTACCAATTTTTTATACTTATGTGTCTGTGTTGATTGTTAGATGAAATTTGATTCAATCATATGTGTTGGGGGATGGTGGATCATTATTAAAGGGATTGTGTTGGAAGTGGGATGTATAATATTTTTATTTTATATTTTAGATGGTTTTTTTATCATGTAATTGGAATTAGAGTTATAGAATTCAATAACTATTAAAAATTCCATAAGGAACTCTAAGGTACTAGGTGTTGTTTTGATGGATATTGGAATTAATAGTTAAGAGTTACACTTATGCCAGTATCCCCATGTAAAAAGATATAACCTGGCTAGGGACATGTCACCAATGAGTCTAGTAGAGAGTGATTCAACTCACATGTTGTGTGACCATTAATCTACAGATAGTTGTTTCCACCTATTCATGTTGATTAATTCCTGTTTATTACCTATATTGTTACCTCAAAATATATATTATATATTATACATCTTTATTTTCTTATTGGAATGTTAGTTTTTATCACATAATATGACCCCACATTTATTTATTTATGTTTATGATTGATAATATTTTGTTGTATCTCTTACTTTATGATGTTATTTTATTCATTTATGAAATTTTATGGGTTCTAGATATTTTATTTTACATTACTCATTTATGATATTCGGCGATTATTTGAGTGTGTTATATATTAAAAATAGAATGTGGTGGTTGATTTTAAATTTTGAGACACTATACAATGAACATGGATAGTGTTTTCTACCATTTTTATGGTTCGTTTCAAGAAGATAAATTTTAAATAAAAAAGGGTTGGTTCGCCATGGATTTTTTAAAAGTGAGATTTTCTAATGGTAAATTATTGGTTTTTTAAAAAAAATTACCATCATAAATCCTATATGAGGATTGTTTTATAAATATATTGTTTCAATAAAGTATATGAGGTGTTTAATTTTATATACATATTGTGTAGATAAAGTGAAATACTATTTTCTCATATCTATTTTTTTGTACTATACTTCTGGGTTTCATAAAAAATAGATTAAATGAAATATAAATGGAATATTACTAGATTTAGACTCACACCCAACATGATCTCATTGTTGGGTGTATAGAAATGATATTTTCAATATTTTACTAGGATTTCTCATATAGGTGGGGTTTTATAACTCTCTATTTGGAAATGAATGATGTTTCATGAATTTAAGAGATTTAAGTGTCACGTGGTGGGGGTGGGGGTTTTCCTTCTGAGTTCATTGGACCATTTGGGGTTCTATAGTGTACAGAACTCTCTATCCTCCTTCTTTGTTTTAGTTTTGAATCATGTTTAAGGGTTTTAAAATCCTTCTGTAAAGTGGAATAATTCCATTGGAATAATATTTTAGGCTAGAAATTTGGTATAATTTTTCATTATTATTCTCTATTTGGATGGTGTTTCATTGGGGCCTTCTTATTTACATCGCCATGTTTTAAATTGCATGGAAAATATTTTTAATCATGTTTTTAAGTAGGGTGAAATAATTATCAGGGTTCTATCTTTATACTCCAACACTAGTTTCCATCTTGTGGTGATCAAGAATATGCTTCTAGCCTTATGATAAAACAAATTTGATGACTTGTTGGGTTGAACAAGGCAAGTTCATTAAAAAAAGATATTAAATCCAAATTGTTTTAAGGGGTTTGTGGTATATATGATTTAGGTCTATCAGATCTTGACTGGTGTGTGAAGTAGTGCTTGGCCAACTATTTCTCCCACTATATTTAATTTTACATTGGTTGTTTTGATTTACCTTTGAATTTATGTTTTTTGAAATCTTGTTATTTGGATTTTTTTTATTAGTTTTTCTACTACACTATGTTATATTTGGACCCTAGGATGAGTCTCAAGAAATTATTAGTTTGAATGTGAAATTGAATTGAATCTTAGGGCACGTAGTTAATGGGTATTGACTATTAATCCATGTTTGGACCTCAAAAAACCTTTAATAAAATATCTACTTTCCATCATATTATGGGTTCATGGGACGACAAATAATTCACAATAAAGAGAATTTTGGATTTTTAACACTCATTTGTGTAGGTAAACCACTCCTGTGATGTATGATTCTTATTTTTGAGTAATCTTGTTAATATTTTAGTGTTTTAAATATTGTTTTATTAAATTTTATGAAATTTATTATTATTTACTAATTTAGTTTTTTAGACCCGTATTTTGGGATTTTTAATTATTTATGAACATTTAATGAACATTAGAAAAAATTGATGAAGATTGTGAAATAATTATATGTCTCAAGGGTTTCTAAGTAACGAATTCGATGGGTTTTAAGTATAGTGAAATTATAATAATATATTGTAGTAATATGAACTTCTAGAAAATACATTTTTTCTAAAGAAGTGATTGATTTTGTTGTTTTTGGTTATATAGACAAATTGGGTGTCTAGAATTTGGGCCTTTTTTATTTCTGGTATTCAAATTAATTAAAATATTTGAATTAAAACCTTAAATGTAAATTAAAAAAAACAAGTGATTGTGTTTTCAAATAAAAATAAGTACTTTTTATGCATTTTTTGAATGATAATTTAATGAGTGATTTTGGATATTTTTTTATTAATTTTTATTTCATATACCATATATTTTTATTTCATATATTTAAATTGAATATGGTGTTTTTAGTGAGGCTTTTTAATGTGGCCCCCAAAAAGTATTCGATAATTCAAGAAGGGAATCTATTGGTTAGTCCTTACAGTGATCATAATGTGGTATTCCATGTATTTTACTGTCTCTAAAATATCAATAGAGATGTGGGACTGAGGTCTCATCAACTTATGGATAATGAATTAGAGTTTTTAAAACATCATCTACGTAGGTTTTGTTTTGAATAAGGATCAAATGAGTTGTCATAGTTTCTATATATAGTCGAAGACATATTTGTGTCACTAGTAACGTTATATTCCACTATGGTGAGGTTCATTAGTTCTTTTTCTGTAGGTTCGTGTAAGGATTGGTGGTTGTTCACTATCCACACATAACATGACAATGATTTTTCATGGGGATATTTCAAGGCGTAAATATTATAGAAGTTTTATCCCGAGGAAGTAAAAATTTCAATGGAGATGGAATAATTAGGTTTTCACCATGGTGATCATTTAATGAAGTACTATGTTTATCATTTTACTAGACTCATCCCTTTTCATTGAATTTTTCTTTTCATTAATTATTGATGGGTTGGTTCCCAATTATAGGCCTTCATATAAATCTTATCTTAGTGGAGATTTAGTATAATCTTACTAACTATGTGGAATATATTTATAAAGGTGTTATCACTATGGCATTATTGGTTGGGTAAACTAAGTAATGTAGTTCATTGACCTAGCCAGGTGTTGTAAAACTGATCTAGATAGAGAAAATTATAGTTAGTAACATTTGGATGATGTTAATTTTTATTCTCAATACATTATCCCAACTTTATTAAAGAAAAAAAGAATGTTATGTGCATAATGATTAGGAATTATGGGAATATCAATCCATCTTGTCTAAAAACAATGTGGACATAGAAATAATGTGCTTATCTTAATTAAATTAAAAGTTTCATTAAGATAAATAGACCATATAAAAGAAGTATGATGCAAGGTTTTGATATGATAAGTAACCAGTGGTGATTCATAAGCTATAGATTCAGAACCAGTTTTTGTATACAAGGGTGTTGAAATTTCTAATATATCTTTTATTAGACATTACTATATGGATATTTAGTCCTTTTATATATTTTTTATAATGAAGGAATGAAATTTTTATGCTGTAATCATACTTTTTGAGATGTTAATTCCATGTTTATTTGTGATATTTTTATTTTTTATGAATCATTTGTACCATTTGTTAATATTTTTCAGAGGGATGATATGTGAATTCCTTTTTTTGGGATTGGGAGATGGAAATATGACATAGGATTCTTGTCAAACCGTAGGAGCTACTGGGTTGAGATTTTATTTTTAGATCACCATGAGTGGAAGATCATTAAGATTATCCATTAATTAACATTTTTTCTTTTGATTATGTAAGGTCGGAACAATGTTATCCTATAGTGATTCATACTTAATGTTACAGTTTTCTAAAAATTTTAGTGATTCATATTGTCTTGATGATCTGGTATCTTTATTTTTTTGGATGTTTATTGATTATTTTCTCTCTAGTGGTGTACTGATATGGTTATCTTGTAGTCATTTAAGTATTTTTTTATCATTCATTTATGAATGTTAATCTATTATTAAACAATTACAAAAAAATTCTAAATAATAGGGATTCATATGTTGGATATATTTGTGTTTTATTCAGTAATGAAGTGTTATGTTATAGGATGGTGACTATTGTTATGAACATTTAATTCTTATGGTGTTCCCTCAGTTGATCCAGATGGTTTTGATTTTTTAGTTTATTAGTTTGGTTTCAGACATAAATTTTACTTATGAGGACGGACATATGTGTATGTTGGAGTTGTTGAATTTAAATAATATTATAGGAGTGATAACCTTATTGTTTAATGTTAGGGGAATATTATTGTAGGATTCCTAGTCCCTTTTTAATTGGTGAATATCGATTTTTTAGTGGTTCTTCTTATTAGTGGTCTCCCATGTCAAATGTTTATGGTTTTAGGCTCAAAAAGTATACCCATTGGTTGGGACATATATTTCATAAATTCAAACATAATGTTTTCCTTTTACATATGTTGTTGATGAGTTTATGTAGAGTAGAAATTAGTAAGGTGGGGAGAATTGTAACACCCGAAAATGTCACTATATTTATTATATTTATAAGGATAGATTCTCTATTTATTTTTTGGAGTATCATAGAGTTTGTTTTATATTTTTTATGATATTCTACGATCACACTGCTAAGTGCATATTTTGGGAAATCATAAAGTATAATATGTTTTCCATTTATAGCTCTAAAAAACTGTGATCACAATATTACCACATGGTATCAATAACTATGAGAAAAAACCACGAGACCTACACGGTATGTTGTATTTTTTACATTTCTATTTTGATTTATTAGGGGATTCAGCCTTTAAAAATCCTATTTTAGACCGCTCGACCCAGGGACCTCCCACGAACCTTTCTTCTCCTCTCAAACCCTCTAGAGTAGGATTTTTGTTATTTCCTTTTGGATCTTCACCCAAATTGAATGTTTTGGGTATCTCCTCATTTATGTACAATATTTCTTCTAGTTTATACCATATTCTCTACACCTAGTGGAGTTATTATCATATTTTTATTTTTATGTATATCAAGAATTTCGGGATTTCAGTTTTAAATGATTGAAAACTTATTTTTATTAAAAGAAGATGTTTTTCTCCAAAGGATGCATGATTACACTGGTTGTTGAAGGTCTATTCCATTTTATTATATTAAATATTTCTATGGTTTTATAATTTTCTTATTGAAATTTTTGATATAAATTAGTTCGGTATATGATATATAAATTTATTTTTCAATGATTTTCATGTATTTGATGGATTTTTCCTTTTAAAAAAATGGTTCAATTTAATTGATCAATATAAAATTCAATTAAAATGTTCTTTTAATCATTTCAAATATTTGATAAAATTCCATAGATTGTTTTATACAAGTAAAATGAATTTTTATTAGGATTTGGCCTACGTTTGATTTCTATAGTTGGCTATTCCCTTGACTTAATAGATTTCCATGTTTTAAAATGGTTGTGTTTTAATTATGAAATTTTTTAATGGATTTGGTGTTTGATTTTAATTTTACCTTCATGTTGTTAATGATTTCACATGTATTTAAACATTGTTTTTAATCGTGTTTTTGAATGTGAATATAAAATATAAAATTATTTTTTTAAACCAATTTATTATTTTTAAAAATGTGAGAAAATTTATTTATTGATTAAGGATTACACATTATAAAATCTCCATTGATAATTTTTTAGGATTTTATTTATGTATTGATGGTTAGATGAATTTTGATTCATGATTATGTTGTTGGGGAAGGGGTAATTAATGATTGTTCTATGATTGATGTTGGATTTATATATTTTTTGTTATATCTACATTTGGTATGTGATTATCTTATTAATAAATATCTATTTAGAGTGGTCCACCACTGTTATCAAACCTTGTAGAACCCTTGTATATTAAGACGGTTTTTAATGGATGTTTTCATTTCTTTATGAGAGTAATGTGTTAGATTGTACCCATTAGTCGGTTTCATGTATGAATGTCATGTATTGTCCCAATATTCCCTATAGTGATTAATCAGGACATGTATTGTCTGTAATGACTCATTTAATGTTTATTGGAATTTCTTTTTCATACATATTAATTTTGGAATACTTTGATCTATTGGGTTTCTAAAAAGGTATATTATTATTTTTTATTTCCTTGAAATTTTTTGATAATTCATTTATCAATTTAAAGGATTTTATTATTATTATTCTTTCTATTTTTTCATAGCACATATTGAATGAGTGTGTGATTGTTAATATTTTCAATAAAAATATGTATTTAATTGAAAATAATAATAAATTTTAATTGATGTTGTTTTAAACCAATGTGAAAAATATTTTTGAAATAGATTGTCTAGTTTTACATTGGACATATAATGATCAAATGATTCAAAGTTAATGGTTGGGTTTTAAAATAAAATTACCTAGATAGAATCTCTTAGTAATATCTCTAATAAATTTATTATTATAATAAATGATATTAGGTCTTTGTTTTATTCACATATTATATAAAGGAAATGAAAACCAATTTTATAATATCAACTTTCAAACATGAATTTATAGTTTCTTTGTTAAATGAATGAAATGGACTCATAGTTGTATCCTATTAGCCATTGGTTCACACCCTACATGATCACAATAGTGGTTATTTAGTATTGGGTTTTTTATAGGTTCTTTGGAAATGGAAGTAAAATTAGGTTTCTACTACTCTCCATCAGTAGGTATGTGATATTTTGCTATCATGGAGTCTTTAGAGTAATATGGTTGTTGTGGATGATTAACTTTTTTACTTCATTGAATCATTTAGTGTTGTGTGGTATATTGTAATCTCAAGTATCTAACATTATTTAAATATTTATTTTTGGTAATGTATAGTAAAATACTTGGCAAAAACGTTTTTATTCATTTCCAAAAATGTTTTAAAAAAATATTTGGGTATAGTTTATTATTATTATGCAATGTTTGGATATTACGGTATTGGTAAAATCATATTTAAACTTTCATGTTATCAAATTCGTAGTAGCCTCGTGTTGGGTTAATGGATTAAATTTAATATTAAATCTAATTTTATTGTGGGTGAAATAGTTCCCACATTTTCGCTTATGGTACCATAGAATTATTTCTACCCTGGAAATTGAGAATGTGCCTCAAGCATAGTGACAGAATGGATTTGGTGATTGTTTAGGTTGAGAAAGGCTAGTTATTTACACACTAATCTGGCCTTCTCCATCTCTAACTCTACCCAGACTCTCAATAGAGAGGTAGGGTCATGTTTGTCCCATATTTGGTATCATGTTAGAGTGATCCTAAATCAAGCTCATCCATTATTTTACAGATATTGAGTCCCTTGATAGTAAATTGAATTTCAATTAGAGGTCAATGGAATAATTAACTCTTTTGGATCTCTTGAAACCTATTATGTTATGATAATTATTATATTGTCCATGGGGTTTGATCAAGAGTGTTGAAAATATAATATCTAGTCCCAACAACATTAAGGTATATCTTAGAAATATTTTAAAACCATTTCCATCCAAAGAAATTATCTTGAGGATGTGATGGTGATGAAATCATGGAAATTACATAGTGTTCATCAACATGACTAATAATTAATAGTTATTAATGAATGTTTCTCCAGAGTTTTTACTTATTCACATGGAGATAATTTCATATGATTAAATAAAGGCCTAATTCTTTTAAAAAACATAATCCCAATATCGTTTTAGTGGTGTCCCTTTTGGGGTTTACTACATACGAAGATGTGATTAATCCTATCATCATTAGATAAAATATTTCATGATAGGATGTGAGAATGAGTGATTCTATTATGTTCTGTTCTAGTAAGAGTGATCTATACAGAAAGATGTGGAAGAAAATGTAACTGAATCAAGTAGATAATAACTAGGTGGATCTATCACATTAACTTGTAACTAATAATACAGGGAATAAGAAGTTGGTTTTTACATTAATTTTGGTAACTATGGGAAATCAAATACACCTTATATAGAATCATAAAAAATCATTATTTTGGACACCTAGAACTATATCATGGAGTTTTTAGGTTTTCTTATCATAGGAATAATAAGTCTTATACCATGAAATAAAATCTAATAGATCTAGTGGTATATTTCTTTGATGAGGGGGGTATTTTGTAAACTATTTGTGTATCTTAATATAAACTATTTGGATACTAGTTTTTTTAAATGTAAATCCTTTACCTTTTTCTTATAAAGGATAAAAATTTATCAGTATAGTTTTCTTAACCATTGGAATTTTTTCAAGGTTTAAATTAGGATGGATGTGTTTGATACTCAGTGGTTGTTACCTATCTCTTCCTCCCTTTTTAGGTAAATTATAAATGGTGGGGTTACCTAGGTTTGGTATCCTTATGCAATATGTATTGTTATAAGAGGAATTGTCTTGATGTATTCATATGGAGTTATGATGTTGGGTTTTTCATATCTCTAGTCTTGGATGATCTTCAGGGTCTTGTTGTGTTCATGTTTTCTAGGAATTGATGTTTAAAAAATTCTAATGTTTTCTAAACCCATGAATATTTAATAATAGTGGACTATATCCCTTTAGATAAAACTCTTCATACATTGAATTGAAAGGAATGTGGGTCATGAGGAAATTCAGATCTTTTTTTTGGGAAACTTGATTTGTATTTCCACTCATTACTTTTTTAGGAATTAATGGGGTTATAAAATTGCATGGTGAGGATAATTGTTACACCACAATGTTAATTTTCTGATCATATATATATTATATTTTTCAATACATTCAGTTTAAAGTGTATTAAGCTCGAATTTTAAAGAGAATGAATCATTTTCATGATGAATAGTTTCTTCAATGTTTTGTTTACCATATTGATAAATTTTGTAGCTTGTGGTGGTTTATAATAGTGGTTATTTTCTTAGTTTCTACACATTTTTGTACGTGGTGTGTCTAAACTATAAAACCCCCAAAAAATGTGGTATTTTGTTAAATATTGGGTTTTTAATTAGGTATTTCACAAATAGTTTCACCAGTTCAAACCAGCCGATTGAGAGAGCCCCTTTAGACTCTTTTATACCCTCTCCTCACATTTCATAGTTATTTATTGATGATTTCTAAAAATAAAAGGGTAAGGGCCTATTCTTATTTTTTATTTTCCCTATTCTATATTTCTACCATGTTTTATCTATCTTCTAAAACCCTAGTATCCATGGTCAGTGAATCACTTCACTACGATTCTCCTTAATGTGGGTTTTCCATTTTTAAGGTTTTTTAAGTCTTTATAATGAACTAAACTTATAATTTTTTTTGAGAAAAACCCATGTTTCCACCAATTGGGGTATGAATCTCAGTTTCATTCCTCAAATTTGAGAGATATGTGGTCACATGGATATTTAAAAATTATTTATTAGCTAATAATTCACAAGTCTATTTATAAATAATGGTTTCATTATGAATCTACATTATTTTCCATTCATTTTCCTTTTTCATAAATGGAATAGTTTCTGATTGACAGATATTTTCATTCTAAACATACACATATTCACATTAAATTATTCATAACATGAAAATGGGGGTTTTATATTTAAAAAATAAATCACACATAATATTTGAAAATGAAAATAATTTATAAATTTGGTGTATCATTGTTAATAAATTATTCTTGATTACGAATAATTATTTTATTTGTGGGAAGTGTTCTAGTGATTTCATTTTGGAGGATGATTTTATTTGGATTTTATTTATATGATTATTTGATATTTATTTATTTTAAAATGGTTACCAAAAATGAAATTATTTATATACATACATTTCATAGCTAATGGACCATTTGTAAACTTGTGTAAAATGATTTCAAAGGCTATAGATAAATCATTATTGATCCACACTTATTATTTGATGTTATTGATTTCATTTGTTGTGGTAGTATTGTATTAGAGAATAGTTATTGTGTACATGGATGGGGACAGTTTTGAATATTTGTTGAAGGTGGGATAAATAGTTATTGTTTTTAATCATTTATTTATTTTTCACTAATATTTATTTATTAGGGGATATCAAATGTGTGACCCCTCTTTTGTCTAGTTCATGTGGGGAAATGTAACTATTTTGTAAATAAATAGGTGATAACTATGATTCTTGAGATTTCTCACTATATACCATCCCTAATATGTATTATTTTGTCCATTGTTAGAGAGTATGTGTTTAATGGGTCTAGTTGAGAGAGATTCGAGTGATGATTGCAGTACCACATAACCCATTGGTGGTTGGTTCCACCATGGCACGTCTAGTGTTTTCAATTTAGTCTCTAAGGTGATTCCTCATGATATTTACCCCATATTATTATATAATTATTTCTAATTTACCGTGTAGGTGTTTTTCAGGGATTGCATATAGTTTTTATATATTTTCCATTCTATAATTTATTATTAATATTACTATATTTCTAATATATTATTTTCTTTCTATTCATGATTCTCTATCATATTACTTTTATGGTGTTTGTCCTTACTATATCCATATTTGTGATTGACATGAATGTTTTCCATGTTAAGGGAAATTTTTTATCTAAATTATAGTCTTTAAAAGAAAAAAATATTGAATATATTTTGACCTATTGAAAAACCCTTTCTTTTGATATGGATTTCAAAATATAATGTGGGGATTTCCCATGGTTTTATAATGGAAATGTCTCTATAGTTTATTTTTATGGTTATGAAAATTTACAATATTTTTAAATGATATAAAAATCTATTTTCTATTTCTTTATGTTCAATGTATTATTCCATGTTTCTCTTATAAATGGAATGAAATGGATTCATAGGGGTATATTACTATGAGGTTGATCAACCCCTAATAACTCACATTTTTTTATGTATTCCTAAAATATTATTTCAGTGGGAAGGTTTAAACTTTCATATTGGATTGGTTCCACATCTATTGGAATGAAGGTTGGTGTTCCATCATGGTAGGGTCTTTAATTCACATAGAAGATAAATGGTTCTTCTTGGGAAAAATAATTTCTAGAAAATTGTATTTGACTCCCTCAACCGTTTATTTGGCCGATGGAGATTGGTGATATACAGTGGACATTTTGGATTAGTGGTTTTAGTTATGTCTCATGTTGATGTTATAGATTCATTATAGGGACTATTTCCATATTCTAGTCATCATAGCCCTAATTTGGTATATTTTTTCCTCAAACATTATATGAAAACAACCTTTGTTATTATTCTAAATTGATTCTATATTCCCCCAATCATTTATATTTATAGTACTTCATCTTCAATAAATATCTAGATTAAATGATACTTTTAGTCATTGTGATTCATCTATGAAAGAAACCTGATATTTTTTTTCTTAATTAATCATACTCTAATTATCTTAAAAAGAACCCATTATTTTTAATCCCTTTGAGTTACTTTTAAATGAAAATTTTCAATACCCATTCATTCCCTAATTCCATTTTGAAAAGGCACTCTTTGTCTATAATTGAAAGAGAAATTATCATCTATTGTCTTGCAATAAAACTAATGATTGTCTCTATTAAATTGAACAAAATAATTGGGGTACATTTCCCTAGATCCATATCCCCAAAAAATTCAAAATCCACATATCCCTGATAAAAATCATCCATTATAAAATATAGTTTCATATCTTCCAAACCATTATGATATATCAGACTCCACATCACGGTTACCCATTACTTCTTTCATGGGATCTCTAAATAATGGGTAACAAATCCCACTAGATTAGTAATGGTATACCATGTATAAACCACCACATATATCAAACATAGAACTACTAATGTATATGAATGTTTTTCCCATTTATGTTACCCCATATTCGATTTAAGGGGATTTTACTTTAGATTTATTGATGTTTATGGAAAATGGGGTGACTATCGGTTTGCATCAATTATTTTTAAATCATTTTAATGATCATTTGTATGTAATCAATATCTACGATAACTAATTTTATGGTTTTACTATTACTCCTAGTCAATATCCCCAAAATCCAATTATAGTTACCAATATATATCATCCTAAATATTTTAGTCGAATAAGATTTTAACGACTAAATCTAATCCATGTTTGTGACATGAAGGAGAATATCATTCACATAAAAGTGACGAATGGTGTATATTTCATCAATTAACTACTACCTAAAACATAAATGATCCAGTTATCAATAAAATAATATTTAAAACAAATAAACTCATCATAATTCAAGTTTTACTACCTAGGTGCATGTTTTGACCCATAAATTATATTTTTCAATTTGTAAAATTGGTCTTAATTACATTTATCAATGAAACACTTCATCTGCATTATGAAAAACACTTCCTCGAAATTTTCATGCTTAAATGTTATTTTTATATAAAAATATTCTTGTTATATTTCATATCTACCTCCCACCATTTGTAATTTCCATGAATTTATACTTATTAGAAGATATCATTCATTCCTCTATCCAAAAGAATAAAACAATTTAGATCATTCTTGAATCTCCGAATCGGTCATATTATCCAGTAGACCTCAAAAAATCAACATATGGCGCTGCTCTTTCCTAAACCACTACATCTAAAACATCATTTTCTGATTACCTTCCTTGAATTTTATATGTTTTACAGCTTTCTAGTAATTACAAACTCATTTTATGTTCTATAATTTATAACCTTTTAAGAAATTTATAATCTGAAAAATATATATTTATTTCAACAAGAACATATTTTATGGATTATTTGTTCTCAATCGCATCTCTCACCATGTTTTGATCATTAATTAACTGTTTATTGTTATATAAGAAATTATAACATTAAATGAAAATTTATAAGTAATTGTACCATAGAGAATTCCGAATGATTTCATCACCATAGTTTGTAATGAATCCTTTATGGTACATTCCTTCAATATTATCTTGATAATTTTTATAAACATGGATATAGTAGTGAATTTTGAAAACCCTCATATGGGATACTTTAATAGTAATTTGGAACCATAGATAATTTAGAATAGTTTACTCCATGGCTATGGATAAACTTATATTAATGATAATATAAGAATAGTTATTCATGATTCAATCCCAAACTCCTTAAAAATCCAAGAATCTAACTTCATACTTCGTGTTTTCTCATTTAGTGTCTGGTTCAACTTTAATATCAAAAAAAACCCTTGCTATAAGACCTTTCTCTATAAATATAAACATCAAAAATTAATTGATACCAACTATGATGACCTTATCCTAACACAAACACACAAACATATGTATATTATATAATTTTACTATAGTATTAATTACATATCATAATAAGACACACACCATAACCTATATATTTAGTGCCTTTAGAGACTCTATACATAATGAATAAATTTTACATTCTTCACTATCTCCCAGAAGTACTATTTTCATATATTACCAGTATGAACATATCATAAATAATATTATTCAACATAACACTATGAATGGAAACAAATAAATAGGTTATCTGAAATGCTTAGTAAATTTAAACGTGATATTCATCAATCAAATATCATAAGTTAGTATAGATAAGTTTGTGGTTTTGTGAACATAATAAAAGTATAAGATAATATCATTAAGAAAAAAATTCCAAAGTAAACATGTATTATAAATCATGGATCATGACATTACGTATTGGGAATAATATAAAACATCAGTCATGTGTAAATATTATACGAACATAACCCAAGAATAATGTGCAACATAAGAATATTGAATGAATGTTATAATATAACTAATAATATAAATCAATGTAAACCATAATGAAATTCGACCTATAAGGTACTAGTTCATACAAATATTCACAATATATTAGGCTTGGTCTACCAACCCATATACCTTATTGTTATTTCTATTACCACAAGTGTACCCTTGGTCTTAGGCTAACATCCCATGTACCCTAGAGATTGTCTTAACCACCTATGTACCATTGGGCTTGGACTGGAAACCAATGTAACAAATTTAGATAAAGAACTATAAAATATTACCTAATTTATTGGTCTAATAAAATATATTAAATGACCATATAATGACAAATCATACACATGTCCACCACAATATCATTGAAAATTTCATCATTCCATCACATAGTAATTAGTCGAGGAAAAAGAATCTAATATCATGAAAACATTTATATATCATGATCATAATCCATCATGAAAAAAAAATGTGGACAATATCATTAGATCATAGACCATGTGAATCAATAAAATTTAATGATGTTGCCATCAATGAACAAACCCTTTTATAAGAGTATTAGAATATTGACATGGAATCTAATAGAAATATCATTTTCCTTTGATAATTCTTGTTTAAAAATAATAAATTCACCAAAAAAACAGAACTAATCAAACATTAAAAACATGAAATTTTTAAGGGAGACATTCATTATAAATAATGGTTATAATGTTTGAAAAGGAATTAATATAGAAAGCATTCCAAAAAAATCATTACACACATTTTAAATGAAAATAAATACTACTAAAAAATAATAATATTCTGATTATTGTTACCCATTTTATAGAACATGTACTATTGTTATAGTTTATTCCAATGATTGCATGAACCTTGGAGTGTTTGTATAGATATATTTTTATATCAATGGTTATGAAAGAAATTTTATATAACCCTACTGGGATTACATTTTACAAATATTTCTAGTAAACTATTTGTATATATATACACAAATGGTTTAGTTGAACGACTTGTATGTGGTAATTTCACTATCTATCCAACCCAAACTGGCCTTCACCACCATACATATAAAATGGAAACATAGAAAAAATAAAAATTCAGATTCAACATTCAAACAAGAAATATATAATATTTTTTCTATTTTATCAGTTGTTAAATTAAAATTTTAATATTAACACATATAAATATTCAATTACCATTATAATATACAATCCTAGTGATTCTAAGTGTCATAAATATCCATTGGAAAGTGGACTGGAAAAATATATCCCTCTAAAAAATCATTATCATGACCACCACTAGAATCGTGGCTATTATTATTATTACCCTCATCAGGAATGTAATCACAATAATCATCATCTTTAACATCATCATAACCATCACCACTAGAAGTTTCATTACTATAATAATCATTTAAGTTTTCCATCCCCATAAAATGGTGCATTATATAAGGACTTAATTATTGCAATGCATGTTCAAAAACCACAACAATATTTAATGGATGTGAAATACATAAATATTGCACAAATTTTATAAACTCTCTGATGAAATTTTTACTTAATTTAATGATATGATATCATGGATTTTATTGTTCTCAATTTTTTTTATATTACCCTCTTAAAACTGTTTCAAGCCATCGGTGTTTTGGTTTCATGAAGATGGAAAATACCTAGTGGGTATAATAATCTTCCCATGTGGGGAAAAAAATGTAATTGAGTGCTCATCAGGAAATATATTTTGAAAATGATCTTTTATCCTAAATTTTTCTTCTTCATTCTGATCAAGGTCGTCTAAAACACATAGGTGATGATATAATTGAGAATGTTAGTTATTAAAAATATCTTAAAATTTAAAATAATAAAATTAAAACATAATATATTTTCATGGGCCTACTAATTTATAGTAATCCTTTAATTATTATTACTCTTGATGGAAAAAATTACTTATGGGATTTTATCATTGAATGAAAACACCCACTGATGCAAATAATATTGAATTTGATAACAAATTATTTAATAATATTGTATTACTGGAAAAAAATAACCAATTCTCAATAATATTTAACAGTACATAACCAAAACAAATTGAAATATATTTTCTAAAAATTAATTGTATCACCCCCATTAGAAAAAATATAATATATCAAAAAAAATTAAAAAAACTGATCATTTATGCCAATGTGTTTTCATATTTTTCCTTTATTATTGTAATTAACTGAATTTATATAAATAATATTTCCCTTGTGATTTACTAAAATGTATTATTATAAAATATGGTTATATTAAACACATGAACTTATTGGGTTTTATTTTATCAGTTTTTAATGTCTGTTAAGTATCTTTACCACCGATAAAATAGCCATTGACCAGTGATCACATGATTTTAAAAAATAATTGGTTTTAAAAAATCTAATTGACATAGATAATGGAAGTGGTGACCCTAAATAGCTGGATCACACCCTATAAATCCAATTTATCATATCCTTCATAGGAGATAACATCACTAGGATTTTCCCTTGTACAAATCATAGATGAGATCCAAAAACTTAATCTGGATTGAACCATTTATGAGAGAACTATAGTAGTACTGTTGTTGGAACTATAGTATTACTGTAGCAGGGACTGTAGCAGGAACATTAATAGTACTATAGTGGGACATTAATAGTATTATAACAGTACTGTAGTAGGAACTATAGCGGATACTGTTTGGCACTGTAGCACCTGGGACTATACCCTCATTTGGGCCTTCAGGCCACTAATTTGGTCCCTGAGTCCTATAAGGCCTTTGGAACACCCACAACGTTGGGTTAGTAAGGCCTTCAGGCCACAATAAGGACTTTGGGAAACCTTAAGTTCATATGAAAACCAAACAACCTAAAAAGAACAAGCCTTCCATGGAGGATAAAAAAGGATCTTTGAAAATAGAAAATGTAACACCCCGACCCTAGTTACCCAGAGTTGGTGAATTATTACATAACATTGGCATGATCACAACGTAATCATGTCTCGAAAGACCGATCAGTTTAGTAGCCTTAGAAACAATATTCATACATATGTTCAACTTTACAGCTTGAAGAGAAATACAACAAAAATATATTTCATTAGAAGTATCCAAGCCTCCTAGATTATGCCTGCAGGTCACTCATAACTAACTTCTTCATATCCTGGGAAAAATAAAACATTGAAAGGGGTGAGATTAAATGATCAGTAAGGGTAAGTAATACAGCGGAAAATGACATAAATATTAAGCATGATGAATAATTTAAACCACATGCCTTTACCGATAATAAACATGAATACTTTTATGGAAAGAATATGAGTTGAGTAATTAATTCCATAATAAAACTTAATCATGGGTATTCTACTAGTCCAATAACCACATGAACCATCAATATTATTTCCATAATGAGGGAATGTATAATGCCAGACCTTCTAAAACATTTTGTCAAGGCCTCAGCCATGACGTCTAAAAATGATTAAGGCCTCGGCCAAAACCATATATCAAATTGGTAAAGGGCCTCAGCCAATTACACATCTAGTTGTCTCATGAGACCTACCAATGCATCGAGGAGCTATAGTGGGCTCAACATGTCACTTACTACGTCCAATACATTCCTCATATAAAAAGGTTTAAACATATCATAAACATTCTTATTAAAACTAGCATACGAAATGTCAATATATTAACCATAAATCATGAATGGTATAAAAATAGCACATCCATAGTCAAACATATCAGAAAACCTTCAATACAATATGGAAGTTTTGTATCATAATAAATCAACTTCAAATAAACTTAAAATCCATCAAAGGATGTTGACATAGATGAAATCAAAACACTTTTTAGAGAAATATCTCTTTCTATTTTGAAATCATTTAAGAGTCACATAATTATAAAATAAAACATTTACTTTGAAAATATTTTTATAATCTTTTAATGGAAGCTTCGACGAGTTTATAAAGGTATAAAATAGCCGCACCCGCCGTATAAGTTAAAAAAATACATTCTTACCTTAATTTTGTCGAAAAGGTTAAAAAGGACCTTGTTTGGAAAACGACGGAAACATTCCTTTATAAACTTCTTATAAAAAGTCAAACAAGGGTATAAATGCCTTTAACCCATATTATGTAAAATAGTAAGAATTTTTTGAAATACAATTTTAAGAAACATGGATGTTGATGATAAAGAGGTCCCAGTAGATAATTATGTATAAACCACCCTGGATAATGAAGAGATTGTGAAATAAACCCTTACCTTGTACTTTTCCTTGGTTGACGGTAGGATAACCTCCTGTATAATGGTGAAATAATTGTTATTAAATTATACAATAATCATATATATTAATATGATATCATATATGATCTTTTAACATTGCTTTGTTAATAAAATCTTAGTATTATCGTCGTTTTGGGTGTTAACTTACTCATTTTCTTTTATATATTTTTTGACATGAGTCATGTTTATTATGGATAGGTTGTATCTTATTCATATCCAGAATGATATCATGTCCTTAAACATTATTTTTAATCATCAAATGAGAATTATAATTTCATGGATACGATGGGGAATGAATATCATCGCGTTTGTGGAGACGGTAGTCCGTACGTACGCACGAGCAACAATATCATTCTTTTGATATTAAAATAATATATAATTGGATGATATATCATATATACAGAATCATTATCATGTTATATTTATTATTTAAATGAATTATTCATCATTATTATAACCATCTAAATAATAATATATTGAATAACAATTACACCACAACGTGTAGACGGTAGGCCGTACATACGCACGTATGGTGACTTTTCATTCAAAGGATGGATAGAATAATTAATGCGTTTATTCCATAATTATAATAAAATCAAATTATATAGAATATACTAGATTTATTATTTTAGAATAGAAATAACAAGGAAAGAAGAAGTTGATGAAGAAAGGAACTTTTAAGAGGGTGGTGAAGAAGTTACCTCTTCTTCAGGTTCTTCCTTTTGATTTGATCAAAAGGGTTCCTTAGGTTGGCTTTATGATCAAAATAAGGCCTCTAGGATGAATTGAGGGAAGTTTGGAGGATATTTGGGCAGAGTTTGGCTGATCCAAATGGCTTTGAAGGTGTGAATTAATGGGAAGGGGGGTTCCCTTTTATAAGAGGGGTGATGGGCTCTTTAGGAAAAATCTAAAGTATTATTTTATAATAAAATCATATTTGGTTTATAATGGATCAAAAGTTGATTACTAAAATTATAAGGTGGGGATGGGTAGAAATCCTTTGAACCATTAGATTTTAGACAGGTTTGGGTCATTATATTAACCTTATATTTTAGTTTTCACTCTTCGTTAATTAGTTTGACACTTACCATGTCACTTTGTTTTTTTATATTATATAGTTAATAAACATAAAATATACATCCAAGAGACCCCAAAGTGGTCCATTAATGATACACCAATAATTATATATGTCCTTTGGCCGAACCTTAGATTTTTAGGAATAGAATATAAATTAATAATATAATATTTGTTTTAAAAAATCATTTATGTCAATTTTGACACTACTCAATAATTGATTTTTGTTAAAGTCTTAAAAACCTTATTAATGCAAGAAAAATTCATTTAAGCAATCCGAACATGCCATATTAACCAATAAAATTCGTTTATGTCATCAAAACTTTCAAATTATATTTCTTTTTACAATTATAATATCAATTATTTGATTCTTTCATTAATAAGGAAAATACTACATCCTTATTGTGTCAAATATATTTTTACTTTTACAATGTCTAAAAATTATAAATAAAATAAAATTATGTAGAAAATATTTTTATATTTCTAATTAATATTTATAATCTAAAATATAACATATATAACCATATGTAAAAATTGTTTTTCTTAAAGATATAAGTTTATGTCATTTTTGTATTTACTTTAACTTAATTAATATAAAGTGTCCATATCACCTACAAGTGGCTCCATGGGGTCCCAAAATAGACCCAAAGATTCCCATTGTAGGAAATTTATCCACCAATAAGGTTAGGACACATTTTAAGGTAATTTAGTATTATTATAATATTATTTTTTAACCCTTATTTACCGGATTTACCCTTTAACCATGGTAAATAAAATATTTACCGAAATAATTATTCAAAATGTCTAAAAATAAAAGTTACATATTTACACAATTTGTACATCCTGATTCCAAATATGGAATCCATTTTTCCAAATTAAAAACACCGAAGTGGAAAAAATTAATTTGAAATTAATTCCCGCTGTCAAAATAAAAAGCGTGTTTTTAAGATATAATAACTATCAAATTATTGATACTTGTTTATGTCGAGTTTAATTGTGAAATTATGTCCAATGAAAAAAATCATATTAAATTGTGAAAATATATTCTAAATATACTTTAAAACTACTCAAATTCATAATTTATCACTATTAATTATTTTGATTAAAAAAGTTGTTTTTAATTAAAATTTAATAATTTTCACTGTTCCTCAAAATATAAAAGTTATCGGAAAAGTACCAAAATTTCACCCTAGGCTAAATTAGATATTCCAAATCCAAAAATGAAGTCCATTTTGAGAGATAAAATTTAAAAAATTTCAAAAAGTATGTATTACTATTCATAATGGCTACTTTGATTGGTTGTGGTGTGTATTAGAATCTCAATGTTGCGTACAATACACGCTACTGTATTATTTAAAGAGAAGCGTACCGTGGAAGCTTGGGGTGTTACATTCTACACTCCTTCAATAAATTTCATCCTCGTAATTTGAAAAAAAAATTCAAAAATAAAAGGTTGAAAATAGAAAATATCTTTGTGGGAAAACCCACATCGGAAATTGGGATAATAAAATTTAGTCTTAATAAGAGGAAAAGAGAAATGAAAGGGTCACCAGAAAATTATGATATCAATTTGGAGAACATTGGTGGAAATTAGAGACACATAATTAAAGGAAAAACGTAAATATTTATAGGGAGTGATTGAGGTCATCAATCACAAACAAGTGTGGAATTTAGGGCCTCAAAGCCATAAATCTATGACGATTTAAAATATCATCAGTTCAACAAAACATAAGGTATTAGGATAACAAATTTTCTGGCCTTAATATCCCTTCCCTATAAAAATAATTTCTTTATAGAATAAGATAAATATATATATAAATATATACATCTTGACAAGTAGATTTTTCATCCTTCAAGTAATTTCTACCACAAACTCATCTTTCAATACAAACGATAATAGAACTCAAAAATATTATATTTATCCTAATAGTATAAGGTTCAAATAATTAATACATACCATTATAATGAAAAAATTATTTTTTAATAACTAGGGACTTCCTGTAGGTTAGTGTTAGGTAATAAAGGCCAGTCACACTATGGTTGTCGGTTCGATTCCTACAGCTTTGTCCGAAGTGATGGGTTATCGACGGACCTATAGGTTGTCCTTTTTATAAAATTCCAAAATTAATCTCAAACTAGAATTATCCAAAATACTTCTGTCCAAGTCCAAAATTTATAAGGAATGTAAACACAATGAATATCCTTTTTTCAGTGTAATAACATGTGAACACCTTCATTGTGTATTATTTTAAAACACTGCAACATCCGGAATTAACCTAAAACTTTATTTATTACATTCATGATCCCTTATTCCTTATATAATACTGGATATACTCCTTCTATTAAAAAATTTTGTAAACTCCAACAATGATGGAATATAAAAATCATTAATCAGTATCAAGGTATTCAAGGATATCCAATATAATTTATCCAAATCAATCATGTATCATTCCAAAATCACTACCTCATTACCGGGACCATATTAAGGATTACCTTTCCTTATACCATGTATTTTACAAAAAGTGTAGCTTACTATTAAGTCACTTTTCTTTGAACCATATAACCCCAAGTCCTCAATAAAATAGTACTGCAGTACAATCCTTATATATATATCAAATTATTATTATAACCAGAATATAGTTCTTGAATCCAAAAACACAAATACAATAATTATTCAACTTCAAATGTAGTAACAAAATAATATTGGACTTGTTCTATTGGACTTTTATATGGTAAATTTTCTTGGAACTTAGGAAATTCATTTGCATAATGTCCCATTTCTCTATAATTATAGCATTCAACATCGGTAGTCTCTTTCTTTCTATTACAGTTACCAGCTAGATGGACCTTCTGTCCACATTTGTAGCACAATCCTTTTCCTTTTAGACAGGCACCATGGTGCTTCTTTCCACAATTGTCACAGGGTGGAAATTCAATTCCTCCCTTCTTCCTTGTTTCATTATTTCCTTTCCCAGAGTGTTGAGTAGATCTATTCCTCTCTTTCTTTGATTTAAAGTCATAAGACTTAGAGAATTACTTTTCTGTCTTGATTAAAAATGAGACAATATCATCGTATGATGATAAGGATTGTGATACTAAAGCTCGACGGAGAAATGGGTTTAACCCATCAACGAAATGATAAATCTTAATCCTTGGGTTATGTATATAATCAGCAGCATGCCTCGCTAACCTTGTAAAGTTTGCCTCATACTTTGCGACATTCTCATCCTCTTTCTGCCTCAGACTCAGAAATTGCCTTTCTATATCTGCTCGATGGTCTCAAGGAAGGTATTTTTCTAAGAACAACTCATTGAACTCCCTCCATTCCATATCTGATACTTCATCATCTTCCTTCATGTTTTGTATTAGTTACCACCATTGATCAACATCTCCAGTGAGGCGATAAACATCCATGACAACATTTTTCCTTTCACTACTCCCCAAGGCATGGAATATTTTCTCTATGGAATTTATCCATTGCTCAGATATTATGGGATTTTTACTCCCATTGAATTTTGGTAGTTTTTTCCTCCTCAAGCGATCTATCATTTATCCTCCACGCTGTGGATCAGGGTGCTCCATACGGGTAAGGTCATTATTCATAACCTGAGTGAGTTGTCCCAGTATGGTGATTAGCTGTTCAGCACCAGTTGCATCACTTGCTCCACTATAATTATCTTGATCAGAAGATAAATCCCAATATAGAGTGCGTGCATTGATATGGTTTCCAATCCATCCACTATGTGCCATTTCTAAACAATGGCATAAACTAGATTAGTTTATGCATTGAAATATATAATTCCATACTTCTAAAACACTTAACAAAAATTCAACAGTTTATGGATATAATCCATAATCATAAAAAAAGTTTTCTTTGAGAAAGTATATACTCATAACCCTTCATAATGGTTTTTAAAGAAAATGAGAATTATCCTAATCATATCCCCCGGGAGTGTCGTAACCAAGAGTGCAGCAAGGACCGTTGTCATGCACAAGTTCTCATCCGAGTCTAGCTCAAAGTGGTGTTTTGGGGGTTTACCCCAAGGAACATCTGTACCAGAGCCGCCTCTACATGCTCATATCTAGATAAGGATTTATTGCTCGGAAAACTCAAAAAATCTCTACAATACCAAAATTATAGTATGTTCTTCTATACTAATCCTCAATGTCTATCTTAGGGCTATGTGCTCTAATCACAGTTTATCTAAATCTAGTTTCCAAGTTTTGTACTAAACTTGCTCAGATACCAACTGTAATGCCCCAACCCTAGTTACCCAGAGTCAGTGCATTATTACATAACATTGGCATGATCACAAGGAAATCATGTCTTGAATGACCGATCAGTTTAGTATCCTTGGAAACAAGATTCATACATATGTTCAACTTTACATCTTGAAGAGAAATACAACAAAAATATTTTTCATTATAAGCATCCAAGCCTGCTAGATTATGCCTGCAGGTCACACATAACTAACTTCTTCATATCCTGGGAAAAATAAAACATTGAAAGGGGTGATCTCAAACACTCAGTAAGGGTAAGTAATACAGCGGAAAATCACATAAATATTAAGCATGGTGAATAATTTAAACCACATTCCTTTACCAATAATAAACATGAATACTATTATGGAAAGAATATGAGTTGAGTAAATAATTCCATAATAAAACATAATCATGGTTATTCTAATAGACGAATAACCACATGAACCATCAATATTATTTCCATAATGAGGGAATGTATAATTCCAGACATTCTAAAACATTTTGTCAGGGCCTTGGCCACGACGTCTAAAAATGATTAAGGCCTCTGCCAAAACCATATATGAAATTGGGAAAGGGCCTTAAACAATTCCACGTCTAGTTGTCTCATGATACCTACCGATGCATCGAGGAGCTATAGCGGTATCCACCCGTCACTTACTAAGTCCAACACATTCCTCATATGAAAAGGTTTAAACATATCATAAACATTCATATTAAAACTAGCATACGAAATATCAATACTTTAACCATAAATCATGAATGGTATTAAAATAGCACATCCACAGTCAAACATATCACAAAACCTTCAATACAATATGGAATTTTTGTATCATAATAAATCAACTTCAAATAAACTTAAAATCCCTCAAAGGATGTTGACATAGATGAAATCAAAACCCTTTTTAGAGAAATATCTCTTTCTATTTTGAAATCATTTAAGAGTCACATAATTATAAAATAAAACATTTACTTTGAAAATATTCTTATAATATTGTAATGGAAGCTTTGATGAGTTTATAAAGGTATAAAATAGCCGCACCCTCCGTATAAGTTAAAAAAAGACATTCTTACCTTAATTTTTTCGAAAAGGTTAAAAATGATCTTGTTTGGAAAATGACAGAAAGATTCATTTATAAACTTATTATAAAAAGTCAAAAAAGTGTATAAATTAATTTAACCCATATTCTTTAAAATAGTAAGAATGTTTTGAAATACATTTTTATGAAACATGGATGTGGATGATAAAGAGGTCCCAGTAGATAATTACGTATAAACCACCTCAGATAATGAAGAGATTGTGAAATAAACTCTTACCTTGTAATTTTACTTGGTTGACGGTAGGTTAACCTCCTATATAAGGGTGAAATAATTGTTTTTAAATTATACAATAATCATATATATTAATATGTTATCATATATGATCTTTTAATATTGCTTTGTTAATACAATCTTAGTATTATCGTCGTTTTGGGTGTTAACTAACTCGTTTTCCTGTATATGTTTTGTGACATAATTCATGTTTATTATGGATTGGTTGTATCTTATTCATATCCAGAATTATATCATGTCCTTAAAAATTATTTTTA
The DNA here is from genome assembly GCA_963277665.1 of Viscum album. NCBI lineage: Eukaryota > Viridiplantae > Streptophyta > Magnoliopsida > Santalales > Viscaceae > Viscum > Viscum album. The sequence continues at coordinate 321,569,435 of OY728153.1, read as the reverse complement.
ATCATCAAATGAGAATTATAATTGCATGGATACAGTGGGGAATGAATCTCATCGCGTTCATAGAGACGGTAGTCCGTACGTACGCACGAGCGACTATATCATTCTTTTGATATTAAAATAATATATAATTGGATGGTATATCATATTGAAAGAATAATTATCATGTTATTTTTATTATTTACATGAATTATACATCATTATTATACCCATATAAATAATAATATATTGAATAACAATTACACCACAACGTGGAGACGGTATGTCGTATGTACGCACGTATGGTGACATGTCATTCAAGGGATGGATAGAATAGTGAATTTGTTTGTTCCATAATTATAATAACATCATAGTATATTGAAGATACTGGATTTATTATTTTAGAATGGAAATAACAAGGAAAGAAGAAGTTGAAGAATAAAGGAACTATTAAGAGTGTGGTGAAGACGTTACCTCTTCTTCGGGTTCTTCCTTTTGATTTGATCAAAAGGGATCCTTAGGTTGGCTTTCTGATCAAACTAAGGCCTTTAGGATGAATTGATGTAAGTTTGGAGGATATTTGGGTCGATGTTGGCTGATACAAATGGCTTTTAAGGTGTGAATTAATTAGAAGGTGGGTGCCCTTTTATAAGAGGCGTGACAGGCTCTTTTGGAAAAACTTAAAGTATTATTTTATAATAAAATCATATTTGTTTTATAATAGATAAAAAGTGGATTATTCACATTATATGGTGGGTATGGGTCTAAATACTTTCAACCAATATATTTAATATAGGTTTGGGTCATTATATTAACCTTATCTTTTAGTTTTAACTATTAGTTATTTAGTTTGACACTTACCATGTCACTTGGTGTTTTTATATTATATAGTTAATAAACTTACTATATACATCCAAGTGACCCCAAAGTGATACATTAATGATACACCAATAATTATATAAGTCCTTTGGCCAAACCATAGTTTTTTAGGAATAGAATATAAATTAATAATATAATATTTGTTTTAAAAACACATTTATGTCAATTTTGAAACTACTCAATAATTTATTTTTGTTAAATTCTTAAAAACATTATTAATTCGAAAAAAATTCATTTAATAAATCCAAACATGTCATATTAACCAATAAAATTCTTTTATGTCATCAAAGCTTTCAAATTATATTTATTTTAACATTTATAATATCAATTATTTGATTCTTTCATTAATAAGGAAAATACTACATCATTATTGTGTCATATATATTTTTTCTTTTTCAATGTCTAAAAATTATAAATAAAATACCATTATGTAGGAAATGTTATTAGATTTCTAATGTATATTTATAGTCAAAAATATAACATATATAACCCTATATAAAAAAATTCTAAAAGATTTAATCTTTTGTCATTTTTATATTTACTTTAACTTAATTAATATAAAGTGTCCCTATCACCTACAAGTGGCTCCATGGGGTCCCAAAATTGACCCAAATATGTCTATGGACAGACATGTATCCACCAATAAGGTTAGGACACGTTTTAGGGTATTTAATTATTATTATAATATTAGTTTTTAACCCTTATTTACCATATTTACCCTTTAAACATGGTAAATAAAATATTTACGGAAGTAATTATTCAAAATGTCTAAAAATAAAAGTTAAATATTTACAAAATTTGGACATCCTGATTCCAAATATGGAATCAATTTTTCCAAATTCAAAACACAGAAGTGGCAGAAATTAATTTAAAATTAATTCCCGCTGTCAAAATAAAAAGCGTGTTTTTAACAAATAATAATTATCAAAAGATTAATAATTGTTTATGCCCGGTTTAATTGTGAAATTATGTCCAATGACCAAACTTTTATTAAATGGTAAAAATATATTCTAAATATACTTCAAAACCACTAAAATTCATAATTTATCACTATTAATTATTTTGATTAAAAAATATTCTTTAATTAAAATTTAGTAATTTTCACTATTCATCAAAATATAAAAGTTATCGGAAAAGTACCAAAATTTCACCCTAGGATAAATTGGATATTCCTAATCCAAAAATGAAGTCCATTTTGAGAGATAAAATTTATAAAATTTCCAAAATTAGGTATTACTATTCATAACGGCTACTTTGATTGGTTGTGGTGTGTGTTAGAATCTCGAAGTAGCGTACAACACATGCTACTATATTATTACAAGAGAAGCGTATCGTGGATGATTGGGGTGTTATAGAAGAAGCTAAATAGATTTCAAGAATTAGATGGTATGGCACCTACCATCTGGACAAGCCTATACGTGCATTGGAAAGCCTAGCCTAATAGCCTTGCGAAGGTGGAGAGATGATTTCACGATATAGATTTTGGGAAATAGTAGTTCCAAGTCGTTAGTATGGATTGTATGTAATGTTTGAAGCTTACGGGAAATTAATTCCTCTAAGGCCTACAGTCCATGTAATACTTACACCCAGGGGCCTTATAAGGGTTCCACCTCACCACTGAAAAGTTGGATTATCAAAAATCAATAAAAATTGAAGGCCATCTGGCCATTGGAGAGAAGTATATTCTCATCAAAATCACATCCCAAACCATGTATGTCCAACCGTCCAATTAAATTCTCACCATTTCATACCTTACTATTTGAGAATTTTCTTCTATATTAAATGAAAATATATCAAGACCCAAGAAATATGATTATGTTCATAATGTTTTATAGAATAATGAATATATTTTAATATTATTATTTTTACTTTATAAAGGATTTTTATTTTGATGCTATAAATCCCAAATAGTATTTTTATATACAATTAAAATTCAATTAAGAAATTTATTTTTAATAATTAATAAATTTTTGAAACAAATAATATTTTAATAAAAATATTATTATCAAATAAGTTTTATTAAATATAAATGATCATATAATTTGGATGAAGTCAAATGTAATTTTTATTGGTGTTCAAAAACTATCATTATAAAAAAAACCCATTATTTATCAATAAATGAAAATTATTATTTTAAAATTGAAAACTATCATGATAATAAATTGATTTTGATAAACTGAATATTATTTTTGCAATCAAAATGTAAAAATTATAAAATGTTGATTTTTTTCAAAATTTCCCGAGTGTCGAATATTCTTGTAAATTTTAATACGATATAAATATATAGTGTGTATTATGAAAACAAAATAACCTAAAAGTGATGTAATAAATAATATAAAGGGAATCCAAAAACAAATATATTATTCCATTTAAATTAAGTTTATCTTATTTTTATTTGATTAATTTTATAAAGCCTTTTTGGATCCTCCAAAACTATCAAAATATTTTATTGTTTTAAAATAATTTCTTTAAGAGGATCACTCACTTGCACATTATAAAGGGTATTATTTTATTAATTTTTACTATTATACATATAAATAAAGAAATCCAATACCATTTAGAAGAAAACATGGTAAAAATCATGATATGGTTTTTGGTTTTGGTAATTTCTTTATATAAAATCTGAAACCAATGTTTGAGAAATAATCATTAATTACCCACACTTTTTCTATTTAAACCCACACAAGATCCAATTTTTCTCCACTAAAAACAAATCTAGAAAATACTAGATAATAACTACCCTTTATATAGTCCTCCCAAGGCACCACCAAGCTCTCAAGAAGCTCCTCCTAAGCATATGGGGTCACAAACTCTAGAAATTGATCCTCACTTCCTTTTCATTATTCAAGATTATTTATTATATCATTCCTTCTGATTAAAATTATTAATGTATTTACATCTCCTTGAAATACCTTATTATAGACCACTGTGTGTCCAAATGATTATATAACCCTTTATCTATCAAAAAACCATTAAGTAAATTTTTATGTAACATTGTTACCAAACGTTTACGACAATTTTCCATGACAAAACAATTATTTGGTGAATACCATACCAATTTTATATAAAGAGATTTCACATTTATGCACTTATAATTTTAATTTCTTTTACATTTATTTATTACACAATCCATGATCAAATAACCAAATATGATGATGAAAGAATATATTTTATATGATCTACGTGGCACACATAAGTATGAGCCTAAAATTAAAGTGATGGGTATTCTAGATTATTTAGAACTCTAATGCATTAGAAAATTTTTGTCTCATGAGACAACATATTTGGATAGAGAAGGAACAAGATTACTTTATAGGTCATTTTCTATCATGACTTATTGGGAGTGATCCATGGCCTATGTTTATGATACATTGATTTAAGTTGTTACCACATTTCCCATGTTTACCTTATGATTATCACGCCATATCATTTCTCATTGTTCATCCCTTTTGATGTTTCTATTTTATAACATGTATTATACTCTCCATGCTATGCCATTTGTATTCCCTTTTTGGTTTTTACATCTCACCCCTTTTATGTGTATGTCACCAGGTTTTCCCATGCAGTTCTAAGTACGAGCATGTTAAAGAAGCTTCTACTAAAAATCATGTCTTTCATGTCATCAATTTGTATGTAATGTACCTAATTAAATTTGATATTATGCTTATTTATTTTTGGTTTTTTATTATGTGTAATATTATTTAATAAATCATGAAATAATTTTTAACAAATATCAGGGTTTTTATAGTAGGATTTGAAGGAAAATATTGGTTATTTTTTGGATTAGGATTAGAAAACTATAGTGAAAAACTTATGAATAAAATTATATATAAAAAATGCCAAAGTTTTTTAATAATATATTATTTTTTATCATTTATATGCATTCTTTTCGATATAATAAATGTTTATGTGGCTCCGGCACAGATGTACATAGTGGTAAAACCTGAAAACCCTAAGTTATGCCAAACTCGATCAGGAGTTGGTGCATGACAACAGGCCTTATTGCACTCCTGGTTTGACACTCCCAGGTAATATTCTATTATAAATTCATATGTTCCTTTTAAAACATTTATTTGGGAACAGAAAATAACCATTAGAATATATGTTATGAAAATGATCCCAGATAACATTGATTGAATCCTATAAATTCATTTGTTATGTAAATACATGTAATTGATATTCTATCCATTTAATTTCTTTGGATTACCATTTATGTCATTAATAATTTAAATATACTCATCTTTTATTATAAGTTTTTTGTATCAAATAAAAATAAATAGGAGTAGTTGGGTAAACAATCAATATCATATGAAAAGTGATGCCATTTCCAAAAAGATTCCCAACCCGTTATGAGGAAAAATAAAAAAAATTGAGACAATAATCTCTCATTGGATCAGATTTTGAATTGAAACCTGGATTAGTTGGAGTTCCCAATCTCTATAAAATGATTAAGATCCAATTGATTCCTTTAGGTGAAAAGGCATCCAACATTAAATGGATATTGTGATCCAATTATAATGGAAGAATGGATCCACATCATTGAGAAAATATTCTCTACTAGTTAATGTTATGAACAAGAGAAGGCCCTTCTGGCTATTTATCAAATGTAGGGAAAAACTTAATAGTGTTGTTCATTTCTCATGAATCTGAAGAATGAGTAATAGAGAAAAGAAATTGGTTGAAGTAAATCATGAAGATATTTTTTTATAAATGTTTTCCTCACACTCTCCAATATAAAATGGAAAGGGATTTTTTCCCCTCAAGAAAAAAGACGACGAATCTATCAGGGAATATGAGGAAATATTCAAATGACATTCATGATACACCTTATGATTTCAAATTACCCATGAATACATGTTTGACCACTTATAGTTTGGGACAAAATCAATTCCATGAAAATCACTGGAGATCCAAGAATTTAATTGCTGGGAAGAGATTGCTCGATGTCCTCTCAAAATTAAAATAGACATTAGAGAATATCAAGGGTGTTATAGTGATAATAAAAATAAAGTAAATTTTAATAATATTCATCCTATATAAAAATATATGTGTGATAATAAATTTCAACACTCGACTTTTCAATGGTGTGGAAAGAAGCACCCTAAAAAATTCCCATTGGGTATGAGGAAATACATTAGGTTTTGGAAGTAAGTGCACTTAGCTGGCGATTGATGACAAGAGAAACCCACCATTGTGATGGTGGAGGGGAATAATCTAGTCAAACGATAATTCATTGTTAATTAATTCAACTACAAGTAACCAAGTAACTCTTCATTCAAATTCACTAAGAAATGAGTTTTTTGTGAAAACAAAAATCCTCCAAGGCAGTAATGGTGAGATTTTAACATCCGAATAGTAGAGGTTGATCCCAATAACAAAGTTGTGATAGGTACACTAGTTATTAATTCAAGGATAATTATTATTATATTTTTCATGTTATATTCATTCCTTGTTATTACAAAAGTTTTACAGAACATTTCAAACAACACCACAAAGAATGGTTGTAGAGTTGTTAGTGAAAACATAAAATGGGTAAATTATTTCATCAAAAGAATATAACTCCCCCCCATATCATAATTTATGGGATTAACATCATAGTGAACCTTGTGATAATATATTTAGTGAAATATTATTAAATTATGGGTACCAATTATACTTCACTATATAAATAAAACATAAATTTCCATGATAAGGAAATCACTCTACATATCGCAAATCTGCACCCAATTTTGTTCAATTACAAGGAGGAGGATGAGGATTCATTAGAACCAATATTTCATGAATGTATATAATTTCCCTATGAGAAACAATATCTACACAAATTATTAGGTATAAGGAATGAATCATTCTTGATGAGATGCCCATTTTGAGGCAATACATGGATGTGTTTCTTGAGGAATTTTCTTGTCTTCCTCTTAGTGAATTGGATGAATTTTAAATCGAGATTATACCTGGGGTGTTTCCATTATCCAAGACACCATATAGAATGGTTTTGTTTGATATAGAAGAGACTAAAAAAACTAAAGGAGAATTGGGATAAATGGTTCATACACCCAAGTCCTTTACAATGGGGGTGATGAAGTCTTCTTTATAAAGAAGAAGGTTGGTTCAATGCTTCTTTTCATTGATTATCGTGAGATAAAAAAAATCACAATGATGAAAATGTATCCTCTACCATGGATTAATTAATTTTTCAATAATCTATATGGAGAAAAACACATCTCCCTAGTGGACCACCGGTTAGGTTATTACCCTATTATGGTGATGAAGGAGGGTATCCCCAAAACTACTTTTCATACATGTGACAAGCTCTATGAGTTTATAATAATTCTTTTTAGACTCACTAATTATCTAGTAATCTTAATCAAACTGATGAATAATTTATTTAGATACATACTTGAATTTTTTTGGGTATTATTTATATATTATTTTCAAATATTTTCCAAAACCAATGAGGACAATGAGAGCATCTGAGTCCTGTGATGATGACCTTACAAAAGGATAAGATTTATGTGATGTAAAAAAAATTTGATTTCTTGTTGAAGGAAGTCTCATTCTTGAAGAATATCATCACATGAAATGGGATATGTGAGTAAACTGAAAAAAAAAGTAATTGAAGGATGGAAAATCCCATCATTTATGACAGATATTCATAGTTGCATTAGAGTAACTATGTATTATCATCGATTTTTGTGAAATTTCATGTGATTTTAAAAATCTATTACAAATATAACATGTATGGGAGTAAAATGTTCATGGAATGATGAATGTGAACAGATCACTAAGGATATATAAAGGAGGCATAACATTACCCATGTGACCACACTATACAAAAGTGGGGAACATTTTGTGGTATTTATTGACTATTCGAAGAATTGATCGATTTGTGTGTTAGTTTGTGATGACAAAGTCAAAGCCTATTCTTTAAAGAAATTAAATATTCATGAATAGAACTACCCAATTCATGAAATGGAGTTGGATATAGTGATATTCTCCTTGAAAATAAGGAGGTGTTGTCTCTTTAGGGAGCAGTGTAATATATATATATATCACTAAAGCCTCATGAATATGTTCACATAAGAAGAGATGAATATGATCCATTTATGATGGTTACAGATGATCATGGTTTATTACTGCTCAATTCACTACCATCCAAGGAAAGTGAATACAGTGGTCGATGTTCTGTGTAGAAAGGGTCCAGCGGTTCTATCATTGATGAAAATTAAGAGGGATTCAATATTGTTTGATATTAAAATAATAGACAAGGAAAACATAAAGAAGGAAACACCATCCATCGGGTCACAAATTATTTCTCAATCATTCCTTCTGGAGAAGATAAAGGGTAATTAATGTGATGAAATGGTAATTCATAATAATGTTTAAATTATTAGGAAAGGGAAATCATAGGATTTTAATTGTAATGTCGATGTATTTGTTCAATATTGGTCAAGACTTTTGGTAATATCAAATCCTATGTTCATGAAATATTTGTTGGGTAATGCACATAGCTCTACCTTCTCTATCCATCTAGAGATTACAAAAATGTATTGAGATATCATAGGTAACTATTGGTGGGATAATATGAATAGTGAGATCACATAATATACATCAATATGTCTTGTGTGTCAGTAAGGAATTCAGAAATGAAATCCCCAAGAGAATTATGCACCCATTACCAATAAATACTGAAAAATGAGAAAAACCAACCATGGAATTTTCCACTGGTCTTTTGAATATATCATGAAGAAATAATTCAATATTGGTTTAGAAGGATCTTCTTACAAAGACATTTCACTTAATTACGATCTGAGATGACTTCAAACTAGATCAAGAAGCAAGGATAAACATTATATAAGTGTTTAGGCTATATGGAACACCATTGTGGATTATACCTGATCGAGATCTAGGATTTCCACCGATGTTCTAGAAGAGCGTCCATAATTCTTTAAATAATGAGTTGAACTTTTACACATCTTATAACCCTCAACAATTGGTCCAATCTAAATAGACAATCCATAAATTCTAGGGTATGTTGTGAGTATGATAAAATAACTTTAAAGAAGGATGGGATCAAAATCATCCTCTACTTGAGTTCCCAAACAATAACTATTTTTATCAAGAATCGAAACGTCCCCCTATAAATCCCTTTATGGTAAGAAGGGTCAAAACCCAATATTATGGGATGATGTTTGGGGGAAAACATCTAGGTTCTAAAATGGTCTAGAAAATGTTGGGAAAGCCTAAGACCATTCATCTACAAATCATGGCCGCTCTAAGTCAAAAGAAGATTTATGTAGAAAATCATCGATGAGACAAATATTTTGATGTTATAGAAATGGTATTACTTTTTATATATTTATGTTACAAATTCATGAAATTTTGGAAATCATAGTCCCATATATATCACTAACATTAAGATTCTTGATCTCATTAGAGCAGTGGGCTCTCGACTAGCACCCCCGCCTAACATATCACAAGCATATGATATATTCTGTGTATCCTTATTAGGAAAGTACATACCAGAACCAAATAATTTACTCTATCCCAAGGTGGTACTGATAGAAAATGAACTTTCTTATTATGAGTAACCAGTGAAGATCATAGATCATAAATATAATGTTATATGAAATAATACATTGCATCATGTCAAAGTTTGGTGGATAAAACAAAAGATTGAAGATGTAATTTGTGACCCATATGAAGTGATGAAATAGACTTATCCTTATCATTTTAGTGTGGGAAAAGAAAATTACAAAGATAAACTTTTGGAGGGGGGATTGTGCATACATGAATAGTTAAAAATAATATTTCCCTTATGAATTATTTAAATGACTTATTAGTAAATATGGTTATATAAAAAACATGAACCTCTTTGAATTTATTTTATATATTTTAAATTATTGGTAAAAATATTTACCGTTGATAAAATATTCCTTAAATATTTATCAAATTATTAGTATAAATATAAGGGTTTATCAAATCCAATTTTCATTGGGAAAGTATTTGATGGTCTTAACTAGTAGGATTATACCCTATAAATCCCATTTATCAAATCATTATAGGGAGATAAAATCACTAGGATTTTCTATTGACAAATTCCATGATGATATCCAACAAAATAATCATTATAGAAACCATTAATTGGATAATCTAAAGATCATCGAGACCCCAGAAAAAACCATGTATGTCCAACCACATCATGAAGGTCTCACTATCACGCACCTTACTATAAAGGTTTTTTTGGTGTATTAATTTTAAATGTTTCATGACCCTTGGAATATGAATATGTATATTATTTATTATAAAATAATAAATATTCTTTCATCCTCTTATTGTTAATTTATAAATGTTTTCTATTTTTCTATAAAAAATAAAATAGTATTTTTTGTTAATATTCAAATAAAATTATTGGATTTAATTTTATGAATTAATCAATTTTCGATATAACTTATTTTTTTGAAAATATTTTTATTAAAAAAATTTAATAATATATAAATTATTATATAATTTTTTGCAGTCAAATGTAATTTTTATTAGTGTTTGAAAACTTTTATTATCCCGAAACAAAAAACATATCAATAAATTATGATTATTATTTTAGAATTGAATATTCAAATATTTATTAAATTATTTTTATAAAATTAATTTTATATTTGGAATTATAATTTATAAATTATAAAATGGGGAATTTCTAAAAAATTTTGTGATAGTCTAATTTTCATGTAAAAATTAAATAATGTATAAATATATGGTATGTATTATGACATAATAATAACCTAAATGTGTTTTATTAAATAATATAATGGGTATCCAAGACCAAATATATGTTTTACCTTTAAAATAATATGATTTTATGTTTATTTGATCGATTTTGTAAAGCTATTATGAATACACAAAAAACCATTTAGATATTTTATAGTTTTAAACCCATTTAATTAAGAGTATGACCAAATTACACATAAGGAAGGTTAATTTTTTATTAAGTTATGAACTTTTAATTTTGAAATAATTAAAATCACTCTTATTTTTAAAAATTATGGTTGAAAACCATTGGATGGTTTGGATTTGGTAATTTTATTTTATAGAGTCCAAAACCTAAGTTTGAGAAATTATAATGAAATCCCCACACTTTTCCTATATAAACCCACTCAAGATCTCAATACACTTCACTAAAAATACATGGATCACGTTTTTACTTTTCCTTACCCAATATATAGTCCTCCAAGTGTTCCCCCAATCTCACAATAGGATCCTCCAAATTATTTGGAGGGACACACTAAAGTAAGTGATTCTAACATTATCTTCTTTATTCAAGTTTATTTGTTATCGTATGCATCCTAAAACCTATTATTAATGTATGTATATGTATTTAAATGTCCTTATTACTTCCTATTTGAAGTAAAAATTATGACCTAACCATTTTCCTCTAAACAACCCATTTTATGAATTTATATGTAATGTAGTTATGATTCTGAATTTTCACCACAATTTTCCATTCCAAAAAAAATTTCCTAGTAAATACAATACTAAACTCCTAATAAGGGTGTTAAACTTTATAAAAATATAATTCATTATATTGGGGATTAAATGTATTTATTACACACTCATTAATCATGGAATAAAATTTAACGATCAATAAATCTAAGTTTTATGATCCATGTGGCTCATTTAAGAATGAGAATGAAATGAAGGTGACAGGTGTGCCTAGATTTATATAGATCTCTAATGAATTTGTTAATGTTTAGTATCATGAAAAATAATTTCTGGGATGGAGAGTGAACAAGATTACTTTATTTCACTTCTTACATCATTATTCTCTTGTATTTTTCTTTGACCAATGTTTATGATGTAATGTTTTAAGTCTGTGACATGTTTCATTTGTTTCACTTATGATTATCATGCTATGTCATTTATCATTGATCATCCCTATTGATATGAATATTGGAATATATGTGTTATTATCTCCATATTATTCCATGTTTATTCCTTTATTGGGCTTTATATCTCACCCCTTTCATATTTTTTCCCCATGTTATCTCATACAGGTTTGATTATGAGAATGTAAAGGATATTTTCAATATAGATAATGTATTTATTATTTTCAGTTGTTATGTAATTTACCTAATTCTCATAGACACTAGACTTACCAATATTCCATGTTGTATTAAATGTGATATTTTGTAATAAATCATGTATTACTGAGTACTAAATTGGATGGAGGTTATAATTATTTTATTGGGTTAGGTGATATTGGTTAAATTAAATTTATATCTATTGATTTTATTTAGATGTTACTGTTTTATCAATGTTTCATTGGTTTTACGTTGACTGATAACATTTTAGGCCATGTTGGAATATTTAGATCCATAAATTTTTCATTTTGCTTTCATTATTATTAAAATATTTCTTTTTATTTTAGTTTGGTTCAATATGGCTTCCTTTAGTTTGGGTTACATCAGATTATCTTAGTTATGTTTTTTTCTTCAATCCATATGTATTTTCTATTACTTAATTTTATTCAAATATGAAAATATCTTTTATATTTAGTTTCTTTCATTTTAGTTCAATTTTAAAAAATTCAGTTTTTTTCAATTCAATTGTATTTAGTGTAATTAAATATAGTATGATTTATATTGATTTAATATATGTTCTTATAATTTTGTTCAGTTAATATATATATTTAGTATGGTTAAATTTTATTCTAGTAACAATTAATTTAGGTATATAGGGTATCTTTTTTCCCTTTTGGTTTAAATTGGTTCTTATGGTGGATTTGGATTGGTAAGGTTATATATATTAAAGTTTATTTAAATTTATTTTCATTACATTCACACCGGTTTTCTTCAAGATTATTTATTTCTTATTTTTATATTCTAAATAAATGAATATATTTATATGATTATTTTTTAGTATTAATAAAAATTGTGTAAATGTTAATAAGTATAGATTTTCTAGGTTTACGTGTAGAATGATTATAAGACCCAAACATAGTATAGTTTACATTTTTAATGTTTACGTGTTATTATTATGTAAAATTGTTCTCATATTTTAATGTTAAAATTAATTCTGAATATTTATGATATATAAAGTAAACCATTAAATTATTTTATCATAATATTTATAAAATTTAATTTCTAAAATGTTAATAATTTTTAAAAAATATTATGTAAATTATTACATCATTTATAAAGTTTACAGTTAATATTTTTAATCTTTATTTGATTTAATGTTCTCAAAATAAATTAATTGATTTATACATTTCAATTGGTGTTAATTTTTCATCTCTATTGTTCATCTATTTTCATAGAAAATCTTATCATATAATAAAATATTCATTCTAATCAAAATTTAGTACAAAAAATTGACCTTGAAAAAGAAATTTTTCTTTTTTATGATTTTTTTCATGTTATATCTTCATAGGAAATCATGAATTATTCATATTAATTCAGCCTAAGCCATAAATTCTGTTATTTCTCCATAATTTACCATCTGAATATTCATTAAAATATCTAGGAATGTCTTGAAATAACAATGTTTTTTGATCAATGTTCCCCATTTTTTGGGTTTTTAGAGTTCTCTATCTTTAACTAAAATGGTTTATTCATCAAATTTCAATATCATCCTTTATTTTCATATTTATATTATTTTGGTATTTACATCAACATCACTATTATCTTATGATTTGTTTTAAGAAAACCCATGAATATTTTAGGTAATTTCATCAATTTATTACCATGGTATCCATTATTTGCATATATTTCCTCTATTAGTTAGACATTCGAACAATTTTCATATATTATAACATAATAATAATCTAAACTCTAAAAAATTTACAAAATATATCAACAGTCATATATTTTTAAGGATTACAACCATTTTAAAATTAATTGTCAAGTATTTTATACATATATTAAAAACTGTAAAATGTTTATAGTATACATGTAAAAAAATGTTAAAAATTAATAAATTATTTAAAAATTGTGTACAATCATTTTACAGTTTGAAAATTTTTTAAAAATTATTGTCTAGTATGTTTATACTTATTTAACTCATTTTAGTTAAATTCTATTGTATCCCCTTGGTATAGTTTGTTTAATTTAATATCTATTCCATTCATGCTTAGAAAGAATAGTTGAGTTTAATTAATCTCAGTTTTGTGATATAATTGAAGTATTGTTTTTTTATTTTTATTTCTATTTGGGTTATTTATTATCAATTGGAATAGAATTTTAATGGGTCAAACTAATTTGATTTTGGATGGATTAGTTCTTCCAATGTACTGTTGGTTATTTCCATTTTTATTTCATTTGAATATTTTCATTTCTAAATCATTTCAATTAATTATTTTTATTCATGAATATTCATGTCAAGTGTGGTAGGTTTTATATTAATAGGTTTAGTTTTTTTTTGTACAGAATTAAATAGAGTTTCATATAAAAAATATACCTTGTTTCGGTCATGATTCTATATAGTAGTTCACCCCAAAGTGTGGATGTACATCAATGCATCCTTATTGTTTTATTTTATTAGGATGAATCCTGAAAAATATAATTCAATAATACAAAACAATGTATTAATAAAAATAATAATAATTTTCAATTAAAAATGATTAAATTTTATTAATTCCTTAAACTCATTAATATTCCATTTAGAAATCATATCATTGGACTATGTTACTAGAAAATAATTAAGGGTTTCAATACCAAAAAATATGTGAAAATTATTATTTCCTACCCATTATATAAGTCATTTATATTTTCTAACCATATATAGAATTAATCCAAAATTCATGCAGCCTACATGACATAATTATTGCATAAATTATACCAAAACATCAATCAAACTATTCATTCATATAAATATAATAATAATATAAAGGTTAATCAGACATGTTTTTTTTACAAATATCTGATTCAATGAATTATCCTTGATTTTATTCCCATCATATTATTGGAAAAATTATCCTACAAGAATGATTGTACTATATTTATAAAGTGTCTTCATGAAACTACTACATTCTATCCAAGATTTACCATTAATTTAGTTGTCTTTATTTTTCACAATTATTACCTATGTATTAGGGTATCATACTTCATGCATGAGAGTACTCCAATATCATATAATAATTTTAAATATTTCTCTAAAATAATAAAATAAAAATATGAAATTAATACATGTAAAATTCCCTTTTTGATTGGGAAAACACCTGACAAGAATGGAATCAGGTTAATCACAGTTATCTATTAATGTATAGGGATTTATTTTTTGTTTAATAAGAAATCATACCACATGAAATGAATGTAAATAAAATAAATAGAGATAAAATTGTTGACATGGTATTTTTATTAAAAGGTACTCGATGCTTTGATTGGATATTTTCCCAAATTGAGGATTCTATACTATATTCAATCACTAACAATAGTGATTTGGTTCCACCCACACCTACATAGACCAGCACTATGTATATGCTTCCCTACATCAGACAAAAAAACTTCAAAATAATTTATTAGTTCATTAAAAATTTATCATTGTGTTATACATGTATAAAATAAGTTTCCAAGGTCCTATGACTTCAAACCTTGTGTATGAAAGCGTTTATTTGATTCTCCTTCTTGAATTCGATATCAATTTGACATAAATATTTCACTTCTTAAACTATATACATATCATTGTCATCATCATTGTTGACTTTGAATTCCACATGTTCTTTAGGAACAATTCTTGAATCATTGTCTCCAATTTCATTTCAAATTCAAAGAAACTTATAACATAATAACCTAGATTTTCAACTCTACATGAGCTCCTATGATCATTAAAAAGCATTCATCTCCTCATACACTAGAATGATAAAAATATAAAATAAACCATTTCATAGCTTGTGGGTCCTTACTTTTTTATCTTCTTCTTTATATTATTTTATAATTGTTATATCATATTTTTCTTCCCTCTTTTGATTTGATACCCATTTTATCTTCAATTTTTAATAGGGTAGTGAAACTCATTTTCATCTTCTCTATTCAGATTTCTTCAATATCATCATATATTCTACCTATCGGTTTAACGATATGTTCAAATATCTATTATATAAATATCCTTTTCTTTTTATATATAGATAACCAAGAAATACTTTTCCTAAAAATATAATATTACAAATCCATTTGGTATTCATAAACCATGATTTATTTCTTTTCTTTTCTCATAGTTTTAATGTGAGAAAGTGATCCAAAATTTCATCTATATTTTCTACTTCGAATAATTTTTTTTCGTAACTATTTTGTAGTACCATCTATTTTAATTCTTATGCCTTATTAGTCTTGGATAACATATTTTCTAGAGTATTATTTCAAATTGGGATTTATTTCATCTTTCCCTTCCCAACCTCATACAGTAATTCATAAATAAACATTGGTCAAATTTATATAAAAATATATATCCCCAATAGTTACAACATTTATCTTCATCTTTTGTAATGAGAGTCTATAATTTTCTAGTGTTAGTGAAATATTATATCATTGTCACTAGAAAACTCCATACTCAACTTTTTCAATATCATATATTAATCCATCCATCCAACATTAAAAAATTAGCTGAGAAGGGTGCAAATTCCAAAAATAGTCATGGGGTTATAAAATTATGGAGGTCGAGGGAATCATCTCTATCAAGATTAATGAACCCTTATATAATGCATCCTTTAATATTAAAGATTCTACCAAGGTTATCATGAGTGGACTAGGATGCTCGGAAGATAGCAACCATATTTCCCTCTATCGATGTGTGAGTGATATCCTTGATATCATTTAATATAGCATTTCATTTGTGAACTAAATATGTGATTTTAAAAGGGGTTGATATAGTCATCCATATGACATGTGTAATATAGGGGAAATATTTTCAACACAATCTAGTAAAATAAAATTCGAGTAGCATAATTTTACCTCCTGGAGCATAGAATTGATTCTTTAATAAGGGAATCACATTTTCCAAAGAAAATTTTGAATAAAATGATGGTAGAAAAAACCTTCTTAGGAACAAATCCTCGTCCCCACATGACAATATCAATGAAAGTACCACCAAAATTCAGTTTGAGACAATTCATATGAGGGACCCAATGTACCCAATTACATTATAGGGAAATTCTTTGAGCCATGTGACCAGATCTCCTACCATCCATGTGGAACCATACGGATATGGAGAGCTCCCACTATATATGGAGAGGGATTCAGTAAAATGATGTGAATCAATCCATGACCATCTCTAATATACATGATCTAGGAATCCTCTCATTTTTAACCTTGTTACAAGTACTCTATATATTTCAACATATATCATTCACAAAAAACAATCTCATCTTTCACTTGTGGATATTATCACGTGTGTCATGAACTAGTAATGAAGAAAGGTGTCACAAGAGAACCCCTACACATCCTGACCACTAAATATTCTAAAACCATTCAAAATAGAGGACAAAAACTATCTTATAAAGAGATTATGATAGTTTTAATGTTACATATGAATGTGAATACCATTGCACCAGGAATCAATGGATATCCCCATGCATCTCAACCCCTCATTTGGGGGTAGAGACAGGTTAAAATACGCTAAATAATGATGCTTAATATAGAAAGAATCTCATTTCACTATACTCCCTCTCCCTATCTCCACATGAATCACGTTCATATATTTCATATAGGACACATTGGTACACTATCATCAAGAATAAACTGATTAAGTATTTTTTAAAAACATCAGATCAATTCAATTTTTATCGACATACTACTATATATATGTCTTTGATGTGGGTTCAGGGTGGCTTGGATAATGTAGTGGAAGCATATAGCCTATATGAAGAAGATAACTTGAACTGAAAATCTCCAAAATCCCACCATACACCCCAAAAAAAATAAAATTTCATAACATAATCATTCCACACCCTAAAATCGATTAGAAGTGTTTCTAATGAATATGTATGCAAAATTAGATCGAGTAACATAGCATAGATCTTTATTGCCTCGAACCATCAAGATATAAACCATTTTTTTTTCATGATCCTTGAGCATAGGGATGTTCCATCCAAAATTTCCTAGGCCATATTATCCTCAAGGTAAATCCTGGTTTCCAATACACTACTAAGCTAATGACTCTATTCTATGTCTCCTTCACAATATACTATCATTATTCCTAATGACATATGCATTCTTCTTTGGTGTCCTAGAAATGATATATGCATTCTTCTTTTGTGTCCCAGATAAAGGTAGATAATACATTCTTAGTATTTCATTGACCTTCCATAGGATAATTGATGTCTAAAATTAAATTAATGTGATAGAGGGAAGAAAAATATTATCCTAGGTGATGCATTTTTTGAAGGAGAGAAAATGGTTTCTCCATATAAGAATATGGTTGTAGATTATTTCAGCAATTCCATAAAATTGAGGAATATATATTCTACCAATATAAATCCTAAATCTCAAATAATCAATGGGAAATTTACATCTACAAACTCCCAGACTATCTCTGATTTTCTTCCCCATTAAATCTATGTATTGGCATGGAATGTAAAATTACATTTCACCCAATTTATATTCTATCCGCTCCACTTTATGTATATTTCATGGATACAGTAATGCTCATGGATAGAACTTTATTTTTCATTGATAAAAAGAAGTAGATCATTTTTACAAATGAGGAGAGAATGACCATGGATGTTTGGTCAAAACTATAACGGAAAAATGGCCATCATTGATGATTTAATTTAAATACCTACAAAAATATTCATGGACTAGAATGAATACATCGAGGGATAATGGGTCACTAGGTATTAGTCCTTAGACCAACTTGTAAAACCCATATCATTTCCCCACATATGAGATGGAAAAGTAAAGAGAACTCACTCACTTGAAGAAAAGATAAACCACAAGAGTATAGAATCCCATAAAATCCACAACTATGATGATAAAACTAAACTTCACCCAATCATATTTTTTTCTAGATCAATATTGAAAAAAAATGTCCAAACCTGATACATTCTTATTTTTATCACCCATCATTTCATGTGACATGGAAATTTAATATTGGTTAGTACTACCTCAGATAAAACACTACTTCTCTTCAGAGACCCATTTAGGGATGTGCATTGAAGCCATTATATTGATAAAAATTGTGAGGAATTTATAAGGGAAATTTCAAAAAATTATTGGTTATTACTTTTTGAGAGAGGATATATTATTAAAAATCAGTATGAGGATCATTTTTCTGAAATAGGGAACTCTGGGAATGCTCCCTCCAAGAAAAAAAATTGATGTATATTATGAGACAGAACGACCTGGGGGTGTTTGGGGAATGTGAATTTTCTCAACAGAAATGAAGGGACCAAAATCAAGCATAGAGGAACCCTTCACTGTTTTATATAAGTGGTTATCTATAATGAATGGGTACCCATGGGGATGTATTGAGATCTTAGATTGATAATTATAAAATAAAGTGAGGTAATGGCCATAAATATTGAATATCATGTAGTAACATGTAGGGGTGAATTAGATCATTGATTCCCAGCAAGAGATAACATCACTATCCCTATTGAGAATTTTGTTTAAAAGAGGTAGAGATAAATCAATTATGACACATATTTGAGCAACTCCCACATCATTTAGTTTGATAATGTGCTCATCCATGAGGAGGAAATAACCATGGGTGTCTCCTATATAGTTAAATAATGAAAAGTTGTGAAAGGGTAGGGGAGGCCAAGGATATTAACCCATAACACCCCTTGAGAAGATTCATAGATGATTTGTGCCTCAAAAGACCACTAAAATAGGTTGAAACAATATTTTTCAACAATCCAAGGGCTCTGAGGTCATAAATTCGCAAAATCATCATGAGAACTAATAACTGGACAAAATTCCATTTGATTAAAAACAGACACAATAGTTAGAGAATACATATTCCAAATTTTTTTGATGTTATAGAAGTAGTATAGGGGAGTATTATCTTTCCCATGCTAAGCCACTAATATCCAATAATGAAAATCCATGGCTTCCTCAAAAGAATCTAGTGGAAAGTCCAATGATGAAGACCCATCCAATAAGTAGACCAGAGGTATCCAAGAGGGATTTATGGTATCGAGGGATGATGAGTTTATCTGGAATGGGATATGCATATGACTATCCCCTCTAATAAAGGCACATCCAAAACATTCTTTTCTATATGAGGAGGAGGTATGCGCATCAAGGCCTGAGGATGAAGCACATTGGGAAGATCAGACCTATAAAGGAGAGGGTGATCCATCAAAAAACATGTAGTAGATGAAGAATATCCTAAGGGTGTATGCAAGAAAATGTGTATGAAAGTTTTAATTAAAGTAATAATGTAAATCATGTAGTCTATGGTAAAACACATTTTATATCTAGTACATGTCACAGCTGAGTTTTTGATTTTTACAATGGTGAATCTTAGCTCTTGCAGCTTATGAATTTTCTTCAATTCTAGATCAAAATAAATTTTGAAGAATCTAAACCATAGCTTCACACGTTTCTCAATAAATATCATTATTATCTATTCTATTTAATTTAGATTTAATCATGGAAGTTCAAGAAAACATGATGTTTTTTTCATGATAGAACATCTCATGCATCCACTCTTGTAATTTTTTGTTCAATTATAAAATCTAGAATCTTGATTTCTAAGTCTATGTAATTTTTAAAAATATATATATTATATAAACCATATTTTATTCATGTTACTCAATTTCATGTCTTAAAATTAGTATTCTTTCTCAGTAACTATTTTGCATGACATCAATGTCATATGATACTATCAAATTCATATAGGCTCAATTGATCCCCAAATCATATGTTATGTCCTATGGATAAATCCCAATCATATTAATTTGAAGACATGTTGTTTACAATAGTTATGACTTTATAGCAATCATATGTTCTACATTTCAATCATACTCTTGAAATCTAATTCATATGTTTACATCTTAAAATCTACATGAAGTTATGCATTTAAATTAATAAGGCACATAACTGATAGAGTAAAGTCAAACAATGGCAATAAAGTCTTATAATCTTCAAAAAAATTCATACAATGTTCCAACCTCCAAATTCATAAACTTATGTAATTAATCAAATTTATACTCTCTCGATGATGTCATAATATATATTTTAATTAATTCAATTTGATTTAAACTCTAATATCATATAATTTAAAAATGATTCATATGCTTCTTTAATGAGATTCCAACTCTCACTTGAACATCAGATATATTGTTAAATTCATCCACAATCCATGAACATTGATCTTAGTATCCTTGATTCTCAAGAACCTTTGTATAGTTTCTCTATTACATTATAAAAAATCATTCATTCTTCAAACATATATATTCAATCCGCCAATATAGCTGGATTCACTCTTTGCAATCCCTTTTTATTGTAGATATTGTTAGATCCCCTTTATTAGTATATTTCATTATTTTTCAATGAAACTCAATTGAAATCATGTAAAACTCTTCTTGAATGTACATTGAAAATAAAATTCCACTATTAACCACAATTTATGTGTCATACCTTCAACCTTCAGGTAATGAGAGGATTGTAAATCCATAAACCAATTCAATTTCAAGCACAATGGCATCGTATTAGAATTTATAATTAATGAAAATAAATACAACAACAACTCCATCACACCACGAGGGAACTATAATATCCCCCTTTCCATTTATTTTCAATACCCAAAGGCTTCTACATTAATGTTCAAGTTCAATGTCATACCACTTCTCCTTATTAAAAATAAAAGAAACGATAACTTTTTATTCTTATACTACATAGTCAATATCATATACAAATTGTTGAAATTAAATTATTGAGGGTATAGTCACTTATAACTATATCTTAGAATTATCAACTCCCCCTTTTATCCACTATTGGATACTGAATCACACTAGATAGTGAATTTTTATCATAGATTTCCCATATCAATGAGCCGTCAGGTAGGCACTATATATATACATATTAAAATATATTATTGTAGAAAATTTGTTAATAACATATACAAAAAATACATTAATAAACTACCAACACGTGATACCAACACCATATTTCACTTTTTTAGGGTAGTACAAATAAGGTTTTTTAAATGTATAGTAATCATTAGTCAAATTCAAAAAACATACAAACATTTATACAAGGGTTGGAAATAATTATATATATTATATAAAATTGATTTACGATATTGGCTTGTCCTATTTTTATAGCACACCATAATGGTTTCTCTCCAAACACCTTTTTAATGGCCATTGTCTTCCAAAAATAAGATCTAGAATGTATTCATACTCGATTATGTATGATTCTAATTTGAAATTAATAGCAATGAATTTAATACCCATTATGGATACATTGTTTAGTTTTATAGAAAACATAGACTTTATTTTCTTCTTTTCTTATATGACCTTTAATCCCCTCTTTCAAAATAAAGGCTCAATAAAGTATTAATAAGGTGGGGAATTCATACAATTCAGTAGGAACAATAGAGTTAAAAACATTTCCTAAACCTAATATTATTTTTCCTTGATTAAATAAAGTATATAATATTTTTCATTAATTATTATATCTTCGATTTAAAGTGTTTTAATTTATGGGAATAATATACTACTTTTCATTTCCTTCTATCTTCTTAGCTCAAACATCATACTTTTATTGAGTTAACCTAATATTTTTACTAAAAAATAATTACTCCATCTTTTGAGCCTCTTCTAACTAATATTTCCATATGGATAATATTTCAATAGGTTTATTCCTTTAATTATCCTTTTTTTTATTCCCCCTCTTCACTAAAACATTTTTTATGTTGGTAGATAATGTTTCCTTCTACTTGTCACAAACTGGTTTCTGTTAACCTAGTAAATAAATTCGACATTTTTCCGATATTCTTCCAACATTCTTCCAAAATCCACACACAAAAGAATCCTTTTAGTCTTCTCCTTTATCTATTATCTATACAAAATTATCTTTGATGTCTTTCACTTTGTCAACTTTTGGTGAGCATCTCAATGAATCACTTCCTTTTTATTGTTATATTTCTCCAATTTAAATTATATATAATTCTAATCAATTTTAAATGGTCCAAAATTTTCCCTTTTCTAAAATAATATAAGGATATAATCTTCTATGGTGTTATAAATTTTTCAACATTCATCAATGTATTCATGTATGTGTGACAGTTAGTATTTTCCTTATTAAACTCCGCAAGGAAGACATATTTATATTTATTATTTTCTTTAAAATTTATTGATTTGGCCTCATATTCATATTACTAGAATATTTTTTGAATGGTATGAATATAACATAATTATTAATATATATTTTCATACATGTTACAGTACTCCCAAAATTTAATAAGGCCTTCAAATCAATCTCTCAAAAAAACATTCATTCAATTCTGTGAATTTTATTCAATTGGTTTAGTTTCAACTTTAACACAACTCCCAATTGATTTTCTCCTTATATAAATTTTTTGAGATTAAATATTATGACTATATTTAGGGTAACTATTCCAAATCACCAAAAACCCCAAAATTTTCTAGACTGTCTTATTTTTTCATTTTAGGTGTAGGTTTTTGTATTTCTCTAGTGGAGTATCATATTGTTTTGGAGTTGAAATCATAATATTTTTATATCCTTTTAGATATATTTTCTCCTTGTATATTTTTTAAATATACCCTTGATGTTCTGGTAGGTTACCTATCATTTCTTACCACCCAAATATGTGTAAAATATTTCTTATATCCTTCTCTATCATTCAAAACATATTCAATTCAATTGGAATCTATAGGGAAGTGTGATGCATTATTCCTTATGAATGAGGGGGGGGGGATTCTCCAAATGCATTGATAATATATTTATCACTAGAATTAATTAATTTTTATTGATAAATAATATTTGAAAATTGAGTGGTATTACTATTTCATTTAGTGACATGGGATGTTTCAGGTTGTTTCAAATCCAATTTAATTCATTTTAGTAACATCCAATATTTCAACATATAATATTATTCCAGAAATTATAGGTCATTATCAATAAAAAATTACAATAATTATAAACCATTTTAATGACATATAATTAGATTTGGGTTGATATTTATAGTGCGTATTCTACATTACTTTTGATGAAATTCTATAAAAATAAAAAACAATCTATTTTAATTTATAGTAATCAATAATTAATGGAGTTTAAGAATCATAAATATAATTCTATTATGAAATTAAATTATACAGAATAAATAAAATTATATAGTTATGTTATTATGTATATTCTAGCCTTCTATCATATATCTTCCTTGTGTTTGATAAGAGGTTATTTCAAGTATAAACTCTTTGTTAATTGGAATTTTCAAAAATGAAATCTAATACACTGGTAATAGATTAATGTGTTTGTTTTATATCATGAGTAGATATAGTAAACATCAATAAATAATAGTATGGAATCACATGAATGGTTTCCTACAAATAAATATCAATGTTCCAAAAATTTGTACATAATTAAAGAAGTTAGCATAAAACTATCAATCTCAACTTATGACTTTGCATGTTTTTTATCTCTAAGGTGTTCCCATGGATGTATCCTACAAACTATATCTTTATTATTATAGTTTCATTCCTAGACATGTCATCACCCCCATGTGATTCATGACTAAAAAACCCTAAAGTGATTCTCAAACTTCTTATGGGTTTTTCCATCTTCAAATATATAAGATAAAGAATATAGAAGGTACTTTAAATTGAAATCACTTTTTTTGGAAATCCATGAATTATAGTCTAAATGAAGCACAATATTTCAGAACTTGAAAGAGATTTGTTCTATGAAAACTACTTATAACACCTTTATATTAATTTATGTATATAGAGTATTATTTTTTGATCTAAATATTAATAAAATAAGAAACTATGTCTTGAATGTTGTTACAGTAGTGCATGTCATGCTTTGTAGATTGGAGTAAATTTGATGTCAACATTGGTGGGATTTCAATAGTCATACTATTTTAAATAGAATACGTATTTCATGTACTCTATTCATCATAAAGGTATATAGATACCCAATGAAAATCATAGTGATCCTATTATTTGAGGGTGATGTACAAAGGTTAATGGATAGATAATATTATAATCATAGTTAATCAATACCACCTAAAATAATAAACTGAGTTTCCCCATATTCATTATGATATATGTGTGATGTGGGTTATGTATGCATGCATGAATGAAGAGTGGAGAAAATACTCACTCTTATTCATATGTGGTATTTGTGGGATGGAACCTTGTAACTCATCCAACCAACAACACTAATAGTAGACCTCAATAGATATGATTATGAAAATATTAGAAGAATTGTCATTATTTGATATTACAATGATGGGATTTATTATTGGAATGATCTTCATTGGATTTTTTTAGGAGAAGTAAAGATATAAATAATATGGAATAGAATAACTTTATATATATTGATTGTATAAATAATTTAAGTGTCATATTACAGAAAAAATTCCTTATTCCTATCGTCAGCAACATAGAGTACTTTTTCTCTAAAAATTACAAGTCTAATATTTTATATAAATAACTAAAATATAATATATATCATTTTTATATGAATATGACATGTGAAATAGTTTTCAGAGGGAGGATGGAGTAACCAAATATTTCTTATGTGTTATGTAATGATCAAATTAATAATTTTAATAATTATGTATTTAATGTTAACTAATAATCCACTAGGATTGGATATATGAAGGACGTTTCCATGCGATGAAATAGGTATGTTACATCATAACTCTAGAAACCCTTTAGTAAACTAAATCATTATATTGGTAGAAAAAAGAGATGTTGTTTTTAGGGGTGTACCTTCGAGATAGGGGGATTATAAATTAGTAATTTGGGTTGTTGAAAGGATTTAGGTATAGGGATCCTATAAAAATAACTATTTTAATATCTCAAAAATATTTCAATATTATTTTTTTTGTATCCAAAATCAAATTTATCTTTTTTAACTGCATGTTAAAAATAAAATTCCCACATCACAAATTGATTCTAAATTTAATGGTTAAAGATATTAAACTAAGAATTAAAAGGTTATATGGTTTATTTTAATTTCAAATTTTTTATTTTTAAGGAATCTTTTGCTCAGTGTTCCTTTCCTGAAAATTATATTTTATTTGATAAATCTCATTTAGGGGTTATTTTTAAAAAAAATTAATGAAATAAATTATATTATTAACCCTAAGTGGTTTATCTATTAGTCCAATATTTCATGTTTTAAATAATATATTTCTTGAAAATATTCATTATGTTTTTATCAAAGTAAAATAATATTACTGCTGATATTTTTCTTCTATGGGTTGATTTATAAATGTTGTTGTCTACGAATTTAAGAAGAAATTTTAAATTCAATTCTATAAAAATGAAATGAATTTAATGAGATAATTTCCTTTCGTGGGATTTTTTCAAAACCCACATTTTTATTAGTGATTAATGCGATTTAAAATGAACAACGAATGATATTATATGATATTATTTTATGATATGGAGTTAATTTAAATCCTAATAAATGTTTTTATTTTAATTCATGATATAGGGGAAATATTTAAGGAAGTAGGTATTTGGGAGTGTAACCAAAAAAATATGTTACATTTTCTATTTTGTGATGTATTAGTCCATTAAATCCATTCAATGAATTGGTTAATGTGGATGGAGTTCACTATTAAGCTACTCCTATAGATTAGATGAATATTACGATTATGTTTCTCATTTTATTTGGGTGAAGTTAACGTTTACATTTCTCTAATGTATTGTAAATAGTTAGCTATTTATTTTCTCCAATAATGTGTATGGAATTAATTATTAAACTAATAATATGATGTGGTCAATGTTTTCTATTATTTTTTTCATATGATGTGACAACACTAAATAAATTAAGTTACTCCTTATAGAATTGTAGAATCCTCTTAGTAGGTGATTTCATTAGAAATAATGATTTATTTATTTCCACAATATAACTTTATGATTTTAAATTTTAATTCAATATGCTTTTTTCAAAATTTTTATATTTTTTGAAATGAATATGGCTTTTAGAAAAGGTAGTAGTTTTGATCCTTTTATATATAATGGCATTGTGTGTTAATAAAAAATTAAATGTATTATTAAAGATCAATGGTTTCTTATTTCATGAAATAGGATTTATATCCCATTTGAGAGGTATTAACTATTTGTTTATATCCATCATATTATTATTTTTTGAAATAATTTTATTTAACCATTTTGATGAATATGTGATTTCAGGTTTAATGAAATATTTTATGAATTTTTTATGATTTTAGTATTTGACTGAATCTATAAATTCAATATTTTAATATTTTTTCAATGGTTAACACGATTTTTTACTTTTTAATAAATCTACATACAATTATTTTTATGAATACCACAATTTTTAAAAAGATTAATAATATGATAGGGATTAGATAGATTGATTATAATGGTTGGAAGAACTAGTTCTTTTTGGATTATATTTAACTTTTGGTGAAATTTCCTTAGTGAAAAAATGTATTTGGAAAGGAAGAAAATATTAGATGGATATGTATTAGTTTTCTTACATACATAATTCTATGAACCTAACACTAAAAAATTGCTTATAACAACAGCAAATTATAGGCATATGATATATCTGTTGGTACAAATGAGCAATTCCAAATGATATTGAATTTTGTGTGTGTAGATTTTGAGTACCACCACTTGACTTTACCAATAGTTACATCTTTTGATATTGAACATTTAACACCAAATTTTTTTTACCAACTATTAAATCTATTACTTTATTATATCATCATTGTCATTTTTTAACCAAAAATGAATCAATTTCTATTTATTTGTATTACCAAAAATATTTACCATTAAAAAAATCAGTTGCAATAAATTATCAAAAAACATAAAATACTTTACCATAAAAAAGAATATATATATATAAATATATATTATTTTCAATAAATGTTTGTTGAGACCCTTATAAGATTGTTGAATTATTCCTATGATTGATGTTTTAATAATCAAAAATCATCGATTACTTAATCCAGTTGGATTTCTCATATACACAATCGCAATCTCTTAGTGAATCTATTTTTATTGGTTGGATCATGTCTTTATCTGTGCTTGCTATTGTTTTACAAGTATTATGGAAATCTTCAGGATCAAACAGACACTTTGTGTTCTATCAAAGGACAACAGTCACACCAATCCATATCAAATGACAATGGTCACACCGATCCATATCAAAGGACAACGGTCACACCAGTGCTGATCATCTAAGTCACCGAAGATATCTCCCCGATGCTGATCAAAGGAGTCACTGATCATGACACAACAATTCTGATCATCTGAGTCACCAAATATGTCTCACCGATGAGGATCAAATGAGTCACCAATGTTGTCACACTGATGCTTATCCAATGAGTCACCGATTAGGACACACCAATGTCTAGCCACCGATGCTGATGCTGATGACCTACCGATCACTTGACTCACCGATAGTCATAAACAGCTATTTGAATTTCTTTATCTTTATTTAATCTAACCAACGGTCATATTAGGAATATTTTAATTCTCTGTCATTTATTTAATGAAGGTTGTTGGATGTCAGGGAACCGTACCTTGTACATGCAAAAAGAAATCATTTCATTTGCTGGAGCTTGTGCTATATATACAAGAAGTACTTGTTGGTGCAAAAGGTAACGAAGAGGACGACAAGACATATATGAGTGAAAAGAGTGGTGGATGAGATAGTTGCAGAAGACACAGAACCTCATACACACTCAATCTTACTGAAGAAGAGTTATGTACATTCACGAGGACATTAAATAACTTCATCGACTGCATTTATCACTATCTATGATCCTGGATGCCAAGAAGATGAGACTCTGTTTTTCAGAAAAAAACTAGAAGAGGACTTAGAATCATTTCTGATCAAACTCAAGGATTCCAAAGCTTCACTGCAATCACTAGAGCCATTTCTAAACTCTATATCTATTCTCTGTGATTCATTATTTTACATTACGAGCAGTGTGTGTTATCTGCTGTATTTTACACACACACTATCTCCTGTACTTTAACTGAAGGATATGTAAATCCTCACTCAATCTCTTACATCTTGTATTTCCCACTGGGATAGTGGTAGAGGTCATGTGTGACCTGGACAGCTGGTTGCTATTGTTTTGTTTCCCACGAATAACAGTGGTAGAGGTCTTGGGCCTGGACAATTATAAACTGTTGTGAACCCCGATCCAGGGTGTGGATCAATTTTATATAAATTGTTGAGAGGACTAAGTCTTGGCTTGAGACTGAACCTCTTGGTTATATCTGCTGTGCTATATCTTTCAAAGATCATTTTTTATTCCGCTGCTAATTACTTTAAAACCAAAACTTTTTTAAAGTCACTTTGATAATTAAACTCAAAAGGGCTTATATTAGTTGTAAATCAGTATGTTAGTTTCAAAAGTTAATCAACTCTTCTGTTTTGATTAACTGGGAAATAATCAATCCTTTGAGAACCCAACAGAACCTTTACTTTGATATAAATTCACTACAGTTTAATTCAGTATTTTATTTTGGGGTTTTTAAGACAATGTTTTTAAAACAGAAATTTTAATTGGAACTCAATTCACCCCCCTATTGAGTATCCACTCCAACCAACAAATGGTATCAGAGGTTTTAAAATATTTTCTAAAGTACTCTGTTTTTAAACTGTGATTTTAGTTGTATTTTAATGTTCCTAAAATTTATGTTATTTCTAAATTTTTATCTCTTTAAAATCATTTCTTTAAGTAAGTTATCATGGATAACAGACTTGAAGGAGTTTCTACCAATAGAACACCATTTTTCAAGGGAAACAACTATGATCAGTGGAAAATCAAGATGAAAATTCACTTATAGAGCAAGGGTTTTGATATTTGTACTACTATAGAATCAGAATATAAAATTCCTACTACTGTTATAACTACTTGGAATGAAGCTACTAAGGCTGCCTACAATAATAATTGAAAAGCTATGAATGCCTTGTATTGTGCTTTAGGAGATGAGGAATTTAATAGAATATCTGCCTGTAAAACTAATTATGAAATTTGGTAACCTTAGCCATTTCTCATGAAGGAACAACTAATGTTAAAGAAATGATATTGAATACTTATAATATTAAGTATGATAATTTCATGATGAAGCCTGATGAACCCATTTCTGACATGTATCTTAGGTTTAATGAAATTTTCAACACAATGACTTAATTGGGAAAGGATGTTCCATCAAAGGAAAAAATTATGAGAATTCTGAGATGTCTACCTGAAAGATGGAGAGGAACTTCTATCTCAATTAGAGAATCATGTGATATTGGTGAACTGCCAGTCAAGGAACTAATTGGCAAGTAGATAATGTATGAAGAAGAACGCAAAGTTAACAAAGAAGAAGAAGATAAAACTAGAAGGAAGTCTGTTGCTTTCAAATCTTCAACTTCAAAGAACACGGATAAGGAAAAGCTTCAAGCTATAAATGAGAGTTCAAGTTGTGAAGATAGTGAAAGTGCTTCTGATAGTGATGCTGAGATGGCTCACATTGCCAGAAGGTTTAATAAGTTTTATAGAAAGAAGAAGTTTTTCAGAAAATCAAATTACAAAGGTATGTATGACAACAAGGGACATTGGAAAAAGGATTGGAAGAAATCTAACAAATCAGATGATGTTTTCTGCTATGAGTGCAAAATAAAGGGACACATAAAAGCAGACTGTCCAAAGTTGAAATACAAGAAGAGGTATGAGTACAAGGACAATAAGTTTAAGAAATCCATGAAGGATACTTGGAGTGATTATGAGGATAGCTCTACTGAATTTGAAGTTTCTGAAACTGAACACAGAAATAAGTCAAACATGTGTTTTATGACAAACACCGCTGAGGTAACATCTGAAACTCCTGCTTTAAATTTATATTATTCTGGAGATGATTATGACTCAGAAAACATGTCAAAATCTGAACTATTTAAATACTGTGATATGTTAGAAGAAACCTGTAATGAGATGAAAGACAAATACAAAGTTTTAAAGAAACAATATGTTTTAACTGTTAAACATAAATCTGATCTTGATATTGAAATGGAAAAGAATGCTCAGTTGCTTAAAGAAAACACTGAACTGAAATTATCTAATGAGAAACTTAAGAAATACTTAGATAAATTTACAAATGGTAAAGATACTCTTACTCATATTATAGGTAAGAAAATAGCACCTAGATACACTACTGGTATAGGATACCAACCTGGACAAAGGAAAATTACCAAAACTAGATTCGTTCTAAAATCTGGGAAGAATGTAGCTAGTTCTGAAACGTCATATGCTTCAACTAGTTATATTCATAATTAAGGATTTAATAAGGTTTACCTTTCAAAATCCCTTGATTCTACAAATCTTATGAGACCCATTAGACAAATCTGGGTACCTAAAGTTTTATTAGCTAACCTGTCTGGACCCAAGAAGATCTGGGTACCAGAATCATTTCCTATCTAAATCTGTTTTTTAGGGAACCTGCTTAAAGAGCTCCTATAGAAATACTTGGTACTTGGACAGTGGATGTTCAAGACATATGTCAGAAGACTTCACATGCTTTAAATGCTTAGTCAGAGTTGATGGAGGGTTTGTCACTTTTGGTGATAATTCAAAATATAAAATCATTGGCTTAGGAAAAATTGGTAACACAGACTCAGAATTGATTTCCAAAGTTTTATTTGATGATGGACTCAAATATAATTTGTTAAGTATTTCTCAGTTATGTGATGATGGTTTTTATGTTAACTTTAAAAATGATTCTTCCAATGTTTTTAATTCTAAAAATGTTTTAGTATTTTCTGCTTTAAGAAATGAAAATGTTTATGCTGTTGATCTGAATTCATTAGCAAAGAAAAATATTACTTGTTTTAATGCTTTTCATAAAGAGTCTTGGATTTGTCATAGATGATTAGGACACTGCAATGTGCATTCACTTAGAAAACTTTCTAGAAAAAACTTAGTTAGATACCTACCCAAACTTGAATTTCCAGTAGGCAATGTTTGTAATCCCTGTCAAAAGGGAAAGAAACATAAAGTTTCTTTTAAATCAAAGAAATAAGTTTCAACTTTTCAACCTCTCGAGTTGGTTCACATGGATTTATTTGGACCTTTTAGAGTTTCTAGTTTAAATGGGAAGAACTATGTCTATGTTCTTTTAGATGACTTTTCTAGGTATACATGGGTATATATTCATGCTCACAAAAGTGAAGCTTGTTCTTGCATTGTAAAATATTCCAGGTCTGTAGAGAACATAAGTGGGCTTAAAATTAAAACCATGAGAAGTGATCATGTCCGTGAGTTTGAAAATCATGAGTTTGAATCCTACTGCTCACACAGTGGCTATAGTCACAATTTCTCTACCCCTAGGACACCCCAATAGAATGGTGTAGTAGAAAGGAGGAATAGAACCCTGCAAGAAATTGCTAGGCCTATACTTAATGAATATGACCTACCTGTTTATTTTTTGGGCTGAAGCTATCAATAAAGCTTGTTATGTTATCAATAGAGTCTTGATCATACCTATTCTTAAGAGGACCCCTTATGAGTTGTGGAACCATAGGAAACCTAAGGTTAACTACTTCATAGTTTTTGGTTGCAAAATATTTATTCTTAATACTAAAGACAATCTTGACAAGTTTTCACCAAAGAGTGATGAAGGAATTTTCCTAGGTTAATCTATTTCTAGTAAATCCTATAGAGTTTTCAATAAGAGAACCAAATGTGTGGAAGAATCTGTTCACATAAAATTTGATGAAACTGATCCACATGAACCTAAGACTTCTCTTGAGAATCTTGAAGATGATCTATCTATTCTGAACCTTAATGATAAAGACAGTGGACCTCTAGTTAAAACACCCAGTTCAGGAAATTTTCTAGAACCTGCTTCTGTTGAACCTCAACCTGTAGATGAATCAAAAATCTCTAGCCCTTCCTTTTCTAGACCAACTGGAATTCTAAAGAACCATCCTTTAGATGATGTTGTAGATAATTTAGATAGAGGAACACAGACTAGATCTTCTCTATGAAATCGGGTTGAACATCAAGCTTTTCATTCACAATTATAACCTAAAAATATCAATGATGCTATCAATGATTAATTTTGGGTAATGGCTATGCAAGAAAAACTAAATCAATTTGAAAGAAATAAACTCTGGAAATTAGTAGAAAGACCTAAAGACACTATAACCATATGCATAAAATGGGTGTTTAGAAACAAAGTTGATGAATCTGGAAACATCATTAGAAACAAAGCTAGGCTAGTTTCAAAAGGATACAATCAAGAAGAAGGAATTGACTATAAGGGAACCTTTGCACCTGTAGCTAGATTAGAAGCTATTAGGATCTTACTTGCCTATGCATCACATCTGAATTTCAAGTTATATCAAATGGATGTGAAAAGTGCTTTTTTAAATGGTTTTATTGTTGAAGATGTTTTTGTAGAACAACCGCCTGGTTTCTCAAATCATCATTTTCAAAATCATGTTTTTAAACATTCTAAATCTTTATATGGTTTTAAACAAGCTCCAAGAGCTTGGTATGAAAGACTTTCAAACTATTTTATTTCAAAAGGATTTACAAAAGGAATAGATGGCCCCACTCTTTTTATAAAAAGGATTTCAAAATATGTGTTAATAGTACAAATCTATGTTGATGATATTATTTTTGGATCTTTTAAAAATTCATTATGTACTGATTTTTCAAAGGTTATGCAAAATGAGTTTGAAATGAGCTTAATGGGAGAGCTTAAGTATTTTCTTGGATTTCAAATCTTTCAAACTAAAGATGTTATTATTCTAAATCAAAGTAAATATACTAAGTATTTATTAAAACATTTTCGTTTGGATAGTATTAAGTAAAGTGATATACCTATGAGTACTACCTATAAATTGGATGTTGATGAAACTGGAAAACTAGTTGATCAATCCAATTACGGAGGTATGATTGGGAGTTTACTTTATATTACTGCTAGTCGACCAGATATTATGTATAGTGTGTGTATGTGTGCTAAATTTCAACATAATCCTAAAGAATCACACTTACTGGCTGTTAAAAGGATTTTTAAATATCTTAAGTATATTGTGAATTTATGTTGGTTTTATCCAAAAGGACAATAATTTGACCTAACTAGTTATTCAGAAGACGACTTTGCTGGATGTAAGTTAGATAGGAAGAGCACATCTGGAACATGTCATTTCCTTGGAAAGTCCCTAGTATCATGGTGTAGTAAGAAACAGAACTCAGTTGCATTGTCTACTGTTGAAGCATAATATATTGCTACTCGAAGTTACTATGCACAGATTCTATGGATGAAACAAACTTTATTTGACTATGGATTTGATTTTAAACATGTTTCAATTAACTGTGACAACACTAGTGTGATTAACATATCTAAGAACCCTATGTCTCACTCTAGGACTAAGCACATTGATGTCAGACATCACTTTCTAAGAGATCATTATCAGAAAGGTGATATTTCCCTAGATTTTATTAGTTCTGAACATCAATTAGCTGATATTATTACAAAGCCTTTGTGGTCTGAAAGAATGACTTTTATTAAACAAGAGTTGTGTATGATTGATCTGTGAAACTGATCTGTGAAAGCGATCTGTGAAACTGATCTATGAAACTGATCTGTGAAACTGATTTGTGAAACAGATCTGTGAAACTGATCTATGAAACTGATCTGTCAAACGGATCTGTGAAACTGATCTGTGAAACCGATCTGTGAAACTGATCTCTGAAACCGATCTGTGAAACTGATCTGTGAAACCGATCGATCTTTCAATTAATTTTTATTATGTCAATTACTTTTATCTTTATTATGGATGTCACACCCCGACCCGATGCATTATTTCATTTTAATTATTTAGGGTTTCGTTTTTGAACAGCGTTTTGAACCGGTTTAAAATTAAAAGGAAATCTCGTTTTTATATGAACGTGCGAGCGTATGCGCGCCCTGCACAGTTCCAAATTTTTGTAAAGTGATTGTTTTTTATCTAATGTGTTTTTTTTGAGACACGCAACCATGCGCGCAGCCCCACGGGTGAGACCGTGCGCGGTGTCCGCTCTCAGTTAATAATTTTATTATTATTATTATGTTTAGTTAATATTTTAACTAGGCTAATTTTTTTTATTAAGCCTTCGAAATTTTTATAAAAAAAATATTAACATTATCGTTTTTATTTTAGTTGATAATTTTTATTATTATTTTAAGTTTATTTTTATGTTTTTTTAGGTTTTATTTTAATTTTTATTCACATTTTCTTTTCTTTTTTTTTTTTTTATTTTTTTTTCTTTTATTATTATTATTATTTTTCTCTCTATCCCTTTTCTCCCTAACTCTCTCTTCGCATCCCCTCATCTCCCGTCACACCTTTTCCCCAAAACCCTACCACCGATCCCAATGGCAGGCGCCCCTTCCACCCCTTTCCCTTCTCACCTTCAGACGACCCTACGACCGACGACCTCTCCCCGACGTGCCCTGCTACCCAGCACGCAACCCTCCACCCGCCGGCCTCCTTACCTTCGCGGCTCACCGAACCCCCCTTCGTCCAATTGGTGAACCCCCTTCCATGCTCCCCTCCGGCGACGCGCACCACCGGACCGCCCCCTCCTCCCTCTCTGGCTGCCGCCCTCGCCGCGCCTCCTCCCTCTCCGGCTGCTGCCCTCTTCCCCCCCCCCCCGGTGACCGTGCGCCGCCCTACCTCCCGACCTCCCTCTCCCATGGCGTGCCGACCCCTCCTGCCCTTCTTCGAGCCACGTCCCCTTCTCCACGACGGCCCCCTCTCCGAGCTCCCCTCTCTGTGGCCTCCTCTCCCGGCTTCCCCCCCCCCCCCCTCAAACCCGCACGGCAGAACCCCCCCGGGCCGAGACCCTGCAGCCGTGCGACATCCCCCCTTTTTCCCTCATTTTCTCTGGCGAAACAACCAATCACCTCCAGTTTTGTGGTCGTCCTGTCAAGGTTGGTGCTGGAGGCCTCTCGGGTCTTCTCAGTACGTGTTCCAGCAACTGCCGCCGAAGGCGAGGCGGTTCGTTGTGTTTCGAGTTGCCGACATTGTTCCGTGGTAATGTTTTCTTGTGTTGTTTGGTTTTTCACCTACTGAATTAGGGTATTTTATGTGTTTTAATGTTCGTAGTGATTATCTTGAAGTGTGAAAGCCTTTTTTTATATGATTGATGAAGTATTCAACTTTTAATGTAGTGTTATTACCTGAAATTGAGTGCCTTATTGTGCAACTAATGTTGTTTTATTTGAGGGCAGTTTATAGTACATGAAATTGGTTTATTATATGATGCAAGGGCTGCTTTGTTTTTGTTTGGATTTTGTTTCGGTGTGCTTTTGGCCTTAGAAGAGGTTTTTTGGTGTGTTTGTTTTCTGTCGTGTTATGATTTTTTTAGAATGTTTTATAAATGTTGTAAATGGTTTATTTGATTTGTATAGATGATGAGAATCATGTTTGGATATGGTTACGAGGTGCAGATGATTTTAAATTGGTGCATTGATATGAAATTGGGTGAGTTTTTATTGTAAATTTTGTGTTGCTAATGTGGAAGTGTTTCATAAATTGCTTTATTGATTTGTTCAATTGCACGTGTGGTGTAAAAGTGGTATTCAAAAATATTAAGTGTGTTTGATTTTTGAAGTGTCTTTTCCTACTTGAAATTGAGTGTTACTAGTGCAAATTCTTGTCGTGTTATCTTGAAATGTTTTATATATTGTTTATGTGTTTAATTGTTTTATTAAATTATATGTGTTGTGCGTTGCGCCTTTCATTGTTGGTTTTGGTCCGCGCATGTCGAGACATCCTACATGTACATGCATAGGGTAAGACACATATATATATGTTACCTCTTTGTACATATTCCCTCATGGCGCGAGGAATATGTGAAATGCAGCTAGTGGTGCGTATATATATATGTATAAATTCATGTGTGTGTATGTGCCTAGTGTCGGTTCGAGTGGCCATCGCCAAATAGCGACAGGTTTAAGGTAGGTCCCCTATGCCTAAGCTTCTAATTTGAAATTCATAATTGCTTGATTGTTTTAAAAATATTTTTTTACACTATGCTATATACACATGCTATTGAATCTGATTGCGGTTGCTAGAATCTATTATGTCTTGTAATGGAAAATTGAAATGTATTTCAAAGTCGTTGGTCTTAAGTGACTTTTCTTGAAAAATTTATTTCTTAAGTGGTTTTGAATTGGTAATGTGTATTTCCAAAGGTGTTTGGCCTTTTTGGCCGGTTGATTTTAAAAAGTGTTCCCTTTATGTAATTAAGAATGTTTGGCATCTTAAGAATGTTTTATGAAATATAAAAACCTCTATTGAGGCCCGTTTGGCACATTATGATTTGGTTTGCGAAAATAGAAAACCCCTTTTGAGTCATTCCTCTATATTTTAAAATAAAATGTGATGCGAGTGTTAATGAGTGGGTTGTAATATGTGCCTAGTGTAAAGGCTTGTGCGTGTTTGTGTGATGTAATGAGGGGGAATGCACTTAAGTAGGGAGTGTGGTGGTGAAAGGTTGTATGAGTTTTAGATAAAGAAAGTGTAATGTACTTTTTTGATTGCTTGATAAAGAAAACTCACCACCATTTGAAATAGATCACAATGGGAAATCCGGGAATCTAGGTGGGTGACCAGGACTAGTACGCTAGATGACACGGCAGGGGTTTGTCCCAGTTTTTCTAGCAGGATTGACACAAAAACACTATATAAACATATGAATTTCTGAGGGTCGTGGTCTTCTAAGCCACTTTTTCTGAGGGTCATGGTCTTTTAAGCCACGTTTCACCGAGGTACGAGGTCTCTAGTTTCCCACTTGTTCTAGCAACCTATAGGGATTTCCCATGGTGCTCATTTGTGACATGATACTATCGGTGTAACTTTCTTTTCAGCTGTTTCATACTTGATGTCTCTTTTTTTGAAACCCATATTTTAATCCAAATTGGTTTCTTTTCATTTGAAACGTTAATGCAAGCTTGGAACCTATTTTGAAAATGTAGTGGGAGTGAAAATCATTACTTGAAAATGAAAACTCGTTACTTGGATTTGGAAAGAAGGAAAACATTATTTTATTATACCTTATTTTTCAAACTGGCATGATTGGATTTCTTACATAAGGTAGGGGCATAGGACGTGGTTACATTTTGGCTTTCCGACTGAGCATCTTAGTGCTCATGCTTATTTTACTTTTCAGTTGCAGGTTTCAGTCTTGGGTCACTCTTGGGAGTGAGTGTAGTTGAAGCACTGTGGTGATCCATGGGGTCACCTAAGGTATGTCACGTTTTGTTTATTCCTTTTTCCGCTGCCACATTTTTCAGTTTCTTTTTTTTTTCCTTTTATTTATCTTGTTGTTTAGTTTATGTTTATTCATCCTTTTCATGGGCTAAAATCGTTCCCAACTGGTTTATTTTGATTCTCGGCACTAGTTGCCAGCCCGTGGGGATCGGGAATGCCCTTCAGGCCATGTCACGGACCGGGTCGGGCGCCGGGTCGGATGACGCACCGGCCTGGTTCGTGACAAAATGGTATCAGAGCTGCCCATGTTATTTGGGGTGTCAAGTATCTTGATAATTAGGTGTGTCGGGACTCGAGAGGTAGGTGCGGGAAGGACGTCACAAACCCTTTCCCGTCCCGAGACTCGAGTTTCCAGGGGTAGTTCGGGATTTGAAATTTCTTCTTTGGATTGGTATGTGGGGATGAAGGATGACCAAGGAAGTGAGCCAGTGTTACGCGGAGGACTTTCATGGAGTAGCGACCCATGTACAGCCAGGGTGCACGGTTCAAGATACTTCCTGCGGTGGATGCCTGCTCGGAGCATGGTCTGTTAAGCCATGTTACCGGGTTGGCATAGCCACTAGTCCCTTATTTTTGGAAATTTTGATGTGAGTTATGTTTGACCTTTATTTTGGTTGGTGTGAGTAGATCTCAAAAAATGAAAATGGTTTTTTGTGAAGGTGTTTTCAAAAGGGAATATGGTTGTTGGAGTGGAAAATGGTTTTTGAAATGGAAGACGTTTTGGAATTTTGAAATGTGTTTCATTAATGATAAGTTACTTTCTCAATTGGTTGTGAATTTGTGCTTTGTGCTTAATGGTCTATTTTGGAAATGAGAAGTGTCTTGAATTGACCCTTGGTATTCCTATGAGTGATCACATACATTGAGGTGTGCATATGGAAAGTGGGGAAATTTGTGATCTGAGTGGATGGGTGCTTGAGCTCGCACTGGATATGTATGTGCGAGACTTCATGGGATACCAATGGTGGATATTTAAGTTGTTTTTTTGCTGAAAAATGGTTTTCAAAAAGGTTTTCTTTAAAATGTTTAGAAAAGTGAGCGAGAAATTGTTTAGCATTCTCTTTTCATGTTGGGTATTCCTTT
This sequence comes from Viscum album, assembly GCA_963277665.1. Lineage (NCBI taxonomy): Eukaryota > Viridiplantae > Streptophyta > Magnoliopsida > Santalales > Viscaceae > Viscum > Viscum album. The sequence continues at coordinate 321,530,070 of OY728153.1, read as the reverse complement.
TCGTGAGTTCTTGGTTTTGACGTACAAAATTGTGGTTGGAATAGTAATTTGAGTTTGAGCTTTTGTTTGTGATTGTGGTGTGGAATTCTGATTTATGATAACTTTTGATTCGGATTCGTGCATCTTGTTTTGAGTATGCTTCCCAGAAAAGTCCCAGAAGTTCCTAGTGAGCCTCTTCTAGTTGTTGGTTCTACCCAGACTCTTAGCAGAGTGGTGGAATTGAATTCTTTTCAGTTGTTGTCCAGCTACCATGGTGATCGTGATCTATCGATGGTAGCAGACTAGCTTGGTGAAATCGTTGGTGTTTTCATATTATTGGAAACTCCCAAAGCTATGAGAGTCCGTGCTGGTTTGAGTTCATTTGATGGTTTAACTTTGGATTGGGGTAAGAGAAAATCCTAGCGTCGTTGTCTGATGGGATCTCTTGGAAGGTGTTTAAGACGACTCTGGTCAGATAGTTTATACCCAAGGAAGTGAAGGTTAGGAAAGTGGAAGAACTAGTGGGTGTCGAGTAAGGCCAACGAGAAGTGAAGGCCTACGTGGTACATGCCAAGGGGTTGATTCCATTTTCTCCAGAGGTAGCGTCGTGGAATCAGTTAATGTTTCTATTGTGTGGGGTCTTCGTCCACGGTTCCATGATCATTTCTTTCTGATGTTTGGAAAGGTTCCCCATCCGGTGATGAGAGCGAATCGGAGGAACCTGTCTCAGACAAGTCTTCTTGTCAATTCCATCTCCTATTAGTTGGACCACCCCCTTGTTTGCTTCTAGTGTGCTCGGTTTGGGTACTTTGAGTCGCCTTGTCATCATTCTCCGTAGGCTTGCCATCAGTGTGGCCATTTGGGACAATTGGAGAGGATCCACTAGTGGCATCATCAACCGGAGTCATGACCTAAGGATGTCAGCTCCTGACTGCGGGGCAACAGATGCTTCAAGACATCAGAGCTCCAGCCACAGGTCTCGGAGTGAAGCTCTTCACGCAGTCAGGAATCATTGGGTGTGGGGAACCTTGGTTTAATTTTTGTCTCCAATGCTGAAATTGGGATGGTCTGAATTTCCTTGTTGTGTTTCTCCCATCTTTGAAGGTTCTATTTTGCTGTAAGAGGCTTAAAGGTATCATTTTGTCGTTATAGTCTTTGTTCTTTGTTCACCCCACTGTGGTTGTAAGAAGGCGTGGTGATCTTGTCTTTTTTTAATTCCGGTAGTTGTGCCTCCTCAAATGTGACCTGTTTTGTTTTAGTACATGCTGGTTTTGGAGATTCTCATCTCTTGTGGAAATGATGAGTCATGTTTAAGTTCGTTATTTGGTAGAATTCTTCTGTGGGTTTTCTCATGTCGCAATGGTTTCTGGTTTGGGTTGGAAGTTCTCATGTCAGTTTATAATGGTAGGTTTAAGCTAGTCGGTTCTTAAATGGTGGGGAGACTCACCATGAATCTTGTCGTGTTTTTTTTGAGGTTTGGTTTATGTGGCGGTTCCCTCTTGGATCAAGTTAGCAGTTCCAGAGTTAGTTCATGCTAAGAGTCTCAATGTCGGTTGTGCTAGTCTGGTTCTTGTGGTGGGGAGAACCCTCCCCTTTTCCTGATGGTTCTTCTCTTCTTAGTTTCCCTTAGAGTTGGTCAGGTGTGACTGATGGAGTGAAAATTCATATCATGTTCGTGATTTTGTTGGCCTCGTTCAATTTCAAACTCGAGTTTGATTCCTCGTTTGGCTGGATGACTTTCTGGGGGCAGAAATTTTTTATGGTGGGGAGAATTGTCACACCCCGACCCGATGCTTTATTTCATTTTAATTATTTTGGGTCTCGTTTTTGAACTGCATTTTGAACCGGTATAAAATTAAAAGAAAATCTTGTTTTTATACAAACATGCGAGCGTATGCGCGCCCTGCACAGTTCCAAATTTTTGTTAAGGGATTGTTTGTTATCTAATGTGTTGTTTTTGAGACACACAACCATGCGCGCGACCCCGCGCGTGAGACCATGCGCGGTGTCCGCTCTCAGTTAATAATTTTATTATTATTATTATGTTTTGTTAATATTCTAATTAGGATATTTTTTTATTAAGCCTTCAAAATGTTTATAAAAAAAATATTAACATTATCATTTTTATTTTAGTTGATAATTGTTATTATTATTTTAAGTTTATTTTTATGTTTTTTTAGGTTTTATTTTTATTTTTATTCCCATTTTCTTTTCTTTTTTATTATTTATTTTCTTTTCTTTTATTCCTTTATTATTATTATTATTTTTCTCTCTATCCCTTTTCCCCCTCACTCTCTCTTCACATCCCCTCTTCTCCCGTCACACCTTTTCCCCAAAACCCAACCATCGATCCCCATTGCAGGCGCCCCTTCCACCCCTTGCCCTTCTCACCTTCAGACGACCCTACGACCAATGAACTCGCCCCGACGTGCCCTGCTACCCAGCACGCAACCCTCCACCATCCGTCATCCTTACCTTCGTGGCTTACCGAACCCCCCTTCGTCCAATTGGAGAACCCCCTTCCGTGATCCCCTCCGGCGATGCGCACCACCGTACCGCCCCCTCCTCCCTCTCCGACCGCCGTCCTTGCCGCGCCTCCTCCCTCTCTGGCTGCTGCCCTCTTCCCCCCCGGCGACCGTGCGCCACCCTACCTCCTGGCCTCCCTCTCCCATGGCGCACCGACCCCTCCTGCCCTTCTTCAGGCCAAGCCCCATTCTCCACGGCGGCCCCCTCTCCGAGCTCCCCTCTCCGCGGCCTCCTCTCCCGGCTTCCCCCCCCCCACTCAAACCCGCACGGTAGAACCCCCCGGGCCGAGACCCTGTAGCCGCGCGACTTCTCCCCTTTTTCCCCTCATTTTCTCCTGCAAAACAACCAATCACCTCCAGTTTTGTGCTCGGCCTGTCAAGGTTGGTGCAGGAGGCCTCTCGGGTCATCTCGGTACGTGTTCCGCCAACCACCGCCAATGGTGAGGCGGTTCGTTGTGTTTCGATTTGCCGGCTTTGTTCCGAGGTAATGTTTTCTTGTGTTGTTTGGTTTTTCACCTACTTAATTAGGGTACTTTATGTGTTTTAAATTTCGTAGTGATTATCTTGAAGTGTGAAAGCCTTTTTTGATATGATTGATGAAGCAGTCGACTTTTAATGTAGTGTTATTACCTGAAATTGAGTGCCTTATTGTGCAACTAATGTTGTGTTATTTGAGGAAATTTTATAGTACATGCAATTGGTTTATTATAAGATTCAAGGGCTGCGTTTTTTTGTTTGGATATTTTTTTGGTGTGATTTTGGCCTTAGAAGAGGTTTTTGGGTGTGTTTTTTTTATGTTGTGTTATGCTTTTTTTAGAATGTTTTATAAATGGTGTAAATGGTTTATTTTATTTGTATAGATGATGCGAATAATGTTTTGATATGGTTAAGACGTGTGGATGATTTTAAATTGGTCCATTGATATGAAATTTGGTGAGTTTTTAGTGTAAATTTCATGTTGCTAATGTGGAAGTGTTTCATAAATAGCTTTATTGATTTGTTCAATTGCACGTGTGGTGTGAAAGTGGTCTTTAAAAATATTAAGTGTGTTTGATTTTTGAAGTGGATTTTCCTACTTGAAATTGATTGTTACTGGTGAAAATTCTTGTCGTGTTATCGTGAAATGTTTTATAGATTGTTTATGTGTTTAATCGTTTTATTAAATTATATGTGTAGTGTGTTGCGCCTTGCTTCATTGGTTTTGGGCCGCGCATGTCGAGACATCCTACATGTACATGCATAGGGTAAGACATATATATATATGTGCCCTCTTTGTACATATTCCCTCATGGCGCGAGGAATATGTGCAATGTATCTAGTGGTGCGTATATATATATGTATAAATCCATGTGTGTGTATGCGCCTAGTGTCGGTTCGAGTGTCCATAATCAAATAGCGACAAGTTTGAGGTAGGTCCCCTATTCCTAAGCTTCTAATTTGAAATTCATAATTGCTTGATTGTTTTAAAAATATTTTTTTACACTACGCTATATACACATGCTATTGAATCTGATTGCGGCTGCTAGAAACTATTATGTCTTGTATTGGAAAATTGAAATTCATTTCAAAGTCGTTGTTCTTAAGTGACTTTTCTTGAAAAATTGATTTCTTAAGTGGTTTTGAATTGGTAATGTGTATTTCCAAAGGTGTTTGGCCTTTTTGGCCGGTTGATTTTAAAAAATGTTCCCTTTATGTAATTAAGAATGTTTGGAATCTTAATAATGTTTTATGAAATATAAAAACCTCTATTGAGGCCCGTTTGGCACATTAAGATTTGGTTTGCGAAAATAGAAAACCCCTTTTGAGTCATTCCCCTAAATTTGAAAATAAAATGTGATGCAAGTGTTAATGAGTGGGTTGTGATATGTGCCTAGTGTAAAGGCTTGTGTGTGTTTGTGTGATGTAAAGAGGGGGAATTCACTTAAGTAGGGAGTGAGTTGGTGAAAGGTTGAATGAGTTTTAGATAAATAATGTGTAATGTACTTGTTTGATTGCTTGATAAAGAAAACTCACCACCATTTGAAATAAGGCACAATGGGAAACCCGGGTATCTAGGTGGGTGACTAGGACTAGTACGCTAGATGACACGGTAGGGATCCGTCCCGGTTTGTCTAGCAGGATTGACGCAACAACACTAACTAAACATATAAATTTCTGAGGTTCGTTGTCTTCTAAGGCACATTTTCTGAGGGTCGTGGTCTTCTAAGCCATGTTTCACCGAGGTACGAGGTCTCTAGTTTCCCACTTGTTCTAGATACCTATAGGGATTTCCCATGGTGCTCATTTGTGACATGCTACTAGTGGTGTAACTTTCTTTTCAGTTGTTTCATACTTGATGTCTCTTTTTGTGAAAACCATATTTTAATCCAAATTGGTTTCTTTTCATTTGAAACGTTAATGCATGCTTGGAACCTATTTTGAAAATGTAGTGGGAGTGAAAAGATTTACTTGAAAATGAAAGCTCGTTACTTGGATTTGGAAAGAAGGAAAACATTATTTTATTATACATTATTTTTCAAACTGGCATCATTTAATTTCTTACTTAAGGCAGGGGCATAGGACATGGTTACAATTTGGATTTCCTACTGAGCATCTCGGTGCTCATGCCTATTTTACTTTTCAGTTGCAGGTTTCAGTCTTGGGTCACTCTTGGGAGCGAGTGTAGTTGACGCACCGTGGTGATCCACGGGGTCACCTGAGGTATGTCACATTTTGTTTATTCCTTTTTTCGCTGCCACATTGTTTAGTTTCTTTTTTTCCTTTTTTTTATTTGCTTGTTTAGTTTATGTTTATTCATCCTTTTCATGGGCTAAAATCATTCTCAACTGGTTTATTTTGATGCCCGACACTAGTTGCCAGCCCGTGGGGATCGGGAATGCCCTTCGGGCCATGTTGCGGATCGGGTCGGGCACTGGGTCAGATGACGGACCGGCCTGGTTCGTGACAATGGAAACCCTAAATGATGAAATAAATGATACGCGACTATTTCTATTCCCCAAACCGTCGACCTTTCATTTGTTTCCCACCAAGCCTTATTTCCTCTCTTCTCCTCTACTTCAAACCTACGAACTCCTGCATTCCCCATAATCTTCAATGGGCTAAGAAAAAGAGACCAAGCAAAGGATCAGAAAGTCCTGAACCTTCAAAGCATGCTCGAGGCGAGTCAAGTAGTACCACTCAAAGATCAGTATACCCGAACCTGGAAACTCGGATTGTTACTGTAGAAAAGGAAGTCAGTTATTCCTGGATTTTGACAAGTAAGTCACTGTTTTTACAAGTTTTAGAATCACAAGGATGGAAAGAATGGTTCTCATATAACACTCGTGTATACTACCCAAACCCAGTGAATGAGTTTTATATAAATCTGCTAGTTACTTTAGATGGTGTAGAGGCTGCCAGAATGTATTCTATAGTGAAAGGAAAGAAAATATCTTTTTCATCTAAACAATGGGTTGAATGTTTAAATGTACCCCATGAGGGTCAGTATGAGGATTATGCTGGAAATATTCCTCCAACCACTGAATACTTCTCTTATGAGTTAGCTTTAGAAATTATGACTAGAAATAGAGAGTCAAGGAGAATCGCATCCTCAGAGTTGGATGGTGAATGTAGACTTCTCTTTATGTTTATTCAGCACCAAATTTGCCCCAAGAAAATAGATTTTGCTGTTGTAAGATACCAGGATGTTTTTCTATTGTTTCTACTAAATACCCATGATAAGATCAATTTGTGTAGATATTTAATGGTGCACATAGCTAGAATGGTGAAACCTTCTAAGAAATCCACTACCCTGTTCTATTCCAAAGTGATCTCTCCTATGTTAAAGAATCTGGAATTTGTTGATGAAGATGATGAGATAGCTGAATCTGATAGTGATTTTTGTGTTAACAATGAAATTTGTAAAAGGATGAAAATAAATTGGAACCCATGGAAGAAATTTTGGGTTGCTGATGAGGACAAGTTGTATGAATCCTACAATCCCACTGATCGTGGAAAGAGGCCGAAGGGTTTGAGAGACCCTGGTTTGAAATCAGATGAGGAGCCAATATATTCTGATGATGAGGAAGAAGTAGATGTTGAAAGGAATAAGGACATTGAAGAGTCTAGTAAACAAGGTATGGAAGAAGCTGAAACAGAAGAATAAAGTATGTCACCTCCTGATGATAGGAGTGATCCTGATACTATGATCCCTAAGAGAAGAATAGACTTTGGACCTACCAGTCCACCTTTAACCTTACCTGAATTAGAACCAGTTCTTGGTGATGAAGAAGCTAGTGACACTAAAGTATCTGACAGTGAAGTTTCTGTGAATAATGGAAATGGGGATGGAGATGATGATGCAGATGATGATGATGATGTTAATGATGATGATGGTGACAACTGACCAGTGGATGGTCTTGCTGTACCTCCAACAAAAATACATCAATCTATACCAGAAATAAATGCCAATGGAAAGAGAGATTCTCTAGAAATCAATGGAAAAGCAAGTTATGATAAACCGAAATATACTATGTGTGCTGCCGTTTGGGATGATTACCCTTGTTTTGATGTTTTGGGTTTAGAGTATTCTGATGAAGAAGAGGAAGAATCAGAATCTACTGCGGTTATGAAGGAAATCCAACCAGTTTAGACAAGGTCTGCTTATGTTGTTGATGCTGCAGATGTTCATCTACCTAGTTATACTGTCTCTCAGTCTGATTTTGATATGTTCAAAATTGAGTTTCTTGCTGTTGTGAAAGATATAGTCAGAGAAAAAATTTCAAATGCTATTAGACCATACCTGGCCAATACTGCTGAGTTTATTGGAAGGCACATAGCCTCTCTTAATCAGATTCTAAAGGATCTGCAATCTGACTTAGTTTCTTCATCAAACAAATTTAGATCAACCATCTCTGGTATGATGGAAGTGTTGAGGAATTTGATTGAACATCTTAAGAAGTCTGATCTGAGAAAGTTGAAAGCTGAGATAACTCAGATAATTGCTCAAGCCAGTATAGCAAAAGTATCCAATATCACTACTCGTGAGCTAGAGGCTCTAAGTCAGTTTGTGCATAATTAATTGGATATCATTAGACAAGTTCTTGATTTGGACTCGTTGAGGAAGATGAAGGAGCACAGTGATCACATTCATAAGATGGTGATAGTATATTCATCAGATGCCACTAAATCTCAGAGAGAGATCATGGAAAAGGATGACCATTACTTTTCAAAGATTTATACAAAGCATGAGTTGACCGCGAGTTTCAAAGTGTTGGCTGATAATCTGAAACTACCTCCAGTCACTCAAGCTTTCAAGACTCAAGTTCGTCAGTGGCAAGATTTTACTCCTACCCTGGAACGGTTCACGGAGAATAAGGACGATTTTGAGAAGGCTATGCAGTATGGTGCAGAATTTATTCATAATTTCATAAATCTTTTGAAGCCTTATCTAAATGCACAAGCCACCACCATTGTGCTTCCTACTGCTGACTCTCTCAGTGCCTCTGATGTTGCTCCAAATCAGATCTCCGTTTCTGAAGCTCTATCTCACTTATGCCCAATTCCTCCGCAATCTTCTCAACCAGCTATGACTGCTCAACAACAAACCTCTGCGACATCCTCTCCTCCACCTTCCAGGGTCATCTTACCACCTTTTCAAATTCGCCCAGTTCAACCTTCCTCCAAGCCTTCCAACTTACCAACCATTCATCCTTCTAACAAAGTCAAAGCCCCGTTACATACCATGAAATAGTTGTGTCTTGTTATTGATAGGGTGACCAGTGTTATGTTTGTACTTTGATGTACTTTGAAAAACTTTTTTCTCTCTATCTATTCACTATGATGCCTTCTTTTAATATATTCTTTATATTTTTTCCCTCCTTTTTGACTATCCCAAAGGGGGTGAAATATGTATATATATAGGGGCGATGAATCTCTAAAGGGGGAGATTTTTTTCTATGGGGGAGAACCTTTCTATGGCATGCTTGCATAAGTATTTAAAGGCATAAATTCAGGGGGAGATTTACATCTCATTATGTTTTTATTCTTATTATGCCTTGTCACTATTATTGATGATATATTATTTTTATTTATGGCTAAGATTTGTGATTATCAAAAAGGGGAGATTGTTGATCCCTCTAGAAGATTGTTGAATTCTTCCTATTATTGCTGTTTTAATAATCACAAATCATCGATTACTTAATCCGGTTGGATTTCTCATATACATAATCAAAATATCTTAGTGAATCTGTTTTTATTGGTTGGATCATGTCTTTATCTGTGCTTTCTATTGTTTTACAAGTATTCTGGAAGTCTTCTGGATCAAACAGACACTTTGTGTTCTATCAAAGGACAACGGTCACACCGATCTATATCAAAGGACAATGGTCGCACCGATCCATATCCAAGGAAAACGGTCGCACCGATCCATATCAAAGGACAGCGGTCGCACTGATCCATATCAAAGGACAACGGTCGCACCGATCCATATCAAAGGATAACGGTCGCACTGATCCTTATCAAAGGACAACGGTCACACTGATGTTGATCATCTGAGTCACCGAAGATGTCTCACAGATGTAGATCAAATGAGTCACCGATCATGACACACCAATGCTGATCATATGGGTCACCGAAGATGTCTCACCGATGCTAATCAAATGAGTCACCGAAGATGTCACACTGATGCTGATCCAATGAGTCACCAATCAGGACACACCGATGTCTAGCCACCGATGTTGATGCTGATGACCTACCGATCACTTGACTCACCGATAGTCATAAACAACAATTTGAATTTCTTTATCTTTATTTAATCAAACTAACTGTCATATTAGGAATATTTTAATGCTCTGTCATTTATTTAATGAAGTTTGTTGGATGTCAGGAAATCGTACCTCGTACCTGTAAAAAGAAATAATTTCTTTTGGTGGAGCTTGTGCTATAAATACAAGAAGTCCATGTTGGTGAAAAAGGTAACGAAGAGGATGACGAGACATATATGAGTGCAAATAGTGGTGGATGAGATAGTTGCAGAAGACACAGAACCTCAGACACAGTCAAGCTTACTCAAGAAGAGTTCTGTACATTCACGAGGACATTAAAGAACTCCATCGACTACATTTCTCACTATCTCTCAGCAAGGATGCCAAGCAGACGACACTCTGTTTTTCAGACAAAAACCAGAAGAGGACTCAGAATCATTTCTGATCAAACTCAAGGAGACCAAAGCTTCACTAAAATCACTAGATCCATTTCTAAACTCTATATCTATGCTATGTGATTCATTATTTTACATTACGAGAAGTGTGTGTTATCTGCTGTATTTTACACACACATTGTCTCCTGTACTTTAACTAAAGGATCTGTAAATCCACACTAAATCTCTTACATCTTGTATTTACCACAGGGATAGTGGTAGAGGTTGTGTGTGACCTGGACAGCTGGTTGCTGTTGTTTTTTTCCCATGAATAACAGTGGTAGAGGTCTTGGACCTGGACAGTTGGAAACTGTTGTGAACCCCGATCCAGGGTGTGGGTCAATTTTATATAAATTATTGAGAGGAATAAGTCTTGGCTTGAGAATGAACCTCTTGGTTATATCTACTGTGCTATATCTTTCAAAGCTCTTTTTTTATTCCGCTACTAATTAATTTAAAACCAAAACTGTTTTAATGTCACTTTGATAATTACACTCACAAATGTTTATATTAGTTGTAAATTAGTAAGTTAGTTTCAAAAGTTAATCAACTCTTCTGTTTTGATTAACTGGGAAATAATCAATCCCTTGAGAACCCAACAGAACCTTTACTTTGATATAAATTCACTATAGTTTAATTCAGTATTTTATTTGGGGGTTTTTAAGACAATGTTTTTAAAACAGAAATTTTAATTGGAACTCATTTCACCCCCCTCTTGAGTATCCACTCTGACCAACAATGTTATAGACTATAAATATTTTTATAAAATCATATAATCATATGTTTTCATTGACACATTATATGTGTTTGAAATAATATATATATATTTATATTTATATATATATATGATAACAAATTTATGATAAGGGATTATAGTTTTTGGAGACATTAATAAGATCAAATGTAGTAAAAAAAAAACTTCAACCATATATAATTTCATTATATATATAACATGATTTTTTATTCAAGAGATATATAAATTTAAATTTTTATTGTTATATATGACTTATATATAAATTTGTTATTCAATATGATATTTATTTAAATTATACCATTAATATGACACTTTACAACCTAAATTAAAAGTCTCAAGCTGTAATTATCAGGTCATAGTTACGATGTCTTCCATTGTCACACATGAACCAATTAATTTCATTTTCATATAAAAAAAATATTGTTGTTATTATTATTATTATTTTATTTTAATTTAATTTTTAATTTTTACATTTCTCTACCTTTCTCACAAACATCACCCCACCCCCCACCCACCCCCCACCCCCTGTATAATTTTAGTTTCATGCCCTAGCCTAGAGGAACTCTCGGGGAGCACCTCCCTCATCCTCATGCCATGAAATCTGGTCGTGTCTCATTGTGATTTCGCACATCGTATCCATCATATAGAATTACTTCCCCTTCCATATCTTAATTTTCCTTTTTCATTGTGATTTTACCTCTCTTCATTGTAGTACGCATGACCCATCCAAACTCTCACCAAATTTTGGGCATTATATTCGTTGGTTCATGGTGTTTACAGTTTGTGAGACACGATTATGGTATATTTTAGCCTCTATTGTGTAAGTAATTTTAGTCATAGATCATGAGCCTAGATTATTTTATTTTTTATTAAAGTATTTTTTTGAAATTATGTCTACAATGGGGAAAAATGAAAGTGCAGGAATTTTTCTCTTATAGGTGGAGGAAGGAAAATAATAATTTTAAAGAAAATGCAACATCCCAAATCCTTTAAAAATAGATTAATCATCATCTTTTAAGGGTAATACACTGGAATCTATTTAAGGTGTTTAACCTAAAATTTAAATGTATCATCCCCCTAAAGTATGTCATGGACCCATGTTTCATCATCCTTCATCGACACTATCTCTAGGGATTATTAGACAACTACACTTATGATGTTGCAGTAAAATAGACCTTGGAATGTGTCCATAAGCTCCACGAAGTCAAAAATATGTTAATCCACTAGCTTGAGACAAAAAAATTTCCCTTAGGATCCCAATTGTTCATGGATACATCTGTTCTTTTGGGTTTATATGCATGCTAGTTTTTCTAGAATGTGAGTCTTCTCCATGGAATTTAGTGAACGTAATGGAAATATATTGTTCTGATGAGAGTTCATGCCTGATCTGATGTAGGGAATGCTTCTTATCATCATGAATTAATGATCTTCATGACTTTTGTCTAGTCTAAGATATGGGTTGTAGATTAAGTGGAATAATATAGTTTATTGGATAACCTGAGTTAGTTTTTTCAAGATAATGGATGTGATGCTTGTCTAAAAAGGTGACTATTATTTCTAAGTGATTCGTATGTTAATGTCATGTATACTTGAAATCTCATTAAATTCCATGAAAGTAAAATTTCACCTTCTGTATACATGGTAACATTCATTTTTTGTAGTAATTGTTTAGCAGTGTGGGGCGGGAAACCATATCATGTATCATATGATTTGGATTAGATTTGTAATGCCCATACCTTAGAAGCATGGAATCGGTACATTACTTTATTACATTATCATGACTACATAGAATTAAATCATGTTGGAATGATCAGTTTAGAAGTCTTGGAATTCCAGATTACATACAAGATACCCATAATACATTGAGAAATTGGAAATACAAGAATGATAAAAAACAATAAAAATAAGGAAACATAATTCTTGAAATCTTATTAAAATTTATCATATTAATAACTTGTGGTAATAAAGAAAATAAGGGTGAGCTCAAATTCTCAATAAGGATAAATACAATGGAATTAATAATGAATCAATAGGAATAAATTGAAATGGAAAGGTGAATAAATGAAAACACATTCTATTAAGTAACTGGACAAGGAAATTGAACATAGCTTGGTAAGAATCTATAACACATGACACTTAATTGATAAAATGAGAATATAATACATCCATAGATATGTAAATGAAAAATATCATAGGTACATAATAAAAAAACATTTATATGAAGTAAATTAATAAATATAGATATCTATAACATACCATCGGGGCTTCAGGTTAGGGATCTATTACATTCGAGGATCTCTACCAAGAATCATATAATTTCAAGGTTTCATGCTTGGAATCTAATACATTCAATGATTCATGCTAATAATTTGATACTATAAAGGATTCATGACATGGATCTAGTACTATAAATTCCTCATGCCAAAAGTCTAATGCTTTCAATTAAACATTCCATGAATGCAATACCTTTAATGTGAACCCCATATAAAATGGTATATATTTTAGGAAATTTTCATTTACATGAAAAATGATATTGATATTTAAGTAATTTTCTGATGAGAAATGATTAAAGAAATGTGATTTATTCAAGATAATGTTTGACATCTCAAAAGGAAGTGGGATTACTGTGATTGAAATTAAGAACATTCTTGAGGAGAATAATCTTAAAATATTCCAAAGTGTCCCATACCACTTTGAAAAATTTGAATCATAATCATAAAAAATTATTGATATTTTATTTAAAATTATAATATCATTAGAATTATATTACTCTTGATATAACATGGAAAAGGCGGTATATACACCACATGAAAGTGAATCGGCGCAAAAATAAATAAATAATTCTCAATGAAATATAAATTGAGATGAAATTACCTTACAATTGTTTTAACATCGGAATTGGAAGACCCAAAATAAATAATATTTAAATTAAGAATACAAATTCCATGAATATAATATAATTCAACGGATAGTATATAAAAATGGACAGTATTTAAACCACACAAAAATAATTATGTGGTGTTAATGGCATATGCCTCACTTAAATAAAAGTATGACAATAATATCTTACATTAACCATTCCTTTGTTATGTGGTATTTATCCTCTTGTAGAGTGGTTTAACATATGTTAATAAATTTTCCATAACTGTACTCATTTTTATAATACAACATATTGACGTCTTATAAAAACTCATTACCCATTTCTTAACAACATTCACTAATTTCACTATTTCAAGTGTTATTTTCATAGTTTGCTTGAGTAATTTTTAACTTTTTATTTGTTGTTATCATTTATTACATCAAATATTAATCATCTCAAGAATATAAAAAATGACTTAATTATCATATATAATCACAATATAAGTATTTATAGTAGTCAATTATATTTAGAGTTTAGAAATAAAGTGCACTGTTCATGGAGACGGTAGGTTATATGTATGCCTGAAAGATACTTTATTTTAATTTTTTTCCTAAATTAATGAAACCTAAATGATACATATGTATATAATAATTAAATAATAATATATATGATATATATGTTACATAGGTTTATTGAAAATACAATTATATGTTCCATGTATGACTTGAACCATTCATAACGCTTTGATGGGGCGATGGTCAACACTTCCTCAAATGAAATTATCGTATTTATGCATGATGGAAAGAATAAAGTTATGTTATAAATAAAAATTATAGTATAATAAATAAATTCAATATATTATATATAACATATATAAATAGAGTTCCTTCCATAATGTTCACCATGATTGGTGGTTATGGAAAATTGAACAATCATAATTTCTTGAGGGTGTATTTCTTCAAACATAGAAACACTTTGTTTGTTAACAATTATATAGAGGTGTCTATAAGTGTAGGTCGAACCCTTTACAAAAAAAAAATAAATGTATATTTAGTATAATGTTCTGTTATATAGTAATGGAATAAATATATTTTAGGGGGTGGAGAATGAAAATTAAACATGATATCTTGAGAGAAGATATTACCTCTTAATCAGGTAACTCCTTTTGGTTTGTACCTAAAGGATTCCATTTATTGTTTCATAAAAAAATATAATATTATATATATATATGTAAGGTATGTTTGGAGATTGTTTTTTTAGAGGATGGATTATCCAATGTGTCTTGATAGGTGTGAGTATGGGGTATAATGCTTTCCTTTTTAGAGTGAAGGAGGAGGGGCACTCTTCTAAATAAAAAAGGTATTCATTAATGGGTAGTCTACCATACCTAAATTGATTAGAATAAATAAAAATTTTAGATTAAAGTGGAATAATGGAATATTAAAACCTTCACCATGAAAAATACATGCATTTTAATTTTTTTGTTCCTTATCTTCTATGATTCCCAAATTTTATCATTTTGGTTTTTATTAAATCATCTAGATTTATATTATAATTAATTTAACGATTAACACTAAAATAAAATTTTATTTATTAGAAAATATAGATAGACTATAATATTATTGTGATATCTAATTTCTAAAATAATATTCTTATGTGTTTGGGAAATTAATTTCAAAACAAGCGCTTGTGACGTGCTAAAACACTACTTCAACTTGGGCCATGTTAACAATGTTTTTACAATATATGGGTTAATATGTTAATTATAAAATATCAATTGTTACATAATAGATCATATTTAATATTTATTAACAATTAAAAATCACTTGGATGAATATAATATTTTTATTAATTTTAAATCATTAAATGAAGTTTTATTTATTTTAAAATAACTATAATGTCAATTACTACTTTATTTTTTTAATGTTAATTTTAATGTATCAATCTAATAAGGAAATTAAAATATATTATATTTAAATATTTAGTATAGGTTATAATAATCTAAAAAATTAAATAGATATTATAAGTCAATCAATTAACTTCACTTTTAATATTTATAGTATAATTTATTTTAGTTAATTTTTAACCAAATTATCATAACCATAGAATTTCAATATATTTTTAAGTATCTAAAACATATCTAAAAATTATTGATAAATTATTATGATAAAAATACCCCATATATATTTAAAAATCCTAACTATAACAGAAAATATTATGTTTTATTCATATCTCAACATTTTATAAATTTTGAAGGTAAGGAAATTTCCTTTTTTTTTATTTTTCCATGGTTACCCTTTTATATAAGGCACTATAATTTTATAATATCCTAATATCAAATAAATTTTTAAAATATTGATTATATTGTATAATTATTCGGATCCAATTTCTTTTGTAAAAGTTTCTAGGTCATTTTGGCCATTAATATTAAGGTTAAACCGTTATTAAGATGAATTTTACCTTAATCACCATAATTAATTTAAATAACATTCACTAGAATTTTTGGTCAAAAATTTGAAATTATCTTATTAAAAAAAATATTATACTTATTAAAACCATACATGACAAATTTTAAAAATTCTAATAAAAAATTGGGAATGTTATGATTAATGATAATCTCATAGACGATATGAAATATTGGGTTTTTAAAGTAGGAAAATGGATAAACGTTTTTTATGTTTTTATATTAAATTATACATTTTCATTAATTCTAATGAAATAAAATATTATAATAGATGTATAATTTATAAAATGTGACTTTAAAAAAAAATAATCAAATTTATCTTTAAAAATTATTTAAAGGAAAAGACAGTTTTTTAACTAAAAATCTAGTAATTTTTAATATTCATCAAAAAATAATGTAACTCTGAAAAATACCAAAAATCAACGATATAAATATTTATAAATTCTAAATTCAAAATGATTATTATTTTTAAAACTAAAATTCATAAATTTTTCAGAATTTATTTTTAAAATAGGTTCGCCATTAAAATGAATTAAAACTCATACTTTTGTATAATGCAATATAATTCAGTGTTGTGTATAACGTAAGATTTCCTTTTGGTATAATTAACTCTACTAAAAAATTGTATTTAATCAAATAGAAAAATATTATATTTTCTTGGGGTGTTACAAGATTATATAATATTTAGTTATGTGTCACTCTTAATTGAAGTTAGTGTCATTCTAATTGGTTTTTTGTCAGATGCCAGATAATCTTCTTATTACTTTATTATCACGCACTTTTTTATTATTTTTTCCAATAACTGGATATATTCTATTAATGTGGTCAGTTTAAATATTATTATTTTTACCCATTAGCTCTTTGATTAAATTTTCAATTTCTGTGATTAGTAGTTATTTTTATATTTGTTGTTATGAATTTTTTGATGGTATTTATTAGATATTCTTTTTGTGGCCATGATGGATAATTTTGGGTTGTTGTGGTATCTATTAATATTATATTACAGTTTTTATTTCCATTAGTAATATTATCCTATTTTTTATTAGTTTTTGATAAATTTATATCAGGTGTTATTATATTTATATCACGCCTATAAAGGAAAATTACTTTTCAATAGTTTTGTTCTTGTATCCAAAATATTTCTAGTGATGGTTCTTGTAAAATATGGTTGTTGATGTGATAAGTTCTAATTCATGCATAGAAATGTGTTACACTATATTCAAATGGATAAAGTTGATGTTGTATATGTCTTGATCCACTTTAGTACATAATAGCTCATGTATAGTTATAGGGATTCCAGGACTGTGACATATGATGTATGCAAGAAATAGATTACAGATAAAGATTAATAGAGTTTCATGCAAAGACTCTTAGTGTTTGGTCATGTTTAAAAATATTTTTAATATTTTTGTTTGAGCTTCAAGTCTTTTTATGCAGTTTTAACTTGTATTTAAATTATATTGAAAAATGTTTTTTCAAATAATTCCACTTTTTTTTGGTTTATATATGCTAATTTCGTAATAATTATATAAAAATATAAAAATATATTATATGTAATTATATTAGTAATTATAATATAAAATATTAAAAATAAAGATTGGAATACACACATTTAAAGTTTATTTTACAAAAAAATATTACATATTGGTATTATTAATAAATGTTAATAATAATAACCATAGTTATATTAGTCATATTAATCAGTTGTTAAACATTTTTACTATCATATAAATTATATGTTGGTATTATTATAATTAAAAAAATATTTTATCTATAACAATAAAATTTAGAGATATAGTATTTACCAACAGTTTAGTGACATGACAGTTTTTTTTGGTAAAATATTTTACCAATAAAAAGTTCTCTTTTACCTACAGATATTTCCATGTTGGAAAATGTTATTTATTTTGTAGTGTAAAATTTTATTTAGAGTGTTGTTACTCAATAAAGATTAATTAGTTTTTAAATATAATGGTCTGGTTTGGGTCACTAGAGATTGTTGTCAATGATAGTATGTAAATACTCATATTTTGGAACTATATCACATTGTGTGGGAGTTGGGGTGTCTTAATTAGTATCCAATCAAATTTTTAAGTGAATTCAGAGGAAAGAATGTTATCCATTAGGGATTGTATACATTTTTATGGATTTTTGAGATAATTGAATAATTTCTTAGTTATCAAAATTTTGAGAAAATTATCTAACCTTCAATTAATTTTATTTGTTTTAAATTTATGATGCAATAGAATTCACGGTTTGGAAAAAATTATAAAATATTTCCTAATAATTTTTATCTATATTTATTATGTTTATGGAACCCTAGGAGATAATAATTATTAAAAATATTACTTTCCCCACACATAATTATTAATTTAAAATTTATCATGTCATATATATTTTTAGAAAAAAATATATTATGTTTTATTATTATATAAATGAGTTCTTTCAAGATGGAAAGAGGGTCTCAAAAAAAATTTTGTATCTCTTATAAAATATAAGAGATAAGGTAATCATAAAATCAATGTCAACTGCCTTTGAATATTTTTCAAACAATCAAGACACATGTCATCAACTATATTATATATCAAGAACTTTAATTATACCATGATTTTCCCATGTATTGTGATTCATTTATGATAAATTTTTGAGATTGCATCTTTCCTTATACAATAGTATTTTGAGAGACTATGAAGGTATTTTTAATTTTTTCGATTTATCTAAATCATATAAAGTTTTCAATTATTTTAAATAAGGTGAAAATTAATGATACAATCAAATGAACTATATGTATTTAGTTTAAATTTTTCAATAAAATATTATTAATGTTTTGGGAAAAACAACTTCAAAAACATCAAAATTAATTTGGATGGATTATTGTATAAAGATCAAGCATATAAAGATATTTTTAATTTATAAATTCATAGTACATCTTAAATTTTTATACTTGTTTATATCAAATTTACTCTTATTTCACATGATATTATTAGATAAAAAAGAAGAATAATTTTAATATCCATAAATTTAACATTATAATATATGAACTATTAATTTTCATGAGTGACACAACCAAGAGAATTTAAGGATTTTTTGAAGGTATGATAATTTATTCAAGAATATTATTGAAATTAAAATTTAAAAAAGGATAATATAGTAGATTTTGTTTCATTATCGTAATTACTATCTACAAGACATTGAAGTTTGAAAAGTGGGATTAAGTGTTTGTTTAAGTTTGGTGAAATATTTGGCATGGAAAATTCATGTAATAGGTTAGAAATATAACACCTAAGACACGAAAATATAATATTATTCCATATATTATAGTTTAATACTAAAAAAATTAACCAATGTTCATGTTATTTTATTTAAGATAAAAGTAATTTTTTACTCTCAAATTTAAAACAGTGATTCTACTTAACATTTGAAGTAACTATTTCATAATAAAATACCATAAGTATTAAATTATATGAAAAATATTACGTTTATTATTATTATTATTTTTATTATCAATGATGAAAAAAATAATGATTTTTATTAAAAAGATATTAAAAAATTCATACATTAACCAAAATACAATGTTAATAAAATTAATTATAAATAACTATAATATAAAATTTAATAGTAATTTATTGTAGTGAAATAATAAAATAGTAATAATTATATTATTAAAACAATTTATATATAATTTTTTATTAGTAAAATAAAATTATTGTTGGTATAATTTTTATGATAATGAATATATTAATTTATTAGTATTTATATAAATGTAAAACATATGTTAGAAAACAATTATTGATTATTGTAAATATTTAATGGAACATATATATTATAATTAGAAATATATTATGAGATTAAATAAAATTATAAATATATCATTAATGGGAATTTTTATTATGATATTTACAACTTTGGGGGTTATATTTTCCTTATGTTAGATAAAAAGTTATTTAATGTAAAAGAAAATTATTTAATTGAAAGTTCAACAATAAAATCAAATTCACTGGTAAATGAGTATTAAATGTTTCTTATATCATGATTAGATATCGTAAACATACAAAAATAAGAGTCGAGCCTCTCCAGAATAGATTTGTTAAAATAATTATTTTTTTCTCAAATTGAAGACATAATTTTTTAACCTAGTCAACACCTCTCTACCACAACCTATGATTATTCATGTTTTCATATATCTAAGGTATTTCTCTGGTTGTTTCTCACAGACTCTGTATTCTTTTTATCATGCCCAATGATGACTTTTCATCACCCTTATCTTATACATGATTATAAATCTCTAGAAAATGGGTTGAACTTCAATATAGTGTTTTCACATTCATGTATAAAGTATAAAGTGTATGGACTAAATTTAAACTCAAATATCCATATTCCAACCTCCATAGTTTATAGTTTTATAAAAACATCTTATATTAAAACTTGACAATAATATATACTGAAATATGTTGTATATATCACTTTAGGTTTCATGATTTGAGAGAGAGTATGCTTACGTCATTTAAAGATAATTCTAATATGAAATTGATCCTCATGTGAGGCCACAATAGTGAATGTAATTGACCTGTGGACTAGTGTAAACCTGACGTCGACCAGAGTGGGACTCCAATATCTATAATGATGGAACGCTCAAAATCATTTCATCTATTAAATTCTACATGGAGGGACATGATTCTCAAAGGGACCTAGATAGTGATCATGTGACTTGATGGTGGGGTGTGGAAGATAAGTGATGAATAATGTTATAAGAATTGTTAATCAAAACAACATGAAATCATGAACACAAATTCCCCACATTCATATAGGTATATAAATATTGTGGGATATATACACATTCATGACGTATGAGTAATGGTGTTTCTTGATTATGGTCGTATAAAGCATATATGTACTGGAACTCAATGAGTCTTCTAGTCATTAGTGATTGTTCTAGCCTTCAATATCTTGGATTGTGAAAATTTATAAGAATTTTGGGTATTAATAAAATTATGGAGAGAAATCCTTTTTAGAGAGATTTGTATGGGATTTTATAACAAGATGGTATGACACAATTGACATAGAATAAAATTAATTAATATATATTGAATATTTTAATAATATATGTGGAATATTATAATGTGATTTTAGTATTCTTATCTTCAACAATGTAGTACCATTTTACTTTGAAAATTAAATGACAAACAATGTATTATTAGAATGGAAAAAAATATCAATCATCATTATATGAAAATAGAAAATTGATATACTATTTTGTGAGAAAAGATAATTATTGAACCTTACCAACATGTTATTTAATGATCCAATTAATAATTTAAATAATTACATATCTAATATATACCAATATATAAAATGTTCTTTCAATAAGGCGAACCTTTATGTATGATGAAATAGTGATTTATTATCATAACTATTGAAACAATTATTTTTTTAATTTCAAAAAAATTATGGAGAATTAAGTGATTTTATTAACAAGACTTTACCTTTGAGAAAGTTTAAATACATAGTATATATTCACTTTGTTTGTAGGATTCAAGTTGGTGGATCATTTTAAAACCATTTTTTTAATGTTTCAAATTAGTATCTCTATTTTATTTTTAAATTCTCTTAAAAAATTATATGATTACATTATTTTTAAAATAGAATTACTTTTTCCCAAACCTATTTCAATGTTAATGTTAAAGGATTTTTAACTGATATTTTTATGGTAAGACTATTTATTTTCATATTAGATGAGTTAATTTCAAGGAATCTCTTCCTCATTGTTATTTATTGGGAAAACCGTATTTTCTTTTGAAGAACCCTGTGTGTAGTTTAGTTTAAAAGGGTTTTTTGAGAAATGTTTTATTTAAAAACCCACCAAGGGTTTATCAATGAATCCATTATTTTAAGTTTTAATGTTTTTTCTACCAAAAAATAATCTCAATGTTTTCTTCAAAGTGTTATGATGGTATTGTTAATATCTTTCCCATATGAATTGAATTCAAATTATTTTTTCAATGAATTATAAAATAATGTATAAAAGAGTTTACATAAGAATTCAACAAATATTTTGAGATAATTTCATTTTTTTATAGATTTTAAAATACATATGTTTATGGATGTTTTATGATATTGAAGTTGAAAAGTGAAATCTGTTATATTTGTTGATCTTAATTTATGATGGAAAAGTGAAAGTTAATATATGTTTTTATTTTAAGATAAAATAAATAAGATTTATTTATTGATATGGGGATTGAGGCTGAACCCATACCCCTAAGGTGTGTTTTCCATTACATTAAGGGTGGTTCTATTAAATCCATCCAATAAATTAGTTATTGTTGAAAGAGTAAATTATTAAGTATTTTCGATATAGTGTACATGGTTAACTATTTTTTTCTCCAATGAAGTATAGGATGTTACCTATTATGATTTTTTGATAAAGTATATGATGATAAATATAAGGTTCCTTAAATAAATTGAATATATTTAACTATTAAAGTGATCATATGAAGTGGATAGATTTTACTATTAAGATATTCCTACGGGTGATAGAGTTAACTCATGTATGTTACTTATAAGAGAATATTGGAATCCTTGGGTTTTGATATTAAATTATGAATGATGATGTGTTTATTTCCCCAAGATTATTATATGATTTTTTTCTATCCTTTGATTATGTGTTATTAAATATCATTTAATATTATGAAATGGATATGGTTTTGAAATGAAGTGTTATTTTTTCCTCTCTTGAATAAATAATTTTATTTTAAAAAAAATAGATTGTGTTATTACAATAAAAAAATTTATTTAAATAGAGATGATTTTTTCTCTCATTGAAAAATATTCAAAACTACTTTCATTATTTTATATTAATTTTGGAAACTATTTTATGAATTTATTTAGGGTTAAAATATTATTTCATGTATAAATAAATGATCTATTAAATTTATAGTATTTATATTATTAAATAGAACACATTATTAATTATTTACATAGGTTTTTCAAAGATGTATTAGATTATTATCTTTAAATACAAACTTTATATTATTTTTATACCAAAAAAATGCTTAAAAACGTTTTTCAAACTATTCGGAATGGATAAAAATTCTTATGATTGTTGAAAATACTAGTCATGTGTTTTTAAGATACACCTTTTAGGGAGTTTTACTTAGTGAAAAATTCATATTGAAATGAAAAATATAGAATTTATGGGTATCAAGAATCCAAATTATTTAAATATATGAACCTAAAAATGTCATGGTAATATTTTCAATTAATAAAAATTATTTATTTTTTAATTTTAATGTTCATGTGTGGGTCCCTTGACCAATATAACAAAGCCAATATTTAATGATTTTATTTTTTCCCCTGATCTGAGAGTGCAGGTCTTAGAGTGTTTCAATTTTACCTATGTCTCTAAAAATAATAAATTGAGATTATTATACATTGTCACAACTAATCACATCATGTCCTCCCAATTACACTTTATATTCTGAAACTCTTCATTATGCATCTTACTTTTATATTGAATGGTTTGATAAAGCTCCTTGATTCTTTTGGTTTAAATTTCAAATTGGGCTTCTTTAACTTCCCCAATAGATTAATGTGTTTTATAAATTCAAGGATATTATCTCAATTAATGCTACACATATTTTATTTCATATTAATAAAAAAATTAATGTTCTATCATCCATTAAAATTTTCACATTGCTAATATTTTGTGATTTATCATTAACTTTCAACAAATTAATGATAGATTTGTGTTTTTTTAAACATTCACAAGAATTAATTTTACATTTTTTAGAATCATCTATTATTTTTTTTATCTAGCTCTTGGATAAACCAAAATATAGTATATATAATTTATAAAGGAAATTTATTTAAATAACATAAAACCTCACAATAAATGTTATCAGACACATTAATTCCAATCGACTCAATACATAATGAACTACTAGTACCACCCCAATTAACTTTATCTAATAGTGGTTATTTTTTTATTATTTTTAAGTTTCTGAACTTCTATGCATTTTTATTTTTTTATTTCATCAATCATATTTGAATAGACATACACTTTTGTAACAATATAAATATGATCTATTTCTTCCTTCAGAGTGACTTCTCCTATCATTTCATAAAATCATCACTTCATTAAAAATGGATAAAAATAACTGTGAATGTAAACTTCATATATATATATAGGAATAGTTTCTCATATACCAGTTGAAATACCTCTTAGAATAAATACTAGCACCTAATATGGGTGAATGTATTATTGAAAAAAAATTTCCAATTAAGAAAAATATTATTTTTATTTCTAACACCCTTACATTCAAAGAATATATTACTGGTTAAGAAATTTGGATTAATTTTATTTTCAAACAAGAAATCATACCACATTTAATTTATGTAAAGAATATAATTAGAGCACACCTTATTTAAAAGCTTTGGTTGAAGACACCAACCCCTTAACTTGATTTTTTACCCTCCCCTCACCATGTATTATACACTATATTCAGTAACAAACAATAATGGTTGGGTTCTTACCAATCCTACATAGAGTCTCCCTATGTCTACACATGAATGGTTCTTATAGTAATTCTTCACAACAAATTCTCACTACATTCACAGATTTGGACTATGATCTCCCTTTATACCCAAATAATAAAAAGTTAAATGTATTTGAAACATGTATATATAAGTATTAATTTCATTATTCTTCTTCAAGTTGATTGTATTTCAATAGAAGTATATCACAGTTTACATTATATTGTTCTCATTCCTTTAAATAGTAGGGTCTTCAAATTCCCTAGTATCTTCAGGAATAATATATGAAACATAGTATGCACTTTCAACTTATCCTCAATGAAATTAAAAACTTCCTACATTTATTTCTCATTTCAACTAAAGATATTGAGATATCTAATAATATAGTACTTTTACACACATTGAATGGATCAACACCAAGAGAAATATAGTTCATAGTAAGTAAGTCATTCCACTATTCTTCTTATTTCAATTTTTATGTAGTAATTTTTGTTATAGGATATTATTCAAACATAAAAATAAATTCATTGGATATATTAACTTTATAATTTAATAAAAATACTCTTTTCCAGTATCTCCTTCATTATTTATTCAATATCTTCACACAATGCATCTATTTGAATGAAAACTATTTCATTCAATTATTCATTTTATATCCTTTTAGTTTTATAGATAGGATACTATGTATTTAATTTTTTGATATTATAATATAGAAAATACCATTGGCATTTAATGACTAGGTTCTCACACCATTTTTCTCACCTATTTTATATTTTTGAGTGAGCTGTAATATCTACATGATTTTTGTCTCCAAATAGTTTTCCCTTATATATTTATAGGAATTTTTTTTTTCTCAGTCATTTATCTATACCAAAACATAATCAAGATTTTTCGTTATAAATAGGATCAAGTTCAAATTTTTTGTCAGATATTCTCAAAATAATATGTAAATAATTATTTATCAATAATCTATAAAAATATACAAACACAAATATTTCATATCACATATCATGTTTTTTGGAGTGAGAGTCTTTAATTATTTTGTGTGAGTTCAAAATTATATATTGATCATCAAAGAACCCCATAGTGTGACCTTATTAATCTTTAACACAAATAAAAATGAATATTTTATTGCCTAAAATATAGAAATTGATCTCAAGAGTCTTCAAAAATGTCATTATATTTAGATCTAAATAAATTTAAAATCATTACATAGTAAGATTACTAATATTCATTTTAAATTTCCTCAAATTTCATTCACTTCAAACTTTATTTAATCATATAACATTAAGAATTCATGATATTTATATATTGATTAAATAACATTATAATGATTCCTTTCAATTGTATCTTAAGATATAAAATTTATAGTCTTCAATTCTCAATTTTTAGAATTTTCAAATATTATAATTTAAAAGTCATTTTCTACTTAAGTTACACCATTTCATATGAATTAAAAGACATAAACATACTATTATCCATTTCATATGACTTAAAAGTATTAAAATATATTCTATTTAAAAAAATTTCAATTAATTCCAAATATATACATTCTATTCTATGTGTTATTTTTGTTCATATGAATTTAATGTCATATGAGCTCTATTTCAAACGGATTTCCCAATACCACATCCTCATAAGATAATTATTACTCCAAAAATTTAATTTATTATGATTAAGTATTATAATATACCTAAATCCATATGATAAATATATTATAACATATAACTCCTATGATAAATTCATACAATGGACGAGAAATCATATTATTTTCATAGAAGTCAGTTGAATCTCTAATATCCAATTTCATACACTGAACTCAAAAATAAGTCTTACATTATCTATGAATTTATATGAAATATATAAAGTCCAATGATCTTATTAAAACATACAAATTATATACATATGAAAAATTATTCCTTCAATCCTTTAAGGAACATCAAGCTATCTCCATGAATTAAAATCACATTAGAACTTCATCCAAAAAAATTGAAAATAAATCCTTAAAATCTTGAACCTTCATAACATTAATATGGCTTCTCACACATATTAACAGATTTTTTATGACTTCAATAATATATTTTCAATATCCCAATGTAGTTAGATACACTCCCATTGTTTCCTTGGAGTTATAGATAGCACGGGAACACCGCCACCAATGCTTTCCATTTTTTCAATTATGAACTTCTTATGAAATCATAAAGTTTTTGGGGTTTCAAACATAGCATACAATTATTAAAAAAAATACTTATATCATATGAAACTTCTCTTGAATTAGAAATGAAATCCAAATTTCCTCCATTACCCATACAATATGGGAAGAACCATCAATATCCTTGTAATTAGTAGATTCTCAGTCCATCACCCATTTCCATTTGTAACATAATGGAATTGAAATTAAAACATAAAACCATTGAAGAAACACAATACCAACATTATCAATAATAAATGCCACTTTAATAAGTTATAATTTAAACAAAATATGGTTAAAAATTTTATATGGGATTTACACATTTAAATGTGGAAGACTGATTAGTGGGCTATGATAGATCCTTAGGCTATAAAGGATCTATATCCTTTTTCATTATAGTGGGGTAAAAGGTATGCTTGTGACTTTCAGTATACATTGAATGGTAAAATGAAAATAGATGATAATTAAAAGAATAAAAAACATAAAATCTTATCGAAAATAGAGAAGTTGGAATTCAAATTCATATACTTGTTAGTGAAAATTATTATAGGGATGAGAAGTGGGATCCATCATCATATAAGGAAATGGTATATAAGAAGCATGACTAAAATAAAATGTTGGTTATAGTGTAGGTGATAAAAGTATCCCCAATTCTACTAAAGGGATTTATATGATAATAAGCTATGTTAGATAATAAATATACTGATAGTAATATGTGTTATCAGTTATTATGTGTGATGTGATATCTCTAGCACCAACCCCATTCAATCTATCAGATTAGTACCCACTATTACTAGTTTACCAAGTGAGAAATTTTCTCATGGATGTTGATTCAAAATTAAAATTTTAAAAATTCTTAATGAATAAGAATTATATATTATGTAATATATATATGTCTATATGATATTGTACTCACAATAGGAACTATAGAAAAATTTGTTGACTCTCTCATGCATCAATCAATTATAAAACATTCATTTATTTTATATCTCTTAAATTGTTTTCAATTCCAACTTTTGTAAAAAAATATATATTTAATTATAAATTATTTAAAAATGGGTAACCCCAAAAAAATAAGTGAATTGAAATAATTGTGTATAACCAATTATCAATTTAAACAAGGGATATTTAGTGATATAATAGAATAATGACATATAAACTTGAAGGAAAAATAAGACAAATAGTTCATTTCCAAATATAACAACAAATGATAATTATCATGAAAAACATTGTTATGATATAATTATCTTATTGTATTTTCAATTAATCCCAATTTAATTTGGATTAGGTTGATTAAATTTTGATTATTTATTCTTGGGTTATCACTCTATTATTTGTAATGGAGTATTTTTTGGTTCATTTTGTTTATGTAGAGAACATTTTTTCAATTTATGACTTTTTAATATTTCATGGAGTATTTTCAAAGCCATGCGCTATGTTTTCATGATATTCTAGTGCCTTGAGAGCCATGGTGTAGTGATATTAAATATATTAAAATAGATTTTTATCAAAAGTGCACATATTTTTTGAATAAATGGTTTTTCAATTTTTTGGGGCCTCAGATTGGCAATTAGAGACTATGGTTTGTATTGAAATAAAGGGTTTAACCTGGTCATGACCTATGGTTGGTTGGAACTATATTTTTTGAGGAAGAAATCCATTGGTGTTTCATTTAGTAAAATAAATATTTTGTTTTTTTGTTATGTTTTAGGTATATAACTTATAATACATCTATAAATATAATTCTATAGTAAATATAGAGGTTTATCATTATAACCCTTGGATATTAGAGAGGTGGTGGGGTAATTATTCTTTGGGAGATTAGCGAAAAAGGATAATGACTATTGAATCATTATTGATCAAGACACCGATGGTGAATGCAGTGGTCCTTTTTCATGGTTAGTGATTGTACTTTTCAACAAAGATCGATCCTTCCATTGGTTGGGTATTTTTAGTTGTTTTTACCAATTTATGGATTGAGAATAATGATTATTAGTTCATTACCATATTAATTTGTAGATCGATATCCATTGATTAGTCCAACATCATTTTTCTCTACCTTGGTCAAGGAACTATAGTTTTATTCAATTTAAATTTGTTTATTTAATAACCAAACTCATTCTCATATTCTATTGATGATGTCCAAATGAACATAGCCCTCGGTCTGGACATACTTTGTTTTTATATGTATTTACCCCACCATTGTGGACATTCATCATCGATATTTATTTGATTAGTTATTTGATGATGCCTAGTTGGGTCGATCATTATGAATTCAATCATTCTCACAATGGATCAAGGTCATGATTTCATATTCAGGTTTTTTGAGACACACTATAGTTCAATCTATGAAATTGGAATCCTAACGTAGTTTTTTATTATGTATTTTTTTACAAGAAGGAGTGTATATCTCAAGTAGAATAGAGATGTATGACACTGAGTGAAGGGTGGATGGAATTCTAACATTGATGATGATAGTGTCTAGTTTTGGCATTGAAATAAGGGATTATTTGACCTAAGAAACATAATATATATTTCAGTTTCTAATGATGATGGGTTGTTGTTGAAATATGGAAATAATGTCACTTCTGACCAACAATTGAATGTGGTAAAAATGATCCAAATGTTGAGTTGAGATTTCCAACAATCTTAAAAGTGTAAGTATCATGAAAGTGAGGATGGGTGAATTTTGTGATTGATATATGAAATTCCAATATACATTACATCTAGTATAGAGGGACATATTCCATATTTTCCCTTCAGAGAGGTGGGATTTATTTTCATAGGGTGATAAATATCTCATATCATGTGGAAGATACACATGATTTGTACCACCTTAGCTAGACAACATGGAATGTATAGAGAATACACACATAGGAATCAATGGGGTTCTAAACATTCATGGTTCCAAGTAACACATTATAAAAAATATATAAAATGTCTTATCATGTATAGGGATTATACACCATAGAGACATGCATACCCACACCCTGTGTATAATGGGGTGTACACCAGGAAAATCAGAGAGTACACATTATGTAATGGACAAACAAATGAGTGAAATACATCCCTTCACACACTTTATACCATTTTGTAAAATCCATGTAGCTGGAGGAAGACAGGTCATGTGAGAAAGTGAGACACAAGTAGTTCTATACTTTTAGATACATTACATGTCCCCTCTAGGATAAGTCTTGTTCTCTTATCAAAGTATGTTAGAACCATATAACCATATTATTTGCGCATATAATTCTTCATGGATAAAATTTGGGACTTCAATTAGCCTATAATTAGTATTTTCTGTGTATAATATGATAGTGGCCTTTGTAGGTGAATGTAGGATACTATGTGAGGTATTTCAAGAATTTTTATTCTTAAACCGATTCTTGATGATGGAAGTGATCAATCTGAATCATTGGAGTGATTTTTTTGTCAATAATCTCATGTATCTATAAGGAATGGTTACCCCATATGTTATATATAGTTGGGGTTAGAACTACCCATACTACACTAGGAACAATTCATCTATTTATAGATTTTTACCCCCATCATTGTGCTCTAGAGGGGAATGGATCCTCCATTAGATTTTTGGTTCCCTCGGTTGTAGAGTGCAATAGTGGGGAGTGAGCCCCTAGAAAAATATTCTTGTGAGGTTATGTGGGATGTATGATTCTCAGATGTGGCTTTGTTGGTTGGGAAGTGCTATAGTTATGTATAGGATCCCCTTCAACAATTCTTATACGTTTTTGAAAGATGTTGGGCATCAGAGATAGACCATTCGAGATGATGGTGACTCATCATTCATTTTGGTTTTTGCTTATATAGACCCCATATTTCAATTCACTTTATAATCTTGGTGATAAAATCATGGTTATTATTATATTCATATATACTTTTCTTATTAACATGAATTCATGTTGTTGAGGTAAATACTCTCTCATGATGCTTTGTGCTTGGTGATTTTGGGGTGTCCTGCTAAGTATGTATATACCCACCCATATAAGAGATTTTATCTTATATATTATGTTTTATATTGGAGAAATACATATTATTACTTTCTATGAAGTACTTGGTATTGGTGGAGCTTTGTAGTATGTGGCAGCACTGGTCATGTATAGTTTTTGAACTCTGGGTTTTAAATTTGGGATCTCCCCCACTCAACCCCTTAAATTTGTTTTCATTTTGGTTTTTCCCTATATATCTCTGTGTGTGTGTGTGCCTATTTTCCAAATATATCATTAGTTTTACACTATTGTACTTTGATATTTATTTCCTAGAGTCCGTTTCATGATTTTCTTAAACTCTAGATATACATTATTTTAATATTCATCGGCACAATTTCATGGATTTGGCTATGTGGTTCATAAATGTATATTAGGAAAAGGCCTCTCATTTCATTATATGCATTCTTAATGCTTCTCACTATCCCCTGGCCTATTGTTGATGGCCCTAGGGTAGTGATGGCCAATCATGATGCTGGCCAGGTGAGCCTCATTGGGTAGTGTCATTATAGAGTGTTATTATAGGTGGTTCTTCCTCACGTTAGTGTAGATATAAACTCATGTGAGGATTAATTTGTGACATACATAAATACTATATTTGTTTCTTGAGTGAGGAGTTTTGGATAGGGAACTTGATGTTAGTGCAGCGACCAATGTATCCATACAAAAAAACTCTAACTACATGATTGTCAACCTGGAATGTCGAGATATATGTTTTATGAAATAAATGGGATGTGTAACATATATGATCAATAAATTTAACAGACTTTCATAAAAAGGGTCCCCATAAATACTCTTTAAAAATGGTATATCTTGATAATATTCAAGATGTATCCATGATGGTAGTAATCTTGTATTTATATATATTTATTTGATTCAGAAATTTGAGTGATTTGGCCTCAGTTCAAGTACCCATACTTGAGGTGTTACATTCAAGAGAGAATCAAGAAGTACTACCACATATTTACCATCACATGTACACACCTCTAGTGGTCCATTCATGTAATCATTCAAATATTTTGTTTTCAATGGTGTAGTAAAACATGATGATGGTAGACACAGGCTTGGAATGTTATGTGGGTTCCACCAATAGGTATCATTGTTGTGTCATAGTAATCCAGAAGAATATTTATGGATAGATTGGCTCATGTTATTGGTATAGGTTTTTTTGACTTTTTTGGATACGGACTGACTAGATTGTTGTTCATGTGGGTAATCATCTTTATGGAGAATCAGTTGGTTCAGGTTGTGGTAGTAGATAACAGACCTATGTTTCATACATATCATGGGTTCCATATATATTTATAACATAGGTTTTGCGAGGAATGATACCCCCTTCTCAGTTTTTATAGGATTTTAACAAGACAATCATGTGAATTTACAACTTGTATAGGACCCCCCTTTATGGTGATTCAAGTGGTGAAACATCTCTAGGTTGGAACAAGGTGTCAGTATAGCCTTGTGTTGGTGATGTTTGTTGTGTATTTTGAAACAAAATAAAGAGGTATGCCTTCCCCACCAATATTAACTCTTTTGACATGATTCATAACTATGTACATGATTTAGTACTAACAAAAGAATATCATGACAATGTGTGGATGGTGAGTTCTTTTGAATGGTGTTTTTGAGTCCATTTTGGTTTAATGATGTGTCGGAGCGATCCCTGGTTATAGTGAGATGGAATCAAAGTGAAAAGAAAACATCAAATGGTTTGATCTTCTGATCGAAATAATTTGTGTGGACTCATGGTTTGACATGTGTCATCACATCTCTATCTGTATGTTTAATATAGGGTCATTGACAGCATTTTCCAAAATGCATCCCCTATTCAAGAGCTAGTAGTACCAGTGGAGAACTTTTTTCTTTCCCCCTATTTTGTTGGATACTACAAAGGAGATCATGGATCAAAATAATCATTAATATTGTTTCCTAACTCTGTGAGGAGAGAGAGATCCTCAAATGTACTTTTTTCCATAGTGATTATGAGTGAGTATGATGTTTTCCTTGGTCTGGATTGGTATCCGTCCATCCATGATCAGATACATGTTACCAATAAGTATTCACTTGTTTCTAAGTCATTTGATGGGGTTTTCATTTATAGTGAGGATGAAAACCAGTAAAGTAAGAATGTACTCATGTGTTGGAGGATATAGTCAAATAAATTTTCTATTTTTAAATTTTGAGTAGTATATTCTATGGGATTTTATTTTACTAATATGATATAGTAGTATTTGGATGTTCTTCCTAAGGATGTTATGGGATTACCTCCCTTCAAAATTGATTTTATATATAGTAATTTTCCCTAAAATGGCTAGATATCTAAGCTACCATATCTAACTGACCAATAGAGTTGTGAGATCCAGAGATGTGGTTAGATGATATATAGATATAGGGATTCGTAAGACCCATTGTTCTCTCTAGTGAATCCGAGTGATGTTCACCCAGGATTTGAATGAGATCTTGAGGAAATATATAGATTTATATCACATTGTCAATATGATTGTTTGGGAGTGGTGTCCACACTTGAGAATCAATGACTACTTAGACAAGTTTTTAGGTGTTTGGAGATTCTTGGAACTTGGTATCAGATCTGGTAATCACCATCACCACGTTTCAGATGAGGATAAATGGATAATAGATTATGGGAACTACTACCGTTGCATTGTGTTATTGGTGGCATTATTTGGATTGTCAAATTATTCAGGATTGTTCATTCGTCTTATGAACCATATCCTTATAACATTTTTGATTAGTATATGGAACTGTTATTTGGTGAAATCCTTCTAAACATGGTGTTATAGGATGATAATGTGATACTCGTAAAGATGGTTAAACATAGTCTTTGAGATTACCAATTTTAAGGGGAATTCTCATAGAGTCAGTTTTCGATTTCAGAGGTCCAATTATTATGATATGTTTTCAAATATATGAGATTAATAGAGTCCTGAGAAATGGTTAAGGTAGTTTTCACTTGAGAGGCACCAAAATGAATGGTCGTGGAAGAATATTCTCATAGTGGAGTTTTATATATATATAGTTGTTAAGGGAGGTGATATATATTTTATCTTATTTATAGTTATCACTTTTGGGTGATGATAGTATATCATATCTTTTGTTGATGTTTCTTACCTCAACACATTTTATTCATTATAAGGAGGCACATTTTGGAGATACCAATTGTGAGATCTTGTGTGACCATATATCAACTAGTCATGATATTGATGAATTTTTTGATGGTGGGGGGAATACCATACTTGTTCAAGGATAAATAATGACAGTAATCATCTTGTTAGATAATTTAATAAGAAGGTTATTTCATATTAGGAGTGCATATAGGTGTATTTTAGGATGTATAAGATAACCCTTGGAATCAGGTTTGGTGGTCATGGATGTTGTAGCTTTTGTATGAGTTTAACTCTTATTGTCTCACCAACATATAAGTGGAGGAAATGGTGTCTAGATAGAATTTGAAATATGATGGTATCATTATGGTTTTTGGGATTGGGTCTTCCATGACCAATGAGTGGTCCCAATGCTATTAGAGTGATCATAAAATGGCTTTTCTATGTTTTCCCAGTTCATAACCATCTAAGAGAAGTTCTTAGTGGAGATCTTGGGACTCTAGTGCATCTATGATGTATTCTAGGTTCATTTAATTCCCTATAAAATTATTTGATACACTGATTCTCCATTTATTTCATTATTATAGAGAGTATTAAAAAGGCCTTTTGGACTACTTTATTGTTAATCCCAATATTTCTACCCTAGACAGGTGGAAAGGTAAAAGTGCTTCAATAAAATTATGATGTGAATTATTTGGGTTTTTCATGTTAGTTATTTTCCATTACAAGTAGAATCATATAGAATATTTGGAGTTTGGGTTTCAATGTATTCCTTACTCCACCATAGGGGTATCACCGTTTGAGGTTATGTGTAAGAGATGTGGCGGGCCACTGCTGCACTGGTTAGCGCTAGTGGGAGATAATGTTTGTGGGCCATGAGTTTATGATAAAGATAGTTATGAAAGGAATAGATCGTCTAGGGGTGGATTAAGAGAAGTCAAATCCATTAGGATTTCTATATAGAATGAAAATGGAAGTAGCCTTTGGAATTCAGTGATTATATCATGTGTTCCAAAAGATCACACCTCATTGGGGTTCTTGTGAATGGGAAACAATGATATGATCTCTCCAGTGGTCGTAGGACCATTTCTCAATTAACATGATTCTTAATCCTTGTGGAATACCACATTACGTTATGATCGCGGTTATATTGGGTTTTCATAATTTCTTTCTATCACAGTTGTTGAGATATGTGCATGACTCGTTACACAATGTCTACCAGGGTTAGCTGGACATCAAGGGTGGGGTTACCTTTTCAAATTACCTGGTTGTGTTTGGGAACTAAAATATGGATTTTATTTTTTTTAGTATTGTTTCCTTGGGTAATTAGTTTTTTTTAAGGTTGGGGATGAAGCCTCATTTAACCATGGGTTATTAGTTGTTTACATCCTAGGAAGCTTCAATAATGATTTTGGGAATGAGAAACCCTTTTGAGATCTTGGAATCTTCAACTATCTGGGTAGTTTTCTGCAATTTTGGATGAAAATCATTGAATGTGGGGATATTTTAGAGAAAATTTTTCCACGTATAAATTTGGAATATTTATATAAATATTTTAAAAGGCATGAACTAATTTGGGAAGATATTTTAGGGACCATAGATCCTTGGTGTGATGATATTAAAAATATTCAACATATATTACATGAAATAATATATTAAGAATAAATATTTTTCCCACTATTAAGGACCATTCAGGGGAAATATGATACCATGGTTAAATTTCCAATATGGGGTTTACCCTATGTCTGGCCTAATGTTATTCAGAACCAAATTTTTTTATAAATATATCTGAAAACATCATGTCTAGTGAAATAAATAAAAAAATAATTTTTTTAATGCTAAAATAAAATCTCTTATATATATAAAATTATATTGAAAATATATAGTGTTTTCTATATAACCTTGATAGATTAGATAGGTGAGGGTCATTGTTTATTAGTGGATTGAGATCGAAAAATAAAGATAATCTGATTTGGGTGGATAAAGATGGTAGAAATGAACCAAACATAACACCTTCCTAATTGGATACTCTTCACCCAATGATCGGTCAATGTACGTGTATGGTGGTTTTTTTATTGTTTTATACAAGTTCATGGGTTGTGATGAACATGGATTATTTTTTCCCAAATTTATTCATTGATCAATATCAACTGATTAGAAATATATGTTTTTTCTATTCTTTTGATATGGTAATTGTGGATCTATTCTTAATTAATATACTGAATTAATAACCAACCTACTTTTCAAATTCCGTTAATTATTGATAAATGAAAACAACCATCGATCTAGATTAACATGGTGTTTTTTGGAATTTCTACCTCCATTTTGGATATTTTAATTATCATTAAGTTGTTTTAGGATTCAATGATACCTAATAAGATTGGTTATTGTAGATTTGATATTTGGAACAAAGGATTGAGGTCATATTTTCATCTTCAAATATTGAGAGATGAGAAAGAGACATGGTGATGAAATAGGAATTTGATAGTGGTTTGAGTGGGAATTATGTTTCATCCTAGAGGGAGTGCATCATTCCTTCGTAGCAGAGAAGGAAGATCACGATAAAAGGGAGGAAGGATTCTGACCATCGACGATAATGGTTTTAGGTCATCCATAGACGGTGGGGTTTCATGTCATTAAACATGACATATACTTCAGGGATGAAGATGAAGACTGGTCAATAGAGAAAAACATAAGGAATACAGTATCGAGATGTTTGTGGACTTTGGTCAAATCATATTTGAATATTGCAGTGAGATTTTCAACAATCCTAAATGTGGAAGAAACATGTGGGTGAATACGTGAATGTGATCTAGATTTTTTGATATATTATTAACTAGTTTAAATTTTTTCCATAGGTAAATACCCTATGTAGTTCCATTGGAGTAGAATATAGGGTTTCCTTGGGGATAAAAGTATAACATGACATGTGGAAGGTCCAAACACCATGTACTTATTTAGCAGGACATCTCATTGTGTATAGGAAGTAAACACATTGGAAGACTAGTTCGGTTAAAAACCATGTGTTACAAGTCACAAACTATGTAACCCGTGTTGGATGGATAGATATATATAGGGACAACATTCCTAGGATCCATATGGACCCACACACTATGTATGGACAGGAACATGCCTTACAGTTTGGAGAGTACATGACCCAGACTGGAAGGCGTACTGAGTGCCATACTTGCCTCCTCACAACTAGTACCCTAGTGGAAATTCCATGTAACTAGTGTAAGACTTGATTTGTGAGACAATTAGATACAATAGGGTCTATCATATAAGAGACAAGCTCTGTATTCCACACCCTGAACTCCTTTATGTATAGGTTGGATCCCTAGTAACATCTTCTTCTTGTACAATCTTCTTTAAGAGTCAGATGTGGACATATGAATGGCCTATCAAATGTGTTTTTCTATTTATAATATGATGGTGTACATTATTATGGAACAATGAATATTATGTGATGTGTTGAACAAACTATTTCTTCTCCTGGTGATGCTTGATGATTACAGGGATCAGGGATGGATCATCTGAGAGATTATCGGGTCGGTACATCCCTATTTCACCGTGGAGGTATTCCTACTTATTCGTTACAAATGAAGGGTTAGAAGCCCCCTGTAATACACATGGCATGTGTCCCCTTCCTATAATCCCCTAATATAGAGATCCTCTAGGGAGTGGGTCTTCAATGACAATTGTGGATCCATCGGCTATGGAGGGATGTAGTGAGGAGAAATACCTCCAAAAAAATTGGAGAGGTTACTTAGGATTCATGATTTAGATTTTTGTCTCCCTCATCTATGGAGCACATTATCGTGGTGCACGACGATCATCATTGATTCATGTATATTTTTGTAGGATTCTAGGAATCAGATATGGACCTTTGGAGCTATAGGATTACTCGTCATTCTTTTCATGGATGTGGGGATGTGGGGATGGAGATCCCATATCTCTCTTAATTTTGGCTTCTTTTTTAGCATTTTGGGGGTATTATTATGGTCTTGTCACATTTTATAATTGAAATTCCTTCACGATGTTGAGGTGACTACTCTCCCTTATTTCATTATTTTTGGTGATTTTAGGGTGTATTATTGGTTTTGTTTATACTCACCAATGCATGGTTTTTCCCCTCATGTATTTTCATACACATATGAAATATAGATAAGAAGTGAATATGGTCAACCTGGTATCAGTGGAGCTTCATAGTATGTAGTGATGATGGGAGTGTTCATTGGTCGGACTCGATGATTTAGATTTCAGATATCACCTACTCAACACATTACAGTTGTTTTCAATTTTTTCCCCTTACATGGGATTGGTTATGTATTTTAACCCTTTATATAATCTATAACACACCATTTTATTCCAATATTTATTTCCTAGAGGTATTTTCATGCATTTTATACACTCTGCTTGTTCGTTATTTTATTATTCCTATAAAAATTTATCTGGAGATGGTTGTGTGAATGCATAAAGGTATAATTGAAAAATCCCACTCATTCATTATATTCCTTCTCATCACTTGTCTCCAGCCCCTATCCTATTTTTGGTAGGCATGTGATCATATTATATCAACTTTTCACTAACCAAGAAGGCCCTGGTGGGTGAGGCCATTATAGTTCATCATTACTAATCATTTATTATGTGTATGTCAGTTTAGGTTTATTTGTTTTACACTAATTTTATTGAAGTTAATTTGGGTGGGATTTAGTTAAGTCATATAGTTTTTGTTCAAGGGGATGGTTTTATTTCATTTTTTCTTGAATTTTTATTTCATTCTATATTTTTTATAAGTTATATAATATCTGTGTTCATTATTTATATCTTTTGAGTGGAAAATTTATTTTGTTTTATTTGTGTATTTGATATTAATGTATTTATTTTTAAGTATTTTTTTTACATAATTTATCATTATATACTTGATAATATCTATATTTTTTATTATTTTTAATTACTTTTTGTTTCATATAGTTCATTGTGGTAAATTTATGATAGTTCAACTAATTAAATTTATTCATCACGATTATTTTGGACATTCAATTACGTAATTTTGTAGTTTTTTTGTATTTTTAGGTTATTTGGTTAATTTTACAGTTATTTTAATTTATAATTTGGTTCTTTGTTCATTTTTTTGATATATTCATTGATTTCAATTTTTTCTATTTCGTTAAGTTCATTTTGGTATATGTCATTCGATTCATTTTTTTTTGGTTCTTTTGGTTCTAATCTAGTCCAATACATCAGAAATGAAAAGGAACCAAACTACAGTGTCATAGATTAAAATAAATTAAATGAATTTAATTTAAAGAAGATAAATAAAATTGACAACAAACCATCCCAGGTTGACCACAAACATCACCCGACCTAGCTCATGATAGGACTTGAAAGCACGCCTCCACAAATTTTAGATGCTACCAACTAGGGTTGAGGGAATAACAGATTCAATGGTAGCTATATACCAATTTATAGAGTTCAAAAACAGTTGAAATAACCCAAAAACCCAAAGCAAAAATTGCAGAGTATTCTTAATAAATAACTAAAACAATAGAATGCTAAAATAAATTGATTACTGCATATAGTCGCATGAACGTTCAAGCATGAAAAATATATTATAGTCTTTTCCCCACAAGTCTGAACACATTTATAAAATAAACCAGATTAAAATAAAATAAAAAATCTCTATGGAAAACTATATGTTGAACCACAAAACTAGTCTCCATGACGCTTAATCTTCTCCAGCTCAATCTTGAGATTCTACACAACTGGCTCCACACAATCAACCTTCAGGAGGCCTCTTCCCCATCCACTGAATAAATGTTCTCCAAAATGAAGGAATACGCCATGTTTTCAACAATAGTGAGGTTCATTTATAGGGGGTGAGAATTAAATCTCAATAAACCATCCCCAATGGTGAACCTATACTTTTTTTCAAAACAAGTGTGTGAACATGTAATATTTCAAGACTAGATAAACTCTAACAATAGTTGGAATAAGAAATAACAATATAAAAAGGATCCTAAATATCCAACCATCATTATTTCTTATCACCCTAGGTAAATCTATATCTGCTCTTTACCATTCCATTGGATATACAACACATTAATCACCCCAACACCACAAAACCAACATGGCCCAGAGATCTACATAATATCACTAAGGCATCTAAAAGAAAAAAATCATCAATTACTTTCCACGCAGTGTAACCACAGGCATCCACATAATCTAAGAGTATCTATCAGGAACTAGGACTCTAATATAATGATCTAAATTTGTGAATAGAACATGTAAGTCAACATAACTAGAGAACATGTATGTCGCAAATGTCCTATAAAACGACATGGGAACCATATATAGACCTAAAAATAGGTGTAATCCACACCATACTAGTAGTAATAATGAATCCACAACCTTGAGTGCATAAAACAATCCATGTAACAAAGAACACACTATGAGTTCCTCGAAACATCATGAACATGAATTCAATCTAGCTAGGGAGTACACTCAACAAGCGGGGGAATCACTCTTACAACGTATCAAATATATCACTTATACCATCTAACCATAGAAATCTAATAAATGATATAAGTGGATTAACACTAAGGGAAAGTTACTAATCCATGATATCTTAAGTTTTCACTCATTTAACAATTGTCCTAAGTAGAAACAGCCCCAAACATCATGATTATTGGCTATAAGAATATGCACCGATCCAACTGAAGAACAGACACTATCTAAACATCTAAACTATTATTTATAATCATGTCTTGAACAATAATTAATGAGACCAATATCAGTACCGTATATATCTTATTGCAACAAAATATCCACCACGGTCTCTCTATGACCCACCTATGGCCCAACCCAAACCCATGGCTCCGACAGCCCCCATGGTGATACCACAAAGAAACGACTAACTAGGGAATCCCCTTAAAAATCCATAATCTTGTGATAATTATATCCAATAGATCCATGAAAATCCTAATAGAAATAGAAAAACTACATACCTTGTGATGGGTTCATCTAGCTGATCAAAAACATGGGTCACACTTAGAGAAAAAATATATGAAATGGCCCACAGTCGCCTCCAACATATCATTGACCAACATCATGCCCAGAGGGGTATCCAAAAGCATGATGACACCTAAAGGGTGTCTCAATAGCCCTCGTGAACATATCAAAAGTACGGTACCCTCCATAATGGCTCCCCATCAAATGCTAAACCATGACACATGGGCATTCTCAACAACCGACTATGGGAACCACTGATCACATGATCTGAAACAATGTCATAAGGTAATTTTGAAGTGTCCCTTAGTGTCATGTCATAATACTAATGACACCCAGCCTTACCCACCATCCCGTAGATTTTTCCGTGTTGAAAGTCTTTAAAAATCTGGTCCACAAACCAAATATCTAAACCTCAACTTATCAAACCATGAGCAACTTTTACTAACATATAGGGATAAATTGAAATCTTATATGAGATATTACAAGAAGCCCCAATTTTATATATTTCAAAAAATACCTTGAAAAAACTATATGACATCCATAATACAATCCCACTAAAAATCCCACAATTCTCTCTTGATCCTTCTATCTCACAACCTTTCCCACTAGAGGATTTCGAAATGAAACATTGGAGAAATCCACCAAATGGAATCCCTCAGTCCAAAACATCATCCAGATGACCATTAAAAACCAAAAGTTGTCCACTATATTGGTCAATGTGGAGAAAATATAACATTCAACTACTCAAAATTCCAATTATGAATCTGGATAGAAAAATCAGAAATATACACCAAG
Organism: Viscum album; assembly: GCA_963277665.1. Taxonomy (NCBI): domain Eukaryota; kingdom Viridiplantae; phylum Streptophyta; class Magnoliopsida; order Santalales; family Viscaceae; genus Viscum; species Viscum album. The sequence continues at coordinate 321,488,662 of OY728153.1, read as the reverse complement.
GTAGAAAATGTATACAACATGTACATAGCAGTACAAAATGTGTTCCCTAAATCTCCCCTGACCATGTTCCAATATCCACTAGATCTTTACTTCTTCAACGTACATAGTGTGTCCCTCCTAGCACATAACATGTAACCCCACATGTGAACTTGCTCATGCCCCTCATCCTCACTCAGTGTGTACGACACCTGACTTCATAAAGTGTATAACCCCATACTTGTTGTGTACCCCATAGGGGGTCACCATCCATGTAATCAACCATATACCCCCGTAATGGGTATATCCATTAATGCTATACAACTACTATCTAGGTACCTTATAAGGGTTCAGGTCATGTACCCAACATGTCCATGATCCATAGACACACCTCACATCATCGTTACACTGATTATTCCCCCATTACATGGAGTTTATTAAAAAAACAACTTTCCTAAAAAGGAAGAATAGACAATGTGTGTTATTTTAACCCAATGTAGTTTACATGGTTCTTCTCAAATGAAAATCCCCAAAATGGTTTGAAACCCCTTTTCTCTTGGATTTATCCCATAGTGACACCCATGGAGTCACCAATAACCCAACCAATGAATTAAAATTTAAAAAAAAAATATTCTATGGGAATTTATGATGGAAAAAATAAAATGAGCCTACCTTTATGTAGAAACCAATGATATCTCTCACCAAATCTTCACCACACACCCACCATGCCTTGATCTACCCCCGGATGTGGTCCCTATGTGGTACCCCTTCTATCCTCCCCCTCTTCTATCCCTTATCCTCTCTTATTCATGAAATATAGAATATCCCATAGGGAAATATGTGATAATCCAAAGATGAAATAAGTAATGGAAAATTAATAAGTGGAAAAGGATGAAAAAATTAAAAGGGAAAGAAAAGGGTCTTGAGTCAAACCCCAATGCTCGTGATGGGATTCTCCTACTCCTAGGTAAAACCTTCCATTATAGAGTCTTTTATAGAGACAGAATATCAATTTGATGGAATAAATAAAATATTCCATTGAATGAATACATATGAATGAATTAAAATTTAACTGAATAATTATTATATATTTTATTACAATTCCAATGGATCATATTTCCATTAAACTCATGTCCTGGGATAAACACCATATTCTATGAAAAACTAAGTGATGCCGAAAAATATCAAATATCTTATTGTAGTAAAAATTATATTTTCTACCATGGAACAATCTCATGAAAAATAGTATCATATTCCACTATATTTAGAAAACTAATGGTGATGGGGTTCATCATAAACTCCAAAAAACAAATGTTTCTCACCCCAAAGACACCCTATTGGATAACAACAATCCATTCTTCCACCCATGTACTGATGTAGCAAATGCTATCTTTACAATATAATGACTAGTAATATAGCATCTTCAACTTTCTTCTATCCCAAGAGATTTTCATAAGTGACTAATCTGAAGCTCCCACCCACATGAGAATAGTTTTCATCACCACTCTACCCAAATGAAAAACCACATGGATTATAATATGTTTTTTTAACAAAATTTAATCGATAGACATGTCCAAACCACTCACACATGATCACTAGTAAAAAACCACAATGTCCCATTCTCATTCATGGATGAACAAGAACTGTAACCTCCACACACACAAAACAACTAAAATAAGGACGATAACCCACAACAACATACAGTGAACTTCCCTTTATAAGGATTTCCATAAACTTCTCCCAAATAAGAAATAGATAGCATTCCCATACCGGACATTTCCTTATGAAACATGGAAAACAATCCTAAAACCATTGACTATGATTCTCATGCAGTTCATTTTTATGAAATAGATAATCCAAGAAACTTTTTTTTAAAATTAATTCATATACCTTTTTCCTTGTTCCACCAAATGACCACCGTCCCCTCAGTTATCAATTAGAACCCAAAATCATCCTACCAATTTCCCATTGAGCTACCTAATGTGAAAACCAATGGATAAGGGCCAAGAATCCAATGAAACAGACCCTATAAATTAACCCACAATATAATGACCACTATAGGATGTCCACTTCTTATGAACCGGGAATATTCATGGATAATCCCATTAGGTGGATCGTAGACCTCAATGACCCTGGCATGGATGAATAACCACACAAACCCATTCCATCATTGAATGTAGGGATATGATCCCATTTTCATGAACTGATAGACAACACATGGTAAAAATATCTCCCTCACAAGGAAAAAAACTACGACATCAACTAAACTGCAACCTTATGTAATTTAGATCCAAATATAAATACCCCTCAGGCATCCTTTCCCTCATCGAGCCACCAATAGGGAATTCATATCCCACTACTAATCCATTCCGGTATCCTTGAATCCCTCAATGAGGGGACTACAACTCTGTCATAGGAATAATTCTCACCACATAATCCACATGACCTTTCATTAGATAAAAATATATACCACATGTTATGTTGAGTAGAATACTAAAAAGTTTTTATATAAGAAATCCTTATATGAGAAGTTGTGGACACTTTAAACAGTAGAAACTCCATCCCAAATAAAGCCACCACAAATAGAAATACAATATTTGAATCCTAAATTCCTATAATGATTCATGAAGACTATGTACTTTCCCATCTTCCAAGATAAAAAAGGCAAAATAAAACAAAAACTCCCAAACAAAATTTCATGAAACTAGCTGATGTCATAAAGCCATATGAATGGAATCCAAGAACAAAAATCACCTGCCCTAGAAATGTGGGCATCATGTTAAGAATGGTTTTCATTACTGACCAGTTCGATATCCCTCACATGTTATAACACAATCCTAGACCACCAATCTATAAAATTACCAAATAATAAAACGAAACACCTATGATACTATTCTATAACGAACTGACCCATGTTGAAATAAAATTTATCTCTATCTAGCTTGACTCAGGGCCTCATTCATGCCTCCCCAAACACCAAAGGATATAGAATATAATCTAGGGTCAAACAGATGTAATAGAGAAACTATTCCCACTATTAATTGTGCAACTATAAGTTAAATAACCATAGCATACCCAAGGATAAACATCAGAGTAAACCAAACATAATTGTGAACATATAATCATAAATAATAATTAGTCAATTCACATGTGATTTGTTTAACATATTTGAACACTAATAAAACCTTTAGTAAAAAGAAAAATGTACTTAAAAAGATGTATTAATAGATAGTAAAATGGTCAAATATGGGTTCTAGATGGACACTCAAGATAAATCTGCCCTGGCATTGGCCCATGGATGAAGCTTTACAACATGTTGTTTACCAATCCAAACAACATCCTTTACATCAAACATTTATACATAGGATATATAAGACATATAAATATAAATGGAATCAGTGGTTGACCTCATTGAATAGTTATAGGTGTCCCATGAAAAAAGAACATATATTATTTACTAGGTACCCAATTGTTTGATCTAAACGAATGACATTAACATTTATATTGAAAAAATTAGAGAAACTATAAATCCCAAAATCGACATAGAACAACTCCAGAACTGGTTATAAATACATCCATAGGTGGTCACCATATGATAACTATGGATTATATATAATCTATAGCCACGAGAGAACACTGACATCCACGACACAAAAAACCTTCTATGTGAGCTCCTTCACACCTCATGAGCCAGATGCCATTATTTCCATGGTGTACACTCAACTAGAGGGGGATTCTTGCAGCCTGATCATCCATTAGCTTCTTAATCTTATCTAACCCTATCTAGCCTATAGAGGAGAGAACCAGATCAAAACATTGGGACAACACCTCATCAAAGATATCTTAAGGGTAGCCTCCTCAAACCAGAGTCCTTAGTAGAAACTACCTAAAACATAATGACAAATGGACAATCTAATATGGTTCTATCCAACTATTGAACCAATCACCCAAGAAGTTAAACTAGTATCACCAATAAACTCTGATACAATGATGAAAAGTTCCTCTATCAATCCAATGCATCATGGTATCCAACAAAATAGAAACCATGGGATCTCCATAACATACCTCAGGGCTAAACCAAACTCAGGGATCCCATGGTCCACATGGTCACAATACAAAGAAATTATGAACTTGTTAATCACATGCTCCATCCAATCCTTCATGATACTCCCATATATAAGATCAAAAAATGGACCAAATTCCAAATAGAAGGACACCTTATGAGGGTTTCCTCTATCTCATCCAAATCAAAGGTCACGCCTAGAGTAGAAAGATCACAAACTACCCTCAGGAGCCTCCAATTGATCTTTGATTTACATAATTCTAAGAGGGAAATCCAAAATATTGAGCACACCTATGAGGGAATATAAATGGTCATTTTGACCAATTAAAAATAAAGAAACCTTCTATAATGGATCCTCATCATAATATAAACAAATCTACATGGGAGTTCTCAAACACAAACTTTGACACCCACTGATCACATAATCGTAAACCAACCCACAAATTTATATTCAAGAGTCACTCAAACTCATCCAATCATACCCATGAAAACTAACCATAACCATCACCCCATGGAATCAGCCCATCCCAAAGTCTCCAATAGATATAGTCCTCAATCCTATGAGATAAAAAATAACTACTCTTACCTCAAGCAATTGATTCTATCATATAGGTATAAACCAGGTTCTCTTAAGAGATAATACATGACTTTACAATTCGTAGTACATCAAAAATACCCTCAAACAACATTGGATAACATCCATATTCCATGACCACTAACAACCTCACAAACCAATCCTTGGCCTCAAACCTCACAACCAAACCCACAAGAAGATTCTTAGACCAGTCCTCAAAAAGGCCTACTAAACCCTATTAGTCAAAATAAAATCCAAAAGGCCTATAAACAGTGAAAGGGTACCACTATCATAATCCAAGTGAAAATGATACTCAAAACGTACAACTCACATATCCAATTATTACTCTAGGGAAAAATAGGAAAATTAACCATGTGAGGAATATTATATGGTGTTCACTTAGCGGTACATGGAATATAATAGGAAATGTTTTCCTTGGAAATGTTCCCCATGGCACTCAATGTGTTCTTCTTTAAAGTACAAGATGTGTGCTTCTCAGAACATGGTGTATAACCCAACATGGGTACTAGCCTGCGTACATCATCCCCACACATTGTTTACAATTATAAATTACATTGTGTGTACCCCACATGGGTTCCCCAACCATTTACCGCTCAAAATAGTCTCACACAAGTTTTTCCCAGCATAATACAATTCCACTTCTCATATACCTCACAAGAGATCTATTTGTGCACTCTACATGACTATGTGCCCCCAACACACACGGAGCCACCAATATTTGGAATGTACCCCCTAGACATGGACTGTAGTCCCAAAACCCCATATTATCTAACTTTTAATGACACACAACATGTTTCATCTAAAACTAAACACTATATACATGCATATTACCAAATAAGAAACCAACAAAATGTCTCAAAACACTAGTTTCTCCATGATTAATCATATATAAGGCCCCTATGGGGTCCCTATAATACATAAAAAGGATTTTTGACATAAAAACTATTCTCTAGGTATTTAATATGAAAATAATTAAAGACTACTACCTCCAGATAGAAACAGCTGATTCTTCGCACCGAATATGCATCACACACCTACCGATCCTCATTCTACCACTAGACGAGCTCCTAGGGAAACTCCTCTTCCTCCATATCCATCTCCTCTTACTATTCCACTCTTAGTCTCTTGAAACAGTAGAGATCATGATGGAGTATGTGATATTAAAAAATGGAATGAGTAAAAATAATATGTAATAAATAAAATGAAATAATGAAAATAAATTAAAATCAAAATAAAGAGGGCTTTGGACCATGCCTGACCGAGCCGTGATTGTGACCTACCAAGAAAAAACCCATTTTGTATACTCAAATATAGATATTAAGTCTCAATATAAATATTTTTTTTTTAAAATATATCACTGAATAATCACATGAGAATAAATTAATATTTAATTAATTAAATATTAAATATTCCATAAAAATTTAAACGCATCATATCTTCCCAAAACTCATTTCCTAGTGTAAACAAACTATTCCGGAATGAACACAATTGTTGGAAAGATTGTAGAAGATCATCTTAGAGAATAAATTTCCATTTAATCCATGAAAATAATTTATGAATAATAATTTTAAATTTACCCAAATTTTAACACCATGTGACAATGTGAGGCTTCACAAAACCAAATTGAATGGAAACATTATATTTTTATATCACAAAAAATAATGATTTTTTACATTTTATATGTGAAGAATTATTATTTACTTGGAAATATATTTTACATTTTATATATAAACTATTTTTACAATTTACATAGAAATTATGTCTATATATGACATGTTAACCTTGTTTACATTTTATAAGTAATATATATGTAAAATATATTTAATACTTACATGTTATGTATTTTTTCATTTTAAATGTAAAATTTTATGAATTAAATGAAATTTAAAAATTAAAAGAGTATTACCAACACCAAAGAGCCAGTATATTCAAAATCTCATAAAAAATCTAAATGATATTTACATTTAGTCAATACAACAGATATAATAATGTAACAAAATAAAACCTATTTTTTATATATTTATATACCCTGATCATTTTAAAATATAAAAAATCTGTGACTATAGTTGTTTATTATAAAAAATACCTCAATATAGATTAGACTTTATTTCTGATTAGAACATCATATTTTTAACAGGTGGACAACAAAGACTTATCAAAAAGATTACAGAAATGCTATAGGTAAAATATTGTTCATAAATTCGACATGACACTTAAAGACTATTATATTTAATTGATTTCAAACACATGTGATAGAAAATTATCATCAATATTATGTTAAACTATGTTATAGGTATTTCACAAGAATTAAACACAACAATAAATATAAATTTTAAAGCACATTAACTTATATGGAATTCAAATAAAAAATGAAATAATTTGTTATTTCATTGAATAAGACCCAAAAAATCATAATTTTTTCCATATTTTAGACTTTAATACAAAAACCCTTATTAAAATAATGAATATACCCTATTCAGTAAAATTTTTAAATAGAATAAAAACAACATATAATGCATTAATAGGAGATTTTGTCTCTTCTAACCACCAAATTTGATATACAATAATAAATCAAAAAAATTGTTCATGGATAAATTAATTAAAAACCTCAAATACAAAACGTTATTTTATCTCATAGTGTATTTACAATTAAGTAATTGTTTTTTTCTAAAATAAAATATTTTTATTATTTGAGATCCATTAGACATGTTTTTTTGAATAACTAAATCGAATCTTCAAATTTAATGAATACATTTCCAATTTTTAGAAAACAATCAAATAATAAATAACGTTGACATTTTTAATTATTCATTTTATAATTTGATATAAAAAATCAAGAAAATATGGTTTATTATAGTCATGGTTTATAGGGTTAATTGTTCAAAAAACTATATCCATGTTTGGAACATGAAATAACTCCAATTAAATATAACCCAATAAACTAAAATAAATAAGAATTAAATTGATATGATGAAACTAGTGAATAAAAATGTGAACCTTCTCTGGGTGTATTAAATGAATCCAAATTAAATAAATTTGAATAGTACTAAAATGAAAAATCCACATTGAGATATAGCAAAAAAACCAAGAAAACATATAGTTGATTCTATTTATTAACCATCACTACTATAGGTTCATATTAAATTTTGGAAATTGTAACTTTTGATTCAGGATATGAAATATATTGATCATGACCAACAGGGGTATAGATGGATTCAATTTCATCCCCATCATCATTAAACATGGTTTTTTGAGATATAAATATTAATGAAACTAAATTGAAGTCTTATAGAATCTTTCACTTGAAAAAAATTATATTACAATGATTGTAAAATATTAGGACTATTAGTAGCCGAGAGTACATTCATGTAAATAACTTTAAATCCATAGTCATCAAATATTGTTCTTTTTCGTTTCATTTAGTGAAACCACATTCATTCCATCATGGAATCTTGACTATGGGATTAAAAATAAAATATTTATATTTTCTCAACAAATCCATTATAAAACATATATATTGATTTTGGTTATTGAAGGAACTTAAATAGTAGTATATCACTGTACTTTACATAATTCTATCATGTTGTGTTCTTATGTCCGCAATTTATCAATTATGACAAAATAATTGGACCCAAATCCAGATATTATATTTATTAAGGGAAAAAATAAAAATGTTAAAATGTAACTATAATATATATATGAGTATTAAAATTAGATGAATATTGTTTATTTATTTTTTAAAATTAATGGTGGTAACATCAACTTTAACCTATAAGGTGTCTCATTTCTACACAAAAAAATCTTTATCCATATCAAAGTTAATATTAATTCTACAAATAATTTGTTTTTGTTACTTACATAATAAGATCATAAAAACTTATGGTATATAAACAATTATGTTGTAGTACATAACATATAATTGTTCAAAGTGATTATTTTTGTAGTCATTGAAGTTTAACATGATAGTATGATAAGATATGTTCCACTCTATATGGATCAATGTAACTAATATATATAATCAATGAATTAACTGTATTTATCAAAATAATACAAAATTTGGCTCAATTTTATGATTATGATCATATCCCTTTTTTATTGGCTAGTTTCATCTCATTCTCCCATTTACCCAATACATTGAACATAAATATATATGTTCTAGAGTGAAATAACCATTCATAATGGAACCTTCAATATGATTATTTTTCATTGCATATTTAGTAAATATGTACATAATTATTTCAGTAGGAAACATCATATGAAATGATTCCCCCATGAAGTATTTCATGTGGTATAAAGACAATTAAATGAAGAACGCAAGTGAAAAAGTCATAGGAAATTTTTACTTTATATCCCATAAAATTAAGGGTGTTGAATGTTTAATTTTTTTCAAGAAATACCGAAAAGGATATTTAACACCGAGAAGTCTTTAAAATTGGAGTAATAATATCACCATTATTCTTATATTATTCTATAGTAAATTATATATTTCTACAGGATTCATTTACTTAATAATGAGGTGATACTAATGAGTTTTAGATATTATTATTTCACCTCCCTTCTATTAAATTATTTAAGTATGTTTTGCTAATTTCTATGAGGAACCTTGAAAGCCTCTAGTACTTCTATAAATTAATTTCCCAATGAATTTATGATCACATATAAATAATATATAATATTCCATTTTTTAATAGATATACATATCATACATTTCTGGTCTATTACCCCAATCTACCAAGTTATATCGAGATCATAAATAAAATTTTATATTCCCCTTAACTTCTACTAATTTTCAATTCAATACTTCACATTTATTTTTCTCAATGTTCATTAAATCTAAACAATTACATTAAAAAAATTATTGACCAATAAAAAAATAAATAAATATACTTATCTTCTTTTAATTGTAATTATAAAATGTGTAAACAACATTCATCTTTTTATATTTTATATGACCATTCCTAAATGAAAAATTGACATATTTCAATTCATTTGTTACCTAATTTCCATAAATAATCAAAGGTAAATTCTCAGTATCAAAATTATTTTCAAAACATTGAGAACATTCTTGTATGGATGACCCATTAGAAAATATCATTATTTTCCCATGAAAGTGAAACTGCAAATATATTTATGCATTTTCAATCTTATATTCTTCATACATATTGGATATTATATTTTACCATTTTTTCTCTATCTATAAATAATTACCTTAAAAATTCTTAATTTTCTACATATACACAACTTTCCCCTATTGTTTGAATTTCAAAAAAGGATCATATTAAGGCACACCCACATTCCAAAACAACATCATATATTTAATTATAGGCTATGAGTACACATAAATATAATTTATAGGATTAGAATGTCCATATATTAATATACTCACAAAAGAAAAAAATCATACACCTCTATAGAAGTGGATATAAATGTTATTGGAAACTAGTCATTTGTTATGTGAAGGATCAATATGTCGTAATAGATTAAAACATTCTTATAATTGAACCAACCCTAGAATTATGATCAACACCTACAAAATTAGGAAATCACGTATTAAATTTATACTATATTAATCTATATATACAATGAACTAACTCATCATTTTACTTAATTATATTTTATTTATTATTCATTATAGTTTCAATATATTATTAGAAATGAAATGATTTTGGAACCTATACATCAATGGTAAGTTCCACATTGTATTATTTTAAACACAAGGTAGTGCTCTATATTAATTTGGCATTTATTGACTCATACTACTATATTTATAATCATTTGTCTCATGGTTTCCGCCAAAAATATCGTGTACAAAATTTTCTTAACTATTAGTTTTATTAGTTAAAAATCCAAACTAAACAATATAATTCTTTGAAATATGATGTTTTTTGGGAATATATAAATAATCAATAATTAAGTCCTTAAAAGTTAATAATTTAATATATTTTTTTCTTAAAAATTCTATAAAAGTTTTTCTCATGATGTAGTTGTGTAAATAATTCTAGTATTTTCATTTTATCACATCATAGATATACCAGAGTATATTCATCATCAATATTTTTTTCACTGTCAACATTTTCATTTTCATTATCTGCATAATTTCAACTTGTAACAAAATCTCTTTTAATTTGAATGTTTTCTTTCTTGGGTTGATGAATAAATGGAAATCAGTCAACTATAAAATTCTACAATACAATACATTATGTTTGATGATGAAAATTTATGTATTTATCTTTCTATCCATTGTGATAAGTGAAATAATAGTTTCTTGGAAACACTGACATATATTATATAGTAACTAAATTTATAATGATTTAATAATGGTATTCTGACATAATTATAACATAGTAAACATTCTAGACGTCCATCTGAAGCATTGTTAAATGAAATAATAAAATAAAATCCAAAAAATATCAGTTTCAGTTTGATTAGTATCCTACATCCACCTTCAATATATCATGTTATAAATAAATAATTTTTTATTAAAAAAAAGTAGACTAGAATGTGAAATTTTATGATATCCATTAATATTTTTAATACTTATTAAAGAAAAATTAATTCCAAAACTAAAATTATATTATTTTTATTATAGAAAATAATCTATTAAAAAAAATATCCCTAAAACAAAAAATCCATTATTGGATACATATGTTTTTTGAGGAATGAACTAATAATTCCATAATTTCATAATTTAGTATCAAATATATATAAGAAATATTAAATAAGGTAATCTAAATACCAATTTTAATATGAAAGCCATTAAATCATACTAGAATATTTCAAGAAAAATCTTCAGATATAGAATATTATATAATTGATGCTTACTAGTATTGGCTACCAAAAATTATAAGGCATGGAATAGGAAAAAACTATACATATTATTTGATTAGGTAGAGGTAGGGATTAAATTTAAAATAAATTTTTTTAATTATAGATATGCTTATACAAACATTTCACATCACACTAAATTGAAATTAATTATAAATTTATTTTGAAAATTTATTAATTAAAATAAAACTGTTAAATGAATAATTTCAAAATTACATAGTCTATTAAAAGAACATTAATCTATTATTATAATTAATTACAAAATTCACTAATATATATTATATAAAAAATAATTTTATACTGGATTTAAGCATAGCCAAAGAGTAATTAAAATAATGAAAATTCATTATGTATGCTCAAATTTATTATAATATAATATAAAAAATATAACCTATATAGACCTCAGTCTGATGAATTAAGAAGAATCATGACCCAAAAAGATCACGGTTGTTGTTTAATACGTAGATAAAAAATAGTATGATGCTCGACATAATAGATTATAGAACTGAAACTATATGTATTAAATGTGAAGAATAATTAAAACAAAACATGGATAAATGATAGCAGATAACCATGGATAATTAATGATATCCTCCTTATTAGTATGTATGGAATTAGTGATAATGAGGGGAGCGGAGATCACACACATGATATGGAGGAAAAATATACAATTATTTTTAAAAAATCATTGTAATTTACAAACCTATAAAAATGATTTTCTGATACAATTTTTATAGGCCATTTATTTTGACGATAAACAAAATATCTTTATAAAATATTGTAATATTGTACTATATTAAAATATTTTTTTAAATCCAATGTTATAGGGGTGTAGGTGTGGTATAGCTTTCCACCCGTCAAAAAATAATGGGAAAAACCAATTCCATAAAATACTATTAGAAGATTAAATTTTGGAATAGATTTATGTACATTGAAAAAGTTCATCATATGTAATATAATTATATATTACTACATTCATAATACAAAATAGAGGACATATAAATGGATGATAATGATTATCAATTAAAAATATGATATAGGGTTAGTTTCTCTTATAAGAATTATAAATAGTTACAATATAATTTAGAATATGAAGTGATATGTAAAGAGGAAATAAAAAATATATGTGAAATTATAGTAGAATGAAAAATTAGTGATAATGATCCTACAATTTCCCTATATATGAATTTATTCATAGTAATCTAGAATTCAATGTGATATTAGAATGAAAACCTTTACCATTACTCATAACATCCAAAGAAGAGATTTAACCTATGTTATATTACACATTACCTTTGTAATGAAATATTTTTTAAAAATATTAGAATCTATTTACTTTTATATTGTTCCGTTATAATCATTCAGTAGTTATATTTTAGTTACATAGTTTTTATTTTAATTATCATATGCTTGAAATATTTATTATTTCATAAAAATTTTCTAATAGTGATGTCGAGCCCTAATATTTGATAGCATGTTCATCATTCCATGATTTTTCACGGTACTAAAATCATTTTTGTTATTATTTAAATATTCCCATGTTCATTTGATAGAATTTATTGGTTTCATCGTGAAAATAGAATCCATGATGAACATTTTTTATGTAATTCACTGATAACAATGAGTTTGTAAATATTTATGATTACTTTTAGTATAATACTTCAAAAACCATATCCATGAAATATATTAATATATTATATCATATATAATTATCATTAGAATCCAGATACTTATTAAGGGTGAAAATGATGATGTTGGTAGAACATTGTTCATGTTTGTAGACGAATCAACCCAAAAAAGGACATGTTATAATAGTAGATGAGTAACAGTTTAGAGTTATATAAGTGTACTATAATTGTATTTAAATCCTAGTGATATAAATATATAATAATTAATTTTTAGGTAGAGGTTTATTAATAGTGTATATGATAAGTTGGTTGAAAATATTATAGAATAACATAGATACTTTCTTGATTAATTCTCCCCTTCTTGATACTGAATCTTTAAGAATGAAGGACTTAAGCCTAATTATTAAAACTAGAAGCTCACCATACATGTAATAAGTATTTAAGATTGGTAAATGTCTTATAGACTCAAGAGATAACCAAATGGTTTGATTTTTCTTTAAGGGATATGGGAGGGGTTCCATTATAGGTCTGTTTGAGTGGCATTTTCGCATATATTCATTTCAAAATGGGTATTTTTTTATTTTAAATGTAAACTGGATAAAATGCATATAATAATGGGGATTTAATAATTATGGTTCAATAAATCACTCATAAAAAAAATTATATAGGTTTTTATGATATTTTATTCCATTACCACTTAGATTAACTATATGAATCCGAACCTTCATTTCAACTATATTTTTCCTTTTCTAGTCATTTTTGATGAAAAAGAAAATTCTAGAAATTTTCAAAGTACACACCATGTAATTTATGAGTACATGTCATGTACTACATTGCTGTAGGTGGCCTTGTGTTGGCTGTGTAGTAGCCACACACAGAACCGTGAGGGAGTGACTTAGAGGCCTCCTGATGTGGAGTACGAAAACGGAAAGTACACACCGTGTATTTTGGTTTTTTTCTTTAAACACACTGGGGTCGTGTCTGACGGATAGAACACCCTTATTCTAGTCTCATTCATCTGAGAGAGTATATGTGGCCATGGATCTTCGACGTTCCCCTGAGCCTCTGTCCATCCTCCGAGTCGAACACTGTCACTTACGTTGGAATCACATCGGTGATTTATCTCTTCTTCTTGAGTCTTGTTTCATGTTTCCTCTTCTTTTCCAAGTTATCGTGGGTTGAACATTTTATATGATTTCTTAGATTTATTGAATTATAAGGAGATTCATGTTTCGAGGTTCACGTATAGAGATCTCCTAACCCTAAGGTATGTGGTTTGTGCCATTCTGTTCGAAGTCTTTGAGTATTATGTGAAAATTCCACCAATACCCTTAAAAGGGGCATTGCGTGTTTACCGTTTTCCACTGCTATTTTCCTACCATGCTTGAATTCTTGTGTAGAGTTAATTTGGATATGAATAGGGTTAATTTCTATGCTTTGGATTCTTTTCCAATGTATGATCTGTTTACGACTGTTTGGTCATGTTTAGCTAGTTTGGCTCCCTTGCTTGATTTTCATTCCCGTTGTTGTAGGATAGAGAGTTTGTATTCTGACATGATTGTTATACTGTAGAATAGTTATCCATATAGTTATGTAGGTTTACTTTTTCTATATTATAATGCTACGCTCATTGACCTACATAGGGCCGTGATAACCTGGAGTAGTAGACTATAAGTGGAATTGACCGGTTGAGATTCCTCAGAGATTCTTTGAGCACTTTAGGATATAATGGGGATTGACCAAGTGAGCATCCTCAAAGATCCTAGAACCACTTGGGGCTATGAGGAGAATTGGCCAAGTAAACTTCCTCAGAGAATCCTTTATTTTTATAGACTACAAGGGGATTGACCGTGTGAGCTTCCATAGAGAGTCTTTGTTTGAATTGTATGACCTTGGATATAAGGGGAATTGACCAAGTGAGCTTGCTCATAGAGTCCTAGACCTTGAGTCTATAAGGGGAATTAACGTGTGAGCTTTCTCATAGAGTCCTTGACTACCTTAGACTATACATGGAATGGACTGTGTGAGCTTCATTAGAGAGTCTTGCATTACCTTAGACTATACAAGGAATGACTGTGTGAGCTTCCTCCTAGAGTCTTGATTTACCTTAGACTATACGGGAAATGGACTGTGCGAGCTTCCTTAGAGGGTCTTTATTTACCTTGGACTATAAGGGGATTTACTATGAGCGCTTCCTTAGAGATTCTTATTATATTATTATGACTGGACCAGAGGGGTTAGGCATAGTGTACTTACCAAGGGGTTGTTTGTACTTCTTAGGTAGGACCTGAGGGGATGGTTGTGAGTACTTCCTAGAGGGATACATGTTGAGGTTTAGCTGTTTGTTTCGCTATTTCTTGATATATAACTGTGGATTGTTTACTGTTGAGAACTTTACTGTTTACTATTTTCTATACTTTTACCTACCAAATATTCACTAACTATTAGGCACAGATCTTCACGTGGTTGCCTACTGGGATTTAGTCTCACGCCTTGTTTGGGTCATGCTTTTGGGCCCAAACAGATTATATTGTTTCAGGTATAGATAAGGGAAAACTCCCTTGTACATCAGGTACATGATTTGCTGTGGAGCTGGAGAGAATGGGATCAATCTATGGCTTGTGATGCTGAGAAGTGTATCTACTTTATTTTGTACTTTGGTTTAGCACTTTTATATTATAGCATTATGATATGTTTGGTTGTTTTCCTATACATATGTATCATGCATTATTTTATATATGTTCTCCAGTTTGTATTTTCAGTTTTCTGTTGTTACTGTTGTATGTCATTATTACTGCTTCCGCTCTTGTATGTATTTATTTATTTCCACTGTGTACTCTTCCAATGAGGGCATAGTTTCTCCACTATCACACCCAAGGCCCTCACTGCTAGTCGGTAGCCTCTGGAGTTTGGGGAAATGTGCTTGAGGCCATGGGACCAACCGATTATGAGGCGCCTATGGGTGGATTCCAGAACCGGGACGTTACATTAACCCATGTTTACCAAGTTTTACCATTAACATGGTAAATCAATTTTTAACACAATAACATATATTTATGCTTAAAATAATATTGATCTTTTACGTAATTTCTATGTGTGGATTAAAAAATGAACTCAAATTAATTAAAATCAATTTTTTTGAATATATAATTTAACGTTAAAATAAAAATATAATATATAAAAAATTATTTACAGATTACTTTTAAAATATTACATTTTTCTAATTATTATATAATATTAAATAAATGTTAGAATAGTATTAGTCTATTTGTTATTATTTAAATGATTACATTAGATATTTTATATAAAGGTGATCAATTTTTGATAAAAATAATAATTACTAAAAACATATCTTTAAAAAAGAACTCATTTTTTCACATTGATTTTTCTAACAACACCCAATTAAAATAATTATTCATATTCAAAAAATATATTTCTATAAATCCATTTGTACTAAAATCTAAAATATAATTTACAAATATATAAAAATATTTTTTAAAATGTAATTCATATTTATGGCATAAAAGATATTTTTTTACATTAAAAAATTAATTAAATAGAATCTTGTTTTTTCATTCCAAAGTTATATTTTTTTAAATTACTAAACATTTTACTTATATATACCTAATGGCCATAAATACAGTTACCATTTAATCATCATACATATATCCAAAAACCAAATTCCAAATGAATATATATATATATATATATATATATAGTCAAATTTCATTTGATATTTATCATTATGTACATTCAAAAAATTATTCATCGTATTCACTTACTAATATCACAAAAATTCTATTTTATTTATAATTTTTTCTGTATTTTCAGTGTTGTAATCAGATGTATTATCTTCAGCAAAAAACCAAAAGGATGAGTATTGCATGTCTATGGTATTTTTTTATTTGCGGTCATTCAATTTGCATAAGGTTTTATTCCTCTAGTTAGTTTCATAATGATGTTTCATATTTCAATCTCATAATGTATTAATGATTATCTTGTATTTTAATATTTTATAATAATAAAATGAATCATGGTTCATTTTTATTTATAATTTCACAATAAACAATCTATTGAAAAAAATATTAAATTAATCAAAAAAATAAATTAAAATTGTGGGAAGATAAATTATTACTCTATTACAATAATTTCACCCCAAGAATTTCATTACTCAAATGAACAAATTAGGGAACTTCTATTTTATAATATTTGAGTAACTTGTATATATCTTAATTTTTTAATTTTGTTGAATCATATAATTTGTGGTCTGTTAAAAATTGGATGTTTTTTTATTATTAGGGAAAATATAAATTTATCAGTCACATTATGCTTAAATCCTAAAGGATCTGGCATAGTGAGGCTATCGAGGGAGGTGTTACACCATTGTCTGGTTTATTTCACCTTGGATTTATGGTGGTCTAAAAAAACCAATCTCTATGATATCTGGGACCTCCATGATGTATCCTAGATGTATTTTCCTCATGGTTTCTAAAGGGGAAACCAAGTCATAACTGAAAATACTATACTAAAAAGAGTTTAATGTGATATATCCTACGGCCTTTACCCATGGATTTGGTCCACAACATAGATCATAAGTTGTGCCACGAAGGATCCTGTGAATGCATCTTCATTCCTAAAGCCTTGGGTTTGGTCATATAGTTTTGTGAAATTTGAGAAATATGTTTTAAAATTATAGCTATTCCCCTAATGAGATATAACCCCTCTTTTCCACCGATATGCACACCCTAGGAACTATAACATGGTAATAATCCTCTTAAATTCTTCCTTGATGATTCATCATCGATTTAAGTGAAATATAAAATGTTAGTCATGTTTTTTCTTTGTATTCTCTTTCCATATTTCCATTTCATTCTTCATCACCAATTTCTCACTTATTTGTCTTTCACTAACAAACATTACATGATAAATATATGTTTTAGGTTGATTTTATGATTTTATTTTTTTGTATTTTAGTTGGGTATGGGTATATATTCTTCATTCCTTATGTTCTATTCAAAGGGTGATTATGTCTCATCACTTTTGAGGTAGGTGTCTCTATTTATATGATGTTTTCCTCTAACATTACATTATTATTGAGTTTTAATTAGGTCTTATTAATATATTTTTTATTGATTTGATTATTGATATATTAATACCAATTCTTATTGTTTACCTTTTTGGTGTTAGAAAATAGTGATATATTTTGGTTCTCTTTAAAATAGGTTTTATGATCACAATGAGTTTGATAAATATATTTTAGAAAAATATTTTTTAAAATGATATTTCAAATATATTTTAAAATGGGTGTTTTGGAAACATTTGTTATAGTGAACATAATTTTTCATTGTAAGACTTTGAAATATTTTAAAGAATATTTTCAGATCGATATGCTAATAATTAATGAGATTTAGAGGCTAGGTGATCCCAAAATTAATATTAAAAAAATATGAAATATATTAACATCACATGAAATTAGTTTATAGATATAATGGAATGTCTCTTGATTATATTGACATGTCATATATTCGATACCACAATTGAATCCGAATTGTGTGTTTTACCCTAGGCATGAACTAAGGTTTGTCAACACTGAACATTCATATGAGTATTCTATTAGTAGGTGAATATAGTGACTTAATTAATTTCATTAATTAATTTATTAAATAATCCTATCCTAACCCTCCCTATATAAATACATAATTACAATGATATTATAGGGTTATCCACATAACACTTCTTATTTCTTAGAGGAGGAGGATAGTGTTCTTTATCGAGGATTAATATCATATGATAAAAAAGGAACAGATAATGATGGATCAAAATGAATCAAATGTAACACGTCCTCTCCATTGTTGGAGAACACTATCTTTAATGATGATCAATACAAATCATGGTAGTACTTCTCAATTGTGGTTTTCACCATATTTTATTTAAATATTTGGTATTTGTTTTATCTTATTTTGATATGTGATAATTATTCCTCTCATAAGTCCCACAATATATTGATTATATTCATCTAGTATAATTCTTCTATCATTTAACTTGTTATCACCCATGGTAATCCCAAATTTATATTCATTTTTGAATTACTCTTTTCCAATGATATATTCACTTTTTTATGTTATTTTTCCCCATCTATTCTCCCCATATATTATCATTGGACTATGGGGTTTATATTTGATATTTTTAGGGAGGGTTAAAGCATGATCAAACCCTATAATTCATGGTATATTGAAAAAAGATAAACGGATTGATGATTCAAGGATTCATGAATATTTATAATGATTTATGGGACTTTTTTTGTTGATCATGGATCCAAAGTAGTGATAGAATCTTGTGATTGGCTATGGGAAGTGCATTTGGAAGTGTCGTAGGCTTTATGTCGATCCCCTAATTCATAATTTTTGAAATATAATGTTAAGAATAGATATTTAGAGGAATTTACAATCATTTTCTAGTATTAAAATGGAAGGATCTATGCTATTGGGAAGAGATTATAAGAACCATGTAAAATGAGTTTTAAAAAAACTTGACTACATGACAAATTTTTTAATGAACTATTGTCATGTAATACCCCTTGGTGGTCGCACTAGGGTTTTAATGGAGATAAGGATCACACACCAAATGGATAGGACAAAATGAAGTATGAATATACCCTAGTGGGTGATTCATGGGCCATCAGGAACATGGCTAGGAACTTGTGTGGTCTTGTACGACATGTACTCCAAGTGTACTCTGGCATGGTCCTATACCAAGGCATGGGACAGTACCTATGCATGGTCAGGCACATGACCAACAGCCTAGGTGGAATGACATTTCATTTACCATCCATATATTTTAGGTAGGATGATATGACCATATATATACATTCATAGGAGAGAAAAGATAGATAGAGATATGGGAATACATGTCGTGTGGAGTGTATACACTATGTATACCATTATGTAGATATTCTACATTTCTTATCCCCTTCTTCAAGAAATTTATTTTTTCCCATGAGTATCCTATCTTGAGTTGTTTTCCCCATTGAACATGATATTATCTTTTAGAGTGGATTTCAAGATATGACATGGAATATTTTGAGCATGAATCATATTTAGTCCTCTACCAACTGAATGGAACCCCCAGACTCAAGAGAGAGTGGTTCTTCTATTTACTGAACAATTCCCAAAAATCTATTAGTAGGCGTCTGTACTATACCTTCTATGTGGAACCCACTAACACACTAGGTTGTTGGTCTTATATCTACTGATTAGATCCCCCTGAGACACAAGGTGGTGGGATCTTTACCTACTGAGTGACACCCCTACCCATGATGCACTATTTCATGGATCCTATAACTATAGTATGGATCTCCCTGATTCACTAGGGTGTGGGTCCTCTATCAACTTATTTGATCCCCTCATCCAATGCACTATATAATGGTACCTCTATTGGTAATTGTTCTCCTGTGACTATATGACATTTTGTTAAGGTTTGAGTTGTCCACAATGTTACCTTGACAATTATATGAGATTTTTTGAATGAAAGACGGGCCTTTTGGAGTTATTGGTTGACTCGTCATCTTGTGTTAGGTTGTGAGTTGTATGTCCCCTTTATTTATTATCTATATTTTCTAATTATAACAAACATAAAATTGTTAGGTTTTATTTCACTCACAACATGCAATGATTTAACTACCTCAAATGTTTCTTATATTTCTCCCTCTTTAGTTTTTGAGGTACCCTAATAGGGAAGGTATATATTAACCCATGTATGGTCTTTTTATAAATGTTTCATGTTTTATAGAGATGATGAACAAATATATACTCTTCTGGGTAGAGGATACGGATAAATGGGTGCATAGGCCTCATTTGGAGGTCAGATTTATATATTAGGAGTTGGGGTCTCTCAGATTTGTATATATCTGGTGTTTTTCAGGTTTGGACCTCATATCAGGCTGGGAATTTATTTTTCCCCTTTCTTCAGTAGGTTCATTCTTTGAACTAAGATCTATTCCTAATATGATACTTATTTTATGGTTCACCCAATATGAAACTATATTCATATTATACCTCAACACTATTTCATGGAGACAGAGGGGTGTGTGTATACAGTTACATTATGTAAAGGCCTCCCATTTAATTTTTTCTTTCATAGTTCATGTTGTAGGCCCCCAGCCTATTAGATGTGGGATTGGGGTTGTTTGGGATCATCCTCCCCCCAACTAAGAGGGACTCTGTATTTCATGTCATTGTTGAGTGGTACCAAAGGTTTTTTTTGTTAGTTAGTATAGATATAGAACCATGGTTAGGATTGGCAGTGATTATAACTAATACATTTTGGGGTTAAATAAATGAACCTTTTTGTCCAGGTAGACTAGTGTTAGTGCAGTGTTTGATGCATCAATACTCTAGGACTCCAACTACATTTATTTTTACTCGCCATACCGAGACATGTGTTGCATGGAAGAGTTGTATATGCAACATATTTGATTTAGTCCTTTGACTATCCTACTTGATTCAGCTCACCAAATATATATTCTCATCTAACTTCACTTCCTATTAATCACTTCCTTGATGCCTCATCAAATAAATTCATCCATGTAACTAATTCAAGATCATGATAATGATCAGATAATGTATGAGGCCTCCATTCAGGGGCCATATCATGAGGTATTTCATCCAAGAAAGTGAGAAGTAGCACCCCTACATATTGATCAGTTGATTACACCATTAAATAAGGATTATGATTCAAGGAGGCTTAGTGTTCTCTGTGAGTTCCAGCACTAGAGTTCATTGATGTTCAATAATGAGTCAGATCCTTGGGGTGCAAAGGATTTTCTTAAGCCAATGATTTAAGTCATTAGGCTTCTTCACAAAGTGATATATCATATTATTCTGCTGAAAGATAGTCTTCTCTATTGGTAGGTTCACTCTGGTGGCATCTAGTTAGGTAGACACATGATGTGATATTTCTCTAATGGTTTAACATCCAATATCTCTTTATTTAGGAGTATTACACATCATTTTTTCACTCAATTCAGATTTAGGAACTTCTAGATCTAAATCAGGTGTAGTTAATGTTAATAATTATTTCATTATGGTTACTTACATTATGTGTTACTCCTTAAACATGTTGTTGGATGGTTACTTTTGGGAGTGTAAGTTTTATTAGGGTCTTTATAGTGACATCCATTCTTGTTGGGTTCCCCAATACATTCCAACCAATAATAGATTTTTATAGTGGTCGTTGGTGATGGAGGTATTCATATCTATGGGACTCCAAACCACTGGAGATAGTAGTGGTAATTATGGGGTTGGTTTTTATGTTTTATCTAGATGGAATTAGTCATAAGGGTATCTTCATAGGATATCTTACTATGGTTAAAATTGGTAAATGGAGTTTTGGAACATGATCCACATATGGGACATGAAATCCCCAATAAGTGAGATAATGTAAATTCGATGGATGAGGCCACATGGAATTTGAATCCATGACCAATCGAGTTGACGGGGGTAAGTTATTTCAAGATGGATTACCAAAACAGATACAACACTATGATTAGAGTTCTCATTGGCATGGCTAGGACATGCCCATGGGATATAGTGATTGTAGATAAGAATGATGGGATTTAGGGGGATGATCCATTTTTATAGTAATTCTATGATTTACTTCCACCAAAACCAATCAGTGGTTTGCAATAGGCTTAACGTGTTGGTGATTAGGGCGGTGGGATGGTGTAGGAAATTGAGGATTATAACCCAGAAATATGGGAGATATTACAAAGAATACTATTTTTATATCATATACATGAATTATCACTTATATACACTGTTATAAATCTAATATTTGTTTATATATACCTATTGTGATAGAAATAGATCTATAGTGGGACATTATCCTATTATAGTTTTCTACAGGTTCTAGTTGTGTCTGAATCTAGGATTTTTCTTATCTCATTGTAGTACAATCTATCACATAGTTGAGAGAGTTTCATGTGGTACATCTTAGTTTTCATGAGTAAACCTTGTGATTTCATATTGGGTATGGACTGTTTTTCCATGGTTTGTGCCGATATTTATAATTATCTTTAGTGGTTAATATTCCTTTAGAAAGATGTGATGAGATTATCCTTTATGGGTGAGATATATCTCATGTCTAATAGATTGGGTATCATTATTAGGTTTTTGTATCCCATTCCCAATTAAAGGGTGTGTTTAGTCCTTGGTGTAGTGGGCTATTCAATTTTCGATATTCATTCAATAGTGAACGACAATATGGATTTCATTCTTGAGTATGTCCTTGGAGAACCTCCAAAGTAAGGGACTTAATATAGTATCAATATGCACTATGGAAACACTCTAATGTATACTATGTAATATGAGATGGTCTTAACCGATCTCTTGGAAGTTAGGGTGAATTTGAAGGACCTCTGAGATAAGGGTTTCATCAAACATAGTGTCTCCCAAATGGAATCCCCAGAATTTTGTTTTAAAAATAAGGATGGTAAATTGTATATTTTTTAGAATATCATTTCTTAAACCATGTAATGATAATGATCCATGACCCCTTTTTGTGATTGACAACCCTTTTGACCTATTGTGAGGTATGATTTGGTTTTCAAATATTTATCTTTGATTCGATTACCATAAATATAGGTTTCATGAGTATTATATTCCAAAGACCATATTCTAGTGTCACAATTTAATGTATGGATTCTTATTGATTCAATTTGGTGTGAATAATTCTCACTCTTTATATATGGATTTGATGAAATAGATCTTCCATATTAACATAGACTAAATTTTGGTTTCCTTCATTGGTGACATACTTGTTTACTCTACATCATAGGATAATCAAAATAAGAATATAAGGATGGTCCTATACATAATTTGAGAGAACTAGAACTATAGAATTCATTAAAATCCCCAGTTATAGATTCAAGATGTTCACTTTATAGGGAATGACATATTTACCAAGGTTTATGTGTGGACCCAAAAAATATTGATACCATGAATTTTAAGGATCCACCCATTATCATTCATAGGTGTAAAGTATTCTTGGTTTATTGGGGTACTATGGGTGGTTCTGGTTCTCTTACATTGGATTACATCCCCTTTGACCACCCTGACATTAAAAGGGTATCAATTTCTTATGAATCAGAAGTGTCAAAGATTCTTTAATAAATTGAGGTTGAGGTGAAAGAGTTCTATGGTGTTGATACTACTAGAAGAGGGCATGTAATAGGTAGTGTTTTGTGACACCTAAAGAAAATTTGTTCATGAAATATTGAATCAGATATAAGAAATGATCATATATGAGTTGAGGCAGTTGATACCTCATGAGTTTAACTATGCAACTCCCACCTTGGAGCTGGTAGTGGTAGTCTTCTCACTATTAATGTGGAGGAACTAACTTCTGGGAGAGCATTTTTTGTATACTCAGCCCATTTGAGTCTTAGGTATATCATCACAAAAATATATATTATCATGATATAGAGTCATTGGGTGGATTTATTATAGGACTATAATTTCAAGATTGTATATAATCCTAGGAAAGGAAATTTTGAGGCCAATTTCCAATACCTAAATTCTCATTCTCGCTTAAGGGGGGAGGCATCTTAGAAGTTTGATTCCTTACAGGTAACCCTACTAGAGGATAGGGATGAAGCTAATCATCAATTAATGGTGTTGAATAACCTACCTATATAGTATGTAATGGAGTAACTATTAGGAGACATCAACTATGGGCTTATTTGTAACTAGATATCTTTAGGAAATTCACCAGGTAGATTTTATAAAGGAGGATAGCACATCATTATTTCTATGTACAGACGGTGGTTCTAATCATGATTCAACAGTATATTATGAGGGATATTCAACCTTATCATTTGGTTGTACATACCATAGTTGAGAATATGTATAAGAAATTTCAGTGGTTTTTTTTGTACGATGGCATGAGGCAGAGCATAGCTTAGTTCATTTCTCAGTGTCTTTCATGTCAGAAGGTGAAGGATGAGCACTTGTTTTTTTAGGTTTGATACAACCTCACAGGATCCTAGAGTGGATATGGGATAAGATATCATTTTTATTTTAGAGAGGGATTATGTGGGAAGGAAGAATTTGTGATTCTATATAGGTGATCATTGACCAAATTCCCTAGTTATCACAATTACTTTCTATTAGGGTGCATAGATCAGTTAAGAGTATTTTGTAGTTCTATGTGTATGAGAATGCCCAAAAACATGGGTTACTCTCAATGATCATCTCTAACCGTATTTCATGTTTCACATCACAGTTTTTAGAGGCTTGGAGGGTTCCATTAGGACCCTGTTGAGGATGAGTATAACGTTTCACCCATTTAATAATAGGAAGACCACGAACCATTTCCATGTGTAGGAGGATATGTTGAGGGATTATGTTTTGGAATTCATACACAGTAGGGAGGATCTTTATTCATTATTAAATGTTTTTTTAATAACACATAAAAATATATTATCCATTAGGAACCATTCGATGTGCTATAAAGATACCATGAAGTTCACACTTGTGTTGAAATAAGATTGTCGAGGCATCTATAGTTGGGAAAGATTTTTTACAGGAAATAATAAAGAAGGTTCGGGTGATCCATTTTTATATGCGGAATACCATAGTTCATTGAATTATAATGCAAATTAACATCACAGTACCATTGAATTTGAGCATGGAGACCATGTTTTCTTTATAGAAATCCAATTATACATATTCTATAGTTTTTTTCTTAAGAGTTAAGCTTCCCATATGTTTTATCAAGTCATTAGCAATCCTAACTAGGGATTATGAGGATCCTTACCACCTATACCTACCCTCACCGTTGGATAGGTTGCAATATGCCTTCAATGTTTCACAATTAAGGTGATATGTTCATGATCTGATGCATGTCATCAACTGTGGAGAGTTGAAAATCAAGTATGGATCCACATTCATTAAATAGCGGATGGAGATTAAGGATTAGTATGAGGGGATCCTATAAGGACAAACAACTCCATTGGTTCATGTTCCATGGAAGTATGAGAAAATATATGAAAGCCTCGGGGATAATGAGATCTAGATGCAGGACTAGTATCGTCACCTTTATATTTATTTTTTACTTTTCAAGATGAAAATCCAAGAAGATGTGAATAATTTAGTGACCCTATATTTTCCATGTACGACATTGAAATTTATTATGGAATATTTTTAGAGCTAGGTGTTGAGATGATGAGATATTATAAGGCCAGATGATCTTAGAATTGATAATATAAAAATATTAAATATATTAATATCACACACACATAATTATTTATAAATAAAAATAAATAATCTTAGAGGTTCCATAGATTAAAATTCTAAGACCATGGTTGAGTCCATAATGTAGGTTTTATCCAAGGCATGACCTTAGGATTGCAAGTACCATATGTTTTGTTGAGGTATTCATGGGTGGTTGTATTATGTAAATTAATTAAATAATTTATTAAATAAACCTACCCAAACCCTTCCACAATAAATATGTCATTAGTACTATTTTTAGGGTTATCCACATAACCCTTTCTAGATCTGAGAGTGGGAGTAGATAATTCTTTAATGGTGGATCTTCTTTGGGTGAAAAATGGAATCCATATCAAGGTGGATCAAGAGGTAGAAAATGAATCTGACATTTTCCATTGCTAGAAATAACATATTTCACCATAGATCAATCCCAATGTTTATAAAAAAATTATTTGTGGTTTTTCAACACTTTTTATTAAAATATTTATCATGTATTTTGATTTTCATTGATCATAAATAATTTTTCTTCAAATTATTTTGATAATTTATTAATTATAATGATCTAATATAATTATTATTTTGTTTCACATGTTATCACAACTTTTAGTATCTAATTTTTCATAATTTTCCTAATATTATCTTCCAATGATAGATTCACTTTGATAATTTGATTCATACCCCTTCTTTATTCATGTTCATCACCATTGGTATATGGGGTTGTAGTTCGACATTGTCCACATGTGTTCAACCATTATCAGTCCCCTATATTTAGGGAGGATTTTTTATTGATGAATAGGTTGTTGATTCAAGGATGAATAAAGATGGATCACGAATTTCAATTGACACTTCTAAGATGTAGGATTTGGATCCGTGATTGGATTTAATAGTAGATTATTGGAGGTGCATTGGGAGGTGTTTCATAATTATTATTGATAATAAAATTCAGATATTTACCCATCAAATGGTGGGAATAAAAGAACAATGGAATAAAAAAGCGTTTTCAATAATTAAAATAGTGTGAGTCATGGTGGAACTTGTAGATGTATATAACTATGTGAAAATAAATAGTTTTCTATGAAAAACATGACTTTACTACATGTACTCTAATTAACACACTCTATGTGATACCCCTTGTATGTGGTGATTGGGTTATGTGGGAGTTCAGGATCACATGATGAGTGGATGGGACAACATGCTAAGTGATACTCCCTGAGTGGCTAAGTCATTTTTTAGCTAGAACATAGAAATACCCCCATATTCTTATTCATTTCATTTACCTCGGGAGTACACAGGAACAAGATGAAACCAGATCACTTCCAATCACACTACTATAACCTCATGTATACATAAATGACATCTTCCAAATGTAAATTCGATGGAATTCATCATGAAATCTTATCCATGTCTAGAGGAATAAAATACCAGGTAGTAAGTTGGGGTCACAAGTTGTATATATCTTATACACTTCGTATAACCGTATATAGATATTATAACATCATTAAATACACCAACTAGGATTAGATGTTTTCTTGTTAGGAGCTTATTCTTAGATGTTTTCCACATAGAATTTTATGGTAGAATGTGTAGTGGATTTCTAGATATGATATAAAATATTTTGAACATGATACTTATTTTATATATGATTAATGATGACGGTGATCATGAAGGATCATTTGAGAGATTTTGACATTGATATCCATCTATAACAACATGGAATGGGACCCCCAAATTCATCTGTTAACGAAGTGTCACCCCCTGATGCACTAAGGAATGGGTCCTCTACCAACTAACTGGAACCCCTTGATGTACTAGGGTGTGGTCCTCTACCAACTGAGTTGAACCCCTTGATGCACTTTAGATTGGGTCCTCTACTTAATAAGTGGAACCCCGCAATACACTAGGGCATGAGGTCTCTATCTACTATGTGACACCCATAGACATACTAGGATTTCGGTCCTCTGCCTACAAAGTGGAACCCCACATATTAACTAGGGGATAGAATATTTTCCAATTGAGTGGACCCCTCGGAAACACTTGGGTCGTGGTCTTCAACCAATTGAGTGCCACCACCCATAACTCACCATGTAATGGGTCATTTTTTTAATAATTGGAACCCCCTGACTCACTGGGGAATGAGACCTCTATTAATGATTTTTTCCACTTGAAAATGGGACATAGTGGCGAGGTGTGGGTCCTCCACATGGCTTCCATGATGGTTACACAAGATATTAGGCATTAGACTTGGACCATTTGGAGATGTTGAAAAACTCATCATCCTTGGATGGGATGTCAGAAGAAGATCCCCATTATCTCTTGTTTTTGTTCAATATTAGATATACATATATATATGTGTATGTTTGTGTGTGTGTGTGTGTGATTATTGAGTATTGATTCCCACGTGTGTTGGGATGAGATGTCTATTTCTATTGTATATTCAATTTCCCCTTCTATATATCTTGGAATCCTACTAGTTATGTATAAATTATCCATTCTATGGGATTATTCCCAAACATTTCATGTAATATATGGATATAGGGATAGATCGTTGGTGATTTTTATAGTGGATAGGTATACTCTGATTTGTAGTTTCTGTATAGTGGATGGTATTAGAGACCAGAAGATGATCTCTCTCCACAATGTATATATCCAGTGATTGTCAATATGGGGCCTCATTTATGGTTGGTAATTTATTTTACTTCTATACACTTGGTTTTCATTTTTTAAAACTCTTATTTATTCCTTATATGTTACTAAATGCATGGTTTATTCTCTATGATACTATATTTATATTATTACTATATACTATTTCTTTAATATGGATGGGTGTCTGCATATGAGTGCATCATGAAAAGGATTCACATTTCATTTATGGAATTTTTTTCCTGCCCCCAACCCCGATCCTAATGTAGGTGGTCTTTTGGTTGTGGAGGCTCAGCCTGCTGTTGTCTAGGTGGACCCTAATGTGTCCAGTCATTACTAGGGATTTATTTTACATGATGTATGTGGTTTGGGTGCACTTGGGAGACCGTGGTTATATAGATTTTAGGATGGGTTCTTCACTAGTCTTATTCATGTGAAATATAGGGATCATTTCCTACGATTACATGTGAGTCAATTGTCTATACTACTTATTTAGGATCACATATGATTTCTGGTGTTTCATGCGTGACTCCTAGATACTTATAGCCCAAAGTTTGTCACTCCCCATGTTTCACATATAGTTTTAACATATTATGGATTGATATTATTTTGTGAATATTTTTAATTCTATTATGATAATTTTAGTTATTGGTTGGCACACTTTGTTTTAATTTGTGATTACACTTGAAAGGTTATTCATTTACAAGGATTTACATATGAAATCAAATGGATTTATAAAATTATATTCAATGAAATAGTTTTTTAAAACATTATTTTAAAATTAAAAATATTTCTTTGAATTTTGAAATGTTATTTGTAGATCTATTATGGTATCCTGTTAGGATATATCTCACAACCTAAATATATCATTGGGAATATACAGGCTTGGTTCTGTCTGATACTGGGAATGGACATGAAGCTCAATCCCATATAAGGTATTTTTGTTATTTTTTTCATATTATATGGTAAGGTTTGGTGGTGGTCCAGGGACAAATAAATACGTTTTTAATGGGAATTTTAGGATACCACACTTATAATATTTTAGGGTTTTGGTTATGTACCACATAACCCATCCTATGATATATTATTAGGTATCGTATTTTTGTTACATTTTTCTACTATTTTTAATTTATTGTTATACTACCATGACATGTACCATATATTACTTATTTATATTATTGTATCTATTTATTTAATGATTTATAACTGAAACCTATGGACGGGTATTGATGTATTTTCTAATATAATCTCTTTTATTTATTTATTGAGGTTTAATGATGGACTCATTCCAATTGACATGGAAGTGATACCCTTAAACTAGTAGCCAACCCAAGGAAATTGAGAATACATGTCTGGATTTTTGGAAAGATGGTCTAGATGATGTGATAGGTTTGGACTAATTTGGTTCATGATAAGAATAATATTAGAGTTTTATCATGATACTTGGGTAATTAGGTAGTATAGAGTATCTTCATCGGGTATATATTTTTGGGTTTGGAGGAGTTCTTAGCCAACTCTTCTTCATGTTAGGAATTGAATCACTAGGTTGTTCAAGGATGTCACTTGGTCTCAATTTTTTTAAGACTAATTTGATGAATATTTAGGTGGTTTATTTTTATTTTGTGATTTGAAATTATTCCTCGACATATTTTGATTGAATCACATTTTAAAATAAATATTTTATTTATTTAATTTTCTTATTTTGGGTTTATAGATTAAGCCACCCAAAAGGACATCTATGAATCATATGGAGGAAGTCACACGATACACGTTTTCTTCCAATAATCATATAAACCCCCTTATTATTAATCTAGTTGAATAAAAGCATTCATTTTTGAATAAAAAATTTTGAACATGGAATTTCTCATGAATCATAAAAAAATTCACAATGAAATATCCTCTTATGTTTTTTTGTGACAAGGGTCTCATTAACCAGAAGAATAGTTTGAAAAAAATTGATTTTTTTCGTCCAATGTGTATAGACCCCTAAGATGTATATGGTGATATTTTTGGAAAAGGATTATGAAGATCTTATATGGACCATGTTCAAGAATTTATTGATCCAACAGTTTTTCCTGGAGAACTTCTGAGTGGAGAAGGATTATAAGTGTGTGACATTGGATCCTAGGGGTCGATCCATAATAGAGTTTTATATTATGATTTTATTGTTGTATTTTCATTATCATATATTTCTATAGAATGAATAATTTAAGGAATTTTATTTTCATATGGATTTGAAATTGGAAATAAAGTCCAAAATTATTCTTATTTAATTTCCCACATTTATAGAATTTGTGAAAAAGGAGGTAATGGATGAGTTAGATATAGTATAAATGATTGGTTTGAGTTTTGGAACTCTTTTCATGGGTAAGATCAAATGATATACTTAAATTAAAAATGGGATGTGTGATTAGTTGTAATGAGGTTGTAGTGGGTGTGTGTAACATCCCTCAAATCCAAAAAAGAGAACTTCCTATGGGTAGCATCACATTGTAAGATTACATGGTGGGAAGGTAAAACATACCATGAACAACTCACTATAAGATATAAGTACTCCCATGATTGTTGTAAATTAGAAAATCTATCACAATGATTCATATATCTATCCTAGGGAATGAAAGTGGTTTCATCTTATACAAGAGGATACCATGTGCAGTCAAATGCATAAAATATTATGGGACTTTATTCCCAAGTGAAAGGGGACTCTCATTCCAACATGAATCCATTCTGTGGTCCCGAACCTAGGTGCTAGAATATACAAAATCATGATCTAAAAGAGATATTGGATTGTATAGAAACCATCAAATGTATTGTATTTGTTAACTCATTTATGAGCTTCACCATATTTCACATAGGTGAATCCCATTCAATTATATTTTATAAGATGATATATTCCTTGGTAATAAGATCTTTTTTGATTTCATATATTATGGATCGACCCCCATCATTGGGAATATTGATTTATTAGTGTATTAAGTGATCTAGTGTATATTTATCAATATTGATGCTATGGTTGTTTTGGATTTTATATTTTTGGTTCGGGGAATCTTTGACCTTATCTTCAACAAAGATTAGATTTTTGAGTGTCAAACCTTGGGTAGATTTCTACAAACAGAATTATTAAAATTCAACTCTTGTGTGGGGATATTCACATTTCATGGAAAGTGGGACTTGATATAAGTTAAATAATGTATTATTTATCTAGTGTTAGTATCTCATTCTATCCATTTTTTATGTTACTTATTTTATTAGTGGAATGGTGTTTAAGTGAAAATATTCTATTAGTTGTAAATAAAAACTCTAAGGTATTTTCTGATTATTTTTGTAGGTTATCTCCCCTATAGAAGGTATATACACCAAAGAACATTTTCCCATGATGTCCCCCACTAATTGTTTTTCTGACAAATTTTTCTTTATTATGTTCAGGGAGTTAATTTTCCAGTTAGAAGATATTGAGATTAAGGGATTCATCTGCCCGAACATGTCACTATGTTAATTATTGATGATATTTTAAAATAAGGTATATGGATGACTCCATATATTCATTAACTAATAACATATCAACATAGTTATGGTCAAGAATATATGTTTTCTCGTATGATTGATGTTTTTGTTTGACCAGATCAGGGATACTTAATATTTTTTAATGATTTCCATGATGTCTTAGTACCACCAATTTATGATGAGGTAGGTGGACATACCCATGGAAATGTTTATAAGAATATATCGTAATTTTTAGTATCTAGTAAATATATTCAATATCACTAATTATCTTATGAAATTTATAGTCTTGATGAACCTTATTTTTATTATATATGATGATTCCTTTATAATGATATACATTGATTATATCTTGATTTACTCTATGAAAAAATAAAGATAATAAGGTCCATTTAGAAGTTCTTTTAGAACTAGTTCAGGAATTTTATTATATTTAATTATATCCAAATTATTGTTTTGGATCAAGGTAGTGAAAGTATTTGGTCATGTGGTATTTTAGAGAGGGATTATTGTATACCCAAAGAAGATTATTTTCATGATATCTTAAGGTATAACAAGGAACATACTCAAGATCAAAATTTTATTAGATTTAGTAGGGTGTTATAATCACTTTGGGAAATAATTATCTAGGATAGAATCTCTTTTGAAAGATTTAACCAAGATGGTCATGAAATTTAAATGGATTGAGAAATTCCATATGTCCTTTTAGGCGATAAAATTATGGTTAATGTAATCCCCTATTATGATTAACTTTGATACATTCATGGGTGAAACTTTGTATTATGATTCTTTTAATGAAAGTTCATGGTATAACTTATTGGAGAGTGATTATATCATGAATTACAGGTATTTCCATTTATTCTTAGATGAGAATAAATAACATACCCAAGACCTAAAATTTAGGGAAATGATGCATGAACTAAAAACATTTCACAAATATGTCTTTAGAGAGAAGTTTGTGGTATATTTAGAACACTAAATTCTAAATTATTTATTTATACAGTGGGATCCTAATATAAAATCGTGGTGTGGGTAGAGTAATTTTATACATTAAATTTTGATATGTCATAAACTAAATTATAAGGGAAATGTGTTAGTCGATGGACTAAGATGGAAAATTTTGGGTTAAAAAGTGAATGCTTATGAGGAAGAATGTGATCTAATGAGTTTGTTCACTAAGATTTAAATAGAAATTGAAGAGGAGAATAAATGTGGGTTTTAAACAATTTTCAGGTCTCCTATTTCTTTGATTAGTAGAATAACATTGGATAGGATTTCAACCTAGACTACCTACTTATTAGAGTAATCATAAATTTTGGGAGACCATAGGTGATTTGTTTTAATCTCTAGATAGTGTCACATATTTTGAAAATTAGATGATATCCTCCTTGGTTTTAATGATTAATTTAATGATTAATGGTCAACAAACTAGTTGGTTTAATCACTAGGGATTAATAGATATTTTTAATGATCTTAAATTCTAATATTTATGTCATTGGATAAATTGAATAGTTGTGGGACTTTTATAATGGTGCTTCACAATCCAAAAAATTGATGTAATGTGCCAATGTTTGGTTGGTCTATTAGAGCCTACCATATCCTAATGTAAAAATGGGAATCAATATGAATATACTTCTTTATATAATTTCAATGATCTTCTAGAAAGAACAATTTAATATGGGTGGGTATTGACAAATTAATGAAACAAAACCATTTCATTCCCATCAATAAGTTCATGAAAATTGAAAAATTGTTTATCTTTATATAAAGGATGTCACTTGGATTCATAATGTCCCTTAATGATCATATGATATTCAGACCATCACATCACATTATATTTTTATAAGGGAATTCCTGTGGTATTGTATAATCAATTATAATTTTTCAATACCATCCATCCAAAAATTAATGTCCATATAAAAGAGGATATCTAGATTTTAGAGGACATGTTTTTAGCTCATGTACTTGACTTTTTTGGATCATGGGAGAAAAACGAATCTTATATTTAGTTTTCTTATAATATGTGTTTTCAAATATTAAAAAATACGGCTCCTTTCAAAGCCATTTATGTATAGTTGTGTTCAACTACGAAGGGTTGGCCTGATTTGGGTGAACATCTATTGATGGTATAGAGTATAATTAAAGAGATAATTGGAAGCATTTATATGAATCAAAAGAAGCTAAAGGTCACTCAAATTATACATAATCCTTTTTTGACTATAGTCATCATATTATATAGTGTTATATATTTGATCAATCGTTTTTTAATGTCTCTCCTCCTCTTGGGAACCATTATTTATGAAATCATGGCATGATGGCACAAAATTCTTTTAGACCATTTGAGATTTGAGAGTGTCTCGAGAAAGGAGAATTTCAATTGTATTTTATACGATAGATGAACGTGATTTGGGATGTATTACATGTCTCCCAACTGAAGAGGTACCATCCAAAATGATCTCAAATTGTGGAATGGGAGTGTCTGGACTTGGATATCGACACATATGTGGTTGAGAAACCTAATAATATTATGAATTTTCATATTTTGATGTCACAGGATAAGTCAATCCCATTGTTTTTTGTTTTGTGGTAGATTGTATTATATTTTCAAAATACATATATACTTTATGTCTTAATGAATGAGTAGTGGCCTTATCATTTTTCATTGGATGATCCTAAGGGATATTATAATGGAATAAAGTGGCATGGTGTGAAGAATTATGACCCCCTACGGGTCACCAGTGTGAATTTAAATTGATTATTTTAGTTGAATCATATAATTTTTTATATTTTTATATTTCCAAAGTGTTTAATTAGTCCTGTAGAAAATAATTATTTTCCCTAAGTCAAGACATCATAACACTAAAGATCGAGAAGTTATGTGGTTCATGTGAGAGTCATTATATTGTCGTTCGGGGAAATATGTCACAGAATCCTAGGGCTATAAGAAACCCCACTCTTCTATATTCAGGACCTCTACACCATATCATTTTAATGGTACTCTATAGGGGTCCAAATGGGGAATCAATTCCATAACCCAAAAGGCCACACCGTAAGGTGGTGATCTTGGATCAGACCAATTTCTTCACCACATAATGGTGCTCTATGGATCAGAGCCTATGTTTCACCCAGGAGGTGTATGTATAGATATATCCACACATTAACCCTAGAATTTCATTTTGGGGTTATTTAAACCAATAAAATATATTAATATTGCAGCTACACACCAATAATGATTTAACCCCTCTTTTATAAACATGTTTACAACCAAGAAGTTTTAAACATGGGAAGCTTCATCCTTCATGATCATATGATGATTCCTCTTTTGATTCAGGTGATATATCCAAGGTTAGTCTAGGTTATACATAGATTTATTCATCATTTCATTTTCTTACATTTATTTCTATTTTCATCTTATTTTCCTGAACCAGAAATCCCGGGAGGATAAAACCTATATTTTCGGTTGGTATTTTGAAAACATTTATTCGATTTTTTTATTAAGGATACAAATTCTTCCCTCCTTATAATGTGTTGATATATTTATGATTTTCCATAAATTTTGTGGTTAGTTTCTTTCATATATCAACTTTTCCATTAGAATAGATTTATTCTTTTTTTAACATTGGGTTTATTGATATATTATGATTGGACAATCCAATTGATTTATTTTATACTTTTTTATTGTTTTTATATTATTTTTCTATAAAAATAATTCTTTATTCTAGGTTTCCATTGAAAATAAGTTTTCGTACTCAAGTGATTTTTATAAAAATTAATGTTCCATTGATCAAATAATAAGTGAGATGGGGGTTGAATCAGTTGTTCACTTTTTATAAGTTTCAAAATATTTAGAAACATAACCCCTAAAATCTATTATGATTTATATAAATATCATATGTTAGTAAATATGCATGAATTAAAAGATGTATGAATGAAAATAATACAATATTTACATTGTTCGACCTCAATTTGAGAACCTACATCCTTTTCATAGCCACCCATGTGGGTCAATGGGAATCCGCTGTTATGAAGAAGTGAATACAACTTTTGACAACTACCATTAGACACCTTCTATCTCCCAATAGAAAATATTATACTAACTCCTGTCAGTTTACTATGTTTGATTTTCAAAAAATAGATCCAATAAAATGAATAAATTATTTGTTGAAACTTCCCCACAAATTCTGAATGCAAATCCTATGTCCAATTTGGATGGATCCAATTTTCTCATTCCAATGATATTGGATCCTGATTTTCACAATACAATGACTATAGATTTTAGATCCTATTTAATTCAATAGATTGATTATGTAATCTGGATCTGATTTCTTTCAATATAGGATTTTTGTAATCAGGATCTGATTTCATTCAATACAATGCTGATGTAACCGGGATCAGATATCTTTCAGTACAATACTGCTGTAATCTTGATCTAATTTCTTTTAAAAAAATGTTTTTGTAATCTAGATCTGATTTTTTCAATACAATGCTGATGCAATCATCATCCAATTTTGTTCAATAAAATTCTTTTTTATCTAGAACCAATTTATTTCAAAACAACA
Organism: Viscum album; assembly: GCA_963277665.1. Classification (NCBI taxonomy): domain Eukaryota; kingdom Viridiplantae; phylum Streptophyta; class Magnoliopsida; order Santalales; family Viscaceae; genus Viscum; species Viscum album. The sequence continues at coordinate 321,451,607 of OY728153.1, read as the reverse complement.
AATTCAAACTCAATATATAAAAAACATAAACTCTTTTAGAATTATAAAAAACAATTCTCCTTTAATTAGATGTGAAATTTCACTTCAATTTCTCCAGTGCTCAACCATTCTTGCATGTATAGAAAGTTAAACAATGAACTAATTATCTAAAGAATTATTTATAGGAAACTTTGGAAATAATGACTAGAAGCATTAAATATTTTCCCTTTCTTAAAATCTTAATACTCTTACTATATCTAAAATTTTAAATTCATCTTTTACATGATCAAACCTCATTATATTTCTATGAGATTTTTTAAAATGTGAATGTTAAGTTTTTCCACCTTAAATATACTTCGTAATTGGATCATTATGAATTCTTTTTCATCTTATTGTAATTTTTTCATTCTTATCCAATTATACTATTTTGATTAGTCTGGATAAAATTTCTAGTATCCCTTCATTATTTAATCTAGTTCTGATTTCCACTAAATGGTGGTTATGATTTCTACAGAATATTGGATATAATTCTCTCAGAAATCCAGTTACAACTCTCTATTGAAGTCTGGTTATGATTTTATTATAATTCTTGTTACGATTCTATATATAATATAAGTTACGATTCTCTCAAAATACTAGTTATGATTCTCTCAAAATGTTGGTTATGACTCTCTCACAATGTTGGTTATGATTAACTGATTACAAAAAAAAACTGATTGTGAAAATATGAATATGAAAATATAATTAAGAAAATATTATTAATAAAATATTAGTAATGAAATCTATTTTTCAACTATGAAATTCTTCAAACATATTCACCATTTCATCAAAATATTTTATCATGAAATATTTCACAACATGTGAAAACTTATGGATCATAGAAGTGTCGCCAGATTTTATTTTAGAAAGTATGAAAACATTCTATCTCCTAACATCACTTTCATCTCTCAAAATTGTTCAACAGCTTTATTTTTTCTTTGATAATAGTAAAGACATCCTTCGAAAAGGCAATTAATTCTACATTATATTATTTTAGATCCAATGGTCAGAATATGATGCACATGGATCTAATTATTGGAAAACAAAGAATCATAATAAAAAAAGGTTAGTTTTCAACAAATGAAAGAACATTTTTAAAATAATTTATCACAAATTTACTTAAATATCCCTCTTTTTATTTTTTTGAAAACCCTCTTAACAACTTTTCAACTCTCATAATTTATTAAAACTCATGTTTTTTGAATTTTATCAAAATATATCCTCTCTCAAAAGAGTGTTTTTTTAAACAAAACTACTGAATAAAATAATTTTATTGAAAGAATTACATTCCTTGGTGGCATGCTAATTTTTTGGCCATGTAAAGATAAACTCTCCTCAATTTTCTCTCCGCCATTCATTCTTTTCTATCCTCCATTACATATTTTATAAATTTCTTTATTAATCACTTTTATTTTTCTCAACCCCATTATATGATAACCTCAACTTTATTTTCATAATAAAAATATTTGAAAAAATATCTTACAAAGTAAAACAAATTAATTTATATTTCCCATTGTCAACATAATAAAAAGTACGATGGGGGTTATAATTTTGAGATTTAGGAATAAATAGTTAGAGGCTGAACATTTAGTTGTAGCCTCATTTCTGCAAACCTTTTGTTTGGAATAACTTTCCTAATGATATCATCAATCTGGTACTTTGTAGATATTTGTTCTGGTAAAACATCTCCAATATGAACTTTCTCTTTTATAAAGTGAAATGTTATATCAATGTGTCTTGATCTTGAATCGTAGACATGATTCTTATAATGATCAATTGCACATTGATTATCACAAAATATATTAAATGGTTTAGAAACATTCACTTTCAAATCTTATAGAAGACTTTTTTTCTACAACATTTGAGAACAAGCCTGAGTAGCTTCAATATATTAGGATTCATCTATGCTCAATGATACTGAACATTGTTTCATACTATGCCAACTCACATAACATTCACCCAAGAAAATGTTCCTCCTACGGTTTATTTTATATCATTACAATCTCCAACCCAATTGGAATCAATATAACAATAGAACTTCATTTTGTAATTTATTATGTATAACAACCCATTTGATTTTATTCCCTTGACATATATTATAATTATTTTTGCTACCAACAAGTGTGATTCCTTGGGATTACTTTTATACTTGACACAAAATGTGACAACATAAGAAATATTTGGCATTGAATTGATACTTTATTGGATTCTTCCATCCCAAACTTCTTCAAAAATAATAAAAATATTGAAACTAAAATTTAGAATATCATAAGTATCACATTAGTTTTTTTAACAAGTGACTTTAAATAAAAAACTCTATATATAGGTGGGCGAACTCAGTGTAGAAAACAAGAGTGTATAATCATAGTTATCAATGTTTTCTATTACTCAACTTTCAGGTAATACTTTTTCATGTTTCCTTCAACATTCTCATTCGTAGGGAAATATTGAAAAGAATTTATTTAAGAATAAAATAGAATATACTCATCTATAAAAACATACCATAATGTTAATGTTTATAAACATAAAATTAAAATATAACTTTTTTGTAACGTCATTACATTCATTTGTAAGTATAATAAGAGACTCGGCATAAGATTTCTTACTTCTCCTCCTTCAATTACCATCTAGTTAGTAAAAATAAAAAAATGTTTTAGGAATAAAGTGGAACCTCATGGATTCTAAAAAGAAATGTTAGGAATGAGAGTATTCTCTTAGTCTTGGATTTTTATTCTTATTCAGGGATTTTTCATTGGATGTATTTTCTTCTCTCTGGTCATCATTCTAATATTTCATAACAAGTTTATTTTTATTTGTATACTCTTATGGTAAAGATTTCAACTTCTTTTTTTCTTCAGTATCCTTTTTGTTAAAATTATTTTGTAACAAATATTTCCTCTCTACATATTTTTTTTAACGAAATTAAAATAACTTTTAGTGGCATTCCCTTCTTGCTCACATCTCTTACATCATTTCTAAATTTTCAAACAACAATATATTGATATCTTTTATCAAATTTTCTTATTTTTTTAGAAAAATTTTCCTTTCCCCTTTCTTCATCTTCTTTTCGTACTTCTTCTAAATTTTTATCCTTTATAATTTGATCTAGCCAAAAAAAACTAATCCACTCTAATTTTTAGGCTTATCATGAATACTTTTCTCATATTTCTTAACATACATAGTTTTAACATTATATGATTTCTTCATCTTATCATACTTTTTTGGAACCATTGATATTATTTTTTCATCATATCTCCCATGTGATTCATACATGTTTCATGGTAGAGAAATGTTACACTAGAAAGAATATGATCTATGTCTAAAAACTCCACAACAGAAACACTGACCTCTGAATCTTGATTTTTCAGGATGATAGTGAAATTATTAAAAACTTTGATGTTGTTGTTGTTTCTTCATAAGTAAAAGACCACATTCTTCTCAAGGATAGTATCTTAATGAATTCATATCATTCTTAGGGAAATATTATTTTCTCAAATCCTTTATCTACCAAATATTTCCCTATACTTTTTGAGAACATGAAAAGATTAAATAATCTGATGAAACATTATTTTTTGTAAGTGAATATTTCATCTAATTCTCTTACTGAGACCTCTCAAAAACTTTTGATGACTATTATTTTACTTATAATTCTTTTTTGAAGGTTCCATTATTTTTTCTAAAGGTACTTTCAGACTCAATAAGAATTGATTAAAACTTGTTAACTTTTTATTCATTAGATTCCTGCTTCTTACTATGATATTCAATAATTATTCTCTATTTAGAAATTATATGTTTTTGAATCCAAATATCCTTAATATATTATTCATTTTTCTTGATGATAGATTTTATTCTTTCCACAACTTATTCACAATCATTCGTTATCATTATGATTTCATTCTTCATAGATTTCTTTTGCACAAGATATTCAAGAAGCTTTCTTCTGAGCTAATACTAAATATATTATTCTTCAACTCCTTCTTCACTATATGAAGAATCTATTGTATTCTCAAATTTTGAAATGAAGTTTTCGAATTTTTTAAACTTTCATCATTATAAGAATTGGGTTTAGTTGTGTTTGATTCAAATTTCTTACTCGACAAACTTCATTCTTCTAATAATATTCTTCTTGTATCTTTTTAAATACTTTTATTATTTTTCATTTTTTTTCTACTTCTTCCAATGAGGTTTTTAATATAAATTGTCTAGATATTCTCCTACATTATTATTTGGGAAATTCATTTAAAATTATCTTATTCCCCCACATTCAAAACATTTGAGATGGGTACTTATTCTATAATATCATCTTCCTCTTCTATAGTTATTGGGTATGAAAGACATGATTTTTTTTCATTCAACTAAACATATTCCTTATCCTTAGACTCACAAGGATCAGCTTTATCTAGATTTTCATCTTTCTCATAGCTTCAAAATCCTATTCATAATTCATATTCTTTTAAAATATTTGTTTTTCATCATTTAATAGGCAATAACAAATTAATGAAACTCATCAACAGAAAAATCATACATATCTTTTGAAGAAAAAAATTTAGAATTGAACCTTTCTGGAAAGTTTCTCTTGAGTTTCTTCACAATTGTAGAATCGTACACGACATCTCTAAATTCTCTGATGTTGTAGACAATTTCATTTACTATGATTATGTATTAATCAATATTTTCATCATCTTTCATTCTAATGTCTTCATACCTACTGCGCTATATTTTTAGCTTTGATTCTTTGAGTTTTGTATTCACTTTGAATACACTTTACATATTATCCACATAATTTTTTATCATCTTGAGAACCATCACCTTATGATAAACATTCTATAATAAATACATAATGATTTAATTTCCAGACATTCCATCTAATTATATATTTCTATTATCAGAAAATTTCATTGGATAATCTTCCTGATTAAGAGGAAAAAAATAGTAGAAGTATCAAAAACATCCAGGTTAAGAGATAGAAGATAATAATTGTCATATTTTTCCATCCATAATAATTTTTTCCATCAGATATTAGAATTACTCTACCATTAGTAGAATTGATATGGTCTTTGATATGAATTCAATAAGGGAACCTTGAGTATTGATATCAATTGATGTTCAAGGACTGAATAACAAATGAGAAGGGTGGTTGAATGAGTTGTTCAATTTTTATATGTTTCAAAAACATTTATAAACATAAACCCTATATCCTGTTAAGATTTATATCCTTATCAACTTTTATTAAATACTCGTGCATGAAAAAAAGATATAAAGAAAATCACACAATATTTTAAATGATTGGTCTGAATGTGAGAAACTATATCTTTGCCATATCCATTCCTATGAGTATATGTAAGTCCACTATTATTAAGAAGTTAATACAACTTGTTCCAAATCATATTAAACATATTCACTCTCTTGATAGAAAATATTATACTAACTCTCATCGGTTTGCAATGTTTTCTTTTAAAACAATAAATACAATAAAAGGAATAAATTATTTGTTGAAACTGATCCACAAATGCTCAGTCTAAATCCTCAGTCCTATTTGGCCAGATCCAATTCTCTCAAATAAATTATGCTGGAACCTGATATTCTCAATACAATGATACAGAATTCTGGATCCTATTTCTTTCAATGAAATGATGCAATAATCTGGATCTGATTTTTTTTAAATACAATGATGTTATAATCTGCATTTTTTTTCAATAAAATGATAGTATAATCTGGATCTAATTTCATTCAATACAATGTTGTTGTAATGTGGATCTGATTTCATTCAATATAATTCTTCTATAATCTGGATCCGATTTATTTCAATACAATCCATCTATAATCTGGATCCGATTTCATTCAATACAATGTTGACATAATCTAAATTTTATTTATTTTAATACAATGATGCTATAATCTGGATCCAATTTCATCTAATACATTGTTGTTGTACTCTGGATCAGATTTCTTCCAGTATACTCAATCTGTAAACAACTCAAACTCTTCTTGAATTCTAAAAATAATTCTCTGTCAATGAGATGAGAACAAAAACATCCATATCTCTAGTGCTCCTCCATTCACTCTTGTAGAGAAAATTCAACAATGAACTAATGATCTAAGGGAGTATTTATATATATCTCAAGAATCAAAGGTGGGAAACTTGAAATCATTCAGGATTCCTCAAATAACAAAAATCAAAAAATCACCTACATTTAAACGTCATCATTGACTTCATCAAACAACTTTACATTTCTCCAAGTTTTTGTAAAAGTGAATTTCATGTTTCACCACATTAATTGTTCTTTGTAATCGGTTGATTACGAATTCTTTTTGAAACTATTACAACTTTTACCTTTATCATCCCATTAAAATAATTTGATTAACATGGATACAATTTTATATATCCCTTCCATTTTGTTTCTGGTTCTGATTTTCATAGACTGCTTGTTTCGATTTTAACAGAATGATGGTTATGATTCTCTCAGAAATCTAGTTGTGATTCTCTGTAGAAATCTAGATTTGATTATCTCACAATGCTTGTTATGATTCTCTACATATTATAGGTTAGGATTCCATCATAATTCTGGTTATGATTCACTCACAATTCTGGTTATTATTATCTCTGAATACGGGTTATGATTCATTGATTAAAAAAATCTGATTACGAAAATCTGATTACAAAAATTTTATTATGAAATTATAAATAAGAAAATATGATTACAAAAATCCATTTTTCAACTATCAAATTCTTCAAACCTATTAACCATTTCCTTAAAATCTTTTATCATGAATGTTTTCATGACTTAGGTGAACATCCTAATTATAAAATCATCTTCTAATATTTTTTTAGAAAGTATGGAAACATTCTTTCTCCTGAGTTCACATTCTTCTTTAAAAACTTTTCTGCAGCATCATTATTTCTCTAATAATAGCAATGATAGCCTTCTAGAAAAAAAATAATTTCTACCTCCGATTCTTTTCAATCTAACAGTCAGAATACAATATAGATGGATTTGATTCCTATAAAACAAAACATTCTAACAAAAAATGGTTATTTGTAAACCAATAAATAAACATTGTTAAAACAATTTATCACAAAGGCACATCAAAATGTATTTATAAAAAATCTTATGGTTAAATGATTTTTTGAAGAGATTTTAAAATATAATTTTATCAGAAACCTTATATAATTATTATGGGATTTTATTTATTTAGTTTATGTGGTTTGGGATCACATGGTAGACCTTGGGTGTATGGGTTATAGGTTGAGTGTTTCCCTAAAATTATCTGTAAGCTATATAGGGGTTATTTCTTATGAGTCCCTATGAGGCATAGGGTTATGATACTTTTTTTGGATCACATAGGTCAGCTAGTGTTCTGTGTGCATGTCTTAGACACATCGAGTCTATAGTTTGGAAATCCTCTATCATTCACATATTCTTTAACCTAGTTAGGTATTTATTTTAATCTATTCCCATTTGTGGTCAGATTAGGATTGTATTGGATATCATATTATGCCCTTGGTTTTTATTTTTTACTACAATTTTATGTTACTAATTTCCATATATTTCTTTATTATAACCATGTTATTTTTAAAACAAATAAAAGAAATGGATTTTTAAATGTCATTTTCATACTAGAACTATTGGTGTTCATTATGAAAATTCTTCTATAGAGTCATTTTTTTATCCTACCAGGTTTTACCTGAAACCTATTATAAACAATTAAGAATATGATGAATTTTTTGTATGAAAAAGGTAATGGAATCATATAATTATCCAATAATAGGGATTCTAGATTCTTATGTCATTTTCTGTTGTTCTGATTTTTGGTTGATAGGGTCCACATGGAGACAGTTTAACCCAGCATTTTGAAATTCTTTGCTTTTGGTATTTTTCTATTTTTGTTAAGTATCAAAAAAATATAATTGGTATGTATTCCAAACTATCCTATTTTTTTGTTACATTTGTCTATTATTTTTGATTTTTGATTTTGTTGTAGAAACTTGTACTATTTTTTAGATTGTTTTATATTATTATGTCCACTTATTTGATGGTGTGGGAGTCCATCAAATTGATGTCTTGTGTTGGATTAGTGGATGGAATCCATGGATTGTTTTATTGTATTTTTAGTGTGAAATCATTCATACTGAGTTAAAATTATTATGTTAGTTATATTCTCAAGCCCGGGATGATTGGGAACTTACCTTAGCTACATGGTGAGCCGAACTAAGTGAATGGAAGGTTACCTAGGGTTGGATCATTAAATTTTACCTCATTGTGTATTATTATTCCAACTTTTCTTCTCGAAAAAACTAATTTCTCTAGAAATAAATAACCAGGAGTGTTTTTCTTTCATAGTATTTTGTCTCAATTCAATCTAATAATTTACCTATTAGTTCCTTATAAGCGATATCATGTTCCTACTATAAAAAAATTAGCTTCATTACATGTGAAAAATAAGTTATGTACTTCTTTAAGAGTTTCTCATGGAACACATAATTCAATATGGAGTGGTTTGGTGGATGTTTAAGATAGTAATATACCATCACCACATGATCTAGAATTTAGAAAGAGAAAATATATCAATGTCTCAACATTCCCTTATTCAAAATTCTCATAATCCAATTTCATGGTGATATTCAAGGGAATAACTCTTCTTCAATTTCAAAATACAAAACACATTAATGGTAATTTTCATATATATTTAATCTAATTTGAGTTTTTTTAATATGGTGAATAATTATTTGACTCTTTTTATCATTTCATAGGAAATATATGGTCACATCAGTTTGTGATTTTAAAAATTCATCCGACTATATTGGAGTTTGACAGTTATTCCCATTAAAATCCTAATATAGTAACATTTGAATTCTATAATGGAAGTATTAGTTATATGGTATGTCTACCAAGGGAGTTTTTTTTATCACAACATACGTTGAAATAAATTTAAAAATTATCAAAAAATCCTCTAGAGTTTAAACGATCCTTTAAAATTTACCATCAACCTATGAATGATATGTAACAGTAAAGATTAGCACTGTATCCAATGCATATTGACTAATTCCATGGAACATCAAGGTAAACCTCATATCTAAATCAAATACAATTAATATTGTTACTCTATAAACCCTTACCATGTCCATTATGAATATCCAATAAATTTGATCAAGTGATAAATCCTATCGAATAAGAATTACATGTCCTATATTTAGAAGTTGATGGATTTTAACCAACACGGTATTATAGAAATTAGAGGCATTATAAATTCATAAAATGAAATAAACATACTTCCATATTGTTATGGGTAAGGGATCCATCTTCCACATGGAATCTTATCATTTGGACTTAACATATAGGCATACCAAGAATCAAGATATATACTATACAATATCCCTCTTCGTATTGTCCCACAAAAATTATTATTGATATCTCTATAGATTTTTATTCTTCAAGGATGATTAGTTAGTTATTATCTATTTTTATCATATAAGAACACTTTCTTCAATTTTTCTATTGATAGGGCATGTATTAATTTTCCAAACATTGTAACAATATCATAACAATGTTGAAACCTAAAATATTACCTTTATATTTGTTTCTCCATATACTCATTGTATGCCTAATTTATCTTCATAAGGAATGATATTTCAACATTAATTTTTGAATGATAGGATCCCCCCCATCCTTAACAAATGATTTCAAGGTCAATCCTTTTGAAATCCATGAGTATTGTGTCTCTTTAAATGTTTTTAATGGGTACGTTATCATGATCATTCTTGCTAAGATAATCATCCATTTTCCCTTTCTAATGATATAATGTTATAATAATTCCTAATATTTCATAAACTCCAATCATCACCTTTTTTACATGTTCAACTCATTATATGTGAATGTATACATTAATGTCTTTTGATCAGAATATATTTTACACTTTTCATCGTAGATATAATACCTCTATATATTCAATGACCATTTCACTACTTCTAGATCTGAAACATGTGTAGGTTAATTTCAATCATTAATATTTAGTTGATATTAGAAATAAACTACAACCAAGTAATTATAAATGAGTAAGAATTTCAAATTCTTATTTGATACATCATTGTATATTAAAAACTCTTCTCCAATATACAGTAGTGTGATTACTAGTATAGTGATCAACCTTCTTTATAAATCCATAAAATTTTATTTAGATTCATAATCCAACAGTATCATGACTCCATTATGAGTTAACATGTATTGAGAATTTGTAAATCATGAAAGGGTTCTCATAAATCTATGATAATATCCATCCAATTGTGGAAAACTATGAATCATTGCCATTGTGGGTAGTGTGGTAAATTATTCAATCACCTATATCATTGAAGAATCGCAAGAAATTCCTTATATTGTGATTACAACACCACAAAATAAAAAATTATATATATCTAGAAATCGCAATTTCTCAATTTTGAATAATGCTGCATCTTTTTGAATGTCTATCGAAAAAGCCTCAAATAATCTTCTTGCATTTCCTTTCCATTAGAATAAATATGAATTACATATATAATGAAGGATAAAAAGTTATCATTTTAATATATAAAGCCTCTATTCCTTGGATCCATGGATATATAAAGGTAATTTTTATGTCTAAATTAGATCACTATGAATTAATAGTGTCTATATCTATTACAAATGGTTTTCTTATGTACATAATCACTTTCTACCCTTAATTGTGATACCAAGATAAAATGTAAATATGTGAAAAGTATTTATCCCCTTATATGTGATAAAAATATCTTTAATATGTGGTAGAAAATACTTGTTACTTATTATGATATTATTAAGTTAATGATATTCAATATAGATACACAATAATCCAAGCAACTTCTTTGAAAAATACCAGTGCACCCAATGTTGAAGCCCTTAGGTGTATAAAACCCTTTTCTATATTCTATTGAGTTTTAATCAATAATTATTCCAAATCAATGGGGTAAATTTTAGAAGGTATCTATGATATTCGAATAGACCCTAGTATGAGTTCAATTAAAAACATAACCTTAAATTATGGAGGAAGCCAATACATTTCTTAATGAAATATTTCAATATACTTTTATATAATTAACATTCATTCAATGTTGAGTTCAACTTGACCCGTTTATTTAATTACCCTACATGATTGGCTATTATGAATCATATAACTTATGTAATTTCCTTTTATAGTTCTCAGTCATCCTTTCACTCGTATAAAATAAAGGGATTACTTGGGTTATGGAATGTGACATATATATCTAGGAAATTAATATAGACCCCATGTAAATAGATCCAATATATTCCCAGAATATCATTAAATTTAAATAGTAATAGAATATTAATAATTCTAGGAATCATGCTGTAAACAAATATCAGTGAATATGTATAGGCCTGGGGTTCAATAATCACACCAAAATATATTTTATTACAAATTCAACATCTAACTATTCAGGTTGTGATTTGATTCCCAATGAAATATTTTCAAACAAGATGGAGTGGTTAGAATTAAAAAATGAAAACATTTCTAGTTCTTTAGGGGATGATATGTGTACTATGTATAACATCTCATTCTTAACCCACATTAGTATCTATAAGATTATAGGATTATAATTTTTCCCTATGATTAAAAGTTTACTCTTGTTGGTTGTTAGCATCTACCCATGGATTAGTATAGTAATTGGTATAATTATCATACTCCATGAAATTGACTCATTAGAGTATTGGTGGTGTAATATGTTGAACATTAATATCCAAAATTTCTTTAGTTTTCCTTTTCATATCTCTTATAAATTAATATTCTCAATGACGTTCCTTCTAGACTTGATGAATTTAATAATTTCTTAAAATAATTTCTTCAAAGGTTTTTACCATATTTTAAAAATATAGAAAGGTGAACTTTCATTCATAAATATGTTTAGTCACATTAACTCCAATGAAAATCCATGTTTCCCATATTTTCCCCAAAACCATGAGAATAATGAAATTCTCTGTTTTTTATTTCAACATTTATAAGACAAAAAAATATTTAATAGATAAAAAATTCTTATATTATAAGAACTACGGTTCTTGTTTTTTATCCATTGAATATATATATATATAGATCTTTCCTCTGATTTGGAACTGTATTTTGTGTTTCACCAGAATTTAGAATTAATATATTAGAAATAAAAATATATATTAAATAATGTACGTGAAAGTATTTAGTGAAATTTTTTTCCCATTAATTAGGTTGATGGATTTGAAATATGTGACAATATTTGTATTAGAACAAGGGGTTTACCAATTGGGGAATATATTGTTGTTTGGCATTGGAAGTTTGGTTGAAGGGTACTGTTGGAGGGTACATTACGTAAATTAAATAACTTATCTAATTTTTCTACTTAAATGACCATAACATAATTCAATTTCCATTAATATAACTTTATTATAAATTTCTAGGGTTATCCATCTAACCCTGAGATATTTGAGAAGATGGGTGAATCATCATTGGAATCAGAAAATTAGTAATGTGGTTAAATGACCTCAATTAATGCTAATCATGAGATGAACACAAAACATAGTGGGATATTAACCTTCACTGATAGATGATGCATTATACAGTAATGACTTGTCCATTCTTTAAGTGGGGGTCATTATTTATTTCATTTTAACCAATGGTTTAATTCTATAATCATGGATTTATTATTTACATATTACTTAATTGTGGGTTATTTTTTCTCATTAGCCAAATTTTATATATCATTCTTTAATGTATTTGCTAATATATTCAATGAACATTAATTCACACTTATTTCATATTTATATATTATTGGTTAGGATCACATTTCATAAGATTCATTTAACTTTATATTATTCTTCTCATGAAACCATTCTATACATCCTTTATCATTGGACTATGAGGTTTGTGATTTAGTATTTATAGATTGGACTCGAGTACAATCAAACCTAAAGATTAGTATAGGATGTATAAAAAACATAGACGACAGTATTGTGAGAATATTTCATGGTATTTTATTGGATATAAGTGATGGATTCATGGTTTGTAACCCATCATGGTGATGGGAGGAACATTGACTCCCCCCCAGATATATGAATTTTTATTTCTCGCTACTAGAGAAAAAAACAATGATTAAAGATACATACTTCATTTTTGTAGGATTCATGTATGATAATCATCATGGATGGTGGTAGAAATCATAGATCTGGAATATTTTTTTTAATAGACATTATTATCTATGAAAATCATGACTATATACCATGTATTTATTAGGAAAAAACACCATGTATTTTAGGTTCTCATGAAGGCTAGGGTTTCAACCTAAGATAAATATCACACACAATTTATCCAAAGCCACATGCCATGGGACCCTACTAATAATCTTAGCCATGTGAAAAAGGAACATGACTTGAACATTGGGTAACTATAAACATTGTGTCCCAATATGGATAGGTAGTGTGGATTCACATGTCTTGTTGATCTTGGTGTTGTGTGTAAACACCATGGAACCCATGTAAATGTAGAATCCTTTTAACCACATTTAATGTCCATGTAAAATTAAATGGATCACAAAACTGTGTCCAAATGTGTTCAAATCCTTTTTTACAGGTGAAGTCACATGTCTTGTGACCCTATGTACATGTCCTTTACATTTAATGGAAACTTATACCTTTAATATATCCTTTTATAAGTCATGGATTGAGGCCTTTGAGTATCCTATCATGTATGTTTTCCATGGGTGATTTTATTGTGGCCTTTACTCAGACAACATATATACAACAAGTGGTGATGTAAGTGGGATGCTTATTTCCGTAATGCTTTGCCAGGGGAAGTGTTTAGTTTTGATCATCAGAGTGTCACTACATTTTGTACTCCCATGTTTCTATAGGTAGTGACTACCACATATCCTTTATATATATTGGGATTGAAATACCCTACATTACAATGTTCATCAGTCTAATGTCAATGGGAAATAAAACCCAAGTTCGGTACTCCATTATCATTCTATATGTTGTGTCAACAATATCATCGTTACATTTAGATAATGATATCCACAAGATTGTGTGTGGTTGAGGTCCTCTCTCTATGGAGTGGAATCCCAACCATTCAGATCTGGTGAATTGTGATCCATCCATTTCAAAAGTAATCCCTCTGTTTTTTCACAAAATTCTGAATTTTAGGACTTCAGTACTCATTCATGAGAGGTAATATGTGATGTTTGTATAGTATATGATGCCTTTTATGCTTCATTAAGATTCTTAATTATTATCTATTTATGGAGATATTGATCCACTTCCACTCTTCTCTTGGGTTTCACTTGAGTATAGCTGATGTTGGGTTTTCTTTTCCCTCATTCTTTATAGTTTTATCTATCTAATTTTACTCTATTTCTTCCATATAGGTTTTTTGGGCATCGTGCTATAGGGATGTATATACTCACCCCTACATGGGAATCTCCTACACATGTCTTTTACAATATAGATGATAGGTAGGTTTGTGGTAATATTATTGGGCTTAGTTTTGGAAGATCATGGTAATACTAGGAGGTGATAACCTTTTTGGTTGCTGGACAATGAGAATGTGGGTCAGGTTTTTCACAGTTATTTCATTTCCAAGTAGTGTTCATGTTTGGGCCTCATTTCTAGTTGGGAATGTATTTTTATCGTTTATAATTTTTTTCTATTACCTGTTACACATTGGATTATTTTCTATTAATTATTGCACATATGTTTTACACTATATATGGGTTGGACATTTATTATGTCTGGAAACAATTCGACGGAGATGGATTTTTGTTTTCATGCTGATAAATTAAACTAAGACCTCTCATTTATGTGTTATTCCTACCTGACATGTGTATCTATATATGGAACTATTCTAGGTGTGGTGGGGTCTCACAATCAACTAACTACCATACCATACATGTTCTTGGTAGGTCGGGTTGTAATATACTGGTAACAATGATAGTGTATCCATATAATGGAGTTCGGAGTAGTACAAGAAAGAGTATCGGTGTGGGAACATAGGAAAACAATGTTAGAGTATCTTGAGTTTGGATCTTAGCATATGAACCCCTGTTTTTGTGACGATGATGTTGTATCCTTAAAACAAGACTATAAATAACTATTTGTGAACTAAGTATGTCAATCCAACAGTTTATAGGAAATTAATAGAACATGCATCATATGGAAATTTGTATTTTTTACTTATATTCGTTTGTTCATTCATCTACCAAGATATTCTCATCTTAATGTGGTGTGTCTTGTTAATATTCAGGATGCCTCCATGATGATATCTAGTTATGATACCTACAAAAAATCAGGATGAAAATCACCTGATTGATAATGCCTCAGTTTCAGAAAACCATCATGAGGTGTTTATTAAAAGAGACAATACATCAATTCCAATAATTTATATACTCTATGTGGATCCACCAACAATGGTCCCTAAGAATGATTGAATTCTTTTTATGTATCCAGTATATCTATTAGGACATAGTGAGGTTGTATGTATGTAGATACCCAAGCTTGACGTACATTGACATTATGTTTCATTTGTCGAATACATAATACATGACATAAACAGACGCCTAATGATCTTATTAATTTTGTGTCTTTTGAAAATCATAACATAATATTCTAATCATGGTGAGTGATCTTCAATATCACTCATAAATATCGTCCACTTTTTTCTAACCTAAAACCCTTCTTTATATCCTAGAGAAAAGTAAACATAAAAAGGGTGAGTTGAAAGGCTCAGTAAGGGTAAACATTGAGAACATAAAATAAACCATAAAAATAAAAATGTAAAAACATGAACATAAAGTTAAATAATCCTTATTATGAGTCATGAAATAAATATTCGCAATTTGTAAGGTATACATCATAAAGGAACATTAACCATAAAATAGAATTGGAATAAAACATGGGATTGTGGAAAATATATAATCACATAATATTATTTCTATAGTATCTAAGGCATTTCATCCATGACCATCATAGTATACAAATTCCATTACTAAACCGGGTTTACTTTTCATTCCATCTATATATTACTGAACAAGATTTACTTGTTGTTCCAACCCTATATTTTTGAATTGGATGTACATGTCATTCCAATCATATCTATCTCATGATATTTAAATAATTACCCAATGCATTGGAGTGAGATATAGTTCCCACCCATCTCATAATGAAATCATTATTACATTTTCCAAAAAAACATAATTCATTCATTATATCATAACCCATGAATTAAAATGGGTTTCTTAAACATCACTCTATCATAACATAATCCATATAAAATAGATGGATTTCATAAAAATAATTCCATCATGAAAAAAACAAAATCAAAGTAATTATATGGATAGAATAAGAACTATATTTAAAAGAGTCATTTTAGATGGAAAATAATTTTGATAAAACACTTGAACATAGTTCTTAAGAAAAATATTATTTCTTCTTCAAAAATGTTTTCTTTTCTCAGATTTCCATGTATTATAAAAGAAAATAATTTAGTTTAAATTAAATATGAAATAGTGTTGAGTATTATTCTTGGATATAAGGCATTATGAATATTTAAAAACTCGTTCAATCCGTATAAGTTAAAAAACATTCTTCTCATACTTTTTTTGGAAAATTTAAAAAGAACCTCATATGGTAAACAAAAGAAATATTCCATTCATACCACAGAGTAATAGTCAAAAAGGGGTAAAAATGAGTTTAAATATACATAGAATAATATTAATAAATTTATAAAACATTTTTAGAAAACATTTACATGGATGATAATTATATCCCTAGTAAATACTTAGGAATAAACAATCTCAGATAAAAACTATATTGGAAAATTTATCCCTTATAGTAGGTCTGATTTATTCTATATATGTCTGAAACTCCTATATAGTGGGTTTAAACATAATATTAACTTGTAAAATAAGCATAAAAATATTTATTATATCATATATGATTCACTTATGACTTTATATTACTTGATCATTTGTCAATTCCATGTTAGATAGACATTTTGGGGAATAATCATTTTATTTATCATACGTGTTTTGAATTTTTATTCATTGTATTATTAATTATAAGGTGTATTTCATAAATTATATAATTTAAAACAAGATTTATGTATTATATATATTCAGTATATATATATATATATATAATATAGATAAATGAAATAGAATACATTGTTTATGGAGACGGCAAGCCATACGTACGCATGGACGTTATTTTTGTTTCCTTATAGAAATGAATGGAAGTAAGTAAATGAAATATATATATATATATATACATAAATACAGTATAATTATAATGTCATATAATTCCTGATTATTTATTATATATACTTTATAATCACTCTTGAATTGTTAACGTGGAGAATGAAGCTCATCAAGTAGTGTAGACGGTAAGCCGTATGTACGGACGAGCGACGATATCACTCCCATAATTGGTGAATGGTATTGTATTGGATAGTTTATACTATCGTAGAATTAGTATAATGTGATATTAATTGTATATAATTATTATTTACACCATTATTCTCATCCATGTAATGTGGTGGGGAAAACATATTACACCATGATGTGGAGACGGTAAGTCATAGGTAGGCATGCCAGGTGATTTCATTTTTCATGGGATGGATAGAAGGTGAAACAAGGTTGTTTAATATTTATAATAACATATCAGTATATTATTTATACTGATTTTATAAATTTATAATGAATCAACTAAGGAATATGAAGTAGAAGAATAATGAAATTTGAAAGAATCTGTAGAAGAGCTTACCTCTTCCTCAACGTGACTTCTTTAAATTTGTTCTCAAGGTACTAGAGCTGGTCTTTTGAGAAGATCATCACCTCTAAAATGTTACTAGGGAATTATTAAAAATAAATGGTCAGGGTTTGTTTGAGCATTAAGCCCCAAAATGGAGTGAAGAAGAGAGGGAGCAGGTTCTCTCTTATAAGAGAAGAGCGGTTCTCTTTAGGAAACTCTCAAAATATTATTTTATTATAAATTAAATTTCCATTAAAAATGTCCCAAAACATATATATTTATAATATAAGATTATATTGGTTGTAATACCCATAATCCAATAATTTTTAGATAATTTTTTAATATTTATTATCCTTATCTTTTTGTTTTAACCCTTATTTTACCCTTTGTAATCTTACTGTGATATCATACTATTTACACATTATGGGTTAATTTAATTATCATATCCTGTCAAAATACCCACAAAAAGTTATTTAAGGCATATTTGAAGCATTCTTAACAAATTTTACCAATCATATATTTTTATGAATTTAATATCATTTAATAATCTATTTTATGTTTTAATTTATGAATAATGTCAATTTTGGACACAATTCATACGTGACTTTTTAAAAAAATCATAACATCATGATTCCTTATAAAAAAAATTAAATAATCACAAATATGTCATTTTATTCATTATAATTAGTAGATGACATCAAAATGATAAATTTAAATTTATATTTATATTTATAAATTCAATTATTTGAATCCTTCATTAATGAGGTATTCACTGCATCATAATTGTGTCATAAATAATTATATTTATCTAATGCCTAAAACTTATAAAAAAAATAACATGATATATGAAATAAATTTTGATATCTATGGAAAATTTATAAACATATATATCAATTATATAACCCTGTATTAAAATTTAATTAGTAAAAGATATATGTTTATGTTATAGTTATCATTACTTTAAATTAATTGTTATAAAATTTCATTTTCCAATCCATGTGAATCCATGGGGTCCAAAAATCGACCCAATTATGCCCATGGTCTGAAATATCTCATAAAATAGGAATAGGACATGTGTTAGTGTTGTTTAATATTATTATAATTTTATTTTGTACCCTTACTAACCAGATATACCCATTAAACATGGTAAATAAAATAATTACTGAAGTTACTATTCATAATGTCTAATAATAAAAGGTACATATTTAAACAATTTGAAACTTATTATTACCAATATGGAATTATTTTTTCAAATTCAAAACAAAGAATTTTTAGTAATTAATTTAATGTTAATTCCTGTTGTCAAAACCAAAAAGTGGGTTTTTAAGAAGTTATAACTATCAGAAGATTGACATGTGTTTATGTCAAATTTAAATGTGAAATTACTTCCAACGATCAAAATTTTATTAAATTATAAAAATATAATCTAATTAAATTTTAAAACAAATTAAAATTATAATATATTTATATAAATAAATTAAATTAAAAAGCAGTTTTGAATTAAAATGAAGTATTTTTTACTATTAATCAAAATATGAAAGTTATAAAAAAATATCAAAAATTCCTAAAAAGTAAAATTTTATTTCCCAATTCCATATAAGATGTTTATTTTGTTGTATCTAACTAATAATTGTATAAAAAAACCTAGTTTAAAATTGGTGTTCCCTCAAAAAGCTGCTAAACTGCATTTTTTTTAAAAATAGTTCTCTTTTCCGAAAAATAATTTTTTTCTTATACCATGTCCCAGAAAATGTGTAAAATGAATTAAAATTTTATATAATATTCAAAATTTATTTAATAATATTCATAACAGATAGTTTGTATCCCACTAAATAATCATATAATAATCATAACATATCATTGTTTAGTGAAACTCTGTATCATGTACAGCGCAAGCTAAAGAGGAAGGTCGCTCTTGCGTGTAATAGAATCTAAGTCAGTGATTCATGTAGATAAAGATTACTATAGTGTTGTGTATAAAAAATCCAAAATTATCTCATTTCTACATTAAAAAAAGATGTATACTCAGTATTGTGTGAAATGAACTCTATTAAAAGAACTTGAAAATATCTGCAACAAAATCCAAGAATATTGCAGCGTATACTACAGGCTAATAAGATGTTGCATATAGTTCAAGATAATATTTGTGTAGCATACAACATAATACATAAAATAAATTAAAATGAATCTATCTCATAAAATATCAGGGTGTTACATTCTACCGCCATAAAATTAATTTTTCCCTCGAAATTCATCAGGGTTATAAATGGTTTACTACTTGGATGTTGCTCTTATGGAAACCCACATCGTAAAGATGGATACTAAAAAATCATTTTAAAATGGAATGTTATAAACATAACATTGACCCAATGAAACTCATCACTGGGCTTCCACATAAGAGAACATTGGTGTGAAGTTAACACATTGACATGGAAGAAAAATCTAACCATCATGTTCTGATGGATAATGATAGAGAATAAGGTTTGGAAAAATTTAACTACCAAAAACCCGTAAATTTGCAATGATTTAAGGGGACATATAATTAAACAAATAAGAACATACTAGGATAATAGTTTTTATTTCAAGATACTTTTCCAAAATTGGAATAATTTTTCATGAGAATAAATACTTACTTGATTTTGGAACAATCTCACTGTTTTTATTTCTTTGAACGACTTCCACTTCATCTCTTCTTTAATGAAATGAAGTTTAATTTTTCAGTCTTGAAGTGTTAGTAGATCATGAGATAGATTTATAGGTCATTCCATCTATCTAAAAAATGTTTAGAATAAGTTATCAAATATACATAATTCCATCTATAGTGATATTAATCATATATGGTTCCAAAAATGGACTTATACTTCATCTATCATGCAGCTTAAATAAAACTAACTTATACTGACCAGGGACTTCCAATAGGTCAGTGGTACGCGATAAAGGCATGTTGCACTTGGTAAGATATCCAATGTATAACAAGCGTGTGAATATGTTCATTTATCCCCCATATATCCTAATATATATCTTGTTGGTCACATTCTAAACATATGAATGATATCATCATGCATTCTCTTGAGTCATGTTAATATCCAAAATTACCACATATCCTTATATAAAACATGCATTTTTTCCTTGTTCCAAATTTTTTTGGATATATTCCATAGGTCCCAAAAAGTTGTATACTTTATCCATGATAGCACAACCCACTTTTCACTAACTCCATAATTAGATCTCAAGAAACAAGCATCATTCAATGTACTTATTAAAAACCATCATTATCTTAACATACGGGACATATTATGGGTTATCTTCCCCTTAATCATTTGTTCTCCAAGTATATAACCTTACCCTTAAATCACATTTTTGTCTCCTTTGAATGATTAAACATATCCTTTCCAATCCTTAATTAAAACCATTTACTGAAATCACATATATATTTTATGATTCATATACTATAATCCTTGAATTCTGAAACATATACGCTTCAATAATCCACAAATATTCATAAACCATTACTCCAGATCCATTATCTTCATCATTCATAAAATATGAATCATTTATTAAGGTTTATCAAACTCAATCATCTTTTTTAATGTAAACAATAATTGATGAATATCAGATACCTTTCACATATCGTTTGCAATCCCTTTGTCTCAACAGAATGACCCAAAATCATACCATCTTCCTGATTCTCTTCATTATATTTCCTCTTAGGAAATCGACCTTCATTATTCCCATAATTTCTACATCTGGAACTATGTTCTACATATTTCTGGTTATTGACTAATACTAGAATGAAAGGTGTTAGAAATACATATTAGAGATTAAAAGACATAAGTAAGGTAAATTACTTATAATTTTTTAATCTATGATATATTAGGTTTAATCCTAGGTTTTTTATGATTATAACTAAAAATATAGGATTGTAACCTATACTTGAAATATCCTTAGGAAATCCATAGAAATATCTTAGAAATATCTATAGGGATCTCACTAATGTTTTCATATCCTAGTTTCCAAAGGTTGACTAAAATTTTTCTCTGGTACCAAATATAGAGACTGAAACCTGATGTACATGGACATTAAATATCGTTTGATGAATACTTAATACATGATGCAATCATAAACCCATTGATCGTATTAGTCTAGTGTAGTTGTAATCACATAACATAATCATCTAATAATGGTGAATGATCTTAAACATCTCCCTTAAAGATCTTACCCTTTTGTTTTCCTACATAAAACCATTATTTATAACTTGGAGAAGAGTAATCTTAAAAGGGGTGAGGTCAAATGCTCAGTAAGTGATAACATTGAGAACATAAAACAAAAAATAAACATAATAATTTAAAAACATGAACATAATGATTAAATATCAAAATCATGAGTCCTGAAATAAATATCGGTTGTTCGTAAGGCATAGATCATCAAAAAACATTAACCATAAAATAAAATTTCCATAAAACATGGGATTGATGAAAATAAATAAGAATATAATATTATTTCTATAGTATCCAAGGAATTTCTTCCAAAACCATCATAAGGGACAAAGAACATTACTGAACTGGGTATACTTGCCATTCCATCCATGTATTACTGAACTAAATTTACTTGTCATTCCAACCCTATAATAATGAACTAGATTTACATGCCATTACAGTTCTGTCAATCACATAAGATATAAATCATTACCCAATGAATTGGAGTGATATATAGGTCCAACCCATCTCCTAATTAAATTATTCTTACATGTTCCACAAAAACATAAATCATTCATCATAGCATAACCCATGAAATAAAATGGGTTTCTTAAACATCTTTATGATATAACATAATCCAAATAAAATAAATGGATTTCATAAAAATAATTCCATCATAAACTCAATAAAACAAAAGTAAAAATAGGTATATTAACATAACCCTATTTAAAAACATCATCTAATATGGAAGATAATTTTGATAAAACGCTTGAACATAGATCTTGAGGAAAATATCCTTTCTTCTTTAAAAAACATTTTCTTTTCTCAAAATGTCGTGCAATTTTAAAGAAAAGAATTTATTTTAAAATAAAATTGAAATAGTGTAGAGGAATAATCCTAGAAATAAGGCATTATAAAGATGTATAAACCCATTTAAGCTGTATAATTTAAAATCATTCTCCTTTTAGTCTTTCTAGAAAAGTCCAAAAGTACCTCATATGGTAAACAAAAAAAATATTCCATTCATACCATGTAGTAAAAGACAAAAAGGGTTAAAATTTACATTAAATATACATTGAAGCATTTTAAAAAATTTATCAAAAAAATTATAAAACATGGACATAGATGATAAATATATCCCTAGTAAATACTTATGAATAAACAATCTCAGATAAAAACAAGATTTGCAATGTTATCTCTTACCTTAAGTCTTATTTCTTTCCTATGTGTCCGAAACTCCTATATAGTGGGTTTAAACATATTATTAACTTATTATAGAACTATAACAATATTTATGATATCTTATAATATACACGTACACATTTATATTACGTATTCATTTGAGAATTCCATGTTAATGAAATGTTTTGGACAATAAACAATTTATTTATCGTACGTGTTTTGAATTTTTATTCTTGATATTATTACATATATCAAGGTTTTAAAAATTATAGAATATAAAAAATGATTTATATATTATATACATTCAGTATATATATATATAATAGTTATTTAAATGAAATAGAATACATCATTCATGGAGACGGTAGGCCGTATGTATGCATGAATACAGTTTTCATTTCTTTATTTAATTGAATGGATGTAAGTAAATGAAATATATATATATATAAACATAAAAATTGTAACATTGTTATGTCTTATATTTCATGATTATTAATTATATATACTTTAAAATCATTGTTGAATTGTTACAGTGGAAAATGAATCTCATCACGTCGTGGAGATGGTAATCCATTTGTACACATGAGCGATGATATCTTTACCATAATTGTTGAATGGTATTTAATTGGATGGTTTATAATATCTAATAATTAGTATCATGTTATAATAATCATTTATAATCATTATTTCACCATTATACACATCCTAGTAAGGTGGTGGTGAAATACAGATTACACCACAGCGTGTAGAAGGAAAGTTGTAGGTACGCACGTGCGTTGATTACATTTTTCATAGGATGAATAGAAGGTGAAACAAGGTTGTTTCATCTTTATAATAAAATATTAATGTATGAATTATAATAATGTTATTAATTTATAATGAAACTAGTAAATAATAAGATGTATAAAAAGAATGTTTTTGTAATAATCGGTATAAGAGATTACCTCTCCCTCAACGTGCCTCCTTTAAATTTACTATTATGGCACTAGAGTTGATCATTTTAGAATACCACCACCTCTAAAATGTTACTAGATAAGTTTATAAGAAAAATGGTTTGGGTCTAGCTGAGATTGAAGGATCAAGATGGAGTTAGGAGGAGAGGGAGGAGGTGTCCTTTTATAAGTGAGGAGAGCGACACTTTTGGAAACTCTCAAAATATTATTTTATTAAAAATTAAATTTTGATTAAAAATAGTCCAAAACTACTTTAATTAAAATATAAGATGATTTTATTTATAATACACATCAAACAATAATTTTTAGGAATATTTTTAATAATTTCTAATCCTTATATTTTTGGTCTAGTCATTATTTTACCCTTTTTAATAATATTGCGATATCATGTTATTTACATAATGTGGGATAATTTAATTAACATATCATGTCAAACGACATAAAAAAAGATATTTATGAAATATATGTACTTATATTAACCATTTTCTAAATCATTTATTTTTTTAATTTAATATCATTTAATAAACTATTTTTTGTTTTAAGTTATGAATTATGTCAATTTTGTACACTACTCATACTTGAATTATGTTCATCACAACCTAATTATATAGAAAAAAATACATTAACCAGTCCCTAATATGTTAATTTTTTCCATAAAATTATTGTATTAAGTAAAATAATTTAAATTAAATTTATTTTAACATTTTTAAATTCATATATTTGAATCTTTCACTATAGAGGTAATCACTACATCATAATTGTATTATAAATAAATATATTTATCTAATGCATAAAAATTATAAATAAAATACGATGATGTAGGAAATCATTTTAGATTTATAATTTCTATTTGTATACATATTTATCCGTTATATAAACCTGTATTAAAATCTATTATGTGAAAAATATATGTTTAAGTTATAATTAACTTTACTTGAAATTAATTCTTATAAACTGTAATTTTCACATCCAAGTTAATCCATGGGGTCCCAAAATAGACCCACAGATGACCATGGTCATAAATATATCATAAAATAGTATTATTACATGTGTTAGGGTAGTTTAAAAATATTATAATATTATTTTTTACCATTATTTACTAGATTTACCCTTTAACCATGGTAAATAAAATAATTACTAATGTTACTATTTATAATGTATAAAAATAAAAGGTTACTATTTAAAAAACTTTGAATATTTATATTCCAAATGTGGAATCCATATTTTCAAATTCAAAACATAGAATTTTTATTAATTAATTTAAAATTAATTCCCATTGTCCATACCAAAAATTGGGTTTTTATGAAATAATAACTATAAAAAAATTGACATGGGTTTACGTCCAATTAAAAACTAAATTTACTTTCAATGACCAAAATTGTATTAAATTATAAAAATATAATCCAATAACACTTAAAAACAAATTAACAAGAAAATCTAACTATATAAATAAATTTGATGAAAATGCATTTTTGAATTAAAATGATGTATTTTTCATTATTCACCAAAATATGAATGTTATCAGAAAAATATCAAAATTTTATCTAAAGTAAAAATTTTATTTTTAGATTAAAAATAAGAAGTTTATTGAGTCAAATTTAACTTATAAAAGTATCAAACACATGATTTAAAATAAGTTCTTCATCAAAAGGTGGAAAAACTGCATTTTCATAAAGATACTTCTCTTATCGGAAAAATTAATTTTGTTCTCATACCATATTTTAGAAAATGAGTAAGATGAATTCTTATGTTATATAAAATTTAAAATGTAGATAATACTATTCATAATAGCTAGTTTATATTCTATTAATTAATAATATAATTAAAATATATCTTTGTTTAGTGAAACTCGGTATTGCTTACAATGAAATCTATCGAGAAAGGTGTCTCTTTCATGTAACACAAGCCAAGTCAGTGTTGCATGTAGTGAAAGATTCATTTGGTGTTTCATATAAAATAATCCAAACATAGTTCATTTATACATTTAACAAAATCTATACTCGGTGTTGAGTGAAATGAATTCTATCAAAAGAACATGAAATTGTGTGCAACAAATGCCAAGAATATTTGTTGCATATACTACCAGCTAATATAGTATTGTGTATAGTGAAAGCTAATAATGGTACAAGATACAACAGAAGACATCAAAGAAATTAAAATAATCTGTCTCATTAAATCTGGGGGTGTGAAAGTGTAGGATGGACATGAAACATGACATCCATATAGAGATACCACTTTGGTTTTTTTGTGAGACTCTTACTCATGAAGTAGAGGTTTTGCTCAATGTAGTGATCTAAATATATCATCTTGTTCATGACCCGATCAATCAGACAGATCCACTTTTTAGGGAAAAAAATCATAGAGAACTAGGGCTCTAGTGGGGTCTGATTACATTGACTCATAATGGGACAATTCTCTCATGGTAAGTCATTCTGTAGTTTTTTATAACGATTATTACCCTTCAAAATTGTTCTATATGTATATCCGAGTTCATCTTGAGTTGAAGAAGGGTGATATGTCATTTTATAATTATTTCATGAGGTTTACGGACCCCACAATATTCTCTCTTGATATGGTGTTGGAGTGATACATCCATGTGAATAAGATTGATAAGGGCCCTCATACACACATAATATCTCGCATTGTATCCTTATTCATTCCAACTTATTTTGGAGTGCTGGGATAGAATTTTATTGTATACCCCACATTAATCACTTTAAATATTTGTATTAGCTTGTAATTATATAATTTTTAGGCATTATCATATGGGGAATACTCACTCCCAAACTCAAACCTATGGATCTATGATATAAGGTTCATGTAGAGCATCCAATCATCCAAACAATGGATGATTCTATGTTTTTTAAATGAGAGGTAACTTGGAATGTGATTTACTATCTGGATGTGTTTATTTTAATGGTTAGGTAGTAGATAAGCTATAAATATTGATGTATTTTCATTATCCTGAATCTCCCCAGTATAGTCGGGGTGGCCCTAAGGTGGAGGTGCATATAGAAGAATTGGTATAGACCCTAAGGGAATAACATTAGGTAGACGTAGATTCTAATAACTACTTCCATCCCCCCCACTAGTTAGCCATGATACACTCATAGGGCTAGCAGTCAAAGGCATGGTCATTTGTAATCTATGGAATGATATGATAAGGCTGCCAATGAGATGATTTTTGAGGTTCGAACAACGTCTTCTATACTTTGTCCCCTGTACTTGTAGACACATCCTTGATTTATTCCTTTTTCTCCATAACACTTAAGTGGGATATAGAGATTCTCGTAGATTATTTTCTCATCATTTATGGCTATAAGATCATAAATAACATCGATCCTTCTATATTTCAAATGAAATGGTAGTGTTTGATGTAACTCAGTAAAAAGAGTTTCTTGTGAGACCTTTTGAACATTGTGAAGAAACCATATAACAATATCCTAGTTATAGACTAGTTTTCACAATGCATACCTAGACTGACTATCATCACATAAAGGTTATATGCTATTATAGAAACATGACACAATTATTCTTTAATGGCAGGGAGAGATCTTATGGCTCTGTGGGTTGAGATCAAGAGCATGAAGCTACAACCTATCACCCATTAGTTGGAGAGATTTTCATGTGTCACAATGGGATATTTTGGAATCTGTATTATAGTAGTTCTGAAGGATAATATGGATATATTTCCCAAATATTATCCAGTACTATCTACGAGGGGAGATATTGACTTCATCATCGAAATCCACCTGAATAACACACTATTAAATTATTTTCCATATCAAATGGCCCATACTATTCTTTGCGAGATAAGGGTGTTGTAGTATTACCTTCAAGAGGAAGGTTTTATTAGACCTAGTGTGTCCCCTAGGAAATGATAGTTTTGTTTATGGAAAATAAAGATGTGAATTTGAGGATTCACATTGATTATCACTTCTTAAATCTGGTAATGATCACGAACAAGTATCCTTTTCTATGGATTGATGACCTTTTTGACTAGTTAATTGTTTAATATTTTTTTATGATCAATATCAGGTCTGACTATCATTTATTTGAGGGTTTGTGATGATAATAGTATAAATATGGAATTCTTGTGTTTCTACAATCACTATGTGTTCCTGATGATTCCTTTTGGTGTGACTAATTAACCCATTTTTTCATGGATATTATAAATAATATATTTGATACATAATTGGACTAATACACAGTTGTATTCATAGATTTCAATCTCATATATTCTTTTTAAGAGGAGAATCATGAAAATCACTTGATGATGGTCCTAGAAAAAATCTCAAAGAACTAACTATAGGATAATCCATCGATGTTTTATAGATATGAGAGGTTTAATTTCTAGGTAATTTCATCTCTGACCATGATTTAACTATGGATTTAGAAAGGAAAGGTGCAGTGCATTCATGGGAATCACCCAAGATCTTGTCACAGGTAAAAATAAATTCTTGGTTTTGAAGTGTATTATCAAATTTTAATTGAGAATGATTCAATGATAGTATCCCTTTGACAACCTTTATTTGGAAATAAAATGAATTTTATTCTATTGAGAAATTTTAGAGTTCCTTCAGGGATCTTAGGTAGAGTTTGGATAGCTCTCCTCTATTGAGACTTCTATAAGATTTTGTTGAGTATGTAGTGTTTTGTGATTCCACTAGAGGTGGGATCATATTTGTTTTGATGTAGAGGCTAGAAACTATCACTTATCGGTTGTGGTAGTTGAGAACCCAAGAGAAAAATTACATGGCATATTTGTAACACCATGATTTTTTAAAAACAAAACTATGTTCAATAGAATATACAAAACACAACACCAAGCCTAACAGAACAATGAAAATTTATTATTCAAATATGACTATTATAATCTAGTCATGGAATTGGAGGGTTTTAATATGATTATCTTATTTATAAAATAAATATAAATATCCCACTCATTAAGAATGTATCGATAAATTCATTGAAATAAATCACCCAATTTTTATTAAAGTCATATTATTCTTAAAAAATTATTATTTTTTAAATGGCCTCTATTACATTTAATGATAAAACACTATAATTAATATTTAAACTTTTTCACAAATTTTATTTTCCAATGATGATGTTATTTTTGAAATCATATTATCAAAATTATCTTTATGCAGAATTTATATATTTTTTAAATGTTTTATTTTTCGATTAGTAGTAAAAATAATGATTCTGTTTTTGAGAAATGTATTTTATTGTCAAGTATTTACAAAGGTAAATTCTATATTGGATTTGATATAAAATTTAATTTATTTATTTCAAAAAAACTAATTTTGGCCTTTTTGGTGAATTTTTACTAGGATATAGTATAAAAACATTTTATACCTAAATTGGAATTTTTCTGAAAAACCATTCATCATCATGTTTTGTAAGTCTAATAATAGATAAATTTCCACCACTTCTATGAATTGAATAATTAAAAATAAATACCATAATTATATTAATGGGGTTTGTTTTTATTTTAAATAATACCCTTTTATATGTGTTCATTTTGAATAAAACTATAATAATTATGTATTATGATGATAAGGGTAAATCAGCTAAATATTGTCAAACAATTATTTGGTAAGAACTAAAAATTGACCATAAAACATCCCATTATCCTATTTTAAGATTATGGATCAGCCTTGTCTGTCCACTTTGTGAATAAATGGGATCACAGTGCCATATTTCTTTAATTTTTTCCATTATATTAATTTAGTAAATGATAAATAAAAACCTCAATTTCATACTTTTAATATATATAATGTTTTCTGATATGGGTAAAAGAAATATAAATTTTTTATTAAATCATTATTTTAAATATGAATTATATTTTTTTATTATGGTATTTATTTATAATTTTTAGTTATAAGAAATTACCTTAAATTCTTATGAAATGTTGAAAAAACATTTATTTAATTTATATAAAAATAAAACAAATGAATTTAAAATGATAAAAAGTAAGAAAATTTGTAATAATTACTGTTATATATGAGTTTTTTTATTAAATATACCACGTTAGTTATTTTTTAATTTATTATATTATAATAAAAATTTTCATGTTGTTTTCAATTCCAAATTAAATAAATAGTTGCAAAATTGACATTAATGATATTATAAAATAAAAAAATTATTAAATGATTAAAAATTCTCTAAAACCTACATTCAGTCACAAGATTTGAAAATGTATGAGAACATCAACCATGGACCATTTAGTTTCCAATTTATCTTTTTTAAAATATATCATAACCACTAAAATGTAAAAACATTATTATCATGGTAATTGTCAAAAAGGGTTATTATAGGTCATAATAAAGAAAAGTGTAGATAACATAATCTTTAGTTGTCAAAATTTTAGTAGATGATATTATATGAACAAATACTCATACTATATTTTAATTATACCATGATTTATCCATTTGAATATGTTAATTATGTTATATTAATTTTATAATTTTTGAAACCCCAAGAGTGACCCTCCCCTGACTTATAAAAGTGAACCACATCACATGTTTTTATCAAGTATAACAAACTTTTTTTCATCCAATACCTTCAAAAATACCTTACTTACTTACTTTTCCACATCATAGAGGCCTCAATGATATTATAAATCCCGTTAGGGAAATATTCTTCTCTAAACCTAAAGTGGATTTCTGAAAAGTATGTATCATTCTTAACAAAGTGTATTTATTTTTTTTTCCTCCTCCTGCAAGTCTCATGAAACAATTCCAATATAATTACATTATTATCTACCATATACTGTTATATTTTATGTTAATTGAATAATCTATATCCTTCTCCCCTTTCATCTGATGGGAATTTGAGCCATCGTTCGTGTGTATAGAGGACTACCGTCTCACAAACTGATGAAATTATTTTTCATTCACTTCCTATCATGACTATTTATGATAATATATCTAATTTATATATATATGATATTCATGAAATATTTATCATTATTCAAAATTAATATATCATATATTATTTACATTAAATTTGATAATGTTTTTCTGGCATATGTGTGGATTGTAGTCCCAAAAGAGATGTTATTCATTGTTAATTAACGCATCCCATAGACGGTATATATAATTGTGTTTAAATGATTTATAGGATATTAATTATATAATTAAAATTATAAAAATATATAATAATACATACATTATTTCCATCATTTTTATTGAATAATTGAAATGGTAGTCATGAATCCCTACAGCCTATCATCTCCATGATTGTAATGTAGTTCAATTTTCATAAAAATAATTCGTTATTAGTTTTAAATGTACAAATGATGTATAAAAATGTTTATTATTTCATGATTATTAATTTTTTTATGATATTATGTGCCCTCTTTTACTATATTAAAGCTACAAAATTCATTTTTAACATATGAGATTAATATCATCAACACATGTAATGTAAGCATAATTGATTAAGTAATTATATATAACATTTTAATAAGTATAATTAAAGGAATAATAAATTTTAAATATTTCATTATCATGTAAATAATTAATTTTATTTTATTAAACATGTAACAATTAATTAACATGATCAGTCGGACTAATGTTAAGGGAGTTTATTTTAAAAAAAGTCTTTTAATGTTTCCATTACAACTATTTTTCTTCCATGTGCAGGTTTATTTAAATGTTTAAATAAAATATTATTTATGATTAGTTAGACTCTAGATGTCATTTTTAACATGTTTTTATATTTTATAATGTTTTTGTAAAAATAATTTTATCCATATTTTATATAAGGGACACTTTACAGTAAAAATTTAATTTAAATTTATTAATAATTTATTTTATAAATCATTCTCTTCAATATCCATATTTGTAAAATAAATTTATTAATGTATTTATATGGACATAATTGAATTATAAATTACATTTAATTTAGATTTCCATATTATTCTAATGGTTTTCAAAATAAATCATTTTATATATTTTATACAAAACATTTGGGCATTATTTATAAATGAAAAAAAATAATGTTTAATTTTAACATATATGGAATCAATAGATTTTGTCATTTCCACAACCAATATTTTATATTTTGATTTATTTATAGGATGCATTTTTTATTCAATTATAATTCCCCATTTATATTGTTCTACATACCTTGAAAAAGTGTTTTAAATGTAAAGTATATTTCACTATAAGGACATTTTTTTTCTTAGAGGTTTAAGGATCTATTTAAACCAATATTTTTATTTTTTTATAACCTTTCTCTCTATAACTCACAATCTCTATTTATCTTAATTTTTATAGGGTGATTCTAAATTATCTTTATATGTATCTTTAGTATAGAACATTCTTATTCATTATTCATTTGATGGTGTATTATATATCTTATGGTCATTTCTCAAATTCATTATTTTAGAAATATATGTTGATTATTATATGAGGAAATATTATCAAAACCCATTTTATTCCATGGTAATTTTTATATTTATTCATTATGAATTATTAGTTTTGTGGTGAAAATAATCATGAACATGTTATGATGGGTGTGACTAGATAGCACTGCAATTAATTGGGTGCACTTTTATTCTCCTAAGATATTATGTATGGGATTAGGTAGTAAAACTAATCCACTATGGTTTTCTGTACATCATTTGATTTTTTTCATTTATCATTCAAATATGTTTATGTCAATATTTTTTATTTCTTCCACATATTCTATGTTCTCATGATCTTATGAAATCATTTTCTTTATGTAATTCCCCGATGTGATTACTCATGAGCCTATGTTTAATGGAATGGATATACTAATTTTTAAGGGAGAAATATATATCTTTTCTTGAAAATATTTAATAGGTTCATAATTATACAAATAGAAACATTAGAAATTTTATTTGACATTTTAGGGTTATTAATAGTTTTTTATGAAATTATTTTGGCAAAAAAGTTGACATATTGGAGGATAAAAAGTTTATTTTTATCCCAATGATTAATTTAGAAACACGAAAATATTGTATAATTATTCATGAACTAACATGTTTATTTAATTATTTTTATATTCCCCTTACTATTATATTGTGATAATTCCTTATTTTAAAATTAATTCCACTTTTTTTTTAAGGATGAGAAATTTCAATGAAGAGTTTGAGATGAAATTTGTGAACAAATTTCAGGAAAAGAAAAAAAATATGTCATAATAGTTTTGTTCTCTATGGAAAAAGTATACAAAGTGGATGTTTTGAAATTTTTATGTAATATTATTTATGTAAGGATTATTTATTAATTATTTTAAATTCTAAATGATAAAGGTCCTTAAATATATGAAAATGAATTTTCGACTTAAAATAAAGGATTACTCAATGTTTATGGTTAGGTCTTTAAAGTCAGTATAATATGAATTATTTAGATAACATGAGAGATTCAAATGATTTAATGTGTTGTAAATTTAAAAAATATGGATACCATTATGGGATTTTATTTTTAATGTTGATCATAATACCAATGTCATAATTACACATTTTGAGTTTTTATGCGAAGATATTTTAAGGTGACTAATTGTATTTTCGGAAAATTTTATTTGGTTGTGGTACATCTAACCCTTAGGTTTAATTTTAAGGATTATTTCATAATAATTATAGCCCATTTTTTCATGTATGTAAAATGTTATATGATAATATTTGAGGTCAAAATTTTATTTAATGTTGAAGTTATAAATGATACTTTTGAGATTATTCATCATAATTTGGGGAACATTATATGATTATGCTGAATATAATAATATGGGATTTTATATTAGGAATAAAAGATGAATTATATGTTAGAATAATATATTATTTTAATGTGGATTTATGCTGATTTAGGTTTTTTATATAAATAATTCTCATATCTTATATATTTTATTATTTGGGAATATACAGTTTTAATATGTGACATTGATAGTGATTTATGTTATTCGAAGAAAAGTGTTAAATTTATCTTGGAATAATATGTGATCAAATCATTCTAATATATGGAATTTAATCTTACATTGGATTAGTTTGATGTATTTTATGGTCATTTATTTATATAATGATATAAATCAAACATGGGGTGTTATTGTTGATGATTTGGTTTTTAGTGGTGTATTTATTTATAGAATGGTTATTCATTTTGAGTATTGTCTTCTGCTAATTTTTTTTATTTTGGTTAATTTTTAATGATATGAGGAAGATTTTACTATCATTTTTTGAAATATGTGACCCATTTTAAGTATACTTTCATTCTTTATTCATTAAAAAACAGCTTTACTTCTAATTGTTTGGAGAAAATGATGAAATAATCGCATAAATTGATTAAATGATGAAATTACAGTAATCAAGATACTATATTTTCATATGTTTTTCTTCTATATATTAATAAAATCCCTTAATAATGGTAAAATGATCTTCAAAACAAAATATTAACCTATGAACTTTATTTCTAATGAATTTATGATATTTTTTAGACCTCATTGGTTAGTGGTTCTTTGGTTAATAACATTCTCTTGATCATTCTCATTTTTATGATATGTAATTTCTATCAAATTAGATAATTTTTTGGTCATTATGTTTTTCTCTATGTTGATATTTTCACTTCCCAATATAGTTCTTCTATTTTGAAACCAATTTTTCTAATGCCCTTCATATTTCATTTCCCCAATTTTCAAGCGGAAGAATGATTAACTCTTTTCTTATGTGGAATATTTAAAATTGTATTTTTATATATCAATTCCATGTATATTGAGGCTGATTTCAAATTTCATGGACCTAATTTATTAAATGTGGGAATAATGGAATACACTTAAATATTTTATAAAAAATAAAACTATGTTCGCTTCTAAATAGGGTACACAACACTATGTATAAATGAACCATTAAATATTATATTTTATATATGACCATTATAACTAGGCAGTAAATTGGATGGTATGAATGATTAATAAATTTATAATATATATATAAATATCCTAATCAATATAAATGTATTGTTAATTCAAAGTAAATAATCTATAATTTATTAGTAATGTAATTTTATTCATCAAAAATCTGTTTTCATCAAGATTTGAATCTATTGATTTTTTTGACAAAATAAAAATATTTTTATTTTTTTAGAAATATTTACATGATAAGTAGAAAATAATTTCTAAAATCATAATATAAAAATTATTTTATGAAGAAATTTTTATATTTTTCCAAAATGTTTTATTTTCCAACTAATAGTAACTAATGTT
This sequence comes from Viscum album, assembly GCA_963277665.1. Lineage (NCBI taxonomy): Eukaryota > Viridiplantae > Streptophyta > Magnoliopsida > Santalales > Viscaceae > Viscum > Viscum album. The sequence continues at coordinate 321,416,255 of OY728153.1, read as the reverse complement.
GATTTTTATAGAAAATTGTATTTTCATTTCAAGTATTTTGAAAGTAAAATTATATTTATTATTTTAAAAAAAATTATATTACTTTAAATTTGTTAAAAATAATATAATTATGATATTTTAAATGAATTTTATACTTGGATATGGTAATAAAACATATTATATGTTAAATGAATTTCACTCTAAAACCATTTTTCAGTGTGTCTCGCATGTATAATTTTATGTTAAATTAAGCCACTTTTCTAAATTGAATTGTGAAAAATGGATTTCATATTTTGAACTAGGAGGTTATTATTTTTGAAATTATAACCAATTTTTTTAGTAATTATCTATATTAATTATAATAAATAATTATTACCATTACAAGGGTCAATCGGGTTATTAAGGTTAAAATTAACATGATAAGGAAAAAATAATTGGTCCTAAAACATCCCTTAATATTACTAGATGAGTTGGTTTCATCCATTTTGAATGATTTCTTGAATATATTTTTATATGAATCCAAATTTCATTTATTGTTTCCTTTATAATAATAAGATAAATATAATGATAGAAACGTAAGTTTCATTATTTAAATATCTAAAATATTTTATGATTGGGATAAAACAACTTATGGTTTATCAAAATATTCATATGAGTTGTAAGTAATATTTTTTCATTTTAATTTATTTATAATTGTTATTGATAAAATAATTACATTAAATTATTGTTCAACGTTGACACACAATTACTTTAATTAACAAAAATAAAATAAAATAAATATGTCAAAAATATTAAATGTAATAAATTTTGAAGGAATTATTTTTTTACATGAATTTTATAGGTAGAAATAACATGTCATTTTATGGTGAAAGAATTATATTTTAATTTCATTGTTTTCATGTTATCTTAAAGGTCAAATTAAATGAATAGTTACAAAAATGGAATTAATAATATTTTGAATAAATTATAGTTTATTAAAAGATTAAAAATCCCCCGAAAAAATATATTCATAAAATTGATTGGTATATTATTTAAAATATCAACCATATTCCATTTATGGTCTAATAATCTTTTTATAATAACAATCACTGCCCAAAAAGAGTAAAAACTTTATTATCATAGTTATTTTCAAAAAGGATTTACATAGGGAAGGACAATGAGATAATGGTAAAAATTTTAGGACTAACATGTAAAAAATTTATTTTATGATAGTATTTTGAACAATATTCCCATTATATTTTAATTAAATTAGTGTTGACGAATTTTAATTTGAAAATATATATATATAAATTTAATACATTTTGAAATTCTAAGTGTTCCCCTCCCCTCACATATTAATTGGCACCTCTACTATTCATTTATGGAGACATAAAGTTAAATTTTTCACAGAACCTCTCTAAACCAATTAATTATATATTTCAACAAAAACATTTTAGTGGCCCTTTTTTATTTTAAAACCCTCATATAAAGGATTTTGGGGTAAAACTACTGAGGTTGTCTAAAGAAGACGTATCATTCTTAACCGAGTGTTTTTTATTTTCTTTTCCACCAGCATAAAATACTATTCAACATTGTCAATATAATTACATTAGTACTTCCAATATAAATAGATATTATTTTGTTAATTTCATAATATAAATATATCTCCTCTTCTATAAAATTTCAAACAAAACCAATGTTCCTCTGTACAGAACACTATCGCCCTACGAACTGAAGCAATTTATTTCCCAAAATTTCCTCTCAAGGTTGTTTATGATGATGTATGTAATGTTTATTTATGAAATTGTGGAATATCTAACATTATGAAAAATTAATATATCATATATTTTATTACATTCCCATTTTATATTAGAAGATAATGTCATTCGTTTATATGTGTGGATTACCACCTCCACAAAGCGATGTGATTTGTTTTTCATTTCAAAATCCTATAGATGGTATATATAAGTTTATATAAATATATAATATGATATTAATTATATAAATATAATTATATAATGTTAAAATAATAATTATTAAATTTGTATTATGATTTTTGGAATATAAAAATGTTACTCATGTGTACCTATGACATACCATCTCCATGATTATAACATAGTTCATTTTTCATAACAATCATTCAAATTTTTTAAAAGTAAATTCTTTGAATAAAAATATATAATATTTCATGATTATTATTATATAGATGATTCAATATTGACCCATATTACTATATTCATCCTACAAATGTCATTTTGGACATATGAACTTAATATTGCCAAGATATCTTATTTGAACATAGTTTATTATATAATTATATATAAATTGATGATAAGTGAAATAAAACTAATAATAAATATTAAGTATTTTATAATTAAATTATATAATTAAAATATTTTCATTATTCATGAATACAATAAATGTATGTGATGATTCCGACTCAAGGTAAGGGACATTCTTTAAAAATTTCACTTTTAACGTTTCTCTTCAATCTTTTTTCCTTCCATGTCCATTTTTTAAAAAAAATTAAAAAAGTGTATATTTACACTTCAATGTGTGAAAAGGATAAATTTTGATCATATTTTACTTTATTTATAATTTTTTTTTAAAATCTTTTTATGTTTCTGAATAAATGACAATTTACCTTAACAACCTCACTTTAAATGTTATAATAATATATTGTCTAATTATTTAATTTATATGTACATATTATTATAATTATTTAATTTATTTATTTGTATAGAAATAAATATATTATGAAGTATATTTCATGTCACTTTAAATTTTATTTCAATTTTTTCAAAAATATGTTTTTAGGTATTCTATACTGAATGTTATGACTTTCATTACAAAATAAAAATAAAATGTTTTATTTTTACATATACAATATCAATAGATCTTCTTACCACTGAAACCATTATTTTATATTTCACTTCATTTATAATTTTCTTATTTTACTAAAATAAAAAAATTCCACTTTTTCCTCAATATTTTATAAAATGGATTTTAATTGAAGGTATATTTTGATATCTAAAAAAGTTTTTCTAAGGGACATAAGAGATCACTTTGAACAACCCTTTTTATTTGGGTAGTAACTCTATCTCCCTAACTCACCTTCTATATCTATTTTATTTTATGAGATTATTTAAAATTATTAATTTATTTCTCTCACATATATACCAACCTTATTATCTCTTCCTTTGATGGGCCAATATAGGCCTTATGTTCATTTCTCAAATGCCTTACTTAAAAACTCATTTTCATTATGATATGAGGAATGATTATCAAAATCATTTCATTATAAGGGTAATTATTGTTTTCATTTATTACGAAATATTTACTTTTTCATAATAAATAATTGAGACCATTTTATGATGAGTGTGGCCAAATATTTCTTCAATGCATTGAGAAAAGTTTTTATCTCATGAAACGTTATGTAAGGGATTTGGGTGTAAAGCTAATCCACTATGGGACTCTTTAAACAATGTGATTTGTCTTGGAATTTATCAATGATTTATAAGTATGCCATTTTTTGATTTTTTTCAACATTTCTTATATTTTAAGGATTATATGATACCATGTTCTTAATTTTATGAATCCATGTGGTTACACATGATCTTTTGTTTAAGGATTATTATTTTATACTTCATAAAGTTGCTGTAAATATTTTTCTGAAATGGTTTTTATATGTTTTTTACAATTTAAAAGAAACCATTATGATTTTTTATATCATTTATGATTTCTTGTGAAATTGATTATGAAAATAATTGTGTAGAAAAATGGATTTCATGGGTAATGAATTCTTTCTTATGACAACAAATATAAATTTTGAAAAAAAAATCTTGCATAAGTATTTATGAACTAACATGTTTCGTTTAATATTTTTATATGTTCCTTTATGATTTTTTATACTGATAACATATATTAAAATATTTTTCATGTGGTTTAAGGGAGGAGTGGTACCAAGGATATGATTAATATGAGAATTATAATGATATATCAATAGAATATAACTTTTTGTATCACAAAAGTTTGTTTTTGGGGGGAAAAGGATAATAAGTTGAAGTGTCCACTTTTTAATGTAATATTTATTTATGTAATGGTTGTTGAAAATTTCTCTAAAATTTTTAATTGTAATGATTCTAAAATGTATGAAAATTAATTGTTGATAAGAAACTAAAGATTATGTCATGTTCAATGATGGGTCTTTCTAGTTGGTATAACAGGAAAGGTTTATATAAAAATTTGGATTAAGATATTTTTATGTGAGTTTAAATTTAGTGTTATAGATTCTATTATGGATTCATAATTTCATGGTTGATCATATTTTCAAAGGAATCAACACCCATTTTTAGTTTTTATGTGATGAGATTTTACAGTGACTAATTTTATTTTGGGAGATGTTGTATTTAGTTTAGGGACATGTAACTATTGGGTTTAATATGAACCATTATTTTAAAATTATTATATCAGATTTCTTTATAAAAGATGAAAGATAGGAGACAATATTTGAGTTAAATCAATCTTTAATATTTTAGTTATTAATGTTACTTTTTATGTTTTTCCTAATTTTTTTAGGGAACATTATATAATTATAATAAACAGAATATTATAGGATTTAATATTATAAATAATTATGTAATTATATTTTGGAATCATATATGATTTTATTTTTTATTTTTTTATTTCAATTAATTATGATAATGATTAGCATATCTTGGAGATTTTATGAATAAGGAATATTTTTTTGAGTCATTAAGAGTGATTAATTTTATTTGTAAATAATTGTTAAATTTATCAATGGAGAATATCTGATCAAGTCACTTTAATATTTGGGTATCAATATTATTCTGGAATATTTTCAATAATTTTATGTTTAGTTTTTTATTAAATGATATAATATGAACATTTGGTTTCATTATTAATGATTTGGTAGTTAATGTTTTACTTCATAATTTGAGGGTTTATTCATTTTAGGAATTATATTCTACTAACCAATTTGTTGTAGTTAATTTATATAGAGATGTGGATGATATTTTCATCCATTTTTGCAATACTAGAACCATTATATAATGATTTTAATGATTTTATTTATTAAAATTAATCCTGAATATGCATTGATGGACTTTTCACACCTCATAGTTTTATAGTTTTGTGGATGTTAACATTTCTTAGTCATTTACATATTTTGATAGAAATTCATTACCACTCCAGATAATTATTTAGAAATTTACTTTTTTATCCCTTTCCATATTTTTACTTCCAATGACTGTTCTCGTATTAAGAAACTTAGTTGTGTATTGGCCTTCATATTATTTTTTACCTTATTTCAAGAGGATGAGTTATTATCCCTATTTGTCCGGGGGGGTTCCAAAATTTATTATCAGATGTAAAACTATTTTTTACTGAGATCCACATTAAATTTTGATGATGTAATTTTTAAAAGGGGGAAAATATAATATATCAACATTTGAAAAAAAGTTTGTGTTCAATAAAATATAAAAAAGGCAACATTGATCCTAAATAAACCATGAAATATTATTAATTAAATATAGATATTATAAACTAGTAATAAATTTCTGATATGAATGGAACCAAATAATTAATTAAATTTACATTATGTTCCAACTCAGTATTTATATATTCTTATTAAATAATCACTCAGTTTTTAGTAAAGACATTTTATTTCTCAAAAATTATTTTTCTTCAAAAAGGAATTGAATTTATTATCATAAAAAATACTATAATTAATTTTTGTATCTTTGAGAAAATTTATTTTTTAAATATGATATCATTTTTGATGTAATCATATCAAAATTATCTTATGATCTAATTTTAAAATTTTTCTAAATTAGTATTATTTTTCAATTAATGGTTGAAAATATAGTTTTACATTAAAAGCTGTATTTTCATATAATATGTTCTAAAAGTTAAATTATATTTTGGTTCAGTTTTAAAATTTAATTAGTTAATTTTTTAAACATAATATAATTATGGTCTTTTAAATTAAATTTACACTTGAATATAGTATAAAAACATGTAAAAATTAAATTATTTGTCTAAAACTACATTTTTCTTCTCATCTCATAGATCCAATTTTAGATTAAATTCAGCCACTTATATGAATTGAATCTAGAAAAATGGATTTGATATTTCATATCAGAGGAAACATGTTTTTTTAAATATTCCAATTTTATTTTTTCCCTCATGAATAACAAAAATTATAAATAATTGTTACCATGATAACGGGTAAATTGGGTAATTGCGGTAAAAAATAATATGCTATTAATTAAAAATTAGAAAAAAAATTCAATTTATTCTATTTGATGAATGGAATTTTTCCTTTTCAATCGATATATTGAATATATTGAAAATTTGGGACATATTTCTTACATTGTGTCCTTTATAAAAATTATGTTAAAGATAATGTTAAAAATGATATCTTCTTACTTAAATATCAAAAATAATTTTTAGCAGAGATGAAAAACATATATTCTCAGTTATAAATAGTCTTTTTCAAGATAAATACTTATTTATTATAGTAATTTTTTTCTAAATTTTAGTAATGATGTTATTTCCATAAATTTGTGTGCAACCCAAACAATACATTTATAAAATTAAAAGAAAAATAAAATAAATGATATTCAAAATATTAAAAGTAATATAATTTATAAAATTATTGTGTTCCATGGGATTTATTGAAAAATATTACTTTTAGTGATTTTTTAATTTATTATATTAGAATTAAATTTCTAAAATGTAACCTCCCATGTCCAGCTAAATGAATAGTTCCAAAAAATTGACATTAATGAAATTTTAAAATATATAATATCTTATTAATGATTTAATATTATTAAAAATCCTAGATTTATCCAAGGGACAGGGATATGATTGAAAATATCAATTTATCTATATTTATTGTCTAATTTCCTTTTATAAAAACTATCTTGACCCATAAATAGTAAAAACAATATTATCATAGTGATTTTCAAAGATGGTTAATTCAGGTTAAAACAATGATATAAGAGTAAAAAACCAAATATTAACTTGTCCAAATGCTATTAGATATTTTAATTTATACACATACTCATATTATATTAAAATTATTATAGAATGGTGACAATTATGAATAAAAATTAATTTATATTAATTTAATACTTTATGAAATTTAAAGACTACCCCTCCCGTCACATATAAAAGGGAACCTATGCTCATATTTTCTTCACATATTAAATGACATCTGATTTGAAAAATACTAACCAGAATCAGTTGAATAATTCCATAATAAATTTCTATATTTATTTATTATTATAATTCCATTTTATGATTGGTTTTTTTTAATCCTTAAAATGAATTCCTATGAATAGGTATAATTCTTAACCAAGAGATTATTATATTTCATATTTCACATACTTAAATTATTATTCAACGATAACAATATAATAACAAAAATATCTCACATTTCTGATATATTAATATTTTAATTTAATAACCTAAATCCATATCCTCTTCCATAAAATTGTAAATGAATCCATCATTTGTGCATCTAACAGACTACCACCTCACGAATCGAGGAAATTATTCTTTTGTCATTACCTACCATGTCTATTTCTGATGATATATCTAATTTATATTTATATATTTATATGATATTATTAAAATATTTTTCATTATTTAAAATTAATATATCATATATTTTATTACCATTCCATTCATTTAACGATGATAATGTCTTTTGTGCATATGTGTGGATTACCACCTCCATGAATCATTGCGATTCATTTTCATTACCGCATCACATGAATTTCATATTTAAGTTTATTTAAAGAAATAAAATGATATTAATGATATAATTATGATTTTATAAATATAAATTAATTCATACCATCTTTGTATCATGATCATTTAAAACTGGAAATGTGACTCATGAGTGTGTATAACCTACTGTCACTTGGATTTTTACGTATATCATTTTTTCGAACCATATAACACGGTTTCACTGAAAGTAAAATTAGAATAGAGAAATTATAATTGTGTCATTATTTTTATTCTATATATGATTTAATAATTACCCCTTTTACCATAGTCAATATTCCAATTTCATTTTGGATAAATGAGGCGGATATCATCAGAACATCTGTTTTGAACTTAATTGATTAAGATGTTGTATATGACATTGTAATAACTGAAATTAAACCAATAATAAACTATAAAAAGATATTAAATAGAGGTAATTATTAACATAATTTTATTATTCATGAATATAATAAATGTAGGAGAGAACTTAGACTTAAGGTTGGAGACACTCTTTTAAAAATCATCCTTTAATGTTTTGCTTCCAACTATTTTTCATCAATGTATTTGTTCTTATAAATGTCTCAATTAATTTTTTTATTAAACGGATGCTAAAAGTAATATTTTAAAGCATATTCATTTTTGTTTAATTTTTTGAAAGAAATAATAATTTTATTATTTTACACAAGTTAAAAATTACATTAAAAACCTCATTTCAAATGTGTTAACGATTTGTTTTCAAAATACTTATTTTTAATGTTATTATTCATAAAATTGTTTTTTTAAATATATTTATATTGATATAAATAAATTATAATGCATATATAATGTCTTTTTTGACACTCATTGAAAATATTTAAATAAATAATCTTTTTTTTATTTTATACTAAATGCTTTGACTTTATCCACATAAGGAAAAAAGGAATGTTTTATTATAATGTATATGGTGTCAATGGATGTTACATCCACAACATACTTTATTTTATATTTGTATTTATTAATAAGATTCCTTATTTTATTAAAATAGATAACCTCTTTCACTTTATTCTATATATTTTCAAATAACTATTAAATGAAATAGATATTTTGATATCTGGAAATGTTTATCATATTAGTGTAAGGGATTTCTCTAAAGCACACTTTTTCTTTGGGTATATCCTTTGTATCTCTAACTCAATTTCAATATATGTAATAATATTGTATTATTATAAGTTATATATATATATATATGTTATATATATACCAATATTAGTCTCCCTTACTTTGAAGGGGTAATGCATGCCTTATGTTTATTTCTAAAATGACTTGTTCGTGAAATTTCTTTGTATTATGATGTGTGGCAATATTACTAAACCCCTTTCATTACATGGGTATTTATTTTGTTCATTTCTAATTATTTATTTACTTTTGTTGAACACATAATCATGAACAAGTTATAATGGTTTATCCCAGATTGTATTCTAATGAATTCAGTTATGTTTTTGTCTCATGATATGTTATGTATGGTATTAGTGAGTAAACCATATCTACAATGGGATATTGTACACCATGTTAGCATATCTTGGTAGTTATCATTGACTTACAATTATTAAATTTTATGTAATCATGCTATATTTCCTATGTTGTTGTGATATTATGATATAATTTTTTATGTTCTAATTCTATGTGAAGTTATATTCAATTTCATAAGGGTAAAATGTACAATTTTTTGGAATTTTTTTATAAGTTGTTTATTATTGAAAAGGAAGCTTTCTAAGTATTATTTTTCCTTGAAAATTTATTATGAAAATTTTAATTCAATACTTTGGGATGAAATGTAGATTTTTTGGTTAATAAAATTATTATTTTGATCCTTAATTTAAATTTTGAAAAATTAAAATAGATTATAATTATTCATGAACTGAAATGTAACACCCCATGTTTTTCTAAAAATAAATAGAAATGCATGGAAATTTTTTTAAATTAGATATTTATAACTAGCCACTAATCTTAATTTATCCACTACTATGTTTCGAATTTTAAGAAAATGTCATCTACAATTGTGTTCAGTAAGTTATTTGGAGTCAGATGAAACCAACTTGTATTTTGTGAATAGTAACATACCCTTTTGAATAGTAATATGACCCTAATGAATAGAAAATTTTATTATTATTTTATTTTCTTAAGGATTTAAGATAATTATATCTTGGTTAATTTTTCATCACGATATAGAAGTAGTTATAGAATTAGAATTACTAATTTTTGAATTAAGAATGTTTTATTTAGAAATTAAATTAAAAATATTTAGAAAAATATTTTCCAAAAAATGGACTTCATTTTTGAATTCTACACATCAAAAAATGGTTAGGGTAAACTTTTGGGATTTTTCTAAAATTCATTAATTTTTGATGAATATAGAAATACTATAAAATACTATATAATCAAATTATAAGTAAAATTAACTATTTATGACATCATAAGTGATGTAAGGCCATTGGGTTAGAACTCAGTTTCCATTATTACTACTGGAGGTCACATGAACTAAGACGATTCATAATCTTGGGCTAAAATATTATAATAATGATTAAAATAATGAAAAATACCCCCTCTCATCCACTATAAATACCACCTTCACTCCCATCTTCTTCCGACACCTCTCAAGCCTTGATCCATGACTATGTTCTTCTCAATAATCCTACCAAGGCTCTTCCCCACGTCCTAGAGCTTATGGTCTCACCAAAAGATCAAAATATAAGCCCTTATGAAGGATCTCTAGGAGAAGAGATCCAGAGGTAAACATCCTCTTTTATTTTCTTTATTTTCGTTCATTTTATGTTATTCTATTCCTTTACATTGTCTGATGTTGGGAAATGTAATTCTATACTCCCCATTACTGTCCATATTATGTAATAGTTATGGGATATCCCTTTCTCTCATCAAACTATTTTTATGAAATTTTAAGTGACGTCGTTAGGCTTTCAAATTTTGGGTTATAAATTTCTCAAGTTTTCTTTTATTTCAAGATTCTTTTATTTTATTCTTCTTTCCTAACCTCCAATTAACCAAGAGGGATGAAAGATTCAATATCCTGTATATTCTAGATGTCCTCATGTTCACAGAAACTTCATCATCATTATTCTTCTCCTCACCCACTTATTCAAGGAATAAAAACATTGTCTGTGATGTGACGAATTACTGACATCGTGGATGATGTGATTTCAATTTATATTAATTTTTTCAAGTATGTTTGTGAAACCATTTTTATGTTTGAAACAAGTTATAATATATTTATTATTTCTCATCAATGGTTCTAGAATTATTTTTTACTCATGGTTCAATTTATAAGACCAAATGATGTTCTTATTATCAAAGAACCATTAAAATGATCTAAAAAACATCATTAATGTTTTAACTTATTTATCATCCTCATATAAAACATCAAATTTATAAATGGTATAAATTATGGTACTAGAACGTTTTAAATACCTTTATATTCTAATTCTAGAGTTTCATTTCCAAACAACAAGAACATCCATCATGAAACAATCATGGAAATCATGTAAAGAACTCACCCAAAAACAGTGTAAGGTGAAAAATACTAACAATTAAATGGTGAAATGATGTAATGAAATGATCATATAAGAAGTTATAAACATGAAAATATTTCTTTAAAATACTAATAACACTATTTAAACCATTATAAATTAATTTAAAAAAAATAATATGTAAGACAAACCTAAGGTAAGGGAATTCTTAACCTGATTTCCGTTCTTTCGGTTAACCTTCTACTTCATTATTTATGTGCCATTTAAATTGTTTGTGTGTTGGGTTCTATTTATATTATTTTTTATTATGTTTATTTATATTATATATACATACGCCATCCACTCTATTAAGCCTCACTTCAATTTTATGTAGTTTATATGTGGATTTCCTTTTTTAAAAATCACTTTTAAAATTCGGTTTTACGAAAGTCCAAAGAAATGTTTTTATGGAGTTATTCATGTTGTATGATTATTTTTTGGTTCTTTGGAATTATTTATGATGAAGGGTGGGACATATATCTCCCTCCAATGCATTGGGTATGTGTATGTTGGAGTTCGGTTGTATGGTTACTCTATGTGTAACTGCGATGGTTACACAAATTGTATGGTAGTCATGAGGGTTACAAATTATAAGGTAGTCATGAGGCTTACAATATTATGTAAGTAATTACCCTACATACCTTTATTATTATATTTATGTTCTAGTGTTTTTTTGGATCTTGTTTATATATCATGTTACAAGAATTAAGTATATATGGGTTACAAGCATGTCTTTTGAAAATGCTTTCATACGTTACAAGTATTCATGGACTAATGTGTTATTTCTTTATTTTTCATCCCTTACTGAGATTTTGGGCTATCCCAATTTTTTAAATGATTTTCACAGGTTAATGGATGTTTAAGACAAAGAATCAATCCATGTTAAATGATGAATAATTGACAAAAAAATCATTTTTTACGTTTTAATGTTTTATATTTTTTAAAAAAATGCTAACTATTTTTTATGGTATCCACTCTGTAATAATGTGTAATGTCATGAATTTTTTATGTCCCAATTCCCTAAAGATCTAAACATGAAATGATCGTCAATGTAAATGAATTTTTTTATTAAATAAATTCAATAATATGTATGTAATAAGGCCGGGTAATTATATGAAATGTTTCTTTATTTATTTTTATATGTCCCTTACTGATCTTTTATTCCTATCCCACATTTAAAATTCCATACATAGGGTTTTAAGTACGAGTAATGAAAAAGATGAGGTCAAGATGAAAATATTGAAGATATTTCTTGAACTAAAAATGGGTTATATCATAATGGTTTTTTTTGGAAAAAGGATAATAATTTAAAGTGTCCACACTGTGATGAAATATTAATTTAAGTAAGGGTGATGGAAAAATTCTCTAAAACTCTAAATTGTAAATATCCTATAATATAATAAAATGAAAAATTGTCATATAAATAAATATTTCATAATGTTTAAGGATGTTTCCTTAAACTATGATGTTGAGTTGGAAAAATTAGTCTTCACCTAGAAGATAATGATGCTTTATCTTATAGACAACACATTCATGGTTTACTAAGACCATGAGAGTATTAATAATATATTTACTCGGATTAATCATAAACTAAGATAGAGTCATTAGTTGGAGTTTTGGTAGTACTATGTCTTTGTTGTGATCTACACTCTATATAATTCCAACATAGTGTTAAAAACTCTTAATAGGAAACCATTTCTCACTTTCTTGATGAGGCAAAAGATAAGGTGATCAAATCACATATGGACCTTATAGAGGATAAGATTATATAATATATACAGTTTATGGTTGTAACTCCACCATAATCATTGTGTGAGCGATTCTTAGTTGGGTTATGTCTTCTATGAGGTTTTTCATGACCAGATATCCTTTGGAGATGCACCAGATTGTTTCTATGAAGGAAGGGAACATGTAATCTATTATTAGGGATGGATAATAGTTCTAGGAAGGTTTCTGAATAATATGTTTTGTAATTTCATATTTCCCCCTTAGTGGTAAATCCATTAAAGTATATTATGTAAAATATCCTTCAACATTAGTTTTCATGTGATGGTATAAGGGGGATATTTTCGGAGTTAGTTTCTCAGTGTCTCACGTGTCAAAAGGTAAATGCTAAGCACCACATTGAAATAGTTTTGAGTCAACCTTTTGTGATTCCAAAAAGGAAGTGGTACAGTATATTGATGGATTGTGTGATGGGGATTCATTGGATATTGAGAGGCCATGATGCTTTTTGGATGATTTTGGACCAACTCACCAAGTCAGAACACTTCATTCCTATCAGGGGTAAGTTTTTATTAGAGTGCATGGGTTGTTTGAGTAGGATCCCATATTTTATTAGGTATGTACTATTTTAGTTTTATGTTAAAAATCAATTTTTGGGTTTTCCAATTTATTTAAACATTGGTGGATGAGTCTTCTTTATAGATAGAGACCCATTATTAGGGAATATAACTTAATATTTAGGGATGTATATCTGTTTTAATTACTTTATTATAGGTATAAATGTGTTAAATGGGATTTTGAGGGGTTTTTGTATGTTTGTAAGGCTTCGTAGGTGGTTATGAATCATTGAATTATGTTGGGATAGAAAATATCTACTGGGAAATTACATATTGATTATATGTTACACAACATGTAACTATCACCAAACACATTTCATGAACTGATTCGTGACAAGAAGTGTTTACATGACATATACCTAGTTAAAATTTTTTAATGATCAATTAGGATTAATATTAATATGGATTGATATGATTATCAATGTATCCATTTATTAAGAAATACATGTCCTGAAAATAGGTTACTTTCCATAGAGTTCTCATGACCAACAGTTTTAAGAAGTGTCATACTCATGTTTGTCATTACATTATTCTGTGGAGCCCCTTCTCTTAAGCCAAAGGAGAATTCTTACAATTTAGGGTGATTTTATCACATCCAGGTGATGTGGTTTGTTGTTTGATCCCTGGTTGGTCTCTTTTCTTTTTTTCTTCTTCCCCGTTCCTCATTGTTCCAACAAAGCAGTTTTTTCATTTAATTTACACTATAAAACTCATTTGATCTTGCTTTCTTGTGATCTTGGTTCCTTCATGTGAAATTTTATTCCCCCATTATTATTGATGATTCATACTAGATGTGTTTTTAAATCATTAATAAAGAAATGTGGTCAAAACCTAATCCTATCATCTTATTAATTTTCATGTATGGGTATTATTATTGTTCCAACATAATGTTCAAGTTAATTATTTGAAAAAATGAATACCATTATTCCATGGATCCATTTATATCAAATTAATAGTTTTATGGAATATGGTTACTCATTGGGTGAGAGAACCGTTGAATATGTATATTCAAATTGGATAACAGTTTTATGTGTTTTTAGTATGACATGAGGTTTATGTGATTTCTTATTAGAGACTAGCCTTGGTATTGGATTTATTTGTTGAAATGGCTAGAATATTTATTTTCTAAGACCAAATTCTTAAAATAAATGATTAATTTAAGGATAAATGATAATTTATAGAATTTACCATTCATGTTTATGATGTTATTACCATGTATTGGTGACGTTTTTTGATAAAATGATATGATTGTGATATTTTGCAAACTCTATATAGTCCCATGTTATAATGATTATATTGAGTGGTAACTACCCAATTCTATGATGTAATTATTATATGGATCAGACTCCACCTAGTCTCATGATGTAATTCTTATATTGAGTAGGCTCTACCTAGTTCCAAGTAGTAATGCTTATATTAAGCATCCTCTACCCAGTTCCATGATGAAAAAATTATATGGATTTGTCTCTAACATATCTCATACTAAAATTATTATATAAGGGGGTTTTCCCATTTTTTTACATGGATATATTGTTATTGGTGGGCATTGTTGTACAACATGATCAATGTTATTCTAGCATTGTGATGAAGGTGGTTGATTGTTATATTGAATTAATTGATTAATTAACACACCTATTTATCTATTATTGTACGAATATATTATTATATTGGTTTTCGTAGAAATGGTGGTGAGGACCGAAAATGTTTTACTCACACCTAACTCAATACACACTTTGGTACACATGACAATTACATTGATATAGGTTTAGACAAGGGAAAGGGACCTTATTGTTAATTTTACTATTTTCTAAATTTGTTGGAGTTTGGATATGAATCCAAAAGGGGGTTTGATATGGGAGTCAAAATTATTTTTCATCAGGTGATTCTTTTATCTGTATCACTTATATTTTGAAATTTAAATACATCTCATATTTTAATTACATGACTCAACATTATTGGTATATTAGTTCCTCCTTTCATTTCATAGTTTTATAATATACGGATTCCTCTATGTTTTTTTACAATGGTAGTTATTATTTAGGATTATTCAATAATATTTAACTTTTTACTAGGGGTATTATCTCCCTAGAATACATAACACACCCTGACTACTATTTGATAGCCTCTGGCACATGGGGAGGCAAGTTTGTGGTCTCATTACCAACTCATTTTGGCCATGTGAGAGAGTATTAGGTCAGGGGATTTTTCAAATTTATATCATAGGTGAATGTTTTTTTGATTTACTATTGGTAATGGTATAAATGAGACAAGGATATGTCTGGACTAAGTAATATGCCTGTGCACAGAAGTAGATAACCCATGTACAGGGGAAAATATGAATTCGTAGGGATGAGACTATTGTTTACCTTTTTCTCTTATTATAACTGAAAAAATTTCAACCTAATTCATTCACATGTTATGTGATGTTATTTTGTTATGGTGATATTTATTGTTATTTCTAATCATGGCAATTTATGGCGTGAGATGAGTGTGCATGCATCCGGATATACATTGAGGGATATATATTAACATGTATTGTTCATGATAGGGTTATATTTATTGCAAGTGATATATACTAGCCTATATGTATTGTGAAATGAGAGACCTTTTATATCAGATAAATTAAATTAATTAACTGATATTTCATACTAAAATAATTCTAATCCAGGATTAGTCCAACTAAGAGTAGCGGTTCTCTGTTGTTGTCACTTGTTGGAGTTGACCATGTTGTTGTAGTTAGTGTTACCTGGAGTGTGTTTTCCTTTTAGTGAAAATTCATCCTCATCAACTATGAGTTGAGCATCAAGAGAGTGGAAATGGACATGATCCTAAAACAACTAAGTTAGATATTTTGGTTGATCATATGGTTTTGATGGATGTTCAGGTTCATTATAGCATCTTGAGGTTCTCATTATCCATGGAAGGGGAGACTATTCACACCATGTATTTGATGAATGAGCTAACAAGAGATTTTCTATTGTAGAATCCACCTACATTCACTAGGGTGGGATTCTACAAGGTATCCAATTTCAGTATTGAGTCAGTCTATATGATCTTCTTTCATCATAGTAAAACCATAAGTAAGAGGGTTAATCTTGTTGCGTATATTCTCATTAGACTATCCATGTGTTGGTGAGACATTATATATGAGGTTGTGCAGTAGGAGGAGTTATCTTTATAGGTCCTCGATATGATTTTCTTAATCCAACTCTATCCTTAGATGTTGAGGTATGAGATGGATCATGTGTTTCTACATCAAAAATCTGATGGAATGATAATTATTGACTATGCTGAACATTTCACCAACATGAAAAACTTTTCACCTTCATTGTATATTGATTAAATCATTATGTTATGAAATATTCATGTTGATTTTTTTTTATGAGATCAGGTACTAGGTTAACTTTTTTCATCTGAGTAAAATTACAGATTTGATGAACCATACACACATCATGGAAGGAAATATGAGAGAGGACCCAAATAGTAAAGCTAGACAATTTAGTATCAGGAGAAGATCAAATTTATATCCCACCTTATAAAATAACATTAGAAGTGTAATGTTGGTTGATAGTTTGGTTTGAATATCCGGAAGCTAACTGTTTCAGAAATCCTAGTACATCTCCACAGGGTTATTCAGTTCACTTCATAATGAAATATGATGCGATTTTGTGTATATATGTAGATTATCATACATTGAATGAGATGTGGGTCATGAACTGATATCCCCTTCCATGTATTGATGATCTCTTCAATCGTCTGAAAGGATCCATGAACTTATCGAAGAATAATTTGAGATTTAGATAACACTAGTTGATGGTGAAACCCACAAAAATTTATTAGACGTATTTTGAGATGATGTATGTATGGAAGGAGTTCATAGTGATTCTATTTGTGATGATAAACACACTGGTTTTATTCATGTCCTTGGTTAATTAGATATTTCATCTTTTACTGGATTGGTTTGTGGTGGGTTTTTTTGAATAAATCATAGTGTACAATCTATCAACATATGAGTATGATGAATGTATTGATATCCCCTTGAGTACATTAAGAGTGAATTGACTTTACTCCATTCTATCCAAATATAGTTTTTGGATTTACAAAGTTCCATTATATGGAAATTTCATCTCAAATATAAGAACTTAAATGGACCCATGGATGGTTTCAGACATGGTATATTGGTATTGAACCAATTTCTGTGAGACTTCTAGTTTTATGGGTTTAATAGGTAATTAATAGTGCTTTATCCAGGACTACTCCATTCTGATAGAACCGATGTCTAGGCTGACCAAGAAAGGGGTGATGTTTGTTTGGTCCGATTCTTGTATGAAATAATTTCAGCAGATGAATGATATGATAACATCTAAATCTATCCTAAAACCACCTATATAAATTTAAATAACATATTGTGTATTGTTATGCATCTAAAGTTGGGATAAGGGTGGTTCTAATGTAGTCAGATCGAGTGGTAGCTAATGGACACTGATATTCCAAACCACTTAAAAGGAATTTCCTTACTCATTATATGTTTTTAGAAGATTTTTTATTCTACTTGATATAATAGGGATATTATCTTATCGGCTAGAGGATTGAGGTACACACTGATAGAAAAATCCCCAGGTACATCTTTTCTCTAGAGTATATAAACCTTCAAAAGAGGTGGTGGGTCGAGTATATGATGTCATTCAACTTCATGATGGATTATTCTCTAGGTAAGGGAAACATCATTTTCGATTATTTGAGAGACAATAAAAGGATATAGGTTGTGTGGGAGTCTTGAAAATTATGGGGGATGATGGAACTCTTTTCATTCATGTATCAAGTTGTCCATGGGTCCTAGGGTTGAGAGGATCTGACTTCAAAATCTTTTTTACCTATGATTTTGGAACATATCAAGAATGGAATGTTATCTTATCATGGGGGGTTAATTTTTAGAGATATCCTATACGGTTAGGATATACCATCAGGATGGTCGCATGGGAGTGAAAATTATTTTATTTTCTATTTTTGAGTAAGGGTTCTTATGGGATTGTGTGATGATCTAATGATAGAATTTAATGATTCTAGATGGGTTCTAAATCTTAATTTGAAAGTTACATCTTATGATATGTATAGAAAATATTGGTGGTTAGGAATTAATAATGAGAAAACATGATTTGTGGAGAGATGATTCACCTATCTATAGTTGAAATCTAATAATCATATTGAAGCTGGGATTTTGGACCATATTGCTATTATTGATTGGAAATGGGATGATGTCACAATTTATTTTGTTACTAGTTTACCCTAGAAAACCTGTAAGAATTATTTAGTATGGTTGATTATGGATCGAATACTTAATGTATCCCACTTAATTCATGTTATATATTCCTTCATTTTTTATTATCTAGGTATTCATTATATTTGTGAGATAGTTAGGATTAATGGTTTTATAAGGTGTACCATTTCAAATAGAGACCCTACATTCACATTGTAGTTATGGTTGTTTATTTATATGGAACTAGGATCATATGTTCTTTTGAGAACATTATATCATCCTTATGTTGACAGTCTATCTAAGAGTACAATTCAGGTTCTTGATATTATGCATTGTTTTGGGATCTTGTTGGTTCATAGGAGAATCATATGTCACTCAAGTAGTTTACATAGAATAAAATGTTCCAGGAATTGATCCAAATGTCACCATTTTAGGATTTTAATGGAATTCCTGTTTATTTTCCCCTTTTATGGTTGGATGATGGTGATTTAGTTCTTGTTAGTCCTAGTTGCATATATGATATGTTTGTGTAGGTTCAATTGAGGAGGATGAAGTTGGTGACCATGGGGTGTAGGAATATTTCATACACTAGAAATATGGGATGACCTCTAGAGTTCAATGATGGTCATCATGTTTTCTTTCGTGAGTATCCTAGGTTTGGTCAAAACTGTTAGAGGAAAAAGGGAGTGATATATATTAGTTTTTCTAGGAAATTTTATATAGTAGATATGGTAAAACCAATGGAATGTTGATTTCCCCATACATAGTCTTATAGTTCCATGAATGATGTGATTAAAATTTCATAGCTTTAGAGATATTATCTTGATCCATATCATGTGCTAGACATCTAGGAGGCCCGGATTTGTGGTGATGTGTCATTTGAGGAGCATCCAATTTGGATTTTGGACTATAGTGAGAAGTATATCGGGGATAGGATTATACATATGATTCAGGTGGCATGGAATCATGGGAATATTCAGGAAAAGAACTATAAGAATGGGTCTTATATGAAAGAAAAATTTCCATACATTTTCATTTAGACCCCACAGTGACTCTTATAGAATTTTGAAGACAAAATGTTATATGGTTGATAGGGTTTAATTTCCCATATTTTTCTAGGTACACTCCTCTTTGATTTTTGTGTAAATCATATTTTGTTGTGTTTTTCTATGTTTTTTAACCTTGGTGGAATATTCTTATTTTAATACTAATAGACATTGTTGAGGAAAATGAACTAGAGTATAGGGATTTATGTTTTTTTTAATTAAATGAGTCTCGGTATAGACTTTTTAAATGAGACTATAATGGCTTCCCATGATTTTTGAAGGCTCCAAATGTTGTTTGGACACATTCATAAAAGCTGGGATAGAAATTTTCAACTACATAATGAAAAATTATTTATATATTACACAACATATAACTGTCGCTAGACAATTGTTATGAATGGCTTCATCAACTGAATGGTAAAACATCATGTACCTAGTTTACATAATATAATTCACTATCAGGATACATATTAACCCTAAGAGATGGGTTTTTCTATGAATCCCTTTATATATAAATAAATGATTTTTAAATAGATTACACACCATTTAATTCTCATGGGTAGCGGTTTTAAGAAGAATCGTATTCATGTTTCACACTCCACAATTTTTTGTAGCCACTACAATGTAGCCCTTGGAAATTTCCAAAGATTATAGGGTGATTTCATCACCTTCAGACATCACGGTTTAGTGTTTCATCCCTAGTAGGTATCTTTACATTGTTATATATCCCTATAATTCCTCATGACTTTACAACATTTTAATTTCATTATAAATATAATTTTTTTGGAATGAATTATACACAATGTTAATCTTACGCTACAAAAAACAGTGAATTAACTTGTGTTACATGCAAGACCGAGTTTTACCTCCTTTTAATAGAGAACCTCTTTTAAAACATCATTTAGAAACATGTAAGAATTTTATTTTTAAAATTATACATCATTTTTGAATTAAAAATGTTGAAATTGTCTTAAGGTGGGTTTTGTAATTTTTCTAAGAAACATCAATTTTTGATGAATTGTAAAAATTTCTACATTTTCCTTAAAAAATTGTATTTTCCATAAAATTATTATTATTAGAAAATTTTATTTTAATGTAAAATTAGATCAATAATGCATCTATAAATACAATTATCTGTATTATAATCATTATTACATTGAAATAAAATATAAAATCATAACAAGATTTTGACCATTTTCCAACATTAAAACCCTACTATATGGGCCCGTATGGGGCTAACGACACTAGGATTTCTCTTTTTGTTGCCTCATCTCCATCATAGTGTATCTTCTGCATATTCCTTTGGTGGTATCCATGTAGATTTTGTGGTAAACCCATCCTAATGTGGTGATGCTGTTTTTAAGATACAGGCCTTGTGGTAGTGTTAGTTCACGATCTACGTGCGTAAGACCAGTTTGTGACGGTTGGTGCTTTGTTCACTGGATTACACTTTATAGCATTTGTGGGTTTATAATTCTCAGTGACATGTGATTTCATGTGGGGTATTTTGGAATTCGAGGGTTTTTGTCAAGCTCTACAGTGGCTTAATTTCTTCGACTGTTTGTGGTGGTCTTCTTTAGTGGGATTGATGGTGGTGACGGAATCTGTTGTTGGATCGATTTAAATAGGGGGTCCTCTTTATTGTGTTTCTAGAATTCAGGAGGTTGATCTTTTCGTTATGTTTCTTGGATCTAGTTTTTTACGTTTGGTGCATTTGATTTCTTCTATGATTATCCTGGTTGCGTTATTGGTTTTTCTACTTTCTCTAATGGTATGAATTGGTTCTATGGAGATGTTGTGCTATGCTTTTGAATTGTTAATGGTGAAAGTTTTTGAACAAATTCATTTTGAGCATGGTGGATGTTTTTTTTGGTTTGTTTGATTCTGAATAATAGAAGTTTGGGAAACCGGTCTCAACCACAAATAACAGGATCCAAAGTAAGATTCAGAGTTGGCAGTTCATTCTTATAGTGCTTTTTGGATTTGGTTGTTTGAGAGGGTATGGAATAAATCATCGGATGGGGCCTATGGTTTTAAATAGGAAACTTTCTGGCTGAACAACCTTATAATGGTGGACCGCTTCATCAAGATCAATGCTAGGGAGGGGTAGCACCATGTTGTATGTCTGGTTTTACACTTTTTGTCCTTTGGATGTTATTTTTCATGTATCTTTAAAGTCTTTTGGGGTTTTCCTCTTCTTCTATTAATAGGGGTTATTTATCATATAATAAAAAAATTGAAGGTATTCGGGTCGTTGGATGGAAAACCCGTTATTTTGTCTCGTCTGCGAGAATAGCATTAATTTTGATATTCCCACATCTATGATTTGAATTTTGAAAATACTAAATAATAGGTTGTAATCAGTTTGATATTTTTGGTTTAATAATATCAACATAATTTTTTGACCAAAAAGAATAGTGAAAGTGATTAAATTTTTTTACAGTGATTGAGGTAAAATTCTACTTAATAATGGACTAAACCCTAATAGTTAGGACCAAAATTAAATTGACACTTGTCCAAAATACATTAGATTCAAATAATTTGACCATGTCCCTACATGGTTCTAATTTGATAGGTTTTTAAGAAATTATTAAATGGTAGGGCCTCATATAAAATGCTAAGTATGGAAAAAGACAAAAAGAGTTATTTCTTTACCATTAAGACTTATAAAACATTGAGATAAGAACAGTACATCATAATTATTGTTATAGATATGATTTTGAAATTTATATGGGTTATTTTTATCATAAAAATTTATCAATAATTTCTAGAGATTCTTTAGATACATAAAATGCTTAAGAAACTCCAATCTAGTGATTATTTAGATAATATATCACTAAAGTAAATAATACTATAAATATTAAAAGTGAAGTTAATTGAATGAATTATTGAATCAATTTATTTTTTTTGATAAATGTACTATGTTACACATATGTGACCATAATGTACATTTAATTAAAATTTTATATTGATATATTAAAAATAACAATGAATAAATAATTTTAAAATTTACATTATTGTTATTTCACAATAAATGAAATTTTTTAAATTATTTAAAATTAATAGAAATACTATATTCTAACAAGTGATTTTTAATTTTTACTAAGTATTAAATAATTTTTATTAATGTACCAAATTATCATTTAGAATTAACATATTTAACCATATATTTTAAAAACATTGTTAACACGATCTGGGTTTATGGAGTGATTTAGCGCATCACATGATCTTCTTTTCAAATTAATTTTTCAAACATGTGGAAATTTTATTTTCAAAATTTTATATCATATTTTTAATTTATGTATATATTTTTTCTAATATATCTCACTTTATGTTAGTATTAATATTTAAATTAATTAGATTATAAATCTTGATGCTTTAATAAAAACAAAAAAGAAAAAATTGTGGAATATTAGAAGTTAAGGAACCAAATTATTAAAATGCACATATTTTTTCTGGTGGAGGTTTTAATAGAACATGCTTTCCTTTTAGTCTATTATTTTATCATTTTTTAGGATATATAGTTATATTAGACCACCAATTAATGAATGCCTTTTGGTATTTGCAGGAGTGCCTCTCCCCCTCCTCTATGAAAAGAAAAACACTATATTCCCTCCTCACACCGCTCAAGACAATTTAGATCATCAAACCACTGAAAAAAAAGTCTCCCAACATCCCTTCAAATACTGTGAAGACCCCCTTTTCAGGATAAATCCTAGGGAATCCTTTCTCTACAAACCATAACGAGTTACTCGATCAAGAGGTAATATCATCTCTCAAGACATATAGTTTCATTTCTATTTCCCACACCATAAAAAAAATTTATTCCATTCTGGTATAAAAACACCATTATCCTAATTATACAATGATGTTTTTGTAAAGTTTTTGACCAAAAATTACACACACTCGCTTCTAATGTGTTATGAACATAATTTTTTTGTGTGCTTCGAACTATTGCCTCATTAAACGATGATTGTTCAATTTTCCTTTACATCCAATAATGGAGTCCATTATAAGGGAAACTATATATATGTGTGTGTGTTATATATTATATTTATAAATTTTTTATTATTATGTAATTTTTATTTATGACATACCATTATGCTTCCCATCGTCTATAAATATTTTAATTTCGTTTGAGGAATTATGGACTATTGCCCCCTTAAAACAGCGTGACTCGTTGAAGACATACATGGAATTTAAAATGGATGGTTTTAATAAACCCATGTAACATATATAAAATATATATTTCACTATAATTATCTTATAAATATGTATTATTTATTTTTCATTCATTTAATACAACAGTATAGTGAAAGTAGCGTTAATGAGTACTTACAACCTACTGTCTCCATGAATGGTGAACTTCATTTCTAATATACAATTATAATGGAATAATATAAATACATATATACTGAATATATAAGATAATTAATTCATGGCTTAAAATATATATATATGTTTGAATAATGATTTAATTAATTATAACAACTAATAACGTGTTAAAACTTAATCGAGCAAACTAGGAAAATAACACCTGAAATAGTGAAATTGACTAAAGTTGTTAAGAAATAGGTAATGAGTTATTATAAGAAGTTAATATATGGTAATATAAAGATTATCATGGTTATATTATAATTTATTAACAAATTTTTAACCACTATACAATATTACAAATACCACACAACAATATTATGTTTAAGGTAAAGGATTCGTTCCTCACTTATATTTCAGTGAGGAAAACATCATTATCACTAATTAATTATTTTTTGTTGTGCACATACTAGACTAATTGAAATAATATACCATGAATTATTTTATCTTCATAGTGTAAAAATCATGTATTTAATGAATATTTCTTTTAGGTCTTTCAAATTATATATTACCACAATTTTAAGGGAATTTCGTCTCTATTTACATTTCATTGAGACTTATATATTATTATGTGCCATTTCACTTTCATGTGGTGTATATGATATGTTTTTCTTGTTATATCATGAATCCCCTTATTCTCATGATATTATTGGTTTCATTTAATTTCATACCTTTTTTGAGATTATGATTCAAATGTTTCAAAGGGGTAGGGAACAATTTTGAATGTTTAAGGATTATTCTCCTCAAGAATTTTATTAATGGTTATCTTTGAAATCTAACTTACTTTTGTTATTGTTAAATTTATCTTGAAAATTAACTTTGTATTAGTCATTTTTTCATTGGGAATTTACTTAAATATCCATATAATTTTTCATGGATGTTATTATTATGGAAATAGTGTTCCATTTCTTATTTGGTGTTGATTTTAAATGTATTAGATTCTTAGTATATAGAATAGAAAGTATTAGACCCTTTGCATGAATCATTTATAGTAGTAGATTATTGGAATGAAACCTTGAAATTATTATATCCTTGTAATTAATCCATTGGAGTATTAGATTCATGGAATGAAGCCATGAAAGTATTTGATTATTTGTATGCATTCTTAAAAGTAATAGATCCTTGGGAAGAATTCTTTGTGGTAAGTTATAGATTTACATAGTTATGAATTTCCATTATAGAAATTTCATTTATTATTTATCCATGTGTTTTTTCATCAACATATCTATCGATGTATTATATTAATAGATTATTGATTATGTGGCATGTGTTTCATATTATAACAATTATATATTCAATTTTCCATAAAGAGTTATTAAATGGAATATGTTATCAGTTATTCACATAGCCATGTTAATTTATTCCAATTGATTCATAATTTCTACCATTGTATTTATCATTACTGAGCATCTGATCTCACCCTTATTATGTTTTTTCCCAAGGATATGAAAAATCTAACTTTGAATAATCTTTCAAGAATGAAATCTATTTCATTTATTTGTGTATGACTTTGGTATTTAATATTTATCAATGTATTATGGGTATCATGTATGTAATATGGATTTATAAGAATTTTAAACTAATCATTACTTTGGGATTTCATTCCTTGTAATAACGCCAAAGTAATAAAGTAATGAAAAAACTCTAGGATTTTGTGGTCAGGGTGCTATAGTTGGTATCAACTGATTTTTAGAAACATCTTTCGAAACAAGATTTAGAAAACCTAAATTAGAGAATAGAACACTCAGATAGACTTTGAGGATAATTATACAAGATTATCCTAGAAATCTTGTAAGGTAGTTATTTTATGGGTATTACTTGAAATACATCAATTTCTTGATACTACAAGTGTACATGGTTTTGGAACAAATGTATCTAGAAATAATAACTCTCACAGGGTGTTCTGATCCAAACTTCGGGGAACCTAGTACATTACTATAGGCTTTATTGTTCTCCTCATTTGAAACTCATAGGGGAACCTCATAGAATATTTCAGAATATCTTTACCTACCATTATTATGAATTTAGAAGTAAATATATGCCCAAATGATCCATGTTTATGATTATGACATTAAGTATTCATAAATTTCATAATTTATGATATGCTATATTTAGAGTTATACAAATTTCATAATATTATGAGCAAATCCATTATACATCATTGTTTAGAAATACAACATGGAAGGAAAAATGGTATCATTTATCCTGAAAAAATGTAGACATTTACCCACTGAGTAAACCGATATAGCTAGTATTGGAACTGAGAATGTTATGGAAATATTAGGGTAGCTTAATCATATTATGACATGTAGCCTTTCTCGAATGGAGAAACCTTTTCAACAAACATACTATACTATTATGAATAACTTTTTGTAACAGATTCCCCCATCCTTTAGTGGTACTAATGATCAAATTATATATAAGTAGTAGAATAATTATTTGGAGAAAATATTTTCAACGTTGGGATGTTGTGAAAAGAAAAATGTTACACTTGTTTCTTATTTTTGTAGAGAAGATGTCGATTGGTGGTGCTCATTGGCACAAAATACCATGGAAGAATAAGAGATAGAACTCGTGTATAGGAAATATTTTGATGAAAGATTCATTAACAAATACTTACCTAGTGATCAAAAAATTAAGATGAATAGAAAGTTCCGTAGTATAAAGAAAAAGGAGAAAGAAAGTGTTGCGTAGTATGAAGCCACCATTATGTGGTTGTAAAGTTATGATACATATTTCATACACAACATGGAATGCAATATTGATCATTTCATTGAAGGAATTAATAAAAATCTATAAAGGGAACTAGAGTGACAAACCATTTCTCTATACGATGAAATAGTTTTATGTGCTTTTATATAGGGAATAATTTTTTTAAATATTATGGATTTAATGGAAAACAAGATAAGAATATTAAGGTTGAAAAATAAGTGGATAATGAAAAAAAGGGAAAGAAGGTTTTTCTAACATGTGATACTTCTGGAAGAAAACACCTTATAAAATGCTTAAATGGGAAGGAGTTTTCTTCAAGTGTGGATAAAAAGGCCACCATGTGCAGGATTACAAGGGAAAGAAAAAAATTTCTAATGTTCAATGATTTGACTGTAAGGATGTGGGGAACTATGAAAATTAATGTTCCAATAGGTAATACAATATAACCTAGAAGAAATAAGGGATCAAGGTTAAGAATATTTTATTAACACAACTAATGTGGAATGATTAATGTACATTTATATATTTTATTTAAGAAATATATTGTAATAGTAATTTGTTGATGATTTTCTCATTATATGATTTTTAAAATATATATTGATTGTACTGTAGTAATTTTCCAATAATGATTTGAGATCATCTGTTTAATGGTTCAATGAAAAGTATTTCAATGCAAAGTTAAATTTTTTTGAAAAAACATTGTTGATTGAATGATAATCTTTAATATGTCACTAATTTTGAGTTAATTTATGACAATGATATGATTTGTATGGATAAAGTAATATGGGTACTACTAAAAACAATAGAAATGGTTATAAAGTGTTAGATTGTAATATATTGGAAAGGTTAACCATTTAAAAAATGGTTTATGTTTTACATTAGAAGTTTTTTTGTTGATTTATATTGTTAGGTCCACAAGGCTGAATACCCTGAGAGGGAGGGTGAATCAGGGTATGACTAATTAAAAATTAATGCACATTCTGATATTGTTTCGCTGTTAAGCAAAACACTCTTGTCTCTCTTTCCTGTTGCACAAAGTAAACAGAAAGTAAAGCATGCACAGGACATAGCAATTTTACTTGGTTCACCGCAAAGGGCTACGTCCAAGGAGCATACGCCGACAAGTTTCCGGTCGTACCAATTCCACTAAACTTCACTAGTTGTGGATTACAATGTTCGGGATAGATCACTTCTATACCCAGTCTCACTGCCTTTACAATGTTTAGGGTCAGCTCACTACTTTCCCAAGGGTCACTCTCTGTTTCTCTCTCTCTAGATCACTTCCGGTGGAGAGGATCACATTTTTCCACTTCCTATGATTACTGCTCTGTGAAGGGATTCACTCACAGTTTATAGACCTGTAGGTCTCTTCATTTTCATGAATGCACACATCCTTAACTGATGATGGATGCTCTGTTAATGTCCAAATTTCATCCACTGATTAATACCTCTTTGCCCCTGAACACTGGGCAATTCCTTTTGGGAAACACCTTCGCAAAGCACCCTACTTCACGATGCTCCCAATTTCGTGAAGCTCCAACATGCTTTCGCAAAGATCCGGACTTTTCACGAAGCACTTTCGCGAAGCACTTTTGCGAAGCACTACCGTGAAGCTCAATCCGTCGCAAAGCAACGTCCCTCGCGAAGCTTAATAAGCCAACGCGGAGCTCATAGGTTTCACGGAGCTACAATAGCCGCCGCGAAGCTCCTCTTTCGAGAAGCACACTGGCTCCGCGAACCACCTTCGCAAATCTAGAGCAAATGATCTTCTCTAAAAAATCTATCTGCTTCTCTCGAGGGGGTCGGCCTCTATTTATAGGCGATTCCACCGACCCTCGAACCTTCCGCCCGAAGTCAATGCCACATCATCTCAAATCGCGAAGCTCCAAAGTTTTAGCCGGAATTCTGTCCAAATTGCGAAGAACCACGACATTTTTTGTTCGTGGAGCTTGACGTAGTCGCGAAGCATCACCGTCAGCATTCCTTTGTGCCTTCGCCGCGAAGCTCCCTCACAAAGCCCTTCACCGCCGCGATGCGCTCCAGCCTATTCCGTTTGCGATGCCTGACGTAATCGCGAAGACTCACCGCCTCCATTCTTCTGGTCTTCATGATTTCCAAACCATGAATCCTATCTCCGCAAAATTCATGACTTTGTCATATTAAATTATGATCTTCATGGAAATCCTATTTTCGCGATGCTCACTAAATTCCAAATTTTGGACCCCAAAAATTTGGGAAACACTGGGAAACGGCGCCACCTTGTACTGCTCTTTTGTACCGCCTCCAGATCATCCTTTCCTTTGTCATTGTTATTTGTTAATAGGTATTGTTAAAAACTTCTTGGGAACTCGAAAAATATCCATGAAAACCTGCTTTGTCAACAAACACAATCAACCCAAAAATACTGCAATGTTACCTTGAGGGATTTTTGCCCAACAATCTACACCTTTGGGTTTTTTTGACAATTCCTCATAACTCTTCTCAGAATTATTTTCTGCACGTTGATACCTCACTGTGTCTTCATCCAGTTGCTACCACCATTCGCCTCTTTTGATTATGATAGCATTCAAGGATTCACTTAACATGTAATCTAAGCCCACATGAGCAATGCTCGGTGTGAGAAACAAGAGTAGTATGAAAAGTGCATCAATGAATCACTTCATTTCAAACACCAATTGTCGATTCCAACATGATACCAATTATTAAATTGATACCAATTGTTGAACCACACTGATCCCAATTGGTGATAGATGGACACCTTTTCTCACCATTCCAACACCATTGTTCTGCTTTTATCATGACCCTCAGCTATCGTGATATCTCTGCTTTGATCGATCACATCTAGCATCGTCAGATTTGAAAATCCCCCCCTTTCTCATTGATCCCCCTTTCTGGCTCCTCCACCTATCAGATTCTCCTCGTATCAATCATGATTTATCAAATTTCCCCACTTTCTCCCCCTTGAACAATCACTATTTTCTCCCCCTTTGTCAACGAACCCAAAGGTCACTCCTTTGTAGGCTGTAACAGAGTAGAGCACACATATCAACACAACAGGGAAAAACACATCATACCTCGGGGAGAGGGGGGGGGTTCCCACATCCAAACTATTTCAAGTGCGGGGAATCAACTGAACTCCCAGAGCCAGTCAATGCCTCTCAAAAGCTTCCTTGGGTAAGGCCTTTGTAAGAATGTCTGCAACCTGTAGCTCTGTAGGCACATACTCCAACTTCATGATTCTCTGCTCAACCATCCCCTTGATAAAATGATACTTAATATTAATGTGCTTTGTCCCTGAATGATGGACAGGATTTTTGATAAGATTTATAGCACTTGAGTTGTCGCACTGGATTCCGATCGGAGACTTCACTTCAACTCCCATATCTTCAAGCTGCTGCTTCATCCACAATAATTGTGTGCATGCTTGAGTGGCCGCAATATACTCAGCTTCTGTGGTGCTCAATGAAATGCAATCTTTCTTATTGCTTAGCCATGAAATACACAATCCACCAATATAGAAAGCACCACCTGACGTTGATTTACTATCATCTGCTGAACCGGCCCAGTCTGCATCAGTATAGCCCAATAACTCTGTCTGAAATTTATCAGTATATGTCAACCCGAAATCCACTATTCCCTGGATATACCGAAGTATTCTTTTCACTCCAAGAATGTGGATTTCCTTGGGATTGCACTGATATCTCGCTACTTGGCATGTGACGAAAACAATATTATGCCTTGTTGCAGTCATGTACAACAAACATCCAATAATACTCCTGTATTCTGTGATATTAACTGCCTTGCCATCTTCATCTTTCGATAATTTCATCTGGGTGGCAACCGGAGTCTTCATCTCCTTAGAATTTTACATTAAAAACCTTCTCAGGACCTCCTTGGCATATTTAGATTGAGAAATGAATGTTCCATTCCTTTCTTATGTCACCTGTAGACCAAGGAAAAACGTTAGCTCTCCAATCATTGACATTTCAAACTCATTTTTCATGAATTCGGAAAACTATCTGCACTGAGCTTCATATGATCCGCCAAATATTATGTCATCGACATAAACCAACACCATCATCCTTTTATTACTTTCATTACTGAAATAGAGATTGTAATCAACTCCTCCATGCTGAAAACCAAGCTTCTTCAAGTACTGATCAAGCCTTGAGTAACATGCCCTTGGTTCTTGTTTCAGCCCATACAATGCCTTCTTCAGCCTGCAAACTTTGTTCTCATCCTCATGAATGAGAAAACCATCTGGCTTCTCAATATACACTTCCTCTTCTAGAACACCATTCAAGAATGTAGATTTGATATCCATCTGGAACACTTTGAACTTTATATGCACTACAATGGCCAAAAATAGTCTGATCATTTCCAGCCTTGCAACCGGTGGAAATGTCTCATCAACATCTATTCCCTCTATCTGGGAGTATCCCTTGCACACTAGTCATACTTTCTTCTAAATCACTGTGCCATATTCATTCATCTTGTTGCGATAAACCCATTTAGTCCCGATTAAATTCTTGTCTCATGTCCTCGAAACAATCTCCCATGTCTGGTTCTTCTCAATCTGATCAAGCTCTTCATTCATAGCCTGAACCCAGTTTTCATCTTCTGCTGCATCGTAAAAACATTTTGGCTCCACCTGAGATAAGAACGATGTTTTCTGTAATGATTTCATTCTTCGAGTCTGAACTGGAGCTGTCTGATCACCAATGATATTCTG
This sequence comes from Viscum album, assembly GCA_963277665.1. Classification (NCBI taxonomy): domain Eukaryota; kingdom Viridiplantae; phylum Streptophyta; class Magnoliopsida; order Santalales; family Viscaceae; genus Viscum; species Viscum album. Next base: position 321,384,477 of record OY728153.1, on the reverse strand, counting down.
CCTGTCAATTTCAGCTCGATTCTTTGGCTTCCTTGTAGACACGGATTTGACACGTTCGTGTTCATCATCAGTATCTTCTTCTGAGTCAGCCTCTGCCACTTCTTCTCCCCCTGTGTTGCTTACCTCATCATCACTTTCACCCAGGAATAGTTCACTGGGTCATTGAGTATTCTGTTCATTTTCAACTATAGTGACATCATTGCTCTCAACAATTTTTCCCAGCCTTTTGTTGAAGCATTTATACGCTTTTCTTTTCTCTGTGTTGCCAAGGAATATTCCCTCATCTCCTCGTGCCTCAAAATTCCTATGATTTTCTTTGTTGAGAATGAAACACTTACTTTCAAAGATTCGAAAGTATTTCAATGTTGGCTTCTTTCCATACCACAGTTCATACAGAGTCTTTCCTTGCTTCGGACACAATAGAGACCTGTTTGAAACATAGACCGATGTCAACACTGCTTCCTTCCAAAATTTCTCTAGTAGGACTTTGTCAATACGCATTGTTCTAGTCATGTTGTTGATGATCCAATTTCTCCTTTCAACCACACCATTCTGTTGGCGAGTTCTTACTGATGAAACTTTATGCCTTATCCCGTGTTTCTCGAGATACTATTCCACTTGACTGTTTGTGAATTCTGTACCGTTGTCTATACGGAACATCAAATTTTTTTTCCCAAGCATCCTTTCTGATTCCCTCCTGTACTATTTTATGCAACTAAACACCTCTATCTTATGGGTAATGACAAATACCCAGGCCATTCTGCTGTAATCATCAATGAATAGAATATAATACCTTTTCTCATTTATAGCTCGTAGTGAGATAGGTCCACAAACATCAGCATGAACCAGTTCAAGCACTCTAGTTGATTTATGTTCCTTTGGCCTGTATGTCTTTTTGATGATCTTCCCTTGTTGGCAAGCATCACACGTATGAGTGCGATCACGTGATAGTTTGGGAAGGTCTCTAGCAGCATCACACTTTACGAGATCCTCCATAGATGGTTGGAATAGATGACCAAGTCGCTTATGCCACAGCTAGTTTTCTTCCTCTCTGGATAAAAGACATGTATCTTCTTCCCCACCTACAAGGTAGAGATTTCCCTTTGACGTTTTCCCTGCAGAAAAGCTGCTCCGTCTTTTCCTTTCACAACACACATCTTCTTGGTAAATCGGATAGAGTTCCCAGAGTCACATAGTTGACTGACACTGTGTAAGTTATGACTAAGACCCTCGACTACCAAGACATCATCACGTCTCATCTATTTTCCCCCAAACATGGCTTTCCCAGAGCCAACAATCTTTAGGCCTTCATCATTTCCAAATTTGACAACTTTTTCTTTGTCATATTTGATGCATGTAACAAGATCCTTATTACCCGTCATGTGGGATGTGCAACCACTGTCAAGGATCCAAACATCAGATCGATCTGATGCTATAAGGGAAATCTCCGCCACCACGACCTTCTCATTTTTCTTCTTTTTGGTCCATACTTTTTCATTCACACTCGGCATGGATTGAGACTTCTGTTCTTTCTCAGAGTATGACGGACCAACATCATCTTGTAAGGCCGCAAATCTATTCTGCGTTTTTAACTCACCTGTCGGTTTATTGACCTGCTGCTTGCGAACGTTTTGATTCTGCTTTGCCACATTTCTCTGATTGGTCGAAGTACAGTACCTATAAATGCGCCCAAATCCTCCTCACCAAAAACAGTGTCCTTCGAAATATGTTCTGGAAAACCGTTCTCTATTTGGTTTCCATCTCTGTTCTTGTTCCCTTATATATCTCTTGTATATGGAACACACATACTGTGAATGGACCATTTTCCCACAGCAATAACACCCGATATAGGATACATTCCTTCGTGATACTTCAGCACTACGATTTTCCCTTTGGGATCTATGAATATTTTGATTCTGTTTTGTGCCCAAATCAACCTTCAATTTCGGGATGGGTGCTTGCGGTCTGACATTAACTTCCACCGATTTTTGTTTCTTATCAAGCCCTGAATCAACATTAGCATTTGAGATTTCTTGCTTCTTCACTCCTGCTGAACTACGAGCCTCCTCTTTCATCTTCTCTATCATCTGAATGGCCTGCTTTTCAGATATCACATTGGGGGTCAAGATTTTTTCATGATCCTTCATTTTTCGTCGCAGACTGACCACTTATTCATCAAGCTCTTTGATACATCTAACCTTATCCATTCCTGTGTTAGTCAAACAATCAATTTCCTTCTTTTGTTCCTCAATTTTAATCTTATACTCAACAATATTTTATGAGCTCTCTGGTGTTGAGGATTTTAGTCTTTCAATTTCTTCTAATAGTTCTGAATTTTCATCATCATGTTGTTGCATATAGAGTTTGGCATCACAAACCACTTTATTAGATTTCTTCTTTTTTGCTCTCCAAACATCTATCTCTTCAAGACCCTCTTCCAATTCGTATTCCATATCAACTCTTCCTTCGACTTCTTCTTCCTCTTCTCCAACGTCAGTTTCTTCCTTTTCCTAAGAACAACCGATGACTGCTACCATAGAATTTTGTCTATGATCTTTAAAATTTTCAAACTCCTCAACCTCTTCATCCTCAGACTCATCTGAACTGTCCATTTCTTGTGAAAGAAGGTTCTTCCTCTTGAAGAAATTTCTCTTGAACTTCTTCTTCCCTTTCACATAGGCTGAAGATTTCTTCTTGGGAATTTCAACTTCATCATCATCATCATCATTATCTTGAAATTTCTTGGGGCATCTTACTGCAAGATGACCAACCTTTCCACATCGAAAGCATGCTAGTGGAGTTTTACCTTTCAACTTTCCTCTTCCTCTTTATTGATTTGAAGAAAGGAACGACATCACCTCATCTGTCTCTTCTTCTTCATTAGAATCTTCAATGGTGAGTTTCTTCATGGCCTTGAATGCCACCTCTTTATATTTCCCCTTTTACACAGTCTCGTTATCATCGTTTCTCATTTCATATGCAACAAGAGTGATGTGCAGGTTATCCAATGTCAGTTCTTTTGGGTCTTTATCTTCCAAAATAGAAACTTTCAGATTGAACCGAGTTGGAAGTTTTCTCAATATGCGCTTCACAATTTTTATATCTTCGATAATTTCTCCAAGACCCTGTATATCTTCTACCACAGCATTTACCCTGTCAAATAATGCATCAAAAGACTCATTCAGATTCATTCTCAGATCATCATACTTGTTCCACAACACTTGCAGCTTGGCCTCTCTAACTTTTGTATCCCCTTCATAAATATTCAAGAGCTTTTCCCACATGGCATGTGATGTTTTGCATGAAATCACCTTTGTATATATGGGATTGGAAAGGACTCCCCCTAAGGCACTTATTGCTTTGGAATCAGCATCCAACTCTTTATGCTCAGCTTTTGATAATGCACCACTTGTAATATCAGTTGTGATACCATGCATAGATGCTGAAAAAACATCCATTCCCAAAGATCGGAAAAAGTGTTGTATTCGATTATTCCATATCTGAAAATTACATCCGTCGGAGATCAGAATCCCTCTATGATTAGTGACCTCCATTTGAGAGAAGAATGACCGTCAACCTTTCCCTTTGATACCAATTTTTAGGTCTACAAGGCTGAATACCCTGAAAGGGGGGGTGAATCAGGGTATGACTAATTAAAAATTAACGCCCATTCTAATCTTTTTTCGCTGTTAAGAAAAACACTTTTCTCTCTCTTTCCTGTTGCACAAAGTAAACAGAAAGTAAAGCATGCACATGACACAACAATTTTACTTGGTTCACCGCAAAGGGCTACGTCCAAGGAGCATACGCCGACAAGTTGCCGGTCGTACCAATTCCATTAAACATCACTAGTTGTGGATTACAATGTTCAGGCTAGATCACTTCTATTCCCAGGCTCACTGCCTTTACAATGTTTAGGGTCAGCTCACTGCTTTCCCAAGGGTCACTCTCTATTTCTCTCTCTGGCTCACTGCCGGTGGAGAGGATCACCTTTTTCCACTTCCTAAGCTCACTGCTCTGTGAAGGGATTCACTCACAGTTTATAGACCTGTAGGTCTCTTCATTTTCATGAATGCACGCATCCTTAACTCATGATGGATGCTCTGTTAATGTCCAAATTTCATCCACTTCTAAATACCTCTTTGCCTCTAAACACTGGGCAATTCCTTTTGGGAAACACCTTCGCAAAGCACCATACTTCGCGAAGCTCCCAATTTCGCGAAGCTCAAACAAGCCTTCGCGAAGCTCCTACCGTTTTGCGAAGCACTTTCGCGAAGCACTTTCGCAAAGAACTACCGCAAAGCTCAAGCCATTGCAAAGCAACGTCCCTCGCGAAGCTTAATAAGCCAACGCGGAGCTCGCAAGTTTCGCGGAGCTACAATAGCCGCCACGAAGCTCCTCTTTCGCAAAGCACACTGGCTCTGCGAACCACATTCGCAAATCGAGAGAAAATGATCTTCTCTGAAAAATCTCTCTACTTCTCTCAAGGGGGTCGGCCTCTATTTATATGTGATTCCACCGACCCTCGACCCTTCCGCCCGAAGTCAACGCCACATCATCTCAAATCGTGAAGCTCCAAAGTTTTAGCCGAAATTCTGTCCAAATCGCGAAGCACCACGACATTTTTCGTTCGCGGAGCTTGACGTAGTCGCGAAGCATCACCGTCAGCATTCCTTTGTTCCTTCGCCGCGAAGCTCCCTCGCAAAGCCCTTCACCGCCGCGATGCGCTTCAGCCTCTGCCATTCGCGATGCTTGACGTAATCGTGAAGACTCACCGCCTCCATTCTTCTGGTCTTCGCGATTTCCAAACCATGAATCATATCTCCGCGAAATTCATTCCTTTACCATATTAAATTATAATTTTCATGGAAATCCTATTTTCGCGATGCTCACTAAATTCCAAATTTTGGACCCCAAAAATTTGGGAAACACTGGGAAACGGCGTCACCTTGTACTACTCTTTTGTACCACCTCCAGATCATCCTTTCCTTTGTAATCGTTCTTTTTCAACAGGGATTGTTAACAACTTCTTGGGAACTCGAAAAATATCCATGAAAACCTGCTTTGTCAACAAACACAATCAACCCAAAAATACTGCAAAGTTACCTTGAGGGATTTTTTCCAATCATATATAATACATCATTATACGATAAAACTTGATCTAAGAGATGATATAGAAATAGATCCATTCATGACCAATAGATAAGATTTTGCATGTAGAAACATACCATGTAAGTATATTTACATATACTCAAATTGAGTGAAATAATTCATCAACTCCATGAAAAATGATCTTGAATCTAAAATTCTTTTCCAAGTACCTTCATTTCAAATGAATCAAACAACCTCTTAGATCATCAAGGATTTTATGTCCTTTTGATTCATTACTTTTTCCTAACCATGTTGCACGCTCGCATGTCGTTGGGCATGGGAACAAACATAAATTTATACCTACTTACTACTTAGGATAGTGGAAAGATAGGGTCGAACTACAGGGAGGCATGTCGTTGTGTTTGGTGTTCTAAAAAAATAAACTAAACAAAAACACACAAGCAAAAACTATAAAAAAAACACTTGATGATGGAGAATTAGAGTGAATGAGATTTAGTGTGTGAAGAAGTGAGGGTGAGATGATGAGTGCAATGTTAGTAGACAGAAACAGAGCAATAAGAGGAATTGGGGTGTGAACAACCAAAAGATGAAGAGGGGGAAGGTCCACCGGCCGATTTGATGTTGCTTAACCTTGTTCACACACTAAGATTAAGAAAAATGGATCTGACTAAAAGTAACCGGCCAGATTTTTCATCTGGTCGGTTTGTGATGAACTATCTCTTACAGTCCCTCGAACGTAAAAGTCATTCCATCCATTGGTGAAATTAAGTCAGCAGTCACTGAGCTCAACTTGTCAGTTGAGTTCGGTGTGTCTCTCTCGTTCGAGAATAATTCACTTTTCAGTGAATTACTTAGATTGAAACAGTTTTTATTATAGTACAAACAAGATCAGTTTTCACACGATCCTGTTGTTTTGAAAATATGCTCGTCTATAAATAGTAAGAGAGACAATCTAATTAAATGATGCAGTGTATGAATGAGATTTAAACAGATCAAATCAACCAGCTTATTTCCCCCAAAGGAAATTAGCCGGACATAGTGGATTGTTTTAATGAAATAGTAGAGTATGAAATAATTAAGTTCATATTAAATTGAGTTGAAGAAAAACAGAGCATAAGGAAAACTAAAATGTTGAACTCCCTGGTAATTCTCTTGAAATTACTAGTTCTTGATGCTCAATGGTGGAAGTGACACTGGGATGCGCTCGATGTCCCACCCTGGGAATCGAGGTGTGAAAAAAATTCCCTGATCTCGTACTCCAATCTTCTCCATGGATGATGGTGTAAGTTCGTCCTGCTCTTCTCCCCCTACAGTTTCTCCTCTTATTTCTACGATGCTCCGCCTCCGCTCGACTCCGCAATGCCCCTAATGCCTGCCCGTGATGAATGCTAATCCCCCGGTAATCGAAGTCTCTTGAATCTTATCTAAAGTGTTCCTCGACCTCCGCGTGGATCCTTCACAGTTCCATGTCTCTCGATCTTGTCACAGGAGTAATTTCTCCAAACAGCATGAAATGGTGCGCGCATGGCAACCCACAATCCTCGGCAAAAATGCAAGCGAGTCAGATTATGTAAATATATATATAACTACTTCAAAGTACTTATTAATGTGTGTATATATATACTAAATAAGAAAAATACTTATAAGAATATATATTTTATAAAACCTAATACTATTATTAATACAATAACGATTCTATTTAATTAATAACAAATATTATTATATAAGAAATTAGTATTACATATATATGATTATATTGTTTTATTAATATACCAATTATTATTATATTGTATACGATATATAATATATAAAATAATGTACATAATTATATATTATGAAAGGTATACTAATTGTATTTATTATGTAGGTTAATATCAATATTATTATCTATTATATATAATTATATTTATTAATATGATATACTAATATTATATATATAAGCTTATATATAATTAGAATAATTAATTGTTTTATTATCATCCTATAGTATATTATATATATACTATATATTATATTTATAATATTATATTATCTTATATAATAAAATATATTACCAACTAAACTAAAAAAGAAATAAAAGATGAAATGGGGGGTCGGGTGGTTCTGTTCGACGTAGAGGATATGTACGACGCTTGAGGGGGCTCGGCGACTGTGGAGCAGGGGGCAACGCACAGTAGGGGCGCCGGCGTTCGGGTGTGGTGAAATCCAGAGCTGGAAAGTAGGGGAGAAGGCGAAGATCGGATGGGAGAGCAGAAGCAACATCTCGGAGTGGTTCTGGTAAGGGTTTTGATACATGATTCATGAAGGGTTTGTGATATCATGAGGTTGGGTATTGTGTGAGGTGTAGGAGGCTCGATTTTGGAGATGCGAGGCGGTGAGGTGCGGTATTTTTCTGGTGAGTCCGAGCTAGCGGCAGGGGGTCTCCGCTTGGAGAGCAGGGAATGGAGGAAGTGAGGTCGAGCCGCAGCAAGGGTTTGAGGAGCGGTGACCTAGCCACGGACAACGGTGGCTCTACTCAGTGAGGTCAGGGGTTTGTTCAATGAGGTCGGACCAGTGCTGTGCTTGAATTAGAGAGGTCAGACCAGCAACAATTTGGTGCGATGAGGTCTGGGCAGCGGTGTGGATCGGCTAGGGTTTAGAATCTGATTTGCTGAATAGTATGGTAAATGAGGGACACTGAGATTTGAATGTTTAAGTTTGAATTCTTCTTCTGATCATGAGTCTTCTGGTTTTTCGTCGATTTTTTCTGGTTCTAATTCAGTGCTAGAATTATTAATTACTACTGGTGAGGATTTGGAATTCTTTGTTGCGGTGTTGATAGGTGATTACGGTGGTGCTCCTGGAAGGAAGGGTTCCGGCAACGATGGTGGTTTGGAGATGTGTATCGATGAGTAAATGGAGAGGGAGGCGTATCGGTGAGGAAATATGGCAGTATATATAGAATCCCGTCTTCTTATAACATAACTTTCATTCCATTACACAGAACTGAATATCTTTTAGGTTTAGTGTCTTGGAAACAAGGAACATAAAACATGAAACAAAAAAAACATTCTTCTTAAACACTTGAAAGGATTCTCCTCATGTTCACCCTAGGTTCATTCCTACATCTCATAACCTGGGGATATACATCAAAAGAAAGGGTGAGCAGAAGGCCCAACAAGGGAAACAAGTGAAACATTTTACATTTGAACTTGAGATACATCAATAAAGTCATGAAAAAAACTTTAAGGCATGAAAATGAAATCATGAGGCATATCATAATAAAAATAAAACTTTTTCATAACATGAAGATGTGGCTGCAACATTTAATATTGAAAATCATGAACATATCACCAAGGTCCATCCCCAAGGTGTCATTTGAAAATTACCAAGGTTATTCACCAAGGTATCGTGAAAATTGTAATCTCTAGTGGTTACATCATTACCCAATGCATTGGAGCGCTATCAGGGTGCACCATTAAATTTGCATTTATTATCATGTGAGACACATATATCATCATCAAACATTTCATAAAGAAACCATATATCACAAAATAAATGGGTTTCATTTCTTAATCATAACGTTTTAAAAACTGCTTTAAGGACATGATCTTTACGTCACCTTAAAACCCACAGAAAAGGAAGGTGGGTCTCATATATGTAAATCCCAGAATTTAAAATAGAAAATTTTGGTATATATGTGAGTACCCCTTTAGAATAACGATCTTTGAGTATTTACTTAATAATATAAAATAACTTTAGAAAAATAGAGAGACATTTTGAGACGGAAATTCTGCAGCATAACGGCTATGTTACGGGGTTTTAGAAGACATTAAAAAGAGAGGGAAAATGGGTCAAACATTCATAAATGACCCATAAAACAGTATATGGATAGAATAAGAAGGGTAAATGATCATGGTAATTAAATTTCAAGGATATACCATTTGAAATGAAAAACATGGAAGGATGAAAAAAATTAGATTTCACTTATGAAAGTTCGGCAGCCTAACGGCGTTACTTAAACTTCAAAAAAAATGATTTGAAAAGATCAAATAGGGTCTGTCATCATGCGAACATAAGAGTTCAGTATGATAGATATAGAGAAAATTTCCCAACATAATTAAAAAGTATCTTGAAAGACTTGACATGAAAGTAGAACTTTGAAAAGAATGAGAAGGGTGAAAGAATCCCCTAAAAAATTCGGCAGCCTAACGACGCCACTTAAAACTTCAAAATACTGAATTGAAGAGATCAAATGGGGTATCTCATCATATGAACATAAGAGTCCAGTATGATAGATATAGAGATCATACCCCAACATAACAAAAAGAAACTTGAAAGAATTGACATGAAAGTAGAACTTCAAAACGAGAAGGGTGAACAACCACTTAAAAATTCGGCAGCCTTACAGCACCACTTAAAACTTAAAATACTAAATTGAAGAGATCAAATGGGGTATCTCATCATATGATCATAAAATATCAGTATGATAAATTTAGAGATCATACCCCAACATAAAAAAAGGAACTTGAAATACTTTACATGAAAATAGATCTTGAAAAATGAGAAGGGAGAAAGAATCCGTTACAAAAATTTCGGCAGCCTAACGGTGCCACTTAAAACTTCATAAAACGAAATAATGTGAGTAAGAGGGGATCTCTAATTATATGAACATGAAAAGGCAGTAATATGAGTATAAAATAACATCCTCTAACATAAGAACATGGAGCATAAAAGAAATGACATAAAAGAGAATTCTTGAAAAGAAAGAGAGAGAACAGATCCCTTACCTTAAAATGTAACTCTTAAAACTCAATGGTTTGGACCTTGAGGGCTTGGGGCACTTTGGGAGGACTCCTTGGGAGGTAAGGAGACCAGAACATAGTTGGGGGAGAGTGGGTAGTCGAATGGATGAGAGGATGGCTTGATATTTATAGGGAAAGTGAGGGGACAAGGCATTAATGGCCAAGGGACACCTCATTAGTGGTTTTGAAAAAACCATGGGCTTGCCCATGGTATTTGCCCATGGTATTGGCCACTTGGGAAACCTCATACCTTATATTACTATTCATAATTCGAACATATTGATTACATACTTAATACATCATTTAATGATGTCATTAAACACCCGTAACTTAAAAACTGTATTTTCACTATTCATCGAAAATTCAACTTTCTCAGAATAATCCCAAAATATCACCTTAACGAAATATCAATGCCCTGATTTCAAAAATGAAATCCATTTTATAAAAATAGTTTTCTAAATATTTTTAATTAAATTTTTAATTAAAAACACTATTCATCGAAAATTTATTTTTTTCAGAAAAATCCCCAAAAATTACCTTAACATAATATCGATGCTCTGAGTTCAAAAATGAAGTCCATTTTATAAAAATAATTTTCTACATATTTTTAATTAAAATTTTAATTAAAAAAACACAATTCATCCGAAAAAACTAATACTTGAATAATAATTTATGAAACCCTTATTTAACCATTTTATTGAATCACATTACTTATTCAAAGTGCCTAGCTTATTTTAATACTTTCTTTAAGTGAGATTACTAATCTATTTGGACACATTATTAATCCTAATCATAAAATCACTATTCATAATTTACTATTCATCAAAAATCATGTTGATCTAATTAGACTCTAAATTTCGTACTGAACATAATTGTAGAAATCCATTTTTTGAAAATCATTACAAATTTTTAATTATTTAAGGTTTACATAAACATTTTTAAAATATCCTTTTTCTAAAATTCATCAAAAATATGCATACTATATTTATCCGGTCATTTAAAAATTCATAAAAGGAATCGAAATTTTTATTTAAAACAATGGATTACACAAGACAGTTACGGTCTCCTTACATAGCCCCTTATCACACCAGCATAGGACCTATGTGTAAGGTGTGCTAAGGTGAGGGAATCCGAGGGAGGCTCGGCCAAAATCGCACGAGTAATAATTTCTATCAGCTTGAACTTCTCGCGAAGGCGATCTCGTGCTAGCTTTATACGATGAAGTTCAGCTTGGGTTTGGTCCAGAGCAAAGCCCAGTGGTGCTACCTCCTTCCCAAGTTCTGTTAGATGGGCTTCGATCGGTCCAAGACTACTGGGTGAGGCCATCGAAACTTCTTTCTATATTAATTAACCAAGACTGCTTGTATTTAGAGACAATATTCAAAACGTTTAGTTTCCAGTGGTCATATTGACCATTGGTCAAATAACAGTCAAAACCCAACAGTATCATTTTAATTATACTCATGTTATCAAATGAAACATTTTTGTTGAGTATAAAAATAAAATAAAATAACAGATAAAATTAGGAAACAATATTTATTTAAAAATTCCGGGTCGTTACAATCTTCCCCCCTTAAGAAATTGCGTCCTTGCAATTTTTAAAATTGGGTTTTGAAATTTCATTGAAAGTCCCACATCGGAAAAGGAGTCAGTAAAAATATTACTTTAAAAGAAAGAAAGGGAAGTACAAAGGTCACTCGAGTTCACCCACTCTAGGATTCCATGTAGGAAAACATGGACATGGATGAGAAAACAAAGGGTCATGTTCTGAGGGAGAGTGACAGAGAACATGATTAGGAGAAAGTTAACCATAAGAAAATCCCAAACTTATGATGTGTGTAAACGGTCATTGATTACCTAGTAGGAAACGTAAACCAACAACATTTTTGTTTTACGTTTCTTTTCATAATTTTGAGGAATTCATTTACTACATAGAACAAAAACATAAAAATATACCTACCTTCAAGTAGAGTTTCATCCTTTTATAAGTCCCTACAAACACTAATCTTTTCTCCAATTGATGAGAATTCAAAAACACTTGGTCTCATAAAAGCACAAGAATCATCTTCTAGAGAATCACATAATCTACAAAAGATTAACTATCTATTTCATCTATCATTAAACATTATCCCAAAAACAGAAAGGTTAAGGTAAAACAACTCTTCAAAAAGAAAGAATCCCATAGGAATGGAAACTACTTTTAAATATTCAATGTTCCATGGTACTACCCAAAGTTCATCATAGACCATTCCATAAATAACGGTCCTTAAAATTCCTCAAAATAAATCAACTAAGATTGAAACCCAAATACAAGAAGGATTTGATAACATAGTCTTCCAAAACAACTTCATTGTTTATCTCCAGACAACATCAACCACTCCGAACATCTTATAACAAAAGTAGCTAACCTAAACATATTTTACCCAAGATAGGTTAATCATTACCATAAGTAACCTAAATTACTATAAGTCCACCTTAAATTCATCAATTATTCAAAATATAAGTCAACCTTACTCCTCAATGAAAATACAATAGAAATCTATTTACCTCGATCATATAGGGTCCCCAAAATAGTGAACGTCTTCCAAAATAATAATCATCTTTTAATCCCCTAATCATCTTTGTAATATTAATAAGGAAATCGTCGCATTTCCTATAACATTGGTTGTTGGGAAACATTATTCCATTTCCCACCATTAACTAAGAAGAGAAAGTATAATTATGGGCTTAAATACTTAACTAATAATCATGAAAAGGAACATAAAGAATATAAGGATAACTTGTAGAAGAAAAGTATACCCTAACTTGTGATCCCCTAGGTTACCATCTAGGTTATCCATGATCATATATTCTTATGTGAATCTTTATTTTATTTTATCTTTGTTCCTTTAACAACGGTTCATACGAAGCTTATGAATTTACCAAAGCATATCCCCCGGGAGTGTCCTAACCAAGAGTGCAGCAAGGCCCATTGTCGTGTACCAGTTCTCGTTCGAGTCTAGCTCAAAGTGGTGTTTTCGGGTTTTACCCCTATGTACATTTGTGCCAGAGCCACCTCTACCTGCTCGTATCCAGACAGGGATGTATTTTCTTGGAAACCCCTTACTCAATACTCACCAAAATACAAATAAGATTTCCTATATTTAAAATTTTATATAGGGTTCTTCCTAGAGTTTTCATATCCTAATTTACCCAAATAACTAAACCATCCTTTGATACCAACTATAGAATCCCGTCTTCTTATAACATAACTTTCATTACATTACACGGAACTGAGGATTTTTAAGGTTTAGTGTCTTGGAGACAAGGAACATAAAACATGAAACAAAAAAAACATTCTTCTTAAACACTTGAAAGGATTCTCCTCATATTCAACCTAGGCTCATTACTGCATCTCATAACCTGGGGATATACATCAAAATAAAGGGTGAGCAAAAGGCCCAGCAAGGGAAACAAGTGAAACATTTTACATATGAACTTGAGATACATCAATAAAGTCATGAAAAGAACTTTAAGGCATGAAAATGAAATCATGAGGCATATCATAATAAAAATAAAACTTTTTGATAACTTGAAGATGTGGCTGAAACATTTAATATTGACAATCATGAACATATCACCAAGGTCCCTCCCCAAGGTGTCATTTGAAAATTACAAAGGTTATTCACCAAGGTATCGTGAAAATTGTAATCTCTAGTGGTTACATCATTACCCAATGCATTGGAGCGCTATCAGGGTGCACCCTTAAATTTTCCTTTATTATCATGTGAGCCACATATATCATCATCAAACATTTCATAATGAACCCATATAGCCCAAAATAAATGGGTTTCATTTCGTAATCATAACGTTTTAAAAACTTCTTTAAGGACATGATCTTTACGTCACCTTAAACCCCACAGAAAAGGAAGGTGGGTCTCATGTATGTAAATCTCATAATTTAAAATAGAACATTTTGGTATATATGTGAATACCCCTTTAGAAGAAAGAGCTTTGAGTATTCACTTAATAATATAAAATAACTTTAGAAAAAGAGAGAGACATTTTGAGACGAAAATTCTGCAGCATAATGGCTATGTTACGAGGTTTTAGAAGACATTAAAAAGAGAGGGAAAATGGGTCAAACATTCATAAATGACCCATAAAACAGTATATGGACAGAATAAGAAGTATAAAGGATAATGGTAATGAAATTTCAAGGAAATACCATTTGAAATGAAAAACATGGAAGGAAGACAAAAATTAGATTTCTCTTATGAAAGTTCGGCAGCCTAACGGCGTTACTTAAACTTCAAAAAAAATGATTTGAAAAGATCAAATAGGGTCTCTAATCATGAGAACATAAGAGTTCAGTATGATAGATATAGAGATAATGCCCCAACATAATTAAAAATTAACTTGAAAGACTTGACATGAAAGTAGAACTTTGAAAAGAATGAGAAGGGTGAAAGAATCCCCTAAAAAATTCGGCAGCCTAACGGCGCCACTTAAAACTTCAAAATACTGAATTGAAGAGATCAAATGGGGTCTCTTATCATATGAACATAAGTTTCCAGTATGATAGATATATATATCATACCCCAACATAACAAAAATGAACTTGAAATAATTGACATGAATGTAGAACTTCAAAACGAGAAGGGTGAAAACCCACTTAAAAATTCAGCAGCCTAACAGCGCCACTTAAAACTTCAAAATACTGAATTGAAGAGATCAAATGGGGTCTCTCATCATATGATCATAAAAGATCAGTATGATAAATTTAGAGATCATACCCCAACATAATAAAAATGAACTTGAAATACTTTACATGAAAATAGATCTTGAAAAATGAGAAGGGAGAAAGAATCCGTTACAAAAATTTCGGCAGCCTAACGACGCCACTTAAAACTTCATCAAACGAAATAATGAGAGTAAGAGGGGATCTATCATTATATGAACATGAAAAGGGAAGTAATTGGAGTATAAAAAACATCCTCTAACATAAGAACATGGAGCATAAAAGAAATTACATAAAAGATAATTCTTGAAAAGAAAGAGAGAGATCAGATCCCTTACCTTAAAATGTAACTCTTAAAACGCAAAGGTTTGGACCTTTAGGGCTTGGGGGAACCATGGGAGGACTCCTTGGGAGGTAAGGATACCAGAACATCGTTGGGGGAGAGTGGGGAGTCGAATGGATGAGAGGATGGCTTGATATTTATAGGGAAAGGGAGGGGACAAGGCATTAATGGCCAAGGGACACCTCATTAGTGGTTTGGCAAAACCATGGGCTTGACCATGATATTTTCCAATGGTATTGGCCACTTGGGACACCTAATACCTTATCCTACTATTCATAATTCTAACATATTGATTACATACTTAATACATCATTTAATGATGTCATTAAACACCCGTAACTTTAAAACTGTATATTCACTATTCATCGAAAATTCAACTTTCTCAGAATAATCCCAAAATTTCACCTTAATCAAATATCAATGCTCTGATTTCAAAAATGAAATCCATTTTTTAAAAATAATTTTCTAAATATTTTTAATTAAATTTTAAATTAAAAACACTATTCATCGAAAATTTATTTTTTTCAGAAAAATCCCCAAAAATTACCTTAACATAATATCGATGCTCTGAGTTCAAAAATGAAGTCCATTTTATAAAAATAATTTTCCAAACTTTTGTAATTAAAATTTTAATTAAAAAAACAATATTCATCCGAAAAAACGAATACTTGAATAATAATTTATGAAACCCTTATTTAACCATTTTATTGAATCACATTACTTAATCAAAGTGCCTAGCTTATTTTAATACTTTCTTTAAGTGAGATTACTAATCTATTTGGACACATTATTAATCCTAATCATAAAATCACTATTCATAATTTACTATTCATCAAAAATCAAGTTGATCTTATTAGACTTTAAATTTCGTACTGAACATAATTGTAGAAGACCATTTTTGAAAATCATTACACATTTTTAATTATTTAAGGTTTACATAAACATTTTTAAAATATCCTTTTTCTAAAATTCATCAAAAATATGCATACTATATTTATCCGGTCATTTGAAAATTCATAAAAGGAATCGAAATTTTTATTTAAAACAAAGGATTACACAAGACAGTTACGGTCTCCTTACATAGCCCCTTATCACACTAGCATAGGACCTAAGTGTAAGGTGTGCTAAGGTGAGAGAATCCGAGGGAGGCTCGACCAACATCGCACGAGTAGTAATTTCTATCAGTTTGAACTTCTCGCGAAGGCGATCCCGTTCTAGCTTTATAAGATGAAGTTCAGCTTGGGTTTGGTCCAGAGCAAAGCCCAGTGGTGCTACCTTCTTCCCAAGTTCTGTTAGATGGGCTTCGATCGGTCCAAGACTACTGGGTGAGGCCATCGAATCTTCTTTCTATATTAATTAACCAAGACTGCTTGTATTTAGAGACAATAGTCAAAACGTTTAGTTTCTAGTGGTCATATTGACCAATGGTCAAATAACAGTCAAAACCGAACAGTCTCATTTTAATTATACTCATGTTATCAAATGAAACATTTTTGTTGAGTATAAAAATAAAATGAAATAACACATAAAATTAGGAAACAATATTTATTTAAAAATTTTGGGTCGTTACAATCTTCCCCCCTTTAGAAATTGCGTCCTAGCAATTTTTAAAATTGGGTTTTGAAATTTCATTGAAAGTCCCACATTGGAAAAGGAGTCAGTAAAACTATTACTTTAAAAGAAAGAAAGGGAAGTACAAAGGTCACCCGAGTTCACCCACTCTAGGATTCCATGTAGGAAAATATGGACATGGAGGAGAAAAGAAAGGGTAAAGTTCTGAGGGAGAGTGATAGAGAACATGATTAGGAGAAAGTTAACCATAAGAAAATCACAAACTTATGATGTGTGTAAACGGTCTATGATTACCTAGTAGGAAACGTAAACCAACAACATTTTTGTTTTACGTTTCTTTTCATAATTTTGAGGAATTCATTTACTACATAGAACAAACACATAAAAATATACCTACCTTCAAGTAGAGTTTCATCCTTTAATAAGTCCCTACCAACACTAATCTTTTCTCCAAATGATGAGAATTCAAAAACACTTGGTCTCATAAAAGCACAAGAATCATCTTCTAGAGAATCACATAATCTACAAAAGATTAACTATCTATTTCTTCTATCTTTAAACATTATCCCAAAAACAGAAAGGTTAAGGTAAAACAACTCTTCAAAAAGAAAGAATCCTATAGGAATGGAAACTACTTTTAAATCTTCAAAGTTCCATGGTACTAACCAAAGTTCATCATAGACCATACCATAAATAACGGTCCTTAAAATTCCTCAAAATAAATCAACTAAGATTGAAACCCAAAAACAAGAAGGATTTGATAACATAGTCTTCCAAAACAACTTCATTGTTCATCTCCAGACAACATCAACCACTCCTAACATCTTATAACAAAAGTAGCTAACCTAAACATATTTTACCCAAGATAGGTTAATCATTCACATAAGAAACCTAAATTACTATAAGTCCACCTTAAATTCATCAATTATTCAAAATATAAGTCAACCTTACTCCTCAATGAAAATACTATAGTAATCTATTTACCTCGATCATATAGGGTCCCCAAAATAGTGAACGTCTTCCAAAATAATAATCATCTTTTAATCCCCTAATAATCTCTATCATATTAATACAGAAATCGTCGCATTTCCTATCACATTGGTTGTTGGGACACGTTATTCCATTTCCCACCATTAACTAAGAAGAGAAAGTATAATTATGGGATTAAATACTTAACCAATAATCATGAAAAGGAACTTAAAGCAAATAAGGATAACTTGTAGAAGAAAAGTATACCCTAAATTGTGATACCCTAGGTTACCATCTAGGTTATCCATGATCATATATTCTTATGTGAATATTTATTTTATTTTATCTTTGTTCCTTTAACAATGGTTCATACCAAGATTATGAATTTACCAAAGCATATCCCCCTGGAGTGTCGTAACCAAGAGTGCAGTAAGGCCCGTTTTCGTGTACCAGTTCCCGTTCGAGTCTAGCTCAAAGTGGTGTTTTCGGGTTTTACCCCTATGTACATCTATGTCAGAGCCACCTCTACCTGCTCGTATCCAGACAGGGATGTATTTGCTTGGTAACCCCTTACTCAATACTCACCAAAATACAAGGAAGATTTCCTATAACTAAAATTTTCTATAGGGTTCTTCCTAGAGTTTTTATATCCTAATTTCCACAAATAACTAAACCATCCTTTGATATCAACCATAGCATCCCGTCTTCTTATAACATAACTTTCATTCCATTACACGGAACTGAGGATCTTTAAGGTTTAGTGTCTTGGAAACAAGGAACATAAAACATGAAACAAAAAAAAACATTCTTCATAAACACTTGAAAGGCTTCTCCTCATGTTCACCCTAGGCTCATTATTGCATCTCATAACCTGGGGATATAAATCAAAAGAAAGGGTGAGCAGAAGGCCCAGCAAGGGAAACAAGTGAAACATTTTACATATGAACTTGAGAGACATCAATAAAGTCATGAAAATAACTTTAAGGAATGAAAATGAAATCATGAGGCATATTATAATAAAAATAAAACTTTTTAATAACTTGAAGATGTGGCTGCAACATTTAATATTGACAATCATGAACATATCACCAAGTTCCATCCCCAAGGTGTCATTTGAAAATTACCAAGGTTATTCACCAAGGTATCGTGAAAATTGTAATCTCTAGTGGTTACATCATTACCCAATGCATTGGAGCGCTATTAGGGCGCACCCTTAAATTTTCCTTTATTATCATGTGAGCCACATATATCATCATCAAACATTTCATAAATAACCCATATAGCACAAAATAAATGGGTTTCATTTCTTAATCATAACGTTTTAAAAACTGCTTTAAGGACATGATCTTTACGTCACCTTAAAACCCACAGAAAAGGAAGGTGGGTCTCATGTATGTAAATCCCATAATTTAAAATAGAACATTTTTGTATATATGTGAATAACCCTTTAGAAAAAGAGCATTGAGTATTCACTTAATAATATAAAAGAACTTTAGAAAAAGAGAGAGACATTTTGAGACGGAAATTCTGCAGCATAACGACTATGTTACGAGGTTTTAGAAGACATTAAAAAGAGAGGGAAAATGGGTCAAACATTCATAAATGACCCATAAAACTGTAGATGGACAGAATAAGAAGGATAAATTATCATGGTAATGAAATTTCAATGACATACCATTTGAAATGAAAAACATGGAAGGAAGACAAAAATTAGATTTCTCTTATGAAAGTTCGGCAGCCTAACGGCGTTACTTAAACTTCAAACAAAATGATTTGAAAAGTTCAAATAGGGTCTCTCATCATGCGAACATAAGAGTTCAGTATGATAGATATAGAGAAAATTTCCCAACATAATTAAAATGTAACTTGAAAGACTTGACATGAAAGTAGAACTTTGAAAAGAATGAGAAGGGTGAAAGAATCCCCTAAAAAATTCGGCAGCCTAACGGCGCCACTTAAAACATAAAAATACTGAATTGAAGAGATAAAATGGGGTCTCCCATCATATGAACATAAGAGTTCAGTATGATAGATATAGATATCATACCCCAACATAACAAAAAGGAACTTGAATGAATTGACATGAATGTAGAATTTCAAAACGAGAAGGGTGAAGAACCACTAAAAAATTCGGCAGCCTAACAGCGCCACTTAAAACATCAAAATACTGAATTGAAGAGATCAAATGGGGTCTCTCATCATATGATCATAAAAGATCAGTATGATAAATTTAGAGATCATACCCCAACATAATAAAAATGAACTTGAAATACTTTACATGAAAATAGATCTTGAAAAATGAGAAGGGAGAAAGAATCCGTTACAAAAATTTCGGCAGCCTAACGGCGCCACTTAAAACTTCATAAAACGAAATAATGAGAGTAAGAGGGGATATCTCATTATATGAACATGAAAAGGGAAGTAAGAGGAGTATAAAAGAACATCCTCTAACATAAGAACATGGAGCATAAAAGAAATGACATAAAAGAGAATTCTTGAAAAGAAAGAGAGAGATCGGATCCCTTACCTTAAAACGTAACTCTTAAAACTCAAAGGTTTGGACCTTGAGGGCTTGGGGGATCCTTGGGAGGACTCCATGGGAGGTAAGGAGACCATAACATCGTTGGGGGTAGAGTGGTGATTCGAATGGATGAGAGGATGGCTTGATATTTATAGGGAAAGTGAGGGGACAAGGCATTAATGGCCAAGGGACACCTCATTAGTGGTTTTGGCAAAACCATGGGCTTTCCCATGGTATTCTCCCATGGTATTGGCCACATGGGACACCTCATACATTATCTTACTATTCATAATTCGAACATATTTATTACATACTTAATACATCATTTAATGATGTCATTAAACACCCGTAACTTAAAACTTGTATTTTCACTATTCATCGAAAATTCAACTTTCTCAGAATAATCCCAAAATTTCACCTTAACCAAATATCAATGCTCTGATTTCAAAAATGAAATCCATTTTATAAAAATAATTTTCTAAATATTTTTAATTAAATTTTTAATTAAAAACACTATTTATCGAAAATTTATTTTTTTCAGAAAAATCCCCAAAAATTACCTTAACATAATATCGATGCTCTGAGTTCAAAAATGAAGTCCATTTTATAAAAATCATTTTCAAAATATTTTTAATTAAAATTTTAATTAAATAAAAACTATTCATCCGAAAAAACTAATACTTGAATAATAATTTATGAAACCCTTATTTAACCATTTTATTGAATCACATTACTTAATCAAAGTGCCTAGCTTATTTTAATACTTTATTTAAGTGAGATTACTAATCTATTTAGACACATTATTAATCCTAATCATAAAATCACTATTCATAATTTACTATTCATCAAAAATCATGTTGATCTTATTAGACTCTAAATTTCGTACTGAACATAATTTTAGAAGACCATTTTTTGAAAATCATTACACATTTTTAATTATTTAAGGTTTACATAAACATTTTTAAAATATCGTTTTTCTAAAATTCATCAAAAATATGCATACTATATTTATCCGGTCATTTGAAAATTCATAAAAGGAATCGAAATTTTTATTTAAAACAAAGGATTACACAAGACAGTTACGGTCTCCTTACATAGCCCTTATCACACCAGCATAGGACCTAAGTGTAAGGTGTGCTAAGGTGAGAGAATCAGAGGGAGGCTCGGCCAATATCGCACGAGTAGTAATTTCTATTAGTTTGAACTTCTCACGAAGGCGATCCCGTTCTAGCTTTATACGATGAAGTTCAGCTTTGGTTTGGTCCAGAGCAAAGCCCAGTGGTGCTACCTCCTTCCCAAGTTCTGTTAGATGGGCTTCGATCGGTCCAAGACTACTGGGTGAGGCCATCAAATCTTCTTTCTATATTAATTAACCAAGACTACTTGTATTTAGTGACAATAGTCAAAACGTTTAGTTTCCAGCGGTCATATTGACCAATGGTCAAATAACAGTCAAAACCCAACAGTCTCATTTTAATTATACTCATGTTATCAAATGAAACATTTTTGTTGAGTATAAAAATAAAATAAAATAACACATAAAATTAGGAAACAATATTTATTTAAAAATTTCGGGTCGTTACAGTATAATACTGAGGATAAGAGGGGGAGCAGTAATGGTGAGGAGTGTATCGCTGAGGTTTAATGTATCAGTGAGGTTGAGGAGTATCGAGGAGGGAAAAGGGGGAGGGTGTATCAGTGAGGTTTAATGTATCAGTGAGGTTGAGGAGTATCGGTGCAGAAAAAGGGGGAGGGTGTATCGATGAGGAAAAGTGGGACTAACAGTGAGGTGTAGTGTATCAGTGAGGATATAAAGAGGAGGGGTAATGGTGATAAAATAAAAAATTATAACAGTGAGGTGGTTATCGGTGAGGATTTATGGTAATCGGTGAGGTTCAGTATAACAGTGGAATGGAGTAGTGTATCGGTGAAGGAATGTGTATCGGTGGGGGAGGTCACCGCTACTGGTGAGGAATTCACCAATAAGGACGGGACCGTGTGACCACAATACCTACGAACAAAAATAACAAAAAAAAGTTAAATAAATAAAATATTTTGATGAAACTAAAAATAAATAAATTAATAAATTAAATTAAATTGAATGGAATTAAAAACTAAATACAACAAATCTAAATAATAAAATTAATGAATCTTTATTTAAAAAAATGAATTAATTTGGGTTAAAAATTATAAACATACATAATTAACGAACTAATTAAAATATTCATAATTACTTGCTTAAATTAATTAACCAATTAATTAAAGAACTAATTAAATTAAAGAATAAAAATTTTAAATGAATAAAATTAAATTGTTAAAACTAACTAAATTATTAAAAGACTATAAAACTAAAAAGAGTTATTTATTTACAATTTAAATAATAAAGCATTAATTAATTTAATAAATGAATTAATAAACTAACTATAATAAAAATAAAAGTATAATTAAATAAAAGTCTAATACACAAGACTAAGTTAATTTAAGAATTATTTAAAATGACACTAATGTAAATTAAAACAAATTTTTTAAACTAAAAACGGATTATTTTTCACAGCAAGTACAATAACACAACACTTATCAAATATTCACAAAAAAAAAAATTTGGTATAAAAAAGTCAATATAAAATATAAAAAGGATGTGTAAAAGAGTGTTAAAATAGTGTTACATCAAACTCCCCCACACTTAAAGCCTTTTTTGTCCTCAAACAAATACGTGCCTGGTAATTTAAAACATAAATATAATTTGTATGTTTAAACTCAAAGAGTGCATGATTAAACTTTAATATCCAGAGCAGGACCAAACAATAAGTCAGGTTTTTCAAGTGTATTCAAAATTCATGTCCTGCCTAGCTTCAAATACTCACTAGATGTCAAAAGCCTCACAAACTCCTATACTGTCAAGAATTTCTTACCTCCTACTTGTACTCATTCACCGTCTTACTTAACCTTCCAATTCAAGTTCTAATTCAAGGAGTGTTCACAGGTTAGATGAAGTGTAACTCAAAACTTGACCAAGGGAAGCTTCCCTTCTCACATTCCCTCAGGTTCCAAAAATTAATGTCCATTAATTTGATCACTTTATTGATTCAACCCAAATGAAAATTAACCAAGCCAGTTGCTCCCTTCTTCATCTGGGTACAAAATTCCCCTCACCTTAATGAGTTCATTTTTGACAAGGGTACATAATTTTAATCTTACCCAGCCCTATTCCATGTGCAGAGCACTGTGCATAGAACTTATTAAAATTGAAATTGGCTTTATTTATTCACCGAAACGCACCCAATGCGCCTTGTCTCTGATACTCACTATGGGATCTTATTTGACCATTTTACTCTAGTTACAAAGGACTTAATTAATAATCATTTGAATTGACTTCCTAAAGTGATTGAATATTATTTAATAAATATGTGAGTCCCCTAGGTTTCAGTGAGAACTTATAGTTACTCTAATTCATGATCCTCACTCCACAAAACCTATCCTGTCACACTCTCTCCTCAGCTCATAAACAGAAAGGTTCATAGAGATAATGAACAATTGAACTCAGCAATCATTCATGCTTAACAGTTTCTGACTCAGTGCCACTCTCAACATCCAGCAAATAGTTATCCACTAAATAGGACATAAATGAAGTACCATTAAACCTCCTATGACAATCATGTGATGAAAAATTGAAAAAAAAATTGAAGGAATTTTGAACCATTGTTTTGAAAAAACATGACCATTTTTTTAACAAACACAAACTCAGGTTCATGACGGGTGAATTCAACATGACACTAGAATGACCCCTCTCCCCCACACATAATACCCAACATTGTCCCCAATGTTGAATCTCAGGGTAGGAGATAGTTAAAGTTCAAAATAGATGGACATTTTAGCTGAAAAAGGAAATGGAGGGGTATCAATGAAGTTCAATTTTTTTTGCCACACAAAAAGTAAAAGAAAATAAAAACAAAAACAAAATAACCCAACCCCACCAACCATCACCAGAAACCAAGTCTAGTTTTATTCATAAAATGTTCATGCTTTAAAATAGTGTGAGAAGACAACAGATTTTATCAATTTACTTCAAATGGTAGCATGATTAACAATAACATGTAGCAGAAGATCAATGAAATTAAAAGCAATGGGTGCAAGTAGGTTCTATAAATCAACTCAAAATAATTTTAAACTCCCTAGATACTAGAAGCTACACACCCATGAAATAAAACAAATTCATTTCTCAAATATTAGGAGGAATTCCCCCACACATAGTTCACAGTGAAGAGCAAGCAAGTAATTGAATGTGAAAAAGGCAGAACAACACTTCCCAGAATTATTGGACCTTTAACAATGGCTTTTATCATCAGATCCTCTTCAGCATCACTAGATTGTTACTCCTCTTCATTAACCTTCAAATTCAAATATGTAAAATAAGATTGAAGAGTTTGATGTTCAAGATGAGTAACCCAAGTGAGTGAGTATAAAGAAATGTTATCCATAAAATGCAGTGCATTGCTCCCTGGGGTTTTCTTGGCCAAGTTTCTGGTAGTAACAACTCTCTCTAAAACAACAACAGATCATGAGGCACCATCAGCAGTTAATAAATTTAACTGGAGAACAAGAAGAATGGATTAAATTTATTAAAAAACATAAAATAAAATAAAAACTACTAAGCAACCACGGGTTAGTTCCCATGCAACACTGAGTTTATAGTCCTCAGTTAGACTTGAATCAGCTCATTCCTCCAATAGAGATATGGCAGCCAAGCTTTTTGGATTCCCTTCAAAGAAGTGCTTCATTATTTGACCATTAACTAAAAAAGGACGATTCTCTTCTCCAAACAGCTCAACAGCTCCATTAACCAAGACTGTAACTATGGTAATGGGTCCTAACCACGTAGACTTCAACTTTCCTAGAAACAACTTCAATCTTGAATTGAAAAGAAAGACCCTCTCACCAACCTTGAAATTCATATTGTGAATGATTGAGTCATGAAAATATTTTTTTCTTTCTTTGTAAATTTCAGCATTCTTATAAGACTCTCTTCAAATCTCATGCAGCTCACTCAGTTCTAGCAGTCTCCTCTCCCCAGCATATTTAAAATCAAAGTTAAGTGCCTTCACTGTCCAATAAGGTCTCTGTTGTAACTCAATAGGTAGATGGAAATCTTTCCCAAAGAGTATAATATATGGTGACATCCCTATAGGAGTCTTATAAGCAGTTCTGTAAGCCCAAAGAGTCACATTTAACTTCCTTGACCAGTCCTTCCTATAGCTAGACATTGTTTTCTCTTAAATCTGTTTGAGCTCTCTGTTTGAAACATCTTCTTGCCCACTGGACTGTGGGTGGTAAGTAGTGTCGGTCCTATGTGAGAACCCATACTTCTCCATCAAACCTTTGAACTTGTAATTCTTGAAGTGAGTCCCATTATAAGTGATGAATGCCCGAGGCACACCAAATCTGGAAAAGATATTTTTCTTAATGAATTTCACAACACTAGCAGCTGAGTTATCAGGAAGAGCTATTGCCTCAACCCACTTGGACCCATTGTCCATAGAAACCAAAATGAAATCATTCCCATAAGAAGGTTGAAATGGTCCCATGAAGTCCAAGCCCGACACATCAAAGATTTTAACCACCAGGATACCTTTTTGGGGTAGTTCCTGCCTTCTTCCAACCTTTCCCAACATTTGACATTTTTCACATCCAATAACCAGACTCCTAGCATATTTAAATAGTGTTGGCCAGTAGAAACCAGCATGTAGGACCTTCTAATCAGTCCTTTCTCCTCTATGGTGGCCACCCCAAGGTGAATAATGGCAGCTTTCAAGTATGGGAAAAATCTCATCCTCAACCACACATCTTCTCATAATCCCATCAGCACACCTCTTAAAGAGAAGAGGGTCTTCCCAAAAATAATATTTCAGTTCAGATATTAACCTCTTCCTCTGGTTGTGTGAGAGATACTTGGTCATGACTCCAGCTACTATAAAGTTGGCATAGTCTGCAAACCAAACAGACTACTGCACAGAAGCAGCAAACAATTGATCATTAGGGAAAGAACGGTTGATCTCTTTTGGTTCCTTACTTAGGGAATTGGGCAATCAGGACAAGTGATCTGAAACTACATTCTCAGGCCCTTTCTTATCCTTAATTACTAAATCAAACTCCTGTAACTGTGAGGTCCACCTCATGAGTCTGGGCTTTGAGTCCTTTTTATCCAGCAAATACTTAATGGCTGAATGATCTGTGAAAATTATGATCCTTGATCCTATCAAATACTGCCTGAACTTTTCCAAAGCAAACATGACAGTAGCTAACTCCATTTCAGTGGTAGAATAATTCTTCTGGGCATCATCTAGCATCTTTCTTTCATAGAAAATAACATGTAATTTTCTATCCTTCCTCTGCCCTAACACAGCTCCTACTATAAAGTCACTAGCATTACACATAACCTCAAAGGGAAGCTTCTAGTCCGGACTAGTGATTATAGGTGAAGTATTCAACTTCTCCTTGAGCAAATTAAAGGCCTCTATACATGTCTCATCGAATACAAAGGGTGTGTCCTTAACCAGGAGGGAGAACATGGGGCTAGTAATATTATAAAAGTCATTAATGAACCTCCTGTAGAACCCAGCATGACCTAAAAAACTTCTAATTCCTTTGATATTTTCAGGTGGGGGAAACTTTGGAATGACCTCAATTTTAGCATTATTGACCTCTAGCCCCTTCTTAGAAACATTGTGTCCCAAGACTATGCCTTCAGTGTCCATGAATTGGCACTTTTCCCAGTTTAAGATTAATTTGGTCTCTTGGAATCTTTCTAATAATAGTTCCAGGTTTTTTAGACAGGTCTCGAAGTTATCTCCCACAACAGAGAAATCATCCATGAACACTTCAATAATCCTCTCTATCATTTCTGAAAATATTGTCATCATACATCTCTGATAAGTGGAAGGAGCACCACACAAGCCAAAATTCATCCACCAGTAGGAAAATGTCCCAAATGGACATTTGAAGGTGGTTTTCTCTTGGTCCTCAAGTGCAATGGAAATCTAGTTCTAACCAGAATAACCATCAACAAAGCATAAGAATTCATTGCCTGCCAATCTCTCTAACATTTAATCCAAAATGGCATTGGGAAGTGATCCTTTCTTGTGGTAGCATTCAAATTTATGTAGTCTATACAGACTCTCCATTTATTCACTACCCTTGTCTGGATTTGCTCATTATTTTCATTAGTGACCACTATCACTCCACTCTTGTTTGGTACCACCTAGACTGTACTGACCCAGGGGCTATCAGAAATAGGAAAAATTATTCCAGCATCAAGAAACCTAATCACTTCTTCTCTCACAACTTCCTTCATGTTTGGGTTGAGTCTTTTTTGAGCTTCTACTCTGGGCTTACACTTAGGTTCCGTTGGAATTTTATGCATACATAAGGCTGGACTTATCCCTTTGATATCAGCAATTGACCAACCTATGACAAACTTATACTTCCTCAAAACAGTAAGTATATTTTTCTCTTGACCTACTTCCAGGTTGGATGAAATGATCACCGAAATGGTGGAATTGTCTCCTAAAAAGGAATATTTGAGATGGGCAGGGAGGGGATTGAGTTCAAGGGTGGGTGGTGAATGGCTTGAGGGAAGACACTTGGGCCTGGGGGGACCAAGGTCTTCATGATGCCTCTTGAAAAAAGCAATAGACAAGGATTTTTCCTTAGTGCAAGTGCATCCAAAAGATATCTTGGAAAACACAGACTCTCTCAGGGTAAAAATGTGCTCCAAGACAAAATCATCTATGTTATCCAAAAATTCTCCCTCATACTCATCAAAAAAAAATTCTCTCCTTAATTAAGATGATCTCCATGAAAGAAGCAGTAGGGATTTCAGGTTCACTATTGATCTCAGCTATCATTCTTAGAAACTCCTCTTCCTCTTTATCAACACTACTCTCAGCAACTAACATCTCATCTTTTGGGAAAATTGGGTGGGTGGGTTCTTGGATTTTCATAAACACATTGAATTCTTCTTTTTGTTCATCCAAATTAATAATCGGTTTCCCCTTAGAAACATCTATCACAGCTCCCCCTGTGGACAAGAAAGGGTCTACCAAGAATGATAGGAACCTCCTGGTCACACTCCATATCAAGGATAAGAAAGTCAGAAGGCAAAAATAGTTTTCCTACTCCCACTAACAAATCATCGACCCTACCCATTGGATGAGTAATGGACCTATCAACAAGCTGTAACACAATAGTGGTGGGTCGGGGAACTCCTAATATTAGGTTCTGAACAAGTAATAGTGAAATCAGATTAATACTAGAACCTAGATCACACAAACAGTTGAACTTACCACATCTATCCCCAAATGTGCAAGGGACGACAAAGCTTCCAGGGTCCTGAAGCATCGGAGGTATCCTATTCTTCAAGACTGCACAACAATCCTATGTCAAGCTATAGGTGGAAAATTCCTCCAATGTCTTTTTGTTTGAACAAATTTTCTTGAGTGATTTCAGATATGACGGGCTTTGAATTAATGCTTCCAAGAATGGGATATCAATGTTCAGCTTTTTAACAACTTTCAAAAAATTTAACAGTTCAGAATCATGAATTGGTATCTTATGTCTTTGTGGGAAGGGGATTGTAGGGAGAAATTCCTCACAATTGGGGGAATCTCTACAGTTTCTTCTTCAAAAAATTTCTTCCCTTTATTGTATTTGTTTTTCATGCCATTTATTTGGGTTTTTGAGTTGGAACAACAGGGACTGGAGGGATTCCAATAGTGCTATCCAATTTTCCAGATTCAGGTTCTTTTAGATTTGAGTTTCCAGTTTCATCCAGTTTCTTATTTTCAGCATTTTTGGGTCCTTTTCTAGGCTCTTGGTAAGTTTGGAGACCACTTCTGGTGGTCACAGCCATGGAATTATCCTTATGATTGGCTTTAGTGGTGCTGTGCAGCCTACCCTTTTCATTATTATTAGAATCCCTTGCCAACTATCCCATTTGAATTTCTAAGTTCTT
Organism: Viscum album; assembly: GCA_963277665.1. Lineage (NCBI taxonomy): Eukaryota > Viridiplantae > Streptophyta > Magnoliopsida > Santalales > Viscaceae > Viscum > Viscum album. Next base: position 321,355,449 of record OY728153.1, on the reverse strand, counting down.
CATTCTAGCATCCATTTGAACTTTATAAAAATAATGTTTCATCTTTTGTTCATAAAACATCCCTATAAATTGATGGAACATGTCTCTCATCTCATCTTTTGAGTTGGATGACTCATCCTTAGGTTGGGGTTGGGGTTGGAATTACTGCCTAGGAGGCTGCTGGAATCCAGGAGGGGCATTAGTTCAGAGGACTCCCTGCTCCATCGATAAAAGGTTCAGATGGTTCCTATACCCCTGATTGTAGGTGTTGGAAAAAGGATTGTCCCTAGGCTACATCCGAGGTTCATAGACAGCAAAGCTGACACTCTCATGAGGCTGGACAGGCATATCCAAGTTTGGACAACAGGTTTGTGAATGGACATACATGCCACAGTGGTGACACCACTCCTTAAGGATTTGATGTGGGTTCTCATTGAAGAACCCAGCATCTTGGGCTTCAGCTTGAGGAGCAGGGACGATTTCCATTCTCACAATGGTTCTCCTCCTAGAGAATTTGTGCTGGGAGTTTTGAGATAAGTTGTTAAAGATCTGTTTGAGCTCCTCAATAGACATATCACTAAAGTCTCCTTCATACGACTGATCCACCAAGGTTTGGTGGTAAGGAGTGAGACTATTATAGAAGGTTTCCATAAGTAATTGAGGTGTACATTGATGGTTTGGACACTGCCTAAGAAAACCTCTAAACCTATCCCAGGCTTCATGAAACAGCTCTCCTTCATCTTGAAGGAATCTAGTGATTTTGTGCCTAATTTCAGATGTCAACCTACTTGGATAGAATTTCATTATGAAGGCATTGTAAACTTAATCTCAGGTGACAAATATTTATTCTTATAACTGTTGGAACCATGACCTAGCATCGCCCTTGAGGCAGAAGGGAAACACTTTCAGTTTAAGCTCTTCCTCAGTGAGACCACTAAGTGGCAGCTGTTGGACACAACAATAGAAGGATCTAATGAAGTCAAGAGAGTCTTCACTAGGCATTCCATTGAAGGTAGGAAGTTGACTAATCATGGATTACTTGACCTCATAATTCCTAGACCTAGGAGAGAGTCTAATGCATGAAGGGTTGCTAGACACTAAAGGTAACAAGAACTCTCTCAAACTGTGCCTCTCAGCTATCTCATTCCCAGGTGGGTTCATCATTCGATGTTGGTTCACATTCTCAGGAAGTAGATTGTTCTGGTTTTCATTTCTTTTTTCTAACATTTTAAACCTATCTTTGTTCTTTTTCAATTCTTTGAGGTTCTTATCAATCTCAGGGTTACCAGGTACTAAGTGTTCAGACTTAGACCTTGTTTGCATGCAGTAGGTTCACAATTTTTTTTTGAATTTCAATTTTCTTTTTGCATATTTTTTTAGTGAATTTTTTATGTGATTTTTTTTTGTGATTTTTTATGTGAATTTTTGTTTGGTTTTTTTAAATGCACCTAGCCTCCCCAAAAACGACACTACAATTTTATCGCTTGCACGTCATTGGGCATGGGTGACAAACTAAAATTTATACCTACTTACTACTTAGGACAGTGGCAAGACAGGGTCGAACCACATGGAGGCATGTTGTTGTGTTTGGTGTTCTAAAAAAATAAAGTAAACATAAACACACATGAAAAAACAAGAAAAAACACTTGATGATGGTGAATTAGAGTGAATGAGATTTAGTGTCTGATGAAGTGAGGGTGAGATGGTTAGTGCAAATTGAGTAGACAGAAATAGAGCAGCAAGAGGAATTGGGGTGTGAACAACCAAAAGATGAATAGGGGAAAGGGCCACCAGCCGATTTTATGTTGCATAACCTTGTTCACACACTGAGATTAAGAAAAATGGATCTGACTAAAATTAACCGACCAGAATTTTCATCTGGTCAGTTTGGGATGAACTAGATCTTATAGTCCCTCGACTGTAAAAGTCATTCCATCCAATGGTGAAATTAAGTCAACAACCACCGAGCTCAACTTTTCAGTTGAGTTCAGTGTGTCTCTCTCTTTTAAGAATAATTCACTTTTCAGTGAATTACTTAGATTGAAATAATTTTTATTATGGTAAAAAAAGATCAGTTTTCACATGTTCCTGTTGTTTTGAAAATAAGCTCATCTTTAAATAGTAAGAGAGACAATCCAATTAAATGATGCAGTGCATGAATAAGATTTAAACAGATCAAATCAACCAGCTTATTTCCCCCAAATGAAATTATCCAAACATAGTGGATTATTTTAATGCAACATTAGAGTACCTAATAATGAAGTTCATATTAAATTGAGTTGCAGAAAAACAGAGCATAAGTAAAACTAAATTGTTGAACTCCCTGCTACTTCTCCTGAAATTACTAGTTCCTGCTGCTCAATAGTGGAAGTGACACTGGGATGCACTCGATGTCCTGCCCTGGGAATCGAGGTGTGAAAAAAATTCTCTGATCTCGTATTCCTATCTGCTCTAAGGAAGATGGTGTAAGTTCTTCCTACTCTGATCCCCCTACAGTGTATCCTATGATGTCTACGATGCTCCGCCTCTACTCGACTCCGCAATGCCCCTAATGCCTGCCCGTGATGAATGATAATCCCCTGGTAATCGAAGTCTCTGGAATCTCATATGATGTGTTCCCCGACCTCCATGTGGCTCCTTCACAGTTCCATGTCTCCCGCGCTTGTCACCGGAGCAGTTGATCCTAACAACATGAAATGGTGCGCGTGTGGGAACCGACAATCCTCGACAAAAACGCAAGGGAGTCAGATTATGTAAATATATATATATATATATAACTACTTCAATGTACTTATTAATGAATATATATATATATATATACTAAATAATAAAAACCCTTATAAGAATATGTATTTTATAAAACCTAATACTATTATTAATACAATTACAATTCTATTTAATTAATAAAAAATATTATTATATAATAAATTAGTATTATATATATATATGATTATATTCTTTTATTAATATACCAATTATTATTATATTGTATATGATATATAATATATAAAATAATGTACATAATTATATATTATGAACTGTATAATAATTGTATTTATTGTGTAGGTTAATATCAATATTATTATCTATTATATAAAATTATATTTATTAATATGATATACTAATATTATATATATAAGCTTATATACAATTAATATAATTAATTGTTTTATTATCATTCTATAGTATATGATATATATACTATATATTATATATATTATATTATATTTTATGATATAATAAAATAGATTAAAAACTCAACTAAAAAAGAAAGAAAAGATGAAATGGGGGTCGGGTGGTTCTGTTCGACACAGAGGATTCGTGCAGCGCTTTAGGGGGCTCGACGACTGTGCATCAGGGGCGACGCACAGCAGGGGCGCCAGAGTTCGGGTGTGGTGTGATCTGGAGTTGGAAAGAATGGGAGAAGGCGAAGTGTGGATGGGAGAGTGGCGGGAATGGATCGGAGTGGTTCGGGTAAGGGTTTTGATACAGGATTCGTGAAGGGTTTGTGGTGGCCTACGGTTGGGTAGTGCGTGCGGTGTAGGAGGCTCGGGTTCGGCGATGTGAGGTGGAGAGGTGTGGGATTTTTCTGGTGAGTCCGAGCCGACGGTAGGGGGTCTCCGCTTGGAGAGCAGGGAATGGAGGAGGTGAGGTCGAGTCGCGGCAAGGGTTTGAGGTGCGGTGACCTAGCCACGGACAATGGAGGTTCTACGCGGTGAGGTCAGGGGTTTGTCCGGCGATGCCAGACTAGTGATGTGCTTGAAGCAGAGAGGCCAGACTAGCAACAATTTGGTGCGACGAGGTCTGGGCAGCGGTGTGGATCGGCTAGGGTTCAGAAGCCAATTCGCTGAATAAAAGGGTAAATGAGGGCCGCTGGTATTTGAATGTTCAAGTTTGAATTCTTCTTCTGATCTTGGGTTTGCAGGTGTGTCGTCGATTTTTTATGGTTCGAACTCAGTGCTAGAATTATTAATTACTACTGGTGTGGATTTGGAATTCTTTGTTGCGGTGATGATAGGTGATTACGGTGGTGCTGCTGGAAGGGTGCTGGCAACGATGCTGGTTCGGAGATGTGTATCATTGAGGAAATGGAGTGGGAGTCATGTCATTGAGGAAATATGGTAGTATAACCGTGAGGATGAGAGGGTGAGCAATAACGGTGAGGTGTGTATCGTTGAGGTTTAATGTATCGGTGAGGTTGAGGAGTATCGGTGAGGAAAAAGGTGGAGGGTATATCGGTGAGGTTTAATGTATCGGTGAGGTTGAGGAGTATCGGTGAGGAAAAAGGGGGAGGGTGTATCGGTGAGGATAATCAGGGCTAACAGTGAGGTGTGGTATATTAGTGAGGATATAAAGAAGAGGGATAACAGTGAGAAACTAAAAAAGTATAACAGTGAGGTGGTTATCGGTGAGGATTTAAGGTAATTGGTGAGGTTTGGTATAACGGTGGACTGGAGAAGTGTATCGGTGAGGGAATGTGTATCGGTGAGGGAGGTCACCGCTACTGGTGAAGAAGTCACAGATAAGGACGGGACTGTAAGACCGTAATACCTGCGAAAAAAAATTACAAAGAAAATTAAATAAACTATATAATTTAATGAAACTAAAAATAAATAAAGTAATAAATTAAATTAAATTGAATTGAATAAGAAACAAAAAACAAAAAAGTTAAATAATAAAATTAATGAAACATTATTTAAATAAATGAATTAATTTGGGTTAAAATTTATAAACATACATAATTAAGGAACAAATTAAAATATTTACAATTACTTGCTTAAATTAATTAACCAATTAATTAAAGAAGTAATTAAATTAAATAATAAAAATATTAAATGAATTAAATTAAATTTTTAAAACTAATTAAATTATTAAAATACTACAAAACCTAAAAGATTTATTTTTTTACAATTTAAAGAATAAAGCATTAATTAATTTAATAAATAAATTAATAAACTAACTAGAATAAAAATAAAAGAATAAATAAATAAAAGTCTAATTCGCAAGAGTAAGTTAATTTAAGAATTATTTAAAATGACACTAATGTAAATTAAAACACATGTTTTAAACTAAAAATGGATTATTTTACACAGCAAGTATAAAAACACAACACTTATCAAATATTGACTAAAAACAATCATTGTGGTATAAAAAGGCAATAGAAAATACAAAAAGGATGTGGAAAAGAGTGTTAAAACAGTTCCATATCACATGTTCTCTAGCACTCTCCTTGAGAACATGATTTTCATATTCTTCTTTCGTACCCATGTACTTGTTTCCCACCTACATTACCCTACTATAGAACCTAGATACATGACCATTATACATTCATTTCTATCTCATTAAGAAGCTATGTTATTAACTTTATTTATGATGTAGTTTTTTCCACAATAGTTATATTCAAATATTAATTCCCTGATTACAGTGATAAATATTAAATTGTGAGAATTAAATTTAATTTGGGTGGTGAGAATCTAACAACCCAATACATTAAAATATTTTCCATTAAGAATAAATATAATTTTTTATTATCATTACATATTCGCAAAGTTAGCCTTATGCTACACAAACCACTGTGTTATCTGGTCTTACATGCAAGACCAAGTATCACCTCCTCTTGCTAGAGAACCTATTTTATAAATAAATTTGGAAAGAATTATGAATTTTATTTTCAAAAATAAACATCATCTCATAATTTATAATTTAAAATTTATCTTAGGGTGAATTTTTGGTATTTTGCTGAGAAATATCATTCTTTGATGACTAGTTTAAATTATTGAATTTTAGTTAAAAACTGCCTTTTACATTAAATAAATCTTAATGTTAAATTTCATTTTTAAGAAAAAATAGTAAAATTATAAATATAAAAATATAATATAGTTCATTAAATTAAATTACACATTGAAATTGAATATAATAATTTAACAAACTTTTGACCATTTTCCTACTTTAAAAACCCGTTATTTCATCTTGTATGCGAAATTAGCATTAATCTTAATTTCCACACTTCTGTGATTTGAATTTTCAAAATCAGACCTAAAAATTTGTAATTATTATAATATTATTATCCTTATAAGATAAATATAATTTCTTTACCAACAATATTATTGAAATAGATTAAAATTAATTACAATGAAAAAGGTAAAATTCGGCTTAATAAGGGACTAAATCATAATATTAATAACCAAAATGACTAGGAAAAATACCCAAAATCTATTGGATTCAAATAGATAGACCACATCTCCAATTGGTTTTATTTTTATGAGTGTATTAGGATATTATTAAATGGTATTTATTATATAAATTTATATGTAAGGAAAAAATACAAAATGGGAACTTTCCTTACCTTTTCAATTTATAAAACATTGAGACATGCACAGAACATCAAATTTTTTATTATAGATATGATTTTGAACTATATATGGGTTTATTTTTAATATTAATTTATAATTATTTTTTTATATGGTTTAGAAACATAAAATTCTTAAGAAATTCTAATGTTGTGATTACTTAGTAAATTATTAATAAAAAATTGATAATATAAATATTAAAAGTGAAGTTAATTAATTGATTTTTTGTCTCTATTTATTTTTGTTGATTAATATACCACGTTAAGAATCATAAAATATAATATATTTGAATTAAAATATTATATTGTTATTTTAAAATTAACATTAAATAAATAATGTAATAATTGATATTATTGTTTTTTAAAAGTAAATGAAATTTTATTAAGTGATTTTAAATTAATTATAATCTTATATTCTGAAAAGTAATTTTTAAGGATTAGTAAATATTATGTATGTCCTATTAATGGTAAAAATTTAACAATTATAATTAACATATTGACCCATATATTGCAAAAACATTGTTAAAATGGAATTGGTTTAGGTTGTGTTTTAGCGCGTCACATGCACTTATTTTTAAATTATTTTCCAAAATAGATGAGAATTTTATTTTTAAAACTATATATAATATTAATAATTTTGTGGAAATATATTTTATAATAATTGAAACATTATTTTATTCTTAATGGTTAAATTAATGGGATTAGAAATCCAAGTGTTTAATAAAAACCAAAATGTTAAAATTGGGGAATCATAGAAGTTATGAAACAAAATAATTAAAATTTACAAATTTATGTGTGGTAGAGGTTTTATTATACCACAAATACAATTTCATCCACTGTTTTTCAAATTTTTAGGTACTTTATGCATGGTGGACCACCCATTAATGAATATCTTTTTGTATTTACATGTGTGAAACTCCCCCTCCACTATAAAAAGGCAAAGACTCTTCCCCTTATCACTACTCTCAAGAATAATTGGCTCATAATGATTATAAAAAAGGGTCTCCCAAAATCCCTAACCTTGAACTATAATACTTTCATTGGTTAGAAAGCAATCCAATAAATCCTTTTGGCGTAATCCTAATGCAGTTACCCGATTAAGAGGTAACGTCTTCCCTCAAGATCACTAGTTTCATTGCAATTATCCCCCCCCATAAAATATATTTATTAAATTATTGTATAAAAAAATAGTATCCTAAATATATTAGGATTTGTTTACATAAAGGGTTCTACCTACACTTTCCCACACCTCCATTTAATGCGTAACAAACATATTGTTTCTGCGTTTGATGAACTAGTACCTCACAAAACAATGATTGTTCAGTTTTCCATTACCACCTATCATGGTGGAAGTTATAAAGGAAAATCTATTAATATATATTATATAATATATTTATAACTAATTTATGATTCTGTAGTTTTTATTTGGAAAATACTTTTATGTTTTCCATCTTGGGAAAGTACTATAATTTCATTTGGAGTGTGGACTACTGCCCCCTCAATGCGATATGACCCGTTCAAGCCATTCATGTAACGTATAAAGAATGGTTTTGATAAATATTTGTAAAATATATAACATATATATGATACTATAATTACAATATATATATATATATATGTATCAATTATGTTTCATTTTTTAAGACAACAATGAAATGAAAATTGCCTTCATGGGTACGTACAACATACTGTCACCATGAACGGTGAACTTAATTTCTAATATAAAAATATAATAGACTAATATAAATAAATATATAATGATTATATATGATATTTAATTCGTGGTTTAAATTCTATAGATGATGAAACAATTATATAATTTGCAATAACAACAAATATCATGTTAAAACTCACTCGATCAAAATTGGAAAACAACACCCAAAATAGTGAAATTAATGAAATTTGATAACAAATGGGTAATGAGTTATTATAAAAACCTAATATATAGAATTATAAAAATTAGAATGGTTATGTAATATGTTAGTAACATATTTCCAACCACTATACAGAAGAATAAATACCACACTACAAAATGATGTTTAAGGTATGTGATTCATGTCTCACTTTTATTTCAGTGAGGAAAACACCATTAACACCACTTAATTCCTTTGTGTGGAAAAACTACAGACCCTTTAGATATACTATACCATTAATTATTTAATATTCAAGTTATTTAAATTATTCATTTAAATATTATTAATTTTGGGCCTTCCAGTAGATATGTTACCATAATTGTAAGGGAATGTCGTCTCAATTTACATTTCATTGAGGAGTATTGATTATCATGATCCAATTCACTTTAATGAGGTTTATATACTTACTTTTTCATGTTATATAATAATTATTATTATTAATGTAATATTAAATGTTTTGTTTAATATCATTCCTTTTTGGATATTACAATTAAAATGTTTCAAAGTGGTATAGGACACTTTGGAATGCTTAAAGATTATTAAACTCAAGAATGTTCTTAATGGTTATCTTTGTAAACCCAGTTAGTTTTGTGATTGTTAACATTATATTGAGAGAATCACTTCACTTTAGTAATTTTTTATTATAAAATTATTTAAATATCCATATCATTTTTCATGGATATGATTATTTCCTAAACTGTATAACAATTTTTATGCGGTGTGTAATTTAAATGTATTAGATTATTGGCATGTAGCCTTGAAATTATTACATTCTTGGAATTATTCCTTGACAGTATTGGATTTTGGTCATGAGTCCTTGAAAATGATAGATTCATGGCATGAGGAATTGAAAGTATTATATTCATGGCATGAATAATTGAAATTATTAGATTCTTAGCATGAAACCTTGAAAGTAATAGAACCTTGGCACAAATCCTTGGTGATATGTTATAGATTTTCAGAGTTATTAATTTAAATCATTGAAATTTAATTAATTAATTATCCATTATATTTTTTCTAAATATCTATGAATGCATTAAATTCTCATATTATTTATTGTGTGTAATGTGTTTTAGATTTTTACCATGACATATTCAATTTTCCTTATCTAGTTAGAGAATAGAAAGTGTTATCAGTTATTCACCATTAAAGGTTATTTTATTCCTATTGATTCATCATTACTACCATTGTATTTTTACTTATTAATAATTTTAGCTTACCCTTATTGTGTTTATTTCCCCAGGTTATGATGAAGAGAACATTGAATAAGATTTCAAGAATTTTGTTTATTTTATTTTATTTCCTGTCAATTTTCTATATCCTATTTCTCAACATATTATGGGTATCATTTATGTAATATGGATTTCTAGGAATGTGAAACTAATCATTCCTTTAGGATTTAATTCCTTACAATCATGACAATGTAATAATATAATTCACCAGCTCTAGGCTTCTGGGGTCAGGGCGTTATATTCCTCATTCCTCATTCTTCCATTTAAGCAGTGTTTTCTTTTTATCTCTACTATAGAACCAAGTTGATATTATTTATATATGATATATTTTTATTATTGTGAGCTTATATGGATCCTTTTTTGTTTGTTAATCCTACTAGAAGTTCTATAAAATCCCCAAATATATTTTGGGGTCAAACCCAAACCATATGGTCTTCTTATTTTTCAGGTATGTGAAATATTTAGATTGCACCAACATAGTGTGTCCATTAATTAATTGATTGATAAATTGGATTATTACATGGATCCCATTAGATCAAATTAAATGCAACATAGTTTATGGATACCAATTGGGTGGTAAATCCCTTGAATATGTTTATATTAATTGGATAATAGGTTAATTTGTTTGAACATGAAATGAGGTCCAAGTGATTTCATATTTTCAAACTACCTTAGAAATTACTATTTTTTATTGAAATGGTTGGAAATATATTTTTTATGAATAACATGATTATTTAAAGGGTTAATTGAGAGATAAATTTCCATTTTTATAATTTACCCTTACGGATTATGATATGATATCTTTGATGTTATAAATGGTTGTGTTAAAATTTTGTAATGCTTATATTGAGATGGGTTTGTGGAGTACCATGCTATAATTTATATATTAAGAAGGATCTATATAGTAACATATTGTAATGTTAATATTGAGAAGGAAATGCACAATCTCAAGTGATAAGGATTATATTGAATTATTTATACCCAATCCCATACAGTAATTCTTATATTGTGTGGGATCTACCCAGTTACATGATGTAATACTTATACTGACCACACTCTTCCTAGTCTCTCGATGAAATTTTTATATTGATCAACTCTACCCAGTGCCATGACAAAAAGATTATATAGTGGTCTTGGAAAATATTTTTATGTTTTTCTTCATAGATATATGGTTATTTGATTTAATGATTTTGTTTCATGCTCAATGATATTCCAGCATGGTGTCAATGAATGTTGATTTTTATATAGTATTAATTGATAATTAATACACATGTATCTCACTTATTTCATGTGATTATTTTAATAATATATTTTTTATAAATGGTGGTTTCGAACTAATATGTTATACTCAGACCCTACCTGGTAATTCATTTCATAATCAATCGATTTCATGGATGAGGGTTTTGAAAAGGGGAATGAACCATATTTCTGGTTTTTTTGCTTGCAAGATGGGATGGTGTTTTGCAATGGGTTTGACATGAGGTTTGGGACCATGGTATTTTGGGATTATTTTTTGTCTTTTGATTCTATTTTTTTATTGTTTTTAGTTTTAAATTTGGATATATCCAAAATTTTCATTACATGATTCATCATTATTGGTTTATTGGTTCCTCCTTTAATTTAATAGTTTTATTATATATTATTTCTACTATTTTGTCATTACTATGATATTTATAATTTTATATTATCCCATTTTTTGTACTCTATACCAGGGTGATAGTATCCCCACAATACATATCACACCCCCATTACTATTAGGACTCTTATAGAAAATGGGAAGGCTCGCTTGAGGTCTCATAACCAACCTATTCTAGCCACATGATAGAGTGTCCGATCTAGGAATGTTAAATATTTAATGTTTAGAAGATGATCTATATTCATTGGGTACCCATGAAATTTATCTTCAAACTTGACTCACGGTTGATGGTACAATTATTGATGATTTTTCAAGAGGCTTTTGGACATTATTATGGATGAACATGGAATTTTATCCCCATATAGATGGAAAGATTGAGTGGACCATCAACTTTCTAAAGGATATAATGAGAGAATGTGTTCTAGAAATTGGATGATGTTAGAAAGTTTACTTTACACTGAAATGTTTTTCATATTATAAAAATATATCTATACACTATTTTCATGGAACCATTGAATGCCATATATTGGAGACTATGAGGGCCACTATTATATTAGATTGAGATTTGGAGAGGCATCCCCTATTAGTTCATAACTGGTGTATGAAATGATAAGTATGATTTATACAATCCATGGCAATATAAGGATATCAAAAATTTAATAGAAAACATATGTTTATCTATGTCATAGTCCTTTAAAGTTTGAGTAGTGAAAAAATGTTTTTCTAAGAGTCTCCCAACGATATGGGTTATTGAGATTTGGAGAGGGAGGAATGTTATACCTGAGGTTTATCTAGATCTTCCTGTCTGTTGGGAGGGTTAATGAGTGTTTTTGAATTTCTATATTACCACTAATGTTGGACCAAGTTCATTATATCCTCTTTGTACTATAGATAAGGATATATGTGCATAGCCTGAATTATGTTTTTGACATGGGAATGCTGGAAATCCATGACATATCTATATTTTCATAGTACCTAGTGGTAATCAAGGATTATCAGTATGGGATCATTCATATATGGAAAATCCCTCTAGCTCGAGTACTATGAAATAAGGGGAGGGTGTTTGAGATCACTTGGGAGAGGGAGAGACTGTGGTGGAGTCACTACCCCCAACTTTTTGTATAGCTTGTACTTTTTAGGGTGAAAATATTTGAAGGAAGGGAAAATGTACAGACTCAAATTATTTTATATTAATCCTTTGAATATTTATCGGTATATATATATATATATATATTTATCTAGAATTTTAATCGATATTAATGTGGTATTTTGGGTTTCATTATACCTTGTAATTTATATTATTAAAATATTAATATATATTAAAGCATGTGTGCACACCTAATCAGTGTAAATAGTTATCCTTTTGATTGGGACCTCTAATGTGAAATATATAACCACATTTGTTTTCATATAATGGGGATTACAAATGGGGATGACATAATTTTATATGGCATTGGTTGTATAGTTGATGGAAACATTTGGTGAGTATGTTAGGTAAATTAAACTATTTATTTATTTATTCTATATAAATGACCTAAACCAAATTCTCTCTCAATTTATATGTTATGATAAATCAGCATAATTATCCACCAAACCATGGGATATTAGATTGGGGGAGGAGATATTTATTATAATTGGATACATGGGAACATGGATAGAAAGAAATGATCGAGGAGTACTATGTAACTGATGATGGAAAAATCAAGATCTTCACCATCAATGCAAGAGGAAATGTTATTCATCAATGGTTGATCTATTCATGAGGTTTAGCTTATTATTTTTTTTATTTATTCACTAGGTTTAATTTTATAAGACTATATTTCTTATCTTTTTATTTTTTATCTATAGTTTATATTCTTTGAATAATCCTAATTTTTATTGCATTCTTGACCCTATTTTTTGATATACATAACTCACATGAATTCCCCTTATTTATGATATATGTATCATTGGACTTGATTTCATTGACCATTGATTCTTTCACCTCATCTAGCGATTTCCTCCTCATCTCTCTTTGTGTCCATAATCATTGGCTCGTGGGGTAGACAATTTGACACCATAAGGTTAGATTTGAGCATGATCAAACCCCAAAATTTATTGAGGATTTGTGAATGAAATTGGTATTGGTGTTTTTTAATTTATTGATTCCCTTTGTATGTTTTGGGTGAAGTATTGATGGTTTGAAAATTTATATTACGATGACAGGTTCAGCAGTTGTCCCCATGGGAGAGAAGAGTTCTGATTTTCAGCCACATGAGGCTATAAGTCAAAAATTAGTGGTGTTAACATCATTTTCAACAGATTTAGGTTATTCAAATGATAGGTAAGGAATCATAAGTAACACATATAATAAACTCTTTAATAATAGACAATAATATCTCTAGAAAATGTGAATTCACCCTATGTATTCTAGTGGAACATATATTTTGTAATTTGTGTTCACCTAGTGATAAGGGTTTAAAACTGAGATAAATATTACATGTAATGAAATAGAAAATACACACCACATGATCCTATATAGTATTCCATTCCTTGTACCAAAATAATACAACCTATTAACAATGTAATTATACACATTGTTCCCCTTCGAGACATGATGTGTGTATTTAAATAGCCAACCGAACCATTTTTCATGAGTATAGACCTAGGACCCCAGGTAAATGAACAAACCACGTGGCCCCTTTTATGGATTTTATATAGTCACATAGATAGTCAAGACTGATTTGGGGGATGAAATGTCTAGGTGTCCAAAAAAAGTCACACATTGTGAGACCATTTATATATATTTCATGTACTTTATCTAAGAATTTATTACTTATGTATCTCCTTCTTCAATATTGTGATTCAGGCCCATGGGTAGCCTATCTTGAGTGGTTTTTCTTCTGGTAAATGATTTTTCCTTTTATTTTTGAATCACATATATGGGATGAGGTTATATAATACCAAACATCCATTAATTGATGCATCTATAGTTCTAATGATTGGGTGTAATTATTAGAGTGTTCCTAACTTCAGTACTCCCTTGTGTCATTAGGTAGATGGTCCTAAATATCCTTTTTGTAGGTGTAGAAAGAATAGCCCCACATTTAAAAAGTTTTGGTTTCTTTATTAGATGTATATAACTCATAACATCGATTCTCCCTTAGCTCTGTAGGTGGAAATTCCCCCATATCCTCATTACAGGTAGACTCAAAAACCCCCACATTACAGTGGGTGAAGGTCAACTATCTATGGAGTGGACTCCCAATTAATGGTCTCTAGTGGTGTTTGGGACCTCCATTGGAGTATTTCACCCTCAATTGTTCTATGTAGTAGTGAGGTATGGGTATTCAATACACATTCATTATATATTACTTTTGTTTCTTTTCTAGTTGATGGGACCTCTGGATTTGTATATAGACTCTTCATTATTAGTTGGATGTGGAGATGGAGATCCCCTTTCTATCTACTCTTGATATGCTTTTGAACACATCTAATATCAGGTTTTCATTACCCACATTCCTTATTGGTGTAGTTTAATGTTTATATTCGACTTCTACCCTCTTGGTTCTCAAGGAATCTTACTAGGTATGTATTTACTCATACCTAAATGTGATTTTCATGGATGTTTTGTGTCTTATACATATGACAGGAAGACTGGTGGTGACATTAGTGGACTCAATTTTGTAGAAACATAGTATTATATAGAGGATTTTTCTATGATCAGTGGTTTAACATAGATATTGAAACTCAATAACTCTTCTATTATCCCCTTTCCCATTAGTTTTTATAGGTTAGGACCTTATTTATGTATGGGCATGAATTTTTCACCCTTATAAATTTTTTAATTCTATATTGTAATTTGATGTATCTATGAGAGGTTTTGCATGATTTTTTTTTGATACTCTAAATTGTTTAATATTTTATTTTTTGCTATACTATTTTAATGACTTGGTTGTGTGTGTGTATTTATTTTAGGATAAGTAATCCTATTTTTTGTTATTAATACTAAACTCTTGTCACCATCCCTAAACCTATTATAGGAGGAATTGGGGTGTAACACATAGCTTATTGCTAAACTTGGAGGTGTCTCAGTTCATCGGGTCCAGAAATAAATAGACAATGACATTCATACAAATGCTTTCAATCCAAAAAATAAATTTTTAATTATTCTTTCCAGTTCACTAATAAATTTATATTTTTTCCTTTCATGTATATTGATGTTTACTTCATAACTACAATAGGATTTATCCTCCTTTTATTTCATCTAATTGAATTATTATTCCTTTTTAGTGTAAAGTGTTCTGGGAATATATTTATTGATGAATGAATTCATAAAATCCACTTTTTTCATGGATTCAATTTATTTCTCTCAGCATATATTCTCTAATTAATAGGTTCATGTCCAAATGATTTAGTATCTTAAGGATATTTCACTAAAAATCATCATTACTATCTAATATATAAACAACTGAAAAACCATTTCATATTTGAAGATCCATACATTCTAAAATTTATTTTTCTATCACAATGATCTATTTCTAGAATAATAATGGATTGAAGGATTCACTAATAGTGGGTGGTGGTTTCCTCAAGAAGGAATCTGTGGTGAGTTCTTCCTTCATTAAAATGTTTAGAAGTCTGACATGATTCTCACTATTGTTCATAGATTTAGATAGTTATGTGATCATGTTCTTAATATGTTTTGCTCAATATCACATCCTATTTGGTTTTTTCATGGGACAATCATTTCATTTTTAGTTGATCTCATTGTTAACTTTATTCCTCCTAGTTCAATACATTTAGTAAAATGAAAAATATTAGTGTGATTATTAAGAAACAATAATATCATTAATACCTCATATAATAAATAAAATAAACACTAATATGTTATAAATTATGACACATCCATTTTAACCCATCATATTTTTAGTTAATCCAACATCAATTTTGGTTCTTCATAGTTTTTTGGTTATTACCCTCTTATTCATTATAAATTAATCCCAAATAAATAACTAAACACCCTTTAATACCAATTATGGATTCCTAGAGGAACTCTCCTTGATCCGAATCAAGAAATATAAGATTAATATATTATTTTATACCAATTATGTATCCATAAGCATAACATACATACATATTACTTCAATTTACATTAATAATTATTACACATCAAAATAAGTCCCAATAAAAAACCTATATGTTTATTTTTGTTAGAGGCTACATGCATAAAAATTAATTTTTCAATCATTCATTATCATATCTAACTAGTACTATTCATATATGGTAACCATCAGATCATTTAATACATAATACTACACTCAATAAACTATAGGATGAAAAAATAAGAAAGGGGTGTACTCTAATTTTCATAATGGAAAAAATTATTATCATAAATTGAAGATCCCATGTTAGCATAAGATAAAATTATTGGTAATATAACGTAATCAAATAAAATGAACCTATATTAATGTGTATCATAAATAATTGAACATTGATCATAATTCATGTATCATGACATATGGATTTGATAATGACATAAAACATGTGTCAGAAGTCAATAATATAGGGTCTTGTTATATACACTGTGGGTAATATAAGAATATGATATAGATTTGAGTATAAAAAAATAACATCTCTCAATGTAAACCATAATGACATTCATCCAATAAAGTAATTGGCCATCCATGTGTTAACAATATAGTAGGTTTTTCCTAATCACATGTGTACCTTATTGGTTTTGTGCTTACCTCTCATGTGCCCTTGGGCTTGTGCTGACTACTCATGTACCCTTAGGCTTGGGATTCCCACCCATGTACCCTTGGTCTTATGTCATCCACTCATATCCCAATTTAAGGTCTTCAGATATAAAAAATTACCCAATGAATTGTAATTTTATGAGGGAACCACTTATTAGATAATGATAAACTCTACATATTTATGCCACATGATCATGAAGTCATTCATAATTCCCTCATAGCTTAGTTAATATGTGAAAAAGAAATATGTATCCTAAAAAAATAAACATTACATGATCATAATAAATCCATATAATGATCTTTGATCATATTTGTAAAACTTATCCCCAATGAATCATATTTAAAAATATAGGATGTTTACAAAGATTAAAATACACTTTTATAATAGAATTAGAAACTAATTTGAAAAACATGCTGATATATCATTTTTCACAAATTTTACATTAAAATGAGAATGGTACATAATAATTTCAATTTATCTTACCTTGTAAAAACATGAAAACTACGTGAGGATGATTAATTTAGGGAAAATATTATAAAATATGAAAAATACATACATACAGGATTCATTAAAGAAATATTATTGTCACACTTTTGTAAATACATTTAATGTTTTGGAAATAAAAATATTCCAATAAAGTTTAAAGAAGATTCATTTTTAAAAATAATCAAATATATTGAGAAATTAATTAATTAATAATTGATATATTTATAAGTATATTAGTGAAACAAATGAATAATATAGTCCTAGAAAAAAACCAACCAAAAATAAATGGTAAGGTTAGATTCACATATAAGCATTCATTAGGGTAAATTATGGGCAAAAAGGAAATTTAAATTGTAATAGGGCTTGAAAACCCCATGCATAAATAGTATATATTAAAATAGATTAGGTTATATTGATTAATTTAATTATAATTACCTAGATGCAAATTTAGTCATATAAATCTTGAATTAAATGTGAGATGGGAAATAGAACCCATACTATTACTCATAACATCCAAAAAATATCATTAACCATAAAAAATAAAAATAATCTTATTAATAAAAAATTTTATAATCATATTCATATATATTACCTATAATAATATCAAAATATAATTATTCATTATACAAATATTAGTGAGTTAATGTTTATCTGCATCATCAAATTATAGAAATATAGATTATTTCATACCTATTTCATAATGGTGATGTCGGTGTCTATTCATTGATACCAATATCATAATTCATATTTTATTTAAGAAAGTGGAATCAATTATTTAAAAATATTTATGAATACCTTTTTCATTTAATGGAAGGTATGGGTACAGTTCATGATAATGGAATCAATGATGAAATTCTCTAGTAATTCATCAATAATACTGAGTTTCTAAATATTGAACATCTATTTAAGTGACATACTTCTAAAACCATGTTCATTAAGTTAAATAATATTTTATATTTTATATTACCAATATTAAAGTCTTGATACTTATTCATGGTGAAAAATAGAGATGTTAGAAAAACATAGTTTATGTCGATGGTTGAACTTACACAAATATGAACCTTATATACAAGTGGATTAGTAAATGTTTACAGTTATATATTTACAGAATAATTTTAATAAAAATAATAATTTTGTCAAAAAAATCACTAAAATAAATTTTTATGTTTAAAAAGAGTGGAAATGATAATATAACTGAAAATGATAGAGAATGTCTCACATGTAAGAAGAATTCTCCATTTCCAGATATTTATTTGTTCAGAATGATGGATTTGGGATTTTCTCATAGACATGGATGTCATTAATCCACTAAAATGTATTTTGGTGAATAATTATGGGAAATTATATGAGATATAATAGAATGGTTTTAGTGTATTTGAATTTTTATGGTTCTTTTATAAGTGAGTTTTAAGGGTCTTCTCTTTATATATTCATTTCCCAGGGTATAAGTTAGACATTCAAAAGGATATATTTTAAAATGTGAAAAATAATTGATATAGGAAATGGTTGGGAAAATATTTCTCTCCTAATATAATTTATAAATATATTTTTATTATATTTTATTTCTTTTCCACTTTGTATAACACCATTTTACCTAAATTCTTCTTTCTCAAGGTAACTTGAGTTTTACCACATTAACTAATTTTTATACATTAAAATGAAATTAAAATCCTTTAATAATGTTTATGTGTGGATTTAAAATATATAATAAATTTAATGTAACTAAATTTCAAAATATCATAAATTTACCTTTGGAATGAAACATAAAATATATAATCAATATCAATTTTATAAATAAATATTTTGTAAATATATGTGTTTTTAAAACTACATAAAATCATTTCTATATTAATTGAGGGTTAATATTTTTGTTATAAATTGAAACATTGTATTTTATTGATCATTTTAATTTATTCAATTAATGATATAAATACACATTTCTTAAAAATAAGTTATCAAAAAAATATATATTTTTTCATTAAATAATGTTAGCAATATCCAATGGAGGTAATTATTGATTTCTAAAATATGGTATTTTTTCAATTCATTTGTATTAAAAGTCACATATTCAAATTATTTATATATCAAATCATTTTTTCAATAATAATAAAAACATGTAGTGAATAAAAATTTTAATTTTATAATAAAATATTCAATTAAATTATATCTTTTTATTTCATTTCAAAAATATATTATTTCAATTAATTTACATTCCAATTAGAAATTCCCAATTAATCATATGACTATTCTCACAATAGTCATGTGTCCAATGATTATATTCCCAATGACTATATATATAACAGAAAGATTTCATTCTATATATAGTCTTACAATCATAGAATCATTCATTATTTTCATTTACATCACTCTCAACATGTATATTATATTTTTAAATAATTACATTATTTCCATAGTTATAATTGGAGGTGTGATCATTAACATAAACTCTCAGGTTATGGATTACATGTTCATGGAATTTTTCTTTACTTTTGGTTTTATTCCTCTTTTAATTCTCTTAATGTTGACTCATATTAAATTCTCATTTTGTATTAATTATTATCTTGTATTGTAATATTTTTTCTTAACAAAATGTATCCTGGTTTTGTTTAAGTCATTGTTCTATGTGTAATGAGTTATTAAAAGGAACATTTGTTCAATGAAAAAAAAATATGTATTAAAATCATTGGTTTTTAAAAATCCACTATGGAAACCAATTTTTTTCAGCATCCTGGGTACATTCTCCTTAAACATAATTCCTTTTCTCTTACAAAAATTCTATATTTCATTATTATCATGTTCATGGCCATTATCTATCCATAAGAATGTAAGATGATTCCCTACCTCTTTCTCCACCATGTCTCTCCAATATAAAAACACTCTAAATACATTGAACTTGTTCTTAATGATTTATAAATATACCCTTCATGTGGATTCATAAATTAAAGTAACATAGTATAATGACAACCCATGAGAAAAAACTGGTGTTGGATTCTAAACATATATTAACAAAATCAAAAACTTTTAAGACTTAATACTGATTCCATTTTTTGAAAAAAAAATACCATTTTATTAATTATATGTACAAAAATCTCAAAAATATCAAAATCCATGTGATTTAGCTTCAATATAATTTCAATTTCTGAGACTCTTATATCATTCTCACTAATATTTCGATGATGTAAATGAAATAACTAAATAATTTCATAGGATTTAATTCTGAAATGTATTTCCCCACACAAATTCATATCATATAAAAAATTCAATCATTAACACCTCTATCCACCACTATGGATATTTAAGTGATCTTTCAAACTCTATCCCAAAAAATTGTATAAAATCCCACTTTATCAAACTATCAAACTGAAATTTAATTTCTTCCATAAAATATGTATCTATTAAAATTAATTAAACTCTTAGAAAATACATATTCAGACAATTAATTTCAAATCACCTTTCCCTAAAATATCAAGTGCCTCTTCATCCACAAGAATAATCCTTCCAAATATTTTAGAAATATAGTTATTCATACTAACCCTTTAAAATGTAGAATGAAACAACACTCCAGAATGAATAGTTTATGATTCGAGTGAAATATATACATGATTTCTAATCTAATTTCACCCATAAATATGGTAATTGTGGAACTTCTAGAATCACTAATTTTGATACTAGCTCTTTGATCTTTGAATTCATTCTTAATATTCCACTTCTTCATTGAAATTTTTTGTCTTTAGAAATTCTTTTGATATTATCCTGATTAATTACCTAAACTTCCTAATCAATTTTTAATTACTATTGGATTCTCAAATATATATATATATTAGATGTTAGGTCAATTACATTGTTCTATTCACCTCATTGATGTTGTATGGATGATTCCTTGATAATGAAATATATATATAGAATAGTTCCTTACTATCAAGACATTCTGATTATGAATTATCTATTTCTACCAGTTTTACTCCATTAAATATAATATTTTGTTCCTACTAGAATAGGTAATACATCATTTACATCATCCATAATCTGATCTCTATCCCATTGAAATATTCAATTAAAAATTTTATTTCTTTTAACTCTATTATCTCTAAAAATATTCCGATGAATGTGAAAAGGTGTAAATATATAAACAAAACTGAAGAGCCTAGTATAGTGTGAACTGAGTATAGTTGAACAAAAAAAACAAGGGTACAACTTTTTGGGTCAAAAACCACTGTGAAAAAAATAAGAAAACCTAAACATCAAGCATTAAAATATTTCTGAAACTACTAGAAATGGGTGAACATGTGATAAAATGTTCCGAAAATGAGAAAAAAACTCACTATAACAACCACATAGAATCACCACACTCTAGCACTAACAACTTTGTTGGAACCCTGACCCTTTATAGTTTTAAATAGAGTGTTTTTTGTTTTTTTTCAATCCACATTGTCATTATAAGGTAGTTTGTATGAAAAGTGATCTTATGGTGCAAGAGGCATTAATGTAGTAAGTGGAATCATTTCTCAGTGTCCTCCCATTTTTTTGGTCTCAAAATCCTAAGGATGGGGAAAGCATCATAAAAGAATGATTTTTTAGACTTTCTCATCATAAATTTGTAAAATTAAAGGTTTTCTTTATGATAAGAGAATTGTGAAATTTCGGAGCTCCATGAAGGAACCTAAAACCCATTTTCATGATGGTTTGAAGGTTCATGATTAATGTTTAGTGATAAATTAATAAGGTGTGTTGTAAATATATTAATCATCGTGATTATTAGAGTCTTCAGAAATGTGAATTTTTAGTGGAGATTTACGAAGATAAAGTATCTTTGATAACTTGAATGGCAACATTATTGAGTAGACTATGGTGAGATGGAATACTTCATGAAATGAAAAATCTATAAATAAGAGTCCACTCATATTCTCCAGAGACTTTATAAAATGAGTGAAATGATATGATTTCTCAAAGTTCCATTCATAACGGTAATTCTTCATGATTCAATCACTCTTTTTTAACACAACCTATGTTAAAATTTTGGTTAAAAACTTATTAAAGATAATGAGTTTTAGTAGAGGAGGTTTCTAGAAGATTAAAAGCATCACAATTTTTTTGGAGTTCTATGAATTTGGGCATCTTTATAAATATTTTGAGCGTCAAAAAGGTATTGGGTTTGTGAAGGATGAAGTATCATTGAAATAAAAAGGTTGTCTCCCAGAGTCTTTCAAATTCCAGAACATTAGTATTGAACATCTAGTTTTATAGAATAGTTCTGCCAAATGAATCATTTCAGAACTATGGTATAAGTATACTCTTTTTATAATTAAGGAAAATCCATAAATTATAAAACAATTAATGAAAACCTTATGTCGATAAACAGATTATAAATTTTCCCAATATAGTGATCAGGGGGGGTCAAAAAAAGTGATCTAAGGGAGGCAGTATTTAGTCCCTAAAAGTATTTTAAAGATAGTGTTACCGGAATGAAGTAAATGTGTTTGAACAATTTTAATCTAGAATTCTTGGTAAAATTTAGTGTATTTTTCTATTACTGACACACTATCGACATATTCTACGTGACCAAGACCTAACTAGTGAACCAGTAAAATTAATGTGTGGTTACTATATATATATATGTGTGTGTGTGTGGGGGTGTGTTTGATAACTATGAAATTCCATTATGTAGATTTAAAAGGGTCCTCAAAATTTTGGGAGAAGATCAATATCATTAGAAGAAAATGTTGACAGCTTGATTCGTCCCTCCTTTCTTATATTTCTCAAGGGTCCTACAAGTGGTATCATGGTGATCATGTTATTAGTTTCAAATCTATCCTCTATTATTATGGAGATTTTAGTGAATGTTAGTGGAGTTCAACTTTTTTTAGAAGAAACTATATTATTTGGAAGATTTGAATGAGATCTCAAATATGATCTCATAGAATGAATTCTCTCTATTCCACGACTCAAGGGATTAAGGTAATAGATGTGATGGGTCATTATATGACTGAAACCAATGGGGAAATGATTGATTCACATTCCAAACCACAAATTTATCTTACTATAGTAATATAAGATAAAATCAATCTAAAATTGAATAGTTTCACAACATAAAAATCTATTTAAGAGAAACTATAAAATTTATATGAAGAAAATTAAAAAGTGAACGAGGAAAAACTACAGATTTTTTCATAATCAGCTCAATGATCTGAAAATTCATCCTGAGAAAAATTCATATAGTATATTTAGTATCATTACAAAATTTGTTGGAGATAATCATTTACATGGAAAATAAATTTATTATATTTACATTTTGTATAAAATTTAGAGAAGGGCCTTCAATCTCTAAACTCTAAAAGTTTCATCCCATGTGGAAAGATAAAATTTTATGATCTCTCTTCATGATCTACTAGGAAAACTAGTGGCATATAAAATGATATTAAATCCATAAGATTAAAAAAATCATTTGAGTAAGGAAATAGTATTCAAATATTTAATAAAACAAATAATATTTATGTTAAATAATGATAAAGATGATGTATATGAAAACATTCTTTCTCTTATTCCTATGAATTTCATGAGAGGAAAAGAGAGATTTGAAGGCAAGCATCTATTTTCTTATTTCTAAGGTAGAGAACATTATCGCTCGATGCCCATGTATATTTTACAATGAAAAATGTGAATCATAAATCATGATGAATCCTTATAAGAAGTTCCCTCAAAAGGGATACATAAAATTATGAAAGAATATATTGAGTAAGGTTTCTATCTTTAAATAATAACATGATAATAATTAAATTTTGGAGGACATAAAACTAGAGTTTAAACCAGATACTGAAGATTTTATGATGGCTACAATTGAAAAGGTAAAACTAAAAAATATGAATATAATTAGTTGAATGGTGATGTAGATCTCAAGGTGGAACATGAGGGTTTTCCTGATGTTATTTTCACTCAACAAAATAAAAAAAATAGATTAGAGCCTTATTTAAAGATTCTTCAAAGTATATATATCTTATTGGAGATGATATTGATCAAAAGAAAGGAGAGATTGAAGAACATTTAACAACTATTGAAATCTCATAAGAGGATGCGGAGTTTAAAATATTCATTGATGATGAAGAAAGATTCATCAATTAACTTACATCAATACTAGAGGAAAGGATAACATAGTTGAGAAACTTGGTGAAGATGTCATAACATTAAGGAGTAAACTAAAAACTGAATCACAATCAATGGAAATAAATAAGAAGTTATTATTTCTGATTATTATCCAATGTATATATTTTTGAAAGAGATAAACATGTTTTTGAAGTATTATATGAATCCTTTAATGATAAATGGTCAATATTTAAGGGGAAAAGTGGAATTCACTGTGATACGAAGACATCAAAGGATATAAAAATGGTGATCTAATGTAAAGGGAAGAAGAAAATGGGATATATCCCAAAGGCACTTGTTGTCCTAATAAATATAACATAAAAAAATATAATGGATCTATAATTAATTATCATGTATTAGTATATGATTGCATTTCAAATACGTTTAAAATACAAGAATACATGTGGAGGAATTAAATTGTGATGACCGATCCTCTTATAAAATGTCAATTATGCTGATTTTTAGGCCATATTGTGTCTTATTAGGAAGTGGAAATGATCTATCTGAATGGATAAGTACCTAAAAGTAAAAAAAATGGAATTAAAACATATCCTTAATTGTATAGAATAATTTATTTTTATGTGTATTATTTTCACTATTCCTACATTGGCCAAAACTCTATTCATTGCAGGAAGAGGATTGGTTGGAACAATAAATACAGACATCCAAGAGAAGTCAATAATGGTAATCCAAGAATATATACCAATTAAAATTGGTATTATTATATGGAATAAGAATATGAAATGATAAACCCATGTATTATGAAAAGATATTTGAGAGACTATCTTTTACTACACCCAATCAGGTGTCTTTTGGAAGGGAAAACATATCAAGAGAATCAACTAGGTGGATATTTACCTCAAAGCTATAAAGAGCAGTTGAACCTATATTTTAGATAGTATATTCTCTTCCCACATAATATAAAGTGCATTTTTTTTATAAAAAGTCATGAAATGGTTCGATGGGACAGTGATATTCGATAATGATGGTTTCTTTTCGATCAAAGGTATTGGGAATATAGAATCAAAAAATAATGAGATGACGAATATAGAATTTATCTATGTGAATTACTTGTGTCACCATATCCTATGCTTGATTTAACTATATGGATCAAGAATAGTGGTGGAATAATCATAAGCGGTTTATTACCAAATGAATGAAAATAATTCTCTCATTAAGGGTTATAGAACAATTGGAAATTTATACCAGGTATACAGTCATTTCATAAATATTGAAGAAGAAGAAAACGTATGGAATTAGATTTTGGGTGACATTAATCAATAAATCTTGGGACACATATCTATGATAAATATAGTTTTCAAAATTCCCAATAGGAAGCATGGTTGGGAAAATATATGTGATGCTTTCATTCTAGGAATGATGGTCCATAGATTATATTGAATGATGAATAAAATGGAATCAAATCTTCTTGATCTTGTGTACACAGATGTGTGTGGTCCAAAAAGATTTGATATAACATATATAAAGAGTCACTTTATTCTTTTTTTATGATAATATAATAATGTATTGTGTGATGTTTTTTCACAATAACTGACAACTTCATGTTTTCATGAAGTGTTATCATAAAAGAGTTAATAATAAACCTTTCTTTATACTCAAGATATTATACTCTAAAAAATGAACAAATTAAAAATACATTGAATTTGAAAATTACTTAAGTAAAATTGTTATAATTCATGAGGTGAATTTAGTTATAAAACCTAAAAATATGGTTTTTGATTGTGGAAATAAATTGTTGAATAATATAGAAAAAAATGATGATTGAGAGTTGTTTTTATAACCGTTACTAGAAATTGGTTGTTCAAGTTTTGAAGTACACTCAAATGGAAGTAGGGAAATTTTAATGATATAATAAAAATTTATAAGAGATATGGAATTTAAGGAATCCTTACTTGAAGTATTTTCAATTTTTTGGAATTAAATGATTCATCTAAAAAAGAATGGGATCATAGAATGTATGGTTATTCAATAGATAGGGGAATGTTCATTGAATATTCAAGGAAGAGTAAATCCTGAAATTTACACAATAATCTTCTTATAAATATTGTAGAGAGAAATGATGTCAATATACTAGGGGTAAAACCAAAAATAACTCATTTAGCCCATATTATGATATGGTTGAAGATAAAGAAGAATGTGGAAAAGGGATATATTTAAATACTAACATTGTAGAAGGATTGAAAAACATTCATAATTCTCAACATGATGATGATTTTGAAGTTGAATCGGAAGAGGAAATCATTGCTAATGAACCTATACTAGATCCACATAGGAGAAATAGAAAAATGGAAATTTATCATTCCAACATCATTGGATATTATACCTCACCAATATAGATAATTATAATCAGGAATGTAGCACATTATTCCCTCCTATAAATTGTAGAACTAACCTTGTTTGAAGAAGAAGAAATGGGTGGACCATGGGTTACTTCCATGACTGATGAACTAGATCATATTTATAAAAATTATACATAGGATCTTGTTAAGAGACCATAAAATGAAAATGTGATTGGAACAAAGTAGATCATCAAAACCAAATTAATTGAGCATAAAAATTTCATCGATGGAAGTGATCTGTTGCTAGAAGTGATTTATTCATAAATGTATTATTAAGATAGTGTTCTAAGAACATCATGACCACGTTTGAGAAATTATAACCCACAAGACATAATTATTATAAGTGTAATTAGGTATGATTGATGTACTATGGGGGTATGCTACATGGACTGGACTGAAATAGTAAACCATGTAAAACTATTATATTGGGTTTTTATTTCAGCATTCGGGTGTTTGAAAATGATTTGATTCATTCATATGGGCTTAACAAGTTCCTACTATTATAGGGACAAGATCCATCTCATTTAAATAAACATTTGACACCCTAATTAAACCCTCCTCTCTATGGGTGTTTTAGGGTCCTACATACTCTTAGAACAAGAACACTTGTGTGATAAAGGTACTAAATTAAGGAATAATAGAGATTATATGGTTCATATTTTATCCATACTCCACATGATAAAACTACTTCTTTCTTTTTATTAACCGAAAAATATAAAATTAAAATTTTATCATGTCACATAGTATTACATTAAAAATGAAACCACCCTGCATATTTATAGTGGGACCGAAAAGGTGAAACCAATTCCACCACCATCTAAAGATTATAGGGATCCCTCGATATTTTATGTCATCCTCCAGTTACCTATAGGGTTCACTACCTCAGTCATTGTTTTCTATTGAATAGTGTATGTTAAAATCATGGTTCCTTATGAAAATTTAACATATACATTTATAATCACAAATACATCATTTCAAAAGTCCATCATAGTGATTTCTCTGTGATTCATATATTTTACACTTTTTTCATCCATACATGATCACATGTCGCCTAGTTTGTGAATAAGGCCTTTTGGACAACGCCTACCTCAAGTCATCTTCTGTTTCGACAAGCATCCCCAACATTAAATCCCAAGTTAAAAAAAATATTTTTCAAAAATTAATGAACTGGAATATTATTTATGTCATCACACTTCTTAACACTATGAAAAATAACTAACAAGAGTAAAAAATTAAAAATTAGTAATGCATTATATAACATATATTCACACTGACCTCTCAGTGATCCTCATTTAAATGAGGTAATATCTACTAATATCAATTCTATGATTCAATATCATGAATCTTGATACTTTTAAATTATTTAATATATTTTCATTTTCTATTCATTATCATAGATCATATAAATTATACTAAAAATGAATGGATCTTGATATTCAAAAGAAAATATTTTCATTTATGTTAAGAGAGGGTTATTTTTTAATTAAATAATCAAGTATTATAAGTGATTAATATTACAGTGGAATGTTTTTCTCCACTAGAATAATTATTAAATTTTAAATTTATTGATTTTCTATATATTAATGTTAATGAAATATCTCTCATTGCATTGCTACCTTCCTTTTCTAAAAAGGAATTGGTTTTGGTAATTAGTTTAAAAGATTATAAATTTATATGAATCTATTGAAGAATTATTTTTAAATAAATTAATATTAATTTTATAAAAATACTAGAATATAAAAAATATCATAAACTAAAATTATTGTGAATACATTTTATCGAATGTTCTGGTAAATTTTGATGTAGAGATCCTAACTTTGGAGAATCAGGATTTAGATGACTTAAGTATTGGTAAATTTCATAACATGTTTATCATATGGGAGTTGAGAAGAGTGTTGGATTTAAATAACATATTTTAAATATTTCTAGATTAGATTTTAAAATATTTCAATGACTAGAGAATTTGATAGAAAATTTAATCATAGAATAAAGATTAAATGGTTTATAGTGATGAAATAAATTACAGTGATATAATTTTACCTATCTAAAAAATATATTAAAAATTAAAATAAAATTACTAAGAAAAATTAACATTTAAATGTTTTAATTGAAATAATATGGGTTATTTTTTAGAAAATATTCCTAGTAATACTCTTGAGGTGGAAGAAGATGATCCTTCCAAAATATTATTAAAGAATAATATTAACCTAGTGTAAACTGACAACAATGGAATTTCTTCCTATATAGGAAGAGGAAGAACTCCAATATCAACTAAAAATAAAAATATTTCTTAATGACGAAATGATTCATCATGTGACGAATAAAGTGAACCAGAAGAAAAAAATGATGGTGTTAGAATTATTACATGGTTCGATGAAAACATTATAATGAATCCTTTTGTAATGAAGATAATTCTATGAAGATAATTATATTCTTTAAGAATATAGATTATTATTTTTATCAAGAATATCACCCAACATGTGAAGGAGAATTCATAATTCAGAAAATTAATTTTTTCAAACGTTGATAAGAAAAAAATTATTACTAATATGATAAGTAAATCTTTACACAATTAAAGTAAAAGTACTTGAATTTTACATTTTCATGAAAAATTTCTAATTTTATTTGGAAATTTCATTGCAATCAATGGGAGAATATATTAATTTATTTAATAAACCAGTCATGGACTCAAATGAGCATAATAATTTTCCATAATATAAAATAACATATTTTATGGTCAGTTAATATATTTATATAATGTTTTAAATAATGAAAAAATATATATAAAATGAAGATTATATTTATTTCTCCAAAACTAATTGAATTTTATGTTGTTTTTCCAAATGATATAATTAAAATTTTAATGAAAATTGGTCTTTGATAAATTATGTTTTTAAAATATTGATTTCGGGAAAATATATTGAGAAAGGAAGCTTTATTAATAATGATAATATCAATAAAATTAAATTATATTTGAAAAATAAAATAAAAATATATTATTCTTATTAATATTAATATTATCATATGAGAATATTTTCCTTTTAGTGATTATGTTTAATTTGTGGTTTTTGTGAAAATAAGGAATGTATTAATCGAATAATATATTTTTACTATAAAAACAATATTTGTCAGTTAGAGGTGAAGACAACCTCAAATCATGCGACTGAATACAATAAAATTGGAAAAAAATGTCACAAAACTAAAAAACCATTTAGAATTTCCCATGGATATATATAGAATATTTTATCAATATAGACACACCTCCAAGGATTATATAACTATTTGAACCAATAGAGGATTTGATCCACCCACATGATAAAAACAAAATGGTCTAACATGAACTGGGCAGTCTATACTTTTTAACTTGTGAAAGTTATACAATAGTTAAATGATTTAATGTTAGGTTTATTAATTTGGAATTATAAAAAATGTGTGGATGGAATGAACAATCAGTTTGTTTTTTGGGGGATCAATGTCTCATACCATCATTCAAAACATGTTTTATATTCATGTTCACCTTTCATAGAAACTCCCAATAGTTTCCACATCTAAAATTTGGTATAGACCTACCTTCCAGAGGTAAGAAGTCTATTGCGGTGTCAGACCCAATGGTACATAGGAACACACATTGGTCAAGAGTATGGGAGTAACCGCTCATCACACCCTTTTAGGTGGAATCGTTTCCTACTCTGGGACGCTCTTATATATTTACGTTATGTTCACGAATCTCTTCCAAGTCCTAATACAGGACCAATTACCATTACAAAATGATCATAGGTTTAATCCTTTTTATACACAATGTGGGAATATTATCAGTGAATCCATATGTATGTATTTGAGGTTCTTCATCTATTTCTAATTGATAGTTTTTTTCATACATGTTGAAACCATATGACCAAACACTCCTAAGTTTGTTGTAATCTGTAAAGGCAGTTAATATTTCGAGGATGGGATTGATCTGTTATGATGAGACTAACATATCATGTCTTATAAAAGGATTAAAAACCCAAATATTTCAGTAAAATCATGCAGTTTAATGCCATAAATAAATGAAATGTATGGGGGAACAAGGGACCATATATTGACGTAAAACCTCTAGGAGGTGTCCTATGTATCATTGGTATAGAATGAATATAATTTCTCATAGATTAATATTTCCCATGGGACTCTCCTTTGGGTTGATAAATTTTTTTGGGAGTGGTATATATATCATTCCATTAATCAAGGCTTACACATTGTGTCACCCCGGTCAGTGGAGATTCATGATGAAAATTATGTGGTAATTGCAACCACCAAAACCCACATGATCCATAGTCGGTTTGAGAAACAATAGATAATAAGTAACCATTATCACTATATATAGATATGGGGAATACATAATTATAAAACCCATTGTATTCATAACATAGATCTCATTCCATCAGAAGGAATCCTACGTAACCTATATATAGGAGGATTCAGAGTCATTATGGTTCAGTTGACTTCTCAATCCACTAGTGGATTAGGAAGTATAAATGGTCCATTGTAGATATTAGGTCTTGAAGATTGAAATGTCAAAATACATTGCAGCACCTATACTAAGGTGGATTCCAATATGAGCTCTAGACATTAGGAAGTCATTGTATGTATCCTAGTTATATAAGGAATCAAAGTTCTAATTATTTAAATGATTTGGGATTACACAATGAGGCTGGCCTAATACTGGAAGATACAACCTATTATGATGAAAATATGGGTTTACACACTATGGTTTCCCTATGTGATAGAGGTTCACTATTTGAGTGGTCTCATCATTGAATCTCCCTAATCCCATGTGATCAATGCTCAATGTTATAAAAAAGGGATAGTAAGTAATCAGTCTCACTATATATGGGTACAAGTCTTACAAGCTAGTAAAACCCCCATGGATGTTTAATATATACCTCAATATATAGGAAGGATTTTTGTGTATATTGGTTATAGTAGGAATCAGATTCATCATAGTTTAGTTTTATTAAGGCTTACACACTATGTCAACCATTATATTCCACCCTGGACAATGCTACAGTATCCCAAGATGCCTTCTTGACATGGAAAGTTTATCTTCCTAGAATGTCTAGTAATTATCCTAACATATCTAATGATTCCCATAAAATTCCTAGTTTCATAGTTTATTTGTCAAAAACAATTTAATGACATAGGTTGACATGTCCATTGGGTGTCACATGAATTATCTATCTTTTCTAGTCGTTTTTGTGAGACCGGGTAGAATTGTATACAGTATATCACATTATTCAAGATGATATGTCCAATGAGTATCGTACGACTAGTATTGACATGTCCATGTGTCATTACATGATCTAGCTGAGATGCTTGGATGGTGATGTATGACATAGTTTAAAAACTCATAGACCTTCATGAGACCGAGTTTATATACACTTATGTCTTCATAAATCAAGAAAACATGTCTTTATAACTAGAAAAGTTCTAGAGGATGATCCTAGAGGGATTCATGAGACCTGGGTGGATTTTATAGAGGGATTAACATGACTTACATGTAGTTTCCAAGGGACATTGTATGCCCCAAATGTTGTGTTAGGAGTATGTCACATATCTTGGGAGATACGTCCTAGAATTGTCACATTATTTGGATGAATAATTCAATGTCCATGAGTATAAGTGTAACTATCTTCACATAAGATCCCATCCATTAATCTTTATTTCAGATTCTCATTTAATATGTCCATTATATTTTTCCAGTATTTTCTTATTTTAGGTTTTGTATTACCCATATGTCACGCAAGGTGGACTTCACATAATACAGTTCACACACTAGATTTACTTCATCTGATATTAACTCATTACTCAATGTGCCTCTTCATGTTGCATAAACCTTGGATCCATTCCCTAGATTTTAACTGGTGGGATACTTTCATGATCATGTAATCTATCACTCTAAGAAATCTTCTTCTGAGCACTCTTACGCGAGGGACCATCGATGGATTCTTTCTTGAGCTATGGTGATTGTAGGCCTCATCGCCCATATTATACACCACCTTCTCTGGTGCATATCTCACTAATAAAGGCTATATTCATTGAAGGAATCGTTTGTTACATGTTTTTTAAAATCCCATTGTAAGTGACATGTGATGCTTAGAAATCACAAGGCCATGTAGACAATGCCTTATTTATTGGTCTTTTTCCCATTAAATGGTTCTTTCCTAATCATTTGGAGAATCTAGGGGACGTTGATAATACTCGATCGACATGTCTTGGGACTTTTTTGAGAATGAGATTCCAATTTAATGACCTTTATGTGATCATAGATGGCTTATATGGTACCTTTGGCAGGAAAAGGGTGAATATTACCGGACCTTCCATGATACAAAGGTAGATCACCAGGGGATTTTGAGAGATCATTTAGGTTTTTTAGTGAATTTAATTCTGATTAATGTTGATCGTATTATCTTCCCCCTGAAATAATCACTTATAATTTTACTTTTTATTTTCTTATTTAATTTATAATGGTTGGGTATATCGTGATTTTGTGTGAGTTTTGTCAAATCCAATCACTCTCCTCATCGGCAACGCATTACGTGACCAATAAAGGGTCATGTGGAGATATATGATTATTTCATAGAAAAACACTTCTAGTTATATTTGGAGGTGGTGGGGGATAGATGGACCACCTGTACATGTCTAGGACCATTCACATGATACAGGTGACATGTTTGTGGGCTCTTCTACAACAATGAGAACATGTCATTAGGGGTTGTAGTGTCTTGAAAAATGCCTTGTCATGTGAGATGAGATTTATGACCACAGGTGGATCACACTTTTTAGATATTTTCTTCTGTTTATTATAGGTTTTTTGGATTGGTTTCCTAGAACCCTTTGGTGGAAAAGTCATATGCTCCAAAGAAACTCATATAGAAGTTTTTCTATTATCAACGACTGTTTGGGATGCCTTCACAATAACAATAGGGATTAAAAAGGGGATCTGTGATATCTTCCAGTACCTATTGTGTTGTTCATGAATATTTCATGTTACCTTATGAAGTTCTTGTGATTGCGAGTCTCTTGGAGGATTACACGATCTGGATGTTCAAGACACCTTATTTTTCCTTTTATTTGTGAGGAAAATAATACCCAACATTAGGTATTCTTTCCATAATTTATTTTATAATTCTCATTTTTTGGGCATGAAAATTTCCACCCCCCCCCCCCCCGCCCCAAAATAGAGACGTCTAGGGAGATAAGGGATCAGTTCTGAGTAATGTAAATTCGCAGCTAAGGCTTTGGTGCTATCACCAATAATTGTCTTGGGAGACACTTCATATTTTAGGTTATGTTCGGTATTCAATGGATGTCCCAATAAATAAGGGACTAGAGGGTATCTCATTTAATGTCTACCCAAATCATAGATCTCTTACACACTGCCTTTTTTATAAGACCCTTTTACAAGAACCCACCATAATAACTAACCAAGAGATCCATTTGCATGACCCCTTTGTGAGGACTGCTTCACAGTATAGTATTTTCTTGGGTACCCATTTGAATTATCCATGAACATTAATTTGGTAATTTTTTGAACCTTTTCCATGGGGATGTATGATTTTTTTATGGTTTAATGTGATTTTTTGGATTGATCTCATGATCCTTAGACTATTATGAATATTTCTTGACCATATCTGGGTCATGCTGTTGCGAGTCTCTTGACTGATTTTGTGATCATGAAAGGTTCTGGGGTGTTATGTGGTCCATTAAATCTTGATGATCCAATAGAATCATGAGTCCTTTATATGATCGTGAATCCATATGATGTTTCAAGTGGTTTGAATGGTGCTGCTATACATGTTTTTCTTTCGATAGGATTTTATTTCATCTGTTTGACATATAGAATATACTTTTAATTAGATGGATTCTAACCCATGTCATACATCCTCAACCACATCAAAACAGAAGAAATTGATTGAAATGAATAATAATTTCAACCGTTTTTATCTTGTGTTCTTTTCAAATAAGGTTCAGAAAAGGGTTCTCTCATCAGAAATCCAAAATTTCTCTTCATCACACCATCTTTCGCAATATAGGTTTGGCATGATAGATGATGCTTCCATTCTTCCTAGGAACATCAGCCAGCCATATTGATGGGTCTCAACATCTATTGGCTATATTCATACAATGTTTTTTAGGATTTCTTACTAGACTTACCATGGTCCCATGGGGTTTCCTATGTGCTGGTCAACTCCCCTCTAGGCTGAGATGGCTATGATTTTACCTACCATCACATCACTCCAAGAAAATAGATCATATTTTTTTCTTCTCTGAATAACTCATGACTTTTATGGATCATGAAAAGGGGAATTTTTCTTATTTTAAGCTTATATGATTAATGGAAACAACAATTCTTGGTTATGAAAATATGCATATTGTTTTTCAACCAGTTCTACGATGACCACCTCAATATAGCAGCATGGGTCTCCCAATTAATCCTTTATCATTAATCTGATCTTCTTCAAGAATGGGTTATTAATTTATCTCCTAGATCCAAACCATTCCATCTATCTCATGGTGATATAGGAATCAACCTCTTGGATATCTATAAATTGGGTGGTATACCCCCTCTTGGAGAGATGTATGACAAATTTCATTCTACCACAGCTATATGGGATGTCCCATTGCAAACTCCATTCTTGGAAAAAGATATTATAAACATCATTATGGAAAAATATTAAAGGATATTACTATGATGTCACTCATCTATTTCAAATATTGGATTAACATTCTCATTTTTCATAGTGCAACTAGGATAACTTCTCTAAAAAATCTTTGATGCCCTTCTCGCCGTGTTCTTGATAGAAAAATTTTGTATTGGGATATTTTTGAAGTTAGGGATCATACATCATGGGTGTAATGAGTGAAGCTAGATATATCATCAAGCCAAATTATAGTGAGATTCATGTATATGTTCTTAAATGGGTGGATTTTCTAGACTGTGAATATACACTCTCGAATCCAGGTCGTTACGTTGGTGGAGGAAGTATAATTAGCTTAGTAGTGGTGCCTCAATCTGTTAGTACTAACTCATTCATGCCATTACCATCTATTGGGACACATTCGGTAGGATAACAACATTTATAGGATAATTGGCTCATTATAGTTTATATTTTTTAGGATATGGGATCATTTTCACTTTTACAGATACTAAAATACCACATGGATCTCGGGTGACTTATTTCATCCTATTTTGTTGAACATATATGGGGTTAAGGCCATGTCATTAGACTCTAAAGTTTTATATGATGTGTTGATCCAACTAGGTCACTTTGGTTTCTTACCTTATACTGTTCCAACTAGGCAAATAATTGATAGTGGTGGTTTCTATCTTTACAGGATGTCATAAAATATGTCCATTTTGGATGGGGTTCTTGTAGATAGGGTGAATGAGATGATTTTTTGTGATTTTTATACAACTTATCAATTTTCTAACCATTTCAGCAGCACCCAAAGGGTCTTCACTCCTCTTTTCGATGTTTTTGGGGAGAGAGACACCCTATAATTATTTCATAGTTATGTATGATATTAGAACATGGTGATACAAATTCAGATATCATTATTCATCCTATTGATGCTACTCTCTAGTTATCTCATTATTATGTCCATGATTGGGTATAAGAAAACTCAGGTGGTGTGCTAAACCAACTGGTTTTTCATGTGGACAAACTGTTTTCCTCACCAACCCCTATCTATAGAAATGATGAAATTGATACAACTCCTAGGATAATATTTAAGGAAGCATCCTCATCCTTAAGATGACCTTTTTGATATTGGGGAAGAATATGTTGAAAAAATTGTCCCTCTGACACAATAAATTGGTGTTACCCCTACTGAGGGGAAAACATAATTGGAATCCTATCCAACCTCATCATTATCTCAGCCAGCTACTCCCCCTTATTATATACCCACTTCCACATTCATATAATCTTATACCCAATGTAGTTTAATATGGTAGCAGATTCACAACTGGATTATTGAGACTCCTTTGGGAACATTTCATGACCAAGAGGAATGTATTCCTTAGTTATTTCATGATTTAGGGGTGAGAATATTTTATATTCAGTCAATTTATTAAATCATGTCAAAAATTATACTAACATGACAAGAATTTTATTCTATAAACATTGAGTTGCATGTGCTTGATGATGAGACTTAATATGCCAGTTTGATTAAGGAAGCTTTGGAGGCATTGGAAAAGATTCCCAAATGTATGTCAATTATGTAAGACAAAATGGTTATCTTGACCATGGAAATATGAAGATATGATGAGATCATATCTCATTAATAGTCATATCTTTCAACATCATCATCCCCAATAGATATCACTCGAAAAATCTTTGGTGGTTTTTCAACATTAATCGAGACCCTTTATCCAAGGGTAGATGTAGAATAAGTGTGGATATAATCACTTAAATGTTAAATTAATACATATCAATAAAATCTTTATAACTTGGTCATCTCATCTAATATAATATTATTGTTGTTCGATAATTGATATGTAATTGTTTTGATGAAATATTTTAGAGAGATTATGAATTTTGGAGAAACCTCCTATCATTCTATCAATGAATAGACCTTTCAAACCTTCTATTCTTTCTTATAGTTTTTATTCATTCGTGATGCACATAAAATTTCATTTATCTTATTTTTTACTATGAATCTATGATACACATAATTTTCATAATATCAAGTAATCCTGAATTGTTGGATTTGAATTTTTAAATTTTAACATATTCTTCTTGAGCAGTACAAATGAGTTACCAAAAATATTAGCTTCTTGATTGGAATATCATCTTCATCTATCTTGATATTGTATGTTTAAAAAAAGTATAATTTGGGTACAATGTATGTCCTAGCGGGAGATAGATATATCTCTTGCTGAAGTTTATAGACTTGATTAGTGTAGCTTGATTTTTTTAAGGCCATGTAGTGGGCCTTAAAATCATTGTATCATTTCCATTCATTCAAACTAAATAATTTTTGTTCTTTAGTTTATTTTCTTTTATATCATACCATTTATCACTATAATTTAGGGTCTTTTAGATCAAACCTTTTATTGTTGTAATATTGGGTTTTTAAATCAGACTTTATTCCTTTATTTTAAATACATTTAGCTCATACATTCTGTTTCTTTAGTTTATCATCTTTTAGCTCATACCTTATATTTATGTTGATTAAATAATTTTCGAAAAGAAATTATATTTTTTGGTTTAGGTTTTTTTTCTCAGACCTTCTATCATTATAGTTTAGGGTATTTTAGCTCAGAACTTCTATCATTGGGGTTTAGGGACTTTTAACTCCAACCATCTATCATTGTAGTTTAGGTTCTTTTTGCTTAGACCATCACATGTGGAATATAGGGAAGCCATAATAGGGATAACCTGAGACACTATAAGGTTCTTTGTTCTACCATGTTGTTATTAGGGGCTCATGAGTATTGGAGTTCCTTTCCTACACGGTCTAGATGTTGCTGAGAGATAGGTAAAATCCCTTATGCATCAATAGAATGGTCAAAAAGAAGTTTCCCCACTCTTTTCCAAGGTCCATGGATCATTATGAATGAGATATTGGTTGAGGTATAAAAATTAGGGATTTGAGGGCCACTTGGATAGATTGAATGTGGATGATGTAAGCCATTACCCAAATGTTTGATTAATTAAGTATGGAATGGGGTAGATGTTATGGAATGACTGATAACACCCAAAAGTGTTGGGTTATACCATAGATTTACTATGGCTCACATGGATTGGATTAATTTTCTTACAAGGAGGGTATTCCTCTCATTAGTAGGTCTATGGAATTATTTAATGATAGAATGGTCATAAAAAGGTGTCATTAGTATTTCCCAAGAGTAATAAAAGATTTGTTAAGACTCAAGCATCCGAAAGATGATATTGGGAATCAAGGAAATGAAATCCAAGAAGTGTTCTGGCACCCTAGGGCAGTTTATCTCTATCCTAAAACTGGTAACTATGTCATGTGTTTTTGAATCATGGGTCAATGACCACCGAAAGTTTTGTAATGTAATATTGCATTCCTTTTTTGATAAAAGGTACAAAACATAGTTACATAACATCAAGGATGTCGAATCCACTTGAGTAGTCTGGTTATAGTGATTTTAATTCTTGGACTACAGTTTTTGGGTCATAAGGATGGTATGATACAATTATACTAGGAATGTCCAAGACCACCCAATGGTATTAGGATATAATACAGTGAGGTCAGGGATCACAAAGATCATATTTCCATTTTTAAATGAAAAAAATTAGTCTGATGGCCCAAAAACATCTACTAGATCCATAGGCCAGCATAAATAGTAAAACAATGTTTCCCTTAAAGTTGGGTATCTTTTTATGAGGCCATGGAAGGTTTACAGTGAACCATAGAACTAAAATCATGGAGTTTGATTTAGGGGAAATATAATATTCATTGAGAGTTCTAGCACC
Organism: Viscum album; assembly: GCA_963277665.1. Taxonomy (NCBI): domain Eukaryota; kingdom Viridiplantae; phylum Streptophyta; class Magnoliopsida; order Santalales; family Viscaceae; genus Viscum; species Viscum album. Next base: position 321,316,133 of record OY728153.1, on the reverse strand, counting down.
ATAATGGTTGATTCACCACCTATAAAACATGTTCTCGTGGAGAGGATATGTGAAAAATCTTTACTCTTTCGTTTTTCCAAGATCAGGGGGTCCATAAAGAATAACATGGACTTTAAAAGAGTATAATTCAGGCCTTAAAAGATTATTTCCTAACTTATTTTTACATAATTTTTCACTAAATACTAGAGGTGAACTATTCTGCGTGAAAAGACATGGGATTTACTCTAGGATCACTTTAAAGGTTCACAAACCAGAAATGTATTTTTTTCTTTCACTAGCACTTTATGGAATTGAAATTTGAACCATAAAATGGCAGAGAATAAAGTAATAAATATTTGACTGAGGTGTAGCCAGTTTATATACATAATACACATAAGCCTAATAAGAGGGAGACTTTAAAAAAGTTCCCAATTAGGATATCCAAGATTAATTGTGTTCCCAAATCCTATTGAGGGGGATATAATAATGTATTAAATCCTGCCTTGAGATTATAAGACCATGAATAGTTGTATCAGAAATTCATACTAGGGATGGCCCTAAAAACCCTTAGGTCCTTAGTTTTTTCATGGAGACATCAGGATCACAAATACTTGGAATCCCTCATTATAGGGCCAATATTTCTCTTCTAGGAAGGATTAATCTTATTATTCATCAATAGCATTATCAAATGAAGATATCTATATTCATATCCAAGGTAAATGAAATTTTTTAGACAACATGAGGAACTCAAAACATGATTTCTAGTTTATGGGATGAGGTACTTCAAAGATGGAAGAAGCACCCCATGCTCTAGTTGACAAGGGTAAGTCTATTATGGTACTTTGATAAGGTATGATAAGGGGTTATGGAATGTATGTTATACTGTCAGGTAGTGGGGAATTAATTTTTGTATAGTTTTAATTTCATGTTAATAAGAAGTTTTACATGTGGTTTAACATTATACAGTAATGAAATATATGTTTCCATTTAGTTTAATATAATTTAGTATGTATATGAGAACCAATGTGAAAAATTGTACCAGATATATTTCATTCACAAGTAATCTAAATGTAGATATAACTCATACGTATGTAAAATGAGCTTCTATGACTCTGTCCTTATGCATTTGGGGTGAATTTTTTTCATTGGTTATTGAAGATGGACATAGATTTGGAGATCTGAGCGTCACTACATGTCTTATGATTGCATTAATCAATCCACATGTAGTTCTTAAATGTTAAACTCTTTACATAGGTCTGGCCTATACATATATGGGGGAATGTTTCCCGTGATTTGTTATAGAGAGACATAGGGTTTGAGATATAGGTATTATTAAGTATCGTGTGATGATAGAAATCAAGGCATGTGTAGTTTTTAAAATACCATCACGTTTAATGTCAATTCAGCAAAGACGTAGGCTCGCTGATGAGAAAAGATAATTTTGCAGTTGTGCCCAAGAATAGAAGTTTGTGTGTCACTATGTATCCCACGGTTACCTGTAGTCAAGAAACGTGTAGTTCTTTAACAAGATTTTCATGTGCAGGTCTGACCTGTTTGTAGGGAGGGGAATTTTTATATTTATTTTTTATTATTGCACCCATAGATGGAGATCTATGTGTCAATACATATCATGTGATGAATGTAATCAATTCGTATATAGTTCTTCCATAGGATATGTGGTGGGAGGCCAAAAACAACTATAGTTGTACTCTCGAGTGAGTTTCACATAATTGTTATGTTTTATATCATGAAAAGGACATAAACCATACAATTTAATGTCATGTGGTGAGAACTTAGAACCATGATAACCCTAACATGATATTATATGGATTTTTTGTGTGGGAAATCCATTACAAAAGAACATAATCCCATATGATCTATTCCCATTCGGAGAAAACAATAATGGAAATGTTTCATCCAAATATTGAGGCAATTGGATAAGGAATCAGGGAAAATTAATTCGGGTGGTGGTGGAACCAATATATTTTATCATGGGGTCCCTATGTATCTCAATAGAATGATAATTAAGTTGTATGTAGTTTTAAGAACCCATGCAGATTAATGTCATGTGGAAAGGACATCATCCATGCAGTTTAATATCTTTTGGTAAAGATGTGGTTGACTAATCATGAAAGTAGAATAATGTTGATGTTGGGTACATGAATAGGGGTATGGGTGTTACTACATGCCATGTGATGGTAATAATTAATCCCCTTATAGTTCTTCGAATCCATGGAGTTTAGTGTCATTCATTGAAAACATCCAACCATTCAGTTTAACATCATGTGGTAAGGATGTGGGTCACTCAATTGGAAGGGAAGGTGAAACTGTGGATGAGAACAAGAATAGAGGTTCGGGTATCACTATGTATATAGTGATGGATTGAATAGGGCCACACATAGTTATTGGATGAAGATATTCCCAATGTGGATCTGACTCTCACAAAGGGACAATGACATTCCATCCTTTATTCCCATAGATCTAGATCATGTACATAAAGTCATTGGTGAGATGATAATTCCTAATTAGTATTAAAGTCACGAGGTAAGGAAATATTTGAAGGAGATTTAATTCATTTGGTGAGGATGTACTCCATATATTTTAATTTCATGTGGATAGGATGAGGGTAACCTGATATGAATAAAGCTGAAACATTGGGGGATCCATGTAGTTTAATGTCACACATTGAGGACATTTTCTATGTAATTTAATTTCAAGAAGTAAGGAAAAAATTAATAAAGTATAACTTCATGTGGTTTTGACAAGAAGTGTTGTGTAGTTTAATATCTTTCTATGAGGAAATATTTTTGTAGTTTAATGTCCTAAAATTGAGACAAGCTATATACCATTTAGCATCATGTGGTCATGGCGTACTCCATATATTTTAATATTTTTTGGTCTTGGAAAATCTTATAAGTTTAACCTCATGCGAATAAGTTCTAGGATTTTTTATGGTATCTATGAAATGTTATTTTTGAGAAATATTTCATTGGTGGGGTGTGGTATATTTCCCATCCATTGTGGCTAATGAGTAAGATCTTTTGAGAGAGAATATATGTATGATATAAGGCCTTTCGTATTTGGGTTTCATCTTCATAGGCTTATTACATAGTATCAATGGGGTTCTGAGATCCAACCTGAATTCTATTCAATGGAATTAGCTGAGGCTGGCATTTTTATTATAGGCCCATGTGATCTGATTCTGATGGACCTCAAACTTTTGTTATGTACGCAACATGTTCTCATCAAGCCGCTCCAATTCATCTAGCCACTTTTATGACTTCTCATCCTCTTAGAGTTGTCTACAAATTACTGTTTAATGTAAGGGAAAATGGACCTATATGGGTAATTATAGCCTAGTCATATAAAAAATGAATAATTCATGGCCTATGTATTAGTATTCATAGTAGTAACATATTATTACCATTTTTCATGTATGTTTTTAACATTTTTGTTCCCTTCCATTTCTGTTGTCTATGTTGATATGAGAAGGAATTGGGTTGATAACTATAATGGTTATGTTAGAGATCTGTTGGATTCTCATCCTAAAACCTTCTAGTTCCGTAGATTGGTGGGGATTTATATGTTGTGTAATATTTTTACATATCATGTAATGTCTAAAATAAAAATAAAACCATTTTTATAAAATTTTGATGAGTTTTTTTTTGAGATTTTGGGATTTCTCAATTACACAATGTGTAATTGGATTACACATCATGTAATATCATATGTGTTGTTTTTTAAACAAGAAACTTGGATGAAAAATTATATTTCCTTCTCTTCATATTTCCATGTTTTCGACCCAAGAGCCATTCCCAGGTGACTTTAGATCCCTAAAACCCTTAGAGGTCATTTTGTTTTGTGATTAATCATTGTTTTGGTTATGGTGTGACTTACTATATAAGTGTTCTCCCTATATATCAATCACATTCTATTTATATATTTATATTTTGATAGAACCTCTTGGGATTGATGGATATAACCTCCATATTATTGAAACTTGACTCTTGGTTGAGTTCCTAGATCCTTTTTTCCTTCATTCTAATGGATGGATCCATTGATGGATTTTTTTCACGAAAAAGGTATGTGGTTCTTCTTTGATTAAAAAAATTAATTAACAATAAATTTCTCGATTTTATTAAATTGAATTCAATATATAATATGGGATTTTATTACTAAGAAATTATATTTAAAAAAACAAAATTCAATGGAATTGGTAGATTTGGTTTTTTTAAATTGGATTTCAGCATAAAATTAGGAAAAACCAATTTTCATTGAATTGGGAATTTATTTCAAAATTGATTTAAATTTTTCAAAATTAAATTATGTAATTTAATTTTTTAATTTTAATCATGAAATTAATTTGTTGAAATTGATTTCAAATTGGTATTTTTAAAGAATGGAATAAAGTGGTTTTTATATAAACCTTTGGGTTTTATCATGGAAAAAGAATGTTTATGATTAAAAACACATGTGCTAGTTTTTAAGTGGAAATTGGAATATTTTAAATAGATATTGAGATAAATTCCATTTTAAATTATTTTTAAATGAATTTAACATCATTGATTGTATTAGAGAACATGAAGGACTTGGTACTTAGTAAGTTATTCAAGACAACACTCTACAATATTACAACATCAATGAAACATAAATTCAACATGTCATATCCACTAAGGGATGGTTATGAAGTGATCTTGACTAGTGTAGAAGGGGGTGTGCATATAAACATATTTCTATATCACCTTGACTGTGTGGAGTCCTATAGCCTGGAACAATCATACCATTTGGTTGATGACCATGATTCTCTATTATTTGTAATTAAAAATAATTTAATCCATGGTGGTAAACTATTTTTTAAGACTTTTGAATTATATAAACACATTTATATAAAATTATGAAATAATATAATTGATTAATGTATTTCCATCATTCTGAATGTAATGTGTTATTATTCTAAAACATTATTTCAAAATTCTAAATCTATTTATATAAAATTGAAATATCATTATTTGGTTAATTAAATGTAGGAATATTTTATGGAAATAATGGTGATACCTTATTAGTATTTTAGCTCACACCCTACCTACACCTTCTTGTGTTTATAGATTATCTCATTCATGGTTCAAGAATGGGTAGAGGACCACTTGGAGGTGGTTCAATCTATTCATCTATAGACAATGAAAGTTGGGTATATTGGGACCTGGGTTATCAATCCTGATTTTCTAGTACATTACGATAGAAATTTTGTTTTTTATAACTTTTTGTCTTATAGAACACTTATCCCTATTGAATTTTTTTATATTCATGTTAGTTTTATATCATTATTTATCAATATTTATTGAAAAATCATTCCGAATTTCATTTTGTATGATGCTAGGTTCTAGTTTCCCACCCTTGGGGTCAGAACTTCCCTATGGTCTATGTCTCTACTATAGAAGTTATCAGGTTACCTGGGTAACTAGGCTGTTTCATGAGAATGTGGTATTAGATCTGGGCTGATAATTTTTTCATGGAGTTATTATGTATTATGTAATCTCGTCAAGACTTTTGAGGTAGTTAATATTGAGGGTCTGGATAGCTCTCACCACAATGAACCTTATGTCACCAGGGGTAGTTTGGGAAAGTCCTCTTGAGGATTAGTTCTAGTATTTTTCCTACTATTTATTTCGATAGATTGAAATCCAAATCTTAATTGTCTATCTATTGGGATTAATTTCCCAAATTTCTCTATTTGATTGTTAATCTGATGTTTATTTTTTTCTTGTTGATGCTATGTATCATCATGACACTAAGAAGATGTGTTAATTGGATCTTGGAGAAAGATATTTTAGAACTGCAGTGATAAAATCCTATTGGGGACTATAATCTAGTTGAGGTGATTGTGTGTATTATCCATGCTTTGGGAGAGGCACCTCCACCAGCTCAGGTTCAGTAACCAACTCTATAACCTCAAAGGGATGGTCTCCTGTATCATTCTCAAGAGTTACTTCACTAGAATCCACCCCCATTTAAAGGATCAAATGATCCTCAAGAGTTTGAGGAATAATTTATTAGTATGGAATGTTTGTTTGGGTTCTTAAAGAGACCTAATAAAGTTATGGTGAAGTGTGCCACCTTTGTGCTGGAAGAAACAATTAGGAGGTGGTGGGACATGATGGTGACGATGAATAAGTATGAGGGATTAGAATAGAATGACTTCAAATTTCTGTTAACCAACTAGGTCCATCTAGAATCAATGTTTTTGTCTAAGTAAATGGTGTTTTCCAAACTAGAATAGGCTGATAGGACCATGATAGTGTATGAAAGCAATTTTATGATCTCGTGATGTTTGTACCTAAGATAGTATTGAATGAAAAGATAAAGGCTCAAAGGATCAAGTGGTGACTATGAACTAATATTCACTATTAGTTTTATTAAAGAATTTTTCTTCTTATGATGATGTGATGTATAGAGAGATGATGGTCTACATAGACCTGTTTAGAACGTCAGGGTTGTCGGGAATTTCTTTCTCTCCTAGTGGCAGTGAAAGTTTCATCAAAGGAATGTGGAAGCACAATGATTCTGATGGTGGATCTCAATATCAGTATCATTCTATACCTCATGTAGTACTTGGAAGAGGCCATTTGATTTGATACCAATGGGTCATGATAAGTAATTCAAAGAGGGTTTTCGCTAAGGCACCCACGGTGTATGGTTCTTGTGAATGATAATGTCACCTGTATAAGTTCAACGAAATATATTCCACTTCATATAGTGTCATAGGGTATTCATGACCTTATAAAACTATGGCAAAACTATATTTTTTACATTTAAAAGGGTTACATCCATATGAATATAAAACAATGCTTCTTCACATAGTGTAAGATTCTCCAGAGGAAGAAAATATGGTTCTAGAGACTGTGAGAGGTATAATTACTATAGCTTCATCATTAGTGATTTCTCAATTTGATATTGGTTCATCTCATTCATTAATTTCATCATTTTTTATAGTACTAAATATTCCACTGGTTACTTTATCTTATGTGATAAATATTACTACACCCCTTGGTTTGAAGATAGAGTATGGTCTACATAGCACCTCTTATGTATTATCTCTATCATATGTTGATATTCCTTGGAGTTTTCTGGTTCTCAACATGAAAATTATTGGTGTCATTATTGGGATGGATTGTAATAATGCCAATATTGGCTGAAATGTTTGTTATCTTCAATGGGTCTCCGGGTGTGTGTTGTGTCTTCCAAGGAGAATGGGTACTAAGATCAAGTATAGTCAGAACTTATTATCATGAGCTGGGGAAAGTAATATCTGTGGTTTCTTTTGATCTAGAGAGAGAATTCTTGAAATGTGATATCCGTCTAGTTTTCATTAAGTTTCCCAAATTAAGTTCACAAGACTCAGTTATATGATGTTCTAGATAATGATTTTATATGCCTGAGTGTGTCACTATGGGCAGTTCTGGTTCTCTTTTCTAGGAAAGATGATGTTTCATTCCCCCTTTTCAATGATTGTTAGAAAATTAATCATGTTATGGTTAAGAACATGTATAATTTTTCATGTTTTGATGATCTGTTTGATCGGTAAAAATGGAAAAATTGGTTCTCAAATATCGACTTTTGATCTGGTTACTATCAGTTTATAATAAAAGAATCATATGTTTATAAAATTACCTTTTGGCATAGATATGTCCAATATAAGTACCATTTCACTCCATTATTCCTAAATAATTATTCTTCATTATTTATGCATTTGAGAAATAGGATTTTCCCAGAGTATCTTGATACCTTCATGGTAGTATTTATGTATGAAATCATTGCCTACTCTATGTCTGTGGATGATCATATGTGTCATTTAAGCGGAACTCTATGATTTTTTATAAATGACCAACATTTTCCATGATTTCAAAATTTGATTTTCCAAATTTTTAAGCAATTTTCTTGGGATATGTGGTGTTAAAACAAGGAATATAAATTTATACTAAGAATTTTAAGTCATTCATGACATTGGAGAAACTACAAAATGTTTTCAAGATTCAGATATTCTTGGATCTAGTGGGGTATTAATAATGGTTTCTTAACAACTTCGAAAAAAATATCATCTCTTATTACGGCTCTATATCTAAAAGTATTAATGATTTCTTTGGATGAGAAATGTCTGAATTCTTTTGTTGAGAAAAAATTCCTTTTGACAACTTCGATGGTGTTCACTCTTCCAGATACTAGGTAGGGCTATGTGGTCTTCTGTGATGCATGTGGTCAGGTCTGATCTATGTTCTTTTTCAAGGTGATCATGTCATTTCTTATTGTTCAGTTCGTCTTAGGCAACACAAGAATAATTATCTAACCCATTAACATAAACATGCCATTTTATACACGCGATTAAGAGTGGGTGGAATTAAATTAGTATAGAAATGTTTTCTCTGTTTTAATTCCATAAAATATTTATTTCTATCTTCTCTAAAAAATAAGTAAATCTATCCTAAATTATTTGGGTGGAATACCTTAAATCAATCGACATTGTTATATCCTATTCCCATAGGAAAGGGAATGCTTTCAAAGATTCTTCAAGACAGAAAAATCCAACCGAGTCTATGAAAGAATATTTGGAAGAGCGGAACTTTATGAATCTTTTTACATAGTTTCATATTACAGTCTTGGAATTAGGGGCTGAGGATGCTTTTCCTTCAGTTTAATTGAACTAGAAACTTCTCATAATGATTCTCCAATAATTGCATCTTGATGTTGAGTTTCGCCACATTAGAGACTCTCTTTATGGTGGGGACACCATTGTTGAGAGGTCAATCTCAAAAGGAGGAATTCTATGCTATCAAAAACATTTTTTTTGTTCCCATAATGGATAACAAAAGTTGTGATGGGGGATTTTCATAATTCCCCGTGGGCAGTGCACCCACGGATCATTAAGATGTTCTATTACATGTGGTGTAGATTATAGTGGCCTTATATGAGATGGAAAACTTCTTTTTTTCCCTCATAGGTATACAAACTAGTAGGTCAAGAGAGAGAATAGAAAAATAATAGGTTTTCTTAATCCTCATTCAGGGCCTACATAGAAGTTGCATGAGATCTCTATAGAAATTGTTGTTATGATTCTATGTACCCAAAAAATGAAGATTGTGATATGGGTTGTGATCAGTTGTATTAATAAATCAGCACAATTTTATACCCACTCGTGATGCAACCAATGTTCAGAAGTTATGAAACCTATATGTCAAAAAGTTCACTCACTTTCATAGAGTTAAATCTATTATAGTTTCTGTTAGAGATCCCTCGTTCACTTTTTAATTTTGGGGAGGCCTTAAAAAGGAACTAGGATCATAGGTTCATTTTTTCATGGCCGAACATCAACAATCATATGGCCAAGTAGAAAGAGAAATACATATTCTTGAGGATATACTTCACACCTATGTTCTAAAATTTTGTAGGGCTTGGGATGATCAATTCAGGTGAGTTGTTTTTTATTATAACAATATTTACCTTGTACTTGAATAGGATGTATCCTTTTGAGGCCTTGTATGCCCTCCCTTGTAGATCTTCATTGTGTTGGTTGGATATTGGTGAATGTTCTTAGGTTGGACCAATCTTGGTCTAAGAGACAATAGAAAATATTTAGTTTATTATTTAGATAATTTTAATTGCATAGAGCCAGTACAAGTCATTTGTTGATCATTATCTCATACCATTGTAATTCAATGATGGTGACTATGTTTTCATGAAATTACCACACCATTTTGTTCATTTATGGATTGGGAGGTATGGGAAAATTTATCCTCATTTAGTGGAAAATGTTTTAGTTTTTTAGAATGTGGGGAATTTTTCTTACCATTTTTATATGTCATTGTAGAGGATGTTGATACATAATGTGTTCCATGTATCTCAGCTTTGAAAGTATCTATCTGATCCATATCATGTTCTAAGATAGAGAGATCTTGATTTTGAACATGATTTATCTATGACTAGATAGCCAACCAAGATAGTTGATTTTGAAACCAAGGTACTTCATGGGAGGATGATACCTTTGGCTCATGTGATATGAAATCATAGTTCAGATTTTAATGAGATTTGGGAGATGAAGGAACTGATAATAGAGTAGTGGCCCCATCCTTTTGGTAGGGAATATTCTCTGTAGGATATCAGGGGGGAAAATTTCATATGGTGGTGAAGTTTGTAACTACTTGTTACCTTTCAATCAGGTACATTTTAATCATTGTCATGTTTTTTCTTTTTGATTGTCTAGGTAGTGTTGATATGGAGTTGGGAGGATACCTATAATGGTGACGTCAGATATATGTTGGATTCTACACATAAAACCTACTTGTTCAACATACAAATATGGATTTAAACTCTATGTAATGTGGTTACATGTCATATAATGTATAAAATAATATTAAATCAGATTTTATAAAAACGTTGATTTATTTTTGTGATGATTTTGGTATTTTTCAATTACATGACATGTAATTGGATTTAACATAGTGTAAAGTCCCAAGTGTTTTTTAACAGATACCATGGCAGAAAATTCTATTACATTCTCTTTATATTTCCTTTCTCTCAACCCAAGATCCATTCCCATGAGACATTGTAGCCATGAAACTCTTCTAGGTATTTTTTCTTTGATGGATCATTGTTCCAGTTGTGGTGTGACTTACTAGGTAAGTGTTCTCTAAATATATTTTTCTCTTTCACTTTCCCTCTATAGAGTTTGTTAGAAAATATTGGGATTCATGAAACAAAACTCTGTGTTTTAGAAACATGAATCTAGTTTCACATACAAGAACCTTTGTACCTTCATTATTGTTAGAGGGTTCCGTTGCGGGCTTTGTGTTTCCATGAAAAATGTATGTGGTTTTAATTTAATTAGACAATTTAATTAACCCTAAATTTATTGAGTTGGTTAAATTTCATTCAATTGAACATGGGTAATATTATAATTAGGAAATTTAATTGTTAAAACCCAAATTACATTGAATTATTGGATTTAGTTTTTGGGAATTATATTTTTGTATAACATTTTGAAAATCCCTGGTTACATTTAATTGGGGATTTATTATTAAATTAATGATAGTTGTTGAAAATTTATTAGTTAAATTTAACAGTAAAATATGAATTTGGAAATATGATTTTTGAAATTTATTTAAAATTAGTATTTTTGAAAACTAGATCAAAAGTATTTGATAGGTAACATTGGGTTTTAACTAGGAAAATGGATCTTTTTTATTAATAATCCATGTTTAGGTTTTTAAATATAAATTGGAATATTTGAAATGAATAATGGGATGAATTTAATTTTAAATAGTTTTTAAATGAATTGTCCATCATTGATTTTATTAGAGCATATTCAAGCCTAGGTAGTTAGTGAGTTGTTCGGGACAACACTCTATAATTTTAAAGTGTCACTAAATCATAAATGCAGCACATCACATCCCCAACAACATGACATTGAATTCTTATTGTCATGTGATGAGGGGGGATGTGTATACATATATTGTTGTATCACCTTCATTTTCTATAGTCATATAGCCTAGAACCATTGTACCTTTTGGAAGGTGACCAGGATGCTCGCTTGTGTGTGTTTGAAATGAATATATTCCACATTTTTAAACTGGTTTACATTCCTTTTGATTTATATAAACTACTTTACATAAAATGTTGACTTAATCCATTTTTTTAAATTATTTCCATCATTTTAAATGTAAAGAAATATTTTTTAATGTATTCTTCATAATTTAAAAAATATTTATTAAAAATTGAAATATATTTATTTGGTTCATTAAATATTTTAATATTTAATAGAATCCTTGGTGAGAACATAATGTGATTTTATCTCACACCCTACCAATATCTTCAGGTGTTTTTAGTTTATCCCCTTCTGGGTTTGCACAGGGGTAAACCACCACATGGAGGTGGTGATGGATGTTGATCTATGGACATGGAGAGTAGAATTCATTGGAACTTGGTTTATCTATAAATTTTTAAGTACTTTTCTATATTGTATTGGTTTTTTTATACGTGATTTACTTCTATTATACTTCTCCCTATACATTTTTTCTTATAATTATTTTGGCTTATTTATAATAAATAGAAAATAGTTGTGGGAAATTCATTCTAAAATTATTTTTGTATGATTACAGGTGCTAGTTTCCAAGGTAAGGGGATTGATAATTCCCTTTGTTCAATGTTGGTTTTGTCTTAGTTATCGGGTAACCAGGGTACCCGAGATGGTTTGTGACAATAGTGTTGTGGTATGCCCATAAAGCCTCATGGATATTGTCTAACAATGACATATTATAATTACACACCAAATTCTATAGTATATTTGATAGATATTTATTTAAGGCTAATATCTATACATTTTTTACTATATGATAGTAGGGTGTGTTATTTTATTTGATGTTTTACCCCCAGTGAAGTTTCTTCAACTCCATAGAACATAATTTGGTGTCGTTTTCCATATTTATTATTTGAGGGACTCAAAAATTGGTGATGATATGGGACATTATGTAGTTGATGATAATAAATATCCTGAATTCATTGATGGGTGTTTACTCACCTTATTTGGAGAATAAGACGATAATAGTAAGCTTGTAATTGAACTACTTAGCTATGACTAGGGGAAATGGTCCAATGACATCCCTTCCCTATATGGAAAACAACTAGGAATATTTAGTTGTATATTGTAGTTCTTGGGTTTTATAGATGATTTTTTCATGGATCCATCATGCATGAAATTTCATGGTGAATTTCACACAGTATTGTATTGTGGTTTTATAGTAGTAACACGGCCTCATGACTTGATAGGAGAGCCTGGTCCTAAATTGATGAGTGTTTTAGGGGCCCACATGGACTTATTTCATGGTGGTAGGAATCTATATTTACACCATTCATTCGAAGTGGATTCCATCAAAGCCTCACTTGTAGAATAATTTCTGTTAATTTAGACTAGTGTAAAAGATAACGTTCATAGCAAAGTAACAAGTATATTCCCTTACAACTCGACCAGTCAGATGAATCCAATTTTAGATATAACCAATTATGGGAACAATTCATCTAGGGTTGGATATTGAGTCATCATGCTCTGGGGCATTGTTTCCTTGATTTATTTCTTCCATATCACAGACAATGATTGATGTGACCATTTTTTGGTGCAAGATAAATATGATTTCTTCCTCCTAATCCGGGCTACAAAATAATGAGGATTTATTGGAAAATGCTTTGACATGGTCATTTTGTGATTATGGTACATGATGAAACATGGGATCCAAAGGTAACTCTACCATTATTCCCCATACGTAGCCACTAAGATTGTATATTTCTTCATTTTTGGTGGAATATTCACCATTTATTTGCATTATCAATAGCTTCTACACCCATTGATATTTAGGTAGAATATGTATAGCTATTGGGATAATTCCAATAAAATTATGAGGGCCAGGAATTTTGTCTCGTTATTCATGTAGCCATAGGATTTTCAAAATTATTATGAAAAAAATCCTTTTGTCTTGAGAATAAAATGAAATCCCTAAGATGGTTTGATTGAGAGTTGTATTTTCCATCCTTTTTCTGATAGGGCATTGGAAGGCACCATCATAATACATATCCCATGTCTGGGGAGCTTCATGGGTGTAAAACACCTCCTCATATGAAATCTTGATGCTCACTTGTTTGCTTTTCGAAGTGGGATGTTCCAGGAGGAGATCATCTAGGGCTTTCCCATTCACTTCTTTGTGTGAGATGGCATAAATGTCATATTGTTTCATAATGAATCCCTTCAGTCCAGAATCCCAATCAGCATGGGACAAACTGGGATGTACTTGAGTGGATCAATACGGGAGACTAGATAGACTTCATGATGTTGCAATTAATGCCTCAACATTTTCACTATAAGGATGAGTGTGGGGAAGTCCGTCTAGACATCTAATTATAGGGTTTCAATACATAGCATATTCTTAGTTGAGGTAGTAGATACTATTATTGCTTCCAAATCATTATTCCAGTAAGGAGGGTTCCCAGTGACCCTTCAATGGAATCCACATATAAGATGAGTTTATTTCATTCCACTGATGAAATAAATACCAATGATTATAGAAGGTACTCCATTATACTCTTGAAGTCTTCTTGGTAGCCCCTACCCCATTGATAAGAAATCCCCTTCCTCGTTAGCCTTGTGAACAGAAGATATTTTTTATCCATGTATTCTATAAAATATATAATATAGGAGATTTTCACATGGATTCCCTTAATTTATTTGAGATTTATAGGGGTGGAATTTATAAAATAAAACAAGACATTTCTGGGTCGACCTCCATGGCATGGTGGCGTACTAAAAAGAGAAGGAACATCCCTGAAGTTACTCTAAAATGACATTTTAGTATATTCATCTTCATCATATATTGTCATATATTATGAATGACTATTTGAAGATCAGTGAAATGATCATATTTTTTTGGGGATTTAACCACCAAGTCATCAACATAGCTTTCATATATTTTTCTCAATAATTTATAAAACATGTCATTCATGGGGCTTTGATAAGTGGAACAATCTTTTTTCAAGATGAAGGTAATGAAATGGTAAAAGAATATCCCTTTGGGTGATATGATGGTAGTGGATAAATCATCTTCATGAGATTTATTTATCTGATTGTAACATGATTACTCATCCCTGAAGGACTAGTCCTTGAAGCTAGATATATCATCAATGATGATTTTTGTGATCGGAAATGGGAAATTATACATTAAGAAATTTTTATTAAGATCTTTGAAATCATTACCAACCCAAATATTCTCATTATTATTCTTCACAAGGTTGATATAGGGAATCCATCATGGGTACTGTACTTCTCAGACAATTATGACATTGATGAATCTATAAACTTTTACCTCTACATTGGTATCATTGGAGGGATTCATCCTTTAGGCATCTTGATTAAATCAATGATGATCATTATGTAAGTAGAGATAGTGTGTATCCACAACTGGATTTAGACCAATATTTTTTTATAATTCTAATTGAACCCATATCAGTGATTTTTTAAATTTTATGTGAATATATTTCTCGTAGAGATTCATGGTGTCCCTAATAAGTATAGGTCATCAATGTTATTCAATTACAATATTTACCTTCCAAAACTCATCAATAGTGGGGGAGATTCCTTCATTAAATATAGGAGTGGCATTCCTAATGTCATATCATTATTCTTAAACCAATGAGTCTATAAAGTTATTTGTTGATGAATTTAAAACATGAGGGAATCTCTATCACTTTTGAGGTTAGTGGGGCATGAGGATAGAAAATATTATCCTATAGTGTTAGAGTCATTTCAGAGAGATGTCAGGGCTGATTGAATTTTATAAAACCACTAGCTACATAAGGGGCCTAAATAAATGGGATCGAGTCAAATTCCACAACTAAATTTATGGGTAGAACATAGTTGTTATTGGGAAAATCCATGTATTTGAAGGGGTGGTCCCCAAAATGTTAGTAGCTACAACCTGTATATCGGAATCTTTCATTGGTCTTTTTCCTTTTCATTTCTAGAAAACTTATTCAGCATATGTGGATTCGAAATCCTGAAAGTGGGAACTATCACCATGTAGTATGTCGGCCTTCCATTTGATGGGTTACATTAAAATTGATGGAATGTTGAGGGTTCTGAAAAAGAGATATAGACCCAGGGCCTTCCAAGTAAAACATTATATGTGGTGTCAAACTGTATAACCATAAATTCTGCATCTGATGTGAGATTGAAAAATTGAGTCATGAACATGTCCATTCCAAGTGGACTTTTCTCGCAATTATCATACACTTTAATGTTAATCCTTTAGGGATACAAATCCCTTACTATATAACCTGAACATCAAAGGGATATAATAAAGATGAAGTTTATCCTGAAACTATTTAAATCCAGAGCCCTTTATATTTCGACATTGTTGGGTCTACTCAAAACATATAGGGTTTTAATCGGTCCATGTTTGACCTCTTCCTGGTCATGTTCTGTGAACATGATGGTGACATGGAATTATGGTGGCATGGTCCTCACATAATTGAAATTGGATTCAATGACTTCTTTGTCAAACTCGTGTGCTCTCTATAGAGATTTTTTAAGTTCCATTCTATGTTATTTTAAATTATAGATCACATAGAGGATTGAGATCCTGGCATGGAAACCCACTATATTTTTTTATAAGGTCATACTTTTATTCTAGAGGTTGGCAATTCCTGTGGTGGAGTTACTCCTCATTATGGGGATCAAAGGATGCAGAATCTTAGCTAGATGTCCCTGGTGCATGTACAGATGTTGAGGGATAATTTGTTCCCAGTAGTGAGGGTTATTCCATCCTTACACATTATCTAGTATTATCAGATAAATGCACCTATACGAGGCGGGCATATAAGAGAAATAGCCATGAACGACTGCTAGAGGTTTCTGAGACACCATTATTTATCTGATGGGCTTGCTGGAGTGCATTCTCATGGGTCTCAAATGCATATATGTCCTTTGTGGGTATGTGAAATAATTATTGGGTCTTACTGTACCCATTCTTTCCCATGTATCCTCGGTTCCTACATAAGCTACGTCTTATCCCCTGATTAGGTGTAGGGAACTCGGACATAGAGGAATACTCATGATTAGAGAAGGAGTCATCCAGGTGTATCATATTAACATAAAAAAATATGATATATTCATCCAATTAGGGTTATATTTGATAGGCTAGTTACCATGCTTTGAATGTTGAAGGGATGTAATCTGCAAGAGTCAGAGAATAAATTGTAGAGGAATATGAATCTTTCTCTTTTGTCTCATCCTGTATCTAATTGTCGCATCTACATTCAGGGGGCATATCTTATGACACCTACCAAGGTGGTAGAACTATTTTGGGTCTATAAATATATGATCAAATCATGGAATGAGCCTAGTCACACGTTTTTTGAGTCATCCACTTGTTAAAATTATTCCCAGAGTTGGTGATAACGTTTTTCCAATACTATATATCCACTGACAGGGCGATAGTTTTTCCAGACACCAACTCAAAGGTGTTATCTAACACCACATCTTTTGAATGGACTAGTCCATGGAGTATATATTTGAAGATAATGTAATCTATGATATTATGATCCAGTATTAAATGGAAAGGGTATTAGTTGGGATGATCAGTGAGTTTGACCTAATTGTTCTTCCTTGGCTTTGGGAGCTTGAGAAGGATATTGTTCATTAATGTAGGTAAATATCTGGGGACTTGTTCATTTTAGAAGGAGTATAATTTATTCATTTTTTTCTAATATCTCATTCGACCCTGAACACCTTTGACTTATGATCATGGGTGATTTGTGGTTCCTGTCAATTGAAAGGAGGCACTGTGAGGTTCAATACATTCCTAGGTGCTTGAATGGTCTCCATTTCTTATTTGAGAGTAATTATGACAGTCTCCGCCTTTATGATCTTGTTCACCTATATTAATGTGGTGAGATGAGATTTATCTTGTGTTCACTAAATAGAATCTTCCAAATTTTCATCGGTTTCGGTGAACTCACAGAACCCACATAAATACATCATTGGGATCAGTGGTTTCTACATCTCATCTGAGATATTTTCAACATTGTGTTCCAATAATTTTTCATTTGAGGTATGGATGATGAGAAAGTAGCTTAAACCCTTCCATATTTCTATGAAGTTATAAACCTTCTCATTTTCATTTTTGTTGATGTTCTTCAGGTAAAATTTTGTTGGTTTCCTCGGTGTTGAGCTGAATTTGTGAAGGAATTGATGGTGAAGGTATTCCCATCATACAATGAATCTGACTGGAAGGTTGATGTTCTAGAAAAATGTTTCCCTACCTGAGTCTGTACAAAACACTTTAGTTTGGTCCCATATTTCTAATCCTGAGGGCCTATCATCGAATTTTATTAGGATATAGAATGTGTGAGATGTGTTTTGGGGTCTCTCACACTATTAAATGTCGATAAGGTAGGAATTAAAAAAATTGGTGGGAGAATGTTTCATCCGCCAATTCGGGATATTGATTCTTCTCAAGCTTCACAGGTATTCGTATCCATTCCATGTCTTCTAATCAAGTTCATAGAGAATCGATGTTGTTGAGAAATTTCATAGGTACTACTATTAGAGACACCTCCCATATATAAGAAGTGGGTGGGTCCTGATGGTGTTTCCATATTTTTGTCTTCCACTAATTTTCCATTCAGGTAAATACTTAATGATTTCCATGGAGAGGGAGAGGTTTTCATTATAATAGGAAAAAGTCGGGAACTTTTTTGAATTCATCATTTATGTAAATCAGTTTCCTGGATGTAGAGTTAGTATGATGCTCTTATTCTACTATTATAGATATATTTTCAATTTCTAAATTCATGGAAGGAGGAATATTAGACTCTATCTAAAGATGATACGAATTGGGTATATTACCCCAAAGTATCTCCTCATTGAGTTGTCTAAGATTTTGAATCTCATTTTCATATTCTTCCATTAATTCCTATGTGGAAGGATCATATACTCTTCTAGGTGGTGATTGGAATATAGACGCATGTTTACCATTATCCTTGGTTGTGTTTCTCTATAGAGGTGACATCTTAGTATTTGGAGGTTCCATGTTTTGGAGCCTCCTCAGGTTATGGGTGTGTGAAACCTCCATGGGTGCATCCAAATCACCTTCCTCTCAGGGTATGTTTTTCAGATTATGCCCCTATGTATATGATTATTATCTCAAATTATTTTTTGTGTTGATAGTGACAAAATTCACCCAGTTGTATTGGGAAATGGTGGTTGTTTAATTACAATCAACACAACTGGATGATTCTACATTGCCTGTATTTTGGTAATTATTTAAGCCCTTGGACATATTGGACTATTTTAGTATACAAACCTAGAAAGGATTGATTTGTTTTGTATTAAAATTATATTTTATTGTCCTATTAGTGATGAACTTGATGGAGTTTATGGTCTTTATTTCCAAACAAGACCTGAATAATGGAGGTTTATCTTGTGTAATGAGGAACAGATGGGATGTCGACCATTGATATATTCCTCCCAATTTGGAGAGGACTAGTTCCCTCTTTGGTGATGATGATGATGATGAAAATGACCCATGTACTATGGGATGGGGACTACTCTAGGCCAAAATTGTCATTTATTGATCCTGTTGTTGAGGATTTGATGATTCCACTCATGGATTTTATGATTCCTAAGACAAACAATGAGATATAAATTCCCCCTATGAAGTGGATTTTTGTTGATCTAGAATCTTTGTTGACTTCCCCATGATCCTCATGGGGGATGATTAACCTGATGAGGGTGATTGAGATTTAAATTACCCTATAATAGTGGGTTGGAGACTATTTTCTGTTGCTATTGAAATTTCATGAATCATATTGTGAATTTATGAGCTGAGGGGTCGATGGGTGGTAGATAGAGCCCTAACCTGACAATCTACAATTTCTCTACTATAGATGTTGATATTGCATCCTATTTGATGTTATTTAGTTGTTCTTGTGAAGGATATGGTTACAATGGTATCCCATGTAGGGATGTTTTCCATGGTAAGTTGATGGGTTGATCTAAACAACATCATTATTTTTTGAAATGAATTCTTTAAACATTGAGGGTCCAGTTCATAGATATTTTTTCTATACTCTTCCACTATTCGTGATTTCTTCACATTGACCAGGTGTTAGAATTTTTTTGAGCGACCAATTAGCTAGAGAGTTACTCGACACCCTGATTTCATGGAAGGTTATGTCACTAAGAGAGGTCGTATCTGAGGGGTTATAATATTATAGGGGTGTGGTGAATTGTAATTCTCTATACATTCCTCATCCTTGAATACAAATGCACGATGTGGCTTTAACAATCAATTGATGAAGGGTTTTCATTCAATAGAAGAAATAATGTTGAAGATTTAGGTTATTTTTTCTCGGTTTTGGATCCCAATCCATTATGATAGCATCCAAGCCTACCTAATAATAAAGTATGTTGACGGTTTTATTTTTAACCATGTACCCTTGATAAGGGAGGTGTATATCCTTTAATCACTAATGATTTTCAAACATATTTTTTTATATAAGGCATACACTCCTTTTTAAAATGATCTTGGACCATATAGTCATAAGTGGTAGGGGCCAAAAATTGTTTGTGTGATTGGTTCTAGATAAATCACTCAATAGGTCAATGTAGGCTTACTCTTCATTATACATACACACCTCCATCTGATTATACCATAGAAGTCGATTCTGGGGGTTTCATGTGGACGCTAGTGACATGATTCTGGAAGATGATGGGGAGCTATATGTGGTTGACCTCGATGTTTCGAGCACTTCTCTATACAAAGGAGTCTACATTTCGAACTCCTCTCTATATGGAGGTGTCTCAGAAAGTGGATTTTTTCCTTATTCATTGGATATATCACTATGGAGAGGGTGACCACTATATATTCTAGGAGTTCATCCCCTTTTATCCATCTACACAATACCATAAAGAGGAATATTATAATAATAATCATCGTCTATTTCATTTGAAGAGTCGACAGACCCTTGGGGTGTTGAGATTGTGTCTTGAAAAACCTAAATAGACATTCATTTAAAATATTATAGATTTGAGCCTCATTCTATTATCTTGTCAAAATATGTTGACATGCATTCTGAAATTGTGCTTGGATATGCACCTAAAATATGGATTTTTGAAGATCATTTTTTATAAATGTATTGTGTTGTAGGGGTATAATACCACTACTGAGATTCTGCTGGAATATCCCAATGAGAATCTTCATTATTGCTAAAAAATATGAATCTATCATGAGGCATGTTCTATTCTCACATGGTGAGCCTCGATTAGAATTGGGTTTTGAGCCCAACCATGGTTATTTAGAATAGGTTTTTGGTATTTTGCGACAGAGATACGAGACTATCACGATGTATGTACCACTACCACTTGGTAATCCCTGGTTAGAACATGAATATAAGTATGTTCTGAATACTAATTCCCTTCCAATATATTCTAAAATCACTTTGAAAATTTATAAGGGAAATGATCCTCCTTCAGTATGGTCTTGGAAGGATGTTGATGCAGTCATTCGTTAGAGGATGTAGGGATATGCACCTAGATTCCATGATCTCATGGGATGTGATGGGTAGATTTGCTGAGAGGAATATGAGCATACCCCAAGGAATGTTCCACTATCACATGTTTAACCCTAGATAGAAAGGGGATATTGTCCCAATCTAATTATTTTGGATTATGCATCTAGTCTCCTTTGATAGAAATATGAGTTGGTCCTGAGCCATGTGCTTCTCTCAGTTGGTCAGTCCCAACCATAATATGGACATGGTCTGGGTCCTATGACTTTGTAATACATCGTTGGCCATTCTGATAGAAATATACCCATATCCCAAGTCATGTGTTTCTCTCACCTAGTGAGCCCCAGCTAAAATTAGAATATGATTATGGCCCAATGCCATTCCATTTACTATAATATTCCAACAATCCTCTTCGACATGAGATAGAATGTTCCCATTCTCTAGAGAAACCACTTGTTAATACTAATCAAAGTGTTATTCTTCCCTAACAATAAGACTTGGAATATGCACATCTCCTTCTATCTGTATCAGTGCCAAAATATTCTAGTGGAGTTCTTTAGCCACTGCTAATAAGTAATGGAATTTTAGAAATGTGTGCTAAAAAATATAAGAAAACACATTTTCTAACAAGTAGTACTTAAAGCTTCAGCCCAAAAATGTTTGGCTAAAGAATACTCGCTCAACATGGTTCTAGTTATCTCTTGACGAATTGTATTTCTTCTTTCAACAACACCATTCAGTTGACGTGTTCTGGGTGCTGAGAAGTTATGAGTAATGCATTTTCTACTACAAAAAGTTTCAAAATCAGAATATTGAAATTCTCCACCATGATCACTATGAATAGTTTTCAACGGAAGTTTTTTCTCATTTTTTACGTGGGCTCAAAAACTTTTTAAATAAGAAAAAACTTCAAACTTATTTGCTAGGAAATAGATGCATGTAAATCTATTTTAATCATCAACCAAGAAAAATACATAATACTTGACCCCAATTCTTCCAATTTGGCTAGGACCAAAGAGATCTATATGCACTAACTATAATGCATCAGTAGTTGAGACTTCACTGACTAATTTAAAACATGATTTGGGTTGCTTGACATATTGAAAAGGGTCACAAACTTTTGAATAATCAAATCTATGTTTCGGTAGATCCTTCACTAATCTTTTAATAGAAAGTTTTCATAAGTTTCTAAGGTTGCAGTGTCCTAAACTTCTATGCCACAACCAAGAATGAGCTTCCATTTCACTAAGGCAAGGTATATCTTGTCTCTTATGATCTTCTATGTTTAGTGGGTAAACATTCTCTTACATATGGGCAGAAAGAATAAACTCTGCTTTGGAATTGTGTACTAAGAACTTTTCATTCCTAAAATTCACTAGGTAGCCTTCATCAAATAATTGGCTTATGGTAATGAGGTTTTGCTTAAGACCCTTAAAAAATAAAACATTTGAAATCAAAGTTTTTCCAAGAAGAACGATGTTACCTATACCAATAATTTCCCCCTAAGCATTATCACTGAAAGTTACTTTTCTCCTTTCATCTTGATAATATTTTCAAAATATTTTTTATTACCATTCATATACCATGAAAATCCACTATCCATATACCATGTATTGTTATTGGTGCCTTCTCTATTTTCCTGAAAATAAGAAAAAGTTAGGTTTTCAGAATCCAAATTTTCTTGGATCTGGGAATCTCATAAAGCAAAATTTTAGGCACCCACATCTTTTTAGAAAAATAGGCTTTATGAAATCCTAAATACTAGGTTTTTTTAAGGAACAATTTTTTTCCCAGTGTCCACCACACTGACACTTAGTGCAGAAGGGAGTACTTTGAGGTACAAAGTAATTGTTACTAAAAATCGGTTTAGAACCAGTATAACCCAAAACAGAACTATTCCTTAGAGGTCGGATTTGAGAGTACATATTATCAAAATTTTCTTTACCTAAGGTAAAGTTTGATAAACAGTTCCTCACGGAAAGGATTTCGAACTTCAGTTTCATAACCAAGTTCTTGTCTTCTAAAACGTTTGATTTGGAACTAGATCTAGGCTCGAAAACATTTTTCTTAGAAATTACATTTTCTAGATCTTTAGAAATTTTATTCTTCTCAGAATTTACTTCCTCAAGATTTTTTTGAAATACTTTCAAAATCAACATTTTTCATATCAAGATATTTAAGAAGGATCTGATATTTCCTTAGTAAGAATAGTATTCCTAGATTTTTCCTTATCAAATTTTTTCATGAGTTTTGAGTTCTGAATCTCATGGAGTTTGGAAAACCTAGAAACTTCTTCATAGGAAGGTAAAGTATTATCTTCATCAGAAGAATATTACTCATCCGAAGAGTTATAATATTTATCATTACTATAATTTTCATTTAAAGAATCATTGTTCATTTATTTAGCATTGTGTACCTTATCCATTAAACAATGATTTTCAATAGGTTTTCTGGATATTAGACCAAGATTATTCTGTCCTAAAGATTCAAAATCTGATGATTCAGTTGAAGAGTCACCACCACTAGCACTCCTAGTGTCATTATCTTTTAATACTTTCATAGCTTTAGCCTTGTAATAATTCTTTCTTTTTTATCTATGAATGCATTTTATTTCTTTCTTTTCTCTTGAGCATAAGACAATCAGGTCTTATGTGTCCAGATATCTTTCATTCATAACATGTAACTTATGAATCTTTCTTATCTTTCCTTTCTTTCTTCTTGTATCTGGATTGTAAATTCCTCTATCCAGCTATCTTGTTCATTCTTCGAGCATGCTTTTCTAACTAATTTTCTGAGGATTCACTTCCACTTTATTAGGATTGTATAACAACCTTCTAAGACTTAAATCTAGTAACTCTCTTATGAGTCTTAGCTTTCTTATGGTTCTAAGTAGTAGTAAAAGCAACATTGCCATTCCCATTCTTCTTCTTTAAATTATCATCATCTCTCTTCATTATAGTCTCAAGCTGAAGAAGAGTTCCAAACAGTTCATCAAGAGAAATCTGAGAAACCGTTCTGTTCTCATCAATAGTAGTACTCTTGGATTCCCACTCATTCGGCATGATGTCTATGATCTTATCAACAAGAGATTCATCATCTAATCATTTCTAACCCATGGATTTCAAGATATTCACGATGGTCATAAACCTTTGTTGTACTTTTCTTATGGGTTCTCCATAAGGAAAGTTAAATCCATGGTATTCATCTCTAAGCATGGCTCGTCTTGTTTCAATTACGTTGGAAGTTCCAAAGTGAGTAACTTCATGTTTCCTCCAAATACAATTTTCTACTTCACAAGATGAAATTTGGATATATATATTTATAGTCATGGAGAAATGAAAAGTATTGCGTACCTTATAATTCAGTTGATATTAATGATTTTCTTGATTTATGAAGGTACTACCTTCTTTTTCAGGGATTTTATATCCTCTAGTAAGCATAAAAAAATTATCAACTTCAGTATTGATAATGAAAGTATTCATGCGATCTCTCCAATATTCGTAATCATTTCCATCAAAAATAGGTGGTCTAGTTGGATTGAGATTGTCTATGGAACCAACATTGATTCCTTCCATCATAAAGAAAATTCTTTCCACAAAAACATGTTAATAGAAAAATTTGTAAACAAGAAAATATTCCTAATCAAGGAAAATATAGAACAAGAGTATCTATAAGAAAAAAAAATTGAAGATGTTGTGTAGGAGCAGTTCCAAGTAGTTAGTCTGGGTTGTATATAGGAAAATGAATTCCTCTCAGGCCTACGGGCCATGTAATACTTATGCCTACGGGACTTGTAAGGGTTCCACCTCACCCCTTGAAAGGTGGATTATCAAAAGTCAATAAAAAATGAATGCCTTTGGGCCATTGGAGGAGAAAGTGGTGAGGGATTATCACACATCCCCTCTAGCGGTAAATCCAGAAGTGGTGAAGATGTACTAGGATCTCTGATGACAGCACTGGTGGCTGGGAAAGAAGAAAGCAGTAGTAGAGTTTGTTTCTCAGTGCCTCACTTGCTAGCAAGTCAAGCCAGAGAATCAGGTACCAGCATGCATTGTTTATCCTTTAGAGGTTCCATAGTGGAAGTAGGATGAGATATCCATGGACTTCGTGACAGGATATCCACATACATCCAAGGAACATGACTCAATTTGGGTGATTGTCGACTGACTCACCAAGTCATCCCACTTCCTACAGATCAGAGAGCAGGGTTCAGTAGAGAGCTTTGGACACCTCTATGTATAGGTGATTGTGTTTTTAAATGGAGTACACTTGACGATTGTCTCTGATTGTAATGCACGTTTTACTTTCTGGCTACGGAAGGGGTTGTAGGAGGTTTTCATGATGCAGCTTCATTTGAGCACCGCTTTCCATCCTCAAACGGATGGTCAGACTGAGCGGACAATTCAGACCCTCGAGGACATGCTGTGTGCATGTGTCCTCGACTTTGGTCGTAGCTGGGAGGATCACTTACATTTGGTGAAGTTTTCATAAAACAATAGATATCACTCTAGCATTAGGATGACTCCTTTTGAGGCATTTTATAGGCGACCTTATAGATCACCATTATGCTGGACTGACCAAGGGGAGTCATCACTAGTGGGACCGGATATGGTATGGGCTACCACAGAGAAGGTTCCGATCATCCAGGAGTGGATGAAGACTGCACAGAGCAAGCAAAAGTCATATGCCGACAATAGATGGATACCTCTGGAGTTCGAGGATGGATACCACGTCTTTCTACAGGTCTCACCCCGAACAGGTCTATAGATATTAGACTGAGGCAGCAAGTTATCTATGAGATTAATCGGACCTTTTCAGGTCCTCACCAGAGTTGGCAAGGTGGAATACCGCTTAGCTCTTCCACCTCAATTGCACTGGGTGCATGACGTCTTCCACATGTCCCTGCTGAGGAGATACGTGAATGACCCGTCTCACATCATCGACGATGGAGAGCTGGACGTCGACGATGGGGACACTTTTATGGAGGTTCTAGTAGAGATTTAGGATCAACAGGAGTGGGTCCTTTATGGACGGTCTATAACACTATTGCACGTTTGCTGGCAACATGAGAACCTCCAAGAGAGCACATGGGAGCGACAGGCTCAGATGCGTGCTCAGTACCCCCACTTGTTTACCTAATTTGAGTTGTGGCTTATGTGGATGTAGAGCTCTGAGGTGGGAAGAATGTAAATACCCAGATGTTCCATGTAATTGTTTTTAATAAATTATAATTTTATGAGTCCGTGAAAATTGACAGCACGTGATTCTGAGGCCCGGAATGAATTTCTGAACTTTTGTTTGAGTACGTTCAGTAAATGTGCGAGTGAGTTTTTCTAACTTTTGAACCGGTGCTCAGAATTGAAATATGAGTGTACCGTTGAACTCGTAGCGCCATAATTCACTTAAAGAGACTTTCACCTCGATGACAGATGGTCGAGGGTGGAAGTTAGTTTTTGGGTTTTTCATGAATGGATAAAATTAAAATAAAGTTTTGTAGCTTTTATTTTTATTTTATTTGTTAAAACCTCCATGTGAAGTTAAGAAGTGGGTTCCAACAGACCTTAACCTCCCATGAGAGGTTATGGTGGTGGGGACCACCTGATCCTAACCTCCCGTGAGAGGTTAAGGTGGTGGGGACCACTCGAGGCCTAAACCTCTCAACTCCCTCATTAACTATGGGAGAGCCTTTTAAACTCCTCCAATATTAATTGTGCCAACCCTCATCCATAATAATTATGCCAATGCACCACTTTAATTATGCCAACCTATGATATTAATTAACCCAATTTGAATTATATGCCAACAAACATAACAGATCACATAATCTATTATTTTGGGGATACCATTTCATTTTGGTGGATTTAGGAGAGAATAAGCTTTGGGAGAAAAGATCTCCGAGAAGAACGCCAACAAGGAACGCCTCTCCTTGGACATTTTTTTCTCCAAACTTCGTCAAAAGGATCTCTAACGATGCACGGACCAACAATCATGGAAAACACCGATGGCACTGACGTCCAACTTTTCCCAAAAATTCGTCTTCTTCCTTGCTACCTCGTTAACGTCATCAAGAGAACGAGGTAGGGGTTTATTTCTATTTTTTTATCACTTCCCATGTACACCCCTTCTATTTCTTTTGTAGGTTGGGAAAAATCATTGTGGGAGGATATGATTTTTACATTCTTGTTCATGTTCTTGATGAGCCATATGATACCACCCTAACCCATAGGGTACGAGACAAACCAACAAGGTTCTACCCTTCCGCAAATCTTGTGGTGTTCTTCGTGATGGAGGAGGACGGAAACCATCCATGGTTGGGGCACATGAACGGTGGCCGACACCACCGTCGACCGTGACAAAGGCGACGACGCAAAGGTGCCGCCCCGCGGCCACAGCCACCGCCCTGCGGCCCCTGCTGCCGCCCCGTGGACGGACCGCCTCCCCGCAATCGGACCACCACTCTACACGGCCGGACCGCCGCCCTGCGGCCGGAACGCTGCCCCGTGGCCAGACTGTCATCCCTGGCTGAGCCACCCTGCGGCCTCGTACCCTCGCGGCACCCTATGCGGCCTCACGGCCACTCACAGCCCTTCACGCCCCCTTGTGGCCTACCAGTCTGGACCGAGCAGGTCCGGCTGCCCAGCGGGCAAGGATGAACCCAACGGGCCGGGCCAGACCCAGCGGGTCCGGACGGGTCTACCCAAACTGGGTCGTTCGAGGCCGGGTCGTGCTGGGTCGGACCGGACCCGGACCCACTACGACCCATTTACTTTCTTTTGCCCATAACATTGGCACTGAACGTCTGTTTGACGAACTGTCAGCGGCAATAGAAATCTAGGAGTGAGACGGTCCCTTTGAGTGATACCCCATTGTGTTTTGGATTAAGATGGGGGAATAGTCAGGTTGGATCGAGCATGAATCCAACCAGGCCCTCGAGACAAAAAGTCAAATAACTCACAGACTGGGAGTCTGATTGACGTGTCATCTGTTACTTTGAGACACCTAAGACATGGTGGACATTTGAGATACTTCTTTTTGGGACTTCGCGATAGTTGGAGTATCGATCAGTAACTTGTGGAGCAGATCCTCCTAGAGGCGAGCAAGCATAGTGCGGGAACCCATTCGCTGGCTGAGACTTGACGACTGCTGACCGTTTCGACTCAGAGTGACTTGACAAGGACAGTGGGGAGTGCCTTGGTGACACAAAAGACCCACGGTGGGGAGCACCTTGGTGACGTGGCAGACCCACAGTACTCGATAGGAGGAGTACCTCAAAAAACCATGAGGGGGAGCACTTTGGTGACGTGGCAGACCCACAGTGGGGAACACCTTAGTGATGTGGCAGACTCACGGTACTCAACAGTAGGATTACCTCAGCAGTCCAAGGTTAGTGGGAAGTGCCTCTGTGTGACGTGGCATGCCCATTGTACTTGATAGAGGAGGTGTTATCCATCAGCTGAGGTGTTCGATCTTGTGAATATGAATGTTACTTGATACTACCCCTAAAACAAATCCTGGGGTGAGCTGAGTTAGTACCTCTGTGTTTTTACTCATGATTGCGATTGATTATTTGATAACTTATGTATATGTATGGGGATATACCTAAGTAAGGTTATCTGTTGATTTAATATTTTATGTTTTATCCTTGAAAGATTTTGTGAGACCATGAGGGTCTCCGGGTCCCTACTGAGTATCATTATACTCACTCTTGCACGGGCTATGCCCGCACCTTGTTGTGTTGGATGCAGATGACGGACAGCGCTGACTGAGGCTAAGAGTACCAAGACTGGATGGTACCTAGAGGTGGACCATACGGTGTGTCAGTATGTAGGGGAGACTGGTGGACGTGGAGTGTTGGGGAGGCGATCTGTACCTACCCTTCAGGTAGAAACCACAGAGGATGACCTAGAAGCTGACTTTCCCTTGTGGTGTTTATTTTCTTGTGGTTCTATGACCACGAATAGAGAAGAATGGAGGGAGAAACTGACCATTATTTCAACATGAACAAATATTTACAAAACTCCCTCTCTACAACTCTCTCTCTATCACATGGAGCTCTCCCGTCTCTCTTTGGATACAATGGAGCTCTCACTTGGCTCTCTCTAATCAGCTGATGGAAGCGGGGCATATGATAGATTGTGAGAGTATCTATGATTACCTTTCACACTTAATTCTCATTGTTATCAATTTTAAAAGAAATGGTGAAAAAATGGAGGACATTCGTATTATTGAGAAAGCTCTTCAATCTATTACAACCAAATTTGAGCATGTGCTTGTGGCAATTGAAGAATCAAAAGATTTAGAAAAATTATCCATTAAAGAATTGATGGGGTCGTTGCAAGTACGTGAGCAGCGAATGTAGAAGAATGCGGGTTCAACAATAGAACATGCCCTAGAGTCCAAGTTGGCTCTGCAAGAAACAAAGAATGTCCAAGCACAACGAGGCGGTTATCATGAAAGAGGCAGAGGGCACGGATACCATCCAAGCTATCAACAGAAGCAACAAAATTTCACTAGCTTCCGTGGAAGAGGACATGGTGGAGGCCGATTCAGGGGTTGTCGTGGAAACACAAAAAATGTTCAATGCCATAATTGTAAGAAATTCAGCCACTATGCCTCTAATTGTTGGAGCAAAGTTGTCCAACTATGCTGAAGCATCTCATCATGATGAAGAAGGTACCACACTCCTGGCACAAGAAAAGGCATGTGAACGCCCCGATGTATGGTTTCTGGACATGGGTGTAAGTAACCGCATGAGTGGTAACAAAGAGATGTTTGAGGAACTCACCGAAATAGTTCGTGGCGATGTGAGTTTGGGAGACTCATCAAAGGTGCCCGTTCTTCAAAAATGAAAAATCAAAATATATATAAAGAATGGTGAGTTGAATTAAATTTCTAATGTGTATTACTTACCAAATATGAAAAATAGTATCATTTGTCTTAGCCAACTCCTTGAGAAGGGGTTTGTTATACACATGGAAAGGTCTTCTTTGTCAATAAGGGATGCTAATAGGAGACTTGTCGCTCAAGTCCAAATGGCAATGAATCGCATTTTTCTGCTGCATATCAACACAAAGGTCGAGGAGTTTCTCTTTGGGATCATGAAGAATGATTCGTGGATATGGCATCTGCGGTTTGGGCATCTCCATTTCAGCGGGCTTAAACTCTTATCCTCGTCATGAATGGTGTGTGGCTTGCCGACGATAGAATCTCCAAATCATGTGTGAGAGGAATGTACACTCAGAAAACAACAAAGGAACTCCTTCCCAAGTGGAGTGTCGAGAAAAGCAATGGAACCACTTCAGTTGGTTCACACTGATATATGCAGACCACATGAAACACCATCACTTGGAGGTAATAGGTATTTTATTACTTTTATTGATGATGTTAGCAGAAATGTTTGGGTGTATTGCATCAAAGAAAACCCAGCTGCTTTCACTGTCTTTAAAACATTGAAAGCTCGTGTTGAAACTGAAAGTAGCCAAAGAATTAAAGTACTCAGATCTGATAGAGGTGGAGAATGCACCTCAAATTTATTTCAAGATTTCTACAAGGAACATGGGATC
Source organism: Viscum album (assembly GCA_963277665.1). Classification (NCBI taxonomy): domain Eukaryota; kingdom Viridiplantae; phylum Streptophyta; class Magnoliopsida; order Santalales; family Viscaceae; genus Viscum; species Viscum album. The sequence continues at coordinate 321,285,492 of OY728153.1, read as the reverse complement.
AAACAGCAATACACTGCAGCCTACATGCCACAACAAAATGGCATCGCTGAAAGGAAGAACCGCCCTATCCTCGACATGACGAGGACCATGCTAAAGGAGAAATGGATGCCAAAGAGTTTTTGGGCAGAGGCAGTGACATGTACATCCTACTTCCTCAATCGGTGTCCAATAAAGAGCGTCCGGAACTTTACACCACAAGAGGCATGGAGCGGCTACAAACCGAGCGTGGCACACCTAAGAATCATCGGGCATGTCGCCTACGGTCAAGTTCCAAAAGTGAGAAGAAGGATACTTGATGATCGTGGTGAACAGTGCATCCTCATCGGCTATTGTGAAGCCTCTAAAGACTACAAGCTTTACAATCCACTAACCAATAAATTAGTGGTGAGTAGAGATGTGTTCTTTAGTGAGGAAGAAGCATTGAAGTGGAATGATTAAGAATCTAAAAAGGATATTCTAGTCGAGACAGATGTTCCTGAAGAAAGGCATGATTATCCTGAGTAAACACCCGTAACACCTTCCTCGGGCGCATCATCAGTTGGAAGAAGTCCAGAAGTACATTTAATCACTCCTGAAAGCACTCCATCAAATAAAATTTTGGCCAGCACATCCTCACCTATGGCTCCTATGAAGATGAAAAATCTGAGTGATATTTATGAGCAGACCGAAGAGGTAAATCTTTTTTTCTTGTATTCAGATCATGACCCTCTGACGTTTCAGGAATCCATGAGGGGAGAATGATGGAGAATATCTATAGAAGAAGAAATTCATGCGATAGAGAGAAGTGACACGTGGGAGATGACTACACTCCCAAAAATCTAGAAGAGCATTAGTGTCAAATGGGTGTACAAAATAAAGATAAATGATGATGGCGAGATCGATCAATACAAGGCAAGGCTCGTAGCAAAGGGGTACAAATAGAAGTTCGGGGTGGAAAATGAAGAAGTCTTTGCACCTGTTGCTCTCCTTGACACTATAATTATAATTATATACTTTGTTGTCCATCACAGTTGTATGATCTACCAACTGGATGTGAAGTCTGCGTTTCTGAATGGAATTCTGGAGGAAGTGGTCTATGTTGACCATCCTGAAGGCTTTTTTATGAAGGGGAGGAAGACAAAGTGTATCGTCTGAAGAAAGCTATTTATGGGTTGAAGCACGCTCCTCATGCTTGGAATGCATTCATCGATAACTATATTCAAGACAACAGCTTCACCCAATGTCCATATGAGCATGCAGTTTAAATCAAGAAGAATGATCAAGGGGATAAACTTATTTCATGCTTGTATGTTGATGATTTGTTGTTTATAGGGAATTGTCAACCGATGTTCGAAGATTTCAATGAGGCCATGTTCAAGGAGTTCAAGATGACTGATGTGGGTCTCATGTCCTTCTTTTCTGGGCATAGAGCTAAAGCAACAACATGACGGCATCTATATATCTCAGAAGAGGTATGCCAAGGAGTTTCTTGAAAAATCCAAGAAGTTCAATTGCAATGCTGTAAACACACCTATAGTAACAAGAATAAAAATGACAAAATATTGAGAAAGAAGAAGTGTAGACTTGACTCTGTTCAAGAGTCTGATTGGAATATTGAGGTATCTCACAATCACAAGGCCTGATATTTTCTATAGTGTTGGTCTTCTAAGTAGGTATATGGAGGCACCGAAAGAGTCACACTAGTTAGCAGCAAAACGTATCCTCAGGTATGTTAAAGGAACGGTGGATTTCAGTCTCTTTTATCCATACAATAAAGAAGAAAATATGTATGGATACTCAAACAGTGATTGGGGAGGTGACCAAGATGAAAGAAAAAGAACCACTGGGTATGTATTTTTTCTTGGATATACTGATTTCACCTGGAATTCAAGGAAGCAGAGTTTGGTTGCTTTATCCACATGTGAAGAAGAGTATGTGGCAGCATCCTATCCTGTTTGTGAGGGAATATGGTTGAGAAATTTGTTGAAGGAGATGAAGCATCCACAAGATGAATCCACAGTGATATATGTGGATAACAAGTCGGCTACTGAAAAAACCAAAAATCTTGTGCAACATGGGAGAAGAAAACACATTGATACTTGTTTTCATTTTCTCTGGGATCATGTGAAACAAAAAACGATAAAATTGGAATATTTTCATACTACCGAACAGGTGGCATACATTTTCACAAAGGCATTACTGACAAATGAATTCAAAAGGCTAAGAATGATGCTCGGGAAGAATCCGATTTTGGTTTGAAGGGGAGTGTTGGAAATTGTAAACCATTTCACTGGTTGGTCTTATCAATGCAGTGCACTTTCCCATGCAGCGGCTTCCCAAAGAATTTTTTTCTCTCTTTCCCAAGTGTCTGATTTATTGCAAGTCTTTTATTTCCTTTGTTTTTTGTTTTGTCAATTAATGCAAAAATTTATTTGTGCAATTTAATTTGTTGGAAATGGTCTATATAATATATGAAATGTAATCCATGGAACTGTATGTGCAATTGATGAAAGCTTGAAAGCATTGTGGTGTTTGTTTTTCCCATTTTATTCCTTTATTTTTTCCAGCTTGTATAGCCAAAAAACTGGTATCAGAGGGTGGTACCAAATCAACCTCCAATTTCCGAAGATGGTCACCGCCATTCAGCCGCAAGTTCCGAAGCAGTCTAAGGACAACTATGAAAGGTGGTGCATTCAAATGAAGGCATTTTTTGGGTCGCAAGAATTATGGGAGATTGTTACTGATGGGTATATTGTACCCACTACGGAGGAAGAAGCCGCCTTCACCAATGAAGAAAAGACAACCGTCAAAAATCAAAGGAAAAAAGACAACAAGACGGTGTTCCTCCTCTATCAAGGGTTGGATGAATCGACGTTCAAAAAGATTGTCGAAGCAACATCGAGCAAGAAAGTTGGGGACACACTTTCCACCATCTTCAAATGTGTGGATCGAGTGATGTGTGTTCGTCTTCAAACTCTAAGAGCGGTGTTTGAAGCAGGGCATATGAAAGATTGTGAGAGTATCTCTGATTACCTTTCATGCATAATTCTCATTGTTATCAATTTGAAAATAAATGGTGAAGAAATGCAGGACATTCATATTATTGAGAAAGCTCTTCAATCTCTTACAACCAAATTTGAGAATGTGATTGTGGAAATCGAAGAATAAGAAAATTTTGGAAAAATTATCCATTGAAGAATTGATGGGGTCGTTGCAAGTACGTGAGAAGCGAATGCAGAAGAATGCGGGTTCAACAATAGAACATGCCCTAGAGTCCAAGTTGGCTATGCAAGAACCAATTAATGACCAAGCACAACAAGGCGGTTATCATGCAAGAGGCAGAGGGCATGGATACCATCCTAGGTATCAATAGAAGCAACAAAATTTCACTAGCTTCCATAGAAGAGGACATGGTGGAGGCCGATTCACGGGTGGTCGTGGAAACGTTAAAATGTTCAATTCCATAATTGTAAGAAATTCGGCCACTATGCCTCTAATTTTTGGAGTAAAGTGATCCAACTATGCTTAAGCATCTCATCATGATGAAGAAGGTACCACACTCCTGGAACAAGAAAAGGCATGTGAATGCCCCGATGTATGGTATCTGGACATGGGTGTAAGTAACCACATGAGTGGTAACAAAGAGATGTTTGAGGAACTCATCGAAAAAGTTTGTGGCGTTGTGAGTTTTGGAGACTCATCGATGGTTCCCATTCTTGAAAAATGTAAAATCAAAATATATATAAAGAATGGTGAGTCGAATTATATTTCTAATGTGTATTACATACCAAACATGAAAAACAATATCATTAGTCTTAGCCAACTCCTTGAGAAGGGGTATGTTATACACATGGAAATGTCTTCTTTGTCTATAAGTGATGCTAATAGGAGACTTGTCGCTCAAGTCCAAATGGCGAAGAATCACATTTTTCTGCAGCATATCAACACAAAGGCCGAGGAGTTTCACTTTGGGCTCATGAAGATTTATTTGTGGAGATGGAATCTGTGGTTTTGGCATCTCCATTTCTGTGGGCTTAAACTCTTATCATCATCATTAATGGTGTGTGGCATGCCGACGATAGAATCTCCAAATCATTTGTGCGAGGCGTGTACACTCGGAAAGAAACAAAGGAACTCCATCCCAAGTGGAGTGTCGAGAAAAGCCACAGAACCACTTCAGTTGGTTCACACTGATATATACAGACCACTTTAAACACCATCACATGGAGGTAATAGGTATTTTATTACCTTTATTGATGATTTCAGTAGAAAGTCGTGGGTGTATTGCATCAATGAAAAACCAACTGCTTTCATTGTCTTTAAAACGTTCAAAGCTGGTGTTGAAACTAAAAGTTGCCACAGAATCAAAGTACTCAGATCTGATAGAGGTGGAGAATACACCTCAAATGCATTTCAAGATTTCTACAAGGAACATGACATCAAACAGCAATACACTACATCCTACACGCCACAACATAATGGCATCGCTGAAAGGAAGAACCGAACTATCCTCGACATGACGAGGACTATGCTAATGGAGAAAGGGCTACCAAAGAGTTTTTGGGCAGAGGTAGTGACATGTACTGCCTACGTGCTCAATCGCTGTCCAACAAAGAGCGTCAGGAACTTTACACCACAAGAGGCGTGGAGTGGCTACAAACCGAGCGTGGTGCACCTAATAATCTTCGGGTGTGTCGCATCCGCTCAAGATCCAGAAGCGAGAAGATGGAAACTTGATGATCGTGGTGAAAAGTGCATCTTCATCGGCGATTGTGAAGCCTCTAAAGCCTACAAGCATTACAATCCACTAACCAATAAATTAGTGGTGAGTATAGATGTGGTCTTTAGTGAGGAAGAAGAATGGAAGTAGAATGATGAAGAATCTAACAAGGATATTCCAGTCGAGACAGATGTTCCTGAAGAAAGGCATGATTATCCAGATCAAACACTCGTAACACCTTCCTCGGGTGCATCATCAATTGGAAGAAGTCTAGGTGTACATTTTATCAATCCTGAAAGCACTCCATCAAATCAAATTTTGGCCAGCACATCCTCGCCTATGGCTCCTATGAAGATGAAAAATCTGAGTGATATTTATGAGCAAAACGAAGAGGTAAATCTTTTTTTCTTGTATGCAGATCATTAGCCTCTGACGTTTGAGGAATCCATGAGGCAAGAATGATGGAGAATGGATATAGAAGAATAAATTCATACGATAGAGAGAAATGACACGTGGGAGATGACAACACTCCCAAAAATCCAGAAGAGAATTAGTGTCAAATGGGTGTACAAAATAAAGAGAAATGCGGATGGCGAGATCGATCAATACAAGGCAAGGCTCGTAGCAAAGAGGTACAAACAGAAGTACGAGGTGGACTATGAAGAAGTCTTTGCACCTATTTCTTTCCTTGACACTATAAGTATGATTATATCCCTTGTTGTCCATCACAGTTGGATGATCTACCAACTGGATGTGAATTCTTCATTTCTGAATGGAATTCAGGAGGAAGAGGTCTATGTTGACCAGCCTGAAGGCTTTGTTATGCAGGGGAGGAAGACAAAGTGTATCGACTGAAGAAAGCTATTTATGGGTTGAAGCACGCTCCTCTTGCTTGGAATGCACGCATCGATAACTATATTCGAGACAACAGCTTCACCCAATGTCTATATGAGCATGCAGTTTACATCAAGAAGAATGATCAAGGGGATATACTTACTTCATGCTTGTATGTTGATGATTTGTTGTTTACAAGGAATAGTCGACCGATGTTCGATGATTTCAAGGAAGCCATTTTCAAGGAGTTCGAGATGAATGATGTGGGTCTCCTGTCCTTCTTTCTGGGAATAGTGGTATAGAAACATCATAGAGGCATCTATATATCTCATTAGAGGTATGCCAAGGAGTTTCTTGAAAAATTCATGAAGGTCAATTGCAATGATGTAAACACACCCATAGTAACAATCTTAAAAATGACAAAAGTTAGAGAAAGAAGATGTTTTGACTCGACTCTGTTCAGGAGTCTGATTGGAAGACTGAGGTATCTCACAATCACAAGGCCTGATATTGTCTATAGTGTCGGGCTTCTAAGTTGGTATATGGAGGCACCGAAAGAGTCACACTAGTTAGCGGCAAAACGTATCCTCAGGTACATTAAAGGAACGGTGGATTTCAATCTCTTTTATCCATACAATGAAGATGCAAAGTTGTATGGATACTCAAACAGTGATTGGGGAGGTGACCAAGATGAAAGAAAAAGCACCACTGTGTATGTATTTTTTCTTGGATCTACTTCTTTTACCTAGAATTCAAGGAAGCAGAGTTTGGTTGCTTTATCCACATGTGAAGTAGAGTATGTGGCAGCATCCTCTACTATTTATATGGGAATATGGTTGGGAAATTTGTTGAAGGAGATGAAGCATCCACAAGATGAATCCACAGTGATATATGTGGATAACAATTCGGCTATTGAACTAGCCAAAAATCCAGTGCAACGTGGGAGAAGCAAACACATTGATACTTGTTTTCATTTTCTCAGGGATCATGTGAAACAAAAAACGATAAAATTGGAATATTGTCATACTACCGAACAGGTGGCAGACATTTTCACAAAGGCGTTACTGACAGATGAATTCAAAGGGATAAGAATGATGCTTGGGAAGAATCCAATTTTGGTTTGAAGGGGAGTGTTGGAAATTGCAAACCATTTCACTGGCTGGTCTTCTCAATGCAGTGCGCTTTCCCATGTAGCGGCTTCCCAAAGCGTTTTTTCTCTCTTTCCCAAGTGTCCGATTTATTGCAAGTCTTTTATTGCCTTTGTTTTTTGTTCTGTCGATTAATGAAAAAATTTATTTTTGCCATTTCATTTCTTGGATATGGTCTATATATTAGATCAAATGTAATTCATGGAACTGCATGTACAATTGATGAAAGCTTGAAAGCCTTGTGGTGTTTGTTTGTCCCATTTTATTACTCTATTTTTCCCGGCTTGTATAGCCAAAAGTCCAGTAGTGTGTCTTGAATTGTTGAAAGTAGTGATGGTGAGTGGATCGAGTGCTGCGTCGGGACGAAGATGTCTCAAGCAACAGTGAGTCGAGGAGGGAATTTCTATCGGTATGAGGCTTTGCCAGTGTGTCAAGCAACGTAGACTCATGAGGGTTATGAGGAGATGGTCTGATAGGAAACATGTAAAAAAATAGTCGAATAATGAACATAAATAAAGGCACCTTATACATTGAAATAATATTAGGTTCCAAATCAAGAAATCAAAGTTATTTATTTTTTTGAATCACATTATTGATAAAATTTAAATGATTTCATATAAATCTATTTCTCCCTTCTTTATTAGGTGTTTATAATTCTTTTCACCATAATGAACTTCTTTTTTGGCACTATGAAGTTTATTATATTTTTTAAAAAATTCCCATCCATGTAACATGTGATTAAAATTGTGCATATGAATATATTATAAGTATACAAAGGGCTTTCTCACACACATAGTGACTAGTGTCTCAAAGGTTTATCATTGGATCCAAAAATCCAATTTAAATTTTGTTTCAAAACATCTATATGAATACCATTGAAATTAGATCACTAAAGTGACTATTTTTTTAATAATTAAAAATTTATCCCACTATGATAAAGTTAAATCATATAGTTCATAAATGTATGATCATAAATTCATAAGAATGTATCCTATATCACTCTCAAAATTATTTCCTAAATAGAACATTCAGAAAATCACTAAGAAAATTCACACAGTAATAATTCATCACAAAAATTTTATATTCATAGAAACTCTTAACTACCAATAAGGTATTATCCTTAGGAAAGATAGATTTAAAGTATAGTTTTAGGCCCAAGGAAACTAATATTATATAAATGCTTTTGAAAAAATTTGACCATTTCTTAACCAAAAATTTTAGAGTGTATTTGTAGCACCCCCGGTTTGAGGTGTGTGATGCTTGTTATACCTTTTTATGCATATGAAGTGGTTAGGATGGTTTTAGATAGTTTTGGAGTGTTTGTAATTGTTTTGGAATGTTTTGGAGGCCTTTTTAAGGCTGCACAGTTTGAGCACATTTAATGGAAACCATGCGAGAATCCGAGGTAACTGTGTGATATTCCACTGTTCGGATGGTAGCATCCGCACAGTTATCACACGGTTTGTCAAACTGTTTAAGCTAACCATGTGGCCCATTAAAAATGTTTTTAAAAAAAGGGTTAGTTGGGTTTCCCCTAACTCTCTCATTTCTCCTCCCATATGAACCATAAATGGTACTCCTTGTTATCAATGGAAAGGGGGGCTCTCCAACCCATTTTGGAATCAAATCGAAGGGGTTCCTTTGTGGTTTGAAGGTGGTTCATATCAGGTAAGTCTTCTCTCATAGTTTCTTTGTGGTTATCTCTAGATATTCTCTTCCCTCTCTTCTCGTTTTCTAGATCTACATATGTTTGATGTATATCTAGTTTTTTTTGCCGTATGTGATGATATTAAGGCATGATGATGTTAGGGAAAGAGATCTAGAGTTGTTTTAGTGGATCATTTGCCTGTATTTTGGTGTGGTTTCTTGTGGGTTGATTTTTCAAGAACCCTAAAGGTAGGTGGCTTCACTCTCCACTCCACTTTGTTATAACTAGAAGGCTTGTTCCAGTTAATTGGGTTCGCTAGAATTAATTGGTTATTTTGATATGCGAAATTGGTTAGAAATACCTTTGGTAAATTTTTGGGGAATTTTTGGGGAAAATGGGTTTTCTGGTAAAATTTTCTTATTGTTGGATTTTAAAATGTTGACTTTAAAATGGGTACTTGGGTTTTTTTATTGAAATGGATTGAGGAAATGGTTTTCAATGAAAGGGTTTTCTTTATGGAAATGTGATATGGCATGGTTGATTCTTCAAGGGATTTTTTTATTATAAAATGGTCATTGGCATGTTGTTGTGGCCTTATTGTGTTATATGATCGGTTATTGGCATGTTCATGTTATGATTGCGATTATAATGATTTGAAGTGGGAGGGGAGTACCACTATAAAACGTTTATGGAAAGTGGACCGAATATCCACCATCAAGGATAAATTTGTGGGAAGAACCACTTGATTGGGAAAGTAGTAAACGGTTTTGGATGGGAAGTTCCACCGTGTTTGTTTCCTAGTTGTGTGTTGCTATGCAATATGAAACTGGATTTGCTTATATGTGATGGTGAAATGGATTATGTTATGATTGTTTGGATTTCCCTCCTTTTGGGAGGATATGGGTATAGGTGGCTTGGTAAGGGTGTGTTTCGCTTGTGGTAATTGTTTCATTATTTTTTGTTTTATATAAATTATTTTATATAGTTTTGCTAAAGGTTTTATCCTAGTGGTGTGTGTAGGGAAGTCATTTGGGGAAATAATACTGAGTATTATTACTCACCACTTCTTTGATACTTTGGTTTTTTTCCAGATGTTGTATTCCAAGACATAGGTAAGAGTAAGTCTTCTCATTTTTCTAGCTCTACTTCATGATTCTTAGGGGGTTTGGTGCCGGTTGGAGCACTGAGGTTGTTGTGGAGCAGTGGGGGTGCCTTGGTTTCCATTGGCACCCTTTTAAAGTCTTCATCTTAGAACTCTGATTTTGGTTGGTTATGGTACAATTATTTTGGTTTTTGGGAATTGTTATGGATTATTTGGGTTGTCTTTTGGTACTATATGGTTTTGGTATCTCTGTTAACATGCATCATGTAGTGTTGTTGTTAATGGATTGTTTGATTGGTTGGTTTATCTCAAGTTATAATCATTCCCCAATTAATTCTTGAAGCCCTCAAAATTGATTTTCGACCTTTGGAACCTTGGGAATGTCTATTAAGGCCTAGTACAACCTTAACACCTTCTCATGACAATGAGGAAGGGGCAGAGTGTTACAAGTGGCATCAGATTGTTTGGTCCATTGGTGCTAATTGTTGTTCTTGGTGTTGAAATTTGTTTTGGGTCCATTCATTGAGTTGGGATGCTAGCAAGGCATATGATTCTCAAAATATGGAATGTATAGAATAAAAAGACATAGCTGACCCTTTTAATCTGAAAATAATGTTATCAGGGAGTTGGGTACATAATTGTTTTGGAAACACTTATAAAAGTTAGATATCTCATTGTTGTTGGTGTAGCCTTTGAGATTAGTATGGAATGTATGGTAGAAATGAAATCCCTCTAGGATGCATATTTCATTTGGTATAATGACTCGTGTTACGGTATGTATATATGGGTCTGTGCAAAATTTAGAAATTAATTCAAATGTGTGGATTTGAAATGTTAATGGTTGTGGTATTTTGAAAAAGGGTTGATTTTAAAAACATGGTTGATTTTTCAGAATAGTGAAACATGGGAAATGTGAAATTATGGAAATCATAGTTTGGATGGTTATTATGTAATTGAGTTTAATTGTAAACCTTTTCTTACTATCATTTTGAGTCTTATGGTTGTCTTTGTGTTGATAGAAATTTCACCATGTAGGCGTCTTAGTGACCAACTAGAGGAGGTTTCTGAAAATATGGTTGTACCTAAGCCTTTGGTGAACCAGCCACTAGTGTATAGTTTAGTGCATGAATTCCAAGCTATGGATAGTTGGAATAAATAGGATGAACCAAAGCCTGTTGATTATATAGTTCAGTTTCAAAGGTAAAATCCACCCATTTGTAGGGGTGATCTGGTGTAAGACATGGATGAAGCATGGATGAAAAGAATGAATATGATATTTCAATTTTTGGGAACACTGGTACAGGTAAAAGTCACGTTAGCCACATATATGTTGGAAGATATTGCTCATCAGTGGAAGGAGTTGGTGGTCCAATATGGGACAGACCAATGTGTGACATGGGGGGGTTTTGAGTAATTGTTTAATAAACAATTCCACCATCATACGTTCAAAATTCAGTGTCAAATAGATTTCATTCTATTTGAAGCAGGAGAACCTTTCGGTAATTGAATATACATCTAAGTATATGAACTTACTGTGGTTTTCAACTGAGGTGGTGGGATGTACATCATTGAAGGCATGAAATTTTGAAGATAGGACGCTACAATAAATTCATTCCAAGATGAAGGTGTTTTGTTTATATTATTACACAGAAATGGTGAATAGAGAAATGGTAGCTGAACATGATCTTTTGGGGGATATAAGAAGGGGATGTATGTTGGTACCCATGGGAAATGGTGGGAACTCCAATGATGGGATTAAACGGAAGATTGACACATATTTCTAGCTTTAATGTGTGGTTTAGAATCTGGCAGCAAGATCGATGAATCTTTATCCAAAGCCTCAGAGCAAGACTGGATGTTTTCAGTGTGGCACTATGGGTCACATCAAGTGGGATTTTTTGGCACAACCTCGAGCATATAATAACTGTAAGAATATAGTGCATCGTCAGTGGTATTACTGCAATTCACTGAGGTATATTGTTTGTGATACTCTTTAAGAATCATAGGCTTCTTAAGACTCGACATATCAGGGGAAGCAATATACCCATCCCGAGTAGAAAAAAGTTAGTCTTGGTGATTTAATGAATACTACGAATCCCCAAGAGGGATATAAAGAGTAGAATGTGGAAAGAAAGCAGCTATTTGGATACGAATATGTTGTGATGGATGATCACTTAGGACCATTCATAGTACAAGGTATGATTATTTTGAATTCAATCTTGATGCAAGAATTGTTTGATATGGGTGATTCCCATTCTTTTATTGCTTATTGTGTTATTATTTTGTTGTGTCTAACTGTGGAAATGATGCCTTTTGTTTTAAAACATCAAACTCCCCTATGCCAAATAGAGTGTCAAGCCTTATTATGTAGAGTGTGTTACTTAGTTATGGGTGAAATTGAATTGATGTGGTATTTCTAAGTGCTTGGTATGGTTCTTAATGATATAATACTTGGAATGGATTGTTTGGAAATGATTAAGGCTCTCATCGATTGGTATTAATGAACAATTAGTTCTATGATGGGGGATAAAATTGAACACCTATTTAGAGGGGGAGAAGAATGAAAAGATGGGTGAAATAGATTTGTTGGCACCAAATGTTGGCACGATCTCATATCTGTTAGATCCTTCTTCATTAACATCAGTAGAAGTTGTTGAGAAGAGTGTTCTCTTAGTAGTTGTGGATTAGTTTATGGATGTATTTCCCAAAATAATTATCAGGGATTCCACCCATGAGAGATGTGGAGTTTACAGTTGATCTCCTTATAGGACTATTCCTATCTCACTTCCATCTTACCAGATGGCACCAGTAGAATTGTAGGAATTGAAGGTGTAGTTGGAGGACTTAGAGAACAAAGGGTTTATCTGGACTAACAAGTCTCAGTGGGAAACACCGGTTTTGTTTTTTAAAAGGCGGATGTAACTCTGTGGATATGTTTTAATTAGCATAGAATTTATTAGGCTAAAATAAAGAACCAAAATATACATCAATGAATTGATGTTTTTTTGACCAGTTTAGGGGATCTCAGTGGTTATACGAGTTTGACTTGAGGTCAGGATATCATCAATTGTGGGTGAGGAAGAAGGATACGTCCAAAACAGATTTTAGAAATAGATATGGACAATATAAGTATGTGGTTATTCCCTTTGGTCTTACGAATGCACTAGTGGTGTTCATTGAATTGATGAATTGGTTATTTCAGAAATATCTAGATTCTATTGTGATGGTATTGGTTGATAATATACTAGTATATTCAAGAAAAAGGTAGGAACATGTTCAAAACATAGTGATAGTTCTGGGGATCTTGAGGGATCATTCATTGTATTCCAAATTGTAAAATTACGAGTTTTGGATATAAGAGTTCATTTCATTGGCCATGTTTTTTCTGAGAATGGTGTTTCAGTTGATCCCGAAAATATATAGGCTATTATCTCATGGTAACCGCCACATAATGTTTTTGAGATATGAAGCTTCCTCAGCCTAGCTGGGCATTATCTTCATCTTGTACACGATTTCTCATGATTGTCCACAGCTATGATTTCTTTGATAAGGAATAATGGTCCATTTCAATGGGATGACTGATGTTATAAATGTTTTAAAGAGCTAAAGGGTCTCCTTACATTAACACCGATCTGGGTTTTTCCTAAACCAGGGAAAGGGTACGTGGTGTAATGTGACCCATTGAGATCAGGGTTGGGGTGTGTGATCATATATGGGGATCATGTGGTTGCATATGATTCAAAGAAGTTGATGTTTCATGAGATAAACTACCCAACAAATGATTTGGAGTTGGAAGCAGTAGTTCATGCTTTAAAAATGTGGCGTCATTATATCTTCAGTGAGAAATTCATGTTTTTTACTGATCATAATAGTTTAATGAATATTTTCTCACAGTGATATTTGAACATGAGGAAAATGAGATATATGGAGTATCTCTAGATGTTTGATTTTGACATGATTTATCCACCAGGTAAGGGAAATTCAGTGGCGGTTGAATTAAGTCGGAATTTGTATGCTCAGGTGGTGAAAAAAGCATCAGATTAGTGGATATTGATGTCAGTCATAGCTGATATGTGGTTGGAATGTGAGTATCAGAGTGAAAAAGTGATCTTTATTATGGTTTTTTTTGGTTCCTGGCTTGGTTGGGTTGGTTAATGAGGAATAGGATTCTGATTTTGAGTGTATGGAGATGAGGCTAAAACTCAATGTTGGGGAGACCATTTAGGGATGGGAAGTGAATGGGAATTCATTTTTTTATTTTTGGAATCAAATAGTGGTACCAGGGTCTTCTTAGGTGGAATATATTAGGTCTTATCATCATTCCAGGTGGGATGCCCACCGTAGAATTTATAATATGTATAATGTGTTGAAAGAATGGTTTTTGTGGGATGTCATGAAAAGGGAAGGGACTGAGTTTATTTCGAGATGATTGAATTATCAGTTAGTCAAGGTAGGGAATCAACGACTTGTCGGGATGTTGAAATCCCTACCTATTCTAGTGTGGATGTGTGGACAAATTGGGATGGATTTTGTGACATGTCTCCCAAGAATGGTTAGGAAACACGATGCCATATCGTTGATTGTGGATCATCTCACAATTTCGGCCCATTTCATCCTGATTCGTGAATCTCATATGATGGAGGATATATCCAAAATCTATATCTGAAAATTTGTAAATAGTAATGGTGTTCCAATTTTTATTGTATTATATAGAGATATGAGGTTCACATCTCTTTTGGGGAAATCCATGCAGCAAGCCCTTGGGACACAATTGTCGATGAGCATGACATATCATCCTCATACGAATGACCAATCTGAGAGGATGATACAAATTTTGGTGGAGATGATAAGGTCCAATGGGATGATTTTTTGTGGTTCATGGGAGGATCACTTACCGTTGGTGGATTTCTCTTATAATAATAGTAATTCGGTTTCAATACATATGGCTCCGTTTGAGGCATTGTTTGGAAAATCGTGTCGTCCTCCACTATATTCGGTGTCAAAGGGTGAAACATTGATTTTTGGACCAATCCTTGTCCAAGAGACTATGAATAAGATCATGTTGATCAGAAAAAGGATGGATATTACTAAATGTCATCAGAAAATTTATCTGGACCATCATCGATTACTGTTGTAATTCAAGGTGGGTGACCATATGTTGTTGAGAATCTCTCTATGTTTGGGACATCGTTGGTTTGGATAGAATGGAATGTTATATATGAGGTATATTGTGCCTTTTTAGATACTTGAGAGTATTGGAGAGGTGGATTATCAGTTGGATTGGCCACCATGGTATATTGCATTGCACAATGTGTTTCATGTCACATAGTTGAAAAAGTATCACTCGGATCATGACCATGTGATTTGATGGGATCCTGTTGAGTTGGAGCTAGATAATTTTTGGTGCACATTTGAGTGTGGATTTTGGATAGGATAGAGAAATTATTTCATGGAAAAAACATCAGTTTGGTTCAGGCTTTGTGGTAGCAAGGTTATATTTAGGAGGAGACATGAGAGAGGGAGAAAGAGATGGTTGAGAAATGGCCCGAGCTCTTTCAATAGAGTGGTGTTTCTATAATTTTTTAGTATAGAAACTCCAATGGTGAGGAAAATTTAGCACCCATGGTTTCAGTTTTTTAACCCTTTTTATACCTTTATATGCATATGATGTGGTTGTGAATGGTTTGAGACAGTTTGGGAGAGTTTGGAATGGTTTTGGAATATTTTGGAGGCCTTCTTTGTCACGACCCGTCCCAATGGGGACCACGCCGTGACTCCCCAAGCCCACCTCCAATAGGCCTGGGGCTGGTGACTAGCACCGAGTGGGCATATTACTAACATGGGAGGCATTTCCTATGTACCTGTACACATGCACACATCTCCAAGCCCACAATGCTGAAATGTAAAAGACCACTAAGGAACAAAAATGCATGCATACAACTAAACCCAACCAATAGAGTACGATGAAAGGTAGAGTACTAAAAAGTAAACTAGGCTAGAATACAAGCCCACCAAAAACAAGATTCTGAAAACTGCAAAGTCCAACCTGTAAACACAAAAGGTACTGGGACTGCTGCTCGTAGCCATAGGAACGCCTCGGCCTGTAGGGAACTCAAAAAGATCGGTCTTGTCCTGCTCCACCCTGGACTCTGTCAAAAGGATGCTCGTCTACACAAGACACCAGACGTTCGGGCAAAGCCCGTGCAGGGGTGAGTATAACAATACTCAGTAGAGAACCCCTAAAACTACAGAACAATACACAAAGTAAAGGTATAGTCATCTATGCATAGTGTATGTCTATAGAACATATAGAACAAA
This sequence comes from Viscum album, assembly GCA_963277665.1. Lineage (NCBI taxonomy): Eukaryota > Viridiplantae > Streptophyta > Magnoliopsida > Santalales > Viscaceae > Viscum > Viscum album. Next base: position 321,269,743 of record OY728153.1, on the reverse strand, counting down.
ACTGATATACTAAAAACCCATACCCGTTGTCTAGATAAAAGTCGCACAACCACATACCCCCGTTAGGGATTCAGTTCGAAGATTCCGTGAAGCACTCGTCCTGGGAGAACACACTCCATGAGTCTTACAGCTCTGATGATGTCTGTCCAAGAAGTACCACTCGTCGGGAACCGTCAAGAGAGGTAGTCACACTCATTACGGGAGACACAATCCTGAGTGGGAAGATTTTCGATAGATAGAAGCACTCATTATGGGAGACACACTCCTGAGTGGGAAAGATCTCGATACACATATGAGGATCACTATCAGGGCCATGGCGGATACCGCGACTCATCCGAATTCCCAGTTTGGTGATACAACAGATAGGTATAGGATCAACGCCCAGTAGAGTTGGTCATGTCAATGCCTGACTCTACCTAGGGTTAGTAATGGATAGAGGATCTCAATCCGGGCCTCTCGGATGGATGCCTGACTCTATCACAAAAAGTCCTGCTGAAGGGATCATACTCCTGTGTGCGGAAATGATGCCTGACCTCTAGGGGAACGAGAAGAAGCGGCACTAACCCAAACTAAATATTTCCAAGATATGGTGAAAAAGAGGACCAGACATTTTCCAAAAAGTACATGGTGTGTAGAAAAGTTACACATCGTGTTGTCTGACCCCGGGTACTGCCCGTGTACAACCGCCCATATCGTAAGGCTGGTCGTGTAGAAAAACTCGGTACACGGCATATAGTACGATGTACACGCCGTGTTCGAGTGACTGGGGTTGGCCCCGCGTCACCGACCATGGGGTCGTACACGGTCATCAACCCGTGTACTACAACCCGTGTCTGTGTACCCCCTGGATACACGCTGAGTTCCGCGTTGCCGCCTCTTCCATGCTGTACATGCTGTGTCGCCTGAAGCCGTGTAGATCATCCTGTGTCCGTGTATTTCCCAAAATACACGCCGAGCTTCGGGGAAAGTCCGAAACTCCGTGTGACCATGGTCACATGCCGTGTGATTCCTCTCTGACCCCCGAACCCTAGCCATCGGCGTTAGTACTACATGAAGTGTTCCTCAGAAGTACACGCTGTGCATTCTGGAAATTTACAGAAACAACACTCCTTGCCAGCGTGACTTCTGAGCTGCTCTAATCATTGATCTTGCCATCTAATCACCATGAAACATTAATGTTTCGGTCACCCCGACACCACGAAGCCACTTCTGGTGTTTTCGGGCCTTCGATTGGCTTCTAAAACATGTTTTGATCTTCCTGTGCGAAGAACGCTCGATGAACGGTCCTTTCCGATTCGGTCTGATTCGTCGTCCACCATTTTCGTCGCACCTCTGCAAGGTCGTTGCGGTGCCGAACCTTCAATTTTGGATCATTTCATCACAGAACGGATGCGCAATGATTCTTTGTTAGTATCCCCGTGAAGAACACAAAGTACGCGCAAGAAATGAAAAAGGGGAAAGAAATCCAATAAAATAACATGAGGAACACACCTCTACCATCATTCATCACAACGTTGATCCGCTCCCGTCAGTAGGCTAAAATGGAGCAGGATCAAACAATAAAACAAAACATGGATAAAATCCCTGATATCATCCCAAAGAAAAAACCCTCCCTCAAGAATTTACGAATCCACGTATCAGCTTGTTCGTGGTTAGTCCGTGTTCGTCGTTTTAAATCAAGAACGGGGAAAGGGGAAATTAAATAACAAACCCCTACCTCAATTGTGATCGATCACTGATGAAGTTTTCTTGCTGCCACTATCATCGATATCCTTCAACATCGTTGGCGCAACGATTCTCAACTCCGATCTGTCGTCGTTTGTCGTTGAGGGTTCGCTCTAGTGCTCCACGGATCCTCCAGCAATTTCTCCCAAAAGTTCGTCAATGAACACCAATCGCTTAACCCATTAAAAAGGGAAACATGATTGACATTTAAGTTACAATTTGGTATTAATGACTCCATCTTTCCATTCTTGAGTCATTATGATGGGTCATTAAATAAAGAAACATTTGTCCCATCGCTACGCTGCAGCGGATGGTTCCATAAAATAAAATAAACATTTAGCAATTTATTTTATTTTTATTTTACTAAAAACGTCTGAAAATAACCTTTTCCCTTGACCTGCATCGATCGAGGTTAGACTCATTCTTATGTAAATTCATCATCCCAGACGCAACGATGCCCTCAGATTTTTAATCTGGGACCCATTTGGAAACTGCCACAACCGCACACAAGTGCCGACTCACTTAACTTAAAAAGTGCAAACCATCGTTCCGGGCTCACCGGGCCTCGAAATGATGTGTCGTTTTCGCACCCGGTCTCAAACTAGTTCCATATAATATTTAAAAAAATATACGAAAAATACAAGAAATTACATTCTCCCCACCTTGGGGCTTTACGTGTAATGTCCCGGACCTGGCCAGCCACCCGAACAGTGTCGAACAGGTCGGGTGTCACTACCTTAGGTGCACCTCCACTGAACACCAAAGGCTGCCGACTAGCAGCGAGGGTCTGAATAGGTATAGTGGGGAGGCTATACCTTCTCGGTGGATTATAGTAAGGGTTCTGGTCTGAGTATAACAGTAAAGATGCAGTGGAAAGAAAGACTCAGTAGACTCGAACTAGACCCGCAGAGCGGAAGCATATCCAATAGCAATAAACAGCGGAAACAATATAGGAAACAACTATAGCAAAAAGTAAACAGAACAACATTCCAGCAATCAACTGCAACAACTACTGTAAACAACCAAGCATTCATCCAAATTAGGTCATACACAACTGAATATAAAAAGGGCGCAAATGGATAACCAACAATAGCTACAACAAGTAAGCATGCTGATACAGAAAAGTAAACAGAACAAAGTAAACCCCAGCTAGGCATGACCTCAAGGTCCGTACCATATCCATGCAACAACTAACGTAACCCATCTCCTAAAGCTTTCCTCTTTCCTACATGTAAATCCATGAAGTCTGCATGCATCCTGAAGGGCCCGTGCAGGGTGTGAGACAAATCTCAGTAGGATACCCCCTAACGGTGTGTACCAAATATATGTGTTTAATCAGTCATGTATTTACCAGGAAATTAGTAATCAGTACAATGAAAAAACAAATACAAACTCCACTGGTGCTCAACAGCCACCATGGAGTGTCACCTACATCGGCCAATGCCAGAATCTCTGTCGTGTAACCCAATATTGTGTTCCACCTGACACCTCGTGTCTCAACTACCGACGTCCTGAAGGCACGACCCAAATAGTAAACCGGCACCAAGTTCCTCCTGACACCTCGTGTCTCAAGTACCGGCATCCCGAAGGCATGACCACAAATAGTAACCTGGCACCATGTGCCTCCTGAAACCTCGTGTCTCAAGTACCGACGTCCCGAAGGCATGCCCATCTCTTGAAGGATCCTCACCTCCCACGTGGCTATCTACAGAAAGCACCCCCAAACAAAATACCTAACCACAACTACGGGGGCCTCTACCCACACAAGTGGTCAAAACCACCTCATCACAGAGTATCTCTGTGTGCACACTACTCAAAGTCCCGGTGAGTGGTAATCACCAAAATAGTCCTAATCCACCAATACATCTGACACCTCGTGTCCCTGCGACCATGTCGCTCAAGTCCGATGGCATCGCCACCCTAGTATCTCGGGCCATGCCCAACCTGATAGTCATACTGCCTCAAGCCGACGTCCATGACGCCCATTCCCGTGGCCAAAAACACCCAAAGTAACCCGGGAAAAGCCCTAACCTATGATCAACATCACTCTAGCGTAACCGGTCCAAGCCCAACACAACCCCAAAGGGTCCAGCAGATGCAATTCAACAATAGCATATATAACATAGTTAAACAGAAAACATAACCAGGAAAAACCAACTAAACAGTCGAATCACACTATTCCAGGTATTGTCCCATACCAGCACATAGGTATTAAATTCCTCTAACAATTTATTACTGGCTTTAACAAAATAAACTAAACAGTTTATAACAATCATATATCAATTAAAACCATTTTGGCATTCCTCGACCAAAATGCCCCGACGAGCAACGACCCCCCACCCGACCATGCTCACGCAAACTGGTAACCGGGCATACCCAAAAGCATCCCATAGGTCCCATAAGCAATACAGTATGAAATAACAAATAAAATGGGTCCCGCTCAAAAATACCCAAAAAACTCACCGAAGTCGCATCACCCAAACAATCGTGAAAACAAAAAATGAGGTATTCAACACCTACCTGATACTCGTACAATGCTACTCCTCCGGTGACAACAGCCAATTCAGTCTAGAACACGGTAAATCTACAAAAGATTCAAAACCACTAAAAGGGATATAACTCGTTCTAGAACAAAAATCAGACAAAACATCCCATGAGGAATCGAGGCCTTACTGAGGGGGTTCCAACGCACTAATCAGCGATCGAATCGGGTCACAGATAGACGAACGGGAGGAGGAAACAGGTTCCGTTGGCTCTCCCCACTCAACCCAACGAAGGGGATGAGTTCTTTCTAAAAAACAAGGCTACTTCCCATTTTAGAAAAAAAAATAATGTACATGGCGTGTACATTAGGACTACACGCCATGTATATTTCATTTAACTGTTCAAAAGACGGCTGATTACGCCGACTTACATTCCAAACCTACCGACATGAGTTCACGACGTGTACCTTTGGGTACACTGCGTGTACCAGGTTCCTATTCTCTTCCCCACCGACATACCCACACGCCATGTATATTCCTCATACACGGCTAGACTACCCGACGTGTCCAAAGGGAACATGGTGTGTCCTTGGTTTTACCCAGCCAATGGCCTACACGCCATTTATGGCCTCACACGGCCGGGGATCTACACGGCGTGTTCAAAACTACACGTCGTGTAGTAAGAAACTACTACACGGTCACCACACGGCATGTACTCGGTGAGCACACAGTCGAACACTCACCTAAAAATACACGACATGTACTTAAAGTACACGGCGTGTAGTCTGGAAATTTCCAGAAACTCTGCATTTTCTCCAATTTCCTTAGAAACTCGTCAAAAATCCAAACAGGGTTCGGATTTTGACCCGTTTTGAACACCCGAGTTCTTACAAACTCCCCACCTTAACGTAGCTCGTCCCTGAGCAACCAAATGAAACCAGGAGATGACACCGAACACGCTCATCCCAGTTAAACAACCCGAAATACCCCGGTCCCAAAGGTTCTGGCTAAATTCCTCAAGGGGGTTCCCCACCTTAGGAATTTCCTTGCCCGGTCTCAACCCAACAAAACTTAAAGAAAATAGGGTTTACTAACCTATTTTCCGGACGTATAGTCCTCCCGTGACACATCGTCACCCCTGCACCTCCTTTGTGCTCCAATGTCGCTTCTAACACCCAACGTAGCCCGCACCACATCGGTGTCCGCCTCCATGAAGTCCTGGTGCCTAGCACCTCAAGTAACCAGCATCCACGATGCCCCGATGCCCACGACACCTCATGTAACCCGCATCCATGATGCCCTGATGCCCACGGCACCTGAAGTAACCCACATCCACGATGCCCCGATGCCCACAACACCTCATGTAACCCACATCCACGATGCCCCGATGCCACGCATCTCACACAGATATATATATATCACGCACCCGATATGGTGTCAACCCACTGACTAGCATCTAGTCAGTTCACAAATATCCTGTGTACCTCGTGCACTCAAAAAAATACCTCTACAGGTCATACCAAAATGGAAACATGGAGATCACGGTCACACCGCGGTGTACCTCTAACCGTTATCGGCTCACCAGCCTGCTCAGCCTCTGGAAGCTCCACGGCGTGCACCTAGCCTGAAACACGGCTGCATGACGCCTATCCTCCCTACGATGCTGCTGCAGTCACTGGCCACTGACCCCTCAGTTGGGTCCTACTGTCTCTGTCACAACCTCCGCGCACAACTGAACCTCGACTACCCTCTCCTGGTACCGAACCTGAACCAACTCCAGACACTGCAGTCTGTCCTGGTCCCTGCCTGCCGGCTATCTGAGAAGGCTGCCTGTAAAACCGCTCCAGATGCCCGTCCTGTCCACATGCCCGGCACTCCTTCGGAGGCATGTCACACTGCACCCGAACATGTACCAGCTATCCACACTGGAAGAAAATCACCGAAGAACTCCCACAAGGTGGTCTTGCTGAATCCCTGGCCTTACTGCCCTGCTGGAACTCATCTCGTCCTCACTTCCTGCTATCCAAACCGTCAGATGAAGCTTTCATCTTGCCCATGTGAGATTTCTCTCTCTCGTTTCCCTCAGCTATGAGTGCCTTATTTACCACCTCAGAGAAAGATCACAACCTGAAAATGTTAATCTTCACCCGAATGGAGTGTCGTAATCCATCCTCGAAGTGCCTCACCCTAGCTGCGTCGTCACTCACCATACCAGGTGAAAAACGGGACAACTCTGTGAAGGTAGCTGCGTAGTCCATGACAGACATGTCTCCCTGCTGAAGACTCAAGTACTCCAGAGCTCTCTCTTCCCTCAGTGTCTCCGGGTAGAAGTGCTGAAAGAACCTATCCTCGAAGTCCTTCCATGCCAGTTTCTCGTGCCTATGAGCCTGAACCTGTATGTCCCACCAAAGATTTGTCGGTCCCCTCAGTATGTACGTCGCCAGCTTGACCCTCCGCCTTGGAGGCATCTTGAGCTGTTTGAAAATCATTTGCATACTCTCTATCCAGTTCTCAGCCGCCTGCGGACCACCCTCACCCTGAAAGAGCGGCGGGTGCTGTGACTGGAACTCCCTCGTCCGGTACACCATAGAAGGCTCTGCACCCTGAACGCCACTGTCAATACCCTGCAAGAAGTGTATCAGGCTCGCCCAGAGCTACTCGTTGAGCCACGGCCCAAACGATACCAATCCCGGCTGCGGTCCTGCCTGCACTGGATCCTGAACCTGATCATATCCCTAAGCCTGCACCTGCGGCATGTGCTTTGCCTGTACTGAATTCTATCCCTGATGCTTCAGCACTGTATCCTCCCCTGCCTGATGCTCCATCGAGTCATGAAGGAGTTACCCGCTGAATAACATAAATGGTCAGACAACCCATACATATATATAACAATATATTCTACGCAGATAAGGAAAGAAGTATAAGGCAGTGCTTAACAACTACCCTTACTCCCCCTCACTGCAACCCATGCCCCATGGCATCCTGGACTCATGGCCTCCTTAACCGATCAACAGAGCCAAGTATCGATAGTACCTCGGTCCATGCCCGTCCCGAAAACTCACGTTGTCTCAAACTGACGACCAAGTCTCCCAATCCTAACAGTTACACTGCCTCAGTCATAGTACCTACCTACTCTCATAAGAGTCAGACCCAAAATCATGCAACATGCAATTCTACAAAGATATAATTCATGGAATACACATCTACACAACTAGAAATTCTATCAGGAATTTCTCCAATTCTCATTTCAAAGCATATAAAGCATGGAAATTGACTTGTTTTATTCACATGGTATTATCACTTCACAAAGAATACGTTCAATTATGAATTTGAAATACCCTAAAAATGTGCCTATCAAAGCCAAGAAAAGTAGCCTCGCCATACCGGGCCAAGGTCTAATTCTCCCTTACCACACCGGGTCAAGGGTCACATATCACAATCAAAAAACATCATACACCATGTGAGCCACCGAGGTAGAAATCATATAAACTGTATCTGAGCAAAAGAAGCCAGCAATTCCCACCCATGGCAACTAGGTCCATCCCTCGTACCTAGGGTTGCAGGCACCCAAGCACAAGCTAAAAACCCAGTCCCAGTAACAACAACTTATCTGCAGTCTACCATATCCCAAATAGTAAAACCAGGAGAAATAAAAAGAGAAGTCTCAATCTCATTAGTAGCTAGAAAAACACTGCTACTAAATCCTTGTCAAGAACTACTCTGATACCACTTTGTAACATCCTGAACCTGGCCATCCACCCGAACAGTGCCGAACGGGTCGAGTGTCACTACCTTAGGCACACCTCCCCTGAATACCAAAGGCTGCCGACTAGCAGCGAGGGTCTGAATAGGTATACTGGGAAGGCTATACCCTCTCGGAGGATCATAGTAAGGGTACTGGTCTGAGTATAATAGTAAAGATGCAGCGGAAAGAAAGACTCAGTAGACTCGAACCAGACCTGAAGAGCGGAAGCATATCCAATAGCAATAAACAGTGGGAGCAATATAGGAAACAACTGTAGCAGAAAGTAAATAGAACAACATGTCATGAATCAACTGCAACAACTACTGTAAACAACCAAGCATGCATCCAAAGAAGTTCATACACAACTGAATATTAAAAGGGTGCCAATGGCTATCCAACATTATCTACAACAAGTAAGAATGCTGATACAGAAAATTAAACAGAACAAAGTAATCCCCAGCTAGGCATGACCTCAAGGTCCGTACCATCTCCATGAAACAACTAACGTAACCCATCTCTGGAAGATGGCCTCTTTAATGCACATAAATCCATGAAGTCTGCACGCGTCCCGAAGGGCCCGTGTTAGGTGTGAGACAAATCTCAGTAGGATACCACCCAACGGTGCGTACCAAATATATGTGTTTAAGCAGTCATGCATTTACCAGGAAAGCAGTAATCAGTACAATGCAAAAATAAATACAAACTCCACTGGTGATCAATAGTTACCATGGAGTGTCACCTGCTTCGGCCAACGCCGGAATCTCTGTCATGTAACCCAGCACTGTGTGCCACCTAACACCTCGTGTCTCAAGTACCGACGTCCCGAAGGCACACCCCAAATAGTAACCTGACACCAAGTGCCTCTTGACACCTCGTGTCTCAAGTACCGGCATCCCGAAGGCATGCCCAAAAATAGTAACCCGACACCATGTGCCTCCTGACACCTCGTGTCTCTAGTACCAATGTCCCGATGGCACGCCCATCTCTTGAAGGCTCCTCCCCTCCCACGTGGCTTTCTACAGCAAGCACCCCAACCAAAATACCTAACAGCAACTATGGGGGCCTCTACCCACATGAGTGGTCAAAACCACCTCATCACGGAGTATCTCTATGTGCACACTACTCAAAGTCTTGGTGAGAGGTAATCACCAAAATAGTCCTAAGCCACCAATACGTCTGACAACTTTTGTCCCTGTGACCATGTCCCTCAACTCCGATGGCATCGCCACCCTAGTATCTCGAGTCATGCCCAACCTGACAGTAGTACTGCTTCAAGCCGACGTTCATGATGCCCATTCCCGCGGTCAAACCCACCCAAAGTAACCCGGGAAAATCCCCAACCTATTATTAGCATCACTCTAGCGTAACCGGGCCAAGCCCAACACAACCCCAAAGGGTCCAGTAGATGCAATTCAACAATCGCGTATATAAAATAATTAAACAGAAAACATAACCAGGCAAAACCAACTAAATAGTCGAATTGCACAATACCAGGTGTTGTCCCATAACAGCACAGAGGTCTTAAATGCCTCTAACAATTTATAACAGGATTTAACAAAATAAACTAAACAGTTTATAACAATCATATATCAATTAAAACCATTTTGGTGTTCCCCGACCAAAATGCCCCAACGAACAATGACCCCTCACCCGGACCTGCTCATGAAAACTGGTATCTGGGGATACCCAAAAGCATCCCAGAGGTACCATAAGAAATATAGTATGAAAAGGCAGATAAAACGGGTCCCACTCAAAAATACCCAAAAACATGCCAAATCCGCATCACCCAAACAACTGCGAAAACACAAAATGAGGTATGGCCCACCTACCTGATACTCGTAGAACGCTACTCCTCCGGTGACAGCAGTCAATTCGGTCTAGAACACGGTAAATCTACAAAAGATTCAAAACCGATCAAAGGGATATAACTCGTTATAGAACAAAAATCAGACAAAACGGCTAAAGTGGAATGGAGGCCTCACTGAGGGGGTTCCAATGCACTAATCAACGATCGAATCGGGTCTCGGACAGACGAACGGGAGGAGGAAACAGGTTCGGCTGACTCTCCCCACTCAACCAAATGAAGGGGATGAGTTCTGCCTCAAAAACGAGGCTACTTCCCCTTTTAGCGAAAAAAATAAAGTACATGGTGTGTACTTTAGGAATACACACCGTGTATATTTCATTTAACTGTTCAAAAGACGGCTGATTCCGCAGACTTACTTTTCGAACCTACCGACATGAGTACTCGGCGTGTACCTCTGGGTACCCGACGTGTACCGGGTTCCTCTTCTTTTCCTCACCGACATACCCACACGCCATGTATATTCCTCATACATGGCTAGACTACGCGGCGTGTCCAAAGGGAACACGACATGTCCTTGGTTTTACCCGGCCAACAGCCTACACGCCATGTATGGCCTCACACTGTCAGGGGTCTACACGGCGTGTTCAAAACTACATACCGTGTAGTAAGAAACTACTACATAGTCACCACACGGCATGTACTCGGCGAGCACACGGTCAGCCACTCGCCTAGACATACATGGCGTGTAGTCTGGAAATTTCCAGAAACTCTGCATTTTCTCCAGTTTCCTCAGAAACCAGTCAACAATTCAAATAGGGTCGGGATTTTGACCCGTTCTAAAAACCCGGGTTCTTACATTATGTCCCTGAAAATCCAAAACAAAGGGTACCCAAAAAGATGAGGGTACTGGGCACGAATATGGGCCTCCCGCTCCCACGTTCTCTCCTAAAGAGTCCCGTGATTCCACCAGATGCGCACCAAGGGAATAGATCGCCCATGAAGGATCCTCTCCTACTGATCCTCTATCTCCACCGGGTACTCCGCAAAGGTCACTCCATCCTTGATGTCCTGCTCGCCCCAGTCGATGACGTGCGACGTGTCGTGAAATTACCTCCTCAACTGTGACACGTGGAATACATCATGTCCCGATGTGTATGGAACTGTAAATTTCAAAGGATTTTTTTTCTTAATTTTCTTTGGTATTTTACGAGTACGCAGTTTCTGACGGCACCTGATTCCGAGGCCCGGTGTGCTCGGAATCATTTTTCGAAGTTTTTCTCGGGTACGTTCAGTCAAAAAATAAGCGAGTTTTTATAACTTTTGAACCGGTGCTCGGAATAAAAATCTGAAGGCAAAGATGAAACTGTAATGCCGATAATTGCTTAGGAACACCTTTTCTGGAGTTGCGTTTACTCGGGTGAGGTTATTAAAAAAATGGATTAACTAAGGAATGAAATAAAAATTTGTGCTACAATTTTTATTTTCTATTCTAAGTAGTTTTAACTTATGCATGGATGTTGGAGTGGGGCTCACTACATCCTAACTCCATTTGGTAGGATAATAGTGAGCTGGGGCCCACACAAGCCCCACCCCTTCAAATCCCTCAAAACATCCCTCGTGCATTTAATTGTGTAACACACCCACACACCCTTTTAAATGACATGTCAACTCTCGATATTAATTGGACTGTTAAAGGCTCTTCAATTAATTTAATTAATTTAATGAGATCTTTGAATTTCAAATTAATGTTGTTGTGTGTGTGTGTGAATAAAATAAGAAAATGTATTTTTTATTGGGGGTTGATTTGTTGTGCGAGAAGGAGGAGGAGAGAACTCTTGCGCTCTGAAGAACATCTTCTTCCTCGTCGAAGAACGCGAAGAACGCCGAGTCTACGACGAAGAACTCCATCACCGCAAGGGGAGATCGCCGTACCGTCTTCTTCCCTCTCCGCAGCCGGTGAGAGATGCCTTCTTCGAAGAATGACGATGCGCCACATCCTTCCTCGGGTGAACGCTGACGACCCTTACAGAGCCTTGATCTGCGATACCGTCTTCCGCTACGTCCTTTCCCGACGACGATCCTCATTCGATGACTTCATCGAGGTAGGGGTTTGAGTTCAATTTAGTGGATTAAATTTGTGCTCTCTTTGATGAAGATATTTTATTTTGAGCCTCCTTTTATCATTTTAACGGGAGGATGTCGGACCGCACGGACACGAATGACCCTCCTCCCACTTTGTTGTTGAATTAATTGCGGCTTGAACGAAGGCGGCGCAGTGCAACAACACCGCGTAGAATCAAGGTGGAACACTAAGAAGAAGCGCGACACCGTTGAGGCCGAATGAAGCCGCGACCGAAGTGGGGCCATGGCGAAGGGCCACGGCGCCGTCGCGCCGCGCCAGAGAACCGCGAAGAGGCCTTTGTCGGAGTGGGGTCGCGGCGGAGGGGCACTGTGGAGTTGCGCCGCGCTGGTCGGACAAGGCCGTGGCACAAAGTCGCTGCGGTGGAAGGAGGGGCGGCTAGAACCGCCGGCCGCTGACACTTCGGAGGGACGGGACCACGGGGTCCCGCGGCGGTAGCACCGACCGGCCAACCGGGCCGACCGTTTTGGAAGGACCGGGGGTCGTAACTCCCGGCTGTCCAAGAGGATGGACCCCCTTGTGGGGGCCATTCCTCAATCAAAGGTGGCAGTGCAGCCCCCCTTTGCGCGTCCACTCGGCCAGCACCGAGCCGCCACGCTCGGCCAGTGCCGGGCTGCCCAGGCTGGACCGGCCGCACCGGGCTGGGCCGCGCCGGCTGGGCCACGTCAACCAGGCCGGGCCGCTCCCTAATGGGCCGGACCCGGACCGGGGTCGGGTCAACCCAGTTTGGGCTGACCCAGGGGGTCTTGGGCCGGGTCGGTCTGGGCCCAAAACCCCCTAAAACAAGACAGGTTCGTTTAAATGCTCGTAACTTGGGCTACGGACCTCCAATCGATGCATCGTCAGTTGTGATGCGATACTTAGATCAAGACGATCGTTTAATTATATTTCACTCACGTTTTTGGAGAAATTTGGGTACAACCGCGTTGGTTTGAACACGAAACCAACGAGGCCCTCAGAGCGGAAACACTTATAACTTGAGCTCCGGACGTCTGATTGACGTGCCATCGACTTTATTGGATTCCTCTTAGTGAGACAGACCTTTTGGCTTACTCTTCTCGATGTTTGGACACAGTTGGAGTGCGGTCGGGTTGGTTTTGACTTAAAAACCAACCGTGCCCTTGGAACGAAAAAGCCAATAACTCTCAGACCGGTCGTCCGATTGACGCGCCGTCTGTCACATTGAGTTCCTTTTGTCGAGACTGAAATTTGGGATACATCAACTCCAGACGACGTGTCAGTTGATGTATCGACCCCCTTGGCTCATGGAGCGGACCCTCCCAGAATCGAGCATTCTGTGTGAGAGAACCCTAGAGCTGGCTGCGACTACGACGATGATGACGACTGCACTGAAATACTCCATGGGTTCGGTAGCGACGACGGCTGCACTGAAATCCCTTGTGGGTTCGGCAGCGATGACGACCGTACTGAAATCCTCCATGGGTTTGACAATGATGACTAATGTTCTTGTATCATACATGGGTCCCGTAGTAATACCGCTCTTGTATCCTATGTGGATTCGGCATTATTTGACTCTGTACTTGTATCCTACGTGGGTTCGGCAGAGTAGCTGGTCTTGTATCCTATGTGGGTCCGACAACTTAGCTGGTCTAGTATCATACATGGGTCTCAACTTAGATGAATCAGTGGCTGCATCTGATCATCTCTATCACCTTACGAAGAAGTATACCTGTGTGAGCTAAGTCCTGACTTCCAATCATTATCTTCGATATGATTGACTTTCTTTCCTATGAGGATTGGGTTATGTTATCCTGTGTGGATTGGATTGTGCTATAATGTGTGGACGTGATCGAACTTGGGCTCGGATGTTGGAGCCGAACTAGAATTGATGACTTAGGTATATGTATGGGCATATACCTAAGTAGTGTTGGATGTTACTTCGTGATTGTATCTTTACTTTGTGGATTATCCATTGTGGATTCTAGGAGTCCTTCGGGGGTCTTGGGGTCCCTACTGAGTAGCGTATACTCACCCCTGCATGGGATATGCCCGCACTACGTTGTGTTGGATGCAGACGACGGACATCACGGATCGTGTTTGAGGCTGGTGGAGCAAGTCGGTACCTGGAGGTGGACCACTGGGCAGGACGTACACAGAGCGGACGACTAGACCCGAGGAGCTGAGGAGGCTATCTGTACCCACCCTTCAGGTGGGATTTCCAGTGGACGACTCGGCGTTGCTGCTTTACTTTTCAGTTTCTGTACTTTCTTTCCAATTGTACATTAGTTTCTGTTTGGGTTTGTATTCTGGCCCACTTACTTTTCCGCACTTACTATTGTACCCAATTTTACTTAGTGTTTACTTATTGTTTCTTACTATGTGGTGTTTGTTTACATTATCAAGGCAATGCCTTCCCCTTTTGTCGGGATTTACGCCTTGGTGCTAGTCGCCAGCCCCTGTCCTATGGTAGGTGGGTTTGGGGTAGTCACGGCACGAGTCCCGAGGAAGGGTCGTGACAAATTGGTATCAGAGGAGTTCGGTTCTATCGTAGAACTCAGGAATCTAGTCTTTCTTCTATGTGTAGCAAGAGTGTTAAGGGTATTGAGTGTGTTTATCAGTTCAGGGAGTCCAGGGTTGGTGCGGCGGCCGACGTATCCATACACCAGGACCCTGACTTCTAATTTCCGACTCAATGAACGAAGACATTGATTGCATGTGTGTTTCAAAAGTTTTCTTTGTGATTACCTTGTGTTATCTCACCAGGTATACTGTTTTGACCATGGCGCACCTGTTTCTTTTCAGGATTTCCCCACGACGGCAGACATCTAGGGTTCGGAGCTTTGTGTGAGACGACAACCCACTGAGCAACGAGGCCTCGGTGCAGGGCCCTTTTACAGTGGAGGAATCGGCAGTACCTCTACCCGCCGAGCCACCGATGCCACCAGCCCCAGCCGTTGAGAGTGCACGTCGCCTTAGTGCACTGTATGAGTTTTGGCGTCAGAGACCACCCAGGTTCCGCGGGCAGACAGGCCCTCAGGCAGTCGAGGATTGGCTGGAGGCAGTAGTTCGAGTTTTCAGGTTAGTGGGGACACCAGCTGACCTCATGGTGATCCTTGCAGCGAGCCTCCTGCACACGGAAGCAGGAAAATGGTGGAGCTTGATGCTCTAGGTGCACGATGAGGCATCTCCTCTGGACAGACTTTGAGATCCTCTTTCGCTCGGAGTTCGTCCCAGCTACCCTCCATGCGGTGCACATCCAGGAGCTACTACAGCTGCGGCAGGGCAACATGACGGTCGCCCAGTACTCGGCGAGATTTACCGATCTCTTGCGCTATTCGACGGACATGGTACGGGACCCATTCTTCCGGGCCCGGACCTTCGAGCAGGGACTGAGGCATGAGATCAGGGCACCGATGGTCTCCCTCAGCATTCCGACACAGGAAGGAGTACTGGAGTGATCCCTTCTCATAGAGAGCTTTCTTGCTGAGCCTACACCAGCAGCGAGACCTACCGCAGGGCGGCACGTAGCAGATTCGTCTGCAGCTGGCAGTTGATGGACATCACAGGGGTCCAGGTGGACTAGACCATCAGGCAGACGACCTCAGGACACTGGCTTAGAGGTGCGGGGCACACGGCGTAGAGCCAGTCTTACAAGGAGCAGATACTGCTACTCATGTGGCGGGCAGGGCCACATGGCTCGTGACTGCCCGACCCACCGTACAGAGGAGTAGTAGAAGGTTGATGGGCCACCCAGGTAGAGGCAGAGGGTTGACCGTGGCGGTCTACAGGGAGTAGGTAGATGAGGCATGGGAGCTGGCCGAGTAGTAGGTGGTGGGCGACGCTTTGAGGCTTTACCACCACCACCACCAGGAGGCCCACCCCAACCACAGGGAGCTGGCGAACAGAGGCAGGCTTAGCTTCAGGCAGTGGAGGCCTACAACCATGACGCGTCAGAGATGATTCAAGGTACTATTTGTGTCTACTCCACCCTTGTTTCAGTTCTTATAGACACATGAGCAAGTCATTATTTCATTATCGCTGCCCTTGTTCGGAGCTCAGAGATTCTGACGGAGCCATTGGCTCGATACTTATGGCTAGAGACTCATACGGGATCAGACTCGACGATTACACACTGGTTCCGGCAGTTTGAGATTAATCTAAGAGGCGAGAGCTTCAACTATGATCTTCTTGTAGCGGAGTCGAAGCCTTACGACATCATCTTGGGCATGGATTGGTTATCTACAGTCCATGCTCAGATCGACTATATTAGGCACAAGGTGCGGTGTGTTCGCACCGATGGGAGCAGGTTCACCTTCACTAGTGAGAAGGGAGCCTTTGCAGCGCAGGATGGACTCACGTAGAGGAGAGGACAACCGATCACTCATCAGTTGTCTATCATCATCCTAGGAGCAGTTGACGTGCAGAGTCTGATATTTCCTATAGTGGTGGATCAGTATGCGGACGTTTTCCCTGACGACGTTCTAGGACTACCTCCTCGCAGAGAGGTAGACTTCTATATTGACATGTACCCTGGGATAGCCCCGATATCCACTCCTGCATATTGGATGGCTCCCGCTGAGCTTCGAGAGCTATGGGTACAGCTTTAGGACATGCAGGGCAAGGGATTCATCCTACCCAGCGTTTCACCCTGGGCTTCCCCGGTTTTGTTCGCCAAGAAGGCGGACAAGAGCTTGCGACTGTGTGTCGACTATCGTCTCCTGAACCAGGTGAACGTGAGGAACAAGTATCCACTACCGAGGATTTACGATCTCTTCGATCATCACAAGGGAGAACGGTGGTTATCGAAGATAGACCTCAGATCAAGCTATCTTCAGCTCAGAGTTCGGGATGAGGACGTGCAGAAGACGACTTTCAGATGTCGGTATCCCCACTATGAGTTCTTGGTTATTCCTTTCAGCGTAACCAACACTCTAGCGGTATTCATTAGTCTCATGAACAGGATATTTAAGCTATACCTCGATCTATTTGTTGTGTTCTTCATCGACGACATATTGATATACACGACCAATGAGGAGGAGCACGCCTACCACTTACAGGTTGTGCTAGACACACTTCAAGAGCACCAGTTTTATGGTATGCTCTCAAAGTGTCAGTTCTTGTTACGTGAGTTTCACTTCTTGGGACACGTCATCTATGAGGCGGGAGTTGTAGTGGATCCTCTGAAGATCGAGACAATGCTAGCTTGGGAGCCACCCAAGAGCGTGATAGAGGTGCGAAGTTTCTTGGGTCTAGCTGGGTACTACCGGAGGTTTGTGCCAGACTTCTCCAGAGTTGCAGCACCACTCTAAGCTTTGACGAAGAAGGGGAAACCCTTCGTGCAATCAGACATATGTCAGCAGAGCTTCCAGGAGCTGATACAGATGTTGACCAGTGCACCTATCTTGAGGCTACTGGAGGAGGGAGTAGGGTACGTAGTCTACTGCGATGCATCAGGGACCGGACTCTGATGTGTCCTGATGCAGGAGTGGGCAGTGATCGTATATGGATCATGAAAGTTAAGGCAGAATGAGCAGAAATACACTACCCATGACCTGGAGTTAGCAGTAGTGGTCGTTGCTCTGAAGATGTGGCAACACTATCTGATGGGAGAGCGCTTTACAGTCTACTCTGACCACCAGAGTTTCAGGTACATCTTCTCGCAGAAGGACCTGAACCCGAGACACCGGCGATGGCTCGAGTTCCTCCAGGACTACGACTTTGAGATAGTCTATACTCCTAGAAAGGGGAACGTAGTAGCCGATGATCTCAGTAGAATAAAGGGAATTCAGCTACTTGGGGAGGCGACAGAGAAGCTAGCCGCTTTTCAGATATCCTTCGTGGATAGAGATGGAGCAGCCTTTCTTCAGTCACTCAAAGTCACTCCTCCACTATTGTAGTGGGACATAGAGGCTCAGTGTGGGGACTTTGATGGTGAGATGCGACATGCAGAGATATCCACAGGAAAGGCACCTGATGGATTCTCTATGGGAGGAGAGCACGTCGTCCTTTTCCAGGGACGTACAATGGTACCAGCTGCTTTACAGGAGGAGTTGCTGAAAGAGTTTCACACTTCCCCTTTAGCGGTACATCCAGGAGTGGCGAAGATGTACCAGCATCTCAGACGACAGCACTAGTGGCCGGGTATGAAGAAGGCTGTAGCAGAGATCTTTTCTCGATGCCTCACCTGCCAGCAGGTGAAGGCGGAGCACTAGGTACCAGTAGGCTTGGTACAACCCTTGGAGGTCCCGGAGTGGAAGTGGGAAGAGATATCTATGGATTTCGTGACTGGAAATACACGTACATCCAGAGGTCACGACACTATTTGGGTGATTGTCGACCCACTCACCAAGTTGGCCCACTTCATACCCATCGGAGAGCAGGGCTCAGTGGAGATCTTGGGACGCCTCCACGTACAGGATATTTTACGGCTTCATGGTGTGCCATCATCTATCATCTTCGATCGAGATGTTTGGTTTACTTCCCGGCTTTGAAAGGGGTTGCAGGAAGAATTCGGGACGTAGCAACGTCTAAGCACCGCCTTTCACCCTCAGAAGGATGGTCAGACGGAGAAGACCATTCAGACTCTCGGGGACATGCTCCGTGCATGTGTCCAAGACTTTGGTCGCAGCTAGGAGGACTACCTACCCTTGGTGGATTTCGCGTATAACAACAGGTACCACTCCACCATCGAGATGACACCATATGAGGCATTGTATGACTGACCTTGCAGATCACCTCTATGCTGGACAGACCCTGGGGAGTCAGCACTTGTGGGACCAGAGATGGTCCAGGCCACGACAAAGAAGGTCCAGGTCATCGAGGAGTAGATGAGGACAGCTCAGAGCCGACAGAAGTCCTATGCTGACAGGAGGCGGAGACCACTAGAGTTCGAGGATGGTGACCAAGTCTTCCTGCGGGTCTCACCTCGACGTGGATTACGGAGATTTGGACGGGGTGACAAGTTATCTCTGCGCTTCCTCGAACCATTCCAGGTTCTCAGCAGGATAGGCGAGGTGGCTTATTGCCGGGCTCTACCACCTCAGTTGCACCGGGTGCATGACGTCTTCCACATATCTCAGCTGAGGAGAAACGTGCACGACCCGATGCATATCATCGAATATGGGGAGTTGGACATTGACGGTGGGGAGACATTTGCGGAGGTCCCGGTGGAGATCGAGGATCGACAGGAGAGGGTCCTACATGGGCTGTCGATTCCTCTAGTGCACATCAGATGACAGCACGAGAACCTCCTGGTGAGCACTTGGGAGCGGGAGGCTCTGATGCGTGCTCAATATCCTCATTTGTTTCCCTAGATTGTGATGTATATTTATGGGGACGTAAATTCCTGAGGTGGGATTAATGTAAAGACCCGTAAATTTCAAAGGAATTTTTTTCATAATTTGCTTTGTTATTTTACGAGTACGCAATTTCTGACGGCACCTGATTCCGAGGCCCGGTGTGGCCGGAATCATTTTCCGAAGTTTTCCTCGGGTACGTTTAGTGAATGAACGAGCGGGTTTTTATAACTTTTGAAAAAGGTGATCAGAATCGAAATCCGAAGGCACCAATGAAACCGAAACACCGGTAATTGCTTAGGAACACCTTTTTTGGAGTTGCGTTTACTCGGGTGAGGTTATTAAAAAATGAGTTAAAAAAGGAATGAAATAAAAATTTGTGCTACAATTTTTATTTTCTATTCTAAGTAGTTTTAACCTATGCATGGATGTTGGAGTGGGGCTCACTACATCCTAACTCCATTTGGTATGATAATAGTGAGGTGGGTCCCACACGAGCCCCACCCCTTCAAATCCCTTAAAACCTCCCTCATGCATTTAATTGTGTAACACACCCACACCCCATTTTAAATGACATGTCAACTATCGATATTAATTGGACTGTTAAAGGCTCTTCAATTAATTTAATTAATTGAATGAGATATTTTTAATTTCAAATTAATGTTGGTGTGTGTGTGTGTGTGAATAAAATAAGACAATGTCTTATTTTATTGGGGGTTGATTCGTTGTGTGAAAAGGAGGAGGAGAGAACTCTTGCGCTCTGAAGAACTTCTTCTTCCTCGTCGAAGAACGCGAAGAACGCCGAGTCTAAGATGAAGAAATACATCACCGCAAGGGGAGATCGTCGTACTATCTTCTTCCCTCTCTGCAGCCAGTGAGAGATGCCTTCTTCAAAGAACGACAACGCGCTGCATCCTTCATCAGGCGAACGCCGACGACGCTTACGGAGCCTCGATCTGCAACGCCGTCTTCGGCAACGCCGTCTTTCGCGATGTCCTTTCCCCGCGATGATCCTCGTTTGACGATTTCATCGAGGTAGGGGTTTGAGTTCAATTTAGTAGATTATATTTGTGCTCGCTTTGACGAAGATATTTTATTTTGGGCCTCCTGTTATCATTATAACGGGAGGAGGTCGGACCGTAAGAACACGACCGACCCTCCTATCCCTTTGTTGTTGAATTTGTTGCGGCTCGAACGAAGGCGGCGCGGTGCAACGACACCACGCAGAATCAAGGAGGAACATGATGAAGAAGTGTGACGCCATCACGTCGTGCCGTTGAGGCCGAACAAAGTCACAACCGGAGTCGGGCCGCGGCGAAGGGGCACGACGCCATCACGCCGCACTGAAGAACCACGAAGAGGCCGCGGCCGGAGCTGGGCCGTGACGGAGGGGCGCGACACCGTCGCGCAGTGCTGGTCGGAAAAAGCAGCGGCACAAAACCGCAGCGGTGCAAGGAGGGGCTGCCGGAACCGCCGGCCGCAGGAACATTGGAGGGACGGGACCGCGAGGTCCCACGACGGCAGCACCGGCGGGCCTTCAAGGCTGGCCGTTTCGGATGGACTGGGGGTCGTAACCCCCGGCTGGCCAAGAGGCGGGCCCCCCTCATGGGGGCCATTCTTCAATCAAGGGGGGAAGCGCAGCCCCCCTTTGTGCGCCCACTCGGCCAGCGCTGAGCCGCCCCGCCCGGCCAGCGCCGGGCTGCCCAGGCTGGACGGCCACACCGGGCCGGGCCGCGCCATCTTGGCCGGGCTGAGCCGGCTGGGTCCGGCCACGCCAACCGGGCTGGGCCGACCCAGGGGGTCTTGGGCTGGGTCGGTACGGGCCCAAAACCCCCTAAAACAGGACAAGTTCGTTTAAATGCCCGTAACATGGGCTACGGACCTCCGATCGACGCACCGTCAATTGCGATGTGATCTTTGGATTGAGAAGGTATTTTGAGTATACTACATTCGAGGTTTCAAAGAACATTGTGTACGGCCGGGTTGGTTTGAACATGAAACCAACCTAGCCCTCGGAGCGAAAATGCTTATAACTTGATCTCTGGACGTCCCATTGATGTGCCGTAGAATTTATTGGATTCTTCTTAGTGAGATGGACCTTTTGGATTACATCGCTCGAAGTTTGGATGCAGTTGGAGTGCGTTCGGGTGGGTTTTGACTTAAAAAACAACCGGGCCCCTGGAACGAGAAAGCCAATAACTCTCAGACCGGGCGCCCGATTGACGCGCCGTCTATCACATTGAGTTCCTTTTGTCGAGATGGAAGTTTTGGATACATCAACTCCGGACTACATGTCAGTTGATGTATCAACCCCCTTGGCTCGTGGAGCAGACCCTCCCGGAATCGAGCATACTGTGTGCGGGAATCCTAGAGTTGGCTGCGACTGCGACGACGATGACGACTGCACTGAAATCCTCCGTGGGTTCGGCAGTGATGATGACTGCACTGAAATCCTCCGTGGGTTTGGCAGTGATGACGACCATACTGAAATCCTTTGTGGGTTCGACGGCGATGACTACTGTTCTTGTATCCTACGTGGGTCCAGCAGTACTACTGTTCTTTTATCCTATGTGGGTCCGACAGTATTTGACTCTGTACTTGTATCCTACATGGGTCCAATAGAGTAGCTGGTCTTGTATTCTACGTGGGTCCAACAGCTTAGCTGGTCTAGTATCCTATGTGGGTCCCAGCTTAGATGAATCAGTGGCTTCATCTGATCATCTCTATCACCTTATGAAGAAGTATACCTGTTTGAGCTGAGTCTTGACTTCCAATCATTATCTTCGATATGATTGAATTTCATTCCTATGTGGATTGGGTTGTGTTATCCTCTGTGGATTGGATTGTGCTATCCTTTGTGTACATGATCGAACTTGGGCTCGGATGGTGGAGCCAAACTGGAATTGATGGCTTAGGTATTTGTATGGGCATATACCTAAGTAGTGTTGGATGTTAATTCGTGATTGTATCTTTCCTTTGTGGATTCTGGGAGACCTTCGGGGGTCTCGGGGTCCCTACTAAGGAGCATATACTCACCAATGCACAGGCTATGCCCACACTACGTTGTGTTGGATCCAGAAAACGGACAACGCTGATCGTGGTTGAGGCTTGTGGAGCAAGTTGGTACATGGAGGTGGACCACTGGGCGGGACGTACACAGAGCGGACAGCTGGACCGAGGAGCTAAGGAGGCTATTTTTACCCACCCTTCAGGTGGAATTTCCAGTGGACGGCTTGGTGTTGCGGCTTTAATTTTCAGTTGTTGTACTTTCTTTCCAATTGTACATTACTTTCTGTTTGGGTTTGTATTCTGGCCCACATACTTTTCTGCACTTATTATTGTACCCACCTTTACTTAGTGTTTACTTATGCTTTCTTACTCTATGGTGTTTGTTTAATTTATAAAGGCAATGCCTTACCCTTTTTGTCGTGATTTACACCTTGGTGCTAGTTTCTAGCCCTTGGTTTATGGGAGGTGGGCTTGGGGTAATCACAGCACGGGTCCCGAGGACGGGTTGTGACATGATGCAACTGTGGCAGTAGAGCTAGGAAGTACGCCACCTGCCAACTCTACATAGTATCTAGAAGGGTCCGATGAAACTCAGAGATAGCTTCCCGCCTCGGCCAATTCTCCGTAACCCTCATTGAGGGAGACCCGAAGAAAGATGTTGTATCCCTCATCAAACTCCAGTGGCCTCCTTCATCGGTCAGCATAGGACTTCTGCCAGCTCTGTGTAGTCTTCATATGCTCTCAGATGATCTACACCTTATCTGTGGTAGCTCGAACCAACTATGGACCCATGAGTGTTGATTCTCCGGGGTCGGGCCAGCAATGTGGTGACCGGTAGGGTCTCCGGTACAAGGCCTCGAATGGTGCCATACCAAATGGTGGAGTGGTAGCTGTTGTTGTACGCAAACTCCACCAGTGGTAGGTGGTCCTCCCAGCTATGACCAAAGTCCAAGATACAACCTCACCACATATACTCCAGAACCTGAATGGTCCTCTCCGTCTGTCCATTATTCTGGGGATGAAACATTGTGCTCAAGCATAGCAGAGTCCCAAAAGCCTCCTGCAATCCCTTCCACAACTGGGATGTGAATTGGATGTCTCGATCTGAGACTATAGTGAATGGGACGCCATGAATCCGAACTATCTATTGCACGTAGAGGCGTCCCAAGCTCTCTACGGAACATTACTCCTTGATAGCTAGGAAGCGGTCCTACTTGGTGAGTCGGTCAACGATCACCCAGATGGAATCATTCCCCTTGGATTTATGTGGTAATACTTTCATGAAGTTCATCGATATTCTATACCACTTCCACTCTGGAACATCCAGAGGGTGAGCTAATCCAACTGGAACCTGGTGCTCAGCCTTCACCTGCTGGCATGTGAGGCATCGAGAAACGAACTCCGCTAATGCTTTCTTCATGCCTGACCACCAGAACTGTCGTCAGAGATCCTGGTATATCTTTTCCACCCCAGGATGTACCGCCAAAGGGGATTTTGAAACTCCCTCAGGACCTCCTCCTGCAATGCCACTGGTACAACAGTGCATCCTCTGAAAAAATGTATGTGCTACCCACCTTGTAAATATCCATTAGGAGCATGTCCTATGGATAACTGAGCACGTAAAGCCACACAGTCAACATCCCCAAACTGTGCCTCCCTAACTCACTGTAAGAGTGGAGGGGTGACAACCATCGACTGCAAGTAAGCTGTATCCTCTTCATCCACGAAGGATAACTACAACGCGGCTAACTACTATGTCTCCTCACTCATCAACTGTGAGCTCGAACTTATGCTAAGTGCATCCGCCACCTTTTTCCCCTTTCTAGGTGTATAGATGATCTCAAAATCATAGTCCTGGAGGAACTATATCCATCGTCTCTACTGCAAATTCAGATCTTTCTGCAAAAATATGTACATGAGGCTCTTGTGGTCAGAGTAGATGATAAACCACTCGCCCATTAGGTAGTGTCGCCACATCTTCAACGCGAAGACCACATTTTCCAACTAAAGATCATGGGTCTCATAGTTCTACTCATGTGGCCTAAGCTGGCGTGAGCCATAAGCAATCACAGTATGCCGCTGCATCAGGAAACACCTGACCCCAGCCCCTAATGCATCGTAGAAAACTTTGTACTCGACACCCTCCTCCGGCAATCTCAATACTGGGGCGCCCATCAAACTCTATATCATAACCTCAAAATCATGCTGTCACTTCTCCTTCCATATGAAGGGTTTCCCCTTCCTGGTCAAGGACGTCATTGGTGCTGATATCTGAGAGAAATCAGGAATGAATCTCTGGTAATATCATGCCAACCCAAGGAAGCTCCGCACCTCCGTCACGCTCCGAGGTGGCTCCCATGCTAACATAGCCTCCACCTTGGCAGGTTCCAAAACTACTCCATCTGTTGAGATGACATGTCCCAGAAAGTGGACCTCCTAAGTCGAGAACTGGTACTTTGAGAGATTCCCATAAAGCTGGTGCTCCCGAAGTACGTCCAGAACCGTCTGCAAGTGTCTCGCTTGCTCCTCCTCTGACGCCGAGTACACAAGGATGTCATCAATGAATACCACTACGAACCTGTCCAAGTAAGGATGGTAGATCTGGTTCATCAGTCCCATGAACACTATGGGGTCATTTGTCACACCAAAAGGCACCACCAAGTACTCATAATGACCGTAGCGGCATCTGAAATCTATCTTCAGTATATCCTCGTCCCGCACGTGTAGCTGGTGATAGCCTGATTGAAGTTCAACCTTCTAGATCCACAATGACCCCCTTAGCTGATCGAAGATGTTATCGATTCTCCGTAGTGGATACTTGTTCTTCACCGTCACCTAGTTCAGGCACCGGTAATCCACGCACAACCTCAGACTCCCGTCTTCCTTTTGGAAAACAAGACTGGGGCAACCCATGGTGAGAGGCTGGGTCTCACGAAACCCTTGCTCTGAAAATCCTCCAACTGCACCCTCAGCTCGTGAAGCTCTGCGGGAGCCATCCGATTTGCTGATGAGGATATCTGTTCCGTCCTGGGGTGTATGTCGATGCAGAAGTTGATCACCCGGTGGGGAGGTAATCCTGGAACATCTTTGGGAAAGACGTCCTCGTACTCTGCCACTACTACTAGGAACTAGGATCTCACAACATCCACTACTCCAAGGGAAAGGGTAGCCAACTCATGAGTGATTGGATGCACCCTCCTGTGAAAAATTCTATTCTGTGCTGCCTAGGTTTCCTTTTCTCTGACAAAGGAAAACCTCATTCCATCACGGCGGACACACCGCACTCTTCGCCTAAAACAGTTAATCTAGTCATGGACCAAAGATAACCAATCCATACCGAGAATGACGTCACAAGGCCTCGGCACTACCACCAAGAGGTTCCAACCGAAACTCCCGCCTACAAGGGTAAGATCACACTGTCTACAAAGGTGTGTGATCATTGAGTCTCCTCCCGTAGGTGTCTCCAAACGTAAGGATCGAGTCAACAATTTTACTAGAATCTTGAGGTTTTGTGCAAGACATGTGGATATGAAGGAATGACTGGAACCTGTGTCTATAAGAATGGAAGCTAAGGTAGAGAAGAAACAGATCATACCTCGAATCATCCCTGGAGTCCCTGGGTCATATGCCTCGACCGCATGTAGTTGTCCCCACCTCTATCCCCCAGCTCCCTGATCCTGGTGCGAACCTCTTGGGGGTGGTGGTAGAAGTAAGTTGAAGCGTCTTCCACCACCTGCAGCTCTCCCTGGTCCTCTTCCACTTCTGCCTCCTAGTGGGTCTTTCTGTTCCGTTCTCTGCCTCTACCTCGGTGGTCCGTCCACTGCTTCCCTATCAGCAGATCGATGGGTCGGGCAATCTCTAGAAAGATGTCCCCTACCGTCGCATGCATAGAATCACTTCCTCCTAGGCTGTCTGGATCAAACCTGAGAGCCCTGGACTGTCGATCCCCTGTCGTGGGTCCTCCTATGACGTTTCCCATGTCTAGGTCCATGTGCCTATTGTCGGCTCCCTGCTGTCGGGGTCTCTGAAACTGTCTTCATGCTGCCGACTGTTGGAGGCTATCTCTGCTCCTACAAGAAGATCTCGATCACTAAGGCCCGCTCAAACACTCCAACATAAGTTGATATGCATAAAGGTATGACACTAGCTCAGATTTATCTTCATAGACCTCGCTCAAAGGTCCGAGCTCTGAAGTACTGATCCTTGACCATATCCATCGAGTACCTGGTGAGGTTGGTGAAACTCGATGAATAGTCAGCTACTGTCATACTACCCTGCTGGAGCTGAAGAAGCTCCTAGATGTGTACAGGTCTCAGCGTAACTGGAGAGAACTCCCCCTGAATATTCTCTCAAACTCCGTCCATGAAAGAGTCTCCTCGTCATGAGTTTTTGTTGTTAGAATCCACCATCATCCCGCCGAAACCTGAAGAAGGCTCCCTCATAGGATCACCATCTAGTCTTATGGTGTCCTCACTAGATGGAAAACTTTAGTCACCACCTCATGCCAGTCCTCAGCTGCCTGAGGGTCGGGCTCACCTCGGAACCTGATGGGTCACTGTCTCTGGAACTCATGGGGCACGCTAAGCCTGCGCTCATTTCCGGTCAGTACTACAAGTACCACTGGCTGCTCCACTGGTGGTGGAATAACTGGTGCACCACCTGGTGGTAGCGTGTGGGGAACTGGTCGCTGTATCGAAGCCTTATCACTGAGGGGGTCATCCTCGTGATCTTAGTGCTGAATCCTAGCAGGTATTCATCATGGAGGCATCATGTAAGGAAACAAGATGTACCATGGTCAAAGAGTATATCTGGATAGTTGACACAATGGACATGGAAAACACAAACCATTCCTATATGATGCATGTACCTTTTATTCCCCTAAAACCCATGTTTTTGTGTAATGAGTCGAAAAGCAGGTTATCAGAGTCCTGGTGTATGGATACATCGGCCGGCGCACCAACACTGGTGTCTCTGGCCTGAAAGCTGAACCCGAAACACTCAACAATGTTGCCCCAAACCAAACTCACAGACACTTGGTCCTAAGGTAGAACTGGCCACCTTTGATACCACTCTTTCATGACCTGTCCCAGTGGGGCCCACGCCATGACTCCCCAAGCCCGCCTCCAATAGGCCAGGGGCCGGTGACTAGTACTGAGTAGGTATATTACTAAAATGGGAGGCATTGCCTATGTACCTTTACACATGAACACATCTCCAATACCACAATGTTGAAATGTAAAAAATAACTAAGGAACAAAAATGAAGGCATAAAACTAAAACCAACCAACATAGTATGACGAAAGGTAGAGTACTAAAAAGTAAACTGGGCTAGAATACAAGACCACAAAAAAAAGTCTAAAAACTGCAAAGTCCAACCTGTAAACATAAAAGGTACTGGGACTGCTGCTCGTAGCCATAGGAACGCCTCGGCCTGTAGGTAACTCAGAAAGCTTGGTCCTATCCTGGTCTTCCATGGACTCTATCAAAAGGCTGCTTGTCTGCACAAGACACCAGACGTGTTGGAAAATCCCATGCATGGGTGAGTATAAGAATACTCAGTATAGAACCTCTAAAACCACAGAACAGTGCACAAAGTATAGGTACAATCATCTATGCATAGTGTATGTCTATAGAACATATAGAACAAACCAGATATACTAAAAACCCAGACCCGTAGTCTAGAGACAAGTCTCACAACCGCATACCCATGTTAGGGATTCAGTTCAAAGATTCCGCGAAGCACTCATCCTAGGAGAACACACTCCATGAGTCTTACAACTCTGATGACGTCCGTTAGAGAAGTACCATTTGTCAGGAACCGTCACGATAGGTAGTCACACTCATTATAGGAGACACACTCATGAGTGGGAAGATTTCTAATAGATAGAAGCACCCATTATGGGAGACACACTCCTAAGTGGGAATGATCATGATACACAGATGAGGATCACTGCCGGGTCCATGGCCGATACCACGACTTATCCGGATTCACTAGTTATGTGATACACCGGCTAGGTAGAGGATCAATGCCTGATAGAGTTGGTCACGTCGATGCCTTACTGTACCTAGGGTCAGAAATGGATAGAGGATCTCGATCCGGGCCTCTCGGATGGATGCCTAACTCTATCATAGAAAGTCCTGTAGAAGGGATCATACTCCTGTGTGAGGAAATGATGCCTGACCTCCAGGGGAATGAGAATAAGCGGCTCTAACCCAATCAAAAT
Source organism: Viscum album (assembly GCA_963277665.1). Lineage (NCBI taxonomy): Eukaryota > Viridiplantae > Streptophyta > Magnoliopsida > Santalales > Viscaceae > Viscum > Viscum album. The sequence goes on along the minus strand of OY728153.1, from coordinate 321,241,354 downwards.
ATGTCCAAGATACGGTGAACAAGAGGACCATTACGTTTTCCAAAAAGTAAACAGCGTGTAGAAAAGTTACACGCCGTGTTGTCTGGCCCCGAGTACTGCCCGTGTACAACGACCTGTGTCGTAAGGTTGGTTGTGTAGAAAAACTGGGTACACGACGTGTAGTATGATGTACACGCTGTGTCCGAGTGACTGGGGTTGGCCTCATGTCACTGACCATGGGGCCGTATACAGTCATCAACCCGTGTACTACAACCCATGTCCATGTACCCCCTTGATACAAGCCAAGTTCCACATAGCCGCCTCTGCCATGCTGTACATGCCGTGTCGCCTGAAGCCGTGTAGATCATCCCGTGTCTGTGTATTTCCGAAAATACACACTGAGCTTTGGGGAAAGTCCAACATGCCGTGTGACCAGGGTCACATGCCGTGTGATTCCTCTCTGACCCCCAAACCCTAGCCACCACCGTAAGTACTACACGGCGTGTTCCTCAGAAGTACACGCCGTGTATTCTGGAAATTTATAGAAATGACGCTCTTCGTCGGCGCGCCTTCCAAGCTTCTCTGATCATTGATTCAGCTTTCTGATTTCCACAAAACCATCAGGTTTCGGGCGCCTCGACACCACGGAGATACTTCTGGTATTTTCGGGCTTCCATTTGGCTCCGAAAACATGTTTTGATCTTCCCGCGCAATGAACGCTCAAAGAACGGTCCTTTACGATTCGGTCTGATTCGGCGTCCGCCATTGTCGCCGCACCTCTGAAAGGTCGTTATTGTGCCAAACCTTCGATTTGGGATTGCTGCATCACATAAATGATGTGCAATGATCCATTGTTCATCACCCCTCGAAGAATACGAAGAACGCACGAGAAAAGAAAAATGGCATAGAAATCCAATAAAACAACATGAGGAACGAACCTCCACCGTCATTCATCACGGCGTTGATCTGCTCCCTTTAGTAGGCTTAAACGTAGCAGGATCAAACAATAAAACAAAACATGGATCAAAACCCCGAGATCATCCCAAAGAAAAATCCCTCCCGCAAGAATGTACGAATCCACAGATAAACTTGTTCGTGGTTGGTCTGCGTTTGTCGTTTTAAATCAAGAATGGGGAAAGAGGAAATTAAATAACAAACCCCTACCTCAACTGTGATCGATCACTGACGAAGGTGTCGCCCTGCTGTCATCATCAATATCCTTCAACATTGTTGGCCCAATGATTCTCAACTCTGATCCATCGTTGTTCTCCATTTAGGGTTTGCTCCAGCGCTCTGTGGATCCTCCAACGATTTCTCCAAAAAGTTCTTCAACAACCACCAATTGCTTAGCCCATTAAAAAGGGAAACATGATTGGAATTTAAGATACGTTGTGGTATTAATGACTCCATCTTACCATTCTTGAGTCATTATGATGCATCATTAAATAAGGAAACAAATGTCCCGTCGCTGCGCTGCAGTAGATGTTTCCATAAAATAAAATAAACATTTAGCAATTTATTTTATTTTTATTTTACTAAAAACGTCCGAAAATAAACTTTTTCTATCGACCTGTGTCGGTCGAGGTTAGAATAATTCTTAAGTAAAGTCATCGTCCCAGATGCAATGGTGCCCTCATATTTTTAATCAGGACACCCGTTTGGAAACTTCCACAACTGTGCACAAGTGCCGACTCACTTAACATAAAAAGTGAAAACCACCATTCCAGGCTCACCGGGCCTCAGAATGATGTGCCGTTTTCACGCCCGGTCTCGAAATAATTCCATATAATATTTAAAAAATACATGGAAAATCCAAGAAATTAAATTCTTAAGGCTTTATGATTTGAGCACTCTTAGGGGAAACTGTGGGAGAATCCCTAGTAACCAGGCGATATGACAATGTTCAAACAGTAGCATCTGCATGGTTAGTGAATGGTTTTTGAAATCGTGAGATCTAACCATGTGGCCCATTAAAAATGGATTTTTAATGGTGTTAGTCGGGGTTTCCATAACTCTCTAATTTCTCGTCCCATATGAACCCTATGTGGGATTCCATGTTCTAAAGGGCTATAGGGCCCCTCCCACCCATTTTAGAAGCAAATAGAAGGGTTTTTTGGTGGTTTGTAGGCGGTTCCTCCCAGTTAAGTCTTTTCGCTTGGTTTCTCTGTGGTTCTCTTTAGAACTACTCTTCCTTACCTGTTGGTTCTATACATCTACATCCATTTAATGTAGTTATAGGGGTTTTGATGCTGTATTTGATGATATTAAGGGTTTTTGATGTTAGTAAAGGAGATCTAAATTTTTTTGGTGGAGCGTTAGCTCTGATTTGGGGTGTGGTTGTGGTGGGTCGATTTCACTAAAACCCTAAAGGTGGGTGGCATATATCTTGACTCCTAATTGTTATAACTAGAAGTCTTGTTCCAATTAATTGGTTTTGATTGAAATAATTGGTTATTTTGATGTGAGATATTGGTTTAAAACCCCTTTGGTAATGTTTTGAAGATTTTTGGGGGAAAATGGGTTTTGCAGTGAAATGTTCTTGTTGTTGGATTTTAAAGTGTTGATTTTAAAATGGGTACATGGGTTTTTAATGGAAATTTTTTGAGGAAATTTTTTTCAATAAAAATGGGTTTCTTTAATGAAATTGGATATGTCATGGATGATGATTCATGGAATTTTTGGATTATGAAATGGTTATTGGCATGTTGTTGTAGCCTTGGTGGGTTATATTCTTGGCTATCAGATTATGCATTTCATGTTTGTGATTGGAATGATGTGAAATGGGTAGGGAGTACCACTATAAAAATAATATGGAGAGTGGATGGAAGGGCCACCATCATGGATAAGAGAGTGGTAATTACCAATTGATCAGGAAAGTAGTAAATGGGTTGGGATGGGAAGTTTCACCATGTTTTTTTCCTGGGGGTGTGTTTCTATGCTAGATGAATATGGTTGTGCTAATGTGTGATGTTTAAATGGATAATGGAATGATTTTTTGGTGTACCCTCCTTTTGTATGGATATTGGTAAATGTGTCTTGTCAAGTCTATGTTTTTCTTGGGGTAATTGTTGCACAATTTTATGTTTTATATAAACTATTTTATAAAACTACGAAAATGGGTTTACCCTAGTGGAATGTGTAGGGAAGTCATTTGGGGAAATTCTACGGAGTATTATTACTCACCCATGCCCTAGAACTTTGGTGCTTTTGCAGATGTGGTTTTCGGGACATAGGTAAGAGTAAGGAATCTCATTTTGCTAGAATTTATTTGTGATTATTGGGAGGTTTGGTGGTGCTTGGAGGATGGAGCTTATTTTGGAGTAGTGCAGAGTGACTTCGTTTACATTGGATATCTTGTCTAATCTTCTTCTTAGAGATCTAATTTAGGTTGGGTATGGTGTAAGGGTTGGTGTCCTGAGAACCAACTATTTTTTACTTTGATTACATGAATGTTCACTTATTATATTGTTCATTGTTCTGCATTACAATAATATAATAATGTCCTGGAATATTTGTTGCATTAATAAGGTCATGGAAGATCCCCGCTATGATGAGAACCTTGAAATACTATAACAATATTCTTAAATAAGGTTCTGCTGTTGGATGACATACTATGATAGGACACATAGTATACAAACCGTCATGTTTGATTACTCGTAAGAAGACGAGACTCTCTCTCATGGAGTTCTCACTTGGTAATCTCTAAGATGGGAGATTAAGAGAACAGAACCGCCAGAAGTAATTCTGCATTTCTTGGTGTCATCAGACATTACTATCTATGAGCGTGTGTAATGGTCCTTAGACTAGAAGATTATCATTAACTCATGTCATCACTCGCACACTTAGATTTACTGACGAAAAAACGTCACGTAGACAGTTGGTGGGAAGTAGGGTACGTTGGGTGCATCACGAGTGACATGTTGTTAATGGATAATTCAAGGAATGATTTTCCTCTTCCATTTATGGAAGTTGATATCTCGGCCCTTTGATTGAAATAGAACTATCGCATTAAATTCCATGGCCATGGTGTATACGACGAGTTTATTTCAGGTAGTCAATGAACAACAGATCAAGAATATAGGTTTATGACACTGCCATGAAACCTGTATGATGAGATATCGAGACAAAGGGATTAAATTACACAGTAAGCGTTCGTATGAGGTGATATGTCAACGCAACGTCAACTTCATTCTCTTGGGTGCCTTGACCCGTTGCTAGATAGTAATCTTGGACTTTAGGCAAGTCCACCTAATTCCAACGATAAAGAGGCCTAGAGGGTTACATAATATGTGTATTCAAGTATCTAAAGTAGAATAAAGATTATTCCCTTACGTGGTTTAATGATTATTCAATAAGCCTAAATCGTTTTTAATGTTGGAGGAAGAATAAAATGAAAACAAGTACACACCGTATATTAATTATTACACACAGTGTGGTTTTTATTTTGAAAACAAGTACACGCCGGGTATTATTAAATGTACACGCCGTGTAGATTTAATTTTTGAAAGGAAATGAATAAATGAAAACAATATGTACACGTCGTGTACCTTTAATATACACGTCGTGTAGTTTTCAATGAAAAAAAGTACACACCGTGTATTTATTATTACATGCTGTGTAGTTTTTCCAGTCAGGATTTTGAGGACATAATATTGTTGTATTAAATGATATTTATTATAATCAGTGTGAGCGCATGTCAAGAAATTAATTATTCAACATGGGGGTTCTCAATAAGAGTTAATGAAAAAAATGAAACGCGTAATGCATTTATTTATTGTCATAACTCTATAACCTCAAACTCGATTATAAATATCCTCACAACCCCAAATCTTTTCCTACAAAAGAGAATCATTGTGCACAACAATTTTGGATATTTCTTTCAAGGCTGAAAGAACATCTTCCTCCAAGAATGCTCTCAATACCAAGAGAGATACTCTTCCATCAGATCAAGACGATCTAAGGCGAACAATGCAAGCAAAGGTTTCTCCACTCTAGCACCCAGAGACTCCTTTGGCGACGTCCAGAGATACAAGGTGCACATGTGGATCACCGCTAGAGGAAGTTTACCATTGGATTTTGAGACGCAATGACGTATCACATCGGAACGTGATCAAGAACATCAAAGAAGAAAGAACACCCAAAAGGTACTTCTTGTTAATTAATTAAATTAATTATAATCAACCTGTAATGATCCTTGTTTGTGGTTCCGGGACAAACCTTCTTCGTTGCCTTTTTCTGTGATTTGATCCGTGGAGACTTGCGTTTATCGTCATATTGATCCCAGATTGATCATTGATAATGACAAAAAGGCAAGTGGGCACATCCACCCACGTGCTTCCGCTATGCCCAGAACCTTCATATGGTTTGGTTGTATTGGGTTATGGGAATTGTTATGGAGTTGTTTCTTTGTTCTTTAGTACTATATGGTTTGAGCTTTGATGTTAACCAGAATCATGTAGTGTTTCTAGTAATGGCTTGTTTGGTTGGTTGGTTTATCTCAAGGGAAAATCATTCACCAATTTATTATTGAAGCCTTCAGTATTTATTGCCATCCTTTGGCTCCTTGGGAACTTCTCTTAAGGTCTAGTATCACCTCACCGAATATTTATGCCATTGAGGGAGGTGTGGGGAATTAAAATTGTGGGATTTTATGGGATTCTATTTAAGCACAAATTTTATCAATATATGTTGACGCCCTCCCCCACACATAAAACCCAAATTTGTCCCCAATGTTGAATTCCATGATGGAGAAGACAATTTGACCTTTAATAATCACAACATATTAATAATTCATAAGATTAATGACATGTTAAGGCTCACATTGTAACATAAAAAGTATTTTTTTCCAAAAAAAATATTTTACTGTAGGATCACATGCATTTTAATTAAGTCAGAGAATATATATTTTTCTACAAAGTTCAAAATTATTGAATTTGAAACATGAGTGTTGTGAAAAGGGTGTATCAATTTAAAACTTTTGATTCAAACATATGTTCGATAAATAAAAAATTAATGCTAAACAAAATGAAAAATAAAACTGTTATGGGGTAATTACCCCATAATTATTTTATAATAGTGAGTGATTTTTAATGAAATGAATAAAAAATTTAGTAGATAAGAACTTGTAGCATGGTTACCCGCCCTAGCATGAAACACAAAAAATAATAAAGAACTAGATAAATACATAGATTAAAATAATAAACATCCCTGATAAACGTTAATGTACTGAGGATCCACCATGTAGATCCTCTTGATATGAAAAAAAAATTAAAAAATAAATTATGATCCATTATTGATTCCATAAACAACAACCTTCTCTAAATACACAAACCGGGAAGACTCAGAACTCATATCCAGCAAAATATGAATAGTAGACAGAGAAAACATCATTTTATTGAAAGAAAAAAAATTCAAAATAAATAAATATGTTGGGTAAAATACCATAAAGGAATTAATTTTATGTATTTAGTCAGTATATATTAAAATTATAAAAAACAAAAAAAAAAGAAAAATTTTATTGAATGTAAATAAAATAAAGGGTTTCCTCCCATTCAACACTAGTTTAAAAGTCCTAAACTGGAATCCCCTAAAAACTAAACAAATTCACTACATGGATGTGTTTTTCTATGTATAAACCACCTCATGTGTTTTACCCAACTTTTTTTAACATGACAATGAAATTTTTCAGATCCTAGGAAAGTAAGGGAAAACATGACTACCTTATTACCTACAAGATATCATAAGAAACACCCATTATCCATAGGTTACTTCTCAATGGAGTCTTAAAGTTTAGAAGAATATTCATCTCCCAAATTTATTTTTTTAATATTTTTGATGGAAATTATGTTCATGTAAAAAATAAATATATCTCTTGAACTTATCCATGAAGCCTTTAAGCATAGACACATGAAATTATATCTTAGAAGTAGTGTTTTCCACTTCTATGTTGTGTTAAAATTTATAAATTTTTAAATTTTTCTAAAGTGAAAACAGTTATCTAGGTGCTTATAAAGGTGTGTCATTATCCTCAAATCTAACTTTCTCAAATTTAACTCAAAAAATTTCATGTTCATGGGTTCTTATGACAAATTTTTGAGAAAATTGTTTAAAAAGGTTATAAATATTATTTTAAACATATTTAAAATCATTTAAACTCAAGTTAAAATTCCCTTCAAAACCAATCAATGTATTTAGATGGTATTCTTCACATGACTCATTTGAGGAAGGATATGAACAATGTAACAACCAGAGATTTTATGAAAAATATTCTTTTAATTTCATTGATGTCTTGTGTTGTAAGTTACACCAAAATTATCTTGTGCTATACGCAACACCGTATTAGCTTATATTATACACAAACACTATTCTTGGCTTGTGTTACATGCAATCGTGACCTTCCTCGATAGCGTGTGTAGTACGCAATACCAAGTTTCACTGAACAACGATATATTTTATAATATTATTATGGAGTAGACATTATTAATAGTATTTACTACATTTTGAATTTTACAACATTATTATTCATCTTACACATTTTCTAAAACATGGTATGTGAACAAAATAAAATTTTTGGGTAAAATAAGTATTATTCAAAAAAATGCAGTTTTTCCACCTTTTGATGGAAAACCCACATTAAATCTAGTTTTTGACATTTTTATAAGATCAATGTTATAAAATAAACTTATTATTTTTAATCAGGATATAAAAATTTGCATTGGATAATGTTTTGATATTTTTCTGACAATGGTCTTTTTTTTTGATGAATAGTAAAAACACGCTAAATTTTACTTAAAAACAAATTTTTTCATCGGGAAAATTTTTATGGGTAAAGTATAATATTAAATTTTTTTTTAAATATGAATAGAATATATTTTTACCATTCAATATAATTTATTTTATTAGAATTGATTTTACATTGAATTCATAAGTAAAATAATTTCAATCTTTTGCAATGTTTTAACTTTTAAAACTCATTTTCTTAACAGCAGGATTAATTTTAAATTAATTTCCACAACTTCTGTGATTTTAATTTAGAAAGATGGATTCCATATTTGGAATCAGTAGATCCAAATTATGTTAATAAGCTACTTTTTTATTTTTAGGCATTATGACTAGTAACTATGGTAAATTTTATTTACCATAGTTAAAGGTAAATCGTGTAATTAAGGGTAAATATAATATTATAAAATTAGCCTAACACTTGTATTAATATAATTGGATGATTATATTTTTCCCTAAATCATACTTGGGTATAAATTGAATCTAATGGAACCCAGTTATATTTGATTAAGACCATTAGTTTATTTTATTTAAAGGAAAGTGAAATATGTCTCACTCAAACATTAATAATTAATGTATTTTTAATATAAGGTTATACAAAATATAAATTCGGTTATAAATAATAATTTAAAAGCTAAAATGTTTTTCTTTATCATGGTAATTTATTTGTAATTTTTAAGAGTTATTTAATTACCATATTATCTTATACATTAATGATGCAGAAATTATTTATTTAGTGAAAAATCAATAATATAGTTTTTATTGAAATAGTAATACGTATAAAAAGGCCCAAAAATCTGAACAAAACATATTGGTAGTGTATATATAAACCCTAATCATCCACTGGCCGAATGTTTGACCATTTTTATCCTTATAAAGGCGATTATGAAACTTATATTATTTTATTTTAAATGATTCCTGTAACACCCCAAGCTTCCACGGTACGTTTCCCTTCGAATAATGCGATAGCGTGTGTTGTACGCAACCTCGAGTTCTAACACACAACACAACTAATTAAACTAGCCGTTGTGAATATTAATACCTACTTTTTGAAATCATATATATTTTATATTTCAAAATGGAATTCATTTTTGGATTCGGAATATTGAAATTAGCCTAGGGTGAAATTTTGGTACTTTTCGGATAACTTTTATATTTTGATGAATAGTGAAAATTACTAAATTTTAATTAAAATCAACTTTTTTAATCATAATAATTAATATTGATAAATTATGAATTTGAGTGGTTTTAAAGTATATTTATAATATATTTTTACCATTTAATTTTATGTTTTTCATTGGACATAATTTCACAATTAAACCAGACATAAACAAGTGTCAATCTTTTGATAGTTATTATCTCTTAAAAACACGCTTTTTATTTTAACAACGGGAATTAATTTTAAATTAATTTCTGCCACTTATGTGTTTTGAATTTGGAAAAATGGATTACATATTTGGAATCAGGATGTCCAAATTATGTAAATAGATAACTTTTATTTTTACACATTTTGAATAATTACTGCGGTAAATATTTTATTTACCATGGTTAAAGGGTAAATCCGGTAAATAAGGGTTAAAAAAATAATATTATAATAATAAAAAATTGCCCTAAAACGTGTCCTAACCTTATTGGTGGACACATACCCGACCATGGGCATCCTTGGGTCGATTTGGGGACCCCTTAGAGCCACTTGTATGTGGTAGGGACACATTATATTAATAAAGTTAAAATAAAAATAAAAATGGCATAAGCTTACATCTTTTAGAAGAACAATTTTTACATAGGGTTATACATGTTGAATTTTCGATTATAAATATTCATTAGAAATCTCAAAAGATTTCCTACATAATGATATTTTATTTATAATTTTTAGACATCAAATAATTTAAATTATTAATGACACAATAATGATGCAATGTTTACCTCATTAATAAATCATTTAAATAAATAAGATTATAATGATTAAAATATTATCTAAAACCTGTCCAATTATTATTGGTTGATGTTATTTATAATATGAGTCATCTTATCTTCGACCTCAATGATTTTTGGACCATTATAAACCGAATATAATTATATTATAAAGTAATACTTTCACTCTTTCCTAAAGAGCCCCTCCTCTCCCTTATAAAAGGAGACCACTCCTTCTCATTTCTTCACACCTTCAAAGCCTTTTGGTTCAGCCAAAATCTGCCCAAATACTCTCCCAACTTCCCTAAATACAACCTAGAGGCCTTAGTTTGATCAGAAAGCCAACCTAAGGAGCCCTTTTGATCAAATAAAAAGGAAGAGCCCGAAGAAGAGGTTATGATTTCACCACCCTTTTCCAAGTTCATTTCTTCTTCCACTTCTTCTTCCTTTGTTGTTACCATTCTAAAATAATAACTCCAGTATCTCACATATACTGTGATGTTATTATAAATATGGTACAACCATATTCAGTATTCTATCCACCCTTTGAATAACATGTCACCATACGTGCGTACGCACGGCTTACCGTCTCCACGTCGTGGTGTAATTGTTATTCAATATATTATTATTTGGATGGGTATAATAATGATGTGAAACTCATGTAAATAATAAATATAACATGTTAATTATTCTGTATATATGATATAACATCCATTTATATATTATTTTAATATCAAAAGAATGATATTGTCTCTCATGCGTACGTACGGACTACCGTCTCCACGAACGCGATGAGATTCATTCTCCATCGTATCCATTCAAGTATAATTATCATTTGATGATTTAAAAATGATGTTTAAGGACTTGATATCATTCTGGATATTAATAAGATACAACCAACATGTCTTATGTAACAAAACATATAAAAGAAAATGAGTAAGTTCACACCCGAAACAATGATAATACCAAGATATTATTATCCAATCAATATTAAAAGATCATATATGATATCATAATAATGTATATGATTATTTTATAATTTAATAACAATTATTTAACCATTATACAGGAGGTTAACCTACCCCAACCAAGGAAAAGTACAAGGTAAGGGTTATTTCACAATCTCTTCATTATCCGAGGTTGTTTATACGTAATAATCTACTGGGATCTCGTTATCATCCACATCAATGTTTCTTCAAAATGTATTTCAAAACATTTTCAATATTTAAAAGAATATGGGTTAAAGTCATTTATACCCTTGTTTGACTTTTTATAAGAGGTTTATAAGGGAATCTTTCTGTCGTTTTCCAAACAAGGTGCTTTTTAACCTTTTCGACAGAATTAAGATAAGAATGTTTTTTTTAAACTTATACGGCGGGTGCGGTTATTTTCCGCCGTTATAAAATATTCAAAGCTTTCCTTACAATATTATAAGAATATTTTCAAAGAAAATGTTTTATTTTATATGGATCTTAAATGATTTCAAAATAAAAGGAGATATTTCCTTAAAAATAATTTTGATTTCATCTATGTCAACATCCTTTGATGGATTTTAAGATTATTTGCAGTTGATTTATTATGATACAAAACTTCTATATTGTATTGAAGGTTTTGTGATATGTTTGACTGTGGATGTGCTATTTTTATACCATTCATAGTTTATGGTGAAAGTATTAACATTTCGTATGCTAGTTTTAATACGAATGTTTATGTTATGTTTAAACCTTTTCATATGGGAATGCATTGGACTTAATATGTGACGGGTGGAGCCCGCTATAGCTCCTCGATGAATCGGTAGGTCTCATGAGACAAACTAGTGTCTTGGCACAAGGCCTTGACAAAATCTTATTTGTAGTCTTGGCACGAGGCCTTGACTATGTGGTTATGATAGTCTGGCATTATGCATTCCAACATTATGAAAGTGGTTATTTATTTTTGCATGTGATTATTCGATTAGTAGAATATCCATGAGAATAAGTAAATGGAATTATTTCATTTTATTTATGCCATACCATGTTGAAAGTTCATGTTTGAAAGGATTTTGTTTTAGTTATACATTGCCTTAAATGTTTATTCTTATTTATGAATGTTTCCGCTATATTGTTATCCTTACTGGGCATTTGAGCTCAACCCTTTTCTATGTTTTATTTTTCCCAGGAAGTGAAGAAGTAAATTATGAATGACCTGCAGGGATATTATGTGGGGATATGAGTGTGGATTATGGAGACATTATGTTGTTGTAGTAGTTTTTCATTTTATGATGTAATGTAAAACTTATGAATATATCTAGTGTTTCCAAGGCTACTAAACCAATCGGTATTTCGAGATTTGATCTTTCTTGTGATCATGCCAATGTTATGTAATAATGCACCGACTCTGGGTAACTAAGGTCGGGGCGTTACAGTTGGTATCAGAGGAAGTTTAGTACAAACCACGGAAGCTAGATTTAGATAAACTCTGATTAGAGCACGTAGACCTATGATGAACATTGAGGATTAGTATAGAAGAACTTCCTAGAATTTTGGTATTGTAGAGATTTTGTGAGTTTTCTGAGCAATACATCCCTGTCTGGATACGAGCAGGTAGAGGAGGCTCTGGCATAGATGTACCTAGGGGTAAAACCCGAAAACACCGCTTTGAGCTAGACTCGAACGGGAACTGGTGCACGACAACGGGCCTTGCTGCACTCTTGGTTACGACACTCCCGGGGGATATGCTTAGGATAACTCTCATTTTCATTACAAATCATTATGAAGGGTTTATGAGTATATAATTCCTCAAAGAAAACATTTTTATGATTATGGATTATATCCATAAATAGTTCAATTTATGTTGAGTGTTTTATAAGTATGGGATTATGTATTTTGATTCATAAACTAATCTAGTTTATGCCATTGTTTAGAAATGGTTCCTAGTGGAAGAAATGGAAACCGTATCAATGCACGTACTCCATGTAGGGATTTCCCTCCTGCTCAAGATAATTATAGTGGGGCTAGTGATGCAACTAGTGCCGATCAGCTAATCACCATACTGGGACAACTTACTCAGGTTATGAATAATAACCTTACCCGTATGGAGCACCCTGATCCGCAAGGTGGAGGATCAATGTTAGATCGATTCATGAGGTAACAACCACCAACGTTCAATGGGAATACAAATCCCTTAGTAGCTGATCAATGGATATTTTCCCTAGAGAAAATATTTCAGGCTTTGGGGAGCAGTGAAAGGGAAAAAGTTATCATGGCAGTTTACCGCCTCATTAGAGATGCTGATCAATGGTGGTCATTGATTCAAAATATGAAGGAAGATGATGAAGTATCAAATATGGAATGGAGGGAGTAGAAAGATCTGTTTTTAGAAAAATACTTTCCTCGCGACCATCGAGCAGATATGGAAAGGCAATTTCTGAGTCTGAGAAAAAAGGAGGATGAGAATGTCACAAATATGAGGCTAACTTGACAAGGTTAGCGAGGTATGCTGGAGATTATATTCGAAACCCATGAAGTGAGATTGATCGTTTCTTTGATGGGTTAAAACCATTTCTCCATCGAGCATTAGTCTCACAATCCTTTTCATCGTACGAATACATTTTCTCATGTGCTATCAAGACCGAAAAGGAATTCTCTAAGTCTTATGACTTTAAAGCAAAGCAAGAGAAGTAGAGGCCTGCTGATCAATCTGGGAATGGAAATAAGGGGAAGAAAGGAAAGGTTGAATATCCATCCTGTGGTAAATGTGGGAAGAAACACCCCAGTGCTTGCTTGAAGGGAATGGGAGTCTGTTACAAGTGTGGTGAAAAAGGCCACCAAGCTCGTGATTGCAAAGGGAAGAAGGAAGCCACCAACGTTCAGTGCTACAATTGCAGGGAGATGGAACATTATGCAAATGAATGTCCTAAGCGTCAGGAGAACTTACCTCAGAAAAGGACAAGGGATCAAGGCCAAGCTTATGCTATCACTACTGCTGAGGTAGAGGCTCCAAAAGACGTGGTGGCAGGTAATTTAATGGTTTCCTCAAGTTTAGAAAATACATTATTTGACTCTGGATCGTCGCATTGTTTCATATCTTCCCAGTTTTCTAAGAAAATTAGATATTTCCAATTTGATTTAATAAGGGATTTGTCAGTTAAAACTCCTAAGGGAAGTGTCATTGCAACAAAGTTTTGTGAATCAGTCCCCATTAGAGCACATAAATTTTCTTTATCTGCTGATCTCATCGTCATACCTATGATTGAGTTTGATATAATCCTCGGTATGGACTGGCTTTCGGACTATGATGCGAAGATTTATTGTAAGAATAAAGAGGTTACGATTCTTGATGATAATGATAAGGAACACCTTATTTTTAGAGCAGAATCGTCACCACCTAATTCTTATTTAGATCCACCCTCAATAGCTCAACTAAATTCAATTATTGGGGAGGAAGAGAATGAAATAACTACGGGTGAGGAAAGGAATGTTCAAATAGAGGATGTACCTGTTGTGAAAGAATTTGTAGATGTATTTCAGGAAGATTTACCTGGACATCCTCCAGAACGAGAAGTTGATTTTTCCATTGATTTGATTCCTGGATCAAGGCCTATATCGAAGACCCCTTATAGAATGGCCACTGTAGAGTTAGTCTAACTAAAGAAACAACTATAGGAATTGAGTAATAAGGGATTTATTCGCCCTAGTGTTTCTCCATGGGGAGCCCCTGTTCTTTTTGTTAAAAAGAAAGTTGGATCTATGAGGTTATGTATCGACTACAGGGAGATCAATGCTATAACGATAAAGAACAAGTATCCCCTACCTCACATTGATGATTTATTTGACAAACTGCATGGAGCTCAATACTTTTCAAAATTGACCTTCGATCTGGATACCATCAGTTGTGTGTGAAGAAGGAAGACATTCTGAAGACAACATTTCGAACCAGGTACGGGCATTACGAGTTTACTGTAATGCCGTTTGGATTGACTAATGCACCATCTGTATTCATGGATCTTATGAATAGAGTTTTCAAGGAGTATCTCGATGAATTTGTGGTGGTATTTATTGATGATATCTTGGTATACTCCAAAACCTACGAAGATCATGAAAATCACTTGCGCATTATCTTGAAGACTCTGAGGAGGCATGAATTATATGGGAAGTTTAGCAAGTGTGAATTCTGGCTTCAGGATATTTCTTTTCTTGGCCATATTGTCTCTAAAGATGGAATCTCTGTTGATCCTTCTAAGATCAAGGCAATCCAAGAATGGCCAGCACCTACGAGTATAACTGAGGTACGTAGTTTTATTGGTTTGGCAGGTTATTATTGACGTTTTGTCCATAATTTTGCCCGATTGGCTAACCCATTAACGAAGCTCACATGAAAAGGGGTTAAATTTGTTTGGACAAAAGAGTGTGATGAATGTTTCAAAGAACTGAAGAGAAGATTAGTCAATGCTCCTATATTGACTCTACCATCGGGGAATGATGGGTTCGTTATTTATAGTGATGCATCAAAGAAAGGACTTGGTTGTGTCCTTATGCAGAATGATAGAGTTATTGCCTATGCATCACGACAGTTGAAAATTCATGAACAAAACTATCCTACTCATGATCTTGAGTTAGCAGCTGTGATCTTTGCTTTGAAGATATAGAGACACTACCTCTATGGTGAAAAATGTGAGATTTATACTGATCACAAGAGTTTGAAGAATATTTTCTCACAAAAAGAACTCAACATGAGGCAAAGGAGATGGCTTGAATTACTCAAGGATTATGATTGCACGATACACTACCACCCGGGGAAAGCAAACAAGGTGGCAGATGCTTTGAGCAGAAAAGACCATGGAGTTTTGAACATGATGAGAATTGAAAGGGATCCAATTATCATGGATCTAGTGAAGATGGACATGGGAATAACCAGGGAAGGTGAAACATCAATGCTTTTTCAAATGGTTGCCAAACCATTTTTACTAGAAAGGATTAGGAGTTCTCAGACCGATGATGAAGAATTTCAGAAGAAGATTAAAGCTGTGAATGATGGGAGATTGAGAGACTTTGTGTATGAAGATGGAATTTTGAAATTCAGGAAGAGACTTTGTGTTCCCGATTTACCTGATCTGAAAAGGGAATTGCTGGATGATGCTCATAGTTCCAATTTCTCTATACACCCTGGGAGCACCAAAATGTATAGAGATTTGAAGGAACATTTTTGGTGGGACAACATGAAGAGGGAGATTGCTGATTTTGTGTCAAGATGTATGGTTTTTCAACAAGTGAAAGCAGGAAGGCAACAGCCTGGAGGAGTCATGCAACCTCTTCCCATACCAGAGTGGAAATGGGACAATATTACGATGGACTTTGTCATGGGGCTACCAAAGACTCCTAGAAGGAATGATGCAATATGGGTTATTGTTGATCGTCTTACCAAGTCAGCACATTTTCTTGCTATAAGAGAAGATCTACCCCTGGAGCGTCTAGAAAGACTATACATTAATGAAGTTGTGAGACTTCATGGAGTACCCCTATCGATTGTTTCTGATCGTGATCCCCGTTTTACTTCAGGATTTTGGAAAAGTCTTCAGAAATCCCTGGATACTGAACTTCATTTGATCACTGCTTACCACCCTCAGACAGATGGACAATCAGAACGGACTATTCAAACCCTAGAAGACATGTTTAGATCTTGCTCACATGACTTTTAGGGTATGTGGGATCAATATTTACCACTGGTAGAATTTTCCTATAACAATAGCTTCCATTCGAGTATTCAGATGGAACCATATGAAGCGTTATACGGAAAGAGATGTCGTACACCAACCTGTTGGGATGAGGTTGGTGAAAGAAAACTTGTAGGCCCAGAACTGGTGGAGGAAACGGTGGAAAAGGTGAAGGTAATCCAAAATCACATCAAAGCAGCCCAAAGTAGGCAGAAGAGCTATGCCGATAATCGAAGGAAGGATTTGGAATTTCAAGTCGGTGATCATGTTTTCCTAAAGGTATCTCCATGGAAGGGAGTCATATGTTTTGGTAAGAAAGGTAAATTGAGTCCCAGGTACATCGGACCCTTCGAAATTCTAGAACGAATTGGGGTTGTAGCTTACCGATTGGCAATGCCGCCAAGTCTCTCCAAAGTTCACGATGTCTTCCACGTATCTCTGTTGAGAAAATACATGCCTGACCCAACACATGTACTCACCTATGAGGAATTAGAACTGGAACCCGATCTGTCTTATTGTGAAGATCCTGTCAGGATTCTTGATAGAAGAGAACAAGTACTGAGAAACCGGACGACACGTCTGGTGAAAGTTTTGTGGAGAAATCATAAGATGGAAGAGGCAACGTGGGAACCTGAGGAACTTATGATGAAGAACCACCCGAGTCTTTTTATGTAGTAATACCCTAGAAATTTCGAGGACGCAATTATTTGAAGGAGGGGAGAATGTAACACCCCAAGCTTCCACAGTATGTTTCCCTTCGAATAATGCGATAGCGTGTGTTGTACGCAACCTCGAGTTCTAACACACACCACAACTAATTAAACTAGCCGTTGTGAATAGTAATACCTACTTTTTGAAATCATATATATTTTATATTTCAAAATGGACTTCATTTTTTGATTTGGAATATTGAAATTAGCCTAGGGTGAAATTTTGGTACTTTTTGGATAACTTTTATATTTTGATGAATAGTGAAAATTACTAAATTTTAATTAAAATAAAGTTTTTTAATCAAAATAATTAATATTGATATATTATGAATTTGAGTGGTTTTAAAGTATATTTATAATATATTTTTACCATTTAATTTAATGTTTTTCATTGGACATAATTTCACAATTAAACCAGAAATAAACAAGTGTCAATCTTTTGATAGTTATTATCTCTTAAAAACACGCTTTTTATTTTAACAATGGGAATTAATTTTAAATTAATTTCTTCCACTTCTGTGTTTTGAATTTGGAAAAATGGGTTACATATTTGGAATCAGGATGTCCAAATTATGTAAATAGGTAACTTTTATTTTTACACATTTTGAATAATTACTGCGGTAAATATTTTATTTACCATGGTTAAAGGGTAAATCCGGTAAATAAGGGTTAAAAAATAATATTATAATAATACAAAATTACCCTAAAACGTGTCCTAACCTTATTGGTGGAAACATAACCGACCATGGGCATCCTTGGGTCGATTTGGGGACCCCTTAGATCCACTTGTATGTCGTACGGACACATTATATTAATAAAGTTAAAATAAAAATAAAAATGGCATAAGCTTACATCTTTTAGAAGAAAAATTATTACATAGGGTTATACATGTTGGATTTTAGATTATAAATATTCATTAGAAAGATAAAACTATTTCCTACATAATGATATTTTATTTATAATTTTTAGACATCAAATAATTTAAATTATTAATGACACAATAATGATGCAATGTATACCTCGTTAATAAATCATTTAAATAAATAAGATTATAATGATTAAAATATTATCTAAAACCTGTCCAATTATTATTGGTTAATTTTATTTAGAAGATGAGTCTTCTTATCTTTGACCTCAATGATTTTTGGACCATTATAAACCGAATATAATTATATTATAAAGTAATACTTTCACTCTTTCCTAAAGAGCCCCTCCTCTCCCTTATAAAAGGTGACCACTCCTTCTCATTTCTTCACACCTTAAAAGCCTTTTGGTTCGGCCAAAATCTACCTAAATACTCTCCCAACTTCCCTCACTACAACCTATAGGCCTTATTTTGATCAGAAAGCCAACCTAAGGAGCCCTTTTGATCAAATCAAAAGGAAGAGCCCGAAGAAGAGGTAATGATTTCACCACCCTTTTCCAAGTTCATTTCTTCTTCCACTTCTTCTTCCTTTGTTGTTACCATTCTAAAATAATAACTCCAGTATCTCACATATAATGTGATGTTATTATAAATATGGTAAAACCATATTCAGTATTCTATCCACCCTTTTAATAACATGTCACCATACGTGCGTACGTACGACTTACCGTCTCCACGTCGTGGTGTAATTGTTATTCAATATATTATTATTTGGATGGGTATAATAATGATGTGAAACTCATGTAAATAATAAATATAACATGTTAATTATTCTGTATATATGATATAAAATCCATTTATATATTATTTTAATATCAAAAGAATGATATTGTCGCTCGTGCGTACGTATGGACTACCGTCTCCACGAACGCGATGAGATTCATTCTCCATCGTATCCATTCAAGTATAATTATCATTTGATTATTTAAAAATGATGTTTAAGGACTTGATATCATTCTGGATATGAATAAGATACAACAAACATGGCTTATGTAACAAAACATATAAAAGAAAATGAGTAAGTTCACACCCGAAACAACGATAATACTAAGATATTATTATCAAATCAATATTAAAAGATCATATATGATATCATAATAATGTATATGATTATTTTATAATATAATAAAAATTATTTCACCATTATACAGGAGGTTAACCTACCCCAACCAAGGAAAAGTACAAGGTAAGGGTTATTTCAAAATCTCTTCATTATCCGTGGTTGTTTATACGTAATAATCTACTGGGATCTCGTTATCATACACATCCATGTTTCTTCAAAATGTATTTCAAAACATTTTTAATATTTAAATGAATATGGGTTAAAGTCATTTATACCATTGTTTGAATTTTTATAAGAGGTTTATAAGGGAATCTTTCTGTCGTTTTCCAAACAAGGTGCTTTTTAACCTTTTCGACAGAATTAAGATAAGAATGTTTTTTTTAAATTATACGGCGGGTGCGGTTATTTTCCACCGTTATAAAATATTCAAAGCTTTCCTTACAAGTTTATAAGAATATTTTCAAAGAAAATGTTTTATTTTATATGGATCTTAAATGATTTCAAAATAAAAGGAGATATTTCCTTAAAAAGAATTTTGATTTCATCTATGTCAACATCCTTTGATGGATTTTAAGATTATTTGCAGTTGATTTATTATGATACAAAACTTCTATATTTTATTGAAGGTTTTGTGATTTGTTTGACTGTGGATGTGCTATTTTTATACCATTCATTGTTTATGGTGAAAGTATTAACATTTCGTATGCTAGATTTAATAAGAATGATTATGTTATGTTTAAACCTTTTCATATGGGAATGCATTGGACTTAATATGTGACGGGTGGAGCCCGCTATAGCTCCTCGATGCATCGGTAGGTCTCATGAGACAAACTAGTGTCTTGGCACAAGTCCTTGACAAAATCTTATTTGTAGTCTTGGCACGCGGCCTTGACTATGTGGTTATGATAGTCTGGCATTATGCATTCCAACATTATGAAAGTGGTTATTGATTTTTGCATGTGATTATTCGATTAGTAGAATATCCATGAGAATAAGTAAATGGAATTATTTCATTTTATTTATGCCGTACCATGTTGAAAGTTCATGTTTGAAAGGCTTTTGTTTTAGTTATACATTTCCTTAAATGTTTATTCTTATTTATGAAAGTTTCCGCTATATTGTTATCCTTACTGGGCATTTGAGCTCACCCCTTTTCTATGTTTTATTTTTCCCAGGAAGTGAAGAAGTAAATTATGAATGACCTGCAGGAATATTATGTGGGGATATGAGTGTGGATTATGGAGACATTATGTTGTTGTAGTAGTTTTTCATTTTATGATGTAATGTAAAACTTATGAATATATCTAGTGTTTCCAAGGCTACTAAACCAATCGGTCTTTCGAGATTTGATCTTTCTTGTGATCATGCCAATGTTATGTAATAATGCACCGACTCTGGGTAACGAGGGTCGGGGCGTTAAAATTCCAAAGTTGTCACCTTCATAATTTTATAATTATAACAATTTACATGTTGTGTTTTAAGATGATAAATTATATTAAAAGTATTATTATGAAATCTAGGAGATTTATATTCATCATAGTATTTTATTTTTAATTTTCATGCAACAAATAATTATATTAAATAATTATACAAAAATGATGTAGTAATTAATTTATTAAGAGAAATATCAAAAAAAAGGTTCTAAAAATATTAAAATAAATATTATATGAACTATTTAATGTGATCCACGATTTTTATAGATAAATATGACATGTTATTAATCTATTAAATATTTTATTTCGAACATATCTTCTATGTGTATTTTATTTAAATTCAAATAAATGAATAGTGTCAAAATTGACACTACTGTTATTTTATAAAAACAACATAATATAAAATTGTTTAGAAATCAAAAAAATATTTAAAAATTATAAATTAAAATCTATATGGTCTAAAATTTCATAAATTATCCAATTTTAGAGAATTCACAACACATAAGTAATCACTTATAACAATTTAAAAATTAGAATCTTAATACTACAAATAAAATAAAATAGATTAAATAAGGATAAATCAAGCTGATAATGTTTAAAATAAATTCACAACCTGTCTAAATTTTATTGGTTGATTATTTTACAACCCTATCTCATATAAGTTAAGGATTTGAGTCATTTTTAGAGGTTTTTAAGTGGGGTTGAATTTATTATAAATTAATATTTCTTATATTTCCAAAGGTGACCCTCTCCTCCCTTATAAAAAGGGCACCCCTTCCCACTTCTCTCCACACCCATTTGAGCCTTGAATCTGCGAAAACCCCTGAAAATTACTCTTATAATCTAATCTAGTTATATCATAGAGGTTCTGGTATTCTCAAAATAACTACCCTAGTGCCCTAATAAGAAGTTTAAAGGAGGTGCGTCGAAGAAGAGGTAATCTCTTCTACCGATTCTTTCAAGTTTTTTTCTTCTTCAACATATTCTTCTTTAGTTGTTTCATTATAAATTAATAACATAAGTATCACTAATATACTGATATGTTATTATAAATATGAAACAACCTAATTTAACCTTCTATCGATCCTATAGAAAACGAAATCACCGCGCGTGCGTACGTACGAAATACCGTCTCCACGCAGTGGTGTAATCTGTTTTTTCACCACCACCTTACATGGATGGGTATAATGGTGTAAAGAATAACTATATATGGTTATTATAACATCATACTGATTATGATATATTATATCATCCACTCCAATTCTATTAAATAATTATGGGAACGATATCGTCGCTCGTGCGTACGTACGGACTACCGTCTCCACGAACGCGATGAGATTTATTTTCCATGATTAACCATTCAAGTATAATTATAAAGTACATATATAATAAATAATCATGAAAGATATTAAATAATAATGATACTGTATTCATGTACATATATTTTTCATTTACTTAATTCCATTCAATTCAATAAGGAAACGAAAACAGCGTTCATGTGTACGTACGACCTACCGTCTCCATGAACGGTGTATTTCATTCCATTTATCGATATATCATATATATTTATATGATGAATAAATATTATATATAAATAATGTTTTAAATTATGTAATTATGTAAATTTGGATATAACTAATAATATCAAAAACAAAAAGTTGAAACACGTACGATAAATGAAACGATTTTACCCAAAACAGTGCTTTAACATGGAATTTACAAAAGAATGGGTAATATAAAGTCATAAGTGAAAAATATATGATATAATAACAAATAATATGATTCGTTAATACATAAATGACATTATTTAAATCATTATACAGGAGGTTCAGATACATACAAAGCATATTGGACATAAGGTAAGGGATAATTTTTCAATCTCATTTTTTCGAGATTTCATATACGTAAGTATTTACTAAGGTTATATTTTTCATCCATGTCCATTAAAATGTTTTCATAAAGTGTTTAATATTATTCCATGTATGTTTAATGTCATTTTTACCCCTTTTTTTACATTTACTTCATGTTATGGAAGGAATTTTTCTTTTGTTTACCATATGAGGTACCTTTTGACTTTTCCAGCAAAAGTACGAGAAAAATGTTTTTTTAACTTTTATGGAATGAATGGATTTTTACCGTTTTATAAAGCCTTATTTTCATGAAGCTTACTATACAAGATTTCATGATTATTTTAATCAAAATATTTTTCTTTTAAAATCTCATGGCATTTTGTGAAAAGAAAATGATTTTGAAGAAGAAAGGATATTTTCTTCACGAATTTATTTTAAGTGTTGTGTCGAAATTATTTTCCATCTAAGATGACATTATTTAGTATGATTATGTTTCAAGTATAATGTCTCTATTATTTACATGGTTTCAATTTTCTTATAATGAAATGATATCCATTTTTTTTATATGGATTTTTTTTATGATGAGATGATGTTTATGAAACCCATTTTATTCTTTGGGTTAAGATGAATGATTTATGTTTATGTTGTGGAAGATGTTAGAATGATTTCATTATGAGATGGTTGTTACCTATATCTCCCTAAAATTCATTGGGTAAATATTTATATCTCATAAGATAGACATGGTTGGAACGGAAAGATTATCCGGTTCAGTGATACAGGTCTGGAACGAGGAGTGAACTCGATTCAGAAAGGGACTTTGTCCACCAAGACGGTCTTAGAAGCAATGCCTTGGCTACTATGGAAATCCTATCACATGCTTAGTGGTTTTCCACAATTACATGATTTATTCCCATGCTATTTTATAATGATTGATGTTCTATTATGATCTATGCCTTGCATACTGCCATGTTTTATGTCATTTCTCAAGATTTGATGTTTAAACCTTATGTTCATGTTTTTAAGTTCAAATGTATATGGTTTGTTTTATTTTCTCCATGCTTACCCTTACTGTGAATTTGAGATCATCGGTTTTAGGTTTTATTTTCCCCAGGATATAATAAAAGGTTTTAGGTAAGAAAACAAAAGGGGAAGATCTTTATGGGAGATGTTGAAGATTTTTCACCGTGATTAGAAGATTATTTTTTACGAGTTTCCAAAGACACTAAACTATTACGGTTCTTTTTTGTTTGTTTTTTTGAATGTATTAAGTATTCCTCAAAAGTAATTTAATGTCCATGTACATCAATATTGGGTCTCTAGAGTTGGTATTAGAGGAAATTTCTAGTTAACCTTTTGGAACTAGGATGTGAAAACTTTAGTGAGATCCCTAAAGATATTTCTAAGGTATGTCTAGGGATGTCCCTAAGGTTTAGTATAACTATAGTTTATAGTCCTAGAATTATGTTGATAATCATGAATAACCTAGGGTGAACCTAAGGTGTCCTGGATTAAAGAATGTGTGATAAGTTAGACATCCCATAAGTGACTTGTTATTATTATATGGTTCCCCGTTATTTTAATTGTTTCTTACACCATGGATTTTGGTTTTAGTCAATGGAGGTAACCAAAAGGAGTTGGCTCAACATTTCATAAAATGGAAAAATTGGTGACTATGACCAATGGAATTGCGTAATGCTGAGAAAGAAAGATTTTGTGATTATGCCGAATCAGTCCTCGCGATATATGACCAACAAGGTGAACTTTAATGGCATTCTTAATTCATCAAATAAGAGGAAGATGGACTTTTATGCATGTTCGCATGTTGAGGAGCATTGAGAAAGGAAGATTGAGATTTCTAAAGAATGGAATAAGAACCTTGATGAATACATAAAATGGAGGGGAAGATGACATCTGTGTGGAGAGAAGGGTCATAGAGTTACAGACTGTTATGGAGTTTAATGTCTTATCTATGAAGAACATGGGCATTACCCAACTCAATGCCATGACCTAAGAGGTTACTTCTAAATCATGGAAGGACTTATTCCATGGAAATCATTGAAGAGTATGGATTAAAGTGTTAATTTATTTGTATTCAAGAATAATTTTGTTGTGGTACTTTTATGGTATATTGGAATATATATGTATTGGTCCATTGTGGTTTTCCATAAGAATATGGCATTGGTAACCATGAAAAGTGATTGAAATATTTTTGTAAATCAGATGATATGTTCATAATTAAAGGATAAAGATAAAATAATATGTTTGATAGTATTCATGATATCATGACTAATATAAGGACAAAGTGATATCATGGTTTGAGTATATAGAAATTTTGGGATTTTGGTATGTGGAAAGTGTTAAATCTTGACAACATTCATGTTTTCACTAAAGTTCAATGGGTATTCATTTTTCAAGAGAATACATGATTAAGGTATTAAAATGTTTTTAATTTGACCAACATTATAGATCATATGATATATGAGGGATAAATGATGGTACTCATGTTCTTGTTATATGACCTTTTTAGTAATCATTCTCTTAATACTATGAGTTTGGAAATAAGTATTTTGGATAAGCCTAATGATTAGAATGGATTAAGTTGAACATAAGTTAGTATTTTTTAAGGCTAGAACTTTTTTTATATTATTGATGGAATGTTATAATAGTGTAGTTTAAGAAAAGGGACAACCTATAGAACGGGCGACAACCTGTCGCGTTAGACAAGGCTGCAGGAATCGAACCCACAACCGAAGTGCGATATGCCTTTATCGCCTACCACTTGCCTACAGGAAGTCACTGGTTAGTAGAAACTAGTTTTATTATATTAAGCTGTATGATAGATGAAGTATAAGTCCATTTTTAGAATCATTTACGATTAACCTCACCATAGATGGACTTATGTATATTTGATAATTTTTTCTAACCTTTTGTTTGAGACAGATGAAATTACCCATCATTATATCGCATGATCTACTAACACTTCACAGAAGACTATTTCAAATTAAGAGATGATGTGGAAATTGTTCAAGGAACAAACAATAGTGAGATTGTACCAAAATCAAGTAAGTATTTCTTTTAATTATTTTTGAACTTTAGGGAATTGATCTTGAAAACCAAAAATTTTGTCCTAATGTCCACATATCCGATGAATCATATGGTACCTTAGATCATCAGAAATTTATGGGTTTGTGATTTTTGGATTTTTCATATCCATGTTCTCTAACACTCTCCATCGGAACTTGATGGTTATATTTCTCTTCCATATCCATATTTTCACCTATGTTCTCCTACGTGGAAACCCAGTGATTAATTAATTTGGGTAACCATTACATTTCATAATTTAGTTTTTAATGTTTAGTTTTCGAATACCTTTTTACGATGTGGGTTTCTATTAAAGAAACTTTCAAGTAGTAAACCATTTATAACCCCGACGAATTTCAAGGGCGAAATTTATTTTAAGGGGGGTAGAATGTAACACCCCGATATTTTATGAAAAATATTCTTTTAATTTTATTGATTTATTGTGTTGTACGTTACACCAAAATTATCTTGTGCTATAAGAAGCACCGTATTATGTTATATTATAAGCAAACAGTATTCTTGGCTTGTGTTACACGCAATCGCGACCTTTCTCGATAGCGTGTGTAGTACGCAATACCAGGTTTCACTAAAGAATGATATATTGTTATAATATTATTATGGACTAGAAATTATGAATAGTATTAACTAAATTTTGAATTATATAACATTATTATTCTTCTTACACATTTTCTAAATCATGGTATGTGAACAAAATAAAATTTTCGGGTAAAATAATTATTTTTCAAAAAAATACAGTTTTCCACCTTTTGATGGCACACCCACATTAAATATAGTTTTCGACAGGTTTATAAGTTAAATTTTAAAAAATAATCTTCTTATTTTAAATCAGGATTTAAAAATTTACATTGGATAAAGTTTAGATATTTTTCTGACAATGTTCTTATTTTGATGAATAGTAAAAACATGCTAAATTTTACTTAAAAACAACTTTTTTCATCGAGATAATTTATATGGTTAAATTATAAAATTAATTTTTTTTAAAGTATGAATAAAATATATTTTTACCATTTAATATAATTTATGTCATTAGCATTGATTTTACATTGAATTCATAATTAAAATAATTTCAACCTTTTGCAATGTTTTAACTTTTAAAACTCGTTTTCTTAGTATCATGATCAATTTTAAATTAATTTATGTAACTTCATTGATTTGAATTTGGAAAAATGGATTCCATATTTGAAATCTGTAGGTCCAAATTATGTTAATAAGCTACTTTTTATTTTTAGGCATTCTGAATAGTAACTACGGTAAATTTTATTTACCATAGTTAAAGGTAAATCGGGTAATTAAGGGTAAATATAATAGTATAAAATCACCCTAATACTTGTCTTAATATAATTGTATGATTTTATTTTTCCATAAATTATACTTGGGTTGAAATGGAATCTATTTAAACCCAATTTTATTTGATTAATATCATTAAATTATTTTATTTAAAGGAAAGTGAAATATGTCTCACTCAAACTTTAATAAATAAAGTATTTTTAATATAAGGTTGTACAGAATATAAATTTTTTTATAGATAATCATTTGAAACCTAAAATGTTTTTCTTTATCAATGTATTTTATTTGTAATTTTTAAGAGTTATTTAATTACCTTATTATCTTATACATTAATGATGCAGAAATTAATTATTTAGTGAAAAATCAATAATATAGTTTTTATTGAAATAGTAATACATATCAAAAGGCCCAAAAAACTGACAAAAACTTATTGGAAGTGTATATATAAACCCTAATCATCCACTGGTCTAATTTTTTTTCCATTTTTATCCTTATAAAGCAGATTATGACACTTATTATTTTATTTTAAATGATTCCAAAGTTGTCACCTTCATAATTTAATAAATATATCAATTTTCATGTTGTGATTTTAAGATGATAAATTCTAGTAAAAGTATTATTATGAAATCTATGACATTTATCTTAATCATATTATTTTAGTTTTAATTTTTATTCAACAAATAAGTATATTAAATAATTATACAAAAACAATGTAGTAATTATTTTATTAAGAGAAATATCAAATATTTTTAAAAAAAATATTAAAAAAAATATTATATGAACTATTTAATGTTATCCACGATTTTTATATATAAATATGACATGTTATAAACCTATTAAATATTTTAGTTTGAACATAACTTCTATGTGGAATTTATTTAAATTCAAATAAATGAATAGCGTCAAAATTAACACTATTTTTATTTTATAAAAATAACATAATATAAAATTGTATAGAAATCACAAAAATATTTAAAATTTATAGATTAAAATTTATATGGTCGAAAATGTCATAACTTATCCAATTTTAGACAATTCACAACACATAAGTAATTAATTATAACAATTTAAAAATTAGAATCTTATTACCACAAATAAAATTAAATAGATTAAATAAGGATAAATCAAGTTGATAATGTTTAAAATAAATTCCCAACATGTCTAAATTTTATTGGTTGATGATATTACAACCCTATATCATCTAATATTCATATTTGAGTCATTTTTGGAGGTTTTTATGTGGGGTTGAATTTATTATAAATTAATATTTCTTATGTTTCCAAAGGTGCCCCTCTCCTCCCTTATAAAAAGGACACCCCTTCCCACTTCTCATTACACCCATTTTTGCTTTGAATCTCAGAAAAACCCTGAAAATTCCTCTTATAAACCTATCTAGTTATATCATAGAGGTTCTGGTCTTCTCAAAAGACCAACCCTAGTGCCCTAAGAAGAAGTTTAAAGGAGGTGCGTCGAAAAAGATGTAATCTCTTCTACTGATTCTTTCAAGTTTCTTTATTCTTCAACTTCTTCTTCTTTAATTGTTTAATTATAATGTAATAAAATTAGTATCAATAATATACTTATATGTTATTATAAATATGAAACAAACCCATTTCACCTTCTATCCATCCTACGGAAAACGAAATCACCGCGCGTGCGTACGTACGGAATACTGTCTCCACGCCATGGTGTAATCTGTTTTTCCACCACCACCTTACTTGGATGGGTATGATGGTGTAAAGAATAAATATATATGGTTATTATAACATCATACGGATTCTGAGATATTATATCATCCACTCAAATTCTATTAATTAATTAGGGGAACAATATCATCGCTCGTGCGTACGTACGGACTACCGTCTCCACGAACGCGATGAGATTCATTTTACATGATTAACCATTAAAGTATTAATATAAAATATATATATAATAAATAATCATGAAAGATATTACATAATAATTATACAGTATTTATGTACATATATGTTTCATTTACTTAATTCCATTCAATTCAATAAGGAAACGAAAACAGCGTTCATGTGTACGTACGGCCTACCGTCTCCATGAACGGTGTATTTCATTCCATTTATCGATCTATCATATATATTTATATGAAAAATATATATTATATATAAATCATGTATTAAATTCTGGAATTAATTAAATCAGGATATAAGTAATAATATCAATAACAACAAGTCGAACACGTACGTTAAATGAAATGATTT
Source organism: Viscum album (assembly GCA_963277665.1). NCBI lineage: Eukaryota > Viridiplantae > Streptophyta > Magnoliopsida > Santalales > Viscaceae > Viscum > Viscum album. The sequence continues at coordinate 321,212,390 of OY728153.1, read as the reverse complement.
TACCCAAAATGGAGATTTAACATGGAATTTACAAAAGAATGGGTAATATAAAGTCATAAGTGACCCATATATGATATAATAACAATGAATTTGATTCTGTAATTAGTCAATGAAATTATTTAAATAATTATACATGAGTTTTGGATACATATAAAGCATATCAGACATAAGGTAAGGGATAATTTTTCAATCTCATTTTTATTCGAGATTTCATATATGTAAGTATTAATTGGGGTTATATTTTTCATCCATGTCCATAAAAATGTTTTCATAAAGTGTTTAATATTCTTACATGTATTTTTAATGTCCTTTTTATCCCTTTTTTGACTTTTACTTTTTGTTGTGGAAGGAATCTTTCTTTTGTTTACTATATGAGGTAACTTTTGACTTTTCTGGAAAAAGTATGAGGAGAATGTTTTTTAACTTATACAGCATGAAAAGATTTATATGGCTTCATAAAGCCATATTTTCATGAAGCTTAATCTACAAGATTTCATTATTATTTTCAAAGAAATCCTTTTCTATTAAAATTTAATGGCATTTTGTAAAATGAAAATGATTTTGAAGAAGAAAGGATATTTTCCTCAAGAATTCATTTCAAGTGTTCTGTCAAAACTATTTTACATCTAAGATGAAAATATTTAGTATGATTATATTTCAAGTATAATGTCGTTATTATTTACATGGTTTCAATTATCTTATGATGAAATGATATCCATTTGTTTTATATGGATTATGTTATCATGGGATGATGTTTATGAAACCCATTTTATTCTTTAGGTTATGATGAATGATTTATGATTATGTTGTCGCACACATAAGAATGATTTCATTATGAGATGGGTGGGAAATATATATCCATCCAATGCATTGGGTAACGATTTATATCTCATGAGATAGACATGGCTGGAATGGAACGATAATCTGGTTCAGTGATACATGACTGGAACGAGGAGTGAACTCAATTTCGAAAGGGCCTTTGTCAACTATGATGGTCTTAGCAGCAATGCCTTGGCTACTATGGAAATCATATCACGTGATTAATGGTTTTCCATAATTACATGATTTATTCCCATTATATTTTATGATTATTGATGTTACATTATGATCTATGCCTTGCATACTGCCATGTTTTATGTCATTTCTCAAGATTTTAATGTTGAAACATTATGTTCATGTTTTTAAGTTCAAATGTATATGGTTTGTTTTATTTTATCCATGCTTATCCTTACTGAGAATTTGAGCTCACCGTTTTTATGTTTTCTTTTCCCCAGGATATAGAGAAACGTTTTAGGTAAGAAAACAAAAGGGGATGATCTTTATGGGAGATGTTGAAGATCTTTCACCGTGATTAGAAGATTATTTTTTCGGAGATTCCAAAGACACTAAACTATTACGGTCCTTTGTTTTCTATTTTTGTTATGTATTAAGTATTCCACAAAAGTAATGTAATGTCCATGTACGTCAAACTTGGGTCTCTACCGTTGGTATCAGAGGAAATGTTTAGTTAACCTTTGGGAACTAAGATGAAAAAACTTTAGTGATATCCCTAAAGATATTTCTAAGGTATGTCTAGGGATGTCTCTAAGTTTTAGTATACTATAGTTTACAGTCCAAGAATTATGTTGACGATCATGAATAACCTAGGGTGAACCTACAGTATCCTCGATTAAAGAATGTGTGATAAGTTAGACACCCCGTAAGTGAATTTTTATGATTGTGTGGTTCCCCGTTATTTTAACTATTTCTTACACCATGGATTTTGGTTTTTGTCAATGGAGGGAACCAAAAGGAATTGGGTAAACATTGCATCCAATGAAAAATTGGCGACTATGACCAACGAAATTTCATAATTCCTATAAAGAAAGATTTTGTGATTATGCTGAATCAGTCATCACAATATAAGATTAACAAGGTGAACTTTAGTGGCATTCATAATTCATTAAATAAGAGGAAGATGGCCTTTTATGCATGTTCGCATGTTGAGGAGCATAGAGAAAGGAATATTGAGATTTCTAAAGAAGGGAAGAAGAACCTTGATGAATACATCAAATGGAGGGGAAGATTTTATCTATGTCGAGAGAAGGGTCATAGAGTGATAGACTATTATGGAGTTCAATGTCTTATCTATGGAGAACATGGGAATTACCCAACTCAATGCCCTGACCTAAGAGGTTACTTCTAATTCATGAAAGGACTTATTCCATGGAAATCATTTAAGAGGATGGATTAAAGTGTTAATGTATTTCTAGACAAGAATAATGTTGTTGAGGTACTTTTATGGTATATTGTAATATCTATGTATTGGTCCATTGTGGTTTTCTACAGAATATGGGATCGATAACCATGAATAGTGATTGAAATATTTTTGGAAAGTAGATGATATGTTCATAATGAAGGGATAAAGGGAAAATAATATGTATGATAGTATTCATGAGCTCATGACTAATATAAGGACAAAGTGATATCTTGGATTGAGTATATAGAAATTTTTGGATTTTGGTATGTGGAAAGTGTTAAATTTTGACAGCATTCATGTTTTCACTAAGGTTCAATGGGTATTCATTTTTCAAGAGAATACATGATTAAGGTATTCACATGTTTGTAATTTGACCAACAAGATATATCGTATGATATCTGAGGGATAAATGATGGCATTCACATGCTTGTTATATGAACATTTTAGTAATCGTTGTCTTTATACTATGAGTTTGGAAAGAAGTATTTTGGATAAGCTTAATGATTGGAATGGATTATGTTGAACATAAGTTAGTATTGTTTAAGGCTAGAACTTTTTTCGATATTATTGTTGGAATGATATAATAGTGTATTTTAAGAAAAGGGACAACCTGCAGAATGGGCGACAACCCATCGCGTCGGACAAGGCTACGAGAATCGAAACCACAACTGAAGTACGACATGCCTTTATCACCTACCACTGACCTACAGGAAGTCCCTAGTTAGTAGAAACTAGTTTTATTATATTAAGTGGTATAATAGATGAATTATAAGTCCATTTTTAGAATCATTTTCGATTAAACTCACCATAGATGGACTTATGTGTATTTGATAACTTTTGTTAACCTTTTGTTTGAGATAGATCGAATGACCCATCATTCAATCGCATAATATGCTAAAACTTCACAGAAGACAAATTCAACTTCATTTCATTAAGAGATGTGGTGGAAATTGTTCAAGGCACATACAATAGTGAGATTCTAACAAAATCAAGTAAGTATTTCTTTTAATTATTCTTCAACTTTAGAGAAATGTTCTTGAAAACCAAAAATGTTGTCCTAATGTTCTCATATCCGATGAATCAGATGGTACCTTAGATCATCACAAATTTATGTCTTTGTGACTGTTGTATTTTTCATAGCCATGTTCTCTACCACTCTCCATCAGAACTTGATGGTTAGATTTCTCTTCTATATCCATATTTTCACCTATGTTCTCCTATGTGGAAACCCATTGATTAGTTAATTTGGGTAACCATTATGTTTCATAATTTTGTTTTTAAAGTTCAGTTTTGGTATTCATTTTTATGATGTGGGTTTCAATTAAATAAACTTTCAAATAGTAAAACATTTATAACCCCGATGAATTTGGAGGACGAAATTCATTTTAAGAGGGGTAGAATGTAACACCCTGAGATTTTATGAAAAATATTATTTTAATTTCATTGATTTCTTGTGTTGTACGTTACAAAGAAATTATCTTGTGGTATACGCAACACCGTATTATCTTATATTATACACAAACACTATTCTTGGCTTGCGTTACACGCAATCGTGATCTTCCTCGATGGCGTGTGTAGTACGCAATACCTGGTTTCACTAAACAACGATATATTGTTATACTATTATTATGGACTAGCCGTTATAAATTGTATTTACTAAATTTTTAATTTCATAACATTATTATTAATCTTACACATTTTCTAAAACATGGTATGTGAAAAAAATAAAATTTCAGGTAAAATAATTATTTTTCAAAAAAATGATGTTTTCCACCTTTTGATGGAGCACCCACATTAAATATAGTTTTTGACATGTTTATAAGTTCAATTTTACAAAATAAACTTCTTCTTTTGAATCAGAATATAAAAATTTACATTGGATAAAGTTTTGATATTTTTCTGACAATGTTCTTATTTTGATGAATAGTAAAAACCCGCTAAATTTTTCTTAAAAAAAAAATTTTAATCGAGACAATTTATATGGTTAAATTATAATATTAAATTGTTTTAAATTATGAATAGAATATATTTTTACCATTTAATATAATTTATTTCATTAGCATTTATTTCACATTGAATTCATAAGTAAAATAATTTCAATCTTTTTCAATGTTTTATCTTTTAAAACTCGTTTTTTTACAGTGAGATTGATTTTAAATTAATTTATTCAACTTCTGTGATTTGAATTTGGAAAAATGGATTCAATATTTATAATCAGTAGGTCCAAATTAGGTTAATAATCTACTTTTTATTATTAGGTATTATGAATTGTAACTACGGTAAATTTTATTTACCATAGTTAAAGGTTAATCGGTTAATTAAGGGTAAATATAATATTATAAAATTACCCTTAAACTTGTCTTAATATAATTGGATGATTATAGTTTTCCCTAAATCATAATTGGGTCAAAATTGTATCTAATTGAACCCACTTGTATTTGATTAGGACATTTAGTTTATTTTATTTAATGGAAAGTGAAATATGTCTCACTCAAACTTTTATAATTAAAGTATTTTTAATATAGGGTTATACAAAATATTAATTCGGTTATAAATACTCATTTGAAAGATAAAATGTTTTTCTTAATCATGGTAATTTATTTGTAATTTTTATAAGTTATTTATTTACCTTATTATCTTATACATTAACGATGCAGAAATTATTTATTTAGTGAAAAATCAATTATATAATTTTTATTGAAATAATAATACATTCAAAAGGCCAAAAAATCGGAAAAAACTTATTGGTAGTGTATATATAAACTCTAATCATCCACTGGCCGAATTTGTAACCATTTGGATCCTTATAATGGTGATTATGACAGTTATATAATTTTATTCTAAATGATTCCAAAGTTGTCACCTTCATAATTTAATAAATATAACAGTTTATATGTTGTGATTTTAAGATGATAAATTAGAGTAAAAGTATTATTATGAAATCTATGAGATTTATATTCATCATAGTATTTTAGTTTTAATTTTTATTCAACAAATATGTACATTAAATAATTATACAAAAACAATGTAGTAATTATTTTATTAAGAGAAATATGAAATAATTTATAAAAAAATATTAAAATAAATATTATATGAACTATTTAATGTGATCCACGATTTTTATAGATAAATTTGACATGATATGAATCTATTAAATATTTTATTTTGAACATATCTTCTTTGTGGATGTTTTTTAAATTCAAATTAATGAATAGTATCAAAATTGACACTATTGTTATTTTATAAAAATAACATAATATAAAATTGTCTAGAAATCACAAAAATATTTAAAAATTATAAATTAAAATTTATATGGTCTAAAATTTTATAAATTATCGAATTTTAGACAATTCACAACACATAATTAATTATTTATAACAATTTAAAAATTATAATCTTATTTCCACAAATAAAATTAGATAGATTAAATAAGGAAAAATCAAGTTGATAATGTTTAAAATAAATTCCAAAAATGTATAAATTCTATTTTTTGATGATATTACAACCCTATCTCATCTAATATTCATATTTGAGTTATTTTTGGAGGTTTTTAGGTGGGGATGAATTTATTATAAATTAATATTTCTTATGTTTCCAAAGGTGCCCCTCTCCTCCCTTATAAAAAGGGCACTCTTTCCAACTTCTCTTCACACCCATTTGAGCCTTTAATCTTGAAAAAACCCAGAAAATTAATCTTCTAAACCTATCTAGTTATATCAAATAGGTTCTGGTCTTCTCAAAAGACCTACCCTAGTCCCATAAGAAGATGTTTAAAGAAGGTGCGTCGAAAAAGAGGTAATCTCTTTTACCGATTCTTTCAAGTTTCTTTCTTCTTAAACATCTTCTTATTTAGTTTTTTCATTATAAAGTAATAACATCAGAATAACTAATATACTGATATGTTATTATAAATATGAAACAACCTCATTTCACCTTCTATCCATCCTACGGAAAATGAAATCACCGTGCGTGCGTACGTATGGAATACCGTCTCCACGCCGTGGTGTAATCTATTTTTCCACCACCACCTTACTTGGATGGGTATAACGGTGTAAAGAATAACTATATATGGTTATTATAACATCATACTAATTCTGAGATATTATATCATCCACTCTAACTCTATTAAATAATTAGGGGAACGATATCATTGCTCGTGCGTACGTACGGACTACCGTCTCCACGAACGCGATGAGATTCATTTTCCATGATTAACCATTAAAGTGTAATTATAAAGTATATATAATAAATAATCATGAAAGATATCACATAATAATGATACTGAATTTATGTACATATATTTTTCATTTACTTAATTCCATTCAATTCAATAAGGAAACGAAAACATCGTCCATTCGTACGTACGACCTACCGTCTCCATGAACGGTGTATTTCATTCCATTTATCGATCTATCATATATATTTATATGCGGAATATATATTATATATAAAACATGTTTTACATTCTGGAATTATGTAAATCAGGATATAATTAATAATATCACGAACAACAAGTCGAAACACATATGATAAATGAAATGATTTTACCCAAAACTGGTGCTTTAACATGGAATTTACAAAAGAACGGGTAATATAAAGTCATAAGTGAACCATATATGATATCATAACAATGAATATGATTATGTAATGAGTTAATGACATTATTTATCCTATCATAAATTTTATCATCAATCATAGTTAAAAAATTATCAAATTTTTCTAGTAATATAAGATTAGGCTCTAAGTGATATTCATTTTATTTAAAAAAGTATATTTGTTTTGGTTGAAAATAGGCACAATACCATGCAGTGTTTCCATAATAACCATAACATGCACAGTAAAATCCATAATCATGATTCAAACCTTCATGTACTTCCATTTTCTAAATAATCATATTAAACACACACTTTCAAATTCAAATAATACAATTTAAACCTTCATCACAAGCAGTAAAAAAGTAGTTAATGTAAATTGAATGAAACAGTAAAGGTAACTAAATAAAAACAAGCAGTATTCAAAGGATAAGTTTTTGGCTATTTTTAAATTTTAAATTTTTTAACAACATATATGATTTTTTTAAACAACAATTTTTTTTTTGAAAAAAGGTTGGTCTCTTTAAGACATCCCCATCAATGATGCTGAAAACTTGACCCAATTATCATTGAAAGTGTGTCAAGGATTTAAATTTTTTATTTTCCAATAAGATACTATATAGAGGTAAGTAGGATCAAACCTACAAGGATTGAATATTGACCAACATTTTTTAAAACAAAACCCCAGTATTGTAAACAGTGGGTGGGTTTTCATTTTAACTTCTCCACTTTTTCGATATTTTTTTAATCAAAATATGAGAAACAATTTTTCTAAATAACTATGTTTGATTGTATAGATATAATGAAAAAACAAGGAAATTCATGTATGTCAACATGAAAATTAACTAAGAAAAATTCATCAAATAAATCACATTGGGATTCTAAAATTATTAGTTAAATGTATGAATTATTCATTAAATTTTATTGTAAAAACACATATAGAAATGATTAATAAACCCCCCATTTCCATCATATTGAGAAAACAGAAGATTGAATCTTGGAGTTTTCCACTCCAAGATTCATCAACTGCTAAGAATATTAATGTAAATACAATTGGAATAAAACTCACCATTAAATTCCAATTTTAATGAAATTAATGCTTGGATGCAATTTTATCAAGATTATTCTCAATGATAGATCTTGAAGTTTTGTATTTGAAAAATTAGAGGTTTTAAATATTTAAATTAAAATAAGAATCAACCTTGTCGATCAATTTTGATTTCATGAAAGAGTAATGTGATGAAATTTTAGATATAAACAAGAAGAATGTTAAAACTCCCAAGCTATGAAATTTATCCAAGGATCATATTGATAATAAGAGTCGAGTGCATTCAATTACAATTTTAAAAAATTGAACACAAATGGGGAAGAAAGAACCCCCCTTTCAATCCTACTATACTTTTATATTTTCCTATCTCCGAGGTTTCCATTTCTCCTGCTCTCAAGAACCTTTAATCATGAATGATAAGATGATTCAATACTCCAATGTCTACTTCTGCTGTTTTGAATATTATGTCCTCTTTTAGCTTTTAATTGGTCACCCACTACGTCCACCAAATTAGGATGGTTCTTTAATTATCCCACATCCACGTGGCTTTATCTACTACAATTTCTGTGACTTGAGTAGAAACCTTGTAACAACCTCCAATCCTATGTTATTTATAAACCTAAATGGGATTGTTCGACTGAAACGAATCTATAAATAAAAGTCAAAGAAAAATAAAGAGTAATTAAACATTAAGTTATTTAAAATAAAAACATAATTAATAAATGAATTATCATCACAATTTATTATGTTAATTAATATATATTTATTTAACTTTATTATTAATTATAGTTTGCTAATTATTTTATTTTAGTTAAAACATTAATTAATTATTATAAATTAATTAAGTTAATATATTTATAATTTATAAAAGAAAATTAGTTTTAGTATTATTTTTATAAGTATTAAATTTTTTTATTTTATTATGTTAATTCATAAACATTTATTTTATTACATATTATTATTATTAAAATTACTAATTTATTAATTTTTTTAATTATTAATATTAATATTCAATATTTAATTTTCTAATTAAAATATTTTATTAGTTTTATTATTTATTAATTATTATTTATTAATTTATAATTATTTTTATAGTTATTTATTTATTTTTTATAATGTTTATTTTTATTTTTCAAAGTTTATTTTTTATATCCCTCCCATTTTATCTGGTCATTGGCTGCAGTCAGGGGGGTCTTGGATTCTTCTAAAATTTGAGTGGCACGACTTCATCCCCATCTCTTTAGTGGCGTGGTGGCAATGGTATGACGACCTGATTGCGGTGGTACCCCCTTCTACCCATAGTGGAACTGAATCCTCAACACGACGACATCCCCTTATGAGGAACAGTGGTAGCAGATCAATGTGGTTGTTACCGGGGTGGCTCCATATATTACCACCTTCTGTGGTTGGGTTGCTGTTTATTTGGTGACATCGAGCACCGATGACAGATTTGAGGTGGAGATCATGAATATGGAGGAATGGGGTTTCCTGATCCAAATTCAATCATTACAGAAGAGGGATCCATGACTGAACAAATCACAAAAAATTCTTATATTGTTCTATATCTGAGATACAAATCAACTTGGGATTTAAGATCTGGTTTTAGTGGAAAGTAGCGGCGATAGATCAGGGAAAGTGGTTCTAAAATCACCTCCCGATCGGTGATTCTGATGATGTTGAGCGGTGGGTTCATTGTAGCAGAGGGTGAAGAGCCATTGAAGTAAGAGAAAATGGAAAAAAGAGGCACCAGTGTAAAGGTAAAGTCCAGTGGTATTTCATAAAATGTAGAAAACAATGGCGATGAGTGGATCGAGCAGAGTGTCGACACAATGATATCTCAAGAAATAGTGGGGCCTAGACAAAATTGTGGGAAGTATGAGGATCTAGCAGTGTGTAGAACAACAGTGACTCAAGAATCATAGGAGGTGATAGTGTGATAAGAAATGATGAGTTAGGTACTCACCTTTGGGTTTTGGCGGTGTGTCATGGAGAAAGGACTAATAGTGTGTGGTGCAATGGTGTTTGGGACTCACCGTTGTGAATTTTGGAAAAGTAATAAATGAGCGATGGGTAATCTACAAAATTGCATAAATATAACTAATGAACCTAAATTAAGTCAAATAAACAAATAAAAATCAAATATTTTTTTAAAAAATTATTCTGATTTAAGAATAAAATTAATAAAAACATAAAACCAAATAATTATTTTAAAATAAATGTAGAAAATAATAATTAAAAAACTAAATTAAATGTTAAAAATTAACTATTATTAAAAACCAGAGCACATAATTAATTTGGTATTTGGTATATAAATTAATTTAAGATATTAAATTTATATAATTAAATTGATTTTTAATATTATATTAAATACTTGAATTGTAAATTATGTATAAATTATATTATAATAAATATTAAAAGATTAAATTACATTGTTTTTAGTTAAATTAAAATAAATTGATCAATAGATTAATTAAAAAAAATTAATAAATATAAATTTACTAAGTAAGGGAGAATAAAAACTTTAAGTATAGTTAAAAATAACTAAAGACCAAATTAATGATTTAAAATATTAAAATAAAATATTAATTATAAAAAATGATTAAATAATAAATTTAATTATAAAAGTAAAAAAGTACAAAAAATTAGAGAAAATAAAAATAAAATAAATTATTAAATCATTAATAACATAATAAAAATATGTGGAAAAATCAATTGATTTTAATGCGACATCACTATGAAATCATCACCCTTTATAGGTTCTGGTTGGCTAGAGGCCTGGTGTTCCAAAATCTAGAAGGATAGTTTGATTCAGATTAGGGACCATAAGAGGTGATGTTTAGGGTGTCAATAGGGTATTCATTTCCTTTAGGTATTTTATCTATTTCTATATATTTGTTCATTCCAGTGGAATATAAATTACTATGTCTTGGAATGAATGTAAATCTATATGATTGGATTCTTCTAATTTTCATTTGATATAGCATTGATATTATTTATTTATTTTTTTTATTCTGATTGTTAATGTTTATATATACTGGTGGGTTATTTTTCCATTATTGTGAACTTTAATATAGGGATCTAGTTTACCTATTGTAATATACAAGACCTATACTACTAGTTGGAAGCCTCTTCATTATGTGGATTAGCATTTTATATAATGTAGAAACCTGATATAGTTGCTGTAGAGTGAACCGGGGAAAGGATGTCACCTGTTAGATCATTGATTGTGGATTCTCATCACATATGAAAAACTATAGACTTTTTGAAATGAATTAGGATTTATGATTGAGGATTAATAAAAATTGTAATTTTCATATCATTAAATATAAATGGAATTAAAACTACACACATATATGTCTTTAACGCTTCATCTAAACATGTTCTAATTATTTATATCTTTAGACCTATCCCATTATATGTTTCTAAATTAATTATTAATAAATATTAATTCATATTTCAAAAAATGACTTTTAAAGTATTTAATTTTTCATCCTATTAATGATAAGCAGTCCTGAAACTGGGATCTAAATAAAGTATAAGAAGAGAACTTTTTGGTATAGATTTATTGATAAAAATGAGTCTGGGAATATTGGAAAAAAATTATTTATGTAGTGAATTATATAGTTCTAATTTAACTAGACAGAATCACATATTATTTAAAGAATGTTGATTCCATGTTATGAAAAAGGAAATATTGACTATTTATTGGGGTATGATAAATAAAAATCAATTAAATTATACGGTTATACTTTTACTGATTGGGAAGACTCCATTTTAAATATAAAATATAATTTTGGGTAATCATTATTCATTAGTGGATCATATAGTTCATGATACAATAAGTCTAAAAATTTCCTAACTCTAAATACCACTATGTTTTAATATATAATTGGATTACTTGTTATTATGCTAATTATTTGGATGGCATAATAACTTGAATTTATGAGAGTGTAAGTTACAATTCTATTAATTATAGGATATGAAAACCAAATTTGAATAAATTTTTCAAACAATCAATTGAAAAAATAAAGGTAAAAACATATTTATATCAAATAAAATTTTATTTAATAGTATATTAATGTGGTATATTTAACTTAGAGTATTTTTATCACTGGATAAATTCATTTTTATCTTGATAAAAGCACTATAAAATAATTCATTCCAATATCTTTGATAATTTTTGAGAGTTTAGCTTCTTCAAAATATTTTATGAGTCTGTTATATATGTTTTACTATTATGTTTATTTCTATTTTTTATCTAGGGGTGAATTTATGTGAGAATATATTTATCTTCAAAAGGGGGAGAAATAACTATTTCCCTCAAAAGGTATAAATGAGTGATAAAAAAACTGATACTTTTCTGATGAATATAAATAAATTATATAAGGGGATTAGAAAATTTAGAAGACAAAAAATAATTACTATAGATAATTTATAATAAGCGTTTGAGGAGACTGTAATAAACGGGTATTAAGAAATACTATAATTGATATTTTAATTTTATCCATTTAGAGAAAACTTCATAGTGCATAAAATATTAATTTTATTTATATTAATATTTTTATCAAAAAAAGGATATCAATGATTATATGAATAGTTTAAAGACACCATTAAATGATATGGGAGACTAAATAGGGTGATTAACGAAATAATTAATATGTAAATAAATATATTTTGGTATTATTATAGTTATTTACACTAAAATATATATTTCCCTTACAATAATTACTCAATATAGTAATTTGATGTTCAGATTCTCTCATATTAGTTGTATAACATCATAGAACCCAGATTCCCATATCTAATGGTAGAAAAATTATCTTTACCCTTATAATATTGATACATATGAAGGTGAATCAATTTTCACCATACAAAACATAAAATAATAAAATGAAATATTGGATCACATACATACACATGGACAATTTGGGTTTAGAGTTTTAGATAATTATGAAAAAACTCTATAAATATTAATTTCATAAACAGTAGGTTCAAAAATATCAAAATAATCTCCCACTAAAACTATTTTCTACATTACAAATTAATCCTGAAACATTTACCAAAAAATTCATCATGTTGTAAAAATTTATTAACATAAAACATTTATTCTTCATCCTTTATAACATGGGGAAAATGAAACATAAGTAGGGATGGAACAATTTATTAGATAGGGTAAACATAAGAATTTTCAATTAAATGAAAGTAGTGATCTGATGAAGAGAATAAGGGTATGATGACATAATTAAAGGGAATTATCATAACATAAGAATATTAATAACAATCATTACCTAGATCATCAATCGTGAAAGATGGGATAAATTTTAAAAATTAAAAGAATCTTCAGAAAAAATATTCTTCATCCATGTGAAATCAATTGTGATCAAAACTAACATTTAAAACATATAAAAAAATACATAAAGCATGCTAGTATCTTGGAATATCTTCTCCATAACCCATTTTCAACCTGTGTCAAAAAATAACCATAGCCCTTTTAAATATAAAAGAGAAACCCTCTCGTAGATCTCTACATAATTCTAGTAATGAAAAGAAACTTTACACAATTAATTGGAGCACTATTTAGGAGAAACCATCATATAAGCTATATAGGGCTCACCTGATGCTATCTTGGAGTATCCATTGAATAAGCTATATTGAGATCACCTAGAACAATCTGGACACACCAATCATATATGTTATTCTATTCTCAAACATGTTCATCAATAATTTCCAAGTACTATTCATGTATAATTCAGTTATAATATTTCACTTTTCAACATAATAATAATCATTGTTCATTATTTTTTTGATTCACCAATAGAAAAAATGGGTTCCATGTCAACCTCATAATAAATCAAGAGAATGAATAATGATTGTATCCGTACCACATATTCCCAATGTAGTTTAAGTAATATCAAGGGTTGTCAACATTGATGAATGGAAGTACTATTAAAATGTTTTTAAAAACATTCTTGAGAAACCTAACCTTTTTTACATTGAAAAAAACAATTAAAAATTAAAATTCATAAAATATTTTGAAAATAATTTCATATAAAAAAACTTTGAAACATATAAAAGAATAATTATTGAAAATATTGTACATCATGGCAGTAAAATACATTCTTCTTATAAATTTTCAAATGAACATTCTTTTCAATTATATTTATTTACAATTCAAAGTGACCTATTTGGAAAAAATTAATATATTTTATTTTTTAAATCACTTAAAATATGATCAATGATCATGAAAAATAGCTTTAGGAAATTTTTTTTGTTTATAAAATAATATTTTTGAAAAAATTTCTGAAAACATGATATGGAGGAGAATGATTCATGATCTAAAAGGAATATACAGGATATTTATCACTTATAAATAAAATTCAAGATATTTATTAAATAAATAATGGATGAAAAGAAAATTAAACATGTGAACCACATTAAAAAGTAGAGTATAATAAAATTTATTTGGATTAAGAAAACAAGATTTTATTACTTCCACTTAAATAAAATTCAGCATAAACAATCCAGAATGAAATGACATTGTATCATAATGATTTTCCACTTTCATAACTTGTCAATAATACACCCCATGAACGAATAAGATCAAATGATACATTAAATATAATTAATATAAGTATTATAATTAAATAACATGTAAAAGGAATAGTTTATTCACCCATTAAAAGAAGATTGGTGTGTAATATAACATATGTCCTAGAAAATACAATTTGAGATCAGAAACAATTATAACGATCATAACATTGAGCTGGAAATTAATAAATGAAACGATTATGTGTCTAAAATTTAAATAAATAGAAAACTAGAGAAAATGGAACATAAGATAATAAAAATTCTTTAGATACATAATCATTGTATATAAAAAATAATGAAGAATTAATATATCTTAATAAAAGTAAATTGTGTTATGAAATTCTTTACCAATTGGTAACATTCTATTCAAATCCCCTTGAATTAAATAATTAAAATTATAATATAAAATAACATGCTTAATGAAGGATCATGACATTACATATAAAATGATCAGTATACGCACCATAAAAAATAATTTTTTTATAAAATTAAAATATGACTCAATGAGGAAGAATTTAGACGTAGGCCCTTACCTCAAGTCCAAGCATTCCATGATTGTCCTTTTACTCTTGTATAATAATATTATATAAATTATATTATTTAATAATAAAATTTTCATGGGTTTTTACCTTAGTCTTAGATAATTTATATTAGTTTTTTATTTAATATTTAAATATATAATCTATTATGTGCACATCATGTTTTTTCAGACATTTGATTCATTGTTTCTAAATGGATTTTGGGTGTTGTCTGAGGTCAAAAAAGTCATTTTATCAACATATAAAGAAAAATAAAAAATAAACATTAGAATATTTATACATAAACTATAATTGTTTAACCAATCATGAATGATAGTTACGAAGAATGATATATGTTACGATCATGATGATGATAGGCCGTACAAACCTAGGAGTAATGTTTACAATTTCAATGATCAATACAAAAAAAGGTAAATAAAATTTTATATTTCCATAATGATATTTATATCATAAATACTATCTTATTTCAGTATATAAACACTCTCTCTCTATCACACACACACACACACACACATATATTTATATATATCATCCAAGTATTTTGGTAATTAAAAAATAATCACAGCGCTTTGTAGAGGCAGTAGTCCCCATGTACACATGAATGACATTATAATTTTTTTTGAAATAAATAAAATTATATATTATATTTTAACAATGAAAAATATTTCATCAATATCATAATTATTTAATTTATATCACATATATTAATTAAATATATCTTTATTACCTTTCATGTAAATCATTATTGAAAAAAACACATCGCTTCGCGATGTGGTAATCCATCGTACACCCAAGTGACATTATAGTATCCCTCATAAAATGGTAATTAAAAAGCAATATCAGATAAGTTAACTAAATAAAAATAAATTTATTGCAAATATCATATATATTCTTTTAATCCTTCATTATAACAATCTTGGATAGGTGATGATGGAAAAAATGATATTGGTTCATGAGGCAGTAGTTCACCGAACACATGAACAATGATTTTGTTTTCCATTTGATAGAATTTGTGATTTATTTAGGATATTTAGATAAAATAATGACAAATAATTATATTTTATATACACTTGTTATTATATAAACATAATTTAAGAAAATTTTAATTATTTTCAAGAAGAAATAAAATAAAAATGGTCGGTTGAGAATGATGCCTCTTATCCAGAGAACCATCTTATAATAGCTCTAAAATCCATCTTTGGATGGATTTATAACCAAAAGGTTTCTAGTATGCTTTTATGGAATTAAGGAAGATATTTTAATAGTTATTGTTTTTTCAAATGTATTTGAATTTCAAAATATGAGAGGAGAGGGTGGTCTTTTATAAGTGTGGTGAGTGGTACACTTGTAAATTTTTAAATGAAAAAGGTGAACCCATTTTTTTTAACATTTCAAAAGGCTTTGATATGGATGTTTCTAGAGAATAATAAACTCTAATATCTAAATATGGCGGAAAATATATTTTATACTAGTATTTAGGTCATTTTAACCATTATTTATTTACATTAACCATCAGTAAATCTATTTTTACCTTAGTCATGGTAAATGATTTTTATTATTTTCACAATTCATTATAGTAAATTTTTTTGATTAAATTATTAGATAAAATAAATCATTCTTATTAAAAATATGGAATCCATTTTATGAAATTAAATTCATATAAGTGGAAAATTTAAATTTAAAATTAAACCAGTAGATGCTGTGAAAAAGATTGGTTTCAGGATGTGTATTTTTCAAGAAAAATATAATTTTATATTAACTATATGACTATTAATTATAATTTTATGAATATATATTCATATATAAAGATATATAATCTTGAAATTTTATTTGAATAATTATTTATTATGGGGTTTTTAATCTATTAAAATGGTAAAGCATTATGCACATTAAAATATTTTAAAAAAATTAATGTTTTAAAACTAAAAAATATTGGTATACTAAAATCCAATATAAATTTGAATAAAAATTAACTAAGTGGATTAAAAATAAATAAGTAATACTTATTTTGAGAAGGATTCAAGACCATGGCGTCTTGTTCAAGAGCGAAGAAAGGCGATTCTCTTCGCTGTAATGGTGTCTTTCTCTGATTCCTATTTTTCACCTAAACATGGCTTCATTCGATCCGAAATAGGAGTTCTCCTTCAAGGATGTTCCGAGTTCTTCTACTAAGGTTACGGCTGATGTTTCTTCACTTTGAAAGGTTGAAGTCTCCTTCGTAGAACCCCTATCAGGTTTGCAAGATCCGATGAAATTGGATATTTCTAATACCTCTTCTATCAAAAAATAGGAAGATGTTTCTTTCTCGGTGGTGGAAGATCCGGATGATTTGCAATCACGATTCAATCTTTAAGAATTACCTCTTCAAGGAAGATTGATACTTTCCAGGAGGTAATCCTTGGTCGTATGATGACATTAAACACCGAATTTCCATCTGTTGGGGTATAAGCACATATAAACTCATTCCAATAAGTAAGGGTTATTTTCATTTGGTTTTTCAGAATGAAGATGATATGCGTATGGCCTAGTCTATAGGTAATCTTAATCTTAAACCAGGTCTATTTTGAATCTCTGTATGGTATTTAAATTTTGATCCTTTTAATCGAAAGCAATCCAATTCCCAAATTTGGATTCGGATTCATGGTTTAAATATAGTGTATTGGTATCCAAAAATTTTAAATGATCTTGATTTTTGTTTTGCCTCTCCTATAAAGATGGATAAAATAACTTTGGAAGGAGATTTGGGTATTTATGCTAGAATTTTAGTAGATGTTAATTTGGATTCTGAATGGGCTAAGTCTATTTAACTACATGTTAATGAACGAAGAATTGAAGTTAATTTTGAATTTGAGCAAATTCCCCTATTCTGTGATTTCTATAAAATTGTAGGCCGTTCTATTGAATCTTATAGGGTGATTCAAAACAATGTTAGGGTCCATTGTAAAGAAAATTATTTAAAGGATGATATCATTCTCCGCAAGAATAAAGTTCCTTCCCTTGAGTTGGTTATTGATAGTAATTCCATTAGGAAAGATTCATATCCTCTTCCTTCCTCTTTGAAAGTCACCCTAGATAAATCTTGGACTAATTCTATGGATGAAGAAGATAATTTTCTTTCTGATCCATGTCCTCACAATCTTC
Organism: Viscum album; assembly: GCA_963277665.1. NCBI lineage: Eukaryota > Viridiplantae > Streptophyta > Magnoliopsida > Santalales > Viscaceae > Viscum > Viscum album. The sequence goes on along the minus strand of OY728153.1, from coordinate 321,194,243 downwards.
CACAGGAATCTGGTGGAGACATGAATGATAGTTTAATTTCTTTAGAGATTTCTCAAATCATAACTGAACTTGTCTATAGTATACAAATTAATTTGGAGGAGGAATCAATCTTCACCTCTTTTTTGAAGGATATTTTAGATCTTGTTTTGAGTCTTCAGCCACATCAGTCTTCTGAACGCCTCCCTTTAGAGCAGAATTCCTCTCTTGAATACATTATTTCTCCCATATTTAATGATTTTGTTCCTTCCATTTTTACTGATAAGGTCCTGTTAGACTCATCTAAAGAAAATGATTTCATTTCCTCCATAAATTCTGTTTCTTTGAACATGCACCCTCAGAAATTACAGGAATATTTAAATTAATCTAGAAAGGAAAAGATTGATTTTCCTACTACTTAATCTCATAAAATCTATGTTCCTAGGGAATATGAACCTAAGATAAAGGAATATTCTATTTCTATTTTTAAAAATATTGACTAGGTGGATTTGGTTTCTTCTCAAGAGTAGGAAATTAACTCTAAATCACTTGTTGATCTTAGTAGTCTAATTTAATTTCTAGAGTTACCTAAGAAGAAAGCAGGGAGACCTACTAAATCTACGAAAAAGAATGAGGGGGATGGGAATAAGAGGGGAGTTCACCCCAAATCAGCCTTCAAATGAGGATTCTTTTTTGGAATTGTCAAGGCTTGGCCAATGAGGCAATAATTAGGTCTCTTAAGCTCTATATTAGGAAGTAAATACCTATTTTAATTGGGATTATTAAGACGAAAACTGTTTATTTTAAACATTTTTCTAGACTTGATAATATGGGTTTCAATTTACTACGATTGAACAATAGTTTTTATGAGGTTAATATTCTGTGGGTCTTGTCTCATTCTTCTTTATCTGATCCTCTTATGGTTGGTTCATGAAATCAACACATTACTTGTTCCTTTTATGTTTTGGGAATTAAGCAGTTTTGTTCTTTCATTTATGCTAGTAATAATTATCAGGATCGTAGATCTCTTTGGGTTAAAATTGGTTCTCTCAAAAGTTTAATTAATGATCCATTTATCATTATTGGGGATTTTAACTTGATTCTTAATTCTGATAAAAAATGGATCCTATGACTTGTTCTATTTATTCTAAAGAATTTAAGGGATGTATTGATCAAAATGAGTTTTTTGAAGTAAATATTGTTGGGGCTAAGTTTAATTGGTATAAAGGCACCTTAATGGTATGGTGGCCAGTAAAATTTAAAGGGACTTTGTTAGTGACTTCTCTTTATGTTCTTGGGATTCTATTTCTTGTATTTCATTATCTTGGTTTAACTCTGATCATCATTTTATTATGATAGACCTGTTAGTTAAAGGGGTTAAATCCCCTTTCCTCTTTATATTTAATAAATATTGGATTCTTCATCCTAAATGTGACAAGCTTGTTCGGGATGTTTTGTGTAAGGTTGGGAGCATGAGGAATGTTTTTTCTTATATTCATAAATTTAATATTATCAAGGGTAATCTTAAATTTTGGGACAGGGATAGGTTCCATCATCTTGACTCAGACATCTCTAATCTTGAAGGCTCTCTTCAGGCTTTCCAAGAGCAATGAATTTATGATGATTTCTCTTGTGACATTTCTTTGGAATCTGAGATGACTTTTAAACATAATAATTTGATCAATATTAAAGATGCTATGCAGAAGTATTATTTTAAAGAAAATTGGCTCAAGTATGGGGATAGAAATACCAAATTATTTAATAATATTCAAAGAGTCCGGAAAATTTCTAGACCTCTTGCTTTATTAAAAAAAGGTGATCAAATTTTGGATAATAGGCAATATCTTTCAGAGCATATTATTTCTCATTATAAAGACATATTTAATGAATCATCTGCCATTGTACTCCCTATAGAGGGAATTATTCCTAAATTGGTTAACCAGGTGGATAATTCTAGACTTTTTTCCATTCCTTTGGAACCTGAAATAAGGTTGTGGTTTTCGGTCCTAAGCCAGACTGCTCTCTGGGTCCTGATGGTTTTAGCAATTTTTTTTTCAAAATTATTGGGAGATCATTGGGGATGATGTTTGCAACCCTGTTCTGAATTTTTCAAAGGGGGAAATATTCCTCAAGGTTTAAATTCTCAATTTCTCACTCTTATTACAAATATGAAAATGTTAATGAGATACATTTATTCAGGCCTGTTTCTCTTATCAATACTTTATACAAAGTTATCACTAAGATTATTTATAGTAGACACGTACCCTTTTCCAATAAAACTGTTTCTTCAAATCAATTTGGTTTCATCAAAGGTAGGTCTATTCAATATTTTCATGTCACAACTTCTGAGTGTATCAATATTCTTAAAAAACATGTTTGTGGTGGGAACATTGCTCTCAAATTTGATATTAAAAAGGGTTTTGAAATAATGGATTGGGGTTTTATTTTTAAAATTCTTTCTATGTTTGGTTTTGATGAAACTTTCATTAATTGTATTAAGATCATATTTTCTTCTGCCTGTATCTCGGTTCTTGTCAATGGATCTCCAGATGGATATTTCTCTTATTCTAGGGGAGTTAGGCAAGGTGATCCTCTTTCTGCTATTATTTTTTCTATTTCAGAACATTATCTTAGTAGATTGTTTTCTATCCTGGCCAATAATGGTAAGATAAAGGTTATTGGTGCTGGTTGTGGTCTCTCTGCTCCTACCCATATCCTTTATGCTGATGATATTATTCTCTTTACTCAAGGGGATAAAAGACATATCAAGAATATCAAGAAATATCTTCTGCATTACGAGCTAGTTTCTGGGCAACAAGTTAGTTGGAATAAGTCTTTTGTCTACTTTGGTAGAAATATTTGTCATACTAGGAAATAAGAGTTCATCAATGATTTGGGGATTAGAGAAGGTTTTATCCCTTTTACTTATCTTGGTTTTCCCATGATTTGGGGTTATCTGAAGGCTTGTTATTTTTCTGGGATTTTTAATAAGATCAAGAATCAGCTTTCTTCCTAGAAAGGCAAGTCCCTTTCAATGGTCGGTCGTGTTTTCCTGGTCAAAGATGTTATTTTTTACAAATTTCTTTATTCTTATATTGTTTATAAATGGCCTGCTTGTCTTATTAAATCTATTATTGTGGCCATAAAAAACTTCAATTGTACTGGTAGTATTTTGGAAGGAAGATTAGTAACTTTGTCTTGGAACATTTGTTGTAAATATTTTGAGAAAGGGTGCCACCGTACCAAAAATATTAGTCTTTTTAATCAAGACCTTCAGGCTTCTTTTGTTTGGAATTTAATAAACAAAAACTCAGAAGCTAATGATTTCTTGAGGTCTAGATTCCTTACTAAACTCATAAGTGGAAACATTAATTATATAGACTCTTCTATTTGGTCTTCTTTTAAATTAGTTTTTTCTCTTATTGATGTGGATGCTAGAGGGTCTGTCTCTTAGGTTTCTTCTCTCAAGTTTTAAAATGATAATTGGACTGGTGTTTCTCTTATTGATACTTTAAATCATGAAATTTCTAATATGGTCCTTGATGTTTTTATTAAGGATTAATTAAATGATATTTCTGCTGTTTTGGATCATGTTAAACAGATTATTAGTAATTATTATTTTTCCTATGTTGGTGATTTCAGGATTTGGGAACCGCATCCTTCTAGTATGCTTACTTCTAAATTATTCTACTCTCATGAAAATAATTCTGTGTTAGGTTTAGATTGTATTGGGAAGTTTAATCGAAGAATCATTCCCCCTCTCGGTTCACATTTTTATGGAGATTGGATCATGGTAAAGTCCTTATTGATTCTTATTTACGGGTTTGTGGTATTTCTCTTTTTTCTATTTGTATTCTCTATCATTAGCATAGGGAATATTTGGATCATATTTTTTGAGTTGTGCTACATCCGACTCCTTGTAGAAGGAACTTTATTATATATCTGATGTTAAAATGCAGAATATATCTACTATTCAAGGCATCATTGAAGATATTTTCTATCTCCATTTATCTCCCATGTTGTTGATTTTTTTTCAAGTTTCTCCTACTAAAATTGTTCATTCCTTATGGATGGCGAGAAACAAGGGTCTTCTGGATGGAGTTGGTGTCAATCCTCAGGCCTGCCTTGCTGGTATTTTTTCTATCATGAAACATGTAAATCTCCATTGTAAATCTTATTGTAACAACTCAGTGCATGATTTTTTGTTCTTAGGAATATCAAGGTTAAAGGTAATTTTCAGACTTCTTTGGGTACTATGGAAGTTTTTTGGAATCCTCCTTTTTTGTGTTGGATTAAAATTAATACTAATGGATCTTCCAGAGGAAATCCGGGTCCTTCAGGTTATTGTTTAGTTTTCAAGAACAGCTTTGGTGATGTTTTGGGTTGCTCCTACACCTTTTGTGGGTTTTCCTCATCTATTGAGGATAAGATGTTTGGTGTAATTTCTCCCCTTGATATTTTTAAAAATAATGTTTTGAATAGGATTTGGATGGAGTGTGACTCCACAACGGTTGTCCATGCAATTAGAACCTATTTTACTCATATCCATTGGAAGCTTATGAATAGATGGATTAATTGTTTACAATTTCTCTCATCTATTAACTTCATTATTACCCATATATTATGGGAGGGTAATGTTCTGGATGATGGTCTGGCTAATAAAAGAGCTGATGGGGGGAATCTTTCTTGGTCTTATCAAATCTCTGGGGATGTTATCTCAATTTTTCAAATGGATAGATTTTTGTTTCCTGCTTGTTCTCGTATTTTTTTATTGTGTTCTTCCCTTAAATTGGTTTTGGTAACTCCTGATTTGGTTTCTTCTGGGAATTTTTGTTCCAATTAATCTTTTTCATTTCTTCTGATCAGGGGGATGATATGTCGGCTGATTATCTTTGATGTTGCAGGATCTTTGTGAGCTAATCTAGGATCTAGCATCATTTCCGTTTCAATTGATTCTTCTTCATTTCGGTGGTTGTTTTTGAGGTTGTTGTGTATAATCTGGAAGGATCCAGTTCTTCTCTAGTCATTTTTGTTGGGCCTATAGCATCTTCGAGCGGAGTTCAGCACTACTTGTGTGCTTTGATGCCTGTAGCATTGTGGGGGAATCAAACTTCTAGCGCTGTGTTTTCTACCCCTCAGATCCTTTAAGGGGTGGTGTAACAGGCCTCATCCTCTGTTGGTGTCAACCAGATAGTGGACTTAGAACATGGACAAGTATCTAGTAGAATGTGTACTCCCTTGAAGTCAAATAAAGGCTTTTAGGCCTCTTCTTCTATAAAGATGATGGGAAAGAAACTGATAGTGTTCTTGGAGCTAAAGTCATGAAGGATGATGATGTGGATGAGCTATTATATATTGGTGGTGGGACTTGGATGCAAGTCAAGACTTTGAGACGAGGACGACACCCTCAAAGGGGTAGGAGTCTCTCGTACCATAACATGAGAACTCCATCTAGAGTGGTTGGATGAAATATTGTTATGTTTTTTGAACTTTTTTGATCGTGTATGTTTCTCCACTGTTTCACTTTTTATTTTCAATAAAAGGGGTCTTTGAGCCCGAAAATTTATTATTATACATTATATAATATTTAAATTATATCATATCTTTTAAATTAATTACTTAATTTAAAAAAAATGAATTTTTTTATAGAAATCAGTATTTTTCACCATTCATGAAAAGATCAATATTTTCTAAAAAATATAAATTTTTTTCCCTAAGTAAATTTGGTTATGATTTTTTCCAATTCTAATTCCACTTATAGAAATAAGTATTATAGAGGTTTTCAAAATTAATTTTATTGTATATGCATAAAGCAAGATGAATCTGACTTTTAGAAAAATAATGTTTTTTAGAAAATATTTATTTTCTTTCAAATGATTATTATATTATTTTATAATAAATATATATCCATTGAATTAATTTATCAATTTTTAATTAATATAATTTTTTCAAATTATTTATTCATAATTATACTCACAAATCTAATAGAAAAATTATAAAATTTATTTATTTCTAGAGTCATTAATTCGTGGTGTTGTGTGTCATATATGCTATCGAATATAATGTTCTTATTTTATAATTTTGTGGCGTTACAAAAATCATAACATCTATATTTCAATTTTTTATAATTTATAGGGTTATTTTATTTATTCATATTTTATTTATTTTCAATATGCTCGTGAAATTGTTTATGTTTCTAAAAATAATAATTGAAGTGAAGAAGAGTCAATAAATTTAATTAATATGTAAACTATGCCATTATGATCACTTAATTATGATTTGGAAAGGATAAAAAATAACTATAAAATTTTTATATCATATATGTATGGAATTTCAAAAGGAAATATGGTAAAATCCAAATGAAACATTACATGGATGGCTTATACAAGTAATTGAATGAATCATGGGTTAAAGGCATGATTTTCAAATATTTACTATCTGAAATGGGGAAGAAAAATGATCATTGATTAGGTTATGGTCAATGAGGTATTTTAATCGTTTTTTAGTTAAAATGAAATTAAATTAAAAAAAACGATGGTCTGGTGAGTATTTTCCCATAGTGAGTATAAGAACCTTACATTGGTATGCCCCTGATAACATCATGAATAAAGTCACATCTATAAGATTTACTTGAATATATATATATATATATATATTATTAATGGGAAAAGATACTGATCATGGTTTTCAAATATGGATCTTACCAATATTACTACACCATTGTTATGGTGAGAATTCCACGATTTGAGTATATATATTTGAAAAATAATTTTTTAGAATAGAATGTGACATAGAGCCAAACAATCATTAAAGTCCATATTCTTGGATATAGAGTATAAGTCGATTTGAGATAACGTTAACTCATCACTAGGAAATCAAATGTTATTTTAGTGGAGAGAAGATAATTTTTTATTCAATATATGATAATTAATTATATTCACTATAATCTATTTATATCTCAATATACTAACTATAATGGAGGAATATATTAATTTCCAAGATACATCACTGGAAAAGCGACAAATGATTCCCCTTTCCCAATTGTTAATTCAATTATAAATATAAAAATACCATGATAAAAGATATAACACATACCAATTAACATGTACTAATTTCTTGAAAAAGTAGGTAAACCATTTATAAAATGAAATTCTTTTGTGCTTGTGTTCATTACATTATGAATCGAGATGAATCTAATATCTAAGATAATACAATACAAAATTAAAAATAAAGATGGTAACTAATCATTGAAAAATGGAAATGATTACATCACACTAAATCACCACCTCCCCCCAAATGGGATCCTCATTCATACATAGGCTCGTCATTATTAATCAATACAATGATCATTTTTTGACTATGAGGTGGTAAAAAAAGTATTACATTGTCTTGAAGTATCTTATCAGAATTATATAACAAAACTAAATAAACTGAAAAAATATAAAGTAATTTATTTTATTTTATATGAATTTGATTGTAATTTAAAATTATTCTTTTACTCAAACACATATTCATGTTAGTATGTGTGCTAAATAGTCATAAATAAAAAATATTAAAATGTTTTAATGATTCAATGTAAGATCCTAAATATACGTGTGTGACTCATGAGCCAATGTTTTTTTATTTTTTTATTTTATTTTTATAAAGTTCTTTTTATCTTACACACAAATACACACACACACACATATATATATATATTACATATGATATGAATATCTATATAATTTAACATTTACCTTGAAAATTGTGACCTAATAAGTGAAGTGGCCACACCAACAAAAATAGCCATAGGGAATTTCAACAAGGATACTATTTTTATTATAAATATGTTTTTTAAATCATATTTTATTTTCATTGAAAATTTATGTACCTTATAAAGAAATAAATTCATAATTCTTAATACATATGAAATCATAGATCTTAGTTAATTTATAGTCACTACTACATGGTGATGGAACACAACAGAAAATGAGTTTGGGGAGGTATGTAGAAGGTGGAAGAAATAACTATATGTTGTGACTTCCATTTCACTACTAGATCCACATTATCACCATCTCATATCCTACCAGATCTTTAACAACAATGACTACCTAAATAAAATTTTCTACCGCAAAGTCAACTACCCTAAAAATTCTAGTCATGTTGACCTAATTCCTAAGAATCCCTTCCTGACATCTTATTCTATGACTTCTTTAATAGAATATCCTTATCATACCCTCATGAAATCTAGTTCATCATTGATAAAATGGAAGATGTCAAACACAATATCCTAAATCTATTCTATAACCTTATGATTGTATCCAATGGTTAAAAACCCTTATATAACAACATCATGGGTGATATCTTCATGTATTTCACCCACATATCAAGAGAAACATTCAAGATACCAATCACATGACTCAGAACTATCAGTTCAAACATTACTCTCAAATTATGTCGATTTATATTGGGGGTTTTTTTAAAGAATAACATGTTTTTTATGGATTATATATATATTTATATTCAGTAATTTTTTTAAAATAATTTCAACAAAATATAATATGTTTATTCATTCAGTTCACATGGATTATGAATAAAAATTAATTTAATTTCATTTTTTCTTAATATTTAATTATTAATTTAATTAATTCAAAAACTGAAATGGATTCTTTAACACCCCAATTTTTTCTACTAGAAAAAAATAGAATAAGGCTGTAAAATCACCTCAGCCCAGCCTCCTTATATTATAAAGGAGGCTTCCTAGAAACGTGGAACTAAAATAGTCATTCGGAGACTATAGACTAAAATATAAAGCATAAGGGTCCTGATAAAATCTATTCAAATTTTACTATGACTCATTGAAATTACAAAAATACCCAAAATTTATAGGTATAAAATTTATATCTAATATCACATCACATAGTGGAGAATATAAAATAAAAATATTTTACATGATATAAAATACTTTAAACAGATCCAGAATAGAAATATACATCACAAGATTCAATAAAAATTAAAACATTGGATATTATCTGGGTAGAATTTAGAGAAATTGATATACAATGGCCTCCAGAAAAACCATAGTAAAATCCAATTGAATCATTATCCTATAAAATATTTATTATATTAATCTAAGGATCCAACACTATAATAATTCCTATGCCTAAACAAGAAATGTTTGAGTCTACCAAATATATCGAAACCCACAACATGTATCCATGTAAGGGGTAATTCCCATGAACTAGAAGGATTTTACCAATTTCATTGGCTCAGTTATATCTAATGATCAAGTGGCTACATGTGAATGTATGTGATGGGTTTAAGATTGATTTAAGTGATATTTAATCAACAAAGAAATATAAATCATGTCTGATTATAAAAATAAATATCTATATTCCATCATGGATAGAAGTCCAAAAATCTGAAATAATAACATTAAATCCTCAAAACGCAAGCCATGTCCCACTGGTCTATAATTTAAAACATGTATAATTTTAGGTTCCAATGAATTATACCACACAACCACTCTAATCACTTTATAAATAATCCTAGAGTTGAATCAGAATATCTATGAAGAGTTACTAATTAGATTCACACCTAACCCATCATAGTCTCACTTGTTATTATGAAATTAATTCTAATATATCATGGGGAATAATGATAATGTCCAGAAATAAAAAATATATAATAAAATGGGGACCAACCATCAACTACAACTATAAAATGACACTAAACCCGATATTATATTTAAAATAAGTCTTAAATAATAAATATCATTAAAAATTAGTCCCGTTATAAAACAAAAATACAACATAGAATGGGTCCTAAACATATGAAATATAAAACCCAATGCTCACATCATACTCCATCACATTTCACTAGTCCACATCAAATATATCATCTAGACAACAAATAGATGACCTATTAATTGTACCATATCATATATTTGTTTTGGGGATGGCCACCACTTCTTCATAATAATTCCTTAACATTATTTATTGATTCCTTAGGGAATACATCATTGTCATAACATCTGTCCTACATGTCATATATCAACAACATGATGAATAAGTGTGTTTGATTTCCACATTTTTAACATAGGTGGAAACCATGATGATATAAGTCATCTCTATAACATACATCAAATTACTCCCCATCATAACCATATATTTTCTATCCCATATCCCTTCATCAGTAACCAAACCATTTAAAAATTATAATTAATGATAGATACACTATAAAAAGTATAAATTTCATATTTGAAACTAATCAGCACACATGACCTCACATGTAAATATAACATTGATCATTGTGTTTAAAAATAAATCCTGATGTAGTTTTAGGTGTCACCCTATATGGGGTTATATCTTGGATAATAATACCACTATGGTACAATGTTTACACACATGGTACATGACTAGATTCTACATCCTATAATAGTATAATGTAATATCACTAATAAGGAACTCACCCAACTCTTACCAATGAATTTGAGTATGTGACCCAATTATGTCCCAATTCCACATTTTAATTCATCTAGAGAATGGTTAGAAAAATGGGGATAGTTCCCATGAATCAATCCTTAGGCATAAGCGAAAACATCACAGTGAATATGTAATGAACCCAACTCCAATAACATAGAATCCAGTGCCTTACTTTATTACATTGTCATAAGATACATGAAATCGTTTTCCAAAGGACTGAATAGTTTTGTAGTCTTGGTTAAATATATACATATTTAAAATTCTAATAAAATTTTGGAGATAGAATAGAAAATTCATTTTATTTCAGAACTCCATTATTCCACTTAGAATAACCCTACATATTAATCATAATAAACCACAAGGAATCTTAGTGTAAATGAAACATAATAAATGGGTAACCAGAAATACTGAGTAATTGTTGAGTGCATCAAATGTAATAATGAAACCATGAGCCTAAATAATAAGGAATGGTTGAAAACTTAACACACATTAAATCTAATCAATAAATTGAGAATTTAATGAATAGATATATTTTTTCATAGTGAAAATAATCTGGATAATAATAACTAAATTATAAATGATGGTAATTCTTATTTATTGGATTTATTGTATCTAGCACATGAACCAGTCATGTAAAGACCTTTCATAGTATAGTTTAATTATTATGAGCATAACCTAATTTAATTTGGAAATGTTATTCAACTCATGAGACTACCTATGCATTATGCATCATTTATATATATGGTCACCACTCATTCTTTGATGTCCAAATAATTCATTATATACCTAATAATCAATTTAAAAGATCTTTTTAAATAAAAGTTCCCCATACCACTTTAAAATGTTCAAATCATATACCCCATGAATGAATATAATTTAAAACACATTAATTTACTTGATAATGATATGATATGTCAAATGGGTTGTATATACACCTCATTTAATATGGTGGGTGTATAAAATCAAAATATGCATCAATGAAAGGTAATTGAGACAATGTCCCTTAAAAATATCATTTCTCTAATCCAATAGATTGATTACGTGTATACAATTTTAATTCAAATATTGTGTAAATATAATATTATATAATAAAAATTAATTTCACTCATAACCATAGCATGGAATAATCATTGAAGAAAATGTTTAACCCAATGAAAGAAAATTGATTTAATAAATCACATACCACTTGTAATCAGTCAAATCCTATGACCCATAAAATAAATAATTATCTAATAAAGAAATGAAAAAATTAAAGATATTGAGATTTATTATATCATATATCAAAGGTAGGTATACAAAAATATCACACAATAGGTAAGTTGTGAATAAGTTATATATCTCAAAGAAGTAAAAGTGAGATGAGAAAACCTTTACCTCACACTTTCCTTTAGTTTTTCATTCTTTATCCTCTTGTATAATGGGTTAAATAATGATATTGACACATTAAATATCCATATTAATATTTATAATAACTAATAGTATTATTTAAAAACATATTATGACCAATTTAATGATAATATTTTTTTTTAATTTCATGGTTTCGTGTCTGTTTGTCTCATAGTTTCATGATTGGTTCATTTGTGTAAAATAATGGATTATCTAGTAAAATAGGAATAAAAAATAGAAATGGAATGAAATATTATTAATTTACCGAAATAAAAATAAAATTTTACATATAAAATTTTTATTTTTTATATAATGATGATTCACTACATAAAACAGTAATTATAATGGGTTTGTTTATTTTGGAGGTTTTTCTGAACACCGCGAACTGGTTTCAATTTAGAAACTATTTTGAGTATAAATTAGTACTAGAATAAGGAATAGGTTATAAAATAATTATTAATATATTATTTAGAAATAATAATAATAATTTATGACCAATAATGTAGGAAATGATTGATTACAAACAAAAACTTTATTCACTGAGTGATTAACTAGAATAACATAGATAATAGATTCTTTTCTATTAATAAGAGAAGGTAAAAAATAGTTATTGAATTAAGATATTATCATATACACCTAAAATTATAGTATTTACTTGATTATGGAATTATTATTCCTTTATTTATGAAATAAATGAGGTTAAATTATATGAAAAAATGAAATTAAGAGAGATACTTTGTGAAAATTACATCCTAAATATCACCTCCGTGATAGATCCTTGAGGGTCATGGCATTAGAATTTCGGTGTGACCAGAAAATAAATATATGGGTAAATTGTGAAGGAATGTTTTGGGATGATATTATAGTATATAAATGGATTTTGAGTCAAAATGGGATGTTTATTGGTGGTATTTATACATGAGGAGAGGTGGTTTTAAGTGATTAAATAATGAATATTCTATAATTAAACCCAACGATATGGAGGTGGAACTAATTTAAATAAAATATATTATTGATTAATATTTTATAGGATATTTAGGGATGATAATTACCTGAACCACCTATTAAATGTTTTATTTTTTAGGTTGTTTAATCTTTTACCTTTTAACATTAACTACTTTAATTATTTTACCTATATTGCGGTAAATAATGATTTGACCACGGTAATTTTTTTATGTATAAAAAAAATGACATTACAAACTAATTTAAAAATTATGTTTCAAATTATTGAATCCATTTTACCAAAATATAGTTTTATAATATTTAAAAGTATATTTAAAATTATTCTCATAGACAAATAAGGAAAGTGGGTTTTTAAAGTGAAAAGATCAACAATTTGAAATATTTTATATGAAATTTCAATGTGAAATTTAGTTCAATATCAATATTTGTATTTATTGTTTTATAATTGAAATAAATATATTTTAAATTTAATTTACAATATAATTTATCTGTATAAATTAATTATAGAAAAATTATGTTTTTAATTACTGTTAAATATTCATACTATTCATAAAAAATGAATATTCTTCGAAAAAATTAAAAAAATTTACCATAATATTATTTTGATATCCTTATTACAAAATTGAAGTTTATTTGGTCAAAGTAAATTTATAAATGCGTCAAAATTTATATTTAAAATAGGTGTTCCATCAAAATGTGACAAAATTCTCTTTCATAAAAATATAGCTTTTTTATCAAAATTGAATTTATTCTTATTCTAAACCTATAGTTATTTTTGGATTGATTCTAAAAAAATTTATTGACTATATAATATTAAAAATTATTTAATATATTTCACTAATAGTGATTAATTAAATTTGTTAGTTAAAATGCAATTGTGGGCATAAAAATATATCTTATAAAAATACATCCTTTAAGTTGAATTGGTTTTTTATTTATAATTAATTAGTAACCAATGAATTAATTTTGAAAACATTTTTAAAACATGTTTTCATAATTTTGTTAATATAATTCATTCCATTCATTCTAATGGAAATGTGATAACTATAAATTTTAAATAATAATATTTTTCTATTGATATAAGATTAGTGGGTCGTATCTTATATGATATTGATTACAATGTTTCATTTTAAAATTTAGGGATGTTTACATATTCCCCATTTAATAAACTATTTCCCCACAAATTGAACTCAGGATCAAAAAATTATGTGACAGACTTTTCAAATATCGTTATTAAAATACTATATCAGAAAAATTATCAATAAAAATTCAATTTGAAAAGAGAGAAAGGAAAGTATGATGATCCCTAGAGAAAACACATTCTATTTTTTCAAGTATTAAAACATGGACACATAAAAGAAAAGACAATGATCAAGAAATGATAGAGAGTGATATAGAACTTGGTTGCGAGAAATTTAAGAATGACTAAATCGTATATATGTTCATTTAAAGTCCGTTAATTTGTTTGTGTGAAAAGTAATCATATATAGGTTTTTTTAAAACATTTTATAGGATTGATGAATTATTTTATGACATAGACAAAGGGAATGAGGAAATATACTTCACTGAAAATAATATCTTTATCTTCCTCTTCTCTCTAAATGTTGAGTATTTAAGAAGTATTATCATATATAAAGAATCCTAATTAACTTATATGGATCATTTATTATACAAAAGTATAACTATATATTCCACATATTCTAAGGAATTAATGAAAAAAATAGTTAGTACATGGTCAAATAAATTTCAAAAAATTATAAACCTTTATACCCTAAAATATCTACATAAATCTCAAAGATTCAATAGTAGTACCTAGAATTCAACATAGAAAATTTAATAAATAACTAACTATAAATCTCCACACAATGTTCCAAACTAAGATGAAAACCCAAAAATTGGAAGAATTTTATTATATAGGCTTCCAAGGAAAATTTAAAATTTTATGAAAATGACATCAATCGCTCTTAATGTCTCATTCCAAAATGTAATGCACCCAATCACATATTTTTCATGAAATAGTTGACATTTCTGTAAATAACCCAAATCACCACAAATCATATATGATTCCAAATGATAATTATTATTTTAATTATCAATTATAATCCCGTGGTATCCCATTTAATTTTATCATATATGGTTCCTAAAATAGTAAACATCATCCAAAATAACATTGATCACTTAAACACTAAATTAATTTCTAATCCCTTTGTTATCGTGTTGATAAAACATATTCTCCCAAAATAAATATATTTTTTATTGACCAAATTTCTTATATAAAAAAGAAAATATCCTTCTAATCAAAACATAACGTAGTCCAGTGATATGTGACACACCCTTGTCTCCCTTGGGTTGTGGGTTAGATCCTTGTGGCCTGACCAGATGCACTGACTTTTCCCCCATCCCTCGGGATGTCATTTTAACAAAACTACATTAATATAATAATTATAAAATTATAGAAATGACAAAAACATACTAAATATTTATAGTTATTTATTTAACCTCAAAGGTTATCTCATACCACTTATTTTTCATCCTAAAAGGTAATAACCCATAATTAACTCAAATTCCAAGAGATAAAATTTCAACAAAATCACTTCTGTTGGATATTTGTACTATTTCTAGAATTATTCCAAATCATTAAGCAATAATTACTGCATTACAATCCTTAAATATTTTATTATTATTATAACCAATACATCACTGATCAAAAATTCAAATAACCTATTTCTTGAATCCAGACATAAGCATTTTAATCATTCCTATTGTTCGGCCGTAGTAGCATAAGATTGACCATGATCCATTATCCTATTTTGGGGTATATTCCATTGAAGCATGATATAATGTTTTTCAAAGTGTCCCATCACTTTACAGTAGAATCATTGCACATTGGAATCTTTTTGTTACTATTTCAACTACAAGAATGATGACCTTTCACTCCCTACTTGTAGAAAAATATCATTTATTTTAATAATGTACAAGGGTGTTTCTTTTCACAATAATAATATGTGGGAACATAAATATTTATATTATTTAATTTTTTCAATTTTTACACTGTTTTAATATTGTTCTCGTGCTTCCCATGAAATCCATTACACTTAGAGAATCATTTCCCTATATATTATTCATGGGATACATTTTCATTTTATGCGGTGAATGTTTGGTAGAAGAGTTCCATTCAAAATATTATCTTAAGACCATAAATTATTTCATCCTTCTTACTATTTGGATCATGTTCACTGGTGAAGTTACCATTCCTTCTGCTATGTTCCATTTCTAAATGAAGACATATAATAAATTAGATCATATCATTGTGAAACCTAATTTACAACCACAAAACTATTGAAATACATAGAATAAATTAAAATATTTATACAGAGATAATATTTTCATCGTAAAAATGATTTCATCAGGATATTCTATTCTATATATCCTCAAAGTCTATAATAGGGTTATGTTACCCAATCTTGGTTTTCCTAAATCCATTTCCCTAGGTTTCTAATTAACTTACTATGATATAAACTATAAAGAACATGACCCTAGTGGCTTGGTTCCACTACCTTACTTGATTACATTAGCTTAAGATACGTGAAATCACATCGCAAAGTACCGAACAATTTAGAAGTCTTGGAAAAATAAATACATATTGGACATTAAAATTTTATTTTTGTCATAAAATTTAAAAAATGTATTATCTATGAAAAAAATAAATATTCACTTTAGTGAAACACTTCATATCAATCAAAATAAAATTCTTGGAAACATGGGGAATATAAAACATAAGAAAATGGTGACATCAAATTCTCAGTAAGGGTTATATACATCGAAAACAATAAAAAATCAATGAGGATAGTTACCATGGAATAGTAGATAATTGAACAATGATACCATTTAATTCATAAACATAGAATTAAATGAGTTCATAAATTATTTCATAGTGAGAATACTCTGGATAATAATAACTGAATTCTAAATAATGACCATACTCTTTTATTATACATCATGTATCTGGAACATGAACAACTACCTTCAAGATCTTTCACAAGATGGTTAAATCATTATGGGTAAAAAACCATTTAATTTAGACACATTATTCATCTCATGAGATTAATGATGCATCAAGGGGATTTTATATATATGTTCCCCACCCATTCTTTTAGGCCCAAATTATTCATTATAAATATAATAATCGATATAAAAGAGATTTTTAAATCAATGTTTCCCATACTAATTTGAAACATTTCAATCATAATCCCCAAGAAAGAATAGAATTTAAAAAACCATTGAATAAAATGAGAATGATATTATATTTCAACGGGGATATATATACACATCAAAAAATAATATGTTTGTATAAAATCAAAATATTCATCAATGAAAAGAGATTTAGATGAGGTCCCGTAAAAATATAATATAATTAAACAAATGGATTGACTCAGTATATTAATTATAAATACACAAAAAAAGGTAAATACAACTATAAATAATGAATATTAATTTGAAAAATAACCTTATCATGAAATAATCAGTTAAATATAATTTTATCCTAATGAAAAAAATTAAATTAAGAAATCCATTAACACTTATAATCAGTTGAATATTGAGCCCCATAAAATTAATAATTAACAAATTAAAATTTTTAAAAAATTATATTAATTATATTAATGATATTATATATAAAATGGATGTATACATACACCACACATAAGAAATAAGTGGTGAATAAGGAATATATCTCATATAAGTGAATGTGAGATGAGAAAAGCCTTTACATTTTCCTTTAGTTGCATGTGCTTTATCCTCATGTATAATGCTTAAAACACTGTTATTGAAAAAAAATATATTCAAATTTATAGTACCTTGTATGATTATTTTATAATATATTTTGACCCATTAATTAATAAAATGTTTTTATTTTCATGGATTTGGGTGTGTTTGTTTCATAGTTTCACGATCCGTTTCTTCATAAATAATTATGGATTATCTTGTAAAATGAGAATAAAACTCCAAAGTTGAATAAAATAGTATTAATGTAAATCCATAAGTATACATGGTCATATATATCATTTTTATCACTTACATGAGTATTATTTATTAGATGAAACATTAATGATAAATGTTTAGTTTATTTTAGTGGTTTTTTCTGAACACCAAAATCTATTTTTATTTTATTTTCTATTACAAGTATATTTTATGTAATAGTACATGTAATAGGATATAATATAATTACTAAAATTTAATTTAACCAGAATTATATTTTTCTGATCAACCATGAATTTGACAATGAAAAATGAACAAAAAAATTATTCACTATGGCGATTAAGAGGCATAACCTGGACAATAGTTTCATTTCATTAAATAAGAGTACTTAAAAAGGGGTTTTAATAAGATATTCCATTAAAAACATAAAATTGAATTATGTTCATGATTATGTAATTACTATTCCTTTATGTGTGAATGATATTATGAGAAATTTGAAGAAGAAAAGAAATTAAGAGATATACATGTAGGAAATTACATCACGAATATCACCTCCATGGGAGACACTTAAGGTCCTTATAGGTGGTGATTAGGTGAGAACAGAATAAATTAAATGTAGGGATATCTTGGAGGATATGTTTTTGAAGATGATTTAAGACCTAAATGTCTTTGGAGTCGAAATGTGGTTGTGATGTGTGGTATTTATATTTTATGAGAGGTGGGTTTAAGTGATTAAATAATGAATATTTTATAATTAAAGACAGCCACATTAAGGTGGAATTAATTTCAACGAACTATATTGTTAAATAATGTTTTTTGTATGTTTTTTAGGCATGATTAATATATAAAAAACACTAAAAAATTTGTATTTTTTTCGTAATTTATGCTTTTATCAATTTACATTAACCCTTTTCATTATTTTTTATATACTACGCTAAATATTTTTTTTACCAGGGTACATATTTGATGTATAAAAATGAAAATGACCTTAAAAACTAATTTTTACCTTCTTATTATAAATATTGGATCCATTTTACCATATTAAATTTACATACATGGAAAAATTATAGTTAAAATAAATCTTGTAGACACAATGAAAAAGAGGGTTTTTAAAGTGAAGAGATCAAATGTTTGAAATGTTTTTATATCAAATTTCAATGTGATATTTATTAAAATAACATAAATTGGATTTATAAAATTATAGTTTAACTATTTATAATTTAAAACTAATATAAAATATAATTTAACCATATAAATAAATTAGTCTAAAAAGAAAGATTAAAATTAAAATTCAATATTTTTTATTATTCATCAAAAAATGAAAGGTCTCTAAAAAAGAAAAAAGTAATTATAATAAAATAATTTTTATTTTAATATTTAAAAAATAATGTTTATTTTTACAAAATAAATTATTATTTTTTCAAAATTTAGATTATAATAGGCGCACATTCAACATGCATAACATTTTTCTATTAGAAAAATATTGATTTTATAATAGATATTAAATTTATTCTTATTTATATATTATAAAACATATATATAAATTAAAAATAATATTATTTAATATATAAAATTGAATTTTTTCATATTTTTTTCCATAATAATGATGCATTTAAATTATTAAGATAAAATGCCTTTGTGAGTATAAAAATAGTTTTTTTTATAAAAACGCATCCTTTATGTTCAATTTATTTTTATTTTTATTTCTATTTAATTGGTAGCCAATAAATTAATTTTATAAACATGATTAAACTATGTTTTCTATAATTTACTAAATATCATTCATTCCCTCCTTCAATATCTAGTAAATAATTATAACATTTAAATAATAATATTTACTCATTTCTGTAAGCATAATGTGGCATATATTGTATGATATTGATCACAATGTTTCATTTTAAAATTTCATGATGTTATAGAATATCCACCACCTCACAAATGATGACCAATAATTTATACACTCCTATGTGAACTAACAGATAAAACCTCTAATCAAGAATATCAATATTTTATAAAAGTATGGTAGTGGACGTTCTAATATATAATTTATTCAAAATAATTGTATTTTATAGTATAATAAGGTTATCCTATTTCCATATGAAAATAAATATGTCATTACATAATCAAAGCATTAAAAAACATAAAAATCACTATATGTTTTTGAGGATACAAGTATTCCTACCTATCTAATAACATACCTTCTATGGTCATTTGAATTACCACCCTTTAAAAATCTCACTACACATCTAGTCTTAGTAAAACCAATAAATCAATCAATCGACGGAACATTGGTTCTTGTATATCATGAATCATCATTAAAGGGTGATAACATAAATGGAAACCATAAATCTTGAGATTTCACACAAGTACACAGCATTAAAAAATAATACCCTTCACACATGAGTCCAATAACATCCATCCATTTATCAAAATGGTGTCTCATTGTATTTCATTAAAATACCTATTAATACCACTTTTGGTGAATCATTATATACTACATAATATTCCTTCTCTTTATAGTCATCATACTTGGCCAACACTAAGGAAAATAATATTAAAAAGATCACCTAAACACCCATTTTGAAATATCATTCTGAAACAACCACTATAACGAATTTTATATTATGAAACTCAATTTTAAAATTAAACTTTTCTTTATTAAACCACTGTATAAGTATATCCATTCTCATTTGAAACACCAATTTAATAAAAGAATTTTTATAATATGACATAAGAAGTTAAAATCCTTTTAAATCTAACACACAAAAATCATGGCACTAAGAGAGTCATTGAATGGGCCACATACACTCACACAAGCAAATTACCACCAATACTCTAATTACCATGCAATATATTCTTTGTTAACAGTATGTACGACCTGACCCCATTACCTTTTATAGAATATTATCATTTAAACCAACCATAAAATTAATAATAATAATAATAAAATAATATTACATGCCTAAAAGAAACAAAAATAACAAAATAATTGTTATTCTCAAAAGTTAAAGGCCACTTACCTTATATCACAATACATATAGTAATACAAATATCATATCAACCACCATTAAGAAATTTTTCACTAATATCATATATAAAAAAATCTTAATCTTTTACCAATATATATATATATATATATATATATATCAAATTTCCAAAAACAACCTAAATAGTGTGAAACTCAATAAGAGATGTTATGATATACAAAACCCAAGATTTGTTAGGTTCATGCCTAATTCAAACCAGAACCTATAATACATCAAGTCTCGAATTTCTAAACTGAAATCAAGGGTGTATTTTGATCTATTTTATCAATATACCAAAATATATTAATTAGGGAAGATAAAATAAATTCAAATGGTATATAATGATGAAAATTAAACTCTATCATTCCACTTAAAGAACACACTTGGAAGCCCTATATTTTGAAATAAATTCCACTGTGTTATGAAATAATTACACCACAAGTCACTAGAGGAGAAGAAGAACATTAATGGAAAAGAAAATATAATGTGGGAATGTATAATGAAATATATTTCCATAAATCTATGTGAGGGAAATATCTCAAATCCATTTTATAAAATAAAGAGAAATAATGGAAGAGAGTGAAGTGATTGCTAATCTCCCATTGTTTGAACCCAGATAGAGAAGGGGTCTGTGAGTGATATTTAATATAAAAATGTTTAATTTCCTTTTTTACACATTTAAAAAAATAAATGTCCAAAAAATTATTTTTCATATAACTTGAGTCTCATTGATGAAACCTTTGCCTCAGTTGAATACAATCAATTCTCTATTGGTATGATCTATAGAACACCTTCAATACCCAACCCACAAGACATTCAGTTTATTAAAAATTTGATTCTAATTGGTCCCAAATATAACACACCATGATATCATTCTCCCACTAATAATGAAACCCATCCATTAAGATTTCCTGAAAAAATTTCTATATCTAAAATATTGGTTCCTCTGCTGAAAAAATACTCAAAATATCCCCTCTCAATCCTTTTTGAAAAATTTATATTACACTAATCCCAAAATCAATTTATTTTTTTTACCACCTATTGGTATAATAACTAGTGAAATAGCAGGTCATTATAAACTCCCAATATAACTCTTCCAGTCAACAAGAAACCTCATTAATCACCCATCAATAATTCCCAACCTATATTGTTTATCACCTCATCACCATCTCTCCACCTCCTACCTCTAAAATCAAAACACACTTATACAAATGAATTACAAAAATGAAGTAAAATATTAATTATGAATCCCATAACCCATGATCAAGGACTCTAATTTGTCTCTATTTCAAAACTATATTCATTTATCTCAATATTACCCATCCATGCTATTATAAACCAATTTATTCTTTTATGAAACCCACTCATAACCAACAACAAAACACTAAGATGGTTATTGAACACATATACCAACCTAAATCATTGATTCATAATTTATATATTGAATTCTGGTTCACCCCAACATAAATATTAATTACAAATATCTGATTTTTTAATTGTATAATCCACTATATGAATTTTTATATAGTATAAAATATATTTAAAATGAAACATTTATAACATTGATTATTTATAACTATTGTTTAATTTTTTTATGTTTTTTATTAATAACATATGTATTAATACATTATCTTCTATTTTTTACATCTATAATTCAAAAATAATTAAACATAACATTTTTAACATAAATATTAAAATTATCAGGGAAAAAAAGTTTTTGACAATAGTTATTAAATAAAAAAAGTTAAAAACCTATAAAATTTCAAATTTAATGCATAATTTTTAAATATTTTTAGTTGATTGAATCTATAAACTAATACTCCTTTTCCCTTGAATCCAAACCCTAAACCACTTTGGTTAACCCTTTTGAACATAGCCCCCACTATTTCACTACTTCATTGACCCTATCCCACCATCTCCCACATTCATTGACCCTCCCCCATTGTCGACCCTACCCACAATCATCATTATCATCTTCCCACCCATACCATTCCCCTCTTTAATCTTTCGTGGGAAAATAATATTAGTTTTTTCCCACTACTTTTTCATCATCCATAAACCATATTAATAATTCTCTATACTCGATTTTAATTCCATCTTGATGATGTTTAATTATTTTTTCATCAATTTAGAAATCATAATGAATAAATCAAATTAATATATGTTTTTGTTCCTAATATATCAATATTTATTAAATTTAACTATTTATATGTTTTGAGGGTTGAATTATTGATTATATTCCACGTTTTCTATACATCATGAATGTTTCAATTAATTATTTTATAGATTTTGGTCATATTGGTTGTTACATAAATAAAAAGTGATTTATTTTTCAAAAAGACATTATAAATAATAATTATAAGTGTCTTTGTATTTTTTTGTATTCATACAATTATTTTCAGGACATATTTTTTATAGAGACTTGACCCCAGAAGCCATGGAGCCGGTGTATCCTATCAATTACAGAGTCAGGATTATAAGGAATCAGACCCTGATGGAATGACCAGTTTAATAGTCTTGGTAAACTAGACACATAAATGAGTCTGGTATTACAAATTATTAGACTAATTACAACATGTTTTTTATTCTATCTAAACAAATAACTTTGAGGATAACACTAATATATCTAGTAAATCCTTTCATATCCTTCATAAAAAGTTTTATGGATTCGTAGGGAAATAAACATAAAAAGAGTGAGCTAAAATTCTCTATAAGGGAAATATATAGTATAATAAATAATGAATCAATGATAATAAAAATTATTACATTGTAATAACCGAACTCCCATTCTATATGAATAATAAATTGTGACAAAAGTGAAAAATAAATATAATAACTTAATAACTAGAAATATATTCTATTCAAATAACTAGATAAGGAAAAAACAAATATGAAAAGGTAAATAACTGGACACATACACCATGAAATAAATAAACTAAAATGAAATGTGTCCATAAATATGTCGAAAAAAATATCTTGGAATATTAGAAACTGAATCTAATATGAGAGAAATTCAAAACTATAAATGCTTATAACATACATCAGAGGCTTCATGGCAATGATATTTTACTATCAAGGATGCAATACAAGAATCTAAAACATTCAAGGCATCATGCAAAGAATTTAATAATTTCAAGGATTCATGCGAAGAATCTAACACTATAAAGGATTCATGCTAAGACTCTAATATTTTCAAGTATTTACACAATAAATATAATACAATCAAGGCTACATGCGAATAATCCAATACATTTAATGTGAACACCGTATCAAAAATGGTATATGAATTAGGAAATAATCATATCCATGAAAAATTATACCGGTATTTAAGTAAATCTCTAATGAAAAATGTTTAAAATAAAGTGACTATTTGAATATAATGTTAACAATCACAAAATAATGTGATATT
Source organism: Viscum album (assembly GCA_963277665.1). NCBI lineage: Eukaryota > Viridiplantae > Streptophyta > Magnoliopsida > Santalales > Viscaceae > Viscum > Viscum album. Next base: position 321,170,043 of record OY728153.1, on the reverse strand, counting down.
ACAAATATAACCACTAAGATCATTCTTGAAGAGAATAATCTTTAAACATTCCAAAGTATCCTATACAACATTAAAATATTTGAATTATAATCTCCATAATTAATTGAAATTAAATGAAACTTATAATATCATGATAATATGGGGATTCATGATATAACATGAAAATTGATTTATATAAACCAAATAAAATTTAATTGGTTCATAATAAAAAATATGACTCAATGGAATGTAAATTGAGAATAAATTCCATTACATATGAATCAAAAGACCAAAAAGTGATATTAATACAATGAAACATCTAAATAAAATAAATATAAAATAATTCATGATATAATATATCAAATATTTCCTATAGTTACACCACACAAGGAATTAAGTGGTGCATAAGACATTTATCTCATAGATGTAAAAAGTGAGAAGGAAATCCCTTATAATTCTGGAAACATATGATTTGGGAGACCCAAAAGTAATAATATATAAATGAATCATTTAAATACAATGGAGATAAAAGTATATAAGGTATATTATATCAAAATTATATGTAGGTACACTATACAATAGAATTAATTTGTGTTAATGGCATATGCCTCATAGAAATAAAAGTGAGACAAGAATCCCTTAACTTGCATTTCCTTACGGGGGAACGCCCTTTGAATTCTTATATAATAAACTAATGTTAATTTTATACATTACATATAACCTTTTCATGTTAATAATTACATTTATTTCACTTATTATCTGGTTGTATACAACTACTTAAACAATTATGTTTACATCGGTTGTTTAGACCAAATTTGGTTTATGTGTCAAAAACAACTTTGGTATGTCAAATATGGTCAAAGGGGACAATATATAACATCTACAAAAGATTAATCATGAAATAATTATCATATTTACACAATAATTATACATTAAAAATAAATAATTAAAAAAATTTATGAAAAATGAATCAACGTTACAATCATGGAGATTGTAGGTTGTACGCACGCATGAGTAACGTTCTCAATTTTTAATGATCGAAATAAAAGAAGGTAAGTAGAATTATATCATTATATAATGATAAAAATATAATTAATACATTATTATTCATTCACATATATTCTTATATTAAAAATTCTAATGATGTAAAAGGAATTACATCGTGTTGAGGAGGTGGTAGTCCACACATCCATAACTGACATTATCACTTTTTAGTGTATGAAAGGATAATAATGAAAATGATATATATATATTCCATAAATTTAATTATGTAATGAATATAATATGGATTTTTTTTATTTCTCATATTTTCAATTATCATCCTTTATACATTTAATGGGTCATGTGAACGAATCACTTCGCTTTGAGGGGGCTGTAGTCCACACATCCTCAAATGATGTTGTCATATCAACACAAAATAGAATGTAAAATGATATATGTTGTAAATTAAAATAAAATAATAAAATAATAAAAATCATAATATATATATTTATATATAGTGTGTCCATCATAATGGCCTTCCATGGAATATGGAAATGAAAAAATGAACAATCATCATTTCATGAGGCATTAGTTTGACGTACACAAAAATAATATGTTTGTTACCCATTAGATGAAAGTGTGTGTAATTGTAGGTCTAAAACATATAATAAAAACATCCCAATATATTTATTATACTAGTTATTTTATAAAATAATGTAATAAGAATATTATAGTGGGTGGATAATGGAAATGAAACTAAAAAGCTTTAGAGAAGGTGTTACCTCTTAATCGGGTAACTTCTTTTCATTTAAACCAAACGAATCGAGGGATTTATTTATTTCCAAAGTGAGGTTTATATGTCAATAAGAGTTATTTATATAGAAATTTTTTTTGTGTAGTGGACGATCCTTAGTGGTTTTATAGGTGTGAGGAATGTGGATAGGTGAGGGCTTTTATAGGGAAGGAAAATGACTCACTTGAAGTTTTTAGAAACATATTAGGTATGCACATGTTTTTACCTTCACAAAGTCATAGAAAAACCCTAAAAACTCAATAATGGAAGTTTAATGTCTGATATATGTCTATAAAATGAGTTTTAGACAAGTTTATAGGTTATTTTGGACCTTAAATATATGGTTTAGTGAATATTTATGCCAACTTACACCTTAATCACTGTAATTAATATTAAATACTATCACTAATAATTTTTTTCAGAAATTAATTTGGAATTATTAGACTCAAAATATAATACAAATTAAAATATTTTATGTCAACTTTTTGAAATTCAATTAATAGAAGTGTGAAAATTTAGATTAATGCACATCTTGTAGACGAACGAATCAACTCATTTTAGTTGAAAAATGTTACAAAGATAGTTATATTTTTATAATGAATTTCATAGTTAAATTGATTGTAATAAGCTATTTAATATTAATAGATGTATAATTTATCTAATATTACTTTATAAAAAATTTACGTTATAGTTTAACATTAATAATTATTTAAACAAAAAGGTAGTTTTTAACTAAAATGCTTTATTTTTCAGTATTCATCAAAAAATGATGTTTCTCTGAAAAATAAGAAAAAGTAATTAAAAGATAAAATTGAAATATCAAATAAAAACTGAATTTTATTTTGTCAAATTTAATTTATAATAGTGTTATAATTAAGATTTAAATTAGTTCCGCTATTAAAAGGTAGTAAAATTGCCTTTATAAAAATATAGTTTTTTATGTGTGATATAGGGATTGTTCTTATCTTATACATATAAAACCTAATTGATAAATACCAAAAATATTTGATTGAATATATAACATATATGTTTCATTAAAACCAGTTACTAATTGTAATTAATTGCTTTTATTAATATAAAACTTTTTTGGTAGCATAAATAAAACAATATTTCTTTTTATATCCAATTGGATCTTATTTTTTATTCTAATTAATTGTTAACCAATGTATTAATTTTATATTTATATAAACCATAAATTTTCATAAGTTATTTTATAATATTTATAACTACTAATATAACATCTACGTTATATCATATTTTATTAAATCTAAATATTTTAATAATATATTGTTATTTGGAGAAACTCAATATTGCGTGTTATGAAATCTATTGAGGAAGGTCACTCTTCCGTGTAACAATTGCTATTTAGGAAGTTCTCTGTTGAATGTAATGAAAGTTAACTCAGTTTTTCATCCATTAAAATCTAAAAAATATATTTATATTATAATGTATAAAAATATTATATTCCCTTACATTCTTGGTGTCACATGTCATTCAAGCTATCAAACACAAGTCTCTTACTTTTGAATTTCGGGGTGTTACATTGTCCCCAACGTAATTAAATAGAATCCTCACAATGTAAACATGATCTTGATGGTAGATTTTTTTATCTATCCTATGTTGATCTCCCACATCAAGAGAATGGTTCATAAAAAATCCTCTAGAAAAGAGATAATGTGATGTTTAAAGTTCTCATGGACTACCAAGTAACAAGGTCTCTAAGTATGAGAACATGAGTGGAAAGTTGAGATACATACTTTTAAGAAAAGAATAAATATTAGATGGGATTGAATGAGGTAATAAATCACAAACTAGTGAATTATCAATGTAAATTTTAATGCCTAAATTCCATAAATATTTAATGATTTTAAAGGCCATTAGTTCAACAAAAATTAATGTATTTGGGTATCATTTTATTTTGACATCATTTGTGTAATTATTTTACTAATCACGAATATATTGATATATTCTTACAAAGCAGGTTTCACTTTTATATGAAAAATCCTAACGTTTGGTTGTTCCTTGATAAAATTATAATTCATCCCTTTACTAAAAAAAATAAATAACAATTAACTAATTTTTTATGTTTTAAGAATTGAGGAAACTATTAAAAGATCGTAAGGCAAATAAAAGAGTGACGAGTCTACCTGTTTGTCTATAATTATATTCCAATACAAATATTTTTTATATATTAATATATAATCCTAAAAATTGATAATATTGGTTCATCATTGACAATTATTCATCAAATTTATTAAATAAATAATTAAAAAGTAACCAGGACATTGTGTAGGTTAGTGGTTGGCGACAAACCCTTATCATCCTTCAGTTATGGGTTCAAGTCTCACAGCCTTGCTGGATTAGATTTTTTGTCACCAGATATATAGGTTTTACCTTTCTAAAACCAAATTAATATAATTTACAAAAATAATTATGATGTGCATCCTTTAAATAAGGTTAATCACTAAATAGCCTTTTAACTATGGTTTTCAATACAACCTCAACACATAAAAACTTCATCGATTTTATTTTAACATAGGTCCTTCTTTGGTATAAAGTTTGTACATAATATCATCTATATGATTTCTAGTTTATGAAACCTTATATTCATAATAAAACCCCTTAGGTTTAACCAAGGTTATTCATTTTCATCATCCAGTCAAATTCATCATACTTGTTTTCATTGACATAATTGATTATCCTATACTTATCTTCTAGGGGTTTCAGACCAGGTGCAATGTAAGGACCATTTTCGTGTACTAGGTTACCCCATGTCTAGCCCAAAAGTCATTTTTAGAGTAATTACTCTTAGGTACATCAGTTCTAGAACCACGTCCACTTATAGCATCCAAACATGGATGTATTTATAGGAAAAGCCACATAATCTATACTTTTCCAAAATTAAAGGGTTTTATTCTATACTTATCCTTAAATTATAACTTAGTGATAAGTTTTCTAATATATTGTTTCCTAAATATATTTCCCAATGATTCTACCTAGCTTCCTTTCGTACCAACTATAGAGAACTGTCCCAAAAATCCCCAGAGCCCATGTTTTATATCAAATACATCGGTATGATTATAAGGAATCAAGCCATAAAGACCAATTAGTTTAGTAGTCCTGGTAAACTATATATGTAAATGCGTATTTTATTAAAAATTCATTGAATAATTACAACATATTTTTTTCTATCTAAATAAATAACTTATAGGATAACTCTAATATATCTAGTGAATCCATGCATAACTTTCATACTACACAACTTTGATTCATAGAGAATGAAACATAATACAGGTGATCTAAAATGATCAGTTTGATAAACATATAGAGGAAGTAATAATTATTCAATGAGAACAATAATTGTGACATGGTATTATATGAACTCACATTCTATATAAACAATAAATGGCGACGTAAGTCCATGAGCAATATAGCAAGGAAATATCCAGAAACACATGCCATTCAAATAGCTACATGGAGAAAAATAAATATTGCATGGTAAATAACTGAACACACATTACATATAATTAAAAAACTAAATTTAAATGTATTCATAGATATATCAATAAAAAATCTCAGGGATGAATAGTAACTAAAACTAATATGTGGAAAATTTATAACTTTGGATATCTTTAACATAAATTCAAGGCTTCCATCCAAGAATCTATTACTTTCAAGAATGAAAGAAAATAATATAATACTTCCAAGGTTTCACACCAAGAATCTAATATGTTCAATGCTTCATTCCAATAATCTAATACTATCAAGGCTTCATGCCAAGAATCTAATACTTTAACTACTTAATGCCAAAAATCTAATACTTTGAAGGCTACAAGATAAGAATCTAATAATTTTAAAGTGAACACCATGTAAAAAATGATATATGGTTTATGAAGTAGTCATATAAATGATTAAAATGATATAAATATTTAAGTAAATTTCCTTTGAAAAATGATTCAAATAAAGTTATTGTTTCCAGATAAATATAACAATGACAAAATGATGTGAGATTTCAAAGATAACCATTAAGAAAATAATTGAGGAGAATAATCTAAAATCATTCAAAGTGTCTCATAAGACTATGAAACATTTGAATCATAATATCTATAATGGTTTTAAATTAAATTAAATATATAATACAATGAGAATAAGATAATTCATGATCTATCATGAAAAAGGTAGTATATACCCCAAATAAAAGTGAATGGTGCATAATAATAATTAATTCTAAATGGAATGTAATTTGAGACAAAATTCCTTTACATATGAATCAAAATCATCAAATGTGATAATAATTAAATGAAACATCTAAATACCATGAATATAAGATAATTCATGATATTATATATCAAAATTGGTGATTAGGAACACCAAACAAGGAAGTATGTCTTGAATAGGACATTTATCTCATGGACATAAAAATGTAAGATGGAAATCCCTTGAAATTGTGGTAACATATGAATTGGGAGACCCAAAAGTAATATTATTTAAATAAATAATTTATATAAAATAAATATAAAAATATTCATTATATATTATATCAAAATTGGATTTATTTACCCACCAATAATATAATAATGTGGTGTCAAATTGCATATGCCTCATGGAAATAAAAGTGTGACAAGAATCCCTTACCTTCCATTTTCTTTTGGGGGAATGTCCATTAAAATCCTATATATTAAACTTATGTTAACATTATACTTTATTAATAAAATTTTTCATTTTAATCATTACTTTTATTCCACTAAATTTTATTTTGTATACAACTAATTAAAAAATTATGTTTACACCATGTGTTCTGACCAAATTCGGGTTATGTGTCAAAAAAAACTTTGGTAGGTCCACTATGGTCAAAGGGGTCAATATATAACAACTCCAGAATAATAATATTTACATATTTATCATATTTATAGATAAATTATATTTTTAAAATTAATAATTAAATATCTTTATGAATAATGAATCAATGTTACAATCGTGGAGATGGTAGGTCACACGTACACATGAGCGACGTTCTCATTTTTTAATGATCATTATGGAAATAAGTTGAGTAGAATTATATCTTAATATAATGATTATAATATCAATAATACCATATTTTTTAGTCATATATACTTATATATATAAAATTCTCGTGATATAAAAGGAATCACATCATTTCGAGGAAGTGGTAGTCCATACATCCAAAACCGAAAATATCACTTTTTTGTGTGTGAAATGATAGTAAAGACAATGATACACACACACACACAAAATGGTAATTATGTAAACAATTTATTATATATGTTTTTTGTCTCATATTTTCAGTTATAATCATCATTTATACATTCCATGGATCATGTAAACGAATCACTTCTCTTGTAGGGGGTGGTAGCCCACACATCCTAAAACGATGTTATTATATTAATGAAAAATGGAATGTAGAAGAGTTTGTGTTATAATGAATAAAATAATATTAAAGTCATAATAAATATCATATATAATATAAACATATTTAAATAGTTTTTGCATCATAATGGATAACCATGACAGTTGGAAATGGGAAAATTAACAATCATCATTTTGTGAGGCATTAGTTCACCGTACAAAGAAACAATATATTTGTTAACCATTAGATGGAAGTGTGTGTTAGTTTAGGTAGAACCCTAATCATAAAAACATACTATTATACTGATTATACTAGTTTTTCTATAAAATAAAGTAATAATTAGATTATATGGGTGGATAATGGAAATGAAACTAAAAAGCCTCGGAGAAGGAATTATCTCTAAATCAGGTAACTTCTTTTGGTTTGAACCAAAAGCTTCCATGGATTTATTTCTACCAAAAAGGTCTAATTCTATGTAGATGGGAGGGTTTTTTGGTACACTATTTGGGCAGGTCTTTGATGAACCTAAGTGTTTTGATAGGCGTGAGGAACGCGGTGAGGTTTTCACCTTTTATAAGGAAGGGAAAGGAATCACTTATAATTTTTAGAAACAAATTAGGTGTACACATGTTATTAACTACAAAAAGTCATACTAAGCCAACAATATTATATAATATATGGTCGGGGGTTTATATATTTACATTCAATGGGTGTTTCACAAGTGTCTAGGTCATTTGGGCCCTTAAATATACAAGGTTTTCCCATTTTAAGGTTAATTACACCATATTCACTGTAATTAATTTTAAACACTTTCGCTAATCATTTGGGTAAAAAATAAATTTGTAATTATTATATTAAAAATATAATATTGATTATAGTGGTTTATGTAATTTTTTTGAAATTTAATTCATAGAAGCGGTAAGATTAAGATTAATGTGAATCTTGCATATGGACGAATTAACTGGATTTAGTAGTAAAATGTTCAAAATATTATTAAGTTTTAATCTTCAATTTCAAAGTAAAATTGATTGTAATAAAAAAATTTGTATTAATATATTTATAATTGATCTAATATTACATTATAAAAAAATTAGGATTTAATTTAACATTAATAATTATTTACATCAAAATATATTATTTAACTAAAATACATTATTTTTTACAATTAATAAAACAAATATTTTTCTCATAAACAATCAGGAAAATTCACCCTAATATAATTTTAACATTATGAAATAAAAAATAAAGTATATTTTATCAAATTAAAATTATTATAGTGTAGATATTAATATTTAAAATTAGTTCTCTACTAAAAGTGGAAAAATTGCTTCTATAAAAATATAAGGATTTATGTGTGAAATAGGGTTTGTTCTCATCTTATGGATATCAAACCTAATCGATTAATATAAATAATATTTGATTTAGTATATAACATATATGTTTTATTAAAATCAATAACTAATTGTAATTAATTATTTTTATTAAGACACAACTCCTTTGGAATAATAAATATAATAATATTTCTTTTTATATCTAATTGGTTCTTATTTTCATTTCTCATTAATTGTTAAACAATTTATTAATTTTATATTTATATAATATTTAAATTTTCATAAGTTAGTTAATAATATTTATAACTTCTAACATAATGGGTAGGTTATATCATATTATATTAAATAATAATATTTTAATAATACATAGTTATTTGGTGAAAATCCGTCTTTTATGTAACATAATCTTTTGAGGAAGGCCGCACTGACGTGTAACACAAGATATTGAAGAAGGTCTATTTTTGCATGTAATTCAAGATAACTCAATATTGCATGCATTAAAATATATATAATCTATTTATATTGTAATGTATCTGAATATTATATTCCCTTACATTCTTAGTGCCGCATGTCGTGCCCGACATTGAATACATGGTTCTTAATTTATAATTTGGGGGTGTTATATTTTTTCTAATATTTTTTTAAAATTAATAATTTATTTTTTTATTTTTTTAATATCAATTAATATAATGTGCTTATTATTGCTGATAGTTTTCTTATAGACTCTTGGAAATAAATTTTTAGTATTTTTTTAATATTAAGATATATTTTATTTAAAAATTATTTATATAATATGTTATGTTTTTCTATTGTTTCACTTCATAAAATAATGTTTTTAATAATAAAAAATTTAGTTAATAAATTTATTTTACATTTTTTAAAATAGATAATTTTTAACCTAGTGCATAATGTTTCTATGAATAAGAAATTTTTTATTAATTAAAGTTAAATTTGATTATTATTTATAGTTTAATTAGATGAAAATATATTATATTTTACGTATTTTTAAAGTAAAAATAAATCTAATTTGTATTTGTACATATTGATCATGTTCTCTAATATTTTATGGGTGTGTGCTTGTTTTTTCTATAGAGAATAATATAATTATCATTTAACTTATTTTTTTAACTTTAAATTTTTTTCTTTTTTAAATTATTAATGTATATTTACATAAATTTATTTCACATCGAGAGTACCAATTTATTATATTTCCCTTGTTTTTTTAAATTAACCACCAATCATATTGGTATATATTTTTTTGTAAAATTTATAAAAGTAAGTGTAATTATGAATCTTTATAGGCATAATTCTTTCTAGGTATCAAGATAGAAAATATATTTAAACCCCATAACACTTAATTTCTCTTAAAAACGATATAGATAAGGCACAAAGAGACAAATAATTTATAATTTCATTTTATATTTAATCATTTTAATACATTTTTATCCATATTATTTTAAGTTATATTAATTATTATTAATTATAATCTTTTTAAATAATTTTTATTTTATATTGTAATTTATTAATGTAAATTTGAATTTATAATTTTTAAATTATATAACTTATATTCAAAACATAATTTTTTATTACTGATACTGAATAAAAATTGGATTATTTCATGGTTAAAAAGTGATTGATATAGGGATGGGGTTGATGGTTTTTTGGAATTTTCCAATCAAAATATCCTAAATATTGACCTATTATATATATATATATACATGAACTGTTTAAATATGAGAAATTTTCAACAAAATGAAACCAAAGATCATTTAATTAGAAATGGTTTTAATTTGAGTTATAATACCTGCATATGGGATCGTGAAATTCAGCGGATGAAATGATATAATGATGATGATTCTTTTAAAAATGATTATTTTGATAAAATTAAACAATGGAATTGTTATATTAATGTTGGAGTAGTTGAGAAAACATCACTGATCGAGATCTTACATGATGATGCTGGAAAACCAAAATATCAAGGCTCTATGAAATATATATTTTTTAAATAGTGTTATGATTTGAAATTTTCAATATCAGGAATGGGTAGAGTAACATGAGATTCAATAATTTCTATATTAGTTAAAAGGAATACTATATGAAGTAAATTATTTATCAAATTAAAATTATAATTTGAAAAAAATATTATACCTAAATGTATTATGGTACAAGAAGATATATGTAATCAAAAAAGATTATGTCTTATATAATAAGGATTGAAATGGTATTTAATAGTGTCCTAAATGTGGGACATCGCATTATATGTCAAAAGAAAAATAAAACACTATTTTACCTATTATGAAAAGTAACAAGAAATATATTAATGAAATTTGTATATTCCTATTATTTATCATTTTAAACTTTTATTGATAAATTAAATTGAAGTAAAATTATTAATATGGCATGAAAATTAATGAATATGTGATGGAAAAATATTCCATCAAACTGATTTTCTGTAATGGAAGACAATTTAAAATCATTTTACTACATTTGAAAATATAGTTAGAAATATTACTAGTATTGTACAGTCTATAGTTGGAATGAATCCAAAGTATATACTTTTTAGAAAACATAGTTTATGACATTTTCTGGTATTTTTCAACTTACATCCATTATAGTATATGAACTTATAAGATATCTTGTTTAGTTTATTAATTTGTGGACCAAAACATCCTAGAAAATATATTGATTTTTAATTTTATTCATTAGTCGCTGATTTGAAACTCTTATGTGAGGAGGATATTAGAGTAAATGATTCTTCTAAAAATTAATATATTTAAATATATGTAATGATAATATTAAATATAAATGACTTTCTAGAATATGTAATTTTTTTTGATACAGTGTTAAGAGGAAAATATATTTTCCAATTTATTAATAAGGGAATTCATATTATCCACAACAACATTGGATTAAAATGTTATACATTATTCATTAATGGCTTTTGTCCATAGGTCACTCTAATCCATGTTTTAAAAAAAATCATTCAATGGTTCAGAAAAATTTCAAATTTCTCTACATATTTTTCAACCGATCAGTTTTCAGTTAGGGTTTAAATCATCAATGTCACATTTAGAAAGACACAATAATGTTACAATTATTGAAACATATATAAGATATTATCAATAAGTTTTTTAGCCTCTATGTTACAGATATCATGAGTTTAAACATAACATTGATATGATTATTTTTGAAAAGTGTATCTCTAATAGTTTGATTAAAATATTGTCATATATTAAAGGGAAACAATAAATATGGGATGAGTGAATTATTGGACATGCTAACAAAGGTAAAAAATTTGGAGTTAACCACCATTTCTAAAAGAAAATTAATGTCCTTTTTTGAGTTTTTCCTAAAATATTCAACATGGGAAAATTAACTTTTTTAGTTCCATGAGGGAATCAAGGTTATTTTAGGCTAGAAGTAATGTATAAAAACATTGTATTCACTAAAATGTTTAATGTTAATATGCATTAATTATCATTAAAATAATTTTATGATGCAAAAACTACTTCATGTTTCATTACATGGAACACTACTCAACTATGTCACATTTATTATCATCAAAGAGTGTTATATTTTATATTCCATTTATAAAATAATTGATGCATATAAATTTGTTGATACATTTAGATAATGAAGTAGCATATTTTTTTTACTTGATAAGTACTTTATTCCATTATTCTATGAAATCATTGTATATTTTAGTCTATTTGGTATTATAATTAATCCTTATGGTCCCATATTATTACATTTGATTTATCACCTTAAAAGTTATATAAATATATTTCTTGGATGTATTATGAATTTACATTAACTAGAATCCTCCATTGTTGAGATGTGTTTTTATTATGTGGTGAAATATTTTTTTATAGATCACTTGTTTATAGTGAATCACTTTAATTTTCAACATTTTTATGTAAATGGGTTGGTTTGGGAGATATGTGATCCATCACTTGAAAATAAAGTCACTAACATATGATAAAATAATACATTAACATTAATACTTCATGAAAAACATAAATGACACTCAGTCATATATTACATCGTATATTAAATCATTAAAATAACATTATCTAAAGAATAAAGTTATGATGGTACCGAGTAAGCATAAGACAAAATTTTCATCTGGTTTAGAGAGACTTTGTATAATAGATCTGATTATTTTTAAATATTTATATTATTAGTGGGTAACTAATGTTTAAATGTGGTAATATGGTCTTGATATGACATTACTGACTATACATCTTATACTAAATACTTACCCAATAGAAATGTTTTTCTAAATAGTGGTGTATTAGTGTTCACTAGAATAATGTGTTTTCCAAGTGTGAAATACAAAAATCCAATCTTCATATCAATTTTATATTAAAATATTATCAACAATATATGGGATGTAGATTAAATTAAATTTTGAGTTCAAGTGTTTCACTGTAAATTAGTTGTCAATAATACTAGCCATTAACATGATGAATTATAGAATGGAAATAGTAGATCTGAGTATATTTGGGGAACACATATTTCCCTCTAATCATGTGAAAACAAGTAAAAAATATACATTATTCTTAATCCATCAAACCAAGACTGATTCATTTAGATCAATAATAATGACGGAATTTTGGAAAATATACCTTTAGTAATCCCTTAATACTATAGGTACTATATATTAATTTATTATTTAACTTTTCAAAATTTCCAAACTGTGAGATACATTATTTAACTTATATTATTTGTTTTAGTCACATATTTTAACAAATATGATAAATTTTTCATTTAGTACTATAAAATGCATTATATAAAAATAATTATTTGGTTAAGATATCCTGATCATTTTAAATGTTAATTAATTTTTTTATTTTATCAATATATTTTTATATTTTATAAATTAATTTATTATTTTTTTATAATTTAATTAATATAATTTAAAAATTATGATAAAAACTATGTTTATTTCAGTTTATTTAACATTATTTTTAAATTTTAATTCAATTTTTTGTATAAACTATAGTATTGTATCAAATTTTATGAAATGTTTATTAATTTTATATGCCGTAACATGGTATATCAAACACCTGAGTTATCATAATCATATAAGGAGGAACCCCCATATAAGTTTCTTTAAAGAGGTTATTCAATCCTCTATAGAAGAGAATCCATGTTCTACAGGGAAATAAAAGGCATCAAGGGTTCAATATTTGGCAGAACATGTTTCCCAAAATTATAAATTTCTAATAGTATAGTGTAGAGGATTTTTATCAATTTTCATGAAAGTGATAGTCCTATATTTCTAAATTTGAAACAATTTAGGATTTCTATGCCTATACAATCCCATGAAGAAATAAAAATTTTAGTTTTTAAAGTGGGATATTTAGACTAATTAAATCTCACTCAGTTATGGGTGACTATTCTAGTAATCTCATTTATTATTTCATTATTTATCATTACATGTCTTAGTAATATTTTTCAATTATTTTCTCCTAAAATTCATATGATATCTGATTTACCGGATAATAATGAAACAAAAATAAGATTTTAAATTTTTAATAAGGAGAATAAAGGATATTAATTCAACAAATAACTTTCTATTTCATTTTTATTGAAAAGAAAAATTGAAAATATATGTCAAAAATACATTTTTAGATGCAGATATAGTGGAAGATTGTTGAATGATGATAGTATGAATCAATTTTGGTAAGTGAAATTTCTACTCTTTTAAGTTATATTGTGTATAATTTCTAAAAATATTCATATTAATGATGTTTTAATTATTAGGCATAGAGGATATCTCATCATAAGATACAATAGAGGAATGTATACCATCCGATTTTTTCTCATGGAGGAATTTTTTTGTCAAAGAATAAATGATGGCTGAGAAGTTTGAAAAAATATAATCTCAGGAAAGCCATCTCAGTTTGTGGCCCAAGGTTAGACATCACGGTTTGTAGCCTGAGGTGGTGGTACAATAACTTTTGTTTGAAGTTGGTGAGTACCTGACGATGTATTGTTGAATTTTTTTATGTTTTGTGGTGTTTTGAAATCATTATTTGGAATTGTTTTGTTCCCACTCAACCATAATGTGGTTTTGGGAAACCAAAAAAATAATTTTATTTATTCTTATAAAGTTAAAAAACAATCTTTTGGATCCACAAATATTTTCCCTCCTCCACCTCACATGACATGAAAAATTGAAATGGTCAATGATGGATAAAAATTAATATATCTTATAGAAGAGGAGAAATCTATAGATAAAAATATTTTAAGAATAAATTTATTTTATTTCTAAACTCTTTATATTTTGAAACACTAATAAAATTATATAATACAATTTATAGGTGTTTCTTTAGGAGAAGACTTTTCATAGAACCTTTATATATAATGGTATGAAGGGTATTTTTTCTACTATAATTAGACAGAAATAACCCTCTCGTGGTGTATAATGATATGTGGTCGGTGTATCAATGTAAAAAATGTTTGTTCATCCTAGAACTTATTGAATGTAAGAATTATATTAAATAAAAATTTAAAATTTAGAATATAAATTTGTTTATATTGGATAGATAATGGAGGATGCTATTATATATTTAGTACAATCATTGTTTTTAGACATATATTGAATATTTCAACCAATATATCCCACTCATACACCTCATCCTTCAATGATTTTTCATCTACTCTAAGTCATATATTGAGGATATATAGTATAATATTATATCATATATGATTATAAATTATATTATTGATATTATACATCATCATTATATATAGATATATCATAATAAGGTAACATTATAGGATATTACAATTGCATCGTCAATTGTAATGTTCTATACTGGTGAGGTTTCTATAGATATAATGATTTTTGAAAATTTTGTATTCTTTTTATTTGGATGTGTATCAGAACTGACCATATAATTATGAATAGACTATTTCTTTAAAAAAATTATTTCTAAAATTATTATATTATTTTATTATATATATGTTATTAGAATAACAAAAAGTCAAAGTCCTTTTTTACAGAAAGAAACAACATTTTCCATCCACTTCAATTATGTATAATTATAATTCTAATGTAATTTCTAACATATCATCATATTTATTTATGTTTTTATATATTTATGAGATACTAATTACAATGAATATTTTTTTGTGGTTACCAAGTAATGATATATAAGAAATATATACAGGATCCGGTAGCTAACGATTTGTTAGACCTCCTAGTGATGAATGCCTTTTTTTATTAATCAATTAACGTATTCTTTTCAATTATGGAATTCTTATGTAACATACTAAAGATTATTTTTATTCCTTTTAACTGACTTTATAAACTTTTAATTCAATATAATATGAAATATTTGTTTGGATTCATGGAACCATAATTTTTCTCTCACATAACCAAGAAAATGAATGATTGAGAAATAACCAAAAATGTCTCTTAATTATTTTAAAATGAAGTGATTTTATGTTGGATTATTTATTATATTGATAAGTATGAGTCATATATTTCATTGTAGTTTAAAATTTCTCTTAATTTAAAAACCACTCAAATTATATTTTTATATACTAGTTTCCATTAAATGGTTTGTTTTTTTAATCTATGCTAAAAAATGCTTATTGTTATTTTATATACACTGTGATGTGAGAAAAAACATTAAAGTATTATTAGAGAAGTAAGATTTAATATTTTAATTCTAATTTATTATAATAAAATTATATATTATTTCAAACTAATTATCATTTTTGAACAAGGCATGATATCACTATCATAGGTCAGTAAAAATATGGGTCAAAAATATCGATTATGTAAAAGAAAAGGTTACTTAATATATAAGTACAATAATTTAGAATATCCATAACATGTATTCTTGAATTGAAAGATAATTTTAAAATGGAATTGTCATCATCAACAAAGAGGTGTTGAATATGGTTATTATATTCTAAGAATTATGTATGATGATGCGCCATTAAGTTTAAATTTTAATTTATATCAATTATTTTTAATGACTTTATAATTTTTGTTATATGAAGTTGATGTATTATGTGATAAATAATGGAATCACACATAGGAAGTGAGTAATCATCCCTTAACTACATGGTTAGAAGGCTTTAGTGGTAAGAGAAAAAATTAAATGATTATTAGAGATAAACTTGAGGATAAACAATGAAAAATGTTAATAGTACTATAATAGTACTGTATTAAATAGTTTAATAGTGATTTTAGAAGAATATATCGAGTGTGGTGACTTAAGATACATATTTTGACAAGAAATATATCTATTTATTTGATAAACTATACATGATATTATTATAAATCCAACTTCTATAATTAGTTCCAAATATCCTTGGAGGACGTTTTGACAAGGTTTTAGGATTCATGTGTAGAATTGGACAATTCAAGGAGTCATTTTAATAATTCCTTAATTTCATGTTCAATTATGTTAAAGTGGAATTTTTTTTATGATATTTTTTAGAAAATAATAATAAATATAATATTTTTTGTGTGTTTTTTGTGGATATAGTTATATATGACCTTATGCACCTGACATTAGGATCCAATCTTATGAAATTAACAGTATAAGATATCATTATATGGATTTAGGTATATCATAAAACTTAAAAGCTATTGTATGACTCTGCATTACCAAGGAAATTGATTATATGACTTTGGGATACTTTAAACTAACAAATATAAATGTCCCTACAAAACTCTTGATTATAAGACTTTGAAAATATTTTATGAAATTGATTTTAGTTTTTATTAATTCCCTATGATTATAATACATTTATACATATGGTATAAATTTTAATGTAATACAATGACTTTGATTGTTTTATATGTCATTGAAATTATTTAGCAAAATATAAAATTCATGAGAATATGAGTTTAAAAGTGGTGTATTATACATTGAAGAATCATATGTCTTTGAGTAGTGCATATGAATTATTCATAGTGTAAGTTTCCATCATTATACATTGAAATTACATATTAATTCAAATATATATGAATAAAGTAACCTATTGATCTATGAATATGCCATTATACTTAAAAAAATTATGAGATCCTATAGGGTGATAATTCATAATTTCCAAAATTCAAATTTTGAAGATAAAAAAATTCAGGATAGTTCAATTAATATTTGATCTTGTAATAAACATCACAAATATTTCAAAATAAATGGTCCTAGGATATGTTAAATAATAAAATTAGTTTTATATAAGGATATTTTATTTATTTTAATCTATTTTTCTCAAAAAAAGAAAAATAAATTATTTAATTTTCCAAAACATTTTAGAAAATGTTCCATTATTTAATGAAATATTATTTAAATCATAGATCATTTAAATTCAATATGATATGGGTTTGGAATAATTAAATCTTATAGAAAAATAAAATAAAATATCTATTATTTATAGCATCAAAAATTTTTAATGAATATAAGGGTGGTTTTATAATACAATTTTCTGTTAAAATATTAGATATGGGACATTAGGGAAGAATTCGTATATCATGAAGTTAGTGAGAAATCCATGAACATTTTAGGGAACCCAAAATTGGGTAAAAAATAATCATCTTTTGGTACATTGAGATAAATTTTTCACCCAACATACCATTTTTGAATTTAAAAATTAATGGAGTAATTTCATGTATCAACATGAGAAATTTATAATATATACGAATAAGAAAAGAAAAGAGAAGAATCCATTTTTTGGATGTGTGCAGATAAGTTCCCTGAGAAAACTAAATTCGAAGAACAAAAGGAAGAATGATTTTTAACTATAACCTATAAAACCCTATATATTTTTTAAATGAGAAATTATAGGGGAATTTTAATTTTGAATTAGTGGAAATTTTTATTCAAGAATTGGGGTTCAAATCAAGAATTCAAAATTTTTTATCATTCATTGGCACTATTTATAGATATAGATTGAGGTTTGAACGGTACCTTAAGTTCTCAAAATCATTTTTTTCAGTTAGGATCAGATTTTAAGAATTTTTATAGGGTTTTTACAATGCATGATTATGGAATGGTTAGAGATAACCACGTGGGTAAATTTTTTATCATAGTTTTGTTCAAACATGATGTTTATGGTTATCATAAGGTTTATGAAAAACCCTTCTAAGTGTCCAAGAGGATATATTTACCAATAGAACAAGATTTTAAAAAATATTTTACCTAACCATGTGAAGTGGGTTTGCTTAAATAGTGTCTACCACATGGTTATCACACTAATTGGAAATACCTATGGCAAACCATATAATTATTTAAAAGTGGTGAATTTATTATTTTACTCATTGATATATTATGTTTCTCCCTATATTTATCCACATCCCTCTTATGTAATGCCTAGCCAACTAAACCCCACATTCCCTCTTCAATACCCTTCTATTTATAGTTTACCATGTTCCATTCATTGGAAATTCAAGGTCACATTATTCCTCTCCCTCTCTATTTTTACATCCCTTGTATTCCTCTGGATTTTGAGTTCTATAATTTATGGAATTTATTTTGACTCCATTGGTTCATGCTAGAATAATCCAATGAAGATCGGTATTTCTTGTGGTATTGTGAGAGGATATCACAAGGCATTATATAGGAATCATCAGAAGTTGTTTTGGTGTAGGTAAATCAAAAAATGATTTCTCATATGGTTTTGGGTTAAATTTCATTAAATAATATAATGTTTTATCATTTCTTGTTGGGAATTTGGCTTAAGAAGTTCCTAGGGGTTTACCATGAACCATCCAATTGCATTTGGCTACATTTTCATTATAGCGGTAGTTACTGATATGTATTTATACAATATACCCCATTGAATTAAATTGTAAATTTAATTATAATTTTTTTTAGTAATTATAAATTAATTATAATTAATAAAATTTAGCAATTTTCCTTATGTTAGTGTCCCAGATGTCTGGGATATAGCAATTGGACATTGATAAAATTGGGTTAGATCTGACTGGTGGTGTATTAAAATGTTAATCAACTAGTTATTGAGGTAGTTTTTTTCTCACACATGCACCTATGGTATTATGAATTTTTATGGATAGTTATATGTGATTTTCTGCCACCTAGAGTGATATACCTATTAAAATATTTAAAATTATTTAATTTAAAATAAAATTCCAATGAATATATTTCACAATGAATTTAGAGAAACTAATAATACATTTTCACTGGATTAATATCCCAAGATGTTGATACACAATGACCTATTTCTAAATGTATTTTATGTGATTCATGGACACATAGGTGAGATAATTTTAAATAATTTATGTAATGGGTTGTATTATCTCATGTTTAATTTCCATTATTGTCCTTGGGATGGATGTAAATGATGATTTTTGATGCATGGACTATGTATTGACCAAGTGAGAACCATGATATGAAACAAAGACATTGGGATATATGAGAGGAGTATGGGGTGAGTGATATATTCCCTTTTAAATGTGGGTACCTAAATGGGTTGACTACATGGAAAATTATGGATAATTTTTATGTGTGACCAGCCTAGGATGACATTGAGATGGAAGATAAGAATAATTCCATATCTTGAGACCAATGCTGGTTGGGTTCATTTTAGTTGGCTAGTGGGGTGACGATATTAATATGATTATTTCAATGGTTGTTATTCCCTCTGTGTGATGGGCATGGATTAATGCATTACATTGGGATAGAGGAAACCCCACAATGTGTCATATATATGAAGAGACCTTGAGAACCTGGTTGGATGATTCAGTGAGATGTTGACCCCAAAGAGGGAGCATATAAGAAAAGAGTAATGATAACAGTATGTCTCACTATATAACCTAAATTATAATTGACCATAATACTTATAGATTCTAGGGAAATGATAATTGTATCAATAGTTATTTATGGTTATATGGACTACCTAGGTTAATAACCTAAGAGTTGGCTTTTGAGACTAATGAATATTGTGAATAACTAGGTTCATCATACAAGGAGTTGGTGGTAACACCATATGAATATTATTGAATCCTAGGATCACCCCTGAGGATTCAGTGGTAGATCTTGATAAATTTTCTAATGGCCTAAGGTTATACCCTTAGGAGTCAATGGTAGCCCCTTTTGACTATTATAAAAGCCTTGATTAATCCCCCTAGGAGTGTAATATATTTAATAATGACTATTATGAAGGCATATGTATATCCCATACTAGTTAGTAGTAGTTATGAATGATTATTGGTATTTTCAATGATTATCACCCCCATTAGTTTTTTACCCTAATACTTCTAATGTCTTAAGGATGTTCCCCTTGGAGTCAATCGTGATTCTTGATAAACATTAATGTCCTAATATTACCTCTTAAGGGCTGGCCATAGATATTTATGTCCATTAAAGGCTCGATATTTCCTCTTAGTGGACGACCATAGAGCATAATGGCTATTGATGGCCCTATGTTACCTCGCAAGGGTTAGTCATAATGTTTGATGACTATTTATGGCCCAAGATTATCTTATTGTGTTTTTCCTTAGGCATGATGAATTGATTGGCTAGGATTACATCCAAGGGGATGGATTTATGCCTAATTACTATTAGAATATCAAGGATAACCTCACAGGGTTTGATGGTTTCAGCTATTACTAGTTAGAAAGAGCATCTAATCTGCTGAAACACACTCTAGCATTTCCCGAAGCAGTTTTGGATCAATCTTGGGATTCATGTTTGAACCCAAGGATCAAAAGTTGTTGTTAAATTTATTCTTCTAAATATTATTTGTTTATCTAATGGATAAAATCCCATGGACATACACTACATTTTTTATATAAGGTACCACATTGTTGGTTCCCAACAATGTTGCACTCACACCCTACTTAGACATGGGTACCCAAGAATACTTCTCTAGTTGTAGGTTCATATTTGGAAGATAACTATTTTACTTTAATCATATTAGGTGCCTACAATTGAATTATACATCAAGATGATTTTATATTTTGGTATAATGGTATATCCCCTCATTCCTTAATTTTATTTGTTTATAGTTATTTATTTTTGTTCAACATGGTTGGTTGCAAGTATTTTTTATGACTATGTTCTTACTTTATTTCATTTTATATAAAATTATAGAATTTTTTTGAATAATCTGAAGTTTATGGTTTATGGTTCATGCATGGTTTGTTTTTATGTTATTTTTCTCTTTAATATGGGGGTATTGTCTCCCCATGGTTACACCCAAGGCCCTCACTTCTAAGTGGTATCCTTTTCCATAAGGGGAGCCACACTGAGGTCCCAGTGGTGACTGGTCTTGTCTAGGAACTTCTCAGTGGACATGATCTATGGGAGGCCATTAAAAAGTGGTATTAAGGCCTTTCTATGGATGATTTCACTCTATGTATCAACGTTTTTATTTTTTATTCATTCTATTTGGGGAGATGGTAGACATGTGATATATGAATGTTTTTAAGTCTATGATGGAAATCAGACAAGTGTGTCACATGCACCATTTCTGGTAGGAATTCCATGTTAACATGGGATTTGGATTTATGTTCATTCTTCCTTTTATTAAAATTTCTTAATATAACCTTTCATGATTCACATAGAGTTTTTTGATTTATGATTTATTTTGATTTTGGATCTTGGACCATTGGAAAGAGTCAGGTATAAATTAATCATATTTGGTACAAAGGATTAATCTAACATACACTTATCTATGTTTGTTTACATATCAATGATTCTATATGGTTATGTTATTTAATGTTATATTAATATCTTATGTGAAATTTTCTCATATAACCAGTCTATGGAATTATACTATGCTATACCATGGAATACTTTTCTTCTGATGGTATATCATTTGGGTCTACGATGAAATTGTCAATAATGATGACTATACAGTACCTCTAGTAAGGGATGTATAGTGACCCTGATAGGTCAACATAGACATTTAATTCCATATCTTTGAAGATATTTTTTAGTTTTTGATAAATTTTCAAGAAGGTGAATATGGTTGATTATTTAACGTGAAAATAGAAAAATATATGGTTTTTTAAAATATTGATTCTTGGTGGTATTCAACATAACAGAATCAAATGATCATGGGATATTTACCATGGGTAATGGTAGAGAGATATCACAAATATGTATGTACCATGATTTGATGATTGTTATCAAGGTTTCAGTCATGTATGTAGATACCTAATGAGAATTAGTGACTTATAAGGCAGATGAGTTTGCATGTGTTGCTGGATATAGTTATTTGAGACCCTAGAGTGGTTAGTTTGGAAGGTTAGTTGTTGTGTGATATATAATATAGAGATAGATATGTGTTACCTATGATATGTGACCTATGTGACATAACATATGGTCTATATGGGAGATAATATTGTTTTGAGATGTGCATCACTATGTCGGTGTTCCAGATATTGTTGATGATACTTTTTTATAGGTTACCTGAGAGAGGAGTTATCTTGGGATTGTGGGAGCACTAAATATGAGAACTATGGTTAAATTATTTATGTTATGAGATTTATTCACATGAGGTATGACAAGGTATATTTTATTAGTATAAATATTCCATCATATTTTAGGAGGAAATCATTTTGGCTACTATATTTTTTGGTAATGTAGTTTGGTTTTTAAGGGAATGGTTGATTGAGTTCCTAACCATACTATTCTTCTTTGTAAATTCATGAGTTCATTGAGATCATTAGTAGATAATGGTGAATTTGAACCAAATTGGATGATATGTGATCATGTGATTGGCCTTAGCATATTTGAAATATACTATTCTAAAGATGAGGGAGGAGGGTTCTTCTAGTTTGATGATTTTGACATGTGGTGGAAATGGTAGATGATTTAGATGTGTGAGCCTAGTTTCTATAATGTGTTACTAATGGAATCCTGAGTAAGGTTCTACGATAGGGTGGTACATGAGTTTCCACCAGCTAACATGGAATTAAATTGTGGTGGTATGAGATGGTCATGTATAGTGTCATTGAATTGCAGATTGGTGAGAAGTTGTGTGAAAGATTAAGACTAATGGATTTGATGGAATTATTTAATACAAGATTTATTGATGTCTAGATGAGAAATGTCATCTATGTGATGGTTTGTAAACTATATATGGTATGAATTTGGGTATTTAATGTATGGTTATAAATATTTTGGTGGGGGGGGGGGGGGGGGGGGAGAAACCAAGGCACGATGAATGAACTTGTTGTGGTTGGGCTCAAATATTGGTATAAGAAAGTTTTAGTTGAGTGATATAAACTTAGTTTGTTAGTGAATTTGATCCTTATTATGAATGGGATTTCATTGGGTTTCATGTGTGATATTCCTGGTGAGTTAGAAATTGGATTGATTTGATGTTTTGTGATAGTGTTATTTTATGAGCATGGAGAACCCTTTCGGTGATCATGGGGGATGACATATGTCATGTACGTCACAGAGGTCCAATCCAATGTTAATAGGGTCATAGGTGTGATGATGTCAGTTATTGGAAACTTTAGGTTTCAATAGTATACTAGTGTATAGTATAATATGATATATATAGTCCCTTTTTTAATATTATATTTCAATGTAGAATTAGATATGTGACATAGTCCATGTGTTGGAATTTGGATCATGATGATTTTGATGTGATACAAGAATGAGAAGGCCTATGGTGCACCAATTCATAGGTGATCATATGACTATTGATTTGGATGGTCCAGAATCAAGCCATATAATTTCACCAAAATACAAATTAATACAAATATTTGGGATCTATAGACCATCTTAGGATTCATTTTGGGGTTAAGAAATTTGGATAACTTATTGTTTGAATGCGTTAGTGGTGGAAGCCAAGTGTTTTCAGATGTTATCAACCTGATGAAGGAAGAATAGTGTTTTCATATATAATGGGATGAAGTTAAATTAAAACTACACCATTTTGGTCATTCAACCATTGGAAACATATTTTTAAAGTATGTTTTGATGGTGGAGTGCATTATTGATTAGAATTGAACCAAGTGAGAAGAGGAAAGTTTTGGAGTGAATTATAAGTCAAATGATGAATTGATTGGTGAAACAATGGCATCTTGGGATGTAAGGGTTTTATATATAATAATTTAGATGTTTATATAAATTTAATTAGTCATGGATAAGTTTTTTAGGAATTGTGTTCATTTTTTTGGAGTTTCCAACTGGTAGTTGATTTGATATTAGGAGATAGAACATGATTAGTTGATCTTGAATTTCCCTCCTAATTTTTTATATTATTTTTGACTGATATATAATAATTAAAAGGGAAAATGATTGTTTTGGTGAGGAGGATATAAAACACCATCATATTTTGTGATGTGAAATTATGGGGGAAGATGGACATTTGAATTGGTGGATGGTTTTAATTGACAAATGAGTTTGAGATCAATAATTACGAATGTCATGATGTCCCAATATGATTATTATGGATATGTATTAAGGTCTGAGAGGTTACTTTGGTGCTTAGATGATTTTTAGGGGGTCTAAGCTTAGTGTTTAAGAATTTTCAAAGAGGTTTTTATCTTTTCATGGTTACATCATAGTTACGGGAAATCATTTGGGAAAATAGTGTGGTATAGTTTTTTTCAAGGGTGAGACACATGATACTCGCATGGTTTCTGAAAATCCATGTAGAGTATTCCCATAAGGATCTAAAAGGTTGGAGACTAATTTTTTAAACCAATTGGATCATCAAAAGTGGTACATTTTCTATGTTCCCCATATAATTTTATTTTTCTCCCTTCATTTATCATCCCCACTCCCATGCAATACCTAGTCAGCCAAACCCCTCCATATTTTTGGATACCCCATTAAAATTGTTTGTTATTGGTGTCATTGTTTGCTGATTCTAGGTAATATTCTTCATCTCCCCCTTATTATCCTAATTTACCTTATTTTCTTATTGATTATGGGTTCCCTAGTTTAGTTTTTTAGATTATATTCCACCATATCATGGTGGAATCAGTATAAATTTTTAGTTAATTCATGTTTCTTGGGGTGTATATGTCTCAAGATATCATCTTCACACCATCACACATAATTTTGGTGGAGGTATATGTTTTCATATTGTTTCCTTCCAGTTTAGCTTAAATTGAAATAAGTTATCATCTATTTTAGTGTGACTTATTTTGGGATTTTTTTGTAAGGTTTTGGTGGTACATCATGGACATTCTTCATGAATTTATCTTAGACCAAAGAGAGATACTAGAAAAAATATTAAAAGGTAAATAAAATCGTTATATATGCATGTTGTCCATCGTACATTAACCTATGGTATTAGAAATTTTTTTATAAATTATGATATGTGTAGTCACACCACCAATAGTGATCAACCTTTAAACGTTATATAAATTTTTAAATAAAAATTCATATTCCAATCTATGTATTTTGCAATGTGCTAGGGGACACTAAAGACCCCTATGAACTAGCTTGATCACATCAGTTGCTGATGGTTGAGGTACAATTTATAAATTTATATCATTTTATTATTAGAACCATATGGGTAAAAATTTTAAATAATTTATGTATTAGGATATAAAGGCCCTGATGTTAGGTTCCATTGGCGACATTTGAGTTATGTTGAGCGACGATTTGGGATGGATGGCTTATTGGTTGGCTATGTGTGAACCATGAGAAGCCTCATAGCCATTGTTCTAGATGATATGGGAATCAAATGATTGTTATTCACCATATGGTGAATTTTAGATTGGTTTATTCTGAGACTGACTCGGGATGACCTTTGAAATAGAGCTTCTATCTCTTACATATCCTAAGACCATTCTTTAAGATGTTAATTCTTTGTGGTTGGTGGGTCCATGATGTGACTAAAATGATGTCAAGGGTTTTTCTTTCCTTTTGGGTAATGTGATTGGATCAAGATTTGAGTTTTGGATAAATGATCCCTAATTGGATGTCTTAGCTTGGATAAGACTTTAAGGACCTGGGTGGGTTCCCTGATAAGTCATTGAACTGAGAGAGTGTGTGTGAAGGATATTGGTTGTGATGATGTCTAGTGTCACCTTAGAACCCAAATAAATATTAATCTTGATACATATGTATCCTATAAGCATTCTTCTTGGATCCAGTAGTTATTCATATTGATATGGACTAACATGGGTCATCCCATAAGAGTTAGCTATCGATAGAGATGAATTTTTTGATAGAAAAGTGTCATAATTGTAGGTTTCAGTGATAATACCTAATGACTATTATGATATCCTTGATTCATTCCACTAGGACTTGGATGTAGATCCAGATGACTATTATGAGTGCATAAGGTCATCCACCTATGACTTGGAGGTATCTTCTGATGACTATTATGCCATCCTAGGGTTATAACCAAAGGAGTCAAAAGTAGTATATAGTAACTAATATGATGGAATTAGGTTATCCAATGGTATTTGGTGGTAGAAATTAATGATTATTGTGACTGTCTAGGTTTATTCACCTAGGTGTCAATTTTGAGCTTGGTATTTTGGAAGTCCTAGGGTAATCTACCCAAGATGCATCAGTGACACCTAGTGAGAATTTATGGCCAAGGATTAAAACTTTGTAGTAAACCATAGACCACAATTACATTGGATATCCAAAGATTACATCATGGGTGTTGGTCATATACTTTGATGACTATTGATATATTAGGATTGCCTCATGGGAATTGGTTATAGATCCTGATGACTATTGATAGCCTAGTATTACCTCCTACGGTAAGACTTTTATCTTGAGGATATAATGGACTTGGATTACCTCATAGTGGTAAATTTTATATTAGATGAACAGTGGACTACACTGGATAACCTCATGGGTATTTGTATTGGTTATTTTATTTATGAATTCACACGTTATTTAATTATTGACCTTATAAAATCACATGATCATACAATGTAATTAATAGTTATGTACAAGACCAAATTTGTGGTTCCATAAAAACATTTACTCACACATTTCTTGGGAGGTTATGGATTTTTTTTCCTAAGGAATTTATGTAGTTGTAGGTTCAGGTTGGGAAAAGGCTCAGAGTTATTTGGTAAACTGGGATAGCTCGAACGGGTTTGGAGATTGATATGAGTTTTTGAATGGGATGATAGTTAAGACTATTGAACATTTATTTTGTTATTTTATTTATTTTTAAATTTATTCATCCCCATGGGTAGATAGTGTGTTTCTAGGACTATGTTCTTATTTAATTCCATTTTATATAGGACTGTTATTTTTATATTTTATTATGTATGATCTGATGTCTATTATTTATGGTTTATGATTAGGTTACTTTTACATATTATTTAGAACTCTAATATAGGGGTATCATATCTCCACAATTAAACATTAGAATCATGGTGCTAGCTGGAATCCTCTGTCATACGAGGAGGCATGTCGGGGTTCCCCATGGAAACTCATCTTATTCGGGAACAACTTAGTGGAAACTTCCCAGGGGAGGGCACGAAACAACCCACAACAAAAAGGATTTGAGTGAGACAAGCATGTTTTAAGGATATACACTGAATATATTCCAATGAAAAATAATGAAGAAAATAAGAATAAGTATATTGTGTTGATTTTTTATATTTATCAATTATGGTGAATGTTTAGAAGATTCCAATAAATAGATTTTTGTTGGACCTGGTAGTTCTTTCTTATTTATAGACCGAGTTGCATGTCTTATGTTTAGAAGGTATTTCTATACTAAATATCTATAATAGATGAAGAAGGATAGTATTTTTGTTTTTCTCATATCCCTATATTGGATTTAATCCAAATCTAGGACAGAAGAACATTATAGAAAAAGTAGAGCTAATGATAGTTGGATTATGTATATAAGTCCTTCATTATGTTAATTTTTTTTGAGGTTATATTCACATGTGTAATATTGTGAACATAAATCACTTGTATAATATTATTAGAGTGTTTTAGGATAAAGAGTGATCACAAATCCACTTTTATAAATTATAATATTTTAGTGATGAATTCAAGATATGGGCATCTCACGCATGACAAGAAGTAGGATTCCAGAAACGGTTCGAACCATGTAAAGAAATATGTGTTATTCTTTACATTGTCTTCATTACATGTAGTTAAATTTTTTGTTAAATACTAAAATATCAAAAATTATAAACCAAAATTAGATGATCATATTAAAATCTGATTAATGGTTTGTGATAAATAATTGTAAAATGATAAAATTTGTTAACACCCGAATCACCATCCAGGTGATTCTACATCGTCTAATGGGAATTAGAATGAGTATTAAAATGTAGGTTTCCTCTAACTATATCAACAATTAACTATCATTGAAATTCTATCATAATTAAATATGTTAGTATTTTTTACCCAAGCTATTATTATGTGATATAAATTAGGTTCACATTTGATTTTAAAGATTTATAGATGGAAAAATATAATTTTGTCCATGTTAGAACATATTGGGATGTTTTAGGGGGAACAAAAAAAAGATGAAATAGTTATGGATGTGAATAAAAAGTAATAATAATTGGGGGACTAAATTAGATAATGGTAATCAAAATGTTATGTATTTATGAGTTATGTTTATAGAATATTGCATCCCTAGTGAAATTAGTTCAAGTAGTGACAATGGGTGAAACAAATATTCTAAATTCCCCAACCTTGTGGTGATTGACTAATTGATGAATACTCCCAAATTTATGTGGTACCATATATATGTTAATATTCATTAATGAACTTAAATTACAAAATTCACATCTAGTAGATGAGGTTGATTCATTGGTAAAATAATTGGACAAAAAACTAAGTTTCTAAAACACCCCTACAAATCATGAAAAATCAAAGGAAGATTTTTCCACAATTTTTAATTAATTAGTTTCATTAGTTGATGAGGAATTTCAAAAATTTATTAGGGGTAAATAAAAACATGAGATGGTTTTTAATAAAGTGTTCCATTCATTTGAAAATCTATGTCAAGAGTTAATAAATATTAAAGATTCACATCTATAATCCAAAGAAAAGAGAGTGAAGGATCTTTATAGTTCATTACAATAACAAATAAAGATGCATGATGATCAAGTTGGGAAGTTGAGGAGTGAATAGGAAGGAAGGGTGAGATCAATATAAGGTGAATTTTTTTTCAACAATAAATATCTTGAGTATAGTATCAAATTAAAAAAATATATAAGGAAATATAAAAAACATTCCAATAAACTATGAAAATTTGTTCTTCCATGAAATATTCGTATGATATTTAGGATTACATATATATACTAAACGTTTGAAATAAGAGTTATATATCTTTGAGTGATGTATACACCTCCATCTCATAGAAGACCATATCCCACAACCCAATTCATTATTTTAATACTGAATTTGTATCTTCTTAAAGTGTTGGGAAAAGGATCAATTATATACATATGTGTATATGTAAATGTGTTGATAATCCTAAAAAATAATCATGGGTGGAGGTGATAATGCCCCATGTAAATTTACCGTAAAATTGTGCCTCAATATGGGATGAAATAATATAAATAATTCAAGCACAAAAATCATGATATATTATATATAATAGAATTAAAAAAATATTAATTGGTTCATATTGGCAATAAATGAGGTTTGGAAGTTGTTTCATTTATTTCAAGAAAAAAACTTTAGTATATGAAAAAATTAAAATTACCAAAAAAGGTGTATCATTAATGAAAATAATAGGAATACTACTTGACTATAGATGAAATTATAGAAATATAGAAATATTTCCCTAAGAAAACATATTTTAATTCAAGGAAAATATCCATGATTTATACAATATAGGTGGTCGCTAATCTAATGAATGATTTTACAACCATACTATGTATCATTTATATACTAAATAAAATGAATAAATAACATAAATTGTGAAGATGATAATGAAATAAATCATGTCTACCATCAGAGAGAAACATATGAAGAAGATAGATGAACCATGCTCTATTATGAATTCTATAATAAATTATAAGAATGATATCAACCATAAAATGAAGAAGTTATTATATTTTGTATAAATAGTCCATATTTCATACCATTTCTATAAGGTCATTAATTTTAAAATAAAAGGGAAAAACGTGAATACAAAATATGATCCATCAAAGAGATTTTTTTGTGTTATATTAGTAGTTGGCACTACTTATGAAGTGGTTCAGAAGTTACCAAAAAATAATAGATCAAATTTGGTTAAAGAAGTACGTGGACGGTGTCACGAATCCCTCCCTCCATGATTCCAGAATGAAGAGAGAGAGTCAATTACTCTGGATTTCTGCTTCTAGTAGGCCCCAACTTGCTGATTAGAATCAAGGGTATAATAATTTCATAAAATGGGAGGCATTAGCCTCTATAATAGTATTGGATTGGGAGATAAGATGGATCCTAAAAAAAACCAAGAAATAATATAAAAAAACCAAAACCATCCCACGTGCATGTTTAAATATAAATGATACAGATAAAAGTATCCAAAAATAAATTCATTAATGAGACGATAAAATAGTGGCACAAAATATATCCATGATCCGATCTAGGAATGTCCAGCACAATATACATAATCCTCTCATAAACATGAAAACAACTTGTATACATTGGGTGAGAATACAAGTATACATAGTAGGAAAACCAAAAACTCTCATGAACAAGTGAAGTAAACATAGTAATTAATCTATAATAAAAAAGAAAAACCAAACATAACATATATATGTATACTAACTAAACCCAACCTCACCATGGCATTATCACCCAATAACGCAAGTCAAGTAATATAATATAAAAAGAATAACATTGATAAAGTGTACCCACACTACTTTTATACTAGAATTTCACTATCACACACCAATATCATTCATCTTATCGATCTCATATCTTATATAAACCACACCATGCCACATGTATGGTTACAACACCCCTTGCCCGTAGACACATGTGATAACTTCCCTAAATGCCCAACCACATCACATCTCACCTGCTGACACCTGGGCCACAACACAACCACTTCCATAACCAAAGTGTTATGGTATCATAAAAATATAGTAAATCAACATTGTACCATCCTCTTACCATGAAAAACCGCCACTGGAAACCTCCCCACAAGCACTATCATATAAAACCTCACTCAAAAACACCTGGACCATCACCACACAAGATTTGTCACATCTTTCCCGAAACACCCGTGCAAACACATCTCACCTAAAGACACTTGGGCTATCATAAACACTATATAATTCAGTTATAGGTCTCCATCTATCCCAACATGTTCAATACCTACCTCTCCTGGAAGATAGGGAAAGATAGACTGGGAAACCAACCATTCATCCCCCTCACCTAATTTCAGAAAAAATACCCACAACATGATTATCTAGGTGTAGGAACTTTATGACCAACGTGGGTGGAGTGATTAATGAAATAGGAAAAATAATATATATATATATATATATATCCACACACAACACTGACCTATGGGTTCACAACCAAATAGTAATGAACACAAAACATCACCACTTTAGCTACCACCTCAAAACGCATAACACCACACAACAACCCACAAGACACATTTCACATTACCATACAATTATATTTACTCATCCCATCCATTTAATTATTTATTAAAAAACTCATTCAACCACACAATCCATAAATTAATTGTTCATTAACCATTCCACCCCATTAAACAAACCGACTAAGGTCATTTCAAACTTTATCAAACTACTATTTGTTCCTTCACTACCATGGCATCTGGCACAAAGAAACCACCACCTCGCCACACCAAAAGAATGATCAAACAACCACCTCACTACCTAAAAATTACTGCCCAAAAACCATCATCCCCATTGGCCCCAAACACACATAACTTTTCCACAAGAACAAACATACATCAAAACAAATCATGATCATTTTACAGATTTACAATTGGATTTTATCACATTCCACTATATTTTAGGTATGTTATCACACAAACCATAATCCCATGGAAACAATATTATTAATAAAATTTAAGTGGTTAACTAATTTCAATTTTAGTTTTATATTAAAATAATAAAAATAGTCATAGTAGCTATAACACGTATCCGCCAAGGCAAAAAAGATTCCAATGACCACAATTTCCAATGAGGTATCAATCTCATACAATACTAATATCACAAAAATATCAAAATTTTAAAAGAATGTGAATCAAACCCCTTTATCCCTTTACCCAATTCAATTTAAATTTAACAATTTATTTATCTTTGATTTGTTCATTAAAACCATCTCCCATAGATAAAAAAAGGTATTCTCTCCCACAAGATAGAAAATAAACATAAACAAGGGATTACCTACATCAAGGAAGTTTTGTCGACTCATTGCGCACCACAAGAAAATGAAGAAGATCTAAAAACCACAACCACACCCCCAGAAACCACTAATCAACCTATGCAGCACCCAAAGATCATCAAAACTAATCCCAAAAACACAAACCAAAATAATATACACTACCATAGTTAACCTCCAAAGATGAATGGGAGGGAACTAATGTGAAGAGAGAAGAAATCACAATAGATTGAATATGGAAAGTCGAGAATAAATTTCCCTTTAAAGGAATAACAAAATTACATAAGGGAGACCCAATGGCTACCTATAAAGAGAGAGAGAGTGTGTGTAGTGTTTCAGAATACCCAGAGCACTCTATAGCTTCACAACTACACTACATCAGTATTTACATGATTTTTAACTACCTTTCACATCTTGTAATCCTTGGGAGTTGTTTTCACTAGATAACACATCCTATTTTTGTTATTTAACCCTTGAAGTATACACATCATGAATTGGCTTTTGAAAAGACCAGAAAATAACTTCTAAATCATGTGATATTTACATGATATATATTTCTTACGTCATCTCTTCTTCACATCCAGCCTATATTAAAAATCCCAGAACCTCCCATGAACACATCCATTCTCCAAAATTTGAAAAGAAACTGATTGAGAGGGTAGAAACATTAAATTAGATAAATATTAAACGATTCTCTCACTTAGGAATCCAAAAAATAAGACATGTAGTACAGGGTTCCGAACAAATGAACCATGAGAAACCTATCAATGATGTTCTCATACCTCAAATAGTACAAAAATCAAAATAATCCAAACCAAACGACACAAATTATCTCACAAAACCTCATCGCCACAAAACCAAAATTATGATACTCCTAAAAAACCACTACAAAACCAAAAAATTGTACTACCCAGAGCACATGAATCATAGAATTCTATCCTCTATGCCAAGATATTGTCCACTATGGGGGGGTACTAACTTTCCCTCATGGGTTTAATCTCATCACATTTAATGTGTATCAATTATGAATCAGGTCCTCCCCTTTTCATACTTTAGGAATTTTTCACACATAATACATTAGAAAAATAGGGTAAAAATATCATCTCATAAAACAAATGGATCCTAACATCACATCACCAAGAAAATATAGAAGGAAGAGAAAATTAAAAAAACACTAGGTACAGGGCACACATATATGTATCTTACTCCCATGTACTCTACTCCTAGCCACTATGCCTCCAAAACACATGAACACAATGAATGGTTCATCCACACCACATGTTCTCTTATTGAACCTAAATATCTGTTATTCCTTCCATTAACATTGTTATTTCTTCAATATCAAACTATCCCCAATTAATGAAATGGGAGTTATCATGATGATACATATGAAACTGATAGACATTGATGAAATCACAGATCCTCCCCAACCTCGATGGAAGATCCAACTGATATGCCACCTTTACAACTGGTGTCAATAAATCAAAGGTCCCAACAAACCTTGGAGATAGCTTACTCCCTATTCAAAACCTCTACTTCACATGTCTAGGGGAAACATTCAAGAACATATGGACAAAAACCTTGACCTCCAAGGGCCTCCTCCTGTGATTGTGACATGACTGCAACTTTTCATGTGCTACATTCATCCTATCATGAACTAGCTAAAGAATATCTATTATTCCCTAGACCACATCAGTTCTAGGAACTAATACCTCCCCAACATCCATCCCATACAAAAGAGATCGACACTAACTATAATAAAACACCTCAAATGGATGAATGCTTGAGGAAGAGTGGTATATATTTTTTTTATTAAAACATAACCAAATACATGTGTCATGCCAAAGATCCAAAAAAGTCCATGTCATAAGACCACAACATATCTTACAATGTTTGGATAGTCCTCTATATTTGGTCATCTATGTGAGGGTGGAAGGATGTGAAAATACATAAATATGTCCAAAAGAATGTTTAATCCCCTCCAGACATTCAAGGTAAAACATACATTATGATCCGGGGTAATGGATCTCAAAAATCCATGAAAAAATACAACCTCATCAACATACCTCTTAAAAAATTCATCCACTATTCCTAACTCCATGATCACTATAATGTGGGTGGATTTGATCAACTGATACATGATAAACCATATAGCATCAAAACCTCTTACAACTATGGGTAAAACTATGATTAAATCCATTAATATGCCATTCCATATCCACTCTAGAATATCTGACGGCTGAAACAAACTACTAGGAATATGATGTTCAACCTTTACCTATTGTAAATCCAAGCACTTTTCCCGAAACTCTCCCATATCCCATTTTATCTCGGGACACCAAAACTACATCCTCAAGCATTGGTACATCTTGACAAATCCTATTTCTACCACCAAAGGTGATCAATGAAACTTATTGTGTATACACCCACACATCATTATAGGAATAAAAAACCTTTCAAAAAATAACACCTAGTTCTAACATCCTCTGACCTTCCCTACGGAGCATCCCCAAGGACAACATGTTCACGTGTCACCTCTGCCTCTAAGTCTCCCCACTGAGAATACTCCAACTACTTGATCAAATAAAACTCTACTATAATATGAAACAAGTATACTATATCACTATCCACCATTTAATTTAATTTCAAGGATGAAAACTCCTCCATCCCTCAATAAGAATTTTTGACTCCTAGAAAACACCCTCCAACAACTTCTTGTTCAAATTGTCAGCTACAATGATCCCATTTTCCGATGTATAGAAGATCTTGATATCATAATCCTATAGAAACCCCAATTCCCCTCTTCTTCTACATGTTTAGTTGATGATGACAAAATATATACCTCAAGATATTATTTTCCATGAAGATAACAACGTTCTACCCAATGGGGTAATTCCTCCATAACATAAGTGAAAAAAAAACTATTACTAACCTCAAATCATTGGTGGAATAGTAACTCTTTAGTGGATGTAACTTACTAAACCCATAAGAGATAACTGCCCTCTTCTACTTCCACACACATCTCAAACCCAGATAGGAAGTGCCACAAAACACCTCAAACACCACCCTCATCCTTAAGAAACTGAATCACTGGAGCATTGACCAACTTCCCCTTTAGGTAACTGAATGATTCTTTGAACTGATCAGCCACACAAAATCACGATCCTTCTAGGTAAAAAATATAAATAGGGATTAAATATGGGAGACATCAGGTACATACTTCCTATAATAACCTTTAAGACCATGAAAATTATGAACCTATGCCACTTTATTGGGTGCCTCCCAAGAAACAATTTCCTCGATCTTAAGTGGGCCCACATTCACACCCTACAGAGACACAACAATACTGATAAAATAATCCACTCATGTCCTAAACAAAAACATAAAAATTTTTCCATATAGATGGTGGCATTAAAGAACATGAAAGTTGGTTTTTAGATGCTCAGCATGATCCTCCTCAGACCCTTAGTTGATCTGTATGTCATCAATGAATACGACAATGAACTGATACAAAAACTAATTGAAATAGAGTTTATAATCCCCATGAACCTAATTTTTGGGTTCTTAACACTAAATGATATGAATAAAAAATGGAATTGTCCATACCTTCATCTAAAGAAAGTATTCAAGATATCTCACTTGTTCACCATCAACTAGTGATATACAAACCATAAGTCAATCTTGAAAAAAACCAAATCACTCCTCTCAGCTAGTCGAAATGTTCGTCTATCCTCGGAAGAGGGTAATGGTTCATGAATGTATTCAATTTTATACTGTAGTAGTATATTAATAGCCTCATAACACCTTCCACATTATTGGAGAACAACACTAGTGAATCCCATGGTCACACACTGGTTAAACCCCCCCTTTTTCATTGGATAATCAATCAAAATCCTCAACTCCCACAACTCATAATGCTCTATCTGATCAGGATCCATCCAAATTGGAGAACAACTAGACTAGATGTCTATTATAAACTCAACATCACATCAAGGGGTAGCATCATAGCCACCTATGGGAAAACATCAAGAAACACCCCAATGACACTTGTGACCTCTACTGTACCAGACACTACTAATTCCACTGATAACTTAGCCATAAAAATAATAAAGTGGATCCACATTCCAACGACCCACCAGAAAACACAACTAACTAATGAAAACCACATGCTGAATATCCACAATCGAAGAAATGAATCTCATCTAGAAGAAATTTATAATAGAAAATAGGGAATACAACCATTTTGTGCTAATGATTTTATAATATGGGTGTGTCTTCTAAAAAAATGATCCCCATGGGATTGATGTGGCCTCATCATTAGTTTACATGCCCAGTAGACATAAAAATAGATAGTTTTTCCTTCGAATGGTGTAGTAAAAACTAGGGGAATGGGAATCCTCCCTATATCCATTCCCAGAGTATGGGTTAGAGATGGTGCCACAATGAAGTGTGAATATCTTTAATAAAACAAAGAACAAGGAAGCGTAAAAAATAAACTAATCATACCTCTGAATATCTATGGACCCTTTAGAAATTCATTATATACTATATGAACATGACCAAACCAAGATCCTCTCCCTATTTTATAACAACCACTCCTATGAACATGCTCATTTTGGTGTCTTTGAACATGAGGAACATCCTGAGTTTCGCCTCTACCTGCTCTATCTCTTATTGTCGAACCATACCCCTTCCTCCCCAACTATTGAAACAGTCTCATCTGCACATACTCATAAGGCTGGTGCTAAACCTTTTCACTTAAACTAAACTAACATCAAGGAATCATTGGGAACTAGTTATGGTGATGGACATAAACCCCAAAACCAAAACAAAATGGAATAAGGACCCCAAGAAAGAAATTCAGACAGCTAGTACCAAAATGATGGAATGAAAAATATTGAGGTAACTCCCTAATTGTCCAAACGTCGAACCTCCAGGTTCTTGAGACCTTCCACTAACAACTCTACTACTCAAAGAACCCTGGTGGTTTCCCTATCAAGTAAAACCAACCCATGAATCTGTCCTCTTGGTCACCAATACATTCGTCTAAACCTAATGATAAGTTGGAAATGTTAAAGGGGTAACTTCACACTGAATAGAAGGATGGATTTCCTCCACATGAATTCTTGCATGAGGCATCTCTTCTAGATAATCATATGAGGAAAAAAAGACATGGTCTTTGAAATTGATTCCAAAATCCTTTTATAACATACTTTGATACTGAAGATAAATAATCCCCTACATCTTTACTACCTTCATAGTTAAAGAAAGGAACTCTGCCTAAAACACCTTATAAAATTGTGCCCACAAAATACATGTCTCCTTCAACTCAACCCGATATAGTTTCCACTAAAATTGGGTAGCTCCCTATATCTGAAAAACTAACAATGTGACCCAGGACCCCATCATGGATAGGGTCAAACTGAATGAAATCATGATCTCTTCAGGCCAACTCTCTACCAAAACATCTAAAACAATTCCCAATTACATCCCCAATATTTCCAATTAAATGTTTAAAAATCCCTCTTCTAATCCCTATCCTCCACTATGGGATCAACCCCACAGAGATCAATTAGATCAGCCCGATGAACCTTAACTACCTAAGCCACATTCACACATTGAACATGAGCTATAGTTCAAATAAGAAACAATGATTTCCTATTCCAAGGTAGTATGTAATTTTATTAAGATTAATTTAAATTACTTTTATTCATTTTAACCATCCCAAAACAACCCAAATTCAAATAAGAACATATGTTATAATGATCCATGCACCTCTAATAAGACTCAACCCTTAAAGAAGGTCCACATCACTTAGCCATTAAATATGCTTAGAGTTTGTGCACTAGATTATGGGGGCCTTAAAATCATATTTCCTAGATAGTCTCCCTAGGCAATGTCATGTACCATGGTCTACTATAATTGTCACTATTCAATCCCATGAAAATACCATTATTTCTAACTCCAAACTACATCATGTCTCTCAATAACTCCTCTAATATAACTCTTTCACGACCTCCTCCCTCCAAATATACCATAATGTGGGTGAGAGGTAATGACCCCTCAGTCATGCCTCCAATAGGCCCTAGGTTGGGAACTAAATCCAAGGGATAAAAACCACATGAAATGGGAGTAATTTACCTCCATTATAATATATTATTGAGAGATAAGATGAATCATGAACAAAAAATACCAACACATAATATAAAATGAATCCAAAACCATCCCATATGCATGTATAAATAGAACTCATAAAGATAAATTTTCCAAAAGTAAATACCCAAAAGAAAAGATAACGAAGTGATATTCTAGCTATCCAAGGTTTGAGCGAGTAATGTCCAGAATAGTCCATGAAATCCTCCAAGAAAATCGAAAAAAACTTATATACATAGGATGGGTAAATAAGAGTACTCAATAGGGTAACCAAATTCTCTATTTACTAGGTGAAATAAGAATACTAGTGCACCTATTAGAATACATCAGAACAAATCAACACCTATATAGGTACACTAACAAAACCCTACCCCATCAATGAACACTCACCAAATAACCCAAGTCATGTAGTATAAAATAACAAGAATTATAATGATAAAGGGTACCCTCACCAAACTATTGTTATACATCCCCGCAATCCCATATCCTATATATACCACACCACCACACAAGAATAATCCCAACACCCCTCACCTACAGACACCATGGCTCACCACACCACAAGCCAGACAACATCAGGTCTTGCTTGCAAAAACATGTTCCCCAACAATACCAATCCCATAACTAGAGTGGTTTGGTATTGTGAACATGTTGGACATCAACCTCATGTACCCCTCCTACAATTCATGACCCCACCATAAGACACCCCAAAAGCATGGTCATATCATACCTCACCCAAAAAACACATGGGACACCACCCAAAAAGCATGGCCACATCTTTCCAGAAAACACCTGAACTAACACATCTCACTCGAAGAAACTTGGACAATAAAATCCTATATCTACTTATCTAACATTCCTTTGGACATAAAATCTTGTGAAATACCTTCCTCAACTATAATATAGAGGTGGATATATCATATACTTATCAATCCTTCCTCCTCATCGAATGCTAGGAAATATACCCAATGGTGACTATGAAGGTGTTAGAACGTTGGACTCAATGAGGGTGGGATGCGTATTGAAATCAATAGATAACAAAATCTATATATATAGTGTTTCACAACCCTCTCCTATGGGTTCACCACAAAACACTAATCAACTCCCAACACCACCACATATGCTACCACCTAAATGCATAACACAACATAATAAGCCACAAGCCCAATTTCCGATTACAAACCAATTACATGTTATCTACCCATTATTATAATTATTTATCAAAACCAAAATTTAACGGCACAACCAAACATTTAATTATTCATTAACAATTATACCCCATTAACTAAACCAACTCATGTCATCTCAGACATTATTATGCAATTATTTATTCCATTCCTACCTTGGCATCTTGAAAAAATCACCATAAAAATCCTATAAAAAAGAATAACCAAACAACCACCTCATCATTGTATAAACAACATGGAAAACAACCACCTCGCTATCCTAAAAGCACGACCAACAAAACATCATCCCCTCAAGCCCCAACTACACATCATCGCACCATAGGAACTACCAAACATCCCAATACATCAAGATCATTTTAAAAATTTACAAGGGTATTTTATCACATTCCATTTTATTTAAAAGAGTTATATAGAATCCTAAATTTTTATTACATAACTTTTCATTACATTGTAAAAATAAAAAGTCTTTTAGAATTTAGTTTTCTGGAAAAAAAGTACATAATACATGAAAACATAAAATATATTTTATTAAACTAGAAAGCATTATTAAAGGTTAATCATAAGTAATCTATTTCATCTCATAACCTGAGGACATAGATCAAAGGAAATGATGAGTATAAGGCCCAATAAGGGAAAGTAAGGGAAACCATTTACAATAAATCATGATAATTATCAATAAGAACATGAAGAAAATCATAAAGGAATGAGAAAAGGAAAAGGATAAATATGATAGTAAAAATAAAATGAATAATAACATGGAAATATTTCTAAAACAATTAAATTATTCATTTATAATCATACCACCATTATTTATCACTAATCTATCCTAAAAATTACCAATTTTATTCACTGAGGTATCGTAATACATGTCATCTCTAGATATTAAATTATTTACCCAATGCGTAGGGTAAAGATCATGAAATACCCTTCATGTATTTTAATTAATTTGATCCACATATTTGACTAAAATCTAGCATTTTTATTGAAATAATATCCATAGTAAAAAATAACCACCAAAACACATCAAGGTGGTCGAAAGTAGTGCAAAACCATAGCATTATTGGACACAAATTTCATCCCATCTTTAAGAAACACACCCAAGAAAAAGAAATATATTACCCTCTGATCTGAGGATGCCATGGAAGCTAGATAATCCGCCACCATATTCCCCTCCTGCCAAGTGTGAGACACCGTCATATTGTTTCCCCTGAACGCGTTTCATTTTCTAATGGTGTGTGAGATATGCCAAGGAATATTACCCTTTCCATGAACTCCATTACAAAGCAGCACAGAGTCAGACTCCACCATATGAACCTCGAGCTATCTTTGACTACACATTTCCAACCCTGTGGCCATGGCCAGAGCCTCCGCCTGTAGCACATCACCTCACCCAATGAAATCTGAGAACGTTGCAACAACAGAACCCCTAAGATCTCTTACAACCCCACCCCTGTGAATCTCCCCCAAATATGTGATACAAATATTTCATTATAAAATTTTTCCTAAATAACCCACGGAGAATAAAACAAATGGGTTTCATATAAAAATCAAGGCATTTATAAAAACAGTTCTTGAAGAAAAGATCATTCTATCATTATAATCTCATGAAAAGGGAATGTGTGTTTCATTGAATTTAATTACATGAAAAAATAGATCATTTGGAAATATATATAAATAACCCTAAAAAATAAATAGTTTTTTGTATTCAGAAAATAAAATAAGATACTTTATTGAGAAAAAAAAGGAAATTTTGAGAAGAAAATTCAGTAGCATAAAGAGAGAGAAACATGGATTTAAAAAATTTTAAAAAGAGAGGAGAAAAGGGTTTCCCATTCCTAAAATAATTTAAATAGAGTAAATTGATTAAATAAAATGGATATAATTATATATATTTAAAATTTGAGGGAAAATCAATATAAAAAATGAATCTTGAAAGGAGAAGGGAAGTTGAGATTTCCCTTACCTTTATGATTAAATCCTGAAACTCAGAGATTACAAACTAGGGGGAATGAAGACACATTGGGAGAAATACTAAATAGGTAAAACTATCATATATTTATGGTAGATGATTTTTAAGTGAAAGGAATTGGATAATTGGGTGATAAGTTTTTAGTAAAATAGGAGGATTTGTTTATTAATTTCCTTCGACATGTCAGTAGTGGTAACTTTAAAACCAATGTCTTACCCATGGTATTGGACACCTAGGATACATATTATGTTATTTTTATTCAAAATATTCTACCAAAATTTTATATTACATATTACCTCATTATGATATCATTAATCATATCGAAATACTCAAAATGTGTTTTATTTATTGATGATAAAATAAAATATTTTAGAAAACATTCATAAATTCATGCTAAAATAATTTTGAAATCTTGATTTCAAAAAATGATATTTATTTTATCATAATAATTATCAATGTATGGTAAACATAAAATTAAAATAAAAAATCCTTATTAATTAGAAATAATTGCACATATAAAATGTATAGTTAAATTTCTAATACTCAAAAAAAATATTTAACATTAAAATTTTAATAAGAGATTATTATTCATACTATTTTATTAAAATAAACATTATTTATAACACCTTATTTTATTATAGAAATTATAGATTTTTTGAAAACTAATTTTTTTTCCTGAAAAATCAATTTATGAAATTCATCATATTTTTAAGAAAAAGTAAATTCAAAACGTAATTGATGTAACAAAAATTTTATTTATATAATGTTATTATTAAATAAGTAACTATGTACTAGAAACATATCCTCTTAAAAAACTTAATATTATATAACTATAAGTTGTGTAATAGTGATAGATTCATGTGGATACTCAGTTAATATCGTTCGAGTTGTAATTTCCACTAACGTGATATTGTCTAGTAAGTGATTTCATTAAATAGTATATTTTTGATTCTTAGGTTTTTCATAGTATAGAGATAATACTAGTGATGTTATATCCCTCCCATGTTCTAAAAAATGGTCTTTGTACAACAACAATCTTTTGGATGAGGCCATCGAATCTTCTTTCAACATTAATTTTCTTTTTTTATTTTTACTTATAAATAGTAATTATAATGTTAGAATTATTATTAATAGTATAATTTACAATAGTAATATTGACCTATGGTCATAATTGAAAAAAATTCATATAACGGTCAAAACCTGATGTTTACATTTCAAAATATACTCACTTCATTATTAAGGAGATATATTTTATGTGTGTATAAAATAATATAATAGAATTTTTTAGTAAATATTTATCATTCAAAAAGTTTGGGTCATAACATTCTTCCCCCATTAAGATATTTCATCCCTAAAATGTCATCTCATTCCCTTAGATGAGAAAAGGTTAGGGTACTTCAGCCTCATTGTTTCCTCTGGTTCCCATGTCACTTCTTCATATTTGTGGTTCCTCCACACCACTTTCACATGGTTGGTAGTCTTTTTGTTTACAACCTTATCTATATGGTCAAATATCTCTATCATATTCTCCTCATAAGAGTGGTCATTTTAAAATTATACCTCTTTAGGATTCAGTACATGTGAAGGGTTATATATGAACATTCACAAGATATATACATGGA
This sequence comes from Viscum album, assembly GCA_963277665.1. Lineage (NCBI taxonomy): Eukaryota > Viridiplantae > Streptophyta > Magnoliopsida > Santalales > Viscaceae > Viscum > Viscum album. The sequence continues at coordinate 321,126,394 of OY728153.1, read as the reverse complement.
ATAAATCATGATCTTGAGATACATTTAGTGTATGTGAATGAAAATAGGCCACTTCTTCGATGCGACCAAGGATTTCATAGGGTACAATGTACATGGACTTGAGATTCACATTCGTACTGACCTGCGTGACTCACTTCCAAGGTGAAATTAAAAGGAAGAATTTGTCTCTAACATCAAACTACTATTCCCTTTGATGGTTTTGAGCATAGCACTTTTTCCAAATTTTAGAAACCTTTATGTGTTTTTGGATGGCATGAACCTTTTCCATAATATCTTGCACAAGATTTGTCCCAAGAATCATTGTCTCACCAACTTTGTCCCAAAAGGTAGGAGTTCTACATTTCTTTCCAAATAAAGATTAATAGGGTTCTATCTGAATACTCAAATGGAAGAGGTTGTTGTATTTGAACTCAACTAATGAGTGATTTTGATCACATTCGCCATTATATTCAATTGAGTATGTTCTTAGTATGTCCTCATGTGTTTAAATTGTACTTTTGGATTATACCTCAATTTGGGGGTGAATTATCATACTAAAACGCATTTTAGTATTTGGATAATGTTGAAGACTACTCTAGAATTTTGATGTGAGACTTAGATCCCGATAAAAAATTATATAAAGTGTCGCTCCATGCATCCTTACAACTTTCATCTCCTATATCATGGTGTGTTGTTCAAGAGAGAAATATTCTTGAATAGATATAAAATAGGATGTATTAGTGTGACCGTCCACTATAACTCGTATCACATTATTTCCTATGGATGATTTTAGGGTACCAGAGATCAATTCCACATTGATATTATCCCACTTCCATCTTGGTATGGGTAGTGGTTCTAATACCACTTTAGAATGTTTTCAACCTACCTTCACATGTTGACACTCAAGGAACCTTTTAGTGTATTAAAGAATATCCCTTTTCATTTTATCCTACCAATAAGGATCATGAAGGTCCCAATACATTTTCACACATCCAGGATGTATAGAGTATGTAGAGTTATTTGATACAACCATTATCTCCTTTATTTCTAGAATATATAGAACACATATCCTTGTAAGAAATTTTATTACACCTTCTTGATCAATATTCAACTAAGGAAAATTCCCATAACTTACAGCATCTATCTTATTCTGTAACAAAGGATCTTCACTTTGAGATTTCTTGATCATCTCTAGTATTGATGGATGATAAAAAATTAGGGATAGGGTTCATGATTTACCTTCCCTTATGATTCCAAAGTCAATTTTTTATAGGTCTTTGATCAAAGGATCTCTTTGAATCCTCATTATTTCCAACACAATAGGGATTTTCCTACTCAATGCATCAACGACATTGTTTTCTCTTCCAGGGTGATAATGAATTAAGAAATCTCAGTCTTTATGTGCTTCCATCCAACTAATTTATCTCATGGTCGATTCCTTTTGCATGAAAATATATTTCAAGCATTTACGTATGGTGTATATATCACATTTCTACCTAGAAAGATATTTCTCCATATCATTAGAGAAAAAACAACCACAGCTAGCTCTAGGTTATGTGTAGGATAATTATACTCATGTGGAATAATCTTTCAAGATATATAGCAATCACCTTGTAATTTCACATAAGCATGTCCCCAATATCGTTTAGTGATGTATCACTTAAATAAAAAATCCTTCTCTGATAGAGGGTAGATTTAACATAGGTGCAACAACCAATCACTTCTCTAGCACGTTGAAAATATCCCCACACTCCTTTTTATAGATGAAATTGACCTTTTTTGAGTTTACATGGTTAATAGATTAGAATGTCATGAAAATTTGTTTACTATCATCCAATAATATACTATTAATCATTGTAAATTATGAATCTCAGTTAATGTTTTAAGATGAGGCCACTCCCCAATAACCATTGTATTTGCATGGTCAACTAAAATTCCTTTATTTATTAAAATGTTCCCCAAGAAATAAACTTTTTGTAACAAAAATTCACATTTTTTAAACATTCCAAATAGCCCATCCTTCCTCATAGATTGAAAAATAACCCTTAAATGATCATCATGATCCTAAATATTTTTAGAATATATTGTATTATCATCAATAAAAACTAACTCAAAGTAATCAAGGTATTCCTTAAAGTATATATTCATCAAATCCATAAAAATAAGTGGATAATTACTCAAGAAAAAGTCTATAATAATAAACTTATAATGCTTATATACTGATCGGAATGCAGTCATTACAATATCTTCTTTCATCACCCTAAATTGATGATAAATATACTGAAGATCAATCTTGGGGAAGAATTGATCACTATGAAGTTGGTCAAATAAATAATCAATTCATAGAAGAGGGTACTTTTTCTTCAGTATAATATCATTTAGTTTTATATAATAATTTCATAGCCACATTCACACATCATTATTATTCACCATCAGAATAGGTGCACCCTATGGATACACACTTTTCTGGATAACACCCATCTCTAAAATATCTTGGAGTTTCTTTCTTATTTCCTCAATCTTCACATTTTACATTATATATGGGGTATTTGATACTGTCTTGGATCAGAGAATGAGTTAAATGGATAACACAAAAAATATTTTAGGGGTGGAACATGTAACTCTTTTGAAAATAAAACAATTTATTCCTTAAATATAGGGAAATTATCTATTCATATAATTTAATTTTCTTCTTCATCATTACCGATAATATCCAAAAATATGTATATGGGAGGTTCTTCTATAAAAATATTATGTTTAGAGATCGATCCTTTGTAAACTGATATATGTTTTCTATTCAAGACTACTGGTATTTCATTGATTTTGTAGTTAATCTTAGTATTATACATTGAGTGCTAGTCCATCCCAAGTTTAATTTTGAATTCCACCATGAGAAAGGCTTAAATATTTTCGATGATATTATTATCAAAATAGTAAATACTAGAGTTTCTATGAACCATTGATGCTTATGTAGTCCCGCCTAGAGTCTTGACTGATTGTTACACTTCTAGATGTTTTGGTATTGATTCTATATTCTTTAGAAACAAATAGGAAATAAAGGAATACATAGAACCAGAATAAAAAAAATTAATTTCTAGATTTCATAAATTAATGAGAGTAGCTTCCACCACATCAATTTGAGCTTCAACTTCTTTTTTTATGACTGAAAAAAGGAAAAAATTACACCATTGGCTTATACTGAGATTTATGGATATTTCCCTATATTAACTATAGACTTGGACAATGATTGGAGAATTTTCCAAGCATTACACACATGAGACACTGAACACTAGGATAGGACTACACTATATTCCCTTTTTTGTTAGTGTTCAAGAAGTTAAAGATTCATCCTTCTATGAAATTTCTTTGATTTTTGTCTATATCTTCCACACAAGTATTATTTTTTGATCCTAATAAATAAGTTCCTTGAATTCTTCTTCCAAATTTTTTTCATGTGGAATGATTCAATTTCATTCAACCTCTTCCTAGATAAATGTTACTACCTATGATTGGATATATTGATCTATTATTTTCATTTTATTTGTGAGACTACTGCATCTAACTAAACAACATTTCATCCTTAATAACACTCTGTACTATCTCCTCGTAGTTATTGTAGTCTTGATTGGATATATTCATTTGTAAATAAGTTCTTAGTGCACCGAAGAATCTATCAACCTTCCCATTGGGATACATGATAAAAATAAAGGTTTAATGGGGGTGTCTTGTGATGTTTATCCCATAGAGTCCAACATATTAATTTTCCTTATGCTTTATCCCAAGGAATTTCATCTCTATTTTTATTTGAATTTTACGAGGGATTTTTTTTAAATAAAGGACTCCCTGAACTATTACCACTATGTAACATCAATATCCACTCCTGGATTCATGTTTTTAAATATTGTACACCCCTCATTAGCTTTCCTCTCTTCAAGTTACACAACCTGGGAAAATTTATTCTAAACCGAACAACAGAGTACAAAAAAGATCTTTTCTATTGAGCATATCCACTATTCAGTAATCAATGTGTCGGTAGATCCACTGAAATAAGGTAGTAATTGATGCATAAAGTAATCAATGTAAATTTCATCGATTTTAGGTGAACTTATTTTTTAGCATGATTAAGTTTATTTTTAATGACATGAGCCATTTGATTCATTATTCTCCTCATGTTTTCCATTCAGGCTTCCATCACAGGTCCAAAAATGCATGATCCATTACACTCACCATTTATGTGGTTTCTCCTATTTCCCATCATTTTATAAAAGAATAGAACCTTAATGAGAAACATGTTTCATTTAATAATATTATAATTCTAAAGGAATTTTCATTCATAAAACATATGTCTGTTATTCATTAAAAAATTTAAATTTTTTATGAAACCTTCATAATGGTTCTTAAAAATCCTATGATTAACTAACCATATACCCTAGAAGTATAAAACCAAGTGTAGAGTAAGGACCATTGTCATGAACTTGGTTATAGTGAGTCCGGCCCAATGTAACTTGTCAAAGTTGTAACCCCAAGGTAACTTTATTGTAGAACCATATCCACTTGTTTATATCCAAATATGTATTTCTTTTCTTGTAAACCACTTAATATCATACCAAAATATCATGATGTTTTCCGTTATTTTAAATTTAAGTAAAGATCTTCCTAATGTTTTAAAATAAAAATCTCAAAAATTATCTAAACTGACCTCTGATACCAACTATGAAATGCTTCTTTTTTTATATAATGTATCATTACATTGTACAAATAGAAGATATTTTAATGTATAGTTTATTGGCAAAAATAATCCTAATAAATGAAAACATAAAACGTTATTATATTATACCTGAAAGGATTATTCAAGGTTCATCCTAATTACACTTATTTCATCTTATATCCTAGGGACATACATCAAGGTAATGTTATACCGTAAGGCCCAGTAAGGGAAATCAAGGGACCCAATTTATAAATGATCATGATAATTGTTGATAAAAAATTCAAGAATATCATAAAGTCATGAGAAAAGTAAAATAGAAATATGATAGTAAAAAGAACATGAATTATAACATGGATACGTGTCTATAACATTTAATTGAGTCATTCATATGTATATCACCAAGTTTTATCACTGAGGCTTCATAAAACTTATTTGGGTTATTCACTAATGTATTGTAAAACATGTCATATCTAGAGATTAAATTCATTACCCTCTACATTGGAGTGATATTAAGGTGAAACATTAATAATTATTAATTAATGTGAGAAAAATATTTCATAATAAACAATTTCATAAATAACTTCTGGAAGATAAAATCAACAGGTTCCATATCAAAATCCATGCGTTTTGAAATACTGTTCTTAAAGACATGATGTTTTTGTCATTATTGAACCATAAAAATGGAAGGTGAGTTTAATGTTTGTAAATAGTATAATAAAATAGATAATTTATTAATATTGGTTAATAAACCTAGAGAAAAAAGTGGTTTGGGTATTCATGAATAAAATTAATATAATTTCTTGAGGAAAAGAAAGAGATTTTGAGAAGAAAATTCGGCAGCATAACAGGTGACAAACATGGTTTTAGAAAAAATTTAAAACAAAGGGGGAAAAGGGAATCAAATTAACAAAATAATATAAATACAGTAAAGGTATAGAATAAAATGTACAGAATATTATAAATATTTAACTTTACTGACATACCACATAAAAAGGGATCTTAAAAGGAACATAAAAGTTGTGATTTCCATTACCATGCAGAGTAACTCATAAAACTCCAAGATTGGGACCTTTGGGGATTGAGGATTCCTTGGGAGGGAACATTGGGTGGTAAAACTACCACGGAATCATAAAGGATGAATTTTATGTGAAAGGAACTGAAGAAACGTGTGAATATTTATAAAAAATAAGGCGGATTTGTGTATAAATTTCCTTGGACAACAAGGTAGTGGTAAATTAAAAACCAGGGGACTTACCACGGTATTTTCCACTTGGGAAAAATATTAGGTTGTTATAATACACAATAATTTACCAGAATTTTATGTTAAGTATTACATAATTATGATTTCATTAAAAATACCAAAAAACCCAAAAATGCATTTTTCACCGTTCACTAAAAACTAAAGTACTTTAATAAATTCACATAATTTAGTCCTAACCTAATTTAAATTTTGTTATTTCAAAAATTATATTTATTTTTTTAGTAATAATTATCTATGTTATATAAATTTAACTTCAAAATATAAAAATCCTTATTTATAAAAATTTAAAAACCCATGAAAAAAGCATAGAAAATGCATGGTAAAATACATAGTAAAATTTCTGAAATGTTTAAAAAATAAAACCATTTTATCATTTTAATTTAAATAAGAATTCTTTAATCATACTACCTCATTAAAATAAAAATTATTTATAAAACTAATGTTTATTATAATAATTATAACTTTTCTAAAAAGAAATACTTCTGTCTGAAAAATCAAATTATAAAATTCATCATATTTTTAAGAATAACTACTCTCAAAATGAAATTTATGGAACAACATTTTTATTTAATAATTTTATTATAAATTAAGTATTTAAGGACTTAAAACAATAACCCTTATAAAAAATATATATTACCTAAAGTTATGGTGTGATATGATGATAGATTCATGGAATAACTCAACTAACATCGCCCTAGTTGTAATTTACACAAACATGAACTTCTCCCATAATAGATTTCATTCAAGCCACTCGTGTTGAAGCTTTCCTTCAGCTTATTCAAGATAAAATCTCAGTGATTCTACCTCCCTCCCATGTTCTAAAAAAGGATTTTTATGGCTTGACACTACAAGATGAGACCATTGAATCTTTTTTAGATATTAATTTTCCTTTTCCATTTTTACTTATAAATAGTAATGATAATGTTAAAGTTTTTATTACGTGTATAGTTTCTAACATTCATTTTGAACAATGGTCATAATTGACCAATGGTCGTAATTTATGAACATTTATATAACATTTCAAACGTGATAGTCAAATTTAAAAATTTAATCACTTTATTATTAGGGATATATAGTTTTGTTGTGGACAAAATAATATAACACACATTTTTAGTAAAAAGTTACAATTCAAAAATCATGGGTTGTTACACGTTATAATTAAAATCATAATATTAGGGAATACAATTTATTTACCAAATAAAATTGGTTAACCAATTTCCATTTTTTGGGTGATATCACAACAACTATAACAGTCACAACACTCACACAATAAATCAACCAGTGCAAACAAATCCCCCATCGACAACAACTTCCAGCTGGGTACTGAGAATATATATTAAAAATATCAAAAGCATATAAAATATGTAAATATATGTAAATAACACCCCTATACCCATCTCAATTTCAATTTTTCCAAATATTTTTTCATTGATTAATTCAAAAAAATTATCTCCCATATATTAGAAAAAGTAAACATCTCCCGTGTGATACTAAATAAAGAAAAATGTTGTATTCCCTCCATCAAGGAAGATATTTTGACTTACTATGTACCATTGGGTGAAGTATAAGAACCAACCTCTACAACCACACCATAATAAACTATGGATCACACTACACCACTGAAATGGAACTCTGAAGAATAATAGAAGGGGACATATGAGAAATATTGGATAACTCACTAGAGAATGATGAAGGGAATCCATGAAACAATACTCATAGAAAAGAATATCAAAATCCCTTGAGATAGTGCTATTATCTACCATGAATTAGAGATAGATAATTGTGTTTAAGGAAAACCAATGCACCTTTTTTATAATTACATTACAAAGGGAATTTACATAACATGTAATCCCCTTTCACATTGTATAATCACCAGGGGTTGGTTTCGCTAAAAAAATATACTCCTTTTTATTATATAATGCCTAAAATATAAAAATCGTGATCTAGCCCTGGAAAATATATAGAACCAACATTCAAATAGTGTAAACATTACTTGATGTGTACTTTCTACAGTTTCACTATTATCCTCCACAAAAAAAAATACTATAAACTACCCCAAAGAACTCCAGACAAAAAAATGGAAAAGTAACAGTCTAGGAGGGTATATACTATTGAAGATGGTTTCAATAGAAAGGAAATATGGTTATCAGAGGTATGATTATCCTATTTGACAAATGAGGTAAAATAGGAAAGCACTATATTGTCTATCTCTAAAATTGTAACTGGTGGAAGGGAATACACACTCAAATAAAAGGACATGAATTATACTAAATATGTATAATTCATAATGCAAGACTAGTTGGACAGGGCTAGGAAATTGAATAATGTATAATAGAAGGAAATTATTCTACATTCTAATGTGAATAAAGAATATAAAACTAAGAGAAATGATAAAATCATAGAGAATACCATGCTGAAAAAATATTAAACCGAATGGAAAATCAAAGAGGAAGAAAGAATGAATAGTTCTACAAATATTAGACCATAATGGAAATATTTCATTGGGTTGAGAATGATTTTTCAGACCTATGTCTCACATTTAAGTGTTAATGGGTTATCTAACATGTTTAGAAGTCGTTAATTTAGAGTTACTATGATGGGAACTGAAGGTGAAGATGTTTAGATAGAATATTTAGTGGTGGTATTTTAAAAATAAGTACACTTATATAGATTTTTATTTTTCAAAAAAATCAAGAAATATATACATCCTTGATGAAACTGAATATTGAGGTTTTATTTTATTTTTCCCATTATTTATTTAGCACATTTGTATTATATATATCTAGGGGAATTGATTATCTATTTAAATGAAGAATAAGTAATTTTTTTGAGAATTGTTTCATTATTTATGTTTTTGTTATGTGTAGGTTATAAAAATTATGAAAAATATATTTTACCATCCCCTATGATGTGAATGGTCGAGTTACTACCAAATTATGTACAGTACATGGAATGATTTGTTATTTGAATTAAAAACTTTTATTTTCTACATTGGATCATCTCAAATAGACTTAATTTTTATTGGGATAAATCAGATTACTAAGAAACATGTGGTATAAACCATCTCTCATTAAATTTATAGGGAATTAAGACATTGGTTTATCAAATTGGGAGAAGCTGAGTTTCATTAATTTAGGATATTCAGTTGAAGATAAATTTTTTTTTGAACATACCATGTCAACTATGGGTATATGAAAATTCCACAATTTTCATTTATTATAAATTTAGTTAGAATAATTAAATTGATTATTGGATAAATTTTTTAAATTAATGTAAATCCAAATGGGGATATTGAAGTTCCCATGCATTTAAATTTAATTTTTTAATTAAATTTAATTTAATTTTAAATATAATTATTTAAATTATAATAATTGGTTTATAGAGATTAGAATCACATAAATAAATTGAATAATATGACCATGAATACCATGATGTAGATATTTAAAGGTAATCCCAAAAAAAATTATTTAATATTCTATTTATGATAAAGAATGATAAGTTCTGATGTAGGCTTTATGTTCTATCTTAAATGGTTGAAAATATATTTGGGAAGCATTCAGACAGTGTTGAAGTTAAAGATATGTTTTTAGAAAAGAAATATAGTTATTTTTTGATAACACACCTTAATATTTATAAGAATTTTGGCTGTAATTTGTTTTTTGAAATTCACTTGGATGATTTTTATAGAACATTTATAAAGTTAATTATGGAATTGAATGTGTCTTGGAGTCATTTGAACAATTTTGGAATATCATGTTTAATGATATGAAATTTTCTATGTTTTGAAAATATGTCTTTTAGATGAAAATAATAATTCCTTTGTTTTTCTATGCCTTTGGTGGCAGGAGTATTATATGAATTTTTACATTAGACATTAGGTGATTATCATATTTCTTCACCAGCATCAAACTATAGAATATGACTTCATAAGTATATTAAGACTTAAATAACATCATATGATTCCTAATTAATGTAATACCTTTATAACATGACATTGATAATCCTGATATTAAACATGAAAAAGTCCAAATATAAGTAATCATTGTATGACATTGATGATATTGTAAGACTTTTCATCCAGCTCATAAGACTTAACTATTATCATAAATATTTTTTTAGATCATATGTAAATGAATTATAGTTTATGACTTTTAGTATTCCATATGTCATTTTTTTAGGTAGGAATGTGGAAATGGCATGATCATATGGATTTTATAAAGGGGCAACAAACACAGTATCATCATTTGAATTCAGAAAAAGAGTACGACTTCAATATTTGATTTATATGATGAAAACGTCCTTATCATCATATTTTGAATTTATTATTACTTTTAAGACATAAAAATCAATTAACATATAACGTTTGGAATATAAAATTACACATATAATTTTATTTTCCTATAGGGTGAAAATTTAAAATTTACATAATTCAACTTCTATCAAGAAAAATGTTTTTCGATGATGAAGTAATAGTTTTATAATGTCATAAAAATCATAAGGATTTAAAAATATATGATCCATATATATTACTAATAATTAAATGATTTAGAGATAAGGATATCATAGTTGGATGAATCTACATTTCTCAAAATATAAGAATAAATTCACGAAACTTCAAGAATAATATAGATTAATTGTTTTCATTTCTCAACATATTCTACAAAAAATATATAATTTTAATTCCATATAATATTAGTTTAAATGAATAATAAAATCTTATTAAATAATAAAATAAAATATATATGTAGTTGAGATAATAAAATTGGAATGAAAGATGACGATACTTTTGTAAACCTATTTGAGTTGAAAATGCAATATGAAAACCCTGGGAAGTAGTCCTACATGATGATGTTCATGAGAAATTCATGAAATTCATGGGGTACTCAAAATTGTTTTGTATAATATATTTTGTCTTTTAAACTCGTGACTACATTATTTAACATGCATACAATTTATGGTTTTTGAAAATGAAAATATCCATTTAATGTGGGTGCATGAGAAAATTATAATAGCAAGGAAGAAAAACAAAAAAGAGAAAAATTAAACACACTAGATGTTTGTGGATAAGTGTGATGATGACTACTTAATCTCTTAAAGAAAACAAATAAAGAGAATTCAAAATAACCTACAGTTATGAAGAAATGAGTGAGTCAATTGTGTGTTATGGTTTCATATCAACAAGTTTTCAATAAAGTAGAAATAAGAGAAAGGGAATTTTAATTTTTTTTATTTTTGATTCAAGTCCGCAACAATTGAAGTTGGGAGGATTCCAAAAAGTATATATTGTATAATATTTATGAGTAGTGCATTATTCAAAAAACATTTTCCTTGTATTGTGTTTTAATGATAATAGGTATTCAATGATCTTTGATTGAGGATACATGTCCGTATTTTGGGTGTAGTGACATCCCAGGATTCATTGCGGCTACCTCAAGGAAAGAGGATGTTTCCAAGATCAATTAGAGAAGAAGGATATGGGGAAACAAATAAATATACTTTTATATGTGTAATATATTGTAGTTAACACCCTGATATTTGGGAAAATATATATTTTTCGAATTAAATTAATGTTTTCTATATTTTCCATTTTACACAGTATTGAATATAGATTTTGTTATATGAAAAACACTATGTTTTTTTGATTTATATGTAATAATATGTTTATACTGTGTTAAACGCAATAATTGGATTTTCTTGTGGTATAAACAATACTACTATTGGCCTATGTTACACACAATATGGATTTCTTTTGATAACATGCATTGTACAAAAGACCGAGTTTTACCAAAAAATATTATATTATTAAAATATTATTATTTAATATAATAAGATATAAACAACCTGTAAAATTAGTGTTTATGAATAATATTAACTATCTGATGAAAATTAATAGTTTATTATAATAATTCATTGGTTACCAATTAATTATAAATAAGATATATACCAGTAGATTATAAAGGAAATAGTTTAATTTTTATGCTCCCAAAATTATTTAGTAGTAGTAAATTAAATTAATTATAATTAGTTGATGGTATTAATGAAATATATATGATATATATTAAATATCATATTTTTATACTAATCAAATAGATTTTATTATAATAGTATAAAAGCAACCCCAATTTTATGCATAAAACCCAGTATTTCTCAAAAGAATAATTTTACCACCATTTAATGTAGAAGCCATTTTAAATCCATTTTTGACACTTTTATATATTATATTTGGAAAATTGCACCTTTTCCATTAGTACAGAATATATAAATTTTCTTTGGTAGAATTTTTGGTATTTTTCCGATAATTATCATGTTTGGATGAATAGTAACAAATATACTTAATTTTAATTCAAAAAAACTTTTTCATTGAAAAAATTTATATTATTAAATTATATTATTGGATGGTTTTATATTACAAATAGATTATTTTTTTCATTTAATATAATTTTTGTAACATCTTAGGTAAATAAAGAATAAGAAATATTTAATATTTATTAATATTTGTGAATTAAATATTAATTTTACTTTAAAGGGGTTGCTATGTTCGATCGCGTACCTGATACGCAACAACGGGTTTCTTTGAAATCTTATGTTGCACAATAATAATATAATATTATTTTAAATGGTAGTTAACTACTAGAAATTGTATTGGAGGGAATGAAAAAAATTAACTACAATATGATTATACATGTTTGTTTAATGTATTTACATCTATCCAATTAAAGTTTGAGGCTTAAAATGTGAATGAATCTAATTTTAAGCATAATTTACATTAAAATGTCGATTTACCACCTTTTAATGGAGAACAATATTTAAATATAGGTTGGTTCACTTTAATACATTAAAATTGACCAAATAAAATTCTTCTTTAGAACGGGGACATCAAAATTTACTTTGTGTAAATTTTTGGAATTTTTCTGATAAAGTTCATTTTTTAATGAATAGTGAAAATATTGTATTTTAATTCAAGACTGTGTTTTAATATAATTTATTTATATAGTTATATTATATTTTTAACTGGTTTTAAAGTGTAGTTAAAATATATTTTTACCATTTAATTCAATGTTGGTCATTGGAATTAATTTCACTTTGAAATTGGATATAAACAAGTATCAATCTTTTGATATTTATTGTTTCTTAAAAACACGCTATTTGTTTTGATAACATAAATTAATTTTAAAATTAATTAATGCCACTTCTATGGTTTGAATTTGAAAAAATAGACATAATTTTTGAATTCATAATATCAAATATATTTTAGGCTGATTTTTTGGTATTTTTCTGAAAAACATCAATTTTTTATGTATAGCGAAACAACTCAGTGGTAGTTAAAAAAACTGACAGTTTCATTTAAATGATGTTTTACCACTTTTGTGAATTTAATTTTGAAAATCTGACATACATGATTGTTATAACGAAGTAAAATGTGGTTCAATAAGATGAAAATAATTTTTGGTGAATAGTAACTTTTGACTGTTATTTACCGCGGTTAAAGGTAAATATGGTAATTCAAGGTAAAAAGAATATTATAATAATTCAAAATTATCTTAACACTTGTAATAACCTTATTGGATGAGTCATGGCCGACCAATGAAATCTTTGGGTCTATTTTGGGACCCCATGGGGCTACTTATGAAAGAAAATAACACTTTAGATTAATTAATTTAATGAAAAGGAAAAAATGACATAAATAATTTTTTTTTTGTAAATTAATTTTTATATGGTGTTATATAAGTGATATTTTGGACTATACATATTAATTGGAAAGGTAAAAATATTTCCTACATCATGGTTTTTTTGTATAATATTTAGACATCAAATAAATTAAATTATTTATGACACAATAATGATGCAGTGTTTACCTCATTAATAAATGATTTAAATAAATAAGATTAAAATATTATCCAAACCTGTAAATTTCTTATTGGATGATTTTATTTCAACAATGATTCATCTTATCTTCTATGTTAATTATTTTAGGACCTTTAGAAACCAAATATCATTATATAATAAATTAATATTATCACACTTCCCTAAAGAGCCCCTCCCCCCTTATAAAAGGAGACCATTTCTAACCAATTCCTCACACCTCTCAAGCCCTTTGGATCATCCAAACTATGCTCAATTAAGATCACTACTTCCTTCTCTCCCTCCTAGAAGTATTACCTTAGGAATAAGGCCCTTCAAGAATTCCATTGGTTCAAACCAAAGGGAGTTACCCAAATTAAAGGTAACAGTTTCTAATAATTTTTTTTTCTTTTATTTTACTTCTCCAAACCATAAAATATTTTTATTCCTTTCTTTTGTAACAACACAAGTATCCTCAAAATACTAGGATGTTATCATGAGAATTATTATAACTACACTTACACACACCTCCATCTAATAGATGAAGAACAAAATGTTTCTGTGGATGGAAAACTAACGCCTCACGAAACTATGATTGATCAAATATCTCCAACCGCCTCTCATAGTGGCCATTATGACGAAACTGTATTTATATATGATATATATGATACCTCAATCATGAATATCATTCTGGATATAATGGACTATTGACCACATGGACAACTTGTAAATATAAGGTGTTCATTTTTGAATCAAGTACCAAATATCAACAAAATGAACAATATTAACTTAAATAATTACATAATGTTTATAACATGGAAATAAGTGATATAAAAGGAATAAAAAAATTGAAAAATGTTCTCAAGAAAGTATAAATTAACTTTATATTATTATTCAGGATATTAAAGAACGATTGAGTCAAGTCAAACACGTGGTAAGGGACTTCGTCTCAATCTCCATTCATTGAGGCATATTTTGATAATATATATACCTTCTTCTTTTACACAGTGTATAAGTAAAACCCTTTGACTTTTACTTTCATTCAAAGGGAATATTTTTTCTACGAAGTAATTTACTAAATGAGAAATGAAATGTTTCTAACGTTTGCGACAACAATGAACTCTCCGCCGCCGTAATCATTATTTGGATTCCTCTATAAGCATTAATGTTTTTTAAAAGGAAAAGAAATTCCTTATTATTATTTTGGGTGTTTTGGTATTGGAAATGGTTTTTTTTAAGGATTGATTATTTCAATATCTTGAAATGATTTCTTGTGATTTTCAAATTAAATGTTATTAGTGAAATCTATATATTTTCAATATTTTATGTGTTCTGATTTTATAATGGAAATTAGACATTTGACGGGTGGTTACATGATAAATCAAATGATGGGTGATTCCGTTAATACCAGGATGGGTGGTTACGTTATAACCTCCAATGCATTAGGTAAGGAATTCAGCTGTATGGCTATTCCATTTAGTGATATGTGTGGAAGTCGACTATCTAGTTATTCCATTTAAGTATGTTTATTTCCCAAGTTATCTTGATATGTTATGTGTTCTTTATATGAGTTTTATGGTAATCATTTGGTTACAAAAGGGTAAGCAATGATCTTTTATTCAGTGAAATATATTTACTACTTCATAAAGGTAAAAAATTTTACTTTTGTTAAAATATTCATGGTTTACTTTTTGTTTTGAAAAACTAACAGTTTTCCATCATTGTGTATTCCCATACTGAGATTTTTATGCTCAACCCAAGTTTTTGAAATGTTTTTCATAGGACATAATGTGGAATGGGGTCAAGGATGGAATCAAGGAAAAGTCATGCTATCCTAAATATGGAACTAGACATGACTCTTTTTTTTCACGAGTTCATGTTTTGTAAAAAAATGGAAACTGTGTAGAAGTGTCCACTTTGTAATATTTTGAGATGTAATAGTTATGTCCTAATTCTCTAAAACTCTAAACCTGAAAATATCCTCAACGTGAATTATTATTTTAATTAAATATTAAGTAAGGTGTATGTTTGGGTCCTTAGATTTTGTATCAGAGGTCAGTTTAGACAACTTTAGAAGTTATGTTATTGTTAAATAAATGTCCATATATTAATTTATGGTAATATTGAAATGATATAGAATTTAAAGATTACCCTGTTACTTCACCTAAGGTATTTTTGGGTTCAGAATGGCTTTCCATAGAGGAAACATGGAAAATATGTTGGGACGACATCAGGAGGAAGACAACCTTCCAAATCCGCAACCTAAGATGGTCGGAATCAGAACTGAACAGTTTTTTTGCAGTGATGGCACATTTGACTCAGGCTATAAATGGTCGTGGTATCCATGTACGAGATCAGCCAGATCAACCACAGAGGAACATGTCAATAATAGATCATTTCATGAGGCAAATTCCCCGATCATTCAGAGGATCATCAGATTTAGTTCTAGCAGAAGGGTGGATTAAATCACTGGAGAATATTTTCGATGTCATGGGTTGTTCAGAACAACAAAAGGTTAGTCTCACTGTTTACCATTTTAAAGGTGAAGCTGATCAGTGGTGTTCGATGGTGAAAAATATCAGGGATAGTGAGGAGATTTATGCTCTTGATTGGGATGAATTCAAATGTATGTTTCTTGAGAAATATTTTCCTAATGTGGATCATCATAGGATGGAAAAACAATTCCATGAATTGAGGTAGGAGGATGACTCAGTGGATGCTTATGAAGCAAAGTTCACTCGAATGGAAAGGTATGTACCAAATTTCATCCGAGATCTATATAGTAAGATAAAAAATTTTCTCAGGACTGAAACCACTATATCGAAGAGCGTTATCCTCTTTTGAGTTCAAAAGTAATGAAAAACTTGTTCGATGTGTGGAGAAGGTGGAAATTAAGTTTGCAGATGATCAGGAGTTCTTTGACAAACAACAGAATAAGAGGTCTAGTTGGTAGGAAAAGGGGAAGAATTTATCAAAGAATCAAGTAGGTAAGAAAACTAAATATCCATATTATAAGAAGTGTGGTAAAAAGCATCTCGGAAAATGTTTATCAAACATTGGAAAGTGCTTCCGGTGTGTTAAGTCTGGTCATATTACTCGTAACTGTAAGGAAGATGATCAAGCGGGAAATGAAAATCCATTGGTAATATGTTTTATGTGTAATGAAATGGGTCATTATGAAAATGAGTGTCCAGAGAATAACTCAACTGAGGGAAAGCAGCCAGACAACAAGAAGAAATGGGTGGTGAAATCCTTTGTAACTACTTCAGCAGATGTTGGGCCATCGAATGAAGTAGTATCAGGTATAATGTTTGTTTACTCAGATTATACCAATGTGTTTTTGATTCAGGGTCTACACACTGTTTCATTTATGAGAAGTTTTCTATTAAATTGGGAATTCCATATAATGATATGAATACTGAACATATGGTAAAAACACCTGGATGAAATGTTGAGACAAAAAGAAAACATACGAACATTAATGTACTTGTGTGCAGAAAGATCCTACACACAAACCTTATATTTTTTCCTCTAATAGAGTTTGTTGTTATTTTGTGCATGGATTGACTTTCTGTTTATCATGCTAATATTGACTACAGAACTACAGAGGATTGTTTTCAGAAGTTTGTGTACAAGAATAAAGCCTTTATTTTGATAACATATCAAGAAGATGAGAAGCTAGTAAAAAATGTAAATGAATGTTACCTTTCACATATTGTTGAAAATACAGGAACTGTTCAGATTAATGATGTTCCAGTGGTAAATGAGTACATTGATTTTTTCCTGATGATTTTCCTGGTATTATACCTGATCGAGAAGTTGAATTTACTGTTGAATTAGTTCCTGATGCTAATCCAATTTCAAAACCCCCTTATCTAATGGATAAAATTGAACTTTTAGAGTTAAAGAAGCAATTGTAGGAGTTATTAAATAAAGGTTTCATTCGACCTAGCACATCACCATGGGGAGCTCCTGTATTGTTTGTTAAAAATAAAGATGGTTCAATGAGACTTTGTATTGATTATAGAGAATTGAATAACATCACTATTAATAACATGTATCTTATGCCTCATATCGATCATTTGTTTGATCATATCTAGGGAGCTTAGTATTTTTCGAAGATTGATTTGAGGTCGAGGTACCATCAGTTGAATGTAAAGGATGCAGACGTTCCGAAGACCGTGTTTCATACTAGATATGGCCATTATGAATTTGTAGTTATGTCTTTTGGATTAACCAATACAATTGTTATATTCATGGATCTTATGAATATTATTTTCTGTGAGTTCTTAGATAAGTTTGTGGTTGTGTTCATTGATGATATTTTGGTTTATTCAAAAATTAAGGAGGAATATGAATGTCATTTAAGGGTTGTCTTGAAAACCTTTTAAGAAAAGAAACTATTTGGGAAATTCAGAAAGTATGAGTTTTGGTTACAAAAAATTTCTTTCCTTGGTCACATTGTTTCAAAAAAATAGAATAACTATTGATCCAGCTAAAACAAAAGTTTTTGAAGAATGTCCAAGACCCACAAATATAACCGAGATTCATAGTTTTCTTGGTTTGGCAGGTTATTACTGGAAGTTTGTTGAAAATTTTGCACGATTATCTAGTACAATGACTAAGTTAATTAAAAAAGGTTTAAAGTTTATTTGGACAAAAGAATGTGATGATTGATTTCAGGAATAGAAAAGACGATTGGTGAATAATCTAGTTTTAGCACTGCCCTCTAGAAATGGTGAGTTTGTTATCTACAATGATGATTTGTTGAAAAGACTTGGTTGTGTCTTTATAAAGAATGATCAGGTAATTGCTTATGCTTCACGTCCGTTGAATCCTCATGAGTTAAATTAACCTACACATTATTTGGAGTTAGCTTGTATTGTTTTTGTTTGAAAAATTTGGATTCATCATTTTTATGGAGTAAAATATGAAATATGTACTGACCAAAAAAGTTTAAAGTATATATTCAATCAAAAAGAATTGAACATGAGACAGAGGATATGGTTGAATTAATCAAGGATTATGATTTCACGATCCATTACCATCCTAGAAAAGAAAATAAAGTGGCTGATAATTTGAGTCGAAAAAGTAATGCTTCATTAACCAGGTTACGTTTGGAACAAGATCAATTGGTTTTTGATTTGATAAACTTTGTCATAGAAATTTTTGAGGCATAAAATTCTTCTGTTTTGTTTCTGTCATCAGTAAAATCATCTCTATCAGACAGAATAAACCAAGCTCAGAAAGAAGTCAGTGAGTTGTAGAAAAAGGTAGATTTGGTTCAGAAGGGTAATTTTCATGATTTTAACTTTGATAATGATTTTTTTTATATTTGGAAAGAGATTATGTGTGCCTTCTGATTCAAAGTTTAAGAATGAGCTATTATGTGAATCTCATAGTTCCTCGTTTTCAGTTCATCCTAGAAGTACTAAGATGTATAGAGATCTTCGAGAGTATTACTGGTGGGATGGAATGAAAAGTGATATTTCTTATTTTACTGTGAAGTGTTTGACTAGTCAGTAGGTTAAAGTAGAGCGACAGTTACTGAAAGGGATGCTTCAGCCTTTACTGGTGCCCGAATGGAAATGGGAAAATATATCCATGGACTTCGTTGTGGGATTACCGAAGAGATCTCGAGGTAATAATGCAATCTGAGTTATTGTTGATTGATTGACTAAATCTACTCATTTCCTTCTTATTCGAGATACTTTGTCTCTAGATCAACTTTCTTGGTTGTATGTTAAATAGATAGTCAGGTTGCATGGAGTTCCCCTCTCCATTGTATCTGATCATTATCCCAGGATTACTTCTAACTTTTGGAAAGGCCTTCAGAATTCGTTGGGTACTGAATTAAATTTTTGTACAACATTTCATCCTCAATCAGATGGGCAGTCAGAATGATCAATTCAGACCTTGGAGGTTATTCTATATGCTTGTTCAGTGGATTATTAGGGAATTTGGAACCAACATATTTCTTTGGTTGAATTTTCAGATAATAATAGTTTTCATTCTAGCATACAAATGGCTCCATTTGAGGAATTATATGGAAAGCGTTGTAAAACTCAAGCTTTTTGGGACGAAGTAGGTGAAAGGAAGCTAATGGGACCAAAATTGGAAGAAGAGATGGCGGAGAAAGTTTAGTTGATTCAGAAGTGATTGAGAATAGCTCAGACCAGACAGAAAAGTTATGCAGATAACTGGGGGAAAGATCTTTTTTTAGGTAGGTGATCATGCCTTTCTCAATGTTTCTCCCTGGAAAAGTGTGTTGAATTTTGGTTAGAAGGGAAAGATGAGTCTGAGGTTAATTGGACCTTATGAAATTCTAGAGAAAGCTGGATCAGTTGCATACAGAGTGGATTTACCTCCATGTTTATCCTATTATACAATGTTTTTCATGTTTTTATGTTGAGAAAGTATATGCTTGATCCATATCATGTTTTGAGCCTAGAGGTAGTTCAGTTGGAAGAGAATCTCTTTTATGAGGAACAACCAGTCCAAATTCTTGACCGTAGAGAGCATGCATTTCAGAATAAGGTAATTCACCAGTTAAATGTTTTTTTGGAAAAACCATATGGTTTAAGAGACAACGTGGGAATATGAAAATGCTATGAGGGATATATACCCCCAATTATTTTGATAAGTAAAATTGTGAGGACGTAATTCCCAAAAGGGGGAAGGATGTAACATCCCAGGTAAATAAAGAAGAAGACATATTTAATATTTATTATTATTTTTGAATTAAATATTAATTTTTCTTTAAAGGGGTTTCTATGTTCGATAGCGTACTTGATATGCAACAATGGGTTTCTTTAAAATCTTATGTTGCACACTAATAATATAATATTATTTTAAATGGTAGTTAACTCCTAGCTGTTGTATTGGAAGGAATGAACAAAACTAACTACAGTATGATTATACCTATTTTTTAAATGTATTTACATCTATCCAATAAAATTTATAGGCTTCAAATGTGAATAAATCTAATTTTAAGCATAATTTATATTAAATGGTCGATTTACCACCTTTTAATGGATAACCCTCTTTAAATATAGTTATCTTCACTTTAATACATTATAATTGACCAAATAAAATCCTTTTTTAGAATGGGGACATCAAAATTTACTTTGTATAATTTTATTGGAATTTTTCAGATAATGTTCATTTTTTAATGAATACTGAAAATATTGTATTTTAATTCAGAACTACGATTTAATATAATTTATTTATATAGTTATATTATCTTTTTAATTGGTTTTAAAGTTTAATTAAAATATATTTTTACCATTTAATCCATTGTTTGTCATTGTAAATAATTTCACTTTGAAATTGGAAATAAATAAGTATCAATCTTTTGATAGTTATTGTTTCTTAAAAACACACTATTTGTTTTGATAACGAGAATTAATTTTCAAATTAATTAATGCCAATTATATTTTTTGAATTTGGAAAATAGACATCATTTTTGAATTCGGAATATCATATATATCTTGGCTGATTTTTTGGTATTTTTCTAAAAAACTTCAATTTTTGATGAATAGTGAAACCACTTAGTGGTAGTTAAAAAACTGAAGTTTTCATTCAAATAAAAATTTACCACTTCTGTGAATTGAATTTCAAAAATAAAACATTCATGGTTTTTATCAAGAAGTAAAATGTGGTTCAATAAGATGAAAATAATTTTTGTTGAAGAGTAACTTTTGACTTTTAATTACCGTGGTTAAAGGTAAATAGGGTAATTCGAGGTAAAAAGAATATTATAATATTTCAAAATTACCTTAACACTTGTAAAAACATTATTTGATTATTCATGGACGACCAAGATAATATTTGGGTCTATTTTGGGACCCCATTGAGCCACTTATGAAAGAAAATGACACTTTAGATTAATTAATTTAATGTAAAGGCAAAAATGACATAAAGAATTTTTTTTAGTAAATTAATTTTTATATGGTGTTATATAAGTCATATTTTCTACTATAAATATTAATATTAAATCTAAAAATATTTCCTACATCATTTTAGTTTTTTATAATTTTTATACATCAAATAAATTAAATTATTTGGATCCCTCTATAAGCCTTAATGTATTTTTTAAAAGGAAAAGAAATCCCTTATTCTTATTTTTGTTGTTTTGGTATAGAAAATGGTTTTTTTAAAAGGATTGATTATTTAAATATCTTGAAATGATTTATTATGATTTCAAATTAAATTTTATTAGTGAAATGTTTATATTTTCAATATTTTATGTGTTTTGATTTTATAATGGTACTTAGACATTTGATGGGTGGTTACGTGATAAACCAAATAATGGGTGGTGCTGTGAATACCAGGATGGGTGGTTACGTTATAACCTCTAATGAATTGGGTATAGAAGTCAGCCATATGGCTATTCTATTTAGTTATATGTGGAGAAGTCGAACGTATGGTTATTCTGTTTAAGTATGTTTGTGTCCCAAGATAACTTTTTTATGTTAGGTGTTCTTTATATGGGGTTTATGGTAATATTTTGGTTACAAAAGGGTAAGTAATGATCTTTTATTCTGTGAAGAGTATTTACTACTTCATAATGGTGAAAAGTATTACTTACGTTAAAGTATTCATGGTTTACTTGTTGTTTTGGAAAACTAACAGTTTTCCTTCTTTGTGTATCCCTTATTGAGCTTTTTATGCTCACCCCAAGATTTTTGAAATGTATTTCACAAGACATAATGTGGAATATGGTCAAGGATGGGATCAAGGAAATTTCATTCCGTCTAAAACATGGAACTAGACATGACTCTTATTTTCAAGAGTTCATGTTTTCTAAAAAAATGGAAACTGTGTAGAAGTGTCTACTTTGTAATCTTTTGAGATGTAATAGTTATGTCCTAATTCTCTAAAACTCTAAACCTGAAAAGATCCTCAATGTGAATTATTAATTTAATTAAATATTAAGTAAGGTTTAATGTTGGGTCCTTATAATTATTTTCATTGGAATAATTTTACATTGAATTATCATATATAAAAATTTCAGTCTTTTGCATGTTTTAACATTAATAATCCAATTTCTCACCCCGTCAACGAGATTAATTTTAAATTAATTTCATCATAATCTTTTTTTGAATTTTTAAAAGTGGATTCCATATCTAGGATCATTGGTTTTAAATTATTTAAATAGATTTATTTTATATTTGGGAATTGTGAATAGAAACTTTAGTAATTTTTTTTAAAATGGTGAAAGGTAAGTCATGTAATTAAGGGTAAAAATAATATTATAAAATTACCCTAACACTTGTCCCAATTTAATTGGTATAATTTTTTTCATCCAAAATCATCACTAGGATAAAATTATAACGTTTTAAACCACATGGGTGAGAGTATCATGTTTATTATAATTTATTTAATGAAGTTAATGATGTCTTACTCATATTTTTATAACTATAACATTTTTTATATGGTTTCATAAAGATGATAAATTAGATTATAAATAATAATTTTAAATACTTTTGTTTAGTTATCATGATAATTTTTTTTATATTTTTATCAAATTAATAATTACGTTAAAGTCTTATATAATTATGATTAATTAACTATTTAATTAAAGTTAATATCAAAGAAGTGTTTTTAGAAATATTAAAATTAATGTAATTTTAGATAATTAATGCAAATCTTATGGATATAATAAAATATTTTTTTCTAAGGTTTCTTGATATCATGATATTTCAAAAAATCTATGTAATGAATATCTTTAAAATTGACACTAATGATATTTTATCAACATAATGTGTTATTAAATTATTTGAAAATCATAAAAATGTTAAAAAATTTAAAACAATTAAAATATTATCAAATATGTTATAAATTGATAATTTATTGTTGAAACCACATAATAAAAATATTTCAAACATTTAATATTGAGAATGTTGTAACTTTAGTAAAATTAAAATAGGTAAAGTAAAGCCTAACTAAAATGATAAGGTTTAAAATAGTATCAAAACATGTAAAAAATATATTTGTCGAAAATATAACAACCTTATCCCATATTATATTTTAATAAATGATATTTTTGTGGTATTTTTATTGAGTTATAATTTATTATAAATTAATATCTTTTGAAATTCCAAAATTCCCCAAAATTTCCATTTACCTAAATTAAAAAAAGGGAACCACCTACCTCAAATATTCACATCAATTTTATCCTTAAATGTAAACCATTATATATACATTTACCTTATAAAATTTACTATCCTAATTATGGAGGTTCAAGTATTATGAAAATATAAATCCTACTATCCCAAAGAGGATATCCAAAGAATTTTCACCATGGAAGAGGTAATCGTCTTTACCGATTCCTGCATAATTTTTCCTTCTTTGAATGTCATTTCATTTGTTTTTCCATTATAACAAAATAAATATAGAATAAAATATATTTTTAGATTTCATTTTGATTATGTAACAATCGTAATCATCCTTTTATCCATCCCATGAAAAACTCAATCACTAAGCGTGTGTATGTACGACCTACCATCTCCACACCATGGTATAATCCTGTTTTCATCACTTCTTTACTTGGATGGGTATAATGATCGAAATAATACATATAAATGATAAATATAACATTATATGGATTTTGGAAAAACATATACTCCATCCAATCGTATATTATTTCACTATTAAGGGATTGATATCATCATCCATGCATACGTACACCCTACTACCTCGATAATGCGATGTCATTAATTATCCAATATAACTATTAAATAATGATAATATAAATATATATAATGAATAAAAATGATATATATTGCCATAATAAAATTCTGGACATGATAGAACTATTTCCTATGCACATGATCAGGGGCATATATGGAAATACATGTATATGGAAGATGAAGCAATTAACACTAGAAAAAAGTGTAATAATGAGATTTTATTAACGAAAAGGTTATAAAATGAACATATATGATATAAAAAATATAAATATGGTTCTTGAATAAGTTTATAATTTTATTTAATTAATTATACAGTAGTTTTGGAATTGTGTGATAGAAATCAGACCCAGGTAAGGGGATTTCTAGTCTCACTTTTATTTTTATTGCAAACATGCCTTATACATTATTTGTTTTTTATAAATGGGGTATATACATCCCATTAATTTATTTTTTGAGTTTTATCTAGAATATTATTATATTATTATATCCTTATTATTTTCATTATTTCATGACGCATAGTATTCTATTGATTATAATGTGATGATTATTTATTTCACAATCTCTTCAATATTTGGGATTCGTTCGTTTTAAGTCCCTATTGATGAATATTTATCATCCATGTAAATGTTTTATAAAAATGTTCCAAAAATGTCTTTTAATATTATCATAAATATTTTTAAATTCATTTTAACCCATTTTTACTTTTTTACTACACATAATGAAATTTTGTTTTCATTTTCTAAATGACGTACTTAGTGAATTTTCCAGCAAAAGTATGAATGTAATATTTTTTAACTTATACGGAATTAAAACATTTTTACACCATCATTAATCCTCTATTCATTGATGCTTCCCATAAAATATTTCAAGATTATTTTAAATTAATTTTTTTAGAATGTTTATAGCATTTTAAAAAATGAAAATTTTTTTAAAGAAAAATTGTTGTTTTACTCAAGAATGGTTCTCAAGTGATCTCTAAAATTTATTTTCATTATAAGATATTATTAATTAATATTAATAATGTTTTATGAGGGATATGATTCAATTATTATATTTGTATTATTTATAAGAATGGATTTTGTTTATGATGGAATGATATTTATGAAACCCAATTCTTTTCCATCGGTTATGTAACACCCCTAGATTTTTTGAATTATTTTTTTCGAATTAGTTAATTATTTTTGATATTTTTTATTTCCCAAAATACTGAAAAAATATATTATATATATATATAATAAATAACTATTTTTGGATTGTATTATATGAAATTCCATTGGAATCATCCAATGCATTCAATATACATGTTATCTTTCCCTAAACAGAACTCTGGGATTAGCTTGCATTACATGCAAGACTAACTTTCCTCAACAAGTTGTATACTACGCAGGATGATGTTTTACCAAAAAATAATATATTGTTAAAATATTATTATTTAATATACTATGACACAACCTAGATATTGATTAAGAGGTTATGAATAGTATTAACTAATTTATTAAAACCAATGTTTTGAACAAATATATAATGAATTTATTAGTTTCAACATACATATTGAATATAAAGGAAATATTTTTATTGAAAACTATTTTTATTCTGACAAAGTTATTTTATCTTAATAAATTAAACTAATTAAAATTATATAGTTATATAAATTTAATATATATATTTATATATATTATATTCAATCATTTATTTTTGATATTCATCCAATATATTCAATAGGATTAAGATAAGAACAAACCATATTTTACCCATAAAAACTTATATTATTATTAAGGAACTTTTACCACATTTTTAGGGAGAAAATATTTTAAATATAAATGTTATCATTTTTATAAATTTTATATGTCAAAATAAACATCAGTCTTGATATAGAAAAAAAAAATTGGTTATGGTGAGTTTTTTGTCTATGAAGTTTCATTTTTAAATGAACAGTGAAAATAATGACATTTAACTCATAACTACTTTTTCATATAATTTATTTACTATGATAAACTATATTTTAATTTATTTTAAAATTTAAATAGATGAATTTATTTTTATTTTATCAAATTTTTGTCTTTGGAATCATTTTCACATTGAAATATGGTTTAAAAACAAATAAATTTTATAATCATTTTTTCATTAAAAACTCTCTTTGTCTTCCTGTCTCTGGGATTAAATTTAAATTAATTTCTTAAACATATATTTTTGGAATTATAGAAAATGAATTCCATATTTTTAATAATAATTAATTAATATTCATAATAATGTTAACCTATTTTTGGCCAAAAATATTGGTGAATATAAATAAAAGTAATTATAATGATTATTGTTAAATTGAGCTTTTTAAGGGACAAAACCATTTTTGTAATTCCCAAAACGACTTATAAACATGTCCAAAATCCATTTTATGGCCATATTTAGAACCTATAATCCCTTTTATCTACATTGGACCACTATTGGATCCTGTTTCAACAAATAAATGTGGGTGGGGTTTCCATTTTTCCCAAATATTACTAGAGTGTCACTCCTCAACTATAAAAGGCCTCCCTCCACCAAATTCCTCACATATATCAGGCCACACTGGCTCTAAAAAAATATTCCCAAGTAACTCCCATAAATTTATCTCTTCTTCCATGAAGCCTCCATTTGGTAAAAAATTCATACATGGAATCCCTTCGGTGAAAACCAAATGGAGTTACCCAAAAAAGAGGTAACGTCCTTCCTTATGCTCTTTTATTTTATTTTCTTTCTCCACACCCTAATATATTTGTATTTCATGATTATATTAAAACACCATTACACAAAATATACTGATATTTTTTATATTATGGTTTCAATATAAACATACACACACATCCACATAAGGGGTAATTAACTTACAGTTCATGTACGATGAACTTCCGCCTAATGAAATGAAGATTGTTCAATTTTTCATTCCATCCATTAAATAATGGGAATTATGATGAAAAATATATTGATATATGATATATATGATATAAATAATATCTATTTTATTAATTAATTATTTTATAACAAATTCATTTGTTCTCTCCCTTATTTGTAAACACGACAACATCACTTATGGGAGTGTGGACTACTGCCCCCTCAAAGTGATGCAATTCATTCACATGATACATGGAATTTATAAATGATGGTTGAAATTAAAAATATGTGACATTAAAAAATTTATATTATATTAATTAAATAATTAACTTTATAGAAATATTAAATATACCATTTTCCTTATTACCCTTTCACACACTTATAAAGTGACAACGTCATTCGTGGACATGTGGATGATCGCCTTCTCAACAAGATGTGATTCATTTTACATCACAATAATTATATATATAATTGTGTATGATTAAATAATATTTTATTTATGATATAATGATTATTCTAAAAATACTATTGTTTCTTACCTTCTTTTCATAATGATAATTGATAAATGGGAATGTTCCCATGCGTATGTACAACCTACCGTCTCTAAGATTGTAATGTTGATTCAATTTTTTAAAAAAATATTTAATAATTAGTTTTAAAATTAAAATATATTTATAAATATGATAATTAGTTATTGGTTATTATTCTGGAAATGTTTATATAATGACACCTTTGACAATAATTGACCAAACAAAGTCAATTTTAACACATAAATCGAATTTGGTCAAAGCACCCAACATAAACATAATTGTCTTCGTAGTTGAATAAAACATGGTAACAAGTAAAGTAACAGTTATAATAAATCTAAAAATGGTTATAAAGACATTTATTAATTAACATATTTTTATTATTTAGGAATATGAAGACACATGAGACAAGCCAGACTCACAATAATTAAATTTCATCCCACCCAATATTTTCGTGAGATACATGCCTTATTTTCCACTCACTTAATTTGTGTGGTGTATATACTGCCTCTAAATGTATTCTAGGACTATAATAAATATTTCTATGGGTATTTATATAACCATTTTATTATATTTCATTCATTATGCTTATATTTCAAAATTTACCAAATTGGTAAATTAATTCTGTTTCAATTTGAATTATTTGTGGAACATTCCATGTTATAAACTTATAGTTTTTTAAGGTGTATAAAATTAATTTGAAATATATTATCATGGATTTAATTATTTTCATTATATTTTAATCTCCATGTAATTTAATTTTTCTACATGGGTAGTATGATTCAAAGTAACCATGGGGTGAGAGTATATTGAAACAATATCATTATTTATCGAGATTGTATATGATCACATTTTTTATTGATGAAATCATATGATCCATATTTCACGAACACTCACAACATTTATTCTCCTCTGGTTAGTCTTGATTTATTCATGCATTATTACCGTTTTTCCACTACTTCGTAATTAATATAATTAATAAAATGTTTTTAAGAAAATATGACCTTAGCTCTCTCTTCTGTTGGAAATCTTTGTTCTTTAAAAAAAATTTCTAAAATGTGATTCCAAGAATATTCTACTAGTAACCAATGATCATTAAAGTTTATTTTCACCATTTTTATCTTTCTCAAATTTTTTCCATCGAATATTTTTTTTCTTTTTGAAGAATGAATTTTTCTTACCTTTTACCATGAGAAAGGAATGTTCTTTTTTAACTCATACGACATGTAATGATTTACCCATCATTATTTTGACGAAAATTCATTTTCTGGTTTAAAAGGTCAAATTTTAAGATTTTATTTATTATAATTTCAAATATATCGTTTTCAAATCATTTTCAATCATTCTTTATATTTTATAAAATTAGTTTTCAAGGAAAGTGGGTTTAAAAATGTTTTCATACTTTTTTTGTATTTTATCAAGGAAAAATGGATTTTAAAAACATTTCCAACTCCTCTACATGTTATAAAATGATAATGTGTTTCAAAATGTTTTTAAATCTTCATTTATAATTTTTCATGTTTATTTTCATGAATCTGGTTATCAAAATTTTTATCTTTTTAGGAATAAATTTTCAAAGGATAACAGATAACATCTTCATGACGTGTTTAAAAAATATCTTTCAAAATTATTTCTCATATAATGTATGATATGTTGGTGTTACTCATGCATTTTTGGGGAAAGGATTCAATGTTTTAATTCATATTATTTATCTAAATGGTTTAGGATTTATGTCATATTTTTTATGAAATCTATTTATCTACTAGGGTTTGTATGTTTATGAAACCCATTTATTTAAACAGGTTATGCTTTGATGAAATGATTACGAAACCTATATCTTTTCCACATCTTATGATATTATTTCATGTTTATGAAACCCATTTCATTTCATGGGTTATGTTATGATTTTTTATCATCTGGTGGAAAATGTATGTTTGATTTCATTTTGAGATGGGTGGGACCCATATCTCTCTCCAATGCATTGGGTAAAGACTTATTTCACATGAGATAGACATGTATGGAAGATGGAGGGAACTCGGTTCAGTATTAAATGGCTAGAATTAGGAGTTAACTTGGTTCAGTAATACATGGCTAGAATGGGGAGTGAACCTAGTTCAGTACAAGACATTGTTCACTAATATAGACTTGGAATAGATGCATTGAATACTATAGAAATCATATTATATGATAATATGATTTCAAAAATTCCTTGTTTTATTCTTATGTTATGATTTTATGGATTATGTTCTTCATTTTATTATGATTTATGTCTTATGAACTAAAAAAATTTATGCCATGATTCATGTTTCTGATATTTGATATGATAGGTATAATCTTATAAAATTTTGAACATGTTATCATACTCCTATTCTCTGGTTTATTCTTATATGTCCCCCCTATTTACCTTTACTAAGAATCTAAGCTCACCACTTTTTATGTTTCCATCCCCATGTAATGAAAATATATATTATGTATGATGTGTCCAAGAAGGGTGATATTCTTTAAGAGCATAATGGGAGATAATGTAGATCACTTATGTAATAGTCTTTATGTTTCCATGTTTCTAAATTAACTAGTCTAATATGGTCTTTGGGAATATATTTTTGTAATTTTTTATGTATTATGAAAAATTTATGTAATATCAATGTAAGTTAAGACTGTGTTGTTATAGATTGTATCAGAGAAATTGTTTAGTTATACTTTGGAAACTATGATGAGAAAGACATCGTGGGATATCTAAGGACATGTCTAAGGATATGTTTGAGGATAAGGAAAAGTATACGAAAATGCCTATCAATTTTGGTAAAGTATAGAGTTAGTGGTTTTAGATAAATACATATATGTCTAGATACTATAAGTGTATGTTTCTCTAGAATAGATTTACCCAGGGGTAACAATTCTGAAAAGATGCCCCATGCCTGACTCGGGGTAATCCGGTACATGAAAACAAGCATTAATACACAACTAGTTTGACACTCCTTGGGGATATGATTCAGAAATTCAAAAACTCTTCATGGACCATTATGAAATATTTTTATTAAATATGACTATATATAATGCAGGATAAACTTAAAGTGTCATAGATTAAAATATAGGTATCATGATTATGAAATCCTTTAAGTATTTTTTCATGGTTATGTGGTTTTCTTCTTTGATATGTGTTTCTCACCCCGTGATTTCTAGTTTTAGTCAATCCAGGGAATCTATAAGAAGCATAGTTAACAAGGACCATTTTAGATGTGGAATGTATGAGAATCGTGAAAATAATTTTCCCATGTAGAAATTTAATAAAGAGAATTAGGAACATGGTATAAGTATTGTTTATACTTTTAAAGATAAAGAGACTGAAAATGAGATGTGAAAGGTATGTGATGTTCTTCCAGTATTTTTTACATTAATCATAAACTATCTCGTTAGATTGATGTTTATGACTATTAAGGAAAGATTCATATATAATATTCTAGGAAATAGGTATTAAGGAATAATTTGACAAATCATGAGTAATTTTTCATGAATAATGTTTGATGAGTGAAGTACTTATGTTTTGGAATTTAAAAATTATGTTTTATGAATCATTAAGTATATAAGTATTTTAATTATATGTTTTCATTAATGATTAAAAAGGATATTTTTAATAGTTACTAAGACATAATAAATTGATATTTCAATTAAGGTAATGTAACACATACTGTGATTAAGGTGTTGAGAAAATTATGTTTTGCTTGGATAAATTGATTGTTGATTGGATAAAATGAATTGGTTAACACTAATTACCCTATATATAATTATTGATTGGTTGAAAAATTGGTCCACTTCATCATGGGTTTTGTTAAGAACTTTTTTTAGTTATGGAATATATCATGTAAACATTATAATAAATAATTGTGAATGTTTTCCAAAATTATTTATGGTAATTCAGGTTATTACTATGTTTCAAGTGAATATATGATAAATGTATTCACATGTTTTTAATGTTACAACGAATATGAATTTTTTTATATATGGGGAACTAATTTCAATATTATGGTGCGTATTCCTTTATAATGTTTTGGGAGTTAATCTTTTAGAAGGGTTATAAGGTTAACTATTTGTTGAATGATTAAGTTATACATTAGATGAAGTTTGTGAGAATAATGTATTATCTCACCACATACGGATTTATACATATTGGATAACCTATTATAAAAACATGGTGATTATGATATCTGATTATAGATGGGTTGGAATATCATTTTTCTCATGATATGTTAATGCCTTAAGAATGAAAAAAATTCACCTTCCTTTTTGTATAAAGAGGTAATGTGGATCAAGGAACAACACAGGATGATGTTTTCCTAAAATCATGTGAGTATAACTTTTCCAAAAAATTATTTGACTTTTAGAAAAAGGATCTTGAAACCATAAATATTATCTTTATACCTTTTTTTTCAATGAACAAGAGAGTCCATTAGTATATCACATATTATTGGAATTATGATTGTTAAAATTCTTCAGACCTTGTTCTCTATCAATCTCCATCATAACATGATGGTAATATTTCTCTTTATGTCTATGTTTTTACTTGAAACCAATGTTCTCCCATGAGGGAACCCAATTATATGTTACTTTGGGTAAATGTTATTTTTCCAACATTTATTTTTAAAATTATGTTTTAGTATTCAATTTTTCAATGTGGGTTTTTATGAAATGAATAGTCAAGTGTTAACTCTTTAATAACGAAGATTAATTTAAAGGGAAATATTTATTTTAAGGGGGGTAGAATGTAACACACTGATATTTTTTGAATTATCAATTTTTAAATTAATTTATCATTTTTTTTATATTTTTCATTTCATGCAACACTAAAAATAATTATTTTATATATAATAAAGCACTAATTTTGGCTTGTGCTATATGAAATTACAAGTTAATTGTGCACTACACACAATATAAATGTTATATTTATATATATGAAACCCTATGGTTAGCTGACGTTACACACGAGACTGACTTTCCTCAATGGTGTTTGTAAGAGGCTTAACTGAATTTTACCAAAAAATAATATATTATTAATATATTATTATTTAATAATTAATACTTAACTTATATGTTAATTTATAAATTATGAATATTATTAACTAACTAATGAAAACCTTTCATTTGAATAAAAATAATATGAATTCATCAGTTACTATGAACCAATTGAATATAAGGGGAATATTTTTGTTAAAAACTATTTTTATGGTGACAAAGCTATTATATACTAATATGTTAAATTAATTAAATTTTTTGAGTGATATTAATTTAATATATATTATATGTTCAATAAAAAAAATTATTTTCATCCAATATATTCTATAATAAAAAGATAATAACAAACCAAATTTTACACATAAAAACCTATATTTTTATTAAGGCACTTTTACTGCCTTCTAATGGATATAATATTTTAACTCTAAATTTTGGAAGATTTATAAATATTATATTTCAAAATAAACTTAATTTTTTGAAATAAAAACATAAAAATTAGGCTAGGATGAATTTATTTTATTTTTCTGTGAAGTTTCAATTTTAAATGAATAATGAAAAATACTAAAATTTAACTCAAAACTTCTTTTTCATCTAATTTATTTATGTTGTTAAATAATATTTTTAATTTATTTTAAAGATTAGTTAGTTAAAATGTTTATAAATTTACCTAATTTAGTAAGTTTTAATTAATTTTAAATTCAAATTGGTTATAAAATTTATAGGTCTTTTGAACGTTTTTACACGAAAAACATGCATTTTCGTCCCTTCTGTGGGATTAAATTTAAATTAACTTCTTCCAATTATGTGTTTAGAATTTGGAAAAATGTATTCCATATTTGGAATCCAAATAATTTATAATTTTTAATAATTTCAAATTTGTTTTGTCCAAAATATTAGAGAATGTAATTAAAGTTAAATATAAAGATTAAGGTTATATTTAGATTTCTAAGGGACAAAACCACAACCTTAGGGCCGAAACAAACCTATAAACTCATCCCAAATAAATTGGATCAACATATTTAGTCGTGATACTACCTTTTATCTACATTGGCCTATTATTGGATCCACTTTCAATAAAAAAATATGGCGGGGTTTTCCCTTTTTCTAAAATATTATAAGAGCACCACTCCACTAACACTATAAAAGGCCTCCCCTCCCATCACTTCCTCACACCTCTCACCAAAAAATTTATCATCCAAAATATTCTAAAAAACCACCCCAATATTCCTCCATTATTCCTTGAATTCTTCCTTTTTTTCATTAATTTATCCAGGGATTTCCCTTGGGGTAATCCAAAAGAAGTTTCCCAAAGATGAGGCAACATCCTTCCTCAAGATCCTTTCTTTTCTTTTATTTATCCACCCCACTAAAATTTCAATAGTTCATGATTATATAATAAAATAAGTATCATAAATATACTGATAATGTTTTATGTTATGGTTTTTATCTAAACTTATACAAACTTCTATCTAATGGGTATGAAAATTACTATTCGTGTACAACAAACTTATCTTTCGTGTACAATGAACTACCATCTCACAAAATGATGACTGTAATTTTTTCCATTCTCACATTTCAATATTGGGAGTTATGAAGGAAAATATATTTATATGTGATATATATGATATATATAGTTTCTTTATGTATCTTTAATTATTTTACAAAAAATATCCATTATTCTTTCCATTATGTGTAAACATGATAACATCACATAGGGAAGTGTGGACTACCGCCCCATCAAAGTGATGTGATTCGTTCACATTATAAATTAGATGTATAAAGGGTAGTTTTAATTAAAATTATTTGACATAAAAAACATATATAATAATGATTAAATAATTACCTTTATGAAAATATAATATATAATATTTTAATTTTTACCCTTTTCACATACATACAAAGTGATAAAGTCATTTATGGACATGTGGACTACTTCCTCCTCGAAATGATGAGATTAATTTTACATCAAAAGAATTATGTATATAATTATATATGATTAAAAAATATTTTATTTATGATATAATTATAATTCTTGAAATATTAATATCATAGGCCTTCTTTCCATAATGATCATTATGAAATTGGAACATTACTTATTCGTACATACGGCCTACCTTATACATGATTTTAATTTTGAATCGTTTTTTTCACAATAATATTTACTGATTGGTTTTAAAATTATAATTTATGTCTAAATATGATAATTATTTCCTGATTATGATTCTAGTGATTTTTATATAATGATCCCAATGACCATATTAAACCAACCAAATCATATTTAATACCTGAACCAAATTTGGTCAAAACACCCGACATAAACATAATCAGTTAAGAAGATGTATAAATCATGGTAATAAGTGAATTTAATCTAATAATAAACATAAAAAATGTTCTAAATAATTTATTTAATTAATATATCTTTATTATTCATGAATACAGAGACATAGGGGTTAAGTTAGACTCACGGTATGGTAATTTAATCTCACTCTTTAATTTCATGAGATACATACCTTATTCGCTGCTAACTTATTTTTTCTAGTGTATATAATAAAAATGAATTTATTATAATCCTACTATAATTAAATATATTGGTATTTACATAATCATTTTTTGTATTTATATCTTTGGGTTTATGTTTCAAAAGTTTCCAATTCTGTAATTTAATTTTGTCTCAATCATTCTTCTTTGAGACACATAGGATGTTATATTACTATATTTTTATATGAGGAGTATAAATTGATTTAAAAATTTTATACCAGAATATCCATATTTTCATGATGTTTTAAGCTCCATTTAATTTCATTATCCAACACGAAAAGTATGATTCATTGTTACCGAGTGGTAAGAGTTTATTGAAATAATCCCACTGTTTATCGAGACTCTTTATTATCATGATTTTATTGATGAAATAATATGATCCATATTTCATGTAAACTCCATAATTATTTAATGCTCTAGTTAGTCTTGATGAATTCATGTATTAATACAATTTTCCACTCTTATCTATATATATTAATTATAAAAATGTATTTAATAAAATATGATCTTACCTCTCCCATCATTCAGATATCTGTGTTCATTCAAAACCATTTATTCTAAAAAGAGATTCCACTAATATTATACCAATCTTCTATGACCATTAAATGAAATTTTAAACTTTTTTCTTTTTAAAATTTTTTCAAATGTATCTTATTGTCACTTTCAAAACA
Organism: Viscum album; assembly: GCA_963277665.1. Classification (NCBI taxonomy): domain Eukaryota; kingdom Viridiplantae; phylum Streptophyta; class Magnoliopsida; order Santalales; family Viscaceae; genus Viscum; species Viscum album. Next base: position 321,090,296 of record OY728153.1, on the reverse strand, counting down.
AGTCATTGTACTAAACATTTTCCATGAAAATGTTATATTTTTTTTACCACATATAGAATTTATTGATTTACCCACCGTCATTTCTTTAAAGTTTCCTTTTCATGTTTAAAAAGTTAATATTTAATTTTTTTTAAAATATAATTTCATAGATATGTTTTTCAAATAGGTAGGAAGATTTAATTAAAAAATTTCAAAGTATTTTTCAGTTAATGTGCTTTTCAGAAGGTTTTTCATGCTCTTTTTAATGTTTTCAAGGAAAAAAATTTTCAAAAAGTTTTCAAGATCCTCCACATGTTTTTAAAGGAAAAAATATTTTAAACTATTTTAAATTCTTCATTTAAAAATTTTCTTGTTTATTTTAATGAAAATTATTCTCAAAATCATTAACATTTTAAGAATAAATTTTTAAAGAAGAAAGGATAATTTTATAATGAATTGTTTTTAATGGATATTTCAAAATTATTTCTCATATAAGATTGCATCTATTGGTGTTACTTTGCCTTTCTCGGTAAATTATTAAAGGTTTCCATTAATATTATTTATTTTTAATTGTTTATGTTTTATGTCATGATGTTAACAAAATCCATTTCTCTTTCACATGTTAAATGATTATAAAACCAATTTCTTTCCATGGGTTGTGATTTGAAAAAATTATTATGAAATGATTCTCTTTTATATATTTTATGATATGATTACTTGTTTTTGACACCAATTTCATTTCTTGGGTTATGATATTATTGTTTATAATCATGTGGAACATGTAGGTATGATTTCTTTCTGAGATGTGTATGACCTATATCTCCCTCCAATGCATTGTGTAAATATTTATATCTCATGAGATAGACATGGTTTGAATAAGGAGTGATTTTAGTTCAGTAGTATATAGCTAGAATGAGAAGTAAACTCAGTTCAATAATACAAGTCTATAATGGGGAGTGAAATCGGTTCAGTAATGGTTGTTTTTTTCACTAATATGGACTTGGAAGTGATGAATTGACTACTATTGAAATCATATTATATGCTTAGTTGTTTTACATAATTCCATGTTTTAATCTTATGTTATTCTTTAATGGATTATGTTATTTATTTCATTATAATTTGTTCCCTACAAACTTTCATGTTATATGTTATGATTCATGGTTTTTATCACTGATATAAAGTGTATTATCTTCTAATTTTTTTATCACATTATCATACTTCTACACTCATGTTTATACTTATATTATCCCTTGTTTACCCTTACCAGGATTTTTAGATTTCCCCTATTTACGTTTCCTTCCACAAGTCATAAAGATATGTATTATGTATGATGTCTCTAAGAAGGGTGCAATTAATGAAGACATTAGGGAGGGATAATGTAGATCACTTATGTATCGGTTTATAGGTTTCCATGATTTCAAAGTCACTAGAATAACATGGTCATTGGGTGTCTATTTTTGTAATGTTTTATGCATTCTATAAAAGTAAGGTAATGTATATATATGTTAAGACTCAGTCATTATAGGTTATTTTATCATTTAATTAGGTATTTGAAACACTTTTTATTCCATGGGTTCTAAATATAATATATGATTAATGTTCTTTTGGCACAAAATTGTATGGTATTTTTTATTCGATGAGTGGGCCTATCTCTCTCTCCAATGCATTGGGTAAAGATTTATATCTCATGAGTTAGGCATGAATGCAACAAGAGTAATATTGGTTTGGTAATATACGGTTGGAACATGAGTAATCATGGATGAGTAATATTGTATTGGAATGAGATTAATCGTTGTTCTGTAACAAAATATTATAATGGGTAGAATCATGGTTGAGTAATACATGGCTAGAATAAGGAGTGAAAATGATTCAGTAAAATACATTCCCCCTATGATGGTCTTGAATATGATCCTTGACTAATATGGAAATGATATTCAATGATTTTTTTTCCAATATTCCATGATTAATGTTAATGTTTTTTTTTCACGATTCATTTTTTAATATTTAATATGGCTTAAGATTAGGATCTTTGATATGAATGGTATAATTTTTATATTCTCATACACTTATGTTTATGTTATTATTTATATCTACATTGTTTACCCTTACTGATCATATGAGCTCACCCTTTTCATAAGTATTATTTTCCCCCGGATATAAAGAAAAGTTTTAGGTTGCAATAAAAAGGGGATGGCCTTTTTAGGTAATATTAGAGATATTTATCTAGAATTTAATTTTGTGTTCAATGTTTCTAAATGAACTAAACTAATATGGTCTTTGGGATTCATTTTGTGTAATGTGTTTGTATTATACAAAAAAATGACGTAATAAACATGTATGAAAATCTGGGGTCATTATAGTTTGTATCAAAAAAAATAATTAGTCAAAAATTGGAAACTAGAATGAGAAAACATTAGTGAGATCCCAATGGATATTTCTAAGGATTTGTCTACGGGTATATCTAATGATACGCCAAATGATGAGTTAATTTTTAAGAAAATATCATGGAAATTTGGTAAAGGATAGAGTGAAGGGTTTCATATAAATACATCCATATATGTATACTAGAAGTTGATGTTTCATTGGAATAAATTTACCTAGGTGTAACAACATGAGGAGGTGTGTTGGTCATAACCGGAGCATAACCTGGTACACGATAATCGGTCTTGTTGTACACCTGGCTGGATAGTCCCATGGGATATGCATTAGAAATTCAATTATTTTTATAATCCATCATGAAGGATTTAAATAGATGGTCGGTATGAATAACCTATGAAAAAACTAAGGTGTCATAGAATAAGTAATTTTTTATAATTTAGACATATTATAAGGGGATTTTAATAATTATGTTGTTCCTCACTATTAAAACAGTTTCATAGACAATTCTTTCTGGTTTTAGTCAATGGATAAAACTGTATAGAACTGGTTTGATGTTGAATGTGAAAAAAAATTATTTTTAGAAGTCAAATGGGATGGTCAATGGAGTAAATAATGTTAAGTTCATGCCAAGTTAGTTTTCATAGAACATGATTATCAGTGTGTACCTTCACAAACTCTCGGACTCACCAAGGAAGAGAAAGAAAGATTTTACCTATAGTTCAGTTAATGGTGACCATGGAGTAATAAATATTCAGTATCCATTGTTTCAATAATGCAGAAATAATCACCTAATGGAATGTTTTAGTTGAATAAGAAGATTTTTTTACTGTGGAAAAAAATGACACAATGCAAGTAACTATAAATTAAAAATTAAGGATTTGGTTAATGAAATGAATGGGAATATTGGCCGCTTGAAACATTATCCAATGATAAATTAATTAAGTGTGTAATAAATTTTCATTTTGAATATCAATGTCCCAAGACGAATGATCATGAAGTCAATAATCAATGCAGTACCTGTAATGGATATATTATTGATGTTGATGAGACTACAGATTAAATTTTAAAAAGAAGGAGTTAAGTTAGAGGAAGAGCTAGCCTTCTTAAGGATTACAAAAAATGATGAATAAAAAAAAATTTACGTATTTGTATTCATGAATTATGTTATATGAATAGTGAAATATTCATGGATCTTTTATTTTATGAACTTCACTGAGGAATTACAAATTTATGATGAATGTTTCTAATGGACTAGAAATGTGATTTAATGGAAAGTTGACATTTTGACTAATGAAATAGTACAATTAATATGTCCCTTATGTTACAAAAATGTTGTTTGTATAATGATATATTGGATATGAATAAGTAAATTGTATGGTACAGATTACCTTGGAAAAAATTAAGGACTTGTTAAAACGTTGATATACTATCATTGATGATGTTTACAAAATTTTTTATTTATGGAATATATCCAATATATTTCGGAATAATGAAATATTCTTGTTTTCAATAAGGAATTTGTGGTAATTCATGTTATTACTATGTTTGAATGGAATAAATGATGAAGGTATTAATATGTTTCATACGATACAACCAAATCCTACATTATGACATATACAGAATCAATGATATGATATTTTTGAGAAATTCAGTGGCCTTATATCAAGATTCTTTGAATTTCATCTTCTAGAAGGGTTATAAGGTTAACCATTTATGCAATGGTTTGTGTTAAACTTTAGATGTTATTTTAGAGGTTAATGTATTGTATCACCATATAATGATTTTTTAATATTGAATAACTTGTTCATTTATTGTTAAAAATATAGATGGAGTGACTTTTCTTTCTATTTATGGATCACATGATCTGTTAATGCTTTAGTAATGAAAAATACACCTTCATTTCTTGGAATGAGAGATAAAGTTGAAGTTGATTGGTCACAAAAAGGGTATGGTTTTCCTAAAATCATGTAAGAATATGGTTTCATAAAAATTATTCAATACTAAAAAATATCTAGAAATAAAATGTTGTCCCAATACCCTGATTTTTACTGAACAGAATGTCTTTTAAATCATCATGATTTTTTTACGTTGAGGCCCTAAACATTCCAATGACCAATCATTATTTGTAATCGATGACCTCAATCACTTCCTATAAATATTTATGTTTTTCCTCCAAGTCCATATTTTCACTTTTGCCTATGTTCTCCTATATGGAAACCTATTTTTATGATACTTTCGGTAACTATTATTTTTTAATCTTTCTTTTTTCAATGAATGTTTTAATATTAATTTTTATGATGTGGGTTTTCTATGAAATGATATTTGAAGTATTAATACTTTGATAAAAGTTATTAATGTTGAAGGAAAACATAATTTTAAGGGGGAATAATGTAACACCCTGATATTTGGTGAAATATTACATTGAAATTAATTAAACCTTTTCAATATTTTTCATTTCACACAATATGGATTATAGATTTCATTCTATAAAAAACACAATGTTTGGCATGAATTATACACAAAACAAATTCAGGATTTTTCTAAATGAAACACAAGGATTATTTAGTATAATCAACACTATTCTTGGAATGTGTTACACAAAACACCGATTTCTTTTGATATCATACATTAAACGCAAGACCGAGTTATAAAAACAATAGTACATTATTAAAATATTATTATTTAATATAATAAGATATATCCAAGATTTTAAATTAGTGGTTTTCTGTAGTATTAACTAACTTATTAAAATATTAGGTTTATAATAAAAATCCACTAGTTGCCAATTAAATATAAATTAAAATATATACCAATTGATTATAAAGGAATTATTTTATTTTTATACTCCTAATGTAATTTTGAATTCATATTTTAAATTCACTATAATTAATTTATGATATTAATAAAATATATATGTTATACATTCAATAAAATATTTTTGATACCCAACCTTTATATTTAATTTAAATAAGATAATAACAAATAAAATTGTATTCATCAAACCCTATATTTTCCAAAAGGAGAACAATAACACCTTTTAATAGAGAGAACATTTTAAATATAATTCTGACACATATATATTTTGTTTGAAAAAAAAGTTCTTATAAATCAAAATATAAAATTTATTTTGGTTGATTTTTTGTATTTTTCTGTTAAGTTTATAGTTTTGATGAATAGTAAATAATTCTAAATTTTCATTGAGAGAAACATTTTTCCATCAAAATAATTTATACTTTTAAATTATATTATTTAATAGTTTAAAAGTATAGCTAGTTTATTTTTTATCATATAATTTAATTTAGTTTATTGGCATCAATTTAACATTTATTTTATATATTAAATTGATTCAATATTCTGCATGCTTTTAATTTAATAACCTCCTTTGTCACCCCCATCAGAAGGATTATATTTTACGTTAATTACAAAAACTCGTGTGTCATAAATTTTGAAAAAAGGATTCTATATTTGGAATAAGTGGGTCCAAATTATGTTAATTAGTTTCTTTTATTGTGGGGCATTATGAATAGTGATTTTATTTATTTTATATTAATACAGTAAAAGGTAAATCCGGAAATTTATGGCAAAACTAATATTAAACAATTACCCTAACACTGGTCCAAATTTCATTTGATGAGTGGGTATCGACCAAAATCATCATTGGGTGGATATTAAAAACTTCCTGATGACACTTGGGTGAGACTGTAAATTTTTTATGTATTATTTAAAGAAAATTTAATGATGCCATTCTCATATTTTAATAACTGTAATATTTTTACTAAAGGGTTATAAATAAGTTGAATTTGGCTATAAATAATCATATGAAATATAAAATGTTTGTCATTTTCATGTTCAATTATTTTAATGTTTTTTAAACTAATAATTACCATAAATACTTCTACAATGATGATGCACTAATTGTTTAATTAATAGCCATATCAACGATTTTTTATCAAAAATATTAAAATAAATATAATTTGAGAAAATTAATGTATCCAATTTAATTTATATATGACCCTGACCTATTAAGGATGTAATAAAATATTTGTTTCAAAGGAAATTTATTATCATAATATTTCTAAAAATTGAAGTACTGAATAGTGTCAAAATTGAAAATATTGATATTTTATCAAAATACAGATTTATTAAATTAGTTAAAATTAATAAAACTTGTTAAATGTATAATGATAATGTGGTTCAATATGTTATGATGTTTTCATTTTTCTCTAATTGACACCACATAAGTAAAAAATTTCAACCTTTTAATATTATGAATGCTATTACTTTTCATAAAATTTAAATAGGTTAAGTAATGGTTAATCAAAATGAAAAGGTATAAAACATTATATAAACATGTAAAAAATATATTGGTTTATGATATTAACACCTTATATAAATTTATATTATAATATATTAAATTTGGATTTATTTAGATTGAGTAATAATTTATTATAAGTTATTATCTTTTGAAGTTCCAAAAGTGCCCCTTAACTCAATTATAAAAGGGAACCTCCTCCATCAGTTCTTCACAACAATATAAGATTTCAAGCTCAGAAATTCTATACAAAGTTTCCTCATAGACATCCCTATTCATATAATAGAGAATATTTAATTCTCAAAATACCAACCCTAGTGTCCATAAGAAGGGATTTAAAGGAAGTTCACCAAGGAAGAGGTGATCATTTTGACCGACTCCTCCATGATTATTTCTTATACTACATTGTTTTCTTGTGTTGTCTCCATTATAAATTTCAAACTCTAGTATCAAATATTTTCTAATATTTTATTATGATTATTGAAAAACCATATTCCACCTTTTATCCTTCCTATGAAAAATGAAATCACCACACATGCGTACGTACAACCAACCGTCTCCACAATGTGGTGTAATATTTTCTACATTACCACATTACATGGATGGGTATAATGATTTAAATAATAGATATAAATAATAATTTTAACTTGATATTAATTTTTTAAAAATATATACACCATACACTTCCATATTACTTCACCATTAAAGGAATGATATAGTCACATGTGCATATGTATAACCTTCCATCTCCATGACACGATGAACAAAATTCTCTCATATCACCATAAAATAATGATTATATAAATAAATATAATAAATAAAAATTATATATATTACCTTAATAACATTTTGGAGAATAATAAACTATTTTCTATGCATATGAACAGTGACTTATATGACAAAACATGCATAGGAAAGTGAAGTAATTAAAACATGAATGGAGAGTAATAATGAACTGTTATTAAAAAATAGGTTATAGGATAATCATATATGATATCATTAATAAAAATATTTCTATATAGTATGTTAATACAATTATTTAAACCATGATACTAGTGTTTAATAAACTTACCACGTAAATTAGACGTAAGTTAACGGTATTTCTAGTCTCAACTTTATTTATATGGGACACATGACTTATGTACTATGTGTTTCTTATTTGTTGTGTATATAAATCCACTGAATGTATTTTTTGAGACTTATATATAAGATTATGAATTTTCATATGCTTATAATTTTCTTTTTTTCAGGAGCCATATGATTCAACTGATTATAAAGTGATGCGTATTTATTTCACAATCTCTTCAATATTTAAAATTATTTCGTTTTAAGTCTCTGTTGGGGAATATTTATCATCCATTTCCATGTGTTAAAAAAATCCAAAATGTTTTTTATTATTATCCTATGTATTTTTAATATCATGTTTACAATTTTTTTAATTTTTAGTACATGTTTTCAATGAAATCTTTTTATCATTTTCCAAATGATGTACTTTGTGATTTTTTCAGAATATGTATAAAAGGAATATTTTTTACATATATTGTATAAAGGTAATGCACCACCACCATTACTCTATAATTCATTTATTCTTCCCCTAAAATATTAAAATTTTATTTTCAATGAAAATTTTATCTTATAAAATTACACACCATTTTAAGATAAGGGAAAAATTTAAATAAGAAAAGATATTTTCCTCAAGAATTATATTCAATTGATATCTAAAAATTAGTTCCCTTCTAAGAGAAAATTATTCGATGTCACTTTATTTTCTAGGGATATTATTCAATTATAAAATTCCTATTATTTTTATGATTGGTTTATATTTATTAAGGAATTGTATTTATGAAACCCACTTCATTTCCATGGGGTATGTTATGATTGAATGGTGTTTATGAAAACCACATAGTTCCATGGGTAATGATATGATGAATGATATATTTTATTGTGGAACAAATATATATGTTTTTCATTATCTTATGGGTGGAAAATATATATCCTAATAATTCCATGGGTAAATGTTTATATATCATTTGATAGGTCGGACATGAACAAGAGTAATCTTGGTTCAATAATACCGGCCTTGAATGAGAGAAATCATGGTTATATATTATAGTCCTGGAACAGGAGTAATCTTGGTTCAGTTATTCATGACTAGAGTATGAGTAATAATTATTTTTTAACATGGTTCTAGAATAAGGAGTGAGGTCAGTTAAGTAAAGGACTTTTTCTACAATGATTGTCTTAGCAAAGAGCCAAGACTAATATGGAAATGATTTTCTATGCTTATGTGTTTACCAAAATTCCCTGTTTTATGTTAAAGTTATTATTTTATGATTTTGGTTTTATGATTTTTATGACTCAATATTATGATCTTTGAAATGTAGTGTTTAATTATCAGATTATACCCTTATGTTTTTGTTAAGACTCATATATCCTTTATTTACCTTTAATGAACATCATAGATCACCGTCTTCATATGTTTTCTTTCACCGAGGATAAAAACAAATGTTTTTTGTAGGATTAAAAATGGGGATGATCTTTGTAGAAAACATAAAAGATATTTCAATTGACTAGAATTTTGTTTTCCATGTTTCCAAATGAACTAAACTAATACATTCTTTCGATGTTTATTTTTGTAATGTGTTATGTATTATGAAAAAATTATGTAATATCCATTTATGAAATCTGGGGATCATTATATTATAGGATTTGTACACATGTTTATTATTGAGAACATCATTCACCTATAGAATACGATGAAATTTTTTAGGATAAAAACATCACATAAATAAACATTTGTTTAGAATATATTTTTAGTGGAGAATCCATTACTTATTCTTTCCAAGCATAACATGGAGTTGGATTCCCCATAGTGGCCAAACAATACAAAAACACATATTTTTACTTTAATCTTTATCATCATTTCATGTAAAGGTATACAAGGTTAAAAAACCAAGATTAAACTATCTTAACTAGAATCACTTGATCAACTACAAATGGTTTTAGAGGATTGAATGAAACAATTATAATTTCTTAATATTGAAAAACACCGGATACACCACCCCATGGTCCGTCTACATAATCTAGGGGGAGTTATATATGAAATAAATAAAATTTTCATAATTAAAATGTTATCATAATATTAGGTTTTAATATAACATTTTTTAGTTTTCATATCATTATATTAAGATGGAATGAATAATATTTTCATTAATTGGTTGATTTTTTATGATTCTAAACTATATGTTGAGAATGAGATAAATTTTCCACTAATATTATGGGAGGATTATTTCACAAATTTCATTCACTTTTAATTCTTCCCTTTATCTTTTTAATTTATATTTTTTATTTTAACTATGAAATTTTGAAAACCTAATAGTTGTAACCAATTTATAATATAAATATTATTAAATTTTTACACTTTATGATTTACTTTGGAAATTTTATGAGTGTTGTTGCAGTCATATTATATTTTATCTTTCTCTATATATGTTTTAAGAAAATTTATTTTTCTGAATTTTTTTTATATCGTTTATAAAAATAACAAAATTTAAAAATATCTTCCATGTCATTTTTAAAATAACATATATTGAAAATAATTTTTCATTCCTGTATTTAAAATAACTATTATAAAAAACTATCTTCCACATCCATAATTTTATAACTGATATAGAAAGTGTTTATATTTTTTTATTTTGCTGGTATTTAAGCAAGGTTTATAATAATAAATGATGTCAAATATATTTTTTTAGGTAAATTAAAATAAGTGGCATTAAAATGTATTTAAAATATTTTATACATTGAAATCTATTTATAACCAATGTTAAAAAAAAGGTAATAAGAACCCTTCTATAAACTATAAATTTATTTATTTCATTAACTAAAATAATTTAGTGTTCTTTTTAATACCATATTGATCCAAAAATACAGTAAGACAATTTATGTCAAAATTATATAACGCATCACACAATCTAAATTGTTTTCTCGACAATTAAAAGTGATTCCATAAATTAATTTTTTATACTTTTGTCTTCATTTTGATCTTTTTTTATTTTAGTGGGATAAATCCCCTTTAACTTAATCCTTCCAAATATGATATATTCATTATAATTTTTGTATATGAGAAAAAATACACACCTTATTCGTAATTAAAATAAAATACTAAAAATCACCATAAATCATATATCATAATGGAATAGATTCACTTTATCTTATTAAGAAGTATTATATTTTTATGTTGACTATTTTACATGGATTAATTTTCAAAACCATATATATGGGATGTTCTATACTCATTCCATTGAAATTTATATATCTTTCCCATATTTATGATGTTATATAAATATTCTTAATGCACACCAAGAGGGGGGTGAATTAGGGTTTTTGATTTTTTTTCTTATTTTACATAGGATTTTGTCCTCATGTGAATAAGGACATGATTATTCTATAATTCTCCAGAAATATACAAAAATTCATGATAAAAAAATTAAATTAAATTACATGGGTTTTGTACTTGGTTCACCAAATTGGGTTACTCCAAGGATCATATATTAACAGTTTTCAACGTACTTGCGAGTATAACTACCCACTATTGTTATTACATTTTTTTGGAAGGATACGATATCAATACCTTTAACACTTCATCTTTATAAAATCTTCAACACTTCATTAGGTCAACAATCACTATAAAACATGTACATGAATTTTGATTACAATATATTTTAGTTCGTAAAACTAACACAAAACTATCAAGGGTGTTTTCAATATCATTATACTTATTAATCAACTCTATATCTTCAATATTGTTCTTCGTTTTTCATTATATAATTTTTTTTCATATTCTTATTCAAATAAGTTTTCTTATAGATTCAATGATGAATCCTTTCTCTTCCTCTTCTTCCCTTTTTGTATTCATCAAATTATTTTCCAAAAAATATTACCATATTTTTATATATGGAACATTTTTATGAAAATTTTGATTTTATTCCCTTTTATTTCCTCTCCTATTCACTCTATGATAATTTATAAATTTATATTTTATATATTACTTGAATTCAACATTGGGTAATTATTTCATTTCAATATTTTTCAATATTCTTAATAATCTATATAAATGAGTTACTTTATAATTTTAAATATATATGATTTTTCATTTTATTTATTGACCAAGTTATTAATTATGTATGATGATTAATAATATTCCAATTAATGTTGACACAAAATATTATACATTGAGTTGCATCATCATTTTTGTTAAAAAAATGAGACTGTATATTCTTTATCAGGACCTCCTAACAAGAGTTCCACACCCATTATATCCATCAAAAACCAATTTATAACATCATATATTGCAACCATCTTCTTATGTACCTTCTAATTTATTACCCATTCCTTGATGTTCTTACACATTTAAAAACATCATACACATAAGAAAAACATATTACAAGGCATTAATATTCTTACAAATTTTCCAACATCCTATTTTCAAACAAAAAATATTTACAAGACATGATCATCATCATCATTGGCCGACTTCATACTGACTGACCAAATATATTACATATGTTATTTCATTTTCATTATTTCTGTAATTTCAAAAATAACCATATTATGAGAGCTCTAACAACATCTTATGTATCAGCTATTTTTTCCAATCTTATTATGAGTTCACTACCATTTCCAAATTATCATATTATAAATCAGAACAAAATATTTCACAAGAAAAAAATGATAAATATGAAATGAAATATAAAAATTGTAGATCTTTAAGAATTCATAAAATTGAAAACTAATCCATGATAATAAGATTTGGTTCCAATTTTCTATCACTTTCACTTTTTTTCATTTATTTTGGAAGATTGTGACTCTATTCATGAACCCCCTATAAATTTACTCTCCCCATACATTTTTACTCCACCTTAGTCAACAAAATTTGCGGGATTTAATGAATTTTTAGATTTTATTACAACCGAACATTCATTAAGTTTCATAAGAAAGGATCCATCAACTATGTACCTATGAATAAATGAAAGAGTACTCATTATAGGAGACAAGAGGAAAAAGTTGATTCTTAAAATTTTATCTATATAACCCATTAAAACTATTCAATCTACCTTTAGAATTCCTTAGGGATAATTTATTCCACATTCATCACAAATTAATAGAATATAATCAGTTACGCTTTAAAAATAAACATATTAAAAAAAAATTAAATATTAGTGGGGAAGATATACTTCCAAAAAACCTCAAGTATAAGGAGGTGGTGGAACCCTAGTCTTCAACATGTGCCTCTCAAGTTTATGTGTAGGTGAAAGTACTGCTAATAATATTTTTTTTGTTTGTTGATCAATCTCAATAAACACCGACATTAGAATTCATTTCTTAACTTTTTTACATAATAAAGGGACACCTAATCTCAATGTTATTTGTTTTGGAATTATAAAATTGATTATTTTGGTGTTTTATTACCATATTTTAGTAATATAGTTCTATCTTTGGTTGTTTCACCTGTTCATTGGGATCATACAACTCTTATTTCATCCAATGATGCTGCGTGCAATCCCTGGTAACTTCAATGTACTCTACATCATTAATACCACAAAATATAATTTCTTACATCTTACTTAAACTAGTATAGAAACTAGGAATCAATATAAAATTCACCTCCATATATAGATATTCTATCCACTACATCAATTTCCGAATCCACATCAAATAAGTGTAAAAATTCATGTTCCCTCTTTGCCTTATAGAATAATATATGTATAAGAGAGCCTCACATATACCCAAAAAAGTGTTTAACTAGTTTGAGGTGACCCACCTTATAATTACTTGGAAACCAAAATTTTAAGTTGTTATTATATTTACTCTATGGTTATGTTGTTGTTAAGTTCAATAAACACTCAATGATAGTCCTTTATAGGGTATGAACAACTTACTTCTAATCTTCATGGTTACCCAGTTTAGTTCTAACAATAGGGGAAGTTGACATTGGTTTTGAGTCATGAATGTTAAAATTATTTAGAAAACATTTTTCTTATTTATTCTGGAATGATAAATAGTATCTCTCGTTCTCAATAACTTTCAATCAAAGAGAATAAGTGATATCTAAAATCATTAATACTTCCAACTTTTAACCCATTAGACTTGAAAATTATTCCCCTGATTTTTATTTATTTTCATATGACATTATGTCATCCACATAGACTAACACCATAAACTAATCATACTTGTATATATCACATAAATATTGGGATAAAAACAACATTTTTGTATGTATAGTTTCTTTATATATTAGTCTAGAAAAGAATAAAATGAAAATAGTTCCTACATTATGCCATACAAGGCCATCATTGACCTGCACAATGTTTTCATCATTTCCAATCAAAAATCCCATATGATATTTAATACAGACATCCTTTATTATCACACCATTAAATAATACTATATTCACCCCAATATAAAAATATTGAGCCCCAATTTCAATCTATACTACCATGAAATATTTGATTGATTCGGGTTGAGCCACTAATGAAAATAAATCCTCAATATCTACGCCCTCTATTTAGGAATGATTTTTTTACCAAAAAGGCTTTCTTTGGAAAAACATTACCATGTTAATGAAACATTATTGTGAATATTGGATTTTTTCCAATCATCATATAGTTTTGTACACTTTCATCAAGTTCCCATATCTTCTTTTTTATCAACAAGGTCTTGCTTCTACCCCATGTATCATACCCATGATTCTTCCTTTGTTTCTTATTCATTTTATTTTGGATATATAGTGGATAGTAAAGTACAGTGTTATAATATAAATATCCTTTATTCCAAACATGGTGTAGCCTTATCACCAATTATATAGGATATATCAACTTTCATCTGCATGTTTCTTTTCTAGGTTTCTGACAAATTTTTTCCAATAGTTGTTACCTCCGTTTATTCAGCCCCAGTTTCTTCATCCTTTGAGAAACATAACAGAATCAGAGGATTATCACCTACTTTATCATCTTATACAACGAACTCATCCTGGTTAGAAATACCAATACTACTATTTTTTATATCTTTGATAACCATGATATAAATGAATTATACAGTCATATTATGGTTATCATTTTATTATATATTTTTTTTGAGTAACCTATGTATGCTCATTTGTCATTTTTTTCTCTATATTATCCTAGATTTCCTTTCTATTAATGTAGCATCTGCTTACATGAACAGGGAACTACTTTAGTGATGGATTACTTCTATTCCACATCTCATAGAGGGCTTTATAATTCTGTTGGGATTAATAAATACCAATTTTTTTATACATTATGACCATATCTACCTCATCTTAATAATGGAGAGATACAACACTTTCAATAATCAATATTTGATCCATGTTTTTTGCCATTCAATTTCAACGATCAACAGAACCATTTTGTTGTGGAATGTATACTGAGGATACCTAAATATTAATTTAATGTTTTTCAAAGTAGTTTTCTACCTCTATAGATGCATATTCCATATCAATATAAAATCATTGAGCCTGGATGGGGTGGACAATGTCAATATCTTCCCTCTTATGGATTCATTTTATGCACTCCATAGCTTCCATATAATTCTGGATGAAGATGAGAAAATAAATTATATAGTAATCATTAATAAATAGAATGGGGTATATTTCACCATGTGTTCTTAAAAGATATATTGAGCCAAAATAATTAATCTACAGCATATTAAGAAAGTTAGATGTTATATTTTTCTCCATTGATATAGATTAAATACCATATTCCCTCTCATGAATTCATTGCACGTACACTCTTGGTCATATAAGTAAAGGTTACTATTTATTCACCATCTTTTCTTGGAGGAACTATCATCAGAACATTTAGTGAAAAATAATTTTAGGTTAAAAGTGACCTAAAGCCCAGGATAACTCTTTTTTACTAATGCATAAAAATATATCCCTCAAACATTCCACAATAAGTATATCATATCTCTTGAGTTCATATCTTACTATTTATGTTTTTTTCACTACCTATTAATTTTAAAGATCCATCATTACAAATATGAACAATACCATTGACTCTCTATAAAAAACCATAATATTTTAGAATATAATTATCTTTAAATTAATTTAATTTCTTTGTAATCTTGTGTTACATAAGGCACCATGTTTTCATGTATCACATAATACTATTAAAGTATTTTTTTTATTTAAATTTGATTTTTGTTACCAATTTATTTAATTGAAAGGTTTAAAAAGTGTTAAATACATTATGAATTATATATACAGGTATTAATAAATTAAATTGAATTTATTAATTATAATGATATAAGAATAATTTTTTTAGTAAATTTATTTTATATGTCAAAAATATGTTTTCTTCAAAAATAATAATTATTAATTTTAGTGCATGGATAATATAATTAATTTCTGAAACATTTAGTAATGGTATTTTATAAAAATGTTACAATTTTATAAATTATCATATCAAAATTATTTTATGGTGAAAATTTTATATATTTTTTAAAAGATTATATTTTCAATGAGAGTATTGATTTTTATAAAACATTAATTTATTTTCATTGAATAATGTAATCGAAAGTAAATTAATAGTTATATTTTATATTAAAGTTCCATATTATTAATTTTATTTTTAATAATCAATACAATTAAAATTTAATTGAAATTTTCATGATTTTGGTATAAATCTATTTTTATGCTTACAAATTAATTTTTTTGAAAGAGTTTTTTAAATAAATAATGTTTTCTAATTTAATTAATTTAAATAAACCATAATGAGTAATGATTTAAATTAAATATATAATTATATATCTTTATAAATTATGTTAAATTAATAGAATGAATATTACTAGTTAAATAGTTAATGTAAAATAATATTTTTCATTTAAAAATTCATTTTCCTAAAAAAACATATTTTGCTGCTTTATGGAACATATTTAAAATTTAATTTTTTTATGATTTTAAAAAATATTTCCAAATAAATTAACATAATGTTTTAAATAAATGTGTTAATTATATATTAAATTCAATTTTTTATAATTTTCTTTAAAGCCTAATTTTTTAAGGAATATTGAAAAATAATTATTTTTATCAAAATTGTATTATTCATTAAAGAATTTAGAAAGTTCAATTTTTTTTCAATTATATATATTAAAAAATTTAATTAAGTTTTATTATTATTAATTAAATGATTTAATTTGAATCAATTTTATTTTAAACACTTATATAAACAAATTTTATTCTTAGGAAAAAAATTAATTGGAAAATTGTTTTTACATCGCATCTGAAGGATTAATTTAAAATGAAATTATTCAACTTATGTTTATTAAATTTTGTTAAAATGGATTCCACATTTTCAATCAAAATAATTAAAATTATTTAAAATGATAAACTTATTTGTTTTTATCATAGTGAATAAGGGAAACTAAAAAAATTATTTACTGCGGTTAAGGTTCAAATGAGCGTGGCGTGGGATAAACTAAAAATATAAGAGTTAAAATCACATAAAACTGTAAAAATATATTTTTGGACATATATAATCCTCACCTCATCTGAGGTTCTACAATGAAACATTTGGATAATCATTAGCAAAATATGACTTGGAATGTTTATAAAACATTGAAAAATTGAAAATGTACAACTTACCAAAATTATAAAAGGGTACACCCTCTGATCTCATAGTCACACTTCCAATGAATTTTGGTTCATAAAATCCCTGAACAAGTAAATTCCATAAATCCCTCTTCAATACCTACATCCCAAGTATTGAACATAAAACATTCCAAGGAAGTATTTTAGTGAAAATTTTAAGAAATTTTCTAAAGAATATGTATGTTTCTTAACCATACATTTTCATTTTTTATTCATCTAAATCAATGAATCATTATTCAACTATGATGATAAATTAAAATAATTATATCAAATATAATTTGATTTTGATATTTTAATTTCATAACTCACATCCATCTCCTCTTTCCTCAAATGTGAAACAAAACTATACATCAAGTGTACATCAAACAACCGCCTCACAAAACAATGTAATTCATTTCCCATCACTACCTCTCACATCTAGAGATAATGGTACATATAATTATTCTATATTTTATTTATAAAATTTTTAGACTCTTGGATCTAAAATACCACAGATATATTCTTATTCTTCAATCTACCATAAAATGATAACATCGAGCGTGCGTACTTGTGGATTACAACATCCACATCCATGAAGCGATGTGATTTTTTTTCATTATATATTGAAATGGGTTGTAAGAAGAACAGATTAATTAATATTTTTGATATATATATAACATAAAAATTATATTATTAAAATAATAAATTATTTACCTTTCCTCTATTCCTTCGGTCAAAAAGTAGAAACAACATTCAGGCATACATACATCCAACCGTCTCCATAAAGAGGGTAATTAATTTCTCTATCTATACTTTATTGATGAATATAAATATGTATATAACGAATATATATTATAATTATATAATTATTATAATTATGTGGATTTGGTAACCATGATCATTGTACAAGTCAAAAACTACCAAACCAAAACATGAAAAAAGTATTTATCATTCAAAATATTGTTTTTAATAAAACAATTTATCAATAAAAATGTGATAAAAGGTTTATAATTAATCATATATTTTATGATATATATGATTATGGTTCTATAATATATTTATAATAATCATATATTTATTGTACATGAGTATCAAACATGTATAAAGGAAGTCAATACATGAGGTATGTGATTTTCACCTCAATTTTATTTCTGTGGGACACATGACATATTCACAACATGTCTCTTTTTGGAAGTGTATATACAACCCATGAATAACCTTTTTGATTCATATCAAGAAAATTATCAAATATAAATATCCATATAATGTTCTATATTTCATAATTATTAGGATTCAAAAGTAAGTTAAGTCGTAAGTGTTTTATTTTACAATCTCATTGTTTGTTGAAAATTTTTATAATTATGATTCTGTTGTTAAATTTCCTGATATACCATTTAAGGATATTATGAATTATCTCTCCTATGGTTATTTATTTATAAAACATTATTTGATTACATTTTCCTCTCCTTAAGTACTCAAGATATGATTTTTTAAGAAAATAAACTATATTTATTTCTTTGATCGAAAATCCTTCTTATTCAATAACAATGTTTTATATGGATGTTTTAAAATATTATATTAAATTCTCGTATGATTTTTAAAAATTAAATTTATGCATGATTGAATTTTTAAAATATTGTTAAAAAGTAATCTTTTTATCATTTTTAAGATGAATACCTTTTTTATTTTTAAAAAATTGGGAAATGAACGATTATTTTATAATGTACATCTTAAATGGAATTTCCTACAATCATTACCACTAACTAATTTGAACAATACTTTACATGTTTTCAATTTTTTTAAAAAAAATTTTCTCTTAAATTTGGGATTTTTTTTAATTAATATAAATGATTTCAAGAAGAAAACTATTTTTTCTAAAGGAAATAAACCAAGGGATCTTATTTAAATAATTTTCTATCAAAGATAAAATATTTTGGTGTTTACTAATATTTAATATGGATATAATTCAAATATTATATCCTTATTTCTTATATGGAAGGTTTATTATTATAGTGAATTTTTGTTTTCTCAAACTTTTTTCTTTCCCAAGGGTTAGGATATATTGAAATGTTTTTGAAACTCGTTTCTTTTTCAAGGGCTCACTATTACAAAAAAAAACCCTTAATAGAGCGTGGCTTTATTTGGGCTAGAATAAATCACGGATAAAGGTGTCATTTATAAGCTAAAAAAGGAACCGAAAAAGGGTACATTTTATCAATTCTAGAAAGTGTTGAAAATCGGTTCCTTTTATCAGCACTTTTTTTGCAGTTATAAATGGTATCCTTTATCTGCACTTTTACATAATACTGATAAATAGTGCACTTTTTCAATGTTTTATTTTTAGCACTGATAATTGGAATCCTTTATCGGTTCATTATCTTTAGTGCTAATTATGGTCCAGAAAAATAAAATAATTAAAAAAATAAAATTAAAAAAATATTTATTAACAATTTTATTAATTAAATTATTATTGATAAAAATGAATAAATTTATTATTCAAATATATTAAATACATATATTAACAAATAATAAATATAAAATATATAGATATGTAAAATTAAGGAATTTAAATAAGTAAAAAATTAAAAATTAAAAAAGAAAAATTTTAAAAAAATAGTAAACATTTTATTAATTAAATAATTATTGATAAAATTGAATAAATTTAATATTCATATATATATATTATAAATATTAATAAATAATATATATTAAATATAGATATATAAAATGAATAAATTTTAATAAATACCCAAAAAAATTAAATTGAATAAATTGAGAATTTATAAAAATTTTAATTAATAAAATCAATTATTAATGACAATTAATAAGTTTAATATATATATATATTAATTATAAAGAGTAATATTATATATATATTAAATATATATATGTATAGTAAGTGAATAAAATGTAATAATTATAAACAAATTAATGGCTTATTCATTTTTAATGTTGTTTGATTTTTCAATTTGGCATATATCAAATTTTTGTTAAATTTACTTCACATACATATTCATAACTAATGAATTTTAATATACAATACACACACATAGATATTTACACAATTAATGAAATCATATAAAGAAACAGATACACCAAATATTTTTCTAATTTATTCAGTTTTTAGTATATTTTATAATTTCATTATAAAATGTCACATTTAATATATTATGTTTATAATCAGTCAATTTTATTTATTTATTTATTTATAATATTACATATAATAATTATTTATCTATTTTTAATATTTTTTTGAAGTTAATCATTTGCTATCGTTTATTCATATTTATTTAATTTTTAGGATTTAGTATTTTTATTTTGTTTTCATCATTGCTAAAAATATATCCATATTTTTTGATAATTTATATTTAATTAATAAAACATATCCAATTTTTAAATATTTTTAATGTGTACTCATTTTAAATTCTTTAATTTCAATCATTATTAAAATGCATTTATTTTAGATTATATTTTAATTAATAATGCTAAAAATATATTTGAAAATAAATAAATAAATAAATAAATATATTTATATTTATATTTATAAATTTAAATTTTCTATATTTATAAATTATGAGATTTATAATTATTATAAATAATAAATATTTTTTTTGAAAAAATATGTATATAATTATAAATAATTAGTTATATATATTTAAATAATTATAAAATTCTATAAGATTTATTTAAATAATGAATATACTATATTTTTGTTTATATTACATATATATAGAGGTTAAAGCCTCATTTTATTCCAGGAAAGGGGATATAATACAAAGAAAAGAAGCCAATATAAATTACAGGGATAAACGAGGTGAGACTCGAACTCAAGACCTCACTAAGACCCACATGGGTATCTACCACTTAACTGCACACTAGGGGCTGTATATATAAAATTATAATATATATATATATAATGATATAAATATATTAATATTGTTTTTAAAGTATTTATATATAATAATAAGTAAATAATTATGTATTAAAGTCACTATAAAATTATAATAAATATATTCAAATAATGAATATATTTAATACATTTATATTTATATGTACTTATTAAATTAATATATATAAAATAATATAAATAAATAAAATGATATAAATATATTTATAATTACAGAATTATTATAAATATATTTAAAAATAAATATATTTACTATATTTGTATATATATATATTTATTATATATATAATTATATAAATTTGTATAATGATAAAATTATATTTATAATTATAAATAAATAATTATAAATATATTTATAAATGTATATTTAATATATTTATAAAAATTATTATTTATAATTTTAAATTAGAGAGTATAATTTTCTTTTAAAGTATCTATGTTATTATAACTAAATAAGTATTTATTTCAATAATTTTAAAATTAAAAAACAAATTATATAAATATAAATATACTTTAAAATGTTTATTTTGTAATTATAATTATATATTATTTATAAACACTAATGTTTTAGTGATGATAAAGGTTCCTTTCATCCACGCTTTATTAGAACAGGTAAATATTGAGTTTTATCAGCTCTAAAAAAGCACTGATAAAAGGAATTTTTAACATTAAAAAAACATTAATAATGATAATGATTTATTTTATTAGAGATTTTTTAGAACTGACAAAAGGAATCTTTATCAGATCCTTTTTGCAAGTGCTGATAAAAGTATCATTGATCTATTTAAAGGAACTATCACCAGGACTGATTCTGTTTCAATTCATAAGCTCTTACAGAAATCCCCTACTGTTGATGCTCCTCCAATTTGTTCTCTAGGATGAATCTATGGTAGAATCCATGTTATTATGTTTTCTCCTTTTCTCTCGCATTGATTTCATGTTTGGATTTTTGTATTGTTTTCAACAATGAAAAATCCTACATCTCTTCTACCATAACTCTAGTTATGATTTTCAGCTTTCATTCCCCCTCTTCGTTTCTATTATTATCAGCACCTTCACTAATGAAAGTTGCCATATTTTTGGGGACTCATTCATCCCATCATTCCAGTCATTACAACATCCCATTGAACGAGATCATCTGTTATAACATATGTAAAGGTCATTTGGTTCATAATATTATTTTCCGTTGATAAGGGAATCATCCCATCAATTTTTATAAATGGAACTTTATTTTTTCAAACATGTTCCTATCAAAAACTACATCCAATTTTCCAACTACCAACTTAATATGTAGTTCACTAGTATATAATATATTCATTTGAGTTTACCCAAAAATATTATAGAACAAAATATAGGTTTGGAAATTATATAATTTGATAGAAGTAAAAAGTTCACCATTTATATTTTCTATAGATTTAGGTCTCTATGTGATGGCATCTAATTATAAAAGAGTCATATTTCCCAAAACTACACTATTATTGTAAACCATGATTTATACATCACATGATCATTACTTTTTTCAAAATAATACTACATTTATAGGTATATTTATTTGTATGCACATGTTTATGTTACATGCAATTAAACATAATGGAATGTTTTTAATGATTTCTTTGAAATAATATTCATTATCATCTTCAACTATTTGATTTTATGGTATTTTCAAAAGTATTTTGTTTTTTTACTAATTTGATTAAAACTTTCCACTTATTTTTATAGAATTATATTTTTAAAATGTAATATGTTAGAAACCATTATTAAAATTGCATGTATCTTTTTTTTAATATGGGTGTGTTTAGAGTATACTTGGGATGAATATATGTTTTAAAAAAAATGTTCTAGGTTTTAATTTTCTTTTGAATCAAAATTAACTTTATATTCTTGTTCTAATTAGATGTAAATTTTTTCCTCATTAAATATATAAATTACATTATTATTTATTTTAGGGATGAGTATGTCTATATTAGTTTTATAATATTTATATCCTGTAGGAAATGTAAGAGTTTAAAATATATGTATTTTAGAGTATTTTATGTTAAAATATAATTTATTATTTATTGACCATTGAAATAACTTATACAAGATTTAACTAATTTATTATTAATGAAATTAGTTTATTTTTAAGGGTATTACGTTGGTTTTCAACATAATCATTGATAGTGAACGGTTTTAATTATATTAGATTTGAGAAAAAAGTGTAATATATAATATTGATCAATTATTATGTATTACACCTGCTATAATAGAAATATTTAAGTATTTATCATGTTTTCTAATTCTATTAACGCATTTAATGTTTATGATATCAGATTATTTATGGTTTTTAGAACTGCATTTAATATATTTTTCCAGATTAAATGATTTAAAATATATATATGTTGATAGGATAAATATATTCTACACATTATTTTATGGTAATAATAAACAATATGGTTTTAATAATATATATATTATAAATTTAACCAATATACATATTTATCCCTGTATTCATTTTTTACTAATTGTTTAACTATTTTATTACTTGTCTAATAATTTTTCCTCTATAGTAATTTTCATGAAAATTATTCTATTAAAGGAAACATGAAACTAATTTTTTTTGTTAAATTTTGATAAATATTCACTTATAATATTTTATTTTAATATTCACCTGATAATATTTGAAATGTTTCTAATATACCTCCCAATATATTATTTCTATATTTTTTACATGAAATACATGTGTGGTTGTGATGAAAATAATTTTTATCATATATTATATTATGGTGAGTATTATGTGAGGGATAGGTATGGTATGTTCGAATGTAATCTACTATATATGTGTTATGGATTCATCGTGGGGTTGGGTGAGGGTGATGCGGTAGTTTGGACTATTTTTTGTTCTTCTTTATAGGATTTCATATGTTAGGTTTTAATAATGAATTTTGGTTCCCATTTTGTGGTTCTTTCCTAAGGGATCCAATTAAGTTAAGACTTCCCCATATTTCAGATGAAATTGTTAAGAATAATCAGTATGTTATACCCATTTCATGATCTGGATGAAATAATACATATTGTGTTTAGACCATAGGGGTAGTCTTGGATGAGAGGGGTCGGAGGTTGAATCACAAGGTATCTATGATATGGATATTTTAGTGAAAAATTCCCTCAACGAGTCCTCTTGTTATGTTTTTGGTGTGATTGTGTTGGTTAAAAAATATAGATGATCGCAAATAAGTATTGTTGGTGTTTGCTGGTGACAGGTTTCGAGGTGGCATAATTTTCTATTGTTTTGAAAAATTTTGTGCCTCAAAATCTTGAATTTTTTTTTTGTTTTCTAAGGTTTTCATAATAGGATTGAACAGTTTGAATAATGGGGAACAAAATTGGAAAGGGGAGAGAAATGCAGATCCCATGACATGGACTGCATACCATGTCCATGAAGGGTAAACGACCACATACCATGTAGCAGGAATGGTATGCGGGAGCGGTTCTTGAAACCTAAATGGTTCATGGTCAAAGGCAGTGCGGTACTTGTATGTATTTTCATTGGTAGAGGGGATCAACTAAATAGGAGAAAAGGGAGTACGTGTACCACATTGAAAAATGGTATGCAGAAGGGTTGCGGTTCACGGTAGGAGGATCAGTATGCGATGGAGGCTGTACCGAATCAATGATTTGGTAAATCTTGGATTAACAGATGTTTCTAATATATTTTCTATAAAAGGAGAGTTAATCCAACTAATTATATGATATATAATATCATTAGTGAAAAAATCTTTTATCTAAGAATTTGGAAATGTCTAAAAGATTTTCTCAAGGGAGAATTCCACAAAGACTGATGTGGTTCGCGCAGGAAAAATTATGGAAAAGGAGTTTGTAGGAAACTATATCCTACCAAGAATCGATACAAGGATGAAGAAGGAATGGTACATAGGTGGTTTTAATAGTTACTTTTTGAACATATAATTGTTTGTGGACAGAATGTGTTTTATTTAGGAGGTTCACAGAGTCAGTACACGGAAGCAGTACGCGATATTGATGGAATAGGTAGTCCGTGAATGAAGTTTGGTTAGCCGAAGTGGAAACTGTACTTGAAGGAGGTGACATGAATACATTACTTGTTACACAGTATGCAGAGGAACAAGTTGGATCACAATATTCACATGGAATCTTGTAAAGGCATCAAATCTGGTTACGAAAGTGTTTTTTAGTACCTAGTAGTACACAAGAAGGTGGATTTCATATGTGGGTGAAAAATGAACTTCAACAGAGCATCTTCCTAAATATAAGGATTCAAGAATTTATGAAAATAATGGGACTTACATGTCCATAATTTTTTTGCCTATAAATCATTAAACTGGGAGTGTATTCCTTTGCAATAGTAGTGAGCGATGTAAAAGGTAATATGGTGTTAGATGGTATGTGAGTTTGATATACTCTATAATACCAAATGTAGGATCTAATATATAAGTATGAGATGCTAAAATACAAGAGGGGTGGGGGTGAATTGTATACTTTAAAAAATCCCTAAGGAAATTTTGCGTAACCAAAATTCACAACACCTCTAACTTCTATTAACTTGCTTGATTCCGGAAAAGTGATTCCAGAAATGAAAGTTAACAAAAGTTTACACCAACTAAGATTCTACCTTAAAGTGTATATAATCTAACTAAATCAGAGTACAAGTAAGGAAGTATAGGAAAGTTATACCTTCCTTAACAAAACAAAATGCATCATAAAACAAAGTAGTAACACTACAAGTAACAAACAATAACTATTTTTACCCAAATATAAGGGTATCCAACAACCCTGGATAAGAGGTCCCTTGATTTATACATTGAAGGAAGTCTATCTTACCCACACCAGGGTATGCCCTCGATATGAAGATCAGAATCTATCTTTCTATCCCTGCAAGACCTCAACTATCAGGTAGTCGGCACCTCCCGTCTTCCTATCCCTAGAATCCATCGATTTTACATGGAAACAATCGGAGTCGCACAAATCAAGTCTGTACGAAGCAAATTCTGAACAAGCTATTCAATCTTTCTACACGAAGCGTGAGAGTTTATAAGAGCCTCTCTCTCTAGAAATTACTTCAACAGCATGTAAGCACGGTTGTCAAAGATGTTGTCTAGTGTTCTTCTCTTTTCAAATGAGCTCCTATTTATAGGCTCATCTCCACCGGTCATCTCCCTCCTCCAACATTCATATGTTTATTTGAATTTCGTAGGGACCTATACACGTGTCACTCAAAAAATGGTTAGTTTATAACTAAAGGCACGACATCATTTTATAAAAGAACAAGTGTAGGAAAAAAATATGGTTACATAACCAAACTCAAATATTCGGAATGTAAGAAAATATGAAAGTTTGGAGTGATGAAATTTAATGTTCGGAGTCTAATCACAAAATGAATTTAGAGTCTATAATAAGATATATTCGGATTTTTTTGCAGAAGAATTTGGAGTCGAACTTCATACATGTTCGTATCCATAATTCGTAATCAGAATTCACAATCAAAATTCGTAATGAGAATTCGTAATCAGAATTCATCATCAAAAGTCATAATGAGAATTCATCATCAGAATTTATAATGAGAATTCCTAATCATAATTCATCAACAGAATTCATAATGAGAATTCATAATCAGAATTCATCATCAGAATTCATAATGAGAATTCTTAGTCAGAATTCATCATCAGAATTTGTAATGAGAATTCGTAATCAGAATTCATCATCAGAATTCATAATGAGAATTCATAATCATAATTCATAAACAGAATTCTTAGTTAGAACTTTATATAAGTTCGTAATCAGAATTCATAGTTTAACTTCATAAAATATCGTAACAAGGAATTCAGAGTAGAACTTCATAAGAGTTCGTAACAGGAATTCAGATCCTAAAACAAAATGCTTCATATCTAAGTATTATATGATTCCGAGGTTTTTATATATGAATCCGATTTTTATACTTAAGTAAAATTTTGATATGAAAAACGATGTATAGGTAAGGGTTGATTTCCTTGGGTAAGGAAATTTTTCTTATAGAAGTAAAATATAGGGTAAAAACAAATTTTCTTAAGGATAAGGTGTTTGTGATTTTCAAAACAAGAAGTAATGGAAAATTCATAAGGAAAACCTTATTGACTCAACAATCTCCCCCTTTTTAGAAAGCACAAACATATTTCCGAAAAAGAATATAAGAACTTAGATAAAATTTATAGACTTTGAAATTAAATATTATCTCCCTTTGTTTATGGATAATGGTGAATACGACTAACTATTCCTTTGGCTTTGGAACTGTAAGGACCGTATTCTAGATTTATGGAATGAGAAATTTTATTTAAAGGACGAAATCTTCGTAATGAGAACGCCCCCTTAGATAAACTCCCCATTAGATATGGATAGTTCTTTTTTTACTTAGATACTTTTCTTATTCCTTTTGGAATTCTTTTTCTTTCTCTCCCTTTGGGATTTTCAAAAAGATTATGAGGGAATGGAAAATAATATGGTACCTGAAATATTAGTACAAAATAACACAAAAGACAAGAAACCCTAGTTTTAATTAAGATTGAAAGTATTAGTATAATGAAAAAGAAACAAATACAACAAAAGATCTGATTAGGTCTATTTTTTTTCTTTTTTCCTTTGGTATTAGCTTCTTCAGAAGAGTTTTTAGCTTATTTAACTCTTAGTGGTCCTAATCAGCTTGCTTTTCTAAGGCTTTAATCTTGTCATATTGAGCCTTCAGATCCTCAAACTGGGCATTAAGAACTTCATCCTACTTTACAACCTTCTCTTTAATCTCAATCCAGAGATCTCTTTCCCCCTTCCAGCTTTGAGAAACAGAGTTAAGCTTCCCATTCAGATCCTTCATCTATTGATTCTGAGTTTTTTTCACTAGGGTCAGTGTTCCTGAAAACTATTTTTATGATCCCTGATCTTAGAATCATCTATATCAAAAGCCTCTTTTACTACCTCTTGAAATTCCTCAACCTCTTCCATATTTTGGACGATCTTCTTTTACCAAGTAGTCATTTTCTTGCAAGACTTTCTATGAGCTTAGTATCCTATAAGAAAATTTTTGAAATCTGATTCTATCGTTACACACTTTTCCATCACCATGGACACTGAATCTGACTTTTAATTAAGAGTGTATTGAAGCATCTGGCATCTAGAATCTATGTTTTTAAAAGTCGGAATGGAACCAACTAGCTTCTTCAAAGACTGCTCCACAAAATCATGACCAAGTGAAGATGACTCCGAATCTGAGGCATTACTTGTTGAGTGTGGGTTTTCAAGCTCAAAAAGTTTCATTTTTGAAGTTCCTACAACTTCCTTATTCTTCTCTATAGATTTACTTTGAGAATAAATAACCACTTGCTTACCCTTATCAATCTTCGGTATGACTTGCTCATCAGGAGATTTATGATCGCTATCAGATAATTGAACAACTCTGTTATCATCAAATATTTATTTTTGTACTCCTTCCTCAATAATGTGCTTTTCATAGCTTTCTTCCTCAGATAATTCATTTACTTATTCTTCTTCCTTATCATCATCTTTCTTTCCATATTTCTCTTCTTCCTTTCCAGGAGTGACAAACTTCGAGGACTCGGCCTCAGATGCTCAGAGTGGTAATTTCTCTTATGGATTTTCCTTATCTTTATATTCTTCAACATGTTTAATAATATCTTATAAATCTCCACTTTATTCTTCTTCTTCATCATCTTCTACTTCTTCTACTTCCTCCTCTTCCACTTCATCAACAACTTCGTTCTCTTTAGATTTTTCTGGAGTGAAGAAGTTATTCCCCAGAGTCTCAGGTAATGGCTCAATTAGGAAAGTTTCCAGCACTGGAATATTCTCAGATTCCACTTTTGTGGATTTCAAAAGAGATTTCACAACTTCAGCCTCAAACATTTTCTTCTTCATATTCTTCCCTTTTTCATTCTTTTCAAGGTATTCAACAGTATTATCCCTTAAAGGAATAGCTTCAGTAGGGTCCAAGCCAAACTATGGCTCCCCTTCTTTCCTCTTTTCCTTATCTTCCCCACATTTTTTAACCACCTCATCTAGATACGATTCCTATTTCTCTAGTTTAAGAGGTGTGGATTGGGCTTCCTTAGACATAGGTGTTTTATCTTCAACTTCCACTTCTTTCAACTTTCTTTTCTTGACAACCTTTTTCGATGGATTAGCTTTTTAAATATTTTTCAGATTGGATTCTGCCTCTTCCTCTGGTAGATCATAAAACTCTTCTGTCTCCTTAGAATAGCCCATATTCATTCTTTTCAGGGTGTCATCACTGAAAAGCATAACATTGCAATTCTGAGACTTGGATTTGCATGCAATCTTGATTGATTCAAGACACCGAACTATCAGCTTTGAAAGTAAGGAAGGATACATGATAATTTGGGCTCTTATATTTCTATTCTTGATATTCTGAATTGTAACAAGATCATTCCTCATAAAATTGATCTTCCATAGATTTACCAGGAAATCTAAGAAATATATGTCACTCTTCATTTGGGTATCTTTGTCCCCTTTTATTAGTACTAAAAAACCTTGTACCCATAGCTTAAGAATCTGGTTGTTAGAAGATAGATGTTCATTTTTTTCTATCTTAACATTAGAAAGTCCATGAAATTGCAAGTCCTTGACCTTAACAAAACTACCTTGAACATCCGAGAGTTTGTGGGAGTAAAATTCTGCCACCCCTTCATATGATAATCCCACCAAGCTAGCTACCCTGTTATAAAAAAGTTTGTAGGAATTCTATAAGACTTGAATGAAAATATTTCTCTATCATCTTCATTAAAGAAGCACAATAAGTCATAAAATTCTATGAGTAAATCTGGATACACCATGTCTTGATCACATGGATTAGATATGCAGACATATTCCCATTCATTTAACTTGATATTCTTAGAAATGATAGAATAATACTTGAAAAAGTTCGGATGCACCGACCTTTACTTGTATACTAGCCATTTTGAGATTAGATTCATGGTAGAAATTTCTTGGGAAGAGGCTTTTACAGACATTCGGACTGGAGGAACTCTGAACGATTCATAACAGGCTTAAGAAGGGTGGCAGAGCTTTAGCAGGAGAAATATTTGAAAACCAACTTGGGACAACCATTGGGTGTCCCCTTTATATAAGAAATGGAAGTTACCTTTAAACTTCCAATTCCAATATAACGGTTGAAAAAACTCTCTAATCTGATCTGACGGTTGAAAACATACCCGCAAGGAAATCTTGAATCCGATATTTTGATGTTTTAAGAAAAACATTTGGATTTAAGGAAAAATGAATCTGAAAAATTAAAATACAAGAGAAAATAATAGTAGGTAAAAATGATTATGAAAACATATGTAAAGAAATCATACCTTTCAGATTGGATAGAAATATTATTCGTAATAGGTGATATTCTTCTTGAATAAAATTTGACTAAAAAAACTCACTACGAAAATCATAAAATCTACAAATTTTATTGAAAAAACGTTGAGTACCAAAAGTTGATTATGAAAATTATGAGTATGAGGATTCCCATTATGAAAACTCTCATTACAAAAATTTCCATTACGAAAATCTACAGTATGAAAATTTCCATTATGAAAGTTTCCAGTAAGAAAATTTCAAAAACGAACTACGAAAATTTTCATTACAATATTTGAAAAACTAACTACGAAAATTTTCATTACGAAAATTTGAAAAACTATCTATGAAAATTTTCATTACAAAAAAAATTGAAAAACCAACTATGAAAATTTTCATAATGAAAAATTTTTAATAACAGATGTACCCCCCCTATGAAAAGGAGTTTATTACTGTCAGTAGATTGGTTTAATAGGAAGTTAAAAAAGAATGATTACCTTATGGTTATCATTCCTAACTTCTATTTAATGTATTAAAATATATCGGCAGGTATTGATTTTGTGAAAATATCAGGAAGTTGATCTTGCATTCCGATAAATTGATGAATGATATCTCCTTTCATTTTGAAAATCTTTTCAAAATAGTTTCTGTTACCAGTCATATTCCGGGAACATCCACTATCCATGTACCACGTATTGCTATTAGTACATTCCCTATTTTTCTGAAAATAAGAAAAAGTTATATTTTGGAATCCAAGCATTCATGGATACGGAATTGTCAGATATAAAATTTTTGGGTTTCCACATTTGTTTAGAAAAATAATCTTCATGAAACCCAATAGATTGAACTCTATTTAAGGAGAAATTTTTCTTCCAATTCCCACTACTTTGACACTTAGTACAAAAAGGGGCTCTAGAAGGGACAAGATAGTTGATTTTGAAAACTAGTTTTTGGTGAGTATAACCTACTCTTGTAGTGTTTCCTTGTTGTTTAATTTGAGAATACATATTGTAAAAAATTTCCTTCTCAGAGGTAAAATTTTCAAGGAGATTCTTAAGATAAAATATTTCTGATTTCAGTCTGATGACTAAATTCCTATCCCCAGGAATCATTTCCTTAGAGTTAGATTTTTCCTAAAAAACTTCTATCATTAGAATATCATTCTTAAGATCTTTAGAAATTTATTCTTTATTATGATTTTATTTCTCAAGGTCTTTAGAAAGTTTTTCTAAAAACTCTTCTTTATCACTAAGATCTCTAGAAAGATCTAAAATCTATTTTATAAGAATTTCTTCCATAGTATTTTCCTTGTCTAATTTCTTAGAAATTTTAAAAAAAATTAATTCAAGTAACTTGTAAAATAAGGAAAATTCTAAATATCAAGGTAATTATTCATTTTCTGAGGATGAAGTATCTTTATTAGAAGTAATATTTTTGGAATAGTAATTTTTATCAAGAGATAAATTTGTTAAAGCCTTAGCAGAGTGTACCTTGACCATAAGACATGTATTGGAGAAATAAGTAGAAGAAATGAAACATATATTCTTCTATGCTAATGAATTATATTCATAAGATTCTCTTTATAAAGAATCTCCACAGCTAGCACTCCAAGTATCATTATATTTAAGACTTTTCATGTGCTTTGATCGATAGGATTTCTTTTTGTTCCTTTCTGAATTCCTTTCATTCTTTTCCTTCTTTTTCAAAAGGGACAATCATGTCTGATATGACCTATTATTTTACATTTATAACACTTAACTTCTCCATATTTCTTATTTCTATAGTCTTTATTCTTTTATTTATTCCGATGGTTCCTTTGAGCAATAATCTTGTTCATTCTTCGAGCAAGAATAGCTAATTCATTCTTAGAATTTTATGTGTCACTAGATTTTGACTGAATAATGACTTTCTTTGTCTTTGATCTGGTTACCCTGTCTGGGGTATTGTATTTAATATGTTTAGAAGTGTTTGTAAAAGAAACTCCTCCATTCCCATTCTTTTTCTTGACATTTTCAGTATCTCTCTTCATTCTGGATTCATGCTGAAGAAGAGTTCCAAACAACTCATCTAAGGAAATCTGAGTGACTTTCCTATTCCCATCAATAACTATCCTCTTGGACTCTCATTCACATGGCATGATATCTATGATCTTATCCACAAGATCCTAATCATCCAAAACTTTTTCTCCCATAGATTGAAATCTATTCACGATAGTCATAAACCTTGGTTGTAATTTTCTTATAGGTTCTCTATAAGGAAAGTTAAAACTATGGTAATCAGCTCTCAACATAGCTCTTCTTATTTCTATAACTTTTGATATAATGAAATGTGTAACATAACGTTTCTTCCAGATACTATTTGCATATTCACATGAAGATATTTGACTGTAGATGTTCGTAGTCATGGAACAAAACAACGTATTTCTGACTCTAAAATTTTATTGATATTATGCTTTCTCCTGATTCGTAAAGGTTCTAAATTCCTTATCCGGAATCTTATAATCTCAAGTCAGCATTAGATATTTATCAACTCCAGTATTGATAACAAAATTCTTCATCCTATCTCTCCATTACTCATAATCATTTCCATCAAAAATAGGTGTTCTGGTAGGATTTAGATTATCAATAGAACCGACATTTAAACCTGTCATACTTAAGAAAATCTTTGGCACACAAACTTATTTGTAGTAAGAGTTTGTAAACAAGGAAAATGTCCTTAGAAAAATATAGAGTAATAGTATCTCTAAGAAAAACTGAATCCAAAAATATGATTCCAAAAAATAGATTCCGAAAATATGTATCCAAAAATTAAATTCCGAATATGAAAATCCGAAAGTTATAAGAAGAAGAAAGTCTTCTGAATCTAATCGTGAGATTAATTCAGATTGAACCTATACCTTTGATACCAATTGTTAGATGGTTTGTGAGTATGATATACTCTATAATACCAAATTTAGGATCAAATATATAAGTATGAGATGCTCAAATACAAGAGATGGGGCGAATTGTATACTTTAAAAAATCCCTAAGGAAATTTTGCATAACCAAAATTCACAACACCTCTAATTTCTATTAACTTCCTTGAATCCAAAATAGTGATTCTAGAAATGAAACTTAAAAAATTTTTACACCAACTAAGATTCTACCCTAATGCATATAGAATCTAACTAAATCAGAGTACAAGTAAGGAAGTATAAGAAAGTAATACTTTCCTTAAAAAACAAAATGCAGCGGAAAACAAAGTAGTAACACTACAAGAAACAAACAATAACTATTTTTACCCAAAGAGAAGGCTATCAAACATCCCTGGATAAGAGATCCCTTGATTTATACTTTCAATAAATTCTGCCTTACCCACACCAGGGTAAGACCTCGATATAAAGATCGGAATCTATCTTACTATCTCCGCAAGCCCTCAACTATCAGGTAGTCAGCGCCTCTGTCTTCCTATCATTGGAAGCCCTTGATTGTACATGGAAACAATCCAAGTTGCACGAAGTAAGTCTGCATGAAAAAATGTTTGAATAAGCTATTCAAACTTTCTACACGAAGCGTGAGAGTTTATAAGAGACTCTCTTTCTAGAAATCAATTCCACATCATGTAACATGGTTGTCAAAGATGTTGTCTGGTGTTATGCTCTTTTCAAATAAGCTCCTATTTATTGGCTCGGATCCAATAGTCGGCTCCCTCCTCCAATGTTAATATTTTTCCTTTAATTTTATAGGGACCTGTACACGTGTCATTCAATCAACGGTTAGTTGATAACTGAAGGCACGCCATCGTTTTATAAAAGAACAAGTGTAGGAAAAAAATATGGTTACATAACCAAACTCAAATACTCGAAATGTAAGAAAATATGAAAGTTCAGAGTGATGAAAGTTAATGTTCGGAGTCTAACTAGAAAATGAATTCGGAGTCTATAATAAAGAGATATTCAGATTCTGTTTTGCAGAAGAATTCGGAGTCGAACTTCATACAAGTTCGTATCCATAATTCGTAATCAGAATTCACAATCAGAATTCATAATCAGAATTCATTATCCGAATTTGTAATGAGAATTCGTAATCAAAAATCATCATTAGAATTCATAATGAGAATTCATAATCAAAATTCCTCATCAGAATTCATAATGAGAATTCGTAATCAGAATTCATCATTAGAATTCGTAATTAGAATTCGTAATCAGAATTTATCATCAGAATTCATAATGATAATTCATAATCAGAATTTGTAATGAGAATTCGTAATCAGAATTCATCATCAAAATTCATAGTTAGAACTTTATATAAGTTCGTAATCAAAATTCAGAGTTGAAATTCATAAAAGTTCGTAATAGGGAATTCGGAGTAGAACTTCATAAGAGTTCATCACAGGAATTTATATCCAGAAACAGAATGCTTCATATCTATGTATTATACGATTCCGAGGTTTTTAGATATGAATCCAATTTTTATACTTATGAAAAATATTGATATGAAAAACAAAGTATATGTACGGTTAGATTTCCTTGGGTTAGGAAAATTTCTTTATAGAAGTAAATATAGAAAAAAAACAAATTTCCTTAAGGATAAGGTATTTGCGATTTTTAAAATAAGAAGGAATGGAAAAGTCATAAGGAAAACCTTTTGGACTCAACAGATGGTGACCCTTTCCACTGGCAGTGAGCCAGTGAAAGAGGTAAATGGATTAACCCTTGGGAATGTAGTAAGAAGATCCTAAATCTTGTAAAGGTTGTGATCCTGGGAATAGAAGATCTTGCCTAAACATTCTAATCCCTATTGGTTATGAGCCATTGTGAATTTTGTACATTAGCACACCACAATTGTATGCTTATTGGATATAGCCCAGTGAGAGTGAACCATGTAAAAATCGATGTGGCCTGTGCAGGAGTTCATATCTGTTCATATATATATTTAGAAGGTTGAGATAATTGAGTTTTTTTACATTGAAAAATGATTTGGAATGAAAGAGGATTTCATCTATCACACACTGATTCACCCCCCTCTTAGGGTATTTGACCTTATGGACCAAACAATTAGTATCATAGGGAATTTTAAAAGTTATTGTTTCTATTGTAAAAGAATAAATGATAGTGGTAAATAATAAAATAATTACAATCTTCGACAATGAAAATTTTAAACTACGGAAGAATCGAATGATGCACTACTTTCGATCAGTTTCGATGGATGTCTTCACAACATCTATGCATGGAATATCAGCTCACATCAATAGTGGTGCTTTATTATAATCTAAAAGAAGGGAATTTGATACTGATGCTAAAGGGATAAATGATTTAGGGGGATCCCTATCAAATGAAATTGATTTTAAGGTGGTTTCATGTAAAACATCACATTATATGTGGGAAAAATTAATGGACATTTATTAGGGTGACACAAATGTCCATGAAACAAAGATGCGGGTTTTGTGGAACAAGAATAAGGATCTTATAATTAACCCCAATGAGACTATTGATGCATTATTTGATAGAGTAAATATTATTTTTGAAGATATGAATTGTCTTGGAGAAATCAATGAAGATATAAATATTGTGATACGTATCATGTGGAATCTTTATCCCCATTTCAATCTGAATGTTTCATTATTGGAATAAAATGACCAGAAAGAGTTGAAACTAGATAACCTTCATGATACCCTTGTAGCATATGAAATGAAAAATTATGATAATGATATAGTGGAAAAGGTGATGACGAAATAATTTTCCTTCAAGGACCTGAAGAATATATCTGTTGAAGATAGTATGAGGAGGATAATTTGGATAATGTCATGTCATTTATCTCCTCAAATATGCAATAGGGAAAAGGGAAGTTCCAAGGTAAACTTCCATTTTCATGCTTCTGATGTGGAAAGAATTTCCATTTTGTAGTAAAATATCTTATTAAGTATGATGATTATAGTGAAGAAAATTATGTAGTTCCCTAAAATAAGTATTCATAAAATGAGAAAGGTATGAAAAGTACTATGTGAAAGTTATTAAAAAAGAAAAATCTTATTTCAAAAGAAGAAGACTGTTAAAATGAATTTGAGTCAGAAGCGTTGGAGGAAAACAAGGATTATTAATTCATTTCTTTGGTGGTAGTTTTTGGAGATTCATTAATAAGAGAAGAAAGTAAAAATAAAGAAGGTAAACTTGAAGTAAGAGTTGATCTTTAGGCTGAATTAGATGCTGCCCTTGGAGAGGTATATATTTTGAGAGCCAGAATAAACAAATATATCCAAGTTATTTATGATGACAAACAATATATATCGTAGTAGGAATAATTGAATCTTGTGCCGAATTATGAAATTAAAAATCCAAGGTCTTCAATGCTATAATGTTCAGTAAAGGATGTTA
Organism: Viscum album; assembly: GCA_963277665.1. Classification (NCBI taxonomy): domain Eukaryota; kingdom Viridiplantae; phylum Streptophyta; class Magnoliopsida; order Santalales; family Viscaceae; genus Viscum; species Viscum album. The sequence goes on along the minus strand of OY728153.1, from coordinate 321,053,362 downwards.
AATACAAACAAAAAATTGAAGAACAGAAAATTGAAATTGATTGTTTGACTAAAACTGGAAAAGTTGAAATCAAACATATTAAAGAACTTGAAGAGTAATTCATCAGTCTGGGAAAAATAGTTAATGATCAGGAGAAAATATTAACTCTCATTTCGACATCAGGAAAGAAGATCAAACAGGAAACAAAGAAGATCATATTTGAGCAGAGTGGTCCAATAGAATAGAAAAAAAATCTAATCTGAATGATATGGATGGTATGGGGATTGATCTAAAATAGAAAGTAGTTATGGTTCAAGTCATACCATAAGCACCCACTCTATGATTGATGATTGATTTGGGTATTAAGTAGAATCATAAGATTTAGAGAACCCAAGGCACAACTAGTGGTGCATAATTTCTACATAGGAATGTATCTCACATAAGATTCTACTGTTGTGTTAAGATATGATACTCTCAAAACGTATGTTTCATAGAAAAGAGGTACCGAAGGGAACAAGACCAACAGAGGTGGTCGTACATATCTCAAAAGTCCATGTCATTATTTGATGGTCACTGTCTCAGGTGTAAAAGACTCAGTCATATGGGAAGACATTTCACATAAAAATTGCTGAGGAATGTTCCATGGATGACTGAATTTGTTCATAATAAATAGCCAAATTTGTCTTTAAGAGATCATAAAATTTAAAATCTATTTGCATATTTTCAGGTTCAAGTCGGTCCATCATATTCTGAGGTAGGTCAAGATTATCATTCCTTAAAGGATATAAAGTCAAATATTTTAGTACCAATGAAAATGGAAGAGCAAGCGGTGGTTGTAGAAATTGCGTTCAAAGCATCAGATCGTACTAGGATATGGATCATTTACAGTGGATTCATTTCCCATATGATGAGAAATAATGATCCAGTGAATGGAATTAGGTACAATAAAGAAGGAATCACCAGATTTTGTAATGATGAGGGCTTTAAAATTTTTGGTTCAGGAAAATCCATGTTTGGAGGAAAAGACATGAGAGGAGAAGATGTCCTAGTTGTGGAGGAACTTAGTCACAACATGCATATTGTTAATCAAATGTGTGACTTAGGTAATGCCATATGTTTTTTAAAAAATTATGTATCATCAAGGAAAATTATAGTGCTATTATGTTTCAAGGAAAGAACACAAAAAAGAACCTATAATTCCTGATTGGATAAGTAGATATGTGCTTCTTGTCCAAGAATTATGTAATCAAGTTATGGAATAAGCATCTTGGACACATAAGTCAAACATCCATGGAATATCTAGTGAAATATGATGATAGTATAAATCTCTATAGATTATTACATGATCGTACACATACATTTGATGCCTTCTAATAATTGAAAATCATTCGAAATACATATAACCCAAAGGAGAAAAAGTCAACAAGATTGCTTTAGTGGGCGCATATTGAAGTGTGTGGGATAATTTCACCAAGGGATATTGATGGGAGGAGATATTTTATTATATTTATTTATGAAAATAGAATAATGTTATGGGTTTAAATAATCACTCAAAAATATGAAGTGTTTTGTTGCGTTACACGATATTGATGAGAATGTGAAAAGTTTCTAGGTCAAAAAATCAGGAATATTTGAACAGATAATGGAACAGAGTTAAAAAATTATCAATTGGGGGATTATCTTTAGAAACATGGGATAAGCCATCATGTTTTAGTATTAATAACTCTATAATAGAATGGATTAGTTGAGAGATAAAATCTGATGTTAAAAAACATAGCCTGAAAAATTATTATGGAGAAAGACCTTCTAGAGAAATTATGGATAGAAGCAATGAGAACAGACTACTGTAAATATGATCTATACCAATGGTTTTGGGAAAAACATTGGTATAGGTCACTTATATGGACCTATACCAACGGTTTTGGCCAAAATCATTGGTATAGGTCCATTATTGAGACCCTATACCAACGGTTTGGCCAAACCGTTGGTATAGGTCCCAAAATCAATGAACATATACCACTGGATCTCAAAAACATTTTTATAGGTCTGTACCAAAGGTTTTGAGAACCGTTGGTATAGGTATATGTATTTTTAATGGAATATTCTTACAGAGGGAATTAAATAAATCAAAATTTAAAATACTTATGATAATACATATATAAATATATATATATATATATATATGAAATTATGTTCAAAAAAGTAATTTAGGTCAGTGGTTAGATCATTCATTCACAAATGGGAAGTGATGGGATCAAAACCAAATGAATGATTATTTTTTGAATTACATATACCAATGATTTTATGGAACACTTGGTATAGATTTTCATATTAGTTATACCAATGATTTTCCCAAAACCGTTGGTATATACCTATCCTCACGACTTACATGGCAACGGTTCTCCAAACCGTTGGTATATGCTTTTCCAATGGTTTGGAGGCCTATAACAATGGTTCCAAACCATTGGTATAAGGTATTTTTCTAGTAGTGACCGCAATATATAGTTCAAATAGAGCATTACTTTTTCTGAAAGAGGAGAAGACTCCATAAGAGTTATGGTATGGAATGAATCCAACATTTTAATACATTATAGTCTTCAGAAGTAAATGTTTTATTCACAATAAGGAGAATCCCTAGAAGTTTGAATCCCATTAGGATGATGGTATATTTATTGGTTTCCCAAAGAAAAGAAAAGAATACAAATAGTAAAATAAGTGTCTAGGAAAGATATTTGAATGTCATTATGTTATTGTAGTAGAGAATGAACAAAATCTTCTGGAAACACATGATAAGACTTAGAAGGATAATGATGATGAGATGAGAAGGTAAAGATATGCTCTGGCTCCAGAGGATGATTCATAAGAAGACTCAGATTATGAGAATAAATCAGTGATTACCCAGAGACTAATGAGAAGAGATTAAATTGATAGGGAGAACAAAATTGGTGACCATACAACACCAATGCATACAAGGAGGATAAAGCCTCTTCAGAAAGCATCATACATATCACAAGTGAAGCCTAAAGGATTTGATGAAGATTTTGGAGATTAGAATTGGGTTTAGGAAATGAATAAATAAATTGACCAAATACAGAAGAATCAGATGTGGTAAATTGTTTTGAGACCAGAAGACAATAATGTCATCATGAAAAAATGGGTGTTTAGCATCAAAATGAATAATGATGGTGTTGGGATTCAAAAAAAGTTCAACTGGTGTGCTAAGGGTACTCTAAGATAGAGGGTATTGATGTTGATGAGACATTTCACCTGTTTAAAGGCTAGAGACAATCAAATTATTCTTATCCATTGCAATGAAACAAAAGTTTGATGTTTTCCAGATGGATGTCAAGTCATTATTTTTTATTGCTGTCCTAGAAAAAGAATTTTACATTCAGCATCCAGATGGTTTTCTCACTCAGGAATATTAGAACCATTTTTTTCAGTTGAAGAATGTTTTTTATGGATTAAAGAATGAACTAATATTATGGTATTCAACGATTGATTAGTTTCTAAAGATGCTTGGCTACCAACGTGGCGAAGGGGATTACAATATGAATTTCAACAATGATAGTAGTAAAAGGATTATGGTTCTAGTTTATGTTGATGAAATTATCATTGGTGTATTAGATAATGCATAATGCTGATAGTTTTCTGAATTAAAGCAAAGCGAGATTGAAATGTCGATGATTGGTGAGATGACATATTCTTGTGGATTACAGGAGATGAAAAGAAGAAAGTACACTTATATTTTTCAATCCAAATATTCCAAGGAGGTTTTTACTAAATTGTTTATGGAAAATTACAATGATATGAACACACCAATTTCTACCTAGTTGAAACTATCACATGATAATGAAGGCAAGATAGTTAATATCACAGAAAACATGCAAATCATAAGAAGTCTCTTGTATCTGACAGTTACAAGTCCTGATACTATATATTCCACATGCCAAATAGCGAGACATCAATGGAATCCAAAGGAGATCCACCTGATTGAATTGAAATGAATAATTCAGTATATCAAGGGAACAATGGATTTTGGTTTAATGTATAAATGAAAATATCGACCACAATTATTTGGATATACAAATGTATATTAGGCAAGATTAGCAGTTGATAAGAAATAAACATTAAGAGGGGACTTTTATCTAAGAGGGTTTTTTATTTCTTGGTTGGGAAAGAAACAATATTTTATTTCATTGAGAAATAGAGAAGATAGATATTTTGTGGCTACTTGAGCTGGCACGCAGCTATTATGGATGAAGCCGTATCTTGAAGATATGGGAATTGAAGTGTGATCTCCAATTGAAATCCATTGTGATAATTCATGTTCTATAAAGCTGAGAAAAAATCTAGTCCATCACTCAAGGAAAAATAATATTGAAATCAATTATTATTTTATCACAGAGAAAGTGGAGCAAGGGCTTGTGAAGTTGGAGTATGTGCTAACAGAACAACATGTTGTAGATATTTTTATGAAGGGCTTACCCAAAGAAGCATTTGGAAGACATCGAATATCCCTGGGAGTCTAGTCGAATAATGATACTTGAAAACATGTGTATGTGGGACTCCCTCTCCCTGAGTTATGGTGTTTTTTCTGTAATGTGCTAATATGTGTTCTTTACCCTGCTGAAGACATCCTTGAAGTGCCCTTTGGGTTCATTGACAAAGGGGGAGAAAGTGTGACTAGTTCAGATGGAAAAAATACACAAGGAGAAGTAGTTAAGTGAAGTAGTGAGATAGGGGGGTTGAAGTTGAGTTGAATCTATTTATATTAGATGTAACAAAGGGGGGGCATTAAATCTGAAGATGCTAGAAGTGATCAATCAAAGACCACATATCACAATTGTTGAGCTTCATGATGAAAGCAGTTGCGGTTTCAAGAGATGGTATCATGAATTATGTGATTCATTGATCAAATTTTTATTATACACTTTTTTCTCATGTTGACAATAGATTATGTGGGTTTAGAGTATGTGTTAAGTAAATATGTGATCACTCTATTAATCGCATGAAGAAAATAATGATTGAAGATAGATGGAGCATTAATGAAGAATCAAAATGAGAAGAACTATAATGAGAAGAGTATTCATCAAACACAAAGGGGGATATTGTAGTGGAAATCATTTTCTATGGCTCCTCTTCATATATTTTGGGTGTTATTGTTTCTGTTGAAAAATCTAAATGATCACGAATAAGTATTGTTGGTGTTTACAGACGACATTTTTTTAAGGTAACACATTTTCCTAGTGTTGTCCAAATTTGTGGTCCTCAAAATTAGGAATTTGTGTTTTGAAATGTATGGTTTTTTGTATAGGATTGAATGGTGTGAAGAATGAGAAATTAAGTATGAAAAAGGATAGAAATACAGATCCTTGGACATGGACTGCGTACCATGTCGGAGAAGGGTACACGACCATGTACCAGGCAGCGAGAATGGTACGCTAGATTGGTTTGCAAAACTGAAAATGGTTCACAGTGTAAGGAAGTATAATATGTGGATAGATTTCATTAGTGGATGAGACTGTCCATGTAGGAGTAATTGGAGCATGCAGACCATGTTGAAAAATTTTATGTAGAAGGGTTGCAGTTCACATTAGGAGGATCGGTTTGCAGTGGAGGATATACTGAATCAATGACTTTGTAAATCATGGATTATAATATATTTTGGATATAATTTCCTTTATAAGGAGAGATAATCCCACCAATTAGATGAGAGATAATATAATTATAGAACTACTATTTTCTCCAAGAATTTGGCAATGTCTGAAGGAATTTCACGAGGGAGAATTCTGTGAATGTTGAAGTGGTTTGTCCGAAAGACATTTCGCTGAAGGTTTTTTGTAGGAAATTATATCCCACAAAGAACATATTATGCGAAGGAATAAGGTGTGGAACGTAGGTGTTTTTAAAAGGTATTGCATGAATATATAACAGTTTAGGGACATAGAGTGTTTCACTGAGGAGGTTCACGAAGTCAGTATGTGAGGCAGTACACAATTGCGAAGGCGGAGGCTGTCTGCAGACAAAGGGTGGTTTGCAGAAGCGACAATAGTATATAAAGAAGGTGATCTATGTACCATACCAAGTACATAGTACACTAAAGAACAATTCAGTTTTCAATTTTTCCATTGAACCTTTCAAAACATTCAAATCAGGTTGCAAACCCATTTTCTAGTACATAGTAGTACCCGGGAATGTGAATTTCATCTATGGGTGAAAAAGGGACGTCAATAGCATCTACATAAAGTTGAGGATACATGAATTCGTGAAAATGAAGGGACATAAATTTCCATAAACTATGTTTTACCTAAATTTATTTAAACCATGATTGGATTCTTTTCCAAGAGCTTTGAGTGATGGGAGAGGAAGATGGTGACACATTCCACCGACAGTCAGCCAGGGAATGAGGCATAGGCAGTGACCCTTGGGAATGCAGTGAGAAGAATCTAAATCTTGTAAAGACGGCGAGCCTTGGTATAGAAGATCTAGCCAGATCTTTTTACTAATTTTTGTCTATAAGCCTTAGTGAATTTGGTACATTGGCTCACCATCATTGTATGCTCCTTGGATGCAGCCGAGTAAGGGTGAACCATGTTAAATTCATTGTTTACTATGCATGATTTTATATCTATTAATATATTTATGTGAGATGAAGAGAGAATTTATGTTTTTTTTACAATGAAAAATGATCCATAGGGGATGATGTTTTAATCTGTTATACCTTGATTCACCCCTCTCTAAGGGTATTTGACCTTTTAGACCTACCAGTTATTTTTAGAGAGAGATAAATAAAATTTTCTCCTATTATTATTCAAATATTAACATCATATTAGTAAAATTATTTGAATGTTAGTGAAAAACCATGGTGTAAAATTATTGTATGGTTAGTATAATTTACTGGTATGTAATGAAGTTGGTACATTTGATTATTATGGTGTCCTAGTTAGTGCAAAACGTCTTTACATACATGTTTATTTTGAGTGTTAATAATTTGAACATATACTCAAATGTATGCATTTTTGTATATTTTAGGGCACCTATTAGTATTTAGTTGTTTATTTCAATACTCACACCCTAAAATTTAACCTCAGTGAAAATGGAGCTCTTATATTTTAGATACAGGTGAGGGAGAAGGAATTGTAAAATATATTATAATAAATGCACCTCAATGGGGATGAGTTGATGTTCTCATTGTAGTGTTAGAGAACTTTTATCATTTTGATATGAGATTTAAATTTTTAAATTAAGATGTTGAAATTTAAAAATATTTAATAAGAAAACTATCATTATAACCAACATCATCCCCCAAATAGTTACTATTTTATTTTGTATCATGAGACCCATTCCACATATCTTCAATGTTTGTTGAACTAATCTAAGATGAGGTCATCCAAAATGGTCACTAGTACCCAATATGGGATAATTACCACTCATAGTAGTTCAAGAAACATATTTTCATGTACAAAAGATATGGACGATGAGTCTAAAGAAATAAAATTACTGAATAAATATTTTTAATTTGAAGATGATGAGGATGAAAATTTTCTATAACTTTCACCTTTGGAATAATTCAGAGGATAAATCTAACTATAGTGGAGTAATTATTTTCTTAAATTCAATTACAATTTCCTCGAAATTGGATACAAGATAATTATATGAAAAATGAGTATGAAGATGAAGGTCAAGAGTTCACCCAATTTTCAAAAGAGAATGTATACGACCTTTATCAAATAATTTGTTTATGTTTACACTGTTTTCATTCAAGATAAATTTACAATTTTACTACACATGCAGACAATAAACTCTTAACATGATAATATTACTAATACAAATGAATAAAAAGATGTTCATGATGAAAAAATAGAATTAATTGGGGAAAAAAACTCTGTGGACAAAAAAAAATTTCAAAATCATCATAGTGTTGAATAAAATTATCAAGGAAAGATGTCATTGTATAAAATTTGAGGTCGGTTGGAATTAATGCAAACAACCAGTTGACCACAAAAATTCAGTGATCATTAGTTATGTTCCGGTCATAATGAGGATGAATTTATAGATTTATATTTATTCATGGTGAAATCTCAAACTTGTAATGTAGGAGACCCTCTTGAAGGATATAATGTTAATTTTTTGATATATTTTTTCTATTTTTCAAAAAATTATATAATTAAATATTGATATAATTTTTATTTTTCTAGGTAGATTTAATTTATTTCATAATATTCCCATAATATATTTGTCTTAATTTCCTCCATAAAATCCCATATAGGATTCCAAACACTTCATAAAATGTCATATCTTAGGGGTGATGAGGAGAATGTAAAGCCCCACCCACGAGTTAGTTATGCACATATTCTGAAACATGAAACATAGACTGCTATAATAAATCATCACAATGAGAAATTACATTAGGTGAATTATAGTCAAAAATATATTATTTGAAATTATTTATTTTATCCAATTTGATTCAATATAATTAATATATGAAAGAAAAAAATATTACTGAAAATAAAGAACATGCATCAAAACCAATATACCACTTTTGCAAAGCAAAGATTGGGTATATTTCACTAGAGAATAAATTGGTATGTATTATAAATAAAAAATAATTGTATTATGTGATATAAACCCACAAATATTCCTTTTTTATATTAATATTGATAAATCAAAATTTTAAGCTACTTCTATCCCACATCATGAGTTATTGAAGGAGGATCGTGAAAATAAGAAGGGTAATGTAGTTGATGAAAACAAAAAAGTAGAATGAGAAACATGTGTAAGTATCACATTATAGTAATTTGTAATTATTTATAACACTATTACATTAAAATATATATTTATGTTAATTTTTTTATATGGTCTAAACATATGAATCAGTAGCAACCATACCGAAAGAAAATATACTTTCCATTGCTTTGTTGTGGCCGGAACAATATGGCCGTGTTAGTGAAATAGATTTTGGTGTGTCTCTAAAAACATATTTTCCTATGATAAATTTACAAGAAGATACATATAATATGGTTAAATGAATATAGACACAAATAGACTCACTATTACACATTATTGTCTAGTATAGTTTGGAAGAACAATGTACGAGAAATGATCAAAGTGAACCGGTGGTATAACAAATATCCAAACATGAACAAAATGATCCCACTAGCTTTGAGTCTAGTTATTCACCCTAACTATATACCGTACCAAAGGTAATAGTTTTTTTTTGAAATACTATTTCTCCTAAATGTGAATCAAATAACTCTGGATAACAATATATTATTACAATTATACAGGGTACAATTTTATGTGATTTCTATATTTCAACACCCACACACCACCTTATTGTAAGGGGTGCAGTTTATATTATCCTAGAATACAAGATACACCATAAATACCTCCCAAAATATCACTTGGGAGTCGATATTGAGGTAGATCATGATCCAACTTGTGAGTTTCTAGTTCTATTTGATGATCTAGATATTACAACGATTAATGATGTTATTGGAACTTTCATAGCATGATCATTTAATCTTATGAAGATACATGTGGTATGTGACTAAAACAATTCCTATGAAAAACCTGTAATGGTTCATGAACAAATATGTGAAGTGAGGTATGAAATTACATATTAATTATGAGATTAGTAAATGGATGGTTGGATCACGAAAATATTGGGAATCAACCTGGAAATCAAAAATAGCTTTTGAGAGTACAATCTCTATGATATTCCTAGATAAACATTATTTATAATTACAAATTCCTATAGAGACCACATTTAAAATAGGAAAATAAGTCTTATATTCCATATAAAAAATAAACATATGGCACTTTCATGACATATGTAATTACTCTCGAGACTATAAATGAGATTCCCAAGCATGAATGGTTTGGTATCTCTATTGTGAATACGTATATAAGTTAAATATTCATAATATGTATGTCTAAATAGTGATCTAATATGTTCATTAAAATTAATATCTATTCATATATTCTATAAGAAATTATATTAATGTTGTATAAATGGAAAACTATTCGATGAAGGATGTGTTTTCATTAAACCCTATATCATTTATCTAGAAAACATACATTGGATATGGAAGAAATTGAGAAGAAAAGTGATGACCGACTCAAAACATTTGAACAAAAAAAATATTTAATATTTTTTATACCTATAATGAATAGGTAAAACTATACAATCTAATCACATAAAATATATTTTAAATTTTTTTCATTAATTTTTTTATTTTTATTTTTTATGCTGCACTTGATGATGATCGTAGTGAATTTGGATACCCTAAATATTTTTTTTGGATCCAATGCATGAATTGAAAACAAATCAATCTGACATGATTTTTATTGTGAATTTTTAATACATTACAATCAATATTTTATAAATAAACATTTAATTATATGTTTTAGTCTACTTTTTAACCAAACATTTCTTATGATAGGGAAACTACTAAATACTGTCCAAATCAGAGAATGAAGTAGGTCTCTGAAAAGATAATTTCTTTGGAATACTGCTATTGGATATAGATAAAGGTATATATAGAAGTATTTTACTATAAAAACGTATTTCAAAAACAATATACACTATTTTTTTCAATGTTTCTATAGTGTCCAAAGAAAGATAATGGAAATGAATGTGGGTATTATGTTTGTGAATTTATGATAGATATCATAAAGCATGAATTGTCCATCATCCCCAAATAGGTAATTTCTGAAGGTAGTTATAATTTTACTAAAGATATTTCCTAGTAGATTTTTTATATATTTTCTCAGTACTACCAAAAATTCCAACATCATTCAAACTCAAAAGATGAAATAAATTCTTTATAGATGAGTGGGCAGTGTACATGAACTGAGAATTTTTTTGACAACAAATTTATGTGATTTCATATAATTTCTGTGATATAGTACAATATATGAACTTAGAAATGTATTCGGGTTGTGAATCATTAGTTTCATACTGCAAATATTTTATTTTTATCTATTTCTCAAGGATATCTATAATGGATTAAATCAAATTGTCTATAATTTATGACCTAAAAATAATAATTTTTTGGGAAATGGTAGAGGTAGAGGAGGAGTCACAGGAGGAGGAGGTAGAGGAGGTGGAAGATTCATAGTCAAAGATGGAGGCTGAGGTGGAGTAGGAGACAGAGTTGGAGATAAAGGTGAAGATGTGGGTTTAAGAGGAGATGAATAATTGGCTTGAAAAGAAGTTTTGGGAAATGGAGTAAAATTAGGATCATACCAAGGATTTTCTTGAGAAAAATTAATAACAAAATTTCACTACAAATCTCACTTATGATAAGAGCCATTGTATAAGTGTTTCAGGTGTCTTATTGAAAAAACATTTTTTTTTCACTTCTTTAAATTGATTTATATAATAATTTAAGTGGAAATATTATTTTTACAAACAAAACAAACATCACTTGTTTCTTTCAAACTCATTGAAAAATTTTACAATTTCTATTAGAACATTATATACGGTATCAAATATTAATAATGTTTTAAATAAACCCATATCAATCACAAAATGATCAATAATAAAAAACATATGCATTTTATTTTCAACGACCTATCTACATTATAATGAAAGGGTCTTAGTAGTAGAGAAAATAGTCACTTGAGAGTCATAAAAAATAATCCAATCATCAAAAAAGTATATAATACAACTGAAATTTTTGAATAAATATTTTTGTAATAAAACACCAAAGCAGCAGGTGTTTGAGATAAGAATTGTTGAAAAAACATCATTGAGATAACATGTTCATCAATGAGGGACGGTTGTAAAGGGAACATGGAATCAATTGATATTAAACTACCATATCAATAAGACCCCAAAAATAAAAAACCTAATTCAAATGAAATCACGATGAACTAAAATACAAATGAATACCCCTTTAAAGGGATGGTTTTAAAGGAAACATGGAATCAAATGATATTAAACTACCTTATAAATAAGACCCCAAAAATAAAAAACCTAATTCAAATGAAATCATGATGAACTAAAAATAAAAATGAATACCCCTTTCAAAAAGATGAAAGTTGCGGGATCCAAAACCTCTAAATCGAATAAAGAAATAAAAAATTAATCCATTGATTCATGGAATATCAAAAAAAATCATTGGTTTCACATTGGTGGGTGGTGGAATTATTTGGTCTATTTGGTAATCAATTTGATAGATTATTTAATACAAGAAATTCTTGGGAATTTCATTAAGGTATCATTTATTATGAATTTTCACATTCATTAGGTAAAATGATTCATGTTCTGAAGATCATTAACAAAAAACTCCTCATCATTATCAATAGAAAATAAATTATAATAGGTAAATTCCAATTTTTATGAAGAAATAATTATTATATTATGTTAGAGTTTATCATCAACCAAAATATTGAAAAGGATATTCTAATAATTAGTACAATCAAAAAAGAATTAATGGATGCACTATATTTTAGTGTAATTTGGAATCTATAATGGTTTATTGTGATATTTAATACTATTAAAAAGTGTTAAAAAATTTACAATCGATTTTAGTGTCTTCTAAAAAATGTAATGGGTCACACTGGTATTTTTTCCATCAAATAATAAAAATGTTTTATCATTTAGTTTTTACTATCTATGACTATGAAAGGGTAAGATAGATTTTATTATGCTTCATAAAAACTCATATATAAATATTTATTTTAGTTAAATCAATAGACCTGATAGGTTTATACTAATTTTTTATTATTTCTAATAATAATCAAATTCTTTAACAAGGATGATCCACTCATGAACTATGATAATGCACTTAACAAGGATGATTCACTCATATTGAGGAAATTTTCTTTTTATTATCCAATGAATTCAAAATTATGGGTCATAAAATTGTAATATTTTTAGATGGATTAGAGTTTTGAATGTACTGTAGGATAAAAAGACATGGTGTAATCAACCATACCTAAATGAAATACACGGTGTCCCCATTTTGACTCAAATTATGTGGTTTTAGATAATAATTGACATTTTATTAATGTAGTGTATCATATTTATTCTTAATTGATTAATATATAATAATATAAACATAATAATTATTTTATTATATATTTGGATTATTTTTCTTGAGTAGGGGTGGTTTTTTCAATGCTGATCAAGATCATGAGAGATTGGTCTTATATCCTATAACTGAGATAACAACAACAAGGAAATGGGTGAGAAATGTATAAAACAATCATGAAAAGTTTAGATACTACTAAATATTTAGTTAGTTTTTTCATCATTTTATATGCTATTTTTAGGTTAATTTCCTTTTAATATTTACTTGTTTTTTCACAGCTCTATTGGTAAGTTCTATTTTTCATTCAATCATCTACAAAAATCCAGAAAAGTGAGAACATGGTGATTTTGGATAAGGTGTTTCATGAAAAATGGGGTGTCTTCTTCCATACAAATAGAACATTGATTTCTATTCACACTTTTTGAAGATAGTTTAAAGAAAAACACACAACACATACTCAATTAGCCACTCCTCATTCTAATGTATAATGTGACCAGTATTACATGAACGATATATTTTTCGTTTATAACTTATATTTTTTTCCAAACACAAATAACACACTAAAAATGATGAAAAGTATTCAAATTGTTTTAATAAATTAGTAAAAAATATATAAGTATTTTTTGTAGTTTAGGAATCCACGACACCATGGTATGATACATGATGTGCCTGGTATAACTCAAAGTGTCCATTATTACTTTATAATTGACATTTTAGTTAAAAAACAGAACTCACAGAAAACGAAACAAATGTACTCATATTTTATTTATAATTTGGGAAAAAATGATGCGTAAAGAATTTTTGGAATATAAGAATTATTCTCATGTCAAACCGGAACATGATGTGACCATCGTGACCCAAATTGCGTTTTTTAGATTAAAATTATATTTTAGTAAAAAAAAAATTCATACTAAAAACTAATAAAATTAAATCATATTGTATAGATAAATTAGTAAAATGATGCATATGTCGTTTAGAACATGTAGGAATCATACTCACCTAAGTTTGATGCTTAATGTGACTAGAATGACTCCTAGTGCTTCTATTTATTTAAAATAGACATTAATTTTACTAGAAAAAATTGTCATACTAAAAACTGATAAAATGTACTTGGATTGTTTTGATACTTGAAAAAATGATCCATAAGTAATTATGTATGTGCATGAATCATCAACACCTTAATCTGATACATGATGTGCCTAATGTGTCTTAATGCGTCTATTATTAGTTTAAAATTAACGTTTTAGTACAAAAAGGTTTCACTCACTAAAAACCAAGGAAACGTTCTTAGATTTTATTGATAAATTTTTAAAATGATTCATAATTCATTTTTATATGAATGAATTAGTCCCACATAAAATCCACACATGATGTTACTTGTATGACTTAATGTGAGTGCATCATGCTTAAAATGAAATTTTATTAAAAAAAACTAGCGGTGTTGTCAAAATAGAGAAAACACATTTAGATTATTTTGACACACTAGGAAAATAATCCATATGTCATTTGGGACATGTATGAATTAGTTACAACTCAATCCAATAAGTTGTGTGACTAGTATGACTTCATGTAAATATTTTGAATTAAAATTGATATTATTATTAATAAAAAGGACAAATAACATACTCACACCCCCGAAAACAAAATCTGTTTATATTTATACTTTAGGAAAATGATATATAAACAATTTTTGACATGTATTATTTATCTACACCTCATTATGATGCACCATGTTCCAGGTATGACTCAATGTTTTCACTACCAATTTAAAATTGACATTTGAGTTCAAAAATGTCACTCACAAAAAGCTGAGAGAAAATGCTTACATTGTCTTACTAATTTTGGAAAATTATTCATAATTGATTTTTTATTTATAGGAATTTGTCTTAGATCAATCCCAAACTTGATTTGACTGGTATGACTCAATTACCATGTTTCCAATTTAAAATAAAATTTTTTGTAAAAAGAACAAGTGGCGTACTCAAAACTGAGGAAACACATTATGATTGTTTTTATACTTTAGGAAAATTATCTATATGTAGTTTTAGACAATTTAAGACTTAGCTTCACCTTAATATGATTCATGGTGTGACTAGAATGAATCCAAGTGTATCATTTCAATGTATTAGTGTCATTTTTGTTTAAAAACACTAATCAAATCACCAAAACCAAGAAAATACATTACGATTTCTTTCTCATTATTCTATATTATATTACATAAATAATTTACTTATCATTTAAATATAATACTTATTTAGTTAATTTTCATGGAGATAATTATTGACATTGATCAGAAAATGATATGGCATGCAAGAATCAACCTTAACTCAATATGATACATTTTGTTCCTAGTATAACACAATTTTTAGTATAAAATTTACACTTTATGAATAATTTATTTATATATATTATTACTAATATAAGAAATTTTTTCTTATATTGTTGAATTCATATTCAAGATAAGGGGTTTATTTTTCTTATATATAGGTGGGTTTATTTTTCTATAATAGTATTTTTTTTGTATTTGTGTTGTATGTTTTATTTCTTTTAAATTATGTATTTTGATCTGATTTTACTAATTTTTTGAGCTATTTCTAATTATGTAGTGTGTTGTAATAACATGTTGCATTATGCCCTATTTCTGGTGTTTTAGTGTATTATAACATCACACACTGTATGTCCCCTTTATCAGTGCTACTATATGAATTGATGAAGGCATCCTTTATCAGTCCATTTATTAGCACTAATAAAGTGTTCCTTTATAAGAGAATTTATTATCACTAAAAATGGATTCTTTTATAAGTTCTTGTAGAAGCACTAATAAAGGGTCCCTTTATTAGTGTTAAATAAAATTTCTAATAAATGATGTGTTTTATTAGCTCTTCTAAATTTTTTGATAAAATCCTATGGATTTTAACGACACTATGGTAGTCAGTACCTTTTCAGCACTTATAAAGTCATATTCGCACTGTTAAAGTTCTCATTTGTAGTAGTGGTTATGTTATGTTAAATTATTTTGTGGCAAGCATATATATGATTTTCATTATCAGAGAGGTGGTAAGGGAAATATATATCCCTCTAATGCATTAGGTAATGTTTAATGTTCTATGTTCTCAAAGGGTAGATAAGAGGTTATCCCAAATCCAAAAGTGGGTAGATAGAATGTTATCCCATGCCTAGAAGAGGGTATGTGGGAGTTTATACCAATCCCAAAAGAGGGTTCCTTGGTGTTTATCCTAATACCAAAGTATTTACACTTGGGTTTATACCAAGCCTAGAATCATAATGAATTTTTTGTGAGTATCCTTGATATATGGTTTTCTATTATTATGTGTATTCAACCAATCTAAGTCTTATTCCAATGCTATTAACTTATGGATTGTGTCCTTTGATTCCATTAGGATTCATACCTTATGAACATCCATGATTTATTCCATGACTAATGATAATGATCTAGGATATATAGGGTATGATTTTCAAATGTTATGCTCATGTTCTCATACACTTAATCTCATGATATTTTATGTGATCATTGATATTTCCCTTATTTACCCTTACTGATCATCTGATCTCACGATTTAATATTTTTCCTTTACCAAGGTTATGAGGAATTATTTTAATATTTGGAATGTCTAAGAAGAGTACTATATGTGAAGACCATTGTGCGAGATGTTGGATATCTTTCATGAAATAAGAATATTGTTTATCTAGTCTAGAAATAAACTAATCCTTTATGATCTTAAGGAATTTTATTATAAAATTAATTGACAAATTATATATTAAGTTATTTATCTATAAATGATAAGCCCATGTTTATATTGTTGGTGTTATAGGAATGTTTTAGTTACAATTTAGAAACTAGGATGAGAAAAAACATTTGTGAGAACCCTATGGATAACTCAATGTATAGTAAACAATATTGGATTTATGGGGGATTATAGAGTGAGTGGATTCAAATAATTGAATTCCTTAAATAGATACTACAATTGGATGTGGAATTAGAATTGTTTTACCTAGATTTAATAACCTCAAAAATGGTATATTGGTATTTGATTCCATATTCACGTTTTTCATGGTAACATGTCATTCTTCACACCTAGTCAGATACTACATGGCAGATATGTGTCCGAAATTTAAAAATTATTTATCGATAATTTATAATTATTTGATTATATTATGATAACGAGAAATCTAGGTTAAACCTAATTTGTCTTATATTGAAAATAAATTTTCATGATTTATTAATTCTTTATATGATTATGTAGTTTCTGACTGTGATTATTTTTTCTGATACAATGTTTTTTGGTCTCGGTCAATGGTCGAAACTATGAGGAATCCTGTTAAAAAGGAATTTGTTGGACAATGTGATGCTTATAAGCAACCAAATTTGATGATGATTGGAGATAAAGATATAAAGATTCTTCCTAACTAGTTATAATGAAATATGAATAACAATGTGATCTTTGGTGAGATTCCTGACATATTAAATAAGTTGAATATAGAGTTTTATGAAAGAGAGTATGGCCATGAATAGATATTAATGAAGTCACAATTTACATTATGTCAGAAAATTAGAAATAGACACCCATGAGAAATTATAAAGGGATCATGAAAATTGGTTATGTTTTGAAAAAAAAGGCATAGAGAAATGAATTTCCAAGGAGATCAATATCTTATGTTTGGGGAAAAAGACCATTATCTAAGTTAATTAACTAATATAATAGTAAACTACAATACAAAAGAAGTAAATATTATATTCAAATAGTTGAAATAAATGTATTGAAATTTTATGTATTGGGATTTAAGAATTACATTTCAGAACTGTTATATCAATGATATTTTGGTTATATGAATCATGAAACATCTAAGGATTGTTTAGTATTAGATTTCTATAAGGATTTGAAAGAATAAGTTTGATGTTACTAATGGGAAACAAAATATATTTAAATATAAGGTGAAAATTAATGGAAACACGTATTTTGGGGAAGTATAAACTATAATATTTTCATTTATTTGAATTAATAATGTTTTTTGGGATAATGAGTTTATTGACACTGTTGAGGTAAATCTGATTTTATAAGGGACCTTGATAATGATTAGTGATTTGGTTTATTCATTATGGGGATAAATACATTTTGGAATTCACAAACCATATTTGATAATCTATGATTATATTTAGTAAATTATGATATAGTAAATTCTTTAGAGAAATTATCTTTCCATTGAGGTTTTTGGGTGATCAAAAGATTCAAATATTTGGTATGTGACCTTAAGAGTTACTTTATGATGTTTAGGGGATTCATGTAAAGTTAATTATTAAATTTATTGACCATATTAATTGTTTTTTGGATTTAGTATTTTTTGAGAAGTATTTTAGATGGATTTAATGGTAAACTATTGATAAAATGGATTTAGGGTAATTCTGGGTGTTATTATTGAGATTTTAGAGATTAATATATTATATTTATCTAAATAAGATAAATCATTCCATCCATTTTGGATTTTTTAAATATTTATATATAGAAAGAAATAATTTTCTTTTTTTTTGTAGACCATATGACTTAATAATAGAAACTTTTAGTGCTTTATATATAAAAAAATTAATCAATTTATATTTATCGCTTGGAGTAAGAAAATAATTAAAAATTTATTGAGGCACAACCAAGGATTTAAATTTCCCTAATGAAAAAAAATTCTAGTAAATATATTTTAAGGTATTCTCTATCTTGATAATAAAATAACCCTCAAAATTATGAAAAGGAACATGAAATAAGAAAAAATATAAATTTAACATTGGTCTCTTCACCCCTCGTTTTTTATGGTTTTATTGGCATTACCGTTACCTTAATCATTCAATTTCTTGTGATCATTTATCTATATCACTGTATATAATTAATTGAGAATTATAATCTTCTTACATGTATATATTTTCCCTTCCAAATAAGGTTCACAATTTTTTAACCTATTTTTTCTATTCCAAATATACTTCATAATTCCATTACCATTAATTAAGTTGAAATTTTATGGACCCTTTTTAAAATTTAGGTTTTCCACAAAGAAATTTTCAAATGTCAGAACAATAATTACCAAGAACAAGTTCAAAATTGAGAGGATTCAATTTACTAATGGTGTGAGAATTTAGAACCTTAATATATGAGAATATATTTCCCATTAAATAAATTAAATTTCATTTATTTCTTGAACTAAACTCAACAATAATGTTTAATGAACCACATAATAATATTAAAATATCATTATTTAAATATGATCGTTATTACATAATAGTGGAATTATTGGGTATGTGTAGGATTAAACATATTATAAAATATATTTAAGGGTATTAATAATTTTCTTTTATTAATTATTATAAAATAGTTATATAATTTTCAGTACTGTCATTTTAGGTGTTAAAATACGTTTTCATCAAAAATAATTTTTTATTAATTTTTGTGTATGGATAATATAATTAATTTAATAAAATTTTATTAATGTTATTTTATGAAAAGAAATAATTTTTTAAATCATTATATCAAAATTATATTATATTCAAACTTTCAAATTTTTCATAAAAATATGTGTTTTTATTAAAAATATTAATTTTTCTAAAACTATCAATCCCCTTAATTAAATTGTATAAATTGAAGAATCATTATGTTATTTTAATTTATAAAAATGTGAAATTAAATTAATTTTATATATAATACTAAAATAAATTTAATTTTAATTTACAGTTTTTCATATTTTACCGTAATTCTATTTTTATTCATAAAAATAATTTTTTTCCTAAAGACAACTTATAAGTGAAAAATGTATTTCAATTTAATTAATTAAAAAAATATGTGGAATTATATAAATAAAATTTATAAATTATATATCTATCTAATGTAAATTTAAATTCATATAATAAATATTACTAGTCATAATGTTAACGTAAAATCATCTTTTCCTTACAAATGCATTTTCCTGAAAAATCATTTTTCATCATGTTCAGAAAATATATATTAAAATATATTCTTCTAAGGTTTTGAAAAATATATTTTACATTAATAAATTATTTATTGAAATAAATATCCCAAAATTATCTTAAAAAAGTTTTTTAAAATTTTACATTAATTTTTTTTAATGAATGGTGAGAAAATACTAATTTTAATTCAAAATTTATTTTCATTTAAATAATTTAAAAAGTGTAATTAATATTTATAACTATTTCAAAGAAAAATTAGTCTAATTATATAATTTTTAATATTATCTAGTTCAATATAATCAATTTTATTTTCAAATCCAATAAACAATATTTCTATAATTATGGAAACATTTTCTTTGGAAAATTGTTTTCTCATCAAATCTCTTTGTATAATATTAAATTAAATTATGACACTTTGAAACTTAAATTTGTTAAAATTGATTCCAAATTATTAATAAAAATAAAAAATATTATATAATATGTTACACATGTTTTTTTAAATAAATAATATTGGAAAATGTAAAAAATTAATTACCACAGTTAAGGTTAAAATGTGTTTACTGGGGTTAAACTAAAATTATAATAATTAAAATGACATAAAAATCTTATAAATCCTATTGTTGTCCATATTTTAACCTTATATAATATAATCATTGATAATTATCCCTTTTTAAGCCTTTTATCCAAGAAGGTAACCTGAAATTATCATAAAACATTGAAAAATTAGAAGTGTGTGAGTCACCTCAATTATAAAAGGGCACCCCTATTCTCTCCACTTGACATATAAAAAGATTTTTGCTTCATCCAAGACCTTACCAAATAAATTCCATAAATCCCTCCTCATTACAAATATAAATTTCTATGATCATAAAACCATCCTATGAAGGCTTCAGGTGTAAACCTAATGACATTTTTTTGAAGAAGATGTATTGTTCTTAAGCATGTGTTTTTTATTTATTTCCAATTTTAAATCCTTGAAATTTTAATAAAACAATTTAATATAACAAAATTAGTATCAATCATATATTATGATTTTATTTTGTCATTTTCATAACATACATCCATCTCCACTTCTATCAAATGAGAAATGAAACTGTTGAGCGTGTGTTCGGTGAACTACCACCTCCCGAACTGATGTCAATCATTTTCCAACACCACCTATCAAGAATGTAGATTAATATAATATTTATTATTTATGTATAATAATTCTGAATAACCTTTATTCCTGTATTTTAATTACACATATATATTAATACATTACAATCTATTGAAAAATGATAACATCCCTCAGTAGCGCGTTTGGACAACCACCTCCAAGAAGTGATATGATTTGTTTTTTATTTTATTTTGACATGGATAGTAATAAAGATAGATTTAATGAATATATTTGATATATATAACATTGAATTTATTATTAATTTTTTTAATAAAATATATTACTCATTCAATCCATCCTTTTAAAAAATAGAAACGATGTCTATGTGTACGTACAACCTACCGTTTCCATGAATTGTGTAATTAATTTTATTTCTGAAATTTTTATAGATGACTATAAATATATATATATTGAATATATATTATATTAATATAATTATTAAAAAAATTTATATCATGGTAAAAATATCAATATATAAGTTCAAAAACTACCTAACCAAAATGTATATGAAAAACAAAGAAGTTATCACCCCAAACATTGATTTTCATAAATATTTTTTAATAATAAAGTGATAAAAAGATTATAAGTAAAAATATATGGAATGATATATATGATTTGGGTTTTTTAATATATATATATATATATATATAATAAAACTATATTTATTATATATAAGGTTCAAACATGTATGAAGGATGTTTAGACTTGTGGTGAGGGATTCTCGTCTCACATTTTTTCTTTGGGAAACATTCCATATTAACCACTTGTTTCTTTTGTTTGCTGTATATACTACCACTGCATTTAATTATTTATTTTTTTCCTGAATATTATGGGATATACATATTCCTATATGGTTCTTTATTTTATTCGGATTATGGTTTAACAGTTACGAAAATAGTGTTAGTTTTATGTCAAAATATGGCCTTTTATTAGGATTGTTTATGATTATGCTTACAATGAAAAAATTTCATGATATAGGTATCAATAATCACAATATGTTTCTTATACTCTGTTTATTTATAGATATTACATTTTTTTCATTTAATTTTAATCACTTTAAGTGCTCATGAGACATATTGAATGTTGTTACAAAAAATATACATTATTTATTTCTTCATTTGAAAACCAATTCTCTTCCTTTCACATGTATTTTAATAATTTTTTAAATTATGATTTTATTATACTACTATTGTTTTAAAATTAATTTTATACCCTCATTTTAATTTTCAAAAAAATATCAAAAATGAATCTTTTTGTCATTTTTAGGATCTAGCACTTTTAAATTTTTATTGAAAATGTGAAAGGACTCATTTTTTATTATATATGACATGAAATGAATTTACTATTGTTATGAACACTCAATTATTTAAGGTTTCCTTTAAAAATTTTCAATTCAATATTCAAATAAAATTTTATCTATAAAATTTTGGATTTTTTTTTTTGATTTTAAATAATTTATTTCAAATATAAAATGATATTTTCTCATGAAATACAATAAGTAACCTCCATAAAAGAATATTCCATCTAATATGGAATACATTGATGTTTCATAATATTTTCAAGGGATAATATTCAATGATAACATCCTTATTCTTTCACTAGATTATATATTACTATTTTGCATAAATATTTGAAACCAATTTTTTTCCAACAAGTTAGGCTGTGATGAAATGTTTATGAAACCCATTTCTTTATCATGGGTTATGATATGATGAATGATTTTATGGCCCAAATAAGTATGTTCTTTATTATTTTATTTGTCCCAATAGACTTATATATGTCTAAAATTAATTAGGTAATGAATAATGTTATTTTTGCTCAAAGGGTGCACTAGAGGATATCCCCATACTGAAATATGGAACATGAGTGGTTATCCAAAACCTAAAAGAGGGTACAGAAGAAGTTATTTGAAGCCCAAAATATAGTATGTGGGAGGTTATCTCATTCCCATAGCAGATTCCATGGTGTATATCCAAGTACTTTCATGTTATGAATGTCTTGGTGGGTATCCTTGACATAAGAGTTTATATGCGTATGTGTATATAACAAATCTAACACTTATGTCAATATTATGCTCTCACGGATCATGTTATTAGTTTCCATTATGGTTCAGTTCTTATAAACATCCAAGATTTATTCAATGACCCACAATTTTAATCTATGATATGAGGTGTTTTGTTTTAAAATGGTATTCTCTTCTTATGATACACTTATTCTCATGTTCTCCTTAAATGGTCATTGATATCTAACAAGTTTACCATTATTTAGGATCACATCTCACATTATCTTATGTTTCCTTTTCTTAGGTTATTAAGAAATGTTTTAGGTAGGGTATGTATAATAAGAGTACCATGTGGGAATATATTTGTGAGATATATTGAAGAACATTCAAGAAAAAATAATATTGTGATTCTATAATAGCCCAGAACACATAATCCCAAATCTGG
Organism: Viscum album; assembly: GCA_963277665.1. Taxonomy (NCBI): domain Eukaryota; kingdom Viridiplantae; phylum Streptophyta; class Magnoliopsida; order Santalales; family Viscaceae; genus Viscum; species Viscum album. The sequence continues at coordinate 321,029,770 of OY728153.1, read as the reverse complement.
TACTTGAATCATAAAAAATACATATATCGCTATGAAACTGGTTTATGTGGCCCAATTTTTACCATCTAAAAAATAATATATCAAAATGGTATATTAGATAACTTATGATATTATAGAAATTTTATTTTTATAATTGTATATAATTTTTAACAACATTTACATAGTCAATACCCATGTATTTAAATAGGAATTTATCCCGCATAACCTAAATTTTCATATTTCAAATTAATTTGATGTCATCATCCATTAGAAAGACTCCAAAAAATTATTCATTAAACATCACTCTTGAAGAATTTTGAAAATGTTAACTGAAGAAGTGTGAGCTAAAATTAAAATTACATTTAATAATTATCATTAACAATTGTATTTCATTAATGTGCATAAAATGTAAATATGGGTATAATAAATTAATTAGAATGAATTATTGAATACAAAAATTACTCACAACCATAAATATATAAATTATCTGTCATGAATCGTGTCATTAAGATTAAAAAAATTCATAAAAATCAACAATTCTGAGCCATGGGATATCAAACATTATCCATAGAAACCTTATAAACCAATGAAAATCATTGATAAAATGTGATATTCTCTTGGAACATTATTATCATATAACCCTTAAAGAACCCTCAAAATTATAATAACCATATGGTGGGTAAAAAATATAATATTCTATAGAATATCATTATTACACAATTCACTATATCATTATCTGAGTGAACCCGTCGTATAAGCTATATCATTCTCACTCGATACTATCAGGGTTCACCCATAATATATAATGAAAAAAACTACAACATAAATAAGGTACATAAATATTTAAATTTATCATAAAACGCATAAAATGACAATCATTATTTTCAAGTATTTATTATCCCATTGAAAAGAAATGGGTTCAATAGAAATATTTCTAAAACATGATTATCCATTGAAAAATAAATGGGCTCCATAAAAATCAATTTGAAAAACATTAATCTATACAAAGAAACAATTATGATGGTATAATTAAAAAAATCCTTATTGTATCATAAGTAACAAAAATGGTTTTTCATATTGATGAATGATAATTTCATTAAACATTTATCAAAACATTAATGAAAATAACCATTCAATTTTAAAAATCACTTTTAAAAACTAAAAATCGATAAAATAAATTAAAATCCATTTATTTAAAAATAACCTTGAATACATGTAAATTATTATTGTAATAAAATATTGTTAATGATGTATAAAAAATCGTTACATTCTATAAAAGTTAAAATAAATATTCCTTTTACATTTTTTTTGTAAAAGCCAAAAGCCATTTCTGTGAAAATGATAGGAAGAATAATTTATAAAACTTTTTTAAAATGTATGTAATGCGTAAAAATAACATAAAATATAATAGTAAACTATTTTTTGAGGACATTTTTATGAGACGATGATTTGGAAAGAAAAATGTTTTTCTACTAGAGACAGAAATGATGAAATGTTTTCATAAAAATATTTTCATTTAAAAATAACATTTTAAAATCTAAAAACCATTCACATAAAAAGAAAATATTTTCTTTTATAAGAAGCTTGGAAAATATATAATAAAATAATAATCATTAAGATATCATTATGGTGTGAAATTATGTTCATTCAGTATTTTTTAAAAAATAAACGTCGTTTGAAAAGAGTATAAAGGGAAGCATTAAAATATGATTTTTTTAGAAAACGATATTCAGCACATTAGAAACATTTGAATCATAATACCCAAGAAATATTAATAAAAAATATTAAATATATTGAGAATAGATAAATTCATGATATAACATGTAAAAGGGTATGTATATTCACGTCATCAAATAAAATAGGTTAATGACTTTAAAAAATTCCTCAATGAAAAGAAATTGAGATGAATTCCTTTATAATAATCATAACAATGAAGTGAAAATTAATAAAGGAGTCAATTATATGTATAAAATGTTAATTAACATATAAAAATTGGTAATAAAACATCATATATTTATAATTCATTTCATAAATAATATTAAAATATAAATACTAAGGAATAAGTCATTTAAGCTATTGAAAAAAACCAGTTATTCCATTCTTTACAATATGGTAATATTCAAGTCAAAAAACCTTGGATGAAATAATTGAAATTGAAACATAAAATACTAAGATAAATGATTTATTAAGGATATTACATGTAAAATAGTAATTATATACACCACAAAAATATAAATAACTTGTTAATATAGCATATGTACCATATAAGTAAAAGTGATATGAGAAAAACAATTACACCGAGTCTAAAAATTCCATGCATATACATTCACTCCTATATAATAATATAATATCAATTATTTTATTTATTAAGAACCTTTTCTAGGTTTAACACCTTTTATTTTTAATTCATTTATTTTATTTCTTTATAGTAACATTTTGAATACTTAATCAGATAAGTTATGTCGTTTGTTTTTTGGATGTTCGTTTCATTGTTTCAAAACCACTTTAGTGTGTTGATATTGGTAAAAGAGTTCATAATTTAAAAAAATCAATAATAATAATCATGAAAAATTATTAAAATTTAATCATACATTGTAATTTAAAAACTAATCATGAAATATGTTTTTGAGAAATCAAGTACGTTTCGATCATGGAGACAATATGTCGTACAAACACATGAAAAACATTTCCATTTTTTAATGATAGTTATAAAAAAGAGGTAAGTAATAATGTATCATTACTAGAATATAATAATATAATTTATAAAATATTATTTATTTAAAAATAATTATATATATATATTATTCATGTGGTGTGGTGATGAATAAAGAGTCACATCACTTTATGAATACGACAATCCACCGGTACACGAATAATGATATCATTTTCTAGAATAAAATGATATATTATATTTTAATCCTGATAAATATGTAATTATTTCCATTATTGTTTCATTTATGACACATATATTCAATAATCTTTTTCTTAATACCCTTTATGTAAATCATTAGTGACTAATTAATCACATCGCATCACAATCTGGTAGTCCACCGTACACATGAGTGATGTTATTGTATAACCCACAAATAGAAAGTAAAAAAGTAATATCTGATATAATAACTATATAAGTAAAAATATATTAAAAATATTAAATATATATATATATATACTTTAAATTCACCATTATAACAAGTTGTGGGATGTGATGATGGGAAACGAATGACATCATTTTGCGAGGTGGTAGTCCACCGTACACCAAAAATATAATTTTATATCCAATTTGAAGTAAGATGAGATGTATTTATGTTATAAAATTAATTTAATAATATATTATTATATAAGAGTTATTTTTTATCATATTATCATATATTGATAGTATTTGAAAGAGGTGAAAGAATAAAAAAATTTATAGTTTCAAAATTGACCCCCTCTTGGACCTCCTCTTTTAGATTATACCTAAAGTATTCCTAGATTGAATTTATTTCCAAAAAAGGATTATATAATGAGGTTAGGGACATTTATATGTTATTTTGGTAGGTATTTGATGATCAAAAATTATTTTAATGTGTTATAGTGAGATTAGATGGGTGGTATTTTATATATTGGGTGAGTGGCATAGAGGTAATTTTTCAAAAGAAAAGGTGATTCCCACATTTATAACATGCCAACAGGATGTAAAATTAATACTTATATACCCTTAAAAAATATCAGGTAAAATTATGGAAAAAATTAGATTTCAATGAAATTTTTAGGCCATTTTAACCCTTATCATTTTAGTTAAATCACCAGGATAATAAGTATTCACCTTATTTGTAGGAAATAATAATAACCATTTTCACTGTTAAGTATGGTTAAGACTAAATATGAAATTATTATATAATATAAATTATTATGATTAAAAATATAAAATCCATTTTACCAAATTCAATTCATATAACTGGAAAAAATTAATTTGAAAAAACCCCATAGTTGTTTTGAAAAAGCGTATTTTTACGAATTATATTTTTCAAGGATAAGGCATTTAATATGAAATATATGAATAAAAATAATTACTCTAAGAATATAAGTTATTATTTATAGATATATAATATAATAATTTCATTTAAATAATTCCTAGGTAGGGATTATTTTATTTAATTAAAAAGTAGGGACATTATGCACTTTGAAATTTTTTTTTCCAAAAAATCACATTTTTAACCCAAATATAAACTTATAAAATAAATCCAAAATGAATCTATTTAAAAAAAATATTTATTAGAATAAATATAAAATAATAATTTTAATTTCAATTGGAATAATATTCCAAAAAAAATTGGACTTTAAATTCTTTAATGTTTTTTGAAAAGAAATGTCATTTTTAGAAAAATATGTATATGGAACTATTTAATGAAAAAATAAATATTTTTTTTTGAAAAAATTGAAACATTTCCCCCAAATTAAATTTTTATGTGATTTTTTATGAAATTATTTTAATTTAATCAAATAAATTTTTTAAAAGTTCCAAAAATTAAATATAATATTTTTCATGAAAATTATGAAAAATCATTTTGAAGAAAGCATATTTTTAAGGAATAAAATTTCATTTCTAAAAATTTATTGATCATTTAATAAATAATTATAAATAAATCATATTAATTATGACACTTATATAAATATTAATATATTTAATAAATTATTTTATACAATACAAACCAACCAATTTAACAGCTTGGTTTTAATAGTGGAATATTTCTTGTGTTAATTAAGCTCGGGTTTACTTATCGAACATTATATCAAGCATTATTTTCCATTTTTAAATATTGGGGGTGATATAGTATCTATTCATGTAATTAAATTATCCTTTATGGTCCATAAGAATGTTTTTGTAAAAATTAATGAATATTTATCTATTAAGATGTAATATTTATGTACGAAAAGACAAGGTTGTTATACTCTGCTCTATATTTTTATGAAGACTTATGTTTCTGATCATGTGGGATGAACACAAATTACTGATAGTCAATTTTCTATAATTATTTTTTAACTATGTTTTACTTCTCTCTCATACTTTTTTTTTCATAGAGAGACACAACTATGTTGGGGTATCAAATTCTATCTCCACTCATTATTCAGTGGAGTCAGTATAATCATATTAATTTTATTCCTCCAATAAAGATTATCTATTTATCATGTTAATTTTATTGTACATACTTGATCTCACTATCAATTTTTTACAATGGTTTCTATTTTCACTTCTTCTCTGCATATTGATAGTGGATCTATTCCAAATGTTAAAATATTAAAATAACATTCAAAAAAATAGTTTCTTATTTATGATAGGGTATATCTTATGATCCTTCTTTTCGTACCAACATGTATCTCTCCCCTATTATTTATATCTACTTCCAAAAAATCGGTCATAGTATGTAGAAGATATATAATCAACTGGGATTTCATTCTTGAGAATAAATTTTCACTACTACTCCACCACATGTCTCCATCCTATTAAAATTGTATCAATTTACAATTAAATTCTAGGGATTAAGGGTTTTACTTAACCTTATTCTTCCAATTATTTTGAGTTGAGACTAATTCTTCTAGAGATGTACCATTATAAAAACCGAATCAATTTTTACTAATGTTCATGGTCCTTTTTTTGTAGTGCCTTCTCGAAAATATTTTGATCTTTCTTGGATACATAAAATTGTTCGATATCTATGAAATGTCTAAATTGTAACTACTAATTTGTCTCAACATTATTTATTTCTGTTTCATTTTTAGGTATTAAGTTAGCCACTTATTCTTCAAAATCATCAACTTTATTATACATTTCCTCCATATAAAAAATATGATCATTAATCCCCTTCTCTTTTTCTTCAATTTTGAATTTGAACACTTCCATATCATTTAATATTTCACAGATTGTTGATTGATATTCCAACTCCTTTTGTAGTTGAATTATCTCATCCTCAAGGTGGTCCACAAATACTGATGGTTCATTTATCCATGATCCTATTTTTTAGTATCCATTACTTTGAATATTTTTCTCTATAAAATCAATATAGTTTTCCACCTTGAGATTCACAAAACCATAAATTGGAGTGTTATTTTCCCCTTTGGATCCATATTTTTCAGTGGTTTCCATTATGGAATCATCTTCTGTAACGCCCCGACCCCAGCTACCCAGAGTCGGTGCATTAATTACATAACATTGGCATGATCACAAGAAAGATCAAATCTCGAAAGACCGATTGGTTTAGTAGCCTTGGAAACACTAGATATAATCATATTGTTTTACATTACTTTTCAAAGTGAAAAACTACTACAACAACAAAGTCTTCATATCCACACTATTAACCCCTCATAAAATCCCTGCAGGTCATTCATAACTTACTTCTTCACATCCTGGGAAAAATAAAACATAGAAAAGGGGTGAGCTCAAATGCCCAGTAAGGATAACAATATAGCAGAAACTTTCACAAATAAGAATAAACATTTAAGGCAATGCATTACTAAAACAAAAGCCTTTTAAACTTGAACTTCAACATAGTATGGCAAAAGTAAAAATGAAATAATGCCATTTACTTATTCACATGGATATTCTACTAATCGAATAATCACATGCAAAAATCAATAACCACTTTCATAATGTTGGAATGCATAATGCCAGACTATCATAACCACATAGCCAAGGCCTCGTGCCAAGACTACAAATAAGATTTTGTCAAGGCCTTGTGCCAAGACACTAGTTTGTCTCATGAGACCTACCGATGCATCGAGGAGCTATAGCGGGCTCCACCCGTCACTTATTAAGTCCAATGCATTCCCATATGAAAAGGTTTAAACATAACATAAACATTCGTATTAAAACTAGCATACGAAATGTCAATAATTTCACCATAAACTATGAATGGTATAAAAATAGCACATCCACAGTCAAACATATCACAAAACCTTCAATACAATATAGAAGTTTTGTATCATAATAAATCAACTTCAAATAATCTTAAAATCCATCAAAGGATGTTGACATAGATGAAATCAAAATTCTTTTTAAAGAAGTATCTCCTTTTATTTTGAAATCATTTAAGATCCATATAAAATAAAACATTTTCTTTGAAAATATTCTTATAAGCTTGTATGGAAAGCTTCGACGATTTTATAACGGCGGAAAATAACCGCACCCGCCGTATAAGTTAAAAAAAACATTCTTACCTCAATTCTGTCGAAAAGGTTAAAAAGGAAATTGTTTTGAAAACGACGGAAATATTCCTTTATAAACCTCTTATAAAAAGTCAAACAAGGGTATAAATGACTTTAACCCATATTCTTGTAAATAGTAAAAATGTTTTGAAATACATTTTTAAGAAAACATGGATGTGGATGATAAAGAGATCCCAGTAGATTATTACGTATATACAACCTCGGATAATGAAGAGATTGTGAAATAACCCTTACATTGTACTTTTCCTTGGTTGGGGTAGGTTAACCTCCTGTATAATGGTGAAATAATTGTTATTAAATTATACAAGAATCATATATATTAATATGATATCATATATGATCTTTTAACATTGATTTATTAATAATATCTTAGAATTATCATCGTTTCGGGTGTTAACATACTCATTTTCTTTTATATGTTTTGTTACATAAGCCATGTTTGTTGTATCTTATTCATATCCAGAATGATATCAAGTCCTTAAACATCATTTTTAAATTATAAAATGATAATTATACTTGAATGGATACGATGGAGAATGAATCTCATCGCGTTCGTGGAGACGGTAGTCCGTACGTACGCACGAGCGACAATATCATTCTTTTGATATTAAAATAATATATAAATGAATGGTATATCATATATACAGAATCATTAACATGTTATATTTATTATTTACATGAGTTACACATCATTATTATACCCATCCAAATAATATTATATTGAATAACAATTACACCACGACGTGGAGACGGTAAGCCGTACGTACGCACGTATGGTGACATGTTATTCAAAGGGTGGATAGAATAATGAATATGGTTGTACCATACTTATAATAACATCACAGTATATGTGAGATACTGGAGTTATTATTTTAGAATGGTAAGAACAAAGGAAGAAGAAGTGGAAGAAGAAATGAACTTAGAAAAGGGTGGTGAAATCATTACCTCTTCTTCGGGTTCTTCCTTTTGATTTGATCAAAAGGGCTCCTTAGGTTGGCTTTCTGATCAAAATAAGGCCTCTAGGTTGTATTGAGGGATGTTGGGAGAGTATTTGGGCAGAGTTTGGCCGAACCAAAAGGCTTTAGAGGTGTGAAGAAATGAGAAGGAGGAGTGCCCTTTTATAAGAGGGGTGAGGGGCACCTTTGGAAAAGCTAGAAATATTAATTTATAATAAATTCATATTCGGTTTCTAAAGGCTCCAAAGTTGACTATTCAAAGGATGAGGTGGGGATAGGTCGAAAACAACTCATCCAATAGAATTTAGACAGGTTTGGGTACTTATATTAACCTTATCTTTAAGTATTAACTCTAAGTTAATTAGTTTCACTTTTACAATGTCTCTTTGTATTTTTATATAATATGGTTAATAAACTTACTATATACATCCAAGCGACCCCCAAGTGGTCCATTAATGATTAACCTATCATAATATAAGTCTCTTGGCCGAACCTTAGATTTTTAGGAATTTAATATCAATTAATAATATAATATTTGTTTTAAGAACTCTTTTATGTCAATTTTGACACTATTCAATAGTTGATTTTTGTGAAACTCATAACAGATTGATTACTTCGAAAAAAGTCCATTAAATCAATCCTAATATATCATATTAGCCTAGAAAATTAGTTTAATTCATTAAAAGTTTCATATTATATTTATTTGGGTATTTATAATATCAATTATTTTAATTTTTCACTATTATAGTAATTACTGCATCATCATTGTGTCATAAATAAAATAACTTATTTATTGTCTAAAAATTATAAATAAAATATCATTATGTAGGAAATCATTTTATCTTTCTAAATAATATTTATAATCGAAAATCCAACATGTATAACCCTATGTAAAAATTGTTCTTCTAAAAGATATATGCTTGTGTCATTTTTGTATTCATTTTAACTTAATTAAAATAAAGTGTCATTATCACTTACAAGTGGATCCATGGGGTCCCAAAATTGACACAAAGATGCCCATGGTCGACCATGTATCAACCAATAGGGTTAAGACACGTTTTAGGGTAATTTTGTATTATTATAATATTATTTTTTTAACCCTTATTTACCGGATTTACCCTTTAACCATGGTAAATAAAATATTTACCGCAGTAATTATTCAAAATGTCTAAAAATAAAAGTTACCTATTTACATAATTTGGACATCCTGATTCCAAATATGGAATCCATTTTCCTAAATTCAAAACACAGAAGTGGCAGAAATTAATTTAAAATTAATTCCCGCTGTTAAAACAAAAAGCGTGTTTTTAAGAGATAATAACTATCAAAAGATTGACACTTGTTTATGTTCGGTTTAATTGTAAAATTATGTCCAATGATAAACATTAAATTGAATGGTAAAACTATATTCTAAATATACTTTAAAACCACTCAAATTCATAATTTATCACTATTAATTATTTTGATTAAAAAAGTTGTTTTTAATTAAAATTTAGAAATTTTCACTATTCATCAAAATATGAAAGTTATCCGAAATGTACCAAAATTTCACCCTAGGCTAATTTTGATATTCCGAATCCAAAAATGAAGTCCATTTTGAAATATAGAATATATATGATTTCAAAAATTAGGTATTACTATTCACAACGGCTAGTTTAATTAGTTGTGGTGTGTGTTAGAACTCGAGGTTGCGTACAACACACGCTATCGCATTATTCAAAGGGAAACGTACCGTAGAAGCTTGGGGTGTTACATTCTCCCCTCCTTCAAATAATTGCGTCCTCGCAATTTCTAGGGTATTACTGCATAAAAAGACTCGGGTGGTTCTTCATCATAAGTTCCTCGGGTTCCCACGTTGCCTCTTCCATCTTATGATTTCTCCACAAAACTTTTACCAGACGCGTCGTCCGGTTTCTCAGTACTTGTTCTCTTGTATCAAGAATCCTAACGGGCTCTTCACAATAGGAAAGATCGGGTTCCAGTTCTAATTCCTCATAGGTGAGTACATGCGTTGGGTCAGGCATGTATTTCCTCAACAGAGATACGTGGAACACATCGTGAACTTTGGAGAGACTTGGCGGCATTGCCAATCGGTAAGCTACAGCCCCAATTCGTTCTAGAATTTCGAAAGGTCCGATGTACCTGGGACTCAATTTACCTTTCTTACCAAAACGTATGACTCCCTTCCATGGAGATACCTTCAGGAAAACATGATCACCGACTTGAAATTCCAAATCCTTCCTTCGATTATCGGCATAGCTCTTCTGCCTACTTTGAGCTGCTTTAATGTGATTTTGGATTACTTTCACCTTTTCCACTGTTTCCTCCACCAGCTCTGGGCCTACAAGTTTTCTTTCACCAACGTCATCCCAACAGGTTGGTGTACGACATCTCTTTCCGTATAACGCTTCATATGGTGCCATCTGTATACTCGAATGGAAACTATTGTTATAGGAAAATTCTACTAGTGGTAAATATTGATCCCACATACCCTGAAAATCAAGTGAGCAAGATCTCAACATGTCTTCTAAGGTCTGAATAGTCCGTTCTGATTGTCCGTCTGTCTGAGGGTGGTAAGCAGTGCTCAAATGAAGTTCAGTATCCAGGGATTTCTGAAGACTTTTCCAAAATCTTGAAGTAAAACGGGGATCACGATCAGAAACAATCGATAGGGGTACTCCATGAAGTCTCACAACTTCATTAATATATAGTCTTGCTAGACGTTCCAGGGGTAGATCTTCTCTTATAGCAAGAAAATGTGCTGACTTGGTAAGACGATCAACAATAACCCATATTGCATCGTTCCTTCTAGGAGTCTTTGGTAGCCCCATGACAAAGTCCATCGTAATATTGTCCCATTTCCACTCCGGTATGGGAAGAGGTTGCATGACTCCTCCAGGCTGTTGCCTTCCAGCTTTCACTTGTTGACAAACCATACATCTTGACACAAAATCAGCAATCTCCCTCTTCATGTTGTCCCACCAAAAATGTTCCTTCAAATCTCTATACATTTTGGTGCTCCCAGGGTGTATAGAGAAATTGGAACTATGAGCATCATCCAGCAATTCCCTTTTTAGATCAGGTATATTGGGAACACAAAGTCTCTTCCCGAATTTCAAAATTCCACCTTCATACGCAAAGTCTCTCAATCTCCCATCATTCACAGCTTTAATCTTCTTCTGAAATTCTTCATCATCAGTCTGAGAACTCTTAATCCTTTCTAGTAAAGATGGTTTGGCAACCATTTGAAAAAGCATTGATGTTTCACCTTCCCTGGTTATTCCCATGTCCATCTTCACTAGATCCATGAAAATTGGATCCCTTTCAATTCTCATCATGTTCAGAACTCCATGGTCTTTTCTGCTCAAAGCATCTGCCACCTTGTTTGCCTTCCCCGGGTGGTAGTGTATCGTACAATCATAATCCTTGAGTAATTCAAGCCATCTCCTTTGCCTCATGTTGAGTTCTTTTTGTGAGAAAATATACTTCAAACTCTTGTGATCAGTATAAATCTCACATTTTTCACCATAGAGGTAGTGCCTCCATATCTTCAAAGCAAAGATCACAGCTGCTAACTCAAGATCATGAGTAGGATAGTTTTGTTCATGAATTTTCAACTGTCGTGATGCATAGGCAATAACTCTATCATTCTGCATAAGGACACAGCCAAGTCCTTTCTTCGATGCATCACTATAAATAACGAACCCATCATTCCCCGATGGTAGAGTCAATATAGGAGCATTGACTAATCTTCTCTTCAGTTCTTCGAAACATTCTTCACACTCTTTTGTCCAAACAAATTTAACCCCTTTACGTGTGAGCTTTGTTAATGGGTTAGCCAATCGGGCAAAATTCTGGACGAAACGTCGATAATAACCTGCCAAACCAATAAAACTACGTACCTCAGTTATATTCGTAGGTGCTGGCCATTCTTGGATTGCCTTGGTCTTAGAAGGATCAACAGAGATTCCATCTTTAGAGACAATATGGCCAAGAAAAGAAATCTCCTGAAGCCAGAATTCACACTTGCTAAACTTTCCATATAATTCATGCCTCCTCAGAGTCTTCAAGATAATGCGCAAGTGATTTTCATGATCTTTGTAGGTTTTGGAGTATACCAAGATATCATCAATAAATACCACCACAAATTCATCGAGATACTCCTTGAAAACTCTATTCATCAGATCCATGAATACAGAGGGTGCATTAGTCAATCCAAACGGCATTACAGTAAACTCGTAATGCCCGTACCTGGTTCGAAATGCTGTCTTCGGAATGTCTTCCTTCTTCACACACAACTGATGGTATCCAGATCGAAGGTCAATCTTTGAAAAGTATTGAGCTCCATGCAGTTGGTCAAATAAATCATCAATACGAGGTAGGGGATACTTGTTCTTTATCGTTATAGCATTGATCTCCCTGTAGTCGATACATAACCTCATAGATCCATCTTTCTTTTTAACAAAAAGAACAGGGGCTCCCCATGGAGAAACACTAGGGCGAATAAATCCCTTATTACTCAATTCCTCTAGTTGTTTCTTTAGTTCGACTAGCTCTACAGTGGCCATTCTATAAGGGGTCTTCGATATAGGCCTTGATCCAGGAATTAAATCAATGGAAAACTCTACTTCTCGTTCTGGAGGATGTCCAGGTAAATCTTCCGGAAATACATCTACAAACTCTTTCACAATAGGTACATCCTCTATTTGAACATTTCTTTCCTCACCGACAGTTATTTCATTCTCTTCCTCCCCGATAATTGAATTAAGTTGAGCTATAGGGGGTGGATCTAAATAAGAATTAGGTGGTGATGATTCTGCTCTAAAAATAAGGTGCTCCTTATCATTATCATCAAGAATCGTAACCTCTTTCTTCTTACAATAAATCTTCGCATCATAGTCCGAAAGCCAGTCCATACCGAGGATTATATCAAACTCAATCATAGGTATGACGATGAAATCAGCAGATAAAGAAAATTTATGTGCTCTAATGGGGACTGATTCACAAAACTTTGTTGCAACGATACTTCCCTTAGGAGTTTTAACTGACAACTCCCTTATTAAATCAAATTGGAAATATCTAATTTTCTTAGCAAACTGGGAAGATATGAAACAATGCGATGATCCAGAATCAAATAATGCATTTGCTAAACTTGAGGAAACCATTAAATTACCTGCCACCACATCTTTCGGAGCTTCTACCTCAGCAGTAGTGATAGCATAAGCCTAGCCTTGATCCCTTGGCCTTTTCTGAGGTAAGTTCTCCTGACGCTTAGGACATGCATTTGCATAATGCCCCATCTCCCTGCAATTGTAGCACTGAACGTTGGTAGCTTCCTTCTTCCCCTTGCAATCATGAGCTTGGTGGCCTTTTTCACCACACTTGTAACAGACTCCCATTCCCTTCAGGCAAGCACCGGGGTGTTTCTTCCCGCACTTACCACAAGATGGATATTCAACCTTTCCCTTCTTCCCCTTATTTCCATTCCCAGATTGATCAGCAGGTCTCTTCTTCTCTTGCTTTGCTTTAAAGTCATAAGACTTAGAGAATTCCTTTTCGGTCTTGATAGCACATGAGACAATGTCTTCGTACGATGAAAAGGATTGTGAGACTAATGCTCGACGGAGAAATGGTTTTAACCCATCAAAGAAACGATCAATCTTACTTCTTGGGTTGTGAATATAATCACCAGCGTACCTCGCTAACCTTGTAAAGTTAGCCTCATACTTTGTGACATTCTCATCCTCCTTTTGTCTCAGACTCAGAAATTGCCTTTCCATATCTGCTCGATGGTCGCGAGGAAAGTATTTTTCTAAAAACAGATCTTTGAACTCCCTCCATTCCATGTTTGATACTTCATCATCTTCCTTCATGTTTTGAATCAATGACCACCATTGATCAGCATCTCCGGTGAGGCGGTAAACTGCCATGGTAACTTTTTCCCTTTCACTACTCCCCAAAGCCTGAAATATTTTCTCTAGGGAAAATATCCATTGCTCAGCTACTAAGGGATTTGTACTCCCATTGAACGTTGGTGGTTGTTGTCTCATGAATCGATCTAACATTGATCCTCCACGCTGCGGATCAGGGTGCTCCATACGGGTAAGGTTATTATTCATAACCTGAGTAAGTTGTCCCAGTACGGTGATTAGCTGATCAGCACCAGTTGCATCACCAGCCCCACTATAATTATCTTGAGCAGGAGGGCAATCCCTACATGGAGTGCGTGCATTGATACGGTTTCCATTTCTTCCACTAGGCGCCATTTCTAAAAAAATGGCATAAACTAGATCAGTTTATGCATCAAAATACATAATCCCATACTTATAAAACACTTAACATAAATTGAACTATTTATGGATATAATCCATAATCATAAAAATGTTTTCTTTGAGGAAGTATATACTCATAAACCCTTCATAATGATTTGTAAAGATAGTGAGAGTTATCCTAAGCATATCCCCCGGGAGTGTCGTAACCAAGAGTGCAGCAAGGCCCGTTGTCGTGCACCAGTTCCCGTTCGAGTCTAGCTCAAAGCGGTGTTTTCGGGTTTTACCCCTAGGTACATCTGTGCCAGAGCCGCCTCTACCTGCTCGTATCCAGACAGGGATGTATTGCTCGAAAAACTCACAAAATCTCTACAATACCAAAATTCTAGGAAGTATTTCTATACTAATCCTCAAAGTTCATCTTAGGTCTACGTGCTCTAATCAGAGTTTATCTAAATCTAGCTTCCAAGGTTTGTACTAAACTTCCTCTGATACCAACTGTAACGCCCCGACCCCAGCTACCCAGAGTCGGTGCATTAATTACATAACATTGGCATGATCACAAGAAAGATCAAATCTCGAAAGACCGATTGGTTTAGTAGCCTTGGAAACACTAGATATAATCATATTGTTTTACATTACTTTTCAAAGTGAAAAACTACTACAACAACAAAGTCTTCATATCCACACTATTAACCCCTCATAAAATCCCTGCAGGTCATTCATAACTTACTTCTTCACATCCTGGGAAAAATAAAACATAGAAAAGGGGTGAGCTCAAATGCCCAGTAAGGATAACAATATAGCAGAAACTTTCACAAATAAGAATAAACTTTTAAGGCAATGCATTACTAAAACAAAAGCCTTTTAAACTTGAACTTCAACATAGTATGGCAAAAGTAAAAATGAAATAATGCCATTTACTTATTCACATGGATATTCTACTAATCGAATAATCACATGCAAAAATCAATAACCACTTTCATAATGTTGGAATGCATAATGCCAGACTATCATAACCACATAGCCAAGGCCTCGTGCCAAGACTACAAATAAGATTTTGTCAAGGCCTTGTGCCAAGACACTAGTTTGTCTCATGAGACCTACCGATGCATCGAGGAGCTATAGCGGGCTCCACCCGTCACTTATTAAGTCCAATGCATTCCCATATGAAAAGGTTTAAACATAACATAAACATTCGTATTAAAACTAGCATACAAAATGTCAATAATTTCACCATAAACTATGAATGGTATAAAAATAGCACATCCACAGTCAAACATATCACAAAACCTTCAATACAATATAGAAGTTTTGTATCATAATAAATCAACTTCAAATAATCTTAAAATCCATCAAAGGATGTTGACATAGATGAAATCAAAATTCTTTTTAAAGAAGTATCTCCTTTTATTTTGAAATCATTTAAGATCCATATAAAATAAAACATTTTCTTTGAAAATATTCTTATAAGCTTGTATGGAAAGCTTCGACGATTTTATAACGGCGGAAAATAACCGCACCCGCCGTATAAGTTAAAAAAAACATTCTTACCTCAATTCTGTCGAAAAGGTTAAAAAGGAAATTGTTTTGAAAACGACGGAAAGATTCCTTTATAAACCTCTTATAAAAAGTCAAAAAAGGGTATAAATGACTTTAACCCATATTCTTTTAAATAGTAAAAATGTTTTGAAATACATTTTTAAGAAAACATGGATGTGGATGATAAAGAGATCCCAGTAGATTATTACGTATATACAACCTCGGATAATGAAGAGATTGTGAAATAACCCTTACATTGTACTTTTCCTTGGTTGGGGTAGGTTAACCTCCTGTATAATGGTGAAATAATTGTTATTAAATTATACAAGAATCATATATATTAATATGATATCATATATGATCTTTTAACATTGATTTATTAATAATATCTTAGAATTATCATCGTTTCGGGTGTTAACTTACTCATTTTCTTTTATATGTTTTGTTACATAAGCCATGTTTGTTGTATATTATTCATATCCAGAATGATATCAAGTCCTTAAACATCATTTTTAAATTATAAAATGATAATTATACTTGAATGGATACGATGGAGAATGAATCTCATCGCGTTCGTGGAGACGGTAGTCCGTACGTACGCACGAGCGACAATATCATTCTTTTGATATTAAAATAATATATAAATGAATGGTATATCATATATACAGAATCATTAACATGTTATATTTATTATTTACATGAGTTACACATCATTATTATACCCATCCAAATAATATTATATTGAATAACAATTACACCACGACGTGGAGACGGTAAGCCGTACGTACGCACGTATGGTGACATGTTATTCAAAGGGTGGATAGAATACTGAATATGGTTGTACCATACTTATAATAACATCACAGTATATGTGAGATACTGGAGTTATTATTTTAGAATGGTAAGAACAAAGGAAGAAGAAGTGGAAGAATAAATGAACTTACAAAAGGGTGGTGAAATCATTACCTCTTCTTCGGGTTCTTCCTTTTGATTTGATCAAAAGGGCTCCTTAGGTTGGCTTTCTGATCAAACTAAGGCCTCTAGGTTGTATTGAGGGATGTTGGGAGAGTATTTGGGCAGAGTTTGGCCGAACCAAAAGGCTTTAGAGGTGTTAAGAAATGAGAAGGAGGAGTGCCCTTTTATAAGAGGGGTGAGGGGCACCTTTGGAAAAGCTAGAAATATTAATTTATAATAAATACATATTCGGTTTCTAAAGGCTCCAAAGTTCACTATTCAAAGGATGAGGTGGGGATAGGTCTAAAACAACTCATCCAATAGAATTTAGACAGGTTTGGGTACTTATATTAACCTTATCTTTAAGTATTAACTCTAAGTTAATTAGTTTCACTTTTACAATGTCTCTTTGTATTTTTATATAATATGGTTAATAAACTTACTATATACATCCAAGCGACCCCCAAGTGGTCCATTAATGATTAACCTATCATAATATAAGTCTCTTGGCCGAACCTTAGATTTTTAGGAATTTAATATCAATTAATAATATAATATTTGTTTTAAGAACTCTTTTATGTCAATTTTGACACTATTCAATAGTTGATTTTTTTGAAACTCATAACAGATTGATTACTTCGAAAAAAGTCCATTAAATCAATCCTAATATATCATATTAGCCTAGAAAATTAGTTTAATTCATTAAAAGTTTCATATTATATTTATTTGGGTATTTATAATATCAATTATTTTAATTTTTCACTATTATAGTAATTACTGCATCATCATTGTGTCATAAATAAAATAACTTATTTATTGTCTAAAAATTATAAATAAAATATCATTATGTAGGAACTCTTTTTATCTTTCTAAAGAATATTTATAATCGAAAATCCAACATGTATAACCCTATGTAAAAATTGTTCTTCTAAAAGATATATGCTTGTGTCATTTTTGTATTCATTTTAACTTAATTAAAATAAAGTGTCATTATCACTTACAAGTGGATCCATGGGGTCCCAAAATTGACACAAAGATGCCCATGGTCGACCATGTATCAACCAATAGGGTTAAGACACGTTTTAGGGTAATTTTTTATTATTATAATATTATTTCTTTAACCCTTATTTACCGGATTTACCCTTTAACCATGGTAAATAAAATATTTACCGCAGTAATTATTCAAAATGTCTAAAAATAAAAGTTACCTATTTACATAATTTGGACATCCTGATTCCAAATATGGAATCCATTTTCCTAAATTCAAAACACAGAAGTGGCAGAAATTAATTTAAAATTAATTCCCGCTGTTAAAACAAAAAGCGTGTTTTTAAGAGATAATAACTATCAAAAGATTGACACTTGTTTATGTTCGGTTTAATTGTAAAATTATGTCCAATGATAAACATTAAATTGAATGGTAAAAATATATTCTAAATATACTTTAAAACCACTCAAATTCATAATTTATCACTATTAATTATTTTGATTAAAAAAGTTGTTTTTAATTAAAATTTAGAAATTTTCACTATTCATCAAAATATGAAAGTTATCCGAAATGTACCAAAATTTCACCCTAGGCTAATTTTGATATTCCGAATCCAAAAATGAAGTCCATTTTGAAATATAGAATATATATGATTTCAAAAATTAGGTATTACTATTCACAACGGCTAGTTTAATTAGTTGTGGTGTGTGTTAGAACTCGAGGTTGCGTACAACACACGCTATCGCATTATTCAAAGGGAAACGTACCGTAGAAGCTTGGGGTGTTACATCTTCATTTGATTTAATCTAAATTTCTTCTTCCTCAAAGTACAATTCATCATTTTCTAATTTCTTTCATACAATGATTTTTCTCTATATATTCTTCAAAGAAGAACATCCGAGTTTGAAGTCCCTTTTAGGGAAAACAATCTTTATGAATTTTTTATGGATTCCACATTACTTTCATCACCATAAATTTTCATAGTAAACCCTGTTGTAATTCATTTTCTATGACACATTTGATGTAGGAACATGGATTCTTTCCTTCAAATCTTACCATGCCTCATTTGATATTCCTTTCCATGAGTTCCATTTCTCCTCATCCACACCTTCCTCTTTAAAATGTTCCTTAGGGTTGTTTTGATTGTCCATGTATTTGAATTATAATTACCTATTATAGAGATTCAGTGATACTTCGACCATGGATCTCATTTCATAGGCCACCAAATTATTGTCAAATTTATCTTGGGAAGCTTTAACAAAGATTCTTTCTTGAAGAGAAAACAATTTTGGTTTTTGAATGGGTGTTAACCTTCAAAATATTTTATTCACCATGTTCACATACTTTATTTCTTCACCAAGACCTATGTTTGACCACTAAATTAATGATATTCTAAGAACCCATATATATTTTCATCTAGATATATCTTTATTTCCTTAAATGTTTTCTTTAAATAATAGAGTTTTCTTATTCAACATTAATTTAAATATTTTTGATATCATCTAACATATCATAAATAGACTTTTTTGAATTTTAGATAATTAAATTCATATAAATTTGATTCTATGGTAAAATTGAAAATCATTTTAGGCTTTACGATAACCATCAATCAACTTTTTATCTACTTTAGTTGTAGATAATTTGGAGGAATCTCTATTTTATGTTCAATAAACAGATGTTGTGAAGCCCTATATCTAGGATAATTTTATTAAGATATCATTTTTCATTATATATTTAATAATTACAGCCATAAAATATTGGAACTCTTTGTGTATTCAATATTATTCATATAGAGTTGATCCAAAGAATATAGATTCAAAACCAAAAACCTATCGCCTTGATACCACTTGTTGCAACCATTGGCCTAATACAACCTATGATGGGGTTGAATTATATTTTTTGGAGATATCATATTTTACATAGGATATTCTCATCATTTTATAAATAAAATAACAATTTTCTTATTCTAAAAAATTGTACACACATTATATACAATGCATGTAAATATTAAAAACGTGTGTTTTACATGGTTTTCTATAAAGGGAAAGTCCTAGAATCATAATTTGATAATGTATGGAATTAATTGTGAGTTATATTATCCACTATACGTAGTAAATGATATTTGGAAATACACACTGATAATCCCATGAATACTTCCTCTATTTATCCTCTTACAAACTGCTTTGGGTCAATGGTTACTGAGAAATATGAAACACATAAGTTGATTACAATTATTTTAGGTTCCGAACATGAACCCCAAAATAGTATGTTTTTTATTTATCTCATTATTCTACTTTATCACATATTTATCATCATTATTTTTCTCATTTATTTCTCTTGTTAACAATCTATAATTCTTTTTGAAATCAATATTTTCAATAGATGTGGTACCAACTCATCTCTCTTATTCTCCTCCACCTTTTGTATCGAATTAATATTTTTTTGGAATTTTCTAAATATTGTTTAATATATAAAACCGTAGGAAAAATATAGTTTTATTTTATTAATATTATTTTATATTTATAAAATTAGAATTTCTATATTTTGATTAAAGAAATTCCATGAAGTTTGAATTGGATAATTCCACCCTTTTAAAGATCATTAATATTTGTAGAATTCCTCATAAATTGTGATATTTATCATTCCATGAAAACAATGAGTTTTATTCTTCCTAATATATCATACTTTTAATAGTGTATTATGTTGAATAATTGTAACATCCTAGTATTTTTAGTCGGTTCAAAAAACTACTCCTGTTTTGAATTTTTTATTTTTGGGTGTTTTGTTTTCTATTTCATTGATCAAAACTCAATTAAAAGAGTTCTGTTAATATTATATGATGTTTTTGGATGTGTTTTGAGACTTGGAAAAGCCTATTGGGTGTTTGGAAGGGCTTTGGGAGCATAAAAGGCATGAAACTCATGTTTTTGCGTTACAGACTGAAGTGCATGGTTTAGAGATAACTATGCGGCCTCTTCTAGCTAACTATGCAGAATGATTTTGAAATGTCACATGTTTTGGATAAACTATGTTGGGTGATGCATGGTCATGATTCAATCTATATAGTTTATAGAGTGATATTCCACATAGTTTCTATAATATTAGAGAAAATCATGTGTTAGGTCGCATGAGCACTACCATTTAGGTAGTTCATATGCACTGTAGCCCACACGATTATGGCATAGTTTTCATAACCATGTGAGATAACCATGCGACCCCATTAAATAGAGAAAAATTTATTTTTTGACCACCCCCTTATTTATTCTTTTATCTTCTTTTCTCCTCTCTTGGCCATATACAGCAGTGAAGTAACCCTCTTCTTGGCCCCACTTTTTTTTATCAAAATAATTCTTTAGTTATCAATTTATAGATATATTTGTGGAATTCAAACCATAAAGTTAATTATTCCCTCATTCTTCCTTATCTTCATCTTTTCATTAAAATCACAGATTGTAATGTTTTTGTGATTTGTTTCACCTGATTTTAATGACATTAAATGGAAACTCAGATTTGTTCTATACATCTTTGAGTTAGAGCTTGATACTAGACGTGCCTATGTCTATAAATCCAATGTAGGTGGTTCATGCCTCACTTTGTGTTTTTGTTGTCATTTGGGGAGAGCATAATTTTATCACATCATCGGGTATCAATCAATGCATTGTTTATTCAGATTAAATTGATCATATGTCTATGTGGGATGCCTATAAGAATTCAATACCGCTTAATATATTTGTGAATCCAATTTAGAGGCCATTGACACCTTTTTTACCTGGGTCAGTGTGTGTTCCATGTTTTAATTTGAGTTGTTATTATTAATTGATATGGTACAATTCAAATACATTGAATTGTTTGTCTATTGAAGTGTTATATATATATATATATGGAAGGTTGTTTGTTTTAATTGGTGTCCGAAAATTCAATCATATTGAATTGATATGTTCATTTAAATTGAATAAATAAATTGTATTAAATTGAATTAATTTTTTGATTTTAAATGAATAAATAAAATGCATGTAATATATTGTGGAGTCACATGGGGTCATTATGGTCTTGGCCCAAGGATGGAAGGGCGTTTTCGACTCGAAAACAGAGGCAATGTTGATCATCTGCTCTGGATTCGATCGAATTACATGGGCGAGGTTGACTATCGTTTGGGCATCATGGATTTTTTTTTTGGAGGTGAGGCCATTAGGTTGCATTTATAGCCTGGGATATTGGATGGCATGGCCATCAGCTATGAGATACATGGTCACAGGGTCACAAGGCGCCAGTTTTATGTGGTTTAGGTATTTATTTGGTGATTTATGCTCATCTATGATGGCCAAAGCACTAGTTTGAGTCATGTGCACATAGGTTGACTCTCTAATGAGGTATGTTTTACCACTCATGTGGGTAGAGGGCCATGGTAGTCTGTCATAGGGGTTTTATGGGGGGGGGGGTGGGGGGTTCATACTATAGAAAGACACATGGAAGATTATGATCCTTCATTTGATAGTGATGAGGCTATCATTTGGGGGTTAAGTCTCACTGTATAGGGGAAGTTGGTCTAGGTACATATATTGGTGGATGTGTATTTTCATTCCTTAGTAAGTCATTCTACAAGTGAATGGTGGGTTTTATTTGAGGATATATATCATTGTAACTTTGGATGTCGGGATTTGAGATGAAATGTTATTTTGTATAGGGATTCTAGGGACAGGATATATTGTTTGGACATGCCTTCGAGATATCAGAAATTGATAGTTACATGAGGTGTTAGGAATAATTTGGTGTCAGGTTAATTATTTGAGGTGGAACATGAGGGTTAATCTAGTTTATACTCGGTTATGGTATACTATGGCCGATGGGCCAAGGATCCCCTTCTATTCTAAATTCTACTGTTGGTTGAAGCAGATGATCGCTACCAGGTGGTTGTTTAGCACCAGTGGAGCTAACTATTATTTATTTTTCACAAGCCTCTATCTTGTTTAAGTTTTTATTATATAAAAAGTTTCTTAAACACTTTTGTTTGGTTTGAACACATGGGAGGAATCCTACCGAGACATGTTCTCACACCCTATACGAGCCCTTTCTAATTCATGTAGACACTATGTTCTTTCCTTAAGGTAAATGACCAGGCTCTGGATCTGGTTCATAGTAGTTTCTTCCCGTAGGATGTGGGAATATGACCTTGAGGTGTTACCTTGGCATGAGTTTTACTTTTGGTTACTTTCTTTGTTCACCATGCTTCTTTTTATATGTGTATAATTACTCTGATCAGCCATGGGTGTCCCCTATTTCTTGATATTGTACTTTATGAACTATATTGATATGAATGTTCTATTTTGGTGGATATAAGTGCTATGTTGGCATGATTATTTATTTTTCTCTACTTCTGTTATATTTCATCAGTTGTTTATTGATATTGGATGTTATTTTAACATTGGTGGGTTTGGATTGAGTTTGATGTTTCTTTTCGATGCATGTCTGTTAATGCTCCCTAGAAAGAAAAAAATGGTAAAGATCCTCCAAATATTTCTATGTCTCATGGTGAATAAAAGTTAGGTAAAAGGCCTAAAAATTTCAAGGGGCCAATGCGGAGGAGTTATACAATAGCCCTATGTTGAGGAGCTATGTGACAATATTTTTTTTTACCCCTACGTGGAGGAGCTAAGCGGCCAACCTATACTGATGAACTCCTTTCGACTAGATCCCATCCTTACCTATAAATAGTACCCTTTGGATTCTCATTTTATGATGAAAAAAAGATTGAATAACTCTTGAAGTTCTCATTACGTGGCTCTTTCTCCCAAATCCCCCAAATTATCTTAGGTAGATCTCTAAAAACATGAGAGAAGTGGGAATTAGATGGGATAAACATGTTTTTAAAATACATTCAATGTTATAATATTTGGTATGCTTGGTTCTCTTATGTTAATAACTTTTTCAGCCATCAAGACCTGCATGGGACATCTACGCAACATACCTACATGGGGTACCTATATGACAGACATACACTGCATCGCTAACATGCATAGCTGCACTCAAGGACTACAAATATCACCTTGTAAACCCTCTTCAAAGCCACTCAGGGTAGAGTATATCCTTCCATGGTTCTCTTATCCGAAAGGGACTAAGTAGAATCCTCCACAAAAAAACTCTTTACATATCAAAACCATTGTGAAGGGAACATCAGTATGTCTCCTATTTTGGATTGTATGTCTATAATTAGAGGATTCCTGCGTCAGTCTTCAAATGGATTCAGAATCTTTGTGATGTTATTAGGTTTCTATATCTATTTTCATATGAATCTTTACCCTAGAGATAGTTTTGTGAAGATCATGGTCTTGGACTCTGGGAATGGGACTCTGACCTACCCTTTTCATCTATAAGACTCTTAACCTCCCATTCCCAATAGGGAGAGTGAGGGTCAAACTTTCTTTTTCATTCAAACAAAAGAAAAGCATCTCTTCTCTCATGGGACCCACACAGGGAACTCCCACTGGTTATGTCCCTAATCTTCCAAGATCAATGCCACATGACCTTAAATGTCAAACCACGTGGACGGGTTTATTGATATGAACCCTCTCCCACTATCGCCTCAGCTTCTTTTGTTGAAGGCTCGCCCTCTCCTGTTAGTGGAAGAGAGAGTGTGTTGTTTGTTGAATCATTCACATACACTTGTTTCTCACACTGAGAATGAATCAGATGATATTAGATAATTTTGATGACCACAACTTCCATAAAATCCACATCCCCTTGAACTACGAGAACTCGGATTCCCACCATTATTGGGATATGTAGGAAGCCTTCACTTGGGCCTGATATCATCGGATATCCTCTTCATGAATCAAAAATTAATTCCCTTAATCTGAGAATCCTAATTAATGGTAATGCCTGACCTGTTTCTCCCAAAGGGTCATACACCCCTATGAGACACACCTAACTATGTGGGATTCGATTCACATTCGAATAGGGTACGTAGGAATTCATCCTAAAGACCAAAACAACACTCCAAAACAATCCAATTGTTCTTGGTCTATACTTCCTAAAGGATTTAATCCAACTTGGAAACTCTTATCTCATCCAGGTTCCTTTGGATGATTATGCATAAATTCCACCCCCATCCTTTTCTAAGCACTTTGCACTTGATTTTCCATACCACATGAAATTAAATTCTATAGTCAAGTATTTATAACATGAACATGAAAGGTAGGATGTGGCACATTAAGTGGAAGTGAACTAGTAGGGTTCTTATTTCTTTCACAAGGATACGTAGGTAGCACATTTATAGGTACGATCCCAACATCAAAATAAAATTTCATCTCCTTGGATGGCAATAAATTCCATAGTTCCCCACTGAGTGGCTTAAAAACTAGTATTATTGTAACAATGGTTATAAGAATCTCTAAATAGTATACCATTGATGGAGAACCTCAAATACATAATGTGTATCTCCATGGATGAATAACCTTGAATACATACGGTTGATTCTAAATTTCACACATGTTAGTAATTAATTGAAAATTTCAAGGTAAAACAATGTTATACCAGGTAAATTAATGTGGATTTAAAAAAATATCTTACATATATAAGAGAGTCACAGAGTAGGCAATAATTCCCCCAAAACGGTGTGATGAGTTTGACCTCCCATCCTCTCGACCAATATATGTCCTTAAGTGTCATAGGTACAAACCTATCGAATGCATGCCTTTTGATAGTAGGTCCATTTGGATAAAAAACCATGGGATGTTTCTGGTTCCATAAATAAATCAAATGGAAACCATATAGAAGTAGGGGTTCCTAACTAGAATACACATTCCTAGGGAGAAGAAATAAAAACGGTGAACCCGATGTGAATCCTTAACCAAGTAAATAATATTACCCATCTGTCAGGACCCTATAAATTGATAAAGGAATACCAAATAAAGTAATCAATAATGCATGTTTCCATCTAAAAGTAACTTCTTTAATGGAGTTCATTGGTTGACTTTTCTCATTTTTTTCAGAACACCCTTCCCTCCATATGGCTTCCTTTATGATTGCACCTGGGAATGCCATAGCCACTGCTCAATATGTATCCTCATATATTGGAAGGAAGTCATCACCAACTCATAATCTTCAAATTTGGGTTTCAATTCATTTGTATTGGAATAGTCAACACAATACTATCCCAAAATTGGAGGCTTCTCGATTGGCTCTCCAAGTTAAAAACAACCCTCGATCATCCGGTCAGTGATGAACAGTGGTCAATAAGCTAATGATACCAACCACCTTATTCAACAATTTTAGGTCCTTACCCCTGGAACACAATAACTAGTCCCTCCCATAATACAGGAAGGTGGATGAAGAGGTCACCCATGACCTCAACTCAAAGACAGAGGGGTCCTTCTTGAGGGCTCCCACCAATAATCTCCACCAATCGAATTGTGTGGAAGTGAACCCCCAACATGATGGGGTTCTTTCCTTTGATTGTTTAGTCCAGGTTCCTTAGACATGGGGATGAAAGGAAAACCACTGAGGACAACATCCGACGATCAAGGAGTAGGTTCATACCCTCTCCCCTTCTAGAGAAGTCCATTAACCTAACTTGGTGGCAAACAAAGAACGCACACAAACACCCGTCCACCCAAATTATGCCAGCCAGTAGACTCATCTGGCAGAGCCCAACCAATATTTCTATTTAAATCTATTGGATTACTGTGAGCAGGAACATACACCTACTTACATACAGTCAGCTAGTTAGCAGACTCATTTGGCTGCATTCAAGGAATCCCGTCTATCAAATATGGTGGAATCCTTTAAGAAGAAACATATAATTTCTTGAACTCTACAATCCTACCAGTTGTCTCATCTATTATCATTAAAAGAAGTCCATATAAAAATCTTCATTGAAAAAAAATCAGCAGGCAGATTCACCTGCCAACATCCATCAAGCCTTCCAATAGTCTCATTTGGAAGCACATGGAGAATTCAGTCAGAAAGCTCTAATGAAAAATCTGGGGTAGGCTCAATTCTCAACCCCAATACACAAGTACTATTAGTATCCAATGATAGGGAAGGGAGGATACGAGAAGGAATATACACCTACTCCAGATACAGAATAGATTTATATTCCCATTCTAGCCACTAATGTCACTGAACACATTTTAACAAAGGTTAAAGGGTATACACAAAAATTTTGCACATAATCTAGAATCCTACCAGAATATCATAAAAACAACTTTAGAAGTACCCTGGGGAAATACACATAATTCTAACCCCACCCCTTGTATAACTTGTTAGAATGGAATCTTGGAGAAGATACACACCACTATTCCAATCTAGGAGGGTTATGGGTTATACTCCCCATATCATATGGACAACCAGATTGTGAACATACACCCATTATAATTAGAGATAATCAGAAAATTCTAATGACCACTCATTGGTAAGCACATACACCTACCCATTCTAACCACTCCTCCTAACATGTGGGCCCAACTATGTGTAAAAGAGTATCTAGGAATAAGTCTCTCCAAACAAAGTAGGAAAATCATGAGCCAATTTGCGATACGGCTCAGCTTAATGCATGATTTCTTGAAGCCCTTAGACATTCATTTATTCCAAATCAAGATCATACTCTCCTATTACCAAATTATGGGAGTCGTATAAATAATTCTAATGTTCCCTATAATACACTTCATTATAAAGTTTTTCTTCATGAAAATTTGTTCTATCAAGAGAATCTATCTCTGAATGATAGCCACATCAACCCTCTATGTGGCCAGATGGAAAAGGATCAAGAGAATTTATGCCTTTTAGTAATCCACCATGGTGTTCCTCCCCATGATGGCATTTGCTGAAAAAGTACTCTGCACAGTAGTGTTTCACATTTCCATTATAATTCTCCAATTGATGTTGTCATGATGAGAAAGCCCTATTATCTCACAGAACATACTATCATAAGGTCAGTCATTTATGATGTGTTGTTACTAATAGGTTAAATAATATCTCAAATATAAGACATGCCAAGGTTACGGTAATTATTTGAACCTCTCTTGGGTCATTTTTCTTCTAATATAGTAGAGGAAAATACAACAGATTTTATTGTTTATGATAAAATAGTTGAGTAAATTCCACCTTGGACAGACCAAGTGGAGAAATGTCTAGAAAAATATGATTAGGATATGTTGAATATGAGAAAACAACTGGATAAGGGTGAAATACCAGCCATGTTTTTTCCTTTGGCATCCTCCCAATACAACATTCCAGAATTGATTGTAGAAGATTGCATTCATGATATCTGACTCAACTTATGGAATACTCTTTATCATATGAAATCCAAAGTACTATGATATTATGAATATCAATGTCATGTTAAGGCAGTAGAAGTGTTACAATTCCAAATTGACTTGACATCTCTCTCATTATCCCAACATCCAAAAGTTGAGAAGAAATAGGGGACCCATCAGTGTGCATGTCTCGATGCAATAAAAATTCCATTCTATTGTATTACTGATACCACATCTAGTGTTCATATCATTGTATGTGGTTCACTCAGATCATTTCATTTCACTGTACTCCAAAATCATCAAAGCCCCCCAAAAGTAGTCTAATTCAATTTTTTTCCCATGGCCAGTTACAATCAACAGATTTTGTGTGTAATCAAAGATATGCTCAAGAATCGGCCTCGAATAGATCAAATAAAAGCTAGACTCAAAGATAGAAATTTTTGAGATACATTTGTATCAAGTATCTGAGAACATTAATTCTGCCTCTCACTTAGAGGATGTCAGCCATCAGATTACAAAAATGTCTGAAATAGCACAATAGTCTATCAAAATAGGAAATTTAAGTGGTTGTCAGATAATTCACCCAGCGAATGTTTGAGCCAAAGTTCTCAAAATCATAAAAGTAGATAAGATAATATCATCCATTTTATTTTTTGAGAAACCCCAGACTGCACGGATGGGGTCCTGCTTAACTCATCCTTCGAATTCAATAAACAATGTTTGATGGTTTGAAGAACAAGAACAACCCTATCCTATAGGGATGGGTGCCTTTTCACATCTACAATACCCACCTCAATGGAATCCATTTTTCTCTTGATTATAGAAAGAGCCACAAAATGAACAGACAAATAATATATCAAATGATTCTCTTCTATTTATTGTCCATCAAATAGATCAAAAGATTTCAACATATAGGAGAACGAAGTCTCATAGAGGGAACAAAAGGATACAATCTTACAAAGATACTTGAATAATGTCACCAATGCATTATGTGTTACTAAATTTCATTAATACCATCAAATAAGATCCTAGAAAATTGATTCTAGTTCTAGGGATTCATAACATGAAGTAATTTTTCATAATACAGTACACACTGAAGAAAATAAAGTAGGTGTTCGTAACCGAAATCATAGGATTATCCAAAATCTTGGTATAAACTTTAGTAACCAAATCCAACCTCTTCGAATGGAATCTAACAAGGGTAAAGGTAAAGGTCAGATCTTGTGTCACTTTTCCCCTGGAGAAGTTCAATCTTTTTCTCTTGAAGAAATATTTTACAAGCAAGAGAAGGGGTTGAAGGAATTAGAAAGACTCAATACAAAGTTACATCGAAGCAGAATTTTGACCAGACATACCTGACAAGATGATCCTCAACATTCACATCCCGCAGTAACTCCTCAGGAAAGAGGGCTTGTTGCAACTATAGATGTGGATTATGAATTCCCTCTGTTGGGTACACAGCCAGGACAAGATCAAACACATCCTTATAGGCATGTCCCCATGGGTTATCTATGACAAAGACTAGCATCACTACCACCAGTGGTTTTTCTAGTTGTCACTCCAGTTCATGTCTAGTTTCTGTACATATATAGGTCCCATCTCATTCAGATATTCCAAAAATTCTTATGAATACAATTGAGGAATTAAAAGATCGATTGGAATCTATGGAATATCAGCGTACACCAGTACAACCAGAAATGAATGGTTACACCGAATGGGTAGATTTGATCCCTCGACCACCAATATTTTTGAATACTACATTTCCAATATTCAATGGTTATAGAGATCTGAAGCATCACTTAATAAATTTTGTTTCTCATTGTGATCCCATGATGAGGACCACTCAACAATAAGAATCAGTAAATCCCAAATGATTTTTGCAATAACTATAGGGGCCAGCCATTTTCTGGTATAAATGTTTGCAGTAAAAACCAATTACTTGATTGGAAGACCTTTGTTAGAAATTACTTCTCCAATTCAGCTCAACACTACCAAAGAAATTTTTTTTATCTTAAAAATTGAAAACAAATAGAGAATGAAAGTGTTTCATATTTCAATTCTCAAGGGAAAGTATTAACATATTTCTTAAATCTTCCACTCCCTCAAAAAGCATTTATGCAAATTTGTGTGTAAAATCTACGCGATGAGTTATGCACACCACTAATCCTTGTGAAATACACATGAGGGTTTTGAGACCTTTCTTCAATGATCAAAATAGTGGAGGATTACATTTTGGAAACTAATGCTAAATATCATATAATACCATTAGATCAAGGAAGAAGACCAGAGAAATAAAAGGATTATACAGTCTCAGTCAAACAAGAAATTGTACCTACTTATACTTCAAAACCTACATCATATCGAAGGGAGCCACCTCTTGAGCTTCAGCAGCAGCAACTACCTCATAAAGGGGATAAAAAATTTCAAAGGAGGATGATGAATGAGGAATTAAAGAACAATGATTACTATTTTTGGAATGAACTAGTTCCCAGTTACTTCATTTCATCTTTGGAAAAAAATTTAGTTTAGTTTCCAAGGCTGAAGAAACTGAATAAAGAAGGAGATGATGATATCCCAAATTATTTCCCCTTTGATCAAATTTTGGGGCATCCCATTAAGGATTGTTTTGTTTTCAATGACCTATTGACAAGAATAGTAGAATCTGGATAAGTGAAACTAAAAATTTTATCAACCCATGTATCATTTGTTACTGCTACCAATCCAGAAGAAGAGGACAGATGGCATGAAGTTAAAAGAAAAAATGCATAGAAATATAATGATTGGATGATCATAATAATGATCAATCAAACTCACGACATTATAAAAACACAGTTGAAACAACAAACTATACCTCCTACCACTTACGCTATAGAAAAACTATCTATATCAATGGATCAATACTCTAAAGGTCAATATTCAATGAAGCTGCATGATCAGGAAGATAAAGAGAAGTCAAAAGGATACAATCTCATGTCAAGGACGAACCTGACCTTAACATTGGCTAATTTCACACCATCTGTCTAAAAATCCCAGACACCAACCCACCAAATATCACAACATGAACCGAAATGTCATGCAAAATCTTCATCAGATGAATAATTGATCTTTGGCTTCATTGACATTATCCACTTAACGAACCCCTATGCAAGTGACGATTCTGGTTATGAAACAAAATTTCCTACAACTATTTGAGGAACCAAGGGAAGAAGTCAAGGTTGAGGATACATGGGAATATGTGGAGATTCTAGAAACCACTATTTTTACTATACCCTTGTTCTAACTGTTTGTGTGGCATGGAATCGTGGGAGAGCCCTTCAGATGCCACAACAAGAACAAGGAAATTCTCCGACACATGAATGGATCGACCCTAACATGGTCATCATGGAAGACCGATTAGAGGTACACCATCACTCTCTCAAAAAATAGATAGAACTAGTCAGTAAAATATACCAAAAGTATAAGTATTTAAAGCTTCAACCCCAACACATGGTACATCTACATCGGTAGAATCATCTTCCAAGGCACATGAGAAACTGCATTTCCACGATAGATACAAAGACCCTTGGACAAAAAGTATGATGTTTTGAAATAGATAGCCCTTGTACCGTCCATGTTATCAATATTGGATAACATGAATATGTAAAATGATCTTCTAAAAGCAATTATTGAGGATTTTTCAAGTCCTAAAGAGTTTGAAACTGAGGTTGTTGCAGCTTATGTTTATGTATAGATAATGATCATACATAATTTCAGGAAGTTATATCTTTTATGGATGAATATGAATATGATTTTGTACATGAAAAAATCTATCCTTTGTATCTATTTGGAAGAGTAAATAATACATACATCTGAAGAGCATTCATTGATAATGCCTCAGGAGTCAACCTCATTCCAATCTATACACGTTGTTAATTGGGTATTACTAAATCTAACTTATATATTTCCATGTTGATGTTTCAAGGTTATAAAATGAATGAACAAGAAACTATATTAGAGATTACACTCAGAACTCATTTTGTGGATATTGTGTCATATTTTGATTTCATGGTTGTTCGATAGGACACAACCTTCAACATTCAACTTGGATGGCCTTTGCTAAATCAACATGCGACCATTCCTTTGTCATACGACCAATGCCTCAAGAATTGATTCAGTGGTCAAATTGGGACATTGTACGGTCCATAGGCACACTTAAAAATATGTGAATTTCATTATATTGAGGTAGAATCATATCACACAAAGGGAACGAGGTTCGTGGTAAATGATGTAACAAAAATCAATGCTCTGAATGGTCTGGAAAAGATCCCTGCTAACCCGTTAAAACATATGAGTATAAATAATGTGTTTCCTATCAATCAAATTGAAATGAGAGACCCAAATATAATCAATCTTCATGCAAATTTCATAATGGTAGCTGTTGAAATCGAGCCTGACAACAATGAAGAAATTGTTTATAGTGAAAGATTAAATATATATTTCTTTGTCTCATCTACCGAACTTCATCAATTCTTTGCTTCATCAATCAGGTTAAAAGAAGGTGTCACATTAAAAAAAGGAATACCAGGTAGTTAATTACAAACCCATCATTCACTCTTAAATTCTCGAGGAAGACCCTTCATCATCAGTAGGGTCAGAATTGTTGGCCTCTTCTTTAGGATGTTCAAATATTGACTCCTCCCCAATACCTGAATGTTTTTCTTCATAAACTACCCTTAAAATAGAAAAAGAAGATGTGAAAGGTGAGGAATAATAAAAATAAGATTTTAAACATGCCCCTCCAGTATTTAAGGAAGGCTTCTACCCCACTATGGATGATATTAGATAAATAAATTTGGGTATAGAAGAAGATTCACGCCCTACTCTAATTACTGTAGCCATGAATCTTGTAGAACAAGATATGTATACTTTATTTCTAAAAAACATAGAGATTTATTTTCTTAAAACTATACAGATATTCATGGAGGTAATCCCCATGTGTCCACTCAAAGATAACATTATCAATTATGTTCAATATCCCAAGAGCATCGTGGATTTTAGCAAGCAACAAGAAGAACACACCCAACTCATGCCTCTAAAATTAAAATTGAAGTCGACAATATTATCAAAGATAACATTTTAAAGGATGTTCAATATCCCAAGTGGCTGGCTAACATTGTCCTAGTAAAAACGAAAAATGGGAAAATCAGAGTTTTTATTGATTTCAGAGATCTTAACTTGTATTAACAAATGAAGACTTTCTAGTTCAGATCACATAACATTTGATTAATGAAAATTCCAACTATGAAGATATCTCTTTCATGGATGGACACTCTAGATATAATCAAATCTGAATGGCCCATATGATGAGAAGTCTATAGCCTTTAGATCCCCTCAATGTTTGTTTAGCTATCGGGTAATGCACTTTGGGTTAAAGAATACGGGTGAAACATATCAATGTGCTATGCACCATATTTTAAATCCCATTATGGGAAAAATTTTCAATGTTATGTGGATGATTTAGTTGTTAAAACTGGACAATATTCTCATCACTTGGATGATTTGGAGACCATATTCAGTAAAATTCAACAACAAAATCTGAATACAAACCCCATGAAATGTTATTTTGGAGTTACCTTAGGAAAATTCGTTAGCTTTGTTGTACGCCATCATACCATCAAAGATGATAATGAGAATACAAAATCAATCCTTGGAATTACACCACCTTTAAATTTGGATGAATTAAAATGAAATCAAGGACACCTAGCCTATATTTGGTACATCATCACTTATCTGGCAGGAAAGTGTTTAACCTTTACCAGATTAATGCGGCAAGGAGTTACATATAAATGGACCGAAGACATCCAAGATGAATTTGATACCCTCAAGTATTATAACTTGAATCCACCAGTATTAAGTCCACCCATTGAAAAAAGTCACTTATTCTCTACATGACAACTTTGGAGAGATCATTGGGTTCCTTCCTTGCACAACAGAATGATGATGGGAAAGAAAATAACATTTACTATCTCATTTGAACTATTATTGACATAGAGAGTCGATTTTTTGATATTGAGAAGTGTTGCATGGAATTAATCATTTTTGTTCAAAATATGAGGCACTACCTAAAACATCATGAGGTCCATGTGGTATTTCGTAATAACTCACTCAAATTTATTCTTAGTCGTCCTTTGATTACATGATGTTTGGCATGGGGGAAAGTTATCTGGAAATATTTTGATATCCATTTTGTGCCTTATAAAGCAATAAAAGGATAAGATTCGATAGAATTCCTTACTAATCACCCATCTTCAAAAGATTCATCTTTCAATACTGAAATTCCTAATAATGAATTATTTTCTATTCAAGATAATCCCCAAACATGAGAAATGTACATTGATGGTGCTTCTAGAAGTCCAATTGGGAAGAGAATGTATAACCCTAAACTCTACAAAGTTGGGTTAGTAATTTTGACTGTCTCCCCAAAAATGGTAGTGTTTCCATACTCATTTTTGTTATTATTAGGTGGTTCCAACAATGATTTGGAATATCAAGCTCTCATTGGAGGCCTTGAATTCGCACTCCAGGTACAAGTGAACCACCAGAAAGTGAAAGGTGACTCAGAATTTATAATCAAATAGATCAGTGAGGATTATTCCATCATAAAAGAAGAGATAATCCCTTTGTGTGATTATTTATGAGGTTTAATGGATGAATTTCACATAGCCCCAACATTTTTTTTATGCCCCATGATCTTAGAATTCCCAAGATGATCCATTGGATAATGCAGCCACAACTATGGCAGATCCAAATCGGGATGAGACGATGATTAGTATTTCCCATCATCATGTGGTTTTACCTTTCTTTCAAACTTGAATAGTTAAAATTAATGAAATCAGCCCTATTTTTGTTCCATATGTACATTATACAAGATGGATGAAACCTATCTTGTAATACCTTCAAAATGGAGTTCTTCCACCAAATAGATCTAAAAAATATATATTCAGTGATGAGTGGCCAATTTCACTATTTATGATAGCTTAGATCTATAGAAGATCCTTTACAAATGAGGCTTTGATGGAGTCTTCTTATGGTGTATTGATGGAGAAGAAAATACAACCGATATAAAAGAAGTACATGTAGGAGCTTTTCATTCTCACCAGTCTGGGAATAGGCTTTCTAATCAAATCTAAAGGCATAGATACTTATGGCCTTCAATGACAAAAGTATTCATAGATTTCACCATGAAGTATCACCATTTCCAAGTGCATGGAAAATTTATTCATCAAACCCTAGAGTTTCTACATACAACTAAATATTCTTGGCCATTTCCTCATGGGGAATGGATGTAGTAGGGATTTATCCTCCAGCTACTGAAAATAAGTTTAAGTATATTCTTACGGATAGTGATTTATTCTCCCAATGGGCTAAGGCACTACCTCTCAAAGAATTTAGGGATAAGAGAATTATTAGCTTTGCTAAGGCTAATATCATTACTAGATTTGGTTTCCCTTATACCATATTGAAAGATAGCAACAAAAAATTCTATTCTTTTGAGGTAAAGAAATTATATCAAGAGAACAATATCAAATCCATACATTTGTCTCACTATTATTCAGCGACCAATGGAACGATATTGGCTTTCAACAAGATCCAATCACATATAATCCAGAAAATGGTGGATAAATATAAGAAATCATGGATGGATAAAATTTTTCATGCGTTTTGGGATTGTTAGACTACTAACAATATGACCACTCAAGTAACTCCATATTCATTGGTATATAGAATAGAATCATTTTTTCATACTAATATCCAATTACCTTCACTATGAGTTTCAATATGTGATTAATTGTCTATAGATGAACAGTATCAAAAGTAATTTGATGAGCTAGAATGATTAGTCAGGAATAGATTTCATACATTGCATCATTTGGAACTTTTTCATGATAGAATAGAAAAAGATTTTCACAAGAAGGTTCACCTCCACTAATTTCATCAAATAGAATTGGTATTAGTTCTCAATACTCTGATGATACATGGAATGAAGCCTCCAAATCTTGATCCAAAATGGGAAGGACCTTACTCTATACATACGGATGTATCTAATAGAGCATATTCCCAAATCTCAATGGATGGGGAACTAATTACAACTAGAACTAGTGCACGATTCGTGAAGAGGTACATGATGTAATTACTCATTATTTTTTCACACTACATAACTTAAAACTGCATATCATAAATGAAAAACATTAAAATTCATAACAAATACATGCGTCCATGCTTCACGATGTAAAAATGTGTAGCATCTTTGTCATTGTTTCATGATGTTAAACTACATGACATAATTTTCCATGCTACATGACATTAAACTGTATGGTTAATAAATTATTCATTTAATGTTAAGAAATCCGATATGATATCGCAAATTGGTATTCCTTATGATTCTTTAAAAAAATGAGCATCTTTCATGCATAAGAAATACTCACATCATTTCTACTCCATATTGTAACATGAGTTCCATTTATTCATATCTTTGAATCATATCTACATAGAAACCTCTTTTCAAGAACTAATTTTGGATTTATTCTCATTTCTATGGTATATATTGAGAAACATGGATCTCAAATATTGGGCCCAACCCCAACAAAAAATACCTATTTTATTCCCTATGTGTATGAATCAAACCTACATAGGGAATGTTTCAATAACTACGTATAAATTTATTCTCATCCATATGAGATACCTAGTGACACTTAAGTTCAATTCAGTAGTCTATCCACACTATTCATTTTCATGTCAAAATCACTCCAAGTCCTTATTATATGACATTAAACTACATTGTACTCAACGAACTACGTTTGGATTGATTCTCATCCCTTTGAGATACATAGTAAAAAATATTCCTTAACTCTTAGTCCCATCCAAATTTATTTTTATTTCTATTCCACATATAATTAACAATCTATTTGGGAGTATTTATTTTGGGTCCTCTCCTTGAGATCCCACCAAGGAAACAAGAAATGTCCCAATTTTATATGTGAGTCAAATATATGTATGGGACTCCAAAATCATGGCCAATATTGATTCAAATATTTCTCCTATACAGTGAGAATTACTCCCTTTCATATTTAAAACTCTTAATCTTAAATACTTTCTGATCTTCATAATCATTATTATGGTTTTTTATGGAAAAATTTCTAATACCAAAGAGCTCTTTTGCCTGACTATTCATTTTGTGCCCCTAGGTGGCCTTGTATAAGTTTCCTCTATAATAGGACTATCAGTCAAAAGATGCCACTGTTTGGCTATGAAACATATTCCCTAGTTATCCCTATATAATACAACCCCCATAAAGGGTTTTTTCAAATAATGGTAACTTTGTTCTTGGTAAAATCATCTTATGTCCCCTACAATCTTTAATGAAAATATATAATAATTCGTATATTTAAGTGGTTATCTATTTATTTTTCCCATTACCTTTATCTCGATCATAAAATCTCCAAGACCGTGGTTTACACATTTTCCCACTCGATATGCTCAATGTATTTTTAAATAACCTTGGATTATTTGACCACATATCATCCCTTATTTCCATAATATTCTTTTCCTAGTCATATGACACAAAACTATAGACACCATACATCCTATGTTTGGGTCAGAGCTTCGTAGAGAACTAACTAATCCTTTTTATTGAAAATCAGGATTGTAAATACTATTTCTACATTTAGGGATCTTCTTCCATAAACCAAACTATATTATTTGGAAAATATAAATTTCCATAAAATTGGATTGGATTTTAGGAGTAGAATGTTTGATAACCAAGTGATTTTTTTCCAACTATGTAGTGCATGACCCAAGGTGGGATTGCATTAGTCACCTACATAACTGGAATGTAATACCAAAGATGCCGCTGTTGGGCTTTGCAGCATATTCCCCAGTTGAACCTGAATAATATATCCCCCATAACAAGTTCTTAAAATAATGTTATCTTTGTTTTTGGAAAATAATTCCCCAAATGCCTTTACCGCTCTTCATATACCATTCTTCGGAACTAGAAATTCCCATATCACAGTTCAAATTTATTCCTTCCCATTCCTAAAAATGGTACTATGTTTATAGACTAATTATCTCCAAATTGGAGACTCATAAACCATTTATTAAATATGAAGACTTTAAATTAAATCTCCATTATTTCCTCACTACATGACTTGAAACTTCACAGCCCTATTTCCTCACTACATGACTTAAAACTGCACAACACAATATCAGAAAGTCCCCTTTCTGAAAAGTAGTAACCATTCTTTACACCCAAAATTTTTGAAGGTGTAGTCTCACTATTCATGACTTATGTTGGCACAAATATCCTTTTAGATCATTTCCTTGGAAAAAACACCCAATTTTGTCTTTAGTCACCCAAATCATAATTTCCCTTGTATATCAATAATAAAATGGATTTTTTTAGAAATCTTTTTCGTGGATATACAGTATGTGGCCCTAGGTTTCACTGAATAAGTCGTCTACAGAACGGGTATGTTGGTCAAAAGATTCCACTATTGGGATATGCAGCATATCAGTTGGCCCTGAATAATAATGCCCCATAACTGGTTTTATACAATAATGGTAAGGGTTATCTTGGAAAAAGACCTCCTATATTTTTATAATTCAACTTTTAGATATGGTGACCATAAAAAAATCACGACTCATGATTCTCCTTGGAAATATCTCAAGAATATTGGACCAATTCCTAGAAACTATGCCTTGTTTGGGATCCAATTTCAAAAATTGTGGTCAAAGCTATTCAACCTTAAGCACTAGACATATCAGTCCAACATGAGTTTCATTAAACTACTAATAAAAATAGACTTAATACTCACTAGTTTGAATACCCCCAAAAGGTCACCATGGACAAAAGTTGAGTCTCAGCTCACTTGAAATGCATTTTTTATGGTTTTTGCGGTATTGATTAATAAAAAGTCAAAAGATACAACTTTCGTGGTGTTGTCTATATAACCCTAGTAAAAATCAAACTATACTCGCTAGGACCATTGGATTAAGTAATTTTTTGGGATCACCCATTCCTATTATAGTAATTATGATTATCTAAAATAATGATTTAATGTTAAAAAATCACCATTGATATTGAAATTTTAGAAAGTAATCAAGAATAAAGACATATATGGTTGGAGAAGATGTTCATATCATTCATATTGTAAAATTAGCAGATCATCCACAGAATAGATCCTATATTACTTGTGTTAAAAGAAATACTCAACATGAATTTTCATCTATTTTATGTGTTCATGATCTTTATCATATGCTTGTGATGTTGAAACAGTTGAGAAAATTTAGCCTCCTCTGCTTGACGAAGTGCTTATTTGGCAGTTGAGACGACAATTATCCCTTCTAATTGAGTTTTTCCCAATGTTTGGATCAATTTCTCTATCTTGTTATGAATTATATCCATTTGTTGTTAAATGTGTATCATATCCTTCATCACTTCTTTAATTTTTTTTCCAATTTATATTGACCTCATGATATGGTTGGCCTCTACCCCATCTACTGCGGCATGAAAGATATCAACATTAATAATTCATATGGCCTTTTCAATATCTTTCCACGACTTATGTTCCTACTCCCATCATTGAACTATATCATTCATTGTATTTTTGAATTGGTGATAATTAAATCCACCAAATCCCAATTGGCCATGTAGTGTTGGGAGTGTGCCAAAATAGGAAGGCAACCCATCCAAAGGATTCTCATCAATTATCTTCCAAATTTGTTTCCATGTCTATTTATGTTCCATGCCAAGAGAAAATTTCATCTCTAAATCTTAATCTCAATCCTTACCATGGGAAAAAATGTACTCTAGAAACAAATCACATAGAACGGTTCCATGCTCTACATCTATCAGAATAGTGGATGCTTCACCTTCTATTGATGTTTGAGCCAACACAAAAGTTTCAACTTCTGATCTAGTTGTGGGAGCTAGTAAACCTTAATGGTCAGTCAGTATCACTATTAGTTTTAGAATAATGGTGAAAATATGGAATGATCTAGATAGTAAATAAATTTTACACAATAATAAGTTGGCTGCTTGAATATATTCATCCCTACTATTCTTAGATTTAGTAGTTTGAGAAAGTGTTTTTTGGGGAGGGGAATTCTCTTGTGTCTTCACTGATTCCATAATAGAAGGCTCTATAGTGTCTCTCAACATGGTTTCCTTAATAGTAATTTCACCAGCTTTAGAAGAAGAAGGATATAATGGAATGTCCCATTCTTGATGGTGCTTCACAACATTCTCTCCAGACAAAGCTGCATAAGTTTGAACTTTGGTGTGAAATACCAAGTAAAATAAGAAAAATTAGGTATACAAAATACAAGAATGAGAACTTATGTCCACGAAATTCTTCATTGATGCCCCAAGAATAATTAATTGAACCTGTAATATCTATTTTTTGATTAAGGTAATCCATTAATTTAGTTTATGAATCTTGGAATGTTATAGCATACTCACTATTTAAGGTATGAATAAAATGTTGGTGGATACCCAAATTGGCTCCATTGACATTTTTTTCTTTCAATTCTTCAACTGGTACAACTTTATTAGGTCTTTCCAAGTCAGGATCAGCTCCAAAATCTGCTTCAAATTGCACAGGATCATCATTCTTTACTTCTAGAGAAATATGAATATTAGCATATAATATCGGAGGATCCAATGGCAAGGGAAACTGATCTATGATTTTATGAAGATAATAATATTAAAAAAAAATCATTTTATACTCAAGAGAAATGTATTTGACATTACCATGACCTTTATCTCTATAAATATAAATAGGATCTGATATAACTTCACCTTTTAATGTCTCATTCATCAAAATAACAGATTCATTAGTAGAAATCTATGATTATCCTAGGTTTTCAATCTCCATTCTAGAAGGACCAGTTTTAATCCCTTAAGATAAGAGAGAGTTGAAGATCCTATGAGAGGATGAATGTGGTCAACAAGGTGCATCAAGAGAGTCATAATACTAGATGAAAAAAATACATACATATTTGATGTACACTTTGGACCAATCTCAATGTTCTCTTGCATTTATTTTCTTAAGATTATTGAGAAATTTTATTACTCCTATTGTTAGAAGAAACCTGAGGTAGTGGCTGATGATTGTCTATCTCCATTACCCCATTCATGATTTTCACTTTGGGGGAATGTTTGGTAGACTTGGGGAGGTCTTCTATTGTGTCAATAGGGGAACATGTAGGTCCATACCTCGATTAATCAAGAACTTGTTCTGAGGTTCCTTCCATAATTAAAATCTGAAAAATGTAATCTCATCAGGAATAATGATATTGAATGACGAATCATAATTGAAACAAAAGGAAAGGGAAAATATATTCTCAGTATTAACATAAATGTCTCATTCCTCTTTAAGGTGACCAATTTCCCCTTCACATATCCATAATTCCATAAAATTGGATACTCACTTTGAGGTTGTGACTTTCTCATAATTTATATATATAAAGGTCTCCAACACCACAATATACTCCCATACATCAGACAAGTTATTATTTGGAAGAATATCAGATGGTGCTTTAATGTCACCCACATCCGGTATTCAAAGGCCATTTTGAAGGAATATCCATGCATCCCTATGTTTATGAGTCATTCTCTCCCAATATTGAATATCTTAAGGATGCACATATTTTAGTTTTTATATGGTTGGATGTGCATAAAACTCTGAACTTTCTGGTTAGAAATCCCATTCAGGCCACCCTTATTCTTCATAAGAATCGGTATATGGAATGAGAATCACTTTTTTATGATGGAAATTACATCACTTTAGTGCTAGAGGTGAGGTTTTCCTAGACTTGTATTCATGGTGTATCTCCCGTGGAGATGTTTTTAAGGTTATAAAACATTTTCAGATTCTGCATCATCCATGGTTTTAGACCTTTTACAACAATTTCATTGCCTGACAGTTTTTGTGGTCGCAATCCAATATATTTCTTTTATTAATGCTCCCTGAGGGTATAAAGAAGCCCATGATTTGGCATATCCATCTTCTAATACGATTGATTCATCTGATAGAGGTAATGTAATTGATAATTGAGATTTCTCTAAAGCCATCAGAATCCATAATTTTCTAACTACCATTGGATGTTTCTCATGTATAACATATATGGGAGGAAAAGTAATTGATTGTTGTAGGAATTTGAAGTGGAGTGAAAACGTATAAGGGATGTAACCCTAAAATTATAATTTCCACATTAATCAAGGTTGATAACACACTATCCCTAAATGCCATCTAATAGGACCTTAGCTCATAATTTTCCTCCTTACCCTCATCAATAAAATTTACAGTTAGTGGGTTACCAAAAGAGAAGATGTTGAATTCTCCGGATTCATTCACCACCCTCATCACTACATCTAGTCTCATGTTCAAAGGCTAAATACCGAATAATTTCTAAAAAAATGGGGCAAATCGACCATTACGGACTCTAACTAAATTCAAAACTGAATATGAAGAAGCAATTGCCGCAATCTATCCCCACAATAATTGAAATGGACCTGCATATCTAAATAGATCTTTCCCATTATACAAATGCAGTAGGGAATGATAGACTCTTATTACTATGGGGTCATCAAACCAATATATTTTCCATCTACCAATTTGGTTGGGATAATCAAAGTGTCTAGACTTACAATACTACTAGACTCATCAACTGGAAGTAAGTAAATGCTTATCCACATGGAAAGAAAGTCGACTAAGAGTAACTTTGCATCTATATCGGATTGTAGTTTATTGCCCCATTTCTGGTAGTCACCTCTCTCCAATGTGGGCCAGTACGTGCCTAAAATGACCCAATTATCTATATATGGACAAATAGTATGACGTCCACAATTGGGACATTTCTCTATTGTTGGTTCTAAAAAGGATTCCATCCACACACTTTCACGAATATATTTCCTGTCTTTGGGATATTCCTTTTCTATTTTGAATAATTCATGATCCAATGGTGGTGTCCTAGTATCATCACCCCATGTTGTTATGAGTTGAATGAACTCATCATGAATCTCCCTGATAATGAGAACCCCAGATCTTTGGCAGAAATTTCATAGACAGATGCCAACCTCATTGTGCACCAAGTGGAATGTATTTGACTGTGAACTCCATCAGCTCATCAATTCAGGAATGAAGTTGTTTTTTGAACATATGTTTATCCCATATAGATAGCTTAATAATAGTTATTTTCTAAATATTGTATGTGTCCGACATACAAAGAATGCCCACATCCATTTAAGTTTATCTTCTCCCCCATAACAAATATCATAGTCTTTTTTCCAACCATTAGAACGATCTGTCTGAAAAGGAAGAATAGTTAAATGATAAATATGTGGTCATGGATCTACAACATGTTCTTCTATATTTGGGGAATAACAACTATGGTGTAATATGTATCCAAAAGGGACTATTACCTC
This sequence comes from Viscum album, assembly GCA_963277665.1. Lineage (NCBI taxonomy): Eukaryota > Viridiplantae > Streptophyta > Magnoliopsida > Santalales > Viscaceae > Viscum > Viscum album. Next base: position 320,986,160 of record OY728153.1, on the reverse strand, counting down.
ATTAAAAGGCATACCCTTTGCAGTTTTATTTATGCAATGGTAGTTGAATTATTAAAGAAACAAAGCCTTTGGAATATATCTCTTATGAGATAGAATGTGGACATCATAAAAAATCCCATGTCTGTATAAACCCAGTTAATGTATTCATCTATATTATTGGTCGTATAGAATCAAGACTTTCAGCATCCCATATAGGGTACTTTCGACAGTCATAAAACTCTAGTCCAATAATTTTCATCATATCATTTTGATGAACCTTAGTTTCCTCATTTTTGGTCATCAAATGAAAAAATTCCTAGAAAATAATTACTATGTTTTACCCATAATGTTTGAATTTAGACTTAATAAACAAAATTTAAATGTAAAGGAATTTAAGAATTTGGAAAAATAAGTTCTCTATATTGGTCCTTCGATGAGGTCATATATTTAGGTCCTTCAACAAGGACCCTAGTGCAAGTCCATTGAAAAATTCCTTCTCCATAGCTCCATCTTTGAAATGGTTTCACCTTGAGAAATTTTCATGGGACCTACATAAGAGCACAACCTAGCAAGGATAGAAGAACGAGCTTTGTAAAGAGTGTGAAGAATCAGAGATCCCGGGTGAAGAAAATCACAATGGAACAGAGCTATTTACATACACCATCGACCTACGTGGAAACCTGTGTGATATAGCTACATGGAAAACCTGAATGATATAGCTATGAATCATAACTATGTGATATAGCTATTGCACAAAAATGTGTGGTTCATAATGTACTCCGTAGTCTTTTTCATATAATCATACTTCATGACTCAGCCCTCTTTGTAATTGGATCCAATCCAGGGGGTGGGGATTTTGTTGATTATCTTTAGAAATAAAAAAATGGTGGAAGTTTAATCATGATATTTCAATGTACCAAGATGATTTTAAAAGAAGTAAAATGTATAATAATTTCCATGAGCCTACATAAAGGATCTATGTGACATACCAGCATAGAGGAGCTATGTCACAGAGCTACGTGACAAGATGTTTTCTGTACCCCTATGTGGAGGAGCAACACAGAGGAACTACAAAGCCGACCTATGCTGAAAAAATCATTTTGACTAGCTCCCCTTCTTGCCTATAAATATTACCATTAATCTCTTCATATGATGATGAAAAAAAGTTGGATGAACTCTTGATGATCCCATTGTGTAAGATCTCGGATTTTATAAAGGTATGTTTTGTTTTGTTTGGGTTGAAAACATTTTGATTTTGGGACTTTAAAAGGTTTCTTGAAAGTCGGAGAGGCCATGGGGGTGTTCTGGGGGCTCGGGGCATGGAAGAAGGGAAGTATGGGCAATGCAGACCAAGGGGCATGGCCTGCGCACGGTCATCCAAACCGTGTAGCCTGCCCAGACTAAGCCGTGTGACCCTCCCTCCTCTGGACAGAAGCAAGCGCACAGTTTGTGCATGAGATTCCAAACTATGCAGCTAAATGGTGTGGATCCTCCTTCCTCGGGCAGTGGCATTCCACGGTTTTCCAAACCGTGTGGCTAAACTGTGCCGCCACTTAAAGTTGGTAATATTTACAAAATTACCACTCCGAGCATTTTAAACCTCACTCAGTATTTTCCTCTCTTAATTCTCTCTTCCCCTTAGGCACAAACAAGACCTCTCAAGGACTCCAAGAGATCAAACTCTTTCGATTCTATGGCGTTTTTGGTGATGTTGGTTGCGAATCGAAGCTCCGGGTAAGACTAATCCTATCCTTTGTTCTTTTCTTAGTTTAGGGTCTGTGCCTTATCTCCCTCTTGTTCTGAATCCCTAAAACCCTATATTTTGTGTGAGTTTTAGGTTTAAGCTCCAAATTTTGGTTTAATCGAGGTCTAAGGACTCGATTGAGAGTGCGTTCGACCACGGTTTCGAGGTAGATGGTCTACGAGTTATATCCCATGGTTATTTAGGGTTTTGTGCATGTTTACTTGTGTTCTTATTTTACCTTGGTTATGTTTTGATAGCCTTGGAAGGATTGGTAATAATGGTGGTTAAAATGGCATTATGGGAACCCTCACAATCCCCGTGGGATGTGTTGGGAATGACTAGACCTAATTTAGGGCCATCCACGGGATGTGCCGGTTTGTCCCGGGTTTGGGGATTGTTATTAAACAAGTGACCTTGTTCTAATGAATTATAGAGCCTTTATGAACATATTGGCATGTTTGGTTGAACTTGGACTAGAAGTTAGGTGATGCACCCAGACTTGGTAACAACCCAAGGGGTTGTTGGAATGGGATGAATGGTTGATTCATGGGAATGCTAAATGGGTTAATGGGTTATGGCATAATGGTGATTCCCATGTGAGTAATTATGAATAGTGGATATTGAAGGGAGATGTTCTGAATGGTTAATGGTTTCATATATATACAAGCATGTTCACATCGCTTGGTAGAGTGGGGTATGACTTGAGGCTCAACACCCACGGGTCGAGTGAATACTGAGGCTCCGAACTCCACCTTAAATTCACGGGTTATGAATGGGGACTAATTCTCTTTTATCCTAATGGTTGCATCCACCCGGACAGAGGCTTCAAGGTGAGGATATTGTTGCATCCACCTGGACTGATGATTCTAGGTGAGGATATGTTTTCTATGAGGGAGTTAGTCCTAGTGAGATATGATGACGATGTGTTTACCATCTTGCATGATATTGTTGGCCTTAGACCCATGTAACATGATAAATATGTTTAACCCATGGAAATGTGATGAAATGGTAAGTGATGTTGATTGGTGTGAAATGAATGGTAATGAATGTGGTAATGGTTTGTCTTGAACAAGTTAATGTAACCGTAAAAAATTACTTGACATTTATCCTTCATTTTCCTTTTTTATGCACTTCTTGTTTATTCTGGATATTTTGTAGACACAGTTGGTGGTGGCGTACTGAGTTGTACTCACACCCTTCTCGGGCCGCAGTTGGGTACCCGAGCAGAATTCATGTCTGCAGGTCAGGAGAAGGGCAATGGTCCTTGCTAGATAGTGATTGGACATGGGTAGCACATGGTGGAGGACCCGGACATGGAGTCGGGACCACTATGGGGATTTTGGATATTGTCCCTGTTTTGGGTTTTGTTCACTCTTGGACTTGTAGTATGACATGAAATATTTATTGTTTGAAATGTTTGTTATACATGTTCCTTGTTTGTTGGTTATTTTTTCCGCTATCTGGTTTATTCTGTCGTGGCTTACTCTGATAAGAAGGGGGTATAGTCTCCCCACTTGACTATAGAGACCCCCACTGCTAGTAGGAAGCCTTTGGTGTATGGGGAGGTGCGCTTAAGGTCATGTATCCTCCTGACTCGGAGCTCCGGTTAGTGGCTTCCGGGTCAGGGACGTTACATAGTGGAATCATAGGAGGTATTTCTTTTCCTTCTCTGGGGTATTGTTATTTGGGATTGGTAGCCAAGGGTTAAGATGTTTCGGGCCTTGGTAATGAGCTCGTGCTTGGGAGTAGCTAACCTAGGTATGGGAGAAAACCCAAGTCACCCTGGGTGCGGAATGCTGTTCTTGGTTGTGTGTTGTTACAGTTGATGATATTTCACCGTTGGGCGATGCAAATGTGGTTTGATGTGACTGTTTTATGATATTTAGATCATGGACTTAATGGCATGAGGATTTATGCTCATGTATCATTTTAGGCACCTAGGTAAATAGGTGACATGTATTGTGTTAGACACACGCACGGGGTGGGTGTGTTAGGAAGGAAGGTAGGGTGTATCATGCATTTCATAAAATCAAGAAATGATGAGAAGAATGAAATTAAACAAGTGGGTAAATGATGTTTAACAAAATATAAGGGTTTGAAATGAAGTGGAAAATGTTTGGTAAAATTTTTTGTGAGTTTGGTGGTAGTGCACGGTTGTTTACCCCATGTGGACCATGGCCCATGGTAGGGATGGTCGGGGCAGTAAATTTTATGTGTTAATGTTGTTGAATTGGTATATGAAAGTGGGTTGTTGTAGCTAGTGAATAGGTTTTATGAAGTTGGGAAAGTTTTATGGTATGCGTTCTAAATCTCGTGTTTGGCCATTTAGAGAATACCACCATGATGTCAGGTACCAGTTGAGAAATAGGAGGATGTTGCTGAGAATACTCCTCTAGTAGAGGGGCAAGAAAATGTGGTGATAAATTAAGGTAGAGAAGACCAATTCCGGAAGAACTTGGATCGACTTGTGCAAATGATGGATAGGGACCTAGGGCGGGGTGCACTGAGTATGTTTGAGCTGACCAGGGAGTTCCATCTGTAGCACCCTCCGACCTTCATCGGAAAGGGTGGACCAGAGGGAGTGGAGTTCTAGTTAGAGTCAGGCCAAAAAATACTAGTTCATCTAGAGACCCCTGTTGAGAAGCGAGTAATGCTGGCCGTTTATATATTGTGGGGCCAGGCTAGGCGTTGGTGGGACATCCATGCACAAATTGAGTAGGATGAGGGAATGTCATGGAAGGTTTTTCAGGAAAAGTTTCTGGGGAATTTCTACCCAGAGAAGTTGAGGCAGGAGTAGGCTGCAGACTTTATGAGCCTGACTTAGGGATCGCTATCGGTGATGGACTATGCTAGTCGCTTCACTGATTTGAGATGCTTTTTCCCAGTGTTAGCAGGAGATGAGGCAGCAGTGGCAAGATGATTCCAGGATGGGTTGAGACATGAGATTAGGTCTCAGGTAAATATCTTCCTCTTGAAGAGGTTTGTAGAGGTGTTGGATTAGGCACTCATCTCTAAAGGGAACCTAGAGGGAGCTTCGGGTGGTGGGCTTGTCGTGCTAGCTGGGTGGACAAGTGGTGCATCTTCTGAAAGTTGTAAGCGTCATTTCGAAGGTTTCCAGCAAGGTGATCGGAAAAGAGGGTCAGCCTCTCAGAGTGAGAACTAGGTGTTTTGTTATCAGTCCGGTAGGCCAGGGCATATGCGTGGCCAGTGTCCTCGACCTCCAGTTGAGTGTCGTTCATATGGTAGGATGGGGCATGTGCAGCGGTTCTGCAGGAACTCTCGGCAGGCGGGTGAGAATGACGGTGGAAGGAAGGTACCATATACGAGAAGGGGATCAGTTTCCCTGTATCAAGTAGGTAGTTGGAGCTCCACGGGCTGTACTGGCGGGGGCGGTGGACGTGGAACTCAAGGGCGAGATCGTTCATGCCAGCAGGGCAGTGCAGCACCAGGCGTTCAGGCTCGAGCCTAGGGTAAAGGGGAAAGTCATCTTAAGGCAGTTCAGTTTGCGCCTGCTGATGGTGAGGCTGGACCATCGACTGTTCGAGGTACGATCCATGTAGCTTCTACGTTTTCTAGTGCGTTGTTTGACACTGGTTCCACAGAATCTTTTATCTCTGCTCAACTTGTGGTAGCTCTGAGTTTACCTGTGGAGAGGGTGTGAGGAGTGATGTCAATTGACACTCTGTTGGGGGTGCGGGTTGAGGATATCAAGTAGTGCAGGGGATGTGCCTTGGAATTTGGTGGGTATCATTTTCTGTGGGACTTGTTCATTCTAGAGATATCAGGGTTTGACCTAATCTTGGGAATGGATTGGTTGATGTTGTATTGGGCGTACAGAGACTGTTACCGTCACAATGTATGTTTCAGGTCGCTTGAGGGTGACTCTTATGTCCATCGTGGAGAATGGGATGTTTGAGCAGGGTGTGCGGGGCCGTTTTTTCAATATATGAGTGGACTCACAGCTCGAGTGGCATGCCTCATGCTTGATGGTGATGAGGGAGGAGAACAATATAATTTCCCTCCTGTGGTGGATCGGTTTCAGGACGTGTTTCCTGAGGATTTCTCGGGTTTTACACCCGAGAGGGATGTTGAATTCACGATCGAGTTGCTGCCATGAGTGGAGCCGGTTTTTATTCCTCCATACCGAATGGCAACGGTAGAATTCCAAGAACTGAAGGTTCAACTTGAGGAGTTGGATCATAAGGGGTTTATCCATCCAAGTACGTCTGCTTGGGGATCTCTCATTCTTTTTGTAAAGAAGGTCGATGGGTCATTAAGGCTGTGTGTTGACTATAAAAAGTTGAATCAGATGACGGTGAAAAATTGGTACCCTCTTCCTAGAATTGATGACCTGTTCGATCAGTTGAGGAGTGAATCAGTGTTTTCCAAGATTTATCTAAGGTCGGGTTATCACCAGTTGAGGGTGAGGTCTTCCGACATACCACAGACAGCTTTCCGGAGTCGGTACGGGTTGTTCGAGTTTGTGGTAATGCCTTTCGGCTTGACCAACGCACCAGTAGTGTTTATGGCTTTGATGAACCATGTATTTCATCCCTATCTAGATCAGTTTGTGGTTATCTTTGTTTACGATATCTTTGGTTACTCGAAAGCTCACGACGATCATGCCCAACACCTTGACATCGTCTTGGTTATGCTATGAGAGAACCAGTTATACACAAAGCTATCAAAGTGTCAATTTTGGATAGGTGAGGTGCATTTTATGGGTCACATCATCTCGGAGGCAGGTGTGTCAGTGGATCCAGAGAATGCGTAGGCAGTTGTATCTGGGGAGCATCCCAAGTGTGTTTCTAATGTTCGGAGTTTTCTGGGTTTGGCCGGGTATTACCAAAGGTTCATTTAGGATTTCTCTCGCTTGGCAGCACCACTCTCGGGCTTGACCATGAAAGGAATCAGGTTCTAGTGGTCTGAGGCTTGTGAGAATTTCTTTCAAGAGTTGAATAAGTAGTTGACGACCACACCTATCTTGATCTTACCTGAGCCGGCTAAGAAGTACGTCGTGGTTTGTGATGCGTCCGGAGTCAGACTTGGGGTCGTGCTGATATAGGATGAGCGGGTTGTGTCTTATGGGTCGAGATAGATGAGACCCCATGAGCAGAACTATTTCACTCATGATCTTGAGTTGGCGGTAGTATTGTACGCCTTGAAGTGTTGGAGGCACTACCTGTTGGGGGAGCGGTTTACCGTGTTTAACGACCATAAAAGTTTGAAGTACATATTCTCACAACAGGATCTGAATCTTCGGCAATGAATATGGGTTGAATATCTCTAGTCTTTTGACTTTGAGTTGGTGTACACGCCAGAAAAGGGAAACAGGGTTGCTGATGCTCTGAGCAGGAAGGTTCAGAATCAGGCAGTTCATGAGTCGAGCACCGAGTGGAAGGTGATGGCCTTGTTTGCAGAGATGCACCTAGAGGTGCAGGAGGAGAATGGTCAGGTCACTCTTTCTTCTTTAGTGATGGAGTAGATGCTTTTGAGTCGAGTTAAGGAAGGTCAACTTGATGATCATGAGTGTATGATCATGAAAGAAAATCTTAAAGGTGGCGAGCTACCTTTTGGCTGGGTCGTCGGTGTGGACGACATTGTTTGTGTTCGTGATCGTGTGGTTGTGCCAAAGTTTGTGCGGGAAGATTTGATGTGTGAGTTCTATTCTTCGAAGTGGGCAGTGCATCCTAGTTTTACCAAAATGTATTGTGATCTCTGAATGCATTTCTGGTGGCCTGGAATGAAGAAGGAAGATGCAAACTTTGTGGCACGGTGTCTTACCTTTCAACAGGTGAAGGCCGAGCATCCACGCCCGAGTGGTTTATTGCATCCATTTCCCCTTACGGAATGGAAGTGAGATGATGTAATGATGTATTTTGTAGTGGGTCTTCTGAGTAAGCCAAAGAAGAATGATGCAATCTAGGTGGTTGTGGATCAGTTGACGAAAGTGGCTCATTTCTTACTGACTCAGGAGACCTTTACAGTCGACCAGTTGGGCGAGCTGTATGTTTGAGAAATTGTGCGGTTTCATGGTGTTCCACGGACCATAGTTTAGGATTGAGATCCGTGTTTTACATCATGTTTCTGGAATGGTTTGAAGAAGGCACTTGGTATGTAAGTGTTTTTGAGTACGTATTTCCACCTGCAGATGGATGGGCAGTTGGAATGTACGATCCATGTATTGAAAGATATGTTGAGAGCTTGTGTCTTGGAATTTGGTGGTTCTTGGGAGAATCACCTATCGTTGGTTGAGTTTTCCCAAAACAACAGTTTTCAGGCTATAATTCAAATATCACCGTTTGAGGCACTGTATGGGAGACCGTGTAGATCTTCGTTGTGTTGGCTAGAGGACGGTGAATTAGAGTTTTTGGGACTAAGTCTCACACAGGGGACTTCAGAGAGAGTCCATTTGATCAGGAAGCGAATAGCTATGGATCAGAGTAGGAAAAAGTCATATGCAGATCAGAGGCGTATACCTCTTGAGTTTGGGGTTGGTGATAAAGTGTTCATTCGGGTGTTGCCAAGGCTGGGTCACCGTCAGATTCAGAAGCAGGTCAACTTGGTGCCCAGGTATGTGGGGACTTTTGAGATTGTGGAGAGGATCAGACCAGTGGATTACCGATTGGCTTTTCCATAGTGGTATGGTGGGATTCACGATGTGTTTCATGTGTCATAGCTTCAACGATATCACCCTGACCCATCTCACGTGGTTGATGTTGAGGATGTGGAGTTTGAGGTTAATGTGTCCTTTGAGGAGCATCCAGTTCGTGTAGTGGATCATAGTGAAAAGGTCTTACGAGGAAAGGTTATTCCATTAGTGTGGGTACTATGGTAGCATGAGAAAGTTCAAGACGAAACTTGGGAGCGGGAATCAGATATGCGAGCTCAGTGGCCCTAACTCTTCTCTTCGGTGGAGAAATAGAGCTTGGGAGCTTGGCTCGAGGACGAGCCGTTATAAGGTGGGGAGGTTGTAAGATCTCGGATTTTGGAAAGGTAAGTTTTTGTTGTGTTTGGGTTGATCCCTTTTTTCTTTTGGGACTTTAAAAGGTTTCGTGAAAGTGGGAGAGGCCATGGGGGTGTTTCGGGGGCTTGGGGCACGGAAGAAGGGAAGTCTGGGCAAAGAAGACCAAGGCGCACGGCCTGCGCATGGTGATCCAAACCGTGCGGCCTGACCAGACTAAGCCATATGACCCTCTCTCCTCTGGACAGAAGTTACTGCACTTTTTGGGCATGGGTTGCCAAACCATGTGGCTAAACCGTGTGGCTCCTCCTTCCTCGGGCAGTGGCGTGCTCACAGTTTGAGCACGGTTTTCCAAACAGTGTTGCTAAACTGTGAGGCCACATAAAGTTGGGAAGATTTACAAAATTTCTACTCCGGGCTTTTTAAATCTCACTTGGGATTTTCCTCTCTTCCTCCTCTCTTCACCATAGGCACGAACCAGACCTTCCAAGGACTCCAATAGATCAAACTCCTTCGATTCTAAGGCATTTTTTGTGCTGTTGGTTGCAGATCGAAGCTTTGGGTAAGACTAATCCCATCCTTGGTTCTTTTCTTGGATTAGGGTTTGTGGCTTATCTCCTTCTTGTTATGAAGCCCTAAAACCCTATCTTTTGGGTGAGTGTTAGTTTGAATCTCAAATGTTTGGTTGAATCGAGGTCTAAGGACTTGAATGAGAGTGCATTCAACTTCGGTTTCGAGGTAGATGGTCTACAAGTTATATCCCATGGTTATTTAGGGTTTTTGTTCGTGTTTACTTGTTTTCTTGTTTTCCATTGTTTATGTTTTGATAGCCTTGGTAGGATTGGTAATAATGGTGGTTAAAATGGCATAATGGGAACCCTCATGATCCCCGTGGGATGTGTTGGGAATGACTTGACCTAATTTAGGGCCATCCAAGGGATGTGCCGGTTTGTCCCGGGATTGGGGATTGTTATTAATCAAGTAACCTTTTTGTAATTAATTGTAGAGCCTTGATGAACATGTTGGAATGTATGGTTGAACATGGACTAGAAGTTAGGTGATGCACCTAGACTTCGTAACAACCCAAGGGGTTGTTGGAATGGGATGAATGGCTGATTCATGGGAATGCTAAACGGGTTAATTGGTTGAGGCATAATGTGGATTCCCATGTGAGTAATTGTGAATAGTGGTTGTCGAAGGGTGATGGTTTGAATGGTTAATGGTTACATATATATATAATCATGTAAACACGGCATGGTAGTGTGGGGTATGACTTGAGGCTCAATGCCCACTGGTCGAGTGAAGACTGAGGCTCCGAACTCCACCTTAAATGCATGGGTTAGGAATGGGGACTGATGCTCTTTTCTCCTAATGGTTGTATCCACCTAGACTGAGGCTTCGAGGTGAGGATATGGTTGCATCCACCCAGACTGATGCTTTGAGGTGAGGTTATGGTTGTTATGAGGGAGTTAGTCCTAGTGAGATATGATGATGATGTTTTTACCCTCTTTCATGCGATTGTTGGCCTTAGACCCATATAACATGATGAATGTGATTAACCCATGGAAATGTGATGAAATAGTAAGTGATGTTGATTGGTGTGAAATGAATGGTAATGAATGTGGTAATGGTTTGGATTTAACTAGTTAATGGCACCTTAAATAATTACTTGGAATTTATACTTTATTTTCCTTTTTCATGCACTTCCTGTTTATACAGGATATTTTGTAGACACCGTTGGGGGTGGCCTACTAAGTTGTACTCACACCCTACTTGGGCCACCATTGGGTACCCGACCAGACTTCATGTCTGCATGTCAGGAGAAGGGAAAAGGTCCTTGCTAGATAGTGAGTCGACATGGGTATCACCTAGTGGAGGACACAGGCTTGGAGTCGGGACCATTTTGGGGATTTTGGATGTTGTCCTTGTTTTGGGTTCTGTTAACTCTTGCACTTGTAGTATGACATGACTTATTTATTGTTGGAAATGTTTGTTATACATGTTCGTTGTTTGTTTGTTATTGTTTCCTCTATCTGGTTTATTCTGTTGTGCCTTACTCTGATAAGAAGGAGCTATAGTCTCCCCACTTGACTACAGAGACCCCCGCTGCTAGTTGGCAACCTTTGGTGTATGGGGAGGCGCACTTAAGGTCATGTAACCACCCGGATCGGAGCACCGGTTAGTGGCTTCTGGGTTGGGGATGTTACACATTTCATATCTCTTTCACCTAGATCCACCAAATTTCCTCAGGTGGCTCTCTAAAAACATAGTAGAAGAGAGAACTAAAAGTGATAAGAATGTTTTTGAACTCCTTTAATTGATTTATGCTTGGAGAGGCTTGTTTCTCCAATGTGAAACACTTTTTTTCAGTCATCAAGACCTGCATGACACACCTATGCAACGTACCCTCCATGGTGTACCTACGCGACATAACTATGCAGTATAACTATGTTATGTATCTGTGCTCAAGGCCTATGCATATCACCTTGTAAACCCTATTCAAAGCCACTCATTGTAGGGTATTTCCTTCCATATTTACCTTATCTAAAAGATCCTAAGTTGAATCCCCCACCAAAACCTCATGACTTATCAACACCTTTGGGATGGGCACATCATCCTATCTCCTATTTGGGATTGTAAATCTATAGTCAAAGGTTTCCCACATTCGTCTTATATGTGATTCATGATCCTTATGATGATTTTATGTTTTTTATATCTAGATTCACATGGATCCTTACCCTAGATATAGTGTTGGGAAGTTCCCTATCTTGGATTTTGGGGTTGGTACTCTGACCTCTCTTTTTCATATCTAAGACTTGGAGCCTCCGGTTCCCAGTAGGAAGAGTGAGGTTCACACTTGCTTTTCCATGAAAATAAAGGAATATTATCCCAACTCTCCAAGGATCCTCAAAGGGAACCCCCACTGATGTAAGTCCCTAATCTTCTATGAATTGGGACGCATGACCTTCAATGTCATCCCACATTGAAAGGTTCATTTCACTGCACCTTCGCCCACTATCTCCTTGGATTCTTTTGTCATAGGCCCGCCCTCTCCCATCAGTGGTAGAGTGCATGTGTGGTTTTTTGAATCATTCAAATCCTCTTTTTTCTCACAAATAGAGTGAATCACATGGGATTAGGTAATTGTGATGATCAAAACATCCACACAATCCCCCTCCACATGAACTACAAGAACTCTGATTCCCACCATTACGAGGATACGTAGGAAGCCTTCACCAGGGCCCAAGATCAATGGATTTCCTCTTCAAGAATCCAACCTTATTTCCATTAATCCAAGAATCCTCATTAAGAGAAGGCCCCGACCTATTTCTCTCTGTGGATCATACATCCTTATGAGACACACCTAACTATGTGGGATTTGATTCCCATTGGAATGGGATACATAGGAAGCCTCCAGGCGGTCCAAACCCAACACTCTAAAACAATCCAATTATTCTTAGGCCATATTCTCAATTGGGTCAAATCCAACATGGAAACTCATATATCTTCTAGATTCCTTGGGATATTTACACATAAGTCCAACACCAATCCTTGACTAAGCACCTTCTACTTTGGTATCATTACTACATAACATTAAACCGTTTGGTTAGATCCTTATCAAAAACCTTAAAAGGAATGATATATCCCATTAAGTTCCACCAAACTACAAGGGTTAAGATTCCTTTCACAAGGATACACAGGTACCCCGTTTATCGGTATGATTACATCATCAGAACTATTTATCGTCTCATTGGACGTTAATAAATTCCAGAGTTCCCCCACAGAGTGGCTTAAAAACTACTATTATCATAACAACTATTAAAATAATCTCTAAATAATATACCATTGATAGAGAACCTTGAATACATAATGGATATATCTAGGAATGAAGAACCTAGAATACATATGAATGTTTCTAAATTTCCCACTTGCTATTAATTGATTCCAAAATTCAAGGGAAACCTATGCTATAGTTTGGGAATTAATAAGGATTCAAAAAAAATATCTTCAAAATATAAGAGACTCTCGAAGTAGGAAATAGATTCACCCAAATTGGTGTCATGAATCTGACCTCCCATACTCTCGACAAATGTATGTCCTTACATAGTGTAGGTCTAAGCCTAACGAGTTCTTGCATTTGGAAAAGAAGGTCCCTTTGGATAAATAACCATCAGATGTTTCTAGATCCATAAATAAATCCAATGGAAACTGCCCGGAATTAGTGATTCCTAACTTGAATAGAAGTTTTGAGGGAGAAAAAATAATTTTATATAAATATTACATATAATATTATTATAAAATTTTTCCTGAGGGAATAGAGTCTCTAATTTCACTCTTTACACAGTCACTGCTAGTTGATGGCCTTTAGAATTTAGGGAGGTGCGCCCAAGTCTAGTTGCACCCAACTCGATAGCACGGTTTGGGTAGATCATTGGGTTGGGGATTCAATAAGTACTATTAGACCATTATTATATAGTTCTCCCATATGGTATATCATCCCCTTATCCCATCCATAAACCCTTGCTTCTAGTCATAAGCCTTTACGTTTGGGGAGGTACGCCTAAGGCCAGTGTTACTTGACTTGATAGAACTCTTCAGGTGGAACATTGGGTTAGAGATTATACAAGTGATACTAGATTATTTCTTGACTGGGATTTAGTCGAAGTAAATTATTGGAAACTAATGATATCATGAGATATTTTACTTTTTTTATAGTCTTACTATTTTGAGATATGGTATACTGTAGAATAGGGGTTGTTCGAACTAGGTTATTAACTCTTGTCTAGCTGCCTACAACAACATGAATGAGGGATAATCCAAGTAAACATGTGTGGGAATTACTGGCCAATTTTTTTTATTTTATGGTTTCTATTATTTCCACTATGATTGGTATTTTTGAAATATGATGTTTAATTTTTGTGACTAGTAATCCTTGGGGTGATATAACAAGGAGTGAGATATGGAAACTTATCCTAGTGAAGTATGGTTAGTTTGATATTCGACACTTCTATATGATTTGGTTCATGACCATATAGGAGTGTTTTAATTCAAAATACACAATTGCCTAAAATATAAAATGATTTGAAATGGGATATTCCTTGTGAAATTTATTATTCTATGTGATATTTAAAACCTTATATATATAAATTTAATGTTATTTGACATGTTAGTTGGGCATGTCTATTATAAGAAAAGGCATATGAAAAGGAATTTGGTGATTTTGATCACCAGGTTGGGAGTAGAGGTATTCTATTTAAGGAAATGTTTGTTTCTGGGATGGGTGAGTCATAAGGAAATTGTTATACATGGCTATGTTGAGGTAGGGTAAGGAGGAAATTTGGTCAGGATATAGTGGGGAATGGTTGTAATAGGAAAGGAATGTTTATACAAAGATGAATAAGATGAAGCATCCAATATGTGAGGATTGTGTTCTGTTAGAGCATGAGTTGGTTCAGACCACTATGGGCAATGTAGAGAAAGTACAGGCTTAGATATAGGCTTTGGTAGAGGCTTAGGGATAGGATCAAGCATAGGTTCCTGTGTGAGCAGGGAAACAACTAGATCTTATAGATTTTGGGTCATGAATCAATGAGTATCTCTAAGCGTTCCTTGTAGGGGTTATATAGGGCATCGACTGTAGTTCTCATGGAGTGGAGCCATCTATGAAATATCCCACCATAAAGTTCCAGTGGTAGTGACTAGTGCTTTTTCTGGGTGGGGGTGGTTATAGACGACATATAATTAGATAAAATCAGTGAAGATATTCATCAATCATCATGAGGGACCTCAAGGGAGGAGTTTGAAATTGTAAACCTGAATCCTCATAGTCTTAGATAATAAATAATTGGATTTTTAGGTGCATGAAGGTAGGAATAAGGGGCTTCCATGGAAATACTTTGAGACAAGGTTATTTGAGAATTTATTCCTGCATATGTTGAGGGTGGAAAGAGATTTGATTTTCTTTAGCCTTCATTAAGGTGAGATGTCAATCATGTAAATTAAATCAAAATTAATTTAAATGTATCACATTTCACTCATCATTATGGGAAATGACACCTCGTGGGTGAGGCACTTAGAGGATGGTTTACGACATTCCATTTTGGTTCAAGTAAACATTTTTAGGATCGAATCATTCTTAGAGTCAGTAAACCAAGAACTCATTTCCAAAAAAAATGATGGATATGTTGTACCCAAGATGTCCAATGGAAATAGGTGATTTAAGTGGAAAAGTTTCATATGGTAGTAAGTAATGCAGAGATGAGTTCTAGAAGGTAAGTCAGACCAAGGACTCAGCCAAACCACATTGTAGCAGGTCATCGATGGATTTCGTTCAGATATGGATTCCAAGAAATGTCCTGACCTATTCTATGTGGCCTCTAAAGGAGTTTTATGCCTATTGATATGTCAAATCATTAGATGTGTGATTTAGGTTCCTGATATCAAGAATCTAGGAGAAACAGATTACAAAAGGTGTGTAGGGATATGGGAACCATAATTTTGTGGCATATGATTGATTGAAAGGAATTGAGACTATTTTTAAACTATTTTTATATACAGGGCCTCATGAGTACCATGTAGGCCATTTGAACGAGGCCGGTCCCGATGCATTGCGAGATTCCGATGGGTGCATGGAATGGTCTGTGAGAATCTTATGAGGTCAAGGAGTGATGATGTGTCATGTGAGGAATTTTTAGTCTAGAAAAGGTAAATATACAAGTTTATTGATTTGAGTTTTGTTTAGGATATGAACATGGTAGGTCACTCCCATGGTGGTGAACCCCCCTCCCCCACCCTTGAGGTAGATAACCTATTCTCTTAGGACTAGGGTATTCCAGGTATTTTTTAATGGTATCGGAATGTTCAATAAAATCTTCATGTTTGGTTTTATAGCTTGGAGACAATCTATGATAAGTTGGGGAGATTGTTACGACCTAGGTTTTTGTGTAGAGTAAAAAATCAATCATGTTTTGAATTTTTAATTTAGTGGGGGTATTGTTTTCTTTTTCATTGATTGGAACTCAATTTTTAAAGCTCTTTTACCTTTTTATGAATTTTTTAGATGGATTTAGAGGCTTTTAGAGGCCTCAAGTGTTCGAAATGTCATTGAGAGTGTCAAAAGCCCAAAAATCATGTTTATTAGGTTTCACACTAAGGTACACAGTTTAGGGAAAACCCTACGTAAAATTACAGCTAACCGTGCAGCTTTATTTTAAACTACCCAAAAGTTTCTGTAATCCTTCCAGGGTGGTGTAGGACCATGCAGTCATATCTATTATTTTTTCAAAGGGCTACCCTAAGGATTACACACAGATAAAAAAAATAATGTGGTAAGCTTCATGTGTACTTCCACTTAGGTGGTACATATTCACTATAGCCTATGCAGTTAACACATAGTTTTCCTAACCATGTGAGATATCCATGTGTCCCCATTAAACAGGAAACATTACTTTTTCCCCTTCCCCCAATTTCTAATTTTCTATTCATTTATCCATTTATCTCCACATAAAGAAATGTGTGAATCCTCCTCTCCTCCTTCATTGGATTTTTATCTAAATCCTTAATCAGTGATCCATTTCTAGATCCATTGGTGGTGTTAGAACCGTAGTGGTATGGCTTCCCTCACCCTTCCTTCTCTTTGTATTTTCTTTCACCATATAGAGTGTTAAATATGTTTGAGATATTTCTCCCTATTTTATGGATGTTCGATGGAAACATATATTTCTTCCAAATAGTTTCGAGTTAGAGCTTGATACTGGGTGTGCCCGTATCTACAAGTCCATGGTAGGTGGTTCATGACATATATTTTTTTCACAATATTTTGGTGGAATATCTTTCTAGTGCATTATTTGGTATCGATCAAGGCTGTGTTGATTTATATTAAATTCAGTGTACGACCATGTGTGATGCACCTAGGAATTCCCTTACCCTTACCATACCCATGAGGATGGGTTAGAGGTCATCAAAACCTTGGATGGCTAGGCTGGGGTGTGGATTTTGTTTTAATTTGAGTTGTTTTCATTAATTGAAATAATAAAATTCAATAAAATTTAATTGATTTTATATTTATGAGTTATATATATGTATATATAGATTATTGTTTATTTGAATTGGTGTTAACCAATTCAAACATATTGAATTGATATGTTCATTTAAATTGATCAACTCATTCGTATTAAATTTAATTTCTTATTGGATTTTAAATGTTTATATAAAATGATTGAGATATATTATGGAGACCCATGGGGACATGAAGGGATTTTGCCAAGGAATAAATGTAGTTGGTCTTTTATAAACAAATGTGATGTCTTTTTCCTGGGTGGTCTTGTACTTGATTAATTGGGTGGTGTTGACCATTAGTTGGGAGTCCTAAACCTCAGTTGAGGTGGAAAGGCCATCAGGTTGTGAGCATGGAATGAGGTTTTGGATGGAATGGGAATTAGATCTGAGTGAAATGGTCAAAGGGGAATGAGGTGTCTGTTTAATGATTCTATGGTATTGATTTGGTGATTTCCGCTCACCTATGATGGAAACAATTCTTGTTTGAGTTGTTTTCACATAGGTTGACTCCTGGATGAGGTGGTTTTGACAAATAGTGTGGTTAGAGGCACCTGGTATTGTGGATAATAAATTTTTTTAGGGGTACAAGTCATATAGAGTCTTGTGGAAGGCGAGTAGCCTTGATTGATAGCGATGGAGATATCATTTGGGGCTGTGTCTCATCGTATTGAAGATGTCGGGCGTCAAGTTGAATTTTTCTTTTGACAAGTGGCCCATTGGACCAATTACACTCTTTATACATACGTTCAGGATGTCGGAAATTGATTATACATGATGTCCTAGGATTCATGTAGTTCTAGGATACATTTTTGAGGTGGAAGATGATGGTTAATTAGGTTTTTATTACATCAGGGGGTACCTTAGGTCATTTTTTTAGGATCCCCTCTTATTCATACTTCTTGAATTGGCCAAAGAAGGTGAAAACTCTGTGATGGTTATTAAGAATCAGTGGATCTTGATTTTATTTTAATTTTATGATCTTTTTACTTGTTTAATTTCTTTTTTTACACTTCTTCTTAAACACTCATTTTAAGTATGAACACATGGGTGGTATCCTACTGATACATGTTCTCACACCTGACATGAACCCTTCAGGATGCATGTAGACTTTTTGTAGTTTCATTCAGGTAATGTATCAGGCATTGGTGATAGTTTATAGTTGTTGTTTGGCATGGGATGTGGGCATTGGATATTGAGGTCTTGACTCAGTAGGAGTTTTACTTTTTTGTTCTATATAGAATGATGTTTTTCATATGTTTGTAGCTAATGTGGTCAAACATCGGTGAACCCTGTTTCTAAATATTTTACTGTATGATATGTATTCATATACATGTTATATTTTAGTTTCTATAAGTGGTATGGTATAATGTTTAATTATTTTTTTCTACATATGTTATACTTATTTGGTTATTTATTTTTATTGGATGTGATTCTGCCATTAGTGGGTCTAGTTTGAGTCTACAGATTCATTCATTTCCACTACATTTTATATAAATATTAATTTGACCATTATTTTATCTTTTTTCTTACGGGTATAGCCTCCCTGATTTCCCTCTTTACACCCACACTACTAGTTGGTAGCCTGTAGAGTTTTGGGACGTGTACCTAAGTACTGTGGCACCCACCTCGATAGCACTGTTTGGGTGTCTCATCCTGTCGGGGACGCTACAAGTTGTATCATACTGTTATTATATCTTTTTCCCAGAGGGTATAGCCACCCCACATTCTGTCTTTTCACCTTCACTCCTAGTCGGTAACCTTTGAAATTTGGGGAGTTTCACCTAGGGCTATTAGAACCCATCTCAATTACACTATTCAGGTGGCTCATCAGGTCAGAGATGTTACTAGAGGTATCAAATCAGTTCTTTAATAGGATTTACTAGTAGTGTTTTTCTGTCTACTAATAGAATCCGAACAGCCTTTACTTTTCTTCTAGTCTTATTCTTTGGTGATATGGTAGATTGGAGCATAAGTGTTTTTGGGATTAGGTTATTAACTCGTGTATTGGTGTCTACACCCCCATGCATGACAGACATACCAAGTTACCATGGGTGGTAATTGGGGTCTGATTTTACTCATTTTACAATTGTTATGAGTTCCACATTGAGCAGCATTATGAAATGTGATGGATTATTGTCGTGACTTGTAATATATGGCTTGGTACAAAAAATGAATGAGATATGGAACCCTTATGGTGAGCTAAGTTGTGTTTGATATGTTATTATTGTATGTTCTTTTATTTAATAATATATTTGGGTGTTTTCATTCTAAATATACATGTTCCTGAAATATGAAATGATTTTAAATGAGATATAACTAGTGAAATTTCTTATTTCGTGTGACATTCCATTCCTTATATATATAAATATCAAGTGATTCGATTTTTTATTTTGGCCTTTCTCTTCTAATACTAGGAGGGTTCCATGGAATTGGGTGATTTTGATCACCAGGTTGGGAAATGAGGTCATCAGTTTGATGCATAGTTGGTTGTAATGATGGGAAAGGTTCCATGAAATTGTGATTCTTTCCTTTGTTGAGGGAGGATAATGAGGCCTTGTGGCCATGATTCCATGGGACATGACTGGGATAGGAAATTTAGGTTTCTACATAGATGACATGGATAGAGCATCATGTAGGCGAGGACAGAGTTCCACTTGTGAACAAGCAGGTTTTGAAGCCTGAGGGTCAGACTGAGCAGGTAAAAGCTAATGTAAAACCTCATGTACAAGCTCATAGATAGGTTATAGTGCAGGGGGGAAGCCACTATATCTTGTAGATTTTGGTTCATGGATCGATGAGAATATCTGAGCGAGCCTGGTATGGGTTATCAAGGGTATCAAAAGATGTTCTAAGGGAAAAGACCTATCAATGGAATATTTGACTAGAGAGCTGAATACCTAGAACCCATATCATTTTCAAGGTGATTGTGGTCCATTGGAGGTAAATAATTGGATAGAATTTGTGAATATGATATTCAATTAAGTTGAGATAAATCTATGGTGGAGGGTGAAACTAGCATCC
Organism: Viscum album; assembly: GCA_963277665.1. NCBI lineage: Eukaryota > Viridiplantae > Streptophyta > Magnoliopsida > Santalales > Viscaceae > Viscum > Viscum album. The sequence goes on along the minus strand of OY728153.1, from coordinate 320,966,394 downwards.
TACATGATCATATGGCTAACTAAGCATTGGTGGAACTTATAGGTGTAGGTTGGAAAAAATAGTAGACTAGCATAGAAGAACATTATGGACAAGATCATTGAGAATTTCATTCCAGAGAGGCTGAGGGTCCATATAGATCAGTAGTTCTTGAGCTTTCAACAGGGATATATGTCCATCATGGACTATTCAGTGACATTCCCAAATTATCTATCTTTTCACCCAACATGATGAGTGAAAAAAACCTTAGGGGTGGGATTATTTAAGGATAGTTTTCATCACACTATTTGTGTGAAAGTAATCATCATTAGGTTCACCTCATTCTCAGAGGTTGTGAAACTATGACACATAGCTGATAGAAATCATTCTGACAGGTCATAATCATGTCTTGTAGAAACTTTTGGTTATTTTATTGGTGATTCATAAGATGGTAGGAAGATATGTTGAGATGAGTTTGAGTAGGGTAGTCAAGACATGGACTTAACCATACCACTTCGGTGTGTGTCATCAACAATGTTCTTTCGATTTAGAAAACCCTAACATATCTAGAACCAGTGTGAGAAGCCTCCAAAAGAGTATCAGGAATGTGGATAAGGCAAAAATTTCAAGATTATAGGCATGAATCATTCTCAGATAGCCAGTGTTCAGGGATGTAGTTAGACTCATGCTTTTGATATCAGTTCGGGATCAGTACCAAGTGAGGGTAGCCATGATTTTTCTACTTACAAAGATCATGTAAGATATATTGGGATCTAGCAGTGGGTTTAGTGGTTGGTGTGGCACCATAGGGAGCTCATGATTTAGGCAAGGGGCATACTGGGGAGCTATGATGTTCTGATTAGACTAGTTAGTCAATAGTGGTCATATGTATGCCATGGGCATAACCGTTTTTCTGTTTTTCATTGTTATGGCCTATTAAGGCATTTACATATTGGGGTAAAGGGTTGCATGAGATATATATAAGGACTAACCATATACTAGTAAGTAATATGGTATTAGATCAAGTGCATGGTGTATATATATAAGGTGTGTGGCATCATGTTCTATTCTTGAGATTCGTGGGATGCATTATTGAGGTGCATGGCATCGGGTCATCAATGTTATACGGTTTACATGAGGTGGGTAGTAATACAGGAACCCTAAAGTTGCGTTACTTGATTGAGGTTCAAGACACCATGAATTTTTTGAGAATATATTGTGATATAGGGCCCCATAAGTTTCATATGAACCATGTGTATGAGGTGCAGACCGATTCAGTGTGGTATTATGATGGGTTGTTTGAATATAATGGGAGCATGTAATGTGGTGATGATGTGATGATGCATCAAAGGATTTATTTTTATCCAAAAGAAATGGTTGTTGGACCAGTTAATTTATTTGAGTTTTGGTCTGGATATGACTGTGAGAGGTCACTCCTTATGTGGGGAACCCCCTTGATGTAGTTGACCTATGGACCTGAGACCGGGGTAGTCTGGGTTTTTTTAATAGAATGGATATGTTGGGTACCATCTGTATGTCTTTTTTTATAGTTCAGGGATGGGATATGATAAGGTGGAGAGATTTTAACATCCTAGGTTTTTGATTTAGTTATACATCACTCTCGTTTTGATTTTTTCAATTAGTAGGGGTGTCTATTCTTTTATCGTAACTCAATTATGAGAGTTCAGTTGCATTTATATGATATTTTTAGATTGGTTTATGGACATGGAGAGTGCCTCAGTTATTGGGAAGTTCTTTGGGAGTGTCTGAGTCTTGAAAATCAATTTATGGGGTTGCAAACTAAGGTACATTGTTTAGGGTAAACCATGTGGCCGCTTCTAGCTTACTATGTGGCTTGATTTTGAACTTTCGCAAGGTTTGGGTAATCCGAGAGGGGTGGATCATGACTGTGTGACCATATCTATAGTTTTTACAGAGGGATACTACAATGTTTGTACATGTTTAGTGTTACTTGTGTGTTAGGTTTAACTAGTACTACTACATAGGCAATGCCAATTTACTATAGCCCACACAATTTTCACATGGTTTTGGCTAACTGGGTGAGATAACCATACAACCCCATCAAGGAGGTAAAATTAATTTTTTTCCCTTCCCACTGGTTTTTCATTTCAATTATTTTATCCACTATGTTCCATGTACAACATTATAGGAACCATCCACTACCACTCCTTTGTATTTGGATCCAAATCCATCACCTGTGATTCATTTCTAGATCTGTTGGTAGTGTTGGAACCATAGTGGAAATTCGTCCCTCACCCGTCCTTCTTGTATTCTTTTCTTCCACCTCATAGAGCGCTAAATGTATCTAATGTTTTAACCATATTTTTAGTTTGTTCAATGGAATCTCTGATTTATTCTGAACGGATTTGAGTTATAGATTCGTATTGGACATCCCTACACCTACAAGTACAAGGTAGGTGATTCATGCCTTAGTTTTTGTTTTCACTATCATTTTAAGGATGAACCCTTTTAGAACATTGTTAGGTATAGATGAAAACCTTGTTTCTTTATATTAAATTGAGTGTATGACCATGTGGGATGCCACTAGGTATGCCCTAACCCATACAATTTGTGTGATGACATCAACACCTTGGGTAGCTAGGTTGGGGTGTGTTTTAGGTTTTAATTTGATTTAATTTGGTTAATTGAAAGAGTAAAATTAAATTAAATTGAATGGTTTTTCTATTAAAGTGTTTTATATAAAATCAAAAGGTTTTTTATTTGAATTGGAGTTAGAAAATTTAAATATATTAAATTTATATGTTCATTTAAATTATGCAATTCAAACATATTAAATTGAAATGCTTATTTGACTTCAAATGCATATATAAAATGATTATAATATATTGTGAATACTCAACATACCATCAAGGGCTTGAACTATGGTTGGAATAGAATTGGACATTTGGAAATTGATGTTATGTTGATCATCTAGGTGGGTGTCACCTATATTACCTATGTGTTGTTGACCATCGTTTGGGTGTCATGGACGTTGGTTGACATGGAGAGGTCATCAGGTTATGGAAAAGGCCTATTATATTGGTTGAATTGAAGTTGGATTTTAGCAAAAAAATTTCATGGGAATGAGTTCTTGGATTCATGTAGCATAGGAATTGATTTAGTGATTGTCGCTCACCCATGATGGCCAAAGCACAAATTTGAGTCATGTACGCACATGTTGACTCTGTGATGATATAGTTTTGATCACTTGTGTATGTAGAAGAACAAAATAGTGTGTCTTCAGAATTGTGTTGGGGTTGACTATTATAGAAAATGACGTAGAAGGTTAGGATCCGTTGGTTGATAGCTATGAGGCTCTAGGTTGGGGGTTAAGTCTCACTATATTTAGGATTTTGGGCCCTGGACTTATATTGGAGGACCGATATCCTTGTTCCTTAGGAAAACATGCTATGAGCCGATGAAGGTTATTATTGGAGAAAAGAGATCATTCTGCCTCCGTATGTAGGGATTCAAGCTAATGTGTGCTTTTGAGCAGGGGCATGTGGGACCAAATAAATTTTCTGGGCATGCCATTAAGACATCAGGGATTGATTGAGACATGATATGTCATGAGGCATGTGGTGCCAGGTTAAAACTTTTGAGGTGGAACCTATGGGTACACCTGGGATGGAGTACATCTGGGGATACTTTGGGCCAGGGACCAAGGAACCTATTCTATTTATTATTATAACATTGGATGAAGTATGTGACATATCTGTGGTGGTATTTGAACACCAATGGATCTTGTGTTTTTGTAATTTCATGAGTTACTATCTTGTTTAATTTCTATAGTTTGCACATATTCCTAAGAACTCATGTTAGGTTGGAGAACATGGGCTGTATCCTACTAAGACACATTCTCACACCCTACATGAGACCTTCATGACATGTGTACTGTTTATGTTGTTGAATTTAGGTAAAGGGCTAGGATTTGAATCCAGTTCATTTTAGGTGATTCGATTTGGAGGTGGGAATATAACCTTGAGGTCTTGACTTAGTTGAAGTGTTACTTTTTTAACATTTTCTTATTCGTCATGATTTTTTGTAGATATATCTATCTACGCTGGTCATCCATGGGAAAACCCTATTTATGGATACTCGACTATATGAACTGTATTGATATGCATGTTATATTTTAATGGCTACAAGTGGTATATTGGCATGCTTATTTATTTTTTACTGCTTCTATTATATTTCATATGTTATTAGCTAATATTGGATGTGTTTCTTCCATTTGTGGGACTATTTTGAGTCAACTGAGACATTCATTTACAATACATGTTATATTAATACTACTCATACCATTATTATATCTTTTCCGCATAGTCTATAGCCTCCCAGTTTTCATATTTACCCCCTCTCAACTAGTCGACAACATTTGGAATTTGGGGTGATGCCCCTAAGGCTTGTGGAACCCAACCTTGTAGTACTATTTGTGTGGCTAGTCAGGTCGAAGACTCTATATGTGGTATCAGCGCATTATTATATCTTTCTCCTAGAGGGTATAGCCTCAACACATTCCCTATTTATACCCTTGGTACTATTCGGTAGCCTTTGGCATTTAGGGAGGTCTGCCTAAGATCAGTGGAAAATAGCTCAATACTAATGTATGGGTGGATCATTAGGTCAGATATGCTATAATAATAACCTCATTTATACTAACATGTAGAATGGGAAATTTATTGGTGGTGTTATTTCATTTATGTGAAAATACTAGAAAATCGATGTTATAACCACATAGTTAGTATGTGATACCCTTTATCTCTATCGAGAAGAAATGTATAACATCTCACATATCATCCATTTTCTTATATTATTTCCAACATATTATATACCTTCTAATCCTTATTCATTTTCTATCTTCTTACGTATCATCCAAACTTATTATGCTAGCCTTGGTCTTCTTATAAATTTTGAAACTTCATTTTTTATAGCTAAACATATAATATATCAACCCAAAATATTATTTATTTGCTTCTATTTTTTATATTTAATTATTAATTAATTAACCATATTATGTCATATTTTATATCATATTACATATTATCCATTTCATTGAACAATCATCTTATGTATGCATTAACTTTTCCAAATTCTCAACTATTAACCTAGTAAAAAATCATACACATGAAAAAATATATAAATTATACAATTAATTAAATAAATTATTGATCTTAAATAATTAATCTAATTAAAAATAAATCCATCAATATAAGCTTTATTTCAAGTATATCTCTTTTCTATGGGTAGTATATTTAACTGTGATGTTAATAATTCCAAATATTAAAAAATTCATTAATTAATTTTTTATTAGAAAAAATACACATCCAGATTCATTAATTTAGTTCAATACATTTCTTCACTAATATATTCCATGTTTTTCTCTTAAATGTGGAATTTAATTGTTTCTTCATTCATTATGATTTATAGATGCTTCAAAAACTCTATTATTTTTATTTTAGATTTCTCCAATTTCATAAAATGTTTTTTAAAAGTTGATTCTAATTTTTTTTCATGTGTTTATCATCCTTTAACACCTATTTGAATTAATTATATATTAATTTTATATTTATTTGCCATTTTTTTCTTGAAAACCCTCTATTATCTTATCCTCCACATGAGACACTTCAAACCATTAAATTCAGTTCATTGACATTGATTATTTTTTATCTTTAATATAATAAAAATCATTTCATATTTGTGGTACATTATTCTAATTATTATTCTGCATATTCAAATTTTGTGCTCATTGTCTATAATCCTTTTATTTATGCTTTATGATGATTTACATATATCACAATATTTTTTATTCACTTTTAATATCATATTCTTCACTTGATAACTCTTCATTATTCTCTTTTAAAATCAATGATTTTAATATGAGTATAACATAAGTTAATATCTTCACTCTGAAATTAAACTATATATTAACTATTTAAATTTATATAAGAACTCCATTTTGTCATCCTTTAAATATTTCATTGTTAATTTTTAGTTATAAATATTAGTATACTAAATTCTGATGTTTTCCTCTTTTAATATAAAGTATCACCATTATAATTAATTTCTACCACTTGTATGATTATATAATTTAATGAAAAATAAAAAATAGATCTATAATTAAACTATTTTAATGGTAACATGACATAAAATAAATTATTTAATTTTATTAACATTCCTTAAAATAAGATACTTGATCTTTTAAAATATAACTTCAACATCATTATATAAATATTAATTTTCAATAACCTCAATATTTGATCATTTTTCTCTAGATTAAAAGGCTTAATTTTTTTCATTCTTTATTCTTTTTCTTCATGGATGTTTTCTTCATAAACTTTTGTATAATAAGGTAATGGAATCAATTATTTTATAAATATATGAGCTATTTTCCTGAATTTTATAACATCTTCTAATGACACTCTAAACACCTAATAAATATTAAGGCATCATTTACTATTTTAAATATATTTTATACCATGTAATGATGTCTGATGCTGATATTTTATAAATCATATAGATAAAATATTAAAAAATTAAATAACTATAATGGATGTTAGTCAAAACATTCTTAAGTAGTTTAAAATGTCAAACTAGATGAGATTTTTTTTAAAGAAATGGGAATACTAGTTATCATGGGTAAAACACTCGTATTCCTTTATATAAATTTGATCTGGTATTCAATATGGGATAAAATGATATACTATATATAATATTTAAATGAAATTATTTTCCATTTTCCCACAAAAAAGAGTTCCTTGAAACTTTTTAGATAACTTATGAAGTATATTTTCAATTATTTTCTCTAATAATTTATTTTCTAGATATGTTGCCAACTATAGACTAATGAAAAATAGTTAATATATTTTGATTTTACCACACAAGGTATTTTCTCTAAGATTTAAGTTTTATTAGGTAAGACCTCCATTATTATATGGTAGGTTGAGAAATAATATCCATTCGACAATAGTAGAAATTTCTTCATGTGAGGATAATAAGTTAGTTAATAGTTAGATTTATTCTAAGTGGGTTATAAATGTAGTTGACTACCATAAACCAGATGAATTTATTCATTATATATCATATATATTCAAATAATTGAATATTATTAAATATCATTGCATAAGATGAGTGTTATAAGGTATAAAATTAATATGATATTGTCTTTAGTGTATTTATCACATGAAAATGTCATAACAGTTTCTTACTATGATGCGATAATAGAATTGTAATTAAAATATTCCTAAATATATGTTATATATTTGGATTATTTCTATTTAATCAGATACATATGATCTTATTTATCAGGTATTGGACGCTCAGAATACATTCAGAGTTCTTCTCATGAATTTTTCTCTTGGTAATATCCAGTAAAGGTGGTTATGAGAACTCATACACCAATAGAAATTACACATGTTTATCTATCATTATGTATTTATATATACATACAAGTATATTGGACCTTATACTTGATATTATTATTAATGTATATCCTGACATATTTAATTGGAGGTATTAATGATAATTTTGACCATATATACTCATGGTGAGGTTGGATATGTTTAGTGCATCAAAAGTGATATGACATTAATGGATAAGTAAAAAAACGGATTTAACCCTTCTTTTTTTTGGAATTATAAATCTATAGCCCATGTATTAAATTGTAAAAATCCATTGAAGACATGTGATGATTCTAGAATCATTGTAATGAACCTATTTCCTATTTGGCCAACTTATATTTTCTAATATTAATTGGGTTATTCCCAATGTACATTTCATTTAATGCCATAACCAATGATAAGAATTATGAATAATATTAAAAAATACTTCTACCAAATCCCAGAGAGAAAAATTTTCTTGTTAATTTATAATTAATATAATGACATGAATCAATACCCTAGTGTTGTGTTATTTCATCAATATATGTGTTGGTCATCCAAACAATACTCGATTTTGTTTTTATTGTGTTGATGAGGACCCAAAGTTGTTTCCATATATTGGTGATCCAGACTACTCCTCTAATCTAAAAATGTAATCAATGGTACTCTTGGTGATAGTGTATCAGTGATCATCATCATGAATCACTCCCTTAGTGGAAAAAATAACCACTTCAATATAGAATTTCATTTCATGATCTCTTTTCATTTTGAGGAAATAGTGGTGGAAGAGATAATATTTCATGTTTGAGAGAAAAACCTAATGATATTATTCATTAACAAACAATTATCATGGGATGATAATGTAGTGAAAAATAAATAACCACTCATAATTCACTTAATTTTCTATTTGTCTACTCAGGGTTAAGGTTTCACATAAATTAATTTATTGATAGACATTAAAAAAAATTTATACCCATAGTGAACCACATTCCATGTAATAAATCAATATTACTATTTTATTACATTATATGTTCCAACACATGTATTAAATTTTTTTGTAGTCTAGAAAATAAATATTTACCAGAATAGATGATCAATAAGTGAAAAAATATTTACAAATATTCATGTAAATGAATTTGAAGATTTTTTTTTGAACAATTTAGTTTGTTCTAGGGAATCAAAACCAATGGACCCCCACATTCACTATAGACAACTTATAATGACTAGTTAGTACTCACGTGCTAAAAATGCTTCTATTATGTATGGCTATTTCTTTTGGTTAGACCCTATTTCTATTCCCAGGGTTGGTATATTCATGTGACTATGTAGAAAAATTTCTTTCTGTGATATCACTATCTTTGAGAAAATCCCTCAAGTAGTGATATTACCGAGTATCTACCACTAGTTCCCTTATAGGAATTTTGATCTTTTGATTATGTCTGTAGTAAAATATTATAATGAAAATGATAAAAATCGTACTTGGGGTATAACAAAAAATTGGAACAAGATGTATTTTAACCACTTCATAAGTTACATAAGTCACCATAATGTACTTGTATATTGGTGATATGGGCACCAATGGTTATAATTTTTTTACTGCATAATAAATTATCTTTACTGTGATACTAGATGAAATCAAACTAAATAGGGACAATTGCTTAATTCCCTTTATCGTAGGTAATCCCACTTATCTGTACACCGAGATCTCATCCAGTGCAATTTTTTAGGTTCTACTAGATAATTCTAACAATAAAATGATGTTGTTATGTCCGATCTATATGATATTCATATACTATGCATTATGCATTAGTAATATCAAATTTCAGTATATACCCAATAATATGAGAAACATTCCAAGTACATAAGATTGTGAAATTCAATAAAGATCTACAATATCTGCCAACGACCATGCATGTTTTACTGTGAAGAGTATATGATAATAAAAATTTGGCCTTGAATTTTTTAAAATGTTATTTTAAAATAACTTTTCAATATATGTAAAATTATAATATTTAGAATAACCTACGATCTATTTTGCTATATATCATTCCATATAACAGTTTTACTAATTTAATTCATTTTTGTAAGAATTAATTCATTAATATTAACAAATTAGTAAGACATGACATTTTTATAAAGGCTATAAACTTCACTATCTTGAAAATTTATAGAACCCCCACTAACCTTTTTGATATACATAGAACTCATTCATTTCCAAATTAATATTCTATTATCAGTATTAATGATTTATCCATAAATTGCATTATCAAATAAAAAATATTATTAGTGATAATTTATTTAACCAAATCTTTCTTGTTATTTCATATACATATACCATAGGCTCACATTTTGGCCTTTTATATAGAAACTTTATGTAAGGTTTCTTCAAAATGAGATGGCCATAATAATCAATAGACAAATGTTATGATAATTGAAGTATGTAATGAAAGTTAGATTATAAAATGATTTTAGTCATGATGATTGGTATATAGGCTTTATATTTTCTAATCATTTTAATTATGAATCATACAACATTTTTATTAGATTATATTATCCATGAAAAAATTCTCTTCAACACTCAGAAGTATTAACAACTCATAGAGATAATAAAATTGTGATGTTCCCAAAATCATGATACATGGAATCCATTTCTGTAATTCCTGAATAGTTATCAACCATAAAATATTTCCATTTACTACTTTTATATATTAAATTTGTTCTAAATGAATAATATATATCACTAGACATGGTGAATATAAACCAACTATTTTGTTATGAATTAAAATGCCATAGATTTCTCAAGAATTACTTCTCTCACTGATGTTAGTGGGGTCCAACATTACTATGCCAACTCGTGAGCATCCAAATCCATAACCCATAGAAATTAAGTATGACTCCATCATCCTTAAAGTGATATATTTCCATTATTGAATCATATTTAATCTGGAATGGATTTAAATATCCATAGTGTATTTGGGAATGTTAACTGAGATTCTCTAAGTGTATTTATGTTCACATGTAGCTAAAACTATCTTTTAACAAGTTTTATTGAATAAACACTTGAGGTTGGGAACTAATATATTCTTGTATAATAATTATTGATATGATATAAATTAGTCAATTTATTTTTCAGAAGATAATTTTTTCAATATTATTTTCAAAACAAGGAATAAAATAAATTATTACAGACATTTACTATATAATATTAATCATCATTGTTCATTTTGTGAGCATTACTGTATTGATTTATATAATGAAATATGTTTTTCTTATTTTCTTTACACCACATGTATTATAAAAAATTACTTGAGTAATATGTTCTACAAAAATAAAATTTTAAGGATCATCTATTTTTCCATGTACACTCATTTATTTCATAGAAAATTCATATAAAAAATTAAAAGAATCTCATAATGTATATAAATTTACCTATAACATTCAAAGTTCTTGTTTCCTTGTCGAACTAACCCTAAATTATATTTTTTGTTCCTTTTTTATAATTATTTTTCATCTAAGATATGATATGTATATTTTAAATATACCTATTATCATAGATCAATAGGGACTAAAACACCTTAATGGATATAAAAATTCAAAAACTATCAGTTTCTCCTAAAAAATATTATCTCTCCACAATCAGGTAATTAAATATTACATGTTTTCTTCATTAAATATTGGATCGATTTTCGCGATATTAGAATTATTGATCTAATTGTCAGATATGAAATACTATAAAAATATATTTTTAATATTTAACAGGGTATTGTTTTGTTCAAAGTATACAATGAGATAAATTTTTTGGTAATAATTTATAAAATAACCACTCTTTACCTTGAATCATTACACTATGAAAATAATTAGTTTTTATCTTCTCATTACTGAAATAAGAATTACCCTTAGTCAATTCCTTTTAATGTAAATGATACTTCATGTAATATTTCAATAATTACCCAATTTCTATATTTCAAATGACTATATATGAGAAAACATATACCCAATAATCATCCTAGAAAAATTACAGGTAAAAATGAACGTACATTAAAATAATATTCTGATTAAATTATATGACATCAAAATTATTTTTACAATGACCGTTTTTATCCCATGATAATAAAATATCATCAGGTTTATTTCATTCTATTTTTGGCTGTGTCTATTTGAATAATTTGATATAGTAAAAATTGACTCTAAAATGGATATGAGATTCTAAACAGTGTCCTTTGTTTCATTAATAATGGATTCAAAAATAGGATCTATCAAAAAACTATTATGTTTGATGAAGAAGAGTCAAAATATTAATATGATAATTATCAGTATTGTTCATCTCTTATTGGGTGAATAAGGATAAAATCTATATTGACGATGGAAATATAATATTAATGGATAATTTCTAATCCAAATGAAATCCCAATCATACTGACATACCAATATACACCATCATTTAGAAGACATGGTCAATATCTAGTTGGGATTCTTTATATTTACATAGATTATGTGTATTGAAAATCACACTTATCAAAAGACTATCCTTTTTTCTTCTCATTTCAAGGATAAAGGACTTCATTGTAGAGTGTTGTATGCCTTCATATAGATTTATCCATTCTATTTATATAACCAATAATATTATGAAATGAATGTGAGAGGTTTCCTCCTTGAATCTTATATATATATATCATTATCACTATTTTATGCTCAATAAGGTAGAAATAAGGAATAATATTTCAAACACCTTGAAAAAATTCCCTGAAAGTAAATTATTTTAAAACTTTTATGCAACTCTAGAAAATATGTGATAGTGAGTACATTCACTAAGTTATACAAATGATTTTCTATTTTCAGGGTTTTTTCAATTTTGAAAATATTTAAAATACATATATCAGAACATTAAATTATTACCAAAATGTATAAGATGATATAATTTTTATTATCTTATTATGTCTCCCACAATTTTACTAATTCTCCACACCGCTCTCTATTGAACTCAAAATGTCTCATCCTGAGGAAATTCTAGTTTAATGGACCCATATTTACATACATATAATCTATATAGAGTCTATTAAAAGTATAAAAATGTATCTATATAGGTTTTCTTTGCAACTAAAAACTAGAATCTCTTTAATCCATTGGGTGGACTTCATATTTTAGAAATCCATATTTCCTAAACACAGTCCTCTATATTTTAGAAATTGTATTTTATTTTAATTTATTAATATCATAAAACTCTATTTTAAATTATTTATTAAATTTAAATATCTTATTTTGATATTAAATAATAAAATTATAGTTATTAAAAATAATTATAAACATGAATTTAATGTAAAAATATTTATACATAAAAAGGCCTCTTTCTGAAAAAAATAGTTATCCATCATCTTTTGTCAGTTTAATTTAATATAAAAATATTCTATTAGAGTCTATTTAATTTTGAAAACTTTGTTCCATTTCTCTAATAATTCAAACCAAATTTTGTAAAAATTTCACTTTTATTTTTGGTGAATATGAATAGTAACCCTGATAATTTTTCTTACCACAATAAATTGTAAATCAGGTGAATAAAAGTTAAAAAACATGTTATAAGAAATTTTAAATTAATATAATTGTTGACTTAATTTTTTTAGATTATTTTATTTCATCCATAATCATCAATTATTATTTTATATGGGATATTTTCATTTTCATTACACTGTAAAATTTATAATATTTTATTCAAAGAAAAGTAAAAAATACCACTCTTCTTTTTGATAAATATAAAAGTGTTAACATAGGTATAATATCATGATATTTTTAGTTATAAATAAAAATTTTAATGTAAATTTATTTTTCTTCATCAAATAAATTTATCTTTAATTTTTTGTGATGAAATAATAATATTAAATTTTTACACAACACTAACGTAGAAAATATTCAAATAATGGAGAAAACAAATTAATGATTTTAAATATATAAAAATACATATAATATGAAATAATTAATGTGATCCATGAATATAATATTTTAATAAATAATGTTATAGATGTATTATAGTATTTTTTTAGAATAGAAATTATATTATAAATATTATAAAAGTGTAAATTATTAGTTCTAAAATTGACATTATTGATATTTTATGGAAAAAAATTTATAAAATGAAATAAAATTACTAATAATCCTTTATTTGTCCAAGTAATTATCATATAGATTGAAATATCATTCATGGTCTATTTATGATATTTTTTACTGTTATGGTCTATATCTTGATCCTCAAAAAGTAAAAAACCTTGTTATCCCCATAAGTGTTAAATGGTTAATGAGGGGTTAAAACAAGACTATAAAGGAAATATTGTGAATCCAAATTATTAAAAAAATTGATGATATTATTTCATATCATCCTTTTATTATATTATAATAAAATCAGTTTTTTCATTTTCTTCATCAAAATTCATTCATATTAATTTAATATTTTAAGAAATTTTAAAAGTGCCCCAAACACTCTTATAAAAGAGAAAATATTCTAATAATTTTTTCACACATAAAAACCGATTTAGATTAGTCAATATCTACCCAAATACATTCATAACATCCTTATCCATGTTTTAGTAGAATGATATTAGAGATAATACATATATTATAGGACAAAAGGTGTTAAGAAATGGAGATTTTCTATATGATGATGTCGGGCTTGTTGTTTCATTTATTTCTCTTCTTTGTAACTTGAACCATCTTTTTATTAATATATTTCATGGGGACTGGGCACTCGGCCTAGTCCTACACCTTCCTCGTTAAAGGATATTTTATGTCTCTTTTGAGTTTTTTTCCAATGTTTTCAAAAAACAATTTCTGACCAAATGTTATTAAATTTTTATATAAAAATAAAAATAAAAGTCTTATTTGAATTTATATAGAGATAGTTAAATTTACCACTATTATAGCTATAATTTTATTTTTCTCTTACTTTAAAATCATTATTGTTTTCTTTAATGAAAATGGACACCTTCACTTTATTTTGGGAATTATAGTTTTGAAAATTGGGTTTTAATGGAAATGAATATTTCAATATCCAGAAATATTTTCTTATAGGTGAAAAGATTATTTTATGATTGATTAAAATTAAATATTTATGGTTTAATGATTATTTTTTGTTTCTTGGGCATTGTTTACAATTATGTGTTGTTCTTTCATAAACATAGGATGTGTTGTTAAATTATTAACTATGGAAAAGTGGTTCTATGATAAACCAAGGTCAGATAAACCCATAATAGAAATCCAATGCATTGGGTAAAGGTATGGAGTTGACCAATTTGTATTATCCTAATATATTATGGGAATATACATCAATTATTATTTTATGTAAAACTGTGATGGTTTTTTCAAGTGTAAATGTTATGATTACTCCATGTATAACTGTGATTGTAATTCAATGCATAACTATGAGGGTTAATCCATAAGTAATAGTGAAATTAAAATTATGCATCAAGTTACCTATATGACTTATCCATGCTTTCAATGGTTTTAAAGAAATATTTTGATTTTATAAGGTATTCTATTGAGATTAATATTAAATAAATTTATTTTATATTTATTATGTACAAATTTATAATATTGTGAAAGAAAATATTATTTGATTTTATGGATTTTAAATTAAAATTAATGGGTTTTATTATTACTTTAAGTTTTTTTTTAAAATATATTACGAAACACTTGTGGAATATGAATTGATTTGTTTTGTATCGAAATGTTTATTTTGGGCCAAGATATTATTTTTTAAATGGAAATATTTTTTAAGTATTCATGGAATAATATTTTAATTCTGTGTTTTATGACCCTTACTGAGTTTTTTTCTCATACAAAGGTTAATAAATATTTTTCAAAGGTTTATTATGTAAAAGGATATTTTCTAGATGAAAATTATAATGATCTAACATGAAAAGAAAACATTTTTCCTTTTTAATTTTTTGTATTAGTGGAAAATAGATATAGAATAGACATCTCAACCAATACTTTTTGGTTTTGTTATGTAATATGTGAGAAATAATTCTATGAAATGGTAAACATGAACGGATACCTACATTTAAGGGAATAAATTCTTTACATATATAACAATATTATGTAATTTTTATGTTTGGTCCCTTACAGTTGGTATTAGTGGCCAGTATAGATAATATTGGAGGTCAGGATGTTATTTGAGAATAATATAATAGTATTATATAACTGTTATGGTTAGTATATTATGTATATTTATAGTTAATTTGGATAAATTATAATAATTAAAGAAAACCATGTTCCGGATATCATAATATTTATCCTTCTCATATGATGGTCTATTATTATTATTTTTGATATTCTCTCACTATCCATTTTGGTTATAAGAAAATAGTTGGAACTAGATAGAACCAATGTAACAATGGTTGTGAAATAGAATTTAATGTTTTTCCTAATGATCTATTAAACGAAATGGAATCTATAGTCAAAACTCTAGTAGTTATTCTTAACTAGATATCACATGTTTTTTTTAAAAACTTGAACTAATGAGAGTTTTCCAACACATGAAATAAGATATAAATGATGTTCCATGTAAATTCATGTGATAAATATCATAATGTTAAAAATATTCAATGAGTTATGTGTCATGAATGTATGAAGAATCACCTTGGATTTTTTAATAGAACAAGAATATATTTTATATGCGGTAAAGGAGGGAATAAGGCAATAATATGAAAAGTAAAAAACAAAAGTGTTAAGCTAACAACATAAATTAGAATAACACTATTCCAAATGTATCAAATTAATGTTTAAATTTGGAGATTATAGTCATTATGAGAATTAGTGTCCTAGGGGGAATCTAAATAATGGGATGAGTAATATCAAATATCTAGAAATGTATAGTACTATTGTAGTTGAAGATGAGGAGAATGAAAATAATATTTCAAAGGTATGGATTATATATTAAATTATGTTTTTATATTTTTAATCTTAGGTCATGATTCTTTATATTTTTTAAGAATGATGTACTAAGGAATGAGATGGAAAATCATGGTTAGTAGGTTTTGTAGAAAGTTGAATGATTGTGATATAAATATACATGGATTAAAGAGTTATGATGTAGTGGTATATATAAAGTATATAATAAGTTTAAATGTTTAGATTACTATTTTGGTCATTTAATATGTTGAGAATACTTTGGGAGATATTTATTGAGTTTTGGTAAATGTTTCAGTCATATAAACCCTTAAGTTTCAATTTGAAAATTTTATTTGAGGAATAATGATCGTTTATTTTTGTGGAAATAAGCTCAAAGGTATTGATAAAAATTCTATTTTATATGATAAATGATCATTAAAGAAACATTTAGTTCAATTTAAAATGAATTATACAGTTTTAAAAAAAGGACAGCCCTGAAGTCAGGTGATAACCAATCACATCCACCAATGCGACATGGCTTAAAACCTAAACTGAAGGAATAAAATGGTGAATCTCCAACCATTGTCATACAAGATGTCATATTTAGTATGAAATTTATAACTTATCGACCCAAAATCTGCTAAAATGGTACCCCTAACAGATTAGTTATATATCCTCAAGAAGACCTCCCCTTGCTCCAAGGTTGTCGACTAGTAGTGGGGGTATAAAGGTAGTATCTTGGGAATACTATTACCTCAAGACAATATTTGCACAGATATTTATATGATAAATAAATAGTGCAAGAAAATTAATAGAATTATATTGTAAATTAATAATAATGGACAATCAATAATAAATGAATAAATGACCATGAATTGAGAAGCTAAAATATACAAGAATATTACATATAGTATGTGGTACAATAAATTGGTCGAGACTGAAAAATTAATAAACAAATAAAAGAATACAATAATGGAAGGTAGACTATGTGAATTCTTAGTATCTAATCACAAGCTCTCACGTCCAATCATATCCATAATTAAAACTATAAGATATCACATTTCAATTCATAACCTGCAACCATAAGTTTATTTTGGGTTCTAGTATGATGCCCGAAAAGGGTGTGAGATATATTACTAGCCTACTACAAATGGTGTCTAATGAAATTGATTCTGTGAGTATAAAATAATATAGTGTGTAGATGTAACAGATGTATGGTATTGTAGTAATATTCATGTAATCAAGTTGACTCAGGTTCCTCAAAGACACCTGACCGACCTTTCCTTATTCAACCTAACTCAGAATGTCTCAGAAAATTCTATAATATATATATACACATAATAAATTATATATGTCGACATATATATACAATAAAAATGACCTAATTCTTGAAACAAAAAAATCTACATAATGACAATATAATAAGTCTCACATTTAAATTAAGGACTTTTATTCCTGAGGATCATGTAAAATAAGAGATTCCAAGACTGAGTGTCATTTATAATAAAGAACACCATTATATATTATCATGTATAACCAATGACTCAATTCTTGAGTATTGTGTATAATAAGGCACTCTGCACCCGAGTATCAACTTTGAAGGGGTGTGGAACATCATGTCAAACAACCCATGTGATGTGAATTTCCATGTCCAACATCCTTGACCAAGGGGTCCTGAATCATCTATTACAAAAAAATAAACAAATTCCCTCTAAAATATTTTTTCTATAAATTAGTGTCACTTACCCTAGGATCATTGAGAAAAGGTGTTCCATAAATTGGTACCTGGAATTTCCCATAGGGCAGTTTACCTTCATTATCATAATTCATTTAATATATTATGTAGACCATGAGATCATCCATGCCATAATATATACTAGGGTAATGGAATGAAATCCATATAATTAAAAATTAAACTATGAAATTAAAGATTCAATTTATTAACTACATGATGGCCATGGTAACACCCCTGAAATAATAATATTCATCTTGATTATTCAATTCGTATAATTAGACCATTACACTATAACTAAACAAGAATCTATGGGAAACACCCATGCCATTTAGAAATTAAATTAACACTACTTATTCACCTATTTTAATTTTTTAAAATAGTTTAACTAAAATTTGGATTTATTATAAAATGATCGAATGGTTTTAAAAACCTATTTTAACTGCAATAATTCTATATTACTTATCCCCCATGATTATCAGGCATAGTTCATGTATTTATGATCAACAAGGTTTATCCAAAATAATCACCATTTTAATGAATTGATAGTAGTGCTATGACATTTAATGAATGCACATGAATAAGGGTTTAGTAATTGAAAAAACTATTTATAATAATTAGGAGAATTCATATAATGTGGAGGTTCAGGTTGAGTTGTAAACCTCTAAACATGTCATGGGAGAAACGTAGAACGAAGGTCATGGTATATGGAATAATTGACGACATTTAACATTTTAGGAGAAATGTAATGAAAATTTTGATGTTCAGTACAACCTAAGTATTATATAAATTTTTTCATTTTAGGGGAATGGATTATATACAACATACCATGTTCTTAGGATGATTCTATCAATAATTATTGAGATTTCATTCTATTTGGAATGGGATAAATTGGTATAAAGTACAAACACCCTGCGAATAGAGAATATGATATCGCTCAATGATCACATATATAGAGAAATAGTAAATAATAAATAAGAAAAGGGTAGTCATAGAATATCTGTTATTCTTATAACACACCTGACTATTCCTGAATAAGAAAAAAAATGTAATAATACCATCCATAAAAGTGGGATGAAATTTGATAGAACACATAGAGGGATACTTGGTGAAATGAGGGTCAAAATTGGGTAAAAAACATAATATGGGCTGGGTAAAATTACTATTTCCTATTTTTAAGAGAAACAATGTTTGGATAACTGTGCAAGGGTTGTTTGGTCTTACAATTTAAAGGGTAACCACCCACACGTAGCTAGACACACTGCTATTCAAACTATGTGCAACTCATGTGAACTCCTCTCCAACCTTCTGTAGACCATTCTCATGGTCAATTTTCCTCAAGTGTCTAGTTTGAAAAACTATGTTACTCCCCTTATGGGGCTACATGGTTTCTCCAAGAAGGACACACACATTCAAAAATGGTTCCCCTATGGAAAGATGATCACCTGTTTTGGGCTACAGTGTTAGTACTAACCATACTCTAATCGTGCACTCCTATCCACTTCTCCAAAAATTGATTTTTAGATCTAAATTCTTTTAAAAATCAATCAAATATAAGAGTCACCACCCAAGACTTCAAAATCATATAAAAACAACACATTTTAGTTTTTCAAAACTTATAATTATTTTCTAAATATCAATTTAAGATTTGGCATACCCACAAAATTAAAAAACTCTTATTCAATTATATAATTGTACCAATACAAAAAATGGGATATTAAAACATCCAAACCATGAAACATCTCATCCCCATTAAGATTGTGGAACAATAAAGGAATCAACTAGAAAACATGGATAGATATGTTCTATTCAAATGTTCATGTTTCATTTCTAAACACGCAACGACCCACCAATATACACATTATGTATATGGAACTTAAATAGACAAAACCATATCCAACGATCATAACTAATAATGATACATCCAGATGGTTATTACCCAATATCATCTATTTATAAGACCTAATAACATGACTTTGTCTTAAAAAATAATCAATGGAACTCCCCATAGGTTCTAAATTTCAATCTACCAGTTTTTGAGTCACGATCTTAACACCATTAGAATTATATATCAAATAATTTACTTAGTGTATTAGCAACTATCCCAAAATATTTTTCACATCATCCATGAACGCAACAACTTTTTTATTGATTTGATTAAAATAGTTGAACTCCAATCAACCAAACTCAAACTTGTCATGAAAAATGTTCCTTAAACTACCTCCAATTGAATTCTTTTCAAATTTCACAACATTAACTTTGGGTGCATCATTTAAAATAGAATTTCAAAAGCCATGATACAAATGAATATCGAGATCATTCTAAGAACACATCATGATGCCCATATATGACTTCTGGTGAAAACTATAGATATAACCATTTACTAAATAAAACCATCCTCATGTTACACAAAAAGTACCAACACTTTTCTGATCCCACATTCATGGATGAATATAAGAAACTCCATTACTAACTCTCATATGCAGACTCCACTAAGTCCGTATTTTTAATACTTCACCATGCATTTTCGAAGAAAATATCTCATAGATAAAAAAATTTATTCAATGGAATACAAGTTCCAAAATATCTCTCACACAATCGGTCTAAATATTCCATGACCCCTCTCACATGAGGGTCTCACGCTATTGAATGATTACCCACTTCCCACCTTAGGAGCATAATTATCATCAATTAAACAAAACAAAAAATAAAACATGAATACCAAATACCATACCTCATCCACCATGGACAGATTAATTTTATGTCTATGAAACTAATAATCTTGAGTTATAGCATAAACATAAATTGTCACCCATTACCGTTATTTAGAGAAGATTCCATGGAATTTTCTACATTCCAAACTAACAAGGTTAACCTCCCTTAAACAAAAAACATCGTAGAACAAACCACATATATTACCTAAAAAAATCCCTTAGGCCACTTGAAAATAGTTTATTCTTAATACCATATAGAATTCTAGACAAGTAGTTAGGTATCTTGGAATATAGACAACTCTCTATCAGTGTACTCAGAACGACTTCAATATATTGTCCATGATCATCGTTAAATATAATTATACTAATATTACATTGATACACATCAATTACTACAATCCATCCACACTCACATAAAATAATAAGACACATCCATTTAACCAATGTTTGTCACAAAATCATCCAATATTGTGTGTCCAGATCTAAAAAGGGTCAACTGATTAGAAGAAACCTAAATATTTCTAAATTATCTAGCATTGTTGGCCTCTTCAACTTATTTACCAAAATATCTATGTCACATTTTCTAAAGAATATAATTCTTGGAACCATCAGTCCTTATCTCATACATGTACACACACTGATAGTCATTTATATAAATCTCCTGCACATAAACAACATGAATTATACTTTCAATTCAAAGTGGGTGTACATCCCATACCACCTGGTCAAAAAACACAACTCACACTCCCATGAGTTATTTATAATAAAGGTTATGATAATCATGCTACATTGAATACCCATTTTTAAAATTCAAGGAACTCCTTTCTAAATATCCTTCATCGGAGGACACAAACATGTTCCATGATTTTTTCCATGACCACCAGCTTCATGAAAATATTTCATAGATTTAATTCTTAACTATAACCATGAGCCAACTAGGCCAGGAACCAGAATAGTCATTCCCATGAATTCATTTTTGAAACATAAATCAACGTGTTTCTTTGAAACCCATAGATATAATCATGCCAAAATCCAAAAACCCAACCAACCTCCACGCATTAGTCTTGAAATGAATATAAAACCAAACTCATTACCTTTATGTAAAACATAAACCTTGATCCACCCACTATCAAGGGATTCCCTCAATAAAAAAATGAATTGGACTAGGTATGGTCCACTTCAAAAGTATAGTCATCAAGTTATCACATCTCTCCCTATGTGTTAAACTCAAAATAGGGTCACTAGGTCTGCCCACCTATCCCTATAGTCTCAAAAACAAGAACCATTCTTCCTTTTAGGGTATCACTTACATGTAATATAATGAAAATAACTATTCTATTTCAAATAGGTAATGAAAACATCGAACAATGTGGGGAAATCTAGTTCACATAAACATTATGATATCATATTACATGTATCGATCTTCCATAACCTAATATCTCCAAAATGGTCACCATGTCCACATAAAAGGAGATTGCTAAAACACTCACTGATTACCAACATACGATAATACCCCTTGATGTTTAACATAAAATATAACCAACCTTCTCACCTAGGGGTTTCATTTCGTTTACAAATATTCCAACCGAACTCAAATACATTAAATATGTTACACATACCATGCTTGGAATCTTGGTGTAAAATTATACTGGTTTTCAATCTCTAATGCAATACCACAATGGATAACCCCTAATTAAGTATAATGTATCAACCATAAAATTATATATATTACTAGAAGGTCACTAGGCCCTACTATATATCCCTTACATTCAGTTAACAATAAGAAAAATATAACTAAGACCTATAGGTAATGTTCCACATCCTTGTTCAAGTGTCTCTCATAGAAAACTAATACTGACCCATACATGACGGTTTGATAAATAAAAACATATATATTGTTTCATATTAATGAATTTAATTGATTCTATTTTATTATAATGTTTAAAGAAGATCACGTATAAATGATATCAATAAGTAGTTGTCAGTGTAAACTATACTAAGCACTTTTTTATCTAGTTCAATTTTGTACTCGGTAAACCATATCATAATTTCATTTTAATAATTATTTTTTCAAATTTCCTCAAAAATGGAATTATTTAATGAAAATTTAAATTCTAATATATAGAAAAAAACTCATTGGGATGTAATTTTATGTTAATTAACAGAAACACCATAATAATTAATCCTAAAAGAAAATAAGAGGTCTTTTATAAATTTAATGGGGACTGGTCAAGTAACCAGACACCATATGATTATATTTAAACCCACTTAAGATGTTTTGGGGACTTTAAATAAGCATTCGGCAGGCATAATTATACCCTCTAGGGGTTATGTACCAAATAATATAACAATAAGGGGACCTATATTGTTCCCTTTCATCCATTATGGGGTTGTTTATTTGGCCAACCTTTCCCAATTTATGGATAAAATTATCTAATCATTACAATTGGTGACACATTTAAATGGAACACCTAAATGTTATTTAATTTAATATTTAACATGCTATTAAAGGGTTTATCACATAAGAAACATTCCCCAGTAGACCAAAATTTGTCCAACTATTAATTTTAGAATCCAGTCATATTGGTCTCCATTAACAAGTTATTCATGTACTAACCATTATAATTAAAATGGAATATTTATTTTTCAACACCCATTTCTTCGATATGAATTAAAATTCAATATAAGTATATAAGAATCATGGTTTAGTAGGGTGAATAAACATTCCCATGTGATAAAGGTACATTCATTTTTTTGTCACAATTGGAATTCATTTAACTACAACTAGTTTTTTATCCATAGTCTCACAATATAAAAATTTCATATGTAATGGTTTTATTATATGGTTACCCTTAAAAATTTATAAATACCAATAATCATTACAAATAGTTATTGTCTCATATTTAATTATGGCCATAAATGTTTCATCTCAAAAAACTAGTCATTCATGTCCCAAACATGTAATAATTATTTAATTAATGTCCACCATCCATCTATACATGAAAGAATTGTTTATGTTAATGCAAACAAATTAATAAACAATTATATATATCATAAGTATATCAAGGCATGCTATTATAGAGAAATAAGATTATTAATAATGAAAATAATCATGGAAACCACTATATGAGTAAGAAACACTATGAAAATGGTAAAACAATCACCCAAGAAAGGTATAAAAATAATGAATTGTAAATATTTACCTAAACATGGTGTAAAAATAAACATGGAACATAATCAGGATGTTAAAAAATGCAATCTAAATGCCAAAAAATATGAATGATAAGTGAATCTCTATGTGCCTGTAATGATGCATGTATAACAATTCATTGTCTTACCGAGAAAAGAATAAAAATCCATATCTAAATAAACTAAAAACCAGTGGAACTAAAAAAGTTACCCAATATGAAATAATAATAAACTGTAATAGCATATCATCATGAATAATAATCTTATCCCACGAATATTTCTCTTTCCCCCATGCATGTGTTTTCTTGACCCATAAAAAATCTATATACCATGTGATGAAGCATCGTAGTCTCATGTAAATCCTCCCAAAATAACTAGAAAAATGAAAATAAACCCTTGATACAATATTTTTACATCCCTAAGTAGGGGCCACTAAAAGGATGGACCAAGACAATTGGTTACAAAGACTCAGCCATGGCTCCCCATATGCCTGAGGCAGTCGATTTTCTACGTGGTTCTAATGGCGTTACATTGGGAATAATATGCCATCAGGGTTATATTAGTATAATTGTATATATGATAAATAAAAAAATAAGTTGATAACTTAAAAACCAATGGAAGATAATAATAAATTTTAATTAATAATAACTTTTAATTATTAATAAATTAATAAATGATCATGCTTGAACATTATATAATATACAAGCAGTGTAAATATAGTAGGTGAAACAATAAAAAAGGGCTAGATTGAAAAAAGTGGAGAATAAATTAAAGACACAATATCTTGAAGGAAGCCTAGGTACATGCTTATATGATACTCCTATAACCTATTTATAGTCTTATCCACAATGAATAGAAACATAAGGAATATCCCAATTCATATCCTACAATAAGGATATCTATTTAGTTGATAGTCAATAAATCAAACAAGGTGTCACATGCACACAGTTGGACACCACCAATTGTTTCTAATGAGATTTAGTCTGTAAGTAGAAAATAAATTAATGTAATGGAAAAAAATTAATCCAATGTAGTAATTTAAAGTTAAATATCTCTGATCAGGTTTCCCAAGGAATCCATGATGACCATACTTTCTATGTTCTGAGCCATAATGTCTCTAAACATGACATCATGTATATATAAGCACATACAAGAGTATTTTAACGATTTTTATGAAACATGAAAATTTTAAAATTTATAAACCTATTAACTATTATATAAGTGGAAAGTAGGGTAGAACCATAGAGAGAATGTGAGTAGACACTAGAAATATATTATGGAATGAATATTCCGGCTGAGGAGTTATTAATGTAATGACCAACTAAAAATGTAAAAATTAAATGGCTGTCATAATTAAGGAAAAATATCTAAGGGGACTAAAATAATATATGGATGAAATTTGTAGAGATGTTTTTTTGAGTTGTGAAGTCCATTTAAGTTCATGAAATTCCAATTATTTAGTTACCACATCAAAAAATTAATTTATTCAATTATCAAAAATTAATATTTTAGTCAAAATCTTATTATGTATCATTCTCCGATGTTATATATTATTTTATTTTTCATACAAGTTGTCTTTTATTTCTTTCTCTTTCTCGAATAATAATTATGCATCATTGTAACCTTAAATCACATGGTGGAATAACACAATCTGTTTCTTACAATTTTGAGGTATTTATCTGTGTCAGGTTTACTCAAATGAAATCGTTTATTAGTTATATCTTGCGAAAGTTTGATGTAGGTGCAAAAATATTTTTTTTCAATTAGTATATTTATTTATTTATAGTTTGATTAGGTGTGGATTATGATTCTCCCACATTTGTGGAAAATATGTAAGAAAATAATAATGATTTGAAAATCTTCTGTCTATTAATATTTAATAGGTGTCAGACATATGGGCACCAAATTAGGTTTGTAGTCTCTAAATGGAAATTAATTCAGACATAGAAATTATTAAATAAATAAACAACCAATTAATAATAATAATAATTTAAATGGTAATAAAATATGGGAACAAGGTAAAGGCATGCATACACCATCATATTCATCAACACTTCAACATAGAAGAATGAGAAAGACATAATAAAAACATGGAAAATAAATCAATAAGGAGAATATATCGTCATGATCTGGTTGTAACTTTGTTAATCGAAATTCACCACAGATGATCACCCAATAATAACCTTCACTCCTCTGATCTACATAATGTTGAACCAAACTGTAGAGAACATACAAACCACATAAAAATGACTAGTTATATGCTCACTCTCACCATGCATCATCAATTAAAATAATTGAAATGAGTCAACCATGTGTGATGATGTCTTTCACAACCCATAAATCACCAACAGTTTTGTAACCACTAGGATCGAATCATCAAATTACTGGTGATGGAGTGGAAAAATATCATACCCAGCGGGGTAGCTACATTAGTTGGTGTGAAGTAGGGGTGATGTTCCATCTTGGTGGTACACACCTTTTTGTAATGGAGGTTCATCTATTGTGGCCTTCTTAGATAAACGATAGTCATTGACAGAGTGATAGGGGACGATATGTGGGGACAGTGTGGTAGCTTATGAGAGGTGAGGAACAGTGCTGGTATGCATGGATTAATAAGTAGGTCCCCTAGTTTCTTCTCAGGAAGAGGGGAGGCATTAGGGAGAAGGCCCCTCCACTGTTGTTAGGAGGCCCCTTGTGTGCGTGGGGTATAAAATTGGATCGCCACTTGTGCTAGTGTGTAGTTGGACATAAATTAGAGGGGTCGGTGCCTTGTGATGATGGTGCACATGAGAGATGAATGAGGTTGTGCACAGAGGCGAGGACTATGGTTTCAACCCCCACTGATGATGATGATAGAGGTCCCTCCCTACTTAAATTATGTTTCCTTCATGAAAAAAGGTGAAAAAAACCAAAACCAAAATAAAAATAAATCTAATTATCTATTTATTAAATGTTAAAAAAATAATAACAAAATGACAAAAACAACAAAGACCACAATGATGACTATAATATTAATTATTATTATTTTTATTATGTTTACACTAAAACTAATAATATAAATAAAATTAAAATTAAATATTATTACAAAACAATAAGAAAATGTTATGTTGGTGAATATGTATATATATATATTCACATGTAATTAAATAGAAATATGATATAAATATGATTACTATTAAATATTAATGGAAAAATAATAATAATGATGTTACTATAATAATGCTACAATTATATTAATGAATAAAATATAATATAATATAGGCATTTAATATATACACTAATAATTATTAATAAAATAATAATAAAACTAAGATTAATCAAACTACTAAAAAATGATAGTGTTAGAAATTGAATTTTAATAATGTATATAGTCAACATAAACTAATAAAAAATAATAATTAGCCAAAGTGATAGAATTACATAAATATAATTGAATTAACTAGGGTAGTATGTTACATTAAATTAATCATTATATAGATAATAATAATAATAGAATATGAAATTAAGATAAAATTATAAATTACTAAATTACTAAATTACTAATATAAGTATAAAAGTTATTGAATAATTATCAATATATCTAAAATAATAAAAAAATACCAAAATTGAAAATAGATGTTTGAAAAAAATTTAAAAATGAATTAGAAAATTATTACAAATTTATGTGAAATTTATGTGAATTTAATCCACCACTCTTAATCAATTTCATAACTGTGTTAAATAATCAGAAAGAATACACAATTGAACCCATGGAACTCCAAAAAATATCATTCTTCATTTAAAATTCCAATTTTCAAAAGAGTGTCTTTTAGACTCATAGTCTTTCAAAAAATAAGCATCTATACTCATGTGTCATGCGTCCTACCTCACCATCACTCAAATCGCTCAAATAATATGGTCAAATATATGATCAATTCACATATACATGTTTTCTTACTATATCCTTTCAATGAATTCTTCATCTCTAGAAGTTAATATAAATATAATATATTAGTATAGAAGAATTTACATGAGGTTCAAATGTATCCGAGGTTGTCTGATGATGGGTAAAAAATCAATATTTTAGGGAAACATGTCGGTCGAATCTTTAAATAAATGCTCGATATGATTCATTCCAGATGTTATCCACAATGTATCGACCCCACCCAATTCAAATATTTCTATTCCCTATGTATATAAAAATCCATTATTTCCCTACTTCTCCACCTTTGATTCTTTAGATTTTCTTTTTCCCATTATTATTTTTTAAGGACACATCTCCCTCAAAAAATATGGATACAAAATATTACTGAGTATTAATTCCATAACCCCATGGTATAAATTTTAGGCAAAATCAAAAATAAATGTACACAAGTAGCATGTATTATGTATCCACTCAATTAATGTAATTCATATAGAAAACATTCTTTCTCTTAGAGTAATGGATCATCACTTTTTTAGGTATCCCCAAAAGACAGGGTTACCATATAATAACCCTAAAATTACACATTTCTAGAACAAAAAAGAATCTATATTCTCATATCAAAATATATATAATGAGGGTGTATACTATAAAATAAAACACATATAATCAAGATGGGATAATGTCACTCCCTTTGAATCAAATTACTCACTATCCATTAATCAAACCTCTCCATGAATATATCTCTCCCCACACTTATATTGAAAATCATTGTGCAAATAGTCACAAAATGGGAAGGAAAGTATACCATATATTGGATCATCCTAAATAGGCTTCTTAATTTTTTATGGGCTAACTAATGGAGAAATCATATGTTTGGATTAGTGGGGAAAAGGGAATCAAAATCTCAAACAAATGAATCACTCATTTTAGTTAAAGTTTTAAAATTTCTATAAATTTGATGAAAAAACATTGAATGTTATAGATAACATAACATGGAATAGATCCCCTTAATAAAAAAGAAAAATATTAAATGATGTATAATGGGAAAGATTTCTGACTGCTATGTAAATATAATTTTTGATAGCATATATGATCATTCGTGAAAATAAGTTTCTCTAAAATATAAAAATTTTAAGAAAAATGTTTTACTAAATTAAATGACATCATTAATCATCTAAATCATGAGATCAAGGATAAGATAATTATAAATAGTAATCATGATCTCAAATTACCATGGGATACAAGTGGTATGTTCCTGACCGTGTTATGAAAAATGTTTTCGCTTTCATGTGGGTTCCACAATGAGAGTAATGTTACTTTTTTTCAATTTTTATTTCATTTGTTGAGTTTTTTTGTTAGTAATTTTAAAGGGATTTATTAGAAGAAAAAAATATATCACAAAATAAAAAAACAACCCAGTGTATGTAAATATTGACATGGTGATGTTTTTTATATTCGATGATGCTTAAAAAATGTACCTGTAATATTTTATCATGGAAAACACATACCTGAATCATATCACATATATCACACCATAATAAAAATCATGTGGATGATAAAAATATAAGTGATTAATTCAAATCCATTGTGGTGCAATGATTTTTTTTTGGTAAATTCAAGCCATTATATAATTGAAAATTCAAAACTAAAATAAACTAAATGCAGTGAAAGGAAGAAAATATAATAATGGATTGCCTCCCATTGAGCGCTAATTTTACATTTTATTCATCCATACATTGATGAATCTCCACTAATGTGATATATAAATGTATACCATGAATCTGATTCGTAATACATGGTTGTTTGGAATTCATTTTTTGAAAATTAATTTATCATAGATGTTGCACAATATCTCAATGGAAAATTATTATATGAAATTTATGTGTGGAATAAAATGAAAATAACATAGATTGTATGGGAATGAATGCACCTCATCTAAATAAAAATCAATGAATATTTATTGTTTTAGAAAATTTCATCATCCTAAATAACAATAAAATTTCATTATTCAAATTTTTATGACATAAGAAATTACCTTACGATAACATTTGAGTAGTCATATTATATACATCATATAAATAAATATAGTATTTGGGTTGTTTATATATCCCAATTAATTCTCACATACAACCACTAGCATAGTAAAATACACTGGTTTCTAAATTAGTGCATGCTCAATGAATGAAGAAATAAGGTAATACTCAAATGGAGTAGGAGACTCCATTGTGTTAATAATGATTTCTTTTTAAAAAGTTTCTCTTTTACTACCTTAATCATATTTCTTCATTGGAACATTGTGGCAGCATGAATTTAAGATCCTCTTTAAAACCCCATTCTTTTATTTTTTATAAAAATTATGAGTGTCCTCCATTATAATGATTAACTGGTTTTCTAACTCATGAAACGTTTCATATGTCTCAATGTTGTAAAATATTTCAGACTAATAAAGATTTCAAAAAGTGTTTATTCAATGTCATTTTAAGTGATATTCTTTGTATGTTAAAATCCACAGTGTATCAGTTCAATTGTGACTCTTTCGTTTAAACTAAGGGTCCCATTTACATGTCATCTTCATCATTAAAATGTATAATTTGAAATAAATTGAATATTTCATTTTTATCATTGGGATTTCTTGGTTGTGAAATCTCATAATGAAAGCATGGAATATCAATTTCTGGGGTACATTTATATTATACAGGGTAGAAGAATAAGTTCTCAAATTCATGAAATGTGATTAGAATAGAAGCATAAAATTGTGATAGAGATGATTCATCCGTGGTAATAAAATAATGTGAATCAATATCATTATCGAAATCGAGACATGGGTGTTGTTCAAATAAAACCTCTACTATAGTCTCATCAAAATAATTTTTCTGAATTAGATCATCAAGTGGTAGTGAGTATATTAGTGGACAAGATGAGTTATTTCACTTTATATATATTTCCTTGAGGAAAAAATATTTTCATTATTTTCATCTTGATGATTAAGAATCAAATTTTTCCTATTGATATGAGAAAACAACATGAGTTCAATTATTGAATCATTTGTTTCACATGAATTATCATGTTTTATATTTTATAGAAAACATTGATGTTGAAAATGATCAAATGTTGTAAAATGACATGTATCAAAATATCGTGGAGTATTCTCATATGGATCATAACATGGACTTGAATAAAGATCATTAAAATAAACATGATTACCTAGAGATCCCATGTTTTGGGTAATATAGTATTCTATATCATGCAATATAGGAGGGTAGGGTGGGTACTAGTTGTAACTATGTGGTTTGGCACATTCCATTCTCATCTTTGGGGTTTTTTGAATGTTTTCCTTTAATAAAAAAATATAACTATTGTATATATGGTTTTTAGTTATTTTTATAAAATATTTTGGACAAAATCACTCATTTTAAGGAACTCCTAATGCTACTATTATACCCATCAATGTTACCAGATATTTGGTACGCTTGTCACAATATTTAATGATTTTAAAATTTATAATTCTACTAACTTTTATAGAAGCAGTCAGTTGGGTTGAACCACATAGAGAATGTGAGTAGACATTATGAATATCCTCTGGAAATACTATTCAGGAAGATGGGTTCTAAATGTGATGATCATCTAAAAAAATTCTAAAAACTAAAGGACTTTTTAAAAATTAATATTTAAATTAACTAAAACTATCAAAGTGAAAAAAATAATCTATGGAAGAAACTAGAAAAGATATAAGTTTTAGGTTTGTGACATCTATTTAGGTGCATTCAATGAAAATTAATTAATCCCCACATCTGAACATTTATTTATTTAATTATCTCCAATTGAAAATTTAATCAATAAATCTATCATGTCTCATTGTCTAAGGTTTGAAAGTATTTTAATTTTCATAAAAATTTTCCATAATTTCATTCGCTGTCTTGATGAATAATTTGTTTGTCATTATAGCACTTAATCACATGGTGAAATACCACAATGTTTTTCTCACAAAGTTATAGTATTTTTCTTCATCAGTTTCAATCACAAGATATCACTTATTATGTATCACTAATTCATGTTTTAATGAGAGAAAAAAAAATTAATTTATCAATTAATATATTTTTGTATTTATAATTCACTAGCATGTGATTTATGATTCTCTCAGGAGTGAAACCATGTTTTTGATAAATAAATTCTTCGATGATCTCTCACCCATGACACACAGTTGGGTACCAAAGATGGTGTTTAGAATCGAAAGTAAAATTAATTCAAACATATATATAATTAATTAAATAAATATCTAATTATAAATCACAATATAAAAGGTAATTAAATTTGGGAACAAGAAAATTGAAAGAAAAAATTGTCACGTTCGACAACACTTTGACATAGAATAATTATCCAATCATTAAAAAAATATAACCCTTGAAAATAATAAAAAGAAAATATTGTTGTGCAAGTGTCGTCGATATGGTCATCATAACCTATCTCATATGATCGCCCAATAAGAACCTTCACTACTCCAATCGCTGTAATGTCGAACAAAACTAATGAGGCGGTACCCACCACTAAATAATGATCTGGAATGTTTTACCTATCACCATGAATCATCGATTTCTGGATGTGAAATGAATCCAGCATGAAAGATGATTTCATTCACACACCACACTTTCTTATCAATTTCACACCCAACCAGACCAAATCCTTGATGTAGCGGAGGTCCAATGTACATAGTAGGGTAGCATCCTTAGATGGTGTGCATCTTAGGATATGTGATTGTTAGGTGGTGCGTGCCTAGTTTTTGTGGATGATGGTCGTGCATGGATTTCTGTGGAAAGAGGATAACCACCAGGGGAGGGATAATAGGGGATATGTGGAACTGATGTGGTTTCCTACAAGTGGTGGAGACCATCATTGTTGTACATGGTTTGATAATGTTATCCCCTTATTACTGCACGGGAATAGGTGATGTAGTTAAGAGAAGGAACCTCTACCGATGGTTGCTGGCCCCTGGTTTTGAGGTGAATAGGAGGTGGGACACTATCAGCACAAGTGTGTAGTATGAGATGGAGTAGACGGGTTATTTCCTGGTGATGATGGTGCATTGGAGGGATATAGGAGGTTTTGTGTGGAGGTGACGTCTAGGGTTTCATCCCCTGACGATGATGATGATGGAGGTCCCTCCATCTTTAAATGAACCCACTTGCATGAAGAAAATAACAAAAAAACCAAAATTAAAATTAAAAAAAATAATTATATATTTATTGAATGTAAAAAAATTGAATAATAATAATGATAAAAATAATAAAAACAATATAAATAATAATAATAATAATAACAATAGGATTAATTATAATAATAATAATAATAATAATAATAATAATAGAATTAAAATTAAAATATAAAAATAATTCAAGAAATACTATATATGTGAAAATATATATATTTATGCACATATAATTAAATAAAAATATTATAAAAATGATTAGTACTATTAAATATTAATATTATAATAATAATAAAGATACTTATTTAATAACACAAGAAATATATAATATAATATAATATAATATAGACAATTAATATATACACTAATAAATATTAATAAACTAATAATAAATCTGATATACATCAAAATACTGAAAAATAAAAGTTTCAGATATTAAATGTTTATAATGTATAAAATCAATATAAAAAAATAAAAAATAATATAAGTCAAAAAAGTTAAATAGATAGAATTATATATATATATATATATCTAATTGAAAAAACTAAGGTGAATTGTAACATGAAATTATTAATTATACACAAAATAATAATAATAATAATAATAATAAAATATAAAATTAATATAGGCTAATAAAATACCAAATTACAAATACATGTATAAAAATTAACAAGAAATTCTCAAAATATCTAAAATGCTACAAAAATATTAAAATATACTAAAAACACAAATAGAGGTTTCAAAAAGTAATTAAAACAAAATTAGAAAATTATTAAAAATTCATGTGAAATCCAAGAGCATCGGGTATATATGTATGGATATTCATGAAATTGTGAGAAACAATGGCTTAAAAACAAGTCATCTCCATAAGGATAATATAATAAGTTTCTCATTTAAATTAATGGACGTTATGACTATGGATCACGTATAAGAAGGGATATTATAACTATTTATCATGTATAATAAGGGGAACAAGTACATAGTATCATAATAATAAAGAATGATACGACAGAGTATCATAATTGGGTGGGGGTGTGGAACTTCATGTAGTATAACCACAATAACATGAAACTCTATGTCCAACATCCTTGGCCATGGGGGTTCAGAATTTCATGTCCACAACCCTAACCATGGTCAATATAAAATAATATGATATACTTTATTCTCACTTACCCTGTGAGCCTTATATTTTGTGTTCTAAATAGAGTAACCTAGAATCACACAAGTAATAGTGTACCATCATTGTCATAACTCCACAAGTATTTTAAACATGAAATGAGATCATCCATTCCATAATATAAACTAGATATAAGGTATGAAATCCTTATAATTATGTATTCTAAAATGAATTTACAAATTCCATTTATAAATAACACCATGTCTATGAGAACACATGTTCCATAATATAATTAATCGTTATCATTAAATTGGTTCAATTAACCAATTTTGTAATAAGGGAACAAGAAGTCCATCTGAAGTGCCCATTCCATAATAAAAATCAATTAACAATGTTTAGTATCCCCATTTCATTAGTTAAAATAACAAACATCAAAATGGGTTTTATTATATAATATTATTAGGGTTGTCATACCATTTTTATTAACTAAAATAATTCTATAATCTCGGTCCCTCAAAATTTTAATATATGATGTATGTATATACGAGTTATGATGATTATCAAACCCACATACCCATTTATAGAATTTATAAAAGTTATTATGAATTTAATCAACACACCTTATGAGGGGTTTAGTCAAAGAAAAAATAATTTATAACCATTACTCAAAATAACCTAAGTTTGTTGTTCTAGTTGAGTTGTCAACCTCCAATAATTTCATGATGTCTAAGAAACATCAAGATTCAAGTCTATATATTAATTTATGGAACATTACATTTTAAGATAAATACATGATAATGTACTATGTGTGGTGTAATGAAAATATTATTAAAATAGCATTAATTTAAATTAAATATATATGAAACTCTTACCTCAAGCTTAGGATGCCTTACTCATCAATTATCAAGATTTGATTACACCTGGAATGAGAAAAATAAGAAGAAAAGTCAGACGCCTGGAAAATAAGGCATATGGTCTCCACAACAATCACTTCTAAAGTGAGGAAAGAAACTATAAATGGTGAAAGAAGAGTCATTGACACACCTTTACAGAAGTGACACACCCATCAATGCTTTAATTGGAAAAAGATTATAGAAAAAACACCTAAATAATATAGAGGAATAATAGAAATCTCATTGATTGATATTGGGTGAAGTGATGTTGGAAAATGGGATAAAAAAATAAAAGTGGTAGGGGAAAATGTTATTTTCCAATTTTCAATAGCTAGTTTTTTTATTACCCTACAAAAACTATATTTTGCTACTATCGGAATGGTCACCCCTAACATGATAAGGTCTGTGGTTTTTAAAAATGTGAACATACCATACACACACATCTATAGCTTTGTATATAAAATTTTCAAGGTCTTAAAGTATTGGGTGGGTAGTTTTAGGAACATTATTATATAACATATAGGTATACATGGTTTCTCATGGATGGACTTATGGATTAGGATGTAAGGTTAATACTAACTTTGTAACAACCGTATGCCACTATCTACCTCTCCTGAAATTATGTTTTTTTAGATTGATACATAAAAAACTCTTTCAAACGCCCACAAAACTACTCAATCCATACACCTTATATAAAAAACACATTTAAGTGTTCTAAATCCACAAATTATGTTTTTAATCTTAATTTTGTGATTCATCCATTCCCCGTAATGGAAAATTTAAAATTCCACTGTAAATTTCAGCTCGTCCAAAACATGGGACGCTACCACATTGGTTTTTACTTAAAATATTTAATATAAAACATTTATTTTTATTTTTGAATCATATATTTATTCTTATTGGTAAACATTATATTGAAAAAAGTTATTTGTCAATTAATTGATTAATTTTATATCCAATGAAGAACACTATTTCAATAAACTTATATGATTATGGTAAATAGAACATAATGAGATTGTATTTGATGATTCAAGGTGAAATATTTTTTCATGTATATATAATTTTCATGTAACATTACACTGATTCAATTAATTTATTAAAATTTTTATAATTTCTTCTAAATTATATGATTAGGGAATATAATTTTTTTGGTATGAGGCATTAAGATTTGTAGCTATTATTTGAAGATAAATTTAGACTTTATCTGGGAAGAATATGAGATCAAATAATTATAATCTTGGGGTCTCAATCATAGTCTAAAATATTTTGAAAAGGAAAATTAATTTTGTAATTATTTAGTTTGAACACTGGTTATTACTATAAAATTTTGAGTTTAATGTTAGATTTCATCAAATAATGGTTTATTCATATTGGGAATAATTATACCTTAAGCTAACTAATTATGTTTTGGATAATGTAAAAATATTGACGAACAAATTTTAATCTATTTTATAATTATGTGGTAGGTTTTAGGCTTATTTTCATGCTTCAGTCATGAAAAATATAAACTGATTACACATTGGTTTGAGAAATTGTTGAGATTATGGTGGAAATTGATTAAACTATGAAATGATAGTTGTTGAATAAATATAATTCCTTATTCTTTTATCCAAGATGGTAAATTAATTACCTAAATATAGAGAAAATGATCATGAGAATTTTTTTATTACCCACATCTTTATGAATCAATAGTCTCTTCACCCATTATAAATCCATGATTTTGTGATTGTTGTTAACTTTCTCGTAATCATGTTATTTATCACTCTATATAAGAAATTAGGAATTAGTTTTCTCTTCCATCTCCAGTTTTTCATTTCCCACAAAATATTTACTTCTTAGAATCGTAGTTTTGTGTTATTCAGTATGACCTTCTTACTTCTCTTTCTCTCTTATGATAATGATTTTTAATAATATTTTTTATAATGTGGGATTTACACATAGGTATTTTAAAATGTTAAACCATTTTTTTACCAAGTTTGATTTAAAATTGATTGGAATAAATTCATTTTAGGGGTATATAATTTAATAAACAATAATTTTAAAATAATTTATATATTTTAAATTATAAAAGATACATAACATCAAATATATATGAACCACAATGCATTATTATTCAAATTCGATTGTTAAAACCGAGTTTTTTAATTGGTGGGTATGAATAAAAATAAAATCACAATGATATATATATATATATCCTAATAAGTAAATATGTATTAATTCATTATTAGGAAATAATAATTCAATTTTTATTGAATCCTTTATTACATAAATAATACTTTTTCATCAAAAATTATTTTATTTTATTTATGAGAGAAAATATTAATTTATAAAACATTTAGAAATTTTATTTGATAAACATTTATAATTTTTAAAATCATCACATAAAAGTTATCCAAAGATTAATTTCTAAAATTTTTCTAAAAAACTTGATTTTCAATTAATAGTGAAAAATAGAGATATTTTGGAAATTGTATTTTATTTTAATGTATTTATAACATAAAGATATATTTTGGATTAATTTTAAAATTAAATTAGTTCACTTCTATTAACAAAAATCCAATTATGGTTTTTTAAATCAATTACCAACTTTATTTTTTTTATAAAATCATTTTTCTACATATAAAATTCTTTTTATGAGAAACAATTTTTTTCACTATTTATTAGTTTAATTATAAATTAAATTCTAACACATACATGTTTTGTATTTTGAAAATTTTATTCAATAAATGGAATCAAGGAAGCCAAATTTTGTAAATATTTTCCTTTTATTTCTAGTATGTATGAATGGAAACCTAGGTAATTTTTACAACCATGTTAAAGGGTAAATCTATTTATTGATGGTTACAAATTATATATAAAGGACGGAAAAATGACCCAAAAACATGACTTAATTTTTATTTATGATATTATTCAATTCATAATAATTATTATTCTCTTATATGACCTTTTACCATTTTTATATGATTGTATCCTTTTAAGAATTAATAAAAAATTATGTAATTAAAAGTCAAAAATGTAACACTCTTATTTTTAATATCTATAATATTCTTAACGTATAAATAAAAAGATGATATGTTAGGTTATAAATAAATATTTTAAAGTTAAATTATCAATTTTAATCATTGTAATTATTTTAAATTTTTTTTAAGAAAATAATTACCTTAAACGGTTACACAACACGAACTTAGTAATTATTCATTTAAAAGAAAAATCAATTAAATAATATAAAAAATACTAAATTTCATATAATTAGAAATAATAGAATTCATTCCTGAATTTTATAGATTAATATAATATGTTAGGGATTTATTAAAAAAATTATAAAAAATTATTTGTTTTCCTAAGATTTTAAATTCCTTTCTATGAAAATAGTTTTAAAATTGACATTATTGATATTTTATAAAAATAATAATTTATCAAATGACATAAATTTCCTATAAATCCAATATTTTTAAAAGTGATTAATATATGGTTCTTAATATAAACCATGATACATTTATGTCCTATTTTTCTATTTATACTAACTTTCTTCACCCTCATGGAGTAAAAACTCTTGTTTTAAGAGTATGTGTGAAAAGGTTTAATGTAGTTTAAAAAAATATAATAGGAACAATGTGATCTAAACATCTCAAAATTGAATTTAATAATATTATTTTTACTCATTATCATATTATAATCAAATATTATAAAATTTTAACCTTTTCAAATAAAAATTAATTTATTTAATATTAATATATATGAAATTCTAAAAGTGTCACTCCCCTCTCTTATAAAAGAACACATCTACATCTAATTTCTTCATGATTCAAAACCCATTTCGTGTGTATAGGATATACTAAAATAAATTTATAAAATTTCATCCTAAAATACGACTTCTAGTTCGAGTGGACTTATTTTGGTTGAAAATAAAAATTTTATAGGTCCTTAGGTGTTAACAAAATTATATTTCTTAAATTAGAGGAGGATAAAGAACATGTGTGAGAAGTAATACCTGAGGTATGGGAATTTATTTTAAAAAAATCTTTTAATTCTTCCCTTAAATCCATTTTTTATTTTATAACCTAATTTTTAAAAAATAATAATGTATTTTCTATATGTATATGAAATTATCTTAAAGGACATTTTATATATCTTTTAAATTTATTTCAAATGTTTTCAAAAGGAATCATTTTAAAGAATGTTTGACTTTCTTTATGAAAATACAAAATTTATTTCATATTTTACATGTACATAGAATAAAAAATTTCCACAAACATAATCATTATTTTATTTTTTGGATTTCATTATAATCTACCATTTTTTATTCAATAAAAACCCCTATTTCCCTTTATTTTAAAAATACTATATTTGAAAATTTTGTTCTAAATGAAAGGGATATTAAATTAACTTGAAATATTGTCATAAAGGAGAAAATGATATTTTAAGACTGTTGAAAAAAAATATTTCATGTTTTATAAATATTTTTTAGTTATTAGGAAATGTTTAAGATGGTAGGTGGTTCTATTCTAAACCAAGGATTGATGGTTATTTTTTTAACCAGGGATTAGTGGTCCCATGAAAAAATGTCTATTGAGACCGTTATAGCTCTCCAATTATTTGGAAAAAGGTTTTAAGTTAACTCATTAGGTTCTATATATTGATTATTGGAATACACTTTGATGGTTAATACATTTATAATCATGATGGTTATTCCAAATGTAACTGTGATAGTTACACTAAGTATACATGTGATGGTTATTACATGTGTGATCGTTAGGGTTAATCCACAAGTAATATTGAAATTAAAAGTATGATTCATGTTTCCAATATAATTTATACATAATTACTATGGTTTTATGGAAATATATTTATACTTTAACGTAATCTAATGAGATTATGTTTAAATAAATTTATTTAATATCTCTTAAGTGTTAAAATTTATAACTTTGTAGAAAATGTTTTCATGTTCTTTTCTTGATTTCAAAAAAAATATGATTTTTATATTTCACTTTGTGATTTCATATAAAAATATTTAGAAAATGATTGTGTGGAGAAGTTTTTTCCTTGTGTAATATTATTTTTTATCACAAAGTTTATTTTAAAAAAGTCAAATTTTTTTAAGTGTTTATGTCCTAATTGTTTTTTTGTTATTTTATATCCTCTACTGATATTTTTAAACTCATATACTGTTTTAAAATACTTTTTATTGGATGTGTAAATACTAAGGTCTAATTATGATGGAAAACTGTGAATATTTTACATGAAAATAAAACATGTTTTTATTATATTTTTTTTTGGAAATAAAAAATTGACACTGAATAGATGTTTCCACCTTGTAATATATCAGATTGTTATATATGATTTATGATGAACTTATCTATAAATATAGTCTTCAAAAGTTCTATAAATGTTGGAGAATGATTTAGTTAAATAAATTTCTATAATTTTTAATTTTTATGGTTTGGTCCTTATATAAATTTTCTTATTTTAACTTTTACATAAATTTTTAATATTATATAGACTTCAATTAAGTGATTAACCAT
Source organism: Viscum album (assembly GCA_963277665.1). Taxonomy (NCBI): domain Eukaryota; kingdom Viridiplantae; phylum Streptophyta; class Magnoliopsida; order Santalales; family Viscaceae; genus Viscum; species Viscum album. Next base: position 320,925,867 of record OY728153.1, on the reverse strand, counting down.
TCCCCAATAAAATATTTACACTTAAATTTTTTATTTCAATTCTATATTTGTATATTAATTCATTCATTTATAAGATCATTATCTTATATCGATTAAATAATTCATGATTGAGAAAGAAATGAAATGAATAGTTTTTTTATTTTCCCGACAATAATCAATCTATTTACCTTAGAGGGGAAACTCCTTGAGTTGGTCAGGGATCAAATTTTTATCACTTCACGTCTATTATAGGAATCTCTTTGGTTTGGTTTCATCTTAGTTCCATCTTTAACCAACTCCTTGCACATATTATTTCCTTCCCTAAAATGAATTCACTTCACTAGAAATTAAAGAGAAATATAAATAAGGTTTACCAAACAAACCCATGGTCACAAAGGCCCATACATAATGTGGAAGGGGATGGCCTATATGTTATCAATATAATTAATTAAAAAATAATTTCAGAAACCCAAATAATAATTATATTATAATAAAGCATACACTTACATAGGTTGATTTAATATCATGATCATCTAATTATATTATGAATATGTATTTAATATAACAAGATATAATTCACTTTGATTCCTTATTTTATTAAAATAAACCCCATGTGAATTATAGTAATTAAATATCTAGTTGACCAAGTAATTAATTTTATCTTAATCTCTATCTAATATATCATAGATAAATGCATCCACTTTTATTATAAATTAAATATATTTATTAATTTTAATTAAAATATTATAATATATGTAAATAAGTTTTACATAGAAGAATATTAGCGATTTCATCTTTGATCAATTGGAATTGTATTGATATGGAATAAAGTATATTCATGCTGCATAAAGCATTAAAATTTTCCAGGTAAATACATGATGTTAATGAGTTAAAAAATGAATCACTGAACACGTGTTAATTATCATGGAACAAAACACTTTTAATGTAAAAAACGTCACATAAGTATTTCAACTATACAAGATATATAGTTCAAAATTTTACATAAAATTTAATTTATTAGTTAAAATATATATTTACATACATACATATATATATATATATATAAATACACATATACATACATATATATATATATATATAACCTCCCATACATTATATACGAGTCAAAAAATAGAACATGGAACACATGCTTATGTGTTTTTGAATAGTAATATATTCAATTATAATTTTATGAGAAACATATTTTTGAGTACGACATGCACATCTATCTATAATTCATGTATATTACTAATCATATATCTATGATAGACATATAAGGATAGAGAATATATGTTACCAAATCATTTATAAGGTATATGTAATGTATATTTGGTAGACCTCGTGTAACCACCTTGTTACACCACTATCATTTCTTATGTTGTGTAATGAATATCACATTTAATTAATGCACAATTCTTGGAATAAGTTTTAGAGTTTTTATAGTTCATTGAACATGGGTAAACAATGTATAATATTGGGATACATGATATGTACTCTTGTGTTATCCATCTAGAACCCATATCCCTCCTCATAGATTCTTCATTTATTCTTCATTAATTATTAATCAGAGATGGGTTTTATGAAAAAGAAATTAACAAATGATGAATATATATTGATAATAGGATCAAAACATTGAATTTATTTGAATGTAAACTAGATAAAAAATATATAATGATTAAATAATTATAAATTGAATGTATATTGTCTCTAATATCAATTTTTTTCTTAAGATGTAGATGAAGTGCCTATTGACCCTATAGAAAACTAATCTTTCTTTAGACTCATTGGATTATCTACAATTTACATGGTTATGAATTCTAAGACTAATAATTTTTTTTCCAAATAATACAGAAAAATATATTCACAATAACCAAGAGAGGATATTTTTAACTTAATTTATTATTTATTCAATAGGATAAAGTAATTATTGGATCAGTATATAGGAAGTACCCTAATTAAGATCAAAAGAACATATTCTAGATGGACTAAATACCAGAGGAGGGGGTGAAATATTTATTTAAAAAAAATTAATTTAAAACGAAATTAAACTAAAAAAATTCAAAATATCCCTTTAAGTAAAATATAGGATTTTGAATTGTCATTAGTCCGATTAAATCAAAATATCATAATCATATTGGATATGATAATATTAGAGTGTGACAGTCGTACTGAATATAAATTCATTATAATCATAGTAAAAAGATAGTATTCAAGATAGATAAGATTTTTTTAGTATGTCTCAGATTCATAGTAGATCTGATTAGTCAAAAAAATTAATTTTTATAATAATAAGAGGAGTATGATAAAATATAAACATATAATTCATAATATAATTTAGAACTGTTATAAAACAAGTATTCCAATGGCTATATACAGTAATAATGACATAAAACTTTTTAAAATTGAAAGGATAGATTTTAACATTAAGTGTAAGGTAGCCAAAAACTTTGGAAAAAGGTATCTGATATGTTATACTTACAAGAAAGTTTTACATTCCTTATCAACGAAATCCATCGATATGATGATAAATGTCTCTATCTAACTATCCCTAGAAGCCCTCAATCAGAATGATGAGAACTGTCTTATCATCTCTGTAATCTCTCAATCAAAATTTTAATTTATTTCCCTGTATTCATATCCTCGTAACTCTTCAATCACATTCCCACAATCTGATGCACAACGAAATTAGAAAAAATGTTTTAAGAATGAAACCCTTACATGTTTTCTTAAGTAGTTATATATCTACAGAATTACAATAGACACAGAACAAGATGTTATAACTTTTTAGACTTCAAAAAATTCGGAGTGAAGATGCAATCATCTAGCTACTCCAAACTCTTCAAATGACTAGTTATTTACACGTAACCCTTACAATTGTCATATTTTCTCCAATGGTTATATTTTCTTGGAGTTTGTTTCAATGACTTGGACCAATAGATATTTAATGGCTATATCTTAGCTGAATGTTTGACAATGTTTTTTACAAAATTACTATGTAAAAGGTGTTCCATTATGATACAAAATAGTTTTCCCTATTTGTAATTTTATCTTTATTCAATCTGATAGATTTTAGTTCACATTTCATTATGATAATCATTATTAATGTGGATTAGAGGTTTGTTGGTTCTAATATTAGTCTGATTATAAAGACTCTACTAGTATGAATGGTATATAAAAATTTTCTATTACTAATCTGATAAGGTGAATTCAATTGTTATCAAATCCATAATTAGTATGACAATCAAAATGAATATAGTTAGTAAAAATTTATGTGTACTTTAGAACTATTTCAAGGTATGGTAATGGTATATTTTTTCGCTAAAGATATTCTAAAACACTTTAGACAAAAAAAATTTTAATCATGCAATAAATAATGATTTTGTGATTTAAATAACAAATGGAATAGAATATTTATAAGTATAAATTTTTACTTAATAATCTCCCCCTTTTTTGGAAAGCATAGTCCACAATCTTAGATAATAAAAAACATTGAAAAATGTATTGTCCATTGTCTTTTATGTAATTTGAATTAATAATTAAATATTAAAAAACTATCCCCCATGAGTTTTAGAACAAATTGGAATAAAATAATGAATACGAATAAGACCTATTTAAGATAATAACTCCCCCTAAGGATCATATTCTCTTCATTAAAGTTATTTCCCCCTTACTTAAAACAACTACAACTTTCAAAAAAATTCTCCCATTTTGTAGTTTTCAAAATGGAATGTGGAAAAGTCCCTGAATAAATGAAATGGGTTTGAAAAATAATATAATAAATAATAGAATGATGTACTTGGTCATCTAAAATAAATTTAATTGTCATTAAAACTATAAAAATTGTAAGATATTTAAACAATTTTAAAATAGATGAAAAACTATTTTATTAATAAATAGTTTTAAAAAAATACAACAAGTGTTCAAAGTGAGATGTTTTATAAAAAACATTTATTTATTCAACCTATATTTCAATAAAATATTCTTGAGATTAATTCTTCTTTTCCAAATATTGTAACCTTTCATATTGAGTTTGAATCTTTTCAGACATTTCTTTGTTCTTATTTTTCAATAAAATGAATTCATCTTTATAAGACTTCAATAATGAGACTTACAACTGAAGATATTTTGTCTCTCCATGTAACTCTTTGAAATCGTTATATAGGGTATTTATTGATTCTTTGAACTTGTCAACAGAAATCATCATGTCTTCAATGTTTTTGGATAGGTCATTGAAATCATATATGGATTCATATATGTATTTATTTTTTTATTCAATTTATTTTTTATACCAATTATTATAGGTTTAAACATAGTGAGACAATTTCAAAACATTGTTACATGATTTCTTATGGGATTGAAAAATTTCTTGAATTTTTTTAGATTTTCATCATTCTGAACAACTCTATCAAATAAACATTTATCTAAACCCCGTTTATATTTTTTTATGAACTAAATAAATCTTTTCTTATTTTATGGGAATGTAAGAACTTGTATCTTCAAGTGTCAATAATGCTTAATCCTCCCCCCCCCATAAAGTAACTTCTTTACTTTTAATCAATTTTAAGGGACAAGTGTGAACCCTTATAGAATAGGTATATCAAACAATAAAAGAAAGTATAACTTGTTAAATAAATGTTTAAGTCATTTAGAATCTATTTCCTTAAACAATTTTTAAGGAAAAATATTTACCTAAGACTCTAGATCATCTTTTAAGATGTATTTATAGTGATATGCCAAATAGTCCTAAGATTTCATGTATTCCTCTATATTAATATTCCTCATGTTTACTACTCAAATCAATGTGTGGTATTTCTTGTCAAGATATAAACATTGCTACCCATTATTGTCCACTCAGATCAATATTCCCATCATTTCATCAACATAATCCTTCATCACCTTAATCTACAGAACGTCCTCCTTCATCTTTTAACATAAGTGTATGAGCACTTTTATATTCTAGTCATTAAACATATAATACATGAACTGAGGGCCATCTAGATACTCAACTTGTTGTAGCTATTCAAGGGGGTAGAGTATCCCTCTCTCTAGAAGCATATCCTCTAACTGTAGATGAATCTCCCGGGATGATTTTCTATCATCATTTAATAATCCCCTTGAGAAAACTCCAGAAAATATGAAGTATCCTCAGCCTAAGAAACCTCCTTTACATTCTATGTGGACCCAATGTCTCATATTTTGTTATCCTCCCTACCACCTTTAACTTTTTGGGCCTTCTATTGGTTGTATTTATAACCCTTTTGGCTAATCTAGTATCTATAGACCTCGGTAGGTATGAGTAGTATATTAATCCATTTAATTTATTATTCATGGAGACAATGAAGCTTCTCGGGACCCTATTTTCATTATTTACATTCTTCCTCATTGGAATATAGTGGCCATTACTGTTTCCTCTTATAGCATTGTTATCTGAGTTTTGTATATATCCATCTAACTCTGCTTATGATGGAAAATTCGAATTTCCTTGAACCCCTCCATCAAAACATTGGCTGACAAAGTAGTTTTTTGTATTATGATAAGATGATTCCCTTCTCAGATTGGAATTATGAGTGACATTCGTCTGATTTTAGGCACCATGAGGGGAAGGTCTATCAAATCTTGGTGACAAAACATAATTCAAAATAAGGGTGTTTTTTATCTCATTATAGATCCTTTCATCATCTTAGAAGCCACCATCCTTGGTATTTTTAGAATGATCAGGAACCTTATTATTCCCAAATCATCAATCCTTGACTATATCTATAAAGGTAGGGGCACTGTTGGACTGGACTCACTCTGGACCAGCTCAGATGACTTTAGAATGTCCATATCATGTTTTAACAGTGAAAATATGTCTTCAACTATTGGATTAGTATGAAACCCCATTGGCAAAACAACGAGAGTGTCCAGGAAGTGATCACATTTAATAGACTCATGATCCAAAGGGGGAACAATGAGAGTATCTTCAATCAACATGGATATAGCATAACTAGTGGATAGTCGGGATCCCCCATCAAACGCCACTGGTTCTTTCTCCATCGAGACAGTAAAAAACTAAAAAGCCTCCAACCAAAGATATACAAACCTAATTGTATGGTGCAGAATACAAGTAGAAAATCATGAATTAGGTGCCGACCTATAAGATGATTAGAAGTAAAATTGGAGGTGGCCCAGAGGAAAACACGAACCTCAAAAGTCGAACTAGTTTTCGAAGACCACTAATTGTTGGAAGTGGAATTATTCACCAACCTCTATCTGAATCATATGCACCGAAGCCTTTTAAATATCCAATTCCACATAAATTGAGGGGGAAATTTGGTGGCATAAGGAGTGATAGAGCTCGTCAAATTCAAGGAACCTCCCAATGAAGTTACCCGTCTTCTGTAGAATAGTAGGATTTTGGAAGGGATGGGGGAGATTTTGAAAGGTAACTCAAATTTCTATAGTGGGGAGGTCATGGTTCTAGTGAAACTCATAAGACTTTCTGAGAAGGAATAATATAAAGCATTCATCTCAATATTCTCCATTATCTTCATCCTCTTCTTCATCAGAATAATGTTATTTTTCTTTTTATTAATTGCCTTCTTCCTCACAATCACTTTATTTTTCTAAAACATCAATATCTACAACAAATTCTTCTATTTCAATTTCAAACTCTTCATGGATATGTGATTCAGATATTATGTCTCCTATACTGACTAGGATAGAATTTTATGGGTACTCAAGAGATTTTGATAGAACAAATTCTTTTCCCACAATAACGACCTTTCCATTTTCTACGAAAAAGGGAACATTCAAACAAAAATTGTTTTTTCATAAAGAGAAATAATTTCATCATGAATTCCAAAATTAGGTTGAGTATGAGGTATTATAACATGTTCATATGACTCCTCAACATTTTCCAACATCCTTTAAAAAAATTGATATTCTAATAATTTTTTATTTTCCTTATTTTCTTTCGCTTCATTTTCTTGTGTTTTAGATACATGAATATTTATAGCTAAATATCCTGCTAGGTCGAGGTCGATCTAAAGGATTTTATTCTTTTCTTTTCACCTTTATTCTACTCCACTCTTGAGTGACTTCATTATAAACCATATTTTATATCATAAATTTCTGAGGTGAGGAAGTTTTAGATTTTTCTCCATGATCGTGACTATCCTATTCAGAATCCTTATTATTATTTTTATCACTACCTTTCTTAACTTACTTCTTTTTCATTACAACACCTTGTTTAACCTTCATTGATTTTTTGGTTCTGGATGTAGAAAAAACAAATTTGATTTTAAATAAAATTAATAATTCATTAGTTTGAAGGTTTCGTCACTGAGGGAGAGGATTTTTCTCTTAACTGGTATTGACATATTTTAAATGTTTAGATATTACATGAATACTAATAATAAATTTCTCAATTTTTATAAAAAAATTAAAATTAGAGACATAGCATCTCCATAATTCAGGTTGCTGATATTCTGAAAAATGAATCATATAAAGTTTATTTTTCTCATATTCACAAGGTAATTCAAAATGAATAAATCAATGAATTTAAAAGTATCACGGTCTCCTTTCATCATAATCAAGAATATATTAATCCATAATGCAATAATCCAATTGTTCAAAGTAAGATTATTGAATTTCCTAAAAATTTCATAATGATCAAATGATGAATCCTCAACTATATTTATATTGAAAGAACCTGTTTCATCTAGTAAAATGTTGGAATGAAAAAATGAATCTCTCTCTAATGAAATCGTAATAAAACTCATAGCCTATGTATAATTCAATTTATAACCTTTGTCATATATATTGAGAGAAGATTTTTGTCTACCATATTCTAAAAAAAACTCAATGGTCTTATAAAAATACAAAACAAGACCCATATAAAAATAAATAAAAAATCAATTTAAAATCATATAAATAATGATATTTATATCTGTCTAATTAAATAATCATTTTCAGAGAAAAATAATATTTTTTATAGGAGGATTTATCAACTAAAATTTCACCAGAAAAAAAAATCATCATAATATTTAGCTTTAGGTATCATATTTAAAGAATAAACTGGGGATTATGACATTCAGAATGAATAAAATGATACCAGAGGCTTTTGAAGGAGCAAAACTTCGACTCTTAGTGACGTAGATTTCTGATGTGGGACAAGGGGGTCCCCTCTATTATATAGTAAACAGAAGTAACTATTTGAATTCTAGAATCAATCCGATGGTTGAGAATTGATCTTTATTATCAGACAGTTGGATTAATCCAAATAAGATTTCAAAAATGTTAATTCTTGAGGTTTTTATCATATTAAAAAATTAATAAAATTCAAAAAAAAAATTGAAAAATAAAAAAAAATATTAAGAACTTTAAAAGTAATTTTCAAATAAATGAAATAATAATAAAACAATATAAAAGTTAAAAGATAAGATGAATAACTTTGGGTGATGGAAATAATTATCAGTATGATAATTATTTTCTTCTAGAATTTTATTATTTTAACCAAAAAATATAAATATATAAGTTTTAAAAGAAGACTAAAATATCTTAGGGTAAATATATATTCTTATTAAATTAACTCATTATGAATTGTTTTTTACTCTGGAAATTTTTCGAAGACCAGTTTCTGGAAAATTTGAAAATAATTATGATTCGAATAATCCATATACAAACACCGACATTTATTTTTTTTAAGGAAAACAAGAATGAAGATTTAAAAAATTGATAAAATGTTGAAGAACTAAAATTTTGAAAAATAATAATAATATTTAATTCCCCTATGAAAATGGAGTAACTTTATGTTAAATAGATGGTTAAAAAAACAATTAGATATTAATGATTACTTTACATTGATCTATCATATCTTATATTTAATTTATTAAAATTTATCAAGAGGCAAAGGTTTCTTGAATATATCAAAAATTTGTTCTTATGTTATGATGAATTGTAGAATAATATGTCATTTAAGTATGTGATGCATAAGAAAGTGATTGCTAATATCTATGTGATTTTCATGGGAGTGATGTGTGTGGTTCTAACATAATTCAATGGATCTAGTATTATCATAAAGTATTTGTGTTTTAGTAAAAAATAATTCCATAATCAATGTGTGTGTATTACATCAACCACACATGAGGACAAAAACATTAGGTACCACATATTAGATATAATAGTAGAAAGTGTAACCGAGTGTTGATTCTTACAATGCCAATAAATTAATAAGTCTAATAAGAAATGAAAATTTTCAAAAGTAAATTTTTTAACAATTCGATAACCACCAATGTCAGCTTATGAAAAACTTATTAGTTTGAAAACATTTCAAGAAGAATATAAAAGTCTTAAATTCATAGTTCCCTTTATATAATGAAAAATTCATCTTACATATTTTATATGGGATTAAAATGGAATTTCTTGATATCTTTTATATAATAATATATAAAAAATAATGTCAGTATGACTTGGTGTTATGTATAGTTGACTTCTAATCATACCTCTAAAAAAATTCTGATCAACTGGTTTTCCTTCCTCATCCTGATCATGTGTATTTGAGTTACCAAATAGAGTACTAGTATTTTTAGTATTTTTATATCCAATATTTTTAAGAATATATTTTATATAATTATTTTTAGATATTTAAGCACATTAAACTTTTTGAGACATTTGAAATCCAATAAAAATTTTAACCCACCCATTATACTCATATCAAACTCATATTTCGTAAAATCTTCAAAGGAATCAATTAAATATTTTCATGTTGATCCAAATATAATTTCATAAACCTAAATTTGAACAATTTTATGTTTTTTTTGAAATATTTTATAATAATAGTTGGATCTATATCTCCCTTAAAAAAATTAATTTTGTAACAAAAATATTCTTAACCTATAATACCATACTCTATGGGCTTGTTTAATCCCATATAATTTTTTTTTATTTTATAAACATATTCAAGATGCTTTGTAATTTCTAAACCAGTAATTTAGCAACATAAAAATCATCTCGACCATTTCCATTATGAAAATCTCACTTCACATCCATTGGGAAGGTTTGAAAATAAAGGTGATTGTAAAGTATAATAGAATAATAATATCTTCAAATCTTACTATAGGGGAAAATTTTATTTCATAATCTAAGCCTTATTGCTGATTATTACCTTTTGAAACATGTTTTACTTTATTTCAAATGATTATTCCATTTTAATGATGTTTTTTATGAAACCCCATTTTACTCCAATTATGGATGTCTCTTTAGGTCTATCAACCATGGTCCAGACTTTATTCATTTTGAATTAATTTAGTTCATTTTTCATAGATTTAATCCAATCCTTATCACCTAAAGCCTCATCAAGACTCTTAGGATCAAATTGGGAAGAGAAAAAATGTTTTTTTTTCATTCCTTAAAAAAACTTCTATACCCAACAAGTTGATCACCTTACTAATGATATTATCACAAGGATCATTACTAAGAAACACCTTACTTAAGTTATTTAAAACGTGTTCATGAACATAAGTTAGAAATTATTCTTGAGTAAATACTTCAGAAACTTTATCTTGTGTATTTTCTTTATTAGAAGTTTTATATAAAAAAGATTGAAAATCATTTTTCTAATACACATATGAGGATGTTTAGGGATTTTTTTAAAAACAAAAGGACCAGTTTCATAAAATTTTACATGTGTTGTTTCCTCAATAGTATGAGAGTTTTTTTTAAAAACTCTATATTCTTTAGAAGTAGTTTAATATCATAAAAATATTTTGGCATCAAATTTGGGTGAAAATTTTTATAAATTATATTTTGTATTCAAGATAATTAATTTTCATCCAAATACTCTAAAGTAAGAAACTTTTGGTATTAGACTATCCAAAATTCATAAAGAGTATTATTAATAAAATATATTATTAAAAAATCAAATTATAGTCTAACAAGAAATACTAACCACATTATACAATTTTTTTTAGCAATTATGTATTCACTCAACATGGTCCTCATTATTTCCCTAAGAATAAAATTTCTTATTTTAACAACAACATCCTTTATAAGAGTTCTAGGAGATGATAATTTATAATTAATGCCTTTTTTAAAAAAAACGTTTTAGAATCACAATTTACAAATTCTCCACCATGATCATTATGAATAGTTATCATGGGAATATTTTTATCATTTTTAAATATGGCTACAAGACTTTTGATAAAACAAAAGGCTTAATATTTCATTGCTATAAAATAAAACCATTTATATCTTGTTTAGTCATCAACCAAGACATATACATAGTATTTTCCCCCAATATTCATATTTTGTGAAGGACAAAATACATTCGTGTGTGCTAACTATAATTCATCAGTATTTTAGACTAAACTAATATATTTTAAGATTGAAATATTTTGATTGCAATATTGAAAAGGATAACAGAATTTTGAATAATCTAATCTATGATCCGGTATATCCTTAACTATACTTTTCATAGTAAACTTACATAATTTTCTAACGTTTTAGTTTTCTAAACTTTTAATCCAAAACCCTAACTGATCTTACATTACACTATGTAAATATATGTCTTGCCTCAAAAGTCTTATAATATAATGTTTTAAACATTATCATAATGATGGGAAGGAAGAATAAAACCATCCATGGAATTGTGTACAACAAATTTATCATTTCTAAAAATCAAAATTCAACCTTCATCACATAATTGGATTATGATTATAAGGTTGTCCTTAATACCTTTAACAAAAAAGATTATAATTGAACGCTTTACCAATAAAAATTATGTTTCAAATTCGAATAAACCATCCTTGATAATTATCTATGAAAGTAACTTTTCCATCAGTCATTTTGATAATATTTTCAGAGAAATATTTTTTTCTAATCATATGTTTAGAAGAAACATTATCCATGTACCATTTATTCATATTTCTCATACTTCCATTTTTTCTTGAAAACATAAACATTGGGATTTTAGCACAAAAACCTTTTATGGTCTTAAAATGTCATCGTGTAAAATTTTTGGAATCAGAATTTGTTTTGAAAAAATAGGATTTTTGGAAACCTAAGGATTTATAACTATTAAGGGAAAATTTATTTTTCAAATTTCCTCCAATTTGAAACTAATTGAAAATGGGTTAATTTTTTGGAATAATGTAATTGTTACTAAAACATGGTAATTTATTTGTATAACCCATTTTGGAATTAGTTACAAAAAGATGATGTGGTTTATAAATTCTATCAAACCCATCTTTCCAAAATTAATGTTTCAAAAATTATTTCTTAAATGAATTTTTTTTGTTTTTACTTTAAAAAATAAATCTTTACCTTCTTGAGTTGTGTGTTTGGAATTGAGTTTTTAAAAATTAGTTTGTAATGTAATATTTTAACAAATTTCTTTTGATTAATATTTAGAAAAATTATCTTTCGTAGAAATATCTTTATCATGATCTTTAGAAAGAACAAATACTGATTTTTTTAAAATATTAATCCTTGAATTTTTCTTATCAATATTTTTGCAAACATTGAAATTTTCATTTTTAAGTTGTTTTTCAAAATGAGACACCTCTTTATAAGAATGAATAATATCATTCTCTACTGAAGAAGATTTTCATTTGAAAAATTATAATTTTTATCATTATCATATTCTAGATAATTATTTCTAAAATATATATTTTTATGGTTTTTATTAGTGTATATCGTATCCATTAAACTAATACTTTCATTTAATATTCTAAAAAAGGTAATATGTTCATATATCTATAATATTCATGATCAGAATAGATTTGTGATGAATCTCCTCTAATAGCACTCCATGAATCATTTTCATTATAATCTTTCTGGTTCATTGACTTATAATAAATTTTTTTATTCCTATCATAATTTTGTTACACTCCAATAATTCCATTTTAACAAAGGATAAAAAATTCTCATATGTCTAGATTTCTTAAATTCATAACATGTAACTTTGTAATCATTCACTTTCTCCATACCCTTGTTACTTTTTATATATCTATATTGAAAATCCTTTTTAACAATGATCTGGTTCATCATTCATGAAAGAATATCCAGTTCCTTTATGAATTCTCAGAATCACTTAAATATGATTATATAAAAATGTATTTCTTTTTTGGAAGACTTAACCATTTTTTATAGTGTCTGAACCTTAGTAGGAATTTCAATAGTATTGAATGAAACACCTCCATTATTTTTCTTATCCTTCTTAGAATATCTATTTATTCTTCCATCATTACGCATAAGATTACCCATTAACTTTTTAGGGGTAATATTTTTGAACTTTTTTGTATCATCAAAAACTAGTTTTCTTATACTCCCATTCATTGAGAATGATGTGAATAATTTTCATCATAAGGATTTTATCATATAAACCTTTTTCTTGAAGATATTGTAAACTATTTATGATATTCATAAATCTTTGATAAATAATGGCCACTAGTTCTCCAGTTAATAATTAAAAATCTTGATATTTGGCTCTTAATAGATCTCTCTTAGTTCTAATAACCATAGATGTGTCAAAATGAGTAATCTCTACCTTTTTTAAAATACTATTTTCTACATCACAAGAAAATATATGACTATAGTTACACCTAGAAATTAAGCACTGTAATGTATTTATAAATATTTAATTATGCTGATAATCAAAATTTTATTTATTTTTAAATAAAACAACTTTTTTATTTGATATTTTTTTAATTCCTAGGGACCATAAAAATTTATTAGTTGTAGTGTTGATTATGAAAGTCTTAATCATATCCCTCCCATAAATATAATCATTACCATAAAAAATTTGTGGTATTTTGGGATTTATATTATCAATGGATTTTATATTCATTCATTCCATATAAAAAATATTCATTTCCCACAAATATGATAGTGTTGTAAAAATTAATACACTAGAAATAGTAATGATTGAAAAGAACATCAAATATTTAATCAGTGGAAACCTTATCTAAAACCAATCGGTGGACTATTACATATGAAGTAAATTGATTTGGATTGAAGGACTGTATTCTTGATGGAAAAAATTCATGAGGGGGTTATTTTTTGATTTAAAAATATTTATTTTAAAAGGATTTAAACTAAATAATTCACAATAGCTCTATAAGTAAATGATCAAATTTAGACATGGCCTTAGTCTGATTAAATCAAAATATCATAATCAAATTGGTTGTAATAATATCATATTGTGAGAATAATAATCACACTATATTCAGTATAATCAGAGTAAACTGATCACATTCAAGAAAAATTCATTTGATTCAGTATTATCCAGATTTATAGTAGATCTGATTGGTTAATCTAATTGATGTTTATCGTAATAAGAGTCATTTCGATAAAATATAAACACATTATTCAAAGTGTAATTTAAAACATTTATGAAAAAAATATTAAAATAGATATACAAAGTAAGAAGGACTTATAACTATTTAAAATCTAAAGCATCTCTTTTATCCTTATGAGTAAGGTAGCCACAAACCTTGGCTAAAGGTATCCCTTGTTTTATACTTACAATAAAGTCTTTCTTTATTTAGCAAGGAAATACATTGATATGATGTTCAATTTCTCTATCTTCCTATCTATGATATCTATCAATTTGATGGATCAAGTATGACTTGCTGTCCCCACAATCCCTAGAACAAAATGATAATCGATGCCTCTATCTACCTAGCCTTAGAAGTCCTTGGTCATATTCGCACTATCAGACATACAAATAAATTTAAAAAATACATTAAAAGACAACTCACCAATTATTTTTTAAGGAATCTATCTAAATAATTATAAGAGACTACGAACAAGATGTTCCCTCATTGTAGGCATTAAAAAAATCTAGAGTGAATATGTAATCATTTAGCTGCTCCAAACACATCAAATGACCTATTATTTGTAGCTAACCCTTCCAATGGTCATATTTTCTCTAATGATAAATTTTTTTCTGAGTTATTTATAATGAATTGGATAGATACAACTTTTATGGTTATATCAAAAATTAAATTCTTATATCATTTATTAAACCAGTATTGTCTAAAAGATCTTCCATTACAATAGTAAATAGATTTTGGTATTCATAATTTAAACTTTAGTCAATCTGATGGATTTTGTTACATATGTAATTATGATGATATTTATGAATTTGGATTTGATGATTATTGGTTATGATATAAATCCTATTATAGAGACTCTATAAGTAGAAGAGACAAGATATAGTGGCTTATAACTAATTAGATAAGGTGAATCTAATTATTATCAGTTCCATAGTCACTATGATAATTTTAAGGAATAATGTTTTTATAAATTGATTAATACTTTAGAATTATTTCTACGTTTGGTAAAAGAATATATTTTATAAAAAAATATTCTTAATGACATTGGACATAAAAAATTAGTAATATTGTTTTTAAGAGAGAGTTTGTGATTTCCAAAACAAATTGAATAGAAAAGTCTTATGAAAAATAGTTGACTCGACGAAAATACCTCATATTGAGTTCTTTCATCCAAGTGGGTGTTAAGAGTAAAAATTTTGTACAGTTTTATTTTCATTGTCTTGATGATGACCTCATATAGATCCCTTATAAATTTGAATCACACATGCTCCTTTGATCCCAGAATGTAATCGATGGTACTCTAGGTGCTAGCATGGTAGCAGTGATCGTCTTATATCACTCCCATGATCACAACCATGGTCTTTTCGGTATAGAGGAATCATATCATGACCTCATTATCTTGAGACTAAAAGGAATAAGGCATAAATAGTCTCCATATCTTGATATAAACCCCGAGAGATGTTTTACATTGAGAGATAATTTGTTTGGGAGGAGAATGTTGTAAACAACAACCAACCTCTCCAGATTCACGTAGCTGTCTATTTATATACCTGGGGTTAGTGTTTTACTAAAAATAATACTACAAAGTCCATTAATTATATGTTAAAACCTAATTGAGTCCCATTCCATATAAAATAATAATATTATTTTTATATTATATACCATGTTTTAACCCACACAATGATAAATTTTATTTATAGTTTTGGAAATAAATATTTATCACCAAGATAAGAAATAGGTTTGGACATCCTTCTTGAGATTTAATTAATTTATAAATAAATATTTTAATATCATAAATATGTATTATATTCATAGTCTAGTGAATAAAATATTTATTTTATTCACTACTACAAATATGATTTTTACTACACTAGAATCAGCATTTATCAACTCTAGAAATGCATTGATAACATTAGCCAGGTTTAAAGTCCGTCGATTTTATCAGCACTAAAAAAGTAATGATATAGGATATATTTATCATTGCTAAAAAGTGTTGATAAATCATACTTCTATCAGTGTGTTTATTTAGCCCTGATAAATAGTGCATTTATCATCCCTATTAGAAGTAATGATAAAGGTCATATTTAATGAGAGTCTAATAATGTATTGATATATATAGAATTTTTCAACACCAGCATAAGAGATGATAAACGAATGATTTATCAGTACATATAGTAGCACTGATAAAGGTGAAAAATGTAGTGTGATGCGCAGCAAACTACATCACCAGAAACAAGTGCAGTATGCTGCAATAACACACTGCATTTGTAGAAACAACAAATACAGTTACCAAAATAAGATACAAATACGGAATAAAAATGAAATAAAAATTTTACCCAAATAAAATAAAAATAAAACACTATTATCGAGTATGTTAGTTGTTTTTTTTATTAAAATTAGTGTTAGTTTTGATTAAAAAAGACATACATTGTGTCATATCGGTCACATTGTGGGTCTAATTTAGGAGTTTCAATGTGATACACATATAAAATGATTCATTGGTTATTTTTCTCAAGTATCAAATTAATCATAATGTTTTTTACCAGTTTTGAGTACTTCAGTTGTTTTTTTATTAAAATTAATGTCAGTTTTGAATAATAAGATGCACTTGGAGTCATACTGGTCATACGTTTCATATAATTGAGGCTTAGATGATCCCAAAAAGTCACAAATAATGTATAGATCATTTTACTAAAGTACCAAAACAATAAGAATTCATTTTCACGGTTTTGAGTATGTCAGTTATTTTTTTACTAAAATTAATGTAATGTTTTATTAAAAAACACAGCCTCAGAGTCATAACAGTCTCACTATTCGTCAAGATTGAGGTGGGGCTGAATTCTACTTCAACCAAATGCGTCAGGATCATTTTCCTAACATATCAAAACCATCCGAATGATTTTTCATGGTTTTTAGTATGTTATTTTTTTCACGAACATTAATGTCACTTTTGAATAAAAGAGCTGCATTTTGAGTCATACTGGTCACACTGTGCATTGGAAATTACTAAGGCTAATCCCTAAACATAAAAAATGAAGTATGGATCATTATTCTATTATAACCAAATAGTATGAATGGGTTTTCTCAGTTTTGAGTATGTGATTTATTTTTTTACAATAATTAATGTCAATTTTGAATAAAAAAATATGTACTTGGAGTCACAATGTGCATTGGATTAAGTCATAGATGAATAATACACATCCCAAATGACTCGTGGATCATTTTCCTAAAGTATCAAAATAATCATAATATGTTTTCTCAGATTTGAGTACGTTAGTTGTTTTATTATTAAAATTAATGTTAGTTTTAAAAAAGACACACTTTGAGTCATACCTGTCATAAATTATGTATGTATCATTTTCATAATGTACCATAACAATTCATATGAGTTTTATTGATGTTGATTATATCAGTTGTTTTTTTACTATAAATAATATCTCTTTGGAATAAATAAAACGATCTTAGAGTCAAACTGGTCACATTGTGCATTAGATTGAGTTGTGGGTGATCCTTACACTTCATAAATGATATATGGATCATTTTCCTAAAGTAACAAAATAATATGAATGTGTTGTATTATTTTTGAGTATGCCACATGTTTTTTTCACTAAAATGTCATTTTAAATTAGAAAGGCACACAATGGATCTAATATTATGTGACAGGTTTTTTTCCCTTTAAAACAATTATTCTAAAACAAAATCATGTTATGATCCTTGTTATACTTCATTGACAAACAAATTTTTTGTATGCAAGTCAATGCTTCTTATCTTCCTCGGCCTTGGTCTCCACTTTGGCCTTCCCCAATACCTCATCCTCCATGATATCCTCTCACTCCAACTCTACCTTATCCTCTACCTCTGCGTTCACATCAGCCTCCACCCCCACCTCTGCCTCTATATTTTCCCAAAAATATTATTATTTAAAGGTCTGTGCATTTTAAAAAACTGATTTCTTCTATTAATTTTATCCTCAAGTAAGAAAAAAATAATTAATAATTAATCTGAAACTAATGCTTTATACCAAAAATATCTTTAGAAGGTCATAACTCTTAATCGATCAGAAATTTAGCATGTAATCACATAATTTTTTTCTTGGCATACATTATAAAAAAAGTACGATGTCCACTCATCTCTAAAAAAATATATTTTTTTCTATTGAGTAACTCTTTTTTCATCTATCTTGATAGTACTAAGCAAATATAAAAAACGATAATGAGATATATTTAATATAATTGTAAATACCATCAGAAAATACTTGTTGGGGGATGTTGGCCATTTCATTTTGTATGATTTCTTTTATATAATTTTAAACATAATATCCACAATCAATTTAATTATCTTATTTTGGACACTACAAAAACATTGACCAAAATATGTAAATTTTTTTGAAATGTTTTGATAGTTAAATCTTTCTATATATACCTTAATTTGTTTTCCATTTTCAGAAATCCATAGGATTTATCTTGGCAAACACCAACCCCATTCCATGATTTAGCCTGTATTTAGTGACTACCCTACCATAAAAAAATTCTAATTAAAACACAGGTAGTAAATATAATTAGAATTTTAGCTACAAAATGTTGACTATAGTGTCTTTAATAATCAAAATACACATCATGTGTGTTCGGTTTGTTATAAATCCATTAATTGAATCAGAAAAATAAATATTCAGAATATCTATGTTTACTACTATTGTAATCCAGTACTTCTAAAAAACACAATAAAAATTTATTAATGAAAAAATTAAAACTATTTTTTATGTGATTAGATCGTAGTGTTTTACCCTTGCATAGTAGGCATAAAAAATAATTTTTTATCTAATTATTTTTTATTCAGGGATTTGAGTAAATCAACTCTTTTCTTCTCTATTTATTTCTCTTCCAATGTAATTTCTACTGTATAAATGCTTTTGTGATTAATGAATCCAAATTATGCATCAAACAACATTCCCTTTATATAGTTGTAATATAAATGACTATAAAAAATATGAATAGTTATTAACATTAATAAACATATTTGTCTCACTATTTGGACATATGTATTATGAAAATGTACCTTATTTATGTATACACAATGGAGATTCCCAACCATTCAGTCTTGATAATCTCATTTAGAGACCCGAGACCAATTCATTCTATAATAGAAGATCCAAATATTTCTTCTTCATAGTGAATGTATGAAATAAAATTATCTTTTAATGTGATCTTGGTATGAAGTGGTAATGTTAATAAATTTTTCTCTAGAGCGAGTAGACAGAAGTTACTCATTTAAGTTTATCATGATTTCTTGGTTGATTCACAAGATTTTCTTGATTCACCTTTTTATTTTTACTCAACTTCATCAATCTATAATACCATAACTCACTTTAGAACTTTTATCCTCAACTGTTACATGTTTTTCATAGGACTTTTTTATAGGCGTACCTCATGTATATTTATAACATTAGATTACCATGCAATGAAACAAACAATACCAGCTTTTACTGTTGTAATATCTAGATCTTCAAGTGGAAAATGAAAATTGGTAGTTAGCTCATAATATTCCCTGATCCCAACTCTCATGTTATCTCTTAGGAGGGGTTGATTGTGTATTTGGTCTTCTGGGATATTATACATTGTACCCCACATAATAGGACAATATGTGGGTTTTGACAGAAAAAAATCACATAAAATTACCCTATGAAAAGTTTAGTAATATAATGTTTTATGAAGTTTCCTGATTCACATTTATTTTAATGGGTAATGACAAAATTGATTACCCTATATATGGTTTTGGGTGAATTAATAGCTTCGAGGCTAGTGGAATCATTTGGATCATGTGCTGATATTTTCTCCATTATTGGTTCTCTTTGATCTTTTCCTATACATTGGTCTTACAAACCAAACTCTAAAATAATATATTATATTGAGTCTCATTGTGTCTGCATTTGTGTTATCATATTATATGTACGATCATATGGTTTTATCTTCTCCACCTATGTTATTATATAGAATCCAAAACCTAATCCTCTAACATGACCATATTATTCAGGCTGCTACAAAGATACTATAAGTTTCTTTTTTTCTTGTACGTTCATTTCTGATTCTTTGCAATAAACTATATATAAATTATGAACATATTTATTTTATGTAATATTGTTATAAATCAGAAATAAATAAAATTAATTCATATTTATACATGATTCCCATACTGTTTTTGTGTTTCATCAACTAATATACCATCCTTATTTACCTGAGCCTCCATCCATAACACATGTTGTGGGATGGATGTGGCTTTAGATTTTGATTAATAAATCTGCATAAAAATAAAGTAACATATGTTGTTTCATGTCACATTATAAAAATTTTATTATTGATTTAAAATATATTATAATTTCTTCTCTAATAAAGTATTCCCCATCCTTCCTTTTTAATAGGGGTACACTGGTTTTATTGCACGTTATTTATTTTCAGTACTCATTTATTGTTCCATAAATTAACAATTTTGAATCAACTTAGATGCAATACATAATATCAAATAATATATTATTGATCACAATTCACCTGAAATAATTTCTCATTACAATGATCTCTGAATTCAATCAATGTTGTGTGCATTATAATGTGTGCATAACAATGTGATGGGTGGGGCTTTATTTTCCCCTGAGCATCCCTATAATGTAACTTCGTCAGAAAAGTCTGGAAGCCACTATGGGATTTTCCAATGGCCATTAAGACAAATTTCATATGGTAATATTCTATAATAAATGAATTCTGTATGGAATATTGAAAACTAATTCATCTTTCTATTTTATAAATTTTCAGTAAATTAGAGAAATTATATTGTAACATTACCATTATATTCTCCCCAAGGATTTCCTTCATTACCTGTTTGAAATAGCACCATGGGTCAATATCAATCGACACATTCATCCTTGTTATGACCCCATGATAACTAATGAATGTTGACTTGTTGGGGTCAATAGGTTTTCCATATTGATTCCAACCAAACTAAAATTATATTTCCTAACTTCATGCCATCATAATTTTATTCAGATATATGATGTTGCGTCGTTGTTGTTTTTTTTCAGTTTTTTCAAAAAAATGTTGTTGATCCCCTAATAATTCCATAGTTTCATCATTAACCGTATATTCTTACTCAGGATTGGCAATACCATCATGTTTAAAAGACATTTTCTTCCTGAGTATTCAGACATTTGATTTTTCTTGAATAAGAATAATGCAATACACTCCATGCATAAAATTCCACAATTTCATTCATCTTGTATGAAATATTCTACATAGATATAATAATTTAATATAATTGTACAACTAATTTTAATTTCCATTATTTAATACATCCTCATATGCTTGATTTCCTTCCATATCTTAATGATCTGAGGGAGGCTAGTTTGAAAGAGGGAGTCTAATCCATTATCATGAGATGGAAGGTAATCAAGCGTCTAAGGGTTAAAGTGTCCACGGAACCTACACTAATGGAATCACTCAAAAAGTCTTCTCAATTGATCTATAATATCCATATGAAACGGATAAACAGATAAATCCTTAATATCATAATATATGATGTTGAAATAAGACAATATTTAATTTATTTATTTGAAAAACTAATAGATTAATACATTATTTTCATGAAGAACATGTCTATGATACCACTTATGAGTTATAAGGTATCATGATATGATCATTAGAGGGATAAAAGCCTTAAAAAGTGTCCATTTATCTCAAGGATAAATCTGAATGGAACCAAAGAAAAAAACACATATGGCATACTTATAATATAGTATCAGTGGAATCCGTCATTAAGCTTCAACGAAATATTTTTTATTTATAACATTGAAGTAATAAAGTATACTAGAATTTGAAGATATTACACTATACTTCATCATAGAAATATTCTTTAGGACCCTACATTACTAAAGTAGTGATAAAACCATAACCTAGTGGTAAAAAATGATCATAGAAAAAGAAAGGTTTGGCTATGGAATGAAACAAAGGGTTAATTACAATAGAGGGATTGTATCTCTTTTTCATGCATTTTTGTTATGGATAAAAATATGTCATGAATTCCAGGAGATTAAGATTCAATCCTTTAAAAGTACATTTTATGTCCTATAAATTACTTATTTCTCTATTTTTATTACTAAAACTATTAATAAATCACATCTCACTGTTTTTTGGATTAACTATCCAACCATAGATAACTCACTTACTTTTGGTCAACACACTCATTATATGTTGTTGTGTATTTCTAAGTCCACATACCTAATGATTTATCAACTCTATCAAATCTAGGAAATTTTTAAAAACATTGTGAAGAATACATTTATCACCAAAGAAATTTCCCATCACACATTGTATCCCATGGTTATTGTTTAATAATATTCATGAATTAATTATAAACACAAAACTCTCTCAACATGCACCACTAAAATAATTTTTGGAATGTGGCTAATTAATTTTATATTTTTTTGAATTCAATAAATCAAATTCATAAAAATCATAATTATAATTAACTCATTTCATGGTTTAACAATTTATATTAATAACCAAAATCCACAAAACAATTTTTAATGATTTTACACTTTCCTTGTTCCCTATATGTTCATCACAAAAAAATAAGGTCTATAACTTTTTATCCCCTAATACTTAACAACCATCATTATTAATCCTTTATAATCTTTAATCTAGTATAAATTTTAAATTAAATATGATAAACTACTGATATTTTTAAACCCAGTATTATTCAAATGAAGAGAAAATTGAGGGGTGAGAGGTATCCTTGTAAATGACAAGAGGAAAGTATACCATATATGTGTGTATCTAGGAAAAAATGGATTGGATGGAAAAATACATATGAATGGAGAAAAATTATGAAATAAAAAAAACATTTATTAAATTTCAGTAGCGACAAGAAGAGTTGTAGGGTTCTTCATGTCATGAAAAATAGAAAAAACATAAAAATTAGAACCTAGAAAATCAAATAGTGATAAAGGATGTGTAGAAAATGACATACATTGTATTATATCCTAGATTAATCTGAGCGAATGTAGAGAAGTCTTGCTGACAATAGAGGAGTTCAGTGAGATCTTGAGAATCATGAGTTTCTGAGTTTTGGTTGTTTTTTTGATAGATCAATGACACTTTTAATAGAATTTTTAAAAAATAGCAGACAAATGAACCCTTTTATCAGTGCTAAATTTATATCCCCTGATAAATATGACATTTATCAATGCTTTTCTAGTGCTAATAAATATTGAGATTTTTAAGCACTAAAAAAGTGCTCATTAAAGACATATTTATGAGTGCTACTATTTTAACATTGATAAATATATCATTTAACTGCTCCTAATTAGAAATGATAAAGATTTATCTTTATCAGTAAGACAAATAACTGTTAAAAGTTTTGTAATTATAATTATTTAAATATAATTAAAAAATTATTATAATTATTTAAATTACTATATTATAATTTTATAATTATTTAATTATCTATAATAATTTATTTAAAATTATATAAATATTTTTTTAAAATAATTTTTTTTATTTATAATGATTATTAATATAGTAAATATACATTTCCCCATTAGGGGTGGCCCAGTGGTTGGGTCATTCAGTCGCTTCCTCATATTCCAAGGTTCAATTCCTACTGGTTGTGTTTCAGTGTCATAATTTCACCACTGTTGACTTAATCTGCACTTCTATGTTGGGGGTGTGGGGTGGGGTGGTTTTATGCATTATCAATTGTGTGGTGAAGGGTGTGCCCATGGATCTTTGACTAGTTTACCAGGGGTGAGATACTCAATTGGAATCATAAAATGTGTGATGGGGTGTTATGGTTTCAATTCAAAAAATAGTAAATATACCTTTATTATTTATTTTTAAATGTTTATATTAAACTATATTTTTAACATTATTAGTGAAATAAATTCTTAAATACATGCATTTTTAAAATGAGTTATATTGAATAATTCAAAAAGAGTATACTTTGAAAAAATTGAAAAAATGGATAAGTTTTATAAAACAAATAAGAGTTATTAAAAAATATGGATATATATAAGTGGATTAATATATATTGAGATTACTAAATTAATATATATATATATATATATATAAATGATCAAGGTAAAATATAAAATAAAAAATAAAAAACATTAAAAATGAATACCCAAACCGTAGTATTAAAATCAAAAAAATTATCGATTAAAAAAATAACTTATATTATATGTTTCATGTTATAATGAGATTCTAAAATATACTAAAATTTGTATAAATTATATAAATATTAGGTATCTGTATTTCTATATACTACGTAGATATATTTTTTTGTGAATTTTTGTATACAAAATCATTTATATATATATACACATGAAATAAATTCAAAATACAATGCTTATTATAGGTTAAATTGAAAAATCAAGAAACATTAAAACTGTATAAGATATTAATATGTTTTTATTTAAAATTATATACCTATAATACATATTCATTTTATATATCTAAATTTAAGGTATAATATTTATTAATATTCCAAATCTACATATATGTATATTATATTTATTCGTTTTTGTCGATAATTATTTAATTAATAAAATTATGGATATTTTCCTTAATATACTCTTTTTATTTTTATTTGTTTACTTTTTTATTTTATTCTGAATCTTTATCAATGCTCAAAAAAGTGATAATGAATGGAATCAGTTATCAGCGCTAAAAAATGCATCAATAAAGCAAACATTTTATCCGAGCTATAAAAAAAGTGTTGACATAGGTTTCCTTTTCTAGCACTAAAATAAAGCACTAATAGAAGTTATCTTTTATCAGATCTAAAAAATCTAGTAAAGTGTGAATTTTATTAGTTATTTTTTATAACTGATAAAGGGATTATTTTATCAATTCTTATTTTAGCACTGATAAAGATGAAAATTGTCTGTGAATTTTTAAAGCATTGATAAATTCCAGTGCTGTTACAGGAAGGTTTTGTAGTAGTGAATAATCACATTATTAGATAAATTATAAATAAATATTTATTTCTTTATTTATGAATAAAAATTAATAAATAATATACATTTAACTAAAGAATAAATATAATATTCATGATCTGGTTATTGAAATTTTTACTTTTAATTTTAAGTAATTTAATAAATTTTTATTTATTCAATATATAATTATTTAATACGTTGTGAATAACAAAATATAAATAATTTTTACATTTATCCTTATAATAAAAAAATTATATTACAAATAAATATTTATTTAATATTTTCCGATTAATAAATAATTCCAAAATAAATATTATTTCTTAGTCTAGATAATAATATTTATTTCAATCACAAAATATAAATCATATTTAACTCAGATTAATGGGAAAAATTGTGTGTATTTCACTTTGGCTCCTCCTGAGTGGAATTAGGAATTCCTACCTAAATTCCATGATTTCTATCTAGAAATGGTTCATCGAACTAAATAATGTTAGATGATATGTAACAATGACAACAACCACATATAAAAACCCATTATGCAATATAATCCTTTTTTAATGATATCTCATCAATAATGATGCAAAATCCTATCAACAACCTCTATAATTGGTACATATATCATTGAAAATATGAAATAAACTCATCATTATACCATGTCTAATGAATTTAATGAGACAGTTCAATTTCAATCAAAGGGACAAGATATCAACTTCAATTAAGATGAATGGGGGAAATACTTCCAGAATATATTCATTAATAACATGTCATTATTCACTCACCTAATGTACCCAAGATCACCCAAATCATATTTCATCATAGTTTATAGAAAAAAAAAGTGTGGGAGTCATGTCATGTATTAATTAGGATTATAAATTCAAATAATCACTACACATGATCACAATCAAGAATATCCAATGACACATAAACATATAGGTTTCCTATCATTAGGTGTTCTATTATAATCTCCCTTCCTTGAGATTAAAATGTGATAAAATCATGACATAATGTCTCATCCCATTATTAGTACTCACACATGATAACTAAAACACTACAAGTATCATCATAGAATATTATCTGACTGTGGAAAAAATGATTAAGGATATCATAATATCATTTAAGAGTTCACATAATATCTAGGATTTTATATGACCTTTAATTGTGATATATATTATAAGACATTATCTCATATATTTTATCAATAACAATAATCAATATATGATGTGGTATTTATTAGCATTAAAATCCATAAATATAAAAAATTACAGGTAAAAGTAGTTGGTTCTAGAAAAACAACTCCAAAATCATTTCCATAGTAGTTTATTAACGATTTAATTTCATTAAATTCCATGAAAATTAAATCAATCATATAGGTCATTGGGAAAAGTATGCAACTTTAGTTTGGAGATGTTGATATAAGGAGATTACATAAAATAATGAGTGTCTACCTGATTGTTTTTCATTGGGATATCATGAAACATCGTTATGAGTTCCATGATGTGTTTCTAATCATTGATATTAGACATTAGGATATTTTTCATAATGAAACTAATAAAGATACCAAGTTAGTCACAGTCTATGTATAACCCAATCCTAGATTAACCTCTATTTGAATTTAATCATAAAACAAATAATATTATCAAGTGGTAAAGAATAATAACTATTCAGATTACATTTATTAGATAAAATCAATCATATTTTTTTTGTAGAGAATACAATTGATATTATGATTGAGAAAATATTTATTCACTCATTAATAAAGAAAAAATATATTTATTTATTGAATGAATAATAAATTTGCATTTAATTATATAAATAAATATTCATTATTCAATGTTTTGAAAAAAATAAGAAGGATTGACAAATCGTGTCAATGGTTTGAAAGAAATGATATATCTTATTTAATATCATTTAATTAAATATTATTTAATTTATTAATGAATTTTTATTTAAATATCAACTAGTTAAACACATATTAATGAAATAATAAAAATAATTTTAATTTTAATATTAGATGTGTTATTTATTCAGTATTAAGATATTGGTTATGGGGCATTATGAAAAAAAATTATATAAACTAATTATATTTCCAAATTTATTTAAATTATATGGTATATTATTTTTTTCACACAATATTATCCATATAGGATTCACTCAATGATAGAGAGATATTTCTAAAAAATTCTGTCAAGAATGGAGTGCAACAATCTTCAACATCTATCTAATGTTATAGATAAAATTATATATTCCTTTATTATTTGAAGGGATTATATTTCTGATCAATGGAAAATAATGAAAAAAATCTGGTTCATTAAGGATATCATCTAGTGTTACAATAATGAAATTGTGATACATTTAGAGAATGTATGGATACTATTAGTGGGATTATACCCATGAATTTATCATCAAAATGATGGTACAACAAGAGTGTTAAACATATTCAATAAAAATTAAATACATCCATATAATAGTAATTCTAATTATTAAAAATAATTATAAATTACATTTCAAAATATCTTATCAATAAATGATTTTTTTCCATTTAGTTGTGCGGATTTAATTAAAATATATTGTTGAAAAAAATTATTGGCAAAAATCCAAACCACCTCTGTTTTGACCTAAAACCTTCACATAAATAGTGAGGTCCTTATAAAGAATCTAATTTTATGTATGTCCAATTTTGTGGTAAATTATTTTGGTGTGATCATTACTAATCCGGGGATTGAAATTTAAAAAAAGAACATCATCAATATTATTGTAGTCTTAAGTACATTATATTGATTTAATGTATCATAAATTTCTAGAATATTTTATAACTATTGATGATAATCCCCATTTTTCAATCTAAAAAAATATCACATAATCTGAATCATTTATAGCATACTTAGCTACTTGTCAATAATATTTATTTCAATGGGTGGTAAAACAATTCTCAAGGGAGATCCATTTGTAGAATGAAATATATATTCTCTGATTGGAATCTAAAATTGGGGGTTTTGTTACACATGTTGAGGAAATTAATTTTGGCAAAGACTAATTAATTCATTTTTTCCACTAGGTGGATTGATAATTGTTTTCATAAGTCTCTTTTTTTATATGGGATTTCATGAGTATAGGGTTGTAGTGTAAAGGTTCATTCATTTTTACACTCCTCAATAATGGTAAAATCATTTACCTCATGTATTTGTAACCTAAACGGAAATTAAGGAAAGTTATATAGAGAATGAAACAATATATATCAAAAAAATATGAGATATATGATTTTATCTAATCAACTAATGAATTTATAAAATTTATTTTTTATTTTTTCCCATTAATAATGTTCATGTTGGCCACATGTACAAAGTTATCATCAACTCCCATGAAAATTTTATATCATTAAAATATTATATTTAAATATTATTAAAACACATAAAATTTTAATTTTTTAATTCTTCGTTGGATATAGTGTAATACTTCATCAATTATTAAAGAAATAAACAAAAAATTCCATTTTTAGAGGTCTCAACCATGATAATAAATATTTAGAATACAGACTGAGGTATTATGTGAATATATAAATTTATATTTTTCTTATAAAGTATCATAAAATACAAGGTTATAGGTTATCTTTTGAAAATGAATTTGAAATGATATATTTAGTGCAAAAATCTCGGTAGAGTTACGAGAAGCATAAAGAACTAAAGGCTAAAATTAGGTAAACTAAATGTAATCATGAACAAGACAGGTGGCCTGTTAAAAATATAAAAAAAATCTATTATATCTAAAAGGTGATGTAATTTTCTTATATAATTAAGTATATTATATCCTAATGTGGATTTAGAGTTAGATCAAATATTCAAGTTATTTAGAAGAATCATAAAGGAAATCCTTTAGATTAATCTTCTAATAAACCAAAATCCACTATCCCAAATATGAATGCATAGATAGACACAACAATAAAAGGAAATTAATGGTGATTTTTTGTACAATATACTTTCTTTAAATGGCTACCAGATCATATAGACATGGTTCAAAATCCTATATGTATTGGATAATCATTAGTCATTTAGTGGTGAATTCATTAATTTCATGGTGGTTTTGTTATGTGTCATTTTTGGATCATTTCGCGTTAGTTACTTTTTTTATTTTCCATAATTTTTTTTAAAAAAAATTACAACGGAAAATATAACTAAAATGAAAAAAAAACCACCACTAATATGTTCGGTGGTGTTTTTTTATAAGTTGTTCATATTAACCACCCGTTAATATATATTTTTTAATGTGTACTGTGGCGGTTATTATGAACCTCCAATAAATCATAATTTTTTTTAAAAACAATAAAAAAAATATAAATATAAATAAAATAACATGAAATAATATAATACATAAATATATGATAAACCCATCATACATGTGTCATACATCCATAATAATTATAACATCAGTCTCATTCAACCCATACATTAATCAACTAATACCTTGGTTATCAATATATATCTATAAAATATGTTCGACAATAAAAAATTCCCAATATAAATCCACATAACAATATAGAATAAATATTTATTCCTCTATATCATTCATCAAATGGAAACAGCCATGTCAACTCATCTTCTGTATCAAAAAAAATAAAAAATTATAACTGAATATAATCAAATCTAATTACAATGGAAGGATAAAATTTTATAATTCCATGGAATCTATGAACAATAATGACTACCTTGTGAAGCATTTAATGGATTAGAATGGTAATATTTGTGCCTACTACCATCATCTCCATCAATAATAGAAACCAAAACATTTTAATAATGAAATGAACAATAGAATTCACACAGAATATTTACAAAATGTTGCACATGAAAATTGTAATTTTGATAAAAATATAGAATAAATTTTAACATCAAACAAATAATTTATAATTAAAAAATTTTGAAAAGATAAACACACATATTTAAGATAAGATTAAACACATGAAATAGAATGGGGGAGAGTAAATATTCTATTTTTTTTCAAGAAACATGTTGTGTGCTTAAAATTTACATAATAAATAGATTTTAAATACATTCATATCAATGTATGTCAAATATTTAGAAAATAACTCAATGGGTGTTATCCCATGATTACACATCAATATGAGGATGTTTTATTGGATTTTAATAGTTTCATGAATGTTTTAGAGTTTTAAAACATAGGAAACACATTTATATCCATAATAGGTAAACCATGATTTGAAATGACATGAAATTAATTATTACATTTGAAAAAACAATAGGTGGTTCTTTTCCCCAAGTTTTAGTGAAATATGACATTATTTATCTAGTTTCAACCCCCCCCCCATCGATACTTGTTTTAAATGATTTTATACATTTAAAATGTCTTTACTGAGAAATTTCGACCACATTACACATTAGATTAATTTATTTTCAATGTGTACACATAAAAAATTACTCATTTGTGGTTTTCTGAGGATTTCAAATCAATATGATGTCTTTTTATATGCTTTTAACAGTTCCATGCATGTTTTAGTGTTTTAAAACACTAATAATATCTTTATAGCCATCCTAGGAAAACCATCATTCATAATGACATGCCGCTAGTTCCTATATTTCTCAATTCAATATACGGTCATTTTCCTTTAATTATTGTTAAATATGATGTCATTTTCCTTGTTTTTATCTCTAAAAATTATTTTGAAAGGCTTTTTTTACCTTGAAGAAGAGTTTCTAGAGTAATTACAACCACACCACACATCAGATTGATATGTTGTCTTCGTGGGACATTAAAAATAACTCAGTGGTAGTTTTTCCATTATTGAACAACAATATGAGTCCATATTCAATGATTTTAACAATTTCATGCACATTTTAGAGCTCTAAAACAATAAAAATGCATTTACTGACATAATGGGGAAATTTTAATTCAGAATGATGTGTTTTCTGTTAATACATTTCCCAATTAAATCTATAATCATTTTCCTTTAATTCCAATGAAACCCAACATCATCTTCCCAGTTTTGACCCCTAATTTTGTTTTTCAAAAAACATTTCTACCATTAAGTAGTGTTTTCTAACAAATTCTAACCACACATCCCATTGAATTGACTTGTTTTCTAGGTGTAAACATTAAAAATAAATCACTGATGGTTGTCTGTGGATGTAAAATCAATCTGAGGTATTTTTAATGTTTTTGACCAATCCTCATGGGTTTTTTATTTAAGAATAATAAAAATGGTTCTATGACCATAATGGGGAAAATGTAATTTTTAATGATGTGTAATTAGTTCCTATATTTTACAATTCGATATATGGTCATTTCCCCCTAATTTCAAGGTAATCTGAATTTTTCTTTCTAGTTTGACTTCCAACACATGTTTTTAAAGGCTTGTGCACCTTTTAAAAGTGATTACTGAGTAACATTAACCAAAATTCATGTTAAATTGACATTTTCCCTATACATACGCATAAAAAACTACTCTGAAGTGTTTCCCCAATGATTTCACATCAATTTTAGGTTGTTTTCTTGGATTTTGACTGTTCCATGGATGTTTTAGTGTTTTAAAACTCAAAAAACACATT
The DNA here is from genome assembly GCA_963277665.1 of Viscum album. Lineage (NCBI taxonomy): Eukaryota > Viridiplantae > Streptophyta > Magnoliopsida > Santalales > Viscaceae > Viscum > Viscum album. Next base: position 320,894,038 of record OY728153.1, on the reverse strand, counting down.
TACAACCTTCCTGAGAGAAAAATGATTCAATATGATGTACCATCAGTTCCAATATTTTAGAATTAAACCAATGGTCATTGAACCCTGATGTTAGGGAATTCTGAAATCATTTTCATAGTTTTGACCACATTAAACTTGTTTTTCAAGGCTTTTATTCCTTTAAGAAAAGTATACTGAGTAATTATGACCACACTGCATGTCAGATTAATGCTTTTTTCACAAGTATATGTCAAAAATAATTCAAAATTAATTTAAATTATTTCATATCAATATGAGGTTGTATTACCTTCTTTTTCTCATTACATGCATGTTTTAGTAATTTAAAACACTAAAAAGGAATTTACAATCGTAACAAGAAAACCATAATTCATAATGATGTTTCATTAGTTCCTATCTTTAAAAATTAAATCTACATATTTTCCCTCGATTTAAGGCTAATCTGACATTATTTTCGTTCTTTTACCCCTCAACACTTGTTTTTTAAAAAAATATACCATTAAGAAATGATTATAGGGTGATTATAACCACACCAAATGTTGGATAGCTATTTTCTCTTTTAGTACACATAAAAGATAACTAGTATTTGGTTTTTCCATTATTTGAAATCCATTTTATGTCTTTTTCTATGATTTTTAAAATTCTACACATGTTTTAGTGTTTTAAAAATCTGAAATTGCAATTAGGGCCATAATGGGAAAACCATAATTCATAATGATGTTCCATCAGTTCTTAAATTTCAAAACTCAATCTAAAATCATTGTCGCTTAATTTTGGGGAAATCTGACATTGTTTTCCAAGTTTTGAACTCCCAATAGTAGTTTTTATAGGTATTTGTACCTTTAAGAAGTTTTTACTACGTAATTCCATCCAAATCCCACCTTGGATTGATGTGTTGTCTATGAATACATTTTTAAGATAATTCATAAGTATTTTCCCCATGATTACACATCAATATGAGGTTGTTTATATGCATTTGATCATTCTATGTATGTTTTAGTGTTTTAAAATACTAGGAATGCGTCTAAGAACACAACAGGAAAACCATTATTCAGAATGATGTATCATCAATTCCACTATTTCAGAATTAAATATATTGGTTCCCCCTAATTTCATAAATGAATGATGTTGTTTTGCTAGTTTTGACCCCCCAACACTTGTTGTAAAAATACTATTATACCATTAAGAAGTGTTTACTAATTAATTATGGCCACACTGCACATTAGATTGTTGTGGGGTCTACACATAAATGTAAAAAATAACTCATAAGTGTTTTTTCATGATCTTACATAAATTTGAGGTCATTTTCATTGTTTTTTACCATTCCACGCATGCTTTAGAGTTTTAATAAATGAAAATGAATTTAAGGCCATCTTGTAAAAACCCTCATTCAAAATGACGTGTCATCAATTTATACATTTGAAAATTCAATATATGTCGGTTTTTACTGGAATTTTAGTCAATCCAATGTCATTTTACTAGTTTTTAACCCCCTAATACATGGTTTCAAAGATTTTGTACTTTTAAGAAGTGTTTACCGATTAATTACGACCACATCATGGGTTAGATTGAAATATTATCTAAACAAACACATTAAAAATAACTCAAAAATGTTTTTCCCTTGATTTCTCATTAATATCTGGTCCTTTTATATGATTTTGACCATTCCATAAACGTTTTAGTTTTTTTAAAATAATAGAAATATGTTTCAACCATAATAGGAAAACAATCATTTGGAGTGAAGTTTTGTTAGTTCTACATTCCAATATTATATATATAGCTGATGTACCCTTATTTTAGTGAAATATGACATTGTGTTTGAGGTTTTTACCCCCTCAAACTTATTTTTAAATGGAATTTATACTTTTAAGAAGTGTCTACTCAGTTAAAACTTAGCAAACAAGCTCAGATTATTTTCAATCTTATGGATAAAGATCTATAATTTATTTTTGAGGTGTAGGAATAAACCGCACATCATTCTGAATCAAAATGTGTTTGGTATGATGTGAAGTGCATGTTATCTAAATAAAACTATCATTTCTGTTTTATGTATGGATGTTATATTAGTTATTTTTAAATGTGGGAACAATATATAGAATTTTGAATTTACCTCAATAGGATGATCTATAAAGTTGGAAATTTCCTCAGGGATCATGTCGTCCATCCACTGAATTACATTAACTAAATAATTTTCTATTTATGACCACTATTGATCTAGTTATTTCCAATATCTCTTTTTTCTGTCAATCTTGTAATTTATCTTTCTGATTCCTGATATACGGGAATACTAAAACCCCCACTAAGTGTAGAAATAAAGGTTGATGCCTCCCTATCAAATACAATTGACGTCGTAGGCCCAAAACCCATCCCATGTACATCTTTGGGATAATCTTTCAATAAAAATGTTCTAACTGAATCATTTTGGGAAAATGATGATGATAGGTAAGGGTTCATATCCCAAAAATCCTGAATTTAACATATTTAAAAATAATATTAAAATGGTTTTTTTTTTAATTTGAACATCATTATATTAAATAAATTAAAAACAAATATTTACTATATATTATTTTTTTTTAAAAAAATAATATAATAATGGAAATTAATTTATAACAAAAAAAATCCTTAAAGCTAAATAATTAGGGTTAGATAGATGTATCAAACGATGCCAAATTGGTATTATTTGATCCATGTAGCTAACAAAATTTAATTTTGTTTAAGGCTTGTTTTTGTTATAATATATTATTCATTATTATGTTTTAATGGTAAGGTAATATAATCAAATGGTAATGAAAAGTATAAACTCCAATTTCTTTGGTAGGGTCATTTAAAAAACTACAATTGGGTTTCCTATGAAATATAAACCACATCATTATCTATCCAACTGAGTGACCTAATTCATTATCATTTCTAAAAAATAGAAACATGTTATAAAAAACCATGTGTAATAATTAAATGATAAAAATAATAATTCATAAGATTTAAACGAAAATTATTTTTTTCTCAAAAAACTTTGAGACCCTATGATGTGAGTAGTGACTTTATTCTCATGGTTCATAGTAATTTTTTGATAATTCCAACAAAAAATACCAACATTAATTAAAATTATAATTTTTTTGTGTTTATGTTATTAATATATTGTAAAATACGTAATAACCTCTTGAGATTCATCTCTGTTGATATCGACATTTATCTTCCATTTTTCATAAGAAATGCCTTTAAGCACATTCTCATACATCTATCTTGATCATATAGAAGTGTCATTAACACTTGTCATAATCTCTATTTCAAATTTATCGATTTTATTCCCAATTTTTTCAATGTCCATAGGCATGATAAGGAGTCGTGGAGATCAAAATGAAAAAAAATCTATAAATAGAAAACATAACAACAAATAAGTGTACTAAAAAAATTTACTCCTGTATTTTAAATTAGTTATTAAGTAATTTTAAATTAATATTACCTTTAATTAAGTATAAAATACCTTAATTTTACAAGGTGTAGGAATTTTCAAACTTTATTTATAATTAATATGAAATATCACCATCTCAAAAGAACGCTTCCACGGAATCTGCTCATAGAATAGGGTAGAATCACTATTTGGAACCCCAAACTCATCAAATTTACTTATAATCTTCAATTCATTAAAGTAACATAAATCTATCATGTTCATATCTGGGTCAATTCTACTGTTGTCTTTATATTTTGAAAATATAATTAAATAATTAATAATATATATATATATATATATATATATATATATATATATATATTTAAAAAATAACATGCATACAAGTAACAATTACTCGCCAATATACCACAGATGGGGGAGTGAAAAACTAGTCCATCACCAGAGGAGAATTAGGTGGTGGGATACTAATGAAATATGGTGAAGTTGTTGGCCCAATAGTAGTTTTAGGTACAAGGGAATAAATAGGATCCACAGAAGATGACGATATTGGTGGTGTGATCCTAGATCTTGACTGGCCAGGATCTAAGATTTTTCTTGTTCTCAGAATTTCTACATTTCATATGGTTAAGGTATATTAAATGTATGAAAATATAAAATTAAAACCATATGAAAAAAGAAAAAAGGAAACCTAGAAAAATATATAAATGTAAAAAACAACTTTTAAAGATATGTTGTAACATATGGTCCTTACTAATTTATACATTCAATTATCTTCGTCTTCATTATCTTCATTGTTATCAACCTCAATTATTTCTAGTCCTTCATTTTAACTCTCTATTAAATGTTTATAGTTTCAATATTACCTGGAAAAAACTATTCAATGTTTTTTTGTTGATATGTTTCATTGTTACGAAGAAACAATTGATCAGCACCCACCATGTCATATAAGTATCTTTACTTTATCTGTATAATAACACTCCAACCTCCATGTATTTCATAATTCACGTAATAAACCATCTTCAATTGTGAATCAAAGATAAATGGATCATGATCTATATTCTAATTGATACACATTAAGAAAGAGAAGTTTATATAAGAGAAATATAATGATTCATTATTTATACGCCTACTAATGTTTAACCACATGTATTTGAATAAAACAACTAAAAACTGTCCATGATAGTTTAATTCATTTATGTCATCCATATTTCCATTACATCCCTCCTATTTAATTATTAATACCCACTATTTTGATATTTAATTTAGTCTTAATGAAAATTTTTATGAAACCTAAAGCTGTGAATATTGTAGGCATCCCAACATATAGCCTTCCTTAGAGTACATCAAGCAAAAAATTGAATCATTTTATATTTCAGATATATTTTCAACATTAATTATCTTAAAAAAAATATTTAATTTGTTACTTTTAGCATAAAAAATACACACCAATAATATATATATATGAGTATATACATACATGAAGGTTGAACCATTTGAAAATCTCCTTATTAACATAATTTGTTAATTCCATATAATTTCAAGCTCAACCACTTAGTCACCTCTTTGTTTTCAGTCTCAATGCTTCAAATTATGGATCAGAAATAACACAAATTAATAGAACATATCTATGTGCTTCTAGAAACTCCAATTTAGTATATGTAAAATTTCACCCAATTTCAATTGGTTGTCCAATAGTTAGAAATACCGATGAATGATTTTTTAATGAAAATTAGTGGAGAAGTCATCAACACATCCAATACAATTGAATCTAGTTTTAATCAAATATAAACACCTAAAACAGATGTTCGATCCCCCTTTGACTATGTAACCTTCATAAATAGAGCCTTACGATTGATATTTATTACTTTTATATGATTTTAAACGACTTATGTACCTAATTAAAAGGAAAAACATATTATAAAATTTCATGGAATTATTTGATAAAATTGAATTAACAAATAAAAATAAAAAAAATATCTACATATTTCTCTGTTGGAAACATCAATCAATAGTACACCAGTCCACCAAGATTATATTCACTAAAGAAAATTAATAGTTAAATGAGTCTTGATTGTGAATAATGATAGAGGACATAACATATCTAAATGATATAGTGTCGAAACAATTCATTCTTGATGTTTACAAATCTTAGTTGAAAAAATAATTTTTCTAAAAATCTATCTAAAAATGGTATAGTACTCAAATAGAATCACAGTTACCTTTTTAGGAAATGTATTATGCAATTCCATGGGAAATAACTACTCCTTCAAAATATGTGAGTCATGAATTTTCAATCCATGTAACTTTTGATGTTTTAAGTCAAAGCACCTTGATATGTTACGTAAATTTCCATCATGGAATTTTACATTATTTAATTTCTGAAGGAATACATCATTCTCATTATTTTTCATTTTAAAAATAGTCAAAGGATACTCTCCATTCTTATTTTCCCTCAAACCATTATTTGTATTAATTGGCACCAAATTCTAACGAGCATTAATGTGATCCTTGGATTTTGCCAAATCATTAAGCACTGTAAAAATTACATTTTCACATACATTCTTGTCAATAATCATTATATTAAGATTATGAAATATAAAATTAAACTCCCAAAAAAGATGTTTGAAAATTATTTTATTTTTCTTCCATTATTGTGTTCTAGCTTCTTCAGATATTGTACACCATACCATTTCCCCTTCTTTAAATTGATTACATATAAAAAATTCATCAGTTACAATCATTAATATTCCAAATTTTTATAAACTAAATAACTCCTTTAGTGACTTTATCATTTAAATATCTCCATTTAATAATGTCTTGATAAACCATAATTTACGAGAAATATCAATAAATCAACATTGACTCATAAAACACCATTTTCTATAATGAGGTAATCTTTGAGGTTGAAAATCAAAAAAAAAATGGACAAGCCAAAAAAGTATGAGTGTCCAAACTAGGTATATTTAATAGTCCATGAAATTAACTAATTTTCTACATTAAGGTATCATGAATTTTTAATAGTGGTCTCATTGAAAAATCACATGTTTCCACAACATCATCCATAAATTCTCACAATTATTTTATTAGAGATTAAAGGTATACGTCACTGTCAATTTTAAAAATTTACATTACCGGAATATTCATCAAAATAAAGAATGAATTCATCTTTATAGACTTCCATGGAGGTACATTATAGGGGATTAGAACAACTAGAAAAATATATTATTAGTGCTTAAAGTTCAAAACATGTTAAATTCATCAGATTCCAATCCCCATCGTACATTCCTAGGATCCAATAAAAAATCTAGATAGAGCGAATAAATAATATTTTCTAATTTTGAATATTTTTGATGTGTCATAAAGCCATCAATATTATTCTAAGAATCATACTTCCTGGAATATATAATCTTAGACAACATGAATAATATTTGAAAACATTGTTTTAGAGGAAAGTAATGACATACCTTTGAAGGTATTTTCTTCTTTTGTTTCTTCCCAGAGATGAATCTTTTTGTACTCTCATTTTTGTTCATTGAATACCATCATCTTGTATGAAATATTGTACATTATTCTCTATCATACTATTATTCCCAATATAGAAAGAATACAATTCAGAATGCATGTATCTTTTTATAATCAATTCTTGGTTTTATAATGACTTTCTCTATCTCATAGAATGATATAGGGATCTTAGATTTGTTAAAGGCATCATTAATTAACTCTAAAATCATGTAAATTTATTTTTTCATAATTCTATAGAGGAACCTGATATGATATAACATAATTTAAAAAAGAAAAACAGTGAATATAGAGAACACACTTCGTATAGTTCTTACTTCCATTCTTCAACTAATTCATAAAAAAAATATTTTCATCAATTTATTTCTGAGAAATATAAACCTTCTCATGATCAAATAAATGATATTTTTATGTATTAAAATCATTTAAATTTCGTTCTTTAAAACCAAATTCAATATTTAAAAAAAATTAATCGATTTACCCTCCTCTGGGTCACATTGTATTTCATTGTTAGTATTTTTAGTGTTTTGACTTTCTGTAAAATTTGATTCACCATTCAAAATTCCACATATAACTCAAGAAGAAAATTATTTAAATATAAAATGATAATATAATTCATTGATCTTAAACCTTCAATTGAATTAAAAATACAGATATGGATATTTTATTATACCATCTAATGATCTTTTTTCAAATGCATTATCTAAATATTTTTTCAACCCCATTTTATTTTGAGGTGTGTTTCGAGGTAAATTAATCTAAATTTTACCCATAGTTATTGGATGGTATAATAATTCTATATTCATATATAATGATATAAATATTTAATCAAACATGTACAAAAAAATTAAATATGACCCATCTTCACTGTTGACTCTTTCATAACAACTATAAAGGAAAATTGGATGAATCAAATAATGAACTTTTTTTAACTATACATCTAATATAAAAAACATGAATCAAATAAATTAATATTTCTCACAAACATAGATGAATAAGGAAATAAATTATATGACCACCACATTTTAGCACAATGGAAACCAATTATCATTCTAAAAGATATCAAGTATGTGTTCTAATATTGAGAGTTGGAAGATAAAGTGTCATTCTGGGTAAAGATAAAATTAATTATTTTAGGTTAAAGAAGGATCTATAAGGGTATGAATAAAACTCAATAGAATGGAATTTGAATTTATATACATTATTGAAATAATTAATATTTACTAATGTAATTGTTGAAAAAATCCACTACATTAAAGATGATAAATACGTAGCAATTTTTGATATTTCATATGTAGATGATATTATTTTTATGGTAGAAAAATATAATGGTGTATTCTACCCTAGTGTTATAAATATTTGGGGTTTATAACATTGAAAAAGTTTCTACATTGACCAATGTACAAACTATTTCCCATGGTTTAACTATGACCAAGAGAACGCCATTAAAATGATAATGCAAAGTATACTTTATTTTTGTATCACACACTATTTGATGGCTAAAACTGATAAACAAAATTTTTTAGGTAGTTATATGTTCTTATTGTTCATTCTAAAATTTAAGTTCCACCTTTTAACATATTGAATCATTTTCTTACTTTCAGGGGATCCTAAAAATCAAAGTATTATTGATAAGGGGAGATATTATCAAATATTTGGAAAAATATTTCGGAGTTCATAATTCTAATCTAATGATGAAAAAATAGTCATTTAACTAAAAAATATACTATAAAATATAATTAGTTCTCATAAAAATCATGTTAGTTAAAATAAAATTAATGAAACCATGTTGGATGTTTTAGTCACCATAACCAAAAATTGATTATCTTGCATCTAAAATGAAAACCTAACTACGCTATTATTTTTCGATAGATTTTACTAAATTAAATGATTTTTTACATATTCAAGACCTTTATCAATAGAAACATTTCCATGTTCTGTATTCAAATGATGTGTGACCCCAAACCCTAAAACAAATTTGTAATGAGTCATAAAATAGTGTTAATTATATATATGTCAAATATTAGAGGCATTACCAAATATAGAACAAAGTGTAATCCATTAATATCAAATACAAACCACGAAATTTTGAATGATCGAGAATCCATAATATACATAAAATATAAAAAATGAATTTCTGAAATTTAATACAATATGACCAAAATAAATAAGTATTATAACTCCATAAAAATTATTAAAAAATCCAAATAAAACTTTTTAAACCAAACTTTCATATATATATATATATATATATTAATTTTGAATGAAAAAAATATATACTGCTTTTATCATCCATTACTGTGCATATAATTATATTCAATAATAGATTTAGGGTGATTGTTGGGAGGATGATACAACCATTAATGGGGGTTCTTGTTGCCACTATGGGTGGTATCTGAGCTGCTAAAGAGGTGAACTGAGCCTGGGAGAGGGAGGACAGAGGTGGGAGATCTGCCTCATCATCGAGGAGGAGAACCACCAATGAGAGGGTGGTTACTGGGGGATCCATGTTTCCCTAAAGTATAAGAAGATAATAGGGGGTTGCGAGGGTTGGGTCACCACTGTGGATAACGTAGGTTGGTTAGAGGGATGGGGGGAAATGGGATTGATGACGAGGTGGTGGTCAAGATCTCACTAGGGAGGGGTGACTAGAAGTTCAGGGGGTGGATAGGGGTTAGGATTATGTGGTGGTAGCATGGGGGGAGTAATTATGGTTTGTTTAAATATTTTCACATTGGTTTAATTGAAATCACATAAAAATTTTAAATTAATAAAAAATATAGTGTTCATTTAATCAAATAGCCACTATATTCCTTTTAACCAAATTAATTTTGTAGTGGATATTGGAACATCTACTGAATATTTTTTTTGTAGTGAGAGATGGAATGATAATATATATCAGAATGATATATTAGATAATATTACACCTACCCTTTAGCAGGAGTAGCTCAAACATATCAGGAATAGGTTTCAACTATTATTTGAAGTATCCAAGAATACCAAAAATATATCTATGGTATTATTACATAGGAAAAATAGATACAACAGATATTAAACACATCTCTAAAAAATAAATGAAAATCTCAAGAAAATTGACGACATGTATGCCTAACTTGAATAAAATAAAAGGAGGAATGTGGAACATTTATCTCCCAATAATGTAATCAGTGTAATACAATTGGAAGCTAAGATAATACAGAAAATGATCTTCCCAAAACATAGACATTATAAAAATATATGATCCTTAAATAATTTTTTCAGAAGATCAATCTGGAAGAATGTCCCACATATCCTCACCACATTTTGGAGGATTATAAACCAAGGAATTCAGGTTAAGAATAGATTCAAAATCATAGAATGATCCTTATTTTAGAATTCAAAATGTATCTCCATGAATCCATATTTTAATTGGAACTAGACCTTTGATACTATATGTTTATTGATTTCTTACTATAATGTTCCATAGTTAGTGTACTCAATTTCACATGAGTTACTTTTAGGGGAAATATAGGGTGATTTTTGGATATGCTGTTAAGAAACTCCAAATTTAGAGTAGTTATCCTAGAGTATTTCACCATCCTAATGGAGGATATTAAAATATTTCAAATAAGAGTTTTTTATATTCCCTAATTGGTCAGGATATGGAATTTATAGAAAAATTCTATAATAACATTAAAAAAACCAAATAAATAAATTGTGCTACGTTGATGAATATCTTTGCGAGTATTAAAATTTTTATTATATTCATAGACCTGTAAATCTAGAATATTATTTAGATATATTTATCCAAAATTTTCCACATATATTTCATAAATTAATTAAAATGAAATTAAACACCCATCTTTCTTTGAGGATAGATCGACAAGATACATTGGGAGTTCAAGAAAAAAAATAACACAGGAGATATAATAATATTTTTTGTAGAGGAATGTATTTTAGGATATAATAAATGTGTCATATATGAGTTCATCCTATTTCATGAAGGTAGAGTGTGTTATAGGAATATAGGGTTTTTATCTTAATAAGAATGATTTTGGAAAAAATATCAAAAATTAATCAAAACATTGGGTTGGTATGGAAATATATAACAAATTTAACCACACACGAATTTGAAGAAAGGAATTGCTAAAATAAGATCATCAATATGATATTAAGTTTGAAAGATTTAAAAATAAAAGTGATATATTAGAAAAATATAAGAAATAAGGGATTAATAGAAAACATTAATAAAAACATGGGAAGTATGTTATATTTATTAAAGGAAAATATCTATCTAGTAGGGATTGTTGTTGGGGTTTCAAGAATAATGTTCAAAAATAAAAAAAATACCATGTAAAAACAAAAAAAGAGGTGATTTAATCTAATAAAGATGAAATATGAATTAGAGATATCAGTTGATTATATACTAGGATAATATATAGACCAAGATGTTGAGATCATATATTCATTATATTATGAGTAATCAGAAAAGGAAGAATTCATATCATATAAGGAAGTGAAAAACCTCAATAAAATTTTGAGAAACCATCAAATTGTAATGATGTAAAACCGCAAGACGTTACAATATTTTAATTTTTGAATAAATTTAATTTTTTTACTAGATTTAATTATATTCAACACCATGTTATGATTATTCTACACACAACAACGTGTTGGCATGCATTATATGTAGGGCCTAACTTTACCAAACAACGACATATTATTAAAATATTATTATATAATATAATAACATATTACATATCCATTAATTTGGTGGTTATAAATAGTATTAACTACCTTATGGAAATATATGGTTGAATTAATTAGTTACAAACTAATTAGAAATTAATATAGGGACCATGGGAATATATAGGAAATGTTTTTACAGAAAATGTTTTTTATGATCCTAATGTTTTTATCCTTATAAATTAAATTAATTACAATTAAAGAATGATATTAATGTAATATATATTTAATTAATTATTTTGACATTCATCCAATATATTTAATGGTAATATGATAAAAACAAACAAAATTTTATGCATAGAAGACATTATTTTTATAAAGGTAGTTTAACTGATTTTTAATAGAGAACCTATTTTAAATTAACATTTTGAGAGATTTATTTATTTTATTAGAAAAATGGACATTTTATTTTGAATATTAAAAAAATAAATTTATTTGTTATAATTTTTGTTATTTATCTAAAATGATTCATGTTTTTTAAATAGTGATAAAATATGTTAAGTAAATTAAAAGCATCTTTTTCGTCTAAATAATTTATAGTGTTGAATTATATTTTTAATTTTTTTATGTGTAATAATAAATTTTTTATCGGTTAATATAATTTATTTTTTTGGAATCAATTCCATCTTTAGTAATAATATAAAAATATTTCAATCTTTTGAAGGTATTCACTTAAAAAACTCCTTTTCTTGTTCCATCAAAAGTATTAATTTTAAATTAATTAATGAAACTTTTGTATTTTGAATTATGAAAAATGGATTAAAAATATGGAATCAGTGGGTCTAAATATTGTTATTAGGTTCCATTTATTATAGGACATTTTGAATAGTAACACTAGTTTTATTAGTTATTACCAGGATTAATTGCAAATAAAGTAATTATTCATAAATATAATTTGATAAAATTACCCTAATACATGAACTAATTTTATTAGATGAGTTAGTGCCGACCAAAATAATCATTCAGTTGATTTTATGGCCTCTTGGATCTACTAGGATGAATTCAACCACTTTTTAGTATTTTATTCTCAGGAAAGTACAATATGTCACACTCTTGTTTTTCAAAAGTATTAAATTTTTTATATGCAGTAATATGGAGGTTATCATCAACTTTGAATATTAATTTTATGGATAAAATAAAAATCTTCATACTGAAAACTTTTTAAAATTTGTAGGAAATAAATAACTAAATTAAATCCTTACACAATGATGTTGCGATAGTTTTTCAATTAATGGACATCAATAAATATTATTAACAATATTAAAATAAATATTATATTGTATAATTAACATAATACATGAATTTCCTAGATTACCTATACATATTATAGTTGTATTAAAGGTTTTTTTGAACATATAATTTTTTATATGATATTTCTAATAAATAAAGAATTGAATTGTCTAAAAATTGGCATTAATGATATTTTAAAATAAATAATATTTTATTAAACGATATATAAATCTTAAAAAAAATAAAAATTGGCCAAATGATTTGAATAATGTATAAAATGAAATCCATGACTCATTTATGGTTTTTTTCAACTTATAGTAAAATTGTTGACCCTTAATGAGTAAAAAATCATGTTTTCATGGTAAGAGTTAAAGGGTTTAACTAAGTGTTAATGTCAAAACAAAAGGGTATGAATGTGACATAAACATGTATAAAATATATTTGATGGGAGGATTTCTACCCAAAATCATTTTATCTATAAAAAAATCTCATTTGTGACATTTAAAATGAAAATATATATTTATATTATTTCAATATTATGAGAGTTTCTAAAAGTTCCCCTTACCTCAACTATAAAAGGGAACTTCCTCTCTCACTATATCACACTATAGAGCCTTATATATCATCCAAAACCTACCCAAATAAGCTCCAAAAATCTGTCAAATAATCCTAGAAGCCTCACTATAGGAATAATGTAGACCGACAAAGTCTTTTTTTATAAAAGAAAATTAGTTACCCAAATAAGAGGTAACACTCTTCAATGATCACATTAGTATTATTTCTTTTCCAACTCATTTATTTCATATTATTCAATACTTATATAATATTACATGTATCCTAAATATACTGAGATTTAATTATGATATTCTTTTACCTACACATACACACACATCCATCAAATGGGTAACGAACATACAAATTGTGTATGGTGAGCTACCGCCTCATTTAACGATGTCGTTCATATTTCCATTAACACCTCTCGTGATTGGGAATAATGATGAAAAATATATTTTTATATGATATATATATATATATAGATTATATTTATATTTTATTCATTATTCAGTAATTTGTTTTAACACACACCTGCATTCTTTCAATTTTGTGTAAATACGATTACATTGTTTGTGGAAGTGTGGAATACGACGCCTCAAAGCGATGTGATTTATTCACACTATACATGGAAAGTCTAAAGTAAGGTTTTAATAAAAATATGTGAAATATTTGAAATTGATATAAAAATAAACTTATAATATAAAAATATAAATTTTTCTTTTCATTATTTTAATACAACAATGAAATGGGAGTAATGTTCAACCGTACGTATGGCCCAACGTCTCCATAAACGGTTCATTTCATTTCCTATCTCCAAATTTTATGGATTATTATATATAAATATATACTGAATATATATGATATTTAAATCATGGTTTAAATTATTGAGATAAATAAATCGTGATCTAATTAATTGTAACAATAAGTAATAAGTAAAAACATTCTCAGAAATCTGGACAATTAACACCAAAAATAGTGAAAATGATGGAAAATTGTTAATAAACATGTAATGAAATATTATAAAAAGTTAATGTATGATATTATAACTATGAGCGTGGTTATAGTATAATTAAATAACATTATTAAAACCATTATAAATGAGGTTACAGGAGTTCATCAAAAAGGAAATGCATGTTAATTGATCTTTGTATCACTTTTTTCGATGGGACAGCTTCCTCACACACTACTAATTTATTTTTTGTTATTTATATAATTCCAATGAATCTATTTTATATGTATTATTATAATGGTAATGGTATTTTTATATCCATATAATTTTAATTCATTCATGGGTATACAATTATTATTATTATAAATGGTATGTATTTATTTCACAATCTCATCTTTATTACAGATTGATTTTATTTAAGTCTTCACTAGAGAATATTTATATTCCACGTTATTATTTTTAGAAACTGGTTTAAAAAAGGTTTATAATATTCACCAATTATGGATTATTTTAATTTTATTCCTTTTTTAATTTTTATATAATGGTTTAAATGGAATATTATTATAATTTCCAAAATAATGTACTTTATGAATTTTCTAAAAATACTAAAAGTAATGTTTGTTTTAACTTATACGGCATGAATATAATATCCAACCATCATGATATCCTAATTTTTTGATGCTCCCTTTACGTGTTTAATTTTTTTCAAATAAAATATTTTCTTTTATAATGTGTGTCCTTTTACATAAATTATTAAAATGTGCTATTGTATTTCACATCAATGTCATTTCATTAGGGCATATTGTAATTTTATGTGCCCAGTTTCTATTATATGGTGTATATACTGCCTTTTAATATGTTATATCACAAATATCATTATTTTCATGATATTATTTTCATTTAATGTTATTTCTCCAGGGTAATTATGTTTCAAATGTATCAAAGTGGTATGGGACACTTTGGAATGATTAAAGATTGTTTTCCTTTAGAATGTTTTTAAGGGTATTTCTATATTATGTCCATTCATGAACATCAACAACCATTTTTTATTTATCATCCATTGGGGGTTTATTTATAAGTCTATATAATATATTTAGTATGCATATTTGATTAAAAGGAACATTGTTTATTAATTAAATTTTTTATTCAATATAAAGAGTAATTTGGACTGGCAATTAAGGGTGGGGCCTAAAATATATATAGTCCCTCGACACATCAACAGGTTCTAATGAGTCAAATAAGTTGGAAGAATCAAATAGGTTTCTTGCTATTGGATTAAAACAACTTTTAAAAGGTCTTTACTGTATAGTTTTTCATTTCCCTATGACATAAAACCCAATAATTAAGAATTTCCTTCATATATATTTCAGTTCTGATTGTTATTATACATGTGATTTTTCAATTTTCATTTATATGAATTAATATCATTCATTGTTTATTGATTAAATGGAATGTGATTTAGTTATCTACTATTATATTATGTTTATTCTTTTTCTAATTATTTAAATTGAATGTATTTTCACTTATTTAACTTGACATGTAGATTTATTTTCATTAATTAATTATTTCTTCCACATTTCATACCCTTACTGAGAATTTAAGCCCACCATTTTATTTTATTTTTTATTTTTCAATTGTTATAAGGATTAATGTTTTGAATGAATTTTGTGTTGGAAATTATTTTCATTTGTTATGTTTTTTGTTTTACCGATATAACAAATTGAACTATTTATGTATCTATTTGTTGAAGAAAACTAAACTGATCAGTTCTTTTAGATTTGATTCTAGGTAATAATAAAAATGTAATAAATTAATGCATCAGATATGGGCTTCTGGTGTCAGAGAATTATATTTTGTATCAAGGGAAGTTTATTAGAAACAATAGAAATTAAATTTAAGAATATATACATTAAATAACCCAACCCATTTTTTAGTATGTGTGAAAAAATCATTTTTTTGGTTTCTTATCACATGTTTGGAAAATATTAATATGGTTTTAGAAAGAGTTCAACCCACATGTCGGGTGAAAACTTGTCTCATCCATACTAGCATTGGGGTTGGAACCCACAACTGAAGGGAGATAAAGGTACAATGTAGACCACGATACTATGTGATGTCATGGTAAGCATGACATTTTTTAGTTAAAAAATATATTGGGAAAAAGTTATTTTGAGTTTAGTGACATTTTTATCAAATATATTACCTTGGGGTTAGAAAATGATTTGTTGATTTAGTAATTAATGTCATTTTTGAATATGTTCACCATTTTGGGAACACAATATCATCATGGTAAACAGAATACTATAGGATTTTATTTTAGAAGTAAAAGTTGAATTATATATTCAAAAAGTATATAATTTTATTTTGGATTTATTTTGATTTAGTTAATCTATAAAAATTGTTATAATATCTTTAAAATTATGTGATTTTGGCTTTTAAAGTTTTTATATATGACTTTAAGATTTATTAACACTATTTGGAAAACTATTTGATCAGAAATTCTGATTTTTAGATTTCAATGTCAGTTTAGAAAATTTTTTAGGAATGATAGTTTTTTTAGAATGATATATGTTGAAATTTGGGTATTACTATTGAATTATGGATATTAATGTTTTTTCATCATATAATGATTTATTTATTTTGAGAAGTCATATTATCTTATCCATACCATTCTGGTTTTCATATAAATACATAAGGAATTGATAGTTATACATTCTTGGATATTGTGATCTATAGAAATTTATTCAAAATTTCTAAGTATAAAATAGAAATTCATCTTGAATAATCATAGTTTGGAGAAAAAGTTGAGTTTATGGTGGAAATTAATTAAAATATGAAACTCTACATGTTATGTAAGAGTGTTTCTATATATTATTTTTTATGGAAGTAAATGATTTATTTATCTATAAGAAAATTATATTAGAATAAACATGTTGTCTATTTAATTTTCATAATGATAAATGAATATCCTCTTTAACCCATAATAGATTTACAGAATTCTAATATTACACTTTCTGATGACCATGTTCTCAGTCATTCTCTATCCGAACATGCTAATTTGATTTCTCTTACATATCCATATTTTTTCAAATTTTACCCTATTCAAAAACCAAATTTTATGTTGACCTTCACATTTCTATTTGCCTATTATTAAAAAGATGTTTAATTAAACATATTTGTGGTGTGGTTTTTTCAACATCTATTTATTTTCAAATAACAAACCATAAACTACTCAGACCAAGATTAAATTATAGGGACATAATTTACATAAGGTTGGGAGAATGTAACAACCAATAATTTACAATATTTTCATTTATTAATATATATAATTTTTTTTCAACGTTTCATTATATGAAACACTATGTTAAGCTTATGATAGACACAATAATGAGTTGTATTCCATTACACACACGGTTGAATTTTACTGAACAACAATATATTATTAAAATATTATTATTTAATATAATAAGATATAACAATATTGTTAATTTTTTGTTACTAATTTTTATAATAAATTTTGAAAATATATTTTGGAATTAATTGGTTACAAATTATTATGAAATTAATATTGGAAACATCTGAATATATAGGAAATGTTTTTATAAAGAACTATATTTATGCTCACATTATCATTTATCCTAATAAATTAAATTTATACCAATTAGTGAATGTTACTAATGTAATATATATTCAATCAAATATTTTTCATATTTATCCAATTGATTTAATTGTCATACAATAAGAATAAAAACAATTTTATGCATAAAAACATATATTTTTCTAATGGCAGTTTTACCGTCATTTAATGGAGAAACATTCCAAAATTTAATATTTGAAAATTTTATATATTTTATTTGAAAAAAATAAACTTTTTATTTTAAATAATAACATAAATATTTAATTTGGTCTAATTTTGGGTATTTTTTTGATATATTTATTTTTTTAATGAATACTTATACTATATTTCATTTTAAATGAAAAATTATTTTTCATCTGAATAATTTATAGTATTAAATTAAATTATTATCTGTTTTAAAATATTATTTATGTCATCTTTTTATCATTTCATATCATTTATTTTATTGGAATAAATTTCATGTTGAGTAAGGATAGAAATACATGTCAATATTTTGAAGGTTTTAAATTTGAGAACTCATTTTTTTAATTCTATTAAAGGGATTGATTTTTAAGTAATTATTGAAAATCCTATTTTTTTAATTTTGGAAAAATATTTATTACTAGGAATATTTGTGTGTGAATAATGTAATTTTTTTCCTTTTATTTGTTTTACATTATTAACAGTAACTTTAGTATTTCTTTTATTACCACAGTTATAGATAAATTGGGTAATTAAACAGAAATATAATATTATAAAATTACTCTAACACTTTTATTAATTATATTTGATAAAGGAGTGTCAAAAAAATCATCATTGGGACTATTTTATTACCTATTGGATTCATATTTATGACTTCACACATTTTTTAGCATTTTATTCCAAGGGAAATCCAATATGTCACACTCATGTATTTCTTAAGTATTATATTTTTTATATGTGGTTATTAATAAGGCACCTTCAACTATATGTAGTCTTTCTAAATATTAAGTATTTATCTTAATATTAATTTTGATTTTGATTTTTGGTAAATATATATTAAAATTAATGGATTACATAATATTGATGGAGTAATTGTTTAATTAATGGACATATCAAAAAAATGTTATTAAAAATATAAAAATATTAATAATTTTATAAAATTATTGTAATACATGAATTTTATTAATTACCTAGACATTTTATGGATGTATTAAATTTTTTTTGAATATAAAATGTTGTTAATATATTTTTAATATGTCAACAAATAAATATTGTCAAAATGGGCATTAATGAAATTTTAAAAGAAATAATATTTTCTTAATAGATTTAAAATTTTAAAAAGATATATAATATAGCCAAATAATTGGGATAAAGTTTTAAATTTCATGAATGACTCATTTATTGTTAGTTGGTACATTATATTAACTTTATTAGCACATAAAGATTAGAAACAGAAGTTATCAGGGTAAGAGTTAAATGGTTTAACTAACGGTTATATCAAAATGACAAAGGAAATAATGTGACCTAGAAAAGTTTAAAAATTATCGTATGAGATGATATTGACCTGAAAAAATATTTCATCCAAACAAAATATCTTCTTAGCAATTTGGAATTGAAAATTAATTTATATCAATTTAATATTTTGAGAGTTTGAAAAAGATCCCCTTATCTCAATTATAAAATGGAAACTCCTCTATCACATCCTTACACCACATTTAGCCTTATATATCTACAAAAAACTTCCCAAATAAACTCCCGTCATTACTCCCCTAATATTATATTCCTCAAATTGGTCCGAATGAAATCCAAAGATGGCTTTTGGAATAAACCAAAATGAGTTACCCAAATAAGAGGTAACATTCTTCAATGATAAATTTAGTATTATTTTTTACCCACTAATTAATTTCATAATATTAAATTCTTATATAATTGAACAATTACCCTCAATATACTAATAATTTATTATGGTAATAATTAAAATACCAATAAATACACTTTAATTTAATTTATAACAAACTTCTCATTCATGTACGGTGAACTACTGCCTCTTGAAATGATGTCATTTGTTTTTCCTTTACCACCTCTCTTGATTGGGAATTATGATAGAAAAAAAATTTATATATGATATATATATATATATGATATTTATTTATTATTAATTCTTCTGATATTATTATATAACATGTACCTTCATGTTTTCTATTATTTGTAAATACGATAACATCGTTTGTGGAAGTGTAGAGTACCACCTCCTCAAAGCGACGAGATTCATTCACACTTTACATGGAACATATAAATGATGGTTTTAATAAAAATATGTGACATATATGAAAATTTTATAACAATTAATTTATAATATACATATATAACATTCAATTATCTTTATTTTAATATGAAAAAGTAATGAGAGTAGCATTCATGTGTACTTACGACCTACCATCTCTATGAACGATGCATTTCATTTATTATTTAAAATTTATATAGATTTTTTTATTACATATATAATGAATATATATGATATTTAATTCATGTTTTAAATTTCCTATACGATTAAATAATGAACTAATTCATAGAAACAATGAGTAACAAGTCAAAAAATACTCAGAAAACTAGACAATTAACATAAAAAAGAGTGAAAAGACTGGAAGATTGTTAACCAATGGTAATGAGATATTTTAAGAAGTTAATATATAATGTTATAAATATGTTTTTGGTTCTATTATAAGTTAATAAAATTCATAAAACCATTATATAACAGGTTATGTTTGTTAACCCAAAAAGAAACTAAAGGTAAGGGAACTGTAGAGACCCGTATCTTGACGTACATGGACATTACATTACATTTGCGGAATACTTAGTACATAACAAAAACACACACTAAAGGATCGTAATAGTTTAGTGTCTTTGTAAACTCGGAACGTAATCTTCTAATCGTGGTGAAAGATCTTCAATATCTCCCATAAAGATCTTCCCTTTTTTTACCTAAAACGTTTCTTTATATCCTGGGGAAAAGAAAACATAAAATGGTGAGCTCAAATGCTCAGTAAGGGTAAACAAAAGAAAAAAATCAATTACATCATATTCATAAGAACATAACTTTTGGAAATCTTTACCTGCAAAATAGAGCATAATTTCATAACATGGGATAAATCATAGTAGTGAAATGAAATCCCAATAAGCATAACATAAAACATGAAACATTGTGGCATAAACACATAATCATATAGAATCATTTCTTGTTAGTCAAGACTCATTGCCAAGACTATCTTAGTGGACAAAGTCCCTTTCTGAATCGAGTAACCCTCGTTTCAGTCCTGTTTCACTGAACCGGTATAACCTACCATTCCAGCCATGTCTATCTCATGAGATATAAAATCTTTACCCAATGCATTGGAGGGAGATATAGGTCCCACCCATCTTATAATGAATCCTTTCTTATGTATGCCACGAAATCATAAACCATACATCATAGCATAACTCATGTAATAAAAATGGGATTCTTAAACAACATGACATCATAAAACAATTCATATAAGATAAAAGAATTCATAAAAATAATTTCATCACAACATTAATCAAATCAATGTAATAATAGGGATAAAAACAGAACCATTTATTATCTTAGATGGAAAATAGTTTTGATAAAACACTTGAACTCCATTCTTGAGGAAAATATCCTTTCTACCTTAAAAACATTTTTCCTTTCTTAACATGTCATAAAATATTAAACTAAAAGAATTTGATTAAAAATAAACTTGATAACTTGTAAAGGAAGCATCTTGGAAATAATGTTTTAAAAATCCATTCATGCTATATAAGTTAAAAAAAACATTCTTCTCGTACTTTAGTCGGAAAAGTCAAAAAATACCTCGTACGAAAAATGCCAAAAGATTCCTTTAATATCTTTTACTAAAATCTCACCGAAGGGTAAAATTTTATATAAACTATTGTAGAAGGATATAAATATTACATATTGGGGAAACATGGATGTGGATGATAAAATACACCCCAGTAAATACTAATGTATAAACAATCTCGGATAAAAATGAGATTGTGATATTTCCCTTACCTTAGGTCCGATTTGCTTCGTATGTGTCCGAACCTCCTGTATAATGATTTAAATAATGTCATTGACTTATTACAGAATCATATTCATTTTTATGATATCATATATGGTTCACTTATGACTTTATATTACCCGTTCTTTTGTAAATTCTATGTTAAAGAAGCGTTTTGGGTAAAATCGTTTCATTTATCGTAGGTGTTTTGACTTGTTGTTCTTGACATTATTATTACTTATATCATGATTTACTTACTTCCAGAATATAAAATATGATTTATATATCATATATATTCAGTATATATATATATAATAGATAGATAAATGAAATGAAAAACACCACTCATGGAGACGGTAGTCCGTACGTACGCATGAGCGCTGTTTTACATTCCTTATTGTCTTCAAATGGAAGTAAGTAGATGACATACATATATATATACATAAATCCAGTAGCTTTATAATGTCATATATTTCATTATTATTTCTTATATATACTTTATAATCATTCTTAAATTGGTTAACATGGAGAATGAATCTCATCGCGTCGTGGAGACGGTATTCCGTACGTACGCACGAGCGATGATATCATTTCCATAAATATTGAACTGAATTGGAGTGGATTATACAATATATCAGAATCAATATGATTTTTTAATAACTATGTATAGTTATTCTTTACACCATTATACCCATCCATGTAAGGTGGTGGTGGAAAATAGATTACACCACGGCGTGGAGACGGTATTTCGTACGTACGCACGCGCGGTGATTTCATTTTTTCCGTAGGATGGATAGAATGTGAATTAGGGTTGTTTCATATTTATAATAACATATCCATATATGAGTGATACTGATGTTATTACTTCATAATGAAACAACCTAAGAAGAAGAAGTGGAAGAAGAAATAAAGATGAAAGAATTGGTAACGGTAATTACCTCTTCTTTGAAGTGCCTCTTTGAGACCTCCTCTTAGGGCACTAGAATTGGTCTTTGAGGAAGACCAGAACCTCTAGTATGTTGCTAGGGAAGTGTAGAAGGGATTTTGACAGGGTTTGGACGAGCTTGAGTGCTCAAATTGGTGTGAGGAGGAGGGGGAGGAGGTGTCCTTTTATAAGGGAGGAGAGGGGCACCTTAGGAATATCACAAAATATTATTTTATATTAAAGTAAAAATCGGTTTATAATGGTTCCAAAGGGTCTTATTTCGAAGATAAGGTGGGTAGGGGTCGCAATACTATCAACTAATAGAATTTAGACAAGTTTAGGATATTATTTTAACCTTATCAATAAAATTTAACTCTAAGTTAAATAATTTAACTTTTACCATGTCTTTTTGTTTTCTTTCACTATATGGTTAATAAACTTACTATAACATGCCAAACGAACCCCAAATGGTTTATTATTAATATATATATCCTTATCTAAGTCATTTGGAAGAACCTTAGATTTTTAGGAATACAATAACAATTAATAATATAATTTTTGATTTAAAAACTATTTTGTGTCAATTTTGACACTATTTGATATATGATTTTTGTGAAAGTCATAACAGAATTAAATTTTCGAACCAAGTTGATTAAATCAACATTAATATATCATAGTAACCTATAAAATTAGTGGAATTCATAAAAAATCTCAAATTACATTTATTTTGGTGTTTATAACATCAATTATGTCAATATTTCATTAATAAGATAATTACTGCATCATCGTTGTGTCATAAATAAATTAAATTATTTTATGTCTAAAAATTACAAATAAAATACCATCATGTAGGAAATCTTTTTAGATTTCTAATGAATATTTACAATCGAATTTATCTTATGTATAACCCCATATTAAAAATGATTTACTTATTAAACTTTTATTTTAACTATTTTAACCTTTCTTTAAATAAATTAATAATAAATGTCCTAATCTAATCCAAGTGGGCCTAAATGGTCATATTTTATTCCTAAGTTTGTTTTTGGTCGAATTACACTTGTCCAATAGAATTAGGACATGTGTTAGGGTAATAGTAATATCATATTTACCCTTAGTTACCCTATTTACTATTAACCGCGGTAAAAAAGTAAAAAGTTACTATTCACCAAAAAATTATTTTCATCTCATTGAACCACATTTTAGTCCTTGATATTAACCGTGTCTCTCGGATTTTTGAAATTCCATTCACAGAAGCGGCAAAATTAAGTTTTATGAAAAATTCAGTTTTTTTAACTACCACTTAGTAGTTTCACTATTCATCAAAAATTGATGTTTTTCAGAACAATGCCAAAATTTCATCCTAAGCTATATTTCATATTCCGAATTCAAAAATGAAATCTATTTTACCAAATTCATAACATAGAAGTTTCATTAATTAATTTTATAATTAAATCTCGCTGTTAAAATAAATAGCGTGTTTTTAGGAAACAATATATATCAAAAGATTGACACTTGATTATGTCTGGTTTAAATGTGAAATTACAACCAATGACCAACATTGTATTAAATTGTAAAAATATATTCTAAATATACTTTAAAACCACTCAAATTAATAATTTATCACTATTAATTATTTCGATTAAAAAAGTTGTTTTTAATTATAATTTAGTAATTTTTCACTATTCATCAGAATATGAAAGTTATCCGAAAAGTACCAAAATTTCACCTTAGGCTAAATTCGATACTCCGAATCCAAGAATGAAGTTCATTTTGAAAAATAAGATTTACATAATTTTAAAAAGTGGTTATTACTATTCATAACGGGTAGTTTTAATAATATTTTAATAGCACATCGTTGTTTAGTGAAACTCGGTATTGCGTATTACACACGCTATCGAGGAAGGTCGTGATTGCGTGTAATGCAAGGCAAGACAAGGATGCGTGTTGTGCAAGCTCCTTTTGGTGTAGCGTACAACACAAGACATTAATAAAATTAAAAAGAATATTTCTTTATAAAATCTTGGGCTGTTACATTCTACCCCCCTTAAAATGAATTTCGCCCTCGAAATTCGTCGGGGTTATAAATGGTTTACTATTCGAAAGTTTCTTTAATAGAAACCCACATCGTAAAAAGGAATATCAAAACCAATCTTTAAAAACAAAAGTATGAAACGTAACGGTTACCCAAATAAAATAATCATTGGGTTTCTACATAGGTGAAAATATGGATATGGAAGAGAAATCTAACCATGATGTTCTGATGGAGAGTGGTAGAGAACATGGCTATGGAAAAGCCAGTAATCACAAATCCATAGATTTGTGATGATATAAGGTACCATCTGATTCATCAGGTATAAGATCACTAGGACAACATTTTTGGTTTTCAAGATCATTTCCCCTAAAGTTGAAAATTTGAATTAGAATAAATACTTACTTTATTTTGGTACAATCTCACTGTTGTTCGTGATTTGAACAATTTCCACTTCATCTCTTAAATAAATGAAGTTGAATTTGTTATTCGTGAAGTGTTAGCAGATCATGTGATAGAATGACAGGTCATTCCATCTATCTCAAACAAAAGGTTAGCAAAACTTATATACATAAGTCGATCTATAGTGAGATTAATCATATATGGTTCCTAAAATGGACTTATATTTCATATATCATACTGCTTAATATAATAAAACTAGTTTCTACTAAACAGGGACTTCCTGTAGGTCAGTGGTAGGCGATAAAGGCCAGTCGCACTTCGGTTGTGGGTTCGATTCCCACAGCCTTGTCCGAAGCGATGGGTTGTCGCCCGTCCTGCAGGTTGTCCTTTTTCCAAAACTATATTACTATAACATCCTATCAATAATATCGAAAAAAAAATTTCTATCCTTAAACAATACTAACTTACGTCCAACACAATCCATTCCAATCTTTAGGCTTATCCATAATACTGCAGTCCACTCTCATAACATAGTGAGAACAATTACCAGAGATTTAATATCATCGTTGATCCCCATATATCATAAGATATGTTTTGTTGGTCACATTCCAAACATTCAAAGTCCTTAATCATGTATACTCTTGAATACCCATTGAACCTTAGTGAAAACTTGAATGCAGTTAAAAGTTAACACTTTACACATACCAAAATCCTCAAAATTCTATATACTCAAACTTAGTCCTTATATCAATCATGAGCTCATGAATACTGTTAAACATTTCATTTTCTCGTTTTCCCTTCATTATGCGCATAATATCTCAATCACTTTGAATACCACATTAGACCAATACATAAATATTCTAATATTCCAAGATACAACATTATTTTGGAATCCCATTACATAAACACTTAATCATTCCACCACATCGTTGTCATATTCAACATTGCCAATAGTGATCGCATGTGACTTACCTTTGTCCTTTGCCTTAAGCGGTTGCTCATGTCGATCATCACTAACCCTTGGATTAGGGCATTTATTAGCATAATGCCCCATTTCCTTGCACTTGAAGCATTGAACTGTTGGTTGTACGTTCTCTGCAGTGTTTGCTTTATTCACTTCATTAGAATCCCATTTTCCATTACTTCGACACTCAGCTGCTCGATGACCTTCTTTTCCACACTTAAAACATTTTCTAGTCCCTTTAAGACAATCTCCACCATGCTTCTTTCCACACTTTGTGCATAAGGAAAAATTCATCTTCTTTTCACCATTATTCTGAGTTTTCTCCTTGAACTCCATCTTTCGTTTCTTGTCAAACCCATGAGATGGATATGTAACACCAACTTCCATTTCTACCTTGATAGCACAACACACAATTTCTTCATAGCTACTGAAGTCTCTTATAGCTAATGCCCTTCGATGACTTGGTTTTAAGCCACTGAAAAATCGATCAACTTTACTTTCAGGTTGGATGATAATACCAGAAGCGTACCTTGCAAGTCTTGTAAAATTCGCTTCATAGGTACCAACAGATTCATCATCCCTTTGCTTCAGTTCAAGAAACTCTTTCTCCATCTTTGTTCGGAGAATACGAGGGAAGTACTTATTGAAAAATAAGTTCTTGAACTCGTCCCATTCCATAGACTCAATTTCATCCCTTTGCCTCGTATTCTTAATAATATTCCACCATTGATCAGCATCTCCTTCCAAACGATACACTGCTAGGATGACTTTATCATGTTCAGAACATTGAAGAACTGAAAATATCTTTTCATTAGTACTAATCCATTGTTCAGCAATTAATAGATCAGTAGACCCACTGAAAGAAGGTGGACGCTGCCTCATGAAGGATTCAACAGAATGTTGCTCCTTCCTTTGCTCGTTTGGAAGTCCTGCATGATTCATAGCTTGAGAAAGTTGTGTGAGCATGGCTACAAGATTTTTCATTCCGGCTCCCATATCGTTTGGTTGCTCAGGGGGACAATCATTGCATTGCCCATCACATTCCGCATTAACACGGTTCCTTCGGGTTCCAGCCATCGTCTAAAACCCCAAAAGAATAGTATGAGAGGCAAAAATCATGCTAGGGAAAACAACATAATAAAGGGGTAGTACCCTCAATATCTAACATCTTAGGTTAAATTCGAAGATCGTTAGCACAATTCTAGGACTATAACCTATACGTATACTTAACCTTAGAGACATCCCTAGACATACCTTAGAAATATCTCTAGGGATCTCACTAACGTTTTCGCATCCTAGTTTCCAAAGGTTGACTAAACCTTTCCTCTGATACCAACTGTAGAGACCCGTATCTTGACGTACATGGACATTACATTACATTTGCGGAATACTTAGTACATAACAAAAACACACACTAAAGGATCGTAATAGTTTAGTGTCTTCGGAAACTCGGAACGTAATCTTCTAATCGTGGTGAAAGATCTTCAATATCTCCCATAAAGATCTTCCCTTTTTTTACCTAAAACGTTTCTTTATATCCTGGGGAAAAGAAATCATAAAAGGGTGAGCTCAAATGCTCAGTAAGGGTAAACAAAAGAAAAAAATCAATTACATCATATTCATAAGAACATAACTTTTGGAAATCTTAACCTGCAAAATAGAGCATAATTTCATAACATGGGATAAATCATAGTAGTGAAATGAAATCCCAATAAGCATAACATAAAACTTGAAACATTGTGGCATACACACATAATCATAGAGAATCATTTCTTGTTAGTCAAGACTCATTTCCAAGACTATCTTAGTGGACAAAGTCCCTTTCTGAATCGAGTAACCCTCGTTTCAGTCCTGTTTCACTGAACCGGTATAACCTACCATTCCAGCCATGTCTATCTCATGAGATATAAAATCTTTACCCAATGCATTGGAGGGAGATATAGGTCCCACCCATCTTATAATGAATCCTTTCTTATGTGTCCCACAAAATCATAAACCATACATCATAGCATAACCCATGTAATAAAAATGGGATTCTTAAACAACATGACATCATAAAACAATTCATATAAGATAAAGGAATTCATAAAAATAATTTCACCACAACATTAATCAAATCAATGTAATAATAGGGATAAAAATAGAACCCTTTATTATCTTAGATGGAAAATAGTTTTGATAAAACACTTGAACTCCATTCTTGAGGAAAATATCCTTTCTACCTTAAAAACATTTTTCCTTTCTTAACATGTCATAAAATTTTAAACTAAAAGAATTTGATTAAAAATAAACTTGAAAACTTGTAAAGGAAGCATCTTGGAAATAATGTTTTAAAAATCCATTCATGCTGTATAAGTTAAAAAAACATTCTTCTCGTACTTTAGTCGGAAAAGTCAAAAAATACCTCGTACGAAAAACGCCAAAAGATTCATTTAATATCTTTTACTAAAATCTCACCGAAGGGTAAAATTTGATATAAACTATTGTAGAAGGATATAAATATTACATATTGGGGAAACATGGATGTGGATGATAAAATACACCCCAGTAAATACTAAAGTATAAACAATCTCGGATAAAAATGAGATTGTGATATTTCCCTTACCTTAGGTCCGATTTGCTTCGTATGTGTCCGAACCTCCTGTATAATGATTTAAATAATATCATTGACTTATTACAGAATCATATTCATTTTTATGATATCATATATGGTTCACTTATGACTTTATATTACCCGTTCTTTTGTAAATTCTATGTTAAAGAAGCGTTTTGGGTAAAATCGTTTCATTTATCGTAGGTGTTTTGACTTGTTGTTCTTGACATTATTATTACTTATATCATGATTTACTTACTTCCGGAATATAAAATATGATTTATATATCATATATATTCAGTATATATATATATAATAGATATATAAATGAAATGAAAAACACCGCTCATGGAGACGGTAGTCCGTACGTACGCATGAGCGCTGTTTTACTTTCCTTATTGTCTTGAAATGGAAGTAAGTAGATGACATAGATATATATATACATAAATCCAGTAGCTTTATAATGTCATATATTTCATTATTATTTCTTATATATACTTTATAATCATTCTTAAATTGGTTAACATGGAGAATGAATCTCATCGCGTCGTGGAGACGGTATTCCGTACGTACGCACGAGCGATGATATCATTTCCATAAATATTGAACTGAATTGCAGTGGATTATACAATATATTAGAATCAATATGATGTTGTAATAACTATGTATAGTTATTCTTTACACCATTATACCCATCCATGTAAGGTGGTGGTGGAAAATAGATTACACCACGGCGTGGAGACGGTATTCCGTACGTACGCACGCGCGGTGATTTCATTTTTTCCGTAGGATGGATAGAAGGTGAATTAGGGTTGTTTCATATTTATAATAACATATTAGTATATGAGTGATACTGATGTTATTACTTCATAATGAAACAACCTAAGAAGAAGAAGTGGAAGAAGAAATAAAGATGAAAGAATTGGTAACGGTAATTACCTCTTCTTTGAAGTGCCTCTTTGAGACCTCCTCTTAGGACACTAGAATTGGTCTTTGAGGAAGACCAGAACCTCTAGTATGTTGCTAGGGAAGTGTAGAAGGGATTTTGGCAGGGTTTGGCCGAGCTTGAGTGCTCAAATTGGTGTGAGGAGGAGGGGGAGGAGGTGTCCTTTTATAAGGGAGGAGAGGGGCACCTTAGGAATATCTCAAAATATTATTTTATATTAAAGTAAAAATCGGTTTATAATGGTTCCAAAGGGTCTTATTTCGAAGATAAGGTGGGTAGGGGTCGAAATCCTATCAACAAATAGAATTTAGACAAGTTTAGGATATTATTTTAACCTTATCAATTAAATTTTACTCTAAGTTAAATAATTTAACTTTTACCATGTCTTTTTGTTTTCTTTCACTATATGGTTAATAAACTTACTATAACATGCCAAACGAACCCCAAATTGTTTATTATTAATATATATATCCTTATCTAAGTCATTTGGCCGAACCTTAGACTTTTAGGAATACAATAACAATTAATAATATAATATTTGATTTAAAAACTATTTTGTGTCAATTTTGACACTATTTGATATATGATTTTTGTGAAAGTCATAACAGAATTAAATGTTCGAACCAAGTTGATTAAAGCAACATTAATATATCATAGTAACCTAGAAAATTAGTGGAATTCATAAAAAATCTCAAATTACATTTATTGTGGTGTTTATAACATCAATTATGTCAATATTTCATTAATAAGATAATTACTGCATCATCGTTGTGTCATAAATAAATTAAATTATTTTATGTCTAAAAATTACAAATAAAATACCATCATGTAGGAAATCTTTTTAGCTTTCTAATGAATATTTACAATCGAATTTATCTTATGTATAACCCCATATTAAAATGATTTACTTATTAAACTTTGATTTTAACTATTTTAACCTTTCTTTAAATAAATTAATAATAAATGTCCTAATCTAATCCAAGTGGGCCTAAATGGTCATATTTTATTCCTAAGTTTGTTTTTGGTCGAATTACACTTGTCCAATAAAATTAGGACATGTGTTAGGGTAATAGTAATATCATATTTACCCTTAGTTACCCTATTTACTATTAACCGCGGTAAAATAGTAAAAAGTTACTATTCACCAAAATATTATTTTCATCTCATTGAACCACATTTTAGTCCTTGATATTAACCGTGTCTCTCGGATTTTCGAAATTCCATTCACAGAAGTGGCAAAATTAAGTTTTATGAAAAATTCAGTTTTTTTAACTACCACTTAGTAGTTTCACTATTCATCAAAAATTGATGTTTTTCAGAACAATGCCAAAATTTCATCCTAAGCTATATTTCATATTCCGAATTCAAAAATGAAATCTATTTTACCAAATTCATAACATAGAAGTTTCATTAATTAATTTTATAATTAAATCTCGCTGTTAAAATAAATAGCGTGTTTTTAGGAAACAATATATATCAAAAGATTGACACTTGATTATGTCTGGTTTAAATGTGAAATTACAACCAATGACCAACATTGTATTAAATTGTAAAAATATATTCTAAATATACTTTAAAACCACTCAAATTAATAATTTATCACTATTAATTATTTCGATTAAAATAGTTGTTTTTAATTATAATTTAGTAATTTTTCACTATTCATCAGAATATGAAAGTTATCCGAAAAGTACCAAAATTTCACCTTAGGCTAAATTCGATACTCCGAATCCAAGAATGAAGTTCATTTTGAAAAATAAGATTTACAGAATTTTAAAAAGTGGTTATTACTATTCATAACGGCTAGTTTTAATAATATTTTAATAGCACATCGTTGTTTAGTGAAACTCGGTATTGCGTATTACACACGCTGTCGAGGAAGGTCGTGATTGCGTGTAATGCAAGGCAAGACAAGGATGCGTGTTGTGCAAGCTCCTTTTGGTGTAGCGTACAACACAAGACATTAATAAAATTAAAAAGAATATTTCTTTATAAAATCTTGGGCTGTTACAGGAACTTTGTACCACTTTTATTTCTATGGTACAATTACCTTATACACTAGTTATTTATTTTATATGTTGTATATGCCACCTATGAATGTATTTTATTAGTATTATTCTTATTGTAATAGAATTTTCACAACCATATAATTTTTTTTCCTTCATTATAAAATGATTGCATTGATTTTCATGTGATATGTATTTATTTCACAATCTCATCATTATTCGGGATTGTTTTTGTTTAAGTCTCTATTAGGGAATATTTCTATTTCATGATATTATTATCAAAGAAATGTTTTCAAAATGATTTTTAATATTCTCCAATGATTAATTAAATTCAATTTTACCCTTTGTGGACTTTTTACAATAAAAATAAAAGGAATTTCCTATCATTATACCAAACAAGGTACTTTATGACTTTTCTTTAAAAAAGTAAATGGAATTGTTGTTTCTATGTTTTATGGAATGAATGGAATTTCCTTATTGTGTGACAACATAATGTTTTCAATCCTCTTGAATATTTTACAAGGTTATTTTCAATGAAAATATTTTCTTCTATAAATGTGTGACATTTTAAATAAATGATAAAAATTTGTTAATGTATTTTGTCTAAATTTTATTTCATTGAGGCACACATTAATGTAATGCACCTATTTTATTTTATGTGGTGTATATAGTACCTTTTAATTTTTTATATCAGGAATATTCTTATTTTTAAGATATTATAATTTTCATTTACTTCATAAAAATTATTATTCAAATATTTCTAGGTGGTATGGAAGAATTTGAAATGTTTAATGATTATGTTTTTTAAGAATGTATTCAATAATATTTCAATGGTATTTCCCTTCATAAAAATCAAAAAAAACCTTTTTTACTTATCCTATAATGGGGAATTATTGTCAAAATTTTATTATTTATTCAATTTATATATTTTATAATAACACATGTTTTTTATTAATGAAATCGATTAAACGGTATAAGGAATGTTGGGAATGGAAATAATGGGTGGGGCCTAAAAATTATATATCCCCTCTATGAATCGATAGGTTCTCATGATACAAATAATTTGTCCAATTTAAATGAGTTTCTACCTAAAACATAAAAGAATATTATTAAAGGTCTTGATGTAATATGGTTTCATGTTTTTTAGACATGACATCCAATAATTAAGCATATTCATCATTGATATTTTAGTTCTTATTGTTATTATCCATGATATTTTCTCATTGAAATATCTAAGGATTTATTTCATTATCAGTTTATAGATTAAATGAAATGTGTTTCAGTAATATATTATTCCATATTGGTTATTCCTTTTCCAGTTATTTAAATGTAATTTGTTATATGTTAGGTTCCCTACCATATATATTTATCCTCATTAATTCATTATTTCTTCCTCTTTACATGCCCTTACTAAGAATTTGATATCATCCTTTTATTTTCCCTATTTTCCCCTGGTTATGAAAAATTAATATTTTAACAATTTCAAGGATGAAAATTATTTTCCTTCATTATGTTTTATGTTTTATCAATGTAATAAGGGAACCATTTACATATCTAGTTCTTCAATAATACTAAACTGATCAGTCCTTTGGGATTTGATTCTTTATAATTATTCTAATGTAATAAAATAATGTTCCAGCTCTAGTCTTTTGGGTTCAGGGCATTAAAATGATTTGAAAAGGCCTAATTACCCCAAATATTCCCCATAAGTAGTAATGATAGTTGAAATGGAAGGCGAACTATTTTATCCTTTATATAATTGAATCGATTCATAAGGAAGGGATTATAAAGATTAAAATTTACATAGATTTTATTAGTCTGAGGTATACCCAACGTCTTAGGTTCCATATTGAAAAAGGACTAATATAGTCGAGGATGAATAAATCCCTGACTCTATAAAACTAATATAAGATAATATTTATAATTCCATCCCTATAAGAAAACAATATTAGTAAGGATTTTCATAACTACTAAACATATATTAATTTTAGTATAATCTAAATAAATATAGATACTATTTCCAGAAAGGTATAATATCTATAAATCCTCATTATGTAAGAGGATGGCAATTTTGCTTTCTTATCTAATTCATTACTATAATGAAAATGAGTGTATTCAAGTGCAGCATGGGTGAAGGTGATACCATATTTTTTATTATGTATTATGTATGAGAATATTAGTAAAACACTTAATATAAATAAAATTAATGGGAACTCAAAGAAAATGTTATGTTTTCTACCTAAAAGAATATTTATTTGTTTAATTAATCCTATTTAAGTAAAGTTCTAAAAAAAATTGGTAGGATTTCTATAAGAAATTGTGTTAAAAGGATTGCATTTATTTTACAAGAAAAATGAATAATAATTAGAGAAATTATGTTTCACTTTGTAAATACGAAATGAATGAAATGGCCTAGGGGGTGGGTCTCACCAAATCTAATGGAAGCAAGAAAGCATAAGAAACATGTTGAAGATGTGATCAGGAAAGTCATAAAATGATTTTTCATCCTTGAGATTATAAAATAATGTGATATAAGGTCAGATGAATCAACATCAAGAAGATTATATTTAAAGATATAATATCTCAAATTATACATGATTAAGAATCCATTGGAAATCAAAGGTTCTATTTTTAGAGAGATATGGTGCTTTAAAAGAATGATATAAGACATTAGTTTCTAGAAAATTAGTCAGACAAATGATATTCTAATTACCCATATATGAGGATGAATAATGTCACATAGGATATTTGGGATATTTATCATTCGGTACAAAGATAGATAAATGGAATATAATAGTAAAGATAATAATTGAAATTACATTATATATCACACTATTGGATATAGAATGTACCTTTTCTTGTATAAGAATTCAATTTTCATGAGTAACCAATGTATTCATATATTTTAATGTTATAATACGTAACAATGAAATTTTTTTATTCGAGAAGTCAAAAAATATGTTCAAAATGAATTAAATGAGAATACATATATATAAATATTTTTATCCCTATATTTACAAATGACTTATTGATGGGAAATTGATTCCTCAGAAGATATCATCATGGAATAATTTTTTCTCATAGAATTATCTTCCATAATTAAATTATACATACTACATTTGGGGAAAAATGGTTCTACAAAATGACTATATATTATCTATGTAGAGAATTATCCAAGCGAGGATAAAGAGTACCACTGAAGGATTCACCAGAAGAATTAATTTTTTGGAATAAATGTTCCAGGGATGAATGATGAAGAGGCATTGGCCAATATAAGATATTCATTATCCTAGATTTGGACAAAAACCCTAATAGAATTATGGTATAAGAAAATCATAGAATCTATAATAGCCAATAATTATCATGGTATGGTAATCAGAAGTAGGGTAATTTTTATTCCTAATGGGATAATTAAGGAGTTCAAAAATTAGTTTCCCAAATTACCCAATGTGGGATTAATTAGACATTTTGAAAGTCCTCATATGAGTCTAATATTAATAATAATGAATCATGTTGTTAAATAGTGTGGTATAGATATAATGGTTATTTATTACAAAGAATATAATATTACCATAATGTATTATGGATACAATAATTTTAAATTGGAACATTTAAGGTGAAGTATTATGAATTAATTTCTAATGTTATATTCCATGTTTAATATCAGGTCAAGATATTAGAAGACTGATATCAACGAAGAAGTAATATGATTCTAGTATTCATAATGTTGGTAGGCTTGTTTGAATGAATTATTATTCCATTTATACTAAAGAATTCCAATAGAGTATTCCATAGGATAATGGACAATGCATTTATTATATTATCACAGTATTTCATATTCCATGTTGAGGAGGTTCAAGTATTAAATAAGAATAAAAAATAGAATATTAATCTTTTGGAGCAGGTAGTTAAGGTGTTTAGAACATAATAGATGATAATGTAAGAAATAAATAACTTTTACATGTAACCAAATATAGAATTATTTGGACTAAAGACCCAATGAAGTAAAGATATTCTTCAACTGCATATTGCTAATATTATAGAATCATTTTCTGATGAGCAAAGAGATCATAAGTAGACACGTTTTTTTATTGGACTAATGTGATATAAAATGGAATGCATTATTTTCACAAAAAGGATATTAGATAAAATGTAGATAAAATTATCTAGTAAGATAATATTTAATTTTATAGAAGATAATTTTAATGTAATCAGAGTTATGAAGCAGAAAACTCATAACCTCCCAAAATTGGAGTTTCCAAATGGGGGTAAAGATCAATTTATCAAAGAAACTGAATTATTTTAAAAATAATGGAGATATATCCTAAATATTTTATAACCCTTGATAAAAGAATTTCTAGATAATTGAGTGGATGTTTTAATCGGATATAATGAAATTATCTTTTTTGTGTATGATAATTTCATGACGTTTTTACAAAAAATTGTTCTAATGAAATTTTCATTCTAATAAATTTTTTATATGAATAGATAATTCATTAATAAATAATTTCAAGGAAATAAAATTTAATCTTTTTATGCCAGAATAATTACTATGGTGATGGAATGAATTTCAATACCATAAAATTAATATAAAA
The DNA here is from genome assembly GCA_963277665.1 of Viscum album. Taxonomy (NCBI): domain Eukaryota; kingdom Viridiplantae; phylum Streptophyta; class Magnoliopsida; order Santalales; family Viscaceae; genus Viscum; species Viscum album. The sequence continues at coordinate 320,857,538 of OY728153.1, read as the reverse complement.
TATATTAATAGAAAAGATAATATCATGATAAATTCATTAAATAACAACATATAATATTTCAGCATATCATAAAAGGAAGAATATATATAAAATTCATAGTTTACATTGATAATAATTTGTTGGAAATATTCCCATTTATCAAGGTAATTAAAGAGAGAATATGGAAAAGAAAAGAAATTCTCACAAATAAAATCTATAGAACAATGGATCTGCATATAGTAATGATAAAATATCATAAAGAATCAGTTCTTCGAGAGGGAGAAAATAAAGAAAGTCAAGGAAATTCGTACAATAGGTACTTGAACAACACTTGTAAATACAGAATTCATATTGATTGTTTTTTATCTAGAAAAAAATGGGTTTGGAAACCCTTGATGTAATAAAAATTTAAGAAACAAGTGGGTTCATATGAATAATAATATAGAATCAAATGGTTTCAATAAAGTTAAAGAAAAAATTAATTCAAAAATCTGATCTTGTCAAGTTGAAGAATAAATTTAATAGAATAAATTATAGAATTAACATGGTCAAGAAATAATTAATGATGATCCAGATAAGAATCCAAATCCCAGAAACATAATTCAGGAATATTTTCAATGGAATAAAAATATTTCTGGGAATAATTCATTATATATATATAATCTAATCCATAGAATAAAGATGGTGTGATTATCAAGAGGGATCTGTACGATTTTCATGACATGATCTACATATTCACAGACCTTATATAGGATTATATGAAGATATATTAATATTTTATCAGTATGATCATTTACATGTAAATATAGTTCATGGTACAAGTTTTTAGTCTTCTTTCAAAAAATTATAAGATCATAGAAACAAAAATAGATGAATTTACAATCCTGAATAGATTTTGGAGGATGTCTGGAATAGGGATTCAAAAATTTAGAATAAATAATATTTTCTTCGAGCTTGAATAATTCTTAATTTCTAATAATATTGTAGAATGTGTGCAATTAAATTATAGAAATTTATAAAGAAAAATTTCACTATAATTTGTGTCTCACAAATGGTGAAGATAGTTCTAAATAATTCACATCGATTTTTTATAAGGTTGGTTATAAAAATATATCCTATCAGATTACAATAAAGATTAGTAGCAATATAGAAGTTATCCTCAAGTCACTGGACAAAATGCGTTTTCCAAAACACATTTTAGGAATAATGGTTTTGCAATGAAGAATAGATATCATTTAGTTTTAACATGAGTCATTACAAAAAAAATATTTCATATAGTATCTACATAATTGAATTTAAATTCATAATGAATATATGTTTTTTACAGAATAAAATTTTCTAGTTACTATCAATATATGAGATATACAATAAGAAGATATGAAACATTTAATGGGATTTTAAATAAATAAATGAAAGGTATATATAGGTCTCAAGGCCAAGAAATGACATAAATAATAGATCATTAATTTCATATAAAATCTCCGACGAGCCATCAAAAAATTGATGGAGAAGTAGGAGTCAGAAGATGAAGTAAAATTAGTGAGATAAATTGATTATCTTTACGATTCAGATGGATTAGAGATGACGACGTGACATGCACTATTTCATTCATGAAATATTAGATCAAATTTGACATGTTAATTATCTTATCATATTTTCCATTTTTTGGTGTATCGTGGAAGATTCATGGTTTTGTGGTCCATATTTGGATTTTCCTTTTTATTTTTATTTTATATTTTTAGAAAGTGTGATCTCTACGATTCATTATGATGTTAATTATTAAAGTGAATGTCGAGATAGATTCACTTTTATGTTGACCTTAATGGTAATTATAAGGGGAACTGGTGGTCCATTTTTAGGGATATAAACATTGAATAAAAAAAAGATATTCTCTCCCCACTATCTCTTCATTTTTCATGTTCATGCAATGTGATTTATAAAGAGTTATCCAGTAATCTGAAGATATGTTGTACCTTTATCCACTACCCAATATAATTTTGTTTCTTTGTGTTTTTTTATCCACTGTAGTAGTCACTTTAATTCACCCATTATAAAATTAAAAAAACATTTTGAGGGCTATTATTTATTTTGAAATCTGTCACTGCAATGTCTTTTTTCTCATTATCAAAAAATATTAAACATGAACCAAACACATCCCATTATAGAAAGATAATATTTAATAATCATGAATCAAAATTAAATAAATTCAAGAATTTATTACCATCTATTATTTGGGGGAATCCATACCCAACCATCTTATTAGTCTTAAAATCCCTTATTCAACCAAATCTGAATCCAAAATAAAAAAAATTCATTCATCGGTCTAATTGATTTTGTGGTATCCTAATCCATCTATTTTTTGTGAGTTGAATGATGGAATAGTGATTCATGCTCATCTTAGAGTTGATTAATTTCAGTATAAGGATCTTTCATGGATTTTTCACCACCCCAATCCTCCCTCGACACCATATGAGGATCCTAGTTATTGTTTAACTTACTACAAAGAAGGTTTTATTTAATACAATTCTTTTTCAAAAGAAGTAATGGATGAATTCAAATGATGATGTGAATATATGTCACATAAAAACTGAATTAATTTAAATAATCATGTGGATATAATTATAAAATGATTAAACATAGTAAAAAAATCAGTACTACTCTAATTATTTTAATTCTTATTACCGAATAACAAAATTGACCAAGTACATTAATGTTCAAACCATTTTATAAAAATATAAATAGATTATGTTATCATAGTTTAATTCACGACATCATTTTGTATTTCATTAATTAAAACTATATTATAAATGAATGAATAATTAATTTAAAAATATATATATCAAAATTAATGATGTTTAAAAATAATTGAATAATGAATTTTGATATTCATATTTTGAAGAAATTTTTATTTCAATTCATAATCTCTAAAATTAGTAAATTATCAACAATAGGATAAAAAAATAAATGAAAAGTGCATAAACCATATTAATAGTAGCATATTGAATGAAGAGTATATGTGAGTGAATAATAAAAAATAATAATGAAAAATAAATTATGAATTAAATTATGTTGAAAGTTTACACAAACAAAAAAAAGGAATAGAAAAAAAGAATACTAAAACAAAAATATCAAAATTCACTTGAAAAATGATTAGTTTAGATTCTCTTATAGGACATAGAAAATACTGTTCACAACTAGTAAAAACTTATAGTGAATATACCTATACCATTAGTCATCTATATCCCCCCCACAACATGAATAAAAAAATTACCCCTGTATTTGAAACTATATGTGACCACATTGTGAAAAAAATATCATGGTGATGGTATATTGGTTGTTTCAACTTATCTTACCATTGAGACTTTTTTCCATTATTAATTTTAAATTGATCAGCACATAATAGAGTTTTACTAGTCACACATTCTTCTACTTAACCTCATATTCAAACACATGGAGTGGATCTTTAAAATAATTTTAAAAACATTTTTTTCACAAAAATTTTTATTTTTATTTTTCTAGTCATGGTATCTAGTGTGGGATCCTTGAAAACCCCAAACATGTTATGCAGAAGTCTATGTAATTTATTATTATTTTGGAACAATCAAGTTAAAGACTAATGTTCCTATTCCCATTTATTAAGGAAAATGAATATGATATAAGGAGGATTATTTCAAATATGGCATCTTTTAATGACAAAAATAAACATAAATTTGTGATCATTATATATTAAACCATTATATTGACAAAAATTATCATCCAAATATGTATTTTACCTCAAATATCAATATGATATTGTAACCATAGTATGTTTTAGAAAATAATAGTTCTTCTTACATTCTAATTTCCACAAGTGAACTATTTAAAACCCCTAATTGTCAACCTAGAACTACTTCCAATTGGAAAACATATATTTTTATGAAGCTTTCATGGTAGGATCATGTTCCTCCATATCAGAATGGGTACATTGATTACCATTCAACTAAACCACCCAATTAATTTCATCTTGAAACGAATAAATAGTTGCTCTCAATTGTGTTTTAGACTGCTGCTTGAACTGTTATAGATGTCCAGATAATTGAAAATGTTCCGAGAAAATTCTCATGTTTTGGGTACCATCATCATCTATTTTGACTTGGATATTTCTAGTTTAAAATCCATTCCTAGAGACCAATTCCTTCATATGATCAAGGTATGCATCATATTTAACAAAATAGCCACCAGAAGATTTCCCTTACACAATAATTCTCATACCTTTCCCTTGTGAATGTTCAAAAGAAACATTACTAGCCTTAGGAGGCCCAAGATCTAACTCAAGTTCCCCATGGATGACATTCGCATCTCCATCATTTCCTGCAGTAGCAGTAAAAATAACTTCAATATTTCTATAAAGACATTTTTACCATAATTATTAGAATATCATGCTTCATTCTCCATCAATTAGACATCATTACCACTCTCAATATGACAAACGTCATCCCCATTATGTTAATATAGATCATTACATCATATTCTAACGAACTATACATATTCTTGACAAATAGTTTTTAATATTTTCAAGATCCTTTCGGTTTATAAACCTTTACAGATAAATGATCCATCACATTATCCATGAGAAGTTAGCATTATAATGTCCAATAAAGTAGAAATAAACCAAAAATGAAAGGATATTCTCATACTAAAACTATAGATATATATCATCCTTTTTAGTAGATAGAGTAACCTTATTTATTAATGTGGGACTGAGATATACCACTTTAAGTATTCAAAAAAAATACCAAATGTGAGATACCTCTGAACCTCTATCTATTTTAATGGGGATACAAACTGTATATGAAATATAAAAAAATATTATATTCTACAAAATCTAGTTAAGATCAGTAATTATAGTTCATGTTTGGAACCATGTGTTACTTTGATTGGAGGGGTTAAAATGAATATCACATTCTTAAAAGGTATGAATACCTTGTTTCTAGGAAACCAAACCAAACCATTATTGTGTTTTAATCAATTCCTCTGAGGGGAATAACATATTGGAGTAACCCTGACCAGGTGGAATGGAATTTGAATCGAATAATCCCCCAACAAAAGAAAAATCATATTTCTTCTTCAGCAATTTCCAATGTCTTACCAGAAACTTCTTAAACCATGTGTGCGATAGTAGGAACATTTAAAATCATGATCCTATCATTGATTTCTTCTTGATTAGATTTTACATGAGTCTTCATACCTTTTAAAATTATACACTGAGGAGTGGAATACAAAATTAAATCAAAATCACATAGAATGAAATCCTACTCCACAGAGAACCCTATCTAAGTAACAATACTATGGTATACCTACTCCTTTGAATAATCATTATACATTTTCAAAGTAATAACATGATTTCTCGAAAATTATATTTTTATGTTCTGGTCTCCAACTGACCCTCAGGTTGGCCATTTGATGAATTCCACATGTTTAAAAACATAACTATACTATCAATCTGTCTTGGGGTTTTAATATGATATCATGAATTAAATCTAAACTCTATATTTTTTGGGCCAAAACCCTCATCGAAACCCTCAATTATTAACTTAGTGAACCCTTTTCTTCTTTGAATATATCAAAAAACAAATCGGCAGGTCCCTCACTGACATATTAAAAAATACCTCAGCAAACCCCTTGGTGAAACTATCAGGAATATGAAGAGTGGAACCCTCTTATTCAAACCTGTTAGAAAATGTATTGGTGAACCCCTCATCCAACACATTAGTGAACCCCTTGTAAGATCCCTCATCCAACATTTTTGTCAACCCCTCAGTGATTTTTTTGTGATCCTTAGTTTTTACAAAAAATGATGGAAGATGGAATGTGGTTTAAGTTATATCTCTTGATAGCTTGTTTATTATTTATTAGAGTGACTGGTGTACATTTATATTTTGTTGTTTTTTTACAAATATTTTGGAGATAAGAATTTATATAGATTAATATCATTTTAGTACTTTTTTGTGGGATATTAGAATACAATGAATTTGATGATTTGGTTTATTTATTATGGGATGTTCAAATGGCAATTTTAAGTTGTTGTTTCAATTATTTTCATTTAATTTAAATAATATAAAATTTAATTTGAAATTAAAATTGATTGAAACTATAAATCTCATTTAGTAATTAACAATTCCATCAAATTTATTTATAGTCTAAATTCTCACTTCCATTTTCAGTGTGAATACCCACATGTAATTTTAATTTTTAGTGTTAATTTCCTATTTGTATTTAACACTGATTTTGATGAATTGGTGTAAATAACCAAATCTTTTGATTTTTATTATCCAATTGGTTTGAATTGATAATTTTTTAATGGACTTCTACCATTTTGAAGTGTCATAATAGGGACTTCTATTATCTAGATGAATGGATTCTTGGACAATATTTAAAGGGTAAATTTATACTTGGAAATTTTACTATAATTTGTTTTCCTATGGGAATGTTTCTTAATATCTATTTTAGGATTCCTCATGGAATTTCTAATGGTAATTTTCACTATGAAATTTCAATTTTTTTTCACTACAAATTTTCATTTCAATTTTCTATGGAAATTTAGATTTCATAGGACAAAAATGATTTCTAATTACCAATTGATTCCAATGGTAAATGTAATCAATCTATTTTTAGTTCTAATTATTAGTTGAATACAATTTTATATTTCCTCTCATTGTCTCTACTATGGATTTCTAATGGATATTTGGTATAGGTATTCCTACTGTGGATTTCAATTCACTGATAACTGGTGTTGGAAATTGGTTGATAAAATTATGAATAGGGATTTCCAGTTCAATTTTATAACTAAAAATTATATATAATCTATTCTCAATGGAAATTTGAGTGTAATTTACTAATGGAAATTTCTATTGAAATATCCTTGTAAAATTCATTTATAAATTACAATTAGTAAAAACTTATTTTCAATAAATTGAAAATTTACTATGATAATGAACACATTAAATTCCTAGTGGAGAGTTCCATAAGAAATTAATAGTAGAAAATTCTTGTGTAAATTCATGGTTTAAGGTCTCACACACCACTAAAAATTCATAGTGAAATTCAATAACTTTTTTTAACTACTGAAAAATTTATAATTGAATCAGTTTTAATTTTATTATGATTGTTTTTAGTTATTCAGCATTTAATTACCAGTGGAAATTGCAGATGGATATTCCCATTGAAAATTCAAGCAATAAATTACCACTAGAAATTCCTACTAGAAATCCCCAAGGTAAAGTGTGAATGATAGTGTAAATTCTTTATTTAATTCAATGATAAATTGAAACTACAAAAAAATTTAGAATTAGTTAAAATAGTTCATCAAGAATTCCAACTATTTCCATGAGGAATTACAGGGATAATTTTATTTAATAATTCCTACTATCCAATCAAACTATTAATTCACATAGGTAATTACCAATATCAATTCCCATTGGTGACTCCCACTCGGAAATCCCACTAACAATTCCCACAATAAATTCCCAATAGAAATTACCAATAGTGATTCCCACTAGAAATTCCTATTAAAAATTTCTAGTAGAAATTTTTAGTGTGAGGTATTAGTGTAATTCCCACAGAAAATTTTTAGTGAAATTAAATTACATTTTATATCCACTAAATAATTTAAAATATAATGAGTTTTAACTTTCCATCAAAAATTCCTAGTGAAAATTAATGTTAAATAACTTGTAGAAATTACCATAGGAATTCCAATAGGAAATTTCCATAGAAAATTCCAATGGGAATGTCTGAATCCTATTAAAAATTCTTTATAGAATTAAATTATAATTTTCAACAATTAATGAGTTGAAATTTTACACTAAGAATTTCCATTATTTCCATGGGGAAATATAAAGGGAATATGCACAGTAAATTCCCACACACAATTACAATTTAAAATTGCCACTAGAAATTATAACTGGAGAGTCCCACTAGAAATTTCAATTGGAAATTCCCTCTTGAAATTACCATTGGAAGGACCCCTCATAATTCTCACTAGAAAGTACCACATGGTCTACCTATAAGAAATTCTCATTGAAATTCAATTATAATTTCTAAATAGAAAGCATTTGTTTCGAACAAAATAAAAATCTATATAGGGAAATTACAATAAGAATATCATATTGTATTACCAATATGAATTTCCACTATTCATTCTCACTATAAATTTCCAACTACATAAATAAATTATAACTAATTGAAAATTTATAGTGGGAATTTATAGTAGGATTATCCAATGGGTTTTTCACTAGGCCTTATTGCTCTAAAGTATCAATTGAATTATAATTTCAAATTACATAATTTTTTTTGATAAAAATAAAAAATAATATTTGGAATTTTTAGAAGGATTTATTGTGGAAATTTTTTCTGGGAATTTCTAGTGGGATTTCTAGACTGAATTTTTATTGGCCTATTTCATTAAATTTAATGATTCAAAGCCAGGTGGAATTTTAGTAGTTGGAATTCTTACTCATAGTTTTTTATATTTTTACTTTTATTAATTATAACAAAATTCAAATATCCTAACTACTAATGCTTTTGGGGTACTATTTTTTATACTAGAAGAATCATATTCATCAGCTACTAGCCACTATAGGTATTCAATGACTGGGTTGGGGAAGATATTAAATGTCATTATATCTAAGATTATTGAGGATCATGTTAAATTTCATTAAATGATTCAATTCTTAATGTTGTTTAAAGTTTTTCAAGATAAAATATCTTCATTCGATGATTTAAAAAAACTGATGGATCTATTTTATTTATACTACAAAGGTATAATGCTCATTTAATTTTTTTGATATATTTGGTAGGATGTTAGAGTTAATAGTTTCTAACATCTCCCATATATTTTGAATTGATGATGATAATGTACCTTTTTCACCTTCCTACACATTATATCCATGTATTTCAGAAATTTTTAGGAGGAGTTTTCTCCATTTTGGATGGTTGTTATCATTAGTTCTATTACAAAGAGTCAATATATATACTGTTGAATCTAGTGAAGAGCATAATTTCTTTTATTTGGAATGTTTTATTATTGTTTTTGAAAGTGAGAAATATTTTCCCCACAATTAGTTCTTATACGGGTTGGAATATAATCACATATTTTGAAGAAATATCCAAAGTGAATATCTATTCTTGGAATGCTGGTATTCATGACCTGCTGCTTAGATTAATTAAAAAAAAATTAAACACTCTTTTAAATGTTTTCGGTTATGTTGTAAATTAATTTTGAAGTATATAGACTTTATTTTACTGTTTAATTATTTTTAGTTTTTTGAGAAATTCCTAACAATATTAACTATTATAGTATTTTTATATTGATAATTCTAGGAATGTGCCCAAAAATAGAGGGTGCATAAGTATTTATTCAGTTTGTTTTCATGATATCTAGGTTTCTCTACTGTAAACTACCAAGTTACTATTAGAATAATATATTTATTAATAGTCATTTATTATCAATTTAAATTATAATATATGAAATTTTGTTTCCACTATTCATTATAGACTCTAACTACCCCTTAACATAGCTACATGAAACAATCAAGGACTTCAAATGCTAAACAACCGCTTTAGTGGGTTTTATGATAAAAGAAATGTCCTTTTAGTAGGTATAGAAAAGTGAAAATTGTTTCAAATGAGGAGATTATGGGATGGTACCTGGAGAGTTTCAATCCTATTAATAAATTATATATATTATAAGAAAAATTAAAATCGAAGAATAGATAGATTATTCTTCTGAGAGAAATTTCATAGATCATGGAGAAGGAAGAGATTAAATATTTTTATGGTAAGGTGAATGGAACTATTTTACAGGATATTGGGATTAAAGAAATTCATATTCAAAAAAATACAACTTCATCGACTGAAATGAATGGTATAAAATAGTAAATTTATGCATATTAGATGAAGGAAACAAGTAATATATAGGTCATTTAGGAGGAGAAATAATTAATTGAAGAATTGAGTAAGGAAGAACTAAAACTTTTTGTGGAGTCCAATGATTCCTCTTCTCCATCATTTAAAATAATGGTATTTATTAGAGTTATGAAGAGCAGGGAGATTAACCTATAGTTTTAGTATACTTATATATATATATAGGTGATAGTGAAGAAGAGGCTAGAAATTCCCTAGAATAAATCCCAGTTTATTCATAGGTGGGGAAGTAGCATAATATAGTGACAACACATTATACAAGGATAATAAAAATATTGTTTGATGATGATGGAGATAGGTAATGTTACAGAATTTATTAATTTATAATATATTATAATATATTTTATTATGTGTTAAAAATAAAAATTATATTTCATGACAATATTAGTGTAATTTAGGAATCTACATACAAATCATATTAGATTGATTAGAAATGAAATCATGATTTGTTAAATAGGAGGACAACTCCAAATACACTATCTGTTATATTATATTATATATAATCATTTTTTGTTTATCATTTATTCAGTTCCATTTTTGAAAATAAGTCTAATATTTATACACAGTTATAATTGAAGAAAGATTTCAGATTCACAGTATTGTTGACATTTCTGAATTTGAATGTTGTTCCTTCGTTTTGAGCACCTTAACTATAAGTCTATTATTATTTTTTAAATAAATTATTCTCATATTTTTCCATTTCCTATTACTTCACCATATTTTTTTTTGAATGAGGATTAAATTATTATATTCACTTTTGATATTGTCTTCAAGGGAGTTCTTGATTTTTTCAAATAAGAAATTAAAGGAAAACCTTTTGAACTAGGCTGATGTTTCATGTGTGAGGACATCCATGATTTTATTTTTCCAAGTAAACATAGCTAATTTCTATCAGACTTTGTTAGTAATGTATTTTAAAAAAAATGCATTTAGATATTTTAACTCTATGAAACCTATTAGTGGGACAATATTAACTAATCTATTTATTAAAGATTCATTAATTGTGTTCATATGTTGTTAATATGTTATATTATGTACAAAAAAATGCAATACATTAAATTATTTACTGGTCATTGATCATTTTTATAGAAATCATACACGGAAGAAGTGTTCAACCATGTTCAAGATGAAAATGTGAAGCAATGCATATATGGTATGATAATTTATATGATTACACAATAGGTTTATTCCACTATGTATTATGGTGTCACCATTTGTTATTTCATGGAATTTTTGGAAACAATATTTTTAGTTCCAAAGAATTTGAGGGAAGAGGAAATTTCTGACCAGTGATTACTTATTTTTCATTATCTAATAAATAATCCTACATGGGAAATGTATGAGATGGATGATAAGTGTAGGAATTATTTTGTTTCCTCCCTAAACATTGAAGAGAGATTAATTAGTTTTTCACAAAATCAAAAATTTTGTTGTTGTTTAACCAACTAAATGAATGTGATTTACTATGAATATTTAGGTTGGTGTGGGTCTGGTGGTGGAAATGGTTATTGCTTATTCTTGGTGAACATATAGAGGTATTATATGATTTTATGATAGGTTTTATATTGTAAATTTTCTACTTATTCATTTTTGTATGTTAATTGAATCAATTGGAAACTTCATTCACATAGAAATATCCACTGGAAATTTCCTCTTAAAACTCCCACTGTGAAATCTTATTGTAAATTTCCACTTTGGTTTATATCATTGGGATGAGTTGTAAATAGGGGATATAAATGGTTATTTTCTGATCTGTATGAACATTTTGAAAAATATTGTTTTGATATTAAGGGTGATAATATGGTAGGTATTGCCCAATAATTTCTATTTATAGTATCTATTGTATATTATTTGGAAGGAACCATACTATGCATATAAATTTCTACTAGAAATTTCCACTGGAAATTTACTATAGAAATGTAGACTGTAAATTCATAGTGTAAACTTCCACTTTGGTTTACATCAATTTGGTGGGATGGTAAATAGGGGTTGGAAATAGTTATTTGATGATCTGGAGAAACATTTTGATAAAACATCTATTGATTCACTAAATGATAGTATTATAGTTGTAACACTATAATTTACATTTGTATTCTCCATGTTATATCATTTAATGGAATGTTTCTATTCATTAAAAGTTCATCATGGATTTTCCATTGCAAATTTCTAGTGGAAAATCCCCCTATAAACTTAGTGTGGAAATTTCCACTTCAGTTTACAAAAATTAGCTACGTGGTATGGAGGGGTTTTAAATATGTTTTTTTATCAAGATATTTTTTTAATAATGATTCTATTAATTTTATCAATGATAGTATGATTTTTGTTACACTATAATTTCTATTTGTAGTCTCCATTGTTAGTTCATTGAATGGAATCTTCTTGTGCAATTTAATTTCAATTGGGAATTTCCATTGTAAATTTAGAGTGTAAATTCCCACTATAAACACACAATGAAAATTTAATGTTTCATTTACATAAATTGACTAGGTGATACGATGGGCATGGATATGGTTATTTTTCGATCTGGATGGAAATTTTGATAAGAAATCTATTAATTTTTATAGTGAAAGTACGATATGTGTCACACTATAATTTCTTTTTATTGTCTTTGATGTTAGTTCTTTAAATAGAAACATTATTTTTATTTAAATTTAAACTATAAATCCCCATTTTAAATTTCTAATTTAAACTCCTACATTAAACTATAAGTTGAAATTTACACTTTGATTCTATTCAACATGACAGTGGAAATTTACAACACTACAGACACCCACATCATTATAACAACTACATTCTATAAATAATGGGATATTGGGATGACATATGCAGTTGAATATGTGAATAAACTGATTTTTGGACTTCTTCCATTGAGGTGTCCATCCTAAAACTTCTTTTGTTATTCCATTGTTCAATGGTTGCTGAGTGTTACTATCTTAATGGATGAAAATTGCTCTTCAGTTCCTCTGAATTATAATAATAATTTTATATTAATATCTAAATAGATAATGAATAGAAGTGCTTCATATGATTTCAAATATCACAATAAATGAAGTGTTTCTAAATATGAATTTTTTTAACCTATGGTATAATATTTATATACACTGAGATCTATGATAGGATCACCATTGTAGATATCATTAAATGATTCTTTAGAAATTACCTCCAAGAACATTATAACATTACTTAAGAATTATATCAAAATATATTTTATTTCAATAATGTAAAAAATAATAATAGTCACAAATAGGTATTTGGCCTCTTGATTTCTGTTGTTATAGATGATCTTAATCTGTTTTGTTGCCTGATCTAGTAAAATTTTGAACCTGTCACTGCATTTCCATATATATTTCTTTTTGAATGATGTTTTATATTTTTGTCAATGTTTCATGTTATATTATTTTCAAATTGGTTTTGAGGGTAAATTATTTCTATCATCCTAGAATTCCATTGAATAATTATTTTTATTTCAAATCCATATCATATAACCTTGTTCAAATTCATAGGATTATTTTGCAATAATTACTTCCATTTGTGCCGAATTTTTGTATCATTTATCTTTTATTACTACCAAATAATTTTCAACATGATTAAATATTATGTATTATAAGTGGATGACACATACATTTCCTTTTCATCTCTTATTGATATAAAACTCTATAAATAACTGAAAATTCATCCTTTACAATATTTTTAGTTTATGATAACAGAAATAACAATAACTATCAAATTTCATAGAGGTACAACCAATTATCATAGGTGTCTCTAGGCACACTTCAACTGTAGACTCATTCGAGGTTCCTTTCATTCCTATAACATACCATTTTGGGGAAAATATTTCATTAGAATACTTAAGGAAAAAACCACCTCATAGTTGGTGTTCATATAGAAAAAGAATTGTTTTTTAACAAATGTCTTTCTTGAAACATGATCAAATGATATAGATAATTATTAGGTGTGAGATTTTACCTTACATCAAATTCTACCTTAATTACCTGATACTAATACTTCTTTAACACAAGCTCATATTATTGAAATAATTCCAAGACACTGAGCTTATGATTCATGTAATTCATTAATACACCATTTAAACTCCCAATCAATCATGTGTTTTTAATTCCTAATGCCAATGAAGTATTGAAAAAAATGATTCCATTTTACCTTAATTTTTACATATCTTATAAACATGTAGAATTTGTATTAGTACAATATTCCTGAATTTGTTTCCATATTTTCTCATGTTTTGGATTCTCCGGCATCCCATACATGCATATATTTAAATGAAATCAAACAATGTTGAGACATATTAAATTATTATTCCCAAGTGTTTAATGACATCTTAAATTCAGATATAACTGCATAAGTTGGGTATTATTTTCAGACGGGTCAAATAAATGCCTTTTGACATAGCTACATCTTCATTTTTGAATGTTATCTCAGGATTCTTCCCCCCGTACAAATCAACTAATCAATTAAAAAACTCACTAAATTGGTATGTTATCTCACCATATAAAATTGATGCACTATAAACTTATAATATATTTATTATTTTATAAACACAAAACACTCCAAAAGTAATAGAATTTTTGTTTATGTTGAAGTTAGAGTTAATAATGATTAATTATCCAAAATGTTCATAATCCACCTTAATTTTGGAATCCACCCAAAAAATATTCCTAATTTCACTACACATGTCATATTGAACTATGTATAAGAATGAGGTGTTATCCCTTGATGGGTTCTATAGGTATTGTAACATAAAATCATCATCATATATAATTAAGTAACTCTTTATTTTAGACCACAAATAATTCAACTGGTCCACATGTGTATAACTCGGGATTTTAGGCCCACCTGCAATGACTATTATAAGTGAAAACAAATCACCAGGATTCATACAATACTTTATAGTTAAATCCAACTCAACAAATTGTGCAAAATTATGAATCATTGTGACCTCGTCAAATAAATGATCTCAATATAATATAAAGTATTTTAAGGAACCTTAATATGAGTTTTACACTCATACTGCTTCTTGGACATGTATAAAGCTCCTACTAAAATTGGAAAATTAGTCTTTATTTCTAAAAATACACTTGTTACATTGACATCATGATTTTCTGATATTCAGTATCCTTCTTTTCCACCTGTATACAATTTTTTGGTTACTAATATTTTATCATTTTTATTTCTATTAAAAAACAACTTCCATACACTGAAACCTACAATTCCTCCTAAAGAATCATAAAATGAATGATCTTTAGATTCTGATATAGAAATATCCCCAATGATTGGTCCCCATGAAGTGATTTCTTAAAAAATAATATCAGATAGGGTGGTTTCTTCTGAATTTGGATCTTCATCTCTATAGTTAAAAATATCTTCATTTCACCTTATGTTTGTAATGTAATTTATACTATGGTCCCTCACATAAAAATGTGTAAAATTGGGAATAGTATTCATATATATTGAATTTATCTATTCTCCATCATATAGAGAATCTAGATGTAGCTCGATCACTATCATTCTGAGTTGTATAATTTATGTTCACAAACTATCAGATAAAATTTATTTGTAAATATTCTAAAGGGGTTCTTCCTTTTGAATAAATTGGAAATTCCCAAAGGAAATCTCCACAAACAATTCATAATGTAAACTACAAGAAAAGTTTTTCACTTATATTAAATTTTAAATTCACTCATAAATGTACAATATCACATTTCAGCATTAAATCAATTAAAAAGTAAAAATAACTTCTTATAAATCTTTTGAAACTTTGAAATGGGAATTCAAACTATGAATTCCAAGTTACAATATGCAATATTGATTTTATTTAGGATTTTATTACATAAATTCTCAGTTGAATTTGAAGAAAAAATTACCAGGTATGTTTTCTACATGTCCTTCTTTGAATCAATTTTAAATGTCCACCACAAGGGAAATCTCATTTGGAATTGATAGTTAGAATTTCTAGTAGAAACTCCAAATGGAAATTCTAACTATAAATTTTCATTTTAATTGTATTTTATATTTGAAAAGTGATATAGTAGAAAAAATTTCCACTTCAAGTAAATTTGAAATTTTAAACCACTTCTTCTAAAATAATTAAAATTTTCCACTCATAATTCAATTATGAAATCATGATGAAATTATACAATATAAATGGTAACATGGAATTATTTTTGGGAATATACGGTAGAGATAAGTAGGGAATACTAACAGTTTAATTACCCGTAGAAATTAATATTGGAAATAAATGGTAAAGTTTCTAAAAGAAATACCCTTGTAAAATTGGGATCCTTCGCACGAACGCCCCCTACAAATGCCCACTTTTTGGGAAACACCCCCTGAAAACACCCCCAATAAACTCCCCCTAAAACCCCACTACAAATTCCCAAAAAATCACAAATTTATGGAAAGACTATACAGTAAACAAATAGGTCAATGTCAATTATATGTTCTCTAGGATTCACAGACTTCACTGAATCGCTATTATGACCCCAAAGGAGAAACATTTTAGTCACCATTTATTCGTAGGGAAATAAATTGTGACAATTTTGTTCATATGGATGATGATATTAATTTTTATTTATTAGTTTTTTAATGCCCCCAATATGAAAAGCTAACATGGTAGTCATCCAATACCCAACATGAGGGTTATGTTGATATCCTAACATGAGACTATAACAATCCGTTGAATTTTATTCAGAAGAGAAAACTCAAGGTCACCTAGAAAAACAATATGTAAATTTAAACCCTTGAAACCATCCCCATTACCATAATAGAGCACATTTGAACCCATCCTCCCCACCACCAAAATATGGTTTTATTAATTTCTTTTAAATTTATAAAAAATAGTACAAATTTTCTATTATGAATAAAATTTGTCGAAATGTGTGACATATCCACAAACACAACACATGAGGACACAAAGCCTATGCAATTTGGTGTCTAAAATACTTAGTAGGATTCATAAATAAATATACAAAATATATTAGATTAAAACCATTGTCTTAGGGAAAAAAGGTGTCCTAAAGGAACTACATATGCATTGAATCCAAAACAACCATGAAAAAAAGGAAGAATCTTAATACTGAAAACATGTCACTATAATGGATAATATCACACAACAAAATAGTGATACCTATAGTAATGATTAAGCAAAAACCCCCAATTTTGATTTCCCATTAATAATTTATATCTGAAGGTATCCCTAAATCATGATATGTCCTTACTATCCTAAAGGCATCAACAAGCATTGATATTTCATAAAACTAGAATCCATGGAATCTATATAGCACAAAAGATCCATGTTACCTCATTAAAACTATATTTGGGGACCCGATGCTCATTAAGGTGTTTGAGTATCGACAAAATGTGTTCCTGACCCATGTAGGGGATCATTCGCTTATATATGGGGGAATCCAACCCCACAACACATACATAGGATGCCACTAACCACAATAGGTAGAGGACTAATGAACTATCAAATTGGGGAGTACCAAACCAACTTATTGTTTAGGAAACTGTGCCTCATCAGGATCGAGGGAGTTTTATTACCATCCTTGAATGTGGAGGACAAGTACCTCAATATAATAGTGGATTAAGAAGACTCTATATATCCTATTGGGGATTAAAACGTATCTTAAGTATACATATAATGGGTACATTAACCCCAATCCTACAAGATTATTCTAGGACTCAAAGGGTTAAATATAAACCACCTTTCTACTCAAAATTCATTTCTTACACTATTTTATAATCTATATTGTGATAAAATCTTTATATCACTCAAAAAAATTACTTATATTGTTTAACAATGTAAAATTTTAGAAAGGAAACTCCATTTTGAATGAATAAATTTCTTATAAAGTAATATAGTTATAGAAAACTCATTCACTGGTTTTTATTTTTTTAGAGCGTTATTAAATATATCCTATCTAAATTAAATTACTATTATGAATCATAATCATTGATAACATAGTCATATTGAAGTGAATATTTAATTAGTATATATAAAGGGTTTTGATAAAATCCAATTGAAATAGATGGATAAATAATGTCATAGACCAATATAATCATACCTTATGGAACCCATTTATCAAATAATATAAGGGAGATGACATCACTACGATTTACCCATGACCAAGATCAAGATGATTTTAAAAAAATGAAGTATGTGTGAAACAGTTTACTATTGAAGTTCAATAATATCATGATAGTGGGACAAACCATGTTCAAAGAACCACCCCATGAAAGTCTCACCATCACAAAAATTACCCTTACTGTGTATCCTGTTGTAATAAGGGTTTATGTATCAAGACCCTAGTTGTATGAATTTTTTTTTGTTAATAAAAAATTAAATTTTTTTTGTATTATTAATAGTAATTTTAAATATATTATATAATTATATTGAAAATACATATATTTGTATGCAAAGAAATAAAAATTGTATTTTTTGGAAACATATAGTATCAATTAAGATACCCTTTTGAAAGAGTCAACAATATTTGAAAGAAATATAATTTTAATGAATATTTCTTATTATGTAATATTTATTTAGATATAATTAATAATACAATTTCGTGAATTCCAATGTAATTTTTATAAGGTTCATAAATATCTTAATGTTTTAAAAATTAGTATTTTCTAGAAAAATGTATTTTTATTTAAAAGTGAAAATTCTCATATTTATAAATTTATTTTTCTAAGATAGGTATTATTTTCTAAATTATAATTTCAAAATTATCCAATGGTAAATTTTTCATAATTTTTTCTCACAATGATATTTTTGGGTAAAAATTAAATACAGTATAAATATACAACTTGTATTATGACATCATAATTGCCTAAAAGTGATGTAATAAATGTTTTAAAAGGAATCGATCTCCAAGAATATTTTAAAATTTTAAAATATAGTGTTTTTAATGTTTTTTGATCAATTTTATAAACCATTAATGAATATTCCAATTTATATTTTATATTTTAAGGTTCTAAAATCAATTAATTATGAACATAATTCACTTACACATCACCAACGGTATTATTTTAATGTTTTCAGATCCTGGACTTATAAAATATTGAATAACACTCTTATTTTATAGAAATATTTTTAATAACCATGGTAGTTCTGTTGTTTTGATCAATTTATTATATAGTGTAGAAAACCTATTTTTAAAAAAATTGGCTCTAGTTTACATTAAATACCCACTCATCCTCTCAATAATCTCCTATAAAATTCCATTTATATAAAATTTCCATGCTAAATACCTATCTAAATCATTCATGATGTTTTCCCATTTTAAAATAAGCTCATACCAGTCTTTTAGAAGTTCCCTATAATGATATGTGATTATGTTCCTCTTTTTTTTATGTCCATTTTTTATATTAAACATTTTGAATTCATATTTTGAAAATTGTAATTTGTTTTTTCACATAACATTACTATCCTAATATTTACCAATAATTTTAGAGACTTCCTACAACTCTCATTAAACCATTCCATGTGTCATTATGTATTCATGATATCCTAACAATATTATCCAATGAGTTTCTATGCCAAACATAAATTTTATGAATACTCATCCCCATTTTCACTCAATGTTAATCATCTATACGTTTCTATCCTTATTTGATTGGGTACTTCCTTGTATGTAACCCCTACTCTATAATCATGGGATTACAAGTGATTATAGATGTTCATATATTGTATGATCTATGTGGAAAAAAATTAATGTACATAATATTAATGTGATGGTAGGTCCATTAATTATATATCCCTCAAATTAAATCAGGTTTTTTTCTAATTTGATACCATAGATGGTGAACATGAAGTTATTTTACTCACACTATGTTTTTTCCAAAATGGTTTTCCTTGACTTATGCTTATTATTTAATATTTTATGTTGTCACCACCTTCCTATGCTTCCTTGATTATATCATGTCATTTAATTCATCGATGTTTCTATTAATGATCCTCAATCATTTTTTCACCTTCATATTCATCTTAAATCACATTTATTACGTTCATAATTTTAAGATTTTATTTTGAGTTTACTAGGATATTTTATCATAATTTTATTATCTACATCCATAGGGTATCCCATTCAGTATTAAAAGATCAATTGGTTTTTAGGTAATGTAATATAGTTTGTATAAAATGTATTTTTATCAATATAATTTTAAAATGTTGTGAATCAAATTTCCAAAATAAACTAGGCCACATGATCTTATGGGATTGTATTATTTGTTTATTAGCAGAATAAATCATTAAATTAGGTATATAAATGATATGGTTAAATAATTTTTTTGTATCAGAAGAGGGCATAGTGATTTTTGGGGATTAGGATTATAACCCCGTAGTAAAAGCCTTAGGGATTAGATTAATCATGGGAAACACTCCTCAATTTGGATAAAGTATAGAGTGGGTGATTTTCCACAAAAAATGATTTTATAGATACTATAAGTGGATATAGATCCAAAAGAGTTATAAGTAGGTAAAATTACCAAAAAAATGATAAATTGGGTATTTAACATGATCATCACTTATATCATTGTTAATAGGCCTTACTACACACCTATATCAAAACAAATAGGGATATGATTTGGTAAATTTATAAGCTCTTTAAGGACTATTTTTAAGGGACCAAAAATTCCTATGAAATAAAATGTAAGAAAATAGACCATTTATAATATATATAGAACCCAATAAATTCATAGGTTGATGAATTTATATCCTTAATGGGTTATCCCATCAATATTCATTGTTTCACTTTTATATGACTAATATTCTTAAAATACTCATTCTTAAGACAGTTTTGGATGTAGAAAATGATTAGAACTAGAATCAAAAAGTGAAAGGATGTCTTATTATCTATTCATAATATTTAAATTTTTTACAAAAATATGAATCTATGAATTATTTTATATCATGAATGATTAGTGAAACTATTCAAACACCAACTCAAAACATGGAATTCAAGCTATTGGTGAAAATAGTAAATGGGTTATTTTTGAATCCTAATCATATAAAATCTCCCAATCAATATTTAGGGGTTTAATTTCCTAAGAAACCATGTGACACTCCCTCTATAAGAATTAGATGAAATTAAATATATGGATTCTCTTGGTTTTTATAGAGCCAATATAAATTTTCAAGAGAAGTACATCACCCTTTGTATCGCAATTCTCTTTAATATTCTACATGAGTGAAATGTATAGAATGAATCTCATTTGGAATCATCATCTCGGGCATAGCTAATATTTATTTATGAGTAAGAATATCACACTCAAATGATTGAGATCATGGAAAAGATCATCCTTGATAACACAAGAAATAATAGTATATTATTAGTGTTTTTATATGGGGGTTAGGCATAACCCACTCTAAATTTACATTATAGGGGTTTCTAGAGACCCCGATAAATCAATGAGTTTATAGGGGTTCAAAACACCCTATAATGTTTTTACCATTTTTGTAATATTTGGGTCAATTTATTTGACACTATTTTCAAAAACATAGCTAATTGAAAAATTAGTTTCCCTATATGTTCAGTTAGATTTTAGATGAACTCTATATAAATATAATAATTTTCTATATATTAGAGGCTATATATATAACATGGAAATTGTTTTTGAAATAAAATAGTAGGGATTCACAACCGCCCTCTAATCTCTTAAATTAGAGATGGTTGATGAATTGTCATTAATCCCTTAGATTAGAGGGGTTTTGAATCCCTTAAAATTTAAGACGTTAGATGGGGTTGTGACCCGCCTCTAATTTAAGAAATTATACGAGGTTGGGAACCCCCTATAATTCATGAAATTAGAGGGGGTTCATGAACTACCGCTAATCCCTTTGATTAGAGGGGTATTGTGTCCCCCCGCAAAAAATTTATTTAATTATTAAAATAAATCACATATAAATTCAAAATTTATCATATAGATGTGTGCATGTGCATGTGTATGTGTATGTTTACATATATATAGACATATTACATCAACAACTTATATAAATGTACTTAAACGCATTATAAATATATTTATATATAATGATGTTATAAATACATTAAAGAAATACTTATACATATAAACAAAAATGTATACATATATAAATATTGGAATACATAATATAAATGTAATTATAAATATATTTACTAAAAATATAATAATATTTATATGCAGTTGTATCAATACTTATATATTTATATTATGATTTATATTATACATTTATTATGTTAAATACATTTTACGTTATATTTATGTACAAAAACATATATATTGTCTTATGTATACAAATAAATATAATTTTGATAGAATTAAATATAAATATTAATATTAATATTTTTATATATATATTATATATTATATATTTTTATTATATACATTATATTATAAATATTTTATTATATAAAAATTGATATATGTTACATAATTATTATATATATATAATAATATATCACATTAATTATAAATTAATTAATTAAATATATATATCATTTAATTATATTAAATATTTCCAATTATATGAATTCATTTAATTTTATTTATATATGTATATATAAATATAATTGTATAATTTTATGTACATCTACATATATTTATTTATATTAATTTTATTTCATATAATATTAATTATATATAATATAAAATCATTGATATATTTAAAAAATATATACATAAATATAATTTATTTAAAAAATATATCATATAAAAATTCAAGCATATAGATTTTATAATTTATATTATAATAATATATATATATATAATATTTTTATGCATTTACATTATGTATAATTAATATTATATGATGTTCAATTTATAAAAATAAATAAATATTAATATAAAAAATATTATAAACTAATATCTATTAAAATAACTATACATTAGTGTACATAATATAACACAATTACATTTATTGAAATAAATACATAATAATTATCATAATTATAAATATAAGTATTGAAATAAATTATATAAATATTTTTATAAATATTATATCATTTAATATTAATTAGATATTTTTATAATGTTTATTTCATATATCATTATATAACTATTTGTATAAATTTTATTTCATATATAACATTTCTATTAATTGTATTTTATATATCTGTATTTCAAATAATATTAAATATATATTAATTATATATAATATTATTCAATTTATAAAATTTAATATATATTAATGTACATAATAATAAATATATTTATTGAAATACAATATAAATACAAATTTTTAAAGACATTATATAAATATAAAAAATAAATACTTATATATATATATATTATAAATAAACTTGACCATAATATATGAATATGTATTTAATTATATCAATAATATACATAAATATATTTATAAATATATAAATATATGTTTATATAAATTACATAAATAGAATTATAAAATATATTTACTCAAATGTATGTAAATAAATATATAAAATATATAGTTTATATATATGTATAAATTGAATATAATATAAATGTAATATAATATAAATACATTAATACCAAATATATAAATTTATATATAAATTTCTATAAATTTTTTTGTAGGTTATATATTTATTAGTATTTAAATATTTATTCAAATAACATTTATTTAAATTAGGTTTCTAATATATATAAATATAATAATGTGTAAGTATAATAAACTAATTAAATTAGGCTTATGGTAGAGTGTTTGATATTTCATGTTAGAGATACACGGTTTGAAATCCTACCAAGCCAAACTATAATAATGGATGAGAATTTGGAGGGATTGGGGGAGTGGGTGACATGTGAATAGTGTGGGTGTGTGGCGGGAATGAGAGAGAAGGGTGGAAGTAACACGTGGGTGGGAATGTGACATGCGGGAAATGGAGAGGGGTCAGAATTGGACGAACAGGGGGGTGACACGAAAATCAAACAGCTCGTAGTAGGAACTGGAGGGGGTGATCACAAAGGTAGATTCAATGTGATGCTAATTAGATAGATAAATTAGTGGGGTTAAAATTCCTTATAATGCATCCACTTCTAAATTATCGATTACTTTACCAGTGGTTCCACAAAACCACCTCTAACATGATTACATAGTCACTTTAGCGGTGGTTCCTCATAACTACGGCTAATGTGTTTACAGGGGGTTGTAACACCTTCCAAATTATAAAATAACCTCATCTAATCATGTCATTTTTTGTAGCGACATTCCCTTCAAGAGGGAATACATGGATTTGTTTCCCAAAAAATTCCCTAGACATCCTCCTTATCGAGAGGTTTTTTTCTTGATCAAACATATACCCCAATCTCTACCAATACCCAAGGCTCTATCTAGGATGAAAACTATTGAACATGAAGAGATGAATAAGAAATTATATGAGAATATAGGTAATGGTTTTATATTGCCAATTTCATCACCGTGGGGCGAACTGATCCTTTTTATCAACAATAATGATTGGTTAATGTGACACTATATTTATTGTTGTGAGATTAACAATTTCAAGATAAATAACAAGTATTCTCTTCTATGGATTGATTACATTCTCTATTAGCTACATAGATCACAATACTTCTCCATGGTTGTTCTCTGGTTGGGTTATTATCATGTAAAGGTGACGAAAGAGGATTTATCTGAGAAAACATTTCAAAATAAGGTTTTGGTACTATGACTTCATATTGATTCCATTTGGAATCACTAATAGTCTAGTTATCTTCATAGTCATAATGATTATAGTTCTAATGGATTAACAATATTAGTATGTGGTAGTCTTTATAGATGATTTTTTATCTACTCCAAAACTAAGAGGAATATAAGGAGTATTTGAATAGTAAATTTAACACCTTGTTTAAGGAAAAGAGATATATGATGTATAAAAAAATGCGTGTTTTATAAGGGGAACGTAACATTACTAGTAATTTTTTTCACCCAAAAGGGATATTTATATATCCTTCAAAACTAGAGGCATGATAATAATTCACCAAAACAACAGTTGGGATTGATATCTATAGTTTATTGGGATTTGGATAGGTACTGTTGTTGATTTGTAAGAAACTTGTTAATATTATCAATCCTACAAACCAAACTCAAAAGGTATTAATGTCTATCAGGAATAATGAATGGGATGAGAGATTTAAAGAGTTATATAAGAGGCAAATCAATATTCATGGGCTCACATTACCCACTGGGAGTGATGGATTTTTTATCTATAGTGAAGCTTCCAAAAAAGGATGGGATTTGAAATCATGTATCATGAAAAGGTGATTTCTTATGAATATCTCCAATTAAAGATCCATCAATATAAATACCCAAGACATTTTCTGGAATTTGATACAATGGTCATTGCATTATTGGTTTGGAGTAATTATCACTATGGGGGGAGTGTGACATATATACAGATCATAGAAGACTCAAATATATATTATCAAAATGGATCCTAATATTTTCCTATGAATGCTGTAATATATGATCTAGGGTTATATTTTTTAGTTAATTTCCATCATGGAAAGGTGGACAAAGTGGAAAATGATCTGAGTAGAAAGAATCCTGCAACCTAATCTATGATGAGGATTGAAAGGGATCCAATATTCTTATATATTCAATGGTTAGACATGGTAATAGTAAATGGATCTTTAAATTACCTTTCTTAAGTAACTTCTCAACCATTAATTAATACAAGAATCAGAAGGCCAAAATGGAGAATAGATATAGAAGATTATAGAAAATATTAGTGTTTATCCATAAAAAATATGGAGTTATAATGTTTAGAACCTAGAAATGTGTCCCCTCAAAACCAGTGTTGAAGACAAAATATATTGATGATTAACATAATTCATCATTCTTAATTCATCTATGAATCAATGATATGTATAGGGATCTAAATAAAAACATATTGTGTGATAACATAAATAGAGTGATTTCAGTAATTTTATATCAATGATTGTTATGTGAACAATCAATGGTTAATGATATAATTCTTAGAGTATGATGAAACAATTTCCAATAAAAGTATATAAGTTGGAAAACATGGCCATTTATTTCAATCTAGGAGTCCCAATGAAATTTAGAGGCAATTAAACCATTTTGGTGGTTGTTGCTCACCTTAAAAATTAAGTACATTTCATTTCTATAAAGTAATATTTCTCTCTTGAATAACTGACAAAGATATATTTAAGATATGTGGTAAGATTGTACAGAGAACCACTACCCATTGTATCTTATCGAGATATGTTCTTTCTAACCTGTTTCAAAATAATTCTTCTGCAATCATTAGATAAATAAATATGTTTCAGTATATATTTTCAAACTGTACTGTATTTATAGTCTGAAATTATAATTCAAACTCTGCCAGATATGTTTGAGATCATTTTAGTTACATTTCCAAGGATGTTGGGATAAACACCTTCCCCTAACAGATTTCTCTAATAAAAAAGTTTTGATTATAGGAATCACAATGGAACATTACGAGGATATGTATGGGAATATGTGTTAGACTCTCACATGTTGGGATGATCATGGAAGAAAGAAGATCATGGGAATAGATATAATCCATGAGATGATAGACATGGTTTAAACCATTCAATTTCATATGATATCTCCAAAACATCAATAGAAAATATATATACAAAATAATTAACATGGACATGAGAATGAGGTTAGAGAAAAGTTTTTCCATCATATACCACCATGGAAGAATCATCGAGGTTTTTGAAGAAAGTTACTATTAGTCCAAGCTACATCATCCCCTTTGATATCCTTGATCTCATTGTAGTCGCCTAATGTCTACTAGAACTCCCACCTAACATATCTCAAGTACATTACATGTTACAAGTATCCCTCTTGAAGAACAACATATAATACCCATCATATGTACAGAATCAAGTGTTGGTACCTTTAAATAATGATCTTTCATAAGATGAGTATCTGGTGATGTTCTCAGATCATAGAGACAAATTTCTATTATACAAGACAACTCACTCGGTCATAGTATAATAGAGGAACCACATTTTTGACAAGGTTACATGGGAATAAGAAAAAATGATGAAACATAAGTTCCATTAACAATTTTAGTGTATGATATTTAACTTTTAGGTTGATGTTTTAGATAGGGAGGAATGTAATGACCCAAAAATCTATAAATTATGATACCTTATAAAAGAATTAATTCATTATTAAGTGTTGTATTTATAGAAAACATGTGAACTTATTTTGTTATTTTGGATCATCATTAAATATTTCCAGTCAATTTTAATATAACACTAAGCATTATACTTAGTGATAAGATAGTTATTGTATGTATACTGTTATGATTAGTATATATTAAGGGTTTTTATTAAATTCAATTCTCATAAAATAAGAAGTTATGGCCTCGGAAATAAGAATTATACCCTAAGAAACCCATTTATTAAAGCTTATGGGGGAGATAAAATTAATAGGCCTTTTTTGACCAATACCATATAAAGAATAAATAACTAAAATATGAGTGGAACCATTTATTAGACAATTTCTATACATTGAGATCACAACCCATACAATGTTCAATGAACTACCCCATGAAAGTGTCACCACCACACACCATACCCTTAGGGTGTACACTAGAGTGACAAGGGGTTGTGTATATTGACCCAAGTAGTATGAAATTTCATATTTTCATTTTAATAAAAAAAAGTATTATATTTATCTCTTATTATTATTTTCTTATAAATTATTATATAGTGAGTTTGATTTAATGTGGATTATGGTACGAAAAAATAAAAATTTTATTTTTGGATAATATATAGTTTCAATTAAGGAACTCTTTAGATAAATTCAACAATTTTGTATAACTAAATATAATTTTAATATGACATTATTATTAAAAAATATTTATTTAAATATAAAATATAATATGATATGATGTTGTCCAATGTAAATTTTATGAGGGACATAAGGTTATTCATGATGTAAAAACTAGTATTATATAGTAAAAAATTTATTTTATTTAAAATTGAGTGTTCTAACATTTAGATTCTCTTCAGGAATGAATATAATTTTGGAAATCACAACATAAAAATTACCGAATGGTTAATTTTTCCCAATTTTCTGAAACTATTTAATTTTTTGTAAAAACAATTAATACATTATCAACATACATTCTGTATTATTACATCAGAATATCCTAAATGTGATGTCATAAATTAATAAAAAAATTTTCCATGACCAATAATATATTCTTATATTAAATGAATGTGATTTTTACGTTATTTCAAAAAATATATAACTTTAATGAACCATCCAAAATCAATATTATATTCTAAGTTATTAAAATCAATTCTTTTTTAATACGACTCACTTAAACATATCTAATGAAAATATTTTGTTATGTTTAATTCATGGCCTTATAAAATATTTAAAACCGATCTTACTTTGTAGAATCCCTAGTCGAAAACCATGAGAGGTATTTTGGTCATGTTAAATTTTTTATATAGTTTCCAAAACCTATGTTTTGTAATTAATAAATAATTACCCTTATTTTTTGGATAAATGCACATCCAACCTCCCACTCCTCTATACTAAAAATCATGTGATCATGATTTAAATATTTCATTCCATCTATAAGGCCCCTCAATTTTAACCATTTTCTTAAGAAGATCCTCTCAATCACTTAGAAGCACCCTCTCAAGGTAAGGATGTCTCTTCCTCTTATCTTTTTATTCATGTACAATCTTTGGAATGATCGTACTGATTTCCAAATTTTCATATTTTAATGTTTTTACACATCTTTTAACTTTCCTTATGACACATAATTAATTATATACCACCTTCCACTCACATTAAACCCTTCCATGATTCTTTATGTACCCCTATTATACTGTCAAATGTATCCCAAGATTGTCTATGCCACACATTTTGGTTATGAATACAAATCCAAAATTCTAATCAACTATATTAACCTTGATATTAAAACACTTAATTTATTGGGTACTTAAATGTATGTAACCCATAATATTTAATCATGCGATTAAATGTGATGAAATACATACATATTTTATATTGTCTACATGGCACACAAATGCATGTACCTAAAACAAATGTGACAGGTGGGCCCAGAATTATATATCTCTCAATTGAATAGAGTGATGTTGTTTATCTCATGAGATAAAATTTATGGTAAATAGGTGGTTATCCTATGAACATTATGTTATGATGTCTCAGTAGTTCTCCATGAATTATGCTTATGATGTCATGTTTTATAGCTCACACCTTTATGGCTCACACAATTCTTATGTACATCCCCAGGTTATCCCAAAAATTATTAAAAGATCAATGGATTTTAAGGGCATGGTGTTGGGTTTTTAAATAATTCATTTATATCCCTATTTAATGTAAATGTTATATGTATCAAATTTCCCAATAGAACTAGTTCTCTTGATCTTATGATATTTTATTATGTTTTTCTTAATTTTTGATGTCCTAAAATAAAGTATATAAATGATAAGGATTAACCTTGATTCCATCTCATTTCCAAAGTGTTTATACAGTCATTATTTATATGGAATAATACCCATAATCAAATACTCATACATCAAAAATGGAAACTATACTAATAAATCATGATGAATAATGTAAATAAACCAGCATACAACATGTACAAGATGATTCATGTCATGTAGGTCTCTTGGAAAGGGTAATTGTGTAGTTCCATAACTCAATCGTTGTGAATCCAACATACACGATGTGTTTAGAAGGGTACAAAATGTGTGAGGATCTGTAGAAAATTAGACATGTACAGTTATCGGAGACTATTTTTTGTAATATTGTATAAAACATGTCATCATAGTACATGGGGTAGTACTACATTGCATGGATATCTTATACATTTGGTATCATGTCAAATAAACTCAACTAGTTTATAATAAATTGTGTATTTATGGGACTCACGATGTGTGGTTTCTATGTGAAAATTGGGATTTGAAAACATGTACACATTGACTGTCATGACCCACCTTCACTAAGATGAGGGAAGGGATAGAAAACTACCAGATCATTCCTTATTCAAGTTGAATGAGAGATAATGATCCATGATACCCACCTTCAATAGGCCCCATAGTGGTGAATATAACCAAGGGTATTGAATCACATGTAATATGGAAGGAATTACCATATTTATTTTGTAGGATGAGGAGATAATATAGTAAATCCCAAAAAACACCAAAAGTCAAAGTAAAAGTAAAACCAAAACAATCAATTCTCATATTCATTTTCCAATAATATGTTCTACTATTACAAGAAAAAAATATAAGGGGAAGTACCGATGAAATTAAAAACAAAAAAACAACTTTCCCGACATCTTAGCTACTACAATCCTTCATGGTCCATGATGTCCTCCTAGAAACCTGAACGGAATTTTATATATGTAGGGTGATAATAAAGTTATACCCATTAAGGAGAAAAAAAATATCTCATGCACAAGTGGGGAGGAATTCTAATGCCCTGTGAAAAAAATAGATAACCAAAGCACCTAGAAAGGAAACTGTCCTCCCAAACCACCCCAAGTCACACTCCCCAAATAAAAGAAGTCATGTACATTAATAGTAATAACACATCGATGTTTGTGTACCCCGTGACACTTTCCCACTTGTTATTAAAGGCATCTTACGCGTCAGACCTCCTCTACCATTCTCACTGCCATCCAACTTCAATACCTCTCCTCCACACACCTAGGATACCACACCCACACATCCTGCCCACAAACACCTGGTCCACAACAACCACACGTTACCACACCTGTAGACACCTAGGCTAGAACAACTACTGCCATGCCTGAAGGCACCTTGGTCAGAAGAACTAATTCCATGCCCAAAGACACTTGGGCCTCATCCCGAAGACACTTGGGAAACAACCTACCCGCACACACCTAGTCTGATTGTTGAGTCAAAAAGGTCTCTTTATGACTTTTCCATTCCATTATGTTTTGAAAATAAAAAACACTTTATCTCAAGAAAAAATTTATTTCCCTAAATATTTTTCTTAATAAAGAAATTTTCTCTTCCACAGGGAAATTTTCTTCTATCTTTGTTTTCATTGTTCATGATTTAGTTTCACTAAACCTACCACTTTTTATTTCTAAGTTTAAAATTTGGTTTCGTTTACAAAACCTCAGAATCCAATAAATAATTAGATATAATGTATCCTGTTTTTAGGCTCTGAATATAGATTCCAAGTTCTCTGAAATACAGATTCCAAATTCTCTAAGATTAATTTTATGAATTCTCTAAAATTCTGATTTCAAATTCTCTGAAATTCATATTCTAAACTCTCTAAAATTCATATTTCAAATTCACTGAAATTCAGAATCATAATTCTTTGAAATTAAGATTCATAATTATTTGAAATTCAGATTCTGAATTCTCTGAAATTAAGATTCCAAAATCTGTAAAATTTAGATTCTGAATTCTCTAAAATTCAAATTCTGAATTCTCTGATATTCAGAATCTGAATTACCAGAAATTTAGGTTCGGAATTCCTTAGAATTTTGGTTTCGAATTCATCAAAATTCAGGTTCCGGATTCCTTATTATACTGATTCTGAAGTCAATAGAATTATAATTCTGAATTCTTTGAAAAATAGAATGTGAATATCCATGTAATATAGACTCCGAACATTATTTCTTTAGACTCCGAACTTTATTTTACATAGACACCAAAAAACATATTTGGTTGAGAAACTATTTTTTACTTACTCATGTTATACTTGTGAAATGATGTTGTGTATTCTGTTTCTAACTAACCATTTTTTAAGTGACACGTGTACAAGTCCCTCTGAAATTCATGGTAAAATATGACCGTTGGAGGTGGGAGCCAACCGTTGAAGAATTTATTATAAATAGGATCTCATTTAATTGGACTCAAAAGAAGAAACATTTATCTACAAATCTAGAGATTATATGTTGTTGATGTAGTTTCTAGAGAGAAACACTTTCATGCTTTGTGCATACTAAACATCTTGTTCAGATTGTTTCGTGTGAGTCCGATTGTTGTAGTGTACAATCGAGGGATTCCCGGGATAGGAAGACATAGGTGTCGACAACCAAGAATTTTGAGGATGTACTTGATAAGGAAGATAGAGGTGCTAACTTCTACGATGTTCAAGGGCTTGTATGGATATCCATATAGACTCAAATATTCCTATCGAGGGCTTAACCTAGTGTGTGTAAGACATACTTTCTTGAAAGCATAAATCAAGGGACCATTATCCAAGGTTGTTGGATACCCTAGTCTTTGGGTTAAAAGATTTTATACTTGTTACATGTATTATTTAAAGTTTTTTTCCACTGCATTTTGATTAATAATGAAAGCATAAATGTATTATACTTTCTTGTACTTGTATTCTGATTAGTAAGATTCCATACACTTTAAAGTTGAATCATTACTATTGTAAACTTTTCTTAAGTTTGATTTCTGGAACCATATTTCTATAATCTAGCAAGTTTATAGAACCAAGAGGTCTTGTGAATTTACCTTGTTTAACTTGGTTAGACAATATAACGATTTATATCAACATTAAAAGTTCCAATGGAATTTTGAAAGGATACAATTCACCCCCTCCCCCCTCTTGTATATTGAGCATCAACATCATTATTTTCATCCTACAATTGGTATCAGAGGAGGTCTTTTAAATAATTATATTCACATATAAGTTTTCTTTCTCATGTTTTCATTGTTCTATATTTATCTTTCTTAGTATTTTTATCCTTCTTTACTAACTTTTTCTATTAACAAGTTTTTGTGGAAATATATTTTCTTTTAGATTGCAGGAATGAATGTTGGTTTAATTGAAAATTTTAATCCTACTAGACCAACTATATTTGATGGGGATGATTATGAATATTGTAGATATCGTATAAAGACTATTGTTATTAACACTGGGGTGTAAACTTTTTTATGCTTACTAAATCTTAAAAAAATCTTGATAAAGAAGTGAGAACTTTTTATAATCAAGAAAAGTCAGAATAACAACTAAACTACAAGGTACACAATACTTTTTTGTGTTCCATGGCCAAGAATATATATATATCCATATTTCTTATTGCGAAGCTGCAAATTTTATTTGGAAGAAATTGTATGTTACTCATTTTGGTACTTTCAAGGTTATAGAAACTAGAAGAGCCCTGCTCAGATCTGAATATCAGGGTTTCTTCTTTCCTTTTTGAGAACCATTATGTAAGGTACAAAAAATATTTATGGCCATTGTTAACAGTTTACAATCCATGGGTGAAAAGGGTATAGATGTTGAGGCACTTGAGGTTAAAATTATAGACATCATTTTTAATGAGTAGGAATATAAGAGAACAACTATTGATGTGAATAGGAAAGTATATCAGATTACTCTTGATGAGATTTTGGGAACTCTTATTTACCATGGAACAAGAATGTAAAGAGATGCTGATCTAAATAAGAAAATAATGGAAATGGAAGTGTAGCCTTTACAACTATGAATGTTAAGCATCCTGAAAGTGTTTCTAGATCCAAGTCAACGAAGGTTACTATTTTATCTAAATCAAGTGAAAGTTAACATTCTGAGAATGAACTAGGTAATATTTCTTGAAGTATGAACAAGATAGTTGGGAATAAAGACATTCAGTATAGATATAAGAACAAAGATAGAAATGAAAAGAATGACTCAGAAGTCACCAGTTATAAATAAAAAAGAGCAGGGCATATAAGGCCAGATTTCCCTTTGCTTAAGAGAAAGCATAGAAATGAAAAGAATTATTAGAGGAATAGAAAGAAGCACTACAAAGATAAAGATAATAATTTTTTGAAAACTAATGACACCAAGAGTTCCAGTGGTGGAGACAGTTCTGATGAATCCTTAGAGAATGAATCGTTTGGTTAGAAGAATCTTGGTTTACTTGACAAGTTACCTATTTAAAATCATTGTTTAATGTCTAATGTATACAATGTTGAATCCATAACCAATGTATCCTTGAATGATAATTATCGTAATAGTAAATATTTTGAATCATTAGATGAAAAATCTTCTTCTGATAAAGATAATACTTTACCTACTCATGAAGAACTTTCCAGGTTTTCTAAGATCCTTGAGAATGAAAATTATAAATTCAATAAAAACATGATAAGGAATATTCTAGAATTTTTATTCTTTCTAATGATGTTTCAGATCATTCGGAAGATCTTGATAAGAAAATTTATGATTTTTAAAGTGTTTCAAAAACCCTTGAGGAAGTAAATTCTGAGAAGGATAAATATTCTAAGGATTTAGAAAATGTAATTTCTAAGAAAATTGTTTTAGAGACTAACTCTAGTGAAAGAAATATGGTTTTTGAGGATAAAAACTTAGTCATTAGACTGAAGTCAGAAATAATTTCCTTGAGTAAGTGTTTGTGAAACATTACATTGGGTAAGGAAATATTTGGAAAAATGTATTCCTTAATTTGACTTTTAAGAAATAATTTCAGATTTGGTTATACTCATTGAAAACCAGTTTTTATATAATTATTTTGTTCTTCAAAGTGCTCCATTCTTCACCAAGTGTCAGTGTAATGGGCATTGGGAAAAAAATTGTTCCTTGAACAAAATATAATCTTTAGGTTTTAATTAAGCTTATTTTTCAAATAAAATGTGGATTTCTAAGATATTGCATTCTTAAGATTCTGGATCCATGAAAGATTGTGTTTTGAAAGTCTAACACTCTTATTTTCAGGAAATTAAAGATAGTACACATAGAAATACATGGTACATGGATAGTGATGTTCCTGGCACATGACTGGTAACATATACTTCATTCAAAAGATTATCAAGACGAAGGGATTAAAAGTAACTTTTTAAGATAATGTTCAGAGGGAAATTATTGGTATAAGTAATATTGTTCTTATTGGAAATTTTTTGATTTCAAATGTTTAATTTGTTAGGGGTCTTACGCACAACCCTGTCAGGATAAGTCAATTATGTGATGAAGGTTACCTTGTGAATTTTAGGAATGATAAGTGATTAGTACACTATTCCAAGGAAGAGTCTGTTCTTTCTTCCAATAGGCATGTTAATGTATACACACTAAACTTAAAAGACATTAGGATCCATGATCTACCTTGTCTTAGTGAAATGGAAGATAATTCATGGTTATGGCATAGAAGGTTATAACATTGTAACCTTAGGAACATATGAACACTCTCTTAGAAAAGACTAGTAAAGGATCTACCTAATATTAGATTTTATTTTTCAAAATATTACGATCCAGGTCAATATGGGAAGCAACATAAATCATGTTTTTAATTAGTCGGTGAGGTCTCAACCACTGATGCATTACAGGTAGTGTATATTGTTATTTTTGGTCTAACACAAACTGAAAGCATTGGAGGCAAATATTATGTATTTTTCTAAGATGATGATTATACTATATTTACATGGGTCTATTTTCTAGAAAATAAATCTTAATATTTTTCTTATTTCAAAAGATTTAAAGCCCATGAAAAATATTATAAAAATCATCCTTTGAAAAATATTCATAGTGATCATAGAGGAGAATTTCAAAATTCTGATTTTGAAACTTTTTGTAGTAGAAATGGAATTACTCATAAATTCTCAACACCAAGAACTCCTCAAAAAAATGTTGTTCTTGAAAGAAGAAAATAATTCTACAAGTGATGACAAGAACTATGTTGAGTGAATATTCAGTAGCCAAAAGTTTTTAGGCCAAAGCTGTAAGTACTACTTGTTATACTATAAATCGAGTTTTGATTATACATTTTTATAATAAAACTATGTATGAGTTATGGAATGATAGAAAACCTAGACTTTCCTACTTAATGTTTTTTGGTTTCAAGGTATTTATTCTAAATACCAAAGCAAATCTACACCAATTCACACCAAAATATGATGAAGGAATTTTATAAGGCAAATCCACAACCTCTAAGGCTGGTAGAGTTTTCAATAAAAATACTCGTACTGTTGAAGAAATAGTATGTGTAAAATTTGATAAAACCAAACCATTTTTTTTAAATGTCCTCAATGTACATCTTCGGATGTGATTTCAAAAACTGATTGTCGACCCTTGATAGAAGATTCTTCTGATAAGGAAAATGTTCAAGAAAATATTTCTGAAGCCTTTACCCTAGGATATTTTCTACAATATGTTGATGAACAGGTTTTACAAAACCCAAATAAGTTGTTTCTTAAGAATAATCCCAGTGATAGTATCATTGGTGATTTAAATCAACCTGTAAGGACTAGAAGTTCCTTATGAAATGAAGTAGAACATCTAGCATTTCATTCCCAATTAGAACCAAAATGCACTGATGACTCTTTTGGTGATGATGATTGGATAAAAGCTATGCGAGATGATCTAAATGAATTCCAAAGGAATAAATTATGGACCATGGTTGAAAGACCTAAGGAATCTTTTGTTGTTAGAGTAAAATGGGTCTTCAAAAATAAGTGTCATGGAAATGGAATCATAGTAAGAAATAATTCTATATTGGTTGATAAAGGCTATAATAAACAAGAAGGAATAGACTATGAAGAAAACTATGACCCAGTAGGTAGACTTGAATCTATAAATATTCTACTTGACTTTGCTTCATTCATCAATTATAAACTTTTTCAAATGGATGTTAAATGTTCTTTCGTTAGTGGTTATGTCCAGGAGGAAGTTTATCTAGAAAAACCTCATGGTTTTGAATATACAAAACATCTTGAACTTGCTTTCAAACTTACCAAAGCTTTGTATAGACTTAAACAATCCCCTAGAGCTTGGTATGATAGACTTACAGGGTTTTTTCTTCAAAAAAATTATCATAAGGTAAATAATGATCCAACCATTTTTATAAAGAAAGATAAGAAAAATGTTTTTATTGTTCAAATTTATGTTGATGACATTATATTTGGTTCAACTCAGAAATCGTTAATTGATTCCTTGGTGGATCTAATAAAATCGGAGTTGGAAATGAGTAAGATGGGTTAGTTAACATTCTTCCTTAGTTTTCAAATTTCTGAAAAACCAGATGGAATATTTATATCTCAACATAATTATATTAAATATCTTCTTAAAATGTATGGATATGACAACACTAAGAGTATAAGTACTCCCATTGGTACCTCAAATTCACTTGATCTTGATGATGTGAGGAAACCAGTAGATCAAACATCATTTAAGGGTATGATAGGAAGTCTACTTTACATGACAGCTAGTCATCCATACATAATGTTTTTGGTATTCTTATGTGCTATATATCAATAAAATCCTATTGAATTTTATTTAAAGGAACTGAAAAGTATTTTTTGCTACTTAAAGGTAACCATGGATTTAAGACACTTTTATACTTCTGTAAATGATTTTGTTTTAAAAAAATTTTTGGATTCTGACCTTAGTGGATGCATAAGGGATAGGAATAGTAAATATGGAAAATTTAATTTTCTAGGTGAT
Organism: Viscum album; assembly: GCA_963277665.1. Classification (NCBI taxonomy): domain Eukaryota; kingdom Viridiplantae; phylum Streptophyta; class Magnoliopsida; order Santalales; family Viscaceae; genus Viscum; species Viscum album. Next base: position 320,820,199 of record OY728153.1, on the reverse strand, counting down.
TCATTAGTTTCATGTTCATGTAAAAACCAACACTTAGTAGCACTTTCTACTATGGAAGATAAATATGTAGCAGCTGTATGTTGTTGTGCTCAAGTGTTGTGGACACAACACACACTCACAGACTATAGTATGAGTTTTACCAAAACAAAAATATTGTGTGATAATACTAGTTCCATTGCCTTATGTAAAAATCATTCACATCACTCTGGTGAAAAACACATAGATATTAGGCATCACATTCTTAGGGATCATACACCAAAAAGAGATATCCTTCTTCAATTTATCGAAATGCAAGATCAACTAGCTAATATTTTCACAAAATCATTACCATTTTATAGATTTGAATATATTAAACAGAAGTTAGGAATGATAAATATAATGTAATCTTCCATATATACTTCTTTTTTAATACTATATCATTATATTAAAAAACTCTTTTCATAGGGGGGGGGGTGGGGTACATTTTCTTATTAATCAAAATTTTTTGTAGTGAAAATTTTCATAATCTAAATTTTTGGTAGTCAAAATTTTTCGTAATATTAATTTTTTGTAGTCCAATTGTTTCCTAATAAAAAGTTTCCTTAGTTTTGGATGTCTGTTGAAGCTTCTCCTCGAAAAGAAATGTCATCTATTAAGGAAATCTCCAATCTTGAATGGATTTAAACATGGATTGTGGTTCCACCACACGGTTGGATGGTTACACATGATGGAATTATTTTTTATTTAATAATTCTTATTGGAGAGGTGACTATAATGACTTTTAGTTAAATGGTTTCCTTTAAACAGAAGAAAACATCTAACATGGGGGAAACTTGAAGTATGAGAAAAGGGTGTGGCACCGAGAAAAAATCCACATGTTTTGGTAAGTCAAGTGTCACCCAGCTCTTGGGGGGATTTAAGATATCATTTATTTGATTTTAATGGATTTGAAAGGGGTATTAAAACACTATTTGGTCAAAAACTATATTGCAAGTGCAGAACTGGAAAAAGAAACAAGGGTGGGACACTGTTTTGTGAGGCACTGTAAGCGGTTCCATGGTCACGGTGGCACCCTCATGATGCCACCCAAAGCGGTGCCACCGTTTCGGTGTGCATCCATGACAGTGCGACCATTACAGTGCCACCGTCATGGTGCCACCCTCACGGTGCCACCCTCACGGTACCTCTATCAGTGGGGTCACCGTTTTTGTGTGTGACTATGATGGTGCAACAGTTATATTGCCACTTTCATGGTTCCACCCTCACAGTTCCACCTTCATGATGCCACAGTTTCGGTGTGCGACTGTGACCCGTGACACCGTTTTGGTGAATCCTTTTGATGGAACGGAGTTTTTGAAAAACTATTTAATGAGTCATTGTTGGGACCATTACATCAGATACCATTCAAACTATTCTCACCCTCTATAATCAACACTAGACCCGAAGAAAAGAGATGGGTCCCGAAAACCACGTCGAAAGATACCTCTAAGGAGTAAGCATCCCTAACATCTAGGAACACATCTTCCTCATCTATCTTTTGAAAGACCGAAAATACACTACCTCTCCTCTCCCGTAATTATCCACACAAAAATTCAAAGTTCATACCATCTACTTATTGGGATTAGGGAGTTGCCTCTTCCATGTCAAGATACTATCCACTTTAGGCAACACTTACTCACCTGCATGAGTTTAACCGCATCCACTTTAATGTATCTTGATTATGGCTCATGTCTTACCCTCCACATAGTCATGAATCTTCACACACATTCATAGAATAAGGAAAACATCCTATGTCATGGTTAACAAGTCCAAGCACTTCATCACAATAAAAGTACAATAAAAAAATAAAAAAAATCAAAACAACTCTGGGAACTGGGCGCGCATATGTGACTCCCTTTCCTAGGTTCCCTTCATGAGGCCACCATGAATCCATTACACACAAACCAAAGGAATGGTTCAACCACGAATCACCTTCTCCTCATGGTCTCTGATCATCACCGGTCTCTCTACAATTTTCGTGTCGTCCTCAATATCCAGCTTCCCCTAGTCGAGGATGGGCGAATCATCGTGTATATACTGACAAAGTGGGACACATTGGAAACATTGTGCACCCTCTATAGATGTGGTGGTAGTGTCAGTTTATAATCTACTTCACCGACCAACCACAACACCTCGATGTGTCTGAAGAACCCGGGAGAAATCTTACTCCCCCTGTTGAAACTATGTTGCCCACAGAATGGGGATACCTTTAATAAGATGTGGTCCACGACCTCGAACACTAAGGGTCACCACTATGATCGACATAAAACTAATTCCAGTCCTGAGCTGCTTTCACCCTCTACTATATAAGCTAAACCTTCTTCTTCATGCTCTGCGCTACCTCCGAGAGAAAAACACCAGCTTCCCCGACCTCATCCTAGCACAGGGGCAAGGGAAATGGCCTCCCATACAAGGCTTCGAATGGAACCATGCCAATGGTAGAGTGATAGATATTTTTTTATAAAAACACTACCAGAGGAAATTGTCATACCCATGATCCCCTAAAGTCCAAAACACATTCCCTGTAGTATATCCTCAAATTTATGGATGGTCTACTCTATCTTCCCATCTATCTGGGGATGGAAAGTAGTGTTGAGGCATATCTGGGTGCCAAAAGCATGTTACAATCATTTCCAGATCCTTGAGGTAAACCAGGTATCCTGATCGGAGAATATGGACCTCAGAACCCCATTCAACTTCACCACTTCATCCACGTACCTCTATTCTAAGGCATCCACCGCACTCGACTCCTTGATCACCAAGAAGTGAGCTGGTTTGGTCAACTTTCCCACCACTACCCAAATAGCATCAGAAACTCCTTGAAACCTGGGTAGTCCCATGAAGAAATCCATCATGGTTCCATCCCACGTCTACTCGAGGACTTCTAATGGTTTTAATAGACTTCCTGGGAGGCGATGTTTATCCTTCACTGGTGGACACATGAGGAATTTTTCCACAAGCTCTACCACTACCCGCTTTACCCTAGGCCACCAAAACTAACTCCTAAAACCTTGGTACATCTCGGAAATTCATGGATGTAATTCCAGGCAAGATGTTGAACTCACCAAGAATATTCATGTTAGTTTCCATGGGGATGAACAACTTTCCCTGAAACAGCATCTGATTCTTCCTATCTTCCGACCATCCTTCGAGAGCATCACCCTGGCTAACACGATCGTGCATCAATGTAACCTCAAAGACCCCCCAATGAGTCTCCTCCACTTGCTACAACATAAGGGACAACAATGTCATCTGAAATAGATAACATCTACCATCCTCCACACTAGAATCCAGTTGTAGGGAATCCGACTCTTCTATCGCCTTCTAAACAACTACTGATTCTAGAACCACGTCCTTCTGTGAGTTCATGCTCAAGGGATCGACCACCATGTTACCCTTCATAGAGGCATAGGATATTTTGAAGTCATAGTCCTGAAAGAACTCTACCAACCTCCACTATCAAAAGTTCAGGTCCTGCTAAGAGTAGATATACCTCAAGCTCTTGTGATCTATGAAGACCAAGAAGCCCTACCTGTTAAAGTAATGCTGCCACAACATGAGTGAGAACATGACTGCTGGATGTTATATATCATCAGTGACATAGTTATACTCATGGGGACATAATTTTCTAGACCCATAAGAGATCAACCCCTTCTGTTGAATTAGTACACACCCCAATCGTCGGCTTAATGCATTATAGAAAACCTTATACATCACCCCTTCTTCAAGAAACCTCAGTACTGGGGCACTAACCATCTTCCCCTTTAGATAACTAGAGGATATCGTGCACTACTCACTCCACAGAAAGGCTTGGTACTTTACTGTCAAAGATGTACAATGGGATGTAACATGGGAGAAGTTGGGCATGCACCTCCGATAATAGCATACCAATCCTAGGAAACTATGATCCTCTATCACATTCTTTGGTGCTTCCAAAGAAACAACTGCTTCAACCTTTGATGGATCAACTGATATTCCCTGCTCAAACACTACATGCCCATGTAAATTCACATCTTGTGTCCATAACTTTCACTTGGGAAACATCCTATAAAGCTGGTGCTATTGGAGGACCTCTAAAACTATTCTTAGATGCTCAGCAAGGTCTTCCTCTATTCATGAGAAGATCAGGATTTCACCAATAAACACGACCACAAACAAGTCTAGAAACACGTAGTTGACAGAGATCATGATCCCCATGAACACAATAGGTGTGTTCGTAATACCGAATGGCATTACTACGAACTCAAAGTGCCCATACATGCACCTGAAAGCAGTATTTAGGATATCACTATCCTTCACCCTTAACTGGTGATACCCAAACAACGGATTGATCATAAAAAACCCATACTACTACCCTCATATAGTCAAAGAGGTCATATATCCCTGAGAGAGGGTAATGGTTCTTGATCGTCACATGATTCAGTCTCTAGTAGTCTATGCATAGCATGAGACCCCCATATACATTCTTCGTAAATAAGAATGGAGCACCCCATGGTGACGCCCTTGGCCAGACAAAACCCTTTTTATCAGATCATCAATATGAATTTGAAACTCCCGCAACTCAAAAGGTGCCATCCGATAATGATCCATTGAAACGGGCGGGCACCAGGTTTCGGGTCTATCCCGAACTCAACATCATGTCAAGGGGGTAGAGTCACCACATCTTCAAGGAAGACTCCCATGAACTCACTGAAAATCCCTAAGCTATCCATCGTCTATGTATCCACCGACTATACTAAAAACCTTTCTAACAAGGAAAGAAGGGGATCCACTCGACAACTTACCTCATGGAAACCCCGCACATCGATGAAAGTCACATGTTGTCCCCCCACATCAGAAAACATGATCCCTCATTGGAAGTAGTCAAAAACAGAACATAAAAAGAAAATCCACACTGTACTGTACTCGGTCCGGGCACTGATTCCAAAGGTGTCCACGACTACCACAGATGAAGAATCTAGGTCATGGGCCCTCAAGGAAGGGGCATGGACCGAGAGACCGAAATAGGAAATGTTAGGGCATGCTCCCCACTAGACAAAACCTAGACTGCCTTGACATTGGATGCATTCACCTATGATGATCCCAAATAGATTCCCTCTCGTGATACACCACCATGTGTGTGCATCCTCACCACCACTTCATCCATCTTATAAACCTCCAAGTATGTTGATAGAGTTAAGGGAGTAATAGTATAATGAAGAGAAGGTTTTAGTGCCTCCTCTAAAAGTCACACCCATGACACCTCATCTAGAAAAATTTTTGGAGAAAAAGGAAGGATATCCTTGAACTTGATCCCCAACTCTCTCACTGACTTACTCCCCTACTGGGGAGAGAGTATCTCCTGCCACTTCTCCACCTACATCATGGATGAGAGGAATTATTCTAGGAATTCCCTATCGAAGTCAGTAAAAAAAACCTCAACCTCCCTGTTCTCCCCATGATAGAGTGTCCACCACTGATGTGCCGCTCCCTGCATCTAGCTTATGATGAGAGGAACCCAGTACATCTTCAGATCCCGGATCAAGATGAAATCTCTCACCAGCTCCTCGAGCTAGCTCTCTATCACCATGTCTGAGATGTAGACCTCATACTTCCCGATGGTCTTCCATTGAAAGGCATGAAGTGTCCTCTACCATTGGTCATCCTCTTCCTCTCGATCATCCCTCTACTAATAATCCAAATCAGCCTCCTAGTCCTCTATCTCCCACACTACTCATGGTCAATATCTAGGTTCCATATTTGCAATGTAAACAAGGAATTACTAATCCCGAGTAGCATATAAGATTGATTTTAAATTTTTCTAAAACATTTTATTTATTTTTAAATCCCCAAATTACCCAAGACACATAAGAACACAAGTCATAATGATGCATGTACCTTTCCTAGGGTCTCTACCATACAATCAGTGAAGCCTCACTTGGTTCTTCAGTAGGTCCAAAGACCTCACCTATGATAACATGGGGTCCTAAAATCTCATGTCCAACCCAATCTTCCCTGACCTATTTCACACACCAAGATTTCCAAACATGGTTTCCCTACCATTCAAGGCAATCCTCACCGTGCCTAACCCCTAACTCCATCCTATATCTCAACCTCCATGGATAAAATTCTATTATGAACCACTTTCACCAAGATGAGGGAAGGGACAAAAAACTACCTAATCATTCCATATTTAAGTTTAAGGGGAGATAATGACCACCGAGACCTACCTTCAATAAGCCCCAGAGTGGCGAGTAGCACCATGGGTATATAATAACACATAATATGGTGGGAATTACCCTTTTTATTTTGTAGGATCAAAAGATAAGATAGTAAAACCCAAACAACATCAAAAGACCATGTAAAAGTAAATCCAAAACAATACATTCCCATATGCATGTTCCAATAATAAGTGCTACATGTAAAAGAAAAAAATACAAGGGGAAGTACCGAATAAATGAAAAACAACAACAACAATTGTCCCAACTTCTGAACTAGTATGGTCCCACACAGTCCCCAATGTCTTCTTGAAATCCTGAAATCAGTTTTATATATGTAGGGTGAGAATACAGGTATGCCCAGTAAGTAAAACCAAAAGATTTCGTGCATAAGAGGGGAGGCATTCTAATGCACTGTATGAGAAGGAGATAACCAAAGAACATAGAAAGGAAACTATCCACCCAAACCTCACCAAGGAAAACTCCCTAAATAACACATGTCAAGTACAATAATTGTAATAACACATTGATGTTTGGGTACCCTGCACCACTTTCCAAATGATTATTGAATACATCCTATGTGTCAAACCTCCCCCGCCATTCTCACCGCAGTCCCACTACCATACTTTCCCACAAACACCTAGGCTACCATAACCACACATCTCGTCCGCAAACACCTTGGCCACTACCACCACACGTAACCATGCCTATAGACACCTGGGCAAGAACAACTACCACCAGGCCCAAAGACACCTAGGCCAGAACAACTACTACCACACCTGAAGACACCTGGGCCTCATCATGAAGACTCTTAGGAAACAACCTTCCAGCACACACCTGGTCCAACCACTACAACATCCCATTCATGAAGAATCTTGGGCTATAATGGACCTTAGGTCGTCAGAGCCTACCCAAAGAGTCTTGTACTACTCGATAAAGGTAGTAGAAAAGGAACTAATAACCATCCACTCATATGAGTGTTGGGGAAAACACCCCCCCCCCCCATGAAATGGGTGTGTTCTTCATTAAATGATCAAATTGGATGGTGAGAGAATAAGAAACCTAAGGACTAATTTATACATATATGTAAAAAACAACTCATCCCAACCTCGGGGTTCCGAAACCAGCCCATGCACAAACACCCTCGTTACTATTCATTCACAAGAAGCACCACAACCATAAACATGTCCCTACTCATTCCTGGAAAAAAATTACACATTGAACCCATTCTTATTATCACATTCAAGTGGTTCCATTTAAATAATTCTTCACTACTATGAAACTAATAGGCATATCCACAAGCCAAGGAATGAAAAACAACCAAGCAACAAATTAATCATTCACACCCAGTTCTCTTATAATGTCACAACAACAAAAGGGATCTGTGAGATCCCTCTAAGTACTAAAACCAAACCTATTCCCAAAATGCATCTCCTCACGGCCTCAGATTCAAAAACCAACAATTATACCACAACATGGGATCACATCCCAATCCATGTCACACCACAAGAATCAAGCAGAACAACTACACATGTTACAGAGAAAAAAAGATTTTCAGATTCCAAAACATTATTTATTATGTTCCTTCCATCCGTTTGGTTAACTACGGTAATAAAACAAGGATTCTTGTTCACCGAACATTCATTTAATCAATATAGTTTACGTTATTAACCAATTTACATGTTACAAACATTCAACAATCACATAAGATATGGGTTCATTATTCTGCAAGGAATGACCGCGAACATCCATGATTTTCAGAGGACATAAGCCCATACAACTCACAACATATAATTAAGGGTAAAAGAGTACAAAATAATCTTCAAACACGCCCCTTAATTATTTAAATATTAGTTTATTATCTTAATTAAGGTTTGGTTTCATCCATCCTCAAAGGAAATATTATCATACCCACCCCGAATGATTCAAAGTACAGAGAGACGATGGAAAACCCCTACTTGGAAGATCAACGATCGAATTTTCTCTCTGTGCTCCATGAACCGGGGATACACGAATCATAGGGGGAGGAACTATGAGGACTCTAAGAGTGAGCAGAAAAGCTCTAGCAAAAGTGCACCACTTACCTCGGGTAGCGGGACTCCAAATTCACCAATGGGTAGAAGGAAAGCATCTAAGTAGAATATAGAAATAATTCTAGTGTGATACAAAGGTGAGATCCTAGAGTTATGGGATATGAAAATATTGAACGAATCTAAAGGTAGATTGTGGTTTCACCGCAATGTTGGTTGGTTACACACGATGAAATTAAGTGTTATTTAATAATTCTCATTAAAGAGGAGGTCATAATGAATTTGAGTTAAACAGTTTTTTTAAACAGAGGAAAACATGTAACAGGGTCAGAACGAGAATACGAGAAAAGGGTGTGGCACCGGGGAAAAATCCACACATTTTGGTAAGTCAAGGGTCTCTCGGCTCTGGGGGGATTTTACCTATCATTTTGGGGCTTTTAATGTCATTGAAAGGGGTATTAAAACACTCTTACATCATAAAATACATTGTAGGAGAGGAACTAGAAAAATAAAAATGGGTGGGGCTTTGTCTGGTGAGACATCGTAAGTGGTTCCACAATCACGATGCCACCGTCACGGTGTGACCCTCATGGTGCAACCGTAAGAGGTGTCACCATTTCAGTGTGAACCCATGACGGTTCGACCGTCACGGTGCCACCGTCACAGTGACACCATTTTGGTGTGTTACAGTGATAGTGTGGCCCTTAAAGTGCCACCATCACGGATTCACCTTCACGGTGCCACCAAGAGCAGTGCCACCATTTTGATGTGCAACCGTGACAGGTGCCACCGTTTCGGTGGAACCATTTGATGGAATCAAGTTTTTGAGAAACCCCATAATTATTCATTGTTCATGCCATTATGTTGTTCCATATTTATCAATAAAACATATTGTGTGTGAATACATAACATAATTTTGTCATCCAACTCGATGACATCACATATACAGAGTTACAAAATGAAGAAATTTCATTCGATATACATAGTGTGTGATAGATTCATGGAATGAGATACTTAAAATGTAATTTAACCATATAGCCACTATGTTTGAGTTACATAGTGAGATTTATGAGGTGTATATGTTGAATGGTATTAAATAAAAAGTGAAAATTAAAATTGATAAAATCTAGGGAATGTGATTATGGACTACACACAATATATCCAAAAAATATCCAAAATTTATTATTTTTCATTATAATTCTACAAACACAACAATTTTCATCATCACCATCCACACATCCATTTTCTTCCACACACATTGCCTCTACCACCTTGTGTGAACATTTAATTTTTTCTATTAATCATTGTACCATCCTCTTAATGGAAAATACTTTACTCGTGGATAGGAATAAATATGGTTGAGAATGATGGTCGTTAAAATATCCCAATACCTAAAACTATGTTCGAAATATATGGGTGTGAGAATAATTTAAATGATGAATTTTAATAACTAGTATTGGAAATAATAACATAAGCGATAGGATTTAATAAACGATGAAATTATCACTGAACAATTTTTTATTGTTAAATAATACTAATACACGGAACTATCAAAAAAATATGCTACAGAAATAAACCCTAGTGAATTATCAAAAAAAAATTCTTAATAAACAAGGATTCATCACCCCTTATACAATCCATTCTAGAAATAGAATAATTAAATTAAAAAATTTTCAAGATGTATAACTGAATAAAATATTATGGATGTGTAAAAATAATATATATTCCCATGATGTGAAAATAATCTTCAAAAATTATCCTATTCTTTTACTCTTTAATTCCTTACAACTTCAATGTTATTATAAATTCTTTAATAATAAAATTTTCATAAAAAATTATTTAACCAAGAATTTTTTTTCATGTTCCATTAGTAAAAAATAATATGTTCTTATATTATTACTTTTTTGAAAATTTTATTACTTTTCACATAAAACTTTAATCATGAACGTTGTTAGAAAAAAAAATTAATGACAAATAATTTTATTTTTTATAATATGACTATTATCTATTAAACATCATCAAACTATTAATGTAAAAAATCATTTATAATATTCATAAAAGAAAAAAACTAAAAAAATTACTTAATTTCCTTAACCTAACAGTAGGCCAAAATTCATTATATTATATGTAACAAAGAAATTTTTTCCAAAGAATTATTCTTGAAAACAAATCCACCATTTATATACAACAAATGTCTTGATAAACATTTTGGTTTTTAAATGTACCAATGATTTAATAATTGATTCTCAAAAATTAATTTTCACAAATAAATCTAGATAAGAAGAAGATAGAATTGAAAAATAAAATACAGGCAATATCATTATAAAAATTAACCTATATTGATAGAGTAATTGTTTCTTAATCACCACAAATTCCTCGACCATCCTTCTCACAACCACCATGAAGAATAGTAATTAAAACAAAAAACTCACTAAGAGGGGGGTATGGGGAGGGATATTCTAATTTCTTCCCCCAATAGAAAAAATTGACAAAAAATGAATATTCCCCAATGGGAAAAAATATTATTTTAGAAGAGGGAATGTTTTATTCCATAAATCCCTATGAAACCACCATTTAATTTTCACTCATAAGTTCATGAATTAAATCATTCCATTAAAGCTTATTAACATTAAATGAATTGAAATACTCCCCAAAGTCATCTAAAATTCTTCGTCATCATCGCATTTCAGGAACTTTCAACATCACTTGTTTTATTCTAATGCCTTATTAGTACACAAACATAATAAAAATATTTATAATAACAATGAGGACATGAAAAAACTCGATATATGGATCTGTAATCAGGTATATAATTTATACTAATTATATGAAAGAAATAATATTAATACTAAACGATGATATTAAAATTTTCAATGAAGCTTCTTATTTAGGTGATATTATTATTGGAACTCATGGGAAAAATATTTTTGTTTATTTAATATATATTAATTGTCCCTAAAAATAAACTATCAATATATTTTACTAAAAATAGACTGAGGGTAAATAATACATTTTGAATTCAATATAATGGCCAAAAATATTTTCTATATCCAACTAATAGATTAAATTTACTCTTTTACCCACTTTAAGGGACCTCACCATCAAAACTAAAAAATAAAATATGTATTACTTGTGGAAAATATGGTTATGTACATCATCCTTTCCTTTAAACTACTTCATTATAAAAAAATGAATTTCTCTGAGTAATTAATCAAAATCTCATTAAATGACCTTTCGTTAAATAACAAAAACCATAATGTATATGAAAGTAACACTTAGAGTTGAACCTATGATGAAAAAAAGCAGGAATCATCCTTCACCACTATATAAGAATCACCCATTTCTAGACTATCCAAATAATGCCTTAAAAAATCGTAATAATATCACATTACATGACTCTTTCAAAAATTCATCATCATTTTAATTTCCAACCATAGGAAACCTATCGAAAAGAGACAAAATGAGAACTAGAAATCCTGAAGATCAACCCTAAAAAGGATCATTATCAAGGGTACCACTTTTGAAAGCATAATGATCCAACAATAATTAGTGATAAAAATGCCACTAGGGGTAAGATATAATAAAACATCTTATTCCCAAGTAAATCACATCCACTATTGATGATCACCTTGATTGGTTCCATTAAATGATCCTAGCCTAAATAGTATAGAGTCGGTGGTCACATTATTCCATTATAATTTTATACAAGTGATCACATCCCAAATAATTGAATGGTTTAGGAGTCTTAGTAAAATAGATACATTCATTAATCCTATTTTACATTGAAAACAAAATATAAAAGCATAATGAGGGTACAAAAGTCTCATCATTAAACTCAATCAAATATTCATTCTTCATATATAATAGAAAAGAAACAAAATAATGGTGAAATAATATTCAAATAAATGGTTACATAAATTTCATGCTATCTTGAATAAGTAAGGAATAAATATTATGTAAATGTAAAAAACTGGTAATATAATCCATTGAATCAATAACTTGAGAATATAGAATAATATGGTTGGAAGAAATAATGATCAAGTAATTATATATAAATAATCACATGTCCCTGAAACTTATCCTTGGATGGGATAATAATAAAAATTGTCACATGGTCATCAATAACTGATTTTATTATGATTTAATTCACAATTCCAGACATCTTATATTTATTTTTGAGGCCTTATTACAAGGAATATTACATAAATGGGTAGGTCCTTGGCCAAATATTCATCAATGTTTGTCTCAAGAGACATACTGATTCATTGAGGGTCTATGTAATTAAGTGCCACAACCATCGGATAATTGGTAAAATTTATTCATTATATGAATTAAAAATACTACTTAATTAAAATGTCATAAGAATAAATAATTATCTATATTGGACGAACTAGAATTAGGAATGTAAGTAATTTACCGATTCAAACTGATCATAATCCATCTTCAGAAAACATTAGGATTGAATCATAACAACATATCCCCAATAGAGCATAAGTAAAATGAGGGAGTTTTATTGAAGAATAGAAATACCATAAAATACATGTTTAAAAATCATGTATAAAATACTATTTTCACTATGAAAATTAATTTTTAAAACATAGTATTACAAGAATAATAAGGAAATAAACTATTTTTAAATAACCATCGAATATTTTAATGTATTATTCAATCAATTTACCATTCATGATAGTGTAAAATTATGTTCTTAACATTTTTTTTAAAACCCAGATACTACACATAATTTCAATAAAAATTCCAAAGTACATTGTTCATAAAATTAAAAGAAGATTCATTTTAATACATTTTTTTTCAAATTCAAATATGGGTAAAATAAATAATTAACAAACCAATGGATAATAGTGGAAACATTCTTTAAAACATTTTATATAAAATATGGACATGGAAAAAAATATTATTGAGTGAAGAGAAAATATGGTATGTCTTCCTTAAAAATATTATTTCACTATCATGAGTAATTAATTGGATGAAAATGAAATGAAAATTGTAATTTATAGAATTAAACATTGTAAAATAAAATATATTGTGTTTCAAATAAATTTATCAAATTATTTATCAAATGGTGACATAAACATAAATAATCTCAAATAAAGAGATATTGTGAACGAAACCATTAACACCTTCATAACATTCAAATCAAAACCCTTGGATGATATAATTTGTATTTTAACAATAAATAACATGAACTAATAAGGTTAAAAGATATCAAATGTAAAAGTGGTAGTATATAAACCTTATTAATATAAATATGTACATAACATCAAACAAGTCTTCATATAACATTATTGAGATGAATAACCATTACCAATTTTGTAACTTTTGAATATAACATGATTAAATAAATAACATGAAATAAAAATTTGAATTTCATGATAATAAATGTTAAGTATAATATTTTATATCAATTATGATGAATATACACCACATGAATGAAATAAGAGGTGATTATAGAATATGTCTCATGGAAATAAAAGTGAGGCAAGAAACCCTTCCCTTCGGTCCGACATCCATCACATGATTTTGAAAATCATGTATATTAAATGTATATTTATTTTTAATATTTCATAAAATCAAAATAATATTTTCAATACTATATATGATTTACTTATATCAATTTATCACACATTTATTAATAATTATTTATTATAATCACTATTTCAGGTGATAATATCTTCGTCTTCATGGATTTTTGTTGACAAATTGTTTTTCTAAATGGAGGTAGAAGATTATGAAGATTGAATAAAGATTTTATACAGGTATTGATAACCCTAGAGAACAAAAGGTATATTCCAAAACCTACTTGTTCACACACCCCTGCACAACAGAAGGATAGTGAAGCCCCTTTTCATGGAAAAGAAAGGCAGGATACCATTGTGTGGGACACATTTGCAGGGCACCTACGTACAAGAGATATATGGGAATGATCCTTCAACAAGGTTTCCCTATTTTTCTATAAATAGGACGCTTGGGATTCCCATTTCTCAAATTATAAAATTTAAGGATGCCACCAACCTTTAACCACGCAACCCCTTCACCAAGGAATTTAGAAACCACTTAGGTAGCTCTCCAGGAAACAAATATTTGAGATAATTGGGGGGGGATAAGTGAGATCAATGTCTTTTCAAGGACATAAACATAAGAAACACTCATGAGGACCCATTATTACATAGGGGAAAACCTCCTATGTGAGGCTTCATCCCTAACTACGGACCTACAAGAGCCTCATCTAGGAACACCATAGGTGACCTGTAGTGCCTAGGAAATAAAATCACCAATGTTTTGTTTCCTAGGTGGTCCATTTCCTAGGTAATATAAATAATTAATAGGTTTATTCCCACATATGAGAATCATTTCCACTTCTTATCAATCTATGTGTGACACTCCTCAACTCTCTATGTTGACACATATGTGAGCCCATCTTTGATTCCACTTCCAAAGAACTAATGATAGAACTTATATTGCTCTCGTTACCTTGTTAGAAAGGGACCAAGTTGAAACCTGTATTGAATCCTTCAGAAAAAAAACCATAGAGAAGGGGACACCATCATTTCTCCCATTTTGGTATGATTGTATATGGTCATAGGTTTCCCACACATATCCTACCTGATGGGTAGGGTCCTCAGGTGCATGTTCGTATGAATTCCTATAGTCACGAGGACTGCGTCCCTAGATATGGTGTAAGGGAGGGTGAGGATCATGCTTTCCATTCCCTTTTCCAAGGATTGAGAACTGCCTCTCTTACTCTAGAACCCATTTTAGGGCATCCCCCTAGAGTAATCTCCTATCCTTTCATGTTGAACCTCTCATAATTCATTCCACCATTAATCTATCGTGGTTAGATAATGTGGGGGAAGATGGGAATTTATAATCCCTTTATATATCCCTTTGATTCCAAGGTACACAAATAGGAGGGTTGTTTAATCACCCCATCCTATTCAACTAGTGGAAGTTGGATTTTGTGTTTTGTTATATCTCTCACTTTATCTTATTTTGTCATCAAAATATGACTCATCGTGAATAATGTGGATTAAAAGGATAGCCAAAATCATGATTTCCATCCTATCAGATGAATTTCAGTAGATAATATTCTTTTGGATCATCCTCAAAACTTCCATAAGAATTCCTCCATATGTGTGGGTCCTTAATGTCAAGTATGTAGCCTCAGAGAAAATATGAATGTGTGATTTCCTATATCTTCTATTTCCTCTTGTTTCTTACACCATGCATGAATAATTTGTGCATATAGGTTGACAATGGTCATGAAATTCACATGATCCCAAAATATTAAGGCATTCTCCTCTAGAGTAATACCTAATCAAACCAACCCATGGTAATCCTTCTCATGTATAATCCACAACCACAACCCCCCATTAACCGTAGAATCCACCTCAGTATTAATCCTTGAAATCTAACCTCTATGATTCCTATACTGGAATAATCCCCAACTGTATCACCATACTCATCAAAGATCCCCATTATTTTGTGTAATCACCATACATGCCTCCAAATCACCAAGAGTAAATAAATCCCTCATTTAACATTTCATAGAGCATCCTTTTTAAGAATAATCTCCACATTAATCCTCTAAAAGGGCCATAATTCCACATGATAAAAACCTTTAGAGAGAATATATAGCCATAGGTTCTCACAAATGTAATATGTGGGATTTTATTTCCTTCTAAATGGGATACGTAGGAAGCCTACATGAGGTCCAAAAACCCAACATCCCAATTCAACCCTATCATCTCGATGACACATTCCCATAATGTCTTATTTCACCCTGGAAATGCATTCACCTTCTAGGTTCCCTATTCATCATTAGTATATGTCCCACAACAAAATTTGACTAAGAACCTTTCTTCTATATCACATGAACCTAAAAATGTATGATTTGTCCCATTAAACAACACAATACATAATGGGTTATGATTCTTTCCACAAGGGCATGTAGGAATCTCATTTCATGCATCCAATCCCAAAATCAAAACAACTCTCATCTCCCCATATAATGATACACTCTAGTGTCATCCACTGTGTGAATGAAAACTAGCTTCATTATCATAAAGATCAATGAATATATAATCATAACATAAAAGAATATATTTGATGGAGAACATCAGATACAAACAGATTTCACCATTGATGAAGCACCACTGATATATTCAAATGATTCCAAGATACTTACATACTAATGATTGATTGATAATTCATTGGTTGGCCTATGATATGCATGGGAATTATTGAATTATTCAAGAACATATTTAAAATCTATAATAGAGTCACAGTGTATGCAATAATTCACCCCAAAATAGTGTGATTATCTTGACCTCGCATCCTCTCTACTAGTGTGATTTCTTAATTATTGTTGTCTAAACATCCCAATGAGCACATGCCTTTACAATGAACGTCCCTCAAGGATATAAAACTATTGGGTGTTTCATGTTCCAAATATAAAATCCATGGGAAACCATTTAGAAATGGTTAACCTTGTTTGAATGATTACAAAAAACATCCCCCCTACAAGAAACCATCAGGCGATGTATTTTCATTAAAAATAATGGTGTACCCAATGTGAATCCTTAACTAAGATGATGATAGTTTCGCTTATTTTTCAAGCCCAAATTACTCACAAAATGAAATAAGTGTAATTAAGAAAACAAATCATGCATGATTTCATTTAAATTTTTTGATTCATTTATGGGGTCTTCATGTTTGTGTCTATCATATGTATTTAGGAACATCCAATTGGATATCCCTTAAATCCAAATGTCATCATACCTACTCTCACTGATGCATGCTCTGACTACCATTAATGTCAGGACATCATCTATGTTGAGGTTCTCATAACCACCCCTTCCACTTCAACATTGGACCTCAAATACACTAGATCGAGATTATATTCATCACGATACTATCCTGACCCTGGAGGCTACACGATGTGCTCTTCAGCTCGTGATTCCCCACCGATCATCTGTCCAGTGAAGGTCAGTTGTCCAGAAGTAAGCAGGACCAACTAGCATCTTCAATAGTTTTGGGATCTTATCCATTAAATGTAAAAACTAGTTAATTAGTTATCATAGGGAGGTGGATAAATAGGCCACATGTGGCCTCATTTAGAAGGAATATGGGTCCTTCCATGGGGATCCTTCTAGAAGTCTCCGCCACCAACATCACATTATAGTGAACACTCAACATGATGAGGGTACTATTAGCGGTATTCTAACCCATTCCATTTAGACTCTGTCATGTAAAAAGTCTTTCTAAAAGCAATGACTGGCCAATATGAATGTTGGACACACCCTTGTCCACTCCATTAAATCCCATTAGTCAGATGTGGTGGTAAACTATGTGTGAGAACATAGACCCACCATCCCTAATTATGTTAGCCATCAGTCTCAGCTGGAAGAATTCAAGAAAGCCCACCATTCAAATCTGGTATCATATTGTGAGCATGAAAATACACATTCACAAACTAATCAAGCCTACCAGTGGGCTCATCAGGATGCCCTCATATAATCCCTCTAATCATGTTTTGTGTGAAACCACACGAAGGAACAAACACATTTCTTAATTCATCATTATTTCTAGCAATTTCATTTTATAGCACCCAGAAGATTCAGTCAGAATGTTATGGTGACAATATGGGGAAGTATCAAATCTCTACCCCCACATGTGAGTACTAATAATATCCATTAGTAGGAAATGGAGGATCAGATCAGTCACATGCCCCATCTCTAGATATAGAATAGGCATATATCCTTATTCCAGTTGCTTAATTTACCAAGCATATACTAAAAATTGTAAAATAGAAGATTTGAATCCCCACCCAAATCCTATAGACTAGCTATGATGACATCATAATGGTGACATAAATAGTTCCATAGGGACAGACAAACAACTCTATCCCCACAAATAGGGTGGCACATCAATATTTCATCCTAGAGGAGAGACACACTATTTCTACATTCTAGAAGGGTCATGGGGTAAACTCCCCCATGATATACAGACATCAATATCATGAACATACACTCATTACAATATGAACTAATCATCCCATTCCAATGGCCACTCCAACATAATCACCATCCCCCTCCAATATTATAGAACCCTATTGAAAAATTCAAGTAGTAATATTAGAGATATTTAATCAATTTTCCATTCATAAAACCCACTTCCCCCCAGCAATTGGACTCATTCACTTGTTTGAGATCATCTAAAAAGAAGCCTCACCAAAGACCACTAGGAAATTAAAAGCTCATCTATGATCCGTCTCTACTTAATATTATAGTTATTGGAGTGCTTAGAAGATTATGTATAGTAGCTCAAGATCCTAATATCCCATTAACAAATTATAGGGGTAGTAGAAGTAATTATGAAGATCCTCCAAAGAAACTTCATCCTGAAGGCATAACTTAGGACCATAATCTATTTATTATTGATAATACATCTCCTGATTAGAGTCATGAAATCACTCCTAGTGGTCAAAATACCAAAGAGCATGATGGTAATCTCTTTGTGGTAATCCATTATTGTATTCCTCCCCCTGATGATATTATCTTTGAAATTTCTTTCTACAATAGTATTTCTCTTCCCCATAATGGTCATCCCCTTGGAAAAATACTGATGATAAATCTCTCCTATAATAAAGAACATGGAAAATTTTTTCCAACCATGTTTTATTACTTTTCATTTACAGTTGAATTTTTTTCTAGGCCAGACGATAGCCCAAGTCGATGATCTGGGTCACCTACCTTTAAACATGAAAAAGTAATCCCCTACCAATCTCATTTATTATAATAATGTAGTAGGAAGGTTTCCACTCTAGTTGAATCAAGTAAAAACACCTACAGAAATATATAAGGATAAAATGTTAAATATGAGTGGATAGATAGCTAAATATGACATACTAGTCATGTTATGGCCTTTATCTACCCCTCAATACAACATTAAATAGAAACTATTAAAATGTTTTGTGCATGAAATATGCCACAACATATTGAAATATCTTCATCACATGAGAGAAAAATCACTACCCTATGATGAGTATTGATTTCATGTGAAGGTAATAAAAGGGGTGTAATTACAAATTGATGTGGCAGCTCTCCTAGCTGTATGGCGTCCAAAGCTCAATAAATAGTAACCATCAGTTCAATGTGCATGCCTCATCATGTTAGAAATCATGTCACATTTGATCTTAGATACCCTATCTGGTACTGAAAAACTCTCACCAATGCTGGGTTAGAAGAGGGAACGATATTGAGATATTTTTTCCTCAGGCATCTGAAAAAAATCATGAAGGCCTCCATATTATGATATTTTAACAATTAGATAATGAAAATGTTTGAAATAGTTAAATAATCAGTTGAAGTGGGTGATCTTGGTTCATAACAAATGATACACCTAGGCCATTTTAAGAAAAATTTCCATAAAATAATATGTTCATCCACAGTAGTAGCAGCCACAACAGTTCATGAGAAACTCTATACCTTAGTGTTGGGTGTTTTTTTTTACCCCAACCATAGAGGTTGGCAAACCAGCCTAGAGGATTTGTAGAAATGGTACTAGAAAATCACTATTTGTCATGGATCGAGGCTCTTTCACCTCAGCAACCTCCACCATAGTGAAAATAATTCTTCTACCAATTAGGAGAAATACCAAAGAGTGTATCAACCTAGGAGTTCCCATATCATGATCAGATACCCTCCCTCAGAACAAGCACAATAGAACTACATGAATATTCACTTTGGATTACTATCTGCTAAACAGATCCATGAGAATCAGCAAAGGGGAGGATAACACATTGTGGATGGCATAAAAAACAATAGTCTTAAAAATACACTGATCGAATGTATAAAATACATTATATATCAGTGAATTTCATCAACACCATCCTAATATATCCTATAGGACATTTGGACAATTCAGATGAGGTGTTGGAGGAGGATGTTTTAGTTCAAAATATAGTCTACAATAAAACAATAGAAGGAGGTGTATATAACTAAAACTAAAGGCTTACCCTAAATCTATTAATTCCTTTAAATAATATAATATTACCTTCTCAAAAGGAATTTGAGAAGGAAAATTTTACAGTTTAGATTGCACCTCACGTACCTCCCGGAGAGGTTAATCCAATTTCACTTGATGAAAAATTTGAACAAAAAGTAGAAGTAGTGATGGAATTGAGTACACTCAATGTAGAAATACTTCGAGAGAGCCTACCCACTAGATATGTTCTACACTAAAATCATTAATTAATACTTCTAGATAGTGCACCTCAACAATGGTGATTTTCTACAACCAATAAAATAAATTCATAACATCTTCTCATTACATGATACCACCAACCAATATACTTGGATCTAGAAGGATTATATGAGGAATTTACTCTATTTTTGTGTTCAACTAGAGTAGCTCTAACCCCTATAATATACCCACTATAGATACTAGCAGTTCCGCCACAAATCGCCCTATGGGCCGCTATACCTATTCATTTTTCATCTCATTCAGACATTCCTTGAGTGCTTCTTAATGATCTTGAGTGACTCATGGATCTATTAAAATCCTTATAGTAATGTTTTGTGCTGATACAATCAGAAAATAATCCTTTCCCTTAATCTGTTGTTTTGACCCCTTCCCCACCAAACATTCGTAACCCAACATTTCCCATTTTTTGTGGCTGAGGAGACCGAAAGTAGCATTTGATTCATTTTATCTCTTAATATGATCCCATGTTGGGGACCCCTAAACAACTATATGTAATGAAACTCAAGTTCTTCAAAAAATCACTATAGGTTACAGCCTTTGTATGGTACACTAACTTACTGAATCTGTCAATATATTGACCCTACTTTTTCTTAAATTATTGTTACATAATTTTAGTGATAAAAAATATTAAAACATTACAGTACTGGGATCCAAAGTATTAGTTTCATTGGAAAAATTTTAACATAAATAACATTTAAAAAATAAAACCTAAATATTAATTTAATTCCTTCTTCTCTAACATATTATTCTCCATTGAACACTCCTTATTAAAAGTAGTCACTAGAGGATATACATTAAAGAAAGGGGTGAGATAAAAGTCCATTAAGATGATAAATAAGAACATGAAACATTATAACATGGGGTGATAATAATAAAAAAATAATCATTATAATTATAAGAGGATGCATTAGATAAAGCCTTGGAATGTGGGAATGCATAAAAATGAAAAATAATGCCTTAGTGGTCAACTATCACACAATGTTGTGAAAAAAATATAGCATCATGATAATTCATATTTGACATTTATAATGACATAAATCACATTATCCAATGTATTGAAGTGATATATAATTCCAGGTGCACTTTTCATGTTATAAAATTGGCACTATCATGCATGCCACATATAACGTATAGAAATCATGGACATAAAATTACACATGGAAAGTTATGTGTTTCATTTCATAAATCAACCATTCATAAAAATTGGGTTCAAAAATTAAATTTGGAACAACATACTTGATATAATAATCATCAACCTTGAGTGAAGAAGAAACAATATCGTGAAGTAAATGGTGTGTTTTGTAGTAAGAAATGTACGTTTAGAAAACATTATGTTTGTTATAGACTCATGTAGAAAACATTTATATCCAAAAAGTGGTAAGATAATGGAAAATAAATTATATTTAATGATTACCCATACTGATAATGGTGTGAAATAAAGAAAACCCAAAGAAAGAGAGTAGGGGTCAAGAATTCCCCTTACCTTATGTATGAATGCTTCATTAACATTAATTTCATGTATTATCATGGTATATTCATTTATTAACATATTCATAACCATTTATACATGAATTTTATTCATTATGATTTTATTATATTCATTTAATTTCTTTTAAATGAGTTATAGCGATCATTTGCATCTTTTGGGAGCATTTGTTTTCATGGTTTTTAGGATTGGTTTTCTAGTATACCTGAATAGAAGTTCGAGTAAAATTTGGATAAATATCCAGAATTATTATTATATGTTATTCATGATATTAGATAAGATTAAATTTTCTTATAAAGAATTTTTTAAAATGGTATGAGGATGAATTAATAGATAAAATATAATGATGATCATTTTAGGTTAATTTTGGAAGTTTTTTGATCATAACACACTCATTTTGTTTTATCATTAGTATTAGGTATATTTTTTGTTATAGAACATAAATAGGGTTGTAACATAAAATTTTCCATATTATTCAACCATTATAATTTTTCTATTAACATCCTTTAATTCAATAATGGTAAATGAATGTGCATCACCAACAATGTCGATAAATTGACAAATCATGGGTGATGATTTCATTTTTTGAATAAAAGAGATAGAGAGGGAGGGGTTTAAGGATTGATATTACATTAAAATGATACAATTACAGCATATAAAAGTTATTAGAGTTACCATTCCATTTGTATTAGGGGATGTGAGAAGAGAATAAAAAGAAAGTAAATTAAAGGAAAACAAAGAGTAATTTATCTCTTAAAATTTTCTTCCATGTGAACCTCTGTAGGGAAATGGTTTTGGTCTTTTTATGAGAAAAAGAGGTCTTTGATGTGGGGAAGGGTCTAGGGAAGAGTATTTTCTAGAATGTTTTCCTGGATCAATGTATGATTGGTTTGAGGAAAAGTGGGGGTGATGGGTTTTTTCCAGTTGTTATATTCATTAGTTTATTATTTTGGGGTCAAGACTATAAATAATTTGATAATTATCACAATATATATTAAAATAATGAATAAAATATTGAGTTTTTTGGATTACATAATCCTTACATCATCTATCACTCCATAATTCATGTATTTGTCTTTTAAAGTGAAATATCGAATTTTACTATTCATAAAAATTCAAGTATTTTATAAAAATACCAACACATCACCCTAACAATTTTTTGATGTGTATAATTAAAATAATAACTACATTTTATGAAATTAATTTTCTAGATATGATTAATTTAATTTTTATTTAATGTCATCAGTTACATGTAAAATACAGATTTTAAAATAATTATATATTTTACGAGACTTGAACATTTACTTATGGTCTCATAAAATTATTATAGAATAAAAAGAAATAATAATATTAATTAAAGAAAAAATTTATCAATATAAATTTTATTTTCTTTTTTTAAAATAATAATAAAAGTCTAATTAAATATTTATGACTTATCAAAATACCAACACTTAATTAATAATTTTTAAAACAATTATATACCTAGAATATGATATAATTAAATAGTAATTTTATTTATAAAATTATTTAATTTTATTTATACTCTCATGCGTGAGGTTACTATTCATTTGGCCACTTTACTATTCATAGGGGTCATATTAATATTTCTATGTTCAAGTTACTATTTTATCGGTATATGTTATTTAACATCTAGAAATACCTCTTATTTCATTAATTATTCATTTTAAAAGTATTTTGTATGGACTCTAAGTAATTTTATGTTATTTATACTATATGTAATTATTATAAAAATGGAGAAATTCCATTAATTCAATTTTGGGTCATTTCATTTTTCCCCACTTTTAAAATTTCATCCTCGAAATTTCATTTTACATATATAGGTGAGGGTATTTCCCCTTGATCACCTCATATTGATCCAAAGTTGATTCTTCATACTTATGGTTCCTCCACAACACATTGATAAGGTGGGTTTTATTATTTCATAGAACCTTATCTCTCTAGTATAGAATCTTTAGTGGCTACTCCTCATAAAAGAGATCATCTTCCAGTTTTACCCCCTATGAGTTTTGTACATGTGAGGTATCTAGTATGTACTTCCTTAGGAGTGATTCATGGAACACAACATGAACATGAGACATATTTCATCGATGTGCTAGCCTATAGTCCCTAACTACTATACAATCAAGTGTCTCAAAGGGGAAATGTATCTTGGTCTTAGCTTTCCTTTAATTACGAACTGCATGACTCCCTTATACAGTGATATTAAAAAGAATACAGTAACTCTAACGTCGAACTTCAACCCCATTCTATGGTTTTCAAAATATCTCTTTGTCAACCTTTGAGAAACATTGATATGTTACTGAATTTCATGAACCTTCACATTCATCTTGAGACCAAGATCAGGTCCAAGTATCATTCTTTCACCAATGTCATCCCAATCGGTTGTATTTATACATAGCTTTCAATACTGTGTTTCATATGGAGCCATACAAATACTTTAGTGGATGCGATTGTTGTATGGGGACTCAACTAATGAAATATGTTGTTCCCATCCACCATTTAATTCAAAATTGTTGGATATTATAATATCATTGTGAATTTAAATAGTCATTTTAGATTGGCCATTAGTTTGGGGGTGATAGGTCACGCAAAAATTAAATTCAACACTCAATTCATGTTAAATACTCCTCCAAAATTTAAATGTTATCCTAGGATCGTGATCAGAGACAATCTAGTTTGGAACCTCATCCTGTATCACTACATCCATAACATATATCGAACCAAGTTATTCAAGTGAGATATCTTCCTGAATAGGGATAAAGTGGGTAGTCTTGGTGAGTTAGTATGCCAAAACCCATATCAAAATATATCCTTTTTATGTATTCGGGAAACTAGTGACAAAGTCCACAGTTACATTCTCCCATTACCCCATAGTTATAGTCAATGGTTGCATCATCCTTTTTCACTTATATTACTAATAATTAACTTTCCAGCATATCATGAACCTTGAGATATATTCATCAATCACCTTTTATCTGTTGTCCCACCAAAATTGTTCATGGAGACCATAGTACATCTTGTTACTCCCGAGTTGGATAAAGAAAGTTGAACTATGTGCATCATCTAGTAAAAACTTTTTTATCCCAGATGATGATGGAATACAAATCTGTGTTCCAAATAGAATCATACCATCATCATCGATATGGAAATCATACAGTTTCCCTTCCTTTACTACATTAACCTTCTTTTGTAACTCTAGATCATCCCTTTTTGCCTCCATAATCATCACCTGGATAGATCATTGGTAAATCATTTTGGAAATGTTGGATTTATTCCTCGATGTTATGATTTCTAAATAAATCCACTTCATATCCACGATGATCGGGCCTTTCTCAATCCACAACATGGATCGAGTAGTAGTTCCATTTCTTCTTGGAGCATTATCAACCTTGTTTTCCTTTTGGGTTGATATTGAATAGATCAAACATTGTCTTTTCTAATCTCTAACCATATCCTTTGACCCATGTTGATATCCTTTTGTGTGAATATGTACATTATCATCTTGTGATTGGTATATATTCCACACTTCTCACCATAGAGGTAGTGCCACTAGATTCTCAAGGAAAAAACTACAGTTTCTTGCTCCAGATCATGCATTGGGTAGTTCTTCTCAAGGATCATCTACTTCAATGAGGTATAGACTATCAAATTATCATTTTTCATGAGTACACAACCCAAGAATTTCTTTGAAGAATCACTTTATATAAAAAAACATTCTCCACTTTTTGGTAATGTGAGTATAGGTGTTGTCATCATCCACATCTTTATCACCTTGATGCTTTACTCACATTATTCAATTCAGGCACACATTACCCCTTTCCTTGTAAATATAGATAGTGGGATTGAAAATCAAGATAATTTTCCCAAATACCATTAATAGTACCCAACTAATCTAAACAATTTTATATTACCATGAAACTAGAGGGTCTGGGTCATTCCTCAATAGCCTTTTTCCGAGGGGTCCAAATAAATTCCATCACTTGTGATCACATGTCCATAGAATGTGACTTGAAACATCAAAAAGTCACACTTTCTGAACATGGAATATAACTTCTCTTAATTTAATGTCACTAAAAAAACCCTTAGACATTCATCATGTTCCTCTGTTCTCTAGTATAAGATGATAATATCCTCAATTAACACTCCAACAAATTCTTCGAGTTAATGTATAAGTACTCTATTCATCAAATCTGTGAATATTGTAGGGGAATTGGTATGTCTGAGGGGAATCACAAGAAACTCATAGTTCTGATACCTTTTATGGAAAAATATATTCTGAATATCTTTCTTATTTACATTTATCTAATTATACCCCTAATGGATATTCTCCATTAAAAAATACTGACAGCCCCATAGTTGATCGAACAACTCATCTGTCCTTGGAAGAGGTTACTTTTTATTTATAGTCATCTTTTTGCTTTCTGGATAATCAATACAACACCACATTGTTCCATCCTTTTTCATGACAAAGAACACTGTTTCAACCCAATGTGATGCAGTAGGACATATGATCCCTTTTTTCAAATGCCCTTGTAGATTCTTATTTAACTTTTTCAGTTTGATAGAAGACATCCACTAGGGACACTTTGAGATAGTACTAGATTCAGGTATGAGTTTTACTGAGAAATCTACCTCATGATTCGGGGAATGTCTAGGTAACTCTTCAGGAAATAGATCAGTGCATTCCATTGCAATTGACATTTCCTCTATGTTGATACCTTCCTTTGACACAACCATTTCATCAACGCATACTTCTTTTCATGGAATCAATACCCACCCTATTCAAGTATTTTCCAAAGGATATTCATGATCTTCCTTGCATTTGTAAAGAAGCATCGGATGGTTTGGAATATGAAAAAGATATTTCCATTTCCCAATAGCGTATATGTATTCTTAATAATGAGATCCAGTCCACTCCCATTATAGCATAAAACTCTATCCAGGGAAGTATCAAGATATTATCTTGAAGAATTTTCCCGAATACATCAATAGGAGAAGAGTACATCATTTGGGATGAAAATAATGAACCACTTGGTGTTTCTATAGATATCCCCACATCAAGATTTCGTGTATTCAATTAAATAGTTCAAAAAAATTTAATTGATATAATGGAATCCCTTGAACCAAAATCAAATATTAATTTTTCCATTTCTTGAGTGAATTGGAATTCTTCCTTGTTTGACTTCATTTTACTACACCACATTAGTAGTAGTGAGGGAATAAGCCTTTCTTTTCTCCTTTGGTTTTTGTGGGTGCTTGATTACCCTCGAGGTCTCGCGTTTTAGTGCATTGGCTTGCATATTGTCAAATCTCCCTATAGTTGTAGAATTGGACCATGGGTGGTTCTCTTTTTTCTTCAACACAATGTTCTTCTTCCTCATGTATTTTCGAAATTCATGATCTTGGTGGCCTTATCTCCCACACATGAAGAAGTTTCTCATCCCATTGAGATAGTACCCATGATGCGTCATCCCACATTTTTGAAATACTAGTGGTTTATTTTTCCTTCAACTTTTATAATTATATCTTCTATCTTGAAACTCTATATTTATTTTCTTATCACTATATCCATTAGACCATCATCCAAAATACACATCTACATTTAGTTCACATCAAAAAACTTCATTATAACTCCCAATTTCTTGAATTACTAGATCCTTTTGAAGGTATTTTTTTAATCCAGTGCAGAATCTATCAATATTAATATCAATGTTGATAAAAAACCCAAAGTGTAATTTTAAATCCTTCGGAAATATTCTTCGTAGGTCATAAAATATTTTAATTCCTTTTGATTTAACACTATGAAATCTATCTTCATATTTTCTTGAATATTTCAAAGAAAATTTCTATTAAGAAACATTATCTTAATGTCTTCCCACACCATCTATTAAATTTTTTCCTTTGGCTTGGTGTTCATAATCAATTCTCACCATTAGTCAACCACTAAATCAATATGATAAACACAAAGTGTCACCTTATTCATCATAGAATAGGGAAGAATAAAATGATCTTCCTTATTGATTTTACCCAATGTTCCACAGCTAGTGGATTAGAATATCCAAAAAACTTTAGTGGTCATTATAACATAAAACACTAGATAGTCATTTTCTCCCTCTTATGTTTAGGTGTAAATTCCTCTTTATTCAGGTTATTTTTCATATATTGAGAATGATGGTTAAGCATCACCATAAAATTTTGAACTCCCCCACCCAATGAATTGGGGATGTTGTTTGGGAAATCGTTTCATTGTTCCTCACATGGGTTCCTGTACTAGATTCTAATGGTTTCCACCATTTTCTAAAATAGAAAAGGTTAGAACAAATAAAAATCAACAAGAAATCAATAATTTATACCTTTGTGAACCAAAAATATTGAAATATAATATGAGATACCTAGGTCTAGAGAATCCTCTTGTCTGATTACATATACTTAGTCTCATACTATTGGTTTTAACTAAGGTTTGATAATCATAATTCAAAAATTAACTAAACCATGCTCTCATAACAACTACAGTAACTCTTAATTTTTCACATTATTATTACATAATTTTAATGATAAAGAAAATAAAATCCTTTCATCACTAGGGTACAAAGGTTTACAATATTGTTCAAATTAAGACCATATATAACATTCACAAAATAAAACATAAAAATATATTTAATTCCTTTTTTTCTAGAATCTTATTGGCCCTTTAATTTTCCATAGTACAAGTAATCACCTCAGGATATACATTAAAAATGGGTAAGATAAAATAATAGTAAAAGTATCATTAATAACATGGAACAATATAAAATTGGGTGAGGGTAATCATAACATAATCATCACAATCATGAGAGGAAGCATTAGATAATGGCACAGAATATTGAAATGCATAAAAACGAAGCATCATGTCTTAGTGGTCTACTACCATACATAGTTATGAACAAATATAGATTCATGTTCAATAATAACTTCATTTTATCTGGAGATACATCACATTACCCAATGCATTGGAGTGCTATATAATTCGAGGTGCACCTGTCACATCATAACATTTACATTTTCATGCATGCCACATAGAACGTATATCAATAATGGACATAAAATAAAACATGGAAAGAAATGGGTTTCATTTAATAAATAATATATTAATAAAATTGGGTTCCCAAATGAAATAGTGAATAACATACTAGATATAAGAATCATCAAGATTGAGTGATGAAGAAACAATCTCGAGAAGTAAAATGTTTGTTTTTTGGAAGAAGAGTTCTTTTGGAAATAGTTGTGTTTTTTGTAAACTCATTTATAAAACATTTATATACAATAAAATGTAATCTAATGATGAATAAATGATAATTACGGAATATATAAACTAAAAATGTGGTAAAAGATGTAAAACCCAAAGAATGAGAGGTAGATTTATGAATTCAACTAATCGTATGTCTGAATGCTTTCTTTGATTTAATATCATGTATAATAACATTAGTTTCATTAATTAAAAAATTAATTATCCTTTATAATTTAATTTTATTAATTTTGGTTTTATTAAGTTCATTTATGGCATTTTAGATATGTTTTATAGTTTAATTTCATCGTTCGAGATCATTAGTTTTCATGGTTTTTATTATTGCATTGCTTGATTACATAAATGAAAGTTTGTGTAAAGTGAAGATAAATATCAAGAATTATTATGATATGTTTAATGATCTTATAAATATGAACTTATAAAGAATTTAGTTATATGGTATGAGGATAAATAATTAGAGAAATGTTAATAATGACCGTTTTAGGTTAATTTTGGTAGTTTTTCGATCACAACAAACTCATTTTGTTTTATCATTTAGTATTATGTATATATGTTACATCCAGAACATAATTATTGTTTTAAAATATATTTAAAAATATTTTCAAACCATTATAGTGGTATTATTAACATCTTTCAAGTTGTTAATGGAAAATGAAAGTGTATCACCCACGATGTCGGTAAATTGACACATCTCACTCGATGATTTAATTTTTTTGAATAAAGGCGAGTGAGAGAGGAGCTTAATGATGGATATTCCATTAAAATGATATAATTATAGAATAAGTAAGTTAAATTAGTTATAATAAGATTTGGATGAGGGGAGGTGAGGACAGAATAAAATTAAATGAACTTGAAATGAAATTAAAAGAAAAGAATGAGCAATTTACCTCTTCAATTTATCCTCCTTGAGAACCTCCATATGGAAATGGTTTGGGTATTTTTATGAGAAAAAGGTATATTGTATGCGGGAGTGTAAGGGAAAAATATTTTTCAGAATTTTTTCAAGGTTCAAATCTTGAGTGGTGTGATGAGAAGAGGGGGTGAGGGGTGTCTTCTCATTATTATATTAATTAGTTTGATATTTTCACGGAAGACTATGAATAGTTTGAGAATTATCACTAAATATATTGAAATAATGAAAGAGATTTTTAGATAATGGGCGTACATCGTCCTTATATTGTATATGAATCCATAATTCGTGTATTTATCTTTTATTATAAATTATCTTATTTTACTATTCATCAACAATTCAGGTATTATAGAAAAACTGCAAAAAATCACCCTGACCAATATTCGTCATTTAGAAATCAAAAAAGAACTCAATTTTAAGAAATTAATTATCTAAATATGAGTAATTTAATTTTTTATTAAATTCCTCATTTACTTGGAAAAAATGCATTTTAGAATTTTTACGTATTTTATAACACCTTAAAAAGTTACATAACCTCTCATAAAATTATCTTATAATCATAAGAAATAAAATTATTACTTTTGTAATACATTTTATGAACATAAATTTTCTTTTATATTATATATTTAATAATAAAATTCTAATTAAATATTTATGACTTACATAAATACCATCATTTAATTCATAATTTTCTAAACATATTTATACTTAGACTATGATATAATTAGTCCATATTTTAATTTTTTATGTTTCCTAAATTATATTTATAATTTCATGGGTTGGTTAATATTCATTTGGCCAGTTTATTATTCTTAAGGTTCATATTACTATTCCTATGTTCATGTAACTATTTCATAAATATAGGTTCTATAGCTTCTAGAAATACTTCTTACTTTAATATTTCTTCCTTTATAAAGTATTTATTATGGTATCTACATAATTTTATATCATTTATACTATATTACACTACTATTAGAAGGGAAAAATTTCATAGATAAAATTTTGTGTCATGAATGTCAATTAAAGAGTGTAATTACCTCCGCCAATATATTCTCTTCCAATTAAACCCAATGTTGAAGAAGAAAACATTCCATGACCATTAATACTAAAAACTAGGAAAATTAATGGGTCTCCAATTTCATCTCTCGGTGGAATGTATTGACATACTCCATGAACATATCACTCCATTTAGAATACTTGTTTCCCATTCGTATAGCGAGTCTTCCTAAAGAGTTGCGCACACCACTTATCCCTATGAAATATACAAGAGGGTTTCAGGACCAATTTTCGAGCACTAAAAGAGTGGAATAATCAATCGTGAGACCAAAAAAAATCATTATTAATTCCACCAACTCAAGGAAGGAGAATAGGGAATGTAGAGGTTTCCACAGTTACACTTATGGTGGCCTCTATAACCACACTTTCTCCCAAGCCTACACTGTATCATATGGATAAAACTAGTGAGAATTAGTAAAAATGAATGCCTTATTAGGATGATAAACATGTGAAAAGGTGAAAATATTTTCAGGTGATGACTAATGACTATTCATTTGAAAATGACCAATTCACTGGCTACTTCATCTCAACATTGGAGAAAAAATTGATTATGTTTCTAAATCCTAGGATATCTCAAAAATATGTTAAAAAAGATCACCCAATCTGTTTATTATACCATTAAATACTTGGGAAAAACATACATGAATTTTTTGTTTTCAAAGGCCTGAAAGAGATGGTAGAATCTGAGAATATGAAGCTGGGAAGGCCACATGGTCCATTGTCCTATATCTCCACCTCCGATCCAGAGGATAAGATTGAATGGAAGGAAGTTAGCATCAAGGGTATGTATATTTTACTAACTGGATGGTCAGAAATAAAATCAATCCACCTCATATTATCCTGTGAACAATGTTGAAACAGCGAATTGTGCATTCAACTGCTTCTGTTACAAAACATCAAACTTCATCAACAGCTCGGTCCTCTAAAATCTAGTTTCTTAAAAGTGACATGGAAAGAAGAGTAAGAAGAAAACATAGTAATATGATCATGTTCCAAAAAGTAATTTTTCATTAACTTTACCAGACTCCAATCCTATAGTCTTATAAGAATAGGTATTTTCTCACCAAAATGTATAATAAGAGTCAACCAGTGAGACGAAATTTCATTCAGAAGAGGATTTTATATTTGGTTCCATTAATTTTATTCACTTAATGGATCCCTTATTGGGAAATGAGAATGATTATGAACTAAAATTCCCTATAATTTATTGGGTAATTGGGGAGGAGGTCATTGTAGTCAATGATACAAGGAAAGAAGTGGTCGTGCCAGAAGTCACTACTCTAACCATGTCCCTAATTGAACAATCTATGTGTCTAGAACTCATGGGAGAACACTCCAACATGCTTAACAGGATAATGGAAAAAACCCCACACATGATATTTTCTACCATAAAAAGATCATCTTAGAAGATCAGCTTGACGGTGTTTCATCACCAAATCTACCTTGGCGTGCCAGAAAACCAAGTCGGCCTAATCCACTGAGATCAGAAGCACCTTCATCTATTTTTTTCAATTAATTATCCATCCATTTTAAGTACTTTATCCCATAAATCACCTAATAATTCTTATCACCATTCCAAGAAACACAGAACTATTGACCAAAAGTTTGATGGTTTGACAAAACTAGCCCTAGTTTCAGCAATGTTTTCAATATTTTATGATCTGAGTCTATCAAACTCCCCATGTTAATCACTCATAGAGACTTTTTTAATACAATGGGAATTTTAATTTGAGGTTCCCATTGTTGAGGTATATCATGAATATAATGATCATGTGGTTTTCCACCTAAAAATCTATCTCACAGACCAAGAAAATGATTCCATCAAACAGGGGCACATCAACCCTTTGTATATATTAGGGAGGATAAATATAATTGATATCTGATGAACCTTCCTTGAAAATTCATCTCACTATTAGAATAATTCCCTATAGCCACAAATATTTTCCCATGGTTTATTAAAACTATTAAAATATTTCTTCTTCTGCAATAGTTTATTTTTGTCCCTGGCAATGCAATTTCTCCCTGATAAATCCCTCCCCTGCCTATCCCCCCTATTCTAGATCTCTTATATCCCCTTGTTGTCAAACCCACCTCTGCATATCCTCTTGGAAAGTTATTCCAAACTTTTTATTCACTACCATATATCCTCCTCTTCCAACACAAACAACACATCTCTCTATCATCATGGATCTGACATGGCCTCCCCACCTCCCTACTAATGCAGCTTTAATGAGACCTCCCAACCCCAACCGCCCTCCCCCCCAACAAGGATCATCTTCCTCTGACACGGATCCAATGAGACATTGATGAGTACACCCCACCTTCCATGTAAATATTCCTCTCCTCAATCATGATTAATATCTCCCTATTCAACTAGGGTTTTGAAGCAGTGAGAACCCTCAAAAGAAGGTTTATATTCAAATACTCCTCATTGAATAGATTCCACCCATCAAGGGAACACCTAATCTTTTCAATTCAATGTCAAAGTATATTCTCCTAACCTCTTCAGTCATTCTGTTTCATTTAAAGAGGGGTAATGATGTTATGGTGATTTGGTCCATCAAGAAAATCGAATTGAATGAGGATCCATATTTCTAAAAGGATCTAAACTTGTAGGTTCATATCACCATCTTTGGTTTCACAACTAATTTCAATTTCAAGATTAACTCTATAACACTATTTTGAAATATAAGCCTCACAACTTGTGTGAAGGAAATTAGTTCATCTTTTTTAAAATTGTGTGGTCTTTGCAAGAACATCCATGGATTCTCTTTAAATATTACATTTTTTTAGAGAGATATCAGGGCCATATTATATTTATTACTCATATCTTCAATGCCTAAACACATGAATTTTGATCATCTCAAAATATTTCTAGAATATTTCTATCCCAATTTACCATATTGAGTCTATAATTATTTTATATAAATCATTATAGTGTTCTCATAGTCAAAGGAATGATACCCATCACGATGCTTCAAAATATACCTCTATGATTATTTCATTGGTAATTCCTTTAAATGCTCTAGTGTGATGAAGAAATTAAATATCCAAACTGAATAATGAAAAACTACCATATCTTATGCATGATATTGGTCTAGAAAGAAATGATTCATTCATGCATGTTTATTTAATGTTTTTGGAATTCTTAAATTTCCATTAGTGTATTTAGTTTTTATTTTGGATAAAACATTGGAACACCTATAATGATCCATTTATAATGGGAATCTAAAGGTTTCTAATTTCTTTTTAGGTGTTCAGAATGAATGTATAATATTTGAGACAATGGTGAAAGTAAATTTTATCCTTCATGTTTGTGGGTTTAGGGGGAAACTATTTATATTTTTTAGTTTACTATAATTACCCCTTTAAATTTTTCTTCTATTATTTTTTCAGGGTTGTACATTAATTATTATGATATGATTGTTCTGCTATTATTTTGAGGATGGTTATAATTGGGAGTTAATTTTTTGTGTAGGGGATATTGAATAGTTTTGGGACTTTCATAGTGGAAATGACTCAGTATATAACTCAGGTTAGTCCATTTATTTGTTCTATTTATATTTAGAGTGGATTTTATTATGATAATGTCATGTATATAATTTAATTTAGGGACCATGTATCTGCTTTAGGCATGTTGGTGGACAACCTACTATTATACCCTATAATTTTTTATAAAACGGTTAGAACATGTGAAGATAAATAATAATAGTGGAGGGTTGAATTAGTTATTTCAACCTCTTCTGTAACTTATATTCCATTATGTTTATTCTACTATTTTCTCATAAACAAAATTAATATTGACTAGGAATTTAGAACCCAAAATGTTTGTTAATAATGTTTTCCACCGAAAGGATGACTGCATCCTCAATGCATGGTGGTTCTTATCCCTATCACACTCAAATACACATTTATTACTCTGTTATAGCTACTAACTGTGGTATGAACTTTAACCAACTACAAGTTACTAGAACCAACTAGAGATATGTAAATTTATTCTTGTTAAATAGAATCAATAATAAATGTTTTATGACAAATCAATAAAAAAATATTGAGGTTCATTAAACAAGATAGATCTTGATCTTCTTCTTCTTCTCAAAATAATTTTCAATGTATGATTTAAATTATAAAAATATAATTACACATAAATAAAACATTTTTCAAACCACTCCTTTCTTATAGTTATTTCCTCACCTAATATTTACAAGTTTTATGAATATTATTTCCTCATTTCTTATCACATATGTTTTCCGTAAGTCACCCCTATATATTTAGTCTCATAAATTCTAATCAATTCAAGAAATGTCATGTTCGTTTTATATTAATAAATCATCCTTGTCAATTAGTCTAATTTCATGATGAAATTTAATGAAAATTATTTTATTGTGGTGCAATGGGTGGTCGTGAAACCAACTCTATAACTTCCTCCTTCTATAACTCACTGATAGGTGGAAATCACATCATTAAATCACTATATTATTATTTCTCCAGCCATTTTTGAGTGTATATCCTCCATAGATAGCTCCATGACATAGGATCCATCTTTGAATAAAGTGTAAAAATCACCTTTTATATATCTTATCATAAATTCATTGAATCGTAATTGTATATGTAATTATTATGTTTATAGAATTCTATAATGTTATAATATCAACTAAACATAATCATTTCGTTAAAATAACCATTACTGAAAATATATGAAATTTAATATTTATAATTAATTTATAAGTCTTATATTGTAGAAAATTCATATATGCATGAAAATAAATCTACACGATCCATTAAAGTCATACATAATGAATCAATGACCTACACTATGAAAAATACATCTATGATTAGTTAATATATCATACACATCCTATGGAAAATTAATATAGGCCACACATTCCAAATTAATGTGAGCATTTTAGAAATTATGATGTGGGAATGAAATCTAACTCTATAGTTCAATTGTGTACCTGACACCAAATGACATCTCACACTTTCCCCAAAATATTTTTGTGCCTATTGTAAAGTCATATGAAGTCATGTTTCACCTTAAAATTTCTAGACATTATTTAGGTATCATAGAAAATCTATAATTCATACCAAGAGCTTATCAACTTCTTCTAATCAACACCAATAATCATACATAGAGACTTAATTACCATATATAAGAAAGTGTATACTGGGTGATCCATGGTTGGTTTCTACAATCATCTTTCTTACTTATACCTATGTTACATATGATTCTTTAACCTCTCATTAAGTATAACTATAATAATTGGGTATTTAGTATAAATATTCATTTCCTTAGGGAGAGTCTTAATTCACATCAATTGAGTTGATTCCCATAATGAAACTATATATTTTTACTCAGTTGTACTCAAAGTTATTGAAGTTTTTTTATTTGGGTGACATTATACATACTTATGTCTAAAAAAGAATACTCCATATGAAATCCTAGATTTTTTTCCATGTAAACATTCTCATTGAGTTCACCACTATGAAATGAAAACATTATATCCATTTGAAAAAATTTAATTTTCATTGAGTATGATGTTTCGAAAATATTTTTATTTTAAAGCCAATATAATAGGGAAAATTCCTAATAAAAATAAATACACTCAATTTGAGAGTTACCATTGAAAAAAATGTTTGGACGTGTTTCTAAAAACATCTCCCTTCTTATTTTCCATGTATTTAAAAACCTATTTTATTCCAATAATTTTTATCTTTATATTTATTGTGAAAGTCTCCCATGTATCACTATTTTATATATGATCTGGTTTTTTATTTGTAGATTTGATCCACACATTGTCTTAAAAATCTTCATTAATATTTTTTGGGTTATAACATGGAAGGAGGATAGTATAACTGATTATTATATCACTTCTCCGAGTATTAACATCCAAATTCTAGTAACCAATTATATTATAAATCCCCACATGATTCGTCAAGCAGTAATATGTAACTATAAGATTATATTTTCATACATCATCAATAGTATATGAAGAATATTTATCATCTTATTAAGGTTGTGTAGATTATTCCTTTAATTATTTATATTTTTTATCAATAATAATATCTTAACTCTCTATCATAAAAACATTTCTAATATCTTCTTAATTTTCAAAAACTATAAAATTATCCTAATATAATATTATCCTTAAATATTTTGTAACATATATAACATTTATAATTTTTTCTATGAATAAGGATTATTCTTACACCCACGTCTAATTATGATTCTATTATAATAGGTTAAATTCAATACTATCATTTAAATTATTTACATCCTAACCACATGATCCACAATTTTCTTATAGGCATTAAAAACTATTTTACATCTCAATTTTCATATCATATAGTTGAAAACTAAAATAGTTTTCCAGTTATTATTGTTATTGTAACCCCATTACACTATTCTCTTTCCCTAGACTCTAAAGATAGATATTATATGAAAAAATTTATTCTTTATGGACATATACACCACAACACCAATAGTATCCCTAAAACCTTGTTCTTTTTTTTCTTCAGGGAATTTATTCTCTGATCAATCTTAGGTTGGTGTTAATATGTTTCCATAAAACCTTAGTTTTATATTTATCTATATATACCCAAGAGGTATTTAAATTTTCTCAAAAAATTTATCCTTACACATGTGATATGATTATGAATTATCATATATTTATTTTCTTGAAAAATTTTACATTTCCCTCCAAAATCATTAATGGTCAGGACTTATAAGATGAGATATCGGTAGTTATTTTAATTTGATATTCAAAAAGTTGAAAATTAGAATTCCAAGATTTATTCTGATTAGAACATTCACCTATAAATCCAATAGATATTATCATTATATATTTTTCTTTCTTTTTCACCTTTTTTCATATAAAATATTCTCTACCTCACATTATCAGGCACTTTATCCCAAATTGGATGAACACATATTTTGAAAATACTACCTTATCCAAGATAATGAACATTTGTCATGATAAGGGACTGAAAAAAATTTAGATGAGTGACATGTTACAGACCAATCTACTTATATTAATGATATGTGTCATATTTATTGAAATTGTTCAGTTTAATTTGGATAATTGAAAACATATGAGATGTTATATAATACATTAACATTTTCTAAGTCTATTTTATACTCAATTCCTTAAAAAAGATATTATAAATGAATTTAAATGACGTATATAGATATATCCAATGGTGGATACTTTTAATTGAAGATAATATTTTTTTTCATTTTGGTGACCATATAACCATTTATAACTAGATTAGAAATGATTTTTCTCTATTAGATACACATTTCATATAATTATTTTTGGGGAATTATAATTTTTTTAAAATTCTACCATGGCATGTAGTGTTATACCTAATGGTTTACAATTAGGATATATTTTGGTAAAATGTTTAACATAAATTTTTTAGGGTGTTCATATGAAAATCATATCTAAAGTAGTTTAATCATTTAACAAGCATTTTAAAAGATTTGAATAAAACATTGGATGAAAATGTGAAATTGGAGGATTATTTTAAATATACACCAAAATATAAGGAATAGTATATTAAAATTCATCTTGTTGTTGTTTTTTTTATCTGGTGATTCATGATATCGCTTTATGGTGTATATATTTAATGACATCAAATATCTTTAAAACAAAATTAAATCATTAAAGATCATGTTATTTATATATGTATGGGCATATCAATCAGAATATTCTTTGTTTACTGTATGTTAGGGATTCATGAATCATTTTTCATTTATGTTTTACACATTAATCACATGCATTTAATGATTCATTATATCTCACATATTTTCCCATTATTTCCTCACAAGTGGATTATTGTGATGAAAATTAATGGACAATGAACATCGGAAATAGACCATTGATTTCAATTTCCTCAGGGGTGAATATTTCACAAACCAATATTTTTAAAACTGTTACACTAGAAACATGTTTATTGAACTATATTTCATTCTATCAATTCATATTCATCATTGTCAGGATTCGATTAATTGACATCCTAATCTTAAATACTTTTCATAATATCATTTTGATTATTGGAGAAATACTATAAATTACCATTAAAAAAATAATTCCGTAAATACCATGACGCATTATAGTATTATTTATTATTAATTTTCATGCTCTCCTTTAAATTTACAAAATTATCTTCAATAAAAGAGACATTATCATAAAAATATTTTTCAATTCAATGAATATTTATAGAATAGATATCTTTTATTTCAATGATAAAATTCATCTTTGAATCATGAAATGATTCTATAGAGACTATGTCACACTATATAGATATATTACTCTTTTATATAGTAATGCCACATCTGATGAAATATATTTCATACCATTTTTATAATATTTTGGAAATGAACCTATAGAACTTGTGGGAGTATGTTTAATATTACAAAAAAAATTATCTTGAACCTTCATCAAATATTTTATATCATTAAAATCTATACAAGATACAAGATCTAATTTATTTCCCCCATATAAAAATATCCTTAAGAGATTTCATCTCTTACATTTTATATTTTAGATTAGACTTCAAACCAACAATATAATTATCCAAGAGAGTTAATTTTAAAAACATGGAAATGTGGAATCAATGAAACTATTCCTTAGTATCTGTAATATATTCATTTCTATTAATAGATTGTTCATCTTCTTCAATATCACCAACAACACGAGATAGTATATTTTCATCCCAAACTGTATAATAACTTCTTCTTAATATAAGATCATCAACCCAATCCTCAATATCATACCTTAATTTTTAGACAAGGTAAATAATTGGAATATGGATATATAATGAAATATACTTCTACTTTAACCTCAACCTATTAATTTCTAGAATATTAAATAGACTCATTCATCATCACTTGATATGACTAGACATCCATTCTTCCTCACCTTAAATCCTCTAAACAACATCAGTTACATCTACAAGAGCCTAAATAAAATAAAT
This sequence comes from Viscum album, assembly GCA_963277665.1. NCBI lineage: Eukaryota > Viridiplantae > Streptophyta > Magnoliopsida > Santalales > Viscaceae > Viscum > Viscum album. The sequence goes on along the minus strand of OY728153.1, from coordinate 320,779,935 downwards.
TATAGTAGTTTTCTCATCACTATTATACTCTTTAGGCCCATAATATATTAATTAATCAAAATTTGAGGTAGGTATCTCTACCATAGCTACTAAAGATAATAAAGGGACCGAATAATGCACCTCTTAGTACTTAATTAATCAGTTTTCTTTGAACTACTTGATAAACCACATTTTGTTTTATTTGATTTTCCCATAAACTATTTAAGTTTAAAAATTCAATTGAACAATTTATTTGGTTTAAAGGTTTTTCAATTAAGTGATAAATAGAATGAACTATGCTATTTCCTCACAGTATATCCTATAATTTCATGAAATTGAATATCCTTCCAGAATAAATAATATCATCTGGAAATAATGATATTGAGGAAATATGATATATTAATTGAGAAAGATAAAATGAGTATTAAGGAATGAAAATTGTGGAGAATTATTTCTTTTATCTGTGGAAATGGGTTAGTAATTATTCAATGATTTCATTTTTTACCTCCAAAAACTAGAGTACAATACTTTTTTTGTAAATACAGTATACTAAGCTAAAATCCCAAACATATTATAAAGATATTTTGACTAATAATCTTACAATATATCACATGTTTAGACTAGCATGTTATGCTTTGAGTATTATTTTGGATGATAGTGAATTTATTGAATCAATTAATGATTTTTAGGGGTAAATGATATGATTTACACAGATTATTTTCATTCGTGCTTTTTATTAACATTATTTGTTTAATCCATCATGTATACTGTGCAACTTGATGATTTCATTTTGATGATATTAAATACATTAACTAATGAGGACTACATAAATAATGGAAACATAACAAAATACATATTCCTAATATGAAAAATATATAATTATTTTTTGTTTTGAAATATAATATTTTATGTGACAATATGATATCTTTGTTGTTGGATAGACTTTGTGCTATTAATATAAAATTTTTATAACACTGTAACAACATATGTAATTCATGATAACGATTAATTAATGTATTATTAACTTCTCACAAGAATTACGGTTAATAAAAATCCAATATTATTGTCACATATTTATTACAAATAGATTATCCAATGTGGCTATAGGCTAAGTTATTAGTTGAAATACACTACAGAGTTTTGAAATGCTATTCAAATATCTCCCTTATCTATTATTTCTATATTACCCCTATTTATACTAGGTAAAGAGGTGAGTTACAAAAGATATTAATTAATAAATAGAGAATCTATAGAAATAGTATATTTATCTAACATGTCAAATGAAAAATAAATAAAGAAAAACTACTAACTATAATGAACAAAGCAGCTTCTTCTACTTGGGATTTTTTATTATTTCAAGGTTATGGTGGGACCTAAAAAACATATATATGGATGTATTTATGTTAATTATTATAATATAAATGAAAAATAGTATATGTAGTAGTTTCTAGAAGATTAACATTCCTACTCCCCATATAAAGGAGAACCCCACATTAAATTTTTTTCTTCCTATTAATTTTAATGAAAAATAAAATTGTAGTATTAAACTTGGATGTGATTTATAAAAAATCCTACAAGAATTATAGATTATTATATATGAAAAATAATTGAAGGTTCATAAGCATTGTTTTGAAACAGAACATCAGAACATATGAGATATTAGGAAAGCTAAAATTTAAAATGTAATGGATTTATCTATTAGTGGAAAAATTATTATACTTGTGAGGGATTAAAAGAAAAATTCATCATAATTTTTTTTTGTTGAAATATAAATGACATAATTGTTATAATTATAAATATTTCTAAACTATTTCCTTCATATAATGTTATTATTCAAATAAAAAATAAAATATATCTATCTAATATATATTTTAATAACTCAATAAATATATATGTTTTATTATATTGTAATTTAAATTTATTGAATTGAAAAAAATTTAAGCCAATAGAAATGGAGTCTTGAGAGAAATACCAAAAGAAATACTCCTTAATTTCTATAGTAACCTATATGATTCATTTTTAAAATTCACATATCCCATTCTAACTCACAAATATTGAAATCTAGATTAGTTAAAATTATGTGTTATCATATAACTATCCCATGAAGATGATTTAAAAGTAAAAGTGTGCATATTTTATGTGATTCCTTGAGTAATAAAGTAATTCAGAGTATTGATTTTTCTTCTACAATAAATTATTCTTATTACAAATAGTAAAATATGTGCACACAATAGACATATTAGATGGTATCAACAAATATTTCTTACATATATTGAAGTTACACTGAAAATAAGTTTTCAAATTATGACTCAAAGGAATATTGATTAGTCTTTTGATATTTTCAATGATACCCATTTATGTGTTAGAAATTTTGGAGAGCAAGTGAATTGAGATAAGATTTTACCTAGAACCATTTTTTGGAAAATATCATTTATTTCACTAAAATATATGACACATAGTATATTCCCTTTGGGTATTTTCCACAATACATCACCAATATATTTCTCTATAAAAGAGGATTGGATCGAAAAATGTTTTGTGGGGTATCATTGTTTGTGTATAACTTTAGATAAACGTGTTTTGTAACCAATAATTGATGATATTATATCAATTTATAGAATTGTTTTTTTATAATGAAACATTTTAACTAAAAAGATTAAATAGAAAATATTGTAATTATATATCCATTCAATTATATGGATTGCATAGAAATATTATAGTTACAATAGTTATTTCTAGTCTATTTTTTAAATGGATTGATATTGTCACAAGGGCTCTATACAATTATATAAATAAAATAAACTAGGTTATTTTACCATTACCCCATTTTAGTCTATAGTATCTCCTTGATTAAACTATTATACTTAACCACTACTGATCGAACATGGTAGGGTTGTGATTCAAGGTAGTCATGTTTGAACATGATAACATTAAATTAATTCATTAGTTTTCATGTTACAATATTATTTATATCTCATGAATAAACAAGTATGTTGGTTTATATTCAAAGAATATTTTTTGTATCTATATTTGATTCACACTATTCTATATCATATAAATTTATGTTCTCTATGATAAAAAACAACTCTTATTGTAGGCCTACCACAACACCAATCTAGCTCCCATTTAGTTTATCGACTTCAATTCCATGTACATTAAAACAATAAAACAACAATTTAGGTAATAAGGAAGGGTTTACATGTTCCTGAGTATAATTATTAATGATTAGAATTTCCTCTCCCACATAATTATCCTATCTTTTCAGTTTTAGTACTATGAAAACACTTCATCCATCCTTTTTTTAATTTAAATCTATCATCATGATAAAAATGAATGGACGCATCGTTATAAATTGTTACTAAAAATCACATGTAGAGATAAGAAATGATTTCTGCGAAGGTGATGTTTTTTATTTTCATTTTCAATTAGTTTTATAAGTTGTTTATACTATCCCTTATAATTAACCTATTATGTTATATTTTCTTAAGTTTTATTTTTCTGTTATTTTTTGTTGAGACCATCAACCATTACTCATAAAAATAAATGATTTATTTAATTGATTATTTGAATAAAAAAATAAACTATCCATTTAACATTATTTCCAAATCCTCATACTAAAAGTCATATTTTTCCATAGCAGATACATAATGTTTAAAATGTTTTGTAGAATTATTGGATTTGATGAATATTTTACATTATTATACTCCATGTTATGGAACATAGGTGTCACTATTCATAGTACATTCTGATTTAACTTCCTTTTTATTAGTTTGATTCTCCTCAAAATGTTTTTTTTAATGTGAACATGAATGATAACCTTTTCATTATAGAAAAATAACATGTGAAATTATTGGATTAATTTTTACCCTATATTAAAAGTAATTATGTTATTATTAAATTATTTTATTACAAAAAATGAATAATTCATTGAATTATTACCATGTTATATTTATTTATTTCAATTGTTTTCATTTATATCATCCATGTTTTATTTTCTCCTAGCTTTATAACACAGAAAAACTAATTTTGAAATCTTCGAGAAATAGGATATCTGATATATAGTTTCATTAGTGATGTGTTCCTCCTTCTATACAAAAATAGATTTATTCAGTTGATTTATATTTTATTCCAATAAAATGTTACTTTTTTATTGATATTTTTGGTTCAGGTAATTTGAAGCCACACATTTTTACACAACAGCTTCCCCAATCCCTGAAAAAATATGTTTTGTAGTTAAATGAAACCCTTACTAGCAAGGTGACTGCAATTTACCAAAATTTGATAATAAAACATTGAATAATTATTTCTACATCCATTTCTGAAATTGTAATGTAAGCATGGACCAAGTTTCTAAGTCATGTTGATAACAACCATAAGAATCTAGACTCATAATTATGCTGATGCGATCGAGTTCATATTTCCATGCAAGATATCTGAAGATGAATCAAATAGAATTCAAGACCCAATAGTACTCATCTAGTGACCTTTTGGGGATGATAATAACATAAGGATGACCAAAATAATTGATTCCAATATAATAGTGGGTCTATTTGGTTTATTGATAATGGTGTGATTCAATTTATATTGTGTGATTATTTATTTGGTAACAAGAACAAATTACAACTCATTTAGTTTGTCGATTTTGGAATTTTTGATTTTTTTTTGGATTTAGGAATTTGGATGTCTGAATATTGACTTTTATATTCCATATAATTGATATATAAATGGTTCTAACTATGGAAGTACCCTCCAATTGTCATAGATAAACTGTGGTTGTATCATAAAATATCAACTGTTGAAACTATGGCTGTAGAGAACCCAATTCTACATTTTAAACAATAGAACTAGGATCCAATTTTCATGGTTATATCAAGATTATATATTGAAATATATATAGTTTAAAAATAGAAATATGATCCAGTTTTGATTGTTAAATAGTGGTTGTATCTTGAAATAGCTAGGTTTTAAATAGTGGAAATAGGTAACACCTATTGTAATTCTTATAGTCGCCATGGTTATTTATCCTATGTCCACAGTTCCAAATAGTGTCCATAGGTAAATTTTAATGTTATCGTGGTATTAAACCTCAATAAAATATTAAATATTAGAAAATTGGGTTTTAACGAATATCACTTTTCTCCTCCAACATACTATTATAGGTATATGAAATGAATGAGAAAATGAATCTTGGTGAAATAAAAAATAGGACTTATTTGGAGGATATCATGTTCAAATCAGAATTCATGATTGTTTGAAAAGATAGAACCGTCAAAATTTTTCTTAGAGGACATTGGATACATCAATATGTGATTTCCCCGCCCTAAAACCCCAATGCCCCAAATATTACATCATTATATAATTTTGGGCACATCTTAGTTGAAAATATTCAATCAAATCCTTTGAATCATAGCACATTGTTACATGATTATATAAAAGGGAAGGGAAGTGATCAGTATCGGATGATGTCTCTTGAATAAATTCTCCTATAGTCTTTTAAATGGTCCCAAAAAATCCTTCCAACCATCTCAGTTATGAGTATGTGCTACCCATTAATAAAATCAAACGGGGTGGGCCAAAAATTGAGCACGCATACTGGGAATTTCATGATTTGAGTCATAAAAAATATTATTAATGGTTTGGGATATGTTTTAAACTCAATAAATAATGATGAGATCAAGGATGAAGATTCCATCATTTCATCCCCTAAGTTTCAAAAATTCGTGTTATGTCTGTTGGGATGAAAGATGTTGTCATATCAATGGGAGAAAAATAAGATACTTAGTTTTATTCTCCCCATCTCCCATTTGGAGCTCCAATAAGACCATTATCCATCAATTGACCCTGAAATAGTTGCTTCATCTTCCAAATGTCCAAATGAAGACTCCTTCCCTAACTCCTAGATACTTTCTCTACCACCTAGATTCCTGGAAGAATAAGAAGAGGTAAATCATGAGGAATAGTAATAGGAGGAAGACCTTAGGGACACCCATGCATAATTTGAAGAAGTTTTCTCCTAAAATATTGATGAACTTGGAGATATAAATTTGAGTATGGATGTGGATCCATGCCCTACATTAATTAGTGAGGCTAGGACTTACAATGAATAGGAGGTGTATACATCCTACCAAATGTTACAATAGGATGTTCTCTCTTGGAATTACATATATATTCCAGGCCTTGATCCTCAGGTTTCCACCAACCACTTGGGTTTTCTAGAAGATCATTGTAGATATAAATATACAGCTAAAAAACAAACCCTACACATGCTTCCAAAATTGAGGTTGAGGTGGATAAGACCGAAACTACTAACTTCATTTGATAGGTTCAATATCCTGAAGGTATAGATAAAATATTCCTTGCGGTGAATAATAATGAGAAAATCTATGTTTGCAATGAATTCAAAGATCTCAATTGACACTATCTGAATGATAACTTTCCTATTCCAATCATAGAAATCTTGATTGATGTAATGACTTTTTATCAATCACTCTCTTTCATGGATGGCTATTCAGGGTATGTCCCCATTTTCATTTTCCCAAAATATGAAGAATATACTACCTTTATGTCCTCCGATGGTGTATTCTTCTATTTGGTATTTCCATTCAGCTTGAACAAATTTTATTCCACAGTCCAATGGGCCATCCACCTCATCTTGAAACCCTTCCAGGGGTTGTTTTTGGAATGCCACATTAATGATCTAGTGGAAAATTTCCAGTAATTTACAGACCAACTGGATGACTTGGATAAAATATTCAAAAATCTATGACATCATAGCCTAAAGATAAACCCCTTAAACTTTTCTTAGGCGGTATCATTCAGAATGTTCGGTGGCTTCATCATACACTATCACAACATCCAATTTCTTTTTGAGAAAGAAAATTTTATCATTATCATGAGACCTCCATTGAAACTATAAATTGTTTAGAGTGATTCAATAAAAATTGTCCTAAATTTGGTGCTTCATAGATAACCATGACGATAAGTGTTTTACCTTCATCAAATTGATGAATAATGGAGTCAGATATCAATAGACTAGTGACAGTCAAGAAGCATTTTACAACCTTAAGAAATACAACAGGATCCAACTAGTATCAATGCCACCTGTTAAGGGGAATCTATTCATTCTATATCTAACATCCCTAAAGAAATCATTGGGTTCCATCCTAGTGAAAAATAATGATTCTTGGGGTAAAAATAGACATTATTATATCATTTGAACCATGGTTGATACTTAGACTAATTATTCAAATATAATGAAAATATACCTATCATTAAACGTTATGGTACATAAATGAAGGAACTACATATAAAATCCTAATAAATTAAATTATTATCTGTCATATGTTAAAATGATGTCTAGAATTGTGGGAGGTTATTCTAAAATAGTTTGATATACAACTTATGCCTCAAAAAGTAGTGGAAGGCCAAGATGATGAAATTTTTGGTGCAGAAAAACCATATGTAGAAACACTGTTGTTGAATACTGAACATTTGTATAAAGAGATATTCTTTATTCCTAGAATCCCCCAAACAATGGATATTTATTTTGATGGTTCATCTATAATTCCAACATGGAGGATAATGGAAGACCCTAAGCTCAACAAAGTTAGGCTAGGAATCATTCTTATCTTCCCAGCTATAGTTTCCCTTCATTGATCTGTCGTGTTATTATATGTTTGTACTAACAATGAGGTTGAGTACCATCGACTCATTGTAGTCATTGCAATGGAAGTTCCGTACCATTAGACCATCTAAACATGAAATGCAATTCATAATTAGTAATAAAACATATCAAAAGGTATTATTCATTTAGAAAAGAATAATTAATTCCCATTCTTGAATGTGTTATAGGATTAATGGTATAGTTCCACATAGATACAATATTGACTCACATATGATGGTCATGAAATCCCTATGTTGGCACATTGACGAATGTATATACAATATTGGTGAATCCAAACAGAGATGAAATAGATGTCAACATTTCCCATCACTGAATGGTGTCACTATTCATTCAAGTCAGATAGAAATATTATAATTATCTTATTACTATATAGTATATATATGGGCCTACCATGGGGTGGATTATTACAATGATGGAATACATTCAAAACAGATTACTCCCGCCATATTCAGCTGGGAAAGAGAAAATAGGACCATGAGCCACCATATTTTCTCTTTATGGTGGACTAAATCCTTATAAAAACCTCTATAAATTAGGATTTTATGGAGCCCATCTTAGATGTATTGATGGAGAGAAGACTATTACAATCATGAATGATGTTTACTCCAATGCTTGTGGTTTTGGCCAGTATGGGATCAAGCTTTCCCACTAAATTTGAAGGCTTGGGTTTTACTAGCCCACTGTAATACATGATTGTACAGAATTCTCCATGAAATGTCTTTGTTTCTAAGTGTTTTAAATCATCATCCATCATACCCCAGAGTTCCTATATACAACCAAATTCACCTGTCCATTCTCCATATGTGGAATGGATGTTTTGGGGCCATACCATCTAGTTACTTCCAGGAAGATAGAATACATCATATCTTATACCAACATCTTCCCCAAATGTGAACAGAAAATACTTGTCAAATAATTAATGGCCTATGTCCTTGTCAATGTCATGAAGAACAACACAATCACCATATTTGTTGTCCCTTATACAACACTATTGTAAAACAACACCATTTTATGTTCTTCTTGGGTGGAAAAGTTCTTTATGGTGTACAATATAAAATACAACCATTAATCACACTTTCATGAAACAACTAATGAATATATAGAGGCATTTAAAAGGATATTTTCAAAAATACTCTTGAAGATGGTGGATAAAGATAAAAATTATTCCACTACAAATATTATCCATGCCTTAGGTACTTATCATACTAAAACCTGTACTACGACATGTGTGACCCTGTAATCATTGGAATACAAAACCAAATCATTCCTACGCATTGAGGTTCAATTTCCATCGTTAAGTATTTATATCTGTGACCACTTATCCACATATGATCACTCTTAGAAATTATTGGAGAAAATAGAGCAAGAAGATCAAATAGAATGATCACCTTGCATCGCTTGGAGGTCTGCCAAAATTGGATGGTGTGATCCTTTAACAAGAATGTTAATCTTGATTCATTCCTCCAAAGATAATTGGTATTAATCCCCAGGACTCCAATTATTTCATGAAAAAAAGTGTCTAGAACTCAATCCAAATGGATATGAACCTTACTCGATACATAGGGCCCACTATAACATAGCCTATCCATTTATCTCAATGGTTGGAGAGCCTATTATGACCCCAACCAATGCATGGTTTTTGGGGAAATGTTCTGTGTATTCCCACTAACAATGTATCACCTACAAGATGTTAAAATGAATAGTTTTTCTTTGTCACATGACCTTAAAAATAATGACATAAGGTCCCTGTAGAATGATGGAAAAAATGTGGAATCATCATCCTAGTCACATGATTAAAAAATGTAAAGCATATGGTCCTTGTCATGTGACCTGAAACTACATGACACCATTCTTCCATACCGAATTAAATTAATATTAATGGTAAAAATATTTCTCGTTCAATGTTTTGAAACACATAAAATACCACAAGATAAGATACTAGTCATATTCCCTTAAATTTTAGTCTCCATCTCATGTATAAATCCCTATCATGTCCCTCTAACTCCCCTCTGAGTTGTGATGCCTTCATGGATTGATAAGAGGAAGAAATGGCAGGCAGATCCCATGCACAATCCCTGCTGACATCAGTGTCTCTCAATAGTGGAACCTGGTCCACTTTTATAGTTATAATCCCCAACATTATCATGTCATTAAAACATGACATAAAATTGTGTAGTTTAAATCCTTTTTGAATGTTGATAAACTATATGATCTTTCACAAAACAATATATATCATGATTATCATTATAATGAGATTTATAGTGAAAACTAGACCTCATGTATTGGACCAATCCATCATTCTAAAAAAAATTAAATACCCGGTTCCCCAAGTAAAATCTTGATGGATGCTAGGAGAAATTTTTAGGAATGGCATAAAAATTAATTCTTAATACAACAAGATATGTAGTGATACCTGGATCCATTATCCTGGTTCAAGTGTGATATTTATTTGATGTTAGGTGACCCACATCCTAACCACAAGACATTAAATTTCACGATTATTTTCCTCATTGAATTATGATAAATGATAATATTTTGATCACTACATGTGGCTTGATTCTTATTCAATGAGATATGTAGTGATACCTGGATCTCCAATATTGGGTCCAGCAGCAACAACAAAAACCCCCACTCATTGTGTATGGGTCTGGCCTATATAGGAATCCTTTCAAGAGATATGTGTTGCCTGATTCGTGCTTCAAAAATATACATAGTGATGCCCAGGTTCTATCCTCCAGTCCATATGTAATACCAGTTTTCACATAAGGAGGCCCACATCCTTGCCTCATGAAATTAAAATGCACAATTATTAACGAACTATTTGTGTTCTAATTCTCATTAGATATGTAGTGATCCCTATATTTATATCATTATTCCCAGCCAAAAAAATATCTTCTCTCTCAGTTTGGTTCATCTTCATCCTCACCGAATGATGTTAAACTACATGGGATTTCATTAATTAAATATAGTTTGATTATCATCCAAATGATATATGTAGTGATTTCTAGATCATACATCATGGCCCAGCCACCAAAAAATACAAATGCCCATATCCTTCACTTTTGTTTTCATTATTCCAAGGAAGAATATTTTACCACTCCTTATTTATCACATTGATCCTAGATCATGGGGATTAGAAGATTATGTGAAGATGTTCCCTAAATGAATAAGGGATGTCAATTTATATTGGGGGTTATCATGGCCTTGAATAAAAGACATTAAAAGGCAAATAGATGTCTTAATCGAATAAAAATAAAATACACAATTTTCTAAAGAACTATGTGTGGATTTATTATTGTTCCAATGAGATACATAGGAATGTACAAATATTCAATCCCGGAACTAGCTACAACATATTATAGGAAATATTTCTACTCTCCCATGAAAGCATTAGATGTTCCAAATAGAATTCAATATAGTGTCTCACCCCATGTCTGTGCCCATATTAAAAACCCCTTCCTCTGTTTCTACATTCATGAATTCAATCAGCTTTAAGAATCCTTCTAAAACTACATGTGGATATATTCTTATTTCAACAAGATTCTAAGGGATGATCAGGTCCTATACGATGTTCTATCCAGAAATTTACCAAATTTTTCTTGTATAATAACCTTTATCCTCAACACATGATTTTAAACATCATAACTGACATCCTTAACACATGGAATTAAACCACATTTCTAACGTCGTTGTCGCATGACATTAATCATCCTGACCAATGTCCTGAAAACATTATATTAAACTATTTGGTGCCTTGAGAACTATGCGTGGCATTGTTATCATTCTATTGAGATTTGTACTAACACCTAGGCCACATGTCCTAGTCCCTTACATGGGGTGAATAAACATTACCTCTCTTGTTTATGAATAATGGTCTATGCAGGAGCTATTAATTCAGGTCCCCTTATCAGGGGGCCCACCAAGGAAATAGAGATGTACCCCTTCTACATATGATTCAGATCAATGCAAGGGAATCTACAATTTATGGTTAACATTGATCAAAATTTTTCCTTCTTACTAGGAATTATTCCTTACATACGTCATACTACTAATCATTGTAATTTTCATATCTCCATAATCTTTCTCCAGCTTCTGGTGATAGAATGCATGATGCCTGACGTCTCATTTTCCTAACTATGTTGTAACACGCCGTAGTTGTATTTGACTATGGTTCCCACAAAATGGGTTTTCATCAAGAGAATGTCTCTATTTGACTATATTGTAACATTCCCTAGTTGGCAAGGTATAATTTACCCACAAAATGAGTTTCTCAACCATTGGTAACTTTGCCCTCAGGAGAAGCCTATCTAGTCCACATAAGCCTTGACAACATTATATTGGGGTTTTTGATTTAAATAAATCCAATATCATCCCTTCTATATTTTTCCCATATCATTTTTTCCAATCTAAGAACCCCTAAGAAAATGTTTTATAATTTCAACCAACATGTTCAATGTATTCTAGAATGATCGTGGTCCAATAGGCCCTATATCACCTATCATTTCTATAATAACACGGTCCATGTTATATGAAAAAAAACATGATACACCATATTTCCAATTTTTGGGTTAGACGGATGCAGGAAAGACTTTTCCCCAATTCATGAGTAATTATGACTTGAAATGGTCCTCCCATAACCAGGTTCCTTCCTTCCAAAGAACTATCCTCTCCATCCAGGGAAATCCATGTCTCCATAAACATTCTTCATCCATCTGTAACAACATATAGGAATACATGATAAGTCTTTTCCCTAACTATTCTATAACATTCCCCAATTGTTTTTTCATAAAATATCCATGAAAATGGATTTTCATCCAATGGATTCCACAATTTGACTATGTATTAACATTCTCTAACTGTCTTTTCATAAATATCTCACACAATAGATTTTTCAACCAATATTAACTTCCTCCCCTAGAGATACCTCATATATCATCATAAACCATTCTTCAATATTGTTCTTTGTATACAGATGCCCTTAGATTATAGCGTACATCATTCCCATCCTTATACCTAAAAGTGATGACACATTCTCAAATAAATTACCATGAACGGTGGAACACAATAACCTATCAGTTAAATCTAATAACCATAAATTATATCCCCTAATAACCTTTCTATATGAAATTAAACTACATATCATAGTGTCCTTATATATTATGTTAAACTTTATAGAATATCGCCTTAATAAAAAGGAAAAAACATTAAAACAATGTCCTCTATATATGATGTTAAACTACACCATCATTGTCCAGGTCACACTACATAAAACTAAATGATTGTTCAACCTTTTTCAAAAAGGGGTCTCGCCCATAACCTTTGTAATTAAATAAAATGTACCCTATTTTACCAAAGAAATATTCATGTAGGAGAGGTTTCCCACTCAAGAAAAATTCTTATAATAATTCTCTCTAAATTATTTTCTATATTCCCTTGGAAAAACCACCCATCGTGGTCTTGATAAATCATAATCTCTATGAATTTCCTTTATCCATCAGCAATAGAATGTCAAAAAATTTGGGAACTCATTTTCTTGGTTATGTTGTAACATGCCCTGGTTGGCTATGCATTTTCACCCAAAAAAGTGGTCTGTCATCCAATGAATGCCAGTATTTGACTCTATTGTAACACACCACAGTTTTCTTTTCATAATATATCCCACAAGATGGGTTTGTTAACTAATGGAACATTCATCTTTAGAAGAAACCTCCACTATTCTTGTATGACATGTTATAGATTTGTAAACCATGAAATAGTGGCCTAAAATTTGCTATCATGTATCTGAATAATTTCATAAGATTATTTTCCAAAAAAGGATTTTTTTGGATATAATTTAAAAACTTATTATCAAATCTATTCAACCTAAAACACCTGTCAAATTATTCATATTTTCATGAATTTAAACTACCCAAAAAAATTGACACAATACTCATCAGATTAATGATAAGAAAATGAGAATCTAGAAAAATTTTGATTATCAGCTCACTAGACCCACACACTATTTGGCTTAGGATAATATAATGTAATGAAAAAAAAGGTGAAAATCTTCGTAGGACAACATCATGCAAAGGTAATCCTAAAAAATTAATTTCCCACCCGCTATCTCTTCTTTACATGGGTCTTAGATAAAAAAAATTAGGGTGATGTCAAAAAAACACCAAATTTTGTAAGGTTTTCAATATTACCTTAGCAACAATTAAACTATACTCTCTGGGCCCCACATCTTAAGAAATAATGAGTGCTCACTCACCCATGTAATTTTTATTATAACACGATGACATTCAATGAGAAAAGAAATTCAATAATGGGTAACTAGAAGAAACTATCATTCTCGTTGCTATTCTCAATAACATGGGAACATACAAATGATAGAGCCACTCAACCAAGTTTTACAACTTTCCCTCAACAAAATATATGATTAGTTGAATTATACCTCAATAAATTTCTATAGCTCGACAAAGCAGAGATGTTTTGGTAGAAGTGGCATACTCATCTTTATAAAGCTTCTCCATCTCTTCACCAAAACATCCCTTATTTGTGCCAAGGCCCCTACCAATGATCAATGGAGTTGAAATCCCTATTTAGTGATGAAATTTAATTATTTATTAAGGTATATAATTTTATGAGACTTATCAATGAGTAGATCATGGTAATCATCCACCTACATGGTTGAGTGGGTCTAGCCCAGGTAATGAAATCATTGATTTTCTCAAACTGGCTCATGAACTACACCATCATTTTTTTGGATCCCTTATCCCCTTACCTTTTCCCAATGACCAACTTTACTACATCATGGATATCATGGAAATTGAATCTACCATAATCTAGCAAGGATATCTTGAATGGAAGTCAGCGAATTCGTGATGGAATCTCTTCAAGGGGAATCTCCCTGATTATTTCCAGATATCCCACCAACCCCAAAGGCATTTAATTAGGAAAGATTGATGCATATTTAGATCATACTCAGATCCACTCTCACAAGCTACATAGTCTGGTATTAGTGCACTCAATGAGAAATCCCATTTTGATCCCTCCAAAACAGAATTAGTATCTCTTTCTGATGTTGGTAGAACTTGCATGGAATCCCCCCTCTCAAGAAAATTCACCAATTTCAATGGCACTAAATAGCAGTTGATATTATTCCTCAACATTATGAAGTCAAAAAATATATAATTAAATGAGGTGACCAAAATAGATTATAACACTCGCATGTTGTTGGATTAGTATTTCTAATTGATTCCTATCTTGTTCCATTGTCCTCAATTCTTAAAGTGAGAACCCTGCGACAGGAAATGTCATCTTGATTTTTATTATATTATTAGATCATTGGAACATTAGGATCTCCCAATTTAGGATTATTAACCATAAATCCCTTGTAAATAGAAGTATGATGGAATTTGATTCATTTTTAATGATTTTGGTTGGAAAAATTCTCTACATTCAAAGACGCATAAGTTAAGCTTTGATGTGAAGCATTTGTTAATGAAAATGAACATTGTTTGAAAAATGCTAGAATAATAAAAATCACATCCATCCAACTCCCTACTCAAACCCATGAAATCATTGATGGATCTTGTAATTTCAATGTTTGGATTAATTAGATTCATAATTTCATGATATATGGAATTATGTCTCATAGTATCCCCACTTGGAGAAGAATCTGAGAAACATTATTCTAGACCTGATTTGGATCTGCCATTGATACCCTCTATCAGCTTCTCAGATGTAAGACATATCCATGGCCTATAGAATTAACTTTAACATCAATATGCTCTTCAAAACATCTGAGATACTATACTTCTCCTTCTGAAATGATAATGGGGCTAAAGTTGACTATTTTAAGGTCCTCTAGTATCGGAAATAGATATAAAATACCATGAGAAGAAGAAATTCATATATAACGCATGGTACTTAATGGAGTGCATCTAACATTACCCTATCTCTATACCCACTCTACAAGAATGTGGGAAGACATGGATGTACCTCTTGATTCTTTTTCCGTTAAAATGATATATTAATCAGCATGGGTTCGTTTCTCCCTTGGGGTATTTTCTTTGATCCTTGAATAACCATTGTTAGGTCTATTATTGAAGGAAAGATATGAATATTTTGAAAAATAAATGTAAATTGAAAAGGAGTTTTTGAGAAATTCATGATATCAAATGACATCATAAAGACTTTTTGTGGTGAATGCAATAGTCCAACATCATCTCTATTTTTTCTTCCTCTCGTGATATGAAGAAGTGCATGTCTTAGTCCTCTTTGTAGTGGATACATGAGGTTATGGTAAAGTAATTATCACCTACAACTTCCCCATAATAGTTTTCTAACCTGGGGATAGTTTTATGGATTCAATGTCCTTATCCACTTCCTCTATGTGGGTTCCCATGGGTACAGACCTAGACAACTCAAGAAACCATTCCAATACTCCATGTTTTTCTTCGTCCTTTCTTCTTCTCTTCTAAGAATCAAAACAATTCCCCTCAAGATCAATAATGGCGGATAGAAGATAAAGAAAAATGTATAAGGGGAAATGGAAATACATCATCTTGGTCAAGGTAGTCATCACATTCCACTTTGGGACGGCCAATTCCCCCTTTAATCTATACACAATAATGATTTTCAAATAATCAATTTGTGACAAGGATCTGATCATCAGTTGCAAATATTTAAGCCTCTAGCTCTATATAATACCTTTCCACCTTAGACACATCACTATTGGGGTGGATATCAAAGGGTGCTATTATATATCCCAACTCTAGGATTTTCATTACCTCCTAGAGAAACACCTATTCATATCTAAATTCTCTAGATAATATCTTCCATGTTCATATAACCAAGGGTCAAACATATCTTGGATCGAATGTGCCTAGTTATGAGGAAGACCCAACATCCTCCAACATGGAATCATCTTCAAGCCAGTTTTATCTCTTAGAAAAATAGGTGGATGGAACACAAGTCGTCTCCTAATGGTGAAAATTAGACCTTCTTATGTACATGAGGTGTGGCCCTCTCAACTCTATCCTTCTCGGTGGTATTTGTCTGAGATCTCCTAAAATGACCCATAGATTTAGCATCATCACCTTCAGTTTAATATTTTTTGCCACACAAACTAGTACTAGTAGTTTTCATGGAAATTGACCACAAAAAATCATTCAATAATTCCATTTCAATAAATAATTAGATATATTCCATGTAATACTTATCTTCTATCCAAATTGATGCATCTAACAGAGGTGGTGTGATTGAATGTTCTGTTACCTACATGGAAATCATGATCCATAACTCTTGGGATGATATCAGATGTTTGATTCATGACTTGAATGCATAAATGAAATGTTTCTTCACTTCTAAATACATTTAAACAATCGAGGAAATCGATATTTAATATAATACTCATAGGTGATCTCGCTGTTAATGTGATCTACCAGTGAAATGTCTTTGAATTTTATCATGTACAACCTTAATTCATAATTATTTTTCATTACCATCATCGATAAACATCCATATCAGTGGATTGTCATATATAATGAAGTTTAATTATCCTAAAATTTTAATA
The DNA here is from genome assembly GCA_963277665.1 of Viscum album. Taxonomy (NCBI): domain Eukaryota; kingdom Viridiplantae; phylum Streptophyta; class Magnoliopsida; order Santalales; family Viscaceae; genus Viscum; species Viscum album. The sequence goes on along the minus strand of OY728153.1, from coordinate 320,762,713 downwards.
ACCCTCATATCATCATCATATGTCAGGTTTAGAGGATTTATTCCAAAAAAACTCTAATTAAATGGGAGGAATCAACTGTCAGGAATTATAATGAGGCTTATTACCACATATAAACTCAACTGCGATGAAATCCACCCACATAACACTTGAAACATCTGTCCAATTCCTAACAAGACTTTCCAATTGTATGTATGTAGCAAACATTAGTAAATTCTTTCCATGACCACGGAATCCAACCACATGTACCTACCGTCTAATGATTTGGATGCAATAATAAAAATATTTTTCCTCAATCCTCCATTGGATTCATGGACCTGAAGAAGATAAATTATTATACAAATAGTTAGGATGCCAATGTGGTGAGTTTCCACGTTAACCTTGGGTCTGACATTATAACCCAAATGGGTATACTTGCCTTTCTCTGGTTTAGGCTACAATGCTCTAAGATCACCCTAATTATCTGATATGTGGAATCAAGTAGGGTTTTGGGATGTGGTAACTTCTCCTTATGGCATTTAAAAATTAATCATCCATGTATTACGAAGGATTTCTCCATTGGGGTGATGATTATTGTTCTTCAATTTCTTCACCACTTTAAAAATATCATGGGATAAGTGTGGTTTTCTTTTCATCATTATCCAACATTTTCTTTAGTGGAATAAACTCATCATATATTTCCCATAGAATAGTAGATCCAGATATTATGTATACGTCTAATAAGATAATGCCAACTTCACCATGTGTCAGGTGGAAGGAATTTTTCTGAGGAATCCTTCAGATTCATATCAAGTGGATGATCTCTGAGTTCTTGTAAAAATATGTTTTCAATTGCCAAATATCCATGTATATATAGATTTATTGTAGCTCCTTGTTGAATTCAACACAATTCTAGTTCTCCCAGTACACTGACATCCATTCGGTCTAGACGCCCCTTCCAACCTTGAATCTGATCTTTATATGAAGAATTGATGATTGAGCCATGAAAATTAGGCTTTTATTCCAAGATAAGAGGCTTCAGATATAGATTGAAACTATTTTGATTCATGATACAACCAATGGAAACCATTCATTTATTATTATAATAACCCTTAGAGAAAATATTTGCATAAAGGAAGTTTATGTGCTTCAAAAACCAGGATGTTATGAAGTAACTCCGGGCCCTTGGGATTAATGTCTTCCTCAAAAATATGTGATCAAAAAATCATAGTTAATCACTTCATCGGTACTCATGTTGATACATTACAGAATTCTTTACTAGATCTGGAAGATCAGACTAAACTACATCATATTAAGCAGGCCTAGTAATTTTTATTGTCTTAGAAGAAAATACAACATCTTGTTCAGTAGAACTTATTAGAGTAGCCATTGAGAACATAAAAAGGAATCAAGTTCTATGATAAAGATAAAATATGGACTTATGAAATTCAAAAATTTTACATGGAAGAATTAAATCATTATGAAAAGGAAAGGAATCACACATTCCCTTTGATAAAGTTTCAATTTCAACCCTTCTAGACAAGGTCCCCAAGCAAGCCCCTTGACCAAAAGCCCCCCTAGGCTACTCCTCATGGTGAAATCACATAGCATGGCCACGCAAGTGCTCATAAATTATGATATTCTTCTAGAGTAATAAATGAAAGTATTATCAGGACAAGTTTATTTGGAAAACCTAAACAATGAGATAAAAAAAAAGACATGGATTGTGAGAAAAATGGAAAATGGACCAATGGTATTTATAGACACTATTGGACTATTCCCCAGACCTATGACATAGAGATATGATGAAAACAAGCACACTATGATAGTTTATTTAGATTACATCATTGATCTGTATAGAATACTTATATGGAAACTATATGTGGATGATCAGGACTAACTTCATAATATTTTTCCTAGTATACATCATTATTGGACCCTCTTCTTTGGACAATATCCAATCTTTAGGAGTGGATTTTGTTGAAACATTATTTTTTCAAATGGATTGAAAATATTATGATGAGTAATTACAGAGTGTTAAATAGTTGATGAGACCCCAGGAGAATGAAAGGTATTTTCCCAAACAAACTTGCACACAGACCCCTATTCATCAAAAGGCCCTTATAACCCCCATGTGTGGAACATAAAGAAATCCACCCCTTCGTATTACACCTATGCAGAACACATACACCTAGGATCTATGTAGGTAAGATCCTTCAACCAAGAACTCATATTTACCTATAAATACACCCTTTTGTCTCCTTATTTTCACAACTAAAAAATTGGAAGACACCCTCGATCTATGGTCACACAAACCCTTTTCCCATACCTCTAGTAACCCCTCTTGTAGCTCTCAAAAACCAGATAGTATGGAGTATTAGGGGGGATAAGTGAGATTAAAGTCTTTTCAGGGCATAAAATAAAAGACACTTCCATGAGAACCCCTTTTCCACCATCAGATAAACATCTACATGATTAACCTTCCCTAACAAGGGACCTACACGAGCCTCATCTAGGAACACATAATGAGAAATATGGCACCAAGGTTAAAGCTTCTCCAAAGTTTCATTTCCCAGGTGGTCTATTTACAAAGAAATATCTTTATCAAGTAGTGTTTTACAACCATTTAGGAAGCATGCCTAGTTTCGTACATTCCCTACATGAGGAACCTATTCCCTATAATTTGAGACATACATGATCCCTTCTTTAAGTCTTCTTCCACGCCACCAATGATAAGACTCTTCTTCCTCTAGTTCCCTTTTCAAAAAGGGATAATGTTAAAACCTACACTAATTCCTCTAGACTTGAAGACACGGGGAGAGGGGTATACCTATATGTCTCCCATTTGGGAATGCATTTCTATAGTCAAATTCTTCCCACACTTGTCCTCCTTAATGGGAAATCTCCTCGGGTGGATATGCGTATGCATTCCATTGGTCATGAGGATCCCAACCCGAGAGGAGGTACAAGGGAACTCCAGGTCTCTAATACTAGGGTTATTACCACATCCTTACCTTGTAGTCACTAAGAATAAAAGCCTTTAGTTCCTATAATTGAAGGTGAGGATCATGCATTCATTTCCCCTTGATAGGGAATAAGATCCTAATATCCTATTGCAGAACCAATTTTAGGGTATCCCCCTAGAGTGATACCCAAGACTTTCTTGTAGGACCTCTTCTACTTCGTTCCTTCCTCCACCTATCCTAGATACAAAAATATGTGGGTATATTTCTCTCACTTTGGTTACAAGGTACCACAATGGGATGGATTTTTCATTATCCTCGTCAATTATAAAAGCACAAGACGGATTGTGTGCTTTTCCAGATCTTCCACTTCCTCTTTTTTTAGACATCCAAGAATGAATCATCATGATTAATGTGGGAATATAAGATATCCATGATCATGAAATCAACATAGTTAGATGCAAATTTTGTTAGAGAATAATCTTTTGGATCTTTCTATCTCCTTCCTTTGGAGTGCCTCCATTGGTGTGGGTCGTTAATGTCATGTATCCAAAATCTGACTAAATCAGATTGTGTGGTTTCACATATCCTCTCCTTCCTCTTGTTTCTCACTCCAAACCTGACTCATGTGGGATTATAGGTTGATAGTTATCATGATATACACATGATCCCAAATCTTTCAGGCGTCCTCTTTATGAGTAATCCTTAATCAAGACAATACTTGGGAATCCTTCTCAGATGTAATACCCAATAAAAACCACTCATTTAAATGGGAATCCTTCTAAGTTGTAATCCCCAAAATCTAACTTTTGGGATTCTTCTTCAAAACTAATCCCCAACCCTACCACCATACACATCCAAGGGCCCCCTCCTTAGGCGTACGCCTGAATAAGCCACAAAATTACCAGGATTTAAGACATCCCTCTTAGCCCCTTTCACAAGGAATCCATTTCAAGAATAAGCCAAAACACAATCCTCTCGAAGGGCCATAATCACATGAGAGAAAAACCTTCATAGGTCCTCTGTATGAATAAGTCCTCACAACTAGACCATGTAGTATTTGTTTCTAATCCAAATGGGATACGTAGGAAGTCTCCATGATGTCCACACAAAAACCCAAACATACCAAATCAATCATGTCCTATCTGGACCACATTCCCACAATTTTCTAATTCAACCTAGAAATTAATGTCCCTTCAAGGTTCCCTAGGATGATTTGGAGTAATTCACACATAAATAATTGAATATGCACATTTCTATCTTTTCATTCATATGGCTCCCCACTCGCTCAGTCGGGCTCCCATCTTATCTCTACCTTCCCCTTCCTTCAAGGGATTTCACAATTTCTATCTACAGTGATGGTGTTCCTTGCTTCAACAGGTTCATATTTCTCTTCCCCGTGTTTTCTTTCCATTAATCTGACCTATCTAGAACCACTACTAGTTTCAACATCATTCGTCTATCATTTACCCTCTTTCCACCTTCCTCTTGCGCTTTAGGCCTCCACTTTGAGACTGGGTGTAGTTTCTTCAGACGGATAGGGTCGGTTTTTGTGGTGTAATACTATGTTTTCCTCCTACTATAATCCTAATGTTCATCCCATAATGATATACCGCTTCTAGTTTTGAAAAGATATGGTTTTCGGGGAAGTTCGGGATAGTTCTAGAGGAGGGAAATTAGTGACCTCAGTTTTTTCTTTTTAGGTGTTGTACTCATTTTCTCCTTGGATTTGGTATTTCCACTTCACCTTTTTTGGATTTTCATACTATATTGGGGTTCAGTTTGGTTATGTGCTTTATTTTTATGTCTGGGTTCGTTCATTTTTGGCTTCGTATTGTCCATGTATCTGTGGAGGTCTTTTGGCGCTTTTCTCTACCCCGGTTTCACGTTCCACATCTTCTATTCAGGTCGGTCTGGTGTAGTGTTTCCCTGGAGCATTGGGATGTGGTGCTCGAGCGGCAATCATTTTTTAGGAGGTGATATATTTTTTCTCATTTTTGGTGCAATGGTGGAAGGTGTGTTTTTGGTCTGGTGAACATTGTTGTCAATGAATATTTTTCCCATATGATTGTTTTCATGGAGGAAGGTATGTTTCATATATGATGTTTTTTCGCTATTTCTGTGAAGGTCATTTACGGTTTTGTTTTGTGGAAATGATGGACTCCGACTTAAGTTTTTCTCTGGCAATCTGATGTGTTGATATGTTGACGATGACTAAGTGGTGCTATCTTTTGGTTATATTGACGGTGGTGGTTTGATCTATTTTGATGGTGATGCCTCTGGGGACTGGTGCGATGTTAGTGACGATGGTGTTTACAGAACAGAGATGTCATCGAGGGTAATGATGATGGTAGGAAACTAGACATGATGTAGGAAGTTGTGGGTACTCAGGACTCTAGGTATATTGGATGTTGTGTATTCTTAATTTTGAATTTTGAACTCTATTTTTGGATACATTGAATCTGTAACCTGCTCTTGTTGTTCCGGTTACTGCTCACCCCTAAAGAAGACTACTTTAAAATAAAATAAAAATTGTTGGACTAGGAGAATTTAACCTAAACATCCTAGTTCCATGATGATAAAATTCACAGTTCAGTGCATATAACATGACCATAAAAGGTATGATGTGTCCCATTATGTGGAAACAAAATATGAGGGTTCTTATTAATTTCATAATTATTTCTAATAATCCTATTTCATGGGTCCAATCGCAACATCAATGCATCTCCCATATACCAAGATGATGATAAACTCCTGAGATCCCCCTTGTGTGGCTAAAAACATCTTCACCATCATAATGACCAAATAATCTCAAATTACAACATAAGAAAAAAAATTATGGAGAACCTTAAATACATAATAATGTCTCAATTGATGAAGAATCTTGGATACATGAAGATGATTCTAAGATACATACATGCTAATGATTGATCATTAATTCAAAGGAAGACCCTTGGAATATATGGTAATTACTGAAGGATTAATGAGCATATCTTTAATCTACAAGAGATTCTCAAAGTAGTCAATAATTCCACCCAGAATTGTGTGATGATCCCAACATCACATCCTCTAACCCAATATGGGTTCTTGAGTATCATTAGACAAACTCCTCTATGAGTTCTGTCCTTTAGAAAAAAATTCACTTGTGGATATATAACTTTTGGGTGTTTTTGGTTCAATTAATAAAACCCATTGTATGTTTTTCATAAATGGTGAACTCTAAAAACTGACCCTCCTCAATCCACTATTGCGCGATGCGATTCTATCATAAATAGTGTTCTAGATTGGTATTTTGGGTCCTTATACATTGATTACGGTACCATAATATCCAAAATGATAATAATTATATAAATACCATTTATATTAAATATATACATTTTTATTATCATCCCTAAAAGGTAGATAGTGAAAAATTAATTACATCATTCATAGAGATGGTAGGTCAAATGCACAAATAAATAAAGTTTTCACCTTTTGATAGATGGGGTAAAAGAAAGTAAAATAATAAATTACCTTTATTGAATCATTATTATATCATATATATCATGTATATTCATTAAATATATCCTCAATATCATCTACTTAAAACATAGATGAAAAACGGATCACATAAGCTCCAAGATGTGGTAGTCCACCCATGCAAACAAGTTCCATTATCGTTTGCCAATGTATTTAAATGTAAGAAGGTAGACATGATATTAAAACTCCATATGTATAATAATTTCATAAATATCATATATAATCATTAGTTCCATTTTTACAACCATCCATATAAATTTTTGATAAATGATGATTTACATCAGTACACGGAGAAGGTAATTCATATGATCCAGTGGTCAATGTTTTTACATTCCAATGAATAGAAAATAGATGGAAAATAATTGTAACATAATAATAATACCATATCATGATATTTAAGATACTGAATATTTTATTTTTATATGGATACAAATAAATTAAGTAATTATAAGAAGAATGAAATTTGAAAGAGTTAGTAAAGATGATTCCCTCTATTTTGGTTCTATTCATCTGAATTCATTCTAAAGGACCCTTGTAGTTATCATTTAAAAAGTAAAGAACCTAAAATTAGTTGGTAGAGACGTTTAGAATATAAATATTAAGTGTTTTGTCAAGATATATATAAAATATTTTTATTTTATCTTATAAACCATTAGAATATATCTAGAAATATATTCAGATTCAAACGCTAAGATGGTAAAAAATTCTGATTCACCGAGAGCCTTGATATTGACATAATAAAATTATTAAATATATTATAACAAACATGAATTTATTTTCTGAAATAGTAGGAAAACATTAGAATGGTGGCCCATATGGAAAATCTGATCATTCCATTCTTTCTAGAATACATGTTTTACCCTAGGTGCGGCATAATATTTGTCAAGGTCATGGATTTGGATCGAGCGTCATTATTGGAAATGAAGTTGAAAAAATTAAAAATATATATTTAATTCCTCAAAAATAAAATAACCTAATTATAATATATAAATACATGGTTATAGGCAATTCAAATATTTATCTAGATAACACTAAAAATTGATAAGATCTATTGTATGAGACCATAGAGAACAAAATCATTTTAAGGATATCATTCTGTAAAGGAGTATTAGTTCATTCCAATGATGATGTAAAAACCCATTATTATTCAATGATACAACCAAATAGATATATTATGTTTTCTTCCATTTCATTATTTATCTTTTGGTTACTCCATGATGAATTTGAATCACATCCACTAAAAAATTGATCTTCTTGTAATTCATGGCTGTGGGATTGGGTTTATATTCCTCGGTTTTGGGGAATTTATATTGTATATTAAATTTCATTTCATTCATCATTCTAATAGATTTAAATTGTGACCAACCTGAATAATTTTTGAGTTTCAATACAATTTTTAATTTTTTAAATTTTTCATTGTTTCGTCATATGTTCATCACCATAAATTCCATTGGCAAGTGGTTTGACCAATACAAAACATTTGATCATTATGTGATTGTTCTTCAATATAACAGATCAATAATCTGAGTTTGGGTTCATGATTATGGGTATAATTGATTTGTGATAATAAAATTGAATGATTTAAGGTGGATTAAGATTAGATTACAGATTTATGTTTCTTTTATTTTCATTCATTGATAGAATGGTTTGACGGTGGATGATTTCCAAGTGGATTAGTGCTTGGAATCCCACCACAAATGATAGTGATGATCATTCAATCCAGATCCATAAATTTTGGATTGATTAATTGAAGGATTGATGGGATCAGCGATGAAAAAGGACATCATGAAGAACTAATACATTATAGGAAATCACACATTATTAAGTGTGTACTCTGAATGAACAAAAACAATGTAAAACCTGTTTTGGTGGAAAGATATTACATGTTATGTAAAATATCAGACGTCTTGTGACATGTTTCAACTGCCATGTGACTCAGTTCTGATGGTTTAATGTGCATCCTAGGGGTACATGGGCACAAAAACATCAAATAATGTGTGAATAGATTATTACTCGGACACGAACAAGTATATGGGATTTCCCCAATGTACCCAAAAATGGAAACGAGTATGTCGAGGTTTAAATATAGACACCATATACTCTCTATACATAGTGTTTACTTTATATGATATTGTTTAAAGCCATTAATTTCATCTCAATAGACCTATTTTAGTTGATTGGGATTCCTTAGTCCATTCCCAAAGGGGCACATTGGGGCATTACATCCAGAGAATAGGATTTTCATCCCCTACAATGTTTTTCTATCAGATGGGGTTTGGTGTATCACTATGTTTGAACAAGGTTAAATCCTCTATCACACCCTCTTTATGTTCGGTGGGGTTCATGATATCGGCTTGACCATAATGCAGAGGGTGTCAATCCCATGTCTATAAGGTTGAACCATTATGGTTTGTGGAATCCCCTAGTGGTCTTAGGTATGATCCCAAATATGTATGTGAATAAATTTGGAGTTACAATATGATTCTAAATTTAAAAAAAACATGATGATAATGACTTCTCATATATACACATTCAATGAAATCATGGCTTCCAGAGTTACTTCTCCAAGATGAGAATTACCTTCAGGACTCAAATTAAATAAGCTAGATATAAGTATTATTGATACCACTTTAGACATATAGCCTATTATGAGTTTTCAATGTTGATTTTTGTTATGTGTCATTTTTATTGATTGAAAACCCTACGTATCATTGAGATAACAAATCTTAAATATTTATGGTTTTTTATATGAGGGTGTCATACTGGGTATTGCTATACTCACCCATATGTGTTATCTTCACACTAGTTTAATGTATTATCCATCTGATTGGACATTTTATGGAGTCCTAGGAGCAAATAGAGTATGAAGATTATAGTTTGGGATAGATGTATCGAGGTTCATACTAGTGTTTCATTTGACAGTAGTACCCTCCTTATGAGAAGGTTGGAATCTATAGAATTATTTTTGGTGTTCTTATTAATGGACCTTTATAATTTCTACTACTTTCATTATATATAGATGTTTGATAGTTGATATTCATGAATTACTATATTAGTTGTATTTACATTTTTTATGGTATGGGATTACAGATTTGTGTGTGTGTATATATCCCATTGAATAATTCCTCTCATGTGTGAGATATTCCTACTCGGTGCTACCCCCCAGCCCCTGGGATAATAGAGACGATCTTGGGGTTATCACACTTAGCATTCCATCATCCAGAAACACCTCGATGGGTTGGTTCATGAAAGAGTGGTATTAGAGGAGCCAGTTCTACCTTAGGACTAGAGGTTAGAGTTTTTTCTTTCTGTGAAGTTTGGTTTGGGATAAACAGTAATAGTGTTACAGTGTTTGAGTTTGACTTTCTATCCTAGGATGTCATTATTGGTGAGGATACTCTTGTTTCCAATCAATAATAATTTGAAAATCTTTTTATTGACTCAGTACAAGTAGGCATTGTGAATCATATATGAATAGGTTTTGCTTTCATGTTCATATTGAGTCATCTCACCAGATATACTCATTAATCATCATGCATCTTGTTTGTTTTAGAATTATTCTATTATGATAGCCATATGGGTGTCTACTATGAGATCATGTGAATGGTCCACCAAGTAATGAGGCTTCAGTGTCATATCTTGTAGAAGATGTGCTTCCCCTAGTTTGTTTTGAATTTTTTAACCGCATGTTGAGTAGCTAGTTGTGTTTGTAGTACCGACCATGGATATGGATAGTAAAGGCCCAATCCATGAGTGTAATATATAATGACCACCCAGGTTTTGGGGAAAGAAAGGCCCCCATGAAACTATGGACTAGCTGGAGGATGTCAACTGATTTGTGTACCTTTTGAGGACACCTCTATACTAGATGGTTATCTAAGAGGTGATTCTTATTCAAGGATCTTTCAAGAGATGATAAATTCTGGTGACTCAAACGCATGATGAGAAATATAACCCACAGTCATATTTTGTGTGTCTATTTAATGAGGATTTCTATCTGACCATGTTATTATAGGTCCACTTCCATGATATTTTGTTATTTTATCATTGTATTTTGATAGTGGTAGATTATTTATCAGGGTTCACTTACCTTTTTCAACAATTTCTAAATATGGTTTGAGATCTTTCATTCAAGAATATAATTTTGGGTTGGGCCTAAACATATTTATCATGAATATAGTGATATAACTTTTAATTTACCCTAATATTAGATTTATTTAGTGTGAATTATTAGTAAAGGATATCCTGGTAGAGTAGGCAGAAATAGTGGGTCTTAGTAGTGGTCCTACATAAGCTAGGACCTCAGCAGCTGGTAGCCGATGAAAGTCACAATTATTAAGGAGTTAAAAAAATTAGAGATGGTCTAGAGATATGGGTTTGATATTTGACGACTCAAATTATTGTTCAATTCAGTCAAAAGATAGGTGGTGTTTCTCTTATAATGGTTGGGGCCATCTCACAGGAGATAGACTGACCCATCATACAACATACAGAGAGATATTTAATGAACCTCCCAGATATAGAGAAGAGAATGATCAAAGAGGTATGTAGGGTGATGGATGAGGAAGATGAGTTGGTATAGTACAAGTAGGTGGTCGACAGTTTTACTTATTTCCACCCCCAGGTGGTCCACACAAGGTTGAGGGAGCTGGTGGTCAAGGAAGAAGAGATCCATAGGTAGTGCAGGCCTATGACTCAAGGGTTCAAAAAATTTTAGAGCTATGATATATGTATTATCCACTTTATTTTACATAATCATAGAAATGGTTGTGATACACAAATTTATTTCCACATCACTAGTTTGAAATGTGAATATTCTATTTGATCCCATGGTGTGACCCTTACTCTTGGAGAATCCTACCATAGGTATCCAAGAGACCACACAAATATTCTAACAGTGTGTCCTTATTCATGGAGGAGAGGGATACTTATTGGATATCATTGTAGTAGAAATGAGGACATATGATTTCATACTAGGTATGGAAAACATATTCACTATTCCTTACAAAATTTTCTATTTTAGGTGGATGATGTGGTTTGTCTATGTTGATGGAACAAGGTTTTCCTTCATGGGTGAGAAGGAAACCATGATAGTGAAGAATGGTATCATATGTATAAAGATAAAACTAATTAGTCACTAGTTAGATAGTATAACCATTAGAGTAGTGGGTTCTAGGGGATTTCAGTTTCATGTAATTATGGTGTAGTAAGAGTAAGTTACAGGCTTACCTTCCCACTGAGAGATAAAATTATATATATAATTTCAATGAGGGATTCCCCCTATATATTCTCCATCATATCACATGACTCCCACGGTGCTTTGTGAGGTTAATGAAGAGTTCATGGACATGTAGAAGAAGGGACTTTTAGAACCAGTGTTTCTCCCTGGTTAGTCATGGTTTTTTCCAAGATGGGAGATGGGGGATTGAGGTTTTGTATGGATTATCGGTTCCTAAACATGGAGACCATGAATAATAATTATACACTTTCAAGGACTGATGAAATATTCTTCTAGTATAGAGGGAAAATATATTTCTCAATGATTGAACTTGGCTAAGTCTATTTACATATTTAAGTACATTATGAGGTTATACTAAAGATTTCATTTAAATGTAACTATGGTCACTATGTGTACATGGTAATCCCTTTGATTTTGACAATTTATCTAGAAGTTTTCATGGGTCCCATGACCCAAATCCTTCATCCTTATGAAGATCATTTTGTGTTGTTCTTCATCGATGGTATCCTTTTGTTCTCTATGTACATGGATCATCATGCGAGACACCTGAGGATGGTATTGTATGGACTCTACCTGCAACAAAATTATAGGAAGATCTCAATGTATTAGTTCTATATTTGAGAGGTCCATTATTTGGGACATTTCTTCTCAATGGAGTGTGTGGTAGTGGACCCAGCAAAGGATGTTGTATTGTTATTTTGGGATCCACCCATGTGTGTGATAGAGGTATGGAATTTACTTTGTTTGGATAGGTATTACAAAAATATTTGTAACTAATTTTGCAACTATATTGTCACCGTTGAATAAATTTACCTATAAGGGTCATCCCTTAATTTTTAGTTAAATTTTATAGTTGGGTTAGATGATTTTTTTTCATAGGTTGATTTGATTCCCCTTCTTGAGACTCATAGAGGTTGGTTTTAAGTATGTATTGTTCTGTAATGCCTTAGGGACTAGGCATGGTCATTTACTAATTTAGATGTAAGAATTTATTGTCTATGGGTCTGTAAAATTGAGAACACATGAGAATAACTACATGGATCTCAATCTAGAGTTGGTAGTAGTAGTCTATTCTTTGAAGATATAACGAAATTGTATTAAGGGTGAGAGGTTTATCATCTTTTTAGATCATAGGATTATCAAGTATATCTTATCTCAAAAGTATATTAAAATGATATAGAGGTAATGGGTAGATTTATTCTATGATTATAACGTCGGTATTTTCTATAATCTCAATAAGGATAACATAGTGTGAAATGCACCCAACATGAGATGTTGTTCATATTTGTTGACTGTGCAATCATATTATATTTCACAATTGTAGTTATCCTTAGTGATCAATGATGGAATATCTTAGCTCCAATTAATGGGTGTTACCACACCACTTCTATATAATATTATGGATGATCAACATAAATATTTCATCTATGAGACCATACTTCCTTAGATATCCATAGGACATGATCTAGATAGATTTTCTGAAGGTGGGGAGAACATCATGCTTTTTAGAGTACAGATGATAGTTCTGGTGATATTTCATGAGGTGGTTATGAATAAGTTTCATATATACCACTTGTGGGTACATACTGGTGTGGGAAAAGATGTACCAAGACCATTGGAATCATTTTTGGTGGCTAATGATATGGAAGTTCATATAAGATTTTTTCTCTCGATGCAGCACTTGTCAGAAGGTGAACGTTAATCATCAGGTTCCAGTGGTATTAGATCAACTACATTATGTTCCCATGTAGAAGTGGTATGGTGTATATTTGGATATCATGATAGGGTACCTAGGAATTTTTAGTTGGTATGACTCCATCTGGGTGATCTTAGACTGGATCTCTATGTTGGGTCACTTATAAGTTATCCCAGAGTAGAGACTAGTATAGATCATGGGACACCTTTACATATAGAATATATTCTAAATCCACAAAGTTCCTTCAATAATCACTTAATAATATGATTATTTCATCCCATCACAATTATGGAGAGTATTTTATGTAAAATTTGGTTCATAGCTACTTTTGAGCACAAAATTTCGTACATAATTGATATCCAAACTAAATGGTCCATTCATGTTGTGAAGGACATGGAGTTGGATTACATGTTACACATTGAATGTATTTGAGAGGATCAACTACCCTGGGTTGTGCTTATGTAAAACAATATCTATCATTCCACCATCATCATGGAACTATTTTGGTCTTTTATATGAGACCAACTAGCCCACAGCTATATATAACTAATCTAGGTGAGTTTGTACTCATGGTCCCAGTGTTGGTTTGAGAGACAATATAGATGGTTTAGTTCCTCCATGAGTAGATGAATCCTTCCTAGAGCTTTCATAAGTCTTCAGAGGACTGATGATATAGGCCTTTGAATTTATAGGTAGGAGGCTATGTGCTTTTAAAGTTCTCTCCATCATGTGGATTATAGAGATTTTATTGGGGAATATAGTTATCGATGAGATTTATCAACCCTTTCCAAATACATTTTGGAGTCATTTATGTGGAATACTACATATATAGTTGAGATTTATCATCCCTTCCCTTGGAGCATGTCTAGTCACAGCATGAGAATCAGTTGGAGGGCACCTTGTAGTGGATACCCAGTTGAGAGCTCAATAACCTCATCATTATGAGTTGTGTCTTTTATTTTCAGGATAAAATTCAATATGGTGGGCCGAATGTACCATCACTATTTTTCCATGTAATGATTTCAAATATATCTTATAGAATTTCCTATTACAGCTAATATGATGGATTGGAAATCTGAGGCCTAAGGAGGCACGATGTATATATAAGAAAAATATTCAATATATTTTATCATGTGCATAGATTTTTACTGAAATATAAGGATAAATCCATAATAGGTACACATATGGTAAAATTGAGATCTCTTTTGAGATTGAGATATGGGTTTTTACCATAGTAGTAATATAATATTTTTCTCCATCATGGGTCTTTCCTTGAGCACAATCTTTTGGAGAAATAGTAAAATAAATTAAATGTACGTATTTATTTGTTTAATTAAAATATTTTCATACTTTTACTCTATAAATACACGATTATAAGAAATTTTTATGGTTTTACTCATAACCATATTAACTGAGAGGATCCATTAGATAAGTTCTTGAAGAAAAAAATTGAATTGAATGTCATTTTCATTTTCAAATTTGTGGATCATACCAATGATCATGACACAAAACAGTAATTTAAAAATGATTCATCTAAAGATTGTATTTTTTCCATATTTTTGTTTTCATGTTTATTATTCCATGGAGATCGTTAACAACATCCACCAACATATTGATTTACATGATGTTCTTGCTTGTGTGATCAGTTTTATCATCATGGGTTATATGGAATTGTTATTTTTGATTTATTTTCACTTTTGTCATCATTATAATGGAATCTAATCAATTCCAAACCCAAATAGTGTCCATGTTTCATTCATCTTCTTTAATTTTTTTCATTTATTATAAATTTATTAATATATTCATCATCTATAATTAATTCTTCTGGTGGTTAGACCAATACCCGACATTCAATCCTTGCATTATTGTTCTATACTGTAATGACAGAATAACGTGACTTCATATTTATGATAAAGGGAATGGTCTAGGTTTAATGATGATGGTGGATGATTGGATATAGATCAATATTGGATATATGATTTTAATTTCTTGGCTCATCATTTGGTAATGTCATGATGTAACAATACACAATTTTCTTGAGGTTTAGTTGCCAAAATCTAGCCATAGATGATGTAGTAGATCAATCAACCTAGATCCATGACATCAAGAATAATTGGTAGTAGGATCAAAAATATATGTAGCATGAGAATACCATATAAATAACCAATGGGTTCCATATAACCCACATTACACAGAATGTACTCTAAAAGAACACACACTCTGTGGACCCAACTATGATAGTAATGTTATATACAAGAAATAAAATATAACACACCATGTGACATGAGATACACACCATGTGACACAAGTTACACACTGTGTGACATCTGTCCCACACCGTGTTACCTAGTTATAGTGGCTCAACATGTACCATGGGGGTACAAGGAACATACATGGCCAGACACTTGGGCATAACCAGAGTACACATGCTTAGATCAGAACTTAGACATGGCCAGGTACATAAACATAGACAAGTATATGATCACAACTCAATGTACATGGGTATAGGTATAAGATAACATGTAACAACACGATCAGGTCTTGGTTTAGATGTACAATCCTTTTATCATCTATAAATGCCACATACTTCCTCTGAGAAAGTGTGGAGCCTATCATTCCTTTAGTATGGACCAAGTTTGGTTGAGTTTGATTCCTTGGTACATCCCCATGAGTATATTGTGTGGGATTATATCCTAATCATATGATCATGATCACTGATATGGTTTTTTTCTTGGATATAGTTCAATCTATCCCTTTTAGTTACAAGGGTGGGATCCTCTATCCTTTCTTCTTTTTCTTATGTGGGGTTTATGGTGTCAACGTGATAGCCATGCACATAGAATCAATCCCCTATATAGAAGGGAGATCAAATAGGGTTTTTGGAATCCCCCATTGGTCATGGATGTGATCCCCGATATGTGTATTGATAACTTTATTGTTCCATCATGTATGTTCTATGGAGAGAACCAACAAGCATGTCCTATCAGATGAGTTCCATTTGTGAAATCATGACTTGTGGAGATTTTTCTCTTATGTGATAATTACCATAAAGACTCAAGCATAACACTATGTCTAGAAGTATGATTGAGACCACGTGAGAATTTGAGTATGTTATAAGTATATCTAGATTGATTATTATTATTTATCATTTTACTTTAAATACATGTGTATTGATGAGATGACTTCACTTGATGCTTTATGAATTGTGATTTCAAGGTTTCATATTGGGTATTGTTATACTCAAACCTATGTGGGATCTGTCCACAATTTTCATGTATTATACTAAAACAATTCCATTTAACGAATTCATAGGAAGACCAAGAGGAGGAAGATCATAATTTGGGATAGACATAGAAAGCTTCATACCAGTGCTGCATTTGATGGCAATGACCTCCTACTCTATAGGTTGGACTCATTTATTGATTTTGGAGGGAATGTATTTGTCCATTAATAATTTCCAATACTCTCTTTATACTATGAAAAGGGATATATGTTATACATTCATTCCGGTTTCCACTTTATTTACATTTAGTAATTTATGTACTTGGAGATGTGTGTTCACATAAAGAAACCTTAGGCTAATTCCCCCATTATGTGAGATATACTAACTCGACACTAGTAACTAGCCCCAGGTATATTTGAGGTGGGTTTGTGATTTTCACACTCAGGTTACATTTTCCTAGATATGATATGGCAGGCCAGGTTATGATACTACATGGTTCAAAATGGTGTGAACAACAGTGAGAAATTGGTGGCCTTTATTTGGGAGGGAAAGGATGCAAATAGAATTTCTAAATAGATTAAAATATAACTAAGTTATTATCAATCCAAATGATTAAAAATGAATAGATATTTGAAGAAAATAGTTTCAAGTATACATATACTCATCCAATAAATTTTATATAGGTTTTTGTTTAATTTGAAACCTTATATTTTGGTTTGATCCTGGGTTAAAATTTTTTAATCTTAATTAAAAAAATTAATTATTCAATCAAAAAGGGTAATAATTTTACCTGTAAGGTCATAATTGGCTCATCAATTACCAAGGGATGACTTTTTTTACCATTTCTCAAAATATTTGTATTATTTAAGTATTATTACTAATATTAAATAATTTAATAAAAAAATCTATCTTAAAATAATATTACTGTCATTAGGAGATCTATTCACATAATTTGACTTTTAAAACAACATAAAAATAATGGATCTTGAATACAAAACTTTTACACATATCTACTATGATAACATCATATAAAAAATTCATGTAACAAAATAATTTACTGATATTATATTAGTTTCAATATTTTTAAAATAATTTTTTTTATTTTTCTTTTAACTGAATAAATATTATAGCTATGTTGCAAAATAATTTTACGGTAATTAACAGATCGCTAAAAATTAAAAATAAATTTACATGATGAAAATATAATTCATATTTATAAAACATATGTACAACCTAACTTATACTATTTTTATCCTTTTAATGAAAATTAATGTTAACAAATTCAAGAGAGTCACATTCAATATTGATTCTCTTCGTAAATTAATATAATCGGAATATTCAAAGAAAAATTGAACCAAGAGTCCATATATTTGACAAAAGGGTGGAAATGGCTGAACATAACCCATATAATTGTATAAAGTCATGTTTTGGGTTGATTTTGAGGCCTTATTTCCTAGGTTTAACACTATTTTACAAATTTTACCCTTTACCAGCGTGACAGATATTTCCCACAGTTACTGTTCATAATGAACAAAAATAATATTGAAGTATTTAAAAAATTTGGACCCAATGATTCCAATTATGTAATCCATTTTTCATGTTTCAATTTATATAATTTTCAGAAATTATTTTAATATAAAATCACAAACCACAAAGAAAAACAAATTTTTCATATTTTTTAGGTATAAAAATTATTCTATAAGAAATTCAAAATTGAAATTGATTCAAATAAACATAATTAGAAAATTAGTAACATAATAAAACTAATGTTACTTTTAACTAATTTTAAAATATATTACAGTTTATGTTCTTGAATAAAAAATATTACTTTCAACCCAAAAAATTGGTTTCACTATTCACTTGAAAATTTATATTTTTAGAGAAAACAAAAAAAATTAATATAAGATTATATTAAAAAAATGATATCTTTGTTATCAAATAATAATTTTAAACATTCTAGAAATAAATTATAGTATTCTCTCACCAAAATAAAAAAAACCATTTTCTAAGAAAGTTAATTTTTGAATAATAAAATGACTTTACTAAAACTTAAGTTTCTATGTACTAATAATTATCCATAAAATTTTCATTAATTATTTATTTTATAGATATATAATAATAATTATAATCATATTAATACCCACCAATTCAATGGCATGTTCATAACGGTAATATTTGAACAATAATATTGTGTGGTTTATTTAAACAATATATAGTGTGTTGTAAACTCTATCAACTATAGTGTGCTTTTAAAATATAATGGTATTACATTCATCCCCACCCACCACAATTAATAATATTTTTCCATGTCAATTTTAACATGTTATTAGAAATCAAGGTATTGAAATTTCAAAATAAATGTTTTCAAAACCCACATCATAAAAATGGTCAAAAAATATCCTTTTAAAAGAGGCAAAGGGAAATATGAATGTCTTATAAAATAACAAATTACTAGTATTTCTGATAAGAGATTATTATAGGGAGGTAAATTTATATAAAATGAGATAGAAAAAAGTTCCAAATAATTTGTGAGACTGATTAAGAAAACTGATCATGAAAAAAGTGAATGACCATGATAATATTAATGATTTCAAAAGAATATGTTAATAAAGTGGGGAAAGGATCATTGATTCATCCGGAATGAGTGAAATATGAAATAAATTTTTGTTTCAAGAACACTTTACAACATTCCATGATTTCCATTACCATATAGAATGAAACATAAGGAAATATACTCACGTGAAAAGTAGAATTTCATCATTTAATCAATTTTCACTACCCTCCCATTTTTTTCTCCAAATGATGTGAATTCAACTTGATTTTTTCATTACTAAAGAACTAAAACATAACTCAAATTGATCAAATAATTCAAAAAATGTTAAAATATATTCCTATTATTTCAAAATATTAACTTAAACTGGAATGTTTACCATAATCTATGATAATATCCAAAATGTATAACACTTTAATAATAAATAATAATTTTTACTTAAAAATTTCCCTAATGACACAAAATATTCATCGTAGATTATTCCACAAATAAAAAACCCATAATAATAATTAACTTCAACATTAAATAATAGTATAACATTATAAGTGATATAATAACCTTTACTTATATCCCACAAATATTTATTAAATTATTCCCAAATAATATTTCATGTTAAACCACAGGTTAAAACAAAATGATACATATACCTTAAACAAATGAAGAATATCCAAAATTCCCTTTAATAATAATGATAATTCACTATATGATCATATAATATAGTGAAATCACAAAAATATCACGAATAAAATTTAGATTGTAACCTAAAAGTTAATCCTTAGCATGACAATAAATATCTCAAAAAATAAAACCTTATCAAGGAATTTTTTTAAACATTAACATTCTCTATATCCTCCTATAAAATAGACCACAATTAAATTAACATCAAATCATATATTATCCAAAAGGTTTATTTCAACCTCAGTATATTTTTTTAAACCCCAATAAAAGATTCAAATTAACTCAAAATTACATATCATAAAACTTATAAAATTATATTTATACTTTTCAACTTATGATCAACCGTAAAATTATAAACCCATGATGGAATCCATAATCATTAAGTGAGCCTCACATGAAAACATATATTCTTCCAAAAACAAACACAATCATTATTCCTCATATAAAAATATAGACTATTTCCATAAATCCAAAAATTCAATAAACTTCTTAAAAGATGACCTAGATCTTTTATCATCAAATCAATAACCAGTTGTGGTGTCACCATTAGTATACCATTTACTTAATCAATAGCAATAATATCTTTATCCCAAATAAACATGATCACATTACCACAAAATATATTTTTATTTTAATTAATATGTTTCAGTATATGTTTTCAAGTCTCCATAAAAAAATATATTGTGAAAAAATTTGTAAATGACTTATGATTTATATATCATGAATATATTTTATAAAAGCCATACTCAACATAATTTTCAAATACCAATACATAAACATTTCAATTTTTACAAATCAAAATTTTTCATAGCATAAGTCCTTCATTTTTATTAGAGTTCACCCATAGATTAGGTAATTGGGCTGGATGATGTCTATATTACCAACACATAACACATTGATATATAAATTCTACCTATGGATTAATTTCATATCCATTTAGTTAACTCTAAAATTTTAAATGATAATTCATTGATCAATTCCCTTTGTTTCGACACATAAAATATTTTCTCATTCCTTTTTATCATTCTATAGGTTGTCTCTTTCCATATTTATCACATGAAGTAAATTAATATTTCATACCTCCATGGTTTCTACAAACCAAGATATCAAAAACTCAATTATTCTATTCATAATTAGTTTGAGGGTTGGTTAATGTTATGTTTTTTAATAATATATCATGTTAAATGATTTGTCATAATAAAAATATCTTTCACTCCAGTCATCACCCAATTTGGTTACTCATAATCACCACATTTTCAGTCACATTAAATGTTATCAATATTACTCCAATCTCCATCCCTTGACTAAAACCAAAATTATATTATGGTCAATAAAATGTTTATTGGGAAACCACATAATAATTAAAATAATTAATAATATCTTTAAATCAAGACACCAACTTTTCTATCTAAAACACATTAGTTTTATCCTAGTTCATTCATGGAAAAAAACTATGAAAATACTTTATAATGGTACATAATGAAAACATGATCTGACCCACAAATATAAATTGGAAGTATCAAACTAGTTACATAGTATGATATGCACACCATGCACCAGAATGATGACCATGATATACTCAACCAACTTTTTTCTAGGTAATTACCCCTAGACGAATTGGTTCTAGAACAACATTCACTTTTAGTATTCAAACATGGGTGTATTACCAGGAAAACATCATAATATAAACATTAATAAAAATTTTGGATGTCATCATATACTAAAAATTACCCTCAAATGTAATCATAGTGTTGGGTTCTATAATATTTTTTTCTTAAATCTAGTTCCAATAGGTTTTCCTAAAATTTCTCTAATACAAATGGTAAAGACCCTATCCCATATATCCCTAGGTTGGTGGTTACTATATTAAATTGTCACTATATTCATGAAATCAAATACTAATGGACCAAAGAGTATAGTGGTTATCAATTTCTATATCAATTAATTGTTTAAATTTTTCATTGGAAATAAAATATAAAAACATAGTAAGAGTAAAAATATACATCCTCAAACTCAATCAAGGACTCATTATTTATATCCAAGGGAAAACAAGAAAAAAAAATGGTGATATCAAATGATAAATAAAGGTTATAGGCTGTAGAATTTATATTGATTAAGTAAGAAATAATCAACATGAAAAGGTAAATAACCTAAAACATAATTAATTTAATTAGTAAATTTACTGTTAAGAATAATATGGAAATAAAATTCATTATCAAATAATTTCATAAAAATAATAATATGAGCTTAAAACCTAATGAATGGATAAGATAACTATTTAATAAATCAAATAGTCATAAATTAATTATTTCAAAATGATATTCTTTATAATGTTAGACATCTAAACCTTATTATCAAGGCCTCATGCTAAGACTTATTATATAAATGGATTAGAACCCCACAAAATACCCCACATGTTCTGACTCATAAGACCTACCAATTCATAAAGAGAATATGTAATTATATTCCCACCAATCACTTAATAAATCCAATGCAATTATCATATGAATGAATAGTACAACTTAATCAATATTTCTTAACAATCAATAATTGTTTATATCAAAAAACTAGAATAAGTATTTTCAATAATATTTACTTCCAAAATTATCATAAATCAAATATATAATGAATTAGGATGAAAGAATTAAAAAATATCTCTAGACGATCATAAGTAAAATAATGGGTTGTTGTTGTAGATGAATAAATCCTCCCTAAAAGATCAAAAAATAATTATTAAATAAAATACTCATTTCACTTTATAGATCAATTCTTATAACCAATATATTTAATAATATTAGGAAAAATATTTTCATTGAATATAATCTTGTAAACTTTTATATGGTTCAGTAAAGAATTTATCTATTATGTTGATGTGAATTTATGTTCATATAGTGTATGTTATATAAAAGATTACTATCACATGTTTGGTAAAATTAAAAATTACCTAGTTCAAAAAATGAAAATAATATTACTTTTACACAATTTTCAAAAAAATTACAACACGTATAAAAAAATCTTTAACAAATCATTGGATATATTAAAACATTCCATGAAACATTTTTAGAAAAATATGGACATGGAATAATAATATCCATGATCAAATAGAAAAATAAGTTATTTCTTCTATAAATACATTATTTTCCAATATTTAGTACATAAATATTGAAAAATGAAAGGAGAATACGTATTTTAAATAAACAACTAGATAAAAGTAAAACATATTGGGTTTAATATGGAAATATAAAATAATTTCTTTAGTGGAAATATAAATATAGAAAATCCTGAATAATGATGGGATTGTGAAATAACCCCTTAATACTTTGGTAACATTCAAATAAATACCCATTGGAAGATAAAATATGAATTTAAACTAAAAATAAAATTAATTGGGAAGGAAATTATATAACATGTAAATGGGTCATTATATTCACCTTATAAACATAAATACTTGCATAAACATAAATATATGATACAGAATAATATCGAAACAGATATCCCATACCACATTAGTAAATTTTAGATAAAAAACCCCATGAAATAAATATATAAAAATAAAAAATTAAATAAAATGATTATAAAGGTAATCCAGATATATAATATCAAATTTCAATTATATACACCAAATTAAATAAAAAAGTGGGGAATATAGAATATGCCTCATGAAAGAAAAAGTAATATGGGAAACCTTTACCTCAGTTATTATATCCTTTGTATGTGTTAAAAAAACATATATAATAAATATATATTTATTATAAATATATTAAATAATCATAATTATATACATCATTCAATATATTATTTACTTATAAACATTTATCACCCATTTAATATCGATTATTCCTTAAAATCAATATTCTGGATGAAAACTACATCATTTTTTTGTACATTTGTTTTTATAGTTTTGTTACTTGTAATTTTATAGTTGATACATTTTTTAAATAATATTCATAATTATGTAAATTTAATATGTATTAATTATATGAGTTTTATAATCAATCATTAGCAGAAGAGATAAAAATTTTAATTACACCATTCATGGGGAAGGTATGCCTTATATATGCATGAACTCTATTTTCACTTTTTTATTGATGGAATAAAATAATGTTAAATGATAACTAGAAATTATATAATCATTTATATATCTTATATATAATATATATTCATTAAATTTATCCTTATTTCCATTAATGTATTGAAGAAATGAGAAAGGAATTTCATCTCTTTATAGAGTTGGTTGTCCACACATACGCACGAGCATTGTTATCATTTACCATTGGATTGAAGGTAAGAAGGTAGAAAATATATTATAATTATATAAGAGTAATAATTTAATAAATATGATATATATTAATTATATGAATCATTATATCCATCAAAATAAAATGTCCATGGAAGACTAATTACACTGTTACTGTCATGACCCGTCATCGGGGCCCGTGCCGTGACTACCCCAAGCCCGCCTTCCATATGCCAGGGGCTGGTGACTAACACCAAAGGCATAAATCCTGATAAAAGGGAAGTAATTTCTATAATAAAAGAAAACAAACACCACAGAGTACGCTAACTGAAGTGAACACTAAGTAGACTATAAAACAGACGAGCTGAAGTTACAAGTGGCCAGAAATACAAGCCCAAAAGAAAAGTATAGCTATAACTGAAGTAAAGTATAACTCAAGGACAATAACTGAAAGGTGAAAAGCCGCTCTTGTATCGTCCTCCGTCTTCCTACCTAAAGGGTAGGTACAGATCTCCTCCTCAGCACTCCACGTCCGTTCGTCTTCTCTGGTTATCGACTCATCATGAAATCCACCTCTGGGTACCGACTCGACATGATATCCACCTCCTGGAACCGGCTCGTCGTGAGATCCTCCTCTGGGTACCTTCCAGCTCCATAAGCCTCAACCACGATCAGTGATGTCAGTCGTCTACAACCAACACAACGTAGTGTGGGCGAAGCCCGTGCAGGGGTGAGTATACGACACTCTGTAGGGACCCCGAGACCCCCAAAGGTCTCCCTGAATTCACAAAGGATAAACCACAAAGAAAATATACAATCATAATGTATCATCCTACATTACTTAGGTATATTCCCATACATATACCTAAGTCATCAAATCCAGTTCATCTCCAACTCATGAGATAAAGTACAGTCCAGTCTACTCAGGAATGTAAAACATAATCCACATAGGAATGTACGATCCAATCCACACAGGAAAACATAATCCCATCCACACAGGATATCAAATCAATCACATCGAAGATAATCATTGAAAGTCAAGACTCAGCTCACACAGGAGATCATAACCCATCTCACATAGGAATTCACAGCCCAATCCACATAGTAAAGTACAACCCAATCCACATAGGAAATCATTAAAATCATATCGAGGATAATGATTGTAAGTTAAGACTCACCTCACACAAGATATCGATTTATGAAGAGGGGTGGAGATGATTAGATGTAGCCTCTAAATAATCTCCTCTGCCGAACCCACGTATGATCCAAGTTTAGTAGTTGTCGCTACCGAACCCACGGAGGATCCAAGTATAGTAGTCATCGTCGTCGAACCCATGGAGGATCCTAGCATGGTAGTCAAACCCACAGAGGATCCCAGTACAGTAGTTATCCTCGTCGAACCCACAGAGGATCCCGGTATGGTAGTCTTCCTCGTCGAACCCATAGAGGATCCCAGTATATTAGTCGTCCTTATCGAACCCATGGAGGATCCCAGTATGGTAGTCGTCCTCGTTGAACCCACAGAGGATCCCAGTACGGTAGTCGCCATCGTCGAACCCACGGAGGATCCGAGTACGGTAGTCGTCCTCGTCGAACCCAGCTCTAGGGTTCCTGCACAAGGAATGCTCAATTTCGGGAGGGTATGCTCCACGAGCCAAGGGGTTCGATACATCAACTGACACGAAGTCCGAAGTTGATGCATCCCAATGTTCCGTCCTGTCACTAGGAACTCAACATGATAGACGGAACGTCAATCGAACGCTCGGTCTGAGAGTCATTGGCTTTTTCGTCCCAGGGGCCCAGTTGGTTTTTAAGTCAAAACCAACCCCACTGTACTCCAACATTGTCCAAACCTTGATCGGAGTAAGCCAAAAAACCCTTCTCACTAAGAGGAATCCAACAAAATCCACGGTACGTCAATCGGACGTCCGGAGCTCAAGTTATAAGTGTTTCTGCTCTGAGGGCCATGTTGGTTTCGTGTTCGAACCAACCCAGCCATACCCAAAGACCTATGAAACCTTGAGTGTAATATACCAAAACTACCATCTCGATCCAAGGATCGCATCGCAACTGATCGGTCGGCCCGAACTGGGTCGACCCGACCTGGGTCCGGGTCCGGCCCTCTTGGGTGCGGCCCAGCCCAGCGGGCGGGTTGGCCCAGCGGCTGGGCGCCCTCGCCTAGCGCAGCAGCCCGGCTCGGTTGGGCGGTCCGCGCGTTGCGGAGCGCACGCGGAAGGGGGGGGGGGGCGCTGCCCCATGGTCTTGAAACGGTGGCCCCCGCATGGAGGGGCCCGCCTGTGTCACCTGCTACGGGTTACAACCCCCGGTATTCCATGAAGAAAACGACCAGCCCGGTTGGCCGGCCGGTGTGCCATCGTGGGACCCCACCGTCCCGCCCTTCCGAAGCGCTGGTGACCAGCGGATCTGGCCGCCCCTCACTGCACCGCCATGTCGAAAGGTCAAAACCTATATCCGTCTAGCATGGTGTGATGGAGTTGCGCCCCTCCACCGTGTCCCACCCCGGCCGTGGCCTCCTGGTGCTCCGGCGCGGCACGACGACGCACGCTCCCCCACCATGACCCACTCTTGGCCGCGGCCTTCTCCGGCCCCTCTGGTTTGGCGTGATGGCGCCACATTTCACTGTCGCAGCCCGCTCTAGCCGCGGTTCTGTCGTTCCCGTGTGGTGCAAGGCCACCACGTTTCTTCCACTCCAAGCCACGAAGGTAAACCAACAACAGGGGGAGGTTCGCCTATGTTCGTACGGTCCGGCCTCCTCCCGTTAATTCGATGACAGGCGGCTTAACAAACAATAATGAAGATCACAAATAAATCTTGAACGTAAAACAATTCCTTACCTCATCAACGATGTCAAAGATGGTGTCGGGGTTGACGACGTTGGCGTACGTCCAAGGGGGATGGCGTCTCACATCGGCTGTAGAGAGGAGAAGGACGGCACGTCGATCACTCGTTGGTGCTCTAGCATTCTTCGCGTTCTTCAACGAGGAAGAAGAAGATCTTCAAGACCAAAAGAGTTCTCTCCTCTCAACTCCACACAGTGAATCAACCCCCAATAAAATTAGACTTTGTCTTATTTTATTCATACACACAAATGCCAACATTATTTTTAATATTCAAAAAGCCTCATTCAATTAATTAGCGAGATTCAATTAATTGAATAGGTGTGTTGGCATTCAATAATAGAGAAGAGGGAAAGTGGGTGAGATACACATTTATGGGGGGTTTCCAACATAAAGAGGGGTGTTTATAGGGGTGTTAGGAAATTTAGGGAGGTTGGGCTCGTGTGGTCCCCACCCAAACGTCCTCACAACTTCTTTTTCCCTAACACTTAAACAACTAGCGTTGTAATAAAAAATATAATTGTAAAACAACTATATTTTTATTCTTCACATTTTTAACAACTCCTCCCGAGAAAACGCACCTTCATAAAATGTGTTCCTAAGAAAATATCGGCACTGTGGTTTCATCGGTGCCTTCAGATTTTAATTCTGAGCAATGGATCAAAAGTTAGAAAAACCTTCTCGCTCGGTCACTGAACGCACCCGAGCTAGACTTCGGAAAATGATTCTGGGAAAACCGGGCCTCAGAATCAGGTGCCTTCAGAAGCCATAGACTCAAAAAATTCCAAAGAAATTATGAAAAAAATAATTCCATGACAATTCCTGTTCTTTTCATTAGTCCAACCTCAAGTCTTTACATCCCCATAAAGCTATACACAAACTAGGGAAACAAAAGTGGTATTGAGCACGCAACTGAGCCTTCCGCTCCCATGTGCTCTCCGGGAGGTTCCTATGCTGCCAGTGAAAGCAGACTTGAGGGATCGTCCCTCCACGTAGGACCCACTCCTGTCGATCCTCGTTCTCCACTAAAACCTCTTTGAATGTTTCCCCATCATCGACGTCCAACTCTCTGCGGTCGATGATGTGTGAAGGGTCATGCACGTATTTCCTTGGCTGGGATACGTGGATGACATCATGCACTCGGTGAAACTGAGGTGGAAAGGTCAAGCGGTAAACCACCTCTCTTACCCTGTTGAGGACATAACAAATTCCGTTAGACCTCATAGATAACTCACTGCCTCGGATACATCTCTGTAAACCTCATCGAGGTGAGACCCGTATAAGAACTTGGTCGCCTTCGTCGAACTCTAGAGGCCTCCATTTCATGATTATAACATTAACTCAAAACTCCTACATCCATGAGGGTAAGGTTGGATGACCCAAGAGTGATTGGCTACACCCTCTTATGCAAGTTTATCCTATGCTTCCTAGGGTTTCCTTTTCGCCGACCAAGGAAAGCCCATCCTGACGTTTGCCTAATACTGTCAATTTGTGTATGAACTGTGATTGCCTGGTCCATACTCAAAATAACCTCTTAAGGCCTCGACACTTCCACTAAGAGGTTCCAACCGAAACTCTCACCTCAAGGGTCAGATCACACCATCGGCGTAAGTGTCACTATCGAGTCTCCAACAAAGGTATCACCAGACGTGAGGGTCAAGTCAACGGCTTAATCAGAAACTCTAGGTCTGGGAAAATATTCATGGAAGAAAGGGATGATTCGTATCATTGTCTATTGTTATGGCAGCTAGTAGAAGACACAGTCTGTACTTCGAATCATCCTTAGATCCTTTCGGTCGCACTCCTTGACCGCATATAGCTACTATTTCCCCTGGCCTCCAGCTCCCTGAGCCTAGCAGGGATTACATAGTCGGGTAGTTGCAACATGCCAAAATGTTCACCACCCCATGCTACTCTCCCAACTCTGCTTCCACCTCTTCTGCATTGCAGATTCATCTGTCCTTTTCACTTCCTCTACTTGAAACATTGTACACGCCCAAGTCTCTGATACTGGTGCCAGTTTCCTGCATTCCCACTGCTAACCTTAACTGGCTGCATCCACTCAGCCAAAGAATTATCAACCCCAAAGGTTCTCTCTAGCACCCTAGTATAATTAGGAATGTATAGAGAATGAAGTGCTAGCTCAGATGTCTTTTAGACACACCTAAATCCGAAGTCTCGGCCCCAAAGCACCGATCGCATCGTAGTCATTGAGTACCAGGAATGGTTTGGTATACCCCGATGAATTCTCAGCTACCGACATGTCATCCTGCTGAAGATGTATAAGCTCTAGAAGACTCTCAACCACCTCTTCAAGCCAGTCCTCAGCTGCCTGTGAGTCGGGCATGCCTCGTAACTTGAGGGATATCTGGTGCCGAAACATGTAAGGCACTAAGCCAACAAGTTTCCTCTACCGGTACCACTAATAGTGTCTACTGACCAACAGGTAGTGATGTAGCTAACACACTACTCGAAGTTACTAACTTAGGAATCGGTCCACATACCGAAGCCTCTTTAATATAAAAACTAACCTCATGGTCACTCACTGGGAAACACATGTAGCTAATTCCACCATTCTCTCTACTAGTGTCTAAACTAGGCGTAGAACTCTAGAAATCACCTCCACCCAGTCCATTACTGCCTGTGAATCTATCTTGCCTCGTAACCTCAGAGGCCTCTGATGCTAGACCTCGTGAAATGAACTCTATTAGCGTGAACTGTCCACTAGTAAAACTGGTGGAATCTTCTGCCTAACAGGTGGTGGTGACGCTGGTACACCACCCGAAGGTGACAACATAGAAAGAGGGTCATACACCGGAGTCTCTTCGCTCAGGGGTCCATCATCGAGTAGTCTCTCGGAACCCTAGATGGTTGCCATCGTGGGGCCATCCTAAAAAGAGACAGGTGTGCCACAGTCAAAGATTTATACCCGGTGAGATAACATAAATTAATCACAACGAAAGCTTTGAAACACACATGCAATCAATGTTTTTGTGCACTAAGTCGGAAATCAGAAGTCAGGGTCCTGGTATACAGATACGTTGGCCGCCGCACCAACACTGGACTCCCTGGACTGATAACCACAATCAAATACCCTTAACACTATTGCATCACTTATAGAAAGATCAGATTCCTATGTTCTGTGGTAGAACCGAACTCCTCTGATACCAATTTGTCACGACCCCTCCTCGGGGCCCGTGCCATGACTACCCCAAGCCCGACTTCCATAGGCCAGGGGCTGGCGACTAGCACCAAAGGCGTAAATACCGATAAAAGGGAAGGCATTGCCTTTATAAAAGAAAACAAACACCACAAGGTATTCAAACTGAAGTGAACACTAAGTAGACTGTAAAACAAACAAGATTAAGGTACAAGGGGCCAGAAATACAAGCCCAAATGAAAAGTACAGCTACAACTGATGTAAATTACAACTCAAGGAGAACAACTTAAAGGTAACAAGCCACTCCTGGATCTTCCTCTGGCTTCCTACCTGAAGGGTAGGTACAGATCTCCTCCTCAGCACTCCACGTCCGTCCGTCTCCTCTGGGTACCGAATCGTCGTGAAATCCACCTCTGGGCACCGACTCGATGTGATATCCACCTCCGGGCAGCAGCTCGTCATGAGATCCTACTCCGGGTACCGTCCAGCTCAACAAGCCTCAACCACGATCAGTGATGTCCGTCATCTGCAACCAACACAACGTAGTGCGGGCGAATCCCGTGCAAGGGTGAGTATACGATACTCAGTAGGGACCTAGAGACCCCCGAAGGTCTCCCTAAATTTACAAAGGATAAACCACAAAGAAAAGATACAATCATGAAGTATCATCCTACACTACTTAGGTATATGCCCATATATATACCTAAGTCATCAAATCCAGTTCATCTCCAACTCATGAGCTGAAGTACAGTTCAGTCCTCTCAGGAATGTAAAACATAATCCACATAGGAATGTAAGATCCAATCCACACAGGAAAGAATAATCCCATCCACACAGGATATCAAATCAATCACATCGAAGATAATGATTTAACTTCAAGACTCAGCTCACAAAGGAGAACATAATCCATTCCACATAGGAATTCAAAACCCAATCCTCACTGGAAATTACAACCCATTCCACATAGAAAATCACAACAATCATATCGAGGATAATGATTGTAAGTTATGACTCATCTCACACAGGATATCCATTTACGAAGGGGGCGGAGATGATTAGATATAGCCTCTGAATCATCTCCTCTGTCAAACCCACATAGTTTCCAAGTTTAGTATTCGTCTCTGCTGAACCCACGGAGGTTCCAAGTATAGTAGTTATTGTTGTCGAACCCATAGAGGATCCCATCACGGTAGTCGAACCCACAGAGGCTCCCAATACATTAGTCGTCCTCGTCGAACCCACGGAGGATCCCAGTACGGTAGTCGTCCTCATCAAACCCACGGAGGATCCGAGTATGGTAGTCATCCCCGTCGAACCCACAGAGGATCCCAGTACAGTAGTCATCCTCGTCGAACCCACAGAGGATCCCAGTATGGTAGTCGTCCTCATCGAACCCAGCTATAGGGTTCCCGCACACAGCATGCTTGATTCCGATAGGGTCTACTCCACGAGCCAAGTGGGTCGATACATCAACTGACACGAAATCTGAAGTTGATGTATCCCAATGTTCGGTCTCATCACTAAGAACTCAACGCGGAAGACGATGCATCAATCGGACGCCCGTTTTGAGAGTCATTGGCTTTTTCGTCCGAGTGGCCCGGTTGGTTTTTAAGTCAAAACCAACCCAACCGTACTCCAACTACATCCAAACCTCAAGAAGAGTAATCCAAAAGAACTGTATCACTAAGAGGAATCCAACAAAATCGACGGCACGTCAATCGGACGTCCGGAGCGCAAGTTATAAGAATTTCCGCTCTGAGGGCCCGGCTGGTTTCTTATTCGAACCAACCCGGCCATACCCAAAGTCCTCCGAAACCTTGAGTTTAAAATACCAAAACAACCATCTCGATCCAAGGATCGCATCACAACTGACGGTGTATCAATCGGAGGACTGTATCCCATGTTATGTTTCTTTAAACGAAGCTGTCCGATTTTAGGGGGTTTTGGGCCCAGACCGACCCGGCCCAAGACCCCCTGGGTCGGCCCAAACCGGGGCGACCCAACCCGGGTCCGGGTTCAGACCACTTGGGTGCGGCCCGGCCCAGCAGTCCGGCCCATCCCAACGGGTGGCCCGGCCCAATGGTCGGGCCCCCTGGCCTAGCGCGAGCGGCCCGACTCAGCTGGGCAGTCCGCACGGTGCGGCGCCCGCGTGCGGAGAACACGCGGAAAGGGGTGCCCCCTAGTCTCAAAATGGTGTCCCCCCATGTGGAGGGGTTCGCCTGTGCCACCTTCCGGGGGTTACGACCCCCGGTCTTCCGAGAAGAAAACTACCGGCCCAGTTGGATCCGGCCGCCCCTTGCTGCACTGCCGCGGCCAAAGGCCGCGGACCCTATCCATCTGGTGCGGCGCGATGGCGTCGTGCCCCTCCACTACGGCTCGCCCCGGCCATGACCTCCTGGTGCTCCGGCCCTGCACTCCCCCGTCGCGGCCCGCTCTTGGCCGCGACCTTCTCCGGCCTCTCCGGTACGGGGTGACGACGCCACATTTCTCCGCCGCGGCCCACTCTGGCCGTAGTTCTGTCGTTCCTTCGCGGTGCAAGGCCACCGCGTTTCTTCCATTCCAATCCACGAAGGTAAAACACCAACAAGGGGGCAGGAGGTTCGGCCATGTTCGTGCGGTCCGACCTCCTCCCGTTAATTCTATAACAAGCAGCTTAAGAAACAACAACGAAGATCGCAAATAAATATTGAACGTAAAACAATTCCCTACCTCGACAAAGATGTCAAAGATGGTGTCGGGGTTGAGGGCATCGGCGTACGTCCAAGGTGGATGGCGTCTCACACCGACTGCGGAGAGGAGAAGGACGGCACGTCGATCATACCTTGGTGCTCTGGCATTCTTCGCGTTCTTCAACGGGGAAGAAGAAGATCTTCAAGACCACAAGAGTTCTCTCCTCTCAACTCCACACAGCGAATCAACCCCCAATAAAATAATACTTTGTCTTATTTTTTTATACACACACATGCCAAAATTATTTTTAATATTCAAAAATTCTCATTCAATTAATTAACGAGTTTCAATTAATTGAATAGGTGTGTTGGCATTCAATAAAAGAGAAGAGGAAAAGTGGGTGAGTTACACATTTATGGGTGGGGGTTCCCAACATAAATAGGGGTGTTTAAAGGGGAGTTAGTAAATTTAAGGAGGTGGGGGCTCGTGTGGGCCCCACCCCAACTTCCTCACAACTTCTTTTTCCCTAAGACTTAAACCACTAGCGGTGTAATAAAAAATATAATTGTAACACAACTATATTTTTATTCTTCACATTTTTAACAACTCCTCCCGAGCAAACACACCTTCAGAAAAGGTTTTCCTAAGCAAATAATGGCGCTGCCGTTTAATAGGTGCCCTCAGATTTCAATTCCGAGCACCGGATCAAAAGTTAGAAAAACTCGCTCGCTCGTTCAATGAACGTACCCGAGCTAGACTTCAGAAAATGATTCCTGGCACACCGGGCCACGGAATCAGGTTCTGTCAGAAGCAACACACTCGAAAAATTCCAAAGAAATTAAGAAAAAATAAATTCCTTCAAATTTCTAGGTCTTTACAGATACATTTACATTGTATGTCATACGGACATATGAGTGGAATTTTTTATTTTCATCATTTAAAAATTATATAGAAAATGGTTATCCCATAATAAAATTATATATATTTATGATACTATAATTACTATTTTGTTTTGTTTAGAAATAATTTATATAAACTAAAATAAGAATTAAATTTGAATGTGTTGGTAAATATGGTTACATATTCTTCGGTATACTTCATTTAGGTGCCCTCTAAAGGATCCTTGGAATTGTATTTTAAGAATAAAATTAATTAAAATTAGTCGATAAGAATGTTTATAAATTAAATTATTAGGTCTTGGTCATTATATATGTCTCAATGTATTTTGATGAATTGAGATAAATGGGTGTCCTTTTATAATGGATAAAAAGGACCCACATGGAATTTCTAAAAATATGACAATAAATTTAATTAATTCTAAAAAAAGATCCAAAATGGATGATGATTATAATAAACACATAATATAGTAGAAATATAGTCATGCAATGAAATTTATACAGGTTTTATTTAATTTATAACATATCAGGTGGTTTAACCCCATCTTTATCAAATTTTAATCTTAACCGTAGTAACACAATTTTCAATCTTAAATAGTTATAATTTTACTTATATGTTAGAAATGGATCATAAATGAAAAATTTATGAAATATTATACCATTTATCAACCTAATTTTCCTTTTTAATAATTTTTATTATCTTTAAATAATTTAATAAAAAATATCGAAAAATTATATTCATGTCATTTTAATAATTATTCACAAAATATGAATATAAAAACAGTATGATTGAAGTGGAATTAAAATTTAAACATTCACACATATATAATATGTTATTTTATATCTTTTAGATTTATAAAACACAATAATTCACCCAAATTGTAATTATTTTATTATTTTTAAAATAATTTTTGTTTTCTATCTATTAATTTAATACTATATTGGTGATGCATAATCATTTAAGGTAATTATTTAGAAATTCAAAATTATAAATAAATTACCATGATAAAGAAAACTATTTAAATTTAAAATAAACATTTCGAACCAAACTAACCATATTTTTATCGTTATGTAAAAAATATTAGAGATATTAAATTCAAGAGATTGTTATTTTGTATTTATATTTATATAAATTAATATATCAAGTTATAATAAAAGAAAATGGAACAATGTGGACATATATATTATTTTTAAATGTTTATTCATGAATAATACAAATAAAATAGAATAAATTCAATTGATGGGTTGATTTTGAAGCCATATACGATAGTTTTGATTAAATTTTACACATTTTATTCTTTATTGTGGTGAAAAATACTTACCATAGTTACTATTAATAATTATAAAAATTAAATGGAAATATTAAAAAAAAATAACTACTTATTCAAAATAAGGTATCCCTTTTTTATGATTCAATTTTTATAATTAGAATATATTTATTTAATGAAAATACAAAACATACAATAAGAAACATTTTTTTCATAACAATTCCTTTTAAGTAGAAAATGTTTAATATACAAATTTCAACCAAAAAATTTATTAATATTATATT
The DNA here is from genome assembly GCA_963277665.1 of Viscum album. Taxonomy (NCBI): domain Eukaryota; kingdom Viridiplantae; phylum Streptophyta; class Magnoliopsida; order Santalales; family Viscaceae; genus Viscum; species Viscum album. Next base: position 320,727,495 of record OY728153.1, on the reverse strand, counting down.
AATTTTCTAATTCAAAATATAATATAAATAATGTTACATTTAAACCATTTTAATAGTTGTGGATATATTTATTTTATCGAAAAAAATAAAAAATAATTATTATTTCACATTATTATCTAGAAGGTCAATATTTTTAAAAAAATCACAAAAATTACTCTATGAAAATATTGACATGATTAATAAAAAATGATATACTTTTTACTAAATAAAATTTTAAAATTTTCCATAAATTATTTATAATATTATATCCTAAAAAATAACAAAACCTATTATTGAAGAAAACATATTCTTGAAAAATAAAAACACATTACTAAATAATGCATTGTTATTTACTAATAATTAATCATTAACTTTTCATTGTGTAAGTCATATATATATTTATATATCATAATAAATATAATCCTACTAATGAAAACTAATTAATTGTCTAGGTCATAATAGTATTATTTTAATAATAATATTTTATTGTTTATTTAATCTCGATGTTACATGTTGTATACGATATTGAACATAGTGTTCTTTTGAAATATTGGGGTGTTTCATTGAGGTTTCTCTATTTGAAATATATTGATGAGAATATAATGATATAACATCAACCTACAAAAACTACCATTTCGATAAACCCAAACTTCATTGAGGACCCAATCAACTAGAATCCAAAGTGGATAGTCCTAACCTTTCAATTAAACATTCCCTATCAGCACCATATCCCAGAATAACAGTTTTATAAAATTAATATATTATAACCAAAACCCTTCGAGAAAAATTATTAATTTTATTCCCAAAATAATCACACAATATACACTAATTATCCACTAAAATTACACCATCAATGATCTATACTCATGGGGAGACCTTATCCCAAAATTCCTCACCTCATCAATTAAGATGAATCATTATAAAAATCATTATAAAATTATGAATCAATATAATATACACATGACCATTATGTAAATGCATTATGTGACCCAGAAATCAAATCCAATATATAGGGTCTCTCACATTCAATGATATTTGAGGTGTATTAATTTTATAAAAGTAATTACCACCTTTTTATAAAAACCACAACAAGGATAATTTTTCTAGGTCTCACCTGAATCCACTAAGAAACAAAATTCATATTAAAGGTTCCAACTCCCGCCACATTGTTGCACCAATCTATTTAGAAATTTCATTAACTCTATAATTTTATTTTATATGAGTCACTACACCATCATCACAAATATCATACAGTGGTTTTGAATCAAAATTACGAAACTCAAAATCTAAAAAATGGTTGTTATTTTTCCAAAACACCCCAAAAACCATTTTCTATACAGTATGAAACCAAAAAAAAACAAAAAATAAAAAAGTGTTTCACCCTAGTACCACTTTTTTTAAAATACATTTCATGTGAACCTGACTCATAAAACAAATTTTTATAACACACATTCCACCATAATTATTTTCCTCTCAAGACATTTTTTCTGAATAACCCAAAATTCCACAAAACCATCTTCCTATAGTGATCTTTAATCTAATGTTAGTGAACCGAATCAATAGTAAAACCACTCTAATAAAAAAAATCTAGTTCCCTCATGTTATCTACTTATGAAAAAATTGACTATAAGTTGTGTTCAATTAATAATAAATATTAAATAAATAATATATTAAAAAAGACCCCCTATAGATTGAAGTCTCATGTACTAAGTATGCAAATATCCTAATGTAAGAATAATTAATCTCATTACCAATTTATTCTTTTAACCCATTATTTTTCATTCCCATCTTGTATTTCCAAAAAAAATCTCACCCATAGCAAGAGTGCATATTTCTGACATATAAGATTATCTTGTATCTTGGATTTTAATCATAGTCTAGCTGGTGAAGAATTCTCACAGTCTATCTCCCATGTCTCATAATATTTTCTACACCTCTAACTGACTCATTATCAACTATATACATGCTTATGTTTGACATTATAATTCTATAATCAATCCCACTATAATAAAAAATTGATTTATGGCCACCACATATCCTTGGGCATGACTCTTGGTATACCAAAGGTTGAGGATTAACATTGTGGAACAAAACCCATATTTAGATACTATTTTATCAAATATAAATAATAATGGTAATTATTAAATATTTTATATATCTAGAATGTCCAATATTCATATTATACATACCAAAAAAACTATAAACATAAAATATGCATCCAATACGGAATCCCATAATCTTTAATATAAAATTAAAAAAAATTACATGATCTTGTATATAAAAAAAGTCATAGAAGAAATATTAGTTATATATATATATATCAATAAAAATAAATGAAAAAGTATCCTCTAATATGATAAAAATGTAGTGAAATAAAAAATAATAAATACATAATTGCCTCTAACCTAACTCCTTGGTTAAGTATTTGTGAGTCTTTACCCTCTATTACACTGCTCATTAGTTCTAAACATATACATTCAAGAAGATACCAATGATTTAAATGAAGAAATGAGGTCCTACAAATGTACACTGAATCCTATGTTATGTGAATATGTATTGGGTGACTCAAATGACCTAATAATATTCCCTCTTTTTATAAACTCACTAAATTCTAGTAATCAAGTGGATTCATGATCATGTCAATGGTGCCTAGAGGTTTATGGTTACTGAAACTCAGCCAACTTAGAAACATAAACAATAAAAGTCTATAAAATGGAATACCTAAGTTCTATCAGGGATAGTAGACACGAGAACCCCAAATACTGGTACTAGCATTTCCAAACTCTAGATAAATACCAACTTCTTGTTATTAATGATGCATATAATCCGATTTATCAATAAGGTGTACCACACAAAAACTCTTATCTGAATAGACATAATCACAAAGTGGTCACACCGTATCCAAGAAGACTCAATCAATAGATAATCTTCTAAATCAATTTTCATCTAACAAACTACCAATAAAAAAACAAAAATATCATCATAGATAATGATTGTATCAAGAAATATAACATTAGGTAATCAAAGAGGACTATACCATCAATATCAATTATAAAATGATGAAAAACCCCACAAGGTAAATCAAGGAGAATAAAAATTAATATTTATCATTAAAATAATAATCTCATGATAGATTAATTTTCAATAGATAATTTTACCTACTCATATTTAATAACAATCCTGAAACTATTTCAAATCCAATCATATCTCATCAATCCTCATAAAATCAATTATCAAAAATACCGATAGGGGACCTCTATATCTATCTTATATTAAAATAGTTTACGGGGTTTGGATCCCTCTTTTGAATAATACATACCTATAGATATATAATTAACCTTAATATCATTCATCAATATCATCACATTTATCGCTAAATCAATTTTAATATATTATCAACAATAAGCATCCTTCATTCCCATGATCTTACCATAGGTGTATCCTAAAAGGAAGTAGATATGCTCCAGAATATAAAGTATGTAACTCCTCTAAATCTATTTCTTCAATGTTCTAAATTGATTTATTTTAGGTAATAGTTCTAATAAATCATAATACAAATTAATTTTTAATCATGGTTATTTTATGACTTTTTAGTTTCGTTTTTCATAATAGTTTCTTTGGAATTATAGATATTTTAAATATACTTAGTTATTTATCTAACTGATTCTAAAATATCTTTAAGAATCAACAAATTATTTTATAAATTTAATTTGATATTTATGTGATTCTAAAATAGTTAGAGTTCTATTTTTATGTAAAATATCTCAAAATAGTTTTTTTATTTTTTTACAACCAAAAACAATAAATAATCAATATAGAGGTTTAATTGAAAACACACTAAGTTCATTTTTTAGTATCTATAATTTACATATTTTATGATCAGAGAATTATGATGGATAAGAACTTCTGATGTTGATATCCTAATTGATGAAGTATTCATATGAATACATTTTTCAAACTTATTCAATGAAGCTCTGGGGAAATATTTTTTCCTTCAGATATTCTAATCAAATAGGTTCTATTCTAGGATTTGGTTCTTATAGATCAGGGATTTTATTCTACCACCACTTCGGTTCAAAAGAGTAGTGTTAAAGGTGTAGTAATTTTTATATACAAAATTAATATACAATTTATGAGTTTATATATTATAATATGAAACCATATTATATTTTTTAGTTATATATATTATATATACTTTTATTTTTTATTACAATTCCAAGTGTGTTTATACCTTTTAAATTATTCTATGATTATATTGTAGAGTTACTTTTAGATTTCTCTTTATTTAAAACCAATTTTTTAATTTTTTAAATTTTAAATATATATTAAATTTCATTCAAATTATATATTTATGAATTACTTTAACATGGTCCATCTTAATTACTTTATATCAAGAGTAACGCATTTGTTGGACTTCACAATGCTGTAATCCACCCCCTCATGAATATTCCCCTTGATTAAATAATTTGGAATCATATAGTGTCTCTATTTTTTATTATTCCGAAATATAGAAGAGTAAATATTCCGTTGTGGATGTTAATCTACAAATCAAAATGTTATAGAATTACAATCATAATAGGACACCAATATTTTATGGTGTTGATTATGAATACTCACGATACATAAGGATTACATTTTTTTAAGGAAATAGTTTTTAATTATCAAATTATAGTCAGAACAAAAATGATCCTAGATAAGTTTATTTTAAACATTACTCAATAATGGAAGTTAAAATATTATATCAAATACAAAATCCAAAAAAATCTCATATTTTTTATAATAAAAAATATCTATAGTCAAATTCTATTTTTTGAAATAGCTAATAAAATTTTGAATAAATTATAAATTAAAATTTTTAAGACATCTAATTTTCAAAAAACCAAAATATAAATGATTTTTATGGATTATAAAGATTTTAATTTCTTTCCAGTAGAATATTTCACGTATATAAATTAGATTTTTTAGACTAATATGAAAAACCTACATGCACCTGATAAATTTGATATTTCTAACATTCACACAGCTGATAATATTAATGTTATACTTTTAAAATAATATGTGAATAAGTGCATAACTCTTGATAATACTTAAAATATTGTTGAATTTTGTCTTTATGAGATTATAAAAACACTGAAAATGATAATAATTTTAATTGAGATATAAAGAAAGATAAATAAGAGAAATAAGTTTTTGGTGATACAACTATTTCTAATTATTTTTATCCCACTGTAAGTTCTGCACCTAAATTCACTTCAAATAAATATTCAGAAGAAAATGATAATGTGTTTAATAATAATTATTTATTTATATATAAATGTATATAATTTATGTTTAAGAAGATAAATTTTTTGAATAATAACAAATGTAATGAAATAAAGGATATATATGATAATTACAATAGTATTGATGGGAAGAAAGATTCTATTGAAGTGAAATGTAATAAATAAAAGAAATCTTAAAAATTAAAGAACATTATTATATGAATTAATTAGAAATATAATGAATCAAGAATATCATCAACATATAATATAAATAAATCATTTAATACCATTAAAACATGGAGAACTAGTGAAGAACCATCTTTCAAAAGTGGTTCACAAAATTATGAAAGAAGTTTCCTTTATATATTTGTTACCACAATTACAAAATTAGAATCATGTGTTATAGAAATGGTTAGTTTGTACCTTACTACCAATTATTTATATTTTATAGATTATTCTGATGGGGATTAATGTTCTCCATCAGTTAATAAAATAGAAGAATTTCTGATTTACCATGATAAAATATATCATAAGTTCCTGAAAAAATACACTATGGTTAAGGATAATCATTCCAAAATCCATTAAAGCATTTATAAAATAACTTATAATTTTAAATAATTTTGTTTCTAATTAATACCAACAAAATATTGGAATGATGTTTTAAAACCAATGTTCAATGTTGAATATCTGAACAAGTTACTATAAAACGTTTCATCTATAAGGGTTGTTTTTTTATAAACATCTTGAAAAATTAAAACCCATTAAGGATTCATCCAAAAAAATTATTATTCTTTTAGGAAGTGAAATATTCAATATAATTAATTTGATCCTAAAAGTGCAGCCTTTTTTAAAAATATATAAATAGAGGTTTCTAGATGAATATATTATCTTTAAAGAATAAGTAATATTTCTAAACCGTTATAGAATATATTTTTTAGTAAATAAAAGTTTTTAAATAAAGAATAGTTGGGAATATATGTTGGATTAATGATATGTTTTCCATCATTTATCAACAATAAAAATTTTGACACCAAACTATTAGTTTTATATATTGTAAGAGAAACTATAAGGTAGAGGTGGTATAAACACTAGATATAATTTTCTACACACATTGAAATAATAATTGATAATGGGAGAAGGTATTTTTAATAGATTTGTGTTATCTTTTCATATTAGTACAACACATAGGTCATATAACTGTAAAACATATCATAAGGACATATCCAATATGTCATTCAGAACCACTCATTTTAGAAAAATGATACTATATGTTTATATTAGAAGATATATTTCAAATATAATTTTATTTGTTAGATGTTTACTTTTCAAAATTATGAAAAATAGTAACATAATTCTATTTTTAAATTTATCTTTTATTTATAATTATAATTATTTTAGGAAACTAAAATATTTTTAAAATTCAAGACTTATATTTATAATGATTTCTTTATCTCTGTTACTTAGAGGGTGAAATATATAATCATTCAATAATTTTAATGTTTAGGGATCCGATTCATTTAAATAATTATATAAAGAGTAGTGGAGACCCACAATTCATTATAGTCATATTGTAATGAAGATCAATTGAAATCACACTCAAAATTCTATTTCTTGATAAGTACATCCATTAACTCAAAACATTATATAATTGATATAGAAATATAATTTCATTGGAGATCCTTCAAATAAGTATTATTGATTCAAATTGGTACAGTATATATAAATATATGTCAAATAAAATTATATAGTTTAATAAAATTAAATCATTTGTACTCCCATGTATACAAAATAATCTTAGAGATTATATTATTATTATATTTTTTTATTCATCATTATTTTTTGAATCATAAAGAATTACAATAAATAAAAGCTCAAGATTGAAAATGAAAATTTTTAATGAATCTTAATAAATTATGGATGTTTCTATTGTTCTAGTTTATGTATACCCACTACTAGATTCAAATAATTATTTTGAATGCTGGGGAAATTTCATAATACGTAAATAAATAAAAAATATTTCTCATACATAAAATAGTTTATATAAGATTATTTATTTTGTGATAGAAGAGAGAATTATATTCTAATGGATTGAAAAGGGTTTCTGTTAAACCATATTTGGTAATATTGAATAGGATTCTTATAAAATTGATAGAGAAATAGTGAGTAATGAAATAAATAATAATAATTCAAGGATTATAGAACCTATGATTAGTGAATGATCTATTAATACGATGATTGTTGGGTATAATACAAAGAAAAATAAGTTTATTGGAAAAACGTGGGAGTCTCCCAATCATTAAAAATGATAAATAAGAGTAATAAATATAAATAGAATAACATTGTGGATTCATTAGAGAGAAATAGTTATATTGTATTTTCCCTTGAATTTTAAAAATATTGATCTCTTATTTTAGAAATGGTTGATGATAAATAGTAAATACTTACTGTAGGTATAAATAAATGATAATGCAAAATAAAGAGTTGGTTGATAATAAATATGAAACATAAGAGGAAATAATTTTATTAAAGTAATAAAAATAAAGGTTAAAGTATTAAGAGGTGAAGAGGAGAAGAATATAGTGTTTGAAAAATTCTTGAAGAAGATCGATTATTCTATGAACATGAGGGGTATCCAACCTCCTCTAATAATCAGAGTGATTGGATGTGGTGAAAACCAACATACATTGAATAAATTAGATTTCACATCATCAACCAATAACAGAAAAAAATTAATGTTTATGATGATTGGAATTCGTTCATATGTTAATTCACCATCCCCACTTCCATTTAAAAATGCAGATCAAACTAAAAATTAAAAACATTATAATATATGTTTAAGTTGGATGAACCTAAAGAAGTATTTTTTGAAACTTATGAAAATTAATAATCTAAAATGACAGTGTCTAAAATGTATCAACCTGGAAGGTTATATCATTCAAAAATCAATAATACAAAACATAAAAATATAGAGAACTATATTTTTTCAATGTATTTGAAATAATATTTTAAAAATAAATATTAAATCAACCAAAATATACTATTCGAACAAGATATAGCACCTTGGAATCGTGAAAATTTTGAGTAGGGTTAAGAAGTTGATCAATCAAAAAAATGTTGTTAGAATTGATAGTTTCGATTCAGGGAAAAAATACTATCAAAAAGATAATATAGAAGATATGCAAGATAGAAATACCAAATATTCTTTTGAAATTATATAATCTATTCATTGTGTTTGTATAAATATTTTTTAGAGTCTAATGAGATGTTCAATGAATAAAAAATTGGTCTATAAAGAGATGTAAATTAATGAATTTATCTATGATGAATTTTTAGTATAGTTTAGAGTGTTATAGAAAAAAATATTCCAACTAGGATATCATCCTCGAAATTTCTCAAAAACAATTTCAATCATGTTGGAAATAATAACATTATTAAATATCAATCAAGATGATTGCAAGGCGATGAAATATCTATTATCTCAAAATAAAATATTTATCAATTAATGCAAAAACTTTAAGACCTATACAACATAAAAAGAATATTTTTTTTTAAATCTTGAAATATAATGAAAATTTCATAGTTTATGGAAGATCTAGATATTTATATCCAACAATGTTTGGTTAATTGAAATCACTTGAGAATAAAATGTGATTTATCTTAGATTGATAAATAAATCTCTCAGGAAAAAAATTGGAGGATAAGATAAAATAATTCAAAATATTTCCAAGTGGATTGAGGAATATCAATAAAAACAAAAATCTAAAAAATTATAATTAAATTTTATTGAGTCTATGTTATATTTTTTCCCATTTTTTGTTTCTATTTCCACTAATTTTTTTACCTTTTTTTGGCTCACATTAGTTATTTTATGAATTATAGTGGGGGAATATTTTTGGAACCTTATGGTTCATATGGTAAGTTTATCTTTGGTGGAGTCATTTTCAAAAATTTATATATATTATATGTGAATTTTTTTGAATTCGCACGGAGTTTTATTTTCATTACTTCATTTAAACTAGCCAATATTAATGTGTCTTTTGATTATGAAAAAAGAGTGATATTTTGAAAGCATTTTCTTAAATGACTTCTTCATTGACCATTTTTGATAAATTATAATAAATTTTACATTTTACTCATGCAAATTTCGATATTGTATATTTGTTTTTATACAACCTTGAATTCTAAATTAGGGATATTATAAATCTAAATCTTTTTAAATATGAGTCTCTATAAATCCAGCTCATTCAAAAATATCCTGAATAATTGAATGACTCTTTTAAAAAAGGAATATTATTTTTAGGAAATTCCAAAATGGTTTGAGTGGAATCTGTAGTCCTGAAGATCTTGTAATGTTTTTCAAGAGTTTTTTACAATAGAGGATTATAAAAAATAGACAAAACCAAGGGGACCATGGGTAATTAATGTTTTTTGAGGGTGGATTACACCCAATCTGGTTAATAGAAATTCCATTTTCTATTCAATTAGATTTAACATAGTGATTTTTAAGATGAATTTTTATTATAAAAATAAAAATATATTTACACAATAGTTTTATTTTTAATATATTATTATATGAATTTATAGGACTCGGAACATGGGGTTTTTATATTTTAATCATTATGATCCAAAGGAAAGGCCTTTCCACCACCGTGTTTGAAGAAGCTCCAAGTTAATATCTTTTCATTATAATCATATAATCAAATATGATTTATTTTGAAACCGGGGGCATATGAGTTAGGATTTTGACCCTCCTTGTACATCAATTTAAAATATAATACTTCCAAGGATATGTACTATTATATTATTCATTTAAAAAAATGATCATTGTCAATTATAATCTAAATATTCATTATATTATTTAGTTCTATACTCTATATATTCTATTATTCTATTTAAATTATTATAATTGTTGTGTATTTTCATCTTTATAATTATCCATTTATTTTATTTCACTATCAATTTCTATTTTTTAAATATTTTATGAAATTTTTAACTTCTAAATTATTTATCTTAATTGGAATTAATTTAACTTAATCCTTCAAACTCTCATTTTCTTGGAGGGAAATATTTTATACTATTTTTTAAATCATTAATTAAACCCCTCCATAAATATTTTTATCTAGGATAGCATCTGATTCATTATCCATATCTCATATATCCCCTATCAGCTACTATTTCATGTCATGAATGACAATGGTGGGAGGACTACTAAAGTGATTCAAAATATAAATTGTACAAAAGTTCAAGGATTAAAACCCTTTATTTGAAAATAGTTACATGCCTTGAGACAAAAAACCCATGTTATCATCCTAGACATCACCTCTTATAGTGTCATATCCTATTCAAGAGGTATACAATTCTAAACCATTGCCTCATAAGATTTATGCCTAGTAATTGTATCTTCTATTGATATCATTAAAAACCATTATGTAATAAACCACTATATTATAATGAATTCTAGTAAGGGAACCCACTCACCTCCAATTCCAATATTATGATCAATCCATAGGTTAATTACAACAATTGGACCACTTCCCATAAATCGTTCCTTATACATAATATTAAATACATACCAATTGTCATGAATTAACCTCTATGAAACCAAAGACTATAAAAACATAAATTTCGAGGGTGTTAGGGTACTTTAGCCTTTCATGTTCTTTTCCAAGTGGTGTCCAATGTAACAGCAGATACATGTGATTTCTACCAACATATACCCAAATACGATATGATCCTATGACACCAAAGTGGAATCATCCCAATCATCATCCAGAATAGCTACAAGCTCTGACTTCACATTCTTAGAATATTGTATCAAGATCCATCGTTAGATAAGTAAGATACCATTCCATTTCATGTGTCCTAGTAAATAATAACTATAAATGCACTAAAGTTCCCAATTAGGGATTGAGTATAAAACTCAATAAGAAATATTGAAATACTTCCCAACACATGCCAAGAAGTTGATAAAATGTTAACACATTTTGTAAAATATAATATATAACATAAATAGGAAAAAAAATAGAGCATGATAATAATAAAATAGTTTATCCTAATAAAAATATTTTTATCATAAATAATTGAAATAAATTAATTTTTCATATATTTCCTTATACTCAGTATATATAACCATATATATATATCAAACACACATATGAATTTCAAATGATAGTTACATAATCATATGTGGTATATTTTTCTCCACCAAGTCATCAAAATATCATTAATATCACATGCCATTACAATTTTTCCACTGAGCACCACATCTATTTCAATATGGCCTCTTACAAAGAAATATGAACACACCCCACCGGGTATGGAAAGAAAGCATTACATATCAATTCATTCAACAAATAAATTTCTTCCAATTACAAAAACTCATCGAATATTGTTTTTTCAGGTAACCAAAACCATAATTATAAAACCATAGTTTAAAATTATAAACAATGATAGGTTTTCCAAAATCCATCCAAATACAAATGTCCTTAAATAATCAATCACGATGGGTTCCTTAAATAAATGATTAATTTTTTTCTTCGTAATGTAAGAAAATTGTTTCATTATATATATGCCTTCAAGATGTAGAATTTGTTGAGATTATAGAAAATCAACCTACCTAATAATGAATGAATAAAAGGAATAACTACTCTAAGAAACATAAAGATTCGGTCTCACAAAACCTTCCCTTCAAAATATCAAATCATGATCTCACCAAAACCCATCAAATACCATAAATCTATCCTCGAAAAAATATATCTAATGATTTTGGTGAGAGATGATAAGAAGATATAAAGATAAATATATGAAACAGATTCATGCCACTATTTTTTGTGATATAATTCACATTGATTTACCATAACATGCTTTTAGATCAAAATGAATCACTATCGATGCATAAGAGAGAAGAGAAATTTGAGAGATTTGGATAATGGTACGAAAATGAGAGTTTTTTAATGAAAACAATGAATTAAATAGTCAATTTTTGGATTATTAACGTCATGTCACATGATTAGACCACGTGGTTTAACAAACAATGCACCAACCATGTGTATGCTATTGGGAAACTCCGAGAGTGTCACAGGATTGTGACATATGAATTAACCAACTATGAAACAATTATGTTTAGATAATATACTAAAATCTATAATATCAAATGCATTTATTGGAAATCCATATATTTTAGTCAACTGATCACCAACCATGTGTATAAACATTCCCAAAAACTCTCACCCCATGTTGTTTCATTGGGAATGCACACTATTTATACTAATCATTCGCTAAATAAGCACTCTGGAAACCCATTCAAAAACATCCCTAAATCATAGTTAATATATTGAAACTAAACCAGAGTATTATTTAGCATAAAAACTAATTAATAAAAGGGAAAATTACCTAAAATTATTGGGGTTAAATTCTCCTTATTTATGGTCATTCATTCCAAATAATATTGGAGACTGGCGTTGATTTAGAAGAGCTTGATACACTCTTCCATGACTTCCATATCATGTTCCCATTTCTCTTATTGAATCTAACCATGATGTAATATAACTCATACCAAACTAATAATTTTCCCATTAAATAACATCAATCCTCTATCCAAAATCTATATCGGCACATGAATCGACATAGAATTCATCTCAAGAACAACATTGTCCAATCAAATCACTTAGTTAGGTTTATATTGGTACTATTTAAATGAAATATAGGAATCATATTGTTAACTGAACTAAATATTTTTTGTATGGAAAACTTATAAGAAACATCCAAAATTGAATAATGTTTATCAAAAAGAGAAAATGTACCGATGAGTCAGTATTCCATGTTTTTTAAAATGAAAATTTCCAAGACTGTAATTGATTCTTCAAAAAAATTGGATATCCAATGTAAAATGATAAGAGATCACATCTATGATCCTCATTGTATTTATGATGAATCTATGTCATCTCCATTTTAATTATAATCATCTCAATCTTCTGTATCATCTCATGTGTGATTATAGGTCTCATAAGTGATGTATCACATGATTTCACAAAACAAAGTATATAATGATAGGGATGGAAGTACAATTATTTGAAAATATCTATATCTATCATGTTATAATATCTATTATTATATAAGAACTCCATTAATGGTGTATGATCCTCCAAGAATCCACCAAAATCCATAATGAAATATTCAAACGTGCCTTCTAATATTTGGATCATTTGCTATGACTAATCATATGTTTGAAGAAAATAGGATATTCTCAGGGAAAATTTGGATCCAAGGGATGACTATAAGGGATTTCAAAAATGCAATGTATAATAGGGGTCCTAGTCAAACACAATTAATATTGGTTCACCCTATAACATTACAATTTCTTGGATGTAAATTTTTTATAATTCTTTCGTAGTATTGGATTTTCTAATCGAGGTGAAATGAGAAAACTTTGTGAGGTGATACACAATCAATTAGATAGCATCATATTTCTAAATTATTCTTGTAAAAAATATGAAAAAAATTCATAGTTTTTTTATCCCATTTACAAATAATAATAGTTAATGATTGCAACATACCATCTGATCTGTGGTGATCTATTGTGACCTGCTAATAAGTGAGGCATACCAAGATGTTCTCCAAGGCTTTTATTTTCATGGTAGTCTACAAAATTTTGGTTCTTATTACCATATATATTATGAATTCTTGGATTGAAAACTCATATCAAATGGTAGTATGAAAATAGAATTATTTATAATATATTGGAGGAACTATACTATGGTCTCTAAAACATAGTAAAGATCTCTCATCTGGCATCAATCCCTCAATGATCTTCCCACCATTGTGTTCTCAACACATGGATAAATATTTAGGAATAGAATTATGAGTATATTTAACCTACTTTATAAAATATATAAAAAATAATCTATAAAGAAAACTATAACATCACCATTTTCAGTATAATCCATATTCACATTAGCTATGACAGACATCAGTTTCCGTTGATCTGAAGCCCCTATAGCCATCTCACAATATAGCTTCATACTCAATTCATCGACCATGTAATTTCATTTAACTAGTGTATAAATCAAGTCAATGTAAAAAAATATAAAGGAATTAATCCATCTTCATTCCTTAAATTTATATCTCTTTATGGTAAATAATGTTTTATGATTTTATAATTACTGAGCTCTATATATTTCTCAAAAAAAAGTTAATGATTTCATGTTTTCAATACAAGGACTACATCAGCCAATTTCAAATCATGTCTTTGGTAATTATTCTCATTCACCCACCAATGTTATGATCAATAAGCTACAAGTTGATTTCCCTTGATGAGAGAAAATTCCAACCAAGATCCATACGAACCACAATAAACCACATAGTCTCATCCTCACTCCAATTAAGAAAATATAGGTTCTAATTTATGTCAAACCAAAAGCTCATGAAAATACTTATTTCCAATATTTCTCCATTTTAAAATAACACCTATCCATTTCAATGTATTTATTGATGGGTAAATAAGTTAATAATCATGAACAAAGTGATGGTAATCTACTTATAAGTTGAGTAAATTGGGTATCTATAATACATTTATATGTTTTTTTCTAACAATTATTATTTATAGATTTTTATGATCTACTAATTATACTCTTTCAAAGGTGAAAATAATGGGTAAATATATCTATTTTTTCAAAAAATAACACATTAAAAGGAAATAATATAGGAAATATTCCCACGATATAGCCAACACTATGTTCAAGAGTTGTCCATGGTCATCCTTAGTCCTAAAATACACCATAATATCATAAATTAACACCATCATAATGGTGTGTATATTACACTAAAATATATGATTCATCAATTCCAAAAATATTGATAATTAATTCATAATACAAAAGGTAATAACCACATATTAATAATGACCATAATGACTCAAAAAAGAGTAATTTGGAAATTCCTTTTTCCAAACACAAAGTTAATGATTCCCCAATTGTAAATAAATCTTATTAAATATTTTAGAAACCATAAATAAATCAAAAAGGATTTCACTTAATATGATAGGATATCAGTTCTTTATCATTACTTAATTTATCTTACAGTAATCCACACCAATATGAATAGTTTCAATTTCATTCATTGCAAAAAGAACTACTGTTTCACATATATAAGTTCTTGGTCAAATAAACACTTTTCTTTCAAAATATTTGATATGAACCATTAACCACCGTAATTCTATTTACTACATCCTATAGGATTTTGTTGAAATATCACTTGTCCTAAGTAAGAGACAAATTATAAATTCCAATTATCTTTCAGGTGTAAACCCATAGAATGTTTTGGGAAATACATAAAGGAATTTGTTACTGATGGATGAAAAATATCAATGTGTGATCACATTAGAATAGTAAAATGTAAATAATTATAATTGTTAATAGAAATTCCTAACCAATAGTACCAAATTAATTATATACCTACATTCAAATCCTAATCTTCTTATAAGATACTGTGACACCATACTAAGATGTGAAACTAACCTACTGGAGAAAATAGTCGATGTGGTCCATGAAGGATGTAAATCAATCCATTCACAAAATTAGGTCACATATGTTAATCTCATGAAGAGGTAAATTCCAAAAAAACTGAGCCTCGTTGATAGTTATAAAACATTTTTTACACCTAAATAATAAAAACTCGATTTTTTAATAGGTGTTTTATGTTTCAAACCATGGGGAATAATTTCCACATAAAACCCCATATAATCCAATTCACAAGAAGAAATAATAGAGTGGGATGTTCAAGTATCAAAAAATGATTTCATGAGAGAAGTATCAAATTGAATTATACTTCTAACCATCAAAGAACTATATTGATATTTTGTGATGATCTTCTCAGCACCGTATATATGTTTTCTCACTCCTCTTTCATCATGGATTATTTATATAATTTCATGGAAAGAGGGGTTATGGTTTTCCTAGAATCACCTTGACCCACTATGTTTTTCGAATGAGAATTATTCTAAAAAATACTCCAATCAAATAAAAATATGTCAATGAGACTTGAGATTAATTACCAATAACTAAATTTGGATCCCTATGGAATAAATTCTTGAGATTTCCCATCTTATTAATGATGGGGCATCCTCTAGGTGGTGTTTTTAAATATCACTTAATATAATCAAATGAGCCACATTGACTGTAGAAATTATTTTTTTTGGGTCATGGATGTTATGTAAACTGATCATGTGGTTTGAGTTTATATGGTCTACCACCACGTAATTGGGTGACTCTCTTCCTCTTATACCCATCATTAGAGTTACCACTAATTCCTATATATGAAAACACACTTCCTTGAGTATAATTCCATGATAAATGATTTTCTAACTCTATATCTCTATTTAACATCATGTTATAATCTATAATAAATTTGATATGAAATGGTATATTTCTTATAGGTCCACTACATTTCCAGTTTTAGGTGTTGGAGGTGTTTTAGGGGAGGTTTAAGTATGTCTCTTGGTGCTTAATGGAGTCCTAGAGCGAGATCAATGTGGTATTCTCTTAAAAATATGGAGGTAGGTGGAATACATGGTGGGTAAAATTTACATGAAATCAAAGGAAGAATCATGGATTATGAAGGATATTTCATTGGGTGGTACATGTCATATAATAAATTGTTGATTTAATGGTTGATGTAACTTTTTTTTGGTGGGGTTTGATACCTGACATGTAAATGGTACACTCCATGTAATTCTACTATGGAGTGAATCTTTATGTCCTATAACACTCATGGGTTTACTCAAATAATACACCCCACTCATTTCTAGGATACCCATCAGCTCTCCCTACATCCCTCGTAGAATTCCTTCATCGAAGATCGATCCTTGGATTCCTGTCATCGATCAGTGGTGATATTTAATCACTTTATTATGTGTTATCTTCTATTATTTTTCAAAGATTCGATGTAATGATGTGTAATTGGTTCGGAAAGAGTTTTGGGTTGGGTTTTGACAACCCTTTGATGAGGTTTTGGTTAATATGTTTATTTTGGGGGATTTGGGGGTTTTAAAATATTTCTTATTCACATAGTGGTGCGTAGTGAAATTGGAATACTTCTTTGAGGAAGGGGACCCTTATTCTCACTCTTTTATGTGCTATGTATGAGATATATATTCTTTTTATTGCCTTTTTGTTGATAGTATGGGTCTACATAATCATATAATTATTGGAAAGGTCCCAATTAATGGTTGTGGGATGTTTTATCTTGCTTTACTACTTTGATATATATTTTTGATGTTGTCATGAATGCTAGTTTCCAACTCTAATAATAATGGATATTATGATCCATGTTTTCACTTATTTTTTATACTATGTTGGCCATTTCCATGTTATGGGGTGATCTCACCAGATTTAAAAATTATACAATATTTATTGGGATAATAATTTGTTTCACCAAGAAATTTGGATTGTGTGATAATACCCTTACTAAATAAAGAAGATATGTGACAATTCCCTTGAATAAATATGATGCCTGAATGCATGTTGTGTTGTTAACTTATACTTATTGTGTTTCTCATTCTATATATTTCTATTTAGCATTGATGGATGTCACCATCTAGGTTGTTCAGTATGCAGGTATGTGATGTGGTGGCTGGTTGGAATAGATGCAATATGTGTAGTTCTGTGATTTAGTATAGAGGTTGTGGTGTAGTGGTTTTGGAATAGAGGTTTTGTCATAGAGGTTGTATTGATGTGGTTGTGGTGCAGTGGATTATTGTAGTGAAATTTATTGGTCAATGTGTGGAAATGATGATGGTGGATGAGTGTTTTTATTGTAGGGGTTATGTGTGTTTCCCTAGTTGTGTGGTGTGGTTATGTTAGTTTCCAAGGTAGAAGTTCAATAAATTATGATGTAGAATTAATTGAATAAATGAAAGGGTTTGTAATTGAATATAATGGGAATAAATTTGATGTGTGGTAAATTTACTAATGAATAAGTTTAATGAAACATGTATGATGAATGTGAAAAATGTATTTTGGATTGTATGGCAGTTGTGGCATGCTACATATAGTGGTGGAAGAAGTTGTAGTTGTTCATTTATGGTACGGTGGTGGTGGTGTAGAGTGTAGTAGTGTTTTTGATGTGAAATCATAGGTTGGGTATTTTTTGTTGTCTCAATATTATGTATGTTTATGTTATTTTATACATGCCCACCTAAGTTGTATAACCTTGTAAATTCCCATAGGTTCTATATTCTAGGTGTTTCCCCCAACATCAAGGATGTTAATGATACATATGGCTAGTTACACCCTCTCCCCCGCCCTTCCTTCAACATTGTTGAGTACCCTAGGGGGATATAATAGGGATTGATGTGTTGTACTAGGTGTCTAGGGGGGAGATAAGATGGGATGTGTAGCCTAGATGCCTTCATGCAGGATTTGATGTGTTCTGTTGTGTTGGACCAGGTGTCTATGGGTGAGAGAAGATTTGATATGCCATGAAGTGATGTGTGGTTCACGTGTCTACAGGAGGTATGCGATGTGATGTAATGTGATGTGTGGCTCAGGTTTCTTTGAGCGGTATGTGATGTGATGTCATGTCTATGTGTGGGTGGTATGGGAGCATCGAACACTAAATTTTGTGGTGTGAGACTGAAAAATCAACGTGGAAAAGGTAGCTAGGAACCTTTATTTTTCATAATCTCAATTCTATATTATTATATTGGATGTATGATTTTGTGAGTGATCCATGGTGATGTTTGGTTTGGTTACATAACCTATATAGTATCTTTTTGTTTATGTTGTTCTTTCTTTGGAACAATAGCATTCTATTTTCACATGTCCACTTGAGGCCTTTGTTATGTACCAACTGAGTATACATATTATTCTCACACTACCTATATATACTATTTTCAGGTTTCCAGAAGGACTTTGGAGACTGAGATGGACATTAGCAGCTGGGTTGGAGTTGTCGTTGAGTTGATGTTATTATGTTTTCATTTTTTATTTAAATTGGATACTTTTATAAGTATCCATATTAATTTATTCCTGAATTATAGTGTGGTTTTTGGGTTACAGTTATATTTCTTATAAGATTCAATTAGTGGATATTTATCCTATCTCTTCAACATGTTTCATATATATAGGGTAATTACTCCAATAATGTGAGATTATTATACCCCCAGTGTTATTCGCTAACTTGTGGCCCACTATCGGTTGGACTAAGTAAATCTCTCTCCCCCATTATTGTTGTATCATTGGTGGTAGGGGGTCATGACAGTGTGGTATTAGAGGTTATGTTCAATTGATATGGTGTAGTTTTGAGTTAGGAATAGGGATTATTACATGGGTAGGTATGGAATTTTTGGTAGCTTACATGGTGCATGCCATAGGCTAGAGAGGATAGCATGGAAAAAAGATTTTAGGGTCCCCCATGATCCAACACATGGAATCCAGGATTATTGAATGGATAACTGAGGTTGAACTATTTGTAGGGTATAGGCTTAGAAGAGGTTCATGAATCATGATGACTTGTCTTTATGATTAAATTGGGAGTTTTGGTAAAATAAATAGAATAAATTAAATAAAACATTGGAAAAAATCCATTATATTGTGTCTCGGATGTTCTATTTATTTTTAAGAATGACCCATTCTCATTATCCATGACTTTATCAAGTATTTGAGACCTAGAAGGATAATCTGGTTGATCATCGACGGGTTGAACTAATAGTGTATGATGAGTCAAAGTGGTAGGATTTGTGTAAATTTCAATATCTTATTTTCAGTATGTACTAGGGGACTATCTTAGATTGAGAGACTAAATGATGGATACAGGATCTTGAGATCAATTTTTGACTTG
Source organism: Viscum album (assembly GCA_963277665.1). NCBI lineage: Eukaryota > Viridiplantae > Streptophyta > Magnoliopsida > Santalales > Viscaceae > Viscum > Viscum album. The sequence continues at coordinate 320,707,420 of OY728153.1, read as the reverse complement.
TAGAGACCTGATGCTTGACGTACATGGACATTACATTCTTTTTGCGGAATACTTACTACATTACAAAAAACACACACACAAAGACCGTAATAGTTTAGTGTCTTTGGAATCTCGGAATATAATCTTCTAATCGTGGTGAAATATCTTCAACATCTACCATAAAGATCTTCCTTTTTTACCTAAAACCTTTCTTTATATCCTGGGGAAAATAAAACATAAAAGGGCGAGCTCAAATGCTCAGTAAGGGTACACAAAAGAAATATCAATCACATCATATTCATAAGAACATAACTTTTGGAAATCTTAACCTGCAAAAGAGATCATAATTTCATAACATGGGATAAATCATAGTAGTGAAACGTAATCCCAATACTCATAACTTAAAACATGAATCTTTGTGGCATACACACATAATAATAGAGAATCATTTCTTATTAGTGAAGACTCATTTCAGAGACTATCTTAGTGGACAAAGTCCATTTCTGAACCGAGTTCACTCCTCGTTTCAGTCCTCTTTCACTGAACCGACATAACCTGCCATTCCATCCATGTCTATCTCATGAGATATAAAATCTTTACCCAATGCAATGGAGGGAGATATAGTTCCCACCCATCTCATAATGATTCCATTCTTATGTGTGCCACAAAATCATAGCATAACCCATGTAATAAAAATGGGAATCTTAAACATCATGACATCTTAAAACAATTCATATAAGATAAAGAAATTCATAAAAATAATTCCATCACAACATAATCAAATCAATGTAATAATAGAGATAGAAACAGAACCCTATATTATCTTATATGGAAAATAATTTTGATAAAACACTTGAACTCCATTCTTGAAGAAAATATCCTTTTTACTTCAAAAACATTTTTCCTTTCTTAGCATGTCATAAAATTTTAAACTAAAAGAAGTTGATTAAAAATAAACTTGAAAACTTGTAAAGGAATATTCTTGGAAATATTGTTTTAAAAATCCGTTCATGCCGTATAAGTTAAAAAAACATTCTTTTCGTACTTTTGTCGGAAAAGTCAAAAAGTACCTCGTACGAAAAATGAAAAAATATTCCTTTTATATCTTTTACTAAAAACTCACCAAAGGGTAAAATTGGATTTACAAAATTGTAGGTGGATGGAAACAATATTACATATTGAGGAAACATGGATATGGATGATAAAATACACCCCAGTAAATACCAAAGTATAAACAATCTCGGATAAAATGAGATTGTGATATTTTCCCTTACCTTAGGTCCGAATTGCTTTGTATGTGTCTGAACCTCATGTATAATGATTTAAATAGTGTCATTGACTTATTCCAGAATCGTACTCATTGTTATGATATCATATATGGTTCACTTATGACTTTATATTACCCGTTCTTTTGTAAATTCCATGTTAAAGAGCGTTTTAGGTAAAATTGTTTCATTTGTCGTCCGTGTTTTGATTTGTAATTCTTCATAAGATTACATAGATCATGATTACTTAATTACAGAATATAAAACATGATTTATATATAATATATATTCAGAATATACATATATATAATAAATCAGTAAATGGAAAGAAATACATCGTTCATGGAGACGGTAGGCTGTACGTACGCATGAACGCTGTTTTCGTTTCCTTATTGAGTTGAATGGAATTAAGTAGATGACATAAACATATGTACACATAAATCCAGTATCATTATTATGTCATATATTTCATTATTACTTATTATATACACATTATAATCATTCACGAATGGTTAAAGTGGAGAATGAATCGCATCGCGTCGTGGAGACGGTAGTCCGTACGTACGCACGAGCGATGATATCGTTCTCATGATCGTGGGACTGTATTGGAGTGTATGTATACTATTTTAGAATCAATATCACTTCAAAATAATCATATATAGTTATTATTTACACCATTATACCCATCCAAGTAAGGTGGTGGTGGAAAATAGATTTCACCACGGCGTGGAGACGGTATTCCGTACGTACGCACGCGCGGTGATTTCATTTTCCATAGGATGGATAGATGGTGAAATAGGGTTGTTTCATACTTATAATAACATATCAGTATATGATTGATACTGATGTTATTACTTCATAATGAAACAACCTAAGAAGAAGAAGTGGAAGAAGAAATAAATGTGAAATTATCGGTAACGGAAATTACCTCTTCTTTGAAGCGCCTCTTTGAGACCTCCTCTTAGGGCACTAAAATTGGTCTTTGAGGAAGACCAGAACCTCTATGATGTTTCTAGGAAAGTGGAGAAGAGAATTATTTAGAGTTTTGTTGAGCTTGAAGGCTCCAAGTGTTGTGAGGAAGAGAGGGAGGGGGTGCCCTTTTATAAGGGAGGAGAGGGGCACCTTTAGAATAACTAAAAATATTATTTTATTATAAAGCCAAATTAGGTTTTAAATAGATCCAAATTGATTTATTTCAAAGTTAAGGTGGGGATGGGCTGAAATCCTCTCATACAATATAATTTATACAAGTTTAGGTTCCTATTTTAACCTTATAATTTATATTTAACTTTAAGTTAGATAATTTCACTTCTACCGTGTCTTCTTGTTTTCTTACACTATAAGGTTAATAAACATACAATATCAAGCCAAACTAACCCCAAGTTGTTTATTATTAGTATATATAACCTTATCTAAGTCATTTGGCCGAACCTTAGATTTTTAGGAATAAAATAACAATTAATAATATTTTATTTTATTTTAAAAACTATTTTATGTCAATTTTGACACTATTTAGTAATTGATTTTTGTAAAAATTATAACAGAATTATTAGTTCTAAAAAAGTTAATTAAAGAAATTCTAACATGTCATATTAACCTAGAAAATTATTGGAATTCATAAAAAGTCTCAAATTATATATATTTTGGTATTTATAATATCAATTATTCTAATTTTTCACTATTATGGTAATTACTGCATCATCATTGTGTCACAAATAAATTAATTTATTTAATGTCTAAAAATTATAAATAAAATATAATTATGTAGGAAATACTATTATATTTCTAATTAATATTTACAATCGAATTTATCTTATGTATAACCCTATATTAAAAATGTTGTAGTAAATACACTTTGATTTTAACTCTTTTAACTCTTCTTTCAATTAAATAATAATAAATGTCCTAATCTCATCCAAGTGGGCCTAAATGGTCATATTTTATTCCTAATATTGTTTTGGTCGAATTACACTTATTCAATAGAATTAGGACATGTTTTGGGGTAATAATAATAACATTTTTACCCTAAATTACCCTAAAAAGTAAAAAGTTACTATTCACCAAAAATTATTTTCATCTCATTGAACCACATTTTACTTACTAAAATCAACCGTGTCTCTCAGATTTTTGAAATTCCATTCACAGAAGTGGTAAAATTATGTTTTATGAAAAATTCATTTTTTTAACTACCACTTAGTGGTTTCACTATTCATCAAAAAATGAAAGTTTCCAGAAAAATACCAAAAAATATGCCTAAGATATATTTGATATTATGAACTCAAAAATGATGTCTATTTTACCAAATTCAAAACATATCAGTTGCATTAATTAATTTAAAAATTAATTCCCGTCGTCAAAACAAATAGCGTGTTCTTAAGAGATAATAACTATCAAAAGATTGACACTTGTTTATGTCTGGTTTAAATGTGAAATTACATCCAATGACCAACATTGTATTAAATTGTAAAAATATATTCTAAATATAATTTGAAACTACTCAAATTAATAATTTATCACTATTAATTATTTCGATTAAAAAAGTTGTTTTTAATTAAAATTTAGTAATTTTCACTATTCATCAGAATATGAAAGTTAGCCGAAAAGTACAAAAATTTCACCCTAAGCTAATTTCGATATTCCAAATCCAAAAAGGAAGTCCATTTTGAAAAATAATATTTACAAAATTTCAAAAATTCGTTATTACTATTCATAACGGCTAGTTTTAATAATATTTTAATAGCATATTGTTGTTTAGTGAAACTCGTTATTGCGTACTACACACGCTATCGAGGAAGGTCGTGATTGCGTGTAATGAAAGGCAAGTCAAGGATGTGTGTTGTGCAAGCTCCTTTTGGTGTAGCATACAACACAAGACATTAATGAAATCAAAAAGAATATTTTTGATAAAATATCGGGGTGTTACATTCTACCCCCCTTAAAATTAATTTCGCCCTCAAAATTCATCGGGGTTATAAATGGTTTAATACTCGAAATTTTCTTTAATAGAAACCCACATCGTAAAAAGGAATACCAAAACTTGGCTTTAAAAACTAATGTATGAACTGTAAGGGTTACCCAAATAAACTAATAACTTGGTTTCCACATAGGTGAACATATGGATATGGAAGAGAAATCTAACCATCATGTTCTGATGAAAAGTGATAGAGAACATGGCTATGGAAAAGCCAGCAATCACAAAGCCATAAATTTGTGATGATCTAAGGTACCATCTGAATCCTTAGATATAAGAGCACTAGGAAAACTTTTTTGGTTTTCAAGATCATTTCCCTAAAGATGATGAAATTGGAATTAGAAGAAATACTTTCGTGATTTTTGTATAGTCTCACCGTTGGTCATTCTTTGGACAATTTCCACTTTATCTCTTAATGAAATGAAGTTGAATTTGTCATTCGTGAAGTGTTAGCAGATCCTGTGATAGAATGATGGGTCATTCCATCTGTCTCAAATAAAAGGTTAGAAAAGTTATCAAAACTTACACAAGTCCATCTATAGTGAGATTAATCATATACGGTTCCTAAAATGGACTTATACTTCATATATCATACTTCTTAATATAATAATACTAGTTTCTACTAAACAGGGACTTCCTGTAGGCCAGTGGTAGGCAATAAAGGCCAGTCACACTTCGGTTGTGGGTTCGATTCCCACTGCCTTGTCCGACGCGATGGGCTGTCACCCATCCTGCAGGTTGTCCTTTTTCTAAAAATATATTACTATAACATCCCATCAATAATATCGAAAAAACTTTTATCCTTAAGAAATACTAACTTATGTCCAACATAATCCATTCCAATCTTTAGGCTTATCCATAATACTGCAGTCCACTCTCATAATATAGTGAAAATGATTACCAGAGATTTAATACCATCATTGATCCCCATATATCATAAGATATGTCTTTTTTGTCACATTCCAAACATTCAAAGGCCTTAATAATGTATTCTCTTGAATATCCATTGAACCTTAGTGAAAACATGAATGCAGTTAAAAGTTAACACTTTCCACATACCAAAGTCCTCAAAATTCTATATACTCAAACCATGATATCACTTAGTCCTTATATCAATCATGAGCTCATTAATACTGTCAAATATTTCATTTTCTCATTTTCCCTTCATTATGGGCATATCATCTTTTTTCCAAAAATATCTCAATCACTTTCCATGGTTACCGGTACCATAAAATTATTGAAAACCACAGTAGACCAATACATAAATATTCCAATATTCCACGATACTATATACAACATTATTTTGTAATACCATTACATAAACACGTAATAATTCCACCACATCGTTATCATATTCAACATCGCCAATGGTGATCGCATGTGACTTCCCTTTGTCCTTTGCCTTATGTGGTTGCTCATGTCGATCATCACTAACCCTTGGATTAGGGCATTTATTAGCATAATGCCCCATTTCCTTGTACTTGAAGCATTGAAGTGTAGTAGGTTCATTCTGTGTATCCCTTCCATTGTTTAGATCATTAGACATCTTCTTCCCATCATTGCGTCATTCAAATGCCCGATGACCTTCTTTTCCACATTTGAAACATTTACTTGTCCCTTTTTGACAATCTCCACCATGCTTCTTTCCACACATTGAGCATAAGGAAACATTCATTTTCTTTTCACCATTATTTTGAGATTTCTCCTTGAACTCCATCTTTCGTTTCTTGTCAAATCTATGAGATGGATAAGTAACACCAACTTCCATTTCTACCTTTATAGCACAACGCACAATTTCTTCATAGCTACTGATGTCTCTTATATCTAACTCCCTTCGATGATTTGGTTTTAAGCCATTGAAGAATCTATAAACTTTACTTTCAGTTTGGATGATAAATCCAGATGCATACCTTGCAAGCCTTATAAAATTTTCTTCGTATATACCAATAGATTAATCATCCTTTTTCTTTAGTTCAAGAAACTCCTTCTCCATCTTTGTTCACAGAATACGAGGGAAGTACTTATTGAAAAATAAGCTCTTGAACTCGTCTCATTCCATGGACTCAATTTCATCTATTTGCCTCGTATTCTTGATAAGATTCCACCATTGATCAGGTTCATCTTCAAAATGATATACTGCTAAGATGACTTTATCATGTTCAGAACATTGAAGATCTGAAAATATCTTTTCAGTGGTACTGATCCATTGTTCAGCAACAAGTGGATCAGAAGACCCACTGAAAGAAGGTGGACGTTGCCTCACGAAGGACTCAATAAGAAATTTTTCCCTTATCTTCTCATTTGGAATTCCAGAATGATTCATAGCTTGTGTAAGTATAGCAATAATATTTTTCACTCCATCTCCCATAACATTTGTTTGTTCAGGAGGACAATCATTGCATTGTCCATTGCATTGATCAACATGGTTCCTTCTTGTTCCAGCCATCGTCTAAAACCCAAAAAGAATAGTGTGAGAGGCATAAATCATGCTAGGGAAAACAACATAATAAAGGCAGAGTACCTTCAATATCTAACATCTTAGGTTTAATTTTAATATCGTTAGCGAAATTCTAGGACTATAACCTATTATTATACTTAACATTAGGGACATCCCTAGACATACCTTAGAAATATCTCTAGGGATCTCACAAAAGTTCTCGCATCCTAGTTTCCAAAGGTTGACTAAACCTTTCCTCTGATACCAACTGTAGAGACCCGAAGCTTGACGTACATGGACATTACATTACTTTTGCGGAATACTTAGTACATTACAAAAAACACACACACAAGGACCGTAATAGTTTAGTGTCTTTGGAAACTCGGAATATAATCTTCTAATCGTGGTGAAATATCTTCAGCATCTCCCATAAAGATCTTTCTTTTTTTCCCTAAAACCATTCTTTATATCCTGGGGAAAAGAAAACATAAAAGGGTGAGCTCAAATTCTCAGTAAGGGTAAACAAAAGAAATATCAATCACATCATATTCATAAGAACATAACTTTTGGAAATCTTAACCTGCAAAATAGATCCTAATTTCATAACATGGGATAAATCATAGTAGTGAAACGTAATCCCAATAATCATAACTTAAAACATGAAAATTTGTGGCATACACACATAATCATAGAGAATCATTTCTTATTAGTCAGGACTCATTTCCAAGGCTATCTTAGTGGAAAAAGTCCATTTCTGAACCGAGTTCACTCCTCGTTTCAGTCCTGTTTCACTGAACCGGCATAACCTTCCGTTCTAGCCATGTCTATCTCATGAGATATAAAATCTTTACCCAATGAATTGGAGGGAGATATAGGTCCCACCCATCTCATAATGATACCATTCTTATGTGTGCCACAAAATCATTGCATAACCCATGTAATAAAAATGGGAATCTTAAACATCATGACATCATAAAACAATTCATATAAGATAAAGGAATTCATAAAAATAATTCCATCACAACATAATCAAATCAATGTAATAATAGGGATAGAAACAGAACCCTATATTATATTATATGGAAAATAATTTTGATAAAACACTTGAACTCCATTCTTGAGGAAAATATCCTTTTTACTTCAAAAACATTTTTCCTTTCTTAGCATGTCATACAATTTTAAACTAAAAGAAGTTGATTAAAAATAATCTTGAAAACATGTAAAGGAAGATTCTTGGAAATATTTTTTTAAAAATCTGTTCATGGCGTATAAGTTAAAAAAAACATTCTTTTCGTACTTTTGTCAGAAAAGTCAAAAAGTACCTCATACGAAAAACGACAAAATATTCCTTTTATATCTTTTACAAAAAACTCACCGAAGGGTAAAATTGGATTTAAAAAATTGTAGGTGGATGGAAAAAATATTACATATTGAGGAAACATGGATTTGGATGATAAAATACACCCCAGTAAATACCAAAGTATAAACAATCTCGGATAAAATGAGATTGTGATATTTTCCCTTACCTTAGGTCCGATTTGCTTTGTATGTGTCCGAACCTCCTGTATAATGATTTAAATAATGTCATTGACTTATTCCAGAATCTTACTCATTGTTATGATATCATATATGGTTCACTTATGACTTTATATTACCCGTTCTTTTGTAAATTCCATGTTAAAGAGCGTTTTGGGTAAAATTGTTTAATTTGCCGTCCGTGTTTTGACTTGTAATTATTCATATGATTACTTAGATCATGATTATTTAATTACAGAATATAAAACATGATTTATATATAATATATATTCAGAATATACCTATATATAATAAATCAGTAAATGGAAATAAATACACTGTTCATGGAGACGGTAGGTCGTACGTACGCATGAACGCTGTTTTCGTTTCCTTATTGAGTTGAATGGAATTAAGTAGATGACATACACATATATACACATAAATCCAGTATCATTATTATGTCATATATTTCATGATTACTTATTATATAAACTTTATAATCATTCATGAATTGTTAAAGTGGAGAATGAATCTCATTGCGTCGTGGAGACGGTAGTCCGTACGTACGCACGAGCGACAATATCGTTCTCATGATCGTGGGACTATATTGGAGTGTATGTATACTATTTAAGAATCAATATCACTTTAAAATAATCATATATAGTTATTATTTACACCATTATACCCATCCAAGTAAGGTGGTGGTGGATGATAGATTTCACCACGGCGTGGAGACGGTATTCCGTACGTACGCACGTGCGGTGATTTCGTTTTCCGTAGGATGGATAGATTGTGAAATAGATTTGTTTCATACTTATAATAACATATAATTATATTATTGATACTGATGTTATTACTTCATAATTAAACAACCTAAGAAGAAGAAGTGGAAGAAGAAATAATGGTGAAAGAATTGGTAACGGAAATTACCACTTCTTTGAAGCGCCTCTTTGAGACCTCCTCTTAGGGTATTAAAATTGGTAGTTGAGGAATACTAGAACCTCTATGATGTTTTTAGAGAAGTGGAGAAGATAATTTGGCAGAGGTTGGCCGAGCATGAAGGCTCCAAGTGGTGTGTGGAAGAGAGGGAGGGGGTTCCCTTTTATAAGGGAGGAGAGGGGCACCTTTGGAATAACAAACAATATTATTTTATTATAAAGCCAAATTCGGTTTTAAATAGCTTCAAATTGTTTTATTTCAAATCTAAGGTAGGTATGGGTCGAAATCCTCTAATCCAATAGAATTTAGACAAGTTTAGGTTCCTATTTTAACCTTATCATTTATATTTAACTTTAAGTCAGATAATTTCACTTTTACCGTGTCTTCTTGTTTTCTTACACTACAAGGTTAATAAACTCACTATATCAATCCAAAAGAACCCCAAGTTGTTTATTATTAATATATATAACCTTATCTAATTCATTTGTCCAAGCCTTAGATTTTTTGGAATAAAATAACAATTAATAATATAATATCTTTTTTAAAAACTATTTTATGTCAATTTTGACACTATTTAGTAATTGATTTTTTTGAAAATTATAACAGAATGAATAGTTAGAAAAAAGTTAATTAAATCAATAATAACATGTCATATTAACCTATAAAATTATTGTAATTCATAAAAAGTCTCAAATTATATTGATTTGGGTATCTATAATATCAATTATTCTAATTTTTCACTATTATGGTAATTACTACATCATCATTGTGTCATAAATAAATTAATTTATTTAATGTCAAAAAATAATAAGTAAAATATCATTATGTAGGAAATATTATTAGCTTTCTAATTAATATTTAAAATCGAATTTATCTTATGTATAACCCTATATTAAAAATGTTGTAGTAAATAAACATTGATTTTAACTCTTTTTACTCTTCTTTGAATTAAATAATAATAAATGTCCTAATCTAATCCAAGTGGGCCTAAATGGTCATATTTTATTCCTAAGATCGTTTTTGGTCGAATTACACTTATCCAATAGAATTAGGACATGTGTTAGGGTAATAATAATAACATTTTTACCCTTAATTATCCTATTTACTTTTAACCGTGGTAAAAAAAAGTAAAAAGTTACTATTCACCAAAAATTATTTTCATCTCATTGAACCACATTTTACTTACTGACATCAGCCGTGTCTCTCAGATTTTTGAAATTCCATCCACCGAAGCGGTAAAATTATGTTTTATGAAAAATTCATTTTTTTAACTACCACTTAGTGGTTTCACTATTCATCAAAAAATGAAAGTTTCCAGAAAAATACCAAAAATTAGGCCTAAGATATATTTGATATTATGAACTCAAAAATGATGTCTATTTTACCAAATTAAAAACATATCAGTTGAATTAATTAATTTAAAAATTAATTCCCGTCGTCAAAACAAATAGCGTGTTCTTAAGAGATAATAACTATCAAAAGATTGACACTTCTTTATGTCTGGTTTAAATGTGAAATTACATCCAATGACCAACATATTATTAAATTGTAAAAATATATTCTAAATATACTTTAAAACTACTCAAATTAATAATTTCTCACTATTAATTATTTCGATTAAAAAAGTTGTTTTTAATTAAAATTTAGTAATTTTCACTATTCATCAGAATATGAAAGTTAGCCGAAAAGTTCCAAAATTTCACCCTAAGCTAATTTCGATATTCCGAATCCAAAAATGAAGTCCATTTTGAAAAATAAAATTTACAAAATTTCAAAAAGTGGTTATTACTATTCATAACGGCTAATTTTAATAATATTTTAATAGCATATTGTTGTCTAGTGAAACTCATTATTGCGTACTAAACACGCTATCGAGGATGGTCGCGATTGCGTGTAATGCAAGGGAAGTCAAGGATGCGTATTTTGCAAGCTCCTTTTGGTGTAGCGTACAACACAAGACAGTAATGAAATCAAAAATAATATTTTTCATAAAATCTCGGGGTGTTACATGACTAATCCAGCATGGTTTGTGTTTTTTCTACTTCTAGATATAATTTATATGTGGGGATCTACGAATTAGTGTTGGATGCTATTTCTTGGTGACTATAAGGATGAAATTGTTTTGTGGCCCAGCTTTTAGAGGGAGTTCTAGGCATATTTTTTTATCATTGACGATGAGTTAAATCAAGAGGTAGGATTTTATATCCATTCTGTTTTGGATTCAGATAATGTGGAATCTTATTATTAGCTTAAAGGAAATCATACACTTTTCTCTTCTGGAAATAGGACCTATAACAATGGTTTTGGGAAAACCATTGTCATAGGTCACTAATTTGGACCTATACCAACGGTTTTAGAAAAACCATTGGTATAGGTCCCAAAATCAAAGAACCTATTCCAACGGTTCTCAAAATCGTCGGTATAGGTCTATAACAATGGTTTTAAGAACCGTTGATTTAGTTACATATATTTTTTATGGAATCTTCTTAACGAGAACATTAAATAATTTAATATTTAAAATAATTATGATAATACATATATATATATATTTATGAAATTATGTTCACAAAAGTCAAGTTAGGTTAGTGGTTAGGTCATTCAATAATAAACTGCAGGTACTAGGATCAAAACCGGTCTAATGCTTCTTTTTTGAAATTCATATACCAACAGTTTTATGGAATCGTTGGTATAGATTTTTCATATTACTTATACAAACAGTTTTGAAAACCGTTGGTATAGGTCTATACCAGTGTTTTTGGGAAAACCATTGGTATAGACCAATCCTCACGGATTACTTGGCCACGGTTCTCCAAACCGTTGGTATAGGCCATACCAATGGTTTGGAGTCCTATACCAACAATTCCAAACTATTGGTATAGGGTATTTTTTCATTAGTGTTTCAAAATATTTTCTCCCAAATGAGGAGTCCAAATCATGGAATTTGGAGGAGTGTTTTTATCAAGTTATCATGTATTCAGTCACTTAATTTATGTTCTTGGAATATCTAGAGTTGAAGAAAAAGGACGAGGTTATAAAGTAAATTATTTCCTTGGTAGTTTATCCATAAAAGGGTGGTCATTATAGTGTTTCGGGGATCTTGGCTTCAAAAAACTGGGTTGCGGGTGTTCAGGCAGTCAGAGTTCAATTACTTAGGGAACCAGTCTCAGTAGTTTCATTACCAACCATTAGGGATAGGTATTTTATGAGTTCCTTTTTGGGTTTTCTATTTTTGTTAAATAAAAATCGAAGATATGGTCACTCCTAGGATTAGTTTTCGACCACAAAGGGGGGGATTTTAGAGGGATGGTCAGGCCACTTTTCAATATCAACAGTTTCCTCTGAGATATTTCTAGTGACTGAAAACAATGGTTGTTGTTTAAAAAAAGATATAAGGTAGAGTTGATATATGTTAACCTCATGATATCCCCAATCCATATGGACCTATTCTAAAGCATGGACATGGAAAGTAGTAACATACACGTAGAGGATATAAGTGTGGTTAGATTCACTAGTTAGAGGAATCAGTGTCGTCATACGGTGGAGTTGTTCGAGGATGGATAAGTTTATCTTCTACCTATATCTTTTCATTGTTTAATTATAGATCCTCACAATCCATTGTTTCAATCTATTTTTCTGTATGATGGGACAATATATTTAGAGGCTTCTAGATAACCTGGTGCAATCTATGGTAGTTGGATGCTATACGTCAATGGTGGATGTGAGTCAATAATATATATAGGGGATGGGGAAGCACCAATTAGTGCGGGACTTCATCTTTTTCTGGATAAAGAAATATAATATTATCCTTGTTATGGATTGACTATATTTAGTGTGTCCAGTTGTTGACATCTTTTGGAGATGATTCTCCTTTCCCAATTTGGATGGCCAGGGATTGGCATTCATTGTAGAGAAAGGTTAGCAGTTTGGTGGTAGAAAAAATGGATCCTCTTTTATCACAATTGGTGGATCATTTAGGGTAATCTCTAGTTGGTTGTACTCCCATGGTTTTGGGGGAGTTATTGGATGTTTTTTTAGTTGTTCTTATTACACTACCTCTTCAACATATTGTCTATTTCATGTTAGAGTGGTTTCTAGGTTCATATCTGGTTATGATGGATCCCTATGGGATAACACCCATGGAGTTTTTTCATTTGAGGCTTTAGGTTGATGATATGATGAATATGGGTTACATTCGACCTAGTGTGTCATAGTGGGGCTCTCCAGTGTTGTTCTCAGAGAATTTGTATGGTAGTTTATGGTTTTTTTAAAGAATATTGGAGGTTGAATTGGGTAACAGTCAATAAACATTAACCTCTTCCAAGGATTGATGATATGTTAAACTGGTTTAGAGAAGATAGATGGTTCTTGAAGATTGATCTGTGGTTAGTATATTACCAGTTTAGATTTAAAGGTGAGGATATTTACAAGACTACATTTATATGTAGACATTTGTTGTTTGAGTATGTGGTCATTCCATTCAGTGTTATGAAATCACAATATTTGTTTATGAGACATGTGAACTTCATGTTTTGTGAGTTCCTAGATTGTTTCTTATTTTTCATAATTGATTATATCTTGGTTTAATCCAATTTAGATAAGTATCATGATAATAACTTCATAGTTTTTTAGGTATTTCTACAGACTATATTTATGGGGTGTTTTCCAAGTGTGATTTCTAGACACAAGGAGTGTGTTTCATTGTAGATTTGGTATCTCTTAAGGGTGTGGTAGTGGACCCATCGAAGGTCAAAGAGGTTGTTTCTTGGGTATACCCAAGAATATTGTAGAGGTATGTTGTTTCCTTGGTCATATGGGCTATTATCATAGTTTTGTACAAAATATATCTCGACATGTACCACCATTAAAGTGTTTTCTAGAAAGGACCTGGTGTTTTTGGAAATATTAGTGTCTGTCGGAGTTTGATAACATGAAAGAGAAATTGGTTAGTTATCTAGTTCTTTTGCTGCCCAAGAGGGTGGGTTGTTTGATGCATTCTGTGATATATCCTGTATATTTTAGTGATGTGTGAAAAAATTACATAAGTAAGTGATATCTTATGGGTATAGAAAGTTAAATTCACATGATTGTGTCTATGTTACCAATGATCTATAATTGGTTATAGTTCTTTTCATGATACGGTTGTGGATGTATTACCTCATCGGCGAGTGTTTTGTGGTTTTCATGGTCCACAAGAGCCTATGAAATGTTTTCTATCAGGCTAATCTAAATCTATGCGGGTGGAGGTGTATGGAGTTTATTTAGCATCATGATATTTAGATATCAGAAACCCTAGGGAAGGGTAATGTATTTGCAGATGTGTTGAGTTTAAATGTATGAGAGGATTTGTCTCAAGAGACTGAGGGTGGTTGGAATGGAATGTAGGAGCATTCAATGATGTATCTTTACATTGGAGAGATTAGTGAATGTGGTTTTCTTTATCAGATGACCATTGATTCATCTATGATGAATAAGGTGGAGGAGTCTCTATGGGGAGTCTCAGAGGAATATGTAACATATGATCGTGTTCTCCATGGTTACACTCCTGAAGGATGTTTTGAGGATGGTCAAAAGTAGATTTTTTTTAATAGAGGATGTTTTTCCACAGAATATGTGTGAGATATTTCCACATGATTTTCATATCTAAAACTAAGTATAAAACCATTTGGTGAAAAATATATATCTTTTATTTAGGGGATATATTTGGTGGCAAGTGATAAAATGGTCTGCAGCAGAGTTTGTGGCCAGATTTCTTGTTTGTCAGTAGGTAAAAGAATAGCACCATGTTATGTGAGGTTTGTTATACACATTATTTATTTTCAATGTTAAATGGGATTTCAACTTGATATATTTCATTGTAGGGTTACATGAGCTCATGGAGGTTTTGATGTGGTTTGTGTGATTTTGGATGAGATGATGAAGTTAGGTCACTTTTTATAAATCCACAAGTTCAGCGTAGTGGGTCTTTTAGAAATTAAGAAAATGGATGATGTGGTTAGGGTTCATGGGTGTATTGAGGAACATAATATCTGATTGGTATCCTCATTTTACCTCATGATTATAGAGGGGATAAGTACATTATTTTGGATCCCAGTTTCACCGTAACACTATTTTTTATCCTCAGACTTATCGACAGATAGTCCAGACCATCTGATTGTTGGACCTTATGTTGTTATCTTGAATATTTTACTTTGTTTAATCTTGTCTTTGACACATGAATTTAGTGGAGTTTTCATAAAAATAAAAAAGTTATCGCATTTCCATTTATATGGCTCTGTTTGAGTCATTTTATTGGTTTTCATGTTGTTCTCCACTATATTGGATGAAGGTTGCAGGGTTAGCAGTTCATGGTCCTAATGTGGTGTAAAGCACGAATAAGAGGATGCAGCTAGTTCCTGTTTAGATGAGGGAAATAAAGGATCATCGGAAGTCCTTTGATGGTTATAGGGGGAGGACCCTGATTTTAAATAGTAAAGACCATGTGTTTTTTAGATTCTCCCCTTGTCATTGAATGTGGATGTTTGAAAGGGGGTTTATGCTTTCTCCCAGCTTTGTTGGTCCCTTTGATTTGTTGGGATCTGTGACAATGTGGCGTATCGATTGGAATTTCCATGTGGTTAGAGTGAATCCTAAACCCTTCCACATTCCCCATCATCATTGATATCTTAAATATGAGTCCCACATTATTTAACATTGGTATTTGAATATCAAGGATGATGATATATTCATATAGTGGCTGATATAGATCCATGATCATCGAGAGAAGGTTCTGTATTGTCGAACCATTCCCTTGGTCTGTGTGTGGTTGACGCAAGGTGTCCTAAAGGAGAGCACTTTGGACTGAGATACAAAGATTCATTCCAAATACCGGATGTTATTTTTTAGTTTTTCATTGTTCTTATTTTCTTGTGATGTTCTATTTGGAACTTTCTATGTTATGAGATTTTATTTTTTCCTTGATGTGTATTTTAATAAAACCGAAAACATATGAAAGGGTATGACCAAATTCATAATCGAGACACAAAAAATGTGAAAGGAAGGTTCACAGACTATGACGGATGGATCATATGGTGTAACATGACATCTAATAAATTTGAGATTTAATGGTTGAGGAAATGCGTTATTTGAAAGGTCTTAAAACCAAAAATTTACATGGTATGTAAGGGGTACATTCCATGTAATTTCTCTGTGTAATGCATCTTTAAAGCCTACAACACTTGGGGATTTCCTAAAACCATAAAAAACTCTCATTTATTGGTGACCTAGAATGTATCCCATTAGATTCCTTAGGAATCCTTCATTATAGATCGATTATGGGCTCCTCATCATCAATCTGTGTAGAGTTCTTATCTCTTTCATTTTTATTCCATTCCATTATTCTTCATGGGTTCATTGTTGCAATGTTTCTTTGTTGTAGTTGGAGATGTGAAGTATGTTTTGACAAACATATTATGCATTGTAGGTTGATCAATGACTTTTATATGATGTTTTAGTTTGTGGGATTTTGTTCTTATCCCTACTAAGAATTTTAATATTTGAGTTCTTATCTAAGGAATTGGATTCTCATTCTCACGCTTTTACATGATTTGTTTCAGAACATCATGACATTTCTTACATTTAGTTTGATTGTAGGGGTCACTATAAACATATAACTAATTGGACGGTAGAAATATTAATGTGCTTGGGGAGATATCTCTTTCTTTGCTAATTTGATATATGTTTTTGAGGTCATTATGCATTCATGTTTCCAATTCTGAAAATAACATATTTTGGGAGCCTTTTTTAACTATAGTTGTTATTTTTTATGAACCTCTATTTGCTGTTGTATGATCTCACTAGAATTTTTTCTAAATAAAATATTTTTGAAATTTAATTGGTTTTCCATGAACATTTGGTTTGGGTGATAATACCCATTCTAAATAAATAATATTTTTGGATAAATACATTGAACAAATATGGATGACAGAATGTGTGTTGTGATATGTGGTTGTGTTTGTTGTGTTTCGTAGCATGGATTTGGATGTAGTGTGTTTTGGATGTGATGAACTAGGTTTTGTGGTGTATGGGACAATGATTAAATGGTTGGTAGGCATGGATGTGATGTGGTAAATTCTATGTTGTGACATAGAGGTTGTGACACATTGGTTATGATGTAGAGGTTGTGATGGAGGGGTTTTAGTGTAACGGTTGTGGTTCATTGGCTTATTACGGAGAGATGGAATTCGTGATATGACTAGATAATGGTGGCAGATTTGTGATGTTGTGTTGGAGGTTATGTGTGATTGTCAAGTTGTGTAGAGTGGTTATGTAAGTTAACAAGGTAGAAGTGGAATAAATTATGGTGTTGAATGAAATGAATAAATGAATGGGTTAGTAATTGAGTATAATTGGATGGAATTTTCTTTGTGGTAAATTTCAAAATGAATAAATGTGGTGAAACCTATAAGGGGAAAGTGGGAAGTTGTGTGTGTATTGTGTGGTAGTTTTGTGTTGTCGAATATAGTGGTGGTGGTTTTTGTGACTAACGATGTGTGTTGTGGTGGTGGTGGTGTGGTATTTTCTTCTATTGATTGTGTGAACCCATCATTTGGGTATTTTTTATCTCTTTATCATTTATGTTTATGCTATTTTATACATACCCCACTAGAGTTGGATAACCATACCAACACATAGAGTTTCAGAGATACAGGTGTGTTCCCCAACAACTTGGATGGTAGTGATACAGATGGATGAATACCCCTCTCCACCACTCTTCCTCCTGTAGTGATGTGTTGTCGCAAGTTTCTTCGAGTGGGATGTGATGTGTTGGACCACGTGTCTATGGGAAATATGATTTGTGATATGATGTGATATGATATGTGTTCCAAGTTTCTACAGTAATGATGTTATGAGATGTGATGTGTTGGACCAGTTGTTTACCAGAAAGACAATATGTGATGTGATGTGTTATTATGTGTGGACCACATGGTTTCATGCAAGATGTGATAAAATGTGTGTCCCAGTTCCATGCATGCATGACATGATGTTATGTGGTATTTTTGGAAGGGATGGGAGCATAAAAAAATTAATTTTGGGGCTTCAGAAAGAAAAATCAATCGGTAAGAGGCAACTGGGTTCCATACATTGTTTCTATTCCAATGATGTATGAATACATTTGATGTGTAATTTAGGGAGAGATATATTGTAAGGCTGGGTTTGATTAGATGACTTGGATAGAATATAGTTGGTTCTTTTGTTTTTTCACTTGCGTATTATTAAGAACTCTTCACATGTTCACTTGAGGACTTGGTTATGTCCCTAAAAAGTATACCTATTATGCTCATCCAATGTATATTTTTTTAGGATTCTATAAGGACATTGGGGACTTATATAGAAATCAATACTTTGTTTCATGTTTCTGTTGATTTACTTCAATACACTTGTATTTCTTATTTATTATGTATAATTTATTATGTTTCATTAGTATTTTATTCATGCATTGTGGGATTGTTTCTATTTTACCATTATATTTCCAACTAGAGTCTTTTGGTGATTTTTTGTCATATCTAATGATTCTATTTCTTTTATAGAGGTTAATTCCTCTCATACTGTGAGATTTTAGTACCCTCGATTCTAGTCACCAACCCAGGTCCTACTAGAGGTGGGATTCTTGGGTTATTATCGTTCTCACTTTATTTGAGTATCTTTTGTGGGATAAGGTCATGGCAGGATAACTATATTAGAGTGATTTTTTTTTTAGTTTCCCGACTCAAAGATGTGTTCCTTCAGAGACACAATACCCACTACTTCAGGAGAAAAGGGAACAACGTACATAAAAATAGCTACATATTCCATCACTGATAGATTTCATACTTTAGGAAGAAGTTATATATCCATACTACTATCTTGAATTTCTGAGGATAGATTTGTTTGCTAAAAAATTCCTCAACGTCCTCCCACGTAAGGTCTTGATCATTTTTATTGTGGAAAGCTAAGTCCCACCATTTGTATGTAACTTCCTAAAACAAATAGGATGATAACATGACCTTTAGCACATTCAATATTCCAAGGAAATCAAAAAATCGATTCATTTTGTAAAGCAAAAAATTTTGATTTTTCCAATTCACAATCCCCTCAAAAGATTTAATAGTTTTTCTTCCAAAATATCATAGAATAATACACCAATTATGGTTTATTATTTTGATTTCCCTTATCAATGGATTGAAAATTCAAAACCGTTATTTTTATAAGTTGCTGGTTCACATTTTCTTAAGGTAAAACCATATTTCCCATATTATCATCTTGTTAATTTCTATGAAATATACCAGGTTCCATTCTCTATAACCAGAAAAAAAACACAATTTAGTCATCACTCAAAATAAACTGAAAGGTTATAATATGTTGTTTCATCAAAATAAAAAATAATCTAAAATAATTTCCAAGAATAATAAAATTCAACAACCATTATAACGATTTTCGAGAAGTTCAAAATCACATTATAGACAATTTAGACATAGTTATAAGTCTCAATAAAAATGCATGATATCATACATTCTTATACCTAGACCACCCTTGTATATAAAATATTATCATAAAGGGGTTGGCTACATCTTTTTATTCTATACATTTCTTGTATTGAAATTTCACTCTACTTAAAAAATACCAAAAACACAGACCTACCAACAAAAACTGATATAATTTTAACATCCCACCAAAAATCACTAGCTTGAGAGGATATAGAGGTTGCACAAACCATAGGTGACATCCCCAAGAAAACAAATTATGTCATTAAATTCCATGGGATTAACAAAACAATGGGGGTTATTTTCCCAATAGAAACCAAACAACCATTTAAAAAAGATATAAATAATAAACAGTATATATGATGCATTAGTATAAACATTAAAACTCAGAGGTAAAACCAAATAAAATGCAATATTAGAGTAGAAAAAGAAAATTAGAGATATCAACCATTATAGGCTGAAAGATGACATAGCTTGATAACAGTAAAGTGTAATTATCCCAAATCTCACACAAACTAACACAAAGCTCAAACTCCATAGGAATCACCCATGGTAAGAAGATGTATCTCCAGAGAAGTAAGATACCTTTCCCTTTCATGTGTCATGGTAAACGATATCTACAAATTCTATAGAGTTCCCAAAATGGGGTGACTATATCACTCAATATGAAATCCCTATAGACATCCCAACACATTAATCTAGGTTAAGAAAAAGTAGTATATTTTATAAAATATAATTTATATAATAAAAAGGCCTAAATAAACATAGGGTGGGAATCTCAAAACAGTTTTTCATAAGCAAAACTTTTCTACCATGATTAATTGAACTAAATAAATTCATCATTTATAACCTTCCTTTAGGGATATAAAACCATATAACACATACACACACACACACAAATCATGATAAATGTTATTTAAGCACTAATTTGGGGGATCTTGTCCACAAAAAAGTTATTACAAAGGTTATTAATACCATTTCCTTTTAAACCATTGACAAATAACACCAAGTCTTTTTCAATTAGGCCTTATACAATGATATATGATCACATGGCACTAAGTATTCTAATACTATATTCCATATTATATCCTTATTTATAAGACATTTATTCCATTTAAAAAAAATCATTGAACATAGTTCTTATATTAAACCAAAACTATAATTTTAAAATCACAATTTAATATTATAAACAATGTTGGGTTTTCAAAAATCCATCCAAATAATCAATTTCTCAATTCATCAATCAAAAATGTATTCCATCAAAAAATAATTTAATGTTTTCATCATAATCCATGAAAAAAAATCTAAAAAACTAATCATCCATGTTCTTGAATAAGGGAATATGTGAAATAGGACACCTACCTCTAAACATATAATTAAAATGAAGAACACCATAGTGAAACCTCTAAATTCAACCACACAATACCTTCCATTCAATAGATCCCCCAAGATCTCATAAAAACACATCATATATAATGGAAATATCCATAAAAGGTTTTTTAAAAATTTATGGTTGATATTAGATAAGAATATAATATGAGAAATAGAATAAATTGTGACATGACATTGATTCTGGAGGTTAAATTCACTTTTCTATTACAAAACAAGCTTTTGGATAAAAATGTATCTCTAAGAAAATCTAAGAGTGAATAAGTGTTTGAGATAATAGGATATTGGTAGGGAAAAAGAGATTTGTCTTGTAAAAGTGAGTTAAAAACAATTTTTTTATCATTAACTACCCATCCTATAGTTTGGATGCATGGGTTAGAAAATATTATACCAACTGTGATAATGATACTAGAAAACACCCACTGTGTTAAATGGTTTAGCCACATTGTATGGCCAACTATGTATTGATATTGTCCCAAAAAACTCCCATATAATGTGGTTTATTTGTAAATCCTCACATTTTTTCTAAACTATGATCCAACAATTCCTTGGTATTCTCCCAAAAACTCTTACATCACTTGATTTCTCAGTTCCTCTATTTTATTTCTACAAAACGTGAACAAAATGCACCCTCATAAAACCCATCAACAACTTCCCATAACCATCCAAATACTCTTAAAACTAAACCCAAGTGTTATATAACATAAAAATACATAATAAATGTCTATGTAACCATAAATTTATTGTGTTATAATATCCCCCATTTGACTTTCATTCCTCATAAATTTAGAAACTATGATTTCATTGGACAAGATCAAACCACTATTCTAGAATTTCCTTATCATATTTCCAATTTTCTTCCTAAATCTGGACATAATTACATAATACCAAGTCCTGGAAAAGTATAACATATCATTCATTCAATGGTCCAATACTCTTATAATGTGTAAAATAGTACTTATTTTTAATCCTCCGCGATGATACTCTCATTTTTTGGAGTCGATCGTTTCATATTTTCTTTTTAATGAGTGGTTTGTTTTTATAGATTTGATGAAATGATTGATTGATAGATATTGATTTAAAATTTTAATAATTATTGGGGTTAGTTCATCATTAGGTAGTTAATTTTATGATTTCCCTAAGCTTTTCAAAACTTATTATTAAATTATTTTCCACTTCGTGAGGTGATTTGGATTGGAACTCCCATTTTTTTACTTTAATCTAAGCCCTTACTATGTTTCTAAACATTATAAAAATATAATTGATGGAAGGTTCAATATTTCAGGAAATCATTTTTTATTAATGGATCTAATACTTCATTTAATCCAAAATCATACAAAATATTCCATTAATCTATAAAATATTTTGTTTGACATACACAATATTAATTTAAATATTGTTAAACGATTAAAAGATTTCAATCGATTAACACCTACAAATTATGAATCACTCAAATGAGAGATTTAGACATCCATTTTTTGGTTAATAATATTGTTGAACATTTTTATGGTATGGATATAAAAGTATAAGAAAATGAATGAGGTAATAAAAGAGTTGTGCTTCGAACACACACATGAACGATAAAGAATCATAAGTATGAAATTTTGATTGAATGAGAAAGGGAAAGAATGTGATTGTTTTCAAATTTAATTAAATAATTCTAAGAAAATTAATATTAATCAAATAAAATTTATTAGAAATAAAGATTATGATGAAGAAAAATGCATTAATATTCAATTTAAAAGAAAACGAACATTAATGGTTATAATTTAAAAGACTTGAAGTAAATGAAAATAAAACATGGGGGAATGGTATCTCATGTATAATATTAATTTTTCAAGGTCCTAGTAGAATTTTTTCAAGATATTATCATTCTAACCCATTCTCCTAAACTCTAAAATTCCAACCCCATACAGAGAGAAGAGGGGGATGCATTTATAGCTAATAGTAGTGGACTATTTTTATTCCAAAACATTCGTCTGGGTTGGATCTTCCATTTGGAAAAATAGAATTCAATATCTAGATATATATTTTTCATAAACGATTTATATTGGGATTTTTAATTTTCAACCACCATATTTGGTGTCTATTGGACTCTTAGAGCCAAATTAATGGTCTTTTCCTAAATAGTGTGTTATTGTTAAGATTTGAGTTATATTTTTACATAGTCTAAATAAGAATGAATTTATTTATAATAATATTTCATAAAATAATAAACAATTATTCTATAATTATTTGATCTTGTATCTTGGATTTCACACAATAAAATATCAGCTCAATTGGTCAATTGTAATTTATGAAAATTCCATAATCTTGTGTTATTTTCAAATCCCACACATAATTGTGGGTTGGACATTCATGAAAAAATTAGGCATATTTTGGTTTCATTTGGGAATTTAAATATTAATACAATATGGGATATTATATCTAATAATATATTTTTTATTTTAATAAAATTTGGGCTTCTAAATTGAGCCCACAAATTCAATCTTCATGGTTGGTCCAATTTTCTACAAATATTTGGTTATTCTTCTTGTGTGGTCCTATAACCCTTTGGATATCAAAATTATCCAATAATAATTTTGAATTATTTTCTATAAATATAATTTATAACACTAAAAAATAATAATCACCTGATTTGTATTAGTATTCTGAAAGACCTGTTCAAAATAGTAAAATTCTGTGTAATTCAATGAATTTGAAAAGTTTTCTCATTATGTGTTTATGATGAAAATATGAATATTAAATAGAAAGTAATAATTTTTAGTAAAAAAATTTGATGATAGTAATATAAAATCATTAATGAGTATTTAATATCCGCTCCCATTAAAATAAGATAGTGGAAGTCCTTAGGCATAGACACAGAATATCATAACAAAATCATTTTCACAAACCAAAAAATATATAAAAAATTTCTCCAATCATGAGGAATAGTATAGTTAAATCCTCCATAATGAATTCCAAAAAAAATCATATAAAAAATGTTCCACAAAATATATTTTCCATGATCAAATTTAGATATGGAAAATGTGGTCACTCCGAACTCACACCTCTCGAGAAGATACAAAAATATAGAGGTTCACTCTTTGACCCAAAAAAATGAAAATCATAGAGTTTTAAAGATATGCCATATTCAATTATATATTCTAAAATGAAAAATAATAAATATAAATTTTTAGATTGTTTTCTGTATATATTATATGGTTGGAATATAATGGAAAAAAGATAACAAAATATGGGTAAAACGCGAACATAGATAAAGAAATGCACTTTTTAGAAATGATATATTGAAGGAAAAGAAAAGAAATATTTAGAAGGGCCTGAATGTCTGATGTATTAAAATAGATGGCAAAAATTGGATGGTGGTGAAAAAAATGAAATATATACAAAACACACAACTTCTCCCAATTACAAATTAAAAGATGATTCAAGTGCAATTTTTTTCTTTTTTTCTTATTTATTTGTTTTTGGTTAAGATGAACTTGGATTAAATCTCACAATAATCTCCCAGCCCATTTTTAATCTCCTTATAACACTAATTGTAATAGTTATAACAAGATCAAATCTTTAGAAAGAGATATTTTTTACCCACCCAAGACACAACCCTTTTTTTAATTTTTTCATATTTTTTAACCTATTTAAATTACCTGTTAAAAATTACATAAACATGAATCCATAACAAAATTAAAAGAAATATAACCTCTCCCCCAGAGTTAAATTTATGCTTTCCCTCATGAATATTATATCACAATATAGATTGAGGAAATGGTACCCAAAATGAAATCTATTTCCATACACATAGAATTCCATAAATTATGAAGTAAAAATCCATATAGATTTTGGTTGGGACAAGGTTTTGGGATTAAAATGTGGATATCAAGAAAAATGTTTAAAAATGATCAAAAGGGAATTCAAAAGGGGGTTCAAATGTAAGGGTAATGAGGGGATATATGGCTTTTTTATTCTCATGATGTTTAGAAAAATCCCATATCTTATTAATTTATGATAAATTTGTAAATTGTCCTCAATGTTCCACAAACTCATGTATCACACTCAGGGGGCTGAAAAAATAAAAATTCAAAAGTTGTTCATAAGTGACCTTTGCATAAAAGCTTACATTGTAGCTCACAGTGGGTAAAAATTATTTTCTAGATTGAAAATTACGTATATAAAATTTATTGGTATTGAATAAAAATTATTTAACTGTGTATATGATGAAAATAAAAATTGTTTTAGATAATATAAATTCCTTTTACTCCCCATAATGTTTGGAAAAAAGAATATAATATAATGGTGAGTAATTGAGACTTTTTTTTAATTTGTTTAGTTTCTTTCTAAACACTCCCACAGAAAAGAGAAATAGGTAAAAAAGGTTTAACGGCGAACATGGGATAGAAGAAAGGGTGATGGTGAGAATGGAGGAAGAAGAAATCTATAAATAGATAGAGGGAGACAAATGGGAAGATGAATATTATAAGGATACAGATTTAAAGGGAAAGGTGTGCAACTATATTGAATTCAGTGGGATTCTATCTCCGTCCAGTGGAGGGTTATTAAATTTCTATATGGTTACTATGGAATGTGACTCCTTTAGGGCTTATTTTGAAAAATTCCCTAACTTATAAGAGAATAAAAAATAATAAAATATTATTTTTTTTAATGAAAAACTAATCAGAAATTTAAATTTCTTCAATGTGAGAGGAAAAATTAGGTTTCTCCCAAGCGGCACATCATTTATTTTTCCTACAGTTTAATAGTTGTAGTGGACTAACCAAAATCCAATGATAGCCACTGTATTTTCTTAAATCTACAGTGCTTCTAGAAAAACATGTTCTTTGTGAGGCCCTATTTTTCATTGGATGGTTTCTTTTCCTCCATGTTGATGTTGTTGAAAATCATTGGGGTTTGAAAGAGAATGTGGCAATCCTACAATTGTTCTTAAAATTGAATAATTGTATTGTATAATAAGAGTTTTGTGTCTATTTTTTGATGTTTAAGAAGATATTTGAATAAGGACGGTTCATTTATGTGTGGTTCGTACAATATAACATATGTGTATGAGATCATAGCTATTTTGACCTTGTTTTTTTCATCACAATCAAATGTGAAGTAATGAGGATTAATAGTGACAAGAGATTGAATAATTATTTCATGATCTTTTATATCAATGTGGTTTTCCTAAGAATGGTCAATTTCAATCTCACCAATGATCACTTTATTAATTAGGGAACAAATATCACTAACTTCACTCCAATTTGAACAACATATGTACATTTTATTAAGGTTAACCTCACATATAAGATAATTTTAAGAATCATGAGTAGGGAATGATGAATTTTGGATTATCTAATTTGATTCAAAAAATGATCAGGTAAATTCATTTTCAACATTACCGTTAAATTTGGAGAAGTGGTTAACAGTGGTGATAGAGGATTCCAAATATATTTCAAGATCCTTTTGATTAATTGAGTTTTCATGTGAAAGTACAACAAAAACTTCTATATTTAAGACTTGGTTAATGAGGATTCAATATTCAGAAATACCACTATCAATAGAATAGGAAGATCATGACGGATCAGGGATCATCACACACTCGAAATGACATTTAGAATCATGGAAAGAGAATTCGTAATGATTCTTTCATGGTATCTCGTGGATTGAAAATATTGAACCATAATAGTTGGTCCCCAAAATCCATGGATAAGAGCTTAGAATGGACATCAATTTTGGTTCTTGATGTTATGAGTAAAGGAATTCCTGGAATCAGAGGATATTCGTAATAATTTTTCTCCCCTTCTATGTTAAGAATATAAAAATAAGATTGAAAGATATGATCATTGAAACAAACAAGGATATCATTGATTATTACCTCATGAATTAAAATTCATTAATTAGCTAACTGGATAACAACATCCATTAGGTGAAAGGGAGAAAGACCAAGGTTGGATAAGATGTATTTTGGAATGACATTTATTGAAAATCTTAGTTCTATGAGATCATCTTAAA
Source organism: Viscum album (assembly GCA_963277665.1). Lineage (NCBI taxonomy): Eukaryota > Viridiplantae > Streptophyta > Magnoliopsida > Santalales > Viscaceae > Viscum > Viscum album. The sequence continues at coordinate 320,680,420 of OY728153.1, read as the reverse complement.
AGTTATGAATCTATATTTGTAATGGAACTATAAATTTCCCCAGAACATTAATCTTGATGGGTATGGACTACTGGGTTAACACATTTTCAATGGACCTATGTTGTCTATTATGGGTTCACAATTCCTTAAGAAACATTACATATGTATGGATTTATTTATGGAATATATGAGTCTAATTTTCACTTTAACATGTGTAAACATGTTAATAATTCTTGAATTGGGCTCCAAGGGATTCTTATGCTAAGATATGGCTTGGGGAAAAGGAATTTGTTTCCTTAGAGGAATGGAAATAGTTGAGTGAGTGTCTTCAAGTTCCTTTTTAAGACATTTATTATTTTATCTTTCCAAATAAACAATTAAATGGGATTTAGAGGATTCATTATGAGGCATATTAATTTTCCTTCCTAATCACAGTGAAATTTCACTTACATTACCCTTGGGGTTGGATAGTTATTGAGGTGAGAGTTGGGAAAAATTGTTTTTTTGTTTCTGAATTAGGTTTGGTAAATTGTGACCAATTTGGTATACAATGTTTTTAAGGATTAAATTGGGGAAGGAGGAAAATCATCCACATATCCTTCCCATAGCCACATGGAGAAGAGGTGTGTCTCCCATTTGGATTTTTTTTTATTTTGGTTGTTGGTAAACTTCTTTTATTCGGTTGGAAATTGGGAAGGTTTACTAGGATAGTTGTATCTAGGAGAAGAAGTATGAGGATTTATCCTATCATGTTTAGGTACCGAAGAAAAAGGTTGTTGGAAGTTACAACCACCATGACCATATTAAAATTTTTTGGGATTTAGATGAGGGAAGTTATGGGAATGAGATATGGGATTATTATACTGTGGGCTAGGGTTATAGTTAGAATAGGAGGGATCAAAGTGGGGTTTGGGGGAGTTTTAAATAAACTAAACTAATTGGTGAGGGATAGTATTATACTATGAATATGTTTTATTTAGCTTTATTAGACTAGAAAAAGTAGATGGATCATCGTGAAGATGTGGATAGTGTCGATTTGTTGGGATGGTGAGATTCATATTCAATAATTTTTTATAGGCCCATGGAAAAGAGATTGTGAAGAAGATGAGGTTGGGGGGTTGTAAGTGAAAACTTGTTGAGGTATATAACATATAAGTTCACTAATCCACTATGTCATTTTTTAGGCTCTATGGGATGATTCTCTCATACATGATTGACATGAGAATATGATCGAGTATGAAAATATTGCTTGTTTTCATCCATGTTTCTTATGGGACCTCTTGTAATTGTAGTTTTTTTTCAATAATAGTATTTTCACTTACAGCATCAATGAGAGTTTTATCTATTGTCAGTAACCCCTCATGGTAGTATTAAATCAACTTTTGGTCAGTGATTTGGGGTGGGGGAGGGTCTCCAAAACAAATTTGAACATATCCCAGTACGCATTGAGTGATTCATCATAGAATTGATGGACACTAATTATTTCATTTTCGATAGAACCATACCAAGAAGTATGGAATAATTTCTAAATTAAGAGTCTCTTTATATCAATCCATGTGGCTATAGAACTAGAAGAGAGGAAATAAAGCCATCACATAGCATAGTTAGATAGGGAGAAGGGTAATTCTTGACGTTTTATTTGTTTTTCAGAAACCCCTTGTAGATTCCCAGTAGATCACATCTCTTAAAACTCTTTTAGGTAAATATGTGGATCGTCTTCCTCTAGCATGTGTAAATGAGCTGGAAGATGAATCAAACGTGATTGGAAGTATAAATCAGCCTCGATGATTGGATATTGAATACCATGGGGGTATTAATTTATATCAGGGGTAGTGAGTTATTTATGGTGTTTTCCCTAGTATCGGACACATCTAATTCAATTGGATATGCAATTAATGGGTTATAGGAGATTTTATTACCCCTAATATTTCACCTAAGTTGGTGAAGTGTTTTCTCGATTTCCATGTCAAGAGAATCTTATAGATTGTTTGGGAGGATATGGGGAATTCATATAAAATTTGGAAGGATAAGGAATATGGGTTTTTCTTTTTGTTTTTTCTTTTTATAATATTTATGGGAATATGGTTTTTATTTTTTCTTTATTTTCATATTGTTTTGGGTTTTTTTAAATTTATATGGTTCTATTGAATAAATTAAAACTTTTAAATACAGGTTGCATCATCCCTAAAAGAGTCACCATTTTATTCATTGTCAATTTTTTCTTATAGACCATTCAATGGTACGGTTCTATGTTAATATGTATAGTAGCACCTGGTTCAAATCCTCAGTAATGATATTATCTTTTTTAAGTAGATTGTTTCTTATTTTCCTTTTTAATGGGGGGGGGGTTATAGGGCTTAGTTGAAATGATTTATTAATTAATATTTATTCAACAATATAGTAGTTATTAGGTTGAGTTAATCATTTTGGAGATAAGCTTGTGACTCCCTTGAATATTTCAAAAAAAATTCATTTTAATATCCAATTCATGATGTGATTTCTATAGAAACTCCAATTATTTTTACTTAAATATGATCCATAACAAGGGTTATAATTTTTATCAAATATCATGGATGAAAGGTTCAATATTTTATAAACTCATGTGTATTTTTGGTACCAATAATACATGGAATCAACATTTAAAAAAATATGTCATTAATCTATAATATATTCTGTTTGATATAAACAATACTAATTCAAAGAATGTTAAATGAGGAATAGATCACATCCACTTGACATTCACAAATTATAAATCCCTGGAATGATATATTTTGTCATACGTTTTAGTGGTCAATAATATAGTTGCATATGTTTATGGTAATGAGATAAAAGAATAAGAAAATGAATTATATAATAAAACAATTGAGCACTAAACACACACATGAATGATAAATAAAATTAAACATGAACTTTTTATTGATTAAAAAAGATAAAGATTAAAGTGGTTTTCAAATTTATTTTAAAATAATTAATAATATTTATATTTCAAAGGAGAATAAAAATGATAATTAGAAATTAAAATGAAGAAACAAGAATTGATAATCAATTGAAATGAAAATAAACTTACACGAATACAAACGAAAAAACGTGATGTATATGAAAACAAAGCATGTGGGAATGGTTTCTCAAGTAGAAACATGAGTCTATAAAGTAATCATAGTCTATTGGAAGGGATATAGTTGTTCAATACTATCCTCTTAATCTTTGATGTTACAACCACTTGCAGAGGGAAGAGGGGTGATATTATATCCAATGGTGGTTGAGTGTTGGTATTCCAAAACATCCCACCATGTCAGCTAAAAAATTTATACACTTATATAGAAGAATATATAATAATATTGTTATTGAATTTTTTATATAAGTGTGTTAACGTTGACCATCCAAATATAGAGGACATTTGACTTTTGTATCCAATGTTATGGTTGTTTTCTTAAACCGTGAGTTCTTGTCATGTTTTGAATCATATTTTCTCATCAAATAAATGTGAATTAATTAATATATATATAAAGATTCAATAAAATACAAAAAATTATTTTAATATTTTGGGTTCCTTAATCTTATATTCCACACCATAAAATATCATCTAAATTGGTCAATTGGACTAGGGGAAAAGTCAATCATTAGGGGATATTTTCAAATCGAGCACTTAATTATGGGATAGAATTTCATGAATGAATATGGCCCCTTGTTGGTTGATTTGGGACTCAAAATTTTTATCCAATATGGTATATGTTATACTAGAACATATTTTTTAGTTTAATAAAATTTAGGAAACTATATTGAGCCCATAAATTGATCATTAGGCCAGGTCTATTTTTCTCCATAGATTTGGAGGGCCTTCATGTTTAGTCTATATAGACATTTATATGGATGAATTATCTAAATATATAGTTGAATGATTTTTTGGAATTATAAAAACTAAAACTAAAAAAATAAGAATTACATAATTTAGATTATTAATTTGAATGATACGTTAAAAAAATTAATCTGAAGTTTAATAGAATGAATTTATACAATGCTATCTTTATGTGTTTATGGAAAAAATATGAACATTGATGTGAAATTAATCATTTTTAGTAAAAAATAGGTTATGACAGTGATGTAAAATAATGAAATAATATGTAATATCAACTCCTCCAGAATTAAGATAGTTTATTTCCTCATGACAGAAACACAAAAACATAAAAAAAACATTTTCAACCACTTACAAATATTAAAAAACATTCTCCAATCAAGGGGTCTAGTTTAGTTTACTCAACCATAATTAATTCCACAAAAAAAATTTGGAAAACTATTTTTCAAGAAAAATATTTTTTTATGATCAAAATTATAAATGGAAAATATTGAAAATCAGAACTCACTCTCCAAATATTCTAAAAAGTTATTTATGGAGGTTCATTCATTCACCAACCAAAACTGGAAAACATAGGATTTGAAAGAGATATCATCTTTTATTACATATTATAATGTTTTCAAGAATAAATAGGTCCTTTTAGGTGTCTTAGTGGATATGGTATGGTTGGAATATAATGGAAAATAGATAGTAAAATAGAGTTAAAACACCAACATAGAAAATGAAATGCACATTTTTTTTAAATGAGATATTTTAGTAAATAGAAAACAAAATTTATAAGGGCATGAATTGGCGAAGGAAGACAATAGCAGGAGAAAATTGGATGGTGATAAAAAATTAAATATTTACAAAACACACAAATTCTTCTAAAGACACATGAAATGATGAAGAAATTGTTTTTTCATTTTTCTCTTTTTTTCAGAATATGAAATTAGATCAATTCTCACAGTCATCACACAACCTGTTTTTTTATCTCATCATGAAACTAATTATAATTATTATAATAAGATAAATGGTTGAAGAAGATATATTTTTGACCCACCCAAGACACAATACATTTTTTTTCATTTTTTCACTTATTTTTTTTAACAATTTAAATAACATTTACTAAATTACATAAATGTGAATCCATTCCCAAATCTCACAGAATTAAAAACTCCCCCTCACACATAATTGGATTATTTCTCTTAATCAAATGATTACACGATGAAAATAAAGAATATGGAACACAAAATTAAATCCATTCCTCCATGTTTAAATTTCAATCAACTATAAAATGAAAACACTTGTTGATGTTGGGTGTGACAAGGTTTTGGAAATGAAATGTGGCTATCATGAAAATGGATTTCATAGGATTGAATGGTCTTTAAAAAGTTTGATCAATATAATAATAATGAGAGGCTATATGGCTGTTTTTATTCTCAAGTTGTTTAGAAAATGCCTCTATCATATTAATGTATTCTAAATTTTTTATTTTAACTCGAGGCCCAAAAACTCAAGGCTCACAATCAAGGAAGAAAACAAAAAAATGAAATGATGTCAATATGAGACTTGGCATGGAAGCTTACATTGTTCCTCGCGATAGGGAAAAAATAATTTCCCAGATCAAAAATTGAGCATTGGAAATTTATTAGTCTTTATATAACATTATTTATCCACGTTTATATTAAAGATACCAAATTTTTGGGATGATAACAAGTGTTTTTACCCCCCATAATGGTTGGGGAAAAACCAAAATTTATTAGTGCATAACTATTACACTTTTTATATTTTTTTCTATATGAATATATTTTTTCATTTTTTTAAAAAACACAAATAGAAAAAGACAGAGTTAAAAAAATGGTTTTATGTAGAAAGTGGTTAAAAGAGTGAGAGTTATATAGTAAGGAGATTAAATATATAAAGAAATAGTGAGGGATGGGAGAGAGAGAATTGGGATAATGAAGAAGAGAGTGAGAGGGTGTTAAAGGGAAAGAGGTTACCCTTGTTTGGATTTGGGGGGATATAGTCACCATCCTATGGTGGGTTGGTAGAAGTCAATATGGTTCTTATGTAATGGGTATTCTCTATGGATTATTTGGAAAATTTACATTACCTATAATAGAGTCAAAAAGAAAATAAAATAATTAATTTAATGAAAAGTAAAATAAAATTTCATAAATGTAAAAAAAATCATTTCCATCGAAAAAGAAATGTATTTATATTGTATTCATTTAGAATTTTCTAGTGGACCACCTGTAGTCCAATTATGTCCATAATAGTTTCTTAACTCTGACATTATTCATAAAAAAATTCCCTTTTTGGATTCATGATTGTTCATTAGATAATTTATTCCTTTCCTCGTTGACATTCTTTGAATTAAATGGGGTTGTATAGAGAATGTGGGTATCATACCTTTGTTATTTACCTATGAAATTATGTCATCCATTGAGTGTTGAGTTTCTATAATTGTTTGTTCCGGAAAATGATTCAATTCTGGTGCTGAATTTAGGTATGTATTAGAAAATAGTGAAACAATGTATGAGATCCGAGTTGTTTTTAACTCATTTTTTCATCACTTTTCAATTTAAATTAATTAGGATCAAAGGGGGATTCTATTGAATATATTATTCAAGATAATTTATATTATTGTTTTTTAATAAAGAATGGTCAATTTCAACTTAAATAGTGATCAATTTTTTAATTATGGAACAAATATCACAAACATCACTCCCATTGTAACAATATAAGTACATTTGATCCTGGTTCCCCTCACATATAAGAGAGTTTTGAGAATCATTGGTTAGAAATGATGAAAATTGGATAATATGATATGAATCAAAAAAATGAGAATGAAACTTATTTTTTCTCATTACCATAAATTTTGGTGTTGTAGAGATATGATTTAATATCATATTACAAATAGTTTTCAAGATTCTTTATATCGATGGGGTTTACATGTAAAAGGTCAAAAATAACTCCTATATTTATGACTTGGTTAATGTGGATGTAATATTTTAAAATTACTCAATCATTAGAATATGAATATTATGATGGATTAGGGTTCAAAACACTCTCAAAGTGACTTATATAATCATGGTTATTTAATATAGATTGATTATTTAGAGGGTATTTCACAACTTCAAAAATATTTAACATGAATGGTTGGTCACCAAATTCCATGGTTAAGATTCCATCATGGAAATCAATTTTATTTCATTATGTCATGAGAAATTTTCTTCCTATAATAATAGGAGATTGGTAATAATGTTTCTCACGTTACTTGTCAAGCACATAAAAATTAGGTGGGAAGATAAGATCATTGAATCAAACAAGGACATCCTCAATTATTCCCTTGGGACTGTATATCCTTCGATGGGATAATTGGATGACAACACACATTGGGTGTAAGGGACCTATAACATGCTGGGAGAAGGTGGATTTGTTCATGAAATTTATTAAGGATCCTCGGACTATGAGTGCATCACCAAAGTTGGAAATCCCTATTTGGGATGGAAATGTAAAGGTACCTAGATATTTGAACATCATGGGCGTTGAATGCTATGTTGAAACATTTTCAAAAGTCCAAAGTTTTCTCTTAGAGGTGAAAAATTCCTTATGAAACATATCATATATGGGGATTAGTTTAATGGAATCTAGTAGGGGAATTTTTACCTCAATACCTCTAAATAGGTAAAGCATTTTAGAATCGGTATCAAAGGACTTATTAGGCTTATATATAGATTATGGAAAAGTAAATGTATTCATTAAAGTAATTGAAGGTGGTGACGTTTTTTTTATGTTTCTATTCAGTGAATTTGTTATTTTATTTATCCATATCAACAATTAAAAGGTATTTACAGAATTCAAAATGAGGAATAGTAGTTTGATTTACCAATAAGAGTGAAAATTAACTTCTATTACCCTTAGGGTTGTGCAGTGGCTGAGCTGGAAGATGGGATGAATGGGATTGTTGATGTTGACTTAGGTGGGATGGAAGTTGAAAATTTTGGTTTTCAAAATTTTTAAGGCTTGAATAGGTGAAGGTAGAATGATATTCTATAGTGCTTTGCCATGGTTTCTTGGAATAAGAGGCATGACACGCATTGGGATATCCTTGATATTTTTTCTCGGGAATGTTCTTGTATTGGGTTGAAAAATTGAAAAGTATCACTAGGATAATGGAATCCTAGAGGAGTAGTTGGATGATTTCTCCTTTGGTATTGATGTACAAAAGGATAAGGTTGTTGTAAGTAACCACCACCATTAACATGTTGAATTTGGTTTCGATTTTGAGGAGTGAATTGAGGGAAATGAGAGAAGATATTATCATACCTCTATTAAAGGTTATAGATAGAAGAGAATTTATAATAGTGGGGTTGTGTGTAGTTTCTAATGAAGTGGACTAATAGTTGATAAATGGTGTTCTGCTATGATTGTTTTTTTTTAGCTTCATTGGGCTTGAAGAATCAGATTGATCATCTTGAAGCTATAGAAATGTGTTAGTTGGATAAGCTCGTGAGCTGTAGATTCCCCAATTTCTGATAGGTGCATAGAAAAACTATTGTGGATAAGTCTAGGTTGGAGCTTTGGAAGCCACATCTTGTTGATTCAAAAGACCTGTAAGTTCACTCTTCCATTCATTAATCACATTGAGCTATATAGATTGTTTCTTTGGACTTGTTTGAACTAAATATATGCAAGATTAAATAATTTATTCAGGTTTTAATCCATTTTTCTTATGAGATCTTTTGTATTTGTAGGATTCTTTTCAAAAGGAAAATCACCACTTGAGGCATTAATGAGTGTTCTCTCCATATACAATAACCCATTATAGAAGTATTGGATCAAGAGTTGGTCAAGGATTTTATAGTGTGGTAAGGTAGCCATAATATTTTTTAAAGTATCTCAATACTCATGGAGTGATTAATTTTTGAATTGATGGATAAAATATATTTCATTTTAGATATAAGTGGTTTGAGAAGAAGAAAAAAAAATTATATATGAAGAGTCACATCTTGCCATTTCATATGGTTTTTGAACCTGGAGGGAGGTAATAGATCCCTGACATGGTGGAGTAATATAGGGATAAATGGGAATAAATTATGTTTTATTTATTATTTATAAACCTTTTGAGGCTTTAGGGCAGATCACAGAACTTTTAAATCATTGAGGTGATGATTTGGATCATCACCATCTAGTCCATAGAAATTCTATAGAAGATGAATCAAACCAAATATCAGTTCAAAATCTGCATTGATGTTTAGATATTAGTTACCAATGGTTTGGATACTCATATCGAGTGTTGTGAATTATTTAATGGTTCATCCCCTAGTATTGTAATAGATGGTCCAATTGAAAGGAAAATTAATTGGTCTTGGGCGATTTGATTATCCTTAATTTTCCTTCTATGTCATCAATTTGTTTTCTCAATTTTTGGGTTAAAAAATCTGATGGATTATTTGGGAGGCTATGGGGAATTAATTGAAATTTTAGAAGGATTTTAAAGGTGGATTTTATTATTATTATTATTATTATTTTTAAAGGAATATTTTTTTCTTTCTATATTGTTCTCAAAAATTGTTTATTTTTTGAATTTTATTTGTTAAAAAGAATTAAAATATACTAATTATTTGTTGCCCTATACCTATAAATGGAACCATTTTAATTGTGTTTTATAATCCCATCTTGACTATTCAATGTTTTGGAGAACATCAAATGTTTTTAATAGCACTTGGGTCGAATCCTCGGTAATTATAATATCTTTTTTAGAGTCAATTTGTTTATTTTTTTTATTTTTAATGGGGGTTTGTTTACAGAGCATAGATGAAACATTTGATTAATGATTAATGATTTAAAATTTTAATACTGATTGGGGTTAGTTGATCATTAGGGATTTAATATTTAAATGTCTTTGATAATTGAAAAACTTTTCATTAAATTAGTACCCTCTTCACAAGGTGATTTCGATCAGAACTCCCATTTGTTTTGGATTTAATACAAGCCTTAACTAGGGTTATAATCTGTATCAAATCTCATTAATGGAAGGTCCAATATTTTATGAAACCATGTGTAATTTTTTTTCCAATAATACATGGGATCAAAATTTCTAATAAAACATGTCATTAATCCCTGACATATTTTGTTTGACATGGACACTATAAATTCAAAGAATGTTAGATGTGTGAAAACTCTCAATCACTAAACATACCCAAATTTTGACTCAACCAAATAATATATTTACTAATTAATTTATGTTGGTAATATTCTAGTGTATTATGATTATTGTGAAGATATAATATAATAATAAAATGAATGAAATGAGAAAAGGGTTGTTGGCCAAATACAGACCCGAATATAGAAGAAAATTAAACATAAACTTTTGACTGAATGATAAATAGAAATAATGGGTTGGTTTGAAACATTATCTAAACAATTTTATGAACATTAATATTATACCACATAAGTTGTACAAAAATTTGAGATGATTATGATGAAACATTACATAATATTCAATAGAAATAAAAACAAACATACACATTTACAATTGAAGTCACCTGAAGTACCTGAAAAAAAAGCATGGAGGAATGGTATCTCAAGTATAAACTTGAGATTAGAAGGTCCTTTCAAGCCTTTATAAAGGATAGGTTGGTGCATAAATATAAATTTAAACTTAGAAATTCCAACCACATGCATGGATAATAGGGGGATGAATTTACAGTCAAAGGTGGTGGACTATTTTCATTCCTGAAATACCCTCTAAGTTGGATTGAAATTTTTTCCACCTATACATCCAAATATGGTTTAATATTCTTCTTAAAAATTATATATGTGGATTTATATAGTCTACCCTAAACATTCAGCATCCATTGCCCTTTTTTATCCAAATTTATAGTTGTTTTATAAAACCGTGATCTTCTGTATAGTTTTGAGTTGAGTTTTTCCATTTTTAAATTTAAATGAATTTATCTCTAGGAATATTCAATAAAATATAAAATATTTCTTATAAAGATTTGGGATCCTGAATCATTAGCACCACACTGAAAAATATCATTTCAATAGTATGATTGTATTGGGACATTTTTCATGAATTGTTGGTTGTTTGCAAATACTGTATGGAATTATGGGATAAACATTCATGAATCAATTGGGAGAATTGTTGGTTGAGATGGTCCTTGAAGGTTTTATCCAATATAGGATATGATATCATAGAACTAAAATTATATTTTCATTAAATTTGTACTTCTTTAACGATCCCATAAATTCAATCATCATGGTTGTTCTGGTTTCCTCTATAGATTTGTTGGGCCTTTTTTTGGGTCCATATGACCCTTTATATGGATAAATTATCCAAATATATTGGTTAATTATTACATGGAATTAGAATAAATAACACTAAAAAATAATAACCATATTTTTAGGTTTATTATTTTTAATGATATGATCAAAACATTAAACTGATGTTTAATTAAATGAATTCAAACAATGCACCCCTAATGTGTTTATGATCAAAATTTGAACATTGACTGTAAAATAATCATTTTTAGTAAAAAAATCAGTGATAAGAGTAATGTAAAATTCATAATGAATATGAAATACTAAATCACAAACACTTAATATAGTGCATGTCCTCAGGAATAGAAACACAAAAACATAACAAGAAAATTTCAATCACCAACAAATATAAAAAATATATCTAATTAAGGGGTCAAGTCTACTTAACACTTTCACAGTGAATTCAATCAAAAAATATACAAAAAATAATAATCCGAAAATATTTTATTTTTTATTCTTAAATTAGAAATGAAAAATGTGAACACTCATAAATCACTCCTCTCAAGATTAAAAAAATTATTTTTAGAGGTTCATTTATTCCCAAACAAAAAGTGAAAGTGTTAGAAATTGAAAACTATCTCAACATATATTCTCTATTCAAATGTTCATGAGAATAAAGAGATATTTTTTTCTATTTTTAGTGGATATGGGAAGTTAGGAGTATAATGGCCAAAATATAGGAAAATATGGGAAAAACATCATCATATAAAAAGCAATGTACAATTTTCATGAAAATATATATTGAAGGAAATGAAAATAAATATTTCACATGAATGGATTTTTAAAGTAATGAAATAGGGGGAGAAAATAGTAAGGTGATAAAAAAACTAAAATTTGTACAAAACTCAAAACTTCTCCTAATGACACAAGAAAAGATAAATCAAGTGTTCATTTTTCTTGGTTTGTTTTTTTGTTTTTTCAGAAGATAAACATGGGTAAAATCCCACAATCGTCTCACAACTCATTTTTTTCCCTAATTCCATAATTTTAATAGTTAAAGAACGATTTAGGGTTTAGGATGAGATATTTTTTACCTTCCCGAGACAAAACCCATTAATTTCTTTCAATATTTTTTCACTTTTTTTTAATTTTATAACACTTCTAAATAAAATTTAAAATTCTTCATAAACATGATTTTTTTCACAAAACATAACAAATGACAACCTATCCCAAGCACTTAAATGGATTGTTTCCCTAAATCATATGATGACACATCAAAAATCAAGGAAATGATACCCAAAATGAAATACATTCACGTACACCTAAATTTCAATAAACAATGAAATAAAAATCTATGTAAATATTGGGTGTGAAAGGTTTTGGGTTTGAAATGTGGCTATCAATAAAAATGTTTTCATAGGCTCGGGGGGGACTTTAAAATGTGGATAAATGTAAGGGTAATGAGAGGCTATTTTTTATATTTAATCTTATATCGTTCAAAAAATTCCTCTATCATATTAATGTATAAAAAAGTAGGAAATTCAGCTTGAAGGGCCAAAAATTCAAGGCACACATCTGCGAGTGAAAACACAAAAATGAACATATTTACATAGGTGGCCTTGGAATGAAATCCTACATTTTTCCTCATAATATGGGGAAAATCATTTTATAGATAATAAATTGATAATTTAAAATTTATTAGTCTTGAAAAAAATTATTTATCTATATTTATGAGGAAAATACATAATTATTCAGTTGATAAAATGTCTTTTGAATCCCCAAAATAGTTGTAAAAATTTATAATATATATTGGTCATTATTTTTTACACTTTTTGTATTTTTAGGTATTTTTTATTTTTTTAGTATTTTTTAAAAGACACACCCACACAAAAGAGAAATAGTGAAAAAGTTTTTGATGAATAATGTGCTAGAAAATTTGAGGGTAAGAGAGGAAGAAGAAGAAAGAGTTGGAGCATGGGGGAGAGGGAGGGAAAAATAGAAGGATGAAAGAAACAGAGAGAGGGATTTAAAGAGAAATTAGTTCCCCTTGGTTTGTACTTGGTGGGTTGTTTTCTCCATTTGGTGGTGGGTTGGTAGAAGTTTATGTGGTTCATGTGGAATTTTTCCTCTATATAGAATATTATTAAAATTTCCATTACCTATAGTCGAATTAGAAAGAAAAACTAATATTTATTTAATGAAAAACAAAAAAAAATTAAAATTTCTAAAGAGAAATATATAGTTTTGGTTGCCTCCCAATAATAGATTCATCTATTTTGGGTATAGATGAACATTTGTAGTGGAATACTCATAGTCCAATGATCACAAGCGTATTTTCTCAAATCCAGTGTGTGTCTAGAAAAACAACACATTTGATAGGCCTCATTGTTTTTTGGATAATTTTGTTGCTTCCTTGTTGATGTTCTTTTAATTAAATGGGGTAAAAAGATAATGTGTGTATCCTACCTCTGTTCATCATCGATATGAATGATGATGTCCACTGAGTGTTGTTTTTATGTGCATAGAGATTCAAGAATAAGTATCAATTTTGATAGTGAATTTATGTGTGTTTTAAACAATATAAAATTAGAGTGTGATATTCATGTTGTTTTAAATAATTTATTCCAATTCATTCCAATGTGTAGTGATGAAGATAAATTGGGAAATTATATTGAAAATCATTTTCAAGATCCTTTATATCAATGCTGTTTTCCAAATAATGTTAGATATTATCCTCACTAGTGATCACTTTTTTAATTAGGGAACAATTTTAAATAACATCATCCCCATTGGTACAATATAAGTAAATTTGATGAGGGTTGACCTCACATATAAGATAGTTTTCAGAATCATCTAAATGAAATAATGAATATTGGATAAAATTATTTTAATCAAAAAATGATCATACTAATTCATTTTCTCGATTACCATCCAAGTTGTAGTAGTGGAGATCAATGGTTATATGGGATCCCAAATAGTTTCTCAAATATTTTAAATTGGTATGGTTTAAAGGTGAAATTTTAACATAAATTTTACTATTTATGACTTGGTTAATTAAGATAAATTATTCAAAAAACATTCTATCTTTTGAATGATAAGAGACTGCTTGTCAAGGTTCCGTACAATCTCAAAGATACATTAAGATACATGTATTGATAATACATAGTGATTCTATAATGTGAATCATATGGTTTGAAAATATTTAACTTGAAAATTTGGTCACGAAATTCTTTGCATAAGATGCAATCATGGACATCAATTTAGGTGCTATATTTCATGGGGAAAGGTATTCCTAAAATCTGATGATATTGGTAATAAATGGTCTCACATTCCATGTCAAGGACATAAAAATAATCTAGGAAGATATGATCCATGATATAAACAAATAGGTCCTTGATTATTCCCTCTATAATTAAAGTGATTTTATTTCATTAACGGATGAAAACACTCATTCGGTGCAGTGGACATACACCAAGAATGTAGAAAATATATCTAGCGATGAAATTTATCAAGGATCCTAGTTCTGTGAGTCCAGAATCAAAGTTATAACTCTCTATTAGATATGAAACCATAAAGGTCCCTGGATCTTTTCACTTCATGAGTATGGACTACTGGGTAGAATAATTTTCAATGGTCTTAAATTTCATATTATTGGTACATAATTACTAAATAAACTTTTCACACATTGGGATTTTTTTTTGATATCATATAAGATCAGAATATTAACCTCATAATTTATAATCTTTTCTAGAATTTCATAATTCCTATCAAAGGGATTCATAGTCTTAGGTATGACTTGGGGAAAAGAAACTTCATTACATTGAGGAATGGAATGAGTCGAGGGAGTGGATTTAGGTTCTTTTTCATGAATTTTGTTATTTTCTATTTCAATATCAATATTTGAAGGGGATTTAGGGTATTCATTATGAGGAATAAATATTTAATTTCCCAATATAATTGAAATTTCAATTACATTACCATTGGGGTTGGGAAATTTTTGTGATGGGAGTCGGGAAGAATATGATTTTTTTTATAAAATAAGTAGGAGAAAAGTTATACAATTTGGATTTAAATGTTTTTAAGGACTGAACGGGTGAAGGTGAAAAGGTCTTCTATGGTGCTTTCCCATTATTTCTTTCTATTGGTGTAATGTTCCCCATTGGGATTTATTATATTATTTACTTGATAAGGTTCTTGTTTTCGGTTGGAAATTGATAAGCCTCACTAGGATATTGGATTCTTGGAGGAGTATTAGGATGACTTGTCTTTTGATGTTGAGTTACTAAATGCTAATGTTTTTGGAAGTTTCCCCCAACATTCCCATATAGAATTTGGTTTGGATTTCCATGAGGTAATTAAAGGGGATGAGAGATAAGATTATCATACTACAATCTAGGGTAATAAGAAGAATATGAGGGGTTAGATTACAGTTGTGTGGATTTTCTAAGGAACTGACCTCATTGTTGAGGCATGGTGTTTCGTTGTTCATATATTTCATTGAACTACACTGGACTTTGAAGAATTGGATGGATCATATTTAATATATGGACTTATTTTATTTTGATGAGCTTGTTATCTTTTGATTAAAAAAAATTTAATTGGTCCAGGGAACATAGATTGTAGAGAAGATGATTTTGGGTCTTTAAACACGATAATTAGTTGATGCTCAAGACATCTATGTTCACTCATCCACTCAATTATCTTTTTGGGATCTATATATTGATTCTATTGGACTTTTTTAACATGATCATGAATTTTATCATGGATTAAATGCATTTTTTCATCCAAATTTCTTATGAGATCTCGTGAATTTAAATGAATTTTGTTAATAAGAGCACTGCAAATTTCTGCATTAAAGAGATTTCTCTCTATAGAATATAACTCCTTATATAATTATTGGATCAAGAGTTTGTTATGGATTTGGGGGTGTGAGTAGGTTACTATGTATTTTCTAAACCTATACCAAAACTCATGGATTAATTCATTTGGTAATTGGAAGATACAACTTATTTCCTTTCGAATAAAGCAGTTCAAGAAAAGGGTAATAATTTTTTTTTAAAATATTTTCTCCATGTCATTCCAAGTAATAATAGAACCAGGAAGGTGATAATTGATCCATGAAATGGTAGAGTTGTCTAGGGATAAATTTATTTCACAAAGTTTTATTTTTTCTTTAGAAACCACTGGAAAATTCTACACAGAGCACAACACTTGGAACTATTTGAGGTGAAGAAGTGGATCCTTATAATCTGGCTCATAGAAGTGAGGTTGAACATGAATAAAAACTGATTTGAGTTCGAAATCATCCCTAATTTTTGAATATTGAATACTAAGGGTTGGAAATTCATATTAAGAATTTTCGGTTACTTTATGGTTTGTTCCCCATTATTGGCCATATCCAGTTTCATTGGATGAGAAATAAACGTGTCTTAGGCGATTTTATTATACCTAATGTTCCTCTTAAATTGGGGAAGAGTTCTCTTGATTTCGGGGTCAAAAAAATCTAATGGATTATTTGGGATCCTAAAGGGTTTTCAGATAAATTTCTAAGGTTTGATGAAGGTGGGGTTTTCTCTGTTTTTTAAAATTATTATTTTTATGGGAAGATGTGTTTTATTTTAATTTTATTCATATTTTTTTGTTTTCTTTTTTTGAATATTTTTATTGTTTTAAAAAAAATACTACATACTACCAGTTGTATTATGCCTAGACTAATCATATTTTGTAGCATGTCCAATTGTCACCTATCGACCATTCAAAGGTCTGGTTTTATTTTAATGTTTATAGTATCACTTAGGTCAAATCCTCAGTGATGATACTATATTTTTTGGAGTCAATTGTTTTCTATTAGACTTTTTAATGGGAGGGGTTTTTTGTAGAGATTATATGAAATGATTTGTTAATGAAGATTGATTAGAAAATTAAATAATTATTTGGGTGATTTCATCATTAGTGAGTTAATATTTTTATATCATCGATCTTTTAAAAACTTTTCATTAAATTTACTTCCACTTCTTGAAGGGATTTTGATCATAACTCCCAATTATTTTTCATTAATCCAAGCCTTAACTAGGGTTTCAATAGATATAAAATCTCATTGATGGAAGTATCAATATTTCATTAATCCATGTGTACGTGTGGTTCCAATAATCCATATAATCCACATTTCAATCAAAAAAATTCATTAATCTATAAATATTTTGTTTTACATACACATTATTATTTAAAATAATGATAAATGAGTGATATATCCAAATAAATTAACATCCGAAAAATATGAATCACCCCATTGAGTTATTTACATGGATATTTGGGTGGTTAATAATATGGTTGATGATATTTATAGTGATGAGAAAGAAGAAAAATAAAATGAATGAGATAAGAAAATATTTTTGTTTCAAACACATAGAGGAACAATGTGTAATATTAAACATGATCTTTTGTTTGAATGAGAAATAGAACTAATATAATGGTTCTAAATTATATTTATATAATTTTATGAACATTAATATTTCAAAAAATAAATATGATGATAATTATAGTTGAATATAATGAAATATGGAATAATATTCAATTGAATTGAAAACAAAATTATATGATTGCAATTGATAAAACACTAAGTACATGAAAGTAAGTAGTTGAGGAATCATATTTCAAGTAGAAACGTGCGTTTGGAATGTCCCCCTATAAATATGGAATAGATATGATCTTTCCATCTTATTATCAAATGCTCTAAAATTCTATCCCCTTTCATGGAGAAGAGGGGGGTGAATTTATAGCCAGAGGTGGTGGACTGTTGGTTTTCCAAAACATCCCACCATGTTGGCTCAAACATTTTCATACTAAAGAAAATTAATCTAATGAAATCATATTTTTAATGTTTTTTTATTGGATGATTTAGGTTCACCCTCAAAATCTGGTGGACATTTTTATTTCTTATTCAATGTTATTTTTATTTTCCAAAACCATGCACAGTTTTCCGGGTTTGATTCAAGTTTTTCAATGGTATAATGTGACTAAATTTATATATATAAATATTCCTTCAAATACAAAACAAAATTATGCAGAAAATTTAGGAATCAATATCTTTTATTTCACAGAACAACATATCATCTCAATTGTTCAGTTACATTGAGATAAAAGTCATGAATTGTGGGATATTTTTAAATCCCATACAGAATTTTGGGTGGGGCATTCATGAATTAATTAGGCCTATTGTAGGTTGATTTGGACCCTAATATTTTTATCCATCATGTTAATGATATCCTTTAAAATAGTGTATATTTGTATAAAATTTGAGCTTCTATATTTATCCCAAAAATTCAATATTCATGTCTAGTGCAGTTTTCTCCATAGATTTGGTAGGACTTCTTGTGTGGTCTATGTGACAGGTTTGATGGTCGAATTATCCAAATATCCAATTTAGTGATTTTTTTTGGAATTAGAACTAGTAACACTAAAAAATAATATTCACATAACATGAATAAGTATTTTAAAAAATATTATGAAAACATTAAAATATAGTGTGATGGAAATAATTCCAACAATTCAATCTATATGTGTTTATGATCAAAATATGTTCATTGACAAGAAATTAATCATTTTCAGTAAAAAAAAATGAGAGATGAGATTAATGTTAAATATTGAATTAATATTTAATATCTACTCCCAGACACTTAATATAGAGCATTTCTTAAGGCATAGTTTCCAAAAAAACATAAAAAAATCATTTTCACACAACAATAAATAAAAAAATTTAATTTCATCCAATAAAGGGGTCTAGTATAATTCACTCATCCATATTAATTTCAAATTAAAATTTTTATAGAAATAACTATCCAAAAAAATTCCATGGTCAAAATTATAATTGGAAAATGTGGGATGTCATTACTCACTCCTCTGAAGAAGATAAATATTTATTTATTGAGGTTCACTCAGTCACCAACAAAAAATTTAAAATATTAGAGATTTAAAGAGTTTTAATATTCCATTCCCTATTCTAAAGTGAAAAATAATCAAGATTCATTTTTAGGGTTTTTAAGTGGCTATGTGGTGGTAATAATAAAATGGGAAAAATATTGTAAAATTGAGATAAAATAGCAACATAGATAAAGAAATGCACAAGTTTTTTAAATAATTTATTGAAGGAAATATGAAAGAATATTTACAAGGGAAAAAATTTGTGTTAAAAGAAAATAAAGGTGTAAAATTGGAATGTGATAAAAAATGAAATATGTAAAAAAACACACAAATTCTCCCAACAACACATCAAATGGTGATGTCGGTGTTCTTTTTTCCCTTTTCTCATTGTTTTTTTCGAAATTTGAACTTGGATAAAATATCATAATCCCTTTAAGCCCTTTTTTAATCTCCTCATAACAACTATTTTAATAGTTATAACATGATCAGAAGTTGGGGAGGATAGATTTTTTACCCATCCAAGACACATCCCATTTTATTTTTAATTTATTTTATTTTTTTTTCATTTTTTTATTTTAATTTTTGAAAACATTTCAATAACATGTATGAAGTTAAATAAACTTCAATCCATTACCATAGCAGACTGAATGAAAACATCTCCCCCGTACTTAAATGGATGATTCCCACAAGAATATGATGAAACATTAAAAAACATGTAAATGGTACCAAAAATTAAATCCATTCCCCCACACATAAATTTAAATAATTTATTCAATGAAGAACCATGTAGATGTTCTATGGGACATGGTTTTGGCCTTAAAATTTGGATATCGTTAAAAATTTTCTGATTGGCTCAATGAAGAATTCAAAAGGAGGATCATTTTATGGGTAATGATATTCTATTTTTCTATTTTCATTCTCACATGGATTATAAAATTCCTTTATCATATTAGTTTTCACTGAAGTGGGAAATTAATATTTAATGTCAAAAAACTCCAGGCTCCTAATCGAGGGAGAAAAACAAAAAATAAATGAAAAGATGTCCATCGGTGGCCTTAGCATGAAATAATACATTGTTCTTTGTGGTAGGGAAACAATAATTTTCCAGATAAAAAATTATGCATTTAAATTTTATTATTATTGATATAAAATTATTTATCCAAGTTTATGGTGAAAATTAAAAAATGATTGACATGATAACATGAATTTTAACTCAATAATTTAATGGTGATAAATTGTGAAACTTATTGAATTTTTTGTATTTGGTTATTTTTTTAGTTGTTTTAAAAAAATACACACCCTCATGAAGATAATGATAGAAAAATTATTTAATGATAAAAGTGGTAAAAAAGAAAATGTAAGAGTTAGAGTGGAAACATAATAAAGATAGAGAGAGACAGATTAATAGGAGGAGGAAGAAGAGAGTGAGATAAATTTAATTGGAAAGAGGTGTCTCCTGGTTTGGATTTAGTGGGTTTTCATATCTATCCAGTTGTGGTTCAATAGAAGTAAATGGGGTTTATGTGGAATTTTTCCACTCTCAGAATGATTTATAAAATGTCCATTACCTATAACATAATAAAAATAAAAAATATTCATTTAATGAAAAACTAAGGATAAATTGAAATTTTATAAAATTAGAAGAAATACTGGGTTTCCTCCCAAGAAGAATTACATTTATCTTCTCTACAACTAGACTGTTGTAGTGGACTACCCATAGTCCAATGAAGGGCACCATATTTTCCGAATCTTCTTTCCTTCCATAAAAATGTCTCCTTTGAGAATCCTTATTGTTTATTGGATAGTTTATTCCCTTCCTTGTTGATTTTATCTCAATTCAATGGTGGTGGAAAGAAAATGTGGGTATCCTCCCATTATTATTCAACTTGAGGAATAATGTAATCCATAGAGTGTTTTTTACTATGCTAGGATGTTCAAGAAGATGTTTTAATTCTAATTGTTCATATTTGAGTGGTTCAGAAAATATGAAATTAGATTATGAGTTACCAATTATTTTAACTCATTTGTTTCTTCGCTTTCCAATTTGGAGTAATGAGGATCAAAGGGGACCTAAGATTGAATAGAATTTTCAAGATACTTTATATAAATTTTGTTTTCCATTGAATGGTGGATTTCATCCTTAGTAGTGAAAATTTTATTAATTAGGGAAAAAATCTCACAAACATCACTTCCATTGGAATTATATTAATACAATTTATCAGGGATCACCTCACATATAATGGAATTTTAAAAATTATGTATTGTAAATGATTAATGTTGGATAATATCATTTTAAATAAAAAAAATGATCATGAAAATTCATTTTACTCATTATCATCCATGTTGGAGCATTAGAGATCATAGGTGAGATGAGATTTCAAAGAGTTTTCAAGATCCTCTAGATCGATTGAGTTTAAAAGTGAAAGGTCAACATCAACATCTCTATTTGTGACATTGTTAATATGGATGAAGTATTCACATAATTCGCTATCATTATAACATGAGGAGAATTATGGAAAAGGTTAAACAGACACTTAGAGAGACTCTCAAAAGAATAGATATAGAAAACATTGTGATTCTCTAATGCGTATCATGTGGCTTCAAAAATATTGAACTCGAATGGTTGGTCACAAAATTACATTGGTATAATTCCAGGATGGACCAAAATTTGGTTCCAGATGTAATGAGAAAATGTCTTCCTAGTGTACAAAAATATTGGTAAGAATCTGTACAATCTTCTATGTCAAGGAAAAAAATCAACTGGGATGATAATATTAATGTAATGAACAAGGGAATCCTCAATTATTCCCTCATAACTGGTAGTTCTTTGATTGGATAACTAAATGAAAACCCCATTGGGTGCAAGGGACCTCAACCAATGTTATAGAATATGGATTTGGGAATGAAACTTATTAAGGATCCTGGGTCTATGAGTACATCATCAATGTCCGAACTCACCATTTAGAATGGTAATATAAAGGTCCCTGGATCTCTGCACTTCATGGGTTAGGGCTATTGGGTTAAAACATCTTCAAAGGTCATAAGTTGTATCTAATGGTTATAAATCTCCTTAAAAAACTTTTCATAATTATGGATTTGTTTGATGGAATCTAAAAGGGGAATTTTCACCACAACATCTCTAAATATTTCATTCTTTTCAAAATCAAGATCGAGGAGAATATTAGGCCTAAAGATGGCTTAGGGAAAAGGAATTGAGTTCTTGTGGGGAATAAAAGTCAGTGAGGGAGTAGATTCAGGTTCCTTTTTAAGAATTTTGTAATTTTCATATTCTCTCTCAACATTTAATGTTGTTTTAAAAGACTCAATATGGGGCATGGTGATTTTATTTCATAATAAAAGTGAAATTGAACTTAGGTTCCCCTTGTTTTTGGGAAGTGGTTGAGTTGGGGGTTGTAAAAAATCAGATTTTTTGATATCTTAAATCAGATGAAAGTTGAACAATTTGGTTTTAAATGTTTTTATGTATTTAATGGGTGAAGAAGGAATGATTTTCCAATGTTATTTCCAATAGTTTCATCCTTGAAGGGGTAGGTCCCAGATTTGGGATTTAATTGATTTTGGTACTTTGGAAAGTGATTTCATTGGGTTGTATATTTTGAAGGATAATTTGGATATTAGAATCTAAGATGATCTGGATGATGATTTCCCCATTGATGTAGTGGTATAAATGGATAATATTGTTGGAAGTTACCACCACCTTGCCCATATTTTAATTGGCTTGTATTTTAAGGATAGAAATGTGGGGAATGATATACTATATTAATATACCTTATCTGGGGGGTTATAGTTTGAGGAGAATGGATCAGAGTGGGTTTTGATAGAGTTTTTAATGAACTGGCCTCATTTTTTAGGGATGGAATTCCATTTTTAAAATGATGAATTAAGCTTCATTGGACTAGAATAATCAGATAAATCACCTTGAAGTTGCAGAAATGTGTCGGTTGGATGAGCTGGTGTGCTAAAGTTTCCGAAATTATAACAAGTCTAGGGAAGAGATGTTGTGGTGAATATGAGGTTGTGGATTTTCATGCCATTACTAGTTGCCTCAAAATACTTATAAGTTCATTCATCCACTCAAAAATCTCATTGTTCTCTATGAATTGATTTTATTGGACTTGATTCACTTTAGCATGTCCTCCTATATAGAATGTTTTTAAACCATGTTACTTATGAGATCTCATGCAGCTCAAAACGTTTTTTCAACAAGTGAAAAACCACTTGGGGCATGAATGAGTGTTATATTTATACCCAATAACCCCCATAAAAGTATAAGATAGCGTATTGGTGAGTGATATGGTGATGTGAGAAGATTTAAATATGATTTTTAAACCTCTCTCGATACTCATGGATTGATTCATATGGTAATTCATAGATACCACTTATTTCCTTTCAAATATAAGTAGTTATAGAAGTAGAGAATACTTTTTCTATAAAGAGTCACATCACATCCTTCTATGTAGTTTTAGAACCTGAAAGGAAGTAATAGATCCATGACTTGGTAGAGTTATCTAGGGAGAAAGGGAATGCTCGAAGTTTGATTTTCGCTTCAAAATCCCTTTAGGATTCATCGAATTGCACACCATGTGGAACTATTGGAGGTAATGATGTAGATCCTCAATGACTAGCACATGTAAATGTGGTAGAAGATGAATCAATACTGATTTTACTTCTAAATTAGATAGGATTTTTGGATATTCATTACCAAGGGGTTGGTAATTCATATTAGGTGTAGTGATTTTTTATGGCTTTTTTCCCTATGTTTTTTCACATCGAGTTCAATAGTATGTGAAATTAATAGTTCTTTGGTGATTTGATTATATATAATGTTCCTCTAAAGTTTTTGAATATTTTTCTCAATTTTTGGGTTAAAAAAATTTGATGGATTTTTTTTGGAGGCTACCAAGCATTCAGATAAATTCATAAAAGATGTAAAATGTTGGTTTTGCATTGTGTTTTTTCTATTTTATAGTTTTATCGAAAGGTGGGTTTCTCTATTTTTTCATATTTTTTTTCTCATTTTTTTATTAAAAAATCAATAACTTCAGAATACTAGTTTCACCTTCCACATAAATTAAACCTTTTTAAGTGTGTTTGATTTTCTCTTATTCACCATTAAATGGTTTGACACTCTTCTAATGTGTATAGAAGCACTTAGGTCGAATCCTCGGTGATGATACTCTCATTTTTTGAGTCGATCGTTTCCTATTTCACTTTTTAATGGGGGATTGATTACAGAAATTATATAAAATGAATTAATTATGATGAAGGGTTTATGAATTCAATAATGATCAGGTTGATTTCATCATTATGGAGTTATGAATTTTATTTCCTTGAGGTTTTTAAAACATTTAATTAAATTAACATCCACTTCATGATGTGATTTCGGTAAGAACTCTAATTTTTTTGGGATTTAAGAAAATATTTAATTGGGGTTCCAGTCATTACCAAATTTCATCAATGTAATGTTTAATATTTCCTGAAACCATTTGTATTATTGGTTTTAATAATCAATTTAATCCACATGTCAAAAAACATTTCATTAATCAAAAACATCTATTATTTGACAATCACAATATTAATTCCAAGAATGTTAAATGAGAAACAGCTCTCAATCACTTAACATCAAAAAATTGTGTCTCACCCAAATGATTAATTACTTAGAAATGTTGGTGGTTAATAATATGGTTGAACAAGTTTATGGAGAAGAGATAAAATAATAATATAATGAATGACATAAGAAAACATTTTTTCATAGAACACACATAGGACTGAAAAAGAAAGTTAAACATGATCTTTTAATTAAATGAGAATGAAAATGAATATAATGGTTTTCAACTTGAGTTAAAAAAATTAAGAAAAATAATATTTTTGAATAGAATGACGATGATAAGTAGACATGGTTATAAAAAACATTAATTAATATTCATTTGAAATGAATACAAACAGACATGACTACTACTGAAAACACTTGAAGTACAAGAAAAAACAGCATGGATGAATGGTATATCAAGTAAAAACATGAGATTTTAAGGTCCTCCTAGACCTTTGTAAAGGCTTTGGACATTCTAACCTATCCTCTTATGCTCTGAAATTCTCACCCCTTTCATGGAGGAGAAGAGGTGAACTTATAGCCAAAGGTGGTGGACTGTTTGTATTCTAAAACTACCCTCATAGTTTTCCTAACCATTTGGACACTTAGACAGCCAAATAGGAAAAAATATTATTCCATAAGGTTTTATATATGTATATGGAAATTTCATCCACCAAATTTGGTAGTCATTGGATTTTGGTATCCAAGGTTGTCATTGTCTTTCTAAACCATGTGTTGTTGTCCAGATTTGAGTTGTGTTTTTCCATGGTCGAAATGTTAATTTATTTTTTTATATGAATATAACATCAAATATGAGAAAATTATTCTAAAATAAATGGGGTCTACATCTTAGGATAAGATTCATGAATTTTGGGTGGTTTTTAAATTTCACATAAAATTTTGGGATGTACTGTCATGAAACAATTGGTCCCTTTTTGGTTGATTTTGGACATTATGTTTTTATCCATTATGGGATATGATATAATCAAACATATTCTACAGTTTCATCAAATTTGGGCTTCTTTATTGTGACTATAAATTCAATCATCATATATGTTCTAGATTTCTATACTGATTTGGGGGGCTTCTTGTGTGGTTCATATGATCCTTTAGATG
Organism: Viscum album; assembly: GCA_963277665.1. NCBI lineage: Eukaryota > Viridiplantae > Streptophyta > Magnoliopsida > Santalales > Viscaceae > Viscum > Viscum album. The sequence continues at coordinate 320,654,687 of OY728153.1, read as the reverse complement.
ACTAAATTAGATAAATATCTTGATTAATGATTTGTTGAAATTTGAATCATGAAAAATAACGTATAAGAATAAAATTATTTTTATTATTATCTTGAGATAGCTGATGAAAATATTAGACTATAGTGTAATTTAATGAAGTTGAACAATTCTCTCCTTATGAGTTTATGTGAAAAATATGAACATTGATTGGAAATTAATTATTTTAATTAAAAAATTAGGGATCTAAGTAATGTAAAATCATGAATGAATATATAATATCAAAGACTCATACCAAACATATTCTTTTCTAATGAATTATCTTTTCACATCTATCCAGAATATGTATCGATACCTAATTGAATATAGCATCCATCTAGAGATCAATGTGGTCACATCAAATCACATAGTCAGGATCGTGTGGTACTTTCAATTGAGATACATGGAACACATTTTTCATATAACCTAATATTGAGGGTAAATATCACTGATAAGACACTTCACATATTCATTCATGTATCTCAAAAGGTACAATGTATTGAGGATTCAATTTTTATTAATTAAGAAAATGGTAATGCCCTACCCTCAAAGAGAGTCCCAGAAAACTATGATCACACCCCTCAAATTATAACAGTCAATTATAATGATCCACATAGTATTTTTGACGTCATATATATGTCTTCATTCACTTCATAATCATCTAAATATTCTCTCTCACCACATATAAATTTATTTTTCTAATTTTTAAATTATAACCTATTTCTACCCATCAAAGTGAAGAATGATAAATATTTCCAAAAAATGATTCATAAGGATCCATAGTTTTCCCGAACTATTAGCTATTATTTAATGTTAACTACTCTAATGGTATATAATCAACCCATAAGGCAAAAGAAATCCATAAATAAATCTCTAAGAATATCTTCTAATTTTTGGATTTCCCTCAAGGGTTAACCATCTATTTAATGATGATATGCTACTCTCGTGCTCAACTGGGTTCCAATGGGTTGTTCCATGGATTTAAAAAAATGAGACGTAAACATGGGGTCTCTATTAGAAATAATATAAACTAGTTTATCATGAAACATTAAAATATCGTAGGGGTTGAGTTTTTAAAATTCTTGAACCATATTAGATTCATTAATAAGGATAATGCGCTCCAAATTTTTAACATGATCCACAATAATCCTTATAGAATATTGTTTCATAAATAATCATGTTAGATATGTTAAAGAATCCATATCTATTTTCTCCCATTTTCACACAAGAATATGTGATGATTTAAAAATACCATCTAGTTGTTGGGGCTCTTCCTTGACCACCAGACAAGTGAGGAATCCCGAGACATACTGTATGATTTTTAATTTCATTCTGTCTAACCCAAAAGTTTTCTCATAGACTTATAAATCACTTGAAGGATAGGATGGATATCTAAACTTAAATGGTGGGAGGAAAAGAGAGGTTATTAAAATTAAGTATGATTAACTGTAATATGATATTTAAAATACAACAAAGATCTCACATCTAGTATCCATACCACAATAGACATCCTACCACTGATTTTTTACCTCATAGTTAGAAATTCAATATCCGATGTCTTGGAATATTTAAAAATTTTAATCAATTCTAGAATAATAGAAAATTAATAAAAAACTACAACATCATCATTCTCATCAAAATCCTGATTCATATCAGCTATTACAATCATATGTTGCTACTAACTAATAGAATATTTTTCCAACAACTATATTACTTTATACTCAATGAATCATCCATGAATGTTTCTTTAGAAATTGTACACATTTAGTCCAATTAAAATAACTGAATTTATTTCATCCATCTATGTTTCCTTAAATTCAAATATCATTAGGATAATGTGTTATAATCTATTATGATTTATGAACACTATGAATTTCTCACCAAAAATATAATGACACCATGTTTTCAATACACGAACTATATCCACCAATTCAAAATCATGTGTTTTGTAATTCCTCTCATTAAATAATAAGTTTCATGATCTATAAGATACAACATGATATCACTAAATGATAACAATCCTAACCCAGATCCAGATGCATAAGAAACAACAAGGACTCATGATAACTCCAATAATGTAAGGATAGCTGTTGATGTAAGTTTATTATTAAACATGGGAAATTATTTTTGGATATTCTTATTCTTTTAGAGTGGAATTCAATTCACTTTCAATGTTATAAATGGTGAGTAAATCCGTGAAAAATAATGAAAATAGTTTCAATAATATCATGTATGTCTAGGTAACTATGTATCTCAAAATACTACCATTTCTGGATATACTAAGACTCATCATTTTGAAATTACATGAAAAATGAAACATAACTCTTTTATCAACAAATCACATTTACAAATCCTTTTATAAATAAGATATTTCCATAAGAAACCCTACATTATAGTCATGTGTTGTTCATGAATGGAATTAATCCCATTATACACTAGAATATCATCAAAAAACACCACCAAAACGTTTTTCATATACCTTTGAAACATATAATTCATCAATTTCATAAATACCACATGCGTAATTGAAAGACAATAGGTCATAACTATATATTTAAAATCACCATAAAAAATCTAGAAAGCTATATTCAAAATATCAACCTTCTGAACAATAAGATCATGGTATCCCGAACATAAATAAATATTAGAGAACCATTTGGCACCCCTGAATAGACTAAACATGTTATAATATTAGGTAAATGGTATTTTTTATCCACATAACTTGATTTAAATTAAGATATTTTCCAATAATTTCTGAATATTTGTGTCCCCGTTATTTATTAAAAAATGTGTAGAGGACATGGAGATGTTCTCAATCAAATAAAACCTTTTATTTACAATTCTTCTATCTAAAACATGAATTACATTGATTTTTTTGTCACCCTAAATGATGGATGTAAAATAGGATATATTCTTGGTATGATATGAATAAAAAATTTCACTCCTTTTTAAGGTGTAAACCTTGATAAATTATTAGGCAATACATCAAGAAATTGTTCGAATATGGTAGGGAAATCTATATATATATATATATATATATATATTTGATTTTATAAGTTGATGCCCAATTAATTTCTACTAACTAGTAAGATATAGTCCCAGATACTAGTGTTGAAGGACTTCCACTATCATTATTCTCATCTCTATATCCTTCATAAAGAGGTGTGTCACCATTCAAAGATGTGAAACTAACTTATTGGTAATATTAGTTGACGTGGTCCTAGAAGGCTGTCAAATAATACAGTACCAAATCAGGTCATATATGTACATCTCAAGAATACATAAATTCTAAAAAAACATAAACCCATCGATTGTTATAGAACACGTTTCACAGACAAAGGCTCAACATTAACATTAGTTGATAATTGTTTAAGTTTTAAGACATGAGAGATCATTTCAACATGAAAACCCATATGATCAAAAACATTAGTTACACTAAAATAGTAGGACATACCAGTATCAAAAAATTATCTATTGATTTTATAATTCAATATAATTGTACCAAATGCTATCAAAGTACTAGATTGATCCCCTATAATAATCATCTCAACATTATACATCTTTCTACTCACCCATACTTGATCAATAACTTCATGTAGGGATTGTATATTTGGTGGAGTCATGGGGTTTTGAGAATCTCCATGGCTCACTTGGTTTTGAGGATTAGGATTATTCAAATGATATTATCCCATTTATTTATAAGATGTCTCATATTCTTGAGATATATTACCAGTAAATTACTATGGAGCGCTATGGAAAAAACATTGGAGAAGTCCCATCTTATTATAGGTGTTCCATGGATTAGGTGGTGGTATGAAATCTAATATCATATTACAAAATTGACGACATTGATAAAAAGAATTATTTGTGTTAGTTCATGTATTAAAGTTAAAGGATCTTATAGTTGGAATCTATAATGGACCACCACCTTATAGATAGGTGTCCCTCTACAACTTGTTCCCAAAATTAGAGCTATAACATTTTTTATTGGATAAAACATACATCCTCTAGTTTTATTTCATGAGATATCCTTATCCCCCACTTCCCCCTATCAACTATCTCCGTAGAAAATTTAATACAAATGACAAATTTGTTAAATATAATTTTTAGTCATATTCTATAATTAAATATTCATTACATTAAAGATTCACTAGTAGACTATTTTATAAAAAAGTGAATGGATTTTATCACCATAGTTTTATATTCTATCACTGAGAAATTTTCTTACTACAGGATGAAAAAATCTACCATTCTTACTATCTTGAATCTGAGAGGATATAATTTTTTGTTGAACAACTACTCAAATTCCTTTCACATTATGACTTGGTTGAAATTATCTAGGAAATTTAAATCCCACAATTGAAATGGAATATCTTCAAATATATATACTACTAAATTGAAATTTATCTTAGGAAATGTACTAAAAAAATCAAAAAAACCATTATATTAGACCACACATATTATTTTTTAGGTTTGTAATCCCCTAAAGATATTGGTGGATTATATTTATGAAATAGAACAGAATGATCCAATTGTTGAAGTTATTTATTTTGATATCCCTTTTAATCTTCTTTGAAATCATAAATAATGATTTGTACAAGCTGCTGGTTCACCTGTGTATTAGTTAAAAACACATTTTCCATGGTCTCTTCTAATTGATGTTTATGACATCAACATGGTACCATTATTTATAACTAGAAAAATGCACCATTTATTCTTATAAATGTAAGTATAATAATATTTTAATTCTAAAAAAGAGATAATTATTTTAAATAATTTCCAAAAAACATCAAAATAAATAACCATTAAAACTTTTTTCTAGAAATTGAAAAAAATTATAGAAAATGAGGTACTAGGGGAAATTATTAGTACTAATTCATGATATATTGCACACATAAACTTAAACCCAAATGATGGGATGAAATACAACAAATTGTTTCTTAGAAAACCTTTTTACTCAGACATCCCAAGTAATTTTATGTTTAGAAAAAAATGGGTATCTTTATATTTTTTTATACATTTCTAATTTTGACATTCCTGTCTCCCTGAAACCATACAAAAATAAGATGTTCTAGCCAAGACTCCTTCAATTATTAACATCATTACCCAAATAATTTTCTTGATAGGAGGTAGAGGTTCCACTATAATTTGGTGACATCCCCAAGATAGAAAATATTGGAAATAAGTACTAAGGTCTTAATAGAACTATACTGTAATATTTTACCTATAGAAAGAAAACAATATGTCAAAAAATATAAATAACTGAACTATATATATGGTTTAATATTATAAACACTACAAATCAATGATAAAACATGTAAACAAATATATTATAGTAACAATGGAAACCATACACATCAACCAATAAAGACCAAAAGGAAAATAACCATGTGATTCCATGGTGGAATCATCCCAAACATCACCCAAACTATCTTTAAGATCCAAATCGATATTCCTCACCCACAATTTCGAGATTCATCAATATCTAAGTATGAAACATTTCCCTTTCCAATTTCCTAGTAAATTATATTTGCAAGTGCACTAGAGTATCCATGTTATTGTTCAGTGTAACATTCATTAGGAAATCCATAGAGACTTACAACACATGATGTTGTGATAAGAAATTTTTTTAATATTTTAAAAATTATAATTTATAATATAAAGTGGAATAATAAAAAAGAGGGTGATAGTATCAAAATACTTTTTAATAAGAAAAATAGTTCTATCATAAATAATTTAACTAAATGAATTTGAAATTTTATTCATTTATCTTGGAATATAAATCCTTATATCTCACACACACATATATATTCATGTTGAATTATTGTTCCATACTCATGAGTGGTCTGTCATTGTCCACCAATTCATCACAAGGTTACTAATCTCGTGTTCCATTAATCCTTTGGCATTGAGCACCGTATCTATTTGAACAAGTACTAATGTAGTGTAATATGAACATATGACACCATGTAGACTAGGACCGCATTCTATATCAATTCATTCCATATAAAAAATTTCTTATATTTACAGAATTTTATCAAACATATTTCTTGTGTAAATCCAAAATAATAATTTTAAAGCATAGTTTAAAATTATAAACTTATGGGGGTTTCCCAATAAAAATAATCCTTAATGTTTTAGAAAAATTAGAGACAAGATAGAAACCACCTACCTTTCAACAGATGACAACAATGACAAATTGTGCTAAGAAGCCTCCATATTTGGACTCAAAGACATTATCAACAATAGATCGAAAAAAATGTCATCAGAATACATCATTGATCAAAGATAAATAAATGAAATATTAGATATAATGATCCTGTTGATTGAATATTAGACTTCCTATGAAGAAAAATATGAAACAAAGACTTGTAAATGATTTGGGAGTTCTAAAAAATTTTGATTCTCCAAAATATGCTCGTAGATCAAAATTAATCACCAAGGACTCCTTTAGGGGAATATGAGTTTGAGCTCTATTGATAATGGTTGGATAATGAGTTTTTTGGGGTGTAAAATTGAATTAAACACTCATTTTTTTTGTAATTAACTACATGTTGTGCGGTTCAACTGCATGGTTTAACAAACCATGTTCCAAAAATGTGCACACTACTTGAAAACACTAATAGTTCAACATGGATGTGCCACTTGGTTTGACCAACGCTGCACCAACCATGAAAAGATAATTTCCCAAAAACAATCATCTCAAAAAACATTACAGAATAAACATGGTTTGGCTAAATCATGCGCTATCCATGTGTATCTACTATACCAAAAAAATCACATATCATATTATTTCTTAGGGAATCTACATATTTTCTACTAAAAATGCACAAAAATTGAATACTAAAAAACCCTTCCAAAATATCCCAAAACAGTCCAAAAACTCCAGAAACAAAAATCAAGTATAATATAACATAAAAATACATATTGAAATGGTAAAGTTCTTAAAATAGGGGGTTAATTAACAATCCTATTATCAAGAAAACCAAGGAGGGAACCCACACACCTCATATTCACATACCATAATCCATCTATACGATCTTCAAAATTAAAGGACAACTCCCCATAAATTTATCCATAATAATAAAATAAAAAACCAAAAGGACTATCTCCTTCCTTGGTGAATGTGTCACAATCAGGAAAGTAATATTACAATAACCAATGAGGCCAACCAATAAATAAGAATATATAGATTTTATTTAGGTTAATAGTGACTGATCCCACCCATCCATTTATCAATATTAATGTATTTTGTACCATCCCTTTTTCATCACATCTCCAGAACAAAACCCTTATGTGATAAAAAATTCCAAGTCCCCTGAAAAAAAAATAACACATTCGATGATTTCATAAATATAAGTTGATATAGACACAATCAAACTCAAATATGTTACCTACCAATGTCCCATAAATAACAACATATCTGGAATATCGTAAGTAATCCAAACCTAGAAAAAACATTCCATCATGAAATGGATGTTTTATCATATTGTAACTATACAAACATTTATTATCAATAATTTCGAGATAATATTTAGGTCGTGCATAAATCTAGAGGGATCACACAAGTACTCATATTTGAAAAATAATTCATTTCACAAATGAGGTCAACCAGACTAAACAATTTATGAAATTGTGGTCTCTTTATCCATATCAAAAATAACAATCAACACCTCATTTGGATAATTATAAAAAAAAATAACTTCACATTAATTATTTACATATTATAGTCCCATATCCAAAACTGAGGAAAATTCCTTTATAAAATCCCCCAAAAAATCCCCTTTGAAATCTCATTTCAAAATGACTACATTAAATTATTACTACTTTTGAGATAAAATTTCAAAATCACTTTCCCTTTAAAACCCCCTTGAAAAGTTAAAAGCATTTCCCCTTGAAAATCCATTCTAAGGAAAATTATTTCAATAATTACACATAAAAATGAGAAATCATGTTATTTTATGAAAACAACACACACCACAATGAAATACATAAAATATTCCACATAAACAATTTGATAAGGTCACCACTATTAAACCATTTTTCATGTTATAAATTTTTTTTACTACTAGGAAAGACTGAGCATATACCATTTTATAGATTAATATGATTTTACACAATCATCTAATTAATAATAATAAGAAGAAGAAGAACATAATATGTTAACCACCAATATAAAAAAATAAACAATCACCATTCATAATGTGTATAGTCTACCGAACATGTATGAAAATCCTTTTCATATTCCAAAGCACATAACAACCGAAACCAATATAATGATAACTTATTTCATCAACAAATTCTCATAAATTAGTCACTTAACTATTTATATATAAATCAGTAATAACCATAAATGGAAGAAAACTATATAAAAAGTAATACAATGTGGAAATACAATGAAAATGGATTTCATCTTTCCCCAATTCTAATATGAACCTATACACACAAAATCCTAAATTCAAATCCCAAATCGATGGAAAATTTATCCTAAAATAAACAAAATCATTAAATAAATTCAATGGAAAACATCCCTTATTTAAAATTAACTACAATAGAGATAATTCATCCTCTGAATACCTCCCTACGCACCACACATGTAAAACCCATGTTTATAAAGAGTGGTGACCATGCATTAGTTTAATTTAAAATAAATTCCCTTTTAAAGAACACCAACACCCAAGGAAATAAATGTTGAAGATGAAAATTGGATGATTGGGATAATTTTGCATCAAATTTTCATAATGAAAACAGCATTATGCACATTTATCAAATTAAGAGGAAGAAGGGGTTGAGGTAGCAGAGCTCTAGAATCCCCCAAACTACATAGAATTGGAGAGGAGACCCCCCCCCAAGTGGTAACTCATATGATAAGCGATAAATTCTTTTTTTACAATGATTAATAAAATTAAACAAGGGACTACTAGAATAATTGAATCTCTCACTAGGGACTTAGTGGTGTTTAAAGTGGGTCACCCCCACTACCCATCCCTCTATAATTTTTTTTGGAGACCACTTAATGATTTTTGGGGAACTACTACTGCCCATCATGATCTAGTTCCCCCACACATTTTGAATGTACACCAAGAAACTATATGAGATTTAACAAATCCAAACTATTCATTCAATCTATATAAATTCATAAAAATTATTCCTCTCTAAATCCAGTCATTAAAATATTTATTCGATAATACACTATAAAAATTAAAATCTAACCCACCTACTAGTTCAATTATAAAACCCCATACGAGAAAACTAAAACAATGCACGAATGGGGATTCAACATAACCTCAACTATACCTCTATATATGAAAGAGGATATAAACTTTGTATGAGGGTCTAACATAGTCATGAGGTTACTATTCCCTCAAATAAGAAGTCATAGGGTCACACCCGAATCTACTATAAAAATCATCATGACACACTGATATAATGGACATCACAAAACAAGTGGATAAATAAAAAAGAATCTATATAGGCCCCTACTGTCTAGAATAGAAAGCAGTAAACTACCTATATTACAATTTAGTATAAAAAGACAAAAAATAGTAGAGAAAAATACTTCAGGAATCATATAAATAATTCATGAGGTTACATATGGTCTGAAATTATATCGAAATAAATAGTATATCTACCTAGATATCATAAAAATCAAGTAATAAGAACGGTTGGATGATAAAAAATGAATGATAGATAAATGTAAATAAAATGTCCTCCCAAAATAACTCACATACATATATTACCAAATCCTTAGCCACTAAAACCTTTTCACCTTGTATTGTAACTCCATCTCTAAGTGATACGAAACACTTGATTGAAAACTAGAATACTTCCCACATACATAGAAACTCGTGTCAATGTTTGATGGTATGGGTGATTCCAAATCCTTTTTTGGAATCCCTAATTCCACAAAAAGGTTGAATTTTTTTTTGATCATGTGTATGTTCATCCAATACATATATATGGAGTGCAGTTTTTTTCTATGAAACACAACCACAAAGAAAAATAATATAAAATGAATAAAAAATCATATAATTTGGTTATTCATGTTCTAAATAGTCCACCACATTAACTAACCCTAATAGATCTAGAACTATGACTGAAGGAATGAGTAACCACATATATTCACTCATCACATACTAGATGACACCGAGTAGGGTTCCAACAAAAAAAATGTTCAGTATTCACCAAAATACATGTTGTGGGGAATCATCCAAACTCAAACCCACTACCTTAAGGATTATGTCACAACCATACACTAATAAAAAATAACCCATCCCTCATAACATGAAGGTGGTTCATTATTTATGTGTCATATAAACCCATGACCTAGCCCCCAGGGAATTCCTAGACCGAGTAATTCAAATGAGATGTCTAATTCATGCACATATTCTCACCCCCATTGACTATTGGTAGGTCCAAAATTTACACAAACACATCCCTATAAAGTATATGGAGGTATATTAGTCACACGGACCCATAGACTTGATGGAGGTCCAATAGTCACATAAAACCATCTCAATAGACTCTTGGTAGGTCTATCAATCACACTATCCCATCCCAAAAGACTCTTGTAAGGTCCATTAGTAAAAAAAATACAATATACCCACATAGAAAATAACAAACATGCCATGTGTCCCATCTCATATCTCACTACCTCATCACCGGGGCACTAGTCAGCTATGTCCTATCCCTACATCTCAAATATGTCACACTACTCATTTCAACCCTCTAAGAGGTTCATTACATCAATCAAGACCAACCATCACTTTTATACTACAATAAAAATTCATAAATGCACACCCAAAAAACTCGCATCATCACGCATCAACAACACATACATCATTCAAAAAAAAGGCAAACAAAAAACACTCATTATTTTTAAAATTATTCATCACCCATGAATGGTCAAACAAACCAAAATGGCTAAACCAAACTCTTTGAGTTTCAAATGATAATACATCCATAACCTATATTAATACCATTTTAAAAAGATATCACATGCCACATTACTGAAATCAGGCCCTAGGACAAGATCCCATTAAATAATCCTTTTAAAACCACCTCATATTTTTTGAAATACAATTTCCACTCTCATTTGGATGTTAATAATTATATTTAAAATTTCAAACTAAAAAAACATATTTTTAAAATCACATTCTAAAAACCATTTTTCTGATGAAAATGAACACATTCCCCAAAGAAAAATTATAATAAGGGCCACTAACACTCTTTCTATCATGGAACAACAATATAATAGTTTATAAATATATACATACATGTTGAATATTTGGTCAATGATAATCCATAAAAACGTAATGGAAACTCAAAAGAATAATGTATCTTTTATGAAGATATACTAATGAAGGTACACAAACATAAAATAACAAATTAACCAGGAGACTCAAATACATTCATGGCCTTATACCGCAACTAGTGATCTAATATATCTATCCTAGTCGGTACCAAACTTCATTGAGTCCATGAGCACCTTCCTCATACATAAAAACCATTAAATTAATTAATTAATTAATTAGAAAAAAACCAGAATGGTATATCTGATTACAAACTCACCAGGAAATAAAATGACGTTGGAATCATGAGAAACCAAGTGTGATCCACTTTCGATGTACCCCCAATCCTAGGAAACCCAAAATAACAAATTAATAAACCTGTATAAATGGAAATTTGTATCAAAATTCAAACAAAACCTTATATAAATAAACATCACAAAATACCTCATATAAAAAAAAGAATGACTACTTGATTACAGTCTCTTGGGACATCTTTTACAAGCCCCATACAGAGTCCATGTCAAGTGCAATGATTTCACCTTGCTCCATTAAAATCATTACTTCCAAAAGCCTAGATGAATGACCAAAATAAACTAGAAAAATAGGTATGAAAAATAGTGAGATAGTAAGAGATATTAAAAAATATCATGAAAATATAGTAAAAAATGAGTCAGATTAATGTGATCTATGGAGAGGTACGGGAGGGAATGGACATCCATAAACTAATGTTTCTGAGGTAAAGAAACATAATAAGTTTATAAATTATAAATCCCCATGGGTTTTTAAGATAACCTACAGCACTGGATTAAATTTGATCCATAGTTTCATGATGTGAGGGACCCCAGGCATGGTACCAATTACCTATATCAAAAAAAATCACACCATAAACCATGGATTTACCCCTATAATGAAATTTTGATTTTAATTCAAATAGTATGTCCACTCAGGACATTACCCCACATCCTTAATAACACCCATTATTATCCATAATCCACAAATAACAACTAAAACTACAATCTAGTGACCCTAAAATATGTCAGAACCCTGTCTGATTCGTGATTCTCTAGAAAAACTATTGAATGAATGAAAAAATAAAATTTCCTCAAGAATTTACAACCTATAATGGAATAGGTTGTTAAAACTCACCAAAATAACACTTATATTTCTTTAGAAGACATTATATCCCTTTGACCATAACCCTAATCTACCTGAGTTTTCAATTCACTATCAAATCATTAAAACCAATTTCCATATACTCAATACACTTCCACTACAACACTATATCCCCAAAAAAAGACACAATCAGTTATTTAAAAATCATTTTTGATCCTGAATCCTCATAAACTACATTAAAAAAATACACTAAATGAGTTTTCTGGAACATTGTATTGAGTCCCACGAAAAACACAAGTCAATCCTCTCCAATTGACTTTTCCCTAAGATATCTTGGCCTTAATCTCTAACACTCCACCATATTTTCCAAAAATGTTTCCTAAAATATATGTATCATTTCTTCATTGCTTGAATATGAAAGAATAATCAAAGAGGAATCATCACACCATCTAATCTCCCAAAATGACGATTGAACTCATCACTCAATGAAAATCAATGATTATCTCCTCAACCAATCACATCAAGTTGCGTGCTCTAACAAGTGCACCAATTCACTCTTGACCATACTCACCCTCAAATCAGGATAACTATAGAATTGGTCTTGATAAAAATTCACTGACTCTGACTACTAATCTAGATTTCTTCTCCAAACAAGGACTCTATCCATCATCCCAACTGAATCTCTATTCTTCCATTCCTTATATAACTATATCAATGACATCCACCTACACAATATAATTTTCAACCCTATCTCTTTAGTCTCCTATCTGAAGTGTCTATACAATAACAATAGTTTAATGAGTGATACTATATTTCTTGAAAAACTATTCCTCATTTTGGTAAAGAAAACACCTTATACATTCTAAAACAAAACTTCCCCACATCACTTCACCTGATTCTACATACAAACCTCAAAAAAATCAATGGATCGACCAAGGAAACATGTAATGGATCCTGATTCACCCCAAGAATCATGTGAAAAATAATGATAGCATGCATCCAGACACAAAACATGAACCACTGATGACGAAGAACCAAGATGGTTCTCAACCACACCAATCAATTACGATGGCACTGAAGTATTGACACCCAACTCATCGTGAGTTTTATGGTTATCCCCACCACTAGGATATACTAACAATGGATTATAAAAACTAGTGTTTCTCCCAACATTAAAAAATCACCCACAAAAAAATTCAATTGATACTCATAATGAACCCATTAAACAAAAATCACATAGTTCATCGGTGATTTCATCAAAACACACCACCAACCGTACAACTGAAAAACCATTAAACTCACATTTGGGTACCCAGACCCTGAACCCATAAAAATTATATAACAAATTCCACATCAAATTACCACAATATCATCATAAGAGACTCCCACACAACATCTATTTATGACGGACCATAAAAGGCTCCCCTGAAATAACCATGAAATACTCACCATAATCACGAATCAAGGACCAAGGTCTCCCCCATTCATCTACTATAGATCTAGTAGAATGATCTATATAATCACTAATTACTCTATAAAAACCATACTAATCCTATCCAAACACACCCACTGACCTCTTATTTTGGTTTCTAGTAAAACATAAAACATAATTCAAACAAAATATTCAAACACCTTGGTAACCCTAGCTAAATCACAAAAAATCCTAGAAAACTAGTCTTCATAGGTATCACTTCTTTGTTTTCAAAACCCACTAAAAATATTTACATGCCTCGAAACTTACTAATATTTTTGAAAAACCCATTGGTTTCTAAGGGTCTCACCAAAAAACCGAAATCACCAAAATTAGTCATCTATTTATATCCATTTCCCCAAAAGCATTTCAATTTCAAAAACTATTTTGAAATCCAATTTTAAAATCAATTCCAAATACAATTTCTAAACCAAATATTACATAAATTTTACACATAACTGAAAATTTCCAATTCAGTTCAAAATTATCAATAACATGATCTATTTAAATTATGACTAACCTAAAAAACCTTTTCCCAGACACCCTTTTCCACAATATAGGTATTCATTTCAAAATAATGTTTTCTTAAAAAAATCACACATATAAAAACCATTTCCCTTTAGCAACTAAGAAATCACATCACAAAAACACATCCAACCAAGCCCCTCATATACTTATTAATATAATAACACCTTATTATATATTTGAGAAAACATAATTTTTATTATAAGTTTCCTCAATTAATAATAGATTTTATTGAGGCTTCCTGGCAAACAAAATCTCTGATAGGTGCATGTATCATTCCCCAAACATTACACTAACACGATGCAGGTAAAACTCACTATATCTCAGCTAAGCCCTATCAATCAACCCGAGACTCATCCATCCCACATTAGGATTGTCTATCCAAACCAAAAGGTCACCCATCATAGAGTTCCTAGTCCCAAAACAAGTCATCCCTAGGAAACATGGGTTTTAACTAATGTCTTGTTTTCTAAGAATGTACTTAATCTACCACTTGAGTCCTAAAATCCTAAATCTACCTCTAACTACCAAATCATTTCCAACGAAATTCATTGATACCACTATGTAATTATTCAATTTGGGACTCCAGAATAGTTCTTGATCTATGATACTACAAGACCTTATACATTCCTCTCTTATGAAAGAGTCTTCTAACTTGTGGTGAGGGCTTAAAAATACATGTGGAAACTCTGGCATCTAAAAATAATCCTAATATTCATTCTTGAATCTTTAAAAAAATCATAATTACTTATCTTTATAACTGTAATTCTTAAAACATTAAAACAAAATCGAGATACCTATGGGACCCATAGTCCAAAATAGAAAGCATTAAACTATCAACATGATCCACAAATAAAAAATATATCTGTAATATCATATAATATTATATAAATTATCATATAAATAAATAATTTAAAGGGATCCAATGGCTAGAAATTATTTTTTAATAAACATCATGTATGGATAGACATCTAATAAATCAAGTAATAGGAACAACTATATTATATGATCTAAATGATACCTAGGTAAATTCAATGGCCACAAAAACAAACATATATATATTCCCTAACAAATCCTTAGCCTCCAAAGCATGAAACATATATACTTCAAGCCCATCCATAAGGGATATCTTGGTCTTGATAGAAAACATGAAGTCTAACCAAGTATATCGAAACTCGTGATGTGTATCCCGGTAAGGGGAAGTCTATGAAGATAGTAGAAACCTCTAATTCCTAAACAATACATAGTGTTATTATGGCCAAGCTGATTTGGATAAAGTATATATCTAAGGATTTTAGGTTTTTCCATGATACAAACACCCATATAAATATAACACCCAATAAAATGATATAATATAGGATAGATTGTCATGTACTAACGGTGATGCTATAAAACCTGACCTTACCTTCTTTGGCACAAACATGAATGTAATGAGTCACATTGCTCCAAAAATCAACCTATAATGAAATATTTATAATATGATGTTAACAGAAATTATTTCAATCATTCACTCAAATACACAAGTCTGATCATCATACAAACAAGGACCCATTACCCTAAAGAATAAGGCATGATAAAAATGTCCATAAGTGTAAACCAATCAATCCTTACATAATGGAGGTCCATTATCCATCAATCATGTCAACCCATGAATCATCCTTCAGGGTGGACCTCAACCCAATAATACTAAGGTAAGGTGAAATTCATGCACATCGACCCATCCATGCAGATTTTGTTGAGGTGTTTCAATTATGCTGACCTATCCATGCGAACTCCAAGGAGGTTATCATTCACAATGACCCATTTCCATAGACTCTGAGGAGGTCCATCGGTCACACTAACCCAACCCTATAGACATGGGGGAGTTCCATCTATCAAGAATAAAAACAACACATGTAGAAAATAGTAAACAGGGCATGAATCCCATCTCCCAACTCACTACCTTTTCAATAAGGAACATGGCCATTGGGGCCAAGTCCTGCATCTCAAATATGTCACACAATTATTTTCGATCCTCCAATGAGTTAATCACATTTATTTGTAAAATTTTTCACTTTGATACCATTAGAATGTTTCTCATAGGGATAACCACACAATGTGCATCATTATGCATCAATAATACACAAAACAATAACAATAAAGACACCCAAAAAACACTCATACATTGAAAACTAGGGCATCTCACACATGCATTCAAAGGAAGATAAACTTCTTAAAATATCACCATATGGATTATATTGAAACCCAAAATAAAACTTATTTTAAAACTATTTTAAAAAGGAACCACATAAAACTTTAGTCAAACCAATTCCTTATCCTAAATCCCCTTAAAATATCCTTTTGATAACTCCTCATCAATTTTAAAATACCATATGAAAACTCATTTCAAAAATAAAAAAATTTCTTTGAAAATTCTATCTCAAATAAGTCATCATTTAACAATTAATTTTTTTTTAAAAAAATTCCCTTGGAGAAAAAAGTATGCCACCATGGAAACCATAATGAGGGCCACCAACACTAATTCCAACATGGTGCCACCATCATACTATTTACAAATCTATATATCCATGCTGAAAATTATGATGACATGAGACCATTCCAACCTTATAGAAACTCACAAAAATCTCATCACATGTAAGAAGATATACCTACAATGGAATACACAAAAACCAAAAATTAACCAAGATACTCAAATAAGTCGAAGGACCCCTACCACAACCAATGATCCAATAAATCCATCCATGTATTTACCAACCTCCACTAAGTCCATGATCACCTCTCTCATAAATATACACTATTAAATTAATTAGATATATAAATGAAAACAATACCCTAATGTGGCATATCTAACACCATACTCACCAGGATGACCAATTATGTCAAAATCATGATAAATCCAGTGACATAAACTCATAATGCACCCCTAGACATAGGAAACATAAAATTCCTATTTATAAACTGAAATTAAAGGACACTTTTTTCCGAATTTATCCAAACCCTAAAATAATAAATGGTACAATATGGGTCATGTATAACTTTAAATGGTAGATTCCATATAGATTTTGAGGACATCCTCTATGATCTGCACATGGAAGACTCAATAAGTTCTATAATTTCACTATTATCCAAAAAAATCATTCTTTTTAAAACCCTTTTTGTTGAACTAGAATCTGTGATAGATAAAAAATGACAATAATAAGAAGATATAATACAAAAAAATGGTGTGATAAAATTATATCAAATGATCCAAGCTAAAGGGAACCATGGAAGGCCTTTAGAAGGATCATATTCTTCTATTTTTTCAAATGTGAATAGAATAAACATAAGGGATTAAAAGATTAGAAACCCCCATGGATTTTAAAAAATATAAACATAGGTTCATGGAGTGAACCAAAGGTTTAAACTATCAAGGAACCTTAGTAGGGTACCACTTTTGTATATCCTACAACTTCCTGACACAAACCTATGGTTCACATCATGTATAGATTATTGTTTGTAATCATATTAGTTTAAACACTCTATATCATCCCTGAAATCTTACTAAACCCCTATGACCTTTCTTAATTATTAAAGTACATATGAAAACACCAACTAGAGATGTATAAATTCTAATGAACCTATTTTATGCCCTATTTCTCATGATAAACCATAAAATAAATGAAACAAATCCTATTTTTATGAGAATTTTCATTTATTAATTACATGATTCATTATATCAGTGGTATGGAATGTCATGCGTCATTATAGATTTGAAATAATTTCTTAATTGATTCTTTAATAAATATTATTTATTTCATTCTCTCAATTGTGGTTTGTGTTTAAAAAAGTTAAATAGATTTAACAAAATTATTTCATCATTGATTTAGTGGAAGGTATTAAATATATATATATAAAAAAATTAATAAAAATGGCTATGAAATTTCATATTTTATGGATTTATGTAATTTTGGATTGATACAACACATTTTTTTTTCAAATGATGGTTTAAAACTAAAATAAGTTTCATAATTAAGTTATATAATATTTATCATTGTGATATAATCAATAAACCTGCTTTACAAAAGGCCCCAATATTGATTATCAATACTATGAATGATTTGGAATGAGAGAAATTAGAATTTTTTATATGTAAAGATGGTTTTTTGTATTGAATTAGACCAATTCACTTGATTATAAATCATATCATATAGAAAACTATAATAAAATATATTATATACAATCTATTAAGAGAGGAATAAAATTTTATCTAGTTGTGTAATGTTTAATATCTATCCATTATAATTTTCCACACCCAGATCTGAAATTCAATGCATTGTTTCAAATATTTTTTTTTTGTTATTAATTTTCTTTTGGTTTTAGAGTGTTATGGGTTTAAATATTGTGTCATGGGTGTTCTTGATCTAAGTCATTAGTCTTGGATGTCATGGATGATATGGGTAATTGTCTTTTATTAAAGGTAACATATGAGGATGAGGTGTCTTGGAGTTTAATTTGTGACAATCCTTGGGAACCTTGTCTGGGGTATGTTTGTTAGGGTGATTTATACCCTTCAGTTAGATAACTTTTGGAGTGAAATAGGGGTTTTATTTTGGATATTATTTCCCCCTACAATTGGCATATCTCTTAAACTTGAATCCTCGTAGTTACCCCTTGAATTTGGAGCAAAATGGAAGGTTTTTTTGTGGAAATAATAGGTCGTATGATTTGGCCACACAGTTTACTAAACTATGCCAACAAACCTTGCAGGGTGTCCAGCACATTAAAAATATTATTGTAATTCCAATTTTACCTTTTTAAATAAATTCTGTTACACCCATTTCTCCCCATTTCATGCCTCAAATCCATGGAAGTCTCCCAAGCTCCCACAAGCTTCTTAGGAACCCATTTTTATGGGGTTTTGGTGATAAAATATCAAAATACTGAAATTTAGTGATTCTCTCTTCATTTTATTCCTCATACATGTAGTTTCATTCCTAATTATTGAAGCTCTAAAATGTCCAAAATCAAGGGTTCATAGCTAGGGTTTGATTTTTCATCTTTTTGGTGAAGAATTTTGGACTAGGGTTCTTTTTCATTCCCTTATGGGGCAGTAGTTGTGTTGTTGTATTTTCGCACAATGATTTAGGTTTTGACTCAAAAGGTAAGTGATTCCATGGGTAAGCATAATTTTATGAGTTATCTGTTATTTAATAAAATTTTATTGTGATTCTTATTATGTGTGGTTGAGAAAACATTTTTGTAATAGTTAGTTAATTGATTGGTTTTAATATTTCATGTTTACTTGAAATTGGGTGTTTTCATGTGTAAATCTTGTCATATCATTTGGGTTCATTTTTTTAATGAATGAATGTTGTTTATTAAATGTTACTAGGTGTTTCTATTCTATTTTGATTTAGAATTGGTGTGCTTTAGGATTTAAAATAGGGATTTTGAATGTATTTTATGTGCAAAACCTTGTTATACTTCTCGAAAGTGTTTTATGAAAATTGTAAATGGTTTATTGAATTACTAAAATTGTGAAAAAGGATGTTTATGTAAGGTTTTGGTTCATGTATGTTCTTAAAATTGGTTTTTTAATTTGAAAGCGGTGATTTTTGATTTCATTAATTTTGAGAGCATTTTTTGAATTTTTGAATTGATTTATTCAATTGCAAGAATGGTGTGAAAAATTTTTTTGGTCTAATTTGTGTGAGCATGATGTTAAAAATGAATTTTAATGTGGAAGGAGTAATATGTGACATGTTTTGTGATGTTTTGTGTGTGTATAATTGGAAAATAATTTTCATTTGGAAATGGTATTTGATAACATGTTGAACTTGATTTATCACAAAGAGGGAAACCTGGGTATATAGGTGGGTGGTTGTGTAATAGTATGCTTGTGATCCGGGGAGGTTTTTTCCCTATTTCACATAGAAGGATAGAGGATGAATACACTATATAAATAATGATGATGAATGGGAACCACTAGGTTATGGGTATGTTTTCTGCTAGTGGCTCATTCATGAGAACAAATATTTTTTATGGTTACATTTCACCGAGATATGAGATACCTAGGGCCCACAACTAGATACTACCTAGGGTTATTTCCCATGACTAGTGCTTATTGGGTATTTTAAACTTACCCTAAAAATATAGTTTGTTTTTCTTGCAAATTCAGTTTCATTTTCATTTTATTTAAACATTTTCATTCTTTAAATTAACCCTCTTGAAAACTATTTTCATTTTGAAGTTGCATCTCTTTGAAATTGTTAATATAATTATTGTTTATAAAAAATAGAAAGATTTTCTTCTTAAACTGATTATCACATAGGATCATTTTGGTTGAAATACTAATGGTCTTATGATCACACCATACTTACACCATTGGGATTAATTATACTTGGTGATTTTTTTTACCGGATTGAGTAAAGCACTTAGAACCAATAGTTCGGGTTTCTAGTTTTTCTTCATGATGTGGTGTCATGAATATGGATTTATGGAATTTCCCCTTTCTATGAGGTGATCCTTGGGATGTTCCTTTGGAATTATTCTCTTGTAGTAGTCTTTGGGAGGTGTATAAACCTATGTATTGCTATTCTGAATTTTTGATAAGACATGTTTTGTGTAAATTTTCAGATTTGGTTTATTCATCCTTGTTGGTTGTTTTATGTTTCTAAAAATAGATAAATATTTCCCAAACACTTGTTTATGATACCTAATATCTTTTTCCATCTCATGGAGATCGGGAACATCCGTCAGGTCCTACCATGGACTAGGTCGAGCGCCAGGTTGGATGGTGACATGGCTTGCGTCGTGAAAAAAGGGTATGATAGGAAGGTTGATCTCTCTTTTGGGGTCATGTTCTTTTAGGGAAGAGTCAGGATAGTTCGGATCTTGGATTTTTGGAACTCAATTTTCTATTTATGGGTAAGGTTACTTCTAAGAACACCTCGTGGTGGGACTTTAGTTACCATGGGTATTCCTGTGTCATCTGAGTATTTTGTTTTTTTGTGGTTTTTCATTATTTGAGAGATGAAATGGGAGTTAATCCAATGTATTAGTGATATAGTAGTTCCTGGAAAGCCATGTGGAGACTAGGATATTATCCTAGAACACACTATGTTATATTTGTGTGACTGATGTATGGCCTCCAACCATATTTATGTGTTACCCATCCCCACTAGTTTCCACATATTTTTGATCAGTATATTTTAGGTTTTGGAAAACCATTATGGAAAACTCTTTTTTGAAAATTATGGAAACTATATTTTAAAATGGAAATTTTTTTTGATTACAAGGTGTTGAGTATATTGGAAGTGTATTTTCATAATTTAAACATGTTTTGTACCTAAATTAATTCTTGTAAAATCATGAATTATTTAATGTCTAGTTTTAGAAATCTTTTTTAAATTATATTTTCTATAATGTTGAAAAGTGTATTGAATGAAATGAAATTGTTATGGATTTTATGTGTGGGGATTGAAAATGGATCTTTATTTGGTAATTAATGGTCATTTAAATTTTTTTATGAAATTCTAGGAAACAATTTAAATGAGGATAAATGATTTTTTAAAAATTACTAAGTATTGATGGAATTGGGTTTTCTGTGAAAAAAAGAATGATTTAAATGTTGATTTTAAAATTCAATTCTAAGTGGAATGAAATGTGTTGGTTTTGAAATGTTTAAGGTATGTTTTTTAATCCATGGTTTTCTCATGTGTAACAACATGCATGGTTCATGTATAGGGAAAAGTGGATTAGTTTCTAGGTTGGCATGAGGTGGTTGCCTATGGTTCCATTAAAACATACATCTATTACACCCATGAGGTATCATTGGTGGATGTGAAACCCACAAACCATTTTTTTCAAAAAAGTATTTTGAAGTAAAATGGTGTGTCTTGATAAATGATAAATTCTTGGTGTGTTTTTTATTTCCTCGGAATGTTTTTGTGGGATGTTTTGGGTTTTTGTTTTGTAAGTAATATAGGTTGAAGTGTTGGTTAGTTGTCATTTTTGAGAAATGTTTTTTGAATCTTTTACATTGGCTACCCTATTCCCTTCGGTTCTGGTTGTGGTATGTTTTAACCAATGGACCATCTTGGTTGGGTCCTTCAGCCTTCTTATTGGCTAAGGTACACCCCCATATATAGTTAATGTGCGATTGATGTGCAGTCTGGGGTTATTCATTATTTTATGATCCTCTAGTTGATCAGCATAAGGACCTTATTTATGAGCATTATATATTGAGTCTACCCCTCTTCTATTTTGGTTATGTGGAACCTCACATAGCAAAAGAGTTTTTGTGGAATGATGAAATACACCTTGGTTTCCAGAGTTTCCTGAGAAATCAAAGGTGAAGTTTGAACCCGTTGTGTCTATAAATTTTATCAGGAAGTGCGGAAGGTGGATTCAAAGGAGTATGGTGAAAGGAGAATGGGGTTTTTAGTGCCAGATGTTTTTTGTAAAGGTTCATTGGGTCTTCCATCAGTCTCATTAAATAAAGGGTTCATGTTAGGGAAGGAGTGTGGAAAAATCTAGTAATTCCAGGTTGTTATAGTTTCTTGTGGTAGTATCATGCTACATGGAACTCAGTTTAAGGTTCCACTCCTGGTAATGTTTCTATCACTTTAAATGGTCTTGTTTAGTTGTGTCTTGTCATGTAGTGTTCTGTTTATGTTGTTGGATCATGGTGTAGCATCTTTTGGAACCAAATGTATAACTTCTGTTAACGGGTTTTAGGGCCTGAATATGAGGCAGGAGATGCATAAATCATATGAGATCTAGCCTTTGGTCTTGGAGTGATGCTGGTGTGTAGTCCAAAATCCCCAAGGGTTTAAGGGATCTTAGATTAACTTCTATATCCACTGTGGAATGTGGAGATAGTTTGAGGTTTCAATGTGGTGGTTTCATTCCAAGTGTTCTTATGTGGTAGACAAGGATGTGCGTACCCTATCACTTGGGTCTATAATCAATGTCAGTGAGGAAGTTTCTCCATGGCTATAAGGAGTTGGGGAGGTTGTGTTTTCTCAAACCCTGGTACTTGAATCATTGGGGGTGAAACTCTCATTATGGTTGTTCATGTTTGAATAACCTTGTAGGCTCTTTTTTATCTCATTCATTTTTGGGACTAGTCAAGGAGGGTGATGCATGTGGCAGTGGTGAACCATATAGTGTCTCTGCTTGTTTGGAGTATTCTTGATCAACCAACCTTATAATGGGGATTAATTCTTATAAGGTTTTTTCTGTGTCGACTAGTGGTAGTTGGTTAAGACACATGGTTCTTATGGTGGGGAGTCCATTGGGGATCCCCCTATTGTTGTCCAAATTATGTCTCTTGAATTTTTTTGTCTATTATAGTGGGGATTATTTCTATAACTCCCCATGTTGGTGTTCTAGTTTAGTATCGAGTGTTGGTCTAGCTTTACCCCTCGAGTTTCCTTAATTTGTTTAGAGGAAAATATATTCTTTTGGGAGGGAAGGCCCCTACGCACAGTTTGCGCATTGTTAATGGTAATCATGTTCCCAACCAAGAAACTATGTGGTAGGAGACCGAACCTACCACATGGACTATGCACAACCTTTCTCTTCTCCCTAGGTAATTATGTGAGCTTTCCACTTTATAGGGAATGGTTAGCATGGTTACCACATGGTTTCCCTAACCGTGTAGCCTAAACATACATATCTTGCATCACATTGTTCTTGGTGTCAGATTGGTGGTATATAATCTTCTTTAGATCCATCTATCCACCAAACTCTTCTTGGGTCAATGTTGGAATGGGGGCATGCCCAATGATTTTTTTTTTTGAATTAGAGCTATGGTAACCTCATCCAAATTCATTGTTCGTTTTAGGTAATTTTCTTGATCTTCATCTTTTAATGATAATGTGTTTTTTCTTGGGATTTGGTTTGATTATTTTTTCACATTTCTGGAATGTAGTGTAAATTTTTTGTTAATGAGAGTATATTTTCATTTGTCTGATCAACTAATGGTGTTTTGGCCTTTGGGGGTGGGTGAACCTTATCGGGGGAGTCTGTTTTGGCCTTTCAAGTTAGCTCATATCTCTCTTTTTCAACTTGTACTTTCCTTTTTGCCTTTTCATTAGGAATCCCTATGGAACGTGAAATTATTATTGAGTTTCTGTTTGTATATGAACTTGTTTTTTATTTTTAAGGGCATAAATCATTATGGTGGGGAAAATTTTCACATCATAATGTTCAATTCCATTCTTGGTTTCGAATCTTCTTTTGGTTCGTAGTATTCTCTTGGTTTCCTAGTGTTTTGGGTTTAAATTAGGTGTATAGGGTGTTCTTGATCTAAGACATTATTCTTGGAAGTCATGGATAGTAATTGGACTTGCCTTTTGTTAAAGGTAATGTATTAGGATGAGGTGTCTTGGAGTTGAATTTGTGACACTCCTAGTGGAACCATTTGTGGGGTATGTTTGTTGGGGTGGTTTATACCCTTCAGTTAGATGTGTTTTGTAGTGAAAAGGGGGTTTTATTTGGGAAATTATTTCCCTTGTCCTTGGCCTATCCTTCCTCCAAGATATCCCCCTAGACACCCTTGAATTTGGATCAAAATGGAATGTTTTTGGATGGACAAAACATGTCAAATGGTCTGGCCACACAGTTTAGTAAACCATGAGGCCAAACCGTGCAGGGTGTCTAACACATTAAAATTATTTTGTAATTCTAATTTTTCACTTCCAAAATAAATCCTATTGTGACCATTGCATCCCCATTTCATGTCTTACGTCAATTTAATTATCCCATGCTCCCATAATCTCTTATATAATCCATTTTTATGGGGATTTTAGTGGGGAGACTTCAAAATCATGCAAGTAAGTGATTCCCTCTTTGTTTTCTTTCTTCTCCTAGGGGTTCCTTCCTCCTACATCAAGTTATAAAATGTAATGTAGCTAGGTTTCTTACCTAGGGTCATATTTTTTGACTCTTTGGTGATATCACATGGATTATGGTTCATTTTCATTCCCTTGTGGTGCGACGGTGGTGTTGTTGCAATTTCGCATAGTGATTTGGGGTTTTGATGCAAAAGGTTGGTGATACTATGTGTAATAATCTTTTAATTATTTATCATTTCAGTCTTAACATTTTTATATTGATTGTTAGCTATTATGTGTGGTTCATAAATAATTTTTGGTAGAGTTAGTTAAGTGTTTGGTTTTCAAATTTCATATTTACTAGAAATTGTGTGTTTTTTGTGTGTAACTCTTGTGATATCCTCTGGGGTCATTTTCAAATGAATTAAAGTTGTTTATAAAATGTTTTTAGGTATGAAAATTTTGTTTTGGTTGGGTATTGGTGTGATTTTGGATTTAAAATAGGAATTTTGAATGGGTTTTATGTGAAAAACCTTTCTTTACTTCTTGAAATATTTTTATTGTAAATGGATTATTGAGTTACACAATGTGGTCAAATTATGTTTATGTACTGTTTTGGTGCATGTATGTTCATTATATGGGTTTTTGAAATGTAAAGTGTTGATTTGTGATGTCAAACCTTTTGAGAATGCTTTATGGATTGTTGAAATGATTTGTTAAATAGTAATAAAGGTTTGAAACATTTTTGTGTGTTGTTTTGTGTGAATATGATGTTCAAAATGGTTTTGAATGTGGAAAGAGTATTATAGAACATGTTGTGGGAATTTTTGTGTGTTATAAATTGTAAAATTAATTTTTATTTGAAAATGGTATTTTATAACAAGTGGAACATGATTGAGCACAAAGAGGGAAACTAGTGTATCTATGTGGGCGGACGTGTACTAGTATTCTAGTGATCCAGAGTGTTTTAATTCCTATTTCACATAGAAATTTTAATTCTAAAAACAATAAAAAAAATAATGATGATTATTGGGGAACACTAGGTTATGTGACTGTTTCTTAATAGTGGCTCATTAACAAGAATGTACATTTGTTATGGTAATTTTCACCAAGATACGAGGTACCTCAGGTCCATAGATAGCTACTGCCTAGGGTTATTTTCCTTAACTAGTTCTCATTGGTTATTTTATACTTACCATAGGCATATGGTGTTTTTGTCTTGAAAATTTAGTTTCATGTGATTTTTAATTAAAATTGTTCTTTCTTTAAAGTAACCCTCTGGAAAATTTTTTTCATTTTGAAGTTCCATCTCTTTGAAATTGTTACTAGCATTTTTTTGATAAAAATTACTATGATATTCATCTTAAAATGATTATCACACGGATTCCTTTTGGGTGGAATACTACTGGTCTTATTCTCACACCATACTTGCACCTTTGGGTGTAAGTATACTTGGTGATGTTTGTTGCATGTTTGGTTAAATCTCTTAGAACCGGTGGTTCGGGTTTCTAGCGGTCCTTTGTGATGTGGTGTCATGATGATGGTTTAGGGAATTTACCATTTCGATGAGGTCGTTCTTGGGATTTTCATTTTGGTTTTCTTCCCTGGTATTGGTCATTTGGACTTATATAAACCAATGTACTTCAATTCTGAATTTTTGTTAAGACTAATTTGCTGTAAATTTTCAGATTCAGTTAATTAATCATTTTTGGTTGTTTGATGTTTCTAAACTCTGGTAAATCATTCCCAAACACTTGTTTATGATACCTGGGCACTTTACCATCCCATTGGGATCAGGAATTCCCTTCATGTATTTCCATGGACCGGGTCAGGTGTCTGTGTGGATGGTAACATGGCTTGGTTCATGATTTAATTTATATAAGCTTTGGTAATTTAGAAAAATAAATATTAATGAAACTAACTATGATTAATTAGATACTTATCATCTCATATATCTAGCCACCATACTAATTATAAAATTTAAAAAAGCCTAATTATCACTAACAATACCTATATGCCGATAACATGTGCCAGTGTTATCAATGTGATAGATAGAAGAAATTTATTATGGGTTATTTCATTAGAGTTTCACACATATTAGAAAACATCATTCCCACTATCCCATGAATTGATGAATAAAATAAAAAAGGATTCATAGTGAACTTGTTTCTGAAGGAATATTTCTTCAATAATATATAATTTAGAGTATTTTTATGTATTGTGGCTGGGATTAAATTTTGGATAATTTTAGTTGTGGATTGTTAATGATCTAAAATAAATTATTTGAGATAATCAATTGAATTATAGATAAATTTTCCAAATGTATAATTTTTGAAACATATGGGAAGGTGACATAATTATAGATACTGTAAGATCCTATGTCCCTATGGGTTTGAAATTTGAATTTTTTTTGAACTTTTGAATTAGTATAAGATTCATAATTTAAACTGATATTTGGTGTGGATATTAGAAGGTTAGACCCCAAAAAATGTATTTTGTTTATTTGGAATAAGGAATATTATGTTGCTAGAAGTAGTGACAGAACGTCATAGGGATACATGGACCCATAAATCTAGTTTCTAGACACCGTCTAGATAGTTTGGCACCTCATCATTCCAATTGGCATGTAACAGCTAGCCAATGGACCTAAAAGAGGAAAAGGACATTTTCATCTGTACCATAGTTTATTTGATAGAGAATACCCATTATTCCTTGTTTTTTTTCATAGTCAGACCCTCGTATCATACCATCTCCTACCCATAGTTCATCATTGGTTTTGGAACCATTTGATAGTTATTTTAGTGATTATTAAAGATATGGATTCTTACCCCTTCATCAATTCCTTTCCCTATCTACCTCACACTAATTTGATGTCTTATTTTTAGGTTTTTTTTGGAGATTTCACCAATGAATGGAGAAATCACTAATTTATAAAGGGTCTATCGTGAATCCTTTCTAGAAGGAATCTTGATATTCCTTTTGTATGAAATTGATTTTTTTAGTTTTGGATCTTTTCTATTGCGATTTTTCTAAGAATTTGGAATAAATTCAATTAATTTTTGAAAATTATGAGATTCTAGTGGATAGGGTTTTCCCTTGTGTTGTTGTTAAGGGTGTTTTTTGACCCCAATAGGTCTATTTGGTGAATATTTGGGTGATCCATTGGTGATCAGTGAGTAGATTAGAGAATAGAATTATATTAAATTAATTGGGTGGATTTTTTTAGAAGTTATAATTAATTATTTTGAATCGGTTGGAATTATTTAGATCATCATGTGTGTTTTCAATGACGGGGGGAACTTGGATGGATAGGATAGGCTTAGAGATCCTAAACATAGATTATGGGATCAATTAGATAGGTTGGAATTTATTTTTTAATGTTCATTGTTCCTCAGTACTCACACTATGGTCAATACTTGTTGTATAAGGTGTACGTAGTGAAAAAAAATCCTTAAAGGCATTGACCTGATATAAATAATTGATTTAATTTATTAATTTAATTTTATGGGTAATATAAATTTTATTCACTTATTGAACAGAGAATGGTGGAAATTCCAATTTGACCCTGTGTAATTGATTTTTTCCCTTCGTTGTTAATGGTTGAGGTCATGATTAAAATGGTCTCCCTTTACCCATGCACCATTCTTGAGTGGTGTTATTATATTCAATTTAAATGATTTTTTCATGATGCCTCTTCTTATTAATCATTGGAAACCTCTAATATAGGGGATGTGTGATTACTTAATATGGATAGACATAGAAGGTAGTTTTTGGAACACTTGAGAAATGTTTCCATATGTGGTTAGATCATTGGAATGATGGCCTTGGGTTGGGTGAGCAGACCAACCATGGATGATGACCATTAGCATTTAGATGGGATGTGATCTATCACCATTGACCCTTGTCGATGTGGCGTACCCTGTGTTACATATGAGTTATGTTATATTTCTATTTTCAAGGAGAATGGTTACCTCTGATAGACGAGTGATGACCTGAGACTTGACTGATACCTAGGACCCCAAGTATGGTACCTTGATGTGTAATGACTA
Organism: Viscum album; assembly: GCA_963277665.1. Lineage (NCBI taxonomy): Eukaryota > Viridiplantae > Streptophyta > Magnoliopsida > Santalales > Viscaceae > Viscum > Viscum album. Next base: position 320,625,403 of record OY728153.1, on the reverse strand, counting down.
GTAGGTTCCCCAGTGTAATATTGACCTTTAGCAGGTGCGATGGGATAGGAATATTTATGGTGGGTTTAGGATTTTTTTATAACCCTTATTCTGTTATGAATGGAAATGTATTATTCATCAGGGTGGTTTGTTTATAAAATGAAAAACGTATCATGGGGTGATGGTTATAATATCTTAAATGAAAAACTTCCTACATGGTGGTTGTGAATACACCTTATTGGGAGATCATGAAAACTCCCTTTGAGGATTTAATGTAAAATATCTATAGAATGGTCATGAAAACATCATTCAGAGAGTTTGGTAGAACTATTACATAGTATATCATGGATTTTCAGTTGTGGTTGCATTTCATTGGGGTGGATGATAGATGTACAACCACCTGTGCTATACTAGGTCCTGTAGGGTCTTCAGTGAGCATGGTCGAGCCTTCCATATGATAAAGTTTCTACCATGTGTAAAATGTAAGGGTTTTTGGGTATTTGATGGGTGTGGTAGATCCTTCTTTATGATAGTTTTCCTACCATGTGCTAGTTTTTAGGGATTGTAGGGTCTTTAGTGGGATAGGTGAAGCTCATTGGGTTAAAGGAGCTTAATTATCATAATCATTTCATATTTTGATGAATTTATACCTAAGTTGTGATATATGGATACATATTTCTCTAAATTGTTCACATGTATAATCAGGTGAATTATTCTCTCATGAAATTATTTGTATACAAGGGTGAAAGACCTATGAGTTGTTATTGTGGTTGGAAAAGGGAGATCACTCACTACCGAAAAATTGGGTTTCTATAGCGTCACCCTTTTACAACATTGATAAAGAGGGTTCCATTACCAGTGTTTCTTTAGAGCTATTAAAGGGGCCACCATTATAAACACTTTTTTAGTAGCACTGATAAAGGGGGGTTTTATCAGTGGTTTTTATCCCTAGTATTGATAAAGTGTATATTTCAAAAATATATATATTTCAGACATAATAATATATTTATATATAAATATATATGTACATTTATATTGATATAAATATAATATATATTTTAAATAAGTTTTCTATAAGTATAAATAAACATTTTCACTTAATATATAAGATGTGTAGTGAAAATTACTTATAAACTATCTTAAAAAATTATTAATTAAGAATTTTTTAATTATCATTGACTAATAATCATTTAATAACAATTTGAAGACACAAAAAATCAAAAAATAAATAAAAGATCTAAAATAATTTCCAAATGTAACTCAAAATTCAAAAGACCATAAATTTTGATTTGGGTGTCTGATTGAGCTCTACAACATATAAAATTGATGCTTGCGACTAGCTCTACATGCTAGCGACACAAGGGAACCTGTTGTTACATTTTTCTAGGCTAAAAAAGGCCTAGATGGCATCCAAAAATGATTTTTTATATGGATACCCAAATATTTTGACATTTGATGGAATTTAATCCTCATTTAAGGGGGTCCTTTTCCCTTTTTGTAGTAGGTATTGAATTTATTTCAGAGGATTACATTGATATTCATATTATGGCTTTCAAATTTTATCATTTTCATAATGTACTGTTATTTATAATCAAATATATAACAATATATACACATTTATTATATATTCACGCATAAAAATTAAATTTTATAAATAAATAGTTAAACATATTTACATATAAAAAATATTTTTCAATATATAAGCCTTATCTAAATAAAACACTAATATCCATTTTATTTAAAATAAAAATATATGAATATTTGTATACCTATACAATGTATGTGTGTGTGTGTGATTATATATATATATATATGTTTGTGTGTTTGTATTTATATACTAATATATCTTATCTATATATTATAGAAATATATATATATACACATTAATATATAATATTTATAAATACATATAAATATATATATTTAAACTTACATATACACATATAATATATATCTCTCTGTGTGTGTGTGTATGTTGTATATATGTATTTATTTATTTATAAACACACACAAAAAAGCATATTTTATAAATGTATTTAAAACGAATCTTATTGATATATATAAATATACTAATAAATATATATTAATATATAAATATAACTATATATATATTAATATGCTGATATATATATATATATATATATATTAATATATATATATGGGTTTGTTTGTGTGTGTGTTGATCTAAATATATATTATTATATGAGAAAATATAACTATGTATATATATATATTAAATGGAAAGAAAAAAGATATGGTGGAGTGGTAAAGGTTTAGGTGCTCAAGAAATAGGTTTCGGGTTCGAATCTAGGGGTGGAAGGGCACACACATGGGTGGAAATGGGGATATGAACTATTAAAGGCTGGGGTGGGGTGGCTGCTAGGGCATGCGGGATGGGGGTGGCAAGGGTGTGCAGGCTGCGGGAGAGCTGTTGACAGGGGATTCAAGCACTGTTAAAGAACATCCCCGAATTGCATAATTTTTTTTTATTTTTATAATTGTTTTTTAAACTTTTATAAGTGATAAAAAATCCCTAATAAAGGACACATTTATCAGCGATTTTTTAGTGATGATAAAGGGGTATTTATCAGCACTCTTTTTAGTGCTAATAAAAGGGACCCCTTTTATGAGCACCTCGATTAATAGCACTTGTTTTAGCACTGTAAATGGACTTTTCTAGTGCTTTTAATGTCCATATTTGTAGTGGTGACTCTTCACATCCCGAACCATCCTCCAATTCTATACAAGTGTAAGGAGGATGATGAATCTCTTTAAGATTCATCATCACAATTGTGTATATTATTACCTTATAAGGATGTCTATCTAGCTCAAATGATTCAGAAAAAGGAGAGAATCATGCTTGAAGATATGCTGATTGTGATAGACTACACTGATGTGTTTCCTATAGAATTGCATGGCCTTCCTCTTAACATAGAGTTTGAGTTCTCAGTTGAACTTGTTCTTGGATCTCGACCTATATCAAAGACACCTCATAGAATGGACACCATTAAGTTAGAGTAACTAAATAAGCAGTTATAAGGGAATCTACAAAGGGGTTTTATATGATCGATTGCTTCACCATGGGGAGTTCCAATCCCCTTCATCAAGAATAAGGATGGATCAATGAGCCTCCGCATTGATTATTCTGAACTCAACAAAATCATGATGACAAACAAGTATCCCTTTCCTTGGATATATGACTTTTTCAATCAAATGTGTGTAACCAAGTATTTCTCTAAGGTGGACCATTAGTTTGGGAATCTCTAATTAATTATGAGGAAGGAAGATATTCCTAAAAAATCCTTTAGAATGGGGTACGGGAATAATGAGTTCATATTTATTCACTTTGTACACACTAATTATCTTCAAATATTCATGAACATAATTAATAGATTATTTACATATTACCTTGATGAATTTGTGGTTGTCTTTATCGATGATATTCTTATACCCTCCAAGAGCAAGGAGGAACATGAAGAGCGTTTAAATTCTATGAAAGAGACACTGTGAAGGGAGACTATATATGAAAAGTATAGTAAATATTTGTTATGTATGGAAGAATTATAATTCTTGGGGCATATTATTACCAAGTCTAAGTCAATCAAAGAGTGGGATTGGAAAACATATTTAATGGATATCTTTAGTTTCCATGTTCTCTCTGGGTATTACCAGTGATGTTTTAAGAACACATATTGATTGTAAAACCCACTAACCAGGATGACTTGGAATGGAGAAATGTTTTTCTATACAAGTGAAAGTTAAAACTGATTCGAAGTCTTAAAAATGAGGCTTAACACTGCACTGGTACTCAAACATCTGTCAAAGTGGGGGACTCCTTGTGGTATATAGTGATGATTCAAAGAAGGACTTAGGTTATTTACTGATGAAAAATTATAAAATTATATCCCATGCCTCAAGTAAATTGAAAATTAATGAGAAATTTATCCCATTCATGATCAAGAATTAGCAGTTGTGATATTTTCATTGAATATCTACTGGCATTATCTCTATCGGGAGAAGTATGAGATATATATTGATCATAAGAACCTAAAATATATATTCCCGCATAAAGAGATTAATATGAACTAGTAAATATGTTTAGATCCCATCAAGGATTTTAACTTCTCAATCTAATACCATCCTAGGAAAACTAATATAGTGGTGGATTCTCTATGTAGAAAGGATCCATCATCTTTATCAATGATAATAATTGAGAAGGATAAAATATTCTTAGAACTACAAAATATGGACAGGGGAACTGTTAAAGAAGGAACGTCATCAATACTTTCTCAAATTAATTCTCAACCATCCCACCTAGAGAAAATAAAGTATTCCCAATGATATTTTGTGGAAATTCAGAAAAAGGAGGAATATATCAGTAAGGGGAAATCCTCAGAGTTAAAAATTGATGAGGAAAAATTGAAATATCTGGGTCATTACTACTTGTACCATATGATCTATAGAGAAAGAAGGAGCATATGAATGACTCACATAGATCAAACTTATCTATTCACCTAATGAACACAAAGTTGTATCGATATCTCTGAGAGAACTATTGGCAGGGAAATATGAAGAAGGAAATTGCTGAGTATACATCAAATTGTGTAGTATGTCCACAAGTGTAGACCGAAAGACAAAATTATAAAGTGATGATGCATCTATTACCAAAACAGATATGAAAATGGGAAAACATAACTGTGGGCATTGTCATCGAACTGCAAAAGAAATCTAGAAGAATCAATGTTATATGTGTTGTTATGGATTATCTTACAAAGGCAGTTTAATATATCACAATTTGAGAGGACATCTCACTAGATAAACATGCATGGATATACTTTAGATAAGTGGTAAGGCTACATGGAGTACCATTATCGATTTTACTTGATCATGATCCAATGATTACCTTGAACATCTGGAAAAGTATCCATTATGGTATAAACACTGAGTTGAACTTCAAAAGGGTTATCATCTTCAAAATGATGAACAATATAAATGTACTATTCCTAAACTGGAAGAAATGTTGATATCATCTTATATAAATTTCGAAGGAGGTTGGGACCAACATATGCCTTTCGATGAGTTCTGTTACAACAATGATTTCCAATCGAGAATTCAAATGGATCTATATGAAGACCTTTATGGGAAAAGATGCATAACACTTGTATGATGGGATGAATTTGGTGAACATAAGTTTATTGGACATAAAACGGTTGATGAAATGGTGGATAAGGTGAATGTCATTCCACAACATATCATGAAATCCCAATGTTGACAGAAGAGTTATACAGACAATCGTTAATAGGGACCAGGAGTTTCATGTTAGATACATGGTATTCCTCCACATATCTCCATGGAATAGGATCATTAGATTTTGGAAGAAGGGAGATCTATGTCCCTGGTACATTATCCCCTTTGACGTCCTTGATCAGGTCAGAATTGTGTCTTATCGACTAGCACTTACACATACAATGATCAAGTATATGATTCATTCCATGTATCCTTATTGAGTAAGTACATACCATATCACTCACATGTATAGAATCCAAAGGTGGTATAGTTGTAAAATTTTTTCTCTTAAGAGGAGCAGCCAGTGAAGATCTCAGACTATAGAGATAAATTCTTACACAAGAAGACTATACACCAAGTCAAAGTAATATAGAATAATCGTAAGTAGGAAAAAGAAACATATGAACTAGACGAAGCGATGGAGGAGAAAGACCCTCACCTTTTTATGCAAAACAAAATTTCGAGGGAAACATTTCATACTGGGGGGAGAATGTAACAACCCAAAATTTTATTGAAGTGAATTCCCTTTATATAATTATTTAATATAATTAAACGACATAAAATCACATAGATAACACAATTCAAACTTTATAAATTAACAATTAATGAAATAAGAAGTATTTATGGAAGTTAAGAATCCTTTTCCAAGGGAATAGAAACATTACCTTTGGAATATTAATGTGGCCATTAGTAATAATAAATCAACCAATAGAATAGTAATGTCATCTATGAATGTATAAATAAAATTTATGAATCTTATAAATGCTAATGTGATATAATTATATTAGAGTATAAGTAAAAAAATATTGTAAAAAATAGTAATTAATTGTGGGTATTTTTTGTAAAACATTAATGTTTTTTCATAATTTTATAATAAATAAAGTTATTTAAAAGTACATTTATTTCTATAAAATATATTCATAAATTAATATATTTTTTTCTGTGATTATAAGATAATTTTAATAGATCTTAATTAATTATTAAAAGTATTATAAAATCAATTATAATTTTAAAATATGTATCTTTTTAGTATGAAAATTTTCATTAAAAATTTAATTTCTAATATTTAGAAAATTATTTTCATAAAATTAAGTAAATTTTTTATTTATACACATTTAAAAATGGTTAGGCTGAATTTTTGGGTTGTTTCTAAAATACTTGAATTTTTGGTTAATCGTAAACTATGATAATTTATGATGAAAATTAAATGCATGAATTATTGAGTCATAGGTAATGTATGACTAATGTAATCCATAAATATGGAACTAAACATCATTATTTCAATAAATTTAGTAATAATTGTCAATATATTCATATTCTTGACCAAAAATATTAAACTAATGCAAAAAAATAATGAGAAAACACCCCTCTCTTCCCCTATAAATACTACCCCTCACAACCTATTGTCCTCAAAATTTCTAATATTTGATACTCATCTAAATTCTACCACATAATCTTATAAATACCCTAAACCACTTACAAGATCTCTTGTTCTCATAATAAGACAAAACTCTTTTCCCAATGGAGGTTCTCAAGGAGAAGGATTCAAGAGGTACAATCCTCTTTATTTTCTTTTAATTTATTTTCCTGTTCTTTTCTTTTATTATTCTCTCCTAAACTCCCTTAATCCAAATGGAATATTATCTCAAATACCATTCATATACATTAATTTTGTTATAATAGTGTAAGAATCCATCATCAAACAAATTATCTTCTCCCTTTTATTCTAAAAATGGAAACATCATCCATGAGGTGTTGTTTTATCGCCTTCAAGGATAAAAGGTTTTCATTTTCCATCACCACATACAAGGATGGTAATAAAACAATTATAATGGTTTTCAAATATAGTAAAATATATATTATAACCCTTTTTATGTTCTTTTAGAATATATTTACATAATACTAAATGATATAACAAATGAATTCGTTGTGATCAAAAAATGACATAATAATCAAAACAATTATCACTAATGTCTTATCTAATAATTAATCCTCATATCATATAAAAAATGACATATATATATATACCTTTAAAAATATATATGATCATTAATAAAATATAATTTCAGTTGTGGATATTTATTCCAATTGTACATTAACTTCTATACTTTTAAACAAGGAAACCTATCATGAAATCCAAGAAAAACAAACACTCCCGAATGATAAAATTGATCTCTATAACTAATTAAGAATAACATAAATGAAGTTAGTAAAATAATAATGAATAAAATAATTGTATAAAAGTTTCATTACTTTTAAAATATTGAATTTATTTTGACTATCTATGATATTAAAGTAAGGAATGAATTCGGACATAAGGTCTGGGTACTTCTCGAACCCAACACTCTTCCTTTGGGTTCTCCCTATTTCACTGCATGTTTAGCATGGATATTCATTTCATGTTCATTAAATATCATTTATTTGTCCTTTAATTTTCATTTTTGGATATAAATTATTCCATTTTCGTTAAATGAAAAATGCAATGATTTTCCCAAAATAACTCTCCTTTAAAGAAATACATCTTTTAAACCTCATGTGTTTTTTTCTTATTTACACAAGATTGATGATTATTATGCTAGGTGTATTATTCCTCTATAATTTTGGAATAAATTTTTTTGTCAATGTATTATTTTTAAAATTATACCCATTCCTTACCATGGATTAATTTATATCTATGTTTGATATATGTTTTATATGGCATGCATGATAATGTAATTTATATGACGTGACAGGTGTGCGTAAAATTATATAGTGCTCCAATGCATTGGTTAATGTGATGTATCTCATGATAAAAAGTGAAATATGATTGAACATGAAACTATCCTTATACACAACTATGTGTGTTAGTTGGACACTAAAATATGATGTATCATTTTTATGTATTCATAGATTCAATTTCGTTATCTAATTTTTCCTCGTAGTTTTATGATGATGATACCATTCTCATTATATGTTGGTGATGATTACGATCACCCATGTTATGTTGATTAATATTTTTCTATATCATCTTACTGGAATTTTAGATTTCCCATTTTTGATATATATCCTCAGTTGATTATTTGTACTAAGCAGAATGCGAATACCACTAAGAATCTAGAGAAGAATGAAATAAATAAATTTTTATGTGTTATAATGTAAAAGTTTTGTATTGTCCTAATTTTCCCAATACACTAAACTGTTTGATCCTAGATTTATAAAACTATTATGTTTTTTATATTTAAAATAATATAATAGTTGTTTAAAAAAATCAAGGTTTCTATAGATACCATTTAGTGGTGCACAATGTTGATGATTGTTTCATCCCATTCATGATCTTCCAAATCCATAGTTGTAGTTTCTTCTTGATTCTACCATGGGATTATGTGATCATGGGAAAAGAGACAATGTTGGATCTAAGTGTTATTCTTCCATTAGTCCTCATACATACTCAATTTGGTTAATATTCTCTTCATTTATTATGAAATAATCACTATTGATCTTCTTAATTACCAATTCAAAATTACATTTTACCTTCAAGTGGACCATTGAAATTTGGAGTTTTAGTTATAGATCTATAATGAGGGATTGAAACTCTACCTTATTGTTTGTGAAATCTAATGATAATAGGAAATAGTAAGTTTGTATGGCCTTTTTTGGGGATATGAGAACAAATCTGAACCTGAAATTTTTGATATTTTTGTCTTCCACTCACTTACCTATTGGGCTTCTAGATCCACCGTCAAAATACATATATCATATATAGTGGATCTATTGAATGTAGAAGGTTATTTCATCATAAAATTCTGAATTTAATGATTTTTTTCTCTAGAGGTATGCTCTGAAAATAATTCTATTAATTGTTTTCATTTTACCAGTTTAGAATGCAAGAATTGAATATCAAACTACTACAAGAAGGGTTCTAATCATCTCAATAATCCAGTCAATATAGGATAGTTGGAGATTTATTCAAGTATGCTATTATGAGAGACTAAAAGGAAATCATTGTGTTACTGGTATTTCATATTCTTTGAAAACATAAGGATTAGTTTAAGAAATAACTTCTTGGTATTTGAGTTATGAGTGCCAGTATCAATCATGGTTAGTCTGAGATAATAGAGTCTGTTTTCATCCTTAACATCATTATTTTTTACAATGAAATAACCCAGCATTAATTATAAACATTTAATATATAAAATAATTGTATTTCCCTTAATAGTATATATAAATACTAGTGTAATCAAAAGATATTTCATGCGACGGTTGAATTCTTCATGAAATTCATCAGTCCACAGCTATCTGACCAAATTTATCTTTAAAACAATTAAGGTAAAACACCTACTATTGATGTTTTCTATAATGTTATAAATTTAAGTGAGGAGTCTTTGAAATCATCTTAACTCATTGAGTATTCTAGGATGTGATACATCAAGGATATATTTTTCATCTCAAAATTTTATTTGATGCCACGATGGAATACAACAATGATTAGGAACATTCCTAATGTAATGCTAAAATCACATTTCAATGGGTTAATGTTTTATAATATTTTCACAATTTATTTTATTTGGTCTCAAATTTAGCTATGTGGCAAGAAAATTACAAAAATATATCCACCCAATCATATACATTGAACATGAAAGACCTCTCTAAATATAATTTAAATATATGATGTATGGTGCATTATTATGTAGTTGCATCAAACATCAGACCGAAGTGAATTAACTGATAGTAATACACCCCTGAGGTTGATCTAAAAGTAGTGTATTCCTCATATTTAGGGGCTGCCTAGATTATTTTTTACCCTTAATAGTCATCCATGAAGAAAGGGTCCTAATATATAGCCATATCACCTGTCAATAGTTCTTTTATTGGAACTAGTAAATCATCTTTTGGATAGTGTCACTTGAGACCTCTAAATTCAAATAAAACTCCAAGTTTTCTATTCTTTTCCTTGACTCGGACTATATTGGCTTGAAAATTTTGATATTTGACTTCCTAAATGATTTTATCCATGATGATCATGTCAACATTGACCTCAATTTTGGCAGCATGAGTTGGATTCATCCTTCTGGATTCCTGTTTCTAACCCCTATGGTTTTCTAGAAAGCTGAGGTGGTGGGTGTCTACCTCAAGATCAAGGCTGAGAATTTATATGAAATTATAGGAAAATAAATCCCAATGTCACTTTAGAAAGTAGTTATATACATATATATCTATAAAATACATGGCCACGCTAATTATAATGGGTCATGGGTGATCCTCATAACCCAAGTTAATTTTTATTAGCTTTTAAATAGTGGGAGAGATTCATTCCTCGAATGTTGGAGGCTAATCCTTGAGGTAATATTCCTCACACTATTCTTATTCCTATTACTATTTCTCATCCACTTTTTATTCATCTCTCTCTTCATCTTATTATCCCTCTTAATCCTCGCTCGTAGGGGATATATGTTGTAAATGAAACTTGTCAGAGTTAGGAGAGGATAAAACATTTTGACATCTAGAATATGAAGTAGATTCCTACAACCAAACAAATTTCATGGGGTTTCTTTGATGATTCATAGGGGAGATAATTGTTTGAGAATAATTATCTCCACTCTCTCCATGTAACTTGAAAAATTATTTTAATTCAACTTTTTAGGTAGGGATATGATGAATCTTTGGGGTGGAATAATGGAATTTTCACTCTATCATTTGTCACTATAAAGAGGGTCGATGTCCTTTTCCGTGCTAGAAGACAATATCATCATGATTGATATTATAAAGGTTTTTTAATTTGTACTAGAAATTGGATTCAAATTTTTGATAAATGTTTCATTAATCACATATTATTCACTGAGTTTTTTTTAATGGATTGACCATGGTCATTTTTAGACCATTCTGGGCAGTGACCTGAGTGACACCATCAGTCATGTGTTTTTCCCCTCACTCTATAAGCATCTAAAATCAATTAATTATGATTAAAAATATTCGAATATGTATTTATCATCATCAGAAATCCAAATTTTTTCATTAATTAAATACTAATGGAATTGGTTGTATGATGAGGGACTATTGTGTGTTGGTTCAATAAAGGCCTTCCTATAAGAACATTGAAGGTCATGTTTTGATGAAAAACTAGATGTTCAAATTTAGATATGAGGTACCCAAACTAATCACTAATATTTATTCATCAAAGGGGATTTTGATCACTTTTTTTATAACCCTATAGCATTTTCACAGAAGGGGACATGTTGGCCTTATTGTGGCCTATTCAATGAAGGGTTTGGATTGGAATGATGTTGAATATTAATTCATTTTAAATGAAATATTACCTAATACCAATATCATATATCCTTCTAGACATGTAAAAGGGTGACAAGTTTACTTGTATATGGAAATATTTGACTTACTCTATGAAAGAGATAATCATTTGTCATTACACTTGATAGATCTCTGCAATATACACTTCAGCAGAGCAGACATCAACTCCAAAATCCTAAGGGATTAGTAATGCCTCTATGAGTTCTTCCCATTGGAATTTCAATAATCATAGAGTTTCTCATATTTATAGCCACCTCTCCATCAATGATAATTTTATTAAAATATTATGATTTTATGATAAATTTATGCACTTATAACCATGAATCAACACATTCATCAGTGCATTAAGAGCTGTGTACATGATGTAGTCTGATCAACCCTTAGAATATGAGTTCAAGGTTCTCCTATCCTTAATGGGTTTGGTTGAATAATTATGCCCACTTAAAAAGGTCAATTATATTATTTCACCCTCTCTAATTGATATTTTAAGATGATCAGGTTAGGGTGACCCATGTAATATGTAAGGGAACATTCCTACTCTTCTGGAGGCTGCTCAAGGGATCTCTCATGAGTTTTGGCATCATAAACTGTCTGATAAAGGATGTGACTATAGTATTAAGTCTTTCCAATATTATGTCATCCCCTATGCACTCATCTCAAGAAACCTCTTCCTTTTATTCCCCAATCGGGTTTCAGGAACTCTTGTTCATCTCCATACTCATCATCAGATAATGGATCCTTCAAATGAATGTAATTAATAGAACCTATGGTTATCTCTTCAGCATATTAGGATTCTATCTAGTGCGTAAAATATTATGGTACCATTTATTGGGGTGGTTCCCATGTCCTTTAAGATGGAGGCATAAAATATTGGGGATCTAACGATGGTTTTGGAATCCATACACACCCGTATTGTTACACCTGACAGTTTCTTCTCTAATTGTGACACCATTTTCTTGACTGGTTATTGGAGAACCAAGGAACCAATGAGGAAGGGCATTCAATATAAAGAGAAACTAGGGGAATAGTTTTTTCATTCAACTATTCCTTATGGGTTTTTTGAGTTTGGTTTATTTTATTCCTTTTCATCCAATCATTTAACTTCTACACACCATGTATAGATACTTATTTACACACACCTTATTCTATTGGGGTAGTAGTGAAGACACTTACAACTAGCTCCGGGGGTTTTCCCTACATCACATTCATAGATTAAACCATTTTTCGTATGGTATAATTGAAAATATTTCATCTCTGGATGGTGTTCCCTGGTATCTAATGAAAGGGAAATTATGGTGGGATCCTTGAGACTAACAAGATTGGGCCTCTTGAGATTTGTAAGGTTGAGTGTATTAATCTCTAAATATTCTATGATGTATCCATGAAAATTGTCATCTTAGAATAAATAAACAATATTCCACCATTCCTCGAACTTATTTTTCATCTATCCCTATCATCATTCATAACAAAAAAGGTGTTTTTGTTGATGCTCAGGAGGGGTGTTACATGATACGGTGTGGGCTTTGGAGCTATAGCTGGTATTGAGGTCAGTATAAGTGCAACAGCAGCTACCTCTTCCTTCCCTGTACTCTTCCCTAGAGATGATGGAACTAGTCCTAAAAATCATTCGTTTACAAGATGGATTCTTACAAACTATGAAGAAATGTGAAAAGGTACCAAAACCTTCCAATATAATTCAATGGGATGAGTAGTTTTCATAAATCATCACAAATACTCTCTATATAGAGGGAATAAAAAATCATCTTGGGGATGCTATATGTTTAAGAAGTTTGTAAACCCCTTCCACCTAGTAATATAATATTAGAACCTCTCATTCTCTCTTTTTTCTGTTTTAGTGTTCAATGATTGGTGAATTTTTTAGTATTGAGAAGAATTGAAATAGAAATTATTGATGAAGATCATCTCATCCTGTGAATGGCTAAGATGGGAAACTTGAATACCATATGATGTTTAGACCTTGTGATGTTTGTATGAAGCACCTAAGTTTCACCACTTCATGTAGTATAGGGGTTACCATAATAGGATCACAATGGGACACTAAATACATTTTTCGATTATTAGGGTCCCCCAAGACATTAAATATTTGAAATATAGGGCTCTTAAATTTTTGTAGGGGAAGGGTTATATCCACTAATTTATGGTAAGGATTTATTTTCAGTTGTGAAAGTGAATTCTATTCCTATACATCTTCTAATCAGGCTACTAATGACTCAATTGTATTGATAAGACCCTAGGGGATGTTTAGATCAATAGGATCTTGAACAAGGGTATAAACAATTAGAACCTATTTTGTCAGCTTTTCCAATATCTACGATCGACACCTAACATGGGTTAAACTTTTATGGTTTTCCAATTATAGTTCTGATTCTTTCTACAAAGGAGGAAATTACTAATACTCTACAAAAATTGTGTCCAAATAAGTAGTTTTTAGGTTCTCGGGATTGAGAATGTTCTATATATCATCTCTTGTAGATATGATGACCCATTATAGTTGTTGGGTATCACCTAGGACGTTGACATGAGGCTCCACATAAAGGACATACTGAGTGAGAAAATTTCCTTTTAGTCGTTATTCCTTTAACTTCCTCATCTCTAAAATTTTTATTTGACATTTCATGAACCTATTTTCTATTTTGAGTAATTTATTAATTTATATTAGATGATTTGATGTAGTCTTTTCCTTACCCTTTTTTATAGAGTAATATTATTGACCGAGTAGTGGTTGAACATTCCTAGAAACCCCCATGTGTTCAGAGATCATTTGATTTTTGGAACACAAACCTTCTTCTTTTATTTTTGTGTGGACCATGTTCTAAATGGAAAATCCATCTTCTCCCTTTCATGTTTTTTGAATCCCCTAAGGAATCAACAGAAGTAGTCCCAAAGATTTAAACAAATGAAAAATTCATTTTTGGTTTTGTATTGGTATTAAAACAAATGGATGGATGATTTGCCCTAGTATATATACTAAAGGCATTGAGATATTTAGGAGCATTTTTACCTATAATAAATCTATTTTATTTTCTATCATTAATGGCTATCTTCACTCTTTTTTATGATTCCTTCAGATCTTCTTGGAAAGGGCTGACTATAAGGTAACCTCTATGAAACTTCATCACTCCCCATCTTGATGATGAAATTGGGTCATAAGATGATAATAACTAGGGAGATTCATTTTATGTGTTCCTTCGAAATGGTAAATGGATTATTTCCATTATAGAGGTGTATGAGGTAAAAATTGTCCAAGACCAATGGTCTAGGGTTACTACCATTACACATTTTTCACACCTCAGGCCGAATTTATTACACATGAATGGATAGATTGTGTTGAAAATTCCCCAACCCTACTAGTTCAGACTGATCCTATATCACGATGGCATCAGTTTACTTGGATACTCTCTGGATATTTTGTGTCCTCTTTTTATCTTGAGTCAGTTTCAATATATGGTCTTCACATTAACAACTTAATTCTGAAGTCATAAATGGTATCTGAATATTTGATTCCCTTAAAAATAAGTTTTCTCAATGTTTGTGGATTCCAGGTGTTGGAGTCTTTTGATAGGTTTCTCTTGTTGGTCTTGACGCATCTGAGACATTTTAAGAGATGATTCTTGTAGAGTACACCATCATTTTTCAGTAATACTTTCATCGATGAATCGACATGAAGAAATAACATTACACGATATCTCTTTAGGTGGATTTTACTTATCAAAGATTGAGGTGAAATTGAAAGATTTGTGATTGTCTAATCCATTGATATGGATACTAGGTAGGGAGTTGAATATTTTACAACATAATTTATTAATTTTATTTAGGCATTACAGTTGAATATACTTTCATTATTTTCCTGATTTTGAGCATTTCTAATCTTGATGGACCTCCATGTAAATTTGGAGATGATGTTCTTCTATTACAATAACATGGTTTACATATCCCTCATAAATAAATACTTAATTTTCGTTTGGTAAGAGTTTTTCAATGGTTCATATAAATTTTTTCCATGAATTATTCTGATAATACCTCTGGATCATCAAATGGAGAAGTGGTTGAGGGCCAAAAAATTATGAGTATATTATCTATACCTCAATTCCTTACCATAAGTGATGTTTTCTCCTATTCTTAGGTTAGATATTCCTATACTTTATCATCCCAATGTGGGAATTTCTTTTCTTATTTGATGTAAATAAATTTTTTAATAGAGATATTTCTCACCATTATATAATCCAAATGATCAAGATTTTTCTTAAAGGATGACCACTACTTAAGACTATCCTCTGGTTAAGAAAGGATGTTTCTTATCAATTATATGTTATCATGCATGACTACCAAATCACCCCATGTTCCTTGAAATATAAGGTATTTCCCATAATTTATTTATCAAGGGAAGGAACTCCTTATTTAAATGAAACATTACCTTGGGGAGGGTCTTCATGCTGAATGATAAAAATGGAAGGAACTTCATGATTTTTGTTTTTTTTTCATGAGGAGGGAAACCATAACCTTTACCTAGATATGATCTCAAAATATCAATTAGAATATGTCCAATAAGTGATCCATTATGGAAAATATATAGGGGAGGACCTCCAGATTCATTTTTATTAATGTTTTTATGAGGATCATCACAACTACTACTGTTGATTATGTAATATTGTAAGGGATCATCAGGATCTTCACCCACCATTAATATGAATTTTATGGCCTCAACAACACTATCTTTTTGAAGAGTATTATTATGAGACTACTCCATAATTTTATACTGTCTTAGGTAGGATTTCTTCCTTAATGTTCTCCATTGTTCTACGAGAATCGGGTGTTATATAGAGTGATTTCCTTATATGGTTTTAGTTCTAAGACACTCTTGTATTAATTTCAAAGCATTATAAAAAGCCTCTGTGGTTTTCAAAAGAATATATTCCATCCCTTGAATGAAAACTATAATTTAATGATGAACTCCAATTGGAATAGGGATTTTTTCTTGATTTGGTTGTCCATGTGTCGCAAAAAGACTCCCATGACTCTCATGGACAGGTGCATGAATACATTTCTACTCTTATGTGACTTTATCACTATGTTTATAGGCCACTCCACTTGGGGAGGTGCATCATATTCGTTTATCCTATGAAAAAATACCAAAATAATTATATTCATACATGTTTTTATAATATGGGCATGCATAGACACATTCCCTTCCATCATTATAAGGATATGTTAGGGGAAGTCTACATCAAGAACAAGAATGTAAACACATTCCATGGTTGAAGCATGGATGTTTCCCTTCACATGTTGTCCATTTTTATCTAGTAAATATCAACAATCTCCATGTTTGGGGATAGATACATAGATTATCTACCTATTCTTTATAGGGGTGCTCCAATATGCTTCTCTATTTTCTGATATATCTTATTAGAATACATGATATGTGTGAGAAGTTATATGGGAATGTTTATATGTTAACTCCATGTCTTGTCGATATGCATCTCTAATAGAACTAGGAAAGTGATATTCTTCCTAATTGTCTGATATCCACCTTATCTAAGCTAGCCTACATGCTAGGGTCTGGGTGACCAGATCCGGAGCCCATATGGAACATCCTCGTCATGTAGGGGACTTGACATTTCACAGAATTGGTGGAGTAGTTGTCTATTAGGATCCCTTTAAGGATTCTCTTGTGTCACTGAGATGAGGCCACTGATGGCCTCCTGGTCAAGTTCCGCAATTTAACAGAGGAACGTGTTTCTAGGTTTGTGGGAAAGGCTCCCAAAATGATTTGAGATGGAGATCAGAGATATCAACTTCTAGGCCACCAACTTTTTATGAATAGAATTCTATTGGGGATTCAGTATTGGAGGTCTTTTCAAAATGCCACCAAGTTGGGATGATACCATCATTGTGGTACTCCCTAACTAATGAATTTGAAACCTATAATTAATGATGACAGGTTGGAGATACTATACTCAGGTTATATGATGACCCAGTTTCTAAAAGAAATGATGTTTATGTTTGTATCAGCTAGAAAGACACCATTGTATTGAAGTGAGTTATTTGTTAAAGTTCCTAGATATACATGGCAAACACAAACATCAAAAACAAATCAAAGTGGCACCTAATTAAATGAACACATGTGTAATCAATATTTTTAGTACCATGTTTGGACAACATTCATTTTTTGATATCATGAAGAGGCATAACATGTGGTTAACACAGTAATTTTGGTTAAGGATTCAATTCAGTTTCACCTTTTTCATATTCAAAAAATAAATTTATTTCATTTAGTAATGTGGGTTTTGAATAAAGATTTTTGGTGTTGGTTTAAAGACCCTTAACTTCAAACTCCATTATTTTATTTCCAATTTTTTCTAAGTGGTTTCCAAATGGGTTTACTCATGGAACGAGAAACACCCAATGGTGTTGATATTCATGATGCCTTACGAACCTACATTTCAAAGGAAGGTGGTTATTAGGAAGTCATTCCAATAACACTTACGTGTTCACCGTGGTTGATGATGGGATTGTTGGCTCATCGTTCACTTTTTTATGGTGAATTATGAACAACTACAGGACTCCCTAATAATTTTAATATATATTTCTAAATCCTTTATTAAATCCAAAATATATAATGGGTCTCCCATATATTAAAAATTGTTTAATTGTATGTATTTTATTTATAATAATTTATATGTATTCATGGTTTTTTATGGAGATATATTTTTGTATCAATGGTTATCTAAAATTGGCACTATTTATATGGATTGGTGACTCTTATGTCATTTATTAACATGATAACAATTTTTAGCCACATAGTGAGTCCCTACAAAATTTATCATTATCTAGGGAGATGGAAGTTGTTTTGATGTCGAGATTTAACCCATTAAAAGGGATTCACACATATTCTAATGATAGGAATATAGGACCCAAATAGTTTGGATCCACTTAATGAGACACATCATATTATTAACCATCATATGATGAGAACTATACCATACAGTTTAACATCTTATGGTAAGGACATCTATGTGTAAAGTTCATAGCCAAGGGTCATGTGAGACTTATACTAAGGTGACCCTATTCGTCGGTGTGGAAGAAAATTTGTCCATGTATCAAGATGAACTACATCAGGAATTTGGGATTATTAGGATGAAATAAGGGGTACCCTAAGGAATGTGTCCTTATTCGTTGGTGGCATGATCCTTCTATGTATTTCTATCAATAAGAATTATGGTGGTTTTAATGTTTTGTGTTTAGACCTCGAAGAGGATTCCTAAAAATCACACGAAAACAAGAATCAAATTTCATGTAGTTAATAAGGTTGGGTATTACACTAAATAGGTAGCCCACATGGTTTCCTTATTAGGAATATGGCCCATTTATGTGGTTTACAATGGGAATTTTGGTTGATAAGGATGAAATGCGAGGGAAAATGGAATGTGGACTTATGAGTTGGGGGAATGATACTACTATGGATGCATCCTAATAAGGATTATGGTGGTTTGAGTGTGTTAGTTTTCAACATCAAGGATTCATCCTACATATCCCATAAATACATTAATCAAATCACACGTAGTTCATAAGGGTGGGGATTATACTGAATCAGGGGCCCACATGGCTACCTCATTCATAATATGTCTCTATGTGGTGGTGATAACATGGGTGGGGATTATATGAATAGGATGATCATGGGGATATTTATCAAGCTAATGAAATGGTGGATGCTATCCTCTAATACCATGTGAGTCATGATTGGTGGGAGAAACAATAAAAAGTGAATGATCTAAAAATACACATAATCTCTTTCATCCACTACTGGATAAGGCTGGTGATATAGAATTCATGGAAATTCCCTATAACAAATACTAAGTAATTACTATCGGAGGGATTACCTATGGTAACATTTTTCCACATCTACTATTAGAAGAGCATGGATTCACAGTGGGGTAGTGAGGAAGAGATACAAGGAGTAGACATGATCATATCCTATCTTTATTTAAAACCTAGTATCCAATAATTATAGTTAATGTTGGGATACATATTACCTTGGGAAAGTATAATTAATAACACTATGAGTATCCTACTTATTATTTAGTCTAAGTGAGGGACTTCCATTACCCTTGGAATGTATAATCAAGAAGACATACTAATGATTTGTATTCTCTAATCATACAAAAACGGACTCTTTGGGGGAGGTCATTTCTTGGTCCCCATCATATGATGGATACGAGGTTCCCTAAAATTGATGACATGGAAGAGGGATCCAATGGTGGATCACCTGAGTGAGTCTTTGGAGAGCTAAAGAGGGTCTCTAGAAGGGTGGACTCAGGTTATCTATAGGGTCTCGTATAGGGTGGACCTGGGAAGCTAGAGGTGATTCACATAGGATAGACATGGGAAGAACAATGGTGATTAAGTAGAGTGGACCTGGGAAATATGAACATACCATTTGGGAAATGTAAAACCTCAATAAAATAACTTAGGATAGTCCTTTCTCTATACTACAGGGGTCTTCTCAGTTGTATTTGGAAGCATCTCATGCAAGTCCTTAGCTTTATAAGGGTCCTTATACTTAGTAAATTTGGACTAATGGGGTGAATTCATGCGCATGACTTATTATTTTACACAGTATAAGAAATATAATCCCACTACAATCCTTAAATACATATTCTTTTGTATATTGATGATCTACCTAGAAAGTTTCTGGGATCAGGGTGAAGGACTGGGGAGAGTAGAGCTTCAAGTATTCTTATACTCATCCGTTTATTTAAAATAAATATACAAAGGGTTCTATTTAAAGGAAAATATTGGGACCCTATGTGAAGTAGTTCATCCACGTAGGTCCGTAACATAGGTGTCTCACAGAGGCCCTCACTTATGTTTTCGTTGATTATCCTAGGTCACACAAGTGGGGCCTAGATGATCCTCTTGGTGCAGATCTAGGGTCTACACATGTTGACTTGGGTGAGTTCTTCGACTCCCCTTTCTCCTCTACCAATTAAGATATTATCCACCATATCTTTTCATCCCCATGTAAAAAATAAAGCTTCAATATTAGTGATAGAGGTTTTAGGAATTCAGGAAACTCGTGTTCTTTTATGAGGGTATATGTATATTACCATAGGGTTGTTCTTGAAAAAACTCATGGGGAGGTGGATATACTATTTGAAATGGAAAAATACATAAGAGGAGGTTTTAAATACTCCATATAGGGATATTGTGAAAACTCAGCAAATGGAGGTCATGAAGGCTCCATATAGGGAGGTTGTTAAGACTCTCTTTGGGGAGTTCATTAATACTATTGGTGGGGATTCTGTTGATTTGGAGTTGTGGTTACTTTGGTTTTAGGTATTGGATGGTGTTTCGGCCACTTATGACCTATCGGGGCTTGTGGGGTCTTTGGTGTACGTTATCGATCCATATAGAGGATGTGGATCCTACCATGAACAAGCTGTTAAAGACTTTTATGGTCTCTTTTAGGTGTGGTTATTCCTATGGGTATCCATGACTTAGTTTTTGGAATTATTTATTACTTGGATTGTGTAATCCCCATGTTGTTATATTGGGATGGAGCTTACCCTAGTTCATTCAAATATATATCTATGTGGAAGAGTCCCTCAGGTCATTATCTGTATACTAGTGAAAAATTATCATATGACATTGTTATGGTTGTAATTTTCAACAAGATATAATTAGAGAAACTATTTCCTTGTCTATAGAATATATAGTCTACCATGGTCATGGGCCTAAGGATCAGTGAGAGTTTATTTATTTATTTTTAGTTGTTATTTATTTATTTAAATAATTTCATATTAACATATCACTAAATTACTAATTTTTATGAGACCTCATAGGTGATGAACTACTTAGTTATGTAGCCACACACTACATAGGAAACCATATCAATTGGGTACCCAAGAAGTCTCTCAATTGGTTGAAAGTCTAGGTTGGGCTTAGGCTCGGTATCACATGATTGAGAAAGAGCATCATGTATGGGATTACAAGATCGGGATGTAGTGAGGCTCATGGATTCTATTGGATCAAAATTTATTTGTATTTTAGTCATTATTTATTTATTTTGATTATACTCTATATATTATTGGCCTAGTGGGATACCGGTCTTGTATGCTTGTATTTTGACATTTCATTTTTTTCACATCATGTTTAGTGTATTTATTATTTCTTTGTAAAATTATGTGATGGATGTGTTTTATATTTTTAAATTTCTACTATCATTTATACTCTTTTATTAAGAGTATAGTACCCCACTATACCACCTTACCCCCCCCCCCCTCCAACTTGTACTTGGTAGCCTCTGGCTTATGGGGAGGTTCACCTGAGTTCATGTAGCATCACCAGCTCAGTTAATATTCAATGTGAGCTAGGAAAAGACATTATGTATCCTAAGTTAGTAATGAATTTTATATATGGATAAAAATAAATTATATTGAACAAATTGATTATAAAGTTAAAAAATAGCTCATGAAGTTTTTACTTCAAAAAAATTCTATTATTAACCTATGATCCCGTATAAATGAATTGAACATGAATTTTTAATTAAAATAATGTGTCAAAAACATTGTTTTCCATTAGGAAAATAACATGATAATGTGATATTTGAGAATTAAACATCACAAATAATCTTTAATCTAGTTTATATTGTTTATGTAAAGTCTTAGAATCTTAAATTAATGAAATTTTAGATTTAATGAATCTAGTATTCTTTTATATCTTTTTTATGTTCATTATAATTGTGTTTTTCTATTTGAAATTCTTGTATATCATGGAAATATTATTATCATATTAATGAGAAATATAAATTTTTTATAATATTTTTATCGATCATTTTTATAATTCTCCTAAATTGATTTTCTGATTGAAAAAATTGAATGAATTTTTGTTTAAATATTTTTATGACTCAATCCATGGGTTGTTTAAAATTTTGAACTTCCCTTAATTACTTTTCCAATAGAATTTTTAATTTTTAATTATTTTATGACTAAATGTATTAATGATATTTTAGATTTCATATTTTATATTAAACATTAACAAAAAATTCATATTAATCAAAAATATTATTAAAGGGGAGTTATAAGAATTTAAAAAACACACACCAAAGGAACTAATTCGGATAGACTACCCCACCCCTATCCTGAAGGCCATACACCACCCAACCCATTGGCATATCATTCCTTCCTAGACTAAGGTATTTCTATTCTAACCCAACCATGAGCCATTTATATCATTAGGTTTCCTTACATGATTTCAACCACACCAACTAATCACCTCATATGTTGGCTACCGTTCACCTATATTTATTTCCCACTCAAGAACAAAAATTACTCATGCCACTAAGTGACCATGTAAATATTTATATCTTCCCACAATACATTTTCAATAAAACAACAGTTACAATGCCACCACCATCACTATAAAATAGCTAAATTAGATATAGATAAGATATAAAAAAAGATAAAAAAATCCATGAATCTATAATGATGTTTTTGGGAATGGCTTCAACATTCCTTCTTAAGGTTGGCCTATCCCAATTTCGATCATTAAATAAGACTTAAAGGCCTTTAAAACATGATACAAAGGATTTATTATAAGGATTAATATCACTATTAAACCATCCCAAAATATTTTCTACAAATACATCATATAGGGATCAGCTACTCGGTGTCATAAAATACCTACCATAATTCTTTTTATAGTGCCACTACTATAGTGGAACTATAACGGTGCCTATTGTAGTGACATTAGAAATTAATATTAGTCAGGAAATGTAATAATCTAACATTCATAAAAACAATATAAATAATAAAAATATATTTAATGTATATAATAATTATTTTAAAAATTAGGATTGAATTACTAACTATAGTAACATAGTTTTTATCATTCAAAAACATGAATTTAATATCTTATAAATGTTTATTGTGAACAATTAAATAAAATATTATTATTTTGAATTTTTTTTAAAATGATTAGAAATAACTATATAACTTAATCTTTTAATTATAATTTTTAAATTTAAATTAATGATAAAAACAAAATAAGAATTCTGTAGAAAAGTAAATAACTCAAATAGAATTACTATAGCCACATCTTGTATGACTCGAAAGAAAATTATTTTATTATTTATACCATGATTTCTATCTAAATTTATATAAAATTAATTATCAATGAGTGGCTCTAATTCCATCACATGGTAAAGAATATTAAAATTCATTTTTAAATATTTATCTTAAGGGATCAATCATAAAATTAATAATAATTTATTATCAAATAATGTATCCCATGAGTTAGAGTGTAAATGTATTTACAAATATTTTAATCATTTAACTCAAAGAGTATTTGCACACATTTATATCATTTAACCCTAATATCTCTCATGTATCTGAAGGATTTAACTCCAAACATAACATTGAGTGTCTATAATTTTTAAATACTTGAGGAAAATATATAGAACTCCTTATATAAGATAATTATCAAAAAAATGATATCATGTCTTCTATTTTTCATATATCCAAAGAAATTCTACCATATAGAAATGTAGAAAGAAAATATAAATATCATATCACCATATCCACACAAACATTATTATCCAGTTGGATAAATATTGAAACCATTCTATGTAACTTATTTAACATTAAATTATCTAGAACCTCAGTGGTAAAAAACTAATAACTACATATATGTGAATACATAATCCCTAGGATTACAGACGCAATAATAGATTATTAAAAATTAATCCTATTGAAACTAATACCCTCTAATTTTTAATACAATTTTAGTTAATATCACTATAATCCATGTGATTCACCATTTATAACCCTAAAAACACATTAACCAGCCACCCTCTCTATATTAGAAAATCCATAAAATCCCCTTATTCACCCAAACATCATTAACATTTTTTACCAACAATTATAATTCTTCCATGTACATTCTCTATGTCAACTGCCCATGACCTATAATTACTAATAATTACATATTTCTCTATTTTGATAGTTAGCTATTAAAGGAACCTTTAAACCATCATCATTTTCATTTTAAGGATCTACTCCCTACTACCCATTTTAAGCATCCTCTTATAAGATATTTCATTCTAACTATTAATAAATATTAATTCAATACATTTTCAAAAAAAAGAACATTTCCTATTAAGAACACACCATTTACTTAAATATTCTTGAAACAAATCCTATTATATTACCTTGATATCAATTCAAAAATCATTGATATAATGTTTAATAATTGACTAACAACCCATTATAAAAAAATAATCTATATGGTAAAAAGGTGTCGGTGACAGGCCCATCACCCATCACCCATAGTCCCCCACCAAAGACTATTTGCAATGGAATTCATTTCCCGTTGAAAATAGTTGTTAATAACATTATTTTGGATGGGAAATTTTCCACATCATAAATACCTTTGGTGTGAAGTGTGTGCCAAACCCAGAGAAGAGTATTTATGATAATAAGGGTACCCTCGTCTCAAATATCCTCCAATCATTATTATTATTTGTGACAATAGTTAACTCTAAATGAAAATAAACTATCTAGAGGAAAGTATTTATGATGGGTCGGGTCATAAATATTTTCCAATGTTATTTTTTATATTTGACTGAATTATCTCCCATCTCAAATAAACTATCAGAAGAGTGTAATTGTGATGATTCCTAATGTAAATACACATTTTTACTAGCGCTATAATTAACAATGATGGTTATAAATAAAATAGGAGTCCCAATTAAAAATATCAAACTAGTATATACCCCTGTGGGAAATGAGATCTATGCCTAAATGTAAATGTATATGAAATAATCAATGGGAATGCCTCGTGAAGATTCGTCTCAAATCCCTTCAGCACTGAGACTAGCACAAAGCTGGAAAAATGAACTCCTCTATGACCACGACAAAGAAATGACAGAATCCTCTATGATCCCATTGGATACATTCATGACCACCTAAAAGAAATGATAGAAGACTGTATGATTCTGAGGGATATGATCATGAATACTGTAGATAAATGAAGGAATCCATTTTGAGTCTGATAGAGTGGACTCCAATCGTTAAGAACCATTTCCTTTGTGGCACACCCTCAGAGAATCATGATTTCTAGTGCCTGTTACTATGTCTCTACCCCCCCCCCCCCCGCTCAATGGATCTACTCCAAGAATGTTTTCCTTCTGAGATATCTATTTGTGAAGCACCTATTCTCTGCAAACTGACAAGAAAATTCATCTCCCAAGGTACTTGGTCACTGCAAGCCAGCTTTCATATTTCTCCAATTTTCATCGACTTAATGTGAGGATTCCATTCCAGAAGACCTAAGATAATATTGAAGGTATAAGATCTTTTTGTGTACTCGAATCTTTGTGGTTCATTAATCCATCGTGAATAACTCTCCAAGGACATGTTGACTCCATTCCTCATCATGGTCACCATGCTATGCGAAGCTCCTCCCTTCAAGGAGATCGAGTTTCTCATGCTACACGAATCACTTTCCTTTGCAAATCCCTTTACCTTTTTTAAGAACTAGGGCATTGTTAATCACATATCTGTGAGGCCCTCTTTGAGAAGCCCCATATAATTGAATAGGAATGCTAATATATATTTCTTCTTTGCATGTCCACACTAACATTATCTTGTTGAGTCGACACTCCCCTACCCCATTGTTTTATATAATGTCTTTTTCCTTCCTTCCTCCAAGTGTGGTTTGGTCCATGTTATGTAAGTCCTAGGGGGAGGATCAAGTCATCATCGTCTGAGATGTAGGATGCTAAAATTTCAAGAACCTACATCCCTAGTACATGAAATTAAATTGTGATTTTTTAAATGCATAGAAACCTGAGGTAGATTCGAATGAAAATGAACATCAGTGATCTCTCACTCTTCCACCCCTTTGGGATTTTTCTCCATGTGTGCCTCAAGTAGTCCTCACATAATCCATGAAACACTTTGATTGGGTGTTCCCTTTGTGATGGCCATATCCTCTTCGTAAATTATATCTCCCTCATCAGGCTTCCCACTTGGATTATATCCTAATATCCATCTCCCTAGGTCACTTTTCATGTGTAATCCCCACACCATCCTTCATGGCTACACTTTTCCTGACATGATCATAGGGTCCCCCACTATATCTTGTTTACCACACCGAGCAAGTCTCACATGGTCTTAGAGTTTAGCAATGACCATAACATCCACCTTCGCCTCTAACCATCCATAATTCATATTCCCCTCATCCCATAAGAAGTTAAACTACATCCATCTAAAGTACGTGGACTTTGATCCTTGTATGCTAAACAGGTTACGTAGGAATCCTCTTTGTGGTTCAATCCCTACATTCCACACAATCTATATGTTTTGTACAATTCATGCCTGATCACATTCAACCCACATAACATTATGTTGTATGCGTATTTTCGAACTATGTGGGTTTTGATCATTGTCTTCTACACAGGGTACATAAGAAGCCTCTATCAGGTCTAACCCCAGCCAATGGTAAAAAAATGGTACTCCCTCCTAGAGATGTACCCTCCCAATGAAATACTTGGACTTTTGGGATGAATCTCTAGGATCGTTCTATCTAGTGTGTTCTGATCCACGTGGGTAGCTAACCATGAATATACCCCACACATCACCATATTATTCAAACCTAGAGTGACCCTGTTGGGATGGGCCACTAACCATACATAATCCCCAACTTGTCATCGGATCACATTCCTTTGTGTACACCCTGATCTCATGCTCCATCCTTGAACTATGTAGAATTTTATCCCTACCTTTCAAATAGGGTACGTACGAAGCCTCCTTGAGGTTCAAGCCCATCATCTAATTCCTATCCTAGTCTTTCCCTTGAGCCTTTGTGTTTCAGGAAGATCACACCCCAACCCAGGGGTTCTACTTCCTTTGGGTCCACATCCATTCACCCATTCTCACGAACCACCTCCATATGTGTCTCATCTCCCAATTCCAAAACGACGTGGACATTGATTCCCAACCACTAGGATACATAAGAAACCTTCTTGAGGTTCAAGACTATCATTTCTATCTTCACGTCGGTTCAATCTCATTCATCACTACCCTTCAACACTTTCTCTATATCCACCATGGTTTTACCCAGGCCACCACATCCCAGTGAACTCATGGCATTCATATGGGCATCTAGTCATGTGTAGTCCTCAAATCGCCCCCATTAACTATAGGTTTTGATCTCTTTCTTCTACATAGAGTATATAGGATGCCTCTCTTAAGTTCAATACCATCCAAAAAACCCCTTGTTGTCCCCTTTTTCGGTACCCACATTCATTAATCCACCCATTCTAGTGTTCATATCAGCCATCATGACCTTTTTGGGACACACCATCTTAGGTTTGTCCTATTTGGGAATTCTTATTCATCCATCCAATAAACCTTCTACATTCTCCTTCATAGGGATGTACCAATAAGATCTACTCCCATCAGTGTTCTGATCACTCTGATCCATCTCCACTATACATTAAACTCGCGGTATAGCGCGTGTTAAACATGGTAAGCCGAGGAAAACCTCAGAGACCTTCCTCTGGCATACGATTCCCCGCATTTTATGTGGTATCCCTTGAACTTCCATGCGCTAGAGAAGCCCTCTGATAAGGGAGAATTCAGACATACCAAGGGTCCAATGTCTTGAAATTCTAGTGATACCCAACTTGACTAATTCTCTAACCGAAGGTTTCGGCCCTGAAACAATCCATTGGAATGTCTTAAAGAAGCATAATAATTAACCAGTGTCCACAAAGAGATATCAACGGGAACAATATTCATGTAAAACGTCTTAATCTATTTCGGAGACCTAGACTAGGCAGCGAATTTTGAGAGGAATCAATGGAAGGAGAGACCAACATACGATTATCTTGTTTCAATCAAGGAGGAGAAATCTATAAAGAAGATATGAATGTATACCACCTTTGGAAAGAAATAATACAAGGAAACATAGGGGATTGTAATCATCATCGACAACTTGATGTAGCCCGGATGGCGAAAGCATCAGAAACAGAAATGGTGAACCCAACATGAATATTTTCTCCTTCAACCATGGGGATTCGCAGCATTCGATACATCAGTAGAAAATCATGTCACCAAATCCAATCATTTGGCACCAGGTCCTACCAAGAAAACAGTGGGTCTTGTCTATAACACACCCAAATTTGGGTTAGTTAATCGCCGAGTATTCCAGTCAGCAACATCATCAGTGAGGATAATTCTATCCCGCCAAGTAAGACTGAACGGCACAAGGGCACTGGGCACTGCTATCCTACAATCTGTGATAATAGTTTAATGTTCCTACTTTTTAGGACCCATGTTATAGGAATATAGTCTAATATTTCCTGTAAATATAGGGTTAGGGTCAATTCCAATGCGAAAATCCTGCATGGCTCCACCTCCTCCATGACATCATCCACAACCATGGTTACCATGTTCCCACACCCCATCTCACCCTTAGAGTTTATTCAGAGGAGGGTGATTGATACTCTTATTCGATAGTATGAACAAGAGTAAGTCATTCCAACCAAGGATATGGCCCCCTAAGATTTGGAGGCTTGTGTGTCCCGCCATCAATGTTTCCCCAAAGGGAATCACAGAGAGCCACTACTCCTCACTCTGATGTCCAGCTATTTTGGGATCCTCTCCCTGAAATGTTCCTATGACTCGTTCCTCTATGCCAATGAGGTAAGGGATTCTCGAGTTATCCCATCATTGATTGTTTCCTAAGAACCTCCATGGATAGAACCCAGTAAGCTGCATCAACCCCTATATCCAATATCTCAAGATGATGAATAGGTGGCCTCTACCCCTGCATTTCCAGCCCTGCCTCGGCAAACCCGATGACAAAATCAGGAATAAGATCAGGAATATTCCCATCATGGGGAATCATCTTCTACAGATTTAGTGGACCATGTCACCCCTGAAGCATGATATTAGATCCCTATAATTAGATATTAGGATAACTTCTATGCCTGGATGTGATTAAGAACCTAAACACCCATTAGATAGGTGGAGATGACTCTTTTGGTTGTCAGGGTGAGAAGAAGTCATAGTGGTCCAACCAATGACATCCAGATATAATACAGTGGCCCTCTCTCTACCATCACCATCCATGGTGGAGGTCCTCCTCACTCTCACACCCGTCATGGTATTCCCCCCCATGCCTCTATTTTCGATCCAAGAAGAGGTCCTCTCGTCCATTTTTATGTTCATTTCGGAGGTTCTCCCCATTCCCATGATCCCAGGTATGGAGATTTTCTCTATATTTCATGTTATCAATGTGAAGGTCCTCCTCGCCTCATAACCCATAATCACGAATTTCCTCCCCTTGTTTATAATGATTAGTACAAAATCCCTCCTCATACCACCACTTCTTACTACTGTGGAGGTCCTTCCCAATCCATTGGTAGCTGGCATAGAGGCCCTCAACATATCCTTCCTAGTTCTAGCGGAGGCCATCTCTCCTCTATCACTCCTAACTTCATAGGTCCTCCCTATGTGTCTCTCACTCTGCATAGCCTTCATCACCTTGTTCCTTTCAACAGAATACCAGGTTCCCCTCACACCCTATCATATCCAAGTGAAGGTTATCCCAACTATCTCAACCCACATGGAAACCCTCCCCATGACTTTATCAGCACCCTAAGTGGAGGTCCTTCCCACTCTGATGACATCAGACATCGAGGATTCCCCAATGTTTTTACCAACTCTGGAAAAGGCCCTCACTACTATAGAACTATCCCCCACAGAGGTCTCCCCCATGTCAATGATTTACCCTGCCTTGGGGAACCATTACAGGGTAGAAGGGAAACTCGTCGCCACCAAGGGAAGAATCCAGCGCTGCGCCAGATCACTTTCAATCTAGTCCTCTTTTCATACTATGAAGTGGAGGGTGATTCAGTGATGGATCCTTCACCATGATCCTATACATATGAGTTTGGGGTAGGAACTAGGCATGTGATATTCATCCTTCCAAAAAAGTAAAATGCACCAGATCCATGAATCCCTTCGCAGATATATATAGGAGGAAGAATATTTGGCTCCCTTTCAGGGTATGTCCATGTTTTCCACTCTATCATCACCAGGATCATTCCCTATGTCAACCAGAGAGAAAAGAAAGCTATTCTAGGGTCCGGTGGATGATGATAACTACCAGAATTCTCCACCAATGATCACCACCCTAACATAGGAAGTTGCGGTTGATACCCCATCCTACTCGAATGTGGTTATACAGTCATTGAAATCCTCAGATTAAATCTCCATATGTATCCATTTGTCATCCCATTCAATGTACTCTCCAAAGAGCATCCCACTACTATAGAAGTCTATATCAGTACCATTACCAATTTCTCATCCTCCAACAGTTAGTGAATGAGGAAACAAAGGGCCAGATCTCGGTTCCGAATGATGGATTTTGTGGGAAATTCTCATTGAAAACCATCTTCCTGAGAGGTTTTACACAATTTATACTTTATACTTCATCATTTAAGAGCTTATAACCCAAGATGAAGTCATGTGTTTCACTAAAATCTGGGGACAACACACTTCCTTCTCTATCATCATCAATAGACTTACCCAAAAATCCAAGAGCATTATGACAAAATCAGCTATCAATGTCGCCTAGTTGAGTTAGCTGGACTTCATGTGGCTCTACACCCAGTGTCACCTGATCATCACTGGGTTCTATAGAAAATATGAATTCTGGGATTCATTTTTCTCCAATGAGTTATCAAGGATGCATCTCCACGCATCCAGATCTGTGGATGGGGATAGTTTGTTACCCTCCACTTCTTCCTGATTCAGTGACAACTGGGCCTGCTCCATAATATGTAGGATATAACACCAATTTTATTAAACATAAACATGGATAAAATCATAGAGAAGGTTTCTGAGAGGGGATTCATTTAAAAAACATTTCCCTTATGGTTATTCCTTCTTTGTTGGACCACCCGTGCTTTTTCACTCACTAGTAGAGACACTGGCTAGTCCTCATTATTCCCAATGAGTCGTTTCATTTCTGTCAGGATCCCAGACAGGGTAAAGGACCCCATGGGACTGTTATGTTCTCTAACCCGTCTGACTCAGTACAGAATATGGAAAATAGACACAAAAATTCTACTTTTCTTCGACAACTCGCAAAATAGAAAACATTCATTGATGGTCTCCTTACCCAGTGTGGTAAGAAGATGCATCTATATTAGGGTGATTAGTGATATGATCTCATATATCCTCCACTGGGGTAGTAGGTCAATCCAAAGTTTCTTCTCTACGAGCTTCATCCTATTGATCCCACTAACTCTGCTCATCCAGACTAGATAGTGGCCGAAGCCAATAGCAAGAGGCCATGGTATGAAACACCGAACATGACTAAACTACGTGAACAATTTATTCAAGACTCTCTGTAGGTTATTCATCCAGATTCTCTGAAGGTATATCCTCTAGTAGTTCCTTGGGTCATTCCACAAGCCTCTCCTTAAGATAATGGGATGACCTATCATGTTAAAGAACCCACCAATATACTGGTAGTCAGGGATTCTCTCTAGGAAAGAAACCCTTCCCATGTGGATCCAATGGATGCCCTGATTTTCCACCTTGAGTCCCTTGAGATGTGATAGGTGGAGATCCAACCTAATGGAAATCCATATCCAGAATGGGTGGATGACATTCCAGTGCCCCAAGATTTGGGAATCCTACATTCTCCCCATTCAATTGGATGGTCAACACCCTACAACCTCTAGCCCACTTCATCTCAATTTGTGGACCCATGCGAGGATCTCTGGAACATCAAGAGGCCAACAAACTATATTATTTTGTATAAAAATAGGAAGTAACCACGTTCATCGGATACATCCAACTACCCTTCATATCAATAGCTATTTGGTCGTATGTTGGAAGGTAGTTTATGTATCGGTTCAACTCCACCACTTTCAAGACTAGTATCGTTGACCACTTCAAGTGCAATCCAAGGCCAGATGCGCACATCGCAAACTTTGTCGCTAGGTAGAAGGGTCTCATGTATTCACTTGA
Organism: Viscum album; assembly: GCA_963277665.1. Lineage (NCBI taxonomy): Eukaryota > Viridiplantae > Streptophyta > Magnoliopsida > Santalales > Viscaceae > Viscum > Viscum album. The sequence continues at coordinate 320,592,788 of OY728153.1, read as the reverse complement.
TATACTATTGAATCAAGAGAAGATGTTTATAATGTGTGTCGGGAATTTAAATACTAAACTAGTCCCCTCTCTCATCACTCAGAACTTCCCAAGTGGATTTTGGGATTTCTATGATAAGGGTTTTTGCCTAGATGAAGCCTTTTAATAGGCCAAATAGGCTTGATCATTGCCTCCCATAGCCCCTACAGAAAGAGAAACCAAGGATGAGATCACTGTGATTTCATAGGTAGATACCTTAGGCCACTAGAGTTTCTGTCAGCAGAGCCTCCTCTACAGCCTCACCGAGGGCCCCAACCTCAGGATCAACCTTAGGTTTAGCATCTCCCACCCTAGTATTAGTAGGCACCATTGTGTAATACACCATTTCAGCCATAGTGGGACAATAAGGATCTATCCCACGTTAAGACTAGGATCCCAGGGTCCCTTTCCCGGTCAGGAGAAATAGGACCTACTCATTTCTAAGAATCTTAGGTCCCGAGATATTTATAGAGTGTTGTTGATTAGGGAATATTGTAGTTATTATAAAGTTGAAGACCCCAAGAGTGTTATATTAATGACCACCAAAACTTTTTACCCAATCACTGATTCATTGGACATACCCTCAAGTAGTATTATGTGTTCAAGGGCTGGCATCAGGGCTAGGTTTATAATAATGTGTTCAGGTTGTGTCTAGCCTTGATGTAAGAGGTTTGTGTCTCCACAAAGATGGACAACAATAGTGAGGGCGAGTGGAAGAAGGTCTCCATCCATGGGTATCAAAAATATTACAACTAGATAGACCAAAGAGTTTTTTATCACACCGAAGACATCACCCATGCGTTCTTGAATTGGACTGAGCCTCCCAAAGACAGTACACCTTCCTCGACTACCACTTTTATGTTAACATATCATCATTTTACCTCTTAGAAGAGAAGATCCTAATGATGTAAGGGAAATTAAATCCCTCGACTGCTTCTAAAGTCAACTCGCACCCTTGGAAAATTCGTGCCCTCGGAAATAGGGATTTCCAGGATAATTATCCTCGTAATGGAGGATTCATCAATTGATAACCAGGAGTATTTATCAGTGAATACTATCATGCTTCTAAACCCATACATGATTCCCAGTGATGAGGAGTTCTATTAAGATCCTTATAATGTTTCATATCGACACCGTCATCAATGTAACCATGGATATATGAATCATCAGAATGCTCGGTCCAGTGCCTCTAGACAATCCGTACATGCTAAAGAGACTAGACAAGAAGTTTAGTGAATATATTAGATTTTGCATTCCACTCATCCTATCTCATCATATTTGTGGTCACCGTCGTTTGTGCTATTTGATCAGTCAAAGCCGCCACGACTACATCATGATCACCCACATTCAACTATGTAACGACCTAAGAAATATTATAAACATATATTAGTTATCTTTCATGGTTCATCTAGTAATAAATGATTCATTCCCACCACTATCCAGAATCCACTGATTCGACCAGTAGTGCATGTTATACCACATGCCGAAAAGGACCTCTCTACTTGCATAAATGTGCGCATAAGATAGAATTATTATGCTATTAAGTAACTTTCCATAATTATTTCAAATCCCTCGATCCTCGAGGATCTCATCTTTTCAGATGATATGCAAGAATACCTCACAGAAGCATTGAGAAGCCCCTCAAGTTTGAAGAAGAGGTAGAGGCTGTAGAAGTATTCCATGAAGAGGAATCTGAGCATGCATAAAGTCACACTGTCACCTCATTCTTAGGATAGGTTGAAGGCTCCCATGTACAGGGAAACATTCTCCGATTATACATCACAGGTAGTCTTTTTGGTGTGGAAGTCTTCCATAGCCTTGTAGATAAAGGTTCTAGGATCAATCTCATCCCAACTTGGATGCTCTGCAATCTATGGTTGTCTAAAGTAGATTTCGATCCATTTGACCTAAAGATTCAATTTTTTGACCAGATCGAAGAAATTTTATGTGGAAATATTTTTCATGAATACTTTATTTGGTGGTATTTTTTCCAGCACTGAATTTATTGTCGTCTCATTGGACACCGCATATAAAGCTTTTATGGGTAGACCTTCACTCCATCTACATGTTGCAGTTACCTCATCATATCACCAGTTCCTCATGTACTCCCTTATTGGTCAAGTAGGTGTACTTTATGTTAATACATATCCCTTTACCATTTGTCAATCACACTATTTAGATTTTGAATATTACAAACATCAAGGACAAGAAGGTTCAAACCAATGAGTTTGGGCACACTACTCTTTCAACCGACCCATAGACAGACATGGACGATGTATTTGTCCTCCCAATTCACTGGTCAGAGGCCACCACCCTAGACACAGGGCACTTCTTTTTTATTTTTGTGAAAATGGAAAAATGTGTTCCCAAATATAAGAAATTTTGGAGGATCATATCGTATTCTTATACAAACCAGGCACTCTCCTTCATGGATGAGTATTTCAGAAACAATAAAATCTGAATGGACCCCAAGGATGAGGATTCAACCTCCTTAAAAGTACCTATAGGTACCATTTGTTACTAGGTAATTCCTTTAAGTCTATAAAATGAAAGTTCCACATACCAGTCTTCTATACACTACATATTCAAACTGATTCTCTAGAAATTAGTAGAATACTATGTGGAAGATTTGGTGGTCAAATCCTGCCTGCGTTAGGACCAACTCAAAGACCTTGAGAAAGTGTTCAGATTCCTCTACTCCCTCAATCTGAAGATGAACCCCATAAAGTGTGAATTTAGGGTTTCCTTAGGAAATTTCATTAGCTTTGTCATCCGATATAGAGGAAGCGAGATCGAACCAAATAAGAACAAGGAAATCAATCAGGTGCCTCCTCTGAGAAACATTTGGGGGTTACAAGGCTTTCATGGCTACATAGTCAACATAAATTAGTTTATTATGAACTTGGATGGTAAGTGAAATCCCTTTTCCTAGACCATGGTGAAGGCTTCTATATACTAGTGGGATGAAGAATGCCAGACCACTTTTGAGAAAATCAAGCAGTACCTACTCTAGTCTCATGTTTTGATGCCACCCATCTCTGGTAAGCCGCTGATCCTTTATGCCACTTCCTTAGAATGGTCTCTCAAATCCCTTCTCTCCTTGAAGAAAAATTAAGGGATTGAGAATAGGTTATACTATCTCAGTTTCATGCACCTTGACATAGAGAATATATATTCCTCTATCAAGAATATTTGTCACATGCTGGTTTTCATAGTATAGAAGTGGTGGCATTACCTACCGCCCCACGAGATACAGTTCGTGTCCCATGTAGACCCACTAAAGTATATTTTATACTTCCATATGTTGATAGGCCACCTAGATCAATGGTAAGTTATCCTTCAATAGTTTGATATTAGGTTCATTCTGCATAAAGTAGTCAAGGGATAAAAGTTATCATATTTTTTTCCTGCCTATCATGCCCCCATAGAGTAGTCTCTAGATCTTGAATTAATGGATGGTTCATCCTTTTAGTGGATCAGTCTGTTCCATGTTGGAAGATTCACTTAGATGGTGATTCATATTTCCCAAATAGTATAAGGCACAATGATCCCAAACACAACATAGTAGTCATGGGTATCATCTTCAATATACCCACATATGATATATTTCTATATGAGTTATTGTTGTTAGATGGCTGCACCAACAGCAAGGAAGAGTATTAGAACCTCATCCCCAGTCTTGATATAGCCCTTGATATTTATGTTCCCAACTTACATGTGAAGGGGGACTCTGAAGTAGTCATCAATCATATTAATGATGACTATGACATCATTTTTACGGAGTTTGTACCCTTAATAGAGTGAACTCACTAGCAGATGGCCCAGTTCCATTCTCAGTCCCAGGTCACTCATATTCCTTGGTCAAAGAATGGTCGAGATTATGCCTTTTCCAGTATTTTTTTTCTCTAGTAGATTCTAACTAGGATAATTTGATCATCCATGTGGAGCATTGAAGATTCATTGCTCATGTCACTATGGATGATGATGATAGCAATTAGGTAAGACAAATTACCATTGGGGCATCCACATCATGACCTCTGGGTCCCTCTTCCTCAGAAAAAGAGACCCCTAATTGGAAAAATCCTTTTTTCGAGTACATCCAACATGAAAATAACCCAAGACACTGAGTCGAGCATGAGAGAACCTGTTATCTTGCACTATAGATCACCCTCTAGAGTGGTCTCGGACTTGATCAAATCCTCTACAAACATGGGATTGATGTATTTATCCTACATATCATTCTAGTATGTGTGATCTCCTAAGTAAAGTAGGAAGTACTTGTCGGTTCCTTCAGAGCTCATCAAACAGGGTGGAAACATTCCCACTAGATCTGAAGGTAGGGATACTTCTGGCTCACCATGATCCATAATTGTACCAAGTTCTTTAAGAGGTTTCATCCCTGTCATATCCATTCTAATTTTATACATAGTCTTTTAGAGCCTCTATATACTACTAATTAATCTCATCCCTTTTCATTATGGGGTCTCGATATAGGGGAACCATATCTTCTAGAAACAGCTCACTGGTGCAGGTTCATTTTGACTGCCACAAATTACTTCTCCAAGTAGGCTGAAGAAATTTTTAATCAAGGATGTCAAGGATCATTCTATCATTGATTTCATGAGCTCCAACATTGTCCACTAATTTAAATTTTTTCATGTCATCCTCACCGATAACGACAACAACATTCAAGCAGCTTAGGTAAAGAAATTTTATGCCAAGTAAAACATACAGTCTTATCACACTTCTTACTATCATGCATAGGAAAATGGAAAAATTAATACATTCAAGAAGACCCTATATGAAATTTTGTAAAATATGGTAGGTCAGAATAAAAATATTTGTCCAAACATTATTTCAACACACTCTGTGATTATTAGACAACAACTCATAGTTTTACCGAGTAGACCCCATATACTATTGTGTATGGAGTTGAGGCAGTCATTCACCTTAAGATTTAATTTCCATCACTCCAGACTGTTGTCTATGTTCATAAGACCCCGGATAAAGTAACATAAGTCTATCTCGCAAACTATAATCCCTCTATGAGAATCGGTTTTGATCCCTGCACAATCTAGAGAGCCACCAAAAAAAGATATCCAGGACATTCAATAATAAAGTTCATCTCTTCTCCTTCCTTTAGGGTGAGATGATATTGGACCTAATAACACTAATGATACCTAATAAGAAACCATCCAATATGGATCATAAGTGGGAGGTATCTTATATTTTTTACATGGTTTACCCCAACAGTGTGTACTCGTTGATCCCCATGGATGGAGATTGTATCACTCCTCCCACCAATTCAAAATTCGTCATACGGTACTCTGTATGAGGATCTATCCTATCCCACATGGTGTTAATACTAATCCTTCCGGTATTTAAGATGTAAAACTTCATTGTATCATCATCATGTATGATGATAAACTATAGTGGGAGTCCAACATGATGTAAAACTATAAGCCCCATTTTTCTTTAGCTTGTCCTACAAGATGATAAATTGTAACCTACGTCCTTACCGCAGGACTTTCAACTACATGGAACTCTATAAAATTGTATTTATTGATTAAAATCCTTTTTGGATGTGTAGGAACCCTCAGATATTTCTTCTTCATCTACAGCCCTAAGTTCCATCATTTTCAACATCATGGCATGAGGATTCTCTTGGGAGCACATGGTGTGGTGTTAGACCTCCTTGGTCCTCATTCGCATTAGGTTTGAAATTTAATCACAATGTTCCTCTCTTAAGAGTACATATTCATCCACCTACATCCTTACCACATGACAATAAACTACATGGCCCTCCAGAACTACGTGTGGCCTGATTCCTGCCCTTGCCGGATACATAGAAACAAACATTTTGTCCTGGGGTTGAGCCCCAGGTACCAAAAATCATGTTATCTTTCTGGAATCTCTACCTAAGATTCTTGGGGTCGTATATTATGGTTTTTAATTATAATATCCTCATTCATGTTTGATTTACAAGTACCACAACATGTATCCATCTTCAAGGATCATTATTATCACCTTCACCCTTACCGAATGACGTTAAACAACACAACACTATAGAACTATGTATGGCTTGATTCCCTACCTTGAAGGATTGATAGTAACCCCCATGAATTTCATCATTGGTTATATCTATAGGTTTCTCAAATTTTCTGACCCTTCTTGGACATACCTTATTTTCCGAGTTCTTCGAATTTAAACTACAATCTCTCCCATCCTACATGATATTAAATTGCTATTTCCTTCATATAAGACATTACAATACATTGAATTTATGGTCATTTCTATATGATCATAAAAGTAAAGTTACCTGTTTGATCCTAGGATTATTAATGGTGTTTATGAGACCCCTTTGGTCCTCATTCACATTGGGTTACTTCACAACACCGTACACATACCCATTAGGATAATGGCCTTACTGCATGAAGTTAAATTGAATGACATTATAGAACTCAGGGAGGCTTGATTTTTATCCTTGAAGGATTGGAAGTAATTCTCATATATATTTTATTCAGGTCCATCCCCATTTACCACAAATCGTTCCATCCTTTCTGCCCCATGGAATGATTTTCCCAGGATCACATTGTGTGGCATGAGGCCTCTTGGGTTCTCATTCACATCTGGGTTTACAATAGCTACATCATATGCATCCCCTAAGAGAGTCCCCTACCCACATACTTACAACATGATGTTAAACTGCATGAAACCTTCAAGAACTATGTACGGTTTGATTCTCATCCTTATGTGATAAAAAGGAATGCCCTAACATTTTTTCTTTGGGTCCATCCCCAGGTTCTTCAATTTCTCTTCTGGTCTCTTGGTCTGAATTCTCTTCTAGGATTGTGAATAGGGTGGTGTGAGAAAAACTTGGTCCTCATTAAGATCAGTGTAATTTACCATGTCATAAAAATTTCCCACCTTAGGGATACCTCTCCCATATTCATCCTTACCGCATGATGTTAAACTGCATGTCATTTGAGAACAACGTCTGGCTTGATTCCTACCCTCATAGGATGCATTGGAATTCCCATAAATTTTTTCTTTGGGTATATCCTCAAGATTATTAACCCACCTTTCCTATTTCATACACTCATTTTTTGGGGTTATTTTCCCTTAAATAAATCCCTCTAATGTCGTTATGCCTCATCGACATGCTTATATTCACTATGGTGTAGGGCTTAGAGTATTGGATTCAGCATGGAAATTCATTCTTTCCATTTCCATGTTTCACATGTTCCTTTGATTAGGTATTCATTATCTTTCATATCCCAAAAGACCCCAAACTCTATGGATTCTCAATATTTAGTCTCACCTACCATTTTGTGCCAACATCCCAAAGGATCATGAATGACATTTTGAGCCAAAAATCACACTTTGAATATGGTCAGTAGATAACCCTGAGTTGTTTTTTCCATCACATGCTATGTGATATAGATATTGTGTACTGAACATGGTCAATAGTTATCATTCACCTTTATTCCACCCTTATTGTTCCCCAAATATTGGATCTCTTGATTCACATCCTTCTTCACATCCTTCTTCACATCCTTATGCCTTGATGGAATTTTTGCACCCTCTGTTTTACACATACTTGAACCTTTGTGAATTAAATAGGTGGATTAGTATCGTGAGGTCATTATAGACTCATTGTTCCCCCCCTCATCATGTACTTCTGTGTGTTTTCATATCTTTGGTTCCCCTTGTATCCCAACCCCTGATCATGGCTCATGTGGGCTTAGGGATCTTTGTAAGATTTGTTCCCATTTCGAGAAACAAGATTTATAGCTCTATAATAAAAATTCCCTCTTTTAATGCCACACTGATGGTCTGATATGTATTCCTATAAACTAAGATATCCATCGTCCTTATCGTGTGACGTTAAACTATGAATTCTTCATCCGAGTTGTATGATGTTAAACTAACTAGTACTATGATTTGTTCATCTAAAAATAAACTACCCCATTTTGTTATTGGATATCTACCATGACATCTTCAAGAACTATGTGTGGTTTTATTCTCTCCCTAGTGGGATACATAGTGAATCCCTAACATGTTTTCCTCGAGTCAACCATAGAGTTACAAACCTTTGTGCCTCCTTCTTGGCCTAGGTTTATCATGGAAGTATGTGATGTTGTATGGAACCTATTTGTTCCTCATTAATTTTAGGTTTACGATAAACCTCACCATGTACCTCCCTTGATAGTACGCTTCCACTCCTTCGACTTTCCCACATGACATTAAGCTACATGGGTACATCCATGCTTTACGTTTCCCCTTTATTTGGGTCTCATAGTATTCATTATCCGAAAGAAACCCCAAATGAAATGGATGCTCAGCCTCATGGATCACCTATCATTTTGGTCCAATGTCCTGGAGGATCTTGACTAGAATTTTGATCCAAGTTCCACATTTTGAAAATGGTCAGTGGTTAACCCTCACTTGTTTGTTCCCATCCCCGGCTACATGACATGGATACTTTTTATCGAACATGGTCTGTAGTTGTCCTCTATCTGTATGACACCCCTATTTTTTCTCTAGTGTCAGGTGTAGTGATTCATATAATCATTACCTTTTGTTTCTCTATGCATTCGCATACATTGAGTAGGAATGTCATTCTAGTAGATATTTTCTTAACCAAAATTTATCTTTCACTATTGTGCACTCTCATGTGATGGGGAATGAATAATACCACCCCTTGTTTCTCACACCGAGCATACATCATGTAAGATTAGGATTTTCGGTATGGTGATACCCACACATAAGACTATGAAACCTCATAGTACAACTTCCATGACCATTAACTAGGATCTCTTACATCCCAAATGACGTTAAATTGTTGCATATTTACCATTTTATGTTAAAGTACATGGATTGGTCCTCTCATATGACCATAAACTATGGAATCATTATCTTTGTTGTGCGATGAAAAACATCACTACATTATGGTGTTATCACTGGATAGTGAATCACCCATGGCACTAGTCACCACCATGACACATGTCAAGACAAACATACGGCTTGATTCCCATAGTGACACCTAAATATTCCATCCCGGGATGGTTTCTCAGAAAAAACACCAACAGTTAAAGAACAAAGAGGATATATCAAATTCCTCGTTTTATCTGTGCATGTATCCGACCTTCTTGGTAGAATTTCTCTAAGAACAACATGTGGATTGATTTATACATTCACTGGATACACATAGACATCTGGAAATCTCACCCTCGAGTCCATCAGTAGTTTTAAAAACTTCCCATTTTAGCCTTTTTCAGCCTAGGATTCTCTTTTAGGATGGGAGGTGTAGTGAAGACCACATTGGTCCTCATTCACGTCAGATTATGTATACTACCACACATTTCTATTTTAGGGTGTCCATGTCCTCAATGTATTATATTAAACTGTAACTTTACCCTAAACAAGTTTAGGATTCCCCATGATAATAATGGGATTATTTTTCTTCCTTCCTAAAGAGTATTTCCCCCACCAATGTCAGTCTTTCATCATGATTTGTTTCAATAACTATATGTGTCTTGATTCCCATCCTTATGGGATATGTAGTGATGCCTGGACATTGGCCTCAGGCCCATCCAAAGGTTCATCGACCCTCATGGTCCATTGGTCCCAATTATGGTCCAAATTCTATAACCTTAAACTTTGATCCCCATGTCTATGTAGCATGGATTTTAACTATTGTCCAATGTTTTAGAAAAATAACCTTAAGCTATGTGCAATGTCCCTTTTATATGATACTAAACTCTACCATGTATCTTATGTAATGTACGGCGTTAAACTACATACTCATTGTCCTTATTGGCATGTCGTAAAACTGCAAGGTGTTCTAGGTCTTCACTATATAGGTTCTTTCTAAAAATATTTTTGATATTTGTTCATAAAAATACACTCACACCAATTTTCATTCGTCATAGTGACATAATTTGAATAGTGTTATAATCCTTTCGAACATTCCATAACTCCATCTCCATGCTTTATATGCCCCTTATTTGGATTCAAATCTCCTCTCATGTATGAAGAAACCCCCTGATGTTATGGATGCCCAGCCTCATGGATAACCTACTACTTTGGGCCAACATTACAAAATACATCAAAACAAAATTTCAGTATAGGCCCATGTTTTTTAACTTGTTTATGGGTTGGCCCACATTTCTTTGTTCACATTTTGGGCTAAATCCATGTGGATATTGAGTCTTGAACATGGTCAACAGTTATCCTCCATTTTCAATCCACCCACACTTTATTATAAATTTTGGGTATCGTGATTCACACATCTCATTCCCCTTTGTTTAGATTAAATAATAAACCCTTAACATTTCACCACTCATGCATTAGTGCATATTGGGAAAAGTAATTTTGTTGTTATGAGAACCATATTCTCTTGTCATGGTCCCCTCTCTTATTGGAAAAACTCTGGGTGGTCTGTTAGACCCTTAGAATTAAATGATTGGTTCACACTATCATATCCAAATTGAGAAATTACATGGTCTTCCCATGTTTCTCACACCGGGTATGACCCCCATGATCATAGGGATTGATCATTAGATGCTTCATAGATACTATTGAGGCACAATAATTAAAGTAAGCAACAATGATATCTGTACGTAAATCTTAGAGTAAGAAAACAATCATAAAATGTGTTAGTGAATTATATAAAGCAATTTCCTTTGGGGTTGTCCCCCTAGATGGGGTATCTTAGCTCCGCCTCTCTTTGGCATGTGGAATCTATGATTTTTTTCACTTCCTATGTTCTTCCCATTTTTTCCCACTGGCCATGGGGAGAAGTAAATATACTCTGATACACACTCAATCTTTCTCAACTAGGATATGTCCACCTCACAACACATGAAGCACATGATCGTACATCATTGAAGGACTCATCATGATTCTCAATGAAAAAGGGGGTTGTGATGCGCTGGTTCACTAAGAAGCATTCACGGAGCACTGATCCATGTAACTCAATTCAAAGAGAGCATTTTTGAGGTCTTTTGGGACATTATGATTTGAGATCCCCATCAAATGTTTGTAAATACAGGATGCTGAAAATAGGGGCATTGAAGATAATTTTATAGGTGATGGGCTTGCGAGCTTCGTGATACCCTCAATTGTCTCGAACATTGTGGCGATCTCACCAAGTACTCTACTTTCCCTCATCATGTGTCAGCTTTGTGATCTTCATATTTATGGTGATACACCCTTAAAATTTGAACCTCATTTTATCCTCTGTTCCCTTTATAAGGGGGAATTTTTTGGTTCTGAAATCCATGCCTAAATGGAAAATTCATAAAAAAAACGTCAAATGGACTACCTTGTGAAGCTCCATTGCAAAGCACTTCAGCACTGTGAACAACATCAAGTTGGTATAACAAACTCCTTAGCGATCACCGCAATGAAATTATAGAAGCCTCTATGATCACACTGGATACATTTTCCACCACTGCAAAAAAAATGAAACAAGTCTCTATGATCTCAACAAATACATTCATGGCCACCGTAAAGAAATGATGGAAGCCTCTGTGAGTCCGACATAGTAGCCTCAGATCAAGAAGTAGAATTTCTTTTTCAGCATGACCTTGAAGCGTCTTTATTCCTAGTAAAAGTAATATGCAGCTCAACCCCACTCTCAATGGATCGATACCTTGACATTTCACCTTCTGAGATCTCGATTCACAAAGAACCCTTTTATTGGAAAACTAGTGAGAAAATGCATCACCCAACATACTTGAGCAATTCAAACAATATTTCCCTTTTCTCTAATTTTCCTCTATATAAAGTGGGGATTCCCTTCATTAATCCTTATGGACATCGCAAAGGTAGGATTACAATTTGGGTACTTGGATATTCATAGAGCATTCATCCTTCATGAAGCTCCCTCCAAGCACATGATTACCCCATACCTTAGAAGGTTCATCATGATTCATGAAGATCCTCCCTTCTGGTAGATCCGTTTCACCGTGATTCATTAAGAAAATTTCTTTGTGAATCCCATTATCATCATGAATCACTAGATCATTACAAATTCCCTCTCAACGAGGCCTTCTGCTTGAAGAACCATCCTCCTGTGCAACCCTCAATGCCTGTATAAGGTGATTCCATATTTCCTAAAGTGGTGTTTTTTTAGTTTTGTGCTAATTTATGCTTCTTTTAATATGAATGATAATGGTTATTACTTCTACGCATTACCATACTAACATGACCCCTCATGTGACAACTCCTCTACCACATTTTTTCTACCATTTCTTTTGTCTTCTTTCCCTCAATAATAGATTTTTATATGTTATATATGTCTTTAGTGTGAGGATTGATTCATCATCTGAGATATAGGATGTTAAACTACCAAGAACCCTCTTCCCTCACACATGACATTAAACTGTGTGTTTCCACATGTGTGGAAAGTTGGCATATAGTTGAAACATAATGAGCATCAACACTCTCCCACTCCTCTCTCCCTCTGGGATTTGTCACCATGGGCACCTTAGGAAGTCTTCACATAAGCCTGACACACTCTGATAGGGTTTTCCCAGTGCGATGGCCATATCCACCTCATACATCAGATCTATCTCGGTGGGATTCCCTCTTGGATTAAATCTCATTCTCCATCTCCCATGGTCGTTATCCATGCTTAATCCCCACACCATCTTTTGTTGTCTCATCTTTCCTGACACGATTGTTAGACCAGCTGCTACCTCTTGTTTCCCACACTAAGCATAGATCATGGGGGCTTAGACTTTAGCAGTGACCATGATATCCACCTAGGACACTAACCAAACGTAATTAACATTCCCCTCGTCCTGTATGACATTAAACTGAACCCATACAAACTACATGGACATTGATCCTTGTCACCTAAAAAGGGTACATTGGAAGCCTCTATGAGGTTAAAGCCCTTAATTTTCCACAATCTATCTATTCTATGCATTTTATTCTGGTTCACATTCATCATGAATGACATTAAACTGTATTCCCCATTTCAAACTATGGGGGTTTTGATCCTTGTATTCTACACAGGTTATGTAGGAAGACTCTCTGAGGTTCAACACAAACCAACTGTAAACCTCATTACTCCCTCCTAGGGATGTACCCTCCTGATGTGATGCTTTCCCTTTTTGAGACGCGTCTCCTCAATCTGTCTCTCTGGGTTTTTCTAATCCATGTAGGAAGCTAACCATGCATAATCCCCACACTTCACAATATTCCTCAAAAAAAAGTGTCACTCTTGTGATCAGCCTCTAACCATGTGTAAGCCCTAACATGTCTTCGATTCACTATCCTTTATGTACACCCCGATCTCATGCTCCATCCTAGTACTACGTGGACTTTGATCCCTTCCTTTCAAATAGGGTACATAGGGAGCCTCTTTGAGGTTCAAGACCATCATCCATTTACCATACATATATTTCCCTTGATCCTTTGTGTTTTGAGAAGACCATTCCCCAACCCATAGGTTCTAATTATTTCGGCTCCTTGTCCATGCACTCATTCTCACGATTCACCTCATTAGGTGTTTCGTCGCCCCATTAAAGAATACATGGACTTTGATTTCCATCCACTGTGATACATAGGGAACCCCCTCAAGGTTCAATCCCCGCACCCTCAACTTCATGTTTCTCCCATCTCATTCATCCTCACCCTTCAACACTTCCTCCATATCCACCATGAATTTACCTGAGCCATCATATCTCGATGAACTCACTCCATTCATATAGTAAGCTAGCCATGTGTATGACATGAATCACCCCCATAACTATGTGGGTTTTGATCATTTCCTTCTACACTGGGTATTTAGGATGCCTCTCTAAGGTTCAATCACAACCAATTGTAATCCTTAGTGTCCCCTTTTCCAGGACCCACCTTCATTGATCAACCATTTTCTGTGTTCATATCGTCCTTCACTGTGTGAAATCTTCTCTTCTTGGGACACACTATCTCAGGTTCGTCCTCATCTAGAATTTTGATCTATCCATCCATTAAACCTTACAGGTGATCCCTATATGGGATGTACCAATATAATTAACTCTCATCAATGTTCTGATCAGTCTAATATATCTCTGCTAGATGTTAAACTCACGATGTACCATGAATTAAACATGGGAATCCGAACAAAACCTTAGAGACATTCCTCTGGAATAAGATTCTCTACATTGAATGTGGGATGCCTCATGCTTCTGTGCCCTCGAGAAGCCCTCTAAAAAGAGATAATTCAGGTGTACCAAGGATCCAATGTCCAAATATGTCAGTGATGCCAAACGTGACTACTTCCATGATCGATGGTTGCTACCTAGACTTGACCCTTTAGAATGTCCTTCCAAAACTAGCATAATTAATAGTTGTCCACAAAGAGATGACACTGGGAATGAGATTCACTAACAACATCTTAATATATAAGGGAGACCCGGACAAGGTGACAAATTCTGAGGAGGATTCCAGAGATGGAGAGTCCAACATCTCATCATCATGTCCTAGTCAAAGAGCAGACATCTCTGAAGAGGTGATGAGTGTTTTCCACCTTTGGAAAGCAACGATGTGGGGAAACAAACACGGCCATCGCCATTGACGATGATGCGAAGGGGCACACCCCAGTGAAAGCATAAAAGGCAACCCCCCCCCCCAATTTTTTTCATTATGTTCTTCTCTAAAGTCCCCAATCCTCCTCTACTCTCATATTCTTCTACTTAATGTTTTCAATGTTTTAAATTTTATAGGGGAGTAACTTTCAGGCTTTGCATCTACTGATTGATTCAGTTTTAAAGTATTTATTTTATATTTTTAATTATTAGTTAATTTATTTTATTTTATATTAGTAATAATTTTTATTAATTAGTTGTAACTAGATTTAATTATATTTAATAATAATTTTTTAGGTTTATTTTTCATTAAATAGTATTAAGTAATGGTAATATTTTTAATTAAATGTTTTTAGTTTTAAATATTAATATTTATTTTTAATAAAATGTATTTTTTTGTATTTTTTTTAATTAGTAATATATATTAATAACCAGTAAAAATTAAGTAACATTTAGTATTAATTACTAATAAGTTGTGGTCATTAGTAATAATATGTTTTAATTAGTAATAATTTGTGGTAATTTTTTATAATTAGTGGTAATTATTAATAATTAGTAGTAATTTTTTATAATTAGTAGTAATTAGTAATTATTAGTGATAAATATTGATACTTTTTATTAATTAGTAAAAATTAGGGGTAATTAGTGGTAATTAGTGATAATTAGTGGTAATTTGTAATATATTGCGGTAATTAGTATAAATTGTTATAAACAAAATTGTTTTGTAATAATAAGTGGTATTAGTGGTAATTTGTAATAATTAGTGGCAATAAGTGGTAATTAGTGATAATTAGTCATAATTAGTGGTAATTTGTAATAATTAGTGGTAATTATTAATAATTAGTGTTAATTAGTAATAACTAGTAATAATTAGACATAATTAGTAATAATTAGTGGTAATAAGTAGTATTTTGAAATAATTGGATATAATTAGTAATAATTAGTGGTAATTAGTAAAAATTTGTAATACATTATTGTAAAACTAGTAAAAATTAATAATAAACTGGTAAAAATTAGTAGTAAAGTAGTAAATGTGGTAATAAATATATAAAAGTTAGTAATATAGTAGTAAAAATTAGTAATAAATTATTTTAAACTAAAAAAATTATTAAATTGATATATTTTATAAAAAATAGATATAAAATGGTATAAATTAATAACATTTTTTATAAACTTTTGAAAACAAAAAATAAATAATTTTTTGTAAATTAAAAAATATACATTATTATAATTTATTATAAATAACAATGAATTAATGTAAATTATTTTAAATTACTAGAAAACTGAAAATGAAATTGTTCATCAGTTTTCAGGTGATAATAAATGAAAAAATTTGATATGGTTGGCATAAATTGATTTCATCAGCTGATGATTTTAAGATCTATGATTTAAACCTGTTTATTAATTTATGATATAATTTATTACTTTATATTATAATATACTAAAAATTAGTGGTAGTTAGGAGTAATAATTTACAATTACCACCAATTGCTAATAATTTTTTATTTAATTTTATATAATGAAATAAAATAAATTATAATTTATTAAAATGATGTAAATCATAGAATATACGATTTTCAAGTGATGAGAATTGACTAATTCCTGCCAACAATTTCATAATTCTTCATTAGGTTGGAAGAACCATGGAAGGTAGGATGTGACATGGCGATGGCAGTAGTAGTAGTAGTATGATGAGATGTTTCAATGCTAGGAGTGGCAGTACGAGTAGATGATGGAGTACATGTGATAGTTATTGTAAATTAGATTTGTTTATTTTTCATTAGCCTGAATGTTTTTAATTAAAAGTAATTTGTTTTAATTTTAAATTTTTTTATTCAACTATCAATAAGTGGATGTGATAGAGATAATGTTTTCCTCGTTTTTTATATGTATTTAAATTATTTAAACCCTCCAGATTTATCAGTTTGATATTTTTTACACAAATATGCGATTAATGAAGTGTTTTAAGCTAAAATGTAAAAATTGGTTAATTTTAGAATTATAGAAAATTTTAATCATGTTGTTATTTAGGGTAGAACTTTTTAATAATTTTTTTCAATTTTATTGATTATTTTATTTTAAGATTCCTTGATGTGTTTTTATAAACTTTTTATTTTGGAATAAAATCGGATTCTAACAACTTGAGGCCCAAACAAATCTATCAACTTGAAATATTGTTAGAGAGACATGGTGGACCCCACATCCATAAAGGAGGCATAAATTGGGATATACGCCTCTAATTGAGGTAATTAAAAATTTATTTGAAATAGGATATATAGTATTATTTCCCCAAGGAATTTGAAGGAATTTTTCACTCATTAAGGGGGCCATTAGATAATATACATTGAAGGAAAAATTCAGGAAATCTCATTCATAAAAAGACATCCTCAATATTTATTTTATAACATCCTCAAAAAATATCTAATAAATGTTAGATTTTTAAGACCAATCCAAAACATATTTTAGAAAAAATTTCATGAAGGCACAAGTTCCAAATTTGGACATTTTAGGGGGGTAAAACATGTATACTTTTGATGTAATATTTTATAACTGAAATTTCAACTATTGAAGACACACTCTGACTCCTATGTCATTAATGGTCCATTAGGAAACCCCAAGGACACATATTTGAATATAAATAAGATTATAGTGGTGGATTGAAGATAATATTGATTAGATTGGTAAGACAAGGATGGCATCCATGTTTTATTATTTCCCTTTTCTTTTCATTTTATTTTAGTTTTATTTTCCCATGTAATGCATTCAAATTACTTTTTAAAGTGGTTTAGTTTTCATATTCCATCCCACTTTCTCTTAAAACCATAATCTCATTGTCTATCTCTTCTATCTTTCCATCTTGATCTCTTTTCACATTGTAATGGAAAGTGACTAACCCAAAGCTTGTCTGTGAGGGGGTTTTGTGGTGTTCTTTGTTATTTAGCATTAATTAAATATATTTTCTATTCTATTTTTGGTGGATGAGAGATTATTGAATGGGTGTGGTAGTCGTCCACCATGGAATTATTTCCAATTCCATTTATTTAATTTTATTAATAATATTTTCTTCTCTTCTCTTAGGTAAACCCTTAAAATTGTGTATTTGGGGTTAACCAAAGATATGATATGTCGTACAGTGAAGTAAAGTCTTTTAGGAAATGCATTCTCAGTTGAGATGTTATCCTATTTGACTATTGCTGGAGGTGGGGTTTGGTACGCTGAAGTCATGATAAAATATCACAATCAATAAATAAAATAAAATTAATTCATTAATGTGTTTTCATCAAATGAATTATCAAATTAAATATAAACAATAAATAAATAATGAATGGACACATGTTATCAAACCCTAGACCTAGAACTTTCTTCCCTAATTTCATTATAAATTAATCAACATTTAGATTTTAATTTTTCATTAAATGTTTTTAATTTCATAATTTCACACAACCCCTAAACCGTTATTTTCAAAAATAATAAAAAATATTAAGTGAATAAAATATTAGAGACTGAAAAAACTATAATTATCTTCAAGTTAGATGACCCTGATCAGCCTATGTGTTATATTAGAAAAATTAAATTTCTTTTTCAACACTATATGATAGGTTTGCATCAAAACTCGAACTATTTTCTAAGAGATAAAGAGTAATTTCAATAACATTTTCCCAATTCACAATTCTGTAAATATTTTTCTTTTTTTCGTTATTTAAAAAAACTAAAAGAATATTTTTCTATGATGTATTCAAATAGAAATTATTATTCAAGGGAAGATTACTCGTATGTGTAATATTAAAAACCATATGTTGATTATAGTGATCAAAATGATAGGTTGGAAAGGATGATCAATACTCTGGATGACTTGGGTAGAAAAATAGAAAGGGAATTTTACTATTTTCGACCACCAATATAGCTACCCGAGCCTAAATCAAAGAAAGAGCATGAGAAAGTGGTAGCATATATTTCCGGAATGTTTTTTTATGTTGAAGAACCCAATGTGTTAAAATAGGATGTTCCTAAAGATTAATTCATCCTTGCACAACTATTACTGGAGGAGATAGATGAATGATCAATTTGAACTAATTTATAAGAGGGAGATCATGTGTATTTGGATAAATTTTTGAGTAAATAGAAAAAAATTGAAATGAAACATGTTCTCATAATTTCTTAAAATGTAGAAGAGAAACCATCATTGAACCTCTCTCTATCCTTTGAAGAAGGAGAAACCACACAAGTGGTGGAATTCAAAGAAATACTAGAGGAGATTGACTACCTACCTCTATCTAGAGAAGATCGACTCCAAGAGTAACTTTCTATTGAAGAGGAGATTAAAATCGAACCAACTTAGGGAGATGGTACAATCATGAACTCAAAATATTTTAATTTTATTGAAAATAATTTGAGTATCACCCCCAAATAGTTTTGAATTTTTAGATTTGTATAACTTGTATTACACCCTGGAGGAAGATAATGAAAAAGAATATGCACCTATATAGAAACACCTTGAGCTCTCTAAAGACATTGAACATTTACTAGAATGAGTACAAGAAGTGACCCATGTGGCTTTTCCTGAATGACTAGAGACACAAGATGTATACATTAAAAGGCAATATTTTAAAATTAATAATTTAAATTTAAATTTTTATTATCCCATTGATTATTATTTTCATAAAACACATTTTGAGAAATCACGGGATTATGAAGAAGATTGTTCAAAAGTAGTAATGAAGGAGGAAGATGTTCCATATTTCATTCTACCCCTTCCATGAAATTTGTACCACATCGCAAAGGGGTTGGATCATGTGTACTATATATATGTAATTATCAAATAAAAGAACAATGAAGTACAATCTAGAAGGAACCACATGTGGCAGTTCAATTCTATGAAGCCTCAACCACTATCAAACTTTGGAGAACAACTTGAACAGCCTTCTAGAGGTAGTAAAAATTTAGGGCCCACATGGGGGGTCATACCAAGATTAATCTTTACAAGATTTCTTGGAATTTAAATATTATTTATTTTTTTGGATCAGTACATCATGTGGCCTGCACCCATTTTTCTTTTTGAAATTAAATTACATGATAATTGTGATTAATTTATTAAATTTATTTTAAAATATCACAATTGTAGAAGGAAGCCCCAAACATTAAAGGAATGTGTCCGAATCATTATTTAAAAATGAATTTAACTTTGTATATTTATCTTTTAAAATTATTTCATTTTTTTCAATAACATTGCTTGATCATTAATGTTGAAATTTCATGCCCACACATGAATTATGCTTTACTTGGTTTCTCTATGATTCATGAGTTTCTAAGGAATCTAGTGATATCTTGTTTTATATTTATAGTATAAAGATATTAAATGTGTAAATTGTGTAATTTAATTATTAAAGTGAATCATGGATATTGAAATAAGGACTCCTTATTTAAGGAAATTAATATATTCTTGTTAATGAAAATTTCCTATCATTTTCATGATTTGATTTTCTTAAATTCATCTGAATTGATTTGTTATTATTAATCATGCATTAAGTGATAGTTCAATCTTATAATTCTCATTCATGAGATGATTTCTAGATGAAGTACTCCCTATTTTATTCTTGAGAATATTTCATCAGTGATCTTGGGACATGAAACCTACTATAACATCCATTTGAACTTATCATATCTATCACTATACAAAAAAACATTTAAAATTATCAAGGAATCATTTGATAAAAAAATTATCATTAAAATATAACTTTTACATCATTCCTTATTTATCTCATAGAGACTGTGAATGATAATTGTGGGTTCTAATAGAGATTTTTGATTCATTAAATATACATAAATGTTTCCCTTATTGAAAAAAAAATACATATATAAAAAATAATGGATTGTGACTTAGAAGAATCAAGAATAACCACTACTATATCAATGATTTTTATCATATGTTATTAGGTGGGGGATGTGAGGTTAATTTTAAGAATAACTTCGGAAACATAATAAAACAAAAAAAAACTAATTTGAAAAAAAATAATAAAAGAATAAAAGTAGTATAAAATTTAATAAGTTTCATGTCATTCATTTTGATATCATTTTTCATGACCTTTACAATGAATATTTGTGGGAAGTCAGAGTTTCTAATTTGAATAGAGAAATTTCATTACACTTTTATGTTTAATTTCATGTGTTTAAATTAAGAGATAATCCTCCTCCATTGGGCCTTAAATTTTTAAACATCAACCATACGAACATTAATTCTTAGAGTCATTTGAACCTTTAATTAAAGATCTCATGATTTTATGTGACTTTGGTCTTTGCAAAGTTTTGAGAATATTTACTTTGCAAGTTTATGGATAGGGAACAAGTTTTCATGATATGAGAATAAATCCTCCTGAATTGTACCATGTGATATGATAGAAACGATTAAAGTGAGGTAAATCATGACTTGGAATATAAATAATAAAGTACTGAGGAGCATGAATGAATGAAATTGGATGGTCCATCATTTTTCAAATGGGAAAATTAAAACAAATGAAATAATTAATTGTTTAAAAATGAGAAATTAAATTGATATTTTATGTGGATTATTGAATTATTGATTTTACATTGAATTTTTTTTATTACATTGTAATTTGAATATTAGAGTCATTGGTGTCCTCTGAATTCTAGGTTGATATTTTAATCTTGAGGACAAGAATAGTTTATGTGTGGGAGAATTGATAGAGCTAACATTTTCTTAATTTTTTATATGTATTTAAATTATTTAATCCTAATAAAATTATCAATTTGTTCTTATTTACCATAATTTTGGCGTAAATGGGTGTTTTGAGATAAAATGTAAAAATTGGTTAATTTTGGGAATTTAGAAGATTTTCACCACTTTATTGTTTAGTTATAAAATTTAAATCATTATTTCAATTTGAGTGATTATTTTTTTTAGAATTTATTGATTTATTAAATTCAACTTTGTATTCTAGACCAAAAGCTGATTTGAACAATTTGAGGCCTGAAAAAATAAAACAAGTTGACATATTATTCAGACGGACATGGTGGATCCCACCCCCATAAATGAGGCATAAATCGAGCTTCACGCCTCAAATTGAGGTTATTTAAAATGTATCTGAAAGATTAAACATAGACACATCTAAAAAATAATTTTTTATGGAGTTTGGCACTCTTTAAGGGGGGCATTTGATGTTATAAATTGAAGGAAGAATTCTATAATTCTCGGTCATAAAAAGGCATGCTCTGTTTTTATTCAATAACATCCTCTAGTCGCATCTAATAAATCTGAAATTTTGATGACCAAATAAAAAAATATTTCTGAACAACTTTAATGAAGAAACCTTCACCAAATTCATCCACTTTATGGGGTTAAAACATGGATTCTTTTAATGTAGTAATTTATAACTGAAATTTCAACTCTTAAAGACCCATTATGACCCCAAAGTAATTAATAGTCCAATATAACACCCCAAGGCCAATTCCATGCGTATAAATAAGAGTTTATGGGTGGATCTAATAGAATATTTATCCGAGAAGAAAGCTCGTGACGAAAGCCACGTTTTTGGATTTATCTTTTATTTTCTCTTAATTTTAGTTTTTTCCCCATGTAACACATTCATATTTTTAATAAAGTTATTTCATTTTATTATTTTATCTCACTTTCTCCCAAAACTCTAATCTCATTCTCTCTCTATTGTATCTTTATTTCATGATCTCTTTTAACATTTCAATGGAATTTGATTAACTTTATGCTTGGCCTTGAGGGAGGTTTTTTGGTGTTCTTTGTTATAGTGCTTCAATTCAACATATTTTTTATTATATTTTTGGTAGATGTGAGAGTATTTCATGGGTGTGGAGGTCGTACATTATGGTATTATTTCCAATTAATTTATTTTATTAGATTTATTATTTTTCCTTCATTTATCTTGGGAAACCCCTTCATGCAGTGGAATGGTTGTTGCCTGAAGAGATGAAACGACATAAAATGGAGCTGCGTGTTTTAGTAATTTCTTTCTCGGTTGAGGTTTTATACGATTTGACTATAGGAGGAGGTGGGGTTTGGTATGTTGAAGGCATTCTAGGATCCCACACTCAATAAATCATATAAATGTAATTCACTAATGATTTTTTATCAAAAGAATTATCAAATTGAATTTAAACCACAAATAAACAATGAATGAACTCGTGTTATCAAAACCTGTACTAATACCATTCTTATATAATTTCATTTTATATTAATCTGCATTTAAATTTCAATTTTTCATTACATTATTTTACTTCCATGATTTCTAAAAATTCCAAAACGATCATTTTCATAAATAATAAAAAAACAAATATATTAAGTGAATTAAAAATTATTAATGTAATAGATTGCAATGATCCTCAAGTGAGATGACCCAAGTCAACCTCTGTGCTATATTAGGAAAATTAAATTGTTTTTATATGCCCAACAATAAGCGTTTATAATGGTATTGTAAATATTATTCAATTATAATTGATAAATAAAAAGTATTAATTAATAAGTTTTATTAATTATTTATAGAACATAGTAATAAGTAATATTATTTTATAGTATATTTTATAGGTGATCAGTAAATATTTGTGACAATTAGTGCAAATTCCATCAAATCAGTAAAAAATATCAAAAATGACTAAAAAATAGAAAAAAAATAGAAGTGATTAAGAAATATTAGAAAAAATTAGTGGTAAAATAGTATAATTTGTAAAAATAAGTAGTATTTAGAAAACATTAATAGTAAATCACTATAATTATTAAAAATTAGTGGTAACTAGAATAAATGAGTAAAATTTTGTGGTAATTAATAAAGATCTGTAAAAATGAACTTTAAATCATTATAATTAGTAGAATTTAAGGGTACCTCGTAAAAACTAGAGATAATTAAAAAACATTATTGGTAATTAATAAAAATTAACGATAAGTCACTATAATTAAAAAATAGCGAAATCAAGAAAAACTAGTAAAAATTATTGTTCAATCACTATAATTAATAAAATTTATCTGCAATTAGTAAAAATTAATAAAATTTATAGGTAAATTAGTACAAATTAATGTTAACTCACTATAATTAGAGAATATTTACATTAATTGGAAAAAATTAATGACAAATCACTATAATTATTAACAATAAGTGGTAATTAGAAAAAATTAATAATAATTAGTGGTAATTAGTAAATATTAGTAAATATAAACATTGAATTGCTATAATAATTAAAAAATAAATATTAAATAGTTTTAAGTAGTTGTAATTAGTAAAAATTAATGAAAAATCACTATAATTATTAAAAATTATCATTAAATTAGAACTATTTAGTAAAACTTATTGGTAAAGTATAATTAATTATCAAAAAATGATAAATATCTATAATTATTACAAATTAGTGTATATTATAATCGCTAGTAATTATTAGTGATAATTTGTGAAGATTAGTAAAATTGAATATTAAAACTATATAATAATTGAATATTAATAGTAATTATTAAAAATTATCTATAATTAGTAAAAATAAAAGGTAAATATATAAAATTTACAATATTTATAAGTAAATTATAATTATTTAATTTTATAATCTTTTTAGATCATATTTTTCTTATATCAAATAAATCATAAACAATTTATTTATTCTATATTTTGTAGATAAATATAGAATAGTGAATTCAACTAAAATTTTTATTACATGATCACAATTTAATAAATAATCATAGAAATAAAAATGGTTCTAGAATAAATCATGAATATATTGAGGGTGTTAATGATTTTTTATGATTTTTTCCATCAATCCCATAATATTTTTCATAATGGATAATTAAGTGTCTATGAAGAAAATGTGATATGAAGAGGTTCGAATCATTTTCCAATGTTTTTGGTCATCTATAGTGTTTTGGTTTTTGAATAGAATATATATTTTGGTGCCAAGATGGTCAACGCAGTTCCATATAAGATACTAATAATTTTTTTCCAATTTCATAATGGTTTCAAAATTTTGTATATGATGTGGTCAGTCTATCGTTTTGATAAAATGAAACTCATGATGATATTGATTTAACTCTTGAGTGGTAACTATCTCAATATTATGAGGTGTTAATGTCTGTTGAGGATACATTATATCATAGTTTCATGATAAGAAAATTTGAAGTGGTTGCAAAATGTATGGCTATAAAAGTAGAAAAGAGAACATAAAAATGCTTTTTTGATAAGATATTATCTTTGGTTAAATCATTTTTACCTTAATAAAATGTGTTGCCTACAAATTTCTATGAGATAACGAGGTTGGTTCGTAATTTGGTCCTTTTTTATCATAAGAATCATGCATGTTCAAATGATGGCATCTTATATTTTGATGTAAATGATTCACTAGATGGTTTTCCTAAATATAGAAAATCAAGGTATAATGTGGATGAACATGGGATATGTTGATTTATTCTTATAAAATAGTTGAGATATTTCAAACTTACAACCAAATTGCACCATTTATTTATGTCCTAGAATAGAGCGTCATTGGTATCATGGCACCAAACCAATATTTTAACTAATAAAATCTTAAATCTTCCTTCTCATAGTGACTCATGAAAAAAAACTTGACCATGTACATCTACCTTTTTCAGTAGAATCTTAGAATGTGTGATTGATCCTTTCTACTAATGGTTTCTGTCTTTTGGGTTCTTATGGTAGTCGATATTCTTGTAGGACCATCTTTATAACTCTATAAAATTTACCTCCTTGGATGTTGAGGAATGAACCATACATATTTTCGACCATATTAATAACTGGAAATCCAAAAAATAATATCGATGTTTATTTGAATCCCTTGATTGAGGAGTTAAGTTTATTTTCATGTGATAGTGTCAGTATATATGATGTTGTTGTGAAAAAAACCTAATGAAAGTTGCATTAATATTGAAAATTAGTGATTTCCCATCATATTGAATGTTTTATGGTTAGATTAAACATGGTCAAAAATCATGACCTAGCTGTATGAAAGATAGAAAATCATTTATGCTAGTTAATTGAAGAAAACCTAGTTTTTTCAATAATCCTAGAAGATTTCTTCCAACCAATAATCATTTTCATAGAAAAATATATCATTTAAAAAAACATAAAATTGAAAGTAATAGACCTCCAACAACGATATTAGTTATTATGTTAAAATATATAGTCATTTAATTACCTCCCATTATCATTGGACCAACTATAAACAAATAAAAAATAGATTTCATTATGAAAGAACATAATTGGATAAAAAAAATCATTTTTTGGGTCAACCATATTGGTCATATTTGTTGGTCTGTCACATGTTGGATGTAATGCATATTGAGAATATCTATTCTGATAATATATTTTATACAGTTTTGGACACACCTGGTATTACAAAATATAATTTATAAAGGCATGATTAGATCTTTCCCAAACATATATGATACCAAAACATGAACAGTTTAAAAATATCATACCACAAAATTTAATGAATCCAAAAGAAGCTTATATAGTTTCTAAAGAAAAACATTTATTATTTTGTTAGTGGATTAAATATTTGAGTCTTTTAGATGGTTATGTTTCCAATTTGGATAGATGTATCATAAATAGTAATACTTCAAGATTAAAAAGTCAGGAGTTTCATGTTATAAGGGAAAGAATGATTCTAAATGTATTTAGAGGTTTTTCAAATTCTATGATTAAGGTTTTTCTAACAGAAATATCATATTTCTTCTAAAACATTATGTTTCGTGACTGTAGACTATGATGTACTATGTAATATACAAGATGATTTTGTTCTAATTTTATGTAAATTTAAAAAAAAAGTATGTTGGATTTCTTTGAGTCAAGGGATAATTTGATATTACAATTTCCATATGAATAAAAATATGGGGGTCATGTACCGTACCAATTGATATACCCAAAGTAGATATGCATGAAAAAATAGAAGAAAAATGTACAGAAAAAATAATCAATCGAAGGATCAATTGTAGAAGCTTATTTGTAGGAGTAAATTTCTTTTCTCCACTCTTGTTCTTTCAAATCTGAATATCCCTAAAACATTAATGAATGGGTAGTAATGATGGAAATATGTAAGTATAAATGAACATTCAATTTTTAGTTTTTAATCATCCCAAAAATGGCTATGGTGGAGTTCATTAATGATGGATTTCAAATAATGAACATCAAAGGGTTCATACATATGTTCTTCTCAACTATGAAGAAATTAAACCATTTATACAATGAGTGATACTATCACTTATTCTATAATATTTGTAAAAGAAAATTAATATTATTTTATTTGTAAATTATGTGATAATCATATCATGAAATTTTTTCCACAAATTATAGTATTTTACCATGAATTATGTCAAAAAAATTACTTTTCCAACCAGTTTTAAAAACTAGTAATGTAAATTTTTTATGGTTTCGCATATATAATAAATTTATTTCTTGTTATTTTGATAATTTTTTTCAAATTTTTAGGTATCTCAACATGGTGATAAAATTGATAACTAATGGTTTTTGTGGAGTAATCCACCATCCAAAATCAATAATATTATAATGAATATATGGTGAATAAATTTCAATTTAATAAATGTGGATATGGGAAATAAATAACAATAAATAATGTTTTTTTCTTTAGAGCATCTCATCACAGAGAAAGTGATGTTAACTTTTATGGCATGATGTAGGAAATAGTTCAACAATGTTATATACGATATAATTATGTAACAGTATTTAAATTTCATTTGTTTGATACTGATAAAGGCTTGTGTGTTCATCCACACCATAGAATCATTGATATTGAATATAAAATACTCCATATAGTAGTAGAAAGACAGTTTTAATCGGCTCATCAGGCTCGAAAAAATTATTATGAATATTATCATGATGTTTCAGTAGATTTATGTGATTGGTGGAGCATAATAAAAATGAAATCTTGTGAAAATAATTTTATCAAAAATTAATGTTCCTCTTCTAAAGTGAAAAGAATTTAAATTTTTCATAATAAAAACCAAAATCCATCTTTACCACAAAAAAACATGAATATCGATGATGACACACCATAGTTTTGGGTTCATGGTGATGATGATGTTATCTATGTAACAAATTAATTTAAAATATAAAGAGAAGGTGAAGATGAAAATCTTATAGAAAATTATTATACTATTGAAAAAATTTAAGACATTGAAATTTTAATATATGAATATGAGGATGCAGATGGATAGTAGATCAATTATGTAATAACCCAATGTTTTTCAATGGAAATTGCCTTATTATAAATATGTCATAAAATCACATGAAAACACAACATAATGAACTACTAAGTGCTAAGTGACTTTTAAACATATGTTTTCCACTTCTATGTTTGGAATTTGGAAAATCTGACATACACAGTTGTGATTAGTAAGTTGTTCAGAGTAAAATAAGAAAAACTTATTTTTTGGTGAATAGTTCTATACCATTATGAATAGTAAAATAACCATATGAATAGTGATATACCCTAATGAATAGTAACCTTACCTATGATAATACATAAGTAATATTCAATTGAAAGTATTATGTACTTATATTTTAGAATAAGTAAATGAATGTTTTAAAACTGGTTTTTGATAATAAATTATGAATTTAATTAAATATTAAAATAATAATATTTAGAAAATTATTTTTTAAAAATTAAATTCATTTTTGGGATTCTACACATTGAAAAATGGTTAGGGTGAATTTTTGGGTTTTTTCTGAAATACATGAATTTTTTGTGAATAGTGAAATACCATAATTTACAAAATAAGCTAAATAAGCTAATAATAGAGTAATGAATGATTTTAGAATTATGAAAGACCAATTGGTCAGGTATCAAGTGATAAAATTATTATTCTTGTTCATAGAAGACTCATGATTCCTTATCTTGGGAGGAAATAATAAATTAATGGATTTTTTATTGACAAATCCCCTCTTCCATCCACTATAATAACAACCCTTCACACCCTCATTTCCTCACACATCTCAAGTTTCAATCCTTGTCTAAACTCTACCCTATAATCTTTCTTAACCCCTATACCATGTAAAATAGGTTTTCATCACATCAAAAGAGCAAGCCTAGGTCCTTTAAGGAGGATTCAAGAGGTAATTTCACTTCCTCTTTCCTTTAATTTCCATTCAATTTCAAGTTATTTTCTTATTATCTATCCACCTATCATCATCCACTTGGTATGGTAACTCTTGTATCATACATATACTAGAATTATATTATACTAATGGGATATTATACAATCCAACCCTCTTCCCCTTTTCTTATTATTTTATAAAAGAAAACATTGTTCGTGAGGTGTTAATCTATCGCCTACAAGAATGACATGTTTTCTTTTTCCATTTCTACATCCATATCTGGTAATTAAACCATTTTTATGGTAGAACGAGAATATTTATTATTTATTATGTCCTATTTAATGATATGTAACTAACATATGTACATATTACTAAATGATTAATCAAAACAAGTTTGTTGTGGTTGAAAAACCGCCCTAATTAACTCAAACAATCATCATTTAATTCATATCTAATGATTCATCCACATGGTATATAATATAATCAATTATAAGAACATTTAAACACCTGTAATATAATTAATAACATGTAATATCAGTTCAGGATGTTTACCCATGTTCTAACCGAACTTCAATTTATGAATACAAGTGAACCGCTCAAGAAAAACCATAAAAACAGACATTCTCGAACAATGTTTTAAGACTCTATAACTCATCCAAAGAAACATAAAATAACTTAATGAAACCCTAATAAACCATATTCATGTAAAAAAGGTTCTTTAATTGTTAATTAAATAATCTAATGTGGTTATATAGGACATTAAAGTTAAGGAATCGTTCGGATATAAGGTAACGGGAAATTCTCGAACCCAACTTTCATTCTTCAGGTTCTCCCACTTTCACTCCTTTTTTGATATGGTTACTCCTTCAAAATAATCTTTTCATCATTGTATTTCCATTTATGGGATATATAGATTTTTCACTGGTGTTTATGTCAAACAAAATATTTTCTAAAAGAACTCTTCTTTTAATAACACACCTTTTACTTCTCATTCAAGGTTGAAAGTTCATGTAACATGTCTGTTATTCCCTCTTTATTTTGGGAAACCAATGTTTATGAATGTGTTATTATGAGATGAAACCCATTACTTTTCAAGGTATATTTATTTTCATTTTTTATATATGTTCATTGTGTCATGCATGAGAATTGAAAATTTTATGATGTGACGGGTGCCCTTGGAATTATATAGCGCAATATGAATATTTTAATGTGACGAGTGCACCCAGAATTATACATAACTCCAATGCATTGGGTAAAGTGATGAGTATCATGAGTTAATGTGAAATTATTTGTGAATAAGATTCTGGATTTTTTCACAAATATGTGTGGTAGTTAACCACTAAGACATGATGTTTCATTTTTATGCATTGCCACATTTCGAGTCTCTTATTAATGCTTCATCTCATGTAAATGATCCTTTGCCTATGTTTTTGTTATTCTCACCCATTGGTATATTTTTATTATATATCCACTTACAGGGATTTTATATCACCCCTTTTGATGTATATCCTCAGGTGACTACATGTACAAAAGATAGGTCAAGTGATAATAAGAAACTAGAGAAGAAGGAATTAAATAAATGTTTATTCTTGATGTTATAATTGTTATGTGTGGTCCTAGTTTTCCCAATACACTAAACCTTTGGATCAAATATGCATAATACTATTATGATGTTTATCTTTAAAATGATTTAATAGTAATATAATAAAAGGTTGGGTCACTATAAATTAAATGATGGTTATAATCATATATAATATATATCTATATATAATACTTATTTTCAATTATTTTTTAAAAACAGTCATGTCATGTCATAGATGGTTGAAGATCATTTATCTGATCTATTTTGTGAGTGGGATTAGGCTACACTACGTAGTAATGATCCTTATGGCACATTATCCGACCCACAGAATATTGGTGGTTTAATAATGACTCAGAGGTGTCAGCGTCTTGTGAGATTGATGATTCTTGATCCTATCCCCAAGTGATGTCCACATATTGAGTTTGACCAATGCCTACAGTGGTGTGTTTAGTTATGTATTTTAGTTTTTTTCATTAATTTTCACTAATTTATTAATATACTAATAATTATATTATTTGTTCTATTTTATCACAGCATTTCACATATACCTTTTGGATAGGTGAGTTTTATATTGTGTAATTATTCTTCTAGAGCGTGGGTGACATGGGTTCAGATTCCCATTGATGTTCAACACTGTATATATGATCATGGGATGGTATGTAAATAAATAATAACTATTTTTAAATTTAATTAATTTGTAACTTGATATTATTAATTATTTTTGGGGTTTATGGTATCTCATCGATGATAGAATGTTAGCCTCTATATAAGAGGTATGGAAGGTCTATATTAGCGAGCTTTACAATCAATTTTTGCACAATTTTAGGAAGAAAACCATACATAATGTGGGAGTCATGTATTTTGACCAGCCATATTTCACCCACCAACCTTATTACATATCATATTAGGATCTCGATTGATGCATGGATGTTATTATGGTACCACTACAATGTCATCATCCAGATCTAGGGGATCTCTTAGAGATT
The DNA here is from genome assembly GCA_963277665.1 of Viscum album. Lineage (NCBI taxonomy): Eukaryota > Viridiplantae > Streptophyta > Magnoliopsida > Santalales > Viscaceae > Viscum > Viscum album. The sequence goes on along the minus strand of OY728153.1, from coordinate 320,561,527 downwards.
CATCATCATTTGTTTCACGGTATGGGGAGTAGCTACAAACTTAGGCTGAATTGATAGATACCATGCATAGGGAGTGAGAAGATCTTTGTTGATTGCAGCAGTAGGAGGAGATAAATCGATGGTAGTATAATCATCATAAAAAGATGTTTCAGTACATGTGACATCTGACTTGGGGTTTAGAGATGTATTTCCCTTCACCACCTCCTCTACATTACCCTCATCCTTAGTGGTTTATTTATTTTTTTCACATTTATTTTGATAAAAATTTTATTGTATAGATTTTTTGAAATATTTTTATTAATTTTTATATTTATAGTTCTATATAGTGTATTTCTATATTGTTTCAAACATTTTTTATTTTTTTATTTTTTATTTTTTTTATTTTTTTATTATGAATTTTTTATTTTTATACTTTTTTACATGGGTAAGATTCATCTATCAAAAATAAGAATTTAACACCCGTGAATATTCTCATAGAAAAATATCTTTTTTATATTCCTGAAAAGAATATATGTTATGAGATACCTACACATGGAAAATAATTTTTTTTGTGACGGCCCGTTGCAAAAAAAATTATTTACAATGTCATTTTCTAAAATGTATCATTTGTGATGGGGTCCAGATACAAATGAACTATCACAAAGAATTAATTTTTTTAGTTATGAATTATTTAATTACAATAACCCATAATTCATTATGATAATATACTCTTACGATTTCCATTACTCAAGCCAACCATGGATCATATCATAATGGAAAGACATTGTCAATCCCCAAATACCTTTTGTAACACTCTAGACTATGACTGGTTTATCCGATCCAATATGAGATACAATACAACCCCAAGAACAATCCCCAATCAATATTGATTGGAAACATGAAATATGGGTTCCTAAATCTATTAATGAATGATTATTTAACAATAAATTGTAACACAATATTTTGGTAAATATCAATAATATAAATAAAAACTAATATTCGTTTGAAATCACATGGATTGAGTAATAGTGAATGGTTTACCATGACATTGAAAAAAATTATACATTATTATACCCTTATCATCTCAAGTTATACTGGTTATACATAAAATTATTTTCTAGATGGTTTGAACCAATATATTATAGTATAAAACAGGAATATAAAAAGGTGAATACATCACTTTCCAAAAAATCATTTCCCATACCTGAATAACATTCTCAACAAAACAATTTTATGTTATCTCTAGGTCAAACAACTATCATTAAGATCTCACATTTTCCTATATCAAGGAACATAAATTCTATATGTATATCAATTTCATCTTCAAATGTACCGATAAGTGACTCCCTATACCCACTTATACAAGGTCAGGTTCTGGTGACCATTATTTACGTGTCTTCATGACCATGGGAGGAATTATATCTAAAGACCACATGTATCCATATGTCATACATCAATATACACCATAAAATAAATGAAACTAAAACTAAAAAATAATATAACTATATATATATATATATACACAATGAAATATAAGATGATAAAAATCACTGGCCACAACCAGCATACCCTGAATATATTCTATCCAAAAAAACTAATGACACATAAGTGGGCCCCATCAGGACATCTCCAATCCATTTGTAATCCATATATGATGTTCATATCCTCGATCCATGATCATCCATAGTCTATATAGCTCAATATTTATGGAAACATGGAGAATAATATGCAAGTGAGCCTGCAAGGGTTAGTATTACAATAGCATGTATTAGCATACTAAGTTTTGGGATGACACCTTAGAAATCTATTATCTATGTACATTAACCAAAGGTAACATGTAGAAAATCTAACACCACTCAAAATCATCACAATAAATATCTATTATCAATCATAATCAATCAAATTTTAAATCAATTTAATAATTCTCTCAAAATAATAATGTTTCTCTACAGTGAAACTAAACTAATATTGCACAACTAACGATGTTTTTCTCGTATGGAAATTCAAAATGGATCCACTAATTATGACATAATCGAGTAAATACACATATCCACCAGTCTCATATGTAATGGATGAAATAAAAATATTCATTTATCACTTCAATGTTAAAGAAATGTATGTCTCTAGCTTGTGGAAATACATATCTACAAATATCTCAGTGTATACATGACTAGAAACCAAATAAAATAAGCACTTCAGGGGTTAAATTTTAATAATTGTATACTAGAGTAAATACATATCAATTGGTCTATAACTATATATGTTGGTCCTCTTAGGTATTATATTTGTGGGTATTCAAATAGATAGTATCAACTGCATCATTATCCACCTCAATCAATGTTTTTTTGGAGATAATGAGTCTCATTACTTAGGTAGATCATCATCCATTAGATTTCCATAACTTGGATATTAGAGTCACCGATCTCCACCTGTTATTTTAATGAGGGTATTAGGGTAATTACCCATATCCATATATCATGATCTAGATATATTAGAGGAAATACACATCCCTAAATATTTCATAGAAATTTAAAATCTATATTTTCCCAGAGAAGTGGGTGAGTGGAGGTAGATAAACATTTATTCCATTATCAGTCTCTACCCAGATCAAAGGGGGAAAGGAAAGTCAACTATTATCTCTCTTTATCCCAAATCAGAGAGTGATAATAAAGGATATTAACCACAATAAATTATAACCATCACTATTTATCTATCATATATTGCATCATAAGTCAAAGTAAATGAAAACATAAAATCAATCACCTCATATGAAATCAATGATCCTCTAATGAGCCTCATAAGATTCTATTGGTAGCAATCCAACCACTACATCCATCCCAATAGATTCTCACTTCCCCAGCATATAAATATTTAATAATAGATAAATAATATATAATTTTTTTACTAAATTGTGTATAAAGTGACATAATAATTAGATATATCTCACTCTCTATGAAAAATTTGTGTTTTTTTAGTTGGAAGTAACTCAATGTACTTCTACTAAGTCCCCCAGATAGTTCCAATCTACAAGAATCATTATCGTAAATATTATAATGATTTGTGCACTAAATTTATTTCAATCATTCCTTTATATTATCTTATAATTCATAAAAAAAATTCATTATTTACATTCAATTCACTCATGATCATGATATACCATTTGAGTGAGTACTTTTCCTCCACGGTGACCATTTATCGAATTCACATTGTTAACTCACAACCTTAGATACAATTTTCAGCATTTATAATTTAATCCTTTGACCAAATTTAGTATTCCTACAAATTTGATCCCCAGCCTTAGTATAATTAATCACATTTTAATTATTTTGATAAATCTGTAAAGATACATTCATGATAACCATTTAGTGAAATCATCAAATCCTTATAAAATTACATATTATCAATGTTTTTATTTTAAAAATTATCTATACCTTATCAAATTCTTATATGATCCTTTAATTTTTAGTAATTTGTAATGAACATTATGACAGATAAAAGAATATTATAAAAAATTATTAATTGGATTAATGATATTCTTTAGTAGATATTAAAAATGCTTCACATTCACTAAGTTTAAAACTATGTTTTAACACCAATTCATATAGTTTAGTCTCTCACTCCAATGGATGATTCAAGTTATCCATTAAATTATAATCTCCTCACAAGAAAAAATTATTATTTTTATTATTAACAAATAATAATTATATTATATTTGGTCACCTTAATCAATTTCTAACCCTATCTAGAATCCTACTCAAAAAATGAGTCCGTAAAATGTTTTTATCAACTTCATCAATCTTTATATGGGTCACTATCTCATGAAGATCTCCTACCATAGAAGTGTTAATGCCATGATTCATAAAACCAAACTCACTATTATCCATATCTAAGTGAAAATTCAAGTTTTAATTAATGTAAGGACTCCAAATCATCAAATGGAGAGTTTCATCATCCTTTACCCATGAAAAATGGTCAAAGAGGTATCCTGATAATATTTTCTAGATCAATTCACCATCATTTCCAGAACTCAACATTTTTTTACTCATAAAATAACCCCTCAAACAGTATTAGAATCCCTACAAACTATCTCTACGATCATCCTTATGGGAAGTCCTGAAAAATGAACAATTCATTTACCCTAATGAAGCAATTAAATAAAAATATATAAATTAAAAAATGAAAAAAAAACAATATTGTTTCTTGTAATAATGATATTATTATTATCTAAATTTAATGTGTGTGGGGGTGTTTTCATTGTGGAGGGGTGACACCCTTCCCAATCTAATGTCTCACCATCCATATACCGGGTTCGACTATCGATGGAAACCCACAATATACAGGTTGTTTCTGTTTTAATTTTTTTACTTCTACTGCCTTATTTAATTATTATTTATTTGGATTTTATTTAAATTTGGGCAATGGTTGCAATCTTCTTAGAATCTATACATCTTCTGTCGGTGTCATGGCTTCCCATGAAATCATGGATATTGCATCTCTGCAGACCAACCTCATCTAAATTTTATGGAACTCTTGGGCCTAGCTCATTTCATCACCCAAAATACAAAACTATTTCCTACTTCAAAAAATTATGCAATTAAAAATCCCAAATTATAGGGAGAAGTTAGTTCTACCTGACACATTCTCACAATAATGTCTCTCAATTTGACCGTCAAATCATTATTTTTTTACTAATAGATTCATATTTTTGAAACATTCATATTCACATATATATCATGCATTAAACTATGAAGGATATCCTTAGATATAAAAAACGAACTCAATTTTTAATAATGTGGAAATAAAAATGGGTTTGGGAATTAGGAAAAATAACCATTCTTAAAATAATGCTTCTTGATGTGTGTCGTCAATTTCCACCACATTTTTGTGCTCTGATATCACCAAGGTTATAAACTAATGGGGGGAGTTAAAAAGTAACATGGTTTGTTTTAGGCCTTTCCCCTCTACCTTATCTATTATTCACTAAACACAAATAGTTTTTTAGGATAAACAGAAAATCATCAAGAATTCCAAAAATATCAGCCAAAAGAAAACATCTCATTTCAAAGTCATTTGTGAAGACGTTTTTCCAATCATAAACATATTTAAATGATACTAATATGTCTATAACTATATGTGGGAAAAAATATGTAAAAAATTACAAAATTCTCATGGTGTCTATAAAAACCATAGTGCTGCCCATTCTAAAAAATAGCAGTGTTAAAAAAATCTTAAAAAAATGAGCATTATTTGACAAGCAGGAGATGCAATTTGAATTTATGCTTATACATTACAAAAAATAATATTAACTTTTATTTTCTGAAAATGTTTCTATATTAATACACAATGACCTAACATTGATTGAAAATTAAAAAACCATTTCCCTAGTGTAAGGAAACCATTATGAACTCAAAAACATTTTCCATTTCTAAATATTATACTTTTCATTAGATGAATTTATTTTTTTCACTTATTGAAAAATATATGTATTTTCATTAAAAACACAATTTGGTTATCAATATAACCACAATAGGACTTAATCCAAATTCAAATCCGTTCTTGTCAACCCAATGACACCGAAAATAGAGTCATGTGTCAGGCATAGGAAAAGTTCTCATTGGAATAATATCTACACAACCACATACTTCATGCAATATAACTTTTAATCTCTAAAAAGAAACAAACCTTTAATATCACAATTGACACTTTCATCTACCTTTCATCCATTATGAATAAACCCTTGATCTATCGCAAACCAATAAATGTAATCAATATCAATCAATGTATGAATGAATAACAACCATAAAACTCTCCACCTCTATGGAAGAACATAATGTGAATTCATTTCTTCACATTGACATATCCAACTCAAGGATTTCATATAACAAAAAATTAATTATTGAAAAACTATAGATCAATATCATCACTTTACAAATCATTACCAAAATCGGAAATATTTAATAAAGGGTTTTTCTATGATGATACTCTCAAGAACAACTAGAGTATCTTTTTCCACAACTTACAAACAATCGATACCCTGATATAATTTGAAATTATGATTCTATATTGATACATTATTTTAAATCTAGAAAACATTTTTTAATGATACCTATAATGGGATTAATGATCTACACCTTCAATGAACGACTGTGGGATTATGTTAAAATACATATTATAGTAACGAAACTCCATGAAGACCGATTTTAATAAGTGAATAAAATGAAACAACAATCATCAATACCCAACAATGACCTACTTAATTCGGTCGCATAATCTTAACCGCATAAGGACCCACCGGTATACCAATGATACCACCATACAAACCATCCTATAATTTTCAAGTTGATCCCCAATTCAAATTTAATAGGAACTCAACAACTATATAACATTATCTTGGTTTATATTTAAAACATAACATGAATTCTAATGTTCTATACAAAACCATACTCTATGGGAAACCATGGATTTATAAAGGAGTCCTCTTAGGGTTAACCCAAAAAAATAAAGGGTACCTAACACCATGTAATGAAATCACTAATAAAGGGCTAGGAAAAAAAGTAAAAAAAATCAATTCTTGATAGAGACTATTAACAATATAATAACAAAAATTCACTTTATTCCTTCATTTCCATAATTTTACATAAAGTAATAGTCCCCCAATAGTATGGAAAAACTCTTGAGGTAATGAAAAAATATAATCAAATCCTTATCATATCCAAGATTAATTTCTCACACTATATAAAAAATAACATAGCATAAGGATTTTAAAGAACCGATTCAAGTTACTTCTAATCCAGTACCTGAGTCGGCCCATTACATGGCGCAAAGGGAATTCCTGATCACTAGAAGATACCTACTAGAGCATCAGCATTATGGATCACTCATGGGAATATTTTTTCATGAGAAATTAAAATACTATAAATATTTATCCCAAGGAAACCAATATGAACTCACCAAATAATGTTGATTCAAGAATCTAAATATATGATTTTTAAACCTAGAAAATAATAAAACATGGTATTACAAAAATGATCTTCAAATGATAACATAACATTTAAGGAAACTCATTACAAACAATAACCTGAAAATAAAAAATAAAAATCATCCATACATTGAAACATAGCTATAAAATAATAAATATTACATAATAAACAACTAAATCAAACCAAAAAAATGAAAATGGGATGGGATACTAATGAGGTGATATGTAGAGTATGATTCAACCATAATAACATAATAGAAAAGAGACAGAAAAACTACGGCCAATATTTGTGTACCATGAAGATAATTTCTCACCATGAAAGCACTTCCTAACCAATATAAAAAAATATAAAAACACACCTCTATTGAGAAGAGCCTTTTTACCATAATAGGTCAAAACAATGTCTACATACACTTGATGGTCATATGTATGGTGTGGGAATAACTCTCATAGTAATATATAACCATGTTTTCCATGATTAAACATTATTAGATAATCCATACATGATATTTTAAAAATAAACATATAAAGATACTAAATTAATTTTTATAAATTAGTAACATAATGTAAGGAAAGAAAAAAATATCACAAAATATGTATAAAAGTAAGATCTAGTTAAATATGCATTCTCAAACAAGAATCAAGGGATATTATCTAGGGTGATTAGGGTCGAGCATACCTAATATCCTCATACCAATCCATATCCAATATAAGTATATCAAACTACACAAGGGCCACTAACTAGAGTGGCATATTAAACTAGTCTGGAGAAACACAATCAAAAGAAGAATCCATTACTAGTGATGTAATCTATGATTAACATTGAAATATTGATACAATACATCATGAGGAACTTATCCTAAGACCCCCACTTAAGCACTTGGGATTCCCATCATGTATGAAAACTGTAAAAGGATTGAAATTCCATGAAAATTTGATTTTTACATAAAGATATATTCCACGTTATAGGTTCCCCTTTCTAAAATATTTCAAAAATATCATCACATTTAAAATAAAAATTTATAAAGAAATAATTGGATTTATAACAATAGAAATCCATGCTATGTAATTAGATAAATATATTATTTGTATATTTGAAATCCATTTCAAAAAAAAGCCTTAATGGAAATATTTAAATCCCTTATCAAAATAGGATAATTAGAAATATTTATATTACATATATCATTAATAAAAGATATAATATAAAACATTAAAATGGCTAAAAACACTAATTTCAAATTTCAAAAACTCATGATTTTTTAAACAATGGTAATACATGGGACTACCTTCCATAAATTGAACAAAACATCATAAAATGGAGTAAATTCCCAATATTAGAACAACATTAAAATTTATAATAATGGATAAAGTCCTAATAATCCAATACAAATCATTAAATTATTATATAATGTAACAATAAGACTCCAAGGCCTTATAGGAGGATGAAATTCAAGGAATGATTGAGAAAGATATGAAATAGGTGGGAATGAATCCATTAATAATGAATCTTGATGGAACGTAACGTGAAAAAAATAAGAAATTGATAAGGGATGGAGAGGAGAGTGGGGTTCAGTGGCCAATGACATGGAATTATTGAATATTAGATAAAGGGGATAAAATATGGTTAAAATAATAAGGGTAATAGGTGTGCTCTAATATATTTTTATTTATTGGTTGTTCTCACATTTTAGTGAATCGTGAATCAACTGCTCAAATGATTATACATTTAAACATTTTTATTACATGGGATTCATTGATATATATTATTTATCCTAACAATTACTCCCACATATACACTATTTATGCACCTTAAACTTCCATTAGGACACCTTTCATATGATTAAGTAATATAGTTACTACTTACTATGCACTATTCCTGTAGTAATTGTGAAAACCACATTGCCTCACCATTTTTAAAAAATTTATAAAGATTCAAACTACAAATAAGAAATAATTAATAAAAATAGTAAATTTTAAATTTCATATCTAAAAATGGAAACATGGGTTTGAAAACTCTCCCCATAATATCACATTATATCCTAATAAAGATTACTTAAAGTTTGGTGATCTAAAAAGAGGTGAGTCCATGGATTCTAAAGAGATATTCTCACTCATGTGTCTAATGGTATTCCATATTGTACTGAAGTAATACCCAATTTAATGGAATGTATTTACCATTAAACACTATATTTTAAGAATACATAATCTTTATAGGTTTCTCATACACTGAGATGTCAGGTTTCAGATGAAAATCCTTCCAATCTAATAAATTAGAGGGATCATGATGGTATATATTTAATTGGGATACATGGAAAATTTTATTAATGGTTATAATATGATAAGGAAACACTATCCAGTATTCCTCCTTCCCCATCCTTTTTGTGATTTCAAATTGACGCACAATCATTGGAATCAACTTCCCTTTCTTACCAATATATTAATAACCTAAATGAGGTGATACCATTTAAAACACTAGGTCACCTACCAAAAATTATATATTTTGGTGATGTATATCCACATAATATTTATGGATCCTCTAATACATCATCATCCCTAGTCATATTAGCTATAATTTTTCAGTGGCCATCTGAATGATTCTTCACCCCACTATAGAAATTTCACACCCCTCAATCAAATAAAGAAGAGAATAGCATGGCCGAATATATAAATATTTAATGGGAAACATATAGATATATAATTCCTGGTTTTTATTAAATTAAATATCAACCAATACTGGTTAGTTATCCCATGATCCTATGAAGTCTATGTAATAAGAATGAATCTTTTCAACGAGATTTGGACTTACCACTCCTTTTATCTATCAAATTGATAACGGTGCGCCATGATAAATTTTTCTAGGGATCCCATTGTCTCTCTATGACCACTAAAAATATAAATTTTAATAATTGGTCTCAATTAGAAATTATGGAATAAGTCATACTTTGTTGTTTCATAATTTCAAACATGTACATCTTCCCATGATCCTCCAATTTGGTGTTATCCTTGAACAAAATGAATTGTTCTAATTAAACTAATAGATCAATCACAACCCAAATATAATTATTTTTCTAAGGGGTAAGATGTAGATCAATGATAAAATATATAGTTAGCTCATCCAATTCATTCATGACAATTTGAAGAGGATAAATCAAAAAAAAATTAAGGCAATTCATTAATTTGTTGGAATGTATAACATAAACACATAGAATCTGTTACGTCTCATGTTATCCCATGCCACTGATATTTGTGTTTCATATCATAATTCTTATTTATGTTTCTTATATGGAATTCCCACTAAGTGATATGGAAATATTTCATCACTACTTCGCTTATATTTTGAGTGACTGCACATCAGTTCAAAAAATAAAATATTCTCTCATGAGATAAAGACCACACACTGACAGTCACTCCAAAATATATTTTTTTCCTGATACATTAAAAAAATTCATCCCCCTAAATAATCATTATAAATATGTTTAATGAGGTAAGGTTTTGATTTAAAATTAATTAGAAAAATGTTATTTTTCATTCTTTATATCTGGGTGGAAGTCTTCAATGAGGGTTATAAGGATCCACTCATCTCAAGATTCACTTAAGGTTTAAGAAAGAAACTTATTAATAAGTATTTCTATTAAAATATTCCCTTATCTCATATTATAGGCTATATCAAAGTAAAATTCAAGCGCATTATCCACCCATCACCACTTCATATTATTCAAATCTTTTTAAGAAATGGTATAACTTGGTATTTTATGATCTATAAATATTGTTTAATTTTTTTTGAATAAAATTTTATCTCTAACACATGAGTATATAGATTAATAATTCCATTTCAATATAATGGATCAGGTAATTATTCTAATTTAGGTGAAGTTTTTGAGTTTCATGACCCACCATGTAAACATATTAGACAAGGAGACACCCTAAACCGATGCCCAAGGTTGCACCATATACCACATATCATTCACCATATTTAGAAAAGATAAATATTCCAGTTCATGTTAACTATTGATCCATCTTATCGAATGTTTCTTAATATTCATGGATATATAATAATAATTCCCCCTTTTGAGTGAGATCATTTACGGGATCTTCCACAATTGATAAATCCTTTATAAAATACAACTTGTAACCTACTAAGTCTATAAAGTTTCATACCTTGGATACATTTTTTTTTAATAAGACATATTGGTTAAAACCTTCCCATGATTGATTGAAAATTACCTATTCCAACACCACATGTCCCAAGAACCTGAAAATTTAGATCTAGGAGTTACACTTTTATATATTCATATAATAAGATGGTCCCCAAAATTTACCATAAAATTATTTCAATACTTCTCATTGTAACAACAAGATATTTCAATATGTATTTATCCTTTTAATGAATATTATATTTGATAGCTAGTAAAACCAAAAACATATAATTAATTATAAATCAAATGATTTTATTTAGATAAATGTTTACAGTAAAAAATAAAAACTACACATTATGAGTATTTAATATCAAACATCCTGAAGAAAAGTAAAAGTGGATTTAATGCTCATATATATAAAAATATGAAGAAAAAAATCCTTATCCTCATGGTTATCATATAAGATTGTGACTATAACTGGAACCATGAAAAAAAATTAAAATATCTATTAATATAATATAAATGAATAGAGAGTGTTTAATGAATAAATTTTACAGAAGCATGTAAGGATATATATATATATAGGAAGAAAACATCACAGTTATGTATATAGGCATTAGACACATATTAATTATATGTATATATAGTCATTAGATGTATATTTTTTATGTATATTTATTTCCAACTTGTATATAATTTTTTTTAAATAGAAATATATATAATTCAAAATAATAATAAAATTATTAATTTATATGAAATATATCAAGCTCACATAATGTTCTAAAAGGTCATTTTTCTAAAAAAAGTTATTTTGTTATATAATCAGAAAAAAAATTATACATTTTAAAAATTTAATTTGATTAAAGGGATTTATTTTTTCCATTTATTATATCAAAATTATCTTATGGTTAATCTTTTGTATTTTTTTTTTTTTTGAAAATTTAGTTTTTTAATTGAATATTGAAACCTTTAATTTTTTTAGAAAACTATTATTTTCTTCCTTAAATCATGAAATTTCAAAGTCACATTACATTTTTGATTAATTTTTAATATTATATAATCTTAATTTAATTATAAATAATCTAATTAATCTTTTGAAAATCAGTATTATATTTGGTTTTGGGATAAAATCATTTTTAGGATTAAAAACATAATTTTTTGAAAACTTGTTTTCATTTTGTGTTATGAATTTACATTAAAAATTATTTATTCCAGTTCTAGAAATTTAATATATAAAAATAGATTCCATATTTAGAATTAAGATTTTCAAATTTCTTAATTGTGTCCATTTTATATTTTTTTCATTTTGAATAGTAACTATAGTAAATAGTAATCATCTCAGTAAGGGTAAAATGGGTAAAAAATGGTTAAAACGATAATATAATCACTAAAAATATCCCAAAAACTTATATTTATTTTATTTTATGGTTTATTTACCATTAATAAAAAATATTCAAAAAAATAAATTTCATCCTACATTCCTTTGATTATCAACAATTTTTAATTTTAAGTAAATGATAATTACCAAAAATTCACTTTCTTACAATTAATTTCTATTATATTATGTTATTGGGATAAAATGATTTAATGAATAGATAAAAAATAATATCTTAAACATATATAAGTCATTTCTATTATTGTAATTTATTTTTAATTTTTTGTGATGATATAATTACCTAAAATACATATGCAACACTAATATACTTCTTGTGGAGTATAAGAAAAATCTAGGTAAATGATTTAAAAAAATATATTTTTTGATGGAATATGGTGTTACATGAATTATATTAGTAATTATAAATTATAATAAATTTTACATGTGTTTATTTTATATTATATTATCGTCTTGGTGTCTTTTATCAAATTCAATGTATAGTGAAAAAATAAATTTAATAAAATTTTATAATTAAAAATATTTTATTAAATGATTTAAAATTAAAAAGAAACTCTTTATAAAGGATATGTTTAATGTTAAAGGGTCTAAAATTTCATCTATGGTCTATTTAGCATACACTTTCCACCTTGTAAGTAAATTTATAACCCTTATAGAGTGAAAAATGTGTTACCATGGTTACGTTTAAAGATGGATTATGAGCGGGTTAAACCAAAAGATAAGGATTAAAATGAAAAATAAACACGTATAAATATTCCTTATTGAAGTTATTTACATATTATCATATCCCAAAATTGAAATTATTTCTATTTGGTTCTACTTGTCTTGATTATGATATTAATTATATTTTATAAGTTCTAAATATTTATAATTGTGAACCTCCCATCACTTATAAAACATAACCAAATATCCTCTCTTAATCACAATTACTAAACCATTTATTTTAACCAATATCAGAAAAATTACCTTCCTAGATTCCTTATAAAATTTATATATCTACTTTTAGACACCTAAATTTATCCCAAAAATGCTTAAGGTGTAAGGTAAAGGATGATTTCCAAAGAAGATGTAATACTCTTAACCTAGTTGTTTCATTTTATTTATTCTTCTACCTCCTTCGATTTTGTTGTATCCATGCAAATATAATAACATAAGTATCTTATATATAATTAAATTTTATTATGATGATGGTATTACAATTATTCATCTCATTTTCCATCCTATGAGAAATGGAAACATTTCTTGTGTGTACGTGTAGAATATCACCTATACGAAGAGATGTGTTTCATATCTCATCACCACCTCACAAGGATAGTTTTTATAATGAATTAAATGGTTTAAAATTTTATTCATGACATAATTATTATTTTTTAAATTTAATATATGATTTACCTTTTTACTCTTCCACTTGTTATAAATGATAATGTCACTCATGCGTACAAGTGGACTACCACTTCTATGAAATGATGTCATTCATTATTCATCTACGTCATTCATGGAAAGTTTGTAAATATGTATATAATTGTTTTATATGATATTAAATTACTATTAATAGTATTTATATTATAGAACCATGATTAATATTCAAGAACCATAACTACCAAATCAAAACATACTTGAAAAACAAAATAGTTGTCACTAAGCACAGTGATTTTTATAATGAGTAGTTCATAAATAGTTGGTAAGATGTTATAAGTAAAACATATATGGTATTATAAGTAAAAATATGGTTTTTTAAATATTTTTTATAAATTTAAATATATTATATAGGATGTTATAGGTACTTACATGGAAATTCAAAATTGAGGTAAGGGGTCCCTTACCTCAATTATTTTTTTGGGTTTTATCACTATTCATTGACTATGTTATGCAAGGATTATTTGTGTAATGAAATATGATTATTTTATGCTTCATTAAAAAAATTCTGTGTATTTAAATTTCTTAAAAATAATCAATTTCTTTATCAATTAACACTTCAATATTCTGATATTTGTAATGATATATCATATCAATTTTACTTCTATGATACAAATGTTATATTCATCACTTATTTCATTTTTGTGGTGCATATAATGCTCCTTTGATTTTTAATATTATACATATATTTATATTCATGGTATTTAAAGTTTCATTTAAAATTATTTCTTTATAGGGGTTATGAATAAAAAGTTACTACAATGGTAAGGATTTATTTCACAATATCATACTTATTTGGGACTGTTCATGTTTCATATTCCATTGGGGGAATTACATGATATTTTTATCATAAACCTTATATATTTCATTGTAGTCTAATTATTTCAATATATTAAAATATATAATTTCATTTTTCTCTGTCTATGTTCTAAAATTTGAAAAAGATAATTTTCAAGAAAAATTATCTTTATTTTTCTATTCGATCAGGATTATTATTCTTCTATGTTCATATTTTCTTTAAGATATTATCAAGAATCCTTTTAGTATTCTACAATGATTTATTAATGTAATTGTCTCCCTTTTTTGACTTTATTTGTAAACATTTTAATGGAGTATTCATATTGTTCTCTGAAAAAGGTATTATTACCAAAAATGTAAATGGAATCAATGTTTTACATTTACTCCAGGACTATATTTTCCCACCATAATGACTATTATTTAAATTCAATGTTACATTTAAATTTATTATGGTTGTTTTCAAAGAAATTTTTTTTACTAATATTCTATAATTTTTTTAATTTTAAATAAGTGATTTAAAAATGAAAAGGGTATTTTTTTACTTAAGAATATATCCAATGATCATTTAAAAGAATTTTCATCTTTGATAACATACTTTGATAAATATTATTCATTATTGGGGATATTATCAAATGACATCATCCACCTTATTACTATTTATGTATTATGATTATGATTCTCTAGTGATTTATTTGGGAAACTTTAAACATTTCATATGCTATATTTTCAAGATATATGATTTTGTTAATTATATAGTAAAAGTCTTTTTTTTCATTCATATGATGTTTTTATTGGACTTAGTAAGTGATAGGTGTGACCCGTTATAACACATCAATGAATTAGAAGGTATCATTATAAAAAACTAGTTTTAGTATTTTTCATATGAATTGCATATTTATAAATGGTTTCTTATCACAAATCATTGAGGATAATATTATAATTTTTATCATATGAATCCTATAATTGTGAAACATGTTATTTTTATTCATGTGATTATTTATGTTTTTATTTCATCCATGGATATATTCCCCTATTGTGATATTAGTTATATGGAATATTTGATTATTGTTTATCTATATCATACTATTTAGTCTTTATTTATTCTATGATAGGTTATTTTTTATCCTTTCCCTTACCATTTATCTGAGATCACCATTTATTGTGTGTTACTTTCCATAAGATTATAAAAAGGGATCTATGAATGATTCCAAGGATATACCAAAAGAAATACTAAATTTCCCATTATAATTTTATTTTGTATTTAATGAAGTGAAATTTAATGTGAGAATCGTGTATTTATCTAGACCCCCATGAATAATAATCTATTCTATCCTTTGGGATGTGATCCCTTATATCTTTTGGTAAATATTTTCATAATTTATAGATAATATGATAGGTTATATAAATTTTTTTATTTTAATTTATTATTGAATAATGTTGTTTATAGATAAATGTAAAATTGATCTTGGTAAAATATGTGATAAAATATATATGATCTTTGGGTTTTCAACTTGTCCTAGAATATTTTTTATGATTTTTAAGTTTTGTTACATATGGAATGGTTTATGTTAAACTTTGGGTGTTGGTTTTGAGGTTTTGGAGAATAATGTAGTCTATCCTTGTATTAAGGTTTATTCATATTGGTTATTATTTTAGCATGTGGAAATATTTTCATTTTTAGATAGAAGGAATTATTTTTCATCATTTTTTGGATCTTTTCATTTCTTAAAAGTTGAATTAAGTGCTTCAGGCATGAAAAAAACATCATGTATATTCATTTTATGGAGTACGATGTAAGATATAAGTGGAAATTTATTAAACCATAAATGAAGGATGAAATTATACTATTGTTTTGAAAACATATCAAGTACGTTTATTTTCATAAAATATTTATCTCTATGCAAGAATAATCTTTCACAATTTATCAAGTCTTATTTGGAAATTAATACTCAATTATCAATATATGATTTTAGAAACACATATACAAGTATATGACTAATAGCGGTATATTCTTTTAGAATATAATATGTTTCATTTTCTTCTCCAAAAAATAAATTTTTATGATAAAACCTATATTTGATTTCATTTCTATGATAAATTCATTTTAAATATAAAAAAAATCAAATTTTGAGGATGTAGTTTTTTTTAGAGGGAGGGAATGTAACACCCTGATATTTAAATATGTATTTCTTCTTTAAATAAAAATTCTATTTGATAGAATTTGAAACACACAAAATCAAACTAAAATGAACAGTTCTTATTTTGTTAAGATAAAATATTACAATAAAATATAAATTCTAATACATTATTATTTTTCATTGATAAAAAACAAGGAGAAATGTGTAAGTGGAGTAAATGAACACACAGATTCACACACACACCCATATAGATATATATATAATACCACAAGCATGAAACCTTTATCCCCATGGTTCCTCATGAATATTATCACCCTAAGAACAAATATGGAAATAAGGAAAATAATTAGGAAAATGATATATATGTTAATAAATGGGTAGATGAATAAATTTTAGTGAATTGTCTAAGGCCATATATAAAACAGCAATGTATCCATTGTATATATCGTAGTTGGACACATTTTCTTTATATATATATATATATATATTTATATATATATATATATTTGTGTTTGTGTTATATATATATGTATATATATTGATTGTTATATTTAATTAAAATTGGATAATAATTTACTAATACAAAATTAAAAATTATATTATTCACAACATGCAAATAATAACAAATTTATAAGAAATAGTTTAAGAGCACTTATTCTTATAAAAGGTATTTTTTCTATAAAAGTGGGGATGGTGTATATTTTAGAAAAAGACAAATTCATAAATTTTTGAAATTTCTTCTGATAAATTAAATTTAATTTTTTATTTCAAAATTTCAAAATTATCTTAAGGTAAAATTTGGTGATTTTTACAAAAATTTTGTTTTTGTGTGAATATTGAGAAATGTATATTTTTTCAAAACTATCAACTATGTTATTTAAATCAATTAATTTTAAGGTTTCATTAGATTTGGTTGTAATGAAACATATGTATCCATTAATTATAAATATTATAATAAGCATTATGTTTTGTAACACCCTGATATTTTTTGAAATATTTTCTTTCAAATAAATGTTATTTCTTCAATAGCTTGTTTTACATGTAATTGTGAGTTTAAATGAACCGCGATATCTTATTAAAATATTTTTTTGTGAAATTTATAACTTATGTAATAGATTGGATAGTATTTATAGGACTAAAAAAATATTGAAAAATTCATTGTTACATATGTATACAATAATTCCTTAGGTGTTAATTAATTATAAATAAAAATAAAAACTTATTACGAAGTAGAATAAATATTTTTAGGAAAACCCATTTTTATAATTATAAAGTATTTATATATTACTAAATTTAATTATTACCTTTTGGTGAATAATTTTAATGAAATTTATTTGTTATATGGAAAATAAAATTTTTTAACATTCATTTAATATTTTTCTAAGCAAGAGTTAATAATTAACCAAGATTTATAGATAAAAATATATTTTTCTAAAAACCAATTTAGGTCACTTTGTGCATGATTTTATTAAAATTAATTTCTTTAAATTATAGAAATTGAATTTGATAAAATGGATTTTATATTTGGAATAAGTTTTTATAAATTTGATAAATATATCCATTTTATTTTTATAAATATTAAAAGTAATCATGGATTTAATTATCACATCGGTAAAGGGTAAATCATGTTAATGTAGCTTAAAACTAAGTTATATGGTCATAATGTTTTATCTTAATTACTATTGGAGTATTCTAATTTGAATGTTATCATCATAGTATTGTTGTTTATTTGTCTAATAGACACTTTTAAATTAAAATTATCTATATAATATTTAAATAAAAGAACATTTTAAAATGTCACTCTCTTAGTTTTAAATATTGATTATGTGTAAAAATTGGGATAAAATCATGTGGTGAGTTCATAATAATGGTAATTTTTTTAATAATGAAATTATCTTCTTTATGGAAATTTATTTATAATTTTTTGTGATTAAATAACTACCTGAAATTCATGTGCAATGCTAATATAATATTTTTCAATTAATAGAAAAATATAATTAATGATTTTACAAATATTGAAAGATATGTAATTTTAATTGGTTATTATGTCTTGCAAGGTTTTTAAACCTATATGAAATATTAGACAGTTTTGAAAGAATTATATTTGAACTACCCCTTTTTCTTGATGTATTTAAATTCAAATTAAATGAATAGTGTTAAAATGAAATTAATGATATTTATCATAAATAATATTTTATTAAAAGATATAAATATCATAAAAACATAGATTAGTAAAAATTAGTGGTATATGGTTTTAAAAATAAAACATGATCATTTTATATTCCATTTCCAATTATATAGAAACATTTTTATCCCTTAAAGTGTAGAAAACATTAATATTATGGTAATTTTCAAAAGGGTTAAGTAATGGTTAAAACAAAAAGAAAAGGGTAAAAATGTAATCCAAACATTTTAATATTTTATTTTATGACATTATTAAAACTAAGAATAATTTTATATTTTAATTTTAAAAATTTTGATATAATTAAACATAAAAATTAATTTATATTAATTTTATGTTTTATAATATCTAAAAAGTACCCCAACCCTCAATTATAAATTGGAAACCCTCCTTTATCCTAATCACGCCACATTGAGCCTTATAGATTGGCTAAATCCTGTCTACTTATTCTAAAAACTCCGCTATAAAAATTATAGAAGTTTTGGTATTCCAAAAATACAAATCCTAGAGTCCTCAAGAGGAGATATAAAGTTGTTGTCTCAAGTAAGATGTAATTTCATTAGACAATCACATTATCAAATTATTTTTTTACTTACACATTAACAAAATAACCTGAATACACTCTCAAAATAGTACAGAACCTGATATTTCACATACCTGAAGGGAATTTTTGATCCCCACAGGTGGGTGACTAGCACCTGAGCATTAAACAAAATCAATAGGGAACGATTTTTTCCAACAAGAAGTAATGACAAAAAAATAGAACATATACACATAAAAGGAAGAAATAGTTGAAGATACATATATATATATATATATATATCGGTGTGTGTAACCTAATAGAATGAAAAAAATATGAAACCGAACAACTGAAGAGAAGATAAAATCCCCAAGTACGATTCCAACCACAAATTAATACAAAACCAAAACCTCATGTGATTGCATGGGCAGACTACCACCATCTCACCTGACCTAAAAACCTCAACGTCTCACTACAAAAACATTCTTTTCTATACATCGAAAGACATAAAGAAATTTCTATGCACCACCAAATAAGTGTGTAGGTTGTGAGATAACCGGATCAGTTGGATCCCACCTAGGTGTTCCAAAATAAATCTTTTTACCATAATTCAAGTTTGCTCATTTAAAATAAAACATGGCATGATTAGTAGTAAATAAGGGATATCAAATCATTGTAAATATTTCCATTTTTTTCAAAAATTCCAAAACAAAAGAAGGTATACCAATTTGAAAAATAATTTTCTATTATCATTTATCAAAAGCCAAATAATTCATTTGAAAGCTAGAAGAGTAAAATTACAATTACAAGTAAATCATCCCAAAGAAATCAAAAGGTTATGCAAGAAGAGTACTCATACCATAACAATTATATACACACAAAAAGTATTTAGAACACATGACTATGGATCATAGGACCATCCCATGAGTGAACCCCCCAATAATGTTAAGAAAGATCACCTAGAACGAAAATCATAGTGAATATGGAAAATCAACATGAGATAACCTCCTTGTGGTAATACGGTGATGAACCTAAGATAAAAATTCCTCATAAATACCCAAGGATTCCCATGTGTTGTATTTAATAAATCAATTCAATGTTTTTAAAATAATCCTTATTCAATTTACCAAAAACTAAGGAAAATAAAACATTTATAAAAAATCATTTACATAAAAATATCAATTATTCCAAATTTATTTATAAATCAATTTATAAAAACAGGAGGAATACAGTTCATCAACATGGGCTAGAGACAGAACCGGCTTACTCAAAAATTGGATTCACACATTATAATAAAGGATCCACTAATAAGATAATGCAGCAAAGAAAATAGATTACCTAAAATCAATCTATACATATTAAAATTGATCCAATTAGAAAATTGGGTCGGAGAAGATGGTAGATCACAATGTACCTCAAATAAAATTGCATGTTAAACCCCAAACAACGTAATGAAAATGATTATGAAACATGATCACGCTATAAATCTATAATAAATAAAGAGATACTACAACGTAGAATGGAGGATCCATTAATGTCACACCACGGTGCTACCATGATCAAAGAAACAAAGAAGTAGATAGTCCAACTCAACCAGATAGATAAAAACTGACCACCAAGGTGATCAATCAATCAAAGGATAAATCTAGATTAAATATAGACTCAAAATATCACGGAATAAGGGTTCTATGTTGAGATCCGAGTGATCTGTTGCATAATGAAATAAACATTTAGTTGACTCACACCCTAAAATCTAACCCTCCGATAGTTATATGACATTTAACATGTCCACATATAATGTAATCTACAATTATCAAGTAATATTAAAAACCCGTCACATTTTTTTAAAAAATCTATTTTTATCATTACACGTCATATAACCATTAAATAGTTTGTACAGATTTCATGCTGTCTAAACAGTTCACGATTTGTGCTCAGTAACCAATTACATGTCATCTAACCCCTTTAAACTTTGAAAAATCATAGAGAGTACAACAAAAAACACAAATTCCATTAATTCAAACATGAAACCATCCTATAAAAATATTTCACTTTCCCCAACTAATGATATCCATCAAATGGAGTCCCATGATGCACCCAATTAAAGAGGAAAATGATTATAGGAAATGTAATTTCCTAAAAGTAGGTAATAGGATGTTAAAAACTATCCACTATAAGATATTCTATAATTGGGATGTCTTGTAGAAGAATGAAGTCCAATAAAAAGGTATAGCCACTACTCCATCATCAATGATTCCCCTAAGTCTCATGAGAATATGATATGTTCAACCATAACACTATGTCCAACAGAATTGAATTCCCATGTAAGACTTTCACATGAGAGTTAATGATCTAAACTAGATTCTCATGAACAAAAACTTATGGCACTAACTCAATATCTTCCAAACTCAGAATTTGATAGGGGTCATGATGATATTTCTTGATCTATGATATATGGAAGACATCTTGAATTATTTTCAAGTTAATTGAAAATTCCAAATGATAATAAACTTTCACAAACCTCTCAGTGATCTTAAAGAGTCCAATATATCTCAAATATAACTTTCCTCGTTTTCTAAGACAATGGTGACCCAATCGTGGATAAAAATTTAATAAAACGATGTCAACTAAGGAAAATGAAAAAGGATGATGCCATTGATCAACATAAGATTTATATATAATGTTTTCTATAACTAGCCACCATAATATATCATGGATCCTCATGGTTTTCTCCTGAACCAAACCTGGAACCATCAAATAAGCTTCACCCACCACTACCCAAAAAAGAGGTGACCTGCATGGGAGGCCAGAAAAATCCCCAAAGGGATCCATTTTGATTGAGGAATAATTATTTTAATTATTAGAAAACTTAACATGTCCTAGATTTCGATCACATGATCCACTAAAGTCCCAAGACACAAACATGAATAATGTACTCTAGAATTTGAATAGAATGCCATGTTTGATTGTCTGTCTGTGGATCAAAAGTTTTACTCAGTTTCACCTGAGTCTCTATCACCTCTTGGACATATCTCCATAACATAAAAGGAATCCCATGATCCATTTCTAAAAAACATCTTATGAAACCCTATATATCCTCACAACTTCCAATACATACATATTACCATGATATTTATTATTTTGGTTTCATTGATCAACATAAAATGAGTTGAATTTTTCATCTGATCAATCACCACCCAAATAGAGTTTATCCATTAGGTATTTCATGGTAATCTAACAACAATGTACCTGGATACCCTTTCCAATTTTCAAACAATCATCAGTAGAGGTCAATGTAAACCAAAAGATTTTAGATTATTGTCCTTTATCTACTATAAAGTGTAATATTGGGACACAAAATAATAAATTTCATGCTTTATACCCAGCCACCAAAATCATTGTATCATGTAATAATACATATTCTTATTTCATAGTTGAATGAAACAGGAAGAATAATAAAAATTGAAGAAAACTAATCTCCTTGCATATACTGGGATGAAAAAATGATCCCCCAAAATTAGAATACCATTTGATTAAAGACTCCAACCCTAAATAGCCACCCCATAATATTGGGATTCATTAATTACACTAAACAAGCCATCATGATGCAAATTATGCAGAATAAACTCATTTAGAAATGATTATAACTAAACATTGGTCTGAACCATACTTGAAAATATTTTCTGAGCATATAGATGAAATAGAGATAAAATAACTATAAGGTTCCACTTTTCCTTCGATTTCTAAACATCCTACGACGACACATTCCCTTTAAGTACATTTTCAATGACTTCCCCCTTCTCTAGGGTGTGGTTGATATTGAAGTCAAACATATGAAGGTATTCCACCCACCATCTTATGTCTGAGATTCCTACCTTTCTGAGAATGTATATAACTCAAACTCTTATAGTTATAAAATACTAGTAACCTATACCTAAAAAGATAACACCAAAAACACTTAGGCATGTGAATAAATATCGTAATCTCTAAGTCAAGAGTTCGGTAATTCTTATAATGTGGTTGAAGCTGACAAGTGTCTTATGCCACCACATGATCATCCTGCATGAGAAAAAAACCCAAAATACTTCTTGAAGCATAAAAAACCACATACCTCTTACCAAGATTAAGAAAAAATAGAATAGTAGCTAATGTTAGAAGTTATTTCATATCATTAAAATAAGATCTGTATTTTTCATCCCATATTAATTTCACCCCTTTCATTATAATATAAGTAAAAGTTGATTCCAACATAGATAAATCCTTGAAAAATAATTTATATATCTAGAAAGAACATGGAAGCTCCAAATTTAGAAGACATTTTTTGGATCTTCCCATATCAAAAAAATCCTTTACCTTCTTAGGATCAACTAATAATCCAGGCATTGAAATCACGTGCCAAAAATATTTCACTTCTAGAATCCAAAATTTTTATTTTGAAAACTTCACATATAAATGGTGAATCATCAGGATTTCTTGAAATAATTTCAAATAGTGACCATGATCATAATCAGAACGTTAATAACCCGAAATATCGTCAAAGAACACTATAAAACAAGTTTCTAGATACTGAGGGAATATTTGATTCATCAATGCCATGAAAAATATAGGAGATTTAGTTAGACCAAATAACATCACAAGATATTCCTAATGGACATACCATAACATAAAAAATCTATCTGGTATATAAGACTCTCGAACTCTGAGCTGATGATAACATGACCAAAGAATAAGCTTTGAAAACCACCTTTCTCCATTTAACCAATCAAAAAAATCATCCACATGGTGCACATGATACTTGTTCTTAATCATTACTCAGTTCAACATATGATAGTCTACACACAACCAGAGTGATATGTATGCCTTCTTGGAAAAGATAACTAGGGCCTCCCAAAGAGAAAAACTAGGTTGAAAAAAAAACCCTTTTTGTTGGTTTTTCTAACTGAATCTTGATCTCTTTCAGCTCTACTGGTGTCAAGCAATAGGAAGGTATCAATATTAGCTAGGTTACTAACATCGGTTCAATTGAAAACACTAACTGCCCCTCTGGAGGAATATCGGAGAAATAAACTGGGAAAAAATTAGGAAAACCCCCCAAAAAACAACATGTAGATCAAGGACAAAATAAATGTCACTAGGCTCAACTATTATAACTGATATTAAACATCGAATCTCTGGGTGGGAAGTTCCTACATGGCCTAAACTCATATCCCACTCTCCCTGAAACACTCATGATATCCCATCAATATGTAGAAATAATACCTAATGATGATAATAATAAACATCATCTCGATGAGAAATAATCAAATATATCCTGATTGTAACATCAAACTGATCCAAATCAAGAATAAAAAAATCCCAGACTAGATCTAGATCTATTATTGATAGTGCATATGGACCCTGAAACCCCTTCTCTTTTCTATTCCCAAGAGGTGTTGCTAACTCTATAATGAATTACCTTAATTTAATTTGATGGTTAATCATATAAACAAAATGAAATATATAAATGAGTGGGAAGAACCAGTATAAAAAAAAGATATTGCTATTATGGATGAAATAATTATGGAATCTCTCACTGTCACTTGACCATCATCTACCTCTACTGAAAAATCATATACTGCATGATGATGTGTCTCTCCTGAGGCTTATGACCTAATACCATTAGTCTTAGAAGCATTTGACTCACCATAGTAACCTTTAGATCCAATGATCCTTAACCATATCGAGGTGTACACACGGTCTGATAGAAACACTACGTATGAACATAATTTACTCAACTATTACACATCTTATATTGTGGAGGAAAAGGACACTATGTGTGTCCGACATTTCTATACTGATAAAAAGTCATAGGCACACCACTAGCTACAATTAGAGGCACCTGAATAGGTCTGTTTCTAAGAACTACCTCCACCACATATTCTATGATCCTTCGATTTATTATTTTTCCATTGAGCTCCATTGAACCTGTCAATAAGTGTATGATAAGTGGTGTAAAATTAAACCTTTGTATCTATATTCATATCTACCATCAGATACTTATCCATTACATCTTTATAGGTAGAATAATTCAACATAAATACCTATAATCAGATATCCATCCTTAAACCCAAAAGGTACTTATGAACCTTTATTTATCCATTCTTTACAAATTATGGAAGGAACAAACCATATTATAAAACTGATTTGTGTATGATGACACAGTATTCTCTCTCTAATGCAAAGAGATGAACTCTAGAGATTTCTTCATCATCAATGACTCTAGAAAAAATGGAAGGAATAATAGATTCTTGAAACCATTCATGTCCAATCCAATATACTTATCATCATGTACTATAGAATCTCATAATTGATTCTAAGGACCCTAAAGTATAAGCTATGCACACTTCTCATTGATATTATCATGTGTTTCTAGGACGTTGAAGAACTTATCAATCTTATCAAGATAATAATCTACCTCTTGAGTTTTATTTTTATATTTAAAGGATGATGTCTTCTTATGTATGAAATTTTTTGATTGATCCCCATCTCCCCCAGCTCCGGTTAGTACCTCAAAAACTGTGTTATGAAGTAGTGGAATATTCTAGTTAAAATCATGAACTACATGCACTATATCCTTGATAAATTCATGATCCATCAGAGGATTCCCTTGAGGAGAATCATCTACACCCTACTAAGGAATATGTAGAAAATGTCTCAGAGGCATATTGTTATACACCAAAATGAAATAAATGATCAGACAGTAGATCAATCTCAGTCCAAACAAGAAAACCCATAACAAAAAACTAATATTAATATTAATAACTCAAAAAAAGAGAAACACATACCAAAATACCATGGTAATTAAAGTCTAATCACAGTATGTGACGACTAGTAAATTCCAAAAATATAACTCTCAAGTCCCGAAAATCCTTACTCTAGTCTACCAAAATGCCCCAAGATAATGAATCATGATAAAAATCACTTTTAATACCAAACTGTAACAAACTAACCCACATACCCTCTCAAACAGGTAGTTGAACTGATATATCACATGCCTTAAGGGTTTTACAGATCCCCACGGGCTAGAAACCAGCGCCCAAACATCAAACAACAACCAGAGGGAATGATTTTTTCAAACCTAAAGTAACAACAAAAACATATAATATATACACATAACTAGAAGAAACAATGTAATATTTATATATATATTTATAACATAAAAAAATTTGGAATCGAAACATCTCAAGAGAAGAAACAATCTCCATGTACAATTCCAACCACAAAGTACTACAAAAACGAATCTCCATCCGATAACATTGGAAGACTCCCACCATCTCACTGCCCGCTACCCAGTCTAAGGTGACCTAAAAACCTTTCCACCTCACTACATCTCCTTTCATTTCCCCACATAAAAATATATACCAAGGTCAATGAACCACTAAATAAGTGTGTAGGTTTTGATATAACATGCTCGGTAGGATCCCACCCAGGTGTTCTGTAACAAGTCTCTATACAATAATCCACGTATGGTCATTTAAAATAAAACATAGAATGTTAAACTATAAATAAGTTATATCAATTCTTGGTAAATATTTCCCTTTTCCAATAATTCAAAAATAAATGTAGGTATTTCAATTTCAAGAATTATTTTTTATTATCATTTATCAATAACCAAATCATACATATCAAATCCAAAACAGTATAAATCCAAGAATAGGTAAATAAAATCAAGGAACCCAACAGGTCAATCTAGCATATAACTCATACCACAAAAATAAATAATACAAAAAAATTTCCTAGAACAAAATCCTAAGGAGTATAAGAATACCCCTTGAGTGAACCCCCCAAAAAATCAAGAACAAGTCCCTGGAATGAAAATCTTAGTGATCTAAGAAAAGACCCATGATTTGACCTCCCAATGGAAATATAGATGATAGACCTATGATAAACCTTCTAACTATGTATGTAAGGCTTCCTAGGTGTTTTATTTCATAAATCATTTCAGTTTTTTTTTTAATAACCCTTTTTTCATTTACTAAATACCATGGAAATGAGCCTTTTATCACAAATTCATTTTTATGCACAAAACAGTCATGCCAAATATATTTATAAATCAATTTATATAAATAAGAGTAACAAAGTTAATAAAAACAATCTTGATATGGAACCACTAACCTACAAACTCCGAGTCTCACATTCCCACAAAGTATCCTCCAATAAGAGAATGTAAAAATGAAATAGAATTACATATAAAAATATACACATTTTTAAATTGATCTAATTAGAAAAAGGGGTCGAAAAATACGTTCAATCGAAATATACCTCAAAAAAACTCACATGATGAACCACATCCAATAAAAGTAAATGGGCTCCAAAAAAATTCACAAAATATATCTATAATAAATAAGGATATAATCAATTATGGCCAACTCATCGAATAACACTGTGATATTATGCTACCTTGATCAAAAAATGATGAAGTAGAAAGGATTACTCACCCCGAGAGAGGCAAACCAACCACCACAGTGATCAATTTCGAAATATATCAATCTTAATCAAGTAGAGAATCCAAAAATTTCCAAATAACTATTATAGGTTGAGATCTAAGAGAGTTTTGGTAAAATGAATTAAAATTTCAGAAGGGATGAACCCTAAAATCAACCTCATGATAATTACATGACATGTAATTCATTTACATGTAATTTATTCCATGATGATAAAGTTTATAGAAAAACACATCCCCTTTTTATTAAAATCAACCTTTTATCATTACACATCATATAACCAGTATAGGGAATGTACCACTTTCATGCTTTGTAAATAATTCATGACTTCTGTCTAGAAAACAAGTACACATATTTTAACCCCTTTACACATCGTGAAATCACCTAAAATATAATTAAAAACCCTGATTCCGTTAATTAAAACAAACATCCATCCCAAAAATTAATTTCAATTACCCCAAAAATAGTTTTCCATCCTTATGATTCCTAATATGCACCCTATTAAATAGAAAACATGTAACGGGAAAGGAACTACCTAAATGTGGGTAATAGGATGTTACATCCCCTAAATATATAATATTATTCATAAAAAATGTCATCAATATTCTAAATATACTTACATTTTAATATGATTATGAAACCACCTTTATTTACACTCTTTCCATCAAATGGGATGTGAAAGTATTTCTCTTACATACATATGGCATACTGTCTCCATGTAGAGATACACTTCATTTCTCATATAGATATTTTTTTATAGGTATTATGATGGAATTTATGTTGAAATATAATAATTATGATATAATTATACTAATTTAATTATAATATCATATATACCTTCATAAATTCAAAACTATTTCAAAATGGTAACATCTCTCGTGAGTACATGCAGACTGCAACCTCCACAAAGAGATGAGATTCATTTTTCTTTTCAGTTTAACATGGATGGTAAGAAGGATGTATTTAATGAATATATATATGATATATAGGATATAAAAATTATTCTATAATGGATATTTGTTATTTAAAATTCATTCATTCCATCCTTGAAAAAATGAATATATTGTTCATGCATACATATGGCTTACCGCCTCTCTAAATGGTGTAATTAATTTCTCTAACTCTACCTTTAAAGATGAAGCTAAACATATATATATATATATATAATATATAACATAATAATGATTTACATTTTTCTAGTATATAATTATAATAAATTTAAATTTATTATACAAAAGGTTAAAGAATATTCAAATTAAGTCGATCTGGAGATTAAGGGTTTTTGTCTCACATTTATTTCTATGGGAGAAAATCCAAATTCACCACTTTTTTCTTTTATGTGGTTTATATAATACACATGAATGTATTTTATGAATATTATAATAAAAATTATTGGGATTTAAATATCCATATAAGGATATACTATCTTGGGGCTTTTCATTCAAATGTTACCAAAGTGGTAATGGTTTAAAGTTCTAATCTCATTGATTATCAAGATTGTTTGTGATTAAGATTACAATGAACAAATCATATGATATACCACTTATGAAACTAAGGAATCTTCCTGTCCTATTTTTGTTTATTAATAATACATGAATTCTTTTTATTTACCTCTCCTTATGTACTCATGAGAGTATAAATATTTTTTTAATAAAAATTGACTTTTTTTCTCTCTATGGTTGAAAATAATTTTACATCCATATATTTTCATTATAAAAATGATTCATAAAAGGTTTTTTCTTGTTTAACATTAAGAAAAATAGTTTAAAAGGAATCTTATTTTTGTTTTTCTAATGAGGTACAATTATACTTTATTCAAAACAAAATTAAAGGAATTTTTTCTTTTAACTTATATGACTTGTAAATAATTTCAATCTATCATGAACATTCATGGTTTTGAATATTCCTTTACAATTTTTAATGTTTCTTTTCAAATTAAATGATTTATTTAATATTTGGAAAAAATTTATATTTTAAAAAGTTTATTTCAGAGTTAAAAGTATATTTTTCTACAAAAAAAAATTAGTGATCCTTAAAGGAATATGTCAAATGTGATAAAATCTAATACTGTTACTTATTCTTTACTAGGGTTATAATTCTAGGATACCTTGTTTGTTCTTTTTCTCATTGGTTAATTGTTTAGATGAAATTTTTTTTATTAAATTTATTCCTTTTCCATGGTTTATACTATGATGAAATGATGAAATGTTTATGAAATCCATTTCTTTTTTATGATTTATTATGATGAAATGTATATGAAACCCATTTATTTTCTTGGGTTCTAAGATGATGAATGTTTTATGTGATTTTTTCACACATATATATCACATTCCTTATATGATGGGTGGGACAAATATTTCCCTCAAATGAATTAGGTAAAGATAGATAACTCATGAAGTAAATAAGTTTATGTGGGGACTTTAATTTCATTTCTATATGGTTATGCATGGACCTAGTTTTGAGGTCCATAAGGTGATACGTGGACCTGAATTTCATGTCTATAATTTTATGCTTGGACTTAGTTTTCTCATCTAAAAGATTATGTGTGAACCATGTTTTTATGTTCATAATTTTATTCATGGTCATGGATTTCATATCCATAAAATCTTTTGTGTACATGGTTTAATTTCCATAAGTTTTTGTGAGGGCCTGAATTCATGTCTTTAACATAGGGAATGAATTTTTTACTATTTATAGACATTCATAATGTCATAATAATATATGTATTCTACAATTCCATGTATTATGTCAATGTTAGTCTCTCATGGGACATTTTCTTTGATTCGTTTTTAATTTACTTATTATGTC
Source organism: Viscum album (assembly GCA_963277665.1). NCBI lineage: Eukaryota > Viridiplantae > Streptophyta > Magnoliopsida > Santalales > Viscaceae > Viscum > Viscum album. The sequence continues at coordinate 320,530,695 of OY728153.1, read as the reverse complement.
TATACATGCTTTATTCCATGAATCAATATTATGATATATGATATGTAATGTATGGATTTCAAATGTTAACCTCATGTTGTAATACCTTTATGATTATGTTGTGATTATTTTATCAATGATATCTCCACAGTTTAACCTTACTGAGAATCTAATCCCACACTTTCTTATGTTTCCTTTCCTTAGGTAGTGAATAAAGGTTTAACTAATGATGTTTATAATAATGGTACTAGATATAATGAACTTAATTGGAAACTCATAACATCAATTTGTTTGTGTGTCCCACTTCTTAAAGATCCAGGGCCTATAAAATTTTGGAATATATCATTATAATATTTAAGGAATATTACATCTAATATGATGTAATATCTATGTATGAAAAGTAAGGTTCTTTATAGTTGGTGTCAAAGAATGGTTTAGTTAACCACTGAAAAGTAGGTTGAGAAACTTTTCTGGGAACCCTAAGGATATTTTTAACAATTGGATATGATCCTAAAGTTTTGGTAACAACCATGAATCAAATAATTTAAATTTTAAGTGGTTAGAAAATAATTTTTCACGATTTTGACACTCATTAAACAATTTTCTATGATTATTTGGTTTCTTTCTATGATTATTGTTACTCACACTATGCTTTTTGGTTTTAGTCAATTTTTGGAATCTAAAGGAATCATGTTAACGATTACTTTGATATATAATGTAATTATTTTCTACTAAGGGACCATATTTTATTGTATCTATAATGAAAAACATCATTTCAATGCAGACATAACCTTCCAATGTTATGAATCATGCTGAGTTTCCTAATGACCAAAGGTGGGAGCAATATTTCATTGATTCCTTCACAAGGAAGAGTCAACCATATTTTAGTGGGAATACTAATATATAAATCTCTGATTAATGGATTAGTACCATTGAAAAAATATTTTTCATCATCTAGTGTTTGAAAAATTATAATGTTATTTTGGATGTTTGTAATTTGGAAAGAAAATCAAATCAATGGTGTACTTTTATCATGAACATAAGGAAACAGGAATAAATTGACTCCATTGAGTGGGATGATATTTAGAGCTTATTATTCAATAATTACATTCCTAATATTCTTGGAATAAAAACTGAGAAGGTATTCCTTGTTCTAATAAATAAATATGATGAATTTATTGGTATCTATGAGTAAAAATTTACTATACTTACTAGGTACATATTTGGCATTATCATCCAACCTAAAGGCAGGGTTTATACTTTGTTTAGTGGCCTAAAAATAATTCTAAAAAGAGAATTATCAATAATATACTATTATATATAAGAATAAATCATTTTATTTTATATCAAGGTTAAAATGAATAATAGATTCACCCATCAATCTCATGTCTTTGACATCAAAAGAAATATATAATTCGAAGGAAATTATAATATCCTTGGATAAAAGAAGACAATATTTACTTTATACTAAATTTGAGGAAGGAAACATGGTTCAAATTGTCTTAATGTAACTATTAAATGTTTCATGTATGCAAAGGAAGGATTCCAGATAATTTAATGCAAAAGTTATGGTACAAAGTTAGCTAATTATTCAAATCGAGTGGAATCTACATAAAATGAACCACCAACACTCGAGTGTTTCAAATTCTAGAAGTATATAAACTATTAGAAAAAGTGATTAAAATATGAATTTTATCAATAATTATCTAATTAAACCACCAATTAATCCTAGAGAAATATATAAATCTCATGTGATCACTATTTCTAATGATGGCTACGATAAAAACTTGGTGAAAGGTGCACTTACCATCCACTCTAGAACTGTGAATGTCTTATTTGAATAAAAATAAACCAAATATTTAATATGAGAAGAATTTGAAAAGGGTGTAATAGTTCCACCTCATTTATTTTATGATGATTTATTAGTAAAAAATCATAGTGGTATGATGATCACATCTTAAGTCCACAATACTTCTCTAGTTGATGTTTTTAGGAATTTGCTTCATGAGAATTTTGTTATTCTCCATATTTTTTAATTTTATGTCATATAAGGCATGAATTGGATTTATTTTATAAATATTGAATAAATTTATGAATAAGGGAAGTCACATTATATATTTTGAATCAACCTAAAATCACTTATAAATTAAATAATAAATATGAAATTCCAATTTAATTTATGTCTATTGTATGGGTCATGATTTTAATTCAATAGGGGTGTTTATCTTACAAGGATGGAGAGAAACTATAAATAATTTATAATCTTATTGTGAAGTATATTTTTTATGTATTTATAGAATAATTGTTTGTAATTATATCAAAATGTGAGGTTAAGTTCTTTATAGAACTCATACATGGTTCTACATCTATTCTGAAGACTCCATGTAGAATGGCTCTGATTGAGTTACTGAAACTAAATAAGAAACTCTATGAGATACTTGACAAGGTATTCATTCTTACAAGCGTGTCACCATGGGGTGTACCATTTATTGTTGTTAATAAGAAATAGGTATCAATTTGGATCAATATTTATTATCTATAACTTAACGAGATAACTATCAAGAACAAGTATCTTCTACCCCATATTGAAGGATTTTTTGATCAACTGCATATATATGAATTCCTTTCAATGATATTTATTCATTATATATATATCAATAATTAAGGGTTTATAAAGAATATATATATAATACAATAATATGTATATGGTATGGACACTGTGAATTTATTATGATTATATTTTTCCATACTAATTTTCCCCTTTATCATTGTGGAATTAATGAATATAGTCTTTAGAGATTAAATTGGTCATTTTTTATAGTCTTTATAGCATATATTTTTATTTATTCAATGGAAATGAAGATAATTTTATGAATTATATTAATACCCTAAAGAAGAAGGGGATTTTGTAAAAATTTATCAAGTGTGAATTTGGGATTTGGAAAGTTTCATTTCATGTCCATATAATATCAAGTGAGGGTATATCAGTAGATCCTTAAAAAAAATTTATCAAATATTATCCTATATAAACCACTGTGATTCAGAAACATGGTTTTGTTGGTTTTACTATATACTATCAATTATTTGTGTAGAATTGTTCATGACTATCTAATCCACTCACTAAGAAAACTCAGAAGGGAGCTAAGTTACTTTGGATAGATGAATGTAAAAAAAACATGGAACTAAAGTGAGGTTTAGTATGATCGCCAGTACTTACCATACACTATAGTGGATTTGGAATTTTAATATATATTGATTCATCAAAAAAATTATTGGTATTTTTTCTCATGAATAATTATATAGTGATAGTTTATGCCTCACGCAAAGTGAAGGTTCATGAGAAAACTACCCTACTAATGATTTGGAGTTAGTTGCGGTAATTTTTGCGTTAATGATAAGAAGGTATTATCTTTAAAGATAAATGTGTGATATTTATACTGATCATATAAATTTAATTTATATTTTAACATAGAAATATTTTAATTAGGGAAGGAAAAGATTGTCGGATATGATTAACGAATATGACTAGTTAATTGATTACCACTATAGATAAGTGATCAAGGTGGATGATGATCTAAGTCAAAAGGATCATGCAAGACTATCTTTGATGATGATCAAAAAAGATCCAATATTTATAGATTTGAACATTATGGATAATGTAATATTGTTGGATGGGGAGAAATATTATCTTTCTAAAATTATTGTTCAACTATCTATCTAATTAAAGATTAAATAGGCCTAAAAGGAAGATGTAGAGTAACAAAAGAATGTGATAAATGTTCTATAATTTATCCTTTATTATGATGAAATGGTATGGTTTAGGAAAAATTTATGTTTTTCCATACCAGAAATGTGGAAGAAACTAATGGATGTGGCTCACAGTTCATCATTCTATATTAACACTAGAAGTAAAAAATATGTATATTGATTTGAAGGAGAGTTTCTGGTGGAACAACATTAAGAGTGTTATTGAAGCATATGTATCTAGGTGTTTAGTATGTCATAAAGTTAGTTCCAAGAGAAATAATTCTAAGGGGATTTTCTAACAATTACCCACACTAGAATGGAAATAGGAAAATCCTAACACAAGAATTTATCCTTAGAATCCCCAAAACAAAAAAAAATGATATAATTATATATGGGTTAAAGTCGATTTCCTTACAAATTCAAAACATTTCATTTCCATTATGGATTATTTATCCTTATATCATCTTTTTAGAATTTATATTATGTATGTTTTAATATTTCATGAAGTGTCACATTCTATTTTATCGAATTAGGATATATAGTTTACCTTGAGGTTCTGGAAAATTATTCAGTGGGCCCTGAATATAGAACTATGTTTTCACAATTTGTATCATCCTTAGATAGATGGTCAGTCTAAGAAAACAATTAAAACATGAGAGTATATGTTGAGATCTTAGTTATATATTCCAAAAAAATTTGGGATCAACACATTCTTATTGTTGAGTTTTTTCTACAAAATTAGCTTTCACTTGAGAATTGAGATGGCTCCATATGAATCCCTATATATAAATAATTATACAACTCAAACCTTCTAGGATAAAGATAGATAAATTAATATATTTTGACCTAATATAGCTATGTAAATGGATGATAAAGTAAGAACCATTAAACAATACATAATGGCAACTTAGAGTTGACAAAACAGTTATACTAACAATCAAAGACATGATCAAGAATTTTATGTTGGTAAGAAGGTGTTTTTATTAATTTATTTATAGAAAAAATATATTATATTTATGAATAAAGGAATGATAATTCATTGTTCTATTATCCCCTTTGTGATTATAGATCAAGAATGGATGATATTTTATCACTTGATGCTACCACCGACCTCCCCCAAGTTTACTATGTCTTCCATATATCTCTCGTGAAGATGTACATACATGATCCATATCATTTACTAAACTCATTGGATATAGCATTGTAGAATGATATTTTTATGAAGAATAACTATTATAAATATATAATAATAGAGATAAAGATCTATGGAACAAGACTAATCAGAGGGTAAAAGTTCTTTGGTGAAATTAAAAATTTAAATAATCTATATAAGAACCTAAGTAAATAATGAATCAATAATATACTCACTTATTTGTACCATAGTGATTAATTTCAAGTAAAAAATTAGTTTTAATTAGGGGATAATTTAACAACTCATGATTCAATGAGATATTCCATTCAAATTAATTTAATTTCTTTGCTAGCATCAGTTACAGGTAATGCTCAGTATAAAAAATTTGAGATATTATAAAAATATTTTTATGTGAGAGTTATAGCCTATCAATAATATTAGGGAGTATTAATAGAACTAAATAAATTATAAAAAAAATATATTTGTATATGTATAAATTAATCATTTTGTTATCAATTAATTATAAATTAAAATAACCCTCATTTGAAATTAAAAGATATATTTTTATGAAAAACTATATTTATGCATACAATTTATTTATATATTAATAAGATAAATTATTAACTATTTTTGAATTATATTAAGGAAATTTATATATTATATAGTAAACCAAATTTTTTTAAATTCATATAATATTTTCTATTCTTGAGATAAGAATAAAAAAATTATGCTTAAAAATTATTTTTCTAAGAAGTAGTTTTTGTCGCATGTTTCAGTCTTATATTAAATTTTATTTCTACCAAATTTATAAATTTAATTTGATAAAAAAATATTACTAATTTTTAATAATAAATCTATAATTTTTTAAATAGTTCACCTTTATTTTTTGTTAATATGAATTGTTATTGTGGTAAATTGTATCACCTCGCTAAAGGGTAAATCAGCTTAATATAGGTTAAAACTTAATAAAAATGTCATATTTTTTATCCTAATTTTTATTATAGGATTTTAATTTCACCATTATTACCTTAGTCTTGAACTATATTTTTTTAATGTATATGCTTCTAAGAAAATGGCATATATAATATTTAAATCAATGAAAGTTACAAAATGTCACTCTCGTAGTTTTAAATATATCTTATGTGTTCACATAGAGAAACAAACTAGTGGTGGATGAATATTAATATTAATATTGTGAAAAATATAGTATTTATTCTATTAACTGAAAAATAAAATTAATGCTTTTAAAATACAAAAAGTTATAAAATTTTATTTATTTAATGATTCACAAGATTTTTATATATCAGTATAGAATATTAAGGAGGTTTTGAATCATTATATTCTTATTATAACTTTTTATTTTTGTATTTAATGTCAAGTTAAATAAATATTTTTAAAATTACATTAATGATATTTTAAAATAAATTATATTTTATTAAATGATTTAAAATTCATAAGAATATTATATATGTCCCTATTAATGGGATATACTTATAAACATCATTCGTGGTCTATTGAAGAATTTTTTTAAATTTTATAGTAACTTTATTAACCCTTTAATGGTAATAACATTAATAATACAATAATTATCAAAAGGGATAACGAAGGGTTAAAACAAAAAATATAAGTGTAAAAATTTGATCCAACCGTGTCCAAATGTTATTGGATTAGTGTATTTTTATTCATACCCATATTATATTAAAATATTAACAATTTGGATCCATTTGTAATTATTGATTTATTTATATTAATTTACTATTTTAAAAAATTGCAAAAGTACCCCTCCCCTTAATAATAAAAGGGCACCCTCCTTTATCTATATCACACCGCTTTGACCCTTATAACGCAACAATACACTAAAAATATATTCAAAAATATAATAAACACATTATATAGTTTATGGAATTCCATAAAGACCAATCCTATGGTCCTTAAGATTAGATCTAAAAGTGTCATTTCCGAGAATAGGTAATGATCTTAACCGATTACTATCATTTAAATTCTACTCTTACCTCATCTAAATGTGTTATATTTTGTATAATATAATAAATCCAGTATCTTAAATATAATAAAAGTTAATTATGACGGTGAAAAAAATTATATTCACTATATTACCATCAAAATGGGAAGAGAATGTATTAATCATGTGTATGTACGACTTACCGCCTCCACGTAGCGATACAATTCATTTCTCATCACCATATTTTATGGATGGGTATTATGATGGTTTTAATATTTTTATATGATAATTATCATTAAATTAAACTTCTATAATAATAATATCATATATATCATCTTACCTTCCAAACCATTGGAAAATGATAATGTTGTTTGTTCGTACTTATGGACTACCACCTCCACATAGTGATTTGATTCCTTTCTCAATTATATTTTACTTGGATATTAAGTATGTATTTAATGAATTTATATGATATATATTATATAATAATTATACTTTAAAGATGATTTATTATTTTCTTTTCTTTTGTTCCATTATATGAAAAATTAAAATTATGGTCATGTGTATGTACGTCCTGTCGTTTCCATGAATGGTGTAATTAATTTTTTTATATCTGCCATTAAGGATGAATCTAAAAATTTATATATATAATATGTATTATATAATAATTGTTTCAATTATTCTATTTTATAATTAAAATAAACTTATATTTATTATATATTAGGTTAAATAACTTTTGAAGCAAGTCGATCATAAGTAAAGGGGTTTTCATCTCACTTTTATTTCTGTGAGACACACATTGTATTCACCACATATTTCCTTTGTGAGGATTATATATTTACCATGAATGTACATTATGAATCTTCTTATGAAAAATATGGGTATTTAAATATCCATATAAGGCTATTTATTTCAGGGTTCTTATGATTGAAAAGATAACAAGGTGGTAAATGTTTTATTTTATAATCTCAATGCTTATTGGGATTGTTAATGGTTAAGTTTCTAATAATTAAAACTCATGATCTACCTCTCACGAAACTCATTAAATTTCTTCTCTTATATTTATTTCTTGACAATACATATTTTCATTTCATTGTAATCACTTTAAGTACTCAAGATACTAAATATATGTATTTAACGAAAAATGATATTAAATATATCTCTTAGTAAAAAATTCATTTTCTTCCATATCCATGATTTCTAAAAAATTTAAAAAGGTTTTTAAAATACATCTATGATTACTTAATGTCTTATTTACCCCTTTTTTACATTTTAAAAAATTTATTATAAATAATAATCTTTCCTTTTTTCAAACAAGGTACTTTATTATTTTTTATAAAAAAATTGAAAGGAATGGTTTCATTTAACTAATATAGCATAAATAAAATTTTCTACCACCATGAACACTCATGGTTTTTAAGATTCATTTAAAATTTTCTAGGTTATTTTAAAATTTAATTTTTTCCATAATATTAAGTAATTTTCTATATTTTAAAAAAAAACTATATTATAGTGAATTGTATATTTTACTGATGAAATTTTCCAGTGATCATTTAATGAATTTTTTAACTACGATAACATCCTTTAATGTTACATATGATTTATAGGGGATATGATCTAAGGATACCATACATATTATTTCTCTTGATGGTTTATGTTTTTGATGAAAATATGTGTAAGAAATCCATTCCCTTTTCCATGGGTTATGCTATGATGAAAAGATGAAATGTTTATGAAACTCATTTCTTTTTAATGGGTTACACTATAATGAAATATTTATGAAACCTATTTCCATTAATGGGTTATAATTTTATAAATGTTCTATGATAATCTAGAACACACATTTATGATTTTCATTATGTGATGGGTGGTACATATATATCCCTTTAATGCATTGGGTAATGATGGATAATCCATGAGTTAAAAAATTTATTTTTAGACCTAGATCTCAAGTCCATCGTATTATGAATGGAACTAGTTTTCATGTCCATAATATTATTCATGTCCATGGTTTTCATGTCCATAAATTTATGCATAGACCAAGTTTTTATTTCTATAAGACTATGTTTGGACCTAGTTTTGTGTCCATAATTTTACTCATGGACCTATCATTCATGTCCTTAAGATCATATCTGGACCTGATTTAATGTCCATAATATTATTCATGTCCATGGTTTTCATGTCCATAAATTTATGCATAGACCAAGTTTTTATTTCTATAAGACTATGTTTGGACCTAGTTTTGTGTCCATAATTTTACTCATGGACCTATCATTCATGTCCTTAAGATCATATCTGGACCTGATTTAATGTCCAAAATATTATTTGAGGTCCTAATTCCGTGTCCTTAAATTAATTAGTAAACATGTTTCTCTTGGTACATGTTCACAATGTTATAATATTATGGGTATGAGAAAATCCCATTTCTTATAAAAAATTTATACTCACATGGATCATATTCCATGATTAATTTATGTTTCATATATTATGATCTGCCAATCTTTATTCCATGACTCATGTTTATGATATATGATATGTAGGGTATGGATTTCAAATTTTATGATCATGTTCTCATACCTAATGCTCCTATTATTCTTATTTGATCATTAATAGATCCCTGGTTTTCCCTTAATAAGCATCTAAACTCACCCTTTTTTATTTTTCCTTTCCACAAGTTATAAATAATGGTTTTAGGAATGAGATGTCTAAGAAGGGTCCTCATTTTAAAGAACTTAATGGGATACTCTTATGAACCATTTGTTTATGTGTCCCAATTTCAAAAGAAACTAGAACTATATTATTTTTGTAATGGATAACTATGATATTTAAGGAATATTATATATTTTATTTTAAAATATTTATGTTTGGATATTATGTCTCTTTATATATATTATTTTAGTATAAACTCATTTTTTGGATTAAAACACATTTTTATCAAAACAAAATCATTGTGTTTTGTGATTTTATATTAAAATTAACTTCTGAAACTTCTAAAAATTGAATATTTAAAAATGGATTCTATATTTTGAATAAAGATGTTGAATTTTTTTAAATATGTCCATTTATTGTTTTCCACTATGATTATTAACCATGGTAAAAATTATTCAACTCAGTAAGGATAAACTAGGTAAAACAAGGCTCAAACTATGAGATAAGGCATAAAAATACCCCCAACACTACTTGTAACATCCCAAGTAATTAATGAATAATAGATATTTTTATCTATGTCTATTAATGAATTATATAATGTTCTACAGGCTTAAAATGAAAATAAATCCAATCTTAAGCATGGAATACACTAATATTTTTAAAAGATTGTTTTACTGCCTTTTGATGGAAAACCATTTTTAAATCTATATTTTGACAATTTTATAAGCTATGTTTGTCAAAATAAACTTATTATTTATGATTGGGACATCAAAATTTACTTTGTGTGAACTTTTGGTATTTTTCCGATAAAGTTCATTTTTTTAATGAATAGTGAAAATGTTGTATTTTAATTCAAAACCTCTTTTTAATCTAATTTATTTATATGATTATATTATCTTTTGAATTGGTTTTGAAGTGTAATTTGAATATATTTTTACCATTTAATCCAATGTTGGTCATTGGAATCAATTTCACTTTGAAATTGGACTTAAACTGGTGTCAATCTTTTGATACTTATTGTTTCATAAAAACACGCTATTTGTCATGACAGCGGGAATTAATTATTAAATTAATTAATGTAACTTATAAGATTTGAATTTTTTAAAATAGACATCATTTTTGAATTCAGAATATCAATTATATATTAGGGTTAAGTTTTGGTATTTTTCTGAAAAACTTCAATTTTTGATGAATAGTGAAACCACTAAGTGGTAGTTAAAGAAACCGATTTTTCGTTTAAATGAAACTTTGCCACTTCTGTGATTTGATTTTCAAAAATCCTACATACATGGTTTTAATTAATAAGTAAAATGTGGTTCAATGAGATTAAAATAATTTTTTGGTGAATAGTAACTTTTATGTTTTTAATCGCGATTAGAGGTAATTAGTGCAGTTTAAGGTAAAAGTAATGTTTTAATAATATGAAATGAGCTTGAAACATGTCCTACCCTCATTGGATGTGTCATGGCAGACCATGACAATACATGGGTAAACTTGGGGACCCCATAGAGCCACTTTGGTTGGGAAATGACATAAATAACTTTTTATTTAATGTTAAAGTAAAAATGACACAAACATGAAATGTCTTACTAAAACAATTTTTACATGGGGTTATACAGATCAGATTTTTGACTATAAATATTAATTAGAAAGATAAAAATATTTTCTACATCATGATATTTTTTTTATAATTTTTATACATTAAATAAATTAAATTATTTATGACATCATGATGATACAGCGATTACCTCATTAAAAAGGGATTTAAATAAAATGAAATGATAATGTAAAATATATGACCTACACATGTCCAAAACCTATTGTACGGGTGTATTTAAAACCCTTGTCACCTTAACCTAGAATTATATCAATGTGTGACCTTTTTAATCCGAAAATCATTTTAAAATAAAGTAACATTTCTTTACTTTCCACGAGTGCCCCTCCTCTCCTCTTATAAAAGGCCCCCACCTCTACATCCTTACCCACACTTCCAAAGCCTTTGGATCGGCCAAACCCTGCCCATTTTTTCTCTCCACTTCCCTCTCTTACTCCTTGAAGCCTAAATTTGGGCAGAAGTCTTCCCAAGGAAGCCTTTGAGCTCAAACCAATGGGAGTTACCAGATTTTAAGGTAATGCCTTCACTTGAGTCCTTTGGTTTTATTTTACTTCTCCAACCCCCTAAACTATTTTTATTCATTTCTTTTGTAACAACTCCAGTATCTTCAATATACTAGGATGTTTTTATAATAAGTATTCGAGCTACACATACACACACCTACATCTAATGGTTAAAGAACATACTGTTTCCGTGGATGGTGAATTTATGCCTCCCGAAATGATGATTGTTCAACATCCTTTTAACACCTTCAAAGGTGGCCATTAAGATGAAAATATATTTATATATGATATATAATATGTTTATGTTTTCCTTAACCTTCTGTATTTTTTATTTTGGGCATACCTTTATGGTTTCCATTATGGGTAAACGCGATATCTTCATTTAAGGAAGTGCGGACTACCTCCCCCTCAAAGTGATTTGATTCGTTAATACCATATGTGGGATGTATAAAGGATGGAGTTATGATATTATATATGATATTACACTGGAATTATAATATACCTTTATATAATTATGATTCCATTCTATAAAAAATGAAATAGAAATGAAAGTAGTGTTCATGCGTACGTACGGCTTACCGTCTCCGTGAACGGTGCATTTCATTTCTTACCTATAAATGATTATGCAATATTATAAATGCATGAATGTACTGGATATATAAGACATATATGATATCTACATCATGAATACCATTCTGTATATAATGGATACATGAACAACTTGTAATTATAAAGGGTTTATTTTTGACTCAAGTACCAATGATCGTTAAAACGACCGTTATTAACTTAAATAATTACATAGTGTTAATGACATGGCAATAAGTGATGTAAAAGTAATAATGAACTTGAAAAAGGTTCTTAAACAAGTATAAATTAACTCAAGTTTATTATTCAAGAGATTAAAGAACGACCGAGTCAAGTCGGACCTGAGGTATGGGACTTCGTCTCAATCCACTTTCATTGAGGCATATTTTGTTTTATACAAAACCTTCTTTTATACTGTGTATAAACCCCTTTGAATTTTAAATTTATCCAAAAGGAATATTTTTTATACGAAGCATTTTACTAAACTATAAAGGAAATGTTTTTGTCGTACGTATGCGGCGACAACGACTTATCCGCCGCCGTGACCATTATTTGAGTTTCGGCTTCCTCTACAAGCCATACCTTTTTTTAAAAGAAAAATAAATACCATGTTTTACTCTTCTTTTATTTTGGTATTGAAAATGGTTTTCATAATGTTTTTATATCAATGTGTTGCATTCATATCTTGTGATTGAAAGGTGTAAATGTTATGTTTCCTTTATACATGTTTTATGTGATACGATTATGTTGAGGTTCTTGGGAATTATTATGAAGACGGGTGGTTCCGTGATAAACTCAGGGTGGGTGAGCCCGATATAGCTCTCCAATGCATTGGGTAACGCAAAGGAGTGAAACGTTAAAGTTTCTCTGAAGAGATTTAGGGAATATAATGTGATGGGTATTCCAAACGTAACCAAGAGGGTTACTCCCTATGTAAGAATGTTATGAATGCCTCAAGTTACCTTTATGTCTTATGATTTCTCTGATTTATTCATTATTTGAAGAGGTATGTTAAAGTGCTTATGTTTTATGGGTAAAGTATGATTTCATTCTTATGTATATATGAACTTATGTTTCCTTTCCATATTATTATAACCCATACTGAGCTTTTTATGCTCACCCATGTTTTTTTGAAATTTTTTTCACAGGTCAAGGGAAAGTTACATGATATGATGATAGTGTCAAGGAAATTTCAAGAATGAATCCATGTTTTATTTTAAATCTGTTTCCATTGATGGGAAAAAAGAATACTATCTTTATGTAACCACTTTGTTTATATGTGGAATGTAATGCAAGTTTCATGTTCTAATTCTCTAAAACTCTAAACCTGAAAAGTTCCTCAAGGTGTAATCTTGTAATAACTCAAGATTAAGTAAGGTTTAAGGCTGGGGCCTTATAGTTGGTATCAGAGGTCGGTTTAGATAACATTATGTCACGACCCATCCTCGGGGCCCGTGTCGTGACTACCCCAAGCCCGCCTTCCATAGGCCAGGGGCTGGCGACTAGCACCAAGGAATAAATTCCAAAAAAAAGGGAAGGCATTGCCTTTGAAAAGTAAAAAAGCACCACAGAGTAAGAAAATGGAAAAGTAAACACTAAGTAAAAACTGTACAAGCTGTGCTGAAAGAAAAAGGGGCCATAAATACAAGCCCAACTGTAAAGTACAACTGAAAGGAAAAACAGCAACTGAAAGTAAAAACTGCAGCGTCGAGCCGTCCTCTGGAAGTCCTACCTGAAGGGTGGGTACAGATAGCCTCCACTGCCCCTCGGGTCCACCTGACCGCTCCGAGTACGTCCCGCCCAGTGGTCCACCTCCAGGTACCATCCTGCTCCGCACGCCTCCACCACGATCAGCGCTTTCCATCGTCTGCAACCAACACAACATAGTGCGGGCATAGCCCGTGCAGGGGTGAGTATAAGCTACACAGTAGGGACCCCGAGACCCCCGAAGGATTCCTGAAATCCACAAAGGAAAGATACAATCATGAAGTAACATCTGACACAACTTAGGTATATTCCCATACATATACCTAAGTCATCAATTCCCGTTCGGCTCCGACGTACGAGCCCAAGCACAACCCAGTCCACACAGGAAAGAAAAACCTATACCCACACAGGATAGCTCAACACAATCCACAAGGAGAGTAAACAGTAAATCCACATAGGATAGATCAACACAATCCACAAAGGAGAGTAAACAGTAAATCCACACAGGATAGCTCAACACAATCCACAAAGGAGAGTAACACAAGATTCATCTCACACAGGTATACTTCTTCAAATGACGATAAAGATGATCACTGATCCATCTAAGTCATCGGACCCACAAAGGATCGATAGGTAACTAACCCCCACAATGACCCACACAGGATCGAGCCCACACAGGACCTGTAGGCGCTGGCTCACACAGAACCGCTGAGCGCTGACCCACACAGGATCGGACCCACAGAGGATCGGGCCCACACAGGACCTGTAGCACTAATCCACGTAGGATCGCTGAGCGTTGTAGTCATCGCAATACACTGAGGATCTATGCCCAGTCGTCGTCGCAGTCCACTGAGGATCTCTGCACGGTCGTCGCCGCAGTCCACTGAGGATCTCTGCACGGTCGTCGCTGTCGAAGTAGCAGTCGCAGCCAGCTCTAGGGTTCCCGCACACAGCAAGCTCGTTCGGGAGGGTCTGCTCCACGAGCCGAGAGGCCGATACATCAACTGTCACAAAGACCGAAGTTGATGTATCCAAAAAGTTCTGTATCGTCAACAGGAACTCAACGTCGGAGACGGCGCGTCAATCGGACGCCCGGTCTGAGAGTTATTGGCTTTTTCGTCCCAGGGGCCCGGTTGGTTTTTAAGGCAAAACCAACCCGACCGTACTCCACCTGCGTCCAAACCTCGGGCGGAGTGTGCCAAAAGATCCGTCTCACTTAGAGGAATTCAACGAAGCTGACGTCACGTCAATCGGACGTCTGTAGCTCAAGATATGAGCGTTTCCGCTCCAAGGGCCCGGTTGGTTTCGTGTACGAACCAACCCGGACGAACCCAAAGTATTCCAAAACCTTGAGTGAAATATACCGAAACGACCGTCTCGATCCAAGGATCGTGTTGCCGCTGATGGCGAGTCGTTTGGAGGCCTGTAGCTTAATATACGTCCATTTGAACGAAACTCATCCGAAGACGGGGGGTCCGGGCCCGGGCCGACCCGGCCCGACCCCCCTGGGTCGGCAGAACCGGGTCCCCCCGGTCCGAACCGGGTCCACCCAGTCCGGGCCGGCCAGGGCGCGGCCCGGCTCGGCTCGGACGAGCGGCGCGGGGGGGAGCCGCCACCCCCGCGTGACACCCCTGCGGCACCCGCGGGGTGTCGGCCAGACAACCGGACGCGGCTGAAGCCGCGTCCCGAGTGACGCGGGGGGGACCCGCCACCCCCGCGTGACACCCGCGGGACACCCGAGGGACACCTGCAGGACACCCGCGGGGTGTCTCCATGGCGCCGGACGCGGATTCAGCCGCGTCCCGCGAGCGCCGCCGCCGCCGCGGTCTCATCCGGCAGCACGCCGGGCCACCGAAGTCGCTCTGGTGGCCCGATTTTCTTCCCTTCTGCGTCGTTGCTCCTCCCGGGTTCCGTTCTTCACTGCGGGATCGTCAAACATCCGTTGCGGCACGTTCCGTCATCGCCCGTCAAATCCGCACAAAAACAAAGAACGGTGGAGGGTCGTCAGGCCGTGTTCGTTTGGCCCGCACCCTCCGCGTTAGAGATAAACAACAGGAGGAATTAAAGTTCAACACCTGAACGCATATCCGAAACAATTTTTAATGAAATAAAATTGTTTCATAAAACGGGTTCCTCATTTGAACGGAAACAACAATTTTAATGAATTTAAAATTGTTCACAAAACCATTTCTTTAACTTTTTAAAGAAACATTTATGGGAATATATAAAAAAAGGGGGTAGTTCCAAAATAATTCCCTACCTCGTAGACGTCGCGCGTGAGCATTCTTCGCGGAATTGCTCGTCGCGGAAGGTGGAGATCGCCGCGTCGTCGCGGAAGGGCATCGCGTCGTCGCGGAACACGGCGTTGAGTCGGCAAACTCAATGGACCATGAAACAGCAGATTTAATTTAATTAATTAAATCCGTGTTTTGGTAAAGAACCACGAATGATATTAAAAAGAAAGTCTGCGACTCTTACCTCAAGCAGCCGATCGAAGATCCGTCGTGGAGGAAGAGTCGTCGCAGAAGAACGTTGCAGGAAGGGAACGTCGGCGTCGCAGATCACGGCGTCGCGTCGTCGATTTCTGGGTTCGGTGTTCTTCGTGTTCTTCGCATTATTCGCATTCTTCGTGAAGGAGGATGAAGGTTCAAGGATCCTCTCTCAACGTGTAATCCTCCAAAAGATAGGTTGGTATTATTTTATTATTATGCCAACACACGAAAAGGGGGTAAGTAACGACCCATCAATTCGTTGAATTAATTCAACGAAAGAAACAGCTCATTTAATTTACGAAATAAACCACCCAATTAAATGGTCTGTTAAGAATTTAACCAAACGCGTCAGTTGACTTTCATAATGACGGGTTTTCGCGGGTGCGTTACTTAGCGGAAAGAAACGGCGGGGCTCGTGCGGGCCCCACCTCACAAATATCCTACCAAGGGGGTAGGATATTTCTGGATAGCATCCTATCCAGATCAACTCAGTTTAAGCCATCTTTAAGTGGCTTCAAGTGGCTTCCAAGTGGCATAAGTGAAATAAAATAAAGTTGTCACAAAATTATTTTATTTATTAACTTTAAGCCCGAAAATTAAAAAACCACACCCAAGCAAACGCAACTCCGGAAGAGGCATTTCTAAGCGAATACTGGCGCTGCGATTTCATCAGTGCCCTCAAAATTCGATTCCGGGCACCGGTTCAAAAGTTAGAAAAACCCGCTCGCCCGTTCACTGAACGTACCCGAGCCAAATTTCGGAAAATGATTCCGGGCACACCGGGCCTCGGAATCAGGTTCCGTTAGAAACTGCGCTCTTGTACAATTCCAAATAAAATTAAGAAAAAAAATTCCTTGAAATTTACGGGTCTTTACACTTTAGGAGTTAAAATTCAGTTAAATGATTATCCAAAAATATTTTTTTTATGGTCAAATTGAAATGATATAGAATTTAAAGATTACCATGTTGCTTCATCTAAGACATGTTTGTTCAGAATGGTTTTCCGCAGAGGAAATAGGGAAGCAGTGCTAGGAAGGAATACAGAAGGAAATAACCTTCCGAATCAACGTCCTGAGATGGTCGAAATTGGAACTAAATAGTTTGTTGTAGTAATGGAATAGTTGAC
The DNA here is from genome assembly GCA_963277665.1 of Viscum album. NCBI lineage: Eukaryota > Viridiplantae > Streptophyta > Magnoliopsida > Santalales > Viscaceae > Viscum > Viscum album. The sequence continues at coordinate 320,513,200 of OY728153.1, read as the reverse complement.
TCAAGCGATAAATGGTGGTGGTATCCATGCACGAGATCAGCCAGATCAACCGTAGAGGAACATGTCAGTGGTGGAACATTTCATGAGGCAACATCCCCCATCATTTAGAGGATCATCTGACCCTGTTCCAGCTGAAGGGTGGATTAAATCACTAGAGAAGATTTTTGATGTCATGTGGTGTTCAGACAATAAAAAGGTTAGTCTTGCTATTTACCGTTTGGAGGGTGAAGCAGGTCAGTGGTGGTCGATGGTTTAAAATATCAGGGACGCTGATGAGATTGATTCTCTTGACTGGGATGAATTCAAAGGTATGTTTCTTGAGAAGTATTTTCCTAAGGTTTTTCGACTTAGGATGGAAAAGCAATTCTTGGAATTGAGGCAAGAGGAAGACTCAGTGGCTGCCTATGAAGAAAGGTTCACTCGATTGGCAAGGTATGCTCCAAATTTTATCTGAGACCTTGATAGTCAAATCAATCGTTTTTAATCAGGATTAAAGCCAAAATATCGAAGGGCATTAGCTTCTCGTGAGTTTAAAAGTTATGAAATGCTTGTTCGGTGTGCTGAGAATGTAGAAATGGAGTTTGCCGATGATCAAGTGTTCTATAACAACCAACAGAAGAAGAGACCGAGGTGGCAGGAGAAAGGAAAGAATTATTCAAAAAAGTCTGATGGTAAGAAAACTAAGTTTCCAGTTTGTGATAAATGTGGTAAAAGGCATGCTGGGGAATGCCTTCTGAATTCTAGAAAGTGCTACTGATGTGGTAAGATGGGACATAAGGCTCATGATTGTACTGAAAAAGATCAAGGTGATGGTAAGACCAAATATGAATTACAGTTAGTGAAATGTTTTAAGTGCAATGAGATGGGTCACTATGAAAAAGAGTGTTCGACAAAGAGCTTGAGTTATGGGAAGCAGTTAGACTACAAGCAGAAAGGGGTGGTGAAATATTTTGCAACTACTTCAGTAGATTTCGGGCCATCAAATGAAGTTTTATCAGGTACTTTGTTTTTTTTCAGATTATGCCAGTGTGTTGTTTGATTCGGGGTCTACACATTCTTTCATCTCTGAAAACTTTTCTAGTAAAATGGGAATACCATCTCAAGAAATGACTCCTGAACTTTTGGTAAAAACACCTGGGGGAAATGTTGAGGCAAAACGAATTTATAAGAATCTTCCTATCCTTATCTGTGGAAAGAACCTACTTGCAAACCTTATTGTTCTACCTCTAGTAGAGTTTGATGTTATCATGGGTATGGATTGGCTCTCTATTTACCATGCTAAGATTGAATGTAGAGCTAAAGAAGTTTCTTTTCCGAAATACTTTCAGTTTGTGTACAAGAATGAACCCTTACTGTTGATAACATATCAAGAGGTCGAGAAACTTGTAAAAGATGGAAATGAATGTTACCTTGCACATATTGTTGAAAATAAAGGAACTGTTCAGATTAATGATGTGCCAGTGGTAAATGAGTATCCTGATGTTTTTCCTGATGAGTTGCCTAGAATAATACCAGATCGAGAAGTTGAATTTACTGTTGACATAGTTCCTGATGCTAAGCCAATTTCGAAACCTCCTTATCGAATGGCTCAAATTGAACTTTTAGAGTTGAAGGAGCAATTGCAAGATTTATTAGAGAAAGGTTTCATTCGACCTAGCACGTCACCATGGGGTGCTCCTGTTTTATTTGTTAAAAATAAGAATGGTTCTATGAGACTTTGCATTGATTATAGAGCCTTGAATAACATCACTGTTAAGAACAAATATCATTTGCCTCATATTGATGATTTGTTTGATCAGCTCCAGGGAGCTCAGTATTTTTCAAAGATTGACCTGAGATCGAGGTACCATCAGGTGAAGGTAAAGGAAGCAGATGTTCCGAAGACTGCGTTTCGTACAAGATATGACCATTATGAATTTGTAGTAATGCCGTTTGGGCTAACCAATTAACCTGCTGTATTCATGGACTTAATGAATAGAATTTTCCATGAGTTCTTGGATAAGTTTTCAGTGGTTTTCATTGATGATATTTTGGTGTTTTCTAAAAGTAAAGAGGAGCATGAAAGACATTTAAGGGTTATTTTGAAAACCTTAAAAGAAAATAAATTGTATGCGAAATTCAGCAAGTGTGAGTTTTGGTTGCAAAAAATTTCTTTCCTTGGTCACATTGTTTCTAAAGATGGGATAGCTGTTGATCCTGCAAAAACAAAGGTTGTTGAAGAATGGCCAAGACCCACAAATGTAACAGAGATTCGTAGTTTCCTTGGTTTGGCAGGATATTACTGAAGGTTTGTTAGAAATTTTTCACGGTTATCTAGTCCAATGACTAAGCTAACTCGGAAGGGTGTTAAGATTATCTAGACAAAAGAATGTGATGATTTTTTTCAGGAGTTGAAAAGAAGATTGGTGAATGATCCAGTTTTGGAACTACCTTCCAGGAATGGTGAGTTTTTTATATATAGTTATGCTTCATTGAAAGGACTTGGTTGTGTCCTAATACAGAATGATCAGGTGATTGCTTATGCTTCATGACAGTTGAAAATCATGAGGTAAATTACCCTACACATGATTTGGAATTAGCTGCTGTTGTTTTCGCTTTAAAATTTTGGAGGCATCATTTGTATGGAGTAATGTGTGAAATATATACTGATCACAAAAGTTTAAAGTATATATTCACTCATAAAGAGTTAAACATGAGACAGAGGAGATGGCTGGAATTAATCAAGGATTATGATTGTACAATTCATTACCATCCAGGAAAATCAAATAAAGTGGCTGATGCTTTGAATCGAAAAAGTAATGCTTCATTAGCAATTTTGTGTTTGGAACGTGATCCTTTGGTTAAGGATTTGATGAACTTTGGCATAGAAGTTGTTGGTGCAGGATGTTCTTCTGTTTTGTTTCAGGTATCAGTGAAATCTTCTCTATCAGACAGAATCAAGCAAGCACAGAAGCAAGAATGTGAGTTGTAGAAAAAGGTAGAGATGGTTCTAAAAGGTAAGTTGCCTGAATTCAATATTGATAATGATTGCGTTTTGAGATTTGGGAAGAGATTTTGTGTGCCTTGTGATTCAAAGTTGAAGAGAGAGTTGTTATGTGAAGCTCATAGTTCTCCGTTTTCAGTTCATCCTGGTAGTACTAAGATGTAGAGAGATCTGCGGGAGTATTACTAGTGGGATGGAATGAAAAGAGATATTACTGATTTTACTTTGAAGTGTTTGACATGTCAACAAGTTAAAGAAGAGCGGAAGTTATCGAAAGGGATGCTTCAGCCTTTACCAGTGCCAGAGTGGAAATGGGAGAATATATCCATGGACTTTGTTGTGGGATTACCAAAGACATCTCGAGGTAATAATGCAATCTGGGTTATTGTTGATCGCTTGACTAAATCTTCTCATTTCCTTTCTATATGAGATACTTTTTCCCTAGATCAACTTTCCTGTTTGTATCTTAAAGAGATAGTCAGGTTACATAGATTTCCTCTCTCCATTGTATCTGACTGTGATCCCGGGTTCACTTCTAACTTTTGGAAAGGCCTTCAAAAGTTGTTGGGTACTGAATTAAATTTTAGTACAGCTTTTCATCCTCAATCAGATGGGCGGTCAGAACGAATAATTTAGACCTTGGAGGATATGCAAAGAGATTGTTCGATGGATTATCAGGGAAGTTGGGACCAACATCTTTCTTTGGTTGAATTTTTATATAATAACAGTTTTCATTCCAGTATACAGATGGCACCATTTCAGGCATTATATGGGAAGCGGTTTCGAACTCCATCTTTCTGGGATGAAGTGGGTGAAAGGAAGTTTATGGGACTAGAATTGGTAGAAGAGATGGCAGAAAAATTTCTGCTGATACAGAAACACATGAGAACAGATCAGAGCAGGAAGAAGAGTTATGCAGGCAACAGGAGGAAGGATCTATCTTTTGAGGTAGGTGATCATGTTTTTCTCAAAGTCTCACCATGGAAAAGTGTGATGAGATTTGGTAAGAAATGAAAGATGATTCCAAGGTTCATTAGAACATATGAAATTCTGGAGAGAGTTGGATCAGTTGCATAACGGGTGGCTTTACCTCCGAGTTTATCTTAGGTACACAATGTTTTTCATGTTTTGATGCTGAGAAAGTATATGCCAGATCAATCTCATGTTTTGAGTCCAGAGGTAGTTCAGCTGGAAGATAACCTATCTTATGAGGAACAACCGGTCCAGATTCTTGACCACAGGGAGCAAGTGTTATGGAATAAAGTGATTAATCAGGTAAAGGTTTTGTGGAAAAAACCACATGATGGAAGAGGCAACATGGGAATCTGAAAATGCAATGTGGGATAAGTACCTACATTTATTCGATAAGTAAATAAATTGTGGGGACGCAATTTTCAAAAGGGGGGAAGGATGTAACATCCCATGTAAGTAATTAATAATAAATATTTTAATCTATGTCTATTAATAAATTATATAGTGTTTTAGAGGCTTAAAATGAAAATAAATCCAATCTTAAGCATGGAATACACTAATATTTTTAAAAGATTGTTTTACTGCCTTTTGATGGAAAACCATTTTTAAATCTATCTTTTGAAACTTCTATAAGCTATGTTTGTCAAAATAAACTTATTATTTATGATTGGGACATCAAAATTTACTTTGTGTGAATTTTTGGTATTTTTCCGATAAAGTTCATTTTTTTAATGAATAGTGAAAATGTTGTATTTTAATTCAAAACCTCCTTTTAATCTAATTTATTTATATGATTAGATTATCTTTTGAATTGGTTTTGAAGTGGAATTAGAATATATTTTTACCATTTAATCCAATGGTGGTCATTTTAATCAATTTCACTTTGAAATTGGACTTAAACTGGTGTCAATCTTTTGATACTTATTGTTTCATAAAAACACGCTATTTGTCATGACAACAGGAATTAATTATTAAATTAATTAATCTAACATATATGATTTGAATTTTGTAAAATAGACATCAATTTTTAATTAAGAATATCAAATATAGCTTAGGTTTAAGTTTTGGTATTTTTCTTAAAAACATCAATTTTTGATAAATAGTGAAACCACTAAGTGGTAGTTAAAAAAATTGATTTTTCGTTTAAATGAAACTTTTTCACTTCTGTGATTTGATTTTCAAAAATCCGACATACATGGTTGTCATTAAGAAGTAAAATTTGGTTCAATGAGATTAAAATAATTTTTTTGTGAATAGTAACTTTTATGTTTTTAATCGCGATTAGAGGTAATTAGTGTAGTTTAAGGTAAAAATAATGTTTTAATAATATGAGATGAGCTTGACATATGTCCTACCCTCATTGGATGTTTCATGGCCGACCAATAAGATCCATGGGTCAACTTGGGGACCCCATGGAGCCACTTTGGTTAGGAAATGACATAAATAACTTTTTATTTAATGTTAAAGTAAAAATGACACAAACATGAGATGTTTTACTAAAACAATTTTTACATGGGGTTATACAAATCAGATTTTTGACTATAAATATTTATTAGAAAGATAAAGAGATTTAAAAAATCATGATATTTGTTTTATAATTTTTAGACATTAAATAAATTAAATTATTTATGACATCATGATGATGCAGCGATTACCACATTAAAAAAGGATTTAAATAAAATGAAATGATAATGTAAAATCTATAACCTACACATGTCCCAAACCTATTGTATGGGTGGATTTCGAACCCTTATCACCTTACCCTAGAATTATATCAATTTGGGACCTTTTGAATCCGAAAATCATTTTAAAATAAAGTAAAATTTCTTTACTTTCCAAGAGTTCCCCTCATCTCCTCTTATAAAAGGCCCCCACCTCTACCTCCTTACCCACACTTCCAAAGCCTTTGGCTCGGCCAAACCCTGCCCATTTTGTCTCTCCACTTCCCTCTATTACTCCTTGAAGCCTCACTTTGGGCATAAGTCTTCCCAAGGAATCCTTTGAGCTCAAACTAAATGGAGTTACCCGATTTTAAGGTAATGTCTTCACTTGAGTCCTTTTGTTTTATTTTACTTCTCCAACCCCCTAAACTCTTTTTATTCATTTCTTTTGTAACAACTCCAGTATCTTCAATATACTAGGATGTTTTTATAAGAAGGATTCAAGATAAACTTACACATACCTACATCTAATGGTTAAAGAACATATTGTTTCTGTGGATGGTGAATTTATGCCTCCCGAAACAATGATTGTTCAACATCCTTTTAACACCTTCAAAGGTGGCCATTAAGATGAAACTATATCTATATATGATATATAATATTTTTATGTTTTCCTTAATCTTGTTTATTTTTTATTTTGGGCATACCTGTATGGTTTCCATTACGGGTAAATGCGATATCTTCATTTAAGGAAGTGCGGACTACCGCCCCCTCAAAGTGATTTGATTCGTTAATACCATATGTGGGACGTATAAAGGATGGAGTTATCATATTATATAGGATATTACACTGGAATTATAATATACCTTTATATCATTATGATTCCATTCTATAAAATACAAAATAGAAATGAAATTAGCGTTCATGCGTACGTACGGCTTACCGTCTCCATGAACGGTGCATTTCATATCTTACCTCTAAATGATTATGTAATATTATAAATGAATGCATGAACTGGATATATATGACATATATGATATCTATATCATGAATACCATTTTGGATATAATGGATACATGAACAACTTGTAATTATAAAGGGTTTATTTTTTACTCAAGTACTAATGATCGTTAAAACGACCGTTATTAACTTAAATAATTACATAGTGTTCAAGACATGGCAATAAGATATATAAAAGGAATAATGAACTTGAAAAGGGTTCTTAAACAAGTAGAAATTAACTAAAGTTTATTATTCAGGAGATTAAAGAATGACCGAGTCAAGTCGGACCCGAGGTATGGGACTTCGTCTCAATCCCCTTTCATTGAGGCATATTTTGTTTTATACAAAACCTTCTTTTATACGGTGTATAAACCCCTTTGACTTTTACGTTTATCCAAAAGGAATATTTTTTTATATGAATCGTTTTACTAAATGAAAAAAGGGAATGTTTTTGTCGTACGTATGCGGCGACAACGACTTCTCCGCCGCCGTGACCATTATTTGAGTTTCGGCTTCCTCTACAAGCCATACCTTTTTTTAAAAGAAAAATAAATATCATGTTTTAATTTTCTTTTATTTTGGTATTGAAAATGGTTTTCATAATGTTTTTATATCAATGTGTTGCATTGATATCTTGTGATTGAAAGGTGGAAATGTTATGTTTCCTTTATGCAGGTTTTATGTGATACGATTATGTTGAGGTTCTTGGGAATTATTATGAAGACGGGTGGTTCCGTGATAAACTAAGGGTGGGTGAGCCCGATATAGCTCTCCAATGCATTGGGTAACGTGAAGGAGTGAAACGTTAAAGTTTCTCCGAAGATATTTAGGTAATATACTGTGATGGGTATTCCAAACGTAACCAAGAGGGTTACTCCCTACGTAATAATGTTATGAATGCCTCAAGTTACCTTTATGTCTTATGATTTTTATGATTTATTCATGATTTGATGAGGTATGTTAAAGTTCTTATGTTTTATGGGTAAAGTATGATTTCATTCTTATGTATATATGAACTTATGTTTCCTTTCCATATTATTATAACCCATACTGAGCTTTTTATGCTCATCCCAAGTTTTTTTGAAATGTTTTTCACTGGTCAAGGGAAAGGTACATGATATGATGATAGTGTCAAGGAAGTGTCAATAATTAATCCATGTTTTATTTTAAATATGTTTCCATTGATGGGAAAAAATAATACTATCTTTATGTAACCACTTTGTTTATTTGTGGAATGTAATGTATGTTTTATGTTCTAATTCTCTAAAACTCTAAACCTGAAAAGATCCTCAAGGTGAAATCTTGTAATAACTCAAGATTAAGTAAGGTTTAAGGCTGGGGCCTTATACTACTATTTATTTTAATATATTATTTTTTTACTATAAAAATATAATATTTTAAAATGTGTTGACTTATTTCCACTTACCTTTGATTATAACATTTAGGTTATTTTAAGAAAAGGATAATTAAAAAATATCACTTTCTTACTTTCAATTATGTTTTAATTTGGGTCGAAATATGTTATGAATTAAGATATAAGTTTATTTTAAGAATAAATATAATATTTTTTTGATGTTGATTCTTTTAGTTTTTTTTAATAATTACTTTAAAATCTACCATAATGTTGATACAGTGCTTGTGAAAACTGTAGAAATACCAAGGTAAATGATTTTAAATATAATAAAATTAATATGATTTGGATGAATTATTCTATGAAATTAATTTCACAAGTAATTATAAATTATAATTTATTGTTAATGTGTTTATATTCTTATTACATTGTTTTATTTAATTTATTAAAGTTAGATTAATTGAATATAAACAAAAATGAATTTTATGACTTTTTATTACAAATAATATTTTATTAAATGGTGTAACTACGAAAAATATTAAAGAGGAAGAGTGGAGTATAAATTGTCTAAAATTTTATACATGGACCATTTTTATCCACTTTAGACCTTATAATTAAAATTATAACCCTTAAATATGAAAACGTAGTTACTACAGTTCAGATTAAAAAGGGTTAACAAGCGGGTTTAATCAAAGGATAAGGTTTAAAATAAATCTTAAACAAATATAAATTTTATTGTTTTATTGGATTTTTACATTATAATGTAAAAATTATAAATTATTTCCATTTGGTTCCAATTTATATTTTTGTTATATTTTTTATATTTTAATGTTCTTGATATTTATAATTGTTTAACTCCCCTAACTTATAAAACAGAACCACGTCCCTTCTCTTCCTCAAACTTCATGGGACATTTATTTCAGAAAATATGCACCCAATTACCTTCCTATAGTCCATTATACTTCATATGTATTTTTTTATTTCCATTATATGATCCTAATAAGGATCAAGGTGTAAGCCAAAGGAGGCATTCAAAAGAAGAGGTATAAGTCTTAAACAAGTTGTTTCATTTTATTTCTTCTTCTAGATCCTTAAATTTTGTACTAACCATGCTAATATAATGAAATAATTATCTTATATATAATAAAATTTTATTATGATTATTTCTAATCCCTTATTCATCTATTTTTCTATACTATGCTAAATGAAAAGATCTCATGTGTGCATGTGTAAACAACTAAATCAACAAAGAAATGTGGGTCATTTCTCATCACCGCCTCACAAGTATGGATATTATGAAAGATTAAATGAATATATTTTATATTCATAAAAAATTTATTATTATTTTACGATAATATATTCCTTTTCTTTATAACCTTACACCCTTTAAAAATGATAATGTCACTCATATGTATGTGTCACCTCCATAAAGCAATGTTATTCATTAGTCATGTCTGTATTTCATGGATAGTTATTAACATATATATATATATATATAATTATATAAGTAATATTTATATCTTTATAAAAAAATATGGATATTAGGTAACCATGATAACGATGCAGGTACCATTACGTCAAAATCGAAACATACATAAAAAAGGAAACAATTATAACTTGAAACATTGACTTTCATAAATAATTTTTATTAAAATATAGACAAGATATTATAAGTAAACTATATACGGTATTATAATATGAATATGGTTCTATTATAGATGTATAATAAATTTAAATTTATTTTATTGGAGGTTAAAGGAACTTATGAGGAAAGTGAAAACTTATGTAAGGGATGTCTTACCTCAATTTCCATTCATTAATATTTATCAGTACATATTCACTATGTTATTCCAAGATTATATTCATAATGATCCATGATTATTTTATTATATTTTTTCAAAAAAACTTATTAATATTTCATTTATCAATTCTCTCTTCAATGTTATATTCTTTTCAAGGGTTTCTTGTCTCAATTTTACTAATGTTATACATATACTATGTTCACCACTTGTTTATATTTCATGTCGTATATATTTACACTTTGATATTGAAAATCATGAATCTATTTATATTCATGGTATTTAAATTTTCAATTTAATTTATTTCATTTTCAAGGATTATGATTCAAACTTTACCATAATAATAAGGGTTTATTTCCCAAGCTCATCCCTACCCAGGATTTTTTATGTTTAAGATTCCATTAGGAGAATTATATAATATTACATTAACAAAAAATATTAATTTTATTATCCTATATTTCAATATAAAAATTACATTTTTCCATTCCAATTTCATATATCTAATTACTAAAAATTATAAAATAATCTTTTTATGAAATACCAAATGTGTGTATTAATATGGTTAGAAATATTTTCCTTCCATGTCCATATTTATTTAAGACATTTTCAGAAATATTTTTATTACTATAAATTGATTTATAAAATTCATTTTTACTCATTTTTTGAATATCTATAAAATTTATTAAAAGGGTTTTTATGGTCGTATTTTTAATGGGGTAATTTTTCATAGTATTTGAATAGAATCTATATTTTAGAGTAATTGCAAGAACAAATTTCCCCACCATCATGAATATTCTTCTACTTGAATATTCCTTTACATGTATTCATGTTTATTTTCAAACAAAATGTTTTCCTAATATTATGTATATTTTTATATTTTAAATAAGTTATTTCAAAATGAAAAGGTTATTTTGTCCTATGAAATGTTCTAGTGATATTAAAAAAGTATTTTCATCTCTGTTAACATCCTTTGATGAATATTAGAATTTAATGGGAATATAATCAAATGATTCCCTCAACCTTATTACACTAGATGGAAAATGATCATGTTGTTCTTGTCATTTAATAAGGAAAATGTTAAAATTTTCATATGCTATTTTTTCAATATAAATATTTACGTTAATAATGTATTTAAATATTATTACTTTATTTCATTTCATGAATGGATTGGACTTAAAAAGTGATAGTATAGTCATATTATATCCCCTTGATGAATTTGTAGGTCTCATGAGATAAAATAGTTTGGGTATTTGGATTATACCTTACCTATTTATGTATGGTTCCTCAAAATGAATCATTGTCAGTAATACAATGATCTATGGTATATGTGTTAAATAATTATGAAATTATTTATTAATATCCATGTTATTATTTTTTCTATTTTTTCATCAATGGATATATTCCCCTTTTATGAAATTAGTTATATGGAATATTTTATTATTATTTATCCCTTGCATATTATTCATAAATTATTTTTTCTATGATAGCTTCTATTATATGTTTTTCCTTTACGGGCATCTGGGCTCACTCTTTATTATTTATTCATACCCAGAAAGGAATTATGAATGATGTGAAGGATATACTAAAAGAAATAATATTGTTCTAAATAGGTTTTTATATTGTATTTTATATTTCTAAATGTAATGTTAGAATGATGTATGTATCGAGTCTCCCAAAACTACTAAAAATCTTGATCCTTTGGTTTGTGATCCCTTGTATATTGTGACAATATAGTTAAATAATCAATTGTACTAGGTTAATAGAGTTGGTGTATGATAGTGATGTTCTTACTTGGTCCTAATATAGAGAAACATGTCATCAATGCACACCAAAATTAAGGATTTAATGTATTAGTGAATTATCTAATTCCTAAAGGCCGTGAATACTAGTGGGAATTCTTTAAAAGGAAAGCATAACCAAATACTAAAAATTCATATAATTTATTTCAAAATAAATCATGGGTATGTCTTATTTCATTACTCTATATTGATGGAACCTTGATCAGAGATCAATGTTTGAGAACTATCTATCCCTATTCTACCAGTCAAAGAGGACAATAATACTGATAAATTGATATATATTCATGGTCATCACAAGATATAAATTCCATTAAATGATAACAAAATTCTAATTACATCATCCTTATTAAAAAAAGACAAATGTGGCCCAGGGAGTGACACTCAGCTATATAAATTCTTTGGATTCCAATACATACTACAGAAAAATTAATTATTTTAATTCTAAAAGTTCTATTAGATATGAGGTAAATAAAATTAATAGATTCTTAGTTACTATATCAATAATAAAACATGAATTATTTATAATTAGGAACCCTTGATAAGTTTTCTTGATAAACTTCCAAAAATTCCCTAACCATAGGAAGAATATAAAAATTAAAATTCACTTCATTGGCCCATATCAGAAGAGGTGATTTCTATTAAATTAACCTATAAATATCTAGACTAAGGGGCTCCCAACGAATTAGACCTTGTGAAAAATTATCCTTAGAACAATAGGGAGTTTTAATAAAGGGATTTAGAGGTCTCCTTCAATGATAAGAAATAGTTATTGTCTTAAACACAATCATCTATTCTATTTTATGGATGATATAAAAAATATACATTTCAATAAAATGGAAATTCAATGTGCTTCATCATTTTGATATGGTGTAAAGGCATAAAATGAATTATAATCTATATTATTTATTTTTATCAACAGGTATATATATCTCCATAACATATGGTATATGATAATCTGGAAGGTTTAATATATCCATGATATAGGATTAGATAAATCAATGAGAGGAACATTTATCATATAAAAATAGATTCTATATATGATGGGATAAGAGTGGTGACAAAAGAAATTTTATACCCCATAACAGACTCAATGTGGGATTACTACACAATATGTATTTTTCTTTCACCAGAGTGAGGCTAATTTTGACCACTGGTATGATATTTATTCTAAGAATGAATATTCTGATAATATGACTCACCACTTCCTATAACAACTTGAGTTTAGAGTCTGTTTTCCTTTAAGGAATCTTATTGTGACTCATTAAATGATAAAGAACCCACTATAATTCATTGTGATGAATTAGATTTTACAAAACCAATGGAGATGGGTGATACAAAAATAAGTGTGAAACGTCTTAGGGGATTTTAAATAGTATGTTTTTATATGCACAACCTTTCAACATTTATGAAATTTTCTTCTAATAGTGGGGGAATACAATTACGATGGATGAATTATTCATCTTCCACCTCCCCATTAAAATGCATCTTTATTACTCTTCTTTTAAAGATAAACACCTTAAATCTCAGATGAAATAAAGGGGACATTGGTCAACCATTATATACCAGCATGATTTATTTCAACAATTTGGACTAATTTTACCACTTCCTCATATATAGGGAGTTTTAAAAGGAATAAATAATATTTAATTCTAAGTCACATTCCCATTTCGAAAAAATGATTTATCAACTTATCTTTCAAAATAATCTTTGGTGAAAAGTGAAGAAAATCAATAAACCAGTAAACATATTATGAGACTATTTTATTTCCTTGTTAGAGGAAAAAACTCTGGAACGTTGACATATTTAATAGCACAAAGATATATTTACTGAATGAATATTGATCTGAATTATTTCCACTCTTGGTTCTCATGAAACCAATCTGAAAAAATAACTGCCACTATTTCCACCTGGGGACCACAACCATGAAATAAACATATTTTAAATTGATAGATTCATATGTCTCATGAAAATATAATATCTTTTAATGTTACTATATCATTCATACCCTCTTAAATATTGTTTCTTCCTTCAAAATATGGGGTCTTATGAAAAATAATCTCTTAATCCTAGTGTTTATCTTGAGATAAACTATAGCATGGTTTATTATCATGAACAAGGCCAAGGTTTATTACTTGGTCTGTGGTCCAAAATATCTATACCACAATCTTGATTAGATTTTTATCAACTAGAGGATTAGATTTTTTAAATTTATCTATTTTTCTCTCTAAATGATTCATTGGATCTCATTAGTGGGTATGTCACTATGATATATTATCTTATAAAGAAGAAATATTAGTAAAATCATTGAAACCCAATTGAATACAAGTAAATAACATTAATTAAAGTCAATAAAAATCCAAAAATAATAATTAATGAGGTCATAGGAAAGCATTTAAATGAATGAAAACATTAAAAAACAAGTACACATGTTTAGGCCATAAAACATACCAAAATTTGTAATAACTATATAGTATTCATGGGATAGTGTATTATAGATAAAAGACCTTGTTGTTCAGTTTAACGGACCATACACCCCTATTAGAGGCATGAAAAACCCTTCTATAAAGACATTCTCATATACTCCACTGTCTACAACCCATGCATCTTAACATAAACCCTATTCATGATGTCTAGTTTTTATTTCTTGATAAAAAATTTCACAGGAACCACAATAAAGTAAAATCAAAACTAAAAGGAATAAAATATCAATATAACATGGAAAATTGAGGATTTTTAGAAAGATTTTTAGCTAGACAGTCCCTTACGACCTACCCATTAGGTATCAATGACCATATCTCCTTTTGACCATCGTGTTACCAAACACCATAGATCAAAATATGGAATCAATAGAATTTTTTTATAATGAACCTAGGCTACACCAAACCTAATACCAGATTTGGATTGTGTCATGGAATAAATGGAATTATCAATCCCAAAAAGTTGTAAATTGGTCCCTGGGTACCAAGGATACACTATTGGGAATGGGTTTTCCTGATAAATAAACGGATGAAAAAGGGTTAATATTGGGAACCTTCATAAACTCACCATATATTTCCCATTTTTGAATGTTAAATTTTTTTATAAAACATAGATAAAACTAAACCATAGGTAAAAAATGTGAGATAATAAAGTATGACATATAATGTGAGGATACTCACAAAATACCTATCAATTTAAAATAAAGGGGAAAATGTATACTATGAAATGTAAAAAAATCAAGTATCTCACACAATATAAACCAATTTGAAACAAGAAAAAAAATGGGGTGGTATGTGGAATATGAGATATTTAAGGGATGAATATATAACAAAACCATAACAAAAAAGTTACCAAAATAACTGCTACCCATCTCAGTGTATCATGAGGGTCATATCCCACCATGTCACCTTGAAAAACCCATTCCATGCTAATATGAAAACCCACCACATTTAGGTGTATCTTTTACTTTAATTGTATTAGAAAAAAAATGTATGTATACACATGAATTTTTTATGAATTGTTTGAGAATAACTCACCTAGTAAGACCCCACCATTATTTCCATGATCAACCTTTTCTAGATAATCTATGCATTCTAGTTTGAAAATAAATATATGAAGATGAAATTTTAATATTTAGAAATGAGTAATGTGAAATGAGGAAACAAATAAGAATTATAATAAATTAACTATGAAATTCAGAACTTTATAAACCTATTTTTTTCATCCAAGAAATAGTGGATATATATTAGGGTGACATGTTTTAAGTATACCTAAGGTCATCATACTAATCAATATCCAATCCAAGTATATAAAACCAAAAAGAGGCTGCAAACCATTTTTATATCCTAAACAAATCATAATAATCAATTTCCATAGATAAATCATTTACTAATTATTATATATAGAATTAACAAGAAAGAGTGGCCTAAATACCTATAGTGGTACTATTCCGATGATCCCCACCTAAGAACCTAGGATTCCCATGGAGAACAATAATTCCTAAAGGATTAAAATTATATCAATAATATATTTATACTCAAAGAGGCATTTGGATTTATAGGTTCCCTTTTCAACGCCATTTTATAAAATTTAACTAATTGAAAATAAACATTCATGAGGATATAATCTCATTTACTTCCTTGAAAAACAATGTTATGAAATTTGACAAAACAATTATGGGAATATTAATAATTCATAATAAAAAATTCATTAGATACTAATTTCATTACCCATATAATAATAGTATAGTTATAAAATATTAATATATATATCTCAACCCTCAACGATATAATATAAAACTATGAAATGTTAAAAAAAACATTAAATCATTAAATAAATCACTCATGGATCTTAAAATAAAGGTAACATACTAAACCAATAACTTTAAAATGATGAAACTATAAGAAAATAGAGTAACTATACTATAATAAAATAAGACTAAATATTAAAAAGTAATAAAAATCCATAAACATCCAATCCCCATTATTAAATTCAATATAAAAGGAACCCTATGCCATTATAGCCTTAAGGGATTAAGAAATATATGTAAATAAGGAGAAATATATGAAAGAGAGGGAAATAAATCACATACTTAGAGAATCTTGAAGGCACATATAGGTAACTCCATAAGAAATCAAGTGGATAGGGATTATATAAAGGGGTTAGTGGAAAATGACCTAAAAAAATTTAATATAAGACAATGGGGCTGAAAGGTTAAAATGAGAATTTAAAAGGATTAAATTTTTCATATTTTAATTTCAAGGAATTTTTCATGGTTTGAACATGTAGTATTCTAAACCTTGTTCCAACTATGTGAATATTTAAAATCATAAGATAGACCTGCATTATTTTCTATTGATATATATGATAATGTTTTAGAGTTACTCCTACCTATGAACTATCAATATTTCTCCCCCAGCCACAGGATTAACCAATGTATTATTAAGTCACATGCTTACTAAAACCCATGTGTTATGCATATAGACCACACTACATCACCCATTATTCAAAATTTTATTCATTTTCAACCCTTAACTAAGAAAAAAAATAAAATACAATGAATAAAAAAATTATATGATAAAATGAAACTGCGGGTGTGAAAAAGATCTTATACCTCCCAAAAAATCAATGGAATGTATGGTTATCCGTAAATGATAATAATTCACATTTATCCCCCCCATTACAGTATAATCTTTACTATATCCTATTTATTTTTATACAACTATTAAGAATGATGATTGAACTCCACCTCTTAATTCCCACTAAATGGAAAAAACTACCCACTACTCTTTTCCACTATTGTCGCACAAGAATTTCATGACCAGAATCTTTATACGACATTATATATACTATATATCAAAAGAATTAATCAACCACAAACCTTAGTCTAGACTATATTTCTTAATACCTATAGCAAGGTCATGTTATCTCATTATTTATTAGTAAATTAAGCTATTGTAAACGATGGTATCATATCTTCACCCTACTTTCCCAACCATAGAACACAATAATTTAGAGTTAATTAGGACCAATGACATACCATATGATTTGGGATGTCTTGTACATGTATAAAGGACCCAAGATGTATTTAATAGGTTCTAGAGTGGCACATGACCAGAGCATAGTTGCATTACTGATGGTATTAAAACACTTATAATTATTCAAATTATGGTTCTCATATTAATCCCCTTATTGAATTTGAAGTATTTTTACCTTCCCAAATCAACATATATAATCATCTAGATTGAGATTCATCAATGTACATTATTGTGGTAAGGAATGGGTAGGAGATTATATCTAATGAATCATCTCCTACCCACATCTCTCAGGATATGACTATATATATTAGTATAATTAACTCCCCGAGTTTTGGGTAGGAGAAGATATAGTATATAGTGTATCATCATCAACCATAATCCCAGGGTTGTTTAAGATAAGGGGTATTGTTACTTCAGTAAATCACTATCCATCAAATTCACATAACCAAGATACTTGATAATTGGATCGTCACCACATATCCCATCAATAGTATTCTTTCATCGAGAATAATTGAGGAATTACCTATAACATCTAAGGTAAAGAAAAAATAATACATTTCCATATTTATTAATATTTTTGAATTAAATATTAATTTTACTTTAAATGGGATGATATGTTCGATGGTGTACCGGATATGTAACAATGGATTTCTTTCAAATCTTACGTTGCACATAAGGCTTAGTCATACTGAAAAATAATAATATTATATTATTTTAAAGGGTATTTAAGGCCTATACATTGTAATGGTGAGGATGAAAAGAACTAACTACAATATTATTATATAAATTTGTTTAATGTTTTTTCATTTATCCCATAGAATTTAGAGGCTTAACATGTGAATGAATCCAATTTTAAGCACAAATAGTCAAATATTCTTTAAAAGGTCGATTTACCGCCTTTTATGGTAAACCATTTTTAAATCTATTTATGGTAAATTTTATATATTATATTTGAAAAAATAATATTCTTCTTTATAACCGGGACATCGAAATTTACTTTGGATGAAATTTTGTTATTTTTCTGATAATGTTCTTTTTTTAATAAATGGTGAAAAATACTTTATTTCAATTCCAAACTATATTTCAATCTAATTTATTTATATGTTTAGATTATCCTTTTAATTGGTTTTAAAGTGTAATTAAATTATTATTTTTCTATTTAATTCAATTTTGGTCTTTTAATTTAATTTCACTTTGAAATTAGACATAAAAACGTTTTAATCATTTGATAGTTATTACTTCTTAAAAACAGGCATTTTGTTTTGACAATGGTAATTACTCTTATATTAATTTCAGAAACTTCTGTGTTTTTAATTTGGAAAATGGATTTATTATTTTAAATCAAGGGCTAAAAATTGAGTAAATTGGTATCTTTTATTTTTATATATTATGAATATTACTTTGGTAAATAATTTATTTATCATGGTTAACGGGTAAATATGGTAAATAAGGTTAAAACAATATAGTTATAATAATGTTAAATTACCCTAACATGGGTCATAATACTATTGTTTGATACATTTCTGACCATGGGCATCCTTGGGTCGATTTTAGGACCCCATGGAGCCACATGTGATTGATAATGAGACTTTATATTAATTAATTTAAGGTAAAGACAAAAATGACATAAACATATATCTTTTAGTAAATCAATATTTAATAGGGTTATATAAGTTATATATTAGACTATAAATATTAATTTTAAATTTAAAACTATTTATCACATCATGGTATTTTATTTATAATTTTTATACATCAAATAAATAAAATTATTTACGACAAAATGGTGATGCAATGATTACCTTATTAATGAATAATTTAAATAAATGATATTGTAAAAATTAAAAAAAATATCCAAAACATGTAAAATTATTATTGGATGATTTTATTTTGAAAAATAGTCTTCTTATATTCGAAATAAATAAGTTTTAGACTATTATAAACCAAAAAACATTATATAATAAAATAATATTTTAAATATTTCTTAAAGAGCCCATCCTCCCCCTTATAAAAATCCATCACCTATAACACATTACTCACACCTATAAAGCCTCTTGGATCATCAAAATTATGCCCAAATAATATCTCAAGATCCATCTCTTCCTCCTAGTTTCCTTACCTTAGGCATAAGGCACTTCAAAAAATCATTTTGGTTCAAACCAAAGGGAGTTACCCGGTTTAAAGGTAACAACTTCTCTTTAGTTATTTTCTATTATTTTACTTCTCCAACCCCATAAACTATTTTCATTATTTTCATTTATAATAAAACTAGTATACTCAATAAACTAGGTATTTTTTAGGGGAAGGATTTTAACTACACTTAGACACACCTCTGTCTAATGGGTAAAGAACATATTGTTTCTGTGGACGGTGAACTACTGCCTCACGAAATGATGATTGTTCAATCTTCTCCTACAACCTATTATGGTGGCCATTAAGATGGAACTGTATTTATATGTTATATATATTATATTTATATTGTCTTTATACTTCTTTCTTTATCATTTATAATTTACTTTTATGGTTTATATAGTGGATAAATACGATAATTTCATTTGAGGAAATGCAGACTACCGCCCCCTCAAAGTGATATGACTCATTCATGCCATAAGTGAAATGTGTAAAGGATTGTGTTACTAAAATTATATATGATATTATAATATAATTATAATATACTTATGTATAATTAATTTTTCAATCCATTAAACATGAAATAGAAATGAAATTAACGATCTTGCGTACGTATGGCTTACCGTCTCCATGAACGGTGCATTTCATTTCTTACCTCCAAATGTTATGTACTATTATAAATATATATATATATATATAATGGATATATGTGATATATATGATATCTAAATCATGAATATCATTCTGTATATGATGTACTTTGGACCACATGAATAACTTGTAATTATAAGAAGTTCATTTTTGACTTAAGTACCAAATATAAAAAAATGACCATTATTAACTAAAATGATTACATAATGTTTATAACATGATACTAAGTGATATAAAAGGAATTATAAACTTGAAAATTTTTCTTAAGAAAGTTTAAATTAACTTTAGTTTGTTATTCAGGATATTAAATAACGAACGGGTCAAGTCGAACATGAGGTAAGGGAACTTCTTAACCCAATTTTTATTGTTTGGGTTAATCTTATACGTCTTGATTATACTATGCTATGATTATTCCATATCTTGTATTTATACATTACGTATGTTTAATTATAGTTAATATGCATAATTGATCTATTTTATTTACAAAATAATCTTTGTAAGGGTCTTCATATCAATCTCTTTTCATTGAAGCATATTTTTATTTATAGATGACTTTATTTTATACAGTGTATAAACCCCTTTGAATTTTCATTTCCTTCAAAGAGAATATTGTTTCTACGAAGCATTTTACTAAATGAAAAAAGGAATTTTTCTTTTTAATGTACGCAGTGACAATGACCTTTTCTACCAATGTGAGTATTATTTGCTCGTTGTCTTCCTTAACAAGCCGTAATGTTTTTAAAATGGAAAATAAATACTATATAACTTTTTAATGTATTTTTGTATTGAAAATCGTTTTGAGAAAATAATTGATTATTTTAATATCTTTAAATGATATATTGTGATTGAAATATGTAAATGTTATCTTTCTTTTATGTTTGTTTTAAGTGTTATGAATATGTTATGGTTCTTGGGCATTGTTTACGTATACGGGTGGTTTCGTGATAATCCTAGGTTGGGTGAGCCCGAGATAGCTCTCCAAATCATTGGGTAACATGACAGAGGTAAAAATTAATTTTTCTCCTAACAGATTTAGGGAATATACTATGATGGTTATTCCAAACATAACTCCCTATTTAGTTGTGATAGATATAATGTAAGTATGATATCGATGCCACAAGTTACCTTTATGATTTATGATTTCTATGTGTTATTCATAAATATTATGATTCCATGATGTTTGTTAAAGATATTATGTTTGGTATGTATTGATGGACTAATTTTTTTTATATAAAATAGAGTTTTAAATTCTTCTTAAACACCATGCATCACTTTCCATATATTTCACCTTTTAAATCTATCCTAACCTATAGCAGATGTATCGGTTTATATATTAAAAACACTTCTCCAGTTAGAGAAATCAATTTATGTGGTGACAATATTTCATATGATAACTCCTATATCACAGAAACGGTATTCTTCAACTTGATCGAGCTCCTGTAACATACACATGTCATATTCTGGTGTGATAACACATTCACCAAGTATATCACTGTAACGTCCTGGATTTGGGTGCCACACAATGGGTGCCCCGAACCTGGTTGGTCACATGACCTCAATCTCATTTCCCCAAATGCCAGAGGCTGCTGACTAGCAGCGAGGGCCCAAGTCTGATTGTGGGGAAACTATTCCCCCATTTTTCAAAGTGTAGCGCAGCGGAAAAGATAAATAACATACAATAACGGAAGAGGTAAATGATATACAACAGAAATGAACAAATGTAGTAAAAGATAACCAACAGTTATATATAAAAATACAGCATGTCACTATTTCTACAAAAGTATCCAAAACAGGATACATTGCATTACAATACTATACAACTAAAAGTACACGGTACAACCAAACAAAACAAAGCAGAGTAAACAGAATGCAGCAGCATCGCAAGCTTAAGCTTGGTCCCATGCTCTCCTACTCTTCTACTACAATCATGTACTTGTATAGGGACCCTTTCCCCTGTCGACACCTGCAGCAATATAGTTTTTTTGGTCTAAAGACTTGACCCAAACAGGGTGTGAGAAATAAATCCCAGTAGGCACCCACCAAAAGATCGTGCCCAACTGTCCGTGAAAAAGTGAAACAGTAGTGTTCCAACGTAAATGCAGTAAACTAGTAAGTACTCAAAAGTTACTATCAATACCAGTTTCAATGCCATTTTAATTATTACTTATTACATCCAAGCTTGTGCTTCATCTTGGCAGGTATAACATAGAAAATCACCACAGTGAAGATTCTACATAGTCGTGTCCTCAGACATACTATCCTTACCTTCAGGTAACAGAATCAATACCCACAGGTGATTTCCCTCCGGAATAATGATCATTTCCCTCAGGAATATGTGATATTGCCCTCAGGCACAGAAACTACTGCCCACAGGCATAAACAAAGGTTACCCTCACACTAACCAAACACTGCCCACAGGCTAATAAAACGCTGCCCTCAGGCTAAGTAAAACACTTCCATGAGGCTATTAGAAAGCTTCCCTCAGGCTAAAGGAACCCAGATAGGCCCAAAGAATACAAAAAAATTATATAAAATTTCTCTCAATAAAATATAGTGCACAATATAATCATGGCATACCTAATGGTAGCCTGGCCAAACGGCTAAACCGGGAAACGCACCCCCAGGGTGGTCCTGGATGCATGAAGTGATCCCAAACAGCAGTTTAAACTTATCATTATATTATCTACGCAATTATAGATATATTTTCATCAAAGGCCTCATCAATACGACACCCAAACCATGGGCGTGTAGCACAACAGTACACAATTTCTATACAACAGTGGAACGTAAACGCCATACCCCCTACCTTTTTCATCTCTGATCAGTATACATGAACGACGCCTCCCGAATTTTCCAAGAATTACATAGACCGAGGATAAACGTTTACCCATTCAATCTCAAATAACTTTCCTTTGGGAAAGAATTGTTAAGAAACACACAAAGAGAGGTAAGAACTCACCCGTGCAGTTCAATTGACACCATTAGAGAAGGATTCAGATTCCCAGTGTGCGGTCGGGAGATCTCTGAAGATCCAGACTACTCTCTAGGATTCAAAATGAACTCAAAGCCTCCTCTGCCGAAAGGGGAGGATACTTCCCATTTTAAGAAAAAAAAACAATCTACACGGCATTTACTCTCTTGTACACGATGTGTTCTTTCTATTTTTTTAACTGTTCCTGTGGCGGCTTCTTTCCACAGTGGCACTTTTCATCCGTCGACATGCGTACACGACGTGTATTCCTGATTACAGGGCATGTACTGTCGCTCCACTGGCAGCTGCCTCCACTGCCTTACTGTTCACCTGCCGACTGAATACATTACGTGTAAATACAATGTACATGGTGTGTAGTCAGTTTTTACACCCTTCATTGCCGACAGGCCTACACTCCCTGTGTACTCATCCCACATGGCCAAAGTACAGGGCGTGTGGAAAAGTACACGGCGTGTACCCACAAAATTTGGGATTTTCCCCATTTTCCTTATTTTCTCAAAAATACCAAAGGAAAAGGGAAAGTAGAGACCCGTACCTCAAAAATAAGAACTGGGTTCTTACAAACTTCCCCCCTTAAAGCAATTTTCCCCTGAATTTCCCCTCCAAGGGTGGAAAAGATAAAGCTCAGAACAACTTTGGCCACTAAGCACGTACGTCAGTCTCCCGCTCCCAGTTTTCGTCCTGCACTCGTCCATACTGCTATAGCACCAGAACGAGAGGAACTGACTGGCCTCAGAAAACTTTTGTGCTTCTATCAACAATACGAATCGAATGCTCCTAAAAGGATGCATCGACCTGAAGCTCAACCTCCTTAGGCTAAAAAACGTGATACTGGTCAGGGTGATTACGGCGCAGCTGAGATACATGGAAGATGTCGTGCATGGCCCGGTACCTATGTGGTAACTGCAACCAGTTGGAAACTGACCTCACACTCTCCAGAATCTCAAAAAGAGCCACATATCTCGGTGAAAGTTTACCCTATCTCCTAATCCTCCTCTGTCCCAATCTCAGTGAAACATGTAAGAAAACCTGATCCCTGGCAACGAACTCCAAGGTTCATCTGCAGTGATCAGCATAAGATCTCATACAAGACTGTACAGTATCCATCTGCTTCTAAATCAATTGGACTTTCTCTAAAGTCTCCTGCATAAGATGTGGCCCCATTAAAGCTGCCTCACCTGTCTCCAACCTGCATAGGGGTGATCGGCATAGCCTAGCATATAAATCCTCATAAGTTGTCATCTCAATAGTTCCCTGAAAACTGTTATTGTAGACAAACTTGACCAGGGGTATATACTTCTCCCAAGAGACCCCAAAGTCTAGGACGCATTCACGTAGCATTTCCTCTAGCACCTGTATCGTTCGCTCTGACTGGCCATCAGTCTGAGGGTGGTAAGCTATGCTCAGAAGCAGCTGTGTACCCAGTTCCCTCTAAAAACTCTGCTAGAAATGAGACATAAAATGGGAATCCATATCCGAAACGATAGAAAGAGGGACCCCATGAAGGTGTACTACCTCTCTAATATACAACCTTCTGATCTCGTCAACACCAAAGGTCACCTTGATCGGGAAAAAGTGAGTTACCTTTGTAAGTCTATCCACAACAACCCACACGACAACACTACCTCGAGGTGACCTCGACAACCTGGTCATGAATTCCATCACGACATCATCCCATTTCTAATCCAGAATAGGTAAATGATGTAATAGTCTTCCTGGCCTCTGATTCTCTGCCTTCACCTGCTGACAGGTGGAACATATTGCAGTAAAACCAGCCACTTCCCATTTCATACCCGGCCACCAGTACAGACGTCTCATGTCACGGTACATCTTGGTAACTCTGGTATGCACTGCCCAAGTTAAATCATGAAACTCCCACATCAACTCCTTGCATATGTCCCTTGGAACCCATACTCATCCATAGATATGAAGTACCTCATCATCGCCTATCGTCCATCTAGGAGGAGGGTCCTCACTTACCATCAAATCCCATAGAACTAGGCCTTTTGAATCTGATAGTTGTCTCATCCTCACTCAATCCAGGAGGGTATAAGTCACAGGTAAGGATGAAAGATAGGTTTCCACTGACTATAATGAACCTCAAAATGCATCTCAAAGAACAAATCCATAAGCTGCCACTCACCACTGGCCTCCGGCACTGCCTGTATCAGAGTGTTCTTACTCAGTGCATCAGCTACTGCATTACCGTAACCTGGTGTATAGGCAAGCTCAAAGTCAAAAGACTGAAGGTATTCAACCCACCTTCATTATCTCATATTTAGGTCACGCTGGGTAAAGATATATTTGAGATTTTTGTGGTCGGTGAAAACCACAAAATATTCTCCCAAGAGATAATGTCTCCATCAATGTAACACATGAACAACTCCATCCAACTCGAGATCACGCGTTAGGTAATTCCTCTCATGTGGCCTCAACTGCCAAGACTCGTACTCAACAACTCGATCGCCTTGCATCAACACTGCACCCAGCCCAATACCTGATACATTATAGTAAACTGTATAGCTCTTCCCTTGCTCTGGAGTTATCAGGACTAGTGATGATGTCAACTTTTCCATCATCTGTTGAAAGTCTTTCTCGCAAGATTCTAACCAAAAGAACTTCACACCTTTCTTAGTCAAACCAGTCAACTATTCTACTAAGAAGGAGAAGTCCTATATAAAGCGCCTGTAGTAACCGGTCATCCCCAATAAACTCTGTATTTTAAACACTTTCTTTGTCTTCTCCCAGGAAACTACTGCTCTCGCCATCTCTGGGTCTACTGCAACTCTTGCCTCTAAGATAATATGACCCAGGAAGTGTATCTGGTTTATCCAGAAGTGGCACTTTGAGAGCTTAACATATAACTGATGCTCTCCCAGTGTACTCAAAATGATCTCAAGATGGGTGGCATGGTCGTGTCGAGTGTGAGATTACACCAATATATCGTCCATGAAGACTACAACAAAAGAATCCAGATAAGGGTGGAACACACGATTCATCAAATTCACGAAAACTGATGGTGTATTTGTGAGTCCAAATGGCATAACCATGTACTCGTATAGACCATATCTACTCTGAAAAGCTGCAAACGGTGTGTCTGATGGCCTAACGCATAACTGATGATATCCGGATCTCAAGTCAATATTTGAGAACCCTCATTCTCCCTGAAGTTGATCCAAAAGATTATCAATCCTTGGCAAGGGATATCGGTTCCTGACCGTCAACTGGTTTAGCTTCCGATAATCCACACAAAGTTTGAGGGTACCACCTGCCTTTTTAGCAAATTTGCTAGGATAACCCCAAGGAGAAGTACTAGGTTGGATGAAACACCTTGCCTGCAACTCCTCCAACTGCCTATTGAGCTACTGCGACTCTGGTGTAGCCATCCTATAAGTAGGAATGGACACCGGTGCTACTCCTGGCACTAGATCAATAAATAAATCTACCTATCGCTCCAGAGGAAGACCTGAAAATTCATCTGGAAAGACATCCCTAAAATGATCAACTACTGGAGGGAAATCCTTTTGTCTAGTTCCCTGGTCATCTAGATATAAGCTCGCAAATGGGTTGTCACCCCACCTCGTCCATGATTCTCGGGTCCAGCTTACCTAGCCTGGACATCCCATTCTCCCTTGTATAGAAACTCTCCATCCTCTGGTGATGTGAAACTCACCATGCGACGATAGCAATCCACAAAGGCTTGAAATGGAACCAACAATTCCATTCTGAGAATGAAATCATAATCTGTCATCTCTAAGACATAGAGGTCCCATAGAAAGTGATATCCACCAACCTCTAGGGGCACTCCATACACTAATTCACACCAGCCGTTCTAGTCCCCAACGGAGTGTCTAGTGTCATAACATCATAACAAGAAGAAACATGTAGCCAAAGGCTCTCAAAAATGGGCACATATATAAAGTTATGTGTAGCACCAGTGTCAAAAAGTATTTAAGATAAAACAGAAGATACAAGAATAGTACCTATAATAGTAAAAGGTCTAGTATCCAGCTCATGTTGGGTCTATTACACTACATATGCCTGCCCAGTTTCATAGCCCTGCAACACAGCCTGGCTACCCTGAGCTGACCTACCCTGCTGCCTCTGAGATCCTGGTGTCTGGTAACCATGGCCACGAACACCATTTCTGCCAGCACGCCCTGATGTGCCCCAATTTCCCGACATGTAAGAAGTTGTTGGTCCTGCTCCCGCACGCGGAGTCTGCACAGAACCCCTCTCACTAGCCACTGGTAGAAATGTCCTGCAAAAGCGCTATTGATGACCAATCTTGCTGCAAACTCGGAACTCCACAAGGTCATGTGGACACTGAGGTCTCTTGTGCCACTCTCTACCACACTGGTAGCACATGACCTTGCCACCTGAAGAATTCTTCTGACTAGTGTTACCACCGTGAGAGAAATCCATCTGCCTTTTCCTCTTACCAGTAGAAATAGCACCTGAAACTTGTGTTGAACCGTTATGGACCACACCACTATCTTCCTGCAGGTTTTGCTCTGTAATCAGTTCTTGGTTCACAATAGCAAGCATGGTAGGCAAGATGAAAATGTTCACCAGTGCTCGGATGTCACAACGAAGACCATTCTCCAAGCATCTATCCCTCAACACCTCGTCACCCACCAGAACAGGTGAAAAACACTGAATCTTGGTGAAACGAGTAGAATAATCCATCACTAACATAGCTCTCTGTTGCAGATTCCTGAACTCTCGAGCTCGATCTACCCGTAGATTCTCCAGGAAGAATAATTCATAGAAGGATGCCTGAAAATCTTCCCACACCATGTCTCGGTGATGCTCAAATGGGAAGGTAAAATCCCACCACCTCTTGGCGGAATCACATAGCATGTATATAGAAAGGTTGACCCTCCTCCCAGGAGGCATCTCTAGATGCTCGAATATCGTCTGCATCGAATCCAGCCATGACTCCGCAGCATGTGGTCCACCATCCCCTGAAAATGTAGGCGGATCCTGCTGTTGAAAGATACGCGTCAGCTCTTCCATAGATGTGGCAGCCAGTGGTGCTCCCTAGATGGTCTGCATGAACTTTATGAAGGCTTCATGGAACTGTGCATCCACGCCTGTGTCTGGTATAATGGCTGGTGTCGCATCTGGCACTATTGGAGGATCCACTGGTATCCCATGGCCTACCATCTCAGGAGTATAATTGTCACCGCTCTCCTGGAGAACAACTGGTGGTTGTCTCGGCGGCATGACTCTACAAGGTCAAACACATGCTTTAGATTAAAGTCATCAAGGACTGAAAACCAGGATGTAAGAAGGGAACAGGAGAAGAAAAGCATTCAAGTTTCACAAAACTTGACTACATGGTGTGTATAAATACTACACGGTGTGTTCCCTTTAGTCTTTCACATGGGCGTGTACTCTGCCAGCACTGGTCGTGTAACACCACAAAATACATGGCATGTTTTCCACACACACAGCGTGTTGTCGACACACACGGTGTGTACTTGAATCTTTCTTCTCTGCCTGAGTCCTTCTACATGGCTTTAGCCACACGGCTCTCCTAAAACAAGACTACACAGCATGTTCAGAGGTCGACTCGGTTGTACTCTACAAGATTTCATCGGCCCATGTTGTTTGTGACATGGTCGAGTACCTGGGTCAGACTACACGGCGTGTTCAAGGTAGACACGACGTGTATGTCTTAAGGTTTTCACCATCTGTGTTGTTATTTACACGGGCGGACACTGGGTCAACACTATACAACGTGTACAATCGATACACGGCCTGTTCCCCCAAGCCATTCCCTACCCCGTGTCCCCGCCCACATGGCCTATGATGCGGGAAGAGACTACACGGTGTGTACTGAGGGTACATGGCGTGTACCTAAAAAGTGTCCTTTTCACCCCGAATAGAAGAAAACATTGTGTGTGTCCATAGAAATACACGGTGCGAATGCTGGGTTTTCCAGACAGTAAGCCTCAGAAACTAATCTTGAACCCATAAAAAATGAAAGAAACACCTAAGTGCGAAATTCGGATCTTTGAGGTCCCATACTCCCCGCAAATCAAAGCTTGGCATCTTATACAAGTTATAAAAAAGGTAAACGGTCAATGATCCACCAAATTCCGGTCAATGAGGGCCCATACTCCTTAAGAACCAAAATTTGGAATTTATTCTATCGAAACCTCATACAACAATGCCATATCAAATAGAAGGTATTTATCAAAGCAGTTATCACAACAGCATTCTTTTCTAACACAACAACTATTACAACAACATGAAATTTCTAATGCACCTACATGGCATGGAAATAATGCATGACAAGTGATTTCCAGCATGTTCCTAAATGATGTATGAGATGGAATACCCTCATCTCATCGGGTTGAAACTAAATATAACCCATGTATAACATATAAACAGCACAATCACAAGGTAAATTGGATTTTCCATGAGAAGGGGTTAGCTACTCCCGGTCATAGCTTATTAAAAACTACCCTTTCCATCCCATCCCTAACTAAGGCTCCAAATAGTAAGTCAATGAAAAGAATGCCCTCTAATACCACTTTGTAACATCCCAGATCCAGGTGCCACACAACGGGTTCCCTGAACATGGTTGGTCACATGACCTCAAGCACATTTCCCAAAATGCTAGAGGCAACAGACTAGCAGCAAGGGCCCAGGTCTGATAGTGGGGAAACTATGCACTCATTTTTTCAAAGTGTAGCATAGCGGAAAAGATAAATAACATACAACAGTGGAAGCAGTAAAAAATATACAGCTGAAATGAACAACTGTAATAAATGATAACCAATAGTTATATATAAAAATGCAGCATGTCACTATTTCTAAGAAAGCATCCAGAATAGGATACACTGCATTACAATACAATACAACTCAAAGTACAAGTTACAACAAAACAAAACAAAGTAGAGTAAATAGAATGTAGCAGCATCGCAAGCTTAAGCTCGGTCCCATGCTATCCTATTCCTCTATTACAATCATGTTCCTATATAGGGACCCTTTCCCCTCTCGAAACTTGTACCAATATACTCTGTTTGGGACGAATACATGACCCAAATAGGGTGTGAGAAATAAATCCCAGTAGGCACCCACCAAAGGCTCAGGCCCAACTGTTAGTAAAAACGTGCAATAGTAGTGTGCAAAAGTAAATTCATTAAACTAGTAAGTACTCAAAAGTAACTATCAATAACAGTTTCAATTCCATTTTAATTATTACTTATTACCTCCAATCTTCTTCTTCGTCTTGGCAGGTATAACATAGAAAATCACCACAGTGAATATTCTACATAGTTGTGTCCTCATACATACTATCCTTACCCTCAGATAACAGAATCAATACCTGTAGGCGATTTCCCTTAGGCGTAAAAATCATTTCCCTCAGTAATACATGATATTTCCCTCAGGTACAGAAACTACTACCCACAGGAATAAATAAAGGATACCCTCAGGCTAACCAAACACTGGCCACAGGCTAATAAAACGCTGCCCTCAGACTAAGTAAAACACTTCCCTCAGGCTAATAGAACACTGCCCTTGGGCTAAAGGAACCGGTATGAGCCCAAAGAATAAACAAAAATTTTATAAACTTTATCATAAGAAAATGCAGTGCAAAATATAATCATGGCATACCCTCAGGTATCCTGGCCAAACAGCTAAAAATAGAAACGCACCCCCTGGGTGGTCTTGGATCCAAGTAGTGATCCCAAACAACAGTTTTAACTTATCATTAGATTATCTACGCAATTCTAGATATCTTTTCAGCAAAGGCCTCATCCATACGACAAACCAACCATGGGCGCATAGCACAACGGTACAAAATTTCATCATAATAGTTGAAAGTAAACACCAGACCAGGTACGCCTTTCGTCTCTTATCAGTATATATGAACGATGCCTCTCGAATCGAACAAGAACGGTGTAGATCTGGGATAAATTTTTACCCATTCAAAATTAAATAACTTTCCCTCGGGAAATAATTGGTAAGAAACACCCAAGGAGAAGGAAGAACTCACTCACACGGTTCAATTGAGACCATTAGAGAAGGATTCAGATTCCTGTTGTGCGATCGGGAGATCTCCGAAGCTTCTGCCTCCTCTACCATCTTCAAAATGAACTCAAAGCCTCCTCTATCGAATGAGGAGACTACTACCCATTTTAAGCGAAAAAAAACAAACTACACGGCGTATACTCTCAAGTACACGGCGTGTAATTTCCTTTTTTTTAATTTTTCCTCTGGCGGCTTCTTTCCACCGTGGAACAATTTATCCATCGACATGAATACACGACATGTATTCCTGATTACATGGCGTGTACTGTCACTCCGCTGGAGGCTACCTCCACCACCTTATTGTTCACCTGCAGACTAAATACATAGCATGTAAATACAAAGTACACGGCCTGTAGTAAATTTTTACACCCATTATTGCCGACAGGCCTACACGCCCTATGTACTCATCCCACACGGCCAATGTACACAGCGTGTGGAAAATTAAATGGCGTGTACCCACAAAATTTGGTAGTTTTCCCCATTTTACTTATTTTCTCAGAAATTCCTAAGGAAAAGGGAAAGAAGAGACACGTACCTCAAAAATACGAACCGGGTTCTTACAATCACAACACATCTTGTATTTAACAAGAACATTGGAATATATTTATGTAGGTGTATATAAAATCATCTTCTCAAGAAATGAATATGTGTTATATCTACATAAAGAGAACATTCTAAAATATACAGTAGGTTATATAACAGAAAAAGTTTCAATAAATACACTAAAATCTCATCATACAGTAGTTCAAGATTCTGTATTTTATTTTAAAAAGTATGTAGAAAATTTAATCTCAATGGATTCAGTGTTTTATATTATAAATATATGCACAACAAGTTGAGTTTTATTTTTCACTAAAATAAAACAAGGTAGTTGTACGAAAGTGGAATTCAACGAAGTAAGGTTCATAAATATGGTGTTAAAAAAGGTAGGTTTCATGAACATTTGGTTCAATAAAGTAGGGTTTTAGAAAATAGGGTTAAACAAAGTAGGGACAATTAATGTTGGATTCATTACCAATGTATGGTTCATGAACCATGCTTTTATATCAAAACTAGGTTTGACAACGTATGGTTGAGTACAAGTATAGGGTTGATTAACCATACTTTCTATTTCTCAAATATAGGTTTGATTCACTATACTATACATTTCAAAAAAAATTGGGATGATTGAAAATAATTTCCATTTCTCAAACTTAGGGTTGATTAACCATACATTCCCTTTCTCAAACATAGGGTTTCACTGCTCAAAAATTAGGGTTCAGAAAACTGGATAGCTTGCCTTTAGATACTTAAATAATTTTTTATATCCCTACAATAGTAGATTAATCCTTTGGCAAAGAATAATTATTTTAAAGAAATATTAATATATTTATAATGGGTTAAGAATCGAATCAATTCAACTTCTACAGCTCCCTATATCTTTAAAAAATACAGCTAATAGCATTCTATAAAACTGGAGTTCTGAAAAATCATCACAAAACTTCAGAAAATCTATTGGCCTTCAAAAAGACCTTTATAGATATTAATATAAACTCATGAAATAAAGATAAACTTATTATATTTCCAAGGATCCATGTTTTGAGTGATTCTAATATATGTATAACTTACATTAAATCACATACTATAGGTTTTCAAATCTGGTCACTATAGAGTTTCAAAACTGGTACAGAAAATTCGGTGATTTTTTAGAGTACCAAAACAACCTTTTTAGACTTCCTCATAAACAAATAAAGTTTATAAAAATTTCGTATATATACAATTTTTTAAGTTTCAAATTAATATATTCAATGTAGCTTGATATATCAACAAAATTCAGAGGTGGATTTAATATAAAAATAGTTATTTCAATTGAATATCTTGTAACTTCTCCATTGAATTTTTGAACCATCGAAAAAATTGAATTGGATTTCAACATTAACATATGAAATTAATATTATCTTCCGATATTTCCAATGTTAGAAATATCATATGTTTTTATCACTATTCCATTATATATAAAATAAATACCATGACATACTAAATCTAAAACACTTAAAAATTATTAGAAAATACATAATGATGGGTTGAAGTAATTATTAAAACTAAGCCAATATGAGAAAGACAAGGGGGCACTAAAAAATCTCCTCCTTTTTGATAATTAAAAAACCCTAACATTCTACCAAATTTTTCTACCCCTTTTTATAAAGATTAGAAAGATTATTTCTTGAGTATATTAAATAATACAATATATTTTCCACTTTTACAAAGAATGGGAATATGAAATTTTAGTAGAAGTAAAAAAATATTTTAAATTTTAGATATAAAAAAATATATTTCACTTTTTTTTAAAAAATATCAACATGTCGAGTCAATGAGAATGATATGAAAAATTTATTCTGAATACATACAGTAATATAAACTCCACCTAAATGAATGATTCCTTTCAAAAGATAAAAATACGTAGCCATGGAGACATGGAAACGTATATAATATTATTCAATGAATAACAAGGGTTCACAATAAATGTATTAAATCATTTAATGTTTTCCCTAATGATAAAACACTTAAACCCATGCCAACTATTTAAAATAACTCACCTTAATGAATAAAATAATTGTAAAAGATATTCAAGGAATTAAATAAATGATTTTCAAGGAATTTAAAATAAAATATTTAAAAATGAATTTTTGAAAATGTCACTAATAACTATAATATTTTAATTTAATAATATAATAATTTACCACAAAAAGTAATAGTTTAATTTAGCACATGCAATTAATCTAAATAGAAAGACATTTAAATCATTCATACATATATTATAACCATTTATATAAAATAATATGAGTATGGTTTATGGTCATTGGTTAATAAAATAATTCAAAAATAATAAAATAGTGTAAACATGATTTAATAATTTAAGCATAAGAGTAATTAAATGTAGAGAAATAAAAAGATAAAACATCTAAACTTTTTCCTCCCATATATAAAACAAATAGTGCAATTAAAACAGATATTAAATTGGAAATGAAATTCTTCCTGGATTTTAATAGTCCCAATATATGAAATGTTCATTTCAAAAGAGTCTAAAATAGAAATATATTACATTTACATAGATTTCAAGAAGACACATAATGATGTAACAATATGGTACAATGATGCATACCTACAAAATATAAAATACAAGTTCCTTTTGGTACTCGTATACTCTTAGGTCTGGCAGTTTCAGCAATTAAATATTTATGTGACTAGATATGTTTATTTTGTTCAAACATATTATAATTAAATCTATATGATGATTTTATATAATTAACATTATTGACACCACAAAATTGAGGTTTTCTAAAATTACATTCATTGGAATAATTGTTGTGAATACCACAATAAAAACATTTAACATTATACATTATTTTCTTTCTCAAAATGGGAACAAAATAATTATTATATAGTTTTGGTTTTTATCCATTACTACCATTACCAAGTTTTCCATTATGAATGTTTTTATCAACTATTTGATTCATGTAATTCTCTCCTCTAATAGGCATACTATAATCATGTTTTAAATTATAAAATTCATCCAACGATTTTTTAATTTTAGTTTCATGCATATCATAAGAAATTTTGGAATAATTTGATCTTAAATTAGTAATTTTCATTGAAAATTTTTCATTTTCAATTGAAATACCATCAAAAAAAATTTATGTTTTCTATGCTCTTTCTTTAAGGTTTAAAATTTTTCTTAAGGAATAAAAAAATATCTATTACCTTCATCATGAGAAAAAAAAATTGAATCATAATTTTCAATATAAGATTGTTGTAGCTCATTAGCAGGATCCATAAGACTTATATTTACCTTTTGATTTTGCTACTCAACTTCAGATTTTTTAGGTGATTCATTGCTTGAACCTGAATTACAAGAATCAGAAAATTAATCCATTGAAACTTTGAGTGATCCATTTTTCTCTTTGATAGAAATATGATTTTTATTTTCTACTTGCAACTCATATTGGAATATCTCAATCAAATTATTTAATGCATGATTTTTTTTTTCTGAAATTGGAGATCCAAGGCATCATCTTCATTGTTAATTTCTATAATTTTATCGATTCCTTCCTAAGAAATTATGATTTTATACCACATATCATAGAAATTAGAACATTTAGAAACATGATTAAATTCATTAGGACCAAGTCTGCATATGATAGAATTCATATATCTCAAATTAATTTCATATTTAGTTTCATTTTTATAATCTCATTTTTCTAGGTCTATAGGGATGTCATAAGGTTTGATGATCTTTATATAAACATTGAAACCAATATTATTCAAATCGACAGTCATGTAATCTTTCCAGTATCCATAATTATATCCATTAAAATAAGGAGCATAGATCAATAATATACCTTCTCTAAGATCAACCATTGAAATTTATCTTTGTCTAAATATTTAACATTGTATTGTTAGAGAAACATAAAATCTTTAATATTATAAAATTTTCCAACCTTTGATATTACTTGTTTGGTATCATATAGAGACAAACTAATTTTCAATGACTTCTATTAAGAGAAATATAGATATAAATAACTTCCTCTAATACTGCTTGTTGGTATCAGGTAGAAATATATTTCAAGAATAAGAAACATCTCTTCTATAGTCCAACCTTTCATACCCCTTATTAGTATTAGGTATAAATAAAAGGATTTACAAAATGAGAAATGTTTCCAATAGAGCACACCCTCTGATGACAATTTTTGGTTCATAATAGACATGAAGAAGATACAAGAGGGGTTGAATTGTGTCCTTATAAAAATCATGACAAAAGTAAAACGTACCTCTTGAAATGAAGCAACAATTTCCATTTCCATTAAAGTTGATCAAGAAGCGAAAATAAATAAAGAAAAATAACACCCAAGATGTATAGTGGTTCATGGAAAAAAATATCCTAATCCACTTCACCAATGCTCTACTCCATGAGCTTGGTAATTTTCCCCAGTAGATCCTCCAATACAGAG
Organism: Viscum album; assembly: GCA_963277665.1. Taxonomy (NCBI): domain Eukaryota; kingdom Viridiplantae; phylum Streptophyta; class Magnoliopsida; order Santalales; family Viscaceae; genus Viscum; species Viscum album. The sequence continues at coordinate 320,477,307 of OY728153.1, read as the reverse complement.
ACTTATTCAGTCCGCAACTAAGTGAAGGAAGTTTACACCTTACAATAATACTAATTAAATTCTTATAGTTCTTTGACAAGGGACTGAATATCCCTAGCTTAGTCTAAGAATCTGAAACTCCACCATGACAAAGACTGAGTAGTCGATACACAAAATAAAATAGATGAGATGAATTTTGTTCTGAAACAAGTTTAACTCACAGTTGTAGCAGCAACTGATAGATGTAAATGATCTTCAATAATGCACAGTATCAGTAGTAAAATAATCTTCAACATTGCACAAAATTCCTCTTCTTTAAACTGAAGAAAATAGATTATACATTACTTCTCCATCTTCCTTATTTTTTACATCATTAGAGAATAAGGATATATATTTAATATTCTTATCCTCTTTAAAATGATGATAAATAGAATATTCCAAAACATTATTTTATTCCCAGTTTTCACATATATGCTCTTATTAGTATTTTATTTTCCTACCAATGAGATATATATGTATATATAATAAATATCTTACAGTAAATACATCATTTATCTTCCTTAGAAAACATAAAATACTTCTTAAATATCTCAAGAATATCATATCGTTGTTTCCTCTTTATTCCTCTAGAATAAATCACCAATAAAATCATTAAATATATGTTGAATAAATATTATACTAAAATATCTAGAATAATTAAATTATTTAATGATCTAAATCTACCACATAAATTAATTAAAAACTCTTTAAATACAGTCAAAATAGTTTCTAAAAACTAGTAGTATAATCCAAACATAAATTAAAATATTTTAATTTGAATAAATTTTTTCCTCTTGCTTTGCTGGAAAAATGATGTTAAAATAATCTAGACATTTTTATATCTAAATACTACACCAGAAACATTAAAATATCTTCATCAATAATATTTCGGATTTACGAGAACTTATCCAACTAAGAAACTACTGAAATAATTCTAGATATGAATGAAAAAAATTGAAATACCATGAAAAATATAATACAGAGTACCATATAATTATTAAACTCCATACTTCACTTTTTGTATATTTTACATTTTAAATATTTAACACATCCAAACATGTAGTATATGTTTGTGTTTCACCACTAGAAACCCATCTCAAATTTGAGACATCAATTTTTGCAGTGTAAATATTCAGTAGGAATACTCCTATGGTGTGACAAGGGTATTATTAAACTTAATCGAGATCCTGTAACATATCCATGTCATGTTCTTGTGTGATAACACATGAGGAAATTATATCACAACATATATTTCATTTAACAATAATATTGTTATCTATTTATGTATGTGTATAGAAAATTATCATCTCAAGAAATGAATAGGTGATGTATCTACATGAAGAGAACTTACTGAAATATATAGTAGGTTACATAGAAGAAATAGTTCAAATAAACACACTAACATATCAGAATAAAGTAAGTCATAGTTTTTTATTTTAGTTGGAAAATTATAGAGTGAATTTAATCTCTATGGATGCCTCATTTAATCTTTTAATGATATGTATAGTAGGTTGAGTTTAATGTTTCACCAAAATAACACAAGGAAGTAGTAAGAAATAGGGTTCTAAAAAGTAGAGTTCATGAATGTAGGGTTAAAAAAAGTACAGTTCATGAACATATGGTTTAAAAAAGTATGGTTCATGAACAAATGTTTTAAAAAATTAGGGTTTATGGATATAGGGTTCATTTCCAATGTATGGTTCATGAACCATACTTTTATATCAAAGGTATGGTTGATAATGTACGTTTGAATACAAACATAGGGTTGATTAACCAGAATTTCCCTTTCTCAAAAATTGAGTTGATTAATTATAAATTCCATTTCACAAACACAGGTTTGATTAACCATACATTCTATTTCTAAAACATAGGGTTTATTAACCATACATTCTATTTTGTCAAACATTTGGTTACAGTTTTTAGAAAGTGGGGTTCAGAAAATTGGACAACTTGCCTTTAGATAATTCAAAACTTTATTAGATCTCTTTAATAGAAGATTCTTAATTTCTCATAGAATATATATTTAGTAAAAAATTATATATTTCTAATAGATCAATAATTGATTCAATCTAACCTCTAAATATCCTGGAATCTATGAAAAAGATAAGCAAATAACATTCTAGAAAACTGTAGTTCTAAAAAGTCATCATATAACGTCAGAAAAATTATTGACCATCAAAATCACCATTATAGGTATTTATGTAAACTTATAAAATCAAGATAAACTTCCTATATTTCTAAATTCTCAAGTTTCCATTTATTAAAATATATATAGAATATGCAGTAAATCATGTAATAAAGGTTTTTAAATCTTTTCACTATAGAGTTTCATATTTATTGCAGAAATTTCTGTGATTTTTTAGAGTACCAAAAATTCCTATTTAGGATTACTCATAAACTAATAAAGTTTAGATAAAAATATTTTATATAAAATGGTAAAAGGAACACATGAATCCATTAAATTTGGCTTGGTATATCATCAAAATTCATTTGTGGCTTTAAAATAAAAACTACAATGTCACTTGAATAGCTTGTAACCGATTCAGTAAATTTTTCCACTATCGAAACAATTAAATAGGATTTCGACATTAAAAGGTGAAATGAGGAAAATCTTTCTATCATTGCAATGAAAAAAACAAAATCATTATTATCACAATTCCTTCATGTATAAAATAAATATCGTGACATACTAAATCTGAAACACATAAACAATGTTTTTAGAAAAAAAAGAATGATGGGTTGAAGTAATTATCAAAAAAACCAATATGATAATGAAAAGAAAATACTCAGTAGTTGGTTCATGTTTTATCCAATTGTTTATCCAAGACGTGTTCCTCATTAATCATGGTGTAATTTCCTATTTCCCCCCTATGGATTTATGAAAACTCACCTATGGTTATCCACAATTCATCTAACAGAACCCTTAGTGATGAACTAAACCCTCAAAAACGTTGAAAGGATCAATATCCATCATGTTAAATCTATTTAGAGATTCATTGGGCGTGTATTGAAGATATGGGTGAGTTTAACACTCATTTTTACTCTTTTTTCTAGATTAGGGAATTGGAATCATTCTTCTCATTCTAAAGATCTAATTCCTAACTTTTCTAGTAGATTCTAAGTTTGTTATTTAAAGGTAGGTCAATATCAAATAAAATTATATGGTTAACAATGTGTTCATGTATAAAATTGAGGTAGGTGTTCTATATGTTATATCACATAGTCTTAATTTTTGATTTGTGTGTTTAGTTGTTTTGTGGTACCTTCTTTCTTCCCAATTGGTTTCCTTAGTAGTAATGTTAAAATTGGTTAGTTAAGTGATGAATTTAACCCCTCATGATTCCCATTTGATGTGTTTAGGTTTATTATAATGGTATAAGTGTCACCCATGGGGTTCTTTTGGTATATTTAACTTGGGATTGAGTTGTCAGTAATGGAATTGAATTATTATCAGATGAAAACAAATGATAATTCGGTTTGGTTATCAGCGTGGAATAAGAGGGTGTTTGTCCTAACTTTAATATGTTAAAGGAGTTTTGCCATGATTGCGGAAAAATTGTAAATGGATTAAATGGTTAACAAAGTATGATTATGTGATTGAATGTTATGGATGGGGTGCTGGACTGAGGCCATACCCCATTAGATGGGATGTTTCACTTAGGATCTACTCCCATGGGTTGGGATAGACTGATGTACTATGACCCCACAAATCATTTCAAGGGTTATTCTTTTTGAATGACACTATATGGCATTGAATAATGCAAGTGGTATGATTATTTGGGATAAGGCTCCATGGTAAGTTAATTCTCTATGATTGAGGCTCCATGATATGCTATTGTAGATTCTGTGAAATGATTATTCTTATTATATAGGGAACTTGACTCCCCTTATGCTTATTTATGTGACCAGAATTTCCGAAGTGAAATTGATGAATATGGGTATCTCATGAAACAACTAATGAAAACTGATAATGTAAACCTATTAATGAATGGACCCCAATTTATGTGTTTGTTTATATTGTTGTACCATACTTCTACATAAACTATTTTTTTAGATTTTATATTTTTTAGACACCATTGGTGGAGACCTACTGATTTATACTCAAACCATACTCATGCTACCACTAAGTACCCTATCATATTTTATGGTTTCATGTTAGGACAATGGAAAATTCCCTATGATAGATGGTTGATTTGGGGATCGGGGATATGCATGGGTGAGGTAACTATATAGGGAATTAGGATCCAATTTTTGGATTCTTCCATTTGTCATTATTTTGATATTATCCTTTTCACTTGGAACTAAACTACATGGAATCCTATATTTACTATTTTTTGTGGGCATGTACCCAATTATGGAAAATGGATTTGTGATGCATGTTTATTGTTTATACCATTGTCTTTATTTATATTTTTTCTATTTTGGATTACTTTGATAAAGGAGGTATAGTCTCCCCATATGTCTTATATAACCCTTGATTCTTGTCAGTTACCTCTTGTGTATAGGGAGTCATGCCTAAGGTTATTTGAGTAACTAGAGTGGGGCACTAGTAATAGTAGATCCTTGACCAGGTGGTTGTAATGTGGAATTATATCCATTTTATTTTATATTATTTACTTTATTTTGGAAATCTACACTGGAGACTAGGTGGTTTCAAACCTTCTAAATGACCTTGTGCATGGGAGTAGCTAACCTATGTTTGGGGAAACCCTAAATACCCTAGTTGGGATTGTTGTTTTTAATATTAATTATTATAGTTTAATGTTATATTATCATTGGGCGATACACTTTATGTGTGGTTTTATTATTTTATAATATTTTACCCACTATCCAAAATAGTATGAGGTCATTCATGCATGAATTATTTATAGAACTTAGGGATATATGTGACATGAATCATATTAGTCACACATTGTAAAAAATGTTATGGTTGGTTAAGGGAACTTGAAATGAATTTTAAATTAAATTGAGATTTAAAATAAAATTTTCCTAATGGAAATGTAAAAATTGTATACAGACATTAAAGATGTTGTGAAATTGATAAAATAGTTCCAAAATAAGAAAAAAAAAATTGGTATTAAAAGTGAATTTTCTATGAAACAGTGTTTATGAAAGTCAAGTGTTTAGGTAATTTTTGAGTTTACACCATCTTTTTAATATCTCAAGATAGGGTTTCTTGATAATAGTTCTACATATGTGATCGTTTACATTGGGATAGAGTATATGGAATTTGTTTTTTATGGAGAGTAGTGTCCCCTATTTTGTGTGCTTTTGGAAACCCTATATATGTTTTCTGATATGTGTGTTTGGAATTGTAGATTGATTTTTCCATGATAGTGAATTTTGATTTTGCAACATGAGGACATCTCTAAGGATGCTCCTCAAATTGTGGGGTAATAAACCCCATTGGTTTCTAATAATATAGGGGATGAAAATTTTTATAAGAACATTACTCATTTTTTGGAAAATGATCGAATGAGACCTAGGTGAGGTCGTTTTGAGTATGTTCAACCAAACTAAAGAGTTTCAATTGTAGAACCATCTAATATTTTCATGATAGGGTGGAATTTTGGTGTCTAATTTCTGGATAGATTCCATCTAAAGTATCTTGGATCACTTGGAGACTCCTCTTGAGAAGAGAGTTAATCTATAAGATTACATGTTGTAAGGACCATAAAATTGATGATGGGATATCCTAATTCAAATTGATCAATATGACGGTATATAGTGGAAATTTTTCTAGGGGATGTTTTTGGAACACTACTATCCATAGACTTTGAGACATGAGAAATAATTTGATTTTATAATGTTGTCTCAGGGTACTATATCCATATTGGATTATACTGGACACTTCACTAATTTGAATTTCTTTTCTTAGTGTTGGTTGGGGGTGATGGAGCTACTAATATGAATTTTCAGGATAGACTTGGAAATTTTATCATATCCTAGGTAAATAATTTCCATTCGAAGAGGCATGATGATGTAGAAGATCAGGCTCTCATTTCGAAGGGGGACCTGAAAGAGGCTTTGTGTAGTGGTCATGTGGTTCTAGTAGGGATGTACATTTGTATGAAATTTGATTATAGGAAATAATATTTCAAGGGAGATCATCAGGGAAGTATTAGATAGAGCTATCACGTACGAGGATTGTTCTCTCAAGGTAGTGACCTAGTTGGTTTCTATTAGTGTAGATGGTCAGGACACATGAGTGGCCAATGTTCCCAACCACGAGTAGAATTCCAAGAATGAAATAGGATGGGTCATGTACAAAGGTTCTACAGGAATTCTCAATAGTATTACATTAATGGAGGACCAATGTATATGTAGAGTTAAGGAATGGGGTCTACTACCCCATACCAGATAGGCGATTGGAATTCCACTGTTCATATAGTATGGGGTGGTAGACATGGTTCCTCGAGATAAGGGAATCCTTATCAGCAGGGTAGTGCATCACTAGAAACATAGATTGGAACCAAGGGGATAGGGACATGTCATCTTTTTATAGTACATCTTACACCTAGAGGTGTAGATGTTGGGTTGCCGGTTGTTTCAAGTGTGATCCTTGTAGCTTTAACACATTCTAGTTCTCTATTTCATACATGGGCCTCATGTTATTTTATATCTTCTAGTTTTGTGAATGTGTTATGTATAGAGATGGAATGTATTAGTGGGGTAATGTTGATTGAAACATAATTAGGGTCACAAGAAGAAAATATCTGATAATGTAAGGATTGTGATCTTGAGGTTGTAAGGTACCATTTTCTTGGGGACTTTTTTTTCTTGAGTTGTAAGGTTTTGACTCCATGTTTGAGATGGATTTTATGGTTTTATACCGATATCATATTTATTGTTTTCATCAAAGGGTAACATTCACATCTCTTCAGGGTGACTCTTATATTCTCAGTGGGGAATGGAATATCCTTGTAGGCTATGCAGGGGTAGTTCATCAATATGTTGGTGAACTTATAACCAAAGTGGCATGTATTGTGCTTGATGTATGGGGAATGGGAAAATATGTGTTTCATTATGTGGTATATTTATTTTAGTTTTTTTTTTTGAGGAAATTGTAGGGAATCCTCATGAGAGAGATATTGAGTATAGGATGGAACTAATTCATGGAGTTCATATGGTTTCCATTACACCATATAGAATGGAACCAGTAGAAAATAGAGAAATTAATACTCCACTAGAGGAATTAAAGGATAGAGGATTTATCCATCCAATTACATCACATTGAGGATCTATAGTTTTATTTTCTAAAAAAGATGATGTAACATTATGGTTGTGTATCAATTACAAGAAGATGAATAAGATGAAATTCAAGAACTGATATCATCTTCAAAATATTGATGACCTTTTGAATAAGATGAATGGTACCCCTCTGTTTTCCAAAATTGATTTGAATTTACGATATCATTAGATGATGGTGATACCTTCTGATACACAATATACTAGATTCAGGATTAGGTATGGATTGTATAATTTTATTGTTATATCATTCAGATTGAATAAATTCCCATTGGTATTTATGGTCTTGATGAACTGAATCATCCATCGGAGCCTAGATCAGTTTTTTGTTGTTTTTTGGATTATATATTGGTGTACTCCCAAACTCATAGTGATCATTCCAAATGCATTGAAATATCCCTTAGTACACAGAGTGATCATAAGATATACATCAATCTATCTAACTATCAGTTCTAGATCAACAATGTATAAATATTTTCTAACATCATCTTTGAGGATTGTGTGTTTTTTGACCAATAGAAATTACAATCATTTTTATCTTTGAAGTAGCCCAATAATTGTTTTTGCAGCATGATTTTTCTGGGTTTTTTTGTTCATTATAATAGGTTCATCAAAGAAATTCCTTAATTGGTGGCACTAATTTTTATATTAACTAATAAGGGTTTCATGTTAAAGTAGTTTTGAGAATATGATAATGCTTTCCATGAGTTAAATAGGTGTTGGAATACTCTATTAATTTTTATCCTACCCAATCTTAGTAAGAAGTATACCATATTATATTTGCATTTGGTGTGGGGATTCGGTGTGTTAATTAAAGAATATCTGGTTTTGGAATATAGGTCACGGAAGTTGATAACATATGAGTGAAATTAACCAACGCATGGTCTCACGTTGGTCATTGTGGTTTATGCTTTAAAATAATAGAGGAAATATATTCTAGGTGAAAACATTTTAGTGTATACTGACCATAGAAGCCTTAATTAAATCCTTTTCAAATGTGATTTTAATATTTGGTAGTAGATATGGTCAGAGTATATGTAGCCTTTTTATTTTGTGTTATATTTAGATGATGGGGTAGGGAACCCATGTTTTTTTATTTCTTGAACTTAAATAAATACACTTAGGCAGTGTGAGGGTCTAGATTTAGGTGGAATGTGATGGCCTTTTTCATAGAGATTCTTAAAGGGGTTCAAGAGGTATAGGGATAGATGACCCTCATATCCTTATCATTAGAGTCTAGACTTATAATCTGAATCAAGGAGAGGTATTATGAGGATCTTGATTATTTTTCTTTAATGGAAATCCTTAAAGGTGGGGATCCACCTTTAGACTGTACAATCAATGATGATGAGATAATTAATGTCCAATGTCATATTGTTATTCCCATATGTATGTGGGAGGAGCTGATGCATGAGTTTCATGCCTATAAATAGGCAGTTCATCTTGGTTAAACCAAAATGTATTTTAATATTTCTAGGGAGTATTTTGTGGATAGAGATGATACAATAGTTATAGTTTTTTTGAGGAGGTGTTACACTTATAAGTAGGTGAAGTTTGAACATCAGTGAGCGGGTGGTATTTTATATTCGTTATCCATTCTTGAATGGAATTGAGATTATGTCAAAAAATATTTTGTGGTGGGTCTTCTGAGGATACCTCAGAAGAATTATATGATATGGGTAATTATAAATTGGATAACCAAGGTGGCACGTTTCCTATCAATACAAAGGAAATTTATCATGGATAATTTTAGTGACTTATATTTTTGGGAAATAGTATATTTACATGAGGTACCTTATAATATTTTTTTCATATCAAGATTCGTTATTTACTTCTCTCTTCTGTAAAGGGTTTCATAAGGCACTTGTTTCTCAACTGTTTTGAGTACGGCTCTCTATGAAATATATATATGTAGTCAGAGAATAATATTCTAGTGCTATAAGAAATATTGAGGTAATGTGTCCTAGACATTGGTTGACATTGGGATAAGAACTTAGTGCTCATGGAGATCAACTATTATAATAGTTATCATGTGACTATTCAGATGGAATCATATGAAGTGTTCTATAGTAGGTCGTGTAGATCATAGTTATGTTGGATGGAGGCTAGGTAATATTATTTTTTGGCACCTAGTCTTATTCATTACATGTTGGAGAATGTTTTGTTGAGTCAAAAAAATATTGATATGTCTCATAGTTTTCATAATTCATATGTTGATCGACACTGTCAACCTATTGAGTTTACAGTGGGTGATCATGTATTCTATTCGATGTTTCCAGTGTTGGGTTAACATAGAATTTGGAGATATGGTGTGTTAGAACCCAGATATGTGGGTTTGTTTCATATTGTGAAGTGGATCGAACCAGGGGTGTATCGATTAGATATTCTAAAACCTTATAGTGGAATGAAAGGCATCTTCATGTGTCATGGATTTAGAATTATCACCCAAACCCATATCAAGTGTTTGATGTTGTTGATTTTTAGATTGATTCTGATGTATCCTTTGAGGATCATACTGTTTATACCATGGTTCTTAGTGATATTTTTTTATGAGCAATGACAGTTCCATTAGTTTAAGTGTTTTGGAAGCATGGAAATGTTCAAGATGACGCTTTGGAGAGGGGGATAGATGTGTGAGCATAGTGTCCCAATATTTTTACCTCAGGGACTCGGGGATGCTTGGGATTGAATCTTGAGGATGATCCATTATAAGGTGGAAAGGTTGTAAGATCCCAAAATTCTAATGTGGTACGTTCTTGTATATTATTTGGTTTAACTCCATAAAAAATGGTTAGCAAAATGTATCTCAGTAGTATGGGGAGTCTCGAGAGTGTAACAGGGGTTTGGGGGTTGAAAAGACAAAAGGATCCCATCTAGTGTAGGTTGAATAGTTAGTAAACAATTACATAAAATCATGACCCAAATTTGTACACCCTAGAGAGGGGTGGTGCACATTTGGTAAAATCATGGATGATAGAGGACCAAACCATTTAGGATAGGATACAGCCATCCTTCATGGCCATAGAAAAGTTTTTCAAACCGTGCAAATAACTAGGAGAGTGTTCAACCCAATCTCCCACTTTGAAAAAGAGTGATTCATGGTTGAACATAGATTAACCAACTATGTGGCCAACCTATTTTACTCATTAATCATGGGGGTATTTCTCATTTTTTTCCCTTGATCATTATGAAAACTCACCAAAATTTCTCCCCATTCTTCTTATAATAATTTTTGTGTTGAACCAAACCCTCCCAAACATCCAAATGATAAATATCTATAATTTATAATCTTTATGGAGTTCCATTAGTGGAGGATCAATGATCTAGGGGATTCTGAAACCCCTCCTTTATATTTTTTCTAAAATAGGGATTCTATAATCATTATTCTCTTTCTAATTATTAAAAACATCACATTTCTGGAATATCCAATATTAGGGATTTAAATGGTGTTCAAGATCTAATCAAATCTATGTTCAAGAGATAGTTCACCTATGAACACGAGGTAGGTGGTCTAAAAGTTATATTCTAAAGTCTTGAGGTTTGATTTGTGTGTGTGGGGTTGTGTTGTGGTACCTTCTAACTAAAAATTTGGTTTATGTGGTAGGAATAGATAAATTTATATGATCAATGATGAATTTAACCCCTCATTATTAACTAGGGAGGAGTTAAGGTTGATCGGGCCATTCTAAGGGTCGTCCATGGGGTGTGGCACTCTCTTGAACATTGGATTGAGATGTTATGTGTTGAATTGAATTGTTATGAGATGAAAACCAATGATAATCATGTTTGGTTTTCAACATGACATAATGGGGGTATTTTATTAAATTTAATATGTTAAATTATTTATTTAATGACTGTGGAAAAACATAACATTGTTTAATTGGTTAAAAAAATTCATGTATGAGAAAATTTTATGTTTAGGGTGTTAGAATTAGGCTCTACCTCATTGGTGGGATATTTGATTGAGGCTCTACTACCATTGGTTGAGCTGAATTGATGCTCTATTCCCTACCAAGGATTGTATGGGTTAGGTTGTTGGACAGAGGGTTTATTTCCCTAATGAATGAAAGTTTTATGATTACCTAGATAGGGGATCCAAGGTATGTTGATCAATACAAACTGAGGTTCCAGGGTATGTTGTTGTTTATGTTTTGTGAAAATGTTGTTCATTTGATATAGGATACTTTAATCCCATTATGCTTAGTTATGTGATTAGAATTAATGAAGTGAAATTGATTAATATGGGGAAATCATTGAACTAATGATCAAAATGGATAATGTAAACCTATTAATAAATAGACCATGGTTTATCCCTTTATTTATCATGTTGTGAAATACTTTTTTATAAATTATATATTTAGACTTGATATTTTGTAGACATCATTGGTGGTGTACTATAAAGTTGTACTTACACCCTTCTTGATCCTCAATTGGTTATATGAGTATATTTCATGGTTTCAAGTCTGGAAAAGGGAAAATGACCTATTCTAGATGGTTGATTTGGGGCTTAGGGATGTGCAAGGGTGAGGGAACCAAACTTGGCATCATGACCTATTTTGGGGATTCTTTGGTTTTTCATTATTTTGGGTTTATCCTTTTCACTTGGAACTATATTACATGACATGGAATAATTAATTTTGGTTATGGGAGTGTAACTAGTTTTAGGAATTGGATTTTTGATCCATGATTATTTTTTATATAATTATCCTTATTTCTTATTCTATCTGTTGTAGCTTAATCACATAAAGAGGGTATTGTTTCCCCAAATGTCTCATCAGACCCTCACTACCAGTTAGTAGCCTCTAGCATATTGTGAGGGACTCCAGATGTTATGTCGGGAATTTCCTTGGGGTACCGGTTATAGTGGCACCTGGTCCTAAGTGTTACAAAGTACAATTTAAAGTCATTTTCGGGACTATTAAAAAATTGACTTTAAATCCATCAATATAAAAATATAATTAAATTATAATAACTTAAAAAATCACTTTATCTTTAAAATTATCTATTAAATTCATGTAAGAACATATTTATTCCAAATAATATTAGTTTTAATGCTTTTAAAATAATTTACACACTTTTTATATTATTTGAATAAAGATTGTGTCGAAATTTGATAAATGTTATGGTATTTATACCATCCAAAAAGAATAAAATTAAATTACTTTCATAAGTATAGTTTATAATTCATTCTTTTTTTAATATAGATTTTTTCATGTATCCTTTTTTATCTATATCTATATTATGAAAACATAATATGTGTGGGAGAGTGACATTTTTTAATTACTCTTGAATTAAAATAATATAAAAAAATTAATCAAAGGAAAGTGGAAGAAAAATTCCACATTAGTATATAAGGATATAAATAACCTCATCAAATAATAATTAAGAGGAAATTTTTTGAACTTCTCACAATTTATTAACAATAATTTACTAGTTTTACCCTTTACTATAGTGGAAATTTTTTCCATGGTTACTATTATTTATGATAAAAAATAAAATTAACCTCATTACTAAATATGAACCTCCTAATTTAAAAATATGAATTTAATTTTTAAAAATTTAGTTTCCATAACTATAAGAATTTATATTTAATGTAACTTCATATAACATAATGAAAAAACATTTTTAGTAAGATATAGGTTTTAGCCATAAAAATGATTTTATACCAAAATCGTGTATAATGTTGATTCTCATAGAATTATATGATATATAATTAATCCAATACAACGTTTTTTACTTTAAAAAAATAAATAAATAATAGAATATTGAAATTAATTTTATTAAAAATTAGAAATGCTTGTTTTATGAAACATTATTCTCCCAAATTCATCCTTTTTGAAAAAAATCCCCAAGATTTCTATCAAGATTATTTTGAAAATATAATTTCAAAAGGTAAATATAATTTACAAAATAAAATATATTAAAGTGAAAAAAATTAATTTGTATATTTCAATACAAAATGAAATAAAACTCATTATTGAATAAAGTGTATTTTTGATGAAATAAATGAATTTATATACATTACTTATCAAGTAACTATCATTAAATGAATGTTAATTTATTTTATTAAATATATAATCAATATAATTCTTTAAAATTATTTTATATATAGTGATTAACATAATTTACTTTGATGAAAATACATTTCAAAAATAAAGTTGGTTTCTAAAAAAATATCTCCTTTAATCTTATATGATATTATATATAAATGATTATTTATTTCCTAGGAATTAACCATAATATTTTTATTAAGGTAAAAATTTATATATATATATATATATATAACATAATTTGGTTACTTTATTCATACCCTCCAATTAAATGATTAGTTTATAAATATCATTTTTAAATAATGATATTTTAATAGTATGTCGCAGTTCTTTGTAAGCTCAATATTGCATGTGGTAAATGCTATCAAACATAATATTCATAGAAAAAGATATAAAAAAATATTGGGGTGATAAAATAAGAATTTACTCATTTAAATTCTCTACAAATGAATTATCATTTCTAAAAAATGACCAAATTTTACATGAAAATTAGAAAAAATTTACCATAGGTTAAAGGGCCAATTCCAAACCCGATGGTGTATTAGTTTCCACAGATATGCCAATATTTTTAAAGGGAACAAATTATTTCCTGCTATTTATTGAAAATATTTTTATTTTCTATTACAATTATTGATCCAACCACTCAAGAACCTCATCTACATCCCGACAGGTGCTATTCAATCTAATAACACTGAAACAAGCATTGTGTTTCAAGAACATAAAAATTCCTCATCAAGTGAATACACATACTATTACAATTGATGTGTGTGTGTAATTTGTAGGATTGATACTCTATATGAAATTACTAATCATCCAATAATAATTTCCATATGTATTTTTTAGTTTCTAAATAAAAAATCTAAACAATTTAATAAAAATTATATACATCATAAAATAAACACAGCATGTTGGGTTATCATATTCTTACTAAGAATCTATATTACCCATCCCAATATTCATTAGACATTATTAGTAAATCGTGTCTATTATAGAAAAAAAACATGTCATTTCATGATTTTTTTATAACATAACATATTCTACTCATGGAATCAAATACGCAATCCCCCCAATAATGTGTAGGGACATATCATGTCCAACTCTAAGTATAGTAACATGGGATTATCATAACATAATGAACTCATTCAATAAAGTCTCTAGACTAATGAATAATTGGATGTGACATAATATATCTCACAGTTTTTTTAGATTGGAAATAATTAATATTAAATCATAATAATATTCAAGTAAATAAATACCAACATATTTAACTAATACACACCTTATCCCACGGCTTCATACTACTGAGTGTAATAATCGGAACATAACCCAACATGTCTCATCTCACTATTATTATTCATAAATAAATAGATATATAAAAGGTCTCACATATATTGATTATTTATTTAAACCAATATCTAATTAAGAAATCAAATCCCATCGATAATTGAATCTTCCTTTCGTAGAATTTGAATCAAGCTCATATGAAAACAAAAATTCTTACTCCCAATTCTTCCACAACTAGACACCCTTATTTGGTACCTTGAAGAATAATATATTTTGAATCAAAGAGAATAATGTTTATTGAGAAACCCTAAAATAAGCATATCATAGAAAAATCATCTAACATAACCTATATAGGTTTCATGAACTTTCTAGATTTAGAACACTCTATATCTTTATTTGGGTCCCCAATTTTTGTTTACACTTCCCAGAATACTTCATCATACATCAACTCCATAAATAATTGTAAAAGATAAAAATAACTATGTACCTAGAGCTATTATGAATCGCTTTAGAGAGAATAACATTTTGACTTGGATCATATCAGAAAAATTATATAAATGATGTAAAAATAACATAAAGAGGGGTTTATAAATATCACCACCAAAAGTATGTTGAAACTGATGAAAAAGGATATCTTTATATTAGACTCAATGTTAAGAAATCAATTTTATATATGGATACTTAATTAATTTGTCATTATAAAAGAACTTTCAATCAATCCTTAGATTGAGGAGGAAATGGAAAAAATATCTGAGAAACACTATGACATCTGAAATAAAGAGGTATCACTAACAAAAGTATTTAGCAATGAGTTTTAAGGAATTTTGTGGTGGTTTTAACCATTGATAAATGTTTTGTGATATTTTATTAAAAATATTCTCAATTTCAACACCAAAAATAATTTCATGGTTGTTTTTAGAACCGTTGTGAATAATTTACTAATGGTTTTCCAATGGTAGTTTAATTCAACATAAAATTATTATCATTGGTTTTTTATTTAAATATTTATTATTTATTAAAAATAAAAAATATAAATTTATATAATTATTAATTTAAAATATAATGTATTTGTATTTTTCATATACTATTTTTTTTCTACGTATATTTATAATTTTTGTATTCATGTCACCACAAATTCTCGAAAGGTCTCCCATCTTTACCCTACCCTCCTTCATTATCGATTAACTCTTTATGTACTAACCACTCAACCAAATGTATTTACATGTATTAATATGTTAATAATTTTTATTTAAACATCTTGTTTCATTATTATTTCTTAAATTAAAAAACAATGTTTTAGGTGGTCACTCATCCTTATGCTACTCTCATCCTTTCTCCCTAAACTCTCTATATACTAACAACACCACCAAATGAGTTTACATGAACCAATATGTCAATAAATTTTATTTAACATATTTGATAAATAAAATATATTATATAAAAGACTAATGAATGAAATTACATATTCATAATGAATTAATAATTATAAATAATGATTAATAATTTATAAATAAAATTAAAAATTAATTTATTAATTGATAATAATAAATTCAATAATAATATATAATAGTAAATAATTTATAATTAATAACTACCAAGTAATTAAAATTTTAAATAAAATATATTTATTTGTTATTAATAATTTATAATTGATAATTAACAATCGTTATTAATAATTATCAGTTGAAAATAGTAATAATTAATTTATAATTAATAATTAATTATTAGTTATTAGTAATTAATAATTTATAAATTATAATCAATATAATAAATATTATTAATTGATAATTATTGATTATAAATTATAAATAAATAATAATAATTGGTAAATAATATTTAATAATTAATGATATATAATTACTAATTAATAATTGATAAATAATTATTATTATTTATGAATTAGATAATAATTAATAATTTTAAATAATTATTAATTAATAATTATTAATAATAACTAATGAATAATTAATAGTTAATAGTTAATTTTGTTTCAAAATAATTAATAACTAATAATTGCAGATAATTATAAATTAATAATTATTTATGATAAAAAATATAAAATATAAAAAATAATAATAAATGTAATTAAATAATACATAATTAATAATTATTAAATAATAAGTAATTAAAATTTCATTTAATTATTTTTAATTTCTTTCAAATTTATAGTGGTTTTTGAAGAATTTTATAAATTCATAATGATTTAATAATTACTAAAAAAATTAATTATTAACATATACTAATTATAAATTAATTAAATTATTAATAATTAATAGAATAACAATGATTGGGGATCCAAGCGGCTCATTCCATAATTTACTAAAAACAAAGACGAGTATAAAAGGATAATAGAGATAGGCATGAAATCCCTTCGCTCAATCCAAACAAAAATCAAAACAATTAGAAATAACATCATCACACATGATTTGAAATTTTTATCCATAATAAAAATAATCATTAGATTCATAATTATATAAGAAATACCTAAAAGATCTTGTAACCATGTTTCTTATAATATTCTAATAATCTATTCCTTGAATTGATTTCCTTGGGGAACCCTTTTAGAAACCATCTTCATCAAACCAAAACATTGTTTTCTTTTTTCAAATCATTTTTATATTTTCTACCTTGGTCCAAATTGTCTTTATCCATGTATTCCTAGATTCCCCCAATTTTATTAATTTTTATCTACTAATTTATCCCCTATTTAACTGAGGGTTGTAGAAAATCTTGATCCCATGAATCTAGTGTGGCCTTCCCCTAGACCTCACTATGTTCCCCTGAGAGATCAGTTCTTACTCATAATAATTACTCCAAATTATCTTAATTTACCTCAACATATGCATAATATCTTGGATTCCCTATCCCATATACTAAAACATCCAAACATCAATGCCCATCCAAAAATGGAGTCCATCCCTCAACCATAGTGTTCGACATAGCTATATCTAACCCACCATTCTGGTCTTCCAAATAAAAAAATTCTCATTGATACCAACTATATCATTTTTTCAATACTTTTTCATAGTAATGTTTCCTTGGATCTTGGACTTGTTCCTGTTTTCCATGAACTTCATTCCCTTGCACATAGACACCATTATTGTGGGTTATCCCAAGACCTTGCTCCTAATCTTCACTAGCTAATGGTTCATAATGGGCCAGGCCCACCAACTCGTTTTAATGGGGTGGATAAAACTAAAAAATATTCTATTATTTTTAAATGGGCTTAAATAGACCAGGGAAAAGATATTTTGGGCTTATACAGATCTCTCTCAAAATGTATGGTCCATATCATGGTCCAAAAATAATTTTATTCTATATTAAATTACTATTATTTCAATTTATTATAGAATTTATTGATGAAAATAATTATGTGGTGAATATATATATATATATAAATATATATTATGGGATATCTATAATGTTTATATTATTTAATATTTCTTTATATTATTTTTTAAAATATATATTTTTTAATTCTTGATTACATGTGGGGGATGGACCACAAGCTAGACTGGTTAAATTTCAGACAGGTTCAGACTCAATTTTTTAAATCCTACATTAAATGTAGGACTAAATGGAATAAACATTTTTAGTTCTGGTCCATATGATATTTGTACCAAACCATCCTGATATAACTCATTAATCATGAAATTCCCCAGCCTTAAACATTACATAATCCAGAGCTTTAATCAATAATTCAAACTGAGGATCTTTTCATGTTTTGTGTTTTAGATAATTAGTCCATAACTCGAACATAAAAATACCATATAAATAAAAATTGTACACTTCCAATAGTATTAATTTATTTCATAAATATACTTATAAATAGAAACATGGTTTCTTTTCATGTTAAATCATAACTTTTCCTTGATCCCATCCTTGACTCTATTCTTCTTTAAAACCTGTGAAAAAAAATTCAATACTTGGTACGAGCATAAAAAGATCATTAAGGGATACATAAATAAGGAAAACTATAAGTCTTTAAAAAATGCAAACCATTAATAATTTTTCCTAAATTAATACTTCTCGCCTTTAAAAAGTAGTAAAATACACTTCCCTGAATATGAGTTCATTTCTTAATCTTTTTTTTAATTCAAAGATTACCATAAAACCAATAGAATGTAATATATAACATATAAAGGTAACATGGGACATAATCATACCTAATTGTAATAACCATAAAATATACTTCCATACATATCACTAAATGGAATAGTCATATGGCCGACTTCCATACCCAAATCATTGGAGGTTATACCATAACCACTCGTCCTTAGTTTATCACCAAACCACAAGTCTTTGGTTTGACACATTACCACCCATTTTTGGTTTATCACGTAATCTCCCATAAAATTTTGATGTATAATTATATAATCATAAACCATAAATTATTTCAATTATCAACATTTCACTCATAAAATTTCATTTTCAATCGCAACAAATCATTTCAAGATATTGAAATATTCAATCCATTTCAAAAACCATTTAAAATTTTTAATTAAAAAATTAAATCAAAGTGTCCCATACCACTTTGAAACTTTTAACATATAAAAACATTCATTCACATATAAATAAATTCATGAAAACCATTTTTTAATCATTTACATGAAATAGATGTTTTTAGAAAATAAATCTGTAAAAAATTTAAAACAATGTTTTAGTTAAAGAGTCTCTTGCCACTTGAGAGACACATGAACAAAAATAATTAAGGAATAAAAATACAAAAACTTTAAATATCATGAGAATATACTAATTCATTATATAAAATTTCAAAATCTTTTTATATACACTTTATAAGATAATAAAGGTTCATAACATCACGATATGCCTCAATGAAAAGATATTGAGATGAAGTCCCTTACAAAGATTGTATCATTACATTCAGGATAAATCAATAAAATAATTATGTGTTATAAATATAAATACACCCATTATAAGTGGATATTTAGTGTAAAACTATAATATTCTATTAACACATATTTATGGAAAAACAAAACCAATGACATGGGTATTTAGCTCAAGGAATGGAAATTGAGTTAAGATTTCCCTTACCTTAAGTACATCTTTTCTCATTCATTATTTATCTTCTTGAATAATAAAATTTGGTTAATTTATAATTTATTCATAAAAAATTTTGAAGTTATTTTATTCCCTTTATATCACTTATTACCATTTTATATAAATTATTTAATTCTTTGTGATCATGTCGGACGTTTTGTCGATAGTCAGTACTTGAGTCAAAAATGAACATGGTATGATATAATTTTTCCAGGTGTTCATAAGTCCAAAATATCCAATATAGTAATAATGAAATATTCATCACTTTCATACATTAATCATATTTTTAAATCAAACCATTAATTATTCTTATGAAAAATAAACAACATTATAATCATGGAGATGGTAGTCCATAAGTACACATGAGTTACATTTCCATTTTTCAATGATCATTATTTAAATAAGGTAATTATCATTATATCTTTACATATTGATCATGATATTATTAACATAATAATGATAATTTACATATACTGATATATATCATTCATGTTATATAATGAATCAAAATGTGTCACATCTCTTGGTCGAGGTGATAGTTCACATGTACGCACGACTGACGTTATCATTTTTGTGCACTTGGAAGTAAGAACGTAATTGATATATTATTATCTTATAATGATTAATATGTCATGACTTTAAGATATTTACATTAATTCAATTATTATAAATATTCATTATGGATGGTTATGGAAAGTGAATTGGTTTGGTTCATGGAGGTTACAGTTCAGACGTACGCATGAATGATTAATTCATTTCCCATTTAATAGAAGTGGAGATGGATTTAGCTGGTGATATTAACATAATAACATCTCATTATATTATGTATATTGGATTTATTATCTCATATTGGTGGGAGGATATTTTGAGGATGTTGAATATGAAATAAAATAGAAACACTTAAAGGAAATGATACCTCTTATTCAGTTGATCACCTTTGAAGAACACCTTAACACCTCTAAGAAGGGTGTTTTGACAAAGATAAGGCTTGAAGAATGTGGGGAGGGATTTTAGGAAGCGTTTTGGATAGATAATGTCTGAAGAAAAAGGATTTGGAAGTGTGAATAAAAGAGAAGGAGAATTTCTCTTTTATAGGAGAGATGATGGGCACTTTAGGAAAGTCTTGAAATATTAATTTATTATAAATTTATTATCAGTTTCTAATGGTACCAAACTCATTTATTTTTAAAATAAAATTACTTTTGTCCTTATAAATATTATACAATTAAAATTAGGTATTTTTTAATATTTTTTAATCCTTATCTTTTAGGTTTAACCCTAATTTTACCTTTTTTTTAATCATACCAAGAAAACATGTTATTTACACTTTGTGTGTTAATGTAATTACCATAACATGTCAAACAGCCACAAAAAGTGTCATTTATGAAATATTAGGAAATATCCTAACCATTTGGGTGAATATTATATTTTTAGTAATTTTATAACATTTAATAAACTATTTTATATTTTAAGTTATGAGTTATTTCAATTTTGACAATATTCATACTTGACTATATTCAAAAATTCATAAAAACTTGATTCCTTTGAATAAAATACATTAACTCCATTCTATCTTGTAATATTCATCAAAAAAATAATTTATGGAATAAAATATTTGAAATAATTTGTATTGTAACATTTATAATATCAATTATTTGAATCTTTTATTAATGAAGTAACCAATGCATCAACAATGTTTCATAATTAAATTTATTTATTTATTGTCTAAAAATTACAAATAAAATACAATAATGTATGAAATATTTTTTATATTTCTAATTACTATTTTTATTTGAAGATATCATTTAAATAAACACATATTAAAATTATTTTTGTAAGAATATTCATGTTTATAACATATTTTCTTTTACTTTAAATTAAAAGTTATATGTGTCATAATCACAACCAAGTGGATTTAAAATGGTGTATTTTTTGACCAAAGTGTTTTATTTTTCATACAAATTTCATACAATAGGATTATTAAATGTGTTAGGGTCGCTTTATATTATTTTAATACTATTTTTAACCTTATTTACTGGTTTATCCTTTAAAAGTGGAAAATAAACATAATTACTAAAGTTACTATTCATAATGTTCAACAATAAAAGGGACCTATTTAAAAAAATTGGACCTTATTATTCCAAATTTAAAATATATTTTTCCAAGTTCAAAACACAGAACTATCAGTAATTAATTTAAAATTAATTCACCTTGTCAAAACGAAAAAGGGTTTTTTAAAAGTAAAAACCATCAAAAGATTGACATGTGTTTATATAAAATTTCATTATGGAATTACTTAAAATGAGAAAAATTGTATTAAGTGTTAAAAGATTATTATAATTACACTTTAAAACCAATTAAAAGGGCAATCTAACTATATAAAAAAATTAGATGAAAATGTAGTTTTGAATTAAAATGCATTATTTTTCACTATTAATTAAAATATGAATTTTATCATAAAATTACCAAAATTTCCTCCAAAGTAAATATTTATGTTCCTATTCCAGATACTAATTTTATTTTTTTTCAAATTTAACATATAAAAGTTTCAAAAACTATATTTAAATAGGATTCAACATCAAAAGGCGGTAAAAATTCCTTTTTTGAAAAATACTTTTTTTATAATTACAATCGATTTTGTTCTTATATATTGCCTAGAAAACATAGAATATGAATTTTAAACATCACATTGAGTTTATATTTCATTAATATAATCCATGAATTGAGATGATTTTATAAGAACAATTATTCTCATTTAAATATGTTTTTTAAAAAACATATCCTTTATATTCAATTGGTTTTTATTTCTATTTCTAATAAATTTTGGTAACCAATTAATCATTATATAAGAATGTGTAAACCATATTTTCATAATTAATTTAATACTATTCATTCTCTCTATTCAAAAGGTTAGTTTATAATGGTAACATTTATATAATACTATTTAGTTGTTTTTTTAAGCTTGATGTAGTGTATCATGTGTTCTATTGAACATAGTGTTTCATTATTAAAAATCAAGATGTTAAATCTTAGCCACTCTAATAAATTTCATCCTAAAATTTTGAATTTAGGGTCAGTAACTAGGGTATGACTTTTCAAAATAAAATTTTAGCAAACCCACATCAGAAAGAGGGTTAATAAAACCACAAATTTAAAAGAAAGAAAGAGAAGTAAAATGTTTACTCGAGATAACACAAACTATGATTCCATGTAAGAAAACATGGATATGAAAGAAAAAATAACCATCTTTTTTTGATGTATAGTGATAGAAAACGGGATCTGGATAAAGTTAACAGTTAGAAAATCACAAACTTGGGATGGGTTAAACGATTTTTGATTTTATAGTAGGAAAAGTAAATAGAAAATGATTTTGTTTTAATATCATTTTTATAAGGTTGAGGAATATATTTATGAGTATGATAATGAAAAAATGGAAAAATACTTGTTAAATTTTTTCATCCTTTAATAAAAATCTTCAAAAAATCATCTTTTCTTTAAATGATGAGTATTCAAGAAGACTTGGTCACACCAGAAGCACTATAATCAAATTCTAAAGAATCACATAATCCACAAAAGAGTAACTATCCAATCATCATGTATTGGAATGTCAACCAAAAACAAAGAGGTTTGGATAAAATTAGATAATTCCTCCAAAAGAATAAACCATTGTGTGAAGAAAAACTACTTATAAATATCTATAATTCAACAGTAATATCCAATGTTTAACAAAGACTATTTAATAAATAATTGTCCTTAAAATTCCTCAAAATAATCAGAACTAAGATTGAAACCCATAAATTAGAAGGATTTTATAACATAGTCTTGCAAGATAAATTGTTGCATTTATCTCCAAATAACATCAAACACTCTTAATGTCTCATACCAAAAAGTAATTAACCTATTCACATTTTCTACAAGATAGGTTAATCACTTCCATAAATAACCCAAGTCACCATAAGTCTATAATTACATAAAATATTTCTCCAAAAATAATTTAACCTTAATTCCTCAAATAAAATCCCATAGTATTCTATTTAACTTAATCATATAGGGTTTCCAAAATGGTGAATGTCTTCCAAAATAACATTAACCATTTAGATTAAAAATCATTTTCCAGTCCCATGGTTATCTATTCCATAAAATATATGTCTCCCAAATAAACTTATTCTAAATCCATAAAATCATTTAAATAAAAATAAAAATTCATACCAACAAGGGACTTCACGTAGGCCAGTGGTAGAAGATGCACCCTTTTCACCCTTCGGTTGTGGGTTAAATTCTATCATCCTTTCCCAATGTGAGGGGATTTCACCTATCCTATGAGTTTTCCTTTTTCTAAAACTATATAGTTCTTATAATATTCAAAAAAATATTATAATGACCTCAAAAATAACCATAACATGTTTTAACATAAAATTTTATTTCATACCTCTTATTTTTTAACCCAACAACTAATTACCCACAATTTCCTTAACGGTGAATTTCTCCAAAAATACCATTAGTCTCCTTAATGTATCAGATCATAAATCCTAAAAAGTGGTTACTAAGTCATTTAACTTATGATCAACCATAAAATTATAAACCCTTGATGATATCCCTTACTCTTAAGAAAAAATAAAAATCTCCAAAGTTATCTAATCCATCCTCTAATTCCAATTGTAACACTCTGTCCTTAAACATTACATAATCTTGAGTTTTAGTCAAGAATTCACATTGAGGATATTTTCAAGTTTAGAGTTTTCGGGAATTATTCCATAATTCCTATATAAAAAACCATATAAATATAAAGTTGAAACTTATAATAGTAATAATTCCATAAATAAAACAAAAACATTTAATAGGAAATATGCTTTCTTTTCATGTTAAATCATAACATTTCCTTGAATACATCCTTGAATTTATTATTCTTTAAAACCTGTCAAAAAACATTTCCAAATGTTGTATGAGCATAAAAATCTCAGTAAGGGATACATAAAGAAGGAAAACTGTTATTCTTGTGAAAACATGTAAACCAGGAATACTTTATCATAAAATAATACTATTCACCTTTAAGATGTAGTAAAATACACTTCACTAAATATAAGTTCACTGTTTGTCACTTTTTATAATCAAAAGATTACCATAAAACCCATAGAACGTAACATATATTATATAATGGTTACTTGGGAAATAATTTTACTTAAATGGAATAACCAAATGGTTGAATTACACAAATATCACTAAATTGAATAGCCATATGGCCAACTTCCATACCTAATGCATTAGAGGTTAAAACGTAACCACCCATCTTTGGTTTATCACATAACCACACCTATTTCATTTATTTCGTAATAACCCATCTTTCTCTTATCACGTAACCACGCATAAATTGTCCAATTAGCATTATATAATCATAAAAAAAATTATTTCACTTATTAACATTTCACTCATAAAATTTCATTTGCAATCATAAGAAATCATTTTAAGATATTGATATATTCAATCCATTTTAAAATTCGTTTATTACATTTAATAAAAGAAATTTTTAATAGAAGTTCCCCATACCACTTTGAAATTTTTAACATTTTAAAACATTCATGTTCGTATATATATATTTATAAAAAAAGTTTTTAAAACATGAACATGAAATAGAAGGTTTTATAAGAATAAATCTATAAAACGTTTAATATGATGTTTTAGTTAAAGAGTCCTTTGAAACTTGAGAAACACTAGAATAAAAATCATTAAAAAATAACATTAAAAAACTATAAATGTCATAATAATATAAAAATTCATTATATAACATGTGAAAATGGTTTTATATACACCTTATAGGATAATAAAGGTGCATAACATCAATATATGACTCAATGAAAGGATTCCCTTACAAAGATCGTATATTTATATTAAGGATAAATCAATGTCATAATTTTTTGTGAAAAATATAAATACACCCAATATAAGAGTATATTTAGTGTAAAATAATCAATGGTCATTCAAACATATTTTTGGAAAAACAGAACCAATGATATGGGTTTTTAGCTCAATGAATGGAAATTGAGTTAAGATTTCTCTTACCTTGAGTGTGACTTGTATCGTTAATTCTTTATCATCTGGAATAATAAAATTTAGATAATTTTTACATGAATAAGAACCTTTTTTAATGATTTTTTATTCCATTTTTTCACTTATTACCATATTAGATAAATTAGATAATTATTTTAGTTCATGTTAGATGGTTTGTCAATATTCCGGACTTGAGTCGAAAATGAACATTGTATGATCTAATTTTTTCATGTGGCGATAAGTACATCATATCATGAATATTATTCATGAAATAGTCATAACTTTTATAAATTAATAATACTTTTTAAATAAAACCTTTAATTGTGGTTATGAAAAATGAACTTGGTTATAATCATGGAGACGGTAGGTCGTACGTATGCACGAATAACATTTCTATTTATCATTGATCATTATGGAAATAAGTTAATTATAATTTTATCTTTAAGAATTATCATGATATTTTTTACATCATAATAATCATTTAGATATACTTTTTTATATCATAGGAGTTATATAATGAATCAAAATGAGTCACACTACTTCGTGGAGGTGATAGTTCACACTTACACATGAACGATGTTATCATTTTTATGCACAAGGAATTAATAAATTAGTAGATATATTATTATCATATAATGATTAATTGGTAAAAAATATTACATATGAACATTAATTCCATTATTTTATCAAATCATGATATACGGTTATGGAAAATGGATAAGATCTGTTCGTGGAGGTGATAGTTCACATGTACGCACGAACGATTAATTCCTTTCTTATTTAATGGAAGTGGAGATGGATTTAGATTATGATACTAACATAATAACATCTCAGTATATTAAGGATACTCTAGCTATTATATCATCAGTTTTGGAGGATATTGTTTGTAATGTTAAGAAGAAATAAAATATAAATATTTAAAGAAAATTATACCCCTTTCCCAGTTAATCGCCTTTGAAGAACATGTTAACACCACTAAGAACGGTGTTCGGCCTAAAATAAGGCATTAAGAATTTTGGGATGGATTCTAGGGAGATTTTTGGATAGATCTTCACTGATCCAAAAGGATTTGTGTGTGTGAATAAAAAATAAGTAGAATTTCCTTTTTATAGGAGAGATGAGGTGCACATTAGGAAATACTGGATATATTAATTTATTATAAATATATTTTCAACTTTTAATGGTAGAAAAATAATTTATTTCTAATATAAGATTATTCTGGGTCATATCCCCATTAACAAATTAGTATTATAAATTTTTTTAATAGTTTTTTAATCCTAATATTTTTTGTTCAACCCTTATTATATCTTTTTTAATATTATCATTATAACTTTTAATTTATAATTTGTGTGTTAATTTAATTTCCATAACATGTCAAATGGAAAAAAGTGTCATTTATGAAATTTTAGGACTTATCATAACCATTTTGGTGAATTTTATATTTTTAGGAATTTTAGAGCATTTAATAAACTATTTTATATTTTAAGTTAGGAATCCTGACAATTTTAACACTATTCATACTTGACTTTTTCCAAAAAAAAACATAACAATTTGATTCCTTTAAAAAAATACATTAAATCAATCATAATATATCATAGTCTTAGAGAAAGTTCATTCGTGGGATAAAATATTTCAAATAAAATTTATTTTAACATTTATAATATCATATATTTGAATCATTTATTAGTGAAGTAATCATTGCATCGCCATTGTGTCATAATTAAATTTATTTATTTATTGTCTAAAAACTATAAATAAAATACCATGATGTAGGAAATATTTTTATATCTCTAATTAATATTTATAATTGAATATTTCATTTTTATAAAGTCATATTAAAATTGTTTTAGTAAGAAGATTCATGTTTATAAAATAATTTCTTTTAAATTAAAAGTCATAAGTGTTAGAATCACACCTAACTGGAATCCAAATGCTAAATTTTTATCCAATGGGTTTTCTTGGGCGGCCATATGTCATCCAATAGGATTATAACACCTATTAGGTTATTTTTATATTATAATAATATTATTTTACCCTTATTTACCTGATTTACCCTTTAACCATGGTAAAAAAACATTATTACTAAAGTTATTGTTCATAATGTCCAAAATAAAAGGGACCTATTTAAAAAAATGGACCTTATGATTAAAAATATGGAATATATTTTTTAAAATTCAAATTATATAACTTTATGTAATGATTTAAAATTAATTCCCTACTTTCAAAAAGGGAAAAAGGCTTTTTAAAAGTAAAAACCATCAAAAGATTGACAAATGATTATATCAAATTTCAATGTGAGATTACTTCTCATGACCAAAATTGGATTAAATTATAAACACTTAATACAATTAAACTTTAAAACCAATTAAAAATTATAACTATATAGAAAAATAATATGAAAAGGGTGTTTTAAATTAAAATTCAATATTTTTCACTATTCATTAAAATATTAATTTTACCAAAAAAATACCAAAATTTCAACCAAAGTAAATTTTTATGTCCCTATTTCAAATAAGAAGTTTATTTTTTTTCAATTATATCTTATATATGTTTCAAAACTAGATTTAAATTGGGTTCTCCATCAAAAGAAGGTAAAAATGCTTTTTTTTAAAAATATTCTTTTCTGCTTAAAATTGACTTAGTTCTTATATCATGTCAAGAAAACATATAATATAAATTTTAAACATCACTTAGATTTTATTATTCATAAATATAATCCAAAAATAGTGATATAATTTTATAAACACAATTATTCTCATTTAAATAGGTTTTCATAAAAACACATCCTTTTTATTCGATTGGTTTTTATTTCCATTTCTAATAAATTTAGAAACCAATGAATCATTTTATAAACATTTTTAAACCATATTTTCATAATTCAGTTAATAATATTCATTCTCCCCATTCCAATGGCTATGTTATAATGATAAAATTTAAAATATACTATTTAGTTGTTTTTTTAAGCTCGATGTAGCGTATCATGTATGCTATTGAACATAGTGTTTCTTTCATAAAAATCAAGATGTTACTAATCAATCCTAACATTATCCTTATCTTGTCTATTCCCCTCCTCCTAACTATTATTAGCCTTATATTTTCTATCATCTTACATCATATCTTTTAATACACACCACAACTCCATGACATTATCCTCAATAGATCCAGAGATACCCCTACCATGCCATATGTAATGTTTTTTATAGTACTTATAGTTATTATATTTAATGGAACAGAATGAACACACCACATCCTAGGAACAGTTTTCTTTCAAATATCTAATTTTTTAAAAACCATAAAAAATATTTGAATCTTATCATATTGAATCTATGAACAAATATCATCCTCTATTATTAAAATCCCAACTTATTTAATTATGGTGAAACTAAGATCATCCTCGACTAGAATTCTCTTATAATACTAAAATTGGGTAACAATAATATCCCTATCCATTTTTATAGGGACAAAAATGGATGAAAAATCCTATCATATTCAATGGATTCAAAAAAATATAAGTATGTATGGTGATTCTTATCCATGTCTTGACTCAAGAGTTTCTAAGTGTGAAGGATTAAAACAAAAATACCACTCCTAAAGGCTCCTACATGGAATAAAAAAGACCCGGTATCAAATTTGGGTAGGCCCCTTTAGAGATTTATGATATGGAGGTGATGCAGGGATGATGTAGGAAGGCTATGACATAGGCATGATTTATGGAGTGGTGCAGTCCATGTACATGTTGATGCAGCAAGGCCTTCAGGTCACCAATGGATTTCAAGCCACTAGATCTCTAGGAAATGTAATGAGATCAACCAACATGGGAAAATTCCCTAGAAGAGTAATCAAAGTTGTAGCATCAACCATTAAATCGAACCATATTGGAATAACGAGAGGGTACAAAAACCACCATCGGTACTAGAAACCGTGCAGTTATGCATGGGGAAATTCTAGTCAATCATCCATGCAAGGTGGGGAGCTAGTAACCGTCAATGAAGAAGATTCTGGGGAGGGTTAGTTCCAAGTATATTCGGGTCTTTGGGCCTTCAATTCATGTGTTGGTACTTGTGTATCTAGGCCTACAGTTCATATAAGGGTTCCCTCTCAACCCATTTAAAAAGTGGATTATCCAAAAAAAATAACTAAGGCATTCAATATATTTCATCAAAGGATATGGAACAATGTACCCCTGTTTGATGATTCAATTCCTTTGGGGGAATTGGATGTGAAAATAACCACTTCCAATTGGAATACATTTCCATTATATGAATCACCAAAAAGTAGATAGTCACATTATCAATTATTCTATTTTCTAGGGCTTTCCTCAAGAAGGAAATCCCATATGAGAAAGAATCAAAAATCAAAAAATCTTAAACTTATCCATGATATAAGTAAAATTTTCCTTAATAGGATTCATCGTATCTTATGGGATGGCCCATTCTTTTATGTAAACCTTCAATGATAAAAAATGTCTTTTATTGACATCCTCGCCCTGTTAAATCCCATGTCGAGTAGGTGCACTACCATCTTTAATCACATTTGGTTCTTCATCAGGTTGAACCAATTCAAGGTGTCATTCATTATCCAGAAGATCGTCACCCAAATCTTATGGGAATTCCTTATCCATAAAGGAATCTTAATTGCTTTTATAAATAATAATTGATAATTAATAAAAACTGATTAATAACTAATAAATAATTATTAATTATCAATCATTCATCATTCATCATTCATCATTAATCAATAAAAATTAATAATTAAAAATTATTAATTAGAACATAATTAACAACAATAAATAAAAAATAAATATTATTAATTACTAATTACTAATTTTTAAATAATATTTAATAATTAATTAAGTTTTGAAATGGGTAAAAAATAATACTTAAAAAATTAATTTTTAATTTTTAATTTTAATTTTTAAATAATAAATATTTATAAATTATTCATTATAATTATTAAATAATTAATAATTAACAAGTAATTAAAATTTTAGATAATTATTACTAAAGTTTTTTTATAAATGAAATTAAAAATTCTAAATGAATTAATAATCATTTAAAATTATTAATATTTAATATTTTATAGTTAAAAATAGATTTATTAATTAATTAATTAATAATAAGTTCCTTAATAAACTGTAATTATTAATTAGTAGAAACATATTGGTAAGAGCCTAAAGGTTTTATCCCCTTTATTTGATGAATTAAAAAGTACAACACGGGAATATGGGATCAAACATGGCCTAAACATCCTAATTCATGAAAAGGAAAACAATCATACAGTAGTAGAGACGCCCATTATAAGTCAAAGTCATGTTCTGGATATCGAAGTCGTCTACACCAAATGCAAGGGTTACCCATTCCATGAGGATTACCTTTATTGTGTGGGTGTCTACCACACCTCCACATCTTTTCTCTCTACAAAGGCTCTTATTCTTCAACTAAATACAATGCAATGATGTCTATAGCCCCCATATCTTTATCGTCTTTCCCAAGATGTTTTCTCTCCTCCATATTATAAGTAAGAATGGAAATCATATAATTGTCTCTGACTCGAGTGGCATCCTTCATAGCCAAAAATTTCTTCAATTGATCAATATCTTCTTCAGGGAAAGTAAAGGATAGATTAATATCAAGAGGAATAAATATGTTAGATTTAGAAAATATAGCTCGAGATAGATTCGTGACTCCTTGGGCATCATCTTTATTTACGATAGAGCCAAAATTTCTAGAATTAGTACACACTTCCATAGGGGAAAATCTCAACATCTTAACCCCAAGACTGCACTTCTCGATAGGATCCACTAGTCCTTGAGTCCCTGTGGATTCACAATGTAAAGATAAATTATCCTTCTCCTACCCTAAATCATCTTCAACGTATCCAAATTTATCAGTCTTTTTACCTATAAGAATGTTTACCGCCAATAGATCTATTTAACATGGGAACTGACACTTGTTATTGGGTAATGGAATCTATCACACCAACTACTGCTGGAAGAGGCCCCAGTTTATTAATTATAAAATATTAATTATAGAGTTATTAAAATTTTAAATAACATATAGTTTATAATATTATATAATTTATTTTTAATAATAAATAATTGGTAACAAATAATAACTAATTTGTCATGAACCAACCTCGTTTGACCTTGAACCAGTCACCTAATCCAGTCTTCGGCATGGCCCGAAGGGAATTTCTCAATCCCCTTAATCTAGAAACTAGTTTCATGTGTCAAAACATACATGTTGGAATTATTTTAGCCCAAAAAAACCAATACCAGATGAATAAAAAACAAACTAAAAATGTAACAAAACTGACAACTGAATCTCAAATAGATAAACATTTGGTTCAGTCAAAAAATAAAACTAAAAGAATAAAAACTAAATCAAGTATGAAGAAACTACTACCATGTGATCTCCATGTGACCTCTTGGTCACCTCCAACCACAAGACAAAACCTTCTCCAACAACAATCACCTGAGCCCGGAAACCTGAACAAAAGTTGAACCTGTAAAATAGCTCAGGTATACTGACACCAAGTAGTATAGGTAGGGTGTGATCTAGATAGATTAGTGGGAAACCACCAAATAATTATAAAGTATCATTTCCAAAAATAGACCATCAACACTAGATTGAAATATAGTTATTAATATAGGGTTCTTTTATTTTGTTAAACAACACTATTTTTTCTAATTTAAAAACCTTCACATGCCACATAGTAATTCCAAAACAAATTGTCATTTTATAATTAAAAACCAAAATAATGAAATTCGAGGCAATGAAAAAAAATAGATAAATAGTGTGGGTTGAAAAAACTAGTACCATAAAAAGTAAAAAAATAATATAAATAATAACCAGGAGTGATCCTAAACATTCCTAAAACGCCCCTAGACGTACTCAGTTTAGAACCACATATCAGCCTATGGTGAAGGCCCTAAGGAAATGACCAACAAGCTACCCTAACATGGCCTCACTAGTAGTACATCCCTCTATGCCTGTCTACAACCCCTCAAGGGTTCAAACCTGTCTAATTAGTGCTAGCTATAAACAATCACTTTATCATCTAAAAGATTCCTAGAAACCCATAGTGGTAGTAGTAATAATGTGTATGTATGAGGCCAATGCACATGTGACTCATCCTACCTACCACCACAAAACTTGTATACCCCAAACACAGACACTAATAAATGATAACCCATGATAGAAAATCCATCATAAAAATAAAACCCATATACAAACATGTACATTTCACATCAAACAGGGTACCAACTGATCATCCATACCATATAAACATTTAAATCATTTTAAAAAACATTTCAAGTTTTCAATGAGGCACACCCATTTTCAAAAGCACGATAATTTCTAAAAGTTAACACAAACATCACCTTTAAGTTGGAAGTTCCAAATGGTCCTTTAGCTCGACACACCCCAAATTCGTTTACCAAGACCATTTCCAAATCCCCATTTTAGGAAAATCCTACAACTAGTAAAATAGGCCAAATGAACCCTTAATCCAAGAATTTACCAAAACACACACTAATATCCAAACATAAATTCCCTCTAATATTCTATTTTAAAAAAAATTACAAACCACAAAAAGTACCCAACATTATTTTAAAAAAACAAGAACCATTTAGAAAACCAAGATTTCAAGGAACCATCGATTTAAAGCACCATCTTCATTTGAGGGAACATCCATGTGTCCAACTAGTGTACCCATGGATGTGCCAACATCCAATGGAACACTTTAAAGTCTAAGATAATCTCTCAAAACCCATTTCTACAAAATCACTACTTTATTTCAAAACAATCCCATCACTTACATCCTTTAAAAAAACACAACAACCCCTTTTAGAACCAAAAAACTCATTCCAAGACATTACTACATAACCATTAATCCATAAAATTACCAAATAAACTTCACAAACCAAAAAATACCATCACAACATCATGAGGGATAAACATTTCATAAAAGACTCAATTTTACTTTGAAAGAACAAAGGCATTTCAGACAAGTACCATGGGGGCCTTAAACCTAAACATTTTAAAAAAAAACGCTTTTGAAAACTATTTTTAGTAAATTATACCCAAAAAAACACCATTCGCATCAATACATAGATATATTAGAGGTGTGAAATACATTTAAAAATGAATTAAAAATACACAAGTGCTCATGGAGTTTTCTGAAAAGGGAAATGTTGGAAATTCCAACCTCATCCATGAATGAATGGAAAGATTCTTCCATGAGAGGAAGAATTACACCCCTCAAACGAATTGCACACCCTAGGGTAAAATAAAAATAGACCAAATATGACCCTAAACATTAGTGTTTGACCAAATTAATGAAAATCCCCAAACATTGAACTAAAACACACTGACGTAGGAGGGATCCTATGAGGGAGGTGTGGTTGTCGAATATTTGGCCGGAGGTGGGCTGTCAGTGAGGGGGATCGCAGTTGGGAAAGGTGGTGTGGCTGGGAAGGGCAGTGCAGGGGGGTCGGGTCACACTAGAACAGGGTGGAAATGGGGATCAGGGCGCACCAGTTTAGGGGTTCAGGTCATGCCGGAGCTGGAGTTTGGGTCATCCGAAGAGGGAGGTGCGCATGGGAATGTCTAAGCGGGGTTGGTCGCATGCACATAGGGGAAACCATGTGGAGGAGGGGTTGTGCCTCATAGAAGAGAGGGGGATAGGGTTTCATTTTTTTAGCACAATTAATTAAATAAATTGAAAATTATAATGATAATTATAATAATTATCATCATCATCATCAATATCATCATCATCATCCTCATCATCATAATAATATGATCATTATTATTTTATTTTATTTATCTTATTTATTATATTCTTCATTTAAATTTCATTATTTTTAAACACTGGGGGACCCGTGCGGTTTGGCCGCACAGTCTGCCAGACCGTGCGCTAACCATGCGCATGCTACCGGAGGGAAAGGACACTTACATGGGAACCACACGGTTACTACTGATCGTGCGGGCTAACCTTAAAACAAATTAAAAATAGTTTCTAAAAATTTAAAATTCAACATGCCGCCTACTGAAACTCAAAATATGGTCTGTAAAAAATTAAAATAATTAAAATAATTAATTTGGAAGGTCAGAGTGTGACAATTTTGAATTAATGAATAATAATAATTAATTAATAATTGAAAATTTTTAATTATTAATAAAAATTTAATAATTAATTATTAAAAGTTAATAATTATTACTTATATGCAATATCTAATAACTAATTAATATTAATAATTAATTAATTAATATTTACTAAATATTAAATATTTATTATTCATTAAGTATAAATTATTCATTATTACTTATTAGAAATTAATTTAGTATTAAAATAAAAAATATCTAATAATTATAA
This sequence comes from Viscum album, assembly GCA_963277665.1. Classification (NCBI taxonomy): domain Eukaryota; kingdom Viridiplantae; phylum Streptophyta; class Magnoliopsida; order Santalales; family Viscaceae; genus Viscum; species Viscum album. The sequence goes on along the minus strand of OY728153.1, from coordinate 320,442,223 downwards.
ATAATTGACAATTGATAATTGATAATTAAATATTAAAATTAATTAATATTTAAAATATTAAATAATTATTATTAATTATCACGTGATTAAAATTGAAATTGATTATTATTAATTATTTTTAACTTCTTAGTTATTTCTAAAAAACCATCACTAAAATTAAATAAATAATAAAAATCATATATTGAAATTGTTTAAACCATCGCTAAATGGTAGAGTTTTTAAAAAAAACATCGTGTATTAATAATGGTTTTTGATGAACATAGCTAAAAAATAAAATGAAAATTCTAGGAGGATTTGGAAAATCACCACTAATTGATATTTTTCCAAAAGTTATAAAGTCATGTCTTTATAAATGTTTTCATTAAAATCATAAAAAAACATGTGATGCATTTCTTTTAAAAGATCATTGGGTATCCAATATATACTAGATACCCAATGTGGGGTCACCAACTACCATATAGATGATGTAGATGATTTTATGTTTAATGCTAACCTCATTCCATACAGTATGTGACCCTACTAGGTACTCGACGTTACAAGATACTTTATAAAATCTCCTCCCCATCTCCATTTCCCAAAAATCACACTTTCAATAACATGATTTTCTCCCCTCTAATAAAATTACTTGGAAGTGAATACTTAGTGATCAAAAATATTATACAACTAACTATAAAATCTATTTTCATTAAAATATTACCATTATGGTGATTCATATCACTAGGAATCATTATTGAGCATCTCTAATGAAAATATCTTATAACTATGATCTAATATTTTTTACCACTCCTAGGATTCCTCTTAGATCATGAAATATTGTCAAATTATGCAAATTAGAGAAAATATATTCCTTTGAAGAGTTTTCTAAATCTAATCCACGATATTCATAGGTTGATCCTTTTATGAAGCATCCATCCACAATTTAATATTATCACAATTAATTACATGAAAATGTATGGATCATATCTCTATAATATATATATATATATATAATATAGCATGCATGAGAATATATTGGGGAGGATGTGATAAACAATAAGAAATTATCCTGAACCTTTTTAGAATCACAATCTATCCCAAAAACCATGACACTAACTTTCCTTGTTTCCTCAAAAGGTGATTTACCTGATTCAATGACACACATAGAAATACCACATATATAATTATAAATTTTAATAATCTTTGTGTCTTGTATGTATATGATCATTTTTTACTCTGGTGCATTTTCAACCATTTCATTATCTACGGTACACAATTCACTATCTTTTATATGGGTTGATATCCTAATAATTATGACTTTCCTACATTAATCAAGAACATGGGATAATGACATGACATGCCAGATATAGCCTTAAATATTTTTATATTTATTGTGTTTAGATACATTTTAATGTATAAAAACTTTACTAATTCCAAATAGTCTTCTCACTCACTTCCAAAATCAATAATATATGGATGTTTTATATCATTTATGGTATTATTTTCTTTAGAAAATAACCTAATTTATCTAATGTGTTATGTTTTGTTAAAGTGGGGCGATAGTGAAAACTTTTATAATATACCAAGGTGTTATTTCTGATTTTATTGAATTACTGTATGTGTTTATTCTATCATAGTTATATTATTATTTCACATTCATTCATCTGATGATATTTATTCATGTTTACTTATTCAATGTTTGGTGTTAATTAAGGGTGTTCTATTAAATAAATCACATACTTGCATATTGTTTTGATCATGTTATTTTCTCAGGTAATTCCTCCTATAATTATTTTATGATACACTTTTCTCTATTTTTATACCATAGAATATTAGACAAAAGAAAAGATAATCACTCTTGATTTCATTATCGACCTAGGGAGGGGTCTTGAAAGGGTTATGTCATGAAATAAATCCCCAAATTTTATTATTGATTTAATTTTTAACCATCATAGGGTTATTGAAGAAACATATATGGGATAAAATTTTTAGAAATTCTTAATACTTTAGTTCTTATAAAAATATAATTTCAAAGGATGGTATTCTTGATAACTTATTGGTTTTGATTAACCAATATTGTTGCATAGAAAATGTCTTACCTTATTCTAAATAAATTAATTATATTCTCATGAGAGATAGTCTAGTTATAAGTTATAATACTTTATAAATGATTCATCAATATTATTTTTTGAAATAAAAATGATAAAATAATGAATAAAATTTAATTATATTGACATAGAATAATTATAAAAATTATATTTAAAATATTAAAAAACATTATCAAGTCAAAATGGTTAATTGAGTAATCTTGGATAATTTTTCTTAATCTAAATATTTATAAAATAAATATAGATAACTCTAGGTTTTATATTTATAACAAGCATGCATTAAACCGTTTAGTGTTTTTATCAATTAAAAAACATTGAATACTTAAATTTCTTACATTGTGGATGTATTATAATACCCATATCATAATGAATTTTTTATAAGATCTTATAGGACTTTATTTAACTTTTAAATATTCATGGTTTCAAAATTAGTGTCCCTTGAGAGAAAGTATTGACTGTGGAATCATTAGGAATAAGATCCTTTTATATCAATTAATAGATAACTAAGTGAATTTTTATTAATATTTCTCATCATAACAGATCATGGTTGAATTAAATAATAATGTCATGTAATAAATATATCAGGTTCATTAATTATTTTTTACCAAATTTTATTTCATTATGCATATATTCAAATTGTAAAAATTATAAGGAAACTTTGAAAGTTTTTCTAACATCAATTTTTTTCAATATTAATTATTTTTATATAAAAGTATTCAACAACTCATTAATCTATAATAAAAATATAAGACCTATTTTGATGAATATAATTAAATAATTATAAATATCATTCATACATAAGTGACAATAATTAATTACTTATTAATATTTTTTACCACTCGTAATGTATATATTCTCTCTTATATATCCTTTGATTAGTTTATCACTACCGATTATTGAAAGTAAATGGGAACTCAAAATTTTAGTGATTAAATATTTCTCACATTTTAGTATAGTAAGTATCATTAAACTTTAAATGAAATAAATATATTCAATATGAGAATGAATATCCGAAAATGTAATTATAAAATTCATTTCTTATTAAAAAAAATGATTTATATAATATTAATAAAATAATATAATAAAGAAAAAATATACGACATAGATAAATTTGAAAATAATTACAAAATCATAAATAATACCATTTATAAATGTTTATATTTTATTATCAAGATCAAAACTATTAAATATTGCAATGTAATCAAATTTGTCAAAATTTATTACATCCCTAACATAATTCACTACCTAATCAAGAAAATTTTATTCAATTGTTTTATATTTCATTTTAATTGATTATTTACAAAGACTAAAAAAATAGTTTCTGATGATTATGTAACTTGTATTCTTTAATAACACATTGAATATATTAATTTTCAATTTTTTTTAGATACATTAATTCGTTATTTATTCATTTTTGATGGTTTCCACTCCTTTTTGATTCAATGTATTATTCTGACCACTTCAATAATAAGTGATTCCTTAAACTATTCCACATCAATTATTAATATGGCCTCTTATATAAACATTCTCATTGTCTTTAGGGAAGGGATCTTAGTAAGTATGTTGGGTTTAAGATTTTTCTTATGATAAGTTAATATCACAGAATTATCATGGTATTGTCTTGGAATATTTTTTACCACCCTGATCATCTCACAAAGGATATTTATAAAGATTCTCAGAATTTTTTTCAAATATTTTTTAGATTGTGTGTAAAAAATATATTAATTTTATGATTAAATGTAAAATAGTAATTTCTAGTTAATTCTGACGTCCCCAACCCAGATACCACATAGGCGGTTCCTCGAGACCGCTGGGAAACATAACCTCAAGCACCTCTTCTCGAATGCTAGATGATACAAACTAGCAATGTGGGCTTCGGGTGTGTCTTTGGGGATAATATGCCCTCATTACTAGAGAGTATCATAGTGGAAAAATATAAACAATGGTAAATAGAGGAATCAATATGTAAACAGAATTCATAGTGCAAGGGGAAAACATTTACAATAACTGGAATTACAAAAAATAGATTATGTTGATATATGTTATGTCACTAGAAAGCTTGAAAACATGGATAAAAACTAATAGGAAAACATGAAAAAACCCCCAATATTGAAAAATAAATACATAAAATATCTCAAGCATCTCAAGATACAGCTTATTTCTCTTCTACCTGCTCCATCCTAGCACAGTGCGCAACCAAGTATCTGAAGCATTATGTTTACCTTTATCAACAACTATATACATGTAATCTTCCATGAGTACCAAACGGAACCTAGAGAGGGTGTAAGATAAATCTTAGTGGGCCAGCACTAATGGCGTCTATAACATTTGGCTCATGTAATGGAAATGTAGCAATGTACAGGCATTCGTATATAAAGTAAAGTAGTACATTTTACCTAAATACCCAAGTACTTGCTTCACCCCTTAGCTGGTTTCTGAACTTGTAACCAATTCATTAATTAATTGATTACCGGTTTATATAAACAATTCATGTGATGCACAGCCAACACTAACATCACCTCATGATAGTATATATAGTGTTGTTTCCAAGATGTAATAAGGGAACCATAATTTATAATATTATGAAGTGGTTTAACAATAATCATCAAGGAAATCGATACCTTAGAGGCCATTAACTCTGTAGTAACTCATTCTAGCTAAGGGGTAAGAGTGTAATCCAAGGAGCATCATCCAAGGAATTTCCAAAATAATATTTCTAACTGATTCCAAGGAACTCATCCAAGTTAAAATGGGAGATGAGCAATGGCCAATCCCTAGTATGTAACCATGGAACCTTATGTTTTGTTGCTTCCAAGGAGTTTATCTAAGGCATCCTTTAATAATAATGAAGGGATCCTTTAGTTTCAAAAAAGGCATGAAAAGGTATAAAAGGATCAGGTTCTTGGGAATTTATCACCCAAGGAAACTGACATCCTTTAATTGGAATGGAATCCTCAAGTACCCAAGTAATTCCCTCAATAATCTAAGAGCTAACATGGGTCATACATTCCAATAAATATATCAAGGTCCATGTTCATAAAGAGTCACCTTACATTTAATATAAAACAATTAATTTGGTCATATAATTAATATTCCATTAGGAAATTCACTTGGTTCATCATTTCCTTTCATTAGTTTTAAATGGACAAGTAGTATGAAACCTTTAAATTAAAATAATGGAAGTCAAGTTTAATTAATAAGGTTCTCTCCACTTCCTTCCATGAACAGGGAAAGGTTTGTTACAGATGTGAAACCAAACATTCCTTTACATTTAATTAGTCTAAGTCATACACATAAGAATAATTTCAAAAATATCATTTGAATTAATTACATACATTTAGGAATATACCTTAGGGTCCAAGTGGAAGTAAAATAGTACAATCCATTCATAATTTCATGATTCAATGGGAAATTAATTTAAGGAGGCTTAAAATTAGTGTGGTCATTCTTGAGCACACTCAAACAATGGATCAAAAGTGTTAAAACACTATAAACTCAATTACGGAATATCACCCTACATGGGGTTTTAGGAGTTTTGGATGTAACCACCAACAACCAATCACATTTACAAAAATAGCATAACCATATGGTTTTAATTAATATAAGCATGGAATATAAATTCTATAAAGGGAACCTAGGGAAATCAGCAGTCCTTTCACATCTTTTCCAAAATAAATGAACATGAGGGGTGAGTTATAACCAATTACCATAGGATTTTACAACTTTCCTGGTTGAGTAATTTCCTATAATTTGGCTTAGAATGGAGTAGATCTAAGAAAATAGTAAAAATGATAACACCTTGATAACTAGCTCGAGAGAGAGAGAGAGAGATAAAGAATGGATCAAATATACTCAATTGCATACTGTTTCACATCCAACCTGATGAATATAAGCTCAAGTAGATCTTGAATGAAGGATATATCTTTATCCCTTAGTGAGGCCTTCAAAAATCACCAAAATGGGAGCAAATGGATTTTATCCCACTGGAAAATCATATAATATTAAGGAAGTGTTAAAATTAGATCATTAAGAGAAGAAATGTAAAATTACCCAAAATTTAGCATGTTCATAGTTTGGAGCAAGTTTTTCCCAACCATGCGCTAACCCTACAAATGTATTTGTAGAATAAGGGGCACTCGCACGGTTAGGCTGCACAATTTGAAAAACCATGCACCAACTATGTGATATGGCTATGCCTAAAGATTTATACCATCCACATGGTTTAGAATAATTGTGCATCCTCCTGTCACGGTTTACTCTAACCATCTGACAGGTCTGTTTTTTCAAAAAGTTGGGAACTAGGATCTAAACAATACCTAGACACCCTTGAGACCACTGTGAACTCATTAGGAATCCACTTTAGGTCCATAAAAGTGAATTAAGAAAAAAAATTATGATCCTTATCTAATTCAAATACCAAGTTCTTACAGCCTTCCCCCCTTAAAGTTACTTGTCTCCAAGTTCACCTTCCAGGGGTGGTGAAACATTTTCTGAGAATAAATCTGGTTGTTGATCCCATGCATCAGCATCCTTCTCCCAAGTCTCATCTTGTATATGGTCGACATGCCATAGAACTTGTACTAGTGGGATAGACTCGCCTCAGATAGCCTTCATCCTCCTGTCAACAATGAGTAAAGGATACTCACAAAAAGAAGAATTAGCATCAAACTCATCTTTATTAGGATAAAAAGTATGATATGGGTTGGCATGATAATAGTGAAGCTATGAAAAGTGGAATACTTCGTGCATAGTGTAGTACATCTGATATAGTAACAAGATATAGGATATTGGCCTGACTCTTTCCAATATCTCAAATGGCCTTATATAACAAGTATATAGGTTCCCTTTCTTTTATAACTATCTATTTCCTATCATAGGTGATACCTGAAGGAAAACACAGTCCCCGAACTTGAACTCAATAGGTTTTTAATGATGGTCATATTAAGATTTCTATCTATACTGAGCAGTTGTATTATACTTCCAAATCAGATGAATTTATTCCAAATTCAGCTATACGAGATGAGGACGGAGTAGGGAAACCTCACCAGCCTCTAGCCAGCACAGGTGTGAATGAAATATCCTACCATATAAGCCCTAAAAAGGATCCATCTAAATTTTCACCTGAATTTTTTAGTTATAGGCGAACTCGATGAGAGTTATATGCTTCTCCTAATAACTCCAAAAATCAAATACCCATGCTCCAAGCATGTCCTCTAGAACATATATCGTCTATTATGATTATCCATCAATCTAAGTGTGAAATTCTATGCTTAGAGTCACTTGTGTACTCATTTTTTCTACAAGGCATGCTAGAACCATGATGTGAAGTGAGTGTACTTATCTGAAACAATAGTAAGAGGTACCCCATATAGTCGTATGATCTCACGGACATACAATCTTCCCAGATCGTCAACTAGAAAATTCTACCAGATAGGAATGAAGTGGTGTGCTTTTGTTAGTCTGTCAATAAATACCTATATATCATCACTACCCCACGATAACCAAGGTAAGATTACTACAAGAACCATAAAAATATCATTTGATTTCCATTATGGGACTGGAAGTGGTTGTAACAAGCCTATAGGTCTCTTGTGCTCTACCTTCACCTACTAATAGGTGGAAGACCTAAATATAAATCATCTTATTTGACATTTCATCCCCATAAAACCATACTTGAGATATTTTTCAGCTAGAGACATGATCACATCGTAGTATCTTTAAACATTTAGTTGATGTTTCTCCCCACTGTGAATTTTATCACAAAAAAATGAGGCCAATTCCAAATCATGGTATCTCCACGATTTTAATTGCCTTAAAAATAAAGCCTCTAATCATTATAATGATGGTTCTCACATGATTTTCAAAAAAAAATGGTTTATTACCCACTAAAACCTTTCGTAAAGTCAAGTTTTCTTTCCATAAAAATCCACAACAAACACAAACTATAATTGCCTCCACCTAATGATGGGACCAAAAATGGTCCTTCAAATACCGTGTTCATTAAATAAGAAGGATTAAAGTCAAATAACCTCTAGCTAACTGTCCTCAAAGATTCCCACCTTAGATAGTTGGTGCATCCCAATATGAACTATAATTCCATCCTCTAAGGCATCATACAGTTTTCCTAACCTTTTCCACTTAAACCTATAACTATCTTTTGTTTATGTTCCTAGGTCCACCATCATTTTCCCATTTAAACTTTCATTCCTTGGCATGAACGAATGTGTAACCTATATCTAGTCCACGAGAATCGTCACGCCTTTTTAACATCACTTTCAAGCCCAACAGTAAGACCATGTAACCTAAAATTCATTAAAAAAATTAGGTAACGATATCTTGGTAGTGCATACCCCCATTTTATAAGTGAGACATTAGTACAATCCAAAACATCCATATAAAAACATTTACTGAGCCTAGAGCATCATTCGCTTGGTGGCCATGTCCGAAGAAAGAGCCTCGTGTCCAACGGTCTGTCTATGTGGTTCCTACTTGGGAACCCATGTATTACTCAAGACTAACTAGGCATCCGAACAAACCATGCATCCAATGCTCAACTCTTAGAGAGATTACTAACCATCCCAAAAACTTTTAAACATTATCTTGGCATAAGACTGGTGCTCTCTTATTACATCAACGAAAATGTCATGATAGGGGAGATTCTTGTATCTGTAAGATGATTACACTAAGAATATTTTAAAGAATATCAGGTGAACCACCACTAGTCAACTTCCCCTAAAAGATGCTCGGTTTCACCTTCCAATACATTGTTATAACTTGATCACAAGCCTTCGCTGCCTAAGGCATCACGTGATCGCTCGAGCTAAACCACCTAAGGCTATCCAAGACCTACATTGTTTATCAATGGTTGAATACATAGCCTAACTTTTCAAATTCATGCATCCAATAAAGCACTAACATGGTTCCAACTTGAAAGCCTCAAATGAATTCAATGAAAAACCAACCATCTCCCAATGATCCTGTTAGGATGTGCTCCTTGTACTTGGAAGGGCCCATATTTACCCAAAATTTATGTGACACTCCCACCTCATGATTTCACTAGTTATTCAAAAATGATAAAGACCAACCACTCATAAGAGCACTAGATCAAACTCAAATTAAATCCACATGTGATACTCATTCGAGTCACTCTTACATACGTAAATCAATTATGGAGAAATCCCAAACCAAACTGACCAGTTTTTCAAAACACCCGAGTCTCTTGAAATTCACTACAAATATTGGGACGAACCTATTTACTTTAACATCGAAGTCACACTACAATGTAGATGACCTTGATACATACTCAACATTACAGGGTTCAATGATTTTTACCAAACCCAACTGGTTTTTTATGTCATTTATCAACTCAACAGTTACCGTGTATATGAGCGCATACTACAACGAGGTTCCAAAACTAATAAAACCCCTTGATATTATCCATAAGATACCCATCCAATGTATCTAAGTATTAGGTTTTTTGTACTTGAGAGTAAACCCCAAGTCATACTACCCCATATGACCTTCAACCAAGATGATGATATACCAATTTTTCCATTACTGTGGAAGTAGAAAGAATCATGAGACCTATGAAATGTGAGACCATTCCCTCTGCATGTATAAAATATTTTAATCAATCATTATCATATTCTCATACCCATAACAAGGTTCAAGGATACCATGACCACCCATCTGAACAAGGGTGTCATTTAGATTGTAATATTCCTACGAGGTAAAATGACACCCAAATGGCACCAGACATCAGAAACTGACAGCATTTCACAAGACATTTTAGGTTTAAGGGTGATACTTATCATGACTATCCCCTAATGAAGCACAATCATTGAACCTATCACTAGGTTACACAAAAAAAATCACCTTGATCAAAAGACTATTATTTAAGTCAAGAAGGAGAAGGCCTATAGAAAATGATGACATTTCTATTCCAAGTAATAATAGGAAAATCATATAAAAAATCATTTTAAACTCTAATAATTTATTTATATTCCATAATAATTTGAAAATTTATCACACAAATTAATTCTAATAAATAAATAACCCTATGAGGGTCTCATCAAGCTAGTATGGGTTTCTTATAAATGTAACTGTATAGTAGTTGCTTTATTTTTCAAGGAAATTAACACCAATAACGTCTTGTCTCAAATGAAAAAAGCCCCAACTAACCAACTTGGGCTAGTTTTTCATCATTGAAGCCAATATCACTCCTCAAAACCAGTTTTAAGAAGGTATATAGAAATACTAAGATAATATAAATAATAATGGGATCACTGCCTAAGGTATATTATCCCAACTACCCACTTATATGGATGGGTATCATTAATTTCTTAGTTATAAGTTTTAGCGGTTCTATGTACCATGCCACATTATTTATTGGAAACCATCTCATTTCATTTTATATTTAATTAATAGGTTCACTCCTTTAATTTTCATAAGCATGACAATGAGGGATAAGGACGTGCTACCATTGCACTTTTATGTTTTTATTTCTTAAAAATTGTGTCAACGTTTTTTTAAAATGAGTTGTATTTCCTAGTGAATTAGGGACCATACTGCTTATCATTGAGATTAATACCCACTTGAATTTATAATTAAAGGCTTGATTTGGTAAATTAATCATTCCAACCCATGAGGGCCAATAACACCTGATGAATAGAAATAGGCAATCACTCAATAACAGCCCAAAATCATCCCAAGCACATATAAAAGCAAGGTTCACTCAACAATAACAGACATATCATGCAATTCAATCAGTGAAATTCCCCTACATGGCATAGAAATATGCATGACATCCAAATTCTAGGTGCCTATATGATGCATGTAAAAATGATCTTTTCCCTCATATCATTGGGCCAAAGATAAAATAGAATCTCAATTAGAAGAATAATAAAAAACACCACACAGCATGTGAATCACACAATGGTGAAATTATATCAACTCTAATAGCCAAAATCTGAAAAACAATTATAATTTAAGAAACTCAGCCTTTACCCAAAACATGGGTTCGCGATGCCCAACCACATCTTATTAACAAGTCCCAATAATTCTTAATCTCTCAAATATTATCTCTAAATGGTAAAGATATAAAGAGAAACCCTTGGATACTACTTAGTGATGTCCCAAACCCCGATGCCACTTAGGAGGTGCCCCGATCACCGTGGGACACATGGCCTCAAGTGAATCTTCCCAAATGCCAGAGGCTATCGACTAGCAACGAGTTCCTAGGGTGTGTCTGTAGGGAGATTATTATATCATTAACAGAGTGTAGTACAATGAATAATTGTAAACATAGGTAAATATAATAATTAATAACTAAAGAGAATGAAAAACTGAAGGGTACAATCATAAAAATAACAGAAATAACTAGAATAGCATACAATATCTGCTGATGGTATATGTAATTTCACTAGAAATATAGATAACATGGATAAAAAGTAGTAGGAATAGATGAAAAATCAAGTGTAGAAAAATAAATACATAAACTATCATGATCTACAGCTTGATCATCTTCTACCAACTCCATCCTAGCATGACAAGCAATCATGTTTCTGACGCATTATGCTTCCATTTATCAACACCCGTATACATATAATCTTCCCCATGTACCAAAATGCACATAAAGAGGGTGTGAGATAAATCTAAGTGGTTCACCACCAACATTTTCTATAACATTCAGCTCATGTAATGGAAATGTGACAGGGTGATGGAATGCATATATAAAGTAAATAAGTACAACATAACTAAATAACCATGTACCTTTTTTATCCCTTGGATGGTGTCTTAACACGTAACCAGTTAATTAATTAATTGATTACCAAATTATATAAACAAGTCTTGTGATGCATAGCCAACACTAAAATCACCTCATGATAGTATAAATTGTTAAGGTCCCAATACGTAATAAGGCAACCATAATTGATAATAATAGGAAGTGTTTCCTTGGTAATCAACATGAAAACCTTGAGCTCAGGGGCCTCTAACTTAGTAGTAACTGATCCTAGCTAAGGGGTAAGAGTGTGATCCAAGGAGAATCATCCAACACATTCCCAAAATAATGATTCTAACCAAGTCCAAGGAATTCGTCCAAGGTAAAATGGGATATAAGTAGTGGCCAGGTCTAAGTATGTAACCAAGGAACCTTATGTCATGCTGTATCAAAGAAGTGTATCTGATGCATCATATAATAATAATGAATAGATTTGGAGGTGTCTTATGGGTCATCCAAATGTAGACAAGGATCGGGTTCCCGGGTAGGTCTCGCCCAAGGAAACTGACATCCTTGAATTGGAATGACGTCCTCGAGTACCCAAAGAATTAACTCAGGAATCCAAGAGATTAAATGAGTCAAGAATTCATATAAATATTTCAGGTTCTATGTTCATAAAGATTCACATTACATTTAATTCATTGTAATTAATTTTGTCATATGCTAACTATTCCATTAAAAAATTCACTCGGTTCAAGATTTTCCTTTAATTAGTTTGACAAGGCCATGTAGCATGAAACCTTTTAATCAAAGACATGTGAGTCATGTTCAATTAATATGGTTCACTCCACCTCTATCCATGAACATGGAAAGTTGTTCTATATACATGCAACTAAATATTACTTTAAATTTAATAAAACCTAGTCATATACTTAAGTATGCTTTACATAATATCATTTGAATGAATTACTTACATTTTGGAACATAACATAGGTGGTTCAAGTGGAATTAAAACAATACAAGGCATTCAAAATTTCATGATTCAATAGGAAATTAATTTAAGGAGGCTTACCATTATTGTGTTCAAGCTCAAGCACACCCAAATGATGGCTTAAAAGTGTTAAAACACTAAAAACTCAATTATGGAATATCACCCTACATGGGGTGTTAGGAGTTTAGGATTTAACTGCCAACAACCAGACAAATTTATGGTAATTGAATAACCATATGGTTTTAATGAATATAATCATGGAATATAAATTCTATTAATGACACCCGATGAAATTGATGGGTCCCACATGTCATTTCCAAAATCATGAAACTTGATGGATGAGCTATAGACCCCATAAATTAGTCATGTACAACTCTCCTAATCCAGTATTAGCCTCTAATTCAGCTTGGAATATAGTATATCTAATAAAAGAGTAAAAATATTACACCTTGATAACTAGGTCGAGAGACAAAGATTTGAATAACATATCAAATGAATTCGAGTACTTATTGTTGTGCACCCAACATGATAAGTGGAAGCCTGCATGGATCAAAAATGAAGAATATCTCTTGATACCTTGGTTAGTCCATCAAAAATCTCAAAAATGGTTGAAATGGAGTTTATCCCGCTCAAAAATCTTATAGGAGGAAGGAGGGGTTAAAATTAGATCATTAAGGAAAAAAATGTAAAATTACCCAAATTTTATCACATGCAGGGAAAGGTTCCCTGGTTATCTAAACCATGCACCAACCATGCATAGGTACCTGGAGAAGAGGGGTTTCTCCCATGGTTAGGCAACATGGCTTGAAAAACCATGTTCCAACTGTGCGATATGGATCTTATAGAAAATTCAGACCATCTGTATAGTTCAGACTAACCAAGTGTCCTCCTGGCACGGTTTACACTAACTGAACAATAGGAACATTTTTTCCAAAAATTTGAGTTCCAGGCTCTAAAGGAGACCCGGAAACCCCTGAGGCCTTTGTGATCTCATTAGGCATCCACTTTAGATCCTTTTAAGTTAATTTGACCAAAATTTTTAGGATCTGTACCTATGTCAAAAATTGGGTTCTTATATTAATAATATAAAATTTGGGTGGATATACCCTAGTTTATATAGTAAGTTCACTGAGAGGTGGTGAATTATTGAAAACTCTTTTGTTCTCACTTTTTAATATTTCTTATGAAATAGACCTTCCTTAATTGATAAAGTGAAAAATATCACCACTAAAATTATCACTCACCATCAAAATAAAACAAAAAAGAACAACATATGTACAAGGTTCACTACTCAAAATGAGAATCTATATCCTCAAATAGATTCAAAAAAACATGTTATCATACATTCCACTAGAATCACCATATGGATACAATGAGTATATAATATCCATGAAATTATATTATGCCAAATCAACATAGAAATATCTTAACACAAGAAGAAAATATTACACATTGATCAAACATATTTCTAGCATTGTCTTACCTTCAGTGAGGTAATGATTATAATTTTATTCTAAATAAATGTATCCTTACAATGTTTAGTGCTCCAAACCTTCTTCATGATTTATAAAATGTGAGAACTTTATTCATCATTAATACACAACATACTTTCTATTATCACACACAACCCAATTTTATACTCTTCTTCTTCTTCATTCTTTATTTCATTATACACACATCTCTTTCATAATATTCATTCTCTTTTACTAACCATGTGTTCTATGAAAGACCCATATTCACTTTATAATACATATACAATGTCTCAAAATAATTAAAATCTAAATTTAAAATTCAAATATGATCATAGGAATTCCTTCAACTCATCTTCAACTTCTCCCACTTATTTTTTTCCTTTAGATCATTTAAGAACTATTAGTCACCATTGATATATTTATATAATATATAAATTGAGTATGAGTATCCCATGGGTTATTAAATGTTAAATGTCATTAAATACTCTCAAAATATATAAATATTCAATAACCATGACATGTTTGACACACCATGGCTTGTTGTAAGACATTCTTATCAAACTGTTATGAACTACTATTAAAATAATTTCAACACACTTGATGACATGACATATCCTTTATTTAATTTCTTAGATAGGTATTTTATTCTCACACCATTAAATGTACTTTGATATAGGTAACCTTATTTTTAACCTCATATAATATCAACAAACAACCATGTTTTTCTCTTCCTTTAGACCAAATCATGAAAACCTACATGACATCATCCATGACATGTATGATCTTCACCATTTCAAATAGGAAGTTTTTTCATCTAAAATTTATTTTATATCACTTGTTTTAATGAATATGTCGTATTTATTATTACTATAATGTATTCTCTATAGAATTATTACATAGATATGTATTCTTTTATTGACCATGAATGACCAAAATGCTCATTTTCTAAGTAACCAAGTTTCTTCAATTCAAAAACCAATATCATGGACATGTTTAATATGACCATAGCCTAGTAAGATTTCATATACATTAAATTACATGAAACACTAATTTTCAACATAAAAACTATATCCATATTCTTTCACTAAATCATTATCCTTATATGGAACTTCACCTTCAATGAAACTTAATTTATCACTAAATTTCATACATGATTAATGTTTTGATAACAACATAAAACAAAATAATCAAATACACTTAATGTCTTCTCCAACTATACTTCCCAAAAAATATCATATTTACAGGGGAAACATCTTAAACCCCTATTATAATAAACATCCCCTAGTTCACACTAAGGTAACAAAGACTCCTAATATAAATACCTCTTCACCAGTTCTTGGTCTCAACAACCCCCGGGATTTTGTTGGAAACTATTAAATAAAAATCAATTTTCAAAATTAAAACACATTTAAGTGAATCACTATTAATTTTTTATATTCCTATTTAAGAAAAATTGGTGTTTTAAGAAATTAAATTTAATAAGTTAATCATGATTTATGTCAATGTGACTTAGATAAACTTATTCACAAATGTTAAAACCAACTGAGATCAACTTCTGTAACCAAAATATCTAAAACATCACATTAATAATCTTTGAACCTTTGTATAATATTTTTTTACATGCTCAAAAAAAATTACATTGGTTCAAAAATCACACATCTTTACTCATGCACACACAAACATGTTAACTTCACATCTTAACACATTTAAAATATTCCACCACATATATACTCTCCCTTAAAGAAATATAGATAGTGCATATTCATTGAAGGATTCTAGTTGATCTCCCATCACAAACATTATTTTATGAAATAAGTCATTCAATATTGGCATAATGAGATCTATTATTACTTATTTCTTATAAAAAATCTATATTTAAAATTTATTTCTCTATAATCTCATTAATAAAGTTATATTTAATATAAATGTTCTTTATTTTTAAAATTTTGAAAAAATAGTTATTAATATATTAATAAAAAATATTTAGCACCACGTACGACCAATTGAAATTACACATCCACCTTGAGATATTATAACTAAATCTTCAGCCATATTAATTGAGTTCTTTCTTGAGTTTTTGCCAAATATTTTTCCTATATAGAACTCAAGGATACTGAGATCTACTTCTTTTTGTGAAATTCCATAAACCTTTCTCTTAGAAATAAAACTCCTCTTGAGGATGAACTTTTATCATCAAAATTTATATCCAAATATAAATACATATATCCAAATAGATGAAGTGTTATATTATTTTCATATTTCAACCTATAGTTTACTATAATTTTTATGTATCTATAATTCCACTTTGTTTTAAAGATATGTGACTCATGTAGTGAACTATGATATATTTCATAACTGTAATAGCATAAAGAAGATCTAGTGGTGAAGAAATCATGTAGTGTAAACTACCAATTATTTTTGTAAACCCCATTTCATAAATATCCTTTCATTATTTATCTTCTATAAAATTGGTTCCCAATGAAATTTGAGTAGAAAAATATTTTAAATATTCTATTTCAATCTTTATTAGATGTTCTTGATTATAATTTTATTTATAGAGAAAAATAAAATTATCCTATTGATGGATTTTTAAATCTAATAAATACTTCACCTCCCCAATTAATAAAATTTTAAATGTCTTATTCATCACAAAATAAAATTATTCACAATAAAATTCTCTATTTCTAGAATGTAAAATATCATTTTCATATAAGGTAAAAATCAAGGATGCCTCTTTATCTTCATTGATTTTTATATTTGTGTTCAATATTAATTTCCTGAACTTCAGTGCCTCCAAGAATAAATAATTTTTTTAATAACTTGATTTTTGATCCAGAATTAAGTTATAAAACACATTTTCAATTTTTAAATATATTATTCATCTTCTGTAAAAATGAATCCATCTATTTTCCTAATATATTCCTCCTCTTATAACATTCTATTCAAAAAGGATGAACATACATCTACTTGGAAGATATTATATTTCCTTTATCTTGTAATAGAAATAAATATCCTAATTTTATTAAGACAAGAAATTATCATGAATTACTTATAAAAAACAATTATTTCATCTTTTGAATACCCTTAACACACAAGTATTGATGTGTTTCTCATCAAATCTCTCCTTTCATTCAGTTTTTTACAAAATACCCAATTTATTCATATAACTTTATTTTCAAATGGTTTTTGTACCAACTCCCAAGTATAATTCTTATCAATCTAGTATAAGTATTTGTTTATAGAAACAATGCACACAATTTTTCTAAATATTCATTCACATTATATAGCTCAAATTCCGATAATAAAGTGGAGTGTGTTGTTATAATCATAGATTTTCTAGTCTGAATTGATTTTCCTTCTTCTTCAATAATTTTTTAAACCTCCACCTACATTTTAATCCTTGAATGAATTAAATAAGCTCAGCATTAATTGATTGAAATGGATGAATTATTATCCCCATACTTCAGTTATTCTCAATTCCCATTATCTAAAACACATTTATCCTATATCTAAATAATTTGTACATCATCATATTTACTTATGAATCTGTTTACATGATGTTTGAATACATTCTCTAAGTCTCTAATAACTTTTACATTAACAATATCAACATCATAGGGTTTTTTAGTTGTAGAAAATATATCATCTATAATTTTGAGGATAGCTAAGGAAGATACCATCAAAAGACCTTTTTTCAAACATTTCCATGTTTTCATCATTAACCTTGAAAATATATGGGTTAAAAATACCCAAATATATTTCTTGAATGGATCCTTCTTATAATACATATCTTATAGTGACTTATATTAATTGGGTTAGAAAAGATAATTATTTTGAATATGAATCTCCATAATTACTACCCATATTCTGAATTGTTTTGAAATATTATGTTTTTAAAACATCATATGATCCATTTCTTATAAACTCTTAGTATTACTTTAAGAAATGGAAATTTTCTACAGGGTATATGTAGTGATCAATTAATAAAAAATATTGTTCTTTTCATGCTTTTCTTTAAAATTTACATTTTAATATTTAGAAATTTTTTCCATCTGAAAAAATCACTAATGAGAAACCATAATCATTTTTTTACTTATTCATAAACATTTAAACATCTTCCAAGATTAAAACTTAGTCTTAAAAAATAGAATACAAGTAATTAAACTAAATTAATAACTAAAGGATATTAATTAATTAAATTGTTTATTTTCTCCTTATAGTCCCACAAACATCTAAATAGTTGATGTCTAATAGATGAGATTTTTTAATCTCTACTCTTTTGTGTGAAAAAATATCAAATTTCCCATTTTGGTAAGTAGATTACATCCAAATATATTCTATATTTTTCATTGGTCCATTATGTACATTATTTCTATGTATTCTCTTGTTTATATTACTTTTACTATGGTGACCTGTTACTTTTCAATATCACTGGCCTAAAAGAACTTTCCTCATGTTTTTATCCTCTTTTCTATAGTGAACCAACCATGGTGAACTAGACAAGTCACAAAAGGTTGTCTTCCACATGGTGAGGTAGAAAAGATAATGAAAACACTACATGAATATAACCAAAAATAAGACATACTACCAGAGTACAATGTGGAAGAAACAGATACAATAAGAGGCATACAACCCAATACAAATATGATAGACTAGAAATTTATTAATCATACAATACCACAATCCTCCATATGACCAAAGCTCACCTATAGACCATCCAGATATGAAGGAAACAGATAACAAGAGAACCTATTATGTTACATGATTCCCTTCCCATTCCTAGATCCCTTTATGTCAATGTTTATAAACACCCAAACAAAATAGTATTGTGTGAGAAAAGAACCAATTATGATACCAAAAAATAATCTATACAAGTTACAATATCACAAATTCACAAGTTCTATATTAAAAAAAGTTTATAAAGAGTTATCATAAATAAAAACATTTTTAAATAACCCCCCTTTTCCACAAATGCATACCATATTCAAAAAATCTAAAAAAATAGTAGTTATAAAAGAGAAATGGTTAAATTAAATATGTGATAAAATATACATGAAATAAACTATCATGAAATAAACTAGTTATAAAAGAAAAAAGAACACCATTTAGGCTATAGCATATTGAATATAAACTTGACATAAAAGAAGAATAAACCAGACATCATATCGTTCTAACTGATATCAAGTCCTACCGTAGTCTTTTGATATCACAAAAGTAACCCTTAGTGTTGTCACACACACTAAGTACACCTTTTTCTATTTCCCCAAGAACCCAAGGTTCCCAATATGAAATGTTTTTTCGAAAACCATTTATAAAAACTTTCTCAAATTTATTAAAAAAAATTCTCAAAGAAAAATCCAATTTTAGAAGAACGTATAAGAATTCATGAAATTTAAACACATTCATAGATAAACCTTTATTAAGAGCAATGGAAACCAATCCACCTTTTACAATGATGATAAAAACCCACGGATTGGACTTTGCAAGAAAATGAAAAACAAGAAACCATAAAGGATCAATAACAAACACCAATAGATCATGAATATGAAACCAAAACATATAATATTCCACCTCCATGACCAAAGGAAATGAAGAGTTAGAAATACCATTTACCAAGGATATGTGATAAAACCACTATAAGAATCAAACACCGAGTAGAGCAATCTGAATAGAGGAAGATGAACCAAAACATCCCAGACTTACTATAGGGTTTGAGAGGGAATCCTAGGATCCAAATGAATAAATCATTAGGTGTGAAAGGTTTTTAAAACCAACATATGTGAAAATTTAAATTTTGAATCCCTTTCACAATGTGAAATCCCAAGGATTGAAGATATTATGGAAAATGTGTCTCCTCGAATTAAATTTATTCTTTATTGAATTTTTTACATCATCTAATAGATTCATGGATTATAAAATTTCATGACCTATATGAGAATAATGAAATATAACCTAAAAAGGTTTCCCATAATGTAAAATATTCACAACTTGAAAACTCTCAACATACATCAAATATTTATAATTTTTAAGAACAACCTCTTAAAAATATTACATGTTTATACCCAGACTCTATTAATTCAAACAAACATACATCCCTAAACATTTTGTCATTTTCAATAGAAAATTATCTCTATTTCAAAGAATCCCACAATACACCCAAAAATAATGGAATCAATAAACAAATGACAAGGAATACTAGAAGAAAGATAATGGGGTGTTACAATCTCCACTCTAAAATTGGTTTCTATCCCCATAAATTCCTCAAGATCCTAGACTCATAAAAAGTGACGGCCACTACTACATCATCAAAAATTATTTCTCTTATTTCTAATTTCTTTCTCATTTCCACTTCCATAGTACAAAACCTAGAGTAATTTTTTTACCACATAGTGTCTTCTCTCAACAATCAAGAATCTAAACTATTTTCCCTACCACATTGATATAAAGGTTATGATAGATATTCATCCATTAAATCACATGTGAAAGATCCATTTGATACCTCCTAAGCATGGAAACATTAAAAACATCCTGGATGAATCCCAAAAGGGATGGTAAGTCCAACTAAAATACCACCTTTCTAATTCATCCAATGATCTCAAAGGGACCCAAACATCTCGGTACCAACATACACTGATTTCCCAACTAACGATGTACCAATCAATTTGATACTCTAAGAAATACGTAATCACCAACCTCAAACTCCAGCATCCAGCGATGAATGTCCACATAATATTTTTGGTGACTATGTGTCGGGATAAATATCTTATGGGACAACTGTGACCTATCCATCGTATCCTGAACAAGACTCATCCCAACCAAGGAATACTCTCCCAACTCTTCCTAGTAAAATGTAAATATACATGTATTCCCATACAATGTTTCAAATGTCAACATTTTTATCATGTTTTGAAAACTATTTTTATAAAAAAACTTGATTAATGGAAAATTATTTCCCCTCAAACCATCAAAGTTAATCACACAATCCTGGAGCATATCCTTAAAGAGGATAGATTTATCTCTAGATATTTTCATCTGTTTGTGGATGATATAGTATGCTCAATTTCAACTAGGTACCTATATCATCCTATAATCCTTTTCAAATCCTATATGTGAACATTGAGTCCCTATAATAAACAACCTCCAAGGGAACCCCATGAAGTCTTACAATATCACAAACATACATGTCCTCAAGTCGGTCTACCTTTGTTATCTTCTTAATAAAGAGTAAATCCACTAATTTTATTATTCGTTCGAAGATTGCCCAAATTTCATCTTTCCCACTAGAAGTATCTGGTAAACCAATTATGAAATCCATGGAAATATCATCCCATTTCAATACATGAAAGGGTATGATATATCAAAAACCAAGAAAAAAGCTGGTGTTCCAACTTAATTCTTTAACAAATTAGAAATCATGGAACAAAATATGCAATTTAACAACTCATCCTTGGCTACCAATAATAACATCACAAATTATGATACATCATGGTATAACCTTGTTGTATGAACTAGAAAAATAGTTTTCACTTTATATTAACTTTTACCTCAAGGGAAAATGAACCACCAACCTATTTTGAAAACTTAAAGCACCACTGGGAGATTGAGACAACTCACAGGAGGTCTCCCCACCATATAATATTTGACTATATCTTTAGTACTTGGGGTGTCAAATCTACTCAAGCTAAACCCACTCATCAAATGATATTTCATCCTTCAGTAAATATAGTCATTCCTTCCCACTTGCTTATCCCATTACCAAGATCATCCCAACAAAAAAAATCATCAAAGTGAACTCTTCCACTGATTCGGTCACTACTTGTGTCAATAATTTCTACTTGGCATATCAGGGAAAACATATACTTTTCTCAAAGTATAAGAAATATAAAAATCAAAAGTTTGGAGATAATCTACCAAACATTTATATCTCTAGTTCCAATAAATTTTTAAAAAAAAATATACCTCATACTTTTATGATCAGAATATACTATAAAGTGTTACCCAAAGAGATAGTGATTACATGTTTTGTGTGCATGCATAATGACTGCCAACTCAAGATCATGGTTAGGGTAGTTATTATCATGAGGTATTAACTATCGAGATCCATATGCTACCACATATCTCCCCTACATCAAGATACACCATAAACCCATGCCCAAAGCATCAAAGAAAACATCATAACCTAAACCTTGTTTTGGAAGAATAAAAAATTGAGCAAAATTAATTTTTCCCATTAATTAATAAAAATATAGTTGCCCTCTTTCATACAACTAAAACATTACACCATTACAAGTTAAGGATAACATCATTTATGAAAGAGTGGAGAAGTCCTAGATAGTCTTCCAGTAATAACCCACTAACCCCAAGAAGCTTCAGATCTTAAACACATTATTGTTCCACTACCGGGACATAACTCTCTGTCCTTTTTCAGGATCCAGTAAGATTCCCCTCTCAGATATTACATTCCCTATAAAAATTACTGCATAAATCCAAAACTCAGGCTTAGAATGATTACCATATAGAATATTTTCCCTCAAAGTACAAAGAATGATATGTTAATGGTCCATATGATCTTCCTTTAACATAGAGTAAACCAAAATATCATCCATTAATACTAAAAAAAAGTGTCCATGAACCAAGGAATGATCATGTTAATCAATGAAATAAACACCAAATGCATGTTAGTGTGAATTTCATGGCTAGTAAATCAATATTCACATATTGGATCCTAAAATCTCTCTTAGGTATATACTCTTCTCAGACTCTCAATTGGTGGTACCCTAACTAAATGTCAATATTTTTAAAATAATGAACCCCTCTAAGATGATTAAAGAGATCATCAATACTTGGAAATGGATATTTTTTCAAGATAATAACCATATTATACATCTCATAGTCAATTAAATGGATAAGGCACCTATCAATTTCATAGAAAATAGGATAGGTGAAGCCAACTATGACACGATAGGATGAATAAATCCTTAATTATAGAGATCTAAAAGTGTCAAATTATGTTCTACCAACTCAATAGGTTTCATATGGTAATATGGAATATAAATGGCCATCATACCAAGGAGAAGGTCAATAGGAAACTTAACCTCTCTTTGTGGTGGTAAACCGGAAAAATAATCAGAAACAACCTTAGGGTATACACACACTACTGCTGGTAGCTGAATTCCCTAATAAGGTTAGATGTCATCAAGAAACATATCTACTAAATTTCATGTTATTACCCTATCATAAGGAATGATAGGTCCCACGTTTCTTGATCCAGAGTCCCACTAACCCTGAAAAACATGAGTGACCCCATCATAAGATAAGAACTAAACGTGATGGAAATAATAGATTAGTTGGTCCTTAACATTGATCATCCAATCCATGCTAATAATAAAGTATATTATTTCAATATCGGTCAAAAATAAGTTTCACTCTACCTCATGGTCCTCTACCATCAATCGATATTCTAGGTACTTGAAACCTTGTTTGGACCTCTTTCTCAAAGGAGTTGAATGATCCAACAAGATTAACATAATCTCTGAATATAAAAACACATTCCAAATAATTTTTACGATATAAAAGAATGAGTATCACATGTATCCAAAAAATCAAGAACTATAGATGTTGGGATAAACATAATACCTCTATCTATATTTGGATGTGATTCATATTCATATGGTTTAAATTAAACCACATAAAGATGTATGGTCTCAACCCTCACTATGTTTTCTCAGAAATATGAATATCCCCTTAACCAGAGGATAAGGCAAACCACCCTTGGAATATTAGGTATGAATCTATGAGTCCTTGTTGAATGAGGATCTAACTTTACAAATCCTCTCACAAAAATGTCTTAGTTGGATAGATTTTCCACAATGATTAAAATTATTGGGAGCCTCCACATAATTAGGCTTGGTCTGACCAAGCCACTCACACTAATTGAAAAAAACATGCTTCTATCCTGATTAAGCCCCCAAAAATGGTCCCAATGAAAATTGGATACAATTATTCCACCTTTTCAAGCCAGATGATACACCCTCGCTAAAGAATGTACTAAATAAATATCATCCCAAACCATCTTTTCTTGCTATCTCAACCTATGAAAAATCTACCTCATAAAATACATCTACAATTTTCATAAGGAATACGAGAATCAACATTGACTAAATATGGTCCCTCAATCCCAATTCAAACCTATCAGCCTTCGAGCTTTCATTGGGGACTAGATCTGGTTCCTTGTTCACAAACTAATCAAAATGGATGGAATAATATATAATTGGATTCTCTCCCAACTATAAGTCTAGAAACTCTTGGGTATTTTCCCCATATAATGTATCAAGATAAAACTGCTTGTTGAATATTCTTTTAAAAGAATCCTAGGTAAGATTCAGATGAAACATAGCTTGCACAATAGAGTCTCATCATCTCCATCCTAGTCTGTCAAGAAAATACAAGGAAAAACCCACCATAGCATCCTCGGTTCTGTTCATAATTTTGAATATCCTATAAATATACTCATTCCACTCTTTATATTCTTGTAGTCCTTTGTCTCCAATAAAGTTAAGAAGATTCTCCTTTCAAAATTCCGATCCATGATCCACTAATTCTGGGTTCCTGACACCTTTTTGACCCAAATAAAGAATAGTTTAGGTTATACCTTCAACAAAATAAGGTTCCACCAGAGGATATGAATGTGGAGCTTATCTCATAACTTCCTCACTTGGATTTGGAAGGTCTCCTCGAGGATGCATTTTCTAACAATAACAAGACAACAACCAATCTGTCATTATATGATACTGAACTCAATAAACATTATTTAGGTATCTATATAATTGATTTAAAGTGATGAGAATTCAAAAAATTATGATTTCTTCAAACAAGGATAAAAACATAAGAAAATCCCTCGTCCATTCAAATAAACTCTCCATATAGTTTATTCAAATGACCCAAAATACAAAGTCTCAAACATGGTAAAAAACCTCAACCACCCATAGTAAATTTAGTTTAGAAATTAAAGTGAGTTGTTCTAGAACCTTCCTAAAATTACTACCCAAATTCTAATGGTTCTTAATCCTGTCTACCCATGACATTTAACCAAAATCGGACTATTTTATGGCACTTTAGGCTGAGAAACTCTAGTGATATTGATTTCTAACGAACCAAACCAAGTCAAATAGATAGGTAACCCAAATTGGCCTACCATGTAGTGAGGTAAAAAGAGATAATGACAAAAGTTCTTAAATATAACCAAAACAATACATAAAAATAGTGTACAATGTTGAATAAAGAGATACAAAAATATACATACAACCAAATACAAATAAGGTAAACCCAAAATATATAAATCAAAAAAAGACTAATAAGTCTCCATGTGATCACAAATGCTATTATGATACCACCAAATAGTTTATACACATTATAATTAAAATAATGAACATGTTTTAGATTTAAAAATCTAGTTTATAAAAAATTTTAGGAAATAAAACCTTGTGTACAACTCCCATTTTTTTCTAAAAATTCATAGAATATTCACCAAATCTAGGAATGTGTTGGGTATAAAAGAAAAACCTCTAAATTAAATATTTGAACAAATATCCATGAAATAAACCACCATGTGATAAATTAGGTATAAAACACAAAGCACACCATTTAGGATATAGACCATTGGAATATTTACAAGAAATAACATAATCTTAAACCATGAATAATTTATTTTCAACTGATATTGAGTCCTTAAATACTCTTTTGATATCATAAAATTGACACATAGTGGTTCCATGCGCACTAGGGTCACCATTGTTTATTTCCTGACACACTTAAGGATCTCAGTTTTCTATGTTTATTCAAAAACAATTACAAAAACCATGATCACATTTTGATAAAAACATTTTCTCAAAATGAGAATAAATTTTAACAATAACATATATAAATTCATGAAATAGGAACCCTTTTTTACATACACCTACCTCAAAAATGATAGAAACCTATTTTAATTCAACAATGGAGATCAAAAGGCCATATATCATGCTTCAATAGGTATGGAATGATATGAAACTACAAAGGATCAATAAAAACCCCAAATTGATTTCAAATAATAAAAAAATGCAACAAACATTGTTAATGTGACCAACGGAAATTAATAAGTATAAATACAACTTAACAAGGATATGTAGTGCAACCGCAATCAGAATCAAACTCTAAACGGGGTGATCCAGAAGGAGGGAGATGACCAAAAAGCACCCTAAATTTACATAAGGTTTAATAGGGAATCCTATGAACTAAAAGAATATTTTATATTTGAAGAACATTTAAGAATTTTATATGTGATAAATTTTTTTTTTGAATCCCTTTTATGGTGTAAAATTTCATGGATTAAAGATGTTTGAAAAAAGGAATCACCTCATTTTAAATTTAATCTGGATAAAATTTTTTCATTATGTAATTGTTTCATAGACTATGACATTTCATTATATTCATGTGACTAAATTCTTATCCACTATAAATGTATGATGTCATGTAAACCATTCATGATTTGAAAACTCCAATAGACAAGAAACTTTCAAGATTCTATGGAACAACCTCTTAATTATTTTACATGTTGATACCCAAACTACATTAATTAAAAAAATATACATCCATGAACATCATTTCATTTTATACTAAAAAGAATATCCATTACAAAGACTCCCACAATTCACACATAGAAGAATAGAAACCATAAACAAAAGACAAGTAATTCCTGATGAAAGATAATGGGGTGTTTCATTTTCAACACACATCTAACTTTTAGTGTCTTCACAAAGAATTAATTTTCCAAAAAACAAATTCATTTATGTATTAAAATATCTAAGAAACAGTTAGTAATTTGTGTTTCAACATGTCAATAATAAATGGTTTCATTGATTCCAATCTATTCCCTACAACGATCATTGAACAAAATCCTCTAATATTGAGTTATCCCATATTGAACTTTACTTTATCTTCTCAACATATTTCAATAGATTAAAATATTTATTCATGTGTGAGGACAATATATTTTCCAATATCCATGGACCTTCCTTTTATGATGAATAATGTGACACTTTAATAGTAAACATCTTTTATTTTCCTTTCTATTTATTCTTTTAGGACTTTTGAGTATTCTAATTTGTACTCAGTTGGGTAGGTAAAATAGTCAGACAATCTCTAAAAATGTGACACAACTTTTCAAATCTACTACAAAATTCTTCCATTGATTGAAATATTTTTTACCTAAAATCCATAATTTTGTGATCATTTATGAATTTTTATACTTTGAGTGGGTATACTCC
The DNA here is from genome assembly GCA_963277665.1 of Viscum album. Lineage (NCBI taxonomy): Eukaryota > Viridiplantae > Streptophyta > Magnoliopsida > Santalales > Viscaceae > Viscum > Viscum album. The sequence continues at coordinate 320,414,651 of OY728153.1, read as the reverse complement.
CAACATTTATTTAATGTTTATATACTTATTTCTTGAATGTTTATGATCAACACATGTAACATATTTTCCTTTCAAATAAATGTTACCAATGTTTTCTAAAATCTTGGAATTATTTTTTAAAGTTATAAATTCAAAATTCCATAATTTCTTATTTGAAGCAAGCATTTCAACCAATTTCATCTTTGAACAATATCCATATTCATGAATTTAATTTTGTAAGTTTAATTTGCATATAATCTATTCACATTTCATGAATATAAATTTTCATTCAATAACATCAATCTATTATTCATTTTCATTGAATTTTATTTTCAATTTAATATTCAAATTATTCTCTTTATCATGTATCTTCTTTAATATTTTAGTATTCTTTGAAAAATTTTATTCCTTTTCTGTATGTCATATGTTATTTTTGGTAGATAATTGAAAATCCTTTTTTAATCCTTTATTTTCTTTTTCTAATCAAGATATCATCTAGAGACACTCTTTGAGTTCTCATTTCAGCATGAACTCCATTTTTTTATCTTCACCACTTTCTTAAATTTTTCCTTTATCTATAGTGAATTCTCCATCATTGAATTTAGCAATCCACAATTTTTCACCAACTTCATTAGTGGTATCTTCTTCATCTTCCATTATGTGAAAAATATCATTTAGTAATGATTTTTAAAAACATTACTAAATATTTCATTTTAATTTTTTAGGGTCATTTTTAGAAAAACCATCAGTAATTAATTATGGATTTAAAAAAACAACTACCATTAAGTATCAACTAAAATTATTTCTAAATATAGATTTTTTTAATTAATTTTTTCACCGCTATTTAAGAAATCACCAATAAATTTATTATAATCAATAATTATTAGTGATTATTGATTAGTAATATATATATTATAAATAATTGAAGTATTTGGGTGATTTATTGAGTGGTAAAGTCACCCTGTAATTATGCGTATGACCAAGGTTCAAATATTTTCATCACTATTCGGGGGGATATCTCAGCCATTTATAGCTGATTATTTAGCCATTGATGTAGATGATGACATAGAAAATGATGCGGACTCAGGTACATACTAGCACATCACATAGGTCGGAGGCTTTTGGGAAAGGAAAATAGGGCCTTCAGTCCATGTAAAGGCTTTCAAGCCATAGAGATTTCTGGCCATAAAATCATAATAGATCAATTATGTGTGAGTCAAACCTTGGAAGGGGCATAGCTTGTCCATTGTTGGACTTTGGGTACGTGGGTTGTTTCTTTTTCTTGTATCCTCCATGACCTTAATAAATTGTATAAATAATTAATAATTAATATTAAATAATTCGTGATTAGGGTTTAATCATTAATAAAAGGTAGAAATATTATAATATTATTTTTTATTAGTGATTAGTTATTATTAAATATTTAATATATATTATTAAGTAGTAATTACCCATGATTACAAATAATTATTAACTTTTAATTAGTAGTATTTTAATTACTATTTAACAATTAATATTAATAATTTGTTGTATATAATTAGTATATAAATGTATAAATATAAACTTGTGATTATAGAATATAAATTTATAAATTTATGTAAATTTATATATACATATATATATATATATATTTAAATACCAATGAATATAAAATTAGATATATATATATATATATATATGATTATATAAATACATAAATGTGTACATATATATATAAGTTAATATAAATATATAATTATATATAAATTTATAATTCTATAATTATATATTACTAAATATATTTATCTATTTTTATCTATATTTTTATATAATTAAATGTATTTATATATATCTATGTACATTTATATATAATTAATATATATATATATAATTATATATATAGACATATTTATATGTATTTGTAATTAAAATTAGTTTTTTATATTTATATATTAATAGATATTTATAAATTTATGTATATATTTACAAATTTTTTCATACATTTGTATATATTTATCTGTGAATATAAAATATAAACATATATATTTAAATATACATACATTAATACATACATACATACACCCACACACACACACACACATATATATATATATGTGTCTGTATATGTATAAGTAAATTGGATACATATATAAACATAAATATATATATATATGAATAAATATATACAAATACATATAATATATTTATATTTATATATATGTAATAAAATATTTGTATTATTAAATGTATTTATGTATATTTATGCATATATATATTTATAATTATGGGTATCTATATATGTTTATATATATATTAATTGTTATTTTTTATTTATTTATTTAAATATTTATTTATGTTTCTTTATATAAAATTATTATTATATGTGAGCATTTATATTTATTGACATGTATTTAAATGTATGTGTGTGTGAGTGTGTGTGTGAATATTAATGTTTGTTTCATTAATATATGCAGGACATGACGAAGTTGTAAAGAGATTTTAGAATAACCAAGAGGTATTGTGTTCAAATCCAACCTCAGTCATATATATAATCCATTTTGTTGGGAATGTTAAGGAAGATGGGGCACATTTGAGGTAGTTTGGGCTCGGTGGGCTAGGTCGGGCTGGGTAAGATGGCAGGGTGACCTTGGCTGGGAGAGCAGGCTAGGCGGGTGATGTTGGGCCGACTGGGCTTGCAAGGTGGAGCAGGCCAGTGGGAAAAGACATGTTTAATGGGTGAGATAATGTTAGGTAATGAGAAAATAAAAAAATAATTAAATAAAAACTACCACTAATAGAATATCACAAGTTTAAACCATTTCTAAAAAAGCTTCATGAAATTGAAAATCAAAGTTAAAAAATAGTTGTGAAATGATTATTAACATAGCTATTCGCAATGGTTTCTACAAAGCATCATAAATAATTTTGAAAAGTTTTAAATCACTACTAATTGTTGTATAAATACCTCTCTCTCATGGTATTTTCATTATCACAATCACTCCCCTGTCTTTCTAAAATTTCAATTTAAATTAGTTTCTTTATTTTTATTAATTTCAATGTCTTGTTCTTTAAAAAATATTCATGTTACATTGAATACTAGATAAAGGCTTAGTCATATCTCATTTTATTCTTTAAAAAATTCAAAAAAAATGAGGATCCAAATAAGTGATTAGAAGGAAGTTTTAGTGTCCACTCTAGAAAATAATGGTGTGTAGGTAGAATTGGCTAGATATAGCATGGAACCGTCCAGCCGGTGCCATGTTTCCAAAACTAGAACATGGTCAGAAGACCCACAAGCAAGCTGATGGAGTTTGTCATACTACCAATTATGAAGAAAAAACTGAGCAGATCTCCATGAGTCCACTAGCCATCTAGTGGAGTTGTAGAAACTATTGGTAGTGGCCTTCTAGTAGCTCCAAATTCTTGGTATATCACAAGATACTAAGTGGAGGATAACGATTATCTGGTGGTGTCATCTAGACTCTATTAAGGATTCTTTTAATTCATTAAAATGAATTTATGGTGGATTTATTAAAATTCAATGAACTCAGTAAATTCCCATATGCTTTCCATTCCTTTTGAATACTAGAAAAGGACCCTATTGTATCCGTCGAAGAGTCACATTGGATACCAACATGCTCTTACAAATCAATCAATGTATATGTTCTATAATTCTCAATTCTCTCTAAAATCCAAATCTAAAGTTCCAAGTCATTCAAATTATCTCTACCATCCTCTCAAATATCCCATCTCCTATTATATATAATCCATTAATGTTATTTTTGAGAGTCATCTAATAGGTTTTACAAAATAAAACATCTATCTCTACAAACTTCATTCTAATATGGTTCACACTCAATAATATTGTGGGATGGTCCCCATAAGCCACAATTAGGATGGATGGGTTTTTTTATCCCCAATTAGACCAATGGATTTATACAATAGAACTATTGAGTCGAGGGGTGGAGATAAAGGGTCTCTCCTAGAGCTTTGGATGAACTCATTATAAATTGTTTTTTACTGTATTTGAATCTTTTAAAATTGAATTATATACTTTCCTAAATTAGGTTTTATTGTTTTTTGTATAAATTTCATTGATATTATGTATAAAAACATTGGTAAAATGTATCAACTATTATATAATCATTTTCTTTATTTATATTTTATTGCGCATAAAAATGTTTAAATCGAAATTCACCCACCACCCCCCCCCCCCTCTTTCCATAATCTCTGAAAAATAATTCGTATCAAAGGAGACATTTTTTATCAAAATAATATTCTTTTTAAAATTGTGATAATTTTAAAAAAAAATCCTATATGATTTAAAAGATATATTTTTCTATAGAATCTATTTCTTATTTCCATGCTTTTATTTTTGACAACACCAACTATTCCTATTTGAAGAATCAGATTTCAACATTCATTGGTATTATTTCTTATCTTATTTATAAAATTGTAATGCACCAGTATATCCCCCCCAAATAACCTAATAAAATATGGACCCCAAAAGATATTAAGAATTTTTAATTGAATAAAAAAATCTATGAATTCTTTAGGTTCTTTCCTTAATTATAATGAATTTAATGAGGTTTCTATATGAAAAATTGGTTATAAAATATTTACATTATTATAATTCGCACATGAAGAGACAAATAAAATAAAGGAAATATATTAGATATGTATCAAAAGTATTTTTAATGTTTTACTAGGCATCATAATGAATATATTATAATCATGTTTATGAGATTTTCTTATATCTAGAATTGTAGAAATTCAATCAGTGATGAATTGTTTACAGAAATGCTTGTAAAGAAAATACTATGGGTTTTACAAATCTCTTGAGCTCCTAATGTGATATAAATATAAGAATATAATGATTTTAAAAATATGCTATTAAAGGAACTCCTTAACTCATTAGTGGTATATGAAATCATGATGAAATGGTAGGTGGATAAGGGGGGAATTAATTTAAAGATATCAAGAAAACCATCACATTAAAATCTCCCATTGATGAACAATCTGACAGTGTGGTTCTAGGTCATTACTCTAAAACCAATAACATGTTCAATTACTTCCAAAACAATAGCTTCAACAAGGAAACCAAAAGGAAATATTAATAGGGTGAACCAAAGATTATGATCTATAAATGTAAAAAATAATGATCACATCAAACTAGAGTGCCCCATCTATAAGAAAATTCTTAAATAAAATAATAAATGTAAAAAATATTTTAAATTCATCACATGTAATGAAATTGGTGACTCCATCGATTCAATTGCATCATCCACTTTAAGTGTCCCAATATTAAAGTGCCTTATGGAACATGTTTATAAATATATTGAGGTTAATACCCATCTTCATATTTCCTCATCTTCATCTCCTCTCCTCGTGCATCTCCTCTCTCTCTTATTCTCCTTGCTCATATAATCACCTATATTATGAATATTTAAAATATCTTCATAATCAACATGAAAATTTATATCAAAAACTAGATTCTTCATGCTTATAACTCAAGAATAAATATAATCAATTGGTTTAAGAAAAACAAAATATCCAAAAAAAAGGATCATCTCTTTAATGAAAAGAAATATCTCTCTATGAAAATAAAAAATAAATCAGATATCAATAATTTTGATTCCACCATTAAAGACCTCAAAAATTATATTTTCAAATTCACTTAAGGTGAAGAAAATATAAAGAAAAAATAGGTTCACAAAAACCTAGAAAAAGCTGTGTCAAATTCGTTTACTTCAATCATCCAATATATTCTAAAAAAAAATTGAAATATTCTTCTTTAAAAGGATTCTCATAAGACACATTCTGTAATTGTTGAAAAATAATCATTCATTTAATCTATGAATACAGTTTTAAATATCATAAAACAGACGAAAAACGTCAATTCATATTTCATACAATATTTAAAAAATTAAATCTTGCACCAAGAAAATCCAAGTTCTAAAATATTTATTAGATATAATAAATGGACCCAAGTTTGTGTGGGAACCAAAATTTTAGATCATTTAATTTTGTAGTAAAAGTGTCTTACATGAAAACACTAGAAAATCTTAAGAACCTTGGTAGTGGTTACTCGATAATCATGTGTGATGACCTCTCTAAATATAATAAAATTAATAAACATGAAATAGGTCATATCACATTTAGTGATAACTTAAGGGGTAATATAATTAATGAAGGTAACATTAGTTTTTCTAACTAAACCCGTATAAAAATGGTATATTAATAAAAGGATTAAAAAGAAATTTCATAAGAATTATTGCATTGTGTGATGGAGGTTTTAAAATATCTTTCAAAAATGATTTTTGTAATGTTTTTAATTAAAAATTAAAACTTTTGTTTACCTCCTTAATATTTTAAAAATTTTATAGAATAAATTTAAAATATCTTGATAGACATAATTTCACATTTTTTTGTGCAAAAGTGAGTGAGGAATGGATTTGGGATAGATGTCCTAGTCAATGTAGAACTCATATCTCTTTTCAAAATAAACCATTATCAATTATCATAATAGTTCCAAAATTTCATTTCAAAGATTACATGGTTTTTGAAGCATGATAATATGGTAAAGAAGAAAAATCCTCTTTTAGATCTTAAAATTTAATTTCATCTCTAAAGTATCTTAAATAAATTAATCTTGACCTTTTCATTCCTTATCAAATTGAATTTATATGATGAATATTCTATAAATTCATAATTTTTTATGACTTCATAAGATTCACATAGAATTATTTCTTAACTCATTAAATTTAAGCATGAAAAGCCTTCATCGTGTTTTCTAAAATGGTTGAACATGAAAAATATTTTAAAATTATTTAAATTTGTAGTGATCATGGAAGAGAATTCGATAATAATTAAGTCAATGATTTATCTTCTTCTGATGGTTATAATTAATATTTTTATTCTCCTCGAACCCCTCAACAAAATAGGGTACTACAAATCTCAAAGTTAACAATCCTAGAAATCACTTGAAATATTTTAAATTAATTTTATATTCCAATATATTTTAATTCTAAGGTCTTGAATACATCATTCTATTTCATTAATCAGGTTATCATTAGTCCTTTTTCTTAATAAAAACCCTTAGGAACTTTGGTTTACTATAAAACCCAAGGTCATATTTTTTAAAAACAAATTAAACACCAAATAAAATATTGGAAAATTTGATTCTAAATCTAGTTAATGTATCATTCTTGGGTACTCTAAATCATTAAATTATTACCATGTCTTTAACAATAGGACTAGAAAGTTGGAATAACCAATCCATGTTTTTTATGATTGTTTTCCAAAATATTATTTTCAAAATGTTTTTGAAAAAATTATTTTATATGAAACTTTTCAAAATAAATATTTACAAGAAGAAAAAGAGTCTCCTTAAAATTATAATCATAATTTTTTCAAAAAATATATAAATTTTATCCCAAGAAAATATCATTAAATATTTACAATAAGGACCTCATACTCATTGATCTATCTAAAATGAGGTTGAACACCCAGCCTTTGACACTCACCATAAACCCCAAAAACCTAATGGTGACCTTAATGATGAAAATAGGGTACCTTCCATGTAATAGGATCATAAAAAATTCACTCAAAATGATGTAAAAAATATCTTATAAAAATGTAATGATAAAATCATTATGGAATCTAAATGGGTTTTTATAAATAAACAAGATGAATATGGAAATACCAATAGAAAAAAATCTTGGTTAGTTTATAGTGGTTATAAAAAAGATGAAGGAATTGACTATTGTGAGACCTTTTCACAAGTTTTTCAGTTAGAATCTATTAGAATATTTTTGGAATTTTCCTCACATATAAATTTAAAACTCTATCAAAAGGATTATAAAATTAATTTTCCAGTGATTTTATTTTAGAAATTGTTTTTGTGGAACGACCTACCAGTTTCTAAATGCCACGTTTCAAAATTCTTTTTTCAAAAATACTAATGCTTATAATGGTTTAAAATAATCCCTTCAAGATTGGTTTGAAATAATTTTAAATTATATTCATTCAAACTGTTTTAAAATGGAAAAATATGATTAAATTCACTTTTTAAAACACATATTAAATGATTTTATACTTATTAAAATCTATCTTAATGATTTTACATTCAGATCTACCAATAATAAAATCTGTTTTGAATTTTCAGATATAATGAAAATTTTAATTTGATATTATCTTTACGGGTGAACTCAAATTCTTTATTGGTTTTAAATGTTTTGACTGAAATTATGGAATCTTTTTAAACTGTGAAAAATTCAAAAAAGAACTTATAAATCAATTTGGGATGTATCATGCTAATAAAAATAGTACTTCCATGAGGTCAAATTGTAATTTAATATTTGATGAATCCATTAAAATGATTGGAAATAATATTTATAGAAGTATGGTTAGTATTTTACTCTACCTTACTACAACCCAACCTGATACCATATTCAGTGTTTGTATTTGTTCTTATTTTCAATCAAATTAAAAGGAATATAATTTAAAAATTATAAAAAAGATTTTTTTTTATTTAAAAAGTGATAAAAATATTTTTTTTATTTTATCCAAAAGTAGAATCATTTTAATTTAATTATTTAAATGACTGTGATTTTGGAGGATGTAAACATGATAGTAAAATTTCTAGTGGAACATTCCTTTAACTTAGTAAATCTCTCATATCATGTTGTAGTAAGAATCATAACTCAATTTCAATTTCTACAACTAAAGCAGAATACATTAATTTAGGGATTTTTTCATGTGAATCATATGGATTTGACACACTCTCTTATCATTGGGAAACAATTCCATATCCCTATCAAGTGTAATAATATTAGTTTCATTAATATCGATAAATATCTTTTCCAATACTCACACACTAATTACATTGACCTTAGAAACCATTTACAAAGGGACCACTTACAATATAGTGACATCATATTGGATTTTTTACCAATGTAATACCAACTCAGTGATATTTTTATCAAACCTCTATCCCTTGATACTTTTGAATTAATTAAAGGTATATTAGGAATGTTTATAATGTGACAGTATTTATTTAATATATGGCTATCTAGAGCTATCTTTTTAAAATTTTTCTATTTGAACTTGTTTTTAAACATAAATTTCTTTTTTAATCTTTTAAATTTGAGTATGATCCCATCATCTCACATTTATTATCATTTGAGGGGGAATAAATTTCTATTTTAATTAATTATAAAGATTTCCATAAGAGTTATATTTTTAAAAAATTAACTATTTTCAAATATTTTAATATTATTTTCATATTTCAAAAATCATATTTTCAAAATAAATTAATTTTTATTGTATTATTATTATTTTATAAAACAATATTTCATACCATAAATTTTCTTTTAGAACCTAATATTTTCAAATGTTTTTAAAAATACCATTTTAAAAATCATATTTGTATTCATTATTTTTTTTAAATATCTCTCTTAAAGAAGAATGATAATGAGTAAAAATATTATATATACATGACTCTAACATTTAGATTGAGTTATCATTTATGAAATTAAAAATTTATGATATATTTTTATAGTAATCTGGTTCATCTTTAAAGGAATAACCCCTATAAGATATTTCAAAGAATAAATCTCTCAATGAAGGTGAATCCATCCCTTGAAAAAAAATTATGTATTAAAAAATATATGACATTTTTATTTATATTATTTTCTAATCTATTTGACTTTCCTTCTTTAAAATTTTTAATATCTATCTATAATTATTATATTATTTATAGAGTTTTGTAGTTATGAATTTTTTTTCAAATTCTCCTCTTTATTTTCTCTTTTATCCTTTTGATGTTGTCTTTATCTTATCTTTTCCATTTGATAATTATTTTCCTTTATTATTTTAACCATATCCTATAACACTCTAATAATGGCATTTTTTATGAATGAGGAAGTTAAGGGGAGTTATTTTAAAATTTACTTCTCTCTCTCTCTCTATAATGATTATATTATTTCGGTATTTGGAAGTTACATGTTTTTTTGGAAATATTTTTTTCTCTTATAAAATTACTTTTCCCTCCTACACTTCATTTAAAAAATAATTTTATGGGGTTTTCATTCTTAATGTCTCTCCTTCATCTCCTTATTTTTTCATTTTTTATATTTATCAATTTTTTATGATCAAAAATGTTATGAGTGTTCTAATATGGGAAAAAGGGAAATGACTTTTTCAAATGCTCATGAGCCTCAACCCAGTTGGTGAGGTCTCTATGAGTGCATCCAAGAGTCCAAAGTTCAAAACCAAGGGGAGGCATAATTCTAGTGTTGTAGCAAGTACTGTTGTAGTTACTGTAGCAAGTATTATTCGGTAATATAGTTTCTAGAACTATTCACCTTGGGCCACCAGTTTGGGCTTGGAGTCTTTACGGCCTCCAGGACACCCATTCCTTCAGGTCAGTAATGATTTTGGGCCACCTCAAGGCCTTTGGGCCACCAAAAGGCCTTTAGGCCACATGATCAGTGCAGTTTCCCTAGACATACTCTACAAAAAAAGAGCATCCCCAGAGGAGGATTCAAAGAAGGTGCACTCTCCAAAGGAAAAAACAATGGATTTGGAAGAATGATAGGGTATGCCTAATCCATCAGGACCAGCCTGTGCTTTCACAGTAAGCTTAGCGAGATGGCCATGTGAAGGTGGAGAGCTACCATCACAATGCAGTTGTTGGGAGGGACAGTTCCTTGTAGTTATAGTCTGGTTTAATTCCCAAAGACCTCAGGGTTATGTAATGTCTCTTAAGCCTATGGGCCATGTAATCTCTAAGAATACAGGACTTGTAAGGGTCCCCCTTATCCCATGAAAGGGGTTTTATCAAAAATAAATAAAAATAAAGGCCTTTGAGCCATTCAGGTAAGGACTTTTTCAAATATTTATTTTATCAAAGGGGGAGATTTTCATAAAATAGTTCTTAATATCTTTCTCTTCTCTAGTGTTAATTAATTTGAAAATGTAGGATATTTCACTCTTTATTTTTTCTTAATTTATATTTTTATGTTACATTTTTTTATCAATAAAAAAGTTATATTGTTTTACCTATATCTCTCATGGTGTTATCATGATAGAAAACACTCACCTATCATTATAACATTTTCTTTTAAATGATTTTTAGTATTATTATTTTTTTCAACACGGTGGAATTCATATAATCTTAATTTTATATTTAATTTATGATGAATGATTAGTAATATCTATTTTTGTGCTTCAGGACCTTGGAAACATCTTTAAATATCCAAAGAATGTAATAGAAGGAAGTGGATATTTCCACTCTTGAAGTTATGGGTGTGTATGCAACACTATCTCCCTAATGTAGGGAAACTGCTAGCCGGTAGCATGTGTCTGGAACCAGAACATGTCAAGAAGACCCACTAGGGGATGATGGATTCCAACCAACCCTTTTGTGGTGAAGGAAAACCCAATAAGGTCTCTACGATCCCACTTTATGGCCAATGTATGTGCACTATCTACCCTATGGTGGTCTTCTAATAGCTCCATATTCTATGAAACCTGTTAGCAATTAGGTGGAGGCTATCGATTATCTGATAGAATCAAGTAGCCACCGATGAGGATACTTTTAATATATCAATAAATGTATTTATGGTGGTTCTATTTTTCTTTAATGCACCAAAAAAATAGTATATTCTTCTCAATACTTTTGGATCCTATAAAAGGACCCCCTTTGATCTATTTAAAAATCACATTAGTAACTAACATGATCTCAAAGATAAATCAATGAAAAATCACAAGAATTATCAATTCCATTTCAAGATACAACTATAAAGATCAAAATCCTTAAAATAATCTATACCATCCTCTCAAATATCTCATACTTTATTGTAATTCTTTGATCAATGAGATTTGTGAGTGTCTTGTAACAAATTTTCCAAAAGAAAACCTATCCCCCTCCTCAACCTCAATTCTTTAGTGGTTCACACTCTGAAAAAGTGTGGGATTTGTCATTTAGATATCATTAAAGATCAATATGGATTTAACAATCCAAAATTATGGGTTTAGGTGTCTTTGTCATCGTTGAGACCAAAATATTTATACAATATACATCTTATGTCTAAGGGTATATACATGGGGGATCACATCGAGCATTAGATAAACACCTTATAAATTATCATTTTTTTCTACTTACTTTTTCAAAATCAATATTTTAACATCAAATTGTATATGTTCATAAATTTTCGTATATCATTTCCATGCTTAAATTATTTTGGTATTATATTTATAAACTCTAATAAAATTTATCAGCTATTTCATAATCAATTTCTCTATTTTTAATTTGTTTGTGTTTAATAATATTAAATGGGAAATTCACTACCTTGAAATTATCTCTAACCAACATTAATTACCATTTTTATTTTAGTTTTTATCCTAATTATTATCATTATCCAAATGAATATATTAGATATTTATCTTCATGAATTTAATAAACTTATAACCTTTCCACTTTGAAGAATATTTTGATACTTTCTTCTATAAGGAAATTCTTGGATTTTCATCCATATAATCAATATATTATAATTATTTCAGCATAGTTTAATTTAAAATAAATTTTCTATAGAAAAACACTTTATACATTTAAGTGGAATCTTCCCTCAAGACTTTCTTTTCTCACATTTAATTATTTTACAAATTAATGACATGCATTTTTATAATTTCATTTACACATTTCATTCATTGATAAAAACATCAGCATTTTCATTGATATATTTTCCTCCTTTTATATTACATAAAATCTTTAAATAATGTTTCCTTACCATCCTTAATAATCTCCTTTATGTAAATATCATTTCACAGTTCATTGGAAGTCATAATGTTGTGAAAATCATCCAATAGACGTGAATCAGTATCACAGACTTCAAGCACAAAAACTTTTTCATCAAATCCTTCTAAAAATATACATAGTATCTTCTTTACAATAATAGAATAATTTATCTTATCTCCAAAAACTCTAATGGTAATCAGAACATCATTATCTTTGGGGAAGATATCATCTACTATTCTATCCACCTTCATCTTCATGTTTTCATATTTCAATCTCTATACTTATAGCTTATCTTGCTTAACCATCACATTTCATTATCCTTTAAATTATCCAAAGGTCTTTTTCTAACTTTATCCATTAACATTAAAAAATCTTTTTCAAAAAGAAGTAAAAATATGGTATTTCACGAATGGAAAAAATTCTCCAAATTATTTCTATATATTTCCATTATCACAACATGTTTAGAATAAAGAGAAGACCAGTGCAATCATTTAATACATCCAAACTTATTTACAAAAGATATAGAAACATTTTAGAATTCCAAATATAGTAATTATTCCTATAAATTGGGGATATACACTTATTTTTCATTTGATTAATGTAATACATATTAAAAATATAAATTAAAAACTTGAATCATCGAGAACATATGGAAATATTTTCAAACCAATCTCCAAGAAATTGATCATCCTTGAAGGAAACATAGTGCCTATGATACTGACTCGCCAACATGAATCTTTGAATTCACATAGGATGATATGAGATTAGAATTTATAGTCCCAAACTAAACTTATTTCTAGGATTTAGTAAATTATAATTACATGTTCGATTCCACAAAGACTACTGGTAGGTCAACAGCCAATCGAACTGAACCCTTTGAAGGATTCCTCACTTTCAATCATCATATTTGGGTTTGAACTAAGACTAGGTAGTTTTTATGTCTAATTAAGATTAATAAAAAAGGAATCGAGGTCAATTTTAGCGATAATGATGATATATAATCCTAGATTTAACTAGGAATGGTTCTATGACTTATGATGTGAAGTAGTGAAAAAGTCACCAATTGGTTTTATTCAAACCAATCAAATCTACCTTACATATGGATATCTGATGGTCAGGGTATTACTAATATCTTAAATCAATTATTCATTGATTTTATTCATAAAGAATCATAGACTAATTTTTATAGTCCTTCTCAACTCCAATTAGGTCAGGTTAGTTCAGTCTCACCTATCGTGCTCAAGTTTATGAAAAATAATGGGATAAAAAAATTTATTAGCCTAATTACTAGCCATATGATTACTGAGGTTTAGTCTACTCATTCATTAGGTTTGTAAAAACCTTACTCTCAACCCCATACCCTAGGTTTACTCTCTTCACATAGAGGTTATGATCAAAAGTAATGAAGTATTAAGAATGATGTGTATAATTCAGAAACAGTTGCAACAAATATAATACATAATTAAAAAATCAAGAATCACTATGAAACAAATGGAAACAATTCTAATCTAAGTATAAATTGGCTTATCAAAATTAAACTATGTATAATAAGAAATCTGGAATGATAATAATTAAGAAAAAGTCACAAACTTACAGAGGATTAATAACATAGAAGAAACATGTGTGCGATGAAGAAAAATGGAGTGCGGTGTTGAAAACATAAAATAAAAATAAAAGAGGTGTTGAAATGGAATAAGAAGTGAGGAGGAATTATTAAAAACTCACTTTTATTCAATGGAACAATTACAAAAATGAATAAAAACTAGTTTAGAAAAATAAGTAATGACAAAAAAGGGAGAAAAGTGAGATAAGAAAATATGTTCAGATCTATCTAGTGCACAGTGGTGAGAAAAATACCAACAGGCATGAGAAGTAAAGGGTGTACAAGTCATGAACATTGTGTAATGGATTAAATGTTTTTTTATCCTGACATATTCATTTCATGTAAGTGAGTTTCATGCCTTATATCTGAGACCATATTTTCCCACCAAATAATTTTCTCAAATCTTCAACCGGGTGAGCCTTCGAAGCTTGCGCTTTGTGCAATCCCTGAACATCGTGCAATCACTGCACATCATGTATGAAAATTAATTTTTTTGGGATTTTGAATTTTGAAATTTTTACATCATTAATTGAGTTAAAAAAAGTTAATGTCTTCATGTTATAAAAAATCTTCATAGTTAGGTCTTAGGACTTTTAGTTATTCTGTGGATAATGTTTAGACATTGTGTATGTGATACACAATGTGTAAAGGTAGTTTTTGGAAATTTTTCATCATTTATTAATATATTTCAAAAATTCCAAATTCCTATAAAAATAAACTAAAACACATTTCATTATGAAATAATTCATTAATAAATCTTAAAAATAAATATCTATATAAATATACAATTACAGCTGATCAAATTTCCCCACACATGAATAATAGTATTTCCTCAAGAAAAAAATAATCACAATAGGGATTCCAAGAGAAGAAATTATTAAAATAGTAACCATGAATTAAAACTTGGAAAATAAAACTAAAAGTACAAAAGAAAAATTCAGTCCTCTAGAATCAATCCTGTAGATAAAATAAAAAGTTCCTCATGGTTCATTTCTTTATCCAGATTCATATTATTTTATTTATAATTTTATAAATATTTCTTAAATTCTATATACCATTTTTTCAATTTACCTCACAATACATTTTCTATCATCACTCAGGATAAAATTTTACTAGTTTTATGCTCATACCCTAAATAAATTCTCCTAACAATAGTCTTTAATTGGTTCTATCATCTCCACTTCATAAAGGAAAATACAAAATAAATCATGAAGGCTTTAGAAAAAAGGGTTCAGATGACTCTGATGATGAGGGAAGGTGGGTAGAATGTGAAAATCAAGCTCAAAAGGTGGGTAATATCTAAAGTATAAATCATGAAAAATGTGAATAGTGTAATGGTGTGCATACTACAAGATAAAAAGTGTTCATGCTCTAATAAGGTCAAACTGGATCCATGAATGTATCAATTAATTATATAAATTGTACCATATTCCTCTCTTTCTCATTTACTTTTTTTAAGTTTTTGAAATTCATGTTTTGGATATATCTCACATCAATTACCTATCTACATATGATCCATCAGAGGATTCATCATTCTGGAAATAATGATTTATGACATTACTATTACAAAACCCAATCGTTTTCCTTCATTTTATTTTTATATATTTTTTTCAAAAGAATGAGGTGGGTGTAAAATTCCATGATTAATCACATATCTCTTCATATGAGTCTGGTAAAAATTCTATAACATATTTCCTCAATCCTAATATAATGTTTCCATTAGATGAAAATTTCACCACACATGTTCAAAGGATAATCATACATAATACCAAGAATAGGGTTAGAAGAGATAATATAATTGAGATAGATATATCCTAAACAATCCCTTCATATAAACTGTGGTCTAAATAAAGAAATATTCAAGGTGGGTCTCATGAAAAAAAATGGCTCAAAAAAGATTGAATCAGTTATATTAAAATTGTATTTGTTCAGCCATATCATCAATTATATCTCAATGAAAGTTTTAATAGGTTTACATGCTCCAAGTGTCTCTCAAGAAATATTCTTAGAAAATAATATGAAATTTTGGTCTCAAGATCCTCTTGGGAATGGAATAATACAAAAATACTAGCAATCAATCATGGTATATAATCAAGTAATAAGTCAATTAAATCAATTTCAAAAAATTTGAATTTAAATTAAATGAATAAACTCGGAAATCATTATAAAAATATAAATATAAGTAAAATATGGATTTCAAAAATTTACAACCTAATAATGTCTTCTATTTAATAGGATGAAATGAGTTTTCGGGTTTAAATAATTCTTTTAGTGAATTATTTCTCCTAGATTAATGAAAACAAGCAATAATCCAAGTGTATTAATAGTAATTCTTAAGAAAGAACCCCCCACACTTAAAATTATATAGTGTCCACACTTTCTTTGAAATAATCGTAAGAGATATTTCACATGTATAGAATAAAAAAAATGGAAACTTTGAAATTAATTTTAGGGAATCGAGATCTCCTTTTAATGAGTGTTTTTTCATAAGGAAACTTTTTGGATATTGATTTAAAATTAAAATATCTATATAATGTGTTAGAAAGAAAAATACCACACAAGATAAAACATTAGTCTGTAGGGTTTAACCATTTCGAAAGTAGGGAAATGGGCTAGTGCACATAGTTAATAATGAAGAAAAACAACTCAGATAAAAGTAGATATGTGAGTATAATGTAGTTCATAGTGACATAAAATGCTACTAAAAAAGATCCTATGTAAAATAATACAAATAAAGGAAACAAATAAAATATGGGTTGCCTTCTCTAAATCAGTAATAATGTCATTATCATCTAGATGGATGGAAAAAATTCAGGTAGTGTTGAACATATTCATAAAAGTCCTCTACTTCCTACAAGAATTGGTGGTAGTGTCATCAAGCTCATGAGGATTCTTGGTGGGGTTAACCACCATAGGATCTTACTGAGCATGAATATCATATTGTATGAAAATAATTTATTCCCATTATGGTGGAGACCTCTACTGATCATGTATATCCAGTGATATCTCCTAAACCTAGTGCATTACTTCATATAGATACTAAGTCATCTGATGTATGCTAGAATATGGTGGTCGAACAAGCACATCGATGACCATGGATAAAAAAAAGAGATATACATGGATAATGTAATGTAATAATGAAATAAAACATAATCTAAAAAACATTGATGAAAAAATTGTATCCCATATATATATTAAGTTCAATAATACATTAATGGAAAATGAAAAATATAAGCAGTATAAAAAGTGATCGCCCTGATAGTCCACAATAATTGGGAAGGGGTACATGGGAGACTATATATAATCAAAATCACTGATATTATCATCAAGATTCCTCTTCCAAAAAAAGAGTGTATGTAGTTTTCTTGTCCTATCGATATCAGCGATGGGGGTAGGGTTAAAAGGATCAAATGTTGTGGTGAATTCCCTTGTGTTGGCCTCTATCTCGGTTGAATGTGGAGGAGATATGTTAATCCTTGTGGTTTTAATATTTCTGAAAGTAGGGTCAAGTAATGGTATTTTATAAGATGGTGGAGGGGTTGGGCCCTTTCCTCGCGGGGCCTTATCTACCAAAAACTTCTACTGGGTAGTAGGGTATGTCATCTCTGAGTGTAGGTTGGTCTAGATAGGAGCAGGGAAGGGCATGGAATAAAATAATATTCCAGTATAGGTAGGTGTTTGAGAGGATATGGTGGATGGTGGTGGTGTATGTGTAGTAAATAGAAAAAAATTGGGAAGGGGATTCCTAGGTTTTGGGGAATCCAGTGTAGATTCTACAGGATGTATAGGTTCATTTCCCAGATATATGTTGTGTATGATGGGGTGTGTGGTGGAGTGTAAAAGGTATTAGTTTATGTTTAATGGATATGGTTGGTTGTAGGGGTATGATTTGGGGAGGCTGAAGAAACCTTAGGATTATCAAAATGTTGATTGGGTACCTCATCAGCATCCTCCAAGTATGTAGGTTTCCAATAGTAGATGTCTATATACTTTATGTGAATCCTCATAGTGTGGTTCAGTAGAAGGGATATGCTCTCCAAAGGGACAAGGTAAGTGTGGGTCTTGGCTTCCTCAAATGAATCAAGATGCATGGCTAGATGAGTGATAAAAAATCCACCCAGAAATGTTTCATGTGACTACTCTCCCAAATTCTTGTAAAACTTTCCAAACTATCTCTCCATGTTGATGTCGGAGACACCCATGGGTGATGCTAGAATAAGGGCCTCTATTTTTCTTACCCTATCATGGGCATCTTCATGTTCCTTCCACGCATAGTCGAGGTCCATGTGTAGGATCCTAAGAGCTACACCACGGAGTGATAGACTCTTTGTAGTGAGGGGGTAAAAAAACTCAAGTTGTCGTAAGAGATTCAAGCCCAAATTCATGTATCCTCATCCTTTTTAGGCTTGAGTACCATAGTATGTAAGATGGGGAGGTGAAGAAATCAACTGAATAAATGTTGAGGCTAACTGCAATGTCTCCTAGGATGAGTTCCCATGGTCTCCCTCTGAGTTGAAAGTGGGAGAATTCAATACCCATATCAAATGTGGAAAGGAAATCAAGGAATATCTCCCTCTAAGTATCCTCTTGCACTTATGTGATAGGGTTCAGGTATAGGCTTCCATGATGAAAATGATCCCATGTTGGATATGGATGTGCTCTAGAATTTCATGGTCCAATGTTTTTTTGTTCCTCATCGTCATGGACAATAAGTAGACCAACCTTCCCTGATGCTTGGGGTCTAAGAAATGGAGAAAAATTTAAAAGTGGGGGCCTGTCCTTGATATCTTCTAGAATATGACTAAGAGTCTTCTGAATATGAAGTGAATGTGGTGAAAAAAGTGAAAGAGTAAAAACATCAATTTTTGGTTGGTAGATGCAGTGATCTCCTATGTGGCTTGGGTGGAGGAGGGGTTTCCTCTCGCTCAGTTGTGAAGTTGGCAGGTGGCGTGTGATTGGTCTTTATGCATGCCATCTTGGGTCGAGAAAAACGGTGGGAGAATATATGAGGATATGGAGGTGAGGAGATTTATTTGTGTGTATGAGGGATATTTGAGAGGGAGGGGCTTGGTCGTCTTCAATAGGAGGTGGATTGAGTTGGTAGGGTTTAGCTTAGAGAGTTTGGAGTAGGGAGGGGTGCATCAATAAGTAAAGGGAGTGAAGGAGGGTGGTTTACCATGAGATCTCGGTTCATGGTTTTTAAAAATAGATTTTGAAAATTATATGTTGTTTATTGAATACACAGTGTAAGGTTTATGATTTTTCAAAAAAAAATCCCGGCATTTTTTAGACATGTATAGTATACACATCATTTATTTTTGTAGTTTGGACCCTTATATAATAGGTCCTCTTTTTGTTATTCTATAATCCCTGAAAAATATCATAAAAACTACTCTAACTTATCCTAACCTAACCTCAGCTCTTTCCAAGTTAGTGATTTATTTATTATCTAGGGCTATAAAATGTCACAAGCAAAATAATTTAACTTTGAATTGATACACCTCATTAAATGTTTCTTTAAAAAAGTGGGGGTGGAAAGGTGGGATGGACTTCTTTATCATAGGTTCAGTGAAAATTTCATTCTTGGGTGCACTTGACCCCTAGTTAACAAGAAGTGGTATCTCGTTAATATTCTCACTTTTCATATGATCATATTTTCCATTTGACTGAGATATTTTTTGATAATTTATTGACACATTGATGTTATTAACACATTTATCCATGTTGAACACAAAATTCCCTTCACCCACTCTAAAATTTAGTCTCCCTAGGTTAACATAAATCACCACCTTTCTAGTAGCAATAAATTGTCTTCCAAGGATGAGGGGGTGTCACCTTCCTCTTCTTGATCTAGAACTAGTAAATCAGTGGGGAAAATTAATTTTCCAAATATAATTATAACATTCTCAAAAAATCCTCAAGAATTATCAATTAAATGATTAGCGAGTTGGAGTGCCACTTTTTTTTTGTTTCATTTCTCTGAGACCCAGCTTCTTGTTGACACTAATGGGCATTAGATTGATACTTTCACATAGATCGCATAATGATATTTCAAAATTAAATGTCCCAATAGTGAATGTAATTGAAAAACATCCGGGGTCTCACATTTATTGAGGAAATTTCACTTTAAAATTATAATATCATTCTTCATTAGGAGAGATAATTCCTTAGACTCCAGTTTTCTTTTTACTCAAGAGTAAGTACTTAAAAAATCATGCATAAGTAAGTACTTGTGAAATTACCTCTAGAAAATGGAAATCCATATGAAAATTTTTAACCAAATCTCAAGATATTTTATATTCTACCTATGATTTTTCTTATTGCATTTGTTAAATAAAGGGTAGATATGTTTTTCATACAACTGGTTCTTTGTATTCATCATCCTTTCCAGGTTGTTTTTCAACTGGAGCTCCTTCATATGGTTCTAACTTTTGAGTTGTCCCTTTACCGACCTTATTATGATCTTTCGAATGATTTTTCTCACTTCCACATGGTTTTTTAAAATCCATAATATGTTTATTTTGACCATTATTTCTTTATTTTCCTCCCTAGGATGAGACTTTCTATTATCGGGCTGAGTACCTGGAAATTGATTGGATAAGGTCTTTGAAATTTGAACCATTTGATTCTCCATGTTGTATAGTGGTTCCTTGAGGCTTTTCATCTATATCTTTTGGGTCATCGACCTTTGGTATTATTATTGTACAAAGTTAGTGAGAATGTTTTCAAGATTAGTCTAGATGGGTTGGTATTGTGATGGTGGTCTTGGTAGAGCTTGTTGATACTACTATTATTGTGATGGTGGGTACTATTAAGCTCTGGGAAAATATTTTTGGAATTATTGTTGTGGTGAAAGAGTTAGAACATTTAGTGTTTAACCAGGTTGTCCCTGATTTATTTTTATAATCTATTCACTCCTATTTTAAAAATAACCTTTATTTTTCCAAGTCTACTATTGAGCAGGCGTATATTGGTAGTTTTGTTTTTGAAACTATTGAGTCTTCTTACACTGTTGTCCTTATTGATTGTAATTCATGTAATTGTAATCTTGAGTTTTGGGATCTTTCATCCCTATCTTGCAATCATGGTAAGATTTAGGGCCTCTAAAAATCTCACATAACTGTATTTACATTACTAGACAAAGAGGGGGTGGTGGCATAGTAGGTAAATTGAATGAATCAAGATTCATGGTTAGATCCCCTACTTGAGTAGTAAGGTGGGTGGTCTCCTCATCCTAATGAATTCTATTCTAGGGATGACCTTAATCACTTTTCCATTGACTAGAGTTTTGAGGGACTTTATTTAAAATTTCGTGGCTGACATCTGGCATTTTAACCATGATTCCACCATTGGCAGCAATATCTATTATAGAACATGCAACACGATATAGTCCTTGATAAAAAATATGATGTTAAATACAAAAATCTATTATGTGATGTGGGAATTTTCTTATCATCACCTTGTATATATCCCATGCTTCCCATGATGATTTTCCATCCACCTAGGAGAAATTTTGAATTTCATTTTGGAGCTTCCAAATCTAGATTGGTGGGAAGTACTTGTCTATGAACTTCATTTCTAATTCATCACAATTAATGATTGATTCAGTAGATTTACATTTTATCCAGTCCTTGGATCTATCATACAAGGAGAAATGGAATACTCTTAAGTGAATGGAATCTGAAAATACACCTTCGTTGTGAAAGGTATCACAAAACTCGAGAATGTTCAAGATGTGCTCGTGGGGGTCTTTGCTCTGAATCCCACGAAACTAACCCATATTAAAGATACTATGAATGAGCCCATATTTTACCTCCAAATTGTAAGGATAAATTTCTGGGTGCACAATCATGGTAACAACACCACTAATGGATGGTAGACCATAGTTCATAATGGTTCACACCTACAGCACTGGTCTCTCACCTTTATTTGCATGTGGTGCATCATTAGTGTCTTGAAGATGTGGTTGTGAAATATTTTTACACTCTTCCATTATGAATTGGTGTGGTGCAGTGGTGGTTCTATCAATCTCATGATAGAATATAAGTTGTTATTATGTTTACAGGATTTTTGAGTGAATCGAGGTCCACAGGCATATGCACTAGTTCTGAAGAGAGAAAGAACGAAAAATGGATATAGAGAGAGATATATAAAGAGGATATAGATGCTCCTGAGGGAGAAAAAGAAAAAAAGAAAAAGGGTAAATAAAATAAAGAAATGGGAGGGGTGAGGTAATCTGGGTTTGATCTGAAGGTCATTATTCCGGAGCAATAGTTGAAATGGAACAAAAATTAGTCTCTCTTGCACGTGCCAGTGAATTTTCCCGATATGAGATCATATTAAAATATATAGTCCCAAATTAAACATAATACTACGGAGTAGTAAAGTAGCATCACAGATCACATGAAGACTACTAGAAGGTCAATGGATATTCAAACAAACCCCTCAGAAGGATTACACACTTTGACTTTCGGGTTTGAGTTTTAACTAAGAATAAGAAGTTTGGAGTTTTATTTCAAATTAATAAAGATGGATCAGGGTCAATTTTAGTGTTATAGAAAAAAGATATTACTATAATTTAATTGGAGTGGTCTTATGGATTGGATTGTGAAGTTGTCAAAAATTCACCAATTGGTTTTGGTTAAACCAATTGGATATACCTATGTTGAAGTTATCCCATAGTCAGGGTATATCCAACAACCTAAGTTCATTACACATGGATTCAATGTATAAATCATCATAGTAAAATGGTAATAGTCCTTCTCAACATTAATTAGGTCATGTTTGTTTAATTCCACTAACTATGTTCAAGGTTGTGCAAAAGAATGTGATGAGTAATTATTATTAACCTAATTACTATCTATAGGGTTATCTAGGTTCACTCTAAAGAACCATTTGGTTTGGAAACATCCCTAATCTTGACCATTAACCCTAGGTGTATTAGGAACACAAGGTTTTGATGATCAAAAGCAAGAAAGTATTGAGCATGATTTTTATAATTGAGAAGTAGTTGCAAAAAATACAATACAAAATTAAAAAAAATGAATCAATATCAAAAAAATGAAAACAATGAAAATATAAGTATAAATTGTCTTCTCACAATGAAATAATTAGTAATGAGAAATTAATAATTGAAATAATTCGTAGTTGGTAAAAATATTGTGGTTGAATAACCAATGAAGAAAAATATGTGTGATGATGAAGAACATTGTGTGGTGTTGAAAATGGATGTCAAAAACAAAAGCGGTATTGCAATGGATGAAGAATGGTGAAATAATGATTAACAAATAACTTTGAATGAAATTAATAAATGAAAACTAGTTTAGAACAAGAAGGAATGAAATGGAAGAAAAAAAATTAAGAGAGAGAAATATGTTCATATATCTCTCATGTGTGGAGGCACTGCAAAATATAAATAGGCCCGAGAGGTATAAGGTCTACTTGTCCAACATGTAGTGTACTGGATTAAATGACTTGGGTCCTTACATATGCATGTCATGTAAGTAGGCTACATGTTTTATAACTGAGATCCTCTTCCTATTGAATAATCTACACAAATCATTGATTGTACGAGCCTTAAAAGCTTTCATGTCATGAAATCTCTACACAACATGTATTAAATTCACTTTGGTAGGGATTTAGAGAATTTAAATCTATATATTTTGTAATTGAGTTACATGTTGTGTAATGTATTCATATCATGTAAAATCTTCTCAGGTTGTCATGTGGACTTTCATAAATGTTATGAGTGGATTCTATACATCATGTATGTGATACACAACATGTAAAGGCTTTTTTAAAACTTTTTCATCATTTATTATTTTATGTCCAAAATTCCTATTCCTTTAAAAATAAACCAAAACCTAGTAATTAATCAAATAACTCATTAATAAGCCATAAAAAAGTATCCAAAAAATATATAAAATTTTATATAATCATATACCACTTGATATTCTCAAATATATGGTTTTCTTTCACGGAGACGGGTGGGGTGAATCAGTGGACAATATTCTACTCTCACTTTTTATGATTTCTTATGAAATCATCCTTCATCACTTATTAGAGTGAATGATCATACTACTGACCATCTCATTCTCTAATCAATGAAAAAAATAAAAAATTATGTATAAGGATCATTACTCGAAATGAGCATCTACATCCTTCGTATAATCTTAAATCACCTATGTTCATACATAAAAGGGCCCTCGTGGACAATGATAATTCACTAATTGTATGAGGGGTGAATAATTAAATTCCTGATTTTTTACATTTCACCTTAAAAACCCTTTAACACCTATTAATTTTTGTGAAAATATTTTTGTACATAAATCATAGACTCTAAGGAAAAAAATATCATAAAAAAATTTACAATTTTCACCACTCAAAACAAGAGGCTACATCATTGAAATGATTTAGTAAAACCCATGTTCAATAATTACACCATAATCACCAGTATATTATAAATTTGTAGAGATTAAATGTGATCACATGATTTAAAATGTGTCTCTATGCTTTTTTAATGTTTTCCTGCATAAACATAGATATAGAAACTGAGATTTTAATAACATGTCATTCTTCAAATGATATAGACTTATTTCAAGTTTTCATTGTGCTAAATATGTATCATCTTCCACTTATTCCTCTTCCTCTTCTACTTTCATGGATGAAATAAATCCTCTATTTTTATTACCTAACCAGTTACCTTACCATGTTCATTATAATATATATTTCTCATGTACAACAAAAACTATATCTTTTTATTGAATTTAAAATTCAATTTTTAACATAGATCTTCTTGTAACTACTTATACTTATTATTTATTATTATTATATGTTAAATATTTTTATCTAACCTTGGATGAAATTAGAGTACAAAAATATTCTATTTCAATAGTTTTATTAATTACTAATTGGGACATAAAATCAAAAAAATAAAATTATATACACTAGAATAAATAATGGTTTGTCTTTATTCATTGTGGTGTGACCAACTAGTTTTCCTCAAAATACTTCTCCCCTTTAGGTGAGATCAACTGATTTATAGTGAAAGGGACCTCTTTTTTTCTAAAGGCCTAAATTATTGTGAAATGATATCATATGATGTGGTACAATCCATGAGATGCATCAAAATAACCAAGTTATTTACTCTTATGACATGTCATTGGGGCGTAACACCATCCGTCAAGACACACATAAACCTATATTATGGAATGATATACATTTTTTCATGAAAATACATATAATCTCAAAAATAATGAAAACATAAAATCACTTATATTCAAATGGTATTTTGGTTAACAATTTTTGATAAAAACTTTTAGAACATCATTACATATAATTCTATGATCATTGTGTGATCTATTTTATTATGGAATGATTTGATATTCATTCAGTAGACATTAAGCTTCTGTAACATCAATCATGGGGTGACCAATTTTTTTATGGTGTAATTTACTATTTCTTCAGTATATTTTAATCTTTCATAGCTTCATTATAATGTCCTGATCTATCTCACTATAAACAGTAGATGGACCAGACTGTCGCATAACCTCAAACACCCCCCCATCACCTGAATGTCAAAGGCTGGAAACTACCTATAATATTCTAAGGAGGTACTGTGGGGAGTATATACCCCCTATATTAGAGTGTTAAATTATATATAAATAACCAAAAAACATACACATTATACTACATATATAGAATAATAAAATTAAAAATTCTATAATAAAATTAAAAGTTGATATACAATCATAAAATGTTGATCTCCCACTGGTCCAAAAAAATATACATAAAAAAGAATAAAATAAAACTACTCCCTACTATATAATCATTCCATATGGCATTCCAACATCTATTCCCATCCTATACATACATTTTTAACCATGAAATATTGATCCTCTTCCCAACCTACACCTTCAATCAAGGGAAGATTTCTTAGGTAAACAAATTTCATAGACACCTATAAAGGGAGTGGGTACATAAATCAGTATTTAACAACTAATTTGTCCTTATACTATACCACAAATTCATTTATATATTCTTGTTACATGTTCAGAATAAATAAATAAATTTTTTAACCAAATAAAACAACAATCAATAATACCTTCTTCATCCATTATCAGAATGTCTCTGAGAACATCCTAGAGACAATGTTAACCATCTATCACAATATACCCATGAGATTATGCATATAAACATTTCCATTTATGATAACAAAGATCTATCTTCATTTTTTTTACCCCGATCAATCATACATGCATTATTCTGTGTTGAAATGTCTCTAGAAATGATCATAACCTCAAGAGAACCTTTCTCCATTACCTAAGAATCCCATAATTTAACCTCTATCATGATGATTAATTGACCCTAGGACATCACTAAGTATCACTTATCCTCAATCCCTTATGAAAAAACACATGTTAGTACCTTGTTGTTCATTACATTGTTGAAAAAAATCTGATTCCCAAGAGAGTGACTTTCATAGGCCATTCTATACATTCAGGAAAGACTAATTCTTAGGAGACAGAGTCAATCGAATGGAATGCCCTCTTAGATCCCATGAACACTCTCCCAATCATCCACCATTAACAAATCCTAAACTGAACCATCAATAGTTAATCCACTCGATCCTTGGGGGTATCCTAGGAATCGACTATGGGGATAATAAACCCTACCCCAAGATATCCTACATTCATTATTGATGATATATTCCCACCCAACACCCCATGCCACTATTAGTATCCTAGAGTTTTTAGGAATTTAAAAAGGTCTAAAGGCGTCACTATTTGAATCTTCGAACCTCGGGAATTCGCTATAGTCTCATTGTATCATAGGAATCTTTATTATCTTAGGATTTTCTATATGTATTCCACCACAGGAATTGATGCTAGATCCTAGTAACCACCTCTAAGAATCCATGACTACATCATTTAAGCGTACACTAGATTCTAGTCAAAATAGAAATTTACCACTAGTAAACTTTGAGACCAGATCCAAAAAATATCAGGAATATGGGGTAGTATCCATACCAATATGTTATTCATAGGTGTCTCATGAAATCAAAATAGTTCTAGGTCTAATTGTTGATTCCTAGGAATCTTGGTCAGTAACATATCATATCAAAAAAAGTAATAACATAACATGGGAGAGAAAGATTCCTAATACCATCCTCATAATTGTATCCCCTTCAAGATTACATGTCATTTTGGATATCAAGTGACACCTATAAACATTACTACCCAAGGACACACACTCTCTAGGGATACTTTTTTAATGTGTAACCCCTCAAGGTCCCCTAGGTCATAATATAACTGAGTCACCCTACATTGGGTCCTTAGGTTAAAGCCTAACTTTTAGGTCAATTACAAATGATAGAAGTTCATCACACCCCCAAAATTTATAGATTCTTCTCATAGCCTCATAGGCTTCATTGGTATAATACACCAGTGAAAGTCTTGAGTGATCGATTAAGGACCATCTCTATATACAGGGCCACTCCGACTCATTATCTAACTAGACCCATATCTAATATGACTAAGGTCTATACACATGGTCCTAACAGCTCTCAAGGGACCTTCCCTAGCCTACAAGGGTTATTCTAATCAAGTCACATCACCCCCCCCCTATAGGTGAAAAGAGTCAATATATACTCGAAGTTTGGGCTTCGACCATCGATGGTCAAGGTGTCAGGCCGGTGAACTAGGTCCATGGGGCCACAGTCAACTTGTCCATTTAATCATAGGTTCCCATTTGAATTTAACAATAAAATTTAAAGTAAATTATTTAAATTAAAGGAAACAATTCAATAATAATTGGTTCAATATCTCTACTAGTTATGTCACACACTCACATGCATATAACCAACATGCATAAATCCATAGGGACAGTACGAGGACCACCTTCCTCCTTTTAAGATTTTCCAAAAAAAATCCCAAAGGTTAGAAGATGTTCCCAAGGAATATCCAAGCCTCTCCAAACCCAACACATCACTCAAGATCCTATCTCTCAACACACATCCAATATATAATTAAAATTTTGTCATAATTAATTAGTTTTAGAAATTCAAAACGTAATTAAAACTTTATTCAACATGTCATAATCG
Source organism: Viscum album (assembly GCA_963277665.1). Lineage (NCBI taxonomy): Eukaryota > Viridiplantae > Streptophyta > Magnoliopsida > Santalales > Viscaceae > Viscum > Viscum album. Next base: position 320,386,187 of record OY728153.1, on the reverse strand, counting down.
CCAAGATACTCACTAAGAACCATTGCATCATTGAAACCATGGCTTACCACACACCAGAGGTCTGCAACATTCCTCTATCACTTACTTGGGAAAATAACCAATAACTAAAACTAAAACCACAAATAATTTAATAATCTCATAAGAAAAAAACCAAATAAAATTCCTAACAGTGACATACCTTTCTGAGTAATTGTGAAAAAAAATGTAGAATATGTTACATGATGTCCTCTAGTATGTAAACATGAATGCCTCGTCATATTTGGCCAAATTCACTATGCTTTAATAGAATTGGATTTAAAATCCAAGAGTATGGAAACAAAAATTATATAATGGGGGAGAAGAATATCAAGGATCACATAAAGATATAACTTACTATAATTAAAAAATTAACAGCCACTAATATTATCCAAAACCAATGTGAACCAAGGAAAATAGAGGTGGGAATCCCCTAACTGCATGTACGACTGGGTGATCAAGGGTAGGGTTACCTCTAAAATTTTGAGGGAGGAAATATTTAATTTTAAATCCCAAAGGCTAGCGGGAAGAACCTATTAGATAGAAGGACCATTGTCCTATCCACCAGCTAGCTAGTGGCTATGGAATGATGCCACCCTATAGCCTAGCCATCCTAGGTTGCATCAAACACTCTCTAAAGCCTCCACGTCACAAAAAAACCCTCACCCCAAAGCCAAAATATATATTTTTTAGTTCTCAAACAATCAAAATTTTATTCTAAATCCTCATTCAAAAGAAGTCTCATGCAGTAATTGAAAATTCAAATTCCTTCTAGAATTTTCATACATTAAAAGACACATAGAATTACAAACTCCAAAAAACAGAACTTATCTTCCTAGAGATGTCTCATTGAGCATTATATCATCATTATTAAGCTAAATGGATTGATTATTCCCATCAAAATGGTTGTATTCCATTCCAAAAATTATAATGTACCTTTTAATTATAATTCCAACATAAGGTTCTCAACCCACTAAATCAAAATATATCACTTGAACACATTTCAAAAAAACTGATATGGTGTAACATACCAATAGATCTGAGTTCCACACAATGAGTGCCCCAAACCCGGTTGGTCACATAACATAAAGAACATTTCCCCAAACACCAGATCCTGTCGACTAGCAATGAGGGCCTAGGACTGATAGAGGGGAAACTATGACCTCATTTTTCAAAGTGTAGCGCAGCGTAAAAAAATGTAAACACAAAAAAGAGGAAGCAGTAAACAATATATACCTAAAATGGACAACTGAACTGAAGTAAAAGATAACCAAAAGTCACATATATGATGATGCCACATGTATCTAATTCTAAGAAAGCATCCAAAACAGGATACACTAAAATCTGATATAATACAACACATGGTATAAAGTACGGAAAAACAAAACCAAAGTAGTGCAACAAAAATTCAGCAGCATCGCAAGCCTAACCTCGGTCCCATGATCTCCTAATCCTCTGCAACAATAATGTACCTATGTAGGGACCCTTTCCCTTATCAACACATATAACAATATAATCTGTTTGTTCCCAAGACATGACCCAAAGAGGGTGTGAGAAATAAATCCGAGTAGGAAACCACCAAAGGCCTGTGCCCAAATGTCAATGAAAATGTGAAATAGTAGTGTGAAATAATGAAATGAAGTAAACTAGTAATTAATAAAAAGTAACCATTCCTACCAGTTTCATTTCCATTTTAATAATTACTTAACAATTCAATATAATTGAATTCTGATTTTTTTGAGACTCAACCTCGACCGACAATCTCATATACCAGTGCCACAGCAGAAACCACAACAGGATATCTAACAAGTAAATGATAATAATAATATCAATACTATTCTTTATCTTGGTAGGTACAACATAAGAAATCACCACGGTGAATATTCAAAGTAAACATTTTCCTCAAACATGAAATTCTTTACCCTCACTCAAACAAAAATGAAACCCTCAAATGAATTCCCTCAGGCATAACAAATATGGCCCACAGGAATACGAGATATCACCCTCAGGCATGGAAGCTGATTCCCACAAGCATAAGAAATGATTCCCTCAAGATAAACAAAACATTTCCCTCATGCCAAATAAAACATTTCGCTCAGGATAAACAAAACAATTCCCTCGGGATAAACAAAACACCACCCTCAGGAATTCCATAGGAAAAGCAAGTAATTGGGCCAATCCCAACGCATAAGAAAGCAATTTATATATGTTTTCTCTCAAGAAAACTCAAATCATTCTATAATCATGGCATACCCATGGGTACCCTATCTAAACAGCTAAACAAGGGAAACGCACCCTCAAGGTCTCCCTAGATCAAAGAAACGATCTCAAACAGCATTTTATACTTATTCATTAGATTTCCTATGCAATTCTAGGTATCTCAACAATAAAGGTCTCAGCTATATGACACCTTGAACATTGGTGCGTGGAACAATAGTACACAAAATCAACTCGAAAGTTGGAATTAAACGCAAGACCACCTACCTCAATCTCCTATGACCGATATATGTGAAAGGCGCCTCCGGAAACAACCAAGAACAAGATAGATCTAAGATAAATGATTACCAATTCAAACCCAAATATCTTACCTTGGGTGTAGAGACCCGGAGCTTAACATACATTGACATTACATTACTTTTGCGGAATACTTGGTACATAACAAAACACACACACAAGGATCGTAATAGTTTAGTGTCTTTGGAAACTCGGAATATAATCTTCTAATCGTGGTGAAAGATCTTCAACATCTCCCATAAAGATCTTCCCTTTTTTTCCTAAAACCTTTATTTACATCCTGGGGAAAAGAAAACATAAAAGGGTGAGCTCAAATGCTCAGTAAGGGTAAACAAAAGAAATATCAATCACATCATATTCATAATAACATAACATTTTGGAAATCTTAACCTGCAAAAGAGAGAATAATTTCATAACATGGGATAAATCATAGTAGTGAAATGAAATCCCAATAATCATAACTTAAAACATGAATCTTTGTGGCATACACACATAATCATAGAGAATCATATCTTATTAGTCAAGACTCATTTCCAAGACTATCTTAGTGGACAAAGTCCATTTCTGAACCGAGTCACCCTCGTTTCAGTCCTGTTTCACTGAACCGGAATAACCTACCATTCCATCCATGTCTATCTCATGAGATATAAAATATTTACCCAATGCATTGGAGGGAGATATAGGTCCCACCCATCTCATAATGATACCATTCTTATGTGTGCCACAAAATCATAAATCATACATCATTTCATAACCCATGTAATACAAATGGGAATCTTAAACATCATGACATCATAAAACAATTCATATAAGATAAAGGAATTCATAAAAATAATTCCATCACAACATAATCAAATCAATTTAGTAATAGGGATAAAAACAGAACCCTTTATTATCTTATATGGAAAATAATTTTGATAAAACACTTGAACTCCATTCTTGAGGAAAATATCCTTTCTTCTTCAAAAACATTTTTCCTTTCTTAACATGTCATACAACTTTAAACTAAAAGAAGTTGATTAAAAATAAACTTGAAAACTTGTAAAGGAAGCTTCTTTTAAATAATGTTTTAAAAATCCATTCATCCCGTATAAGTTAAAAAACATTCTTTTCGTACTTTTGTCGGAAAAGTCAAAATGTACCTCGTATGAAAAACGACAAAAGATTCCTTTCATATATTTTACTAAAAACTCACCAAAGGGTAAAATAGGTTTTAAAAAATTGTAGGTGGATGGAAATAATATTACATATTGAGGAAACAAGGATGTGAATGATAAAATACACCCCAGTAAATACCAATGTATAAGCAATCTCGGATAAAAATGAGATTGTGATATTTCCCTTACCTTAGGTCCGATATGCTTTGTAAGTGTCTGAACCTCCTGTATAATGATTTAAATAATGTTATTGACTTATTCCAGAATCATATTCATTGTTATGATATCATATATGGTTCACTTATGACTTTATATTACCTGTTCTTTTGTAAATTCCATGTTAAAGAAGCGTTTTGGGTAAAATTGTTTCATTTATCGTAGGTGTTTGGACTTATTGTTCTTGACATTATTATTACTTATATCATGATTTAATTACTTCCAGAATATAAAATATGATTTATATATCATATATATTCAGTATATATATATATATAATAGATAGATAAATGAAATGAAACACACCGTTCATGGAGACGGTAGTCCGTACGTACGCATGAACGTTGTTTTCCTTTCCTTATTGTCTTGAATGGAAGTAAGTAGATGACATATATATATACATAAATCCAGTAGATTTACCATTTCATATATTTCATTATTATTTATTATATATACTTTATAATCATTCTGGAATGGTTAACATGGATAATGAATCTCATCGCTTCGTGGAGACGGTAGTCCGTACGTGCGCGCGAGCGATGATATCGTTCCCATGGTCATGGAATTGTGTTGAAGTGTATGTCTACTATTTTAGTATCAATATCACTTTATAATAATCATATATAGTTTCTCATTACACCATTATACCCATCCAATTAAGGTGGTGGCGGAAAATAGATTACACCACGGCGTGGAGACGGTATTTCGTACGTACACATGCGTGGTGATTTCCTTTTTCCGTAGGATGAATAGAAGGTTAATTAGAGTTGTTTCATATTTATAATAAAATATCAGTATATAAGAAATACTGATGTTATTACTTTATCATAAAACAACTAAATAAGAATAAGTTGAAGAAGAAATAAATTGAAAAAGATCGGTAATGGATATTACCTCTTTTTGACGCGCCTTCACTTAACCCCCACTTAAAGAACTAAGGATGGTCTTTGAAAAAGACCAGGACCTCTAGGATGATACTAGGGAAGTGGAGAAGAGATTTTGGTAGGGTTTGGCCGAGCTTGAATTCTCAAATTGGTGTGAGGAGGAAAGGAAGGAGGTGCCCTTTTATAAGGGAGGAGAGGGGCACCTTAGGAAAATCTCAAAATATTATTTTATATTAAGGTCAAATTCGGTTTATAATGGTTCCAGAGGGTCTTATTTCGAAGATAAAGTGGGTATGGGTCGAAATAATCTCAACCAATAGGATTTAGACATGTTTAGGGTATTATTTTAACCTTATCAATTATATTTAACTCTAAGTTAAATAATTTAACTTTTACCGTCTCTTTTTGTTTTCTTACACTATATGGTTAATAAACTTACCCTAAGAAGCCAAAAGAACCCCAAGTTGTTTATTATTAATATATATATCTTTATCTAAGTCATTTGGACTAACCTTAGATTTTTAGGAATTAAATCACAATTAATAATATAATATTTGTTTTAAAAACTAATTTATGTCAATTTTGACACTATTTGGTACATGATTTTTATGAAATTCATAACATAATGATAAGTTCGAACCGAGTTACTTATATCAACAATAACATGTCATATTAACCTATAAAATTAATTTAAGTCATAAAAAGTCTCAAATTACATTTATTTGGGCATTTATAACATCTATTATGTCAATATTTCATTAAAAAGATAATTACTGCATCATCTTTGTGTCATAATAAATGATAATTATTTAATCCCTAAAAATTCTAAATAAATTCCTATGATGTAGATAATTGTATTATATTTCTGGAGAATATTCATGTTCTAAGTTTCATGAATTTTATCACTAAAGTAAAATTATTATACTTATAAGATTTAAGAAAGTGACATGTTGTCACATTCTTTGGTTTTAATAATAATTAAATTATTTTCATGGACAAAAGTCCATAAAATGAATCTAATCCTACCCTTAGGTTATATGGGTCTACTTTTATCCATCCAATTGGATTTCTCCAAGTGTTAGGGTAATTTTATAATCTTATATTTACCCTTAATTACCTGATTTACCTTTAACTATAGTAAATAAAATTTACCGTAGTTACTATTCACAATGCCCAAAAATAAAAAGTAGCTTATTAACATAATTTGGACCCACTGATTCCAAATATGGAATCCATTTTTCCAAATTCAATACACAAAATTTTCAGAAATTAAATTAAAATTAATCCCGTTGTTGAAAGAAAACGGGTTTTTCTTTAAAACATTGAAAAAGATTGAATTGATTTAACCTACGAATTCAAGGTAAAATCAATGCTAATAACATAAATTATATTAAATGGTAAAAATATATTCTATTTATACTTTAAAACCATTCAATATTATAATTTAACTACATCAGATATTACGATGAAAAAAGTTGTTTTTAATTAAAATATAGCGTGTTTTTACTATTCATTAAAATATGAAAGTTATCAGAAAAATATCAAAACATTATCTAATGTAAATTTTTATATCCTGATTCAAAATAAGAATTTTATTTTGTCAAATTGAACTTATAAACATGTCAAAAACTAGATTTAAAGTGGGTGCACCATCAGAAGGCGGGAAAACTGTATTTTTTGAAAAATACTTATTCTACCCGAAAAATTTATTTTGTTCTTATACCATGTTCTAGAAATGTGTAAGATGAATAATAATGTTATAAAATTAAAATTTTAGTTAACACTATTCATAACAGCTAGTTCATAACAATATTATAATAATATATCGTTGTTTAGTAAAACCCGGTATTGCGTACAACACACGCTATCGAGGAAGGTCGCGATTGCGTGTAATGCAAGCCAAGTCAGGGTTGCGTGTAGTGCACAACACCTTTGTTGTTGCGTATAACAGAATCCAACCATATTTTATTTATACATTGAATATATATATATATATATATACACACTCAATGTTGCGTAGAATAACTTCTATCAAACGAACTTGAAATTGTGTGTAACACGATCCAAGAATAGTGTTGCGTATACTACAAGATAATACGGTGTTGCGTATAGCGCAAGGTAATCTTGGTGTATCGTACAACAGAAGATATGAATGAAATTAAAAAGAATGTATCTTATAAAATCTCGGGTTGTTACATTCTACCCCCCTTAAAATGAATTTCTCCCTCGAAATTCGTCGGGGTTATAAATGGTTTACTACTCGAAAGTTTGTTTAATAGAAACCCACATCGTAAAAAGGAATACCAAAACATGGCTTTAAAAACTAAAGTATGAAATGTAACGGTTACCCAAATTAACTCATCACTGGGTTTCCACGTAGGAGAACATAGGTGAAAATATGGATATGGAAGAAAAATCTAACCATCAAGTTCTGATGGAGAGTGGTAGAGAACATGGCTATGAAAAAGCCAACAATCGCAAAGCCATAAATTTGTGATGATCTAGGGTACCATCTGATTCATCAGATATAAGATCACTAGGAAAACATTTTTGGTTTTCAATATCATTTCCCTAAAGTTGAAAAATTTGAATTAGAAGAAATACTTACTTGATTTTGGTACAATCTCACTATTGTTCGTTCTTTGAACAATTTCCACTTCATCTCTTAAAGAAATGAAGTTGAATTTGTTATTCGTGAAGTGTTAACAGATCATGTGATATAATGATGGGTCATTCCATCTGTCTCAAACAAAAGGTTATAAAAGTTATCAAAAAATACATAAGTCCATCAATAGTGAGATTAATCATATATGGTTCCTAAAATGGACGTATACTTCATATATCATACTGCTTAATATAATAAAACTAGTTTCTACTAAATAGGGACTTCCTGTAGGCCAGTGGTAGGCGATAAAGGCCAGTTGCACTTCGGTTGTGGGTTCGATTCCCACAGCCTTGTCTGACGCGATGGGTTGTCGCCCATCCTGCAGGTTGTCCTTTTTCTAAAACTATATTACTATAACATCCCATCAATAATATCGAAAAAACTTCTATCTTTAAACAATACTAACTTATGTCCAACATAATCCATTCCAATATTTAGGCTTATCCAAAATACTGGAGTCCACTCTCATAGTATAGAGAAAATGATCACGTGAATGCCATCATTTATCCCTCATATATCTTGTTCGTCACATTCCAGTCATGTGAATACCATAATCATGTAATCTCTTGAAAAATGAATACCCATTGAATCTTAGTAAAAACATGAGTGTTGTCAAAAGTTAACGCATTCCACATACCAAAAACCCAAAATTCTATATACTCAAACCATGATATCACTTAGTCCTTATATCTATCATGAGATCATGAATACTATCAAACATATTAGATTCTATTTATCCCTTCATTATGTGCATATCATCTACTTTCCAAAAATATTTGAATAATATTTCATGGATACTGGTACCATTAATCATACACTTTCAAAACTCAAGGAAAGAAAACAGTGTAACAATCCTTAGATGTATCTTTATTCCATAGTACCATGAGATTACTTATACAACATTACACATGATAAACATGTAATCATTCCACTACATTATTAAACCATTGACCGAGCTTCAACAATTCATTCATCTCACATATCATTTGTAGTCTCTTCATCATAATCAACATAAATACTACCCATACGACCATACTGATTCTCTTCATGAGACTTTACCTTAGGGCATTGGTTTTCATAATGCCCGTACATTCCACATTTAAAACATTTAACCATTGTTGATGTCGTAGAAATACCATTATCCTCATCCCTGGTGTTAACTGAACCTTTTCCTTTGCACTTACTAGATTGGAGAAATAATACCCAATGTATGATATGTGTGATGTAGGATAGTGGAATCTAGAAATTACATGGTTAAAATATATGGATATGTGATATGGGTTGATGTGGTTATGTGATGTATGAGGTGCATGTTGTGATTCCTTGCTTAGGTGTCTTTGCAATGGATAACATTTAGAGAGAGATTGATTAGGATGTATGATGTTGTGGCAGAGCAGCAACCCAGTGAGGTAGCGGAATAGGGATAACCTTGATGTTCATTAATTAATTAAATTCTCTCTTATATTTGATACATGGTTAGAGTAATCCATGGTGAGTTTGTGAACATAGTATACTTTTTTAAGTGATTAATTAGTTTCTCCATTGTTCATTTTGATTTATCATGCTTTCTTTATCTTTTTCAAGAGAGGATTTGGGGAGGGTCTTACTTAGTATACTATTATTTTCACCCTATGTATATATAAACTATTTTTTAGGTCATCTAGAGAAGGTTTGAGATCTCCTTGGATATTACTATGTTGTAATTTTTCAATAGTTGTTTTGGCTTTATGGTCGATGACATATTTTACTTTTTGGTACCTATAGCTTCCTTTTCTATTTTTATAGTACTATATGGCATTTCATGTTTCACATGGGTTATATATATATATATATCTATGTGTGTGTGGTTTTTGTTTGGTTCATCCTTCTTATCTATCTCTTCTGCATGTTTCTCTTATGGGTTAATGCCTCCCATGTGGATATTAATTATATCCTTGGTGCTAGTCACCAACCTAGTGTAGAGACCCAAAGCTTGACGTACATTGACATTACATTACATTTTCGGAATACTTAGTACATAACAAAAACACACACACAAGGACCGTAATAGTTTAGTGTCTTTTGAAACTCGGAACGTAATCTTCTAATCATGGTGAAAGATCTTAAACATCTCCCTTAAAGATCTTTCCTATTTTTTCTTACCTAAAACCTTTCTTTATATCCTGGGGAAAAGAAAACATAAAAGGGTGAGCTCAAATTCTCAGTAAGGGTAAACAAAAGAAATATCAATCACATCGTATACACAAGCACATAACTTTTGGAAATCTTAACCTGCAAAAGAGATCATAATTTCATAACATGGGATAAAACATGGAAGTGAAATGTAATCACAATAATCATAACTTAAAACATGAAACTTTGTGTCATACACACACAATCATAGAGAATCATTTCTTGTTAGTCAAGACTCATTGCCAAGACTATCTTAGTGGACAAAGTCCCTTTCTAAACCGAGTCACCCTCGTTTCAGTCCTGTTTCACTGAACCGGTATAACCTATCGTTCCAGCCATGTCTATCTCATGAGATATAAAATCTTTACCCAATGAATTGGAGGGAGATATAGGTCCCACCCATCTCATAATGATACCATTCTTATGTGTTCCACAAAATCATAAATCATACATCATTGCATAACCCATGTAATACAAATGGGAATCTTAAACATCATGACATCATAAAACAATTCATAAAGGAATTCATAAAAATAATTCCATCACAACATAATCAAATAAATGTAATAATAGGGATAAAAACATGAACCCTTTATTATCTTAGATGGAAAGTAATTTTGTTAAAACCCTTGAACTCCATTCTTGAGGAAAATATCCTTTCTACTTCAAAAACATTTTTCCTTTATTAACATGTCATACAATATTAAAATGAAAGAAGTTGATTAAAAATAAAATTGAAAACTTGTAAAGGAAGCTTCTTGGAAATAATTTTTTAAAAATCCATTCATGCCGTATAAGTTAAAAAAACATTATTCTCGTTCTTTTGTCGGAAAAGTCAAAAAAGTACCTCGTACGAAAAACGACAAAAGATTCCTTTCATATTTTTTACTAAAAACTCACTGAAGGGTAAAATAGGATTTAAAAAATTGTAGGTGAATGTAAATAATATTACATATTGAGGAAACATGGATGTGGATGATAAAATACACCGTAGTAAATACCAAAGTATAAACAATCTCGGATAAAAATGAGATTGTGATATTTCCCTTACCTTAGGTCTGATTTGCTTCGTAAGTGTCCGAACCTCCTGTATAATGATTTAAATAATGTCATTGACTTATTCCAGAATCATACTCATTGTTATTATATCATATATGGTTAACTTATGACTTTATTTTACCCGTTATTTTGTAAATTCCATGTTAAAGAGTGTTTTGGGTAAAATCGATTCATTTGTCGTAGGTGTTTGGACTTGTTGTTCTTCACATTATTATTACTTATATCATGATTTACTTACTTACAGAATATAAAACATGATTTATATATCATATATATTCAGTATATATATATATAATTGATAGATAAATGAAATGAAACACACCGTTCATGGAGACGGTAGTCCGTACGTACGCATGAACGCTGTTTTCCTTTCCTTATTGTCTTGAATGGAAGTAAGTAGATGACATACATATATATATTTATACATAAATCCAGTAGATTTAACATGTCATATATTTCATTATTATTCATTATATATACTTTATAATAATTCATGAATGGTTAATGTGGAGAATGAATCTCATCGCGTCGTGGAGACGGTATTCCGTACGTACGCACGAGCGATGATATCGTTCTCATGTTCGTGAACTTGTGTTGAAGTGTATGTATACTATTCCAGTATCAATATCACTTTATAATAATCATATATAGTTACTCATTACACCATTATACCCATCCAATTAAGGTGGTGGCGGAAAATAGATTACACCACGGCGTGGAGACGGTATTCCGTACGTACGCACACGCGGTGATTTCGTTTTCGGTAGAATGGATAGATGGTGAAATAGGATTGTTTCATACTTATAATAACATATAATTATATGAGTGATACTGATGTCATTACTTCATAATGAAACAACCTAAGAAGAAGAAGTGGAAAAACAAATAAAGGTGAAAGAATCGGTAACGGAAATTACCTCTTCTTTGAAGCGCCTCTTTGAGACCTCCTCTTAGGGCACTAAAATTGGTCTTTGAGGAATACCAGAACCTCTAGGATGTTTCTAGGGAAGTTTAGAAGAGAATTTGGCAGGGTTTTTCCAAGCTTGAAGGCTCAAAGTTGTGTGAGGAAGAGAGGGAGGAGGTGCCCTTTTATAAGGGAGGAGAGGGGCTCCTTTGGAAAAACAAAAAATATTATTTTATTATAAAGTCAAGTTCGGTTTTAAATAGCTTAAAATTAATTTATTTCGAGGCTAAGGTTGGGATGGGTCGAAATCCTATCATAAAATAGAATTTATACAAGTTTAGGTTCCTATTTTAACCTTATCATTTAGATTTAACATTAAGTTAAATAATTTTACTTTTACCGTGTCTTCTTGTGTTCTTACACTATAAAGTTAATAAACTTACAATAAGAAGCCAAAAAAACCCCAAATTGTTTATTATTAATATATATAACCTTATCTAAGTCATTTGGCCGAATCTTATATTTTTAGGAATAAAATAACAATTAATAATATAATATTTGTTTTAAAAACTATTTTATGTCAATTTGACACTATTTAGTAATTGATTTTTGTGAAAATCATAATAGAATGATAAGTTCGAAAACAATTAATTAAATCAATACTAACATGTCATATTGACCTATAAAATTAGTGGAATTCATAAAAAGCCTCAAATTATATTTATTTGAGTATTTATAACATCAATTATGTAAATATTTCATTAATAAGATAATTACTGCATCATTGTTGTGTCATAAATAAATTAAATTATTTAATGTCTAAAAATTACAAATAAAATATCATTATGTAGGAAATCTTTTTATCTTTCTAATAAATATTTATAGTCGAATTTATCTTATGTATAACCCTATATTAAAAATGTTTTATTAAATAAACTTTGATTTTAACACTTTTAACTCTTCTTTGAATTAAATAATAATAAATGTCCTAATCTAATTCAAGTGCGCCTAAATGGTCATATTTTATTCATAAGTTTGTTTTTGGTCGAATTACACTTATCCAATAGAATTAGGACATGTGTTAGGGTATCATTTTTACCCTTAATTACCCTAATTACTTTTAACCGTGGTAAATAAAAGTAAAAAAGTTACTATTCACCAAAAATTATTTTCATCTCATTGAACCACATTTTACTTACTAACATCAACCGTGTCTCTCGGATTTTTGAAATTCCACTCACAGAAGTGGTAAAATTAAGTTTTATGAAAAATTTAGTTTTTTTTAACTACCACTTCGTGGTTTCACTATTCATTAAAAATTGAAAGTTTTCAGAAAAATACCAAAAATTAGGCCTAAGCTATATTTAATATTATGAACTCAAAAATGATTTCTATTTTACCAAATTCAAAACATATCAGTTTCATTAATTAATTTAAAAATTAATTCCCGTCGTCAAAACAAATAGCGTGTTCTTAAGAGATAATAACTATCAAAAGATTGACACTTGTTTATGTCTGGTTTAAATGTGAAATTACATCCAATGACCAACATTGTATTAAATTGTAAAAATATATTCTAAATATACTTTAAAACCACTCAAATTAATAATTTATCACTATTAATTATTTCTATTGAAAAAGTTGTTTTTAATTAAAATTTAGTAATTTTCACTATTCATCAAAATATGAAAGTTATCCGAAAATCACCAAAATTTCACCCTAAGCTAATTTCGATATTCCGGATCCAAAAATGAAGTCCATTTTGAAAAATAAAAATTACAAAATTTCAAAAAGTGGTTATTACTATTCATAACGGCTAGTTTTTGTAATATTTTAATAGCATATCGTTGTTTAGTGAAACTCGATATTGCGTACAACACACGCTATCGTGGAAGGTTGTGATTGCGTGTAATTCAAGCCAGGTCAGAGATGTGTGTTGTGAAAGCTCCTTTTGGTGTAGCGTATGACCCAAGACATTAATAAAATTAAAAAGAATATTTTTCATAAAATCTCGGGGTGTTACATTCTACCCCCCTTAAAATGAATTTCACCCTAGAAATTCGTTGGGGTTATAAATGGTTTACTACTCGAAAGTTTATTTAATAGAAACCCACATCGTAAAAAGGAATACCAAAACCAATATTTAAAAACAAAAGTATGAAACATAACGGTTACCCAAATAAACTAATCATTGTGTTTCCACATAGGTGAAAATATGGATGTGGAAGAAAAATCTAACTATCATGTTCTGATGGAGAGTGGTAGAGAACATGGCTATGGAAAATCCAACAATCACAAATCCATAAATTTGTGACGATCTAAGGTACCATCTGATTAATCAGATATAAGAGCACTAGGACAACATTTTTGGTTTTCAAGATCGTTTCCCTAAAGTTGAAGAATTTGAATTAGAATAAATACTTACTTTATTTTGGTACAATCTCACTGTTGTTCGTGACTTGAACAATTTCCACTCCATCTCTTAAATAAATAAAGTTGAATTTGTTATTCGTGAAGTGTTAGCAGATCATGTGATAGAATGACGGGTCATTCCATCTGTCTCAAACAAAAGGTTAGCAAAAGTTATTAAATATACATAAGCCATTCTATAGTGAGATTAATCATATATAGTTCCCAAAATGGACTTATACTTCATATATCGTACTGATTAATATAATAAAACTAGTTTCTACTAAACAGGGACTTCTTGTAGACCAGTGGTAGGCGATAAAGGCCAGTCGCACTTCGGTTGTGGGTTCGATTCCCACAGCCTTGTCCGACGCGATGGGATGTCGCCCGTCCTAGAGGTTGTCCTTTTTCTAAATCTATATTACTATAAAATCCCATTAATAATATCGAAAAATGTTTTATCCTAACTTATGTCCAACATAACCCATTCTAATATTTAGGCTTATCTAAAATACTTCGGTCCAAGCTCATAGTATAAAGAAAATGATTACTTGAAATGTCATCAACCAAGCATGTGAATACCATCATTTGTCCCCCATGTATCTTGTTGGTCACATTCCAATCATCTGAATACCGTAATCATGTATTCTCTTGAAAAATGAATACTTATTAAACCTTAGTGAAAACATGAATGCTTTCAAAAGTTAACTCTTACCACATACCAAAATCCAAAAATTCTATATACTCAAACCATGATATAACCTTCTCCTTATATCAGTCATGAGCTCATGAATACTATCAAACATTTAATTTTCTCCTTATCCCTTCATTATGCGCATATCATCTTCATTCCAAAAATATCTGAATAACCTTTCATGGATACTGGTAGCATTAATCACACACTTTCAAAACTCAAGGAAATACAACAATGTAACAATCCTTAGATGTCTCTTTATTCCATAGTACCATGAGATTCTTTACACTTGATAAACATGTAATCATTCCACTACCTTCTTAAACCATTGACCGAGCTTCAACAATTCTTTCATCTCACATATCATTTGTAGTCTCTTCATCATCATCAACATAAATACTACCCATACGACCATACTGATTCTCTTCATGAGACTTTCCCTTAGGGCATTGGTTTGCATAATGCCCATACATTCCACATTTAAAACATTTAACCATTGATGATGTCGTAGCAATACCATTATCCTCATCCTTGGTGTTAACTAAACCTTTTCCTTTACACTTACTGGCTTTGTGTCCTTCTTTTCCACACCCAAAGCATCTTCCAGTTCCTTTGAAACATTCTCCTTGATGCCTCTTCCCACATGATTTACATAGGGGAAATTGAACTTTCTTTCCTCTATGATCATCATGAAACTCCATCTTTCTCTTATTAGCCAGGTTAGGAAACTTACCAAATTTTACTTTATTGATCATATTATGAGATTGCTGATTCGGTATAATAATGATGTTTGGACTTCCAAATCCCATTTCATTTGGTTTCTAATGAAGAATATCATTCCATTGTCCATCATATCCTCCATTATCGTGAATCACCTTGTTTCCAGCCATTTTCTAAAACCCAAAAAGAATAGTGTGAGAGGAAAAAATCATGCTAGGGAAAACAACATTATAAAGGGGGAGTATCCTCAATATCTAACTTCTTAGGTTAAATTCTATGATCGTTACCGTAGTTCTAGGACTATATCTTATACGTATACTTATCCTTAGGGACATCCCTAGACATACCTTAGAAATGTCTCTAGGGATCTCACTAACGTTTTCGCATCCTAGTTTCCAAAGGTTGACTAAACCTTTCCTCTGATACCAACTGTAGAGACCCAAATCTTGACGTACATTGACATTACATTACATTTGCAGAATACTTAGTACATAACAAAAACACACACACAAGGATCTTAATAGTTTAGTGTCTTTGGAAACTCGGAACGTAATCTTCTAATCATGGTGAAAGATCTTCAACATCTCCCTTAAAGATCTTTCCTTTTTTTTCTTACCCAAAACCTTTCTTTATATCCTGGGGAAAAGAAAACATAAAAGGGTGAGCTCAAATGCTTAGTAAGTGTAAACAAAAGAAATATCAACCACATCGTATACACAAGCACATAACTTTTGGAAATCTTAACCTGCAAAAGAGATCATAATTTCATAACATGGGATAAATCATGGTAGTGAAATGTAATCACAATAATCATAACTTAAAACATGAAACTTTGTGGAATACACACACAATCATAGAGAATCATTTCTTGTTAGTCAAGACTCATTGCCAAGACTATCTTAGTGGACAAAGTCCCTTTTTGAACCGAGTCACCCTCGTTTCAGTCCTGTTTCACTGAACCGGTATAACCTACCATTCCAGCCATGTCTATCTCATGAGATATAAAATCTTTACCCAATGCATTGGAGGGAGATATAGGTCCCACCCATCTCATAATGATACCATTCTTATGTGTGCCACAAAATCATAAATCATACATCATTGCATAACCCATGTAATACAAATGGGAATCTTAAACATCATGACATCATAAAAAAATTCATAAAGGAATTCATAAAAATAATTCCATCACAACATAATCAAATCAATGTAATAATAGGGATAAAAACAGAACCCTTTATTATCTTAGATGGAAAGTAATTTTGATAAAACCCTTGAACTCCATTCTTGAGGAAAATATCCTTTCTACTTCAAAACACTTTTCCTTTCTTAACATGTCATACAATCTTAAACTGAAAGAAGTTGATTAAAAATAAACTTGAAAACTTGTAAAGGAAGCTTCTTGGAAATAATTTTTTAAAAATCCATTAATTTCGTATAAGTTAAAAAAACATTCTTCTGGTTCTTTTGTCGGAAAAGTCAAAAAAGTACCTCGTACGAAAAACGACAAAATATTCCTTTCATATCTTTTACTAAAAACTCACTGAAGGGTAAAATAGGATTTAAACAATTGTAGGTGAATGGAAATAATATTACATATTGAGGAAACATGGATGTGGATGATAAAATACACCCCAGTAAATACCAAAGTATAAACAATCTCGGATAAAAATGAGATTGTGATATTTCCCTTACCTTAGGTCCGATTTGCCTCGTAAGTGTCCGAACCTCCTGTATAATTATTTAAATAATGTCATTGAATTATTCCAGAATCATACATATTGTTATTATATCATATATGGTTCACTTATGAATTTATTTTACCTATTCTTTTGTAAATTCCATGTTAAAGAGTGTTTTGGGTAAAATCGATTCATTTGTCGTAGGTGTTTGGACTTGTTGTTCTTGACATTATTATTACTTATATCATGATTTACTTACTTCCAGAATATAAAAAATGATTTATATATCATATATATTCAGTATATATATATATAATAGATAGATAAATGAAATGAAACACACCGTTCATGGAGACGGTAGTCCGTACGTACGCATGAACGCTATTTTCCTTTCCTAATTGTCTTGAATGGAAGTAAGTAGATAACATACAAATATATATATATACATAAATCCAGTAGATTTAACATGTCATATATTTCATTATTATTCATTATATATACTTTATAATCATTCATGAATTGTTAATGTGTAGAATGAATCTCATCGCGTCGTGGAGACGGTATTCCGTACATACGCACGAGCGATGATATCGTTCTCATGATCGTGAACTTGTGTTTAAGTGTATGTATACTATTCCATTATCAATATCACTTTATAATAATCATATATAGTTACTCATTACACCATTATACCCATCCAATTAAGGTGGTGGCGGAAAATAGATTACACCACGGCGTGGAAACGGTATTCCATACATACGCACGCGCGGTGATTTCGTTTTCCGTAGGATGGATAGATGGTGAAATAGGATTGTTTCATACTTATAATAACATATCAGTATATGATTGATACTGATGTTATTACTTCATAATTAAACAACCTAATAAAAAGAAGTGGAAGAAGAAATAAAGGTGAAAGAATCGGTAACGGAAATTACCTCTTCTTTGAAGCGCCTCTTTGAGACCTCCTCTTAGGGAACTAAAATTGGACTTTGAGGAAGACCAGAACCTCTAGGATGTTTCTAGGGGGGTGGAGAAGATAATTTGGCAGGGTTTGGCCGAGCTTGAAGGCTCAAAGTTGTGTGAGGAAGAGAGGGAGGAGGTGCCCTTTTATAAGGGAGGAGAGGGGCTCCTTTGGAAAAACTAAAAATATTATTTTATTATAAAGTCAAGCTCGGTTTTAAATAGAACCAAATTGATTTATTTCGAGGCTAAGGTGGGGATGGGTCGAAATACTCTCATCCAATAGAATTTATACAATTTTAGGTTCCTATTTTAACCTTATCATTTAGATTTAACATTAAGTTAAATAATTTTACTTTTACCGTGTCTTCTTGTGTTCTTACACTATAAGGTTAATAAACTAACTATAAGAAGCCAAACGAACCCCAAATTGTTTATTATTAATATATATAACCTTATCTAAGTCATTTGGCCGAAAATTATATTTTTAGGAATAAAATAACAATTAATAATATAATATTTGTTTTAAAAACTATTTTATGTCAATTTGACACTATTTAGTAATTGATTTTTGTGAAAATCATAACAGAATGATAAGTTAAAAAAAGTTAATTAAATCAATACTAACATGTCATATTAACCTAGAAAATTAGTGGAATTCATAAAATGTCTTAAATTATATTTATTTGAGTATTTATAACATCAATTCTGTCAATATTTCATTAATAAGATAATTACTGCATCATCGTTGTGTCATAAATAAATTAAATTATTTAATGTATAAAAATTACAAATAAAATTCCATTATGTAGGAAATATTTTTATATTTCTAATGAATATTTATAGTCGAATTTATCTTATGTATAGCCCTATATTAAAAATGTTTTATTAAATAAACTTTGATTTTAACTCTTTTAACTCTTCTTTGAATTAAATAATAATAAATTTCCTAATCTAATTCAAGTGGGCCTAAATGGTCATATTTTATTCCTAAGTTTTTTTTTGGTCGAATTACACTTATCCAATAGAATTAGGACATGTGTTAGGGTATCATTTTTACCCTTAATTGCCCTATTTACTTTTAACCGTGGTAAATAAAAGTAAAAAGTTACTATTCACCAAAAATTATTTTCATCTCATTGAAACACATTTTACTTACTGACATCAACCGTGTATCTCGGATTTTTGAAATTACACTCACAGAAGCGGTAAAATTATGTTTTCTGAAAAATTCAGTTTTTTTTAACTACCACTTAGTGGTTTCACAATTCATCAAAAATTGAAAGTTTTCAGAAAAATACCAAAAATTAGGCCTAAGCTATATTTGATATTATGAACTCAAAAATGATTTCTATTTTACCAAATTCAAAACATATCAGTTTCATTAATTAATTTAAAAATTAATTCCCATCGTCAAAACAAATAGCGTGTTCTTAAGAGATAATAACTATCAAAAGATTGACACTTGTTTTTGTCTGGTTTAAATGTGAAATTACATCCAACGACCAACATTGTATTAAATTTTAAAAATATATTCTAAATATAATTTAAAACCACTGAAATTAATAATTTATCACTATTAATTATTTCGATTGAAAAAGTTGTTTTTAATTAAAATTTAGTAATTTTCACTATTCATCAAAATATGAAAGTTATCCGAAAATCACCAAAATTTCACCCTAAGCTAATTTCGATATTCTGAATCCAAAAATAAAGTCCATTTTGAAAAATAAAAATTAAAAAATTTCATAAAGTGGTTATTACTATTCATAACGGCTAGTTTTAATAAAATTCTAATAGCATATCGTTGTTTAGTGAAACTCGGTATTGCGTACAACACACGCTATCGTGGAAGGTCGCGATTGCGTGTAATTCAAGCCAGGTCAGATATGTGTGTTGTGAAAGATCCTTTTGGTGTAGCGTATAACACAAGACATTAATAAAATTAAAAAGAATATTTTTCATAAAATCTCAGGGTGTTACATCTAGGGCCTACTGAAGGAGAGAATCAGGTAGTCACTATCTCTCTCTCCTTCTTTTTTTATCTTTTTGGGGAGGGGTAGTGATACAGTGGTGTTAAAGGTTTGGGTTGAGGGATATGATGGAGTTTTGAGTTTGTCACATGTGAGGTTTCTTGGGTTTGTTGGGAAATAATGTCCACTATATTTATTCAGTGATGTAAACATGGGAGACTAGCTGATACATTGGTATTTAGGGACCCCTATGATTTAATTCAGGGAATTTTATGTTTTTTATGCCTACTAAATGAAGTGATATTAGTTCTAGGGTAGATACCTAGGAAAGGATCATGCATCATTCCTTATTTCTCCTATGTTGGTAATGGCTATACCTTGGAATAGGTTAACACCTAAAATAATATATTAAGTAATTAATTAATTGATGATTAGTATTGAATATTATAGGTTTAGGAGTATAATAGTTTGTTTGTTCTATATGAAAAGATCCATGTTTATGTCTTTTTTAGGTTCGCATCAAATATATTCAGTAGGATGTTCCATAATATCATCATATATTAGATTTTGATGATAATGACACTCGGAGTAAGAAACTATTGGAATTGTTTTGTCATAGTCTACATATGTATGAGGGATCCATTTTAGATCCATTCATAGAATAAAATTTGTAGAAGGATGAGATATCTTTAGTTCAATTTATTTATTAAAAGAGCACTGGTTTTTTTTTGCTATGATGATTCAACATGGAGCAGTGAGGAAGTTATGGTTCTTGTTCCTTTGGGATCACAGGGAGTTGGAAGTCTCATGGGAGAAGTTCCAAGGCCAGTTCCAAACATATTATATGTCTTTGACTATGAAAAAATATAGTCTCTATGAGTTGCATACCCTTGTGTAGTGTAGTTTCATCATGAAAAAGTTTGGGATCCATTTTAGATCCATTATGTGATATTATTCTGACATGTTTCTAGATGAGGAGGCTAGAGAGAGGTGTTTTGATGAGTCTTAGTGTCCAGATATCCATCGCTAGGTTACCTAATTTATAATGAAGACATATCTGAAGGTATTGGAATGGTAAAAGATTATCGAGAGGATACTGGAAAAAACTAGGTTTCCATGAGAGGGCAATCATCAGGATTCATCACAATGAATAGTTATGCTTTTGGGTTCCCAATTTTTAAGAAATCAGAGCTTTTAATCACCCATGGGCAACGGCTCTAAAAACTATTATAAGGGATAAGACACAGGTTTTTCTTGGAGATAATGAGGTCATTGATAGAAATATTACCCAACCTTTCTAAGTATTTATTGTACACCAAGTGTCCCACTCTAGGTTTCTTCATTGAGGTAGTTTCAGCTAAGGCAGCGATAGTAGGGTGATCCAGTTTGGGATCAACAAAGAGAAGATATGGTAGGCAGAGTACATCCTTTTTATTTTCCTCATACTTATAGGGAAGGTAGAATCCATGGATGTGGTATTTAGTAGGTTCAAATAGGTCATGGATCAAATCTTGGTCAGTTTCATGATTTAGTGTTTTTGACATCGGGTGAGCTAGACATTTTTTGTGGTACCCTTTTCATTTTTTCTACATGGTTGCATGTGTTTTTTGATTAAATAATGATTCACTCCTTTATATCACTTATCCTCATTTATTATTTGGTACTTGAGTATGTGAGTCTTTTAGTTCCCTTGGAATTGACTATGACCATTAGAGGTTAAGACGACTTCTATAAATTATATAGAGACTCTGAGGTAGTGATGGGGAAACACTGATCTTATGGAGGCTTCCTGTTTTTATAGATACATAAATATGAAATCATTATCATCATGAATTGGTTGTATTTTATGTAGGATATCATGGATTTTATTAGGAGTAAGGTTTTGTTTTATGATGCTGATGTGGAACCAGTGGTGTTTTCTAGTGAGTGAGACAATTGGATGGGTCAGAGGTGTGTTACATCCTTGTCCTCTTTAATAGTTGAGTTGATGTTGAGCTCATCAAAGGCTCAGTAGTTGGTGGTTTCCAATGTTGGAAAGAGTACCCTAATTTATTTATAGATCATATCATTACCCCCTCAACAGGAGATCATCTTTGGGAGTGATCTACAACAATATTTGTCTCCTATCTCAATATCTCTATATAGGATTGAACCTTCTATGTTGTGAGAGATGCGAGTATAGCTCCATGATCTATTACAGTGCAGTTTTATTTGACTGAGCATTTCACCTTATGGCGAAACAATTTTTTTGGTGATTATGGTTGATGGGATTTTTCATCTTTCTATAGATTATCTGTATTGAACCAAGTAAAAATAAAGAACTGTTATCCCCTTCCACATATTGATGATTTATTTGATCAGCTGAAAAGAGAAAGTTGGTTCTAAAATAACATTTTTTTGTATAGATGTCATCATATGTGGTTAAAGGATGATGATATTCCTATGTCTACTTTCTATTGTCTTCATTGTAGTTATGAGTTCGTTTTGATGTCATTTGTTTGAAGAATTATCCAACTATGTTCATTAGTTTGATGAAAACAGTTCTTAGAGAGTTTGCGGAAAAGTTTTTGGTGGATTTCATCAACAAAATCATTGTGTAATATATGTCTAAGGAGGAACATGAAGAGAATATATGTTATTTTTTTAGAGTTCTTCATTATAAACATCTATTGGGGAAGTTGTTAAAGTCTGAGTTTTGGGCTCATGCAGTCTGTTTCATGGGGCATGTTCTATCCCATAAGGGATTATCTAGGGATCAGTTGTGTCTGGGGACACACCCCAATATAGTGGAAGTGGTGTGATGTTTCTTGGGTCTTGAAGATTTTTAAAATAGGTTTCTAGTCTATTTATCTTCGTTTATGACTCCTTTGAATGCTTTTACAAGAAAGGATCATGTGTTCTTGTGGACTGACTAGTGTCAGGAAGCTTTTGAGTACCTGAAGGATAAGTTTGTAAGTGATGTATTACTTTGTTTTCTAGTGTTGAGAGTTGAATTGGAGGTTTTTTGTGATGCTTCAAATCTTGTCTTTGGTTATGTTTTGGTGCAGCATAGATCAATTATTTTTTAGGGGTCTTGTTAGTTACATCCCCATGAGAGAAACTATTCCACCTATAATATTGAGTTGGTGTAAGTGCTATTTTCTTTGATGTTGTATCAACATTACCTTATTGGAAAATGTTTAGTGGTTTTTAGCGAACATAAAATCCTGAGGTGTGTCTTATCCCACCGGTGTTTAAACCTGAGATAGCATTGGTAGATGAAATTCTTACAGGATTAAAACTTTGAAATATCTTATATTCTAGGAAAGATAAATGTTATAGAAAATATATTGAGTATAAATTCATATAGTAATTTTGTGAATGAATCTAGGTATTCTTGGATGGTGATGGAAGAACATAAAACAATGCATCTAGTTATGGGATAGGAAGGAGGTAGAGGTTGTATTTTTAGAGGAAAATACATTCATCATTGGTGTATCATATAGAGTATTCCTAGTTAGCGGATTCCAATGTGTATATATAAAGAGACCAAGCTGTTTTTGGTGATTCCCTTGATGGTTGGTCTGAGGATGGACAACACCATGTGTTGTTCCAGGGGAAGGGTTTTTATTTTTGTAGTGATGTGGGGTATGGTTCTCCATTAGTTACCTAGTTCACCTTTGGTAGTATATCACAATGTGGAAAATATGTATCAATATTTGAGAGGTTAGTTTTGGTGGCTAGGGTTGAATTACGTAGTTTTTGAGTTTGTTTCTGAATGTTTGTTCTACTAGAAGGTAAAGTCTGAGAACCGTGTTCCGAGTAGTTTTCTCATGATATTTGATGTTCCCCATTGTATTTGGGGGACATTTTCATGAACTTTATTACTAGTTTACCTCAAACTTAAGGAGGATAGGATTCAATATGGGTGATAGTGGGTCATTTTACAAATTCATCTCACTTTATAGAGATCATGAAGTCAAGCTCAGTGGTGGTTTAGTTAAGGAAGTATCTAGAGGAATTGGTCATACTCCATGGGGTCCCATGGATGATCATCTTTGATCAAGATCTTAATTTTACATCGAAGGTGTGAAGAGGAATCTCTTATGCTCTTGGATCTCATTTATGCCTTAGACCTACTTTTTATATATAGATACATAGTCAGAAAGAATGTACCATCTAGACTCTTGAAGACATGTTTCAATCTTATGTCCTAAATTTTAGAGGTTTTGGATGAGACACCTACCCTGGGAAATTTTTCCTTTCAATTATATTTTCCACTCAACCATTGGTATGGATCTATTTGAATATTTTTACATTGGAGATTTTTGTTCTCTATATTACTGGACTGGGGTTGGTAGGCATAATTTCTTGGGTTGTAACAGTTATAGAATATGAAAATGATTGTTCATAAAATTCATGAAAGGATAGATACAGTATAGGGTCATCTAAAATCTGATTTATATCATTGGAGGAGAGCTCTGGAGTTCAAAATCTGAGATCACATGTTCATTAAGGTCACTCCTTTTCATGGGAAGTGATGATTTGGTTATGGGTATAAGATTTATCACTAGATTATTGGGCCTTATAAGGTGTTGTATTGTGTTGAAGACATGAAGTATCAGATAACTCTTCCCCCATGTATGAGTCAGGTAAATAATGTTTTTCATGTGTCATAGATACTTCATTGTCATGTCTTCGACTGGGGATAGATCAATGTTAACGACAATGTGACCTTTTAGGATCATCTTATAGAGATCTAGGACTACCAAGACAAAGTTTTTGGTGGTTTTTCTATTCCCTTGGTTCATGTATTTTGGAAACATGGTGGTGTGAAGGAGAGTACCCAGTAGTGTGAGTTGTAGATATGTACTCAGTACCCCGAGTTGTTTGATTTTAAGATATTATAATGAAATATTTTTCTTTTGGAAATGTTTTCATTTTTGGGTTATGAGATAGTTTCCTATTATTTATTTTTGGGTATTTATTCATTTTTTATATTTATCTCCAATGGGAGAGTGTTTAGAAGATATTTTTTGTTGTTCTGTGGTTTTTTTTCTTGTTTACATTGAGTGAGGTATTTGAGATCCTATGATAATGAGATCTTTGAGAGGTTTCTCATGGGTGGTTGTTTAGATGATCCCCCCCTTTTAATTTCTTCTCTGGGTTTTGTTTTGGATTATCAGGGATAATATTTTTTTGATATGTATCTAATTTAAGAGCTCATATCCATGTGTTATAACCCTTTGTGTGTGTTTTAGGATCATAGTGCTTGGAGGAGGTCTTGAGTAAGTATGGTGGGGTTTGGATTTTAAGAGCTGGAAGCTGGGAGAGTACATGATGTGTAAGGGGTTTTCATTTTGTGCATGTGCAATTAATGGATTACTAAGGATGGTTCATGGGGTTCTCCATGATATATATTAAGTTATTGTAAAAAGTTTCTAGGTGACATGTTTTTTTAGGAGATTTGAATCCCCATGATTATATGACATGTAAGTATTACATGTAGAGTAAATCCCATGTGCAACACATTTATAAAAGGTTTAACACTTCTTCTTCTCTTAAAAAACAAAAAAACTATCTAATCTTAGTTATCTGGATACCCTTTTCGAAGGATTTTGGGGATACCTTTTACCAGGAACGATCCTTGGCTTCCATCTCCATTCAATGGTTATCTATGGTGACCCAAGGTGTGTTTTTTCTCTATTTTTTGAGGTTCCTTCCTCATTAAGTCTCATTTTACTATTTTCTCCTTTCCATGAGATAGCACTTAATATTCAATTTTTTAATTGGGTTTTTGTAGTTTTTTGTTATTCCAATTGTGTTATGACACCCTTTTATGATTACTACATCTTACGGTAGAGGTGATCGGGATCCACAATGTTGGTTCATTCTCTTACAAATAATGTCAAAACCTTTATGGTAGGGGATTCATTTATTCTCTATTTATTAATGAAAAATCATAAACTCGTCATTATTTAATCCTTTGTATTGAAATGGGGTTAAAATATTAAAATTGAACCAAGTTAAGTAAATTAGTATCGATTTCATGTTGGTGATGTTGTTTCTTTGTACCATGATAGCAGTTTACATCATTGTTTTCTAGATAGTGTGATATTTATGCAATGATTTTTTATAACATTCTTATTTTTGGAGTAGCATGCTTAAATTGATAAAGAATGTAATTCTAGAATTAACTATTAATTAATTGTCTTAAGAAGTTAAATTAATGTCATGCTTGTAATATAGAGTTTTTCATAATTTGATGATGATCAAATTGATGTAATAACCCTGTTTAATTAAATGTGATCTTCCATATGATTAATGTAAATAGTAAATAAGGTGACTAATTTTTATTCTGGATGATAATAAAAAAATTAATGATAATTTATAATGAGACTTCTCTAGGTATGTTGAAACCAAAATAAATTATAACAACAAGTTTTTTCTTTTATACTTGTGATAGATCAATTCCTTTTCTTTCCTATAGTTGGAACCTATAAATAATGAATTGGTTAATTCAAAATGGAATTATAAATGGTTGTGTGATAAAGATAATTTCTAAGGCTTGAGTTTCCTGTTCTCTTGAGAAGAATTAGTGAATTGTTTTCAGATTCGGAAGAGCTTGTTTTCAGGTGAAGGTTGAATGCCTTGTTTTGATAGCCCAGTTTCCCTGTTGATTATGCTTGTTTGTTTCCTTCTTCTTTGATATTTGATCTTGATGTTATAATTTTTATATGATCCTAATATGGATGATCCTTGGATGAATAATGTTTTATATGGTGGGGAGGACTAGATGTTATATGATCCTGGGATGGGTGAACCTGGGATGGCTAATGTGATGTGGGCGGGGAGGCCCGGATGATGTGGTGATAGTTGATTCCTTTGATGGAAAGATGCATCAGGATATCCATGTGGGTGCCAGCGATGGAAATGAAGATGATGAAATGGGTTGAATCATTTCATAATCATTTATGTGATGGTGAGAGATGATATGGTCTATTATGTATTTGTTTAATGGTTGATGGTTGGGTTGCTTGTTTTATCTATATTTATTTCCACACTACGTGAGGCAGTTGGAGATATTTGGTTGCATGTTTCTTCTTGGTGGTATATTATGATTGTTTTCTTAGAGTACCTGGTTAATGGAATAATTCTAATAATAAATGAATAACTCTTAATACATGTGGTAGGTGTTTATGGAATGAAAATACTTAAAAGTTTATAATCATTATAAACTGATTAAATGGTTTGGATTACACTTAGAGGGAATGGATTTTACACTAATGATTAATTAAATGTAATGTGGAATAATTTTAATGGTTAATTAATAGATAGAGAATTAATTCGTGTAAGGAAATGATAAAAAGGGAAGAAGTAATTGATGTTTATTTCTTATATTCTTGTTTTCTTGTAGGATATTTGGTCTTAGCAGTGGCATCTGGAAGTTTGATAAATGTTAAGTGTAGTTTATTTCTACCCATAGTTTGGTGGGGATCTATATTATGTCATGTATATTATGTGATTTCATATGATTTTTCACCCATGACTTTTAGGTAAATTGAAACCCAGTGGACTCAAGGATATTTTTTCCCTAATATCCCACTAAGATGATTCATGGATGACTACCCCCCTTTAGTCACACTCTCTTCTCTTGGTAGTTACTTGTGTGGGTATGCACAATGGTTAGTTTTCCCATATATATGTGTGTAGAGGGATTTTATGTATTGTGGTTATTTCACACACATGTATTACCATATATAGTATCCAATATATTATTATAGGTATGATAGGTGTAAACTGTGATGACTTGAGGTACTTACTAGGTGTATGGGATGTAATGGCTTGAGTCATAATGTCCAATGTATGATACAAATCATGAAGACTGTTGTGGATTCAGAAAACTAGTTGGTTACTATATATGGATATGTGATATGGGGTTATGTGGTTATGTGGTGAATTGAGGTTCAAGTGGTGATTCCTTAACCAGGTTTCTTTATGTTGGCTTACATTTGGAGTGAGATGACTCAGGATATGTGATGCTATGGAAGATTAGAAAACTGGTGGGGAAGTGAGATAGGGTACCTTTGATGTTAATTATTATATTCTATGCTCAATTGTGAGTGATACTTGGTGAGATTTATCCTTGGTGAGGCCAAGAACTTAGTATCATGTTTAGGTGATTAGTTAATTTCATTTTTGTTCATTGTGCTTAAGCATGATTTCTTTATCTTTTACATGATATAAAATGGGGAGGATCCTACTGAGTATATTTTTACTCTCAACCTACGTATATATAGATTGTTTTTTAGTTCATCCAAATTAGGTTGGAGATTGAGATTGATATTACTAGATCTTAGTTTTTCAGGAGCTATTTAGGTTTCATGGTCGTTTTCATCTTTACTTTTTTGGAACTTGTAGCTTACCTTTATGTTGTTATAGTAATGTATGAAATTTCATGTTTCACTTGAGTTTTCATTATATATATTTGAGTAGGATTTTTTGGTGTATCCTTTCTATATCTCTCTTCGGCATGTTTCTCTTAGAAGTTAATGCCTCCCATATTCATATTTATTATACCATCGGTGATAGTCACCAACCTAGTGACTACTAGTGGTTGGACTCAAGAAGTCAATATATATCTCCTTTAATTGTGATATTTTTGTTGGAAGGGGGTTATGAAATAGACCAATAATTCAAGTCTCAAAAAAGACCCTAGATCAGAGGATAATATCCATACTCTAATATAGAACTACCCATGACATCTATCATGTCCCACCACGCACTCATGGGTATCATATACCTAACTAGGATCCTATTCCATCTCAATAAGCCTGCCATGGCATTGATTCTCAACAAGAATTTACCAATATACTACTCCCTTGAGAATGAAACTCATTGGTTGTGAATTGTATAAATAACAAAATCACTCAAAATTATTTTTATCAAATGAAGACCCATGCACTAACTTGGTTAATAAAATTTTCATTCAAAGCTATATAGTAAAATGCTATATATATTTTTACTAACACATTAAATAACTAAACCATATGTAACAACCACACCAAAAGGTTTATTATCAAGGAATAAAATTCCTGTATTGATCCACCAGGTCACCATGCATCCCCTATTTGAGGGATTATACCATCATCATCCAAATCAACACATGTATCATAATAAATTCAGTTGAACTTCCAGCAAAAAGAGATAAATGTATATTCTATCCTAGTTGAGTATAATTCCATGAAGTGCATATATGGGAAAACATTATATTGATAAAAACACAGTAGAAGCCCTATACATGTCATGTTAATACTACATTACAAGAATGATGCACAAACATATGCCTCTTTCCATTATGGACCAACATAAAAAAATAAATAAATTATAAATTATAAAACCCAAACCACATGTGTGTCATATGAGATAAAAAAAATATCCATCATAACATCACATACCAAGAATAGGATTCTAAATTCCCTAGTAACCTTTAATTTATACTAGAGAAGTTATTCATGATGTACTATCACAATATTAATCATAGGCTCCAACACATTCCTTTATATTCTAGATACTATATCCAAATAGTAAATCAAACCACTCTGAAAGTTCTCTGTAAATCCCCAACCAAGATCACTCTAAATAGTTGTTGGAAAATACCACCACATTACCCCAAGACCCCCCACACACACACACAAACTCTAGAGACTACAAACTAGCAGCATGGGACTTAGGAGGTTTCATGGGGGAGGATATACCCTATATATCAGTGTGTGAAATCATTAATAAATAACAATAGGCCATATAAATCAAAGTACACAAATATAATAAGTACATTGAACATGATATAATAAAATTAAAATCCTCTATACAAGAGAATATATTGATCTCCCATAGGGCTAGACACATATAACAAGAAAACAAAAATAACTTATACACAATTACATCACTAATCCAAACCACACACCATCCTCCAATCTCATCTAATTTATTATGCTCCACTATGAAATATTAGGCCTCAACCCATCCTACACCTACAACTAATTGAAATATCATTGGGTAACCAAGTTCCATGTAAACCTAAGTAGGGTGTTTGTATATAACTTAGTAGGGAACCACCAATGTGGTCCTATGCTATAAAATTAATTTAGTGATATGTGCATGTAATATGATCAAAATAAATAAACTAATGGTCAAAATAAACAAACTATACACAATAACTTCTTTGTCCGGTGTTAGAGTGTATCTGGGCACATCATAGGGACCTTTTGAACCATATATCACAACCACCCAAAGGGAATATACAAATAACTAGGTCTGTGATCAATATTCATCATTGGTCCTCAGGTTCAAGGCTCGTATCAATCATACCTACATCAGTCATTTTCATAGTGTCTCTAAGCATGATAATCACCTCAAGGGAACAACTATCTATTGTTTTTGTATCCCATTCACATTCAATTATCATGATTTGTAATAGACCCTCGGTAATCACTAAGAATCCCTCATCTTCGACCCCTCCGGATGAACCCCATGTTAGTACCTATGTGTTTGTTACTATCAAGAATATGTCATATTCTTAGGAGGGGAAAGGAACAATGAAATCTTATATGTATAAGCATTACTAGTTCCTAATAAATCCATAAAATAGAATATAATTCCCTCATCGATCCCATAGTCACTAACTCAGGAATCCACCTCTCCCGATCTTCACCTGAACAATCAATAGTGAAACTACCTAATTCTAGGGGGTATCTTAGGCATCAATCAAGGGGATCCAATGGTCTAACTTCGGTTTAACAACATCCTATGTTGGCGATATATTCTCACCCCACACCTCATAATTCCATTAAAATCATGGATTTTCAATGTATTCAAAATGGTTTAATGGTTTATATAATCAAATCTTATAACCCTAGGCATTCACAATTGTCTTGCTGCATTAATGAAATCTCTAGGGTCTTGGGAATTCCAATACACATTACATCATAGGCACTAAATATATATCTTTGTAACCGCCTCTAAGATTCCATGACCACATCAACCAAACACACATTGGATTCTAGTCACACAAGAAATACACCCCCAGTAAATCATGAGACCAAATCCCAAACATAAATGGAATTCCATGGTATTATCTATCTCAATTAGTGATTCTTGGGAATCCCTAGAAATCAAAATAGTGCTAGGCCCAAAAAAAAATTTAGGAATCCAAGGAAATAATATATCATATAAAAAATTAAAAACATAATAGGGGTATGACAAAAACCCAATCCCATCCTCATCATCAAAACCCCTTCAGGATTACAATTTGGTTCAGGTTCAAGGTGACACTTGAAACCATCACTACCCAAGGTCACACTCTCTCTAGGGAAAGTTTGACAATGAGGCATCCCTTGGGTTCCCCTTAGTAAAAATATAATATATCCACCATAAGTTTATTCCTTGGTTCATGAGTAACCTCTAGGTCATTTCCCAATACTCAGAGGTTATTTTTTCCCCTGACATCTCCAGACTCAGCTCACGATCTCACAGACCTCATGGGTATTCCAAAATAGCAACAATCTCCAGATATGGATTGCGACCCATATCTATGACTAGGGTCACTCCAAAAGGTTTGATAACTGGACCCTTATATTATCTACCTAAGTTCTACCCACCTTACCCCAACTCCTCTCAAGGGACCTTCCCTATCCTACTTGAGTTCTCCAACTGATGTCACATTGCATCCCCTCTTAGGGGTGTTTAATTTACTATGTATATTTATTTCCAAGCCTCAGGCATTGGAGGAATAGGCGTAAAGATAGTGAACTAGGTATATGGTGGCCCATGAAACTTTTCACTTTATTCTTGGATTCTAATAATAAATTTAAAAAGTAATTTAAATAAAAAAATTATATTAAATTAAACAATTAATAATTAATAGGGTTCATTTACCAAATAGTGAGGCATCACACTCCCATTCATATTATCATCATGCATAAAGTCATACAGCCTGTACCATGACCACTTATAACCATCGAAGTTTTCCCCTTTTTTCGTAATGTTGGTTGCTTCTTCTAAGGGATATTCATGCCTCGCCAAGCCCGACACACCACTCAATCACCTAGATCATGGCACATTTATAATAATAAATTATAATAAAGTTATAATTAATTATTTTAAAAAAATATGATTTTATTCAAAATTTATTCAACCCAACATAACTACAAAACCACTAAATGAGCACCACCATGTCACTAGAATATCATACAATCACCTACTAGAGGTATGTACTACACCGCTAGAACTAACCCAGAAAACATTCATATGAACTACAAAAAAACCGGAACTAATTTAATAATATCATAATAAAAAATTAAAAATTAAATAATATAGGAATACTTTGATGAATTGTCGAGAAAATGGGTCAATAAAATCTTATGGGAGACCCTATAGAAAGGATTTATGAATTAACCATCATATTTTACTGATTCCACCATGTTTTGGGGAATTAGAATTAAAACCCTAATGGGAGTAAACAAAAATTAGAGAATGGGGAGGGGAAGAAGAGTGGATATCACTAGTGGTAAGAAATCCCCTCAATACATTGAATACCCACCATGAAAATCGCTCTGAACCAAAGGGATTCAGTGAGAGAGGAGTGGGAGAGACCCTTCCTATACAAATACAAATATGAAAGGAGGAGGATGGTTCCCCCTCTAAAAATTCAAGGGGGAAAATTTTAATTGTACCCTTTTTAAATCCAAATAGCTAATTGGTGCCAAGAAACTGTCTAGATGGTCACTACAAGTTGTAGCCACCCTATAACCTAGCCACCTCAGGCAGCCTCAGATAATCCCTTAAGGTTGTTCTTATCTAGAGTTTATTCCCATATTATTTAATCACATGTAGACTTCATCATAATTTGATTATTAATTTTGTTATCTGAATTATTATATTTCTTCATATCCTCTTACAAACATCAACATCCTAACTCTAACCTTCTTTCATAAATCTTTAGACTTAAAAACATCTATCTTCTCATAAGAAATTCAATTTAATGGGATTTTAAACCAAATAGATATATTGAAAATAAAATTAAATATAAAAAAACATATCCACTTAATATATTCTTAACATATTCTTCCCATACACTAAATAATAATTGTGGTTTCTTCATCAATACTGGATCATGAAAAACTACCCCTATGTCTCAAAAAACATCCCAATGTCACAATAAAACTTGAACAAACAATCTTATTCATTATCTGTCTCAATAATATCCCCTTTGGATTTTTTTGGAAACCTTTGAACATAAATAATTATTCAAAATCATCACACATAGCAATGAATCGTCATTCAATAATTCAAAACCTACTTGAGTGGCCTTGGTTTTGGAAAAAATAAAATTAAATAATAATATCCTTTTTTATATTATTTAATTTAAATCCACCTATTAAAATATCATTATGCCAACTAATAAAAAAATTGAATAAATCTTATTCCATTTTTAAAAATTACTCCTTGAACTTGTATATAACATGTTTCTATCGACATGGTCAAAAAATATGTTAAAATATCTCACATGAACACCCGTTAACTTCATAACTTTCCCCAATTAAAAAATCATCATAAATGATAAAATTGAGTGATTTATTCTTCTTTCATCCAATATAAGAACAAATATAAAAATAACAAGAGAGAGAGGGTATGATATCACTAAACCTTATCCATGAGTGAATTGAGGTTGATCTCAGATCATCAATCTCAAATTAAAAAATTATTCCTATAGAATCTCATTACCAATTTTTATGTGTTTTAATCTATATATTTGAGTACCCAATGACTGGGTATCTTCACATGTTATTTCTGGTGACTTTCCAAACCTCTTTAAAGGTTTTCTAGGCATGTTCACGGTCCGCACACAGTTTGAGAATTCTTTGAAAAAGTATAAAACTTAGACAGAAGGGGGTCACATGGTTTGTGCATGGTTAAAATAAGTGTGAAAACAAACCATAAAAACCATCCAATGGCTTGGGTTTTGATGCACGGTTAGCACTAACCATGAGACCAACCAAGGAAACCATCCAAATGGGAATTAAATGCCCTGAAATTTTAATTAAAATCAAAAAATCCACCTAATTAAACCTAAACTCCTCCTACTCAAAATTAAATAAATACTTTGGATTTTGGGAGCCCTATAGAGCCATTTTTCCTCCCCAAACCTCATCTATTGGAACATAAATGTGACAATAAAAGAAGTGATCTTCTTCCAGTGAGTTCTTTTCTTCTTGATATTAAATATCCCTTCTTCTCTTGATTCATTCTTCCTAAAGGTTATGATTTACTTCTATTTTGTTCGATCTTGGTATATATTTTTTCCATTTTTGATATATGATTACTTATATATTCTTTCAAGATCTATCTTCTTATATCCTATGATCACCATAGAAGGAGAAAAATCTTGGATTCATTGCGGTTGGATTCCAAATATTCCAAGAAGGTGTTTAAACTATTTTACTACATTTTGTAATTAATTGTTTCTAGATAATTTGTTGATAAATGTTTATTTTTAACACATGTTTTATAAAATTTTTCCATGATATTATTTATGAAATATTATTTGAGATTTTTTTCTCCAAATTGAATATGTCATGAATTTAATGGATATGAATTTAATTTCTCTTAAATTTTTATAAACTGAAAAATTACATATTTTATTTTAATTTCTTTTCAAAGAATTCTTAATTGATTTTTTGGTGGAATTGAGAGTTTTGGCCCAAGTTTTGATTTATAAAATTAACTTCCTAGATATAAATTAAATTAATAGAACTATTTGATGTATTATAAATAGTTAAAAATAATTGAATCTATTAAACAACCCATAACCCCATTTTTATGATTTTACCCTTGTTTTTAAATGGTTATTCTTGGGTTATTTGAAATAAATGATATATCTGCATGGAAAGAGGGTGTAATCCCCTATTTTGAAATTTATTGAATAATTTTAAAATTATAATACTTACTTAGGATTATTTAGGGATGATCTGAAATAAATTATTGTTTTAAAGGCCCGTTGGGAATTATAATGATTATTTGGGAAAGGAAACGGGTATGGTTACCCTTCTGAATATTGAATTTATTTAAATGGATTCGAATTGAATTGATGGTTCTTGATGGTCCAGTTGGAACTTTATGATGATCTTATCTTGTGATAATCCCTTAATTTAACATGATTGATTATTGTACCTCCCACTATTGGGTGTTGAAAATGGATTATTGATTTTAAGTTAATCTGGGGGTGAGAGTGTGATGTGATATTAGGTCCAGTTCCCATGTTTGATAAGGAACCCTATGAGATCCTAATAAGGTGATTATATCACTCCCTTCAGTTGATTATTCATGGAAACTTGGATAGTTAGATGGGATGACCTATATATATTCTTCATTAGTAGACTCACACCATTCTATTGGATCTATAGACAGCGTGAAGGGTTTAGGATATTGACTTGCATCTAAGAAATTAGGTGTGCATGGAACTGGTTTTCTTGAGACCCCTGGGACTATATATAAGCCCAAAAATTGGTCGTATTGTAATTATATTAGCTATTCTGAGATGGAATCACTATCAAACCTAGGTTGTACCCATGACATCTATATACATGATACTCGATACATGACAATGTTCATTATCACTATTTGGCACTGTAGTTTTCTTTATTGATTCATTTTTTGTTATTATTCACCTTGACTATATTGTGTTGACTCTTGTTCATGTTCCCATATCAGGTTCATATTCTCACCTTTTCTTGATTATCTAACTTTAGTGTGTGAAATTTTTTTCAAATAAATTCAATAAAATGTTTAGTTTTTAAAGTGTGAAATTGAATTGTAGTAGGTTAGGTTGGATAAATGATTTTTAAATGTTTATAACTCTATTTTTAAGTTAATAATTATACTCTCTTATATATAATTCACTTTTATAATATTTGAATTACCTTATTATGTAACTACAAAGAATATTTTGTGGAATCCTACTAGTCACTTTAGCTCACACCCTACTTTTACCATTTGGTGTTTGAATACTTTCTTATCTTATAGAAGGAGTTTGTTCTCTCACCTTACTTTGTGTTTTTTAGTTATGATGACCAAGGGTGGATGACTTGGGACATGGTGGGTAGTCATGGACCACCATGAGACATGTTTTTTCTATCTATGTTTTTTTTCTGTTTGGTATCATCTCCATGTAACTATTATGATTATGTTTATGTATTTATCTAATGATTTTCCACAGTGTAATTTGATTATTGTAATACTTTTTGGGTAAAATAATTACTATTGTTTATTTATTGTTTCCCAGGAGCTCGTTTCCAGCCCATTTATATTGGTAATAATCTTTGGGTTAGTGGTTAATTGGTTCAGATATTGGTTTAGATGGTATTATAGGTTGTTTCATTAAAAATTGTATCAAAGGATAATATTTCCTTGAAAGTAAGAACATAAACCTGAAACCCCTTATGTTATTTGTGTTGAGTATTGTTAGAAAGGAGATTTAGAATGTTTCAAGACTCAAGAGTTAGTTCATGAGTGGGTTCTTGATCACCACCTCTTCATGATGAGACTTGAGTTACCAGGGAAGTAGGGACCTAAGTCTTTCTTTTGAGTTATTGGTTTCCTTATCATAAAT
Organism: Viscum album; assembly: GCA_963277665.1. Lineage (NCBI taxonomy): Eukaryota > Viridiplantae > Streptophyta > Magnoliopsida > Santalales > Viscaceae > Viscum > Viscum album. The sequence continues at coordinate 320,349,512 of OY728153.1, read as the reverse complement.
GAGATTTAGATTCCCAATGATACAATATTTGATTTAGGTAATCTATTATTATTTTTAGAACCAAATAGAATTATGACTAAAGTCGCACCATGTTTTCATGATCTGGTAAACAGTGAGTAATTGATGTGAAAAATCAAGAAATCTATCCATGAATAGTTGTGTGGTTTGTGTTTGGTTTACCAACCCATACGAACAAGTCTTACACAGTTCTAACTTGGTTCTAAACATTAAACCTTATCCATTTTCTTATAAGTTAATTCACTTGTGTTAGGTTTCCTATATATGTTTTGGATTTGGTTTGTTTCATGCTCTTATTTATTTTTTTCAACATTATTCCATTGTGGATGGTTGTAAATCCTTTTTTAAAGATAAATTGAGTATTAAAACCATTTTTGTTATGATCTTTGATAAATTTTTTCAATTACCAAAAAGTGAATTTTATTAAATGATTGATTTGGAAAATTGATTATAAAATACTCTTTTATTCTGTGCTAAATAAAAATTTTAAGATGAAATTTGGTTTGTAATGGATTTCAAATGAGAATGGTTCGGATAATTAGAAAATTGGATTAATTTTTTTGAAACCATTGATGGATTTTCCTAATTTGGTAGATTATTTTTGAAAATTTTATGGATTAAAATAAGGATTTATCATTTTTAAATTAAGGAGTAATGCTTTATATATAGATAAATCTTGTGTGTTTTGAAATCAATAAAGATTTGATAAAGTAGAAAGTGGATTGTTTGAAAGTTGTTGGATTTTTTATTTTATATTTATATTATTACTAGGTTGATATGCCTATGTTTTTTTAGTTAATAAATGTCTCCAAAAAATCATTCAAGAATGATATAATTTCCATCCATCTGTCTAGTTTTTAGATTGTTCCTTTTCATTTTCCAGAATTATAATCTCTTGTAAGCGACTCTACCCAGACCCCATATCGAGTAGTGGATCTAGATATATTCCAACTATTGAACCTAGTATTTGAATAATTGTATTTTTATACACCATCATATAATATAAAATAAGGTTCTATTTATTTATTAAAGTGTCTTAAAGATGTTGATGAGATTCTTTATTCTCTCAAGACTCCTGGAACTTTGAAGCTTATGTCTATCAACTCCATATTTGAGGGACCTAGCCAAGAGTGGTTTGAATTTTTGATTACCTATTTTCTGCATGAATTGATTTCTTAGTAATTTTTTAGGTCAATATTCTTTTGGTACTAATATCTTTAGGAAGTGAATAAGGATAATGTTTTATATTTCTTAGATTTTCGTCAAGATGAGCTATCAGTTGTGGAGTATTCCAAAATATTCTCACATTTTGTATATTTTATACCAGAGATTTTTTATTATTGTTTCAGTAAGGTATCCTATTTTAGGAAATTTCTTAACCCATACATATTAACCATCATGCCTATGGATGGGTTTATCTCTTATTTGGGTAGGATCAATAAGGCTTTCTCAGCTGAAGTTGAGCTAGTAAAAAAATATGAATGGATAAATGCCTAATTAAGGGTTGAGGAAGGGTAGTCTACTTGGGAAAATAATATCACTCTTGTGTGTTCATATTGTAGATAAAATAGTCATTCTATTAATTTATTTTCAAAATATAAAAATATTTGTGCATGGTGTAGCCACTGAGGTCACCTTTAGAGGTTTTGTAAGTTCTTAGATCAAAAAGGGAAAATTCAATCTAGACCATTATCTCCTAACTATAAGGTCGTGGATTCTTCATAATAATAGGTCTCTAGCCATGGGTCTTGGGTTGATCATTTTCACTAAGTGGGGGAGCTTCCTAGTGTCTTTTTTCGACTACCGTATGTGGTTAATGTTGATCCATATTGTTGTTTGAGACATTAAAGTTGAAACTGTTTGAGTTTTTCCTTCTTCTAGATTGTCTATTTTGGACTCATTTTATTTTTTGATCTTTTTGAATGATATCCTATAGAACTTTTTTTGGTTCATTTTTGGATTATTGATATATTAATGGTTTTCTTTTTCTTTAGATCTTGATTGTTATTCCTTTGCATTCCACTTATTTTGACTTGTTGGTTAGTGCTCAATTTTGAAATGCTGAATGATCTTCCTTAAGAGAGTGTAGTTCCTTATTGTGAACTGACCTGGATGTTTGACCTCTTTCTAGTTTTACTTGGATAGAGCATGGGCATGTACTTAGGTAAATAGGATGATGTGGATTTTTTATAGGACAAACACCTAGTGGTGTTGGAGTTTTATTTGATGATTTCACTGAGGTATGAGGATCAATTTTCAAAATCCTATGTTACCATTGAGTACTTACTTAGGGTATAGAACCTTGTCAGTTATTTACCTTTATTTTGGTTTTTTGATCTTATATTTTTATCCTTAGTGAGTGGTTGAAGACTCTTATTTGGGACTAATGGATGTGAGTTTATTATGTTACACCATTTTAGTGAATATTAAAATGGTGGGGTGACCTATGAAAGGTATCTAGTATTTATTCTATTTAAAAGAATGTGACGATCTAGGTGTGTTGATCTTGGGTTATTTGGAGCTATTAACCTTCATGAGAGTCTCTATTCTGTACTGTAGACCATTCACCTCACAAGATGAGTGATGGATTTCTTCTTATTTCATCATGTTCTGTCATTTAAATATGATGATTTTTAGGTCCATAAAGTTCTATGGTGGGGAGTTTGTGACATCCCATTACCTGTATTTATGTGTTTTTACCCATAGATATGAGTACCAAATTATTGGACCTCCTTTAGTGTTTTTTTTTTGTTTTTATGGACTTTTTTGAAGGATTCTAGGCATGTTCACAATTTTCTGAGAGTTTGAGCATATTTTGAAATCATGTGGAAAAAGGAAAGAAGGGGGTTGGACAGTTTGTACATAGTTAAACTAAGTGTGCAACCAAACCGTGAAACCCTTCCAGTGGATCTCTTTTGGGTGCAAGTTTAGGCATGCATTTAGTACTATCCATGTGACCAACCTGGGAAACTGTGCAAATGAAAATTAAATTCCCAGAAAGTTTTAATTAAATTCCCCCCCTAGTTAACCCTAAACTCCTCCCACTCAAACCTAAATCAATCCTCTAGATTTTGGGATCCCTTTAGATCTATTTTGGATCCCCAAACCTAATCTCTTGGAAGATCAAATCACAAATCAAAGCATTGATCATATTCAGGTGATTTATTTTCTTCATGATCTTGGAGCTACCTTCTTCTCTTGATTCATTATTCCTAATGGTTATGATGGACATGCAATTTTTGGATCTTGGTATATTGTTGTGGGATTTGGGATCTAGGATCTCCTCTTTTTTCATTCAAGGTCTATCTTATAAGATCATGTGATTTCCATCAAAGTTGACACATATTGGATTCTTTGTGGTTGGATTCCAAATATTCATGTAGGTTTTTCTATGATTATCCATAATTTTTTAATTCATTGTTTCTTGAGAAATCATATATATATATTTCTTGATTTCTAACACATTTTTCTATAAAATTTTTCCATGAAATTCCTTATGAAATATTCTCTGACCCTTTTCTATTCAAATTGATTATGGAAGAAATTAAATGTATATGAATTTTAATTCTCTTACCCTTTTACAGTTGATAAATTCCATGTTTGAATTGATTTTATATTTTAATAACTCTTAAAGGATGTTTCGGTGGAACTAAGGGATTTTGCCTAGGTTTTGATTTATAAAATAAACTTCCAGGATTTGAATTTAATTAATTGAACTATTTGATATTTTCTAAACAGTTTAAAATGATTCAATTTATTAATTAAAAAGAACACCCTTTGAATGATTTTTACCTAATGTTGAAATGGTTGTTCTTAGTTTATTTTAATTAAATGATTTATCCACATGGAAAGAGGCTACAAACCCATGTTTTGAAATTTATTTAATCCTTTTAAAATTAAAATGATTCCTTTAAATTATTTTGGGTTGATTTAAAATAAATTATTGTTTAAAGGCCTGTTTGGGATTATAATGTTGATTTGAGAAAGGTAGTGGGTATGGTTACCATTTTGAATGTTGAAATTAATTAAAATTATTTGAATTGAATTTATGATTCTTGATGACCCAGTTAGAACTTTATAATGATACTCTCTTGTAATAATCCCTTAATGTAACTTGTAGGATTATTTTTCCTCCCACTGTTGGGTGTTAAAAAAGTTGTTAGTTACTTTGTGGGAATTTGGGGGTGAGAGTGAGATTTGAAATTAAGACTAGTGACCATGTTTGAATAAGGATCAATATATGATCCTTGTAACTCAATTATCTCACTCCCTTATTTTGACATGTCATGGAAACCTATATAGATATATGGGATGACCTAGATATATACTTAACTAGAAGACTCACACCCTTCTAGTGGATCCATAGGGAATTTGAAGGGTTAAGGATATGTGTGTGGTAATAGGAAAGCAAGTGTGCATGGATTTAGTTTTCTTGAGACCTGTGAGACTAGATGTAAGTCCAAAAATTGGTCATGTTATAATTTGATTAGCTATTCTGAGGTGGAATCACTATCATACCTAGGTTATACCCACGGGATCCATATACTTGATATTGATAAATTATAGCATTCATTGTCACCTTTTATTGATTATCTGAATTAATCTTGTGAAAAAAAATTAAATATTTTCAAGAAATTTTTATTTTTTAAAGGGTGAAATGAAATGTTTTTTAGGTTTGGTTTGGTAAATGATTTTTAAATGATTAAAACTATATTTTTAAGATAATACTTGTACTCTCTTATTTATACTCCTATTTTAGTATATGTTCATTGCCTTATGAAGTAGCTACATATAATATTTGGTGGAATACTATTGGGATCTTTATCTCACTCCCTAGTTGTACCATTAGATGCTTGTAGACTTTATTATCTTATAACATGATTTCTTTCTCTCTCTAATTTCTTTGTTGTTTAAAGTTAGGTTGTCCAAGGGAGGGTAACTTGGGGCATTGCAAGTGGTCTTGGACCATTAGGAGATTGGTTTTGGACATATTTATTTTATTTCCATATTTTTATCATCTCTTTTTACCTGTTATGGTTATATTTATGTATTATATAATGATGTTTATGTAGTTTACTTTGATTATTGTAATCTTTTGAGGGTGAAATCATTACTAATTAATATTTATTGATGCCCAGGTGATTTTTACTAGCCCATAGAGATCTAAAATTATCTTTGGGTTAGTGGATAAATGATTTAGAAATCTATTTAGATGGTATTCATGGTTGGTTCATTACAATTCCTGTTGTAGTTGCTTAGTGATCACATTGGTAATCTTCCCCTTCATAGCGATAAAATCAAACATCATCTTTTCTTTCTATTCAAACTCCTTAATAAAGTAATAGTCATTATCAATATTCTTTTATTTTGAATATTGTTCCAAATTTAATTAATATTTTATAGAACTTTTATTATCACACCCCATGAGATGTGGGAACTTCACTTACACCTTTATATACTCCATTAAAGTTTTTATCCATATCAATTGAGTTTCTTATTGAGTTACATAAACATACTCCACCATGACAGCACTCAAGGACACAAAACTCTTCTTTTTTGTTTTTCATTCCACACATTTCTCTACAATAAAAAACTCTATCATGTGTTTATTTTTACCTCCATATTTCCAACCCAATCTACATATGCATATCTACAGAGATCAATATTTCTTTTAATTTCATATTTTAAACCCATATTCATCATTATTTTTATGTATCTAAGAATCATCTTGGAATCTATAATATTTTACTCTATAGGAACAATTTGAAATTTATCACAAAATGATACAACATAAGATAAAACATGTCTTCAATCTATCAAGTAGAAGAAACTCCAAATAATCTTTCTGAACTATCTATAATAAACTTTTGTTTCACCTTTATCCTTTAATAGCTTGGTCCCCCACTAGAATCATGGTAGAAAAAAGCTTTCAATATTCAATTACAAACTTCTTCAAAAGTTCTCAATCAGACTTATATTTAGTTATGAAAATATGATCCTTATCTTGAGAAATTTTAAATCCCAATAAATACCACATATCTTTAAACATGGACATACCAAAAATATTATTTATCTCTCAATAAAACTCCTCAAAACACATTTTTAATTTCCATAATAGATAATATAACATATATATTTAAAAAAATAAGATACCTTGTTATCTTCTTTGATGTATAAGTAGTATTCTCCTCTTGCATTCATAAACTTTAGCACTTTAAATCATGAATCTAACTTTTTGTACAATGTCTTTGGGTCTTTCTTTAGACCATACAATTCCTTTTTCAACTTGAAAAAATATCCTTCATTTTCTCCTTTAAATAATCCATATTGTTACTCAATATAAACATACTCTACCAATTATCAATTAAGGAAGGAAAAGATGGAATCCAATTGAAAAAAAATATTTCATTTTTTCATAATAAATAGAAAAAACCTAATGGTTTGAAGCCTATAAATATGTACAAAATATTTATGAAAATCAATTCCTTCCACCTATTAATAACATTTACACATGATCCTTTATTTATTTCTCTTAATTTAACCATTATTATTCAATTTTTTATAAAATACCAATTTTGTTTTTGTAAAATTCATATTTATTGAAATGGGAACCAACTCCTAAGAATAATTATTCTCTATATATTCCAACTCCTCATACATAAAATTAAAATACTCTTGATACTCTAAACCTTATTTCACATCCTTCAATTAAATCTATAAAAATAATGAGGTATTTTCTATTGTGCTTAATGTTATCAAAGTTTGAATTGGTTTTCCATGATCTATAATAATATTATTGACCTCCACCTACTTTACGATACATGGATGAGTAGTGAAACGTTGTTTTGTATTCACCTTTTTAACTAGAATCTTTTCACCAAATTCACTTGAAGTCTCAAATTCTTCATCACCCTCACTAATATCATTATCTCTATGTTTTGATAAAAGATTACCCTTTTTTAATTTTGATAAATTATTACTATTCTCCATTGAAGACATATTTTATTTATCAAATCTTATTGATTTATACCAAATGAAACTCATTATATTATCATCCCCATATTTTTTATTTTCATATTCTTTGAATCTAGGATAATATGTTAAAAAATGTTTAATAGCTCCATAGTTGAAGAACATCAAGGGAAACATTCCCCGATTCATTCATTTCATTTTACTTTCTCCTGACTAATAAAATTAATGACATAATTTTTTTCAAATTTTATTTTAATATCTTCAACTTCATTGAATATTCTTCTCCAATATGAACATATATACTGATATTTAATGTCCTAGCATTTTTGGAAGCATATTCCTTACATAAATTATATGTTCATAACTATAAAAGTTTTTTTCTATTTGTTCAATGTAATTGAAATATATTATTAAATAAGTCAAATAATCTAGGAACTAAACTTACAACACTTTATTATTTAATTTAAGACATAACAATAAAAACACTTGAAACTATGTATTACAAACCATGGATTATTAATCACCATAGATTATTACATCTATTAAAAAATCATATATGAAAAGGGAGTAATAAATATAAATGAATAAAATATTAAACACTATGAGATATTATAGCAGCCCAATATTTTCATACATTGATATTACAACTTTTCATATGAATTTTCAATATATTAAACAAAAAAATCCCAATAATGATTATATTTTAGTATATTTGGAGACAAGGTATAAAATATTCTAATTTGATGAAAGATCTAAAATATTTCCCATAAAGATATTACCAATTATTACTGTTTACAATCATTCCGTACTTAAAACCTTTTTCATAACCTAGGGAAATGAAACATAAGAAATGGTGAGATATAATGATCAGTAAGGGTAAAAAAGGGATATATATTGGCATAATATGAACATAAGTGTATGAGAACTTGATAATAACATTATAAAACCATACCATTTATATCATAGATCATAAAAATGTTTCATGGGATATATCTTGGCATTTCATAATAAATTAATCACAATGGAATCAAATAACATGATCCATGAGAACATTACACGGACATAAGACATAGATTTGTGGCATAAAAAACATCTTATAACATTGTGAACATTTATAAATAAAGATATTTTCACTCGTTAAGTAAAGGACATAACATCAATCCCTCGCATAAACACATGGACATGGAACTAGGCCCACTCATAAAATTATGGACTTATAAGATAGGTCCATGCATAAAACAATGAACATGTAATAAATTTTGTACATAACGTTGTAACATTTAATCATGTGCATGAATAACATTATAATAATGTAATCAGTTTCATGTATAACATTATGATCATGTAATTAGGTTCATACATAACATTTTGAACATGTAATTAAGTTCACATATCTCGTATTTAATTATTATTTATCCATGTTTATCCAATGCATTGGAAGGAGAGATAGGTCCCATGATTATTTGGTTAGAATGTAAACACCATCCTTGATTATAACATAAGAATAATCACATATGGAAAATAATACATATGTGTTCCCATATATCATTAAACATTCATCATTTCATTGAATCATAATCTGTGTAATGAGAAAGGGTTTCATGAAAATTTAATTAATTTTTCAGAGCATAACCAATGAAAAATAAATGGGTTCCATCAATGTAAACATTAAACATATAGATAAATAATAAGGAAGTTATCATTGAATATTATCCCCAATAAAATGAAATTAACATAAAAGGATTTCATCTAATATGAAAAACGATTTTGAAATATTTCTTGGAGCATTTTTGAATAAAATAGGCTTTTCACTTTGAAAAGAACATTTTAAAACGTAAAACCTTTTGAAAACCCTTTTCACATTGAAATAATTTATTTAAAATCTAAAAATTTACCAAATATTAAATAAAAAAATTTATTTTAAAATTTATTTTAAAATTTATTTTTTGAATACTTTTAATTGAAGCATTGAGCGGTCATAATAGTGGAAAATACTATTCATGTCATCCACATTAAAAACAAGGATTCTTTTCACAGTTTTGATAAAATCAAAATGGGAATTGTTTTTAAAAATAACATGAAGATTAATTTTTAACACACGTTATAAAAATTCAAAAATAGTTAAAAATAAATTTTAATAATCATAATATAATATTAAAAAAATGAAAACATTTCTAAAAAACTTGGTTTTCAATGAAAAGGCGTTTTTAACCGGAGAGAGGAATAAAGATGATTTTCTTAAAAAATTTAATTTGAAATATTTGGTACATAGAGAGAGTAAAATTAAGAGAAAAAATGTATTATCATGACATAAATATAGAATAATAAAATTTATGAGTTTATTTATAGATAGAATATAATATTTCAACTTTGGAAGCATAGTCATAAACAACCCGGATAAACAATGAGAAAGTAACATAAAATCTTTACCATATTGGTAACATTGAATCATAAGATTAATAAAGGAATGAAATTAAATAAAACATAAAATATCATTAGGATAAATATATTCATGATATTATATTTCAATGGGGATTTATATACACTTCTTAAGGTAAGATAGGTGCATAACATAATGTATGTATTAAAGATGAAAATTTGAGACAAAAATCTCATATCGCATTAGTAATATTTTTAATCATAATCAAAAACAAATAATAACCTAAAATGGAAAATTAAATATCATTAAATAATGGTATTATTGATATAACATGTTAATTGTTTTTTATATACACCACACAAAAGAAACAAGTGGTGAATTTTCATATGTCTACCAAAAATAAAAGAGAGACTATAAATCCCTTATCTAAGTGTTAAATTACCTTAAACACATTAAAACCTCTTATATAATTAATATAGGTTAATTATTCATATATTATAGTACCATACTCATATATATAATACCATATATGACTTTTTTATGGCCTTTTATTACCCTTCTATTAATAATTCCACATTAAAGTCATGTTTTGGGAAATAAATGCTTTGTTTTTCGTGTATGCTTTTATTTTTTATTTTCATTCCTGATACTTTGATCATGGGTCCAAAATATCCATAATTATTAACTTGATATAATTATCATATATTTTATTTATATATTAATTTATATTAATCGATAAAATTTTCAGATATAAAATGATATACATCGTTCATAGAGATGGTAACCTGTACATACGCATGAAGGATGTTTTATTTTTCTCAATGGATTTAAATAAAGGAAATTAAATAACATATTGTCATTATAGAATCATTATTATTTCATATATATCACATATTTTTATGGTACCCATTCTTATTATCCTCCATTTAAATCATGAATGAATTGCATCATTGCATGTGGTCGTAGTCCATCGTATACACGAGCAGCGTTATTGTATTTCCAAAAAATGGAATGTATAAAGTTATGTGTGATATAATAAATAAATAAGTAAAATATTATATAAATATTATATATAAATATTTAATACATCTTTATAACTGTATTTTATAGGTGGTAATTGTAACGCCCCGACCCCAGTTACCCAGAGTCGGTGCATTAATTACATAACATTGGCATGATCACAAGAAAGATCAAATCTCGAAAGACCGATTGGTTTAGTAGCCTTGGAAACACTAGATATATTCATAAGTTTTACATTACATCATCAAAATAAAAAGAGAACTACTACAACAACATATTGTCTCCATAGTCCACACTATTAACCCCTCATAATATCCCTCCAAGTCATTCATAATTTACTTCTTCACATCCTGGGAAAATAAAACATAGAAAAGGGGTGAGCTCAAATGCCCAGTAAGGATAACAATATAGCGGAAACTTTCATAAATAAGAATAAACATTTAAGGCAATGTATAACTAAAACAAAAGCCTTCTAAACTTTAACTTCAACATAGTATGGCATAAATAAAATGAAATAATGCCATTTACTTATTCACATGGATATTCTACTAATCGAATAATCACATGCAATATCAATAACCACTTTCATAATGATGGAATGCATAATGCCAGACTATCATAACCACATAGCCAAGGCCTCGTGCCAAGACTACAAATAAGATTTTGTCAAGGACTTGTTCCAAGACACTAGTTTGTCTCATGAGACCTACCGATGCATCGAGGAGCTATAGCGGGCTCCACCTGTCACATATTAAGTCCAATACATTCCCATATGAAAAGGTTTAAACATAACATAAACATTCGTATTAAAACTAGCATACGAAATGTTAATACTTTCACCATAAACTATGAATGGTATAAAAATAGCACATCCACATTCAAACATATCACAAAACCTTCAATACAATATAGAATTTTTGTATCATAATAAATCAACTGCAAATAATCTTAAAATCCATCAAAGGATGTTGACATAGATGAAATCAAAATTATTTTTAAGGAAATATCACCTTTTATTTTTAAATCATTTAAGATCCATATAAAATAAAACATTTTCTTTGAAAATATTCTTTTAATCTTGTAAGGAAAGCTTTGAATATTTTATAACGGCGGAAAATAACCGCACCCGCCGTATAAGTTTAAAAAAAACATTCTTATCTTAATTCTGTCGAAAAGGATAAAAAGCACCTTGTTTGGAAAACGACGGAGAGATTCCCTTATAAACCTCTTATAAAAAGTCAAACAAGGGTATAAATGACTTCAACCCATATTCTTTTAAATATTAAAAATGTTTTGAAATACATTTTGAAGAAACATGGATGTGGATGACAACGAGATCCCAGTAGATTATTACGTATAAACAACCTCGGATAATGAAGAGATTGTGAAATAACCCTTACCTTGTACTTTTCCTTGGTTGGGGTAGGTTAACCTCCTGTATAATGGTGAAATAATTGTTATTAAATTATAAAATAATCATATACATTATTATGATATCATATATGATCTTTTAATATTGATTTGATAATATTATCTTAGTATTATCGTTGTTTCGGGTGTGAACTTACTCATTTTCTTTTATATGTTTTGTTACATAAGACATGTTTGTTGTATATTATTCATATCCAGAATGATATCAAGTCCTTAAACATAATTTTTAAATCATCAAATGATAATTATACTTGAATGGATACGATGGAGAATGAATCTCATCGTGTTCGTGGAGACGGTAGTCCGTACGTACGCACGAGCGACAATATCATTCTTTTGATATTAAAATAATATATAAATGGATGTTATATCATATATACAGAATAATTAACATGTTATATTTATTATTTACATGAGTTTCACATCATTATTATACTCATCCAAATAATAATATATTGAATAACAATTACACCACGACGTGGAGACGGTAAGCCGTACGTACGCACGTATGGTGACATGTTATTCAAAGGGTGGATAGATACTGAATATGGTTGTACCATATTTATAATAACATCACAGTATATGTGAGATACTGGAGTTATTATTTTAGAATGGTAACAACAAAGGAAGAAGAAGTGGAAGAAGAAATGAACTTGGAAAAGGGTGGTGAAATCATTACCTCTTCTTCGGGCTCTTCCTTTTGATTTGATCAAAAGGGCTCCTTAGGTTGGCTTTCTGATCAAACTAAGGCCTCTAGGTTGTAGTGAGGGAAGTTGGGAGAGTATTTGGGCAGAGTTTGGCCGAACCAAAAGGCTTTGAAGGTGTGAAGAAATGAGAAGGAGTGGTCTCCTTTTATAAGGGAGAGGAGGGGCTCTTTAGGAAAGAGTGAAAGTATTACTTTATAATATAATTATATTCGGTTTATAATGGTCCAAAAATCATTGAGGTCGAAGATAAGATGACTCATATTCTAAATAACATCAACCAATAAGAATTGGATAGGTTTTAGATAATATTTTAATCATTATAATCTTATTTATTTAAATGATTTATTAATGAGGTAAACATTGCATCATTATTGTGTCATTAATAATTTAAATTATTTGATGTCTAAAAATTATAAATAAAATATCATTATGTAGGAAATCGTTTTAGATTTCTAATGAATATTTATAATCGAAAATCCAACATGTATAACCCTATGTAAAAATTGTTCTTCTAAAAGATGTAAGCTTATGCCATTTTTATTTTTATTTTAACTTTATTAATATAATGTGTCCCTACCACATACAAGTGGCTCTAAGGGGTCCCCAAATCGACCCAAGGATGCCCATGGTCGGGTATGTGTCCACCAATAAGGTTAGGACACGTTTTAGGGTAATTTTGTATTATTATAATATTATTTTTTTAACCCTTATTTACCGGATTTACCCTTTAACCATGGTAAATAAAATATTTACCGCAGTAATTATTCAAAATGTGTAAAAATAAAAGTTACCTATTTACATAATTTGGAAATCATGATTCCAAATATGTAATCCATTTTTCCAAATTCAAAACACAGAAGTGGCAGAAATTAATTTAAAATTAATTCCCGTTGTTAAAATAAAAAACGTGTTTTAAAGAGATAATAACTATCAAAAGATTGACACTTGTTTATGTCTGGTTTAATTGTGAAATTATGTCCAATGACAAACATTAAATTAAATGGTAAAAATATATTCTAAATATACTTTAAAACCACTAAAATTCATAATTTATCAATATTAATTATTTTGATTAAAAAATTTGATTTTAATTAAAATTTAGTAATTTTCACTATTCATCAAAATATAAAAGTTATCCGAAAAGTTCCAAAATTTCACCCTAGGATAATTTCAATATTCCGAATCCAAAAATGAAGTCCATTTTGAAATATAAAATATATATATGATTTCAAAAAGTAGGTATTACTATTCACAACGGCTAGTTTAATTAGTTGTGGTGTGTGTTAGAACTCGAGGTTGCGTACAACACACGCTATCGCATTATTCGAAGGGAAACGTACCGTGGAAGCTTGGGGTGTTACATTCTCCCCTCCATCAAATAATTGCGTCCTCGCAATTTCTAGGGTATTACTGCATAAAAAGACTCGGGTGGTTCTTCATCATATGATCCTCGGGTTCCCACGTTGCCTCTTCCATCTTATGATTTCTCCACAAAACTTTTACCAGACGCGTCGTCCGGTTTATCAGTACTTGTTCTCTTGTATCAAGAATCCGGACAGGCTCTTCACAATAAGACAGATCGGGTTCCAGTTCTAATTCCTCATAAGTGAGTACATGCGTTGGGTCAGGCATGTATTTTATCAACAGAGATACGTGGAACACATCGTGAACTTTGGAGAGACTTGGCGGCATTGCCAATCGGTAAGCTACAACCCCAATTTGTTCTAGAATTTCGAAGGGTCCGATGTACCTGGGACTCAATTTACCTTTCTTTCCAAAACGTATGACTCCCTTCCATGGAGATACCTTCAGGAAAACATGATCACCGACTTGAAATTCCAAATCCTTCCTTCGATTATCGGCATAGCTCTTCTGCCTACTTTGGGCTGCTTTGATGTGATTTTGGATTACCTTCACCTTTTCCACCGTTTCCTCCACTAGTTCTGGGCCTACAAGTTTTCTTTCACCAACCTCATCCCAACAGGTTGGTGTACGACATCTCTTTCCGTATAACGCTTCATATGGTGCCATCTGAATACTCGAATGGAAGCTATTGTTATAGGAAAATTCTACCAATGGTAAATATTGATCCCACATACCCTGAAAGTCAAGTGAGCAAGATCTAAACATGTCTTCTAGGGTTTGAATAGTCCGTTCTGATTGTCCATCTGTCTGAGGGTGGTACACAGTGCTCAAATGAAGTTCAGTATCCAGGGATTTCTGAAGACTTTTCCAAAATCTTGAAGTAAAACGGGGATCACGATCAGAAACAATCGATATGGGTACTCCATAAAGTCTCACAACTTCATTAATGTATAGTCTTGCTAGACGTTCCAGGGGTAGATCTTCTCTTATAGCAAGAAAATGTGCTGACTTGGTAAGACGATCAACAATAACTCATATTGCATCGTTCCTTCTAGTAGTCTTTGGTAGCCCCATGACAAAGTCCATCGTAATATTGTCCCATTTCCACTCCGGTATGGGAAGAGGTTGCGTGACTCCTCCAGGCTGTTGCCTTCCAGCTTTCACTTGTTGACAAACCATACATCTTGACACAAAATCAGCAATCTCCCTCTTCATGTTGTCCCACCAAAAATGTTCCTTCAAATCTCTATACATTTTGGTGCTCCCAGGGTGTATAGAGAAATTGGAACTATGAGCATCATCCAGCAATTCCCTTTTTAGATCAGGTAAATCGGGAACACAAAGTCTCTTCCCGAATTTCAAAATTCCATCTTCATACACAAAGTCTCTCAATCTCCCATCATTCAAAGCTTTAATATTCTTCTGAAATTCTTCATCATCGGTCTGAGAACTCTTAATCCTTTCTAGTAGAGATGGTTTGGCAACCATTTGAAAAAGCATTGATGTTTCACCTTCCCTGGTTATTCCCATGTCCATCTTTACTAGATCCATGATAATTGGATCCCTTTCAATTCTCATCATGTTCAAAACTCCATGGTCTTTCCTGCTCAAAGCATATTCCACCTTGTTTGCTTTCCTCGGGTGGTAGTGTATCGTGCAATCATAATCCTTGAGTAATTCAAGCCATCTCCTTTGCCTCATGTTGAGTTCTTTTTGTGAGAAAATATACTTCAAAATCTTGTGATCAGTATAAATCTCACATTTTCACCATAGACGTAGTGTCTCCATATCTTCAAAGCAAAGATCACAGCTGCTAACTCAAGATCATGAGTAGGATAGTTTTGTTCATGAATTTTCAACTGTCGTGATGCATAGGAAATAACTCTATCATTCTGCATAAGGACACAACCAAGTCCTTTCTTTGATGCATCACTATAAATAACGAACCCATCATTCCCCGATGGTAGAGTCAATATAGGAGCATTGACTAATCTTCTCTTCAGTTCTTCGAAACATTCTTCACACTCTTTTGTCCAAACAAATTTAACCCCTTTTCGTGTGAGCTTCGTTAATGGGTTAGCCAATCGGGCAAAATTCTGGACGAAACGTCGATAATAACCTGCCAAACCAATAAAACTATGTACCTCAGTTATACTCGTAGGTGCTGGCCATTCTTGGATTTCCTTGGTCTTAGAAGGATCAACAGATATTCCATCTTTAGAGACAATATGGCCAAGAAAAGAAATATCCTGAAGCCAGAATTCACACTTGCTAAACTTCCCATATAATTCATGCCTCCTCAGAGTCTTCAATATAATGCTCAAGTGATTTTCATGATCTTCGTAGGTTTTGGAGTATACCAAGATATCATCAATAAATAACACCACAAATTCATCGAGATACTCCTTGAAAACTCTATTCATCAGATCCATGAATACAGATGGTGCATTAGTCAATACAAACGGCATTACAGTAAACTCGTAATGCCCGTACCTGGTTCGAAATGCTGTCTTCGGAATTTCTTCCTTCTTCACACACAACTGATGGTATCCAGATCGAAGGTAAATCTTTGAAAAGTATTGAGCTCCATGCAGTTGGTCAAATAAATCATCAATGCGAGGTAGGGGATACTTGTTATTTATCGTTATAGCATTGATCTCCCTGTAGTCGATACATAACCGCATAGATCCATCTTTCTTTTTAACAAAAAGAACAGGGGCTCCCCATGGAGAAACACTAGGGCGAATAAATCCCTTATTACTCAATTCCTCTAGTTTTTTCTTTAGTTTTACTAACTCTACAGTGGCCATTCTATAACGGGTCTTCGATATAGGCCTTGATCCAGGAATAAAATCAATGGAAAACTCAACTTCTCATTCTGGAGGATGTCCAGGTAAATCTTCCAGAAATACATCTACAAATTCTTTCACAATATGTACATCCTCTATTTGAACATTCCTTTCCTCACCTGCAGTTATTTCATTCTCTTCCTCCCCAATAATTGAATTTAGTTGAGCTATTGAGGGTGGATCTAAATAAGAATTAGGTGGTGACGATTCTGCTCTAAAAATAAGGTGTTCCTTATCATTATCATCAAGAATCGTAACCTCTTTCTTCTTACAATAAATCTTCGCATCATAGTCCGAAATCCAGTCCATACCGAGGATTATATCAAACTCAATCATAGGTATGACGATGAGATCAGTAGATAAAGAAAATTTATGTGCTCTAATGGGGACTGATTCACAAAACTTTGTTGCAATGATACTTCCCTTAGGAGTTTTAACTGACAACTCCCTTATTAAATCAAATTGGAAATATCTAATTTTCTTAGCAAATTGGGAAGATATGAAACAATGCAACGATCCATAGTCAAATAATGCATTTACTAAACTTGAGGAAACCATTAAATTACCTGCCACCACGTCTTTGGAGCCTCTACCTCAACAGTAGTGATAACATAAGCTTGGCCTTGATCCCTTGGCCTTTTCTGAGGTAAGTTCTCCTAACGCTTAGGACATTCATTTGCATAATGTCCCATCTCCCTGCAATTGTAGCACTGAATGTTTGTGGCTTCCTTCTTCCCTTTGCAATCACGAGCTTGGTGGCCTTTTTCACCACACTTGTAACAGACTCCCATTCCCTTCAAGCAAGCACCGGGGTGTTTCTTCCCACATTTACCACATGATGGATATTCAACCTTTCCTTTATTCCCCTTATTTCCATTCCCAGATTGATCAACAGGCCTATTCTTCTCTTGCTTTGCTTTAAAGTCATAAGACTTAGAGAATTCCTTTTCGGTCTTGATAGCACATGAGACAATGTCTTCGTACGATGAAAAGGATTTTGAGACTAATGCTCGACGGAGAAATGGTTTTAACCCATCAAAGAAACGATCAATATTACTTCTTGGGTTGTGAATATAATCTCCAACATACCTCGCTAACCTTGTAAAGTTAGCCTCATACTTTGTGACATTCTCATCCTCCTTTTGTCTCAGACTCAGAAATTGCCTTTCCATATCTGCTCGATGGTCGCGAGGAAAGTATTTTTCTAAAAACAGATCTTTGAACTCCCTCAATTCCATATTTGATACTTCATCATCTTCCTTCGTATTTTGAATCAATGACCACCATTGATCAGCATCTCCAGTGAGGCGGTAAACTGCCATGATAACTTTTTCCCTTTCACTGCTCCCCAAAGCCTGAAATATTTTCTCTTGGGAAAATATCCATTGCTCAGATACTAAGGGATTTGTATTCCCATTGAACGTTGGTGGTTGTTTCCTCATGAATCGATCTAACATTGATCCTCCACGCTGCGGATTAGGGTGCTCCATACGGGTAAGGTTATTATTCATAACCTGAGTAAGTTGTCCCAGTATGGTGATTAGCTGATCAGCACCAGTTGCATCACCAGCCCCACTATAATTATCTTGAGCAGGAGGGAAATCCCTACATGGAGTGCGTGCATTGATACGGTTTCCATTTCATCCACTAGGCGCCATTCTAAACAATGGCATAAACTAGATCAGTTTATGAATCAAAATACATAATCCCATACTTATAAAACACTCAACATAAATTGAACTATTTATAGATATAATCCATAATCATAAAAAAAAATTCTTTGAGGAATTATATACTCATAAACCCTTCATAATGATTTGTCAAGAAAATGAGAGTTATCCTAAGCATATCCCCCGGGAGTGTCGTAACCAAGAGTGCAGCAAGGCCCGTTGTCGTCCACCAGTTCCCGTTTGAGTCTAGCTCAAAGCGGTGTTTTCGGGTTTTACCCCTAGGTACATCTGTGCCAGAGCCACCTCTACCTGCTCGTATCCAGACAGGGATGTATTTCTCGGAAAACTCACAAAATCTCTACAATACCAAAATTCTAGGAAGTTCTTCTATACTAATCCTCAAAGTTCATCTTAGGTCTACGTGCTCTAATCAGAGTTTATCTAAATCTAGATTCCAAGGTTTGTACTAAACTTCCTCCGATACCAACTGTAACGCCCCGACCCCAGTTACCCAGAGTCGGTGCATTAATTACATAACATTGGCATGATCACAAGAAAGATCAAATCTCGAAAGACCGATTGGTTTAGTAGCCTTGGAAACACTAGATATATTCATAAGTTTTACATTACATCATCAAAATAAAAAGAGAACTACTACAACAACATATTTTCACCATAGTCCACACTATTAACCCCTCATAATATCCCTCCAAGTCATTCATAATTTACTTCTTCACATCCTGGGAAAATAAAACATAGAAAAGGGGTGAGCTCAAATGCCCAGTAAGGATAACAACATAGCGGAAACTTTCATAAATAAGAATAAACATTTAAGGCAATGTATAACTAAAACAAAAGCCTTTTAAACTTTAACTTCAACATAGTATGGCATAAATAAAATGAAATAATGCCATTTACTTATTCACATGGATATTCTACTAATCGAATAATCACATGCAATATCAATAACCACTTTCATAATGATGGAATGCATAATGCCAGACTATCATAACCACTTAGCCAAGGCCTCGTGCCAAGACTACAAATAAGATTTTGTCAAGGCCTTGTGCCAAGACACTAGTTTGTCTCATGATACCTACCGATGCATCGAGGAGCTATAGCGGGCTCCACCCGTCACATATTAAATTATAAAATAATCATATACATTATTATGATATCATATATGATCTTTTAATATTGATTTGATAATAATATCTTAGTATTATCGTTGTTTCGGGTGTGAACTTACTCATTTTCTTTTATATGTTTTGTTACATAGGCCATGTTTGTTGTATCTTATTCATATCCAGAATGATATCAAGTCCTTAAACATCATTTTTAAATCATCAAATGATAATTATACTTGAATGGATACGATGGAGAATGAATCTCATCGCGTTCGTGGAGACGGTAGTCCGTACGTACGCACGAGCGACAATATCATTCTTTTGATATTAAAATAATATATAAATGGATGTTATATCATATATACAGAATAATTAACATGTTATATTTATTATTTACATGAGTTTCACATCATTATTATACTCATCCAAATAATAATATATTGAATAACAATTACACCACGACGTGGAGACGGTAAGCCGTACGTACGCACGTATGGTGACATGTTATTCAAAGGGTGGATAGAATACTGAATATGGTTGTACCATATTTATAATAACATCACAGTATATGTGAGATACTGGAGTTATTATTTTAGAATGGTAACAACAAAGGAAGAAGAAGTGGAAGAAGAAATGAACTTGGAAAAGGGTGGTGAAATCATTACCTCTTCTTCGGGCTCTTCCTTTTGATTTGATCAAAAGGGCTCCTTAGGTTGGATTTCTGATCAAAATAAGGCCTCTAGGTTGTAGTGAGGGAAGTTGGGAGAGTAGTTGGGCAGAGTTTGGACGAACCAAAAGGCTTTGAAGGTGTGAATAAATGAGAAGGAGTGGTCTCCTTTTATAAGGGAGAGGAGGGGCTCTTTAGGAAAGAGTGAAAGTATTACTTTATAATATAATTATATTCGGTTTATAATGGTCCAAAAATAATTGAGGTCGAAGATAAGATGACTCATATTCTAAATAACATCAAACAATAAGAATTGGACAGGTTTTAGATAATATTTTAATCATTATAATCTTATTTATTTAAATGATTTATTAATGAGGTAAACATTGCATCATAATTGTGTCATTAATAATTTAAATTATTTGATGTATAAAAATTATAAATAAAATATCATTATATAGGAAATCTTTTTAGATTTCTAATGAATATTTATAATCGAAAATCCAACATGTATAACCCATTGTAAAAATATTTCTTCTAAAAGATGTAAGCTTATGCCATTTTTATTTTTATTTTAACTTTATTAATATAATGTGTCCCTACCACATACAAGTGGCTCTAAGGGGTCCCCAAATCGACCCAAGGATGCCCATGGTCGGGTATGTGTCCACCAATAAGGTTAGGACATGTTTTAGGGTAATTTTGTATTATTATAATATTATTTTTTTAACCCTTATTTACCAGATTTACCCTTTAACCATGGTAAATAAAATATTTACCGCAGTAATTATTCAAAATGTGTAAAAATAAAAGTTACCTATTTACATAATTTGGAAATCATGATTCCAAATATGTAATCCATTTTTCCAAATTCAAAACACAGAAGTGGCAGAAATTAATTTAAAATTAATTCCCGTTGTTAAAATAAAAAGCGTGTTTTTAAGAGATAATAACTATCAAAAGATTGACACTTGTTTATGTCTGGTTTAATTGTGAAATTATGTCCAATGACAAACATTAAATTAAATGGTAAAAATATATTCTAAATATACTTTAAAACCACTCAAATTAATAATTTATCAATATTAATTATTTTGATTAAAAAAGTTGATTTTAATTAAAATTTAGTAATTTTCACTATTCATCAAAATATAAAAGTTATCCGAAAAGTACCAAAATTTCACCCTAGGATAATTCCAATATTCCGAATCCAAAAATGAAGTCCATTTTGAAATATAAAATATATATGATTTCAAAAAATAGGTATTACTATTCACAACGGCTAGTTTAATTAGTTGTGGTGTGTGTTAGAACTCGAGGTTGCGTACAACACACGCTATCGCATTATTCGAAGGGAAACGTACCATGGAAGCTTGGGGTGTTACAGTAATGGAAAAATAAATGATATCGATTTGTGAGGCGGTAGTCCCCCTACACACGAATGATGATTTCAAACCCATTTGATGGAATTACAGATGATTTTAAGTCATGAAGTTATCATAAAAACATATCATTTGTATAATATTAATATTTTATTATGTAATCATGTTTTAATATTAATTTATGTAGGTGGACGAAGAAATAAAATAAAAAACTATCGATGAAGAACATCTCCTATTTATCAGCTAACCTCTTTAAGTTCGCACAAAAATATTTCCAATGATGGATTTTTACCCAAAATGAGACTTAAATTGTGTGATGATAGATTTTTTAAGGGATTTTTTAGGGTTTTTTCAAGCCAAGTTTCTTTAAATGTGTGAGGAAGTGAGGGTAGTGAGTGCCCTTTTATAATTGAAGAGGAGTGGTATTTTTGTAAATAACCAAAACTATTCAATAATGGGAGGTCACTATAATCTAATGTGGCTCTATAATTTATAAATAGGGAGGGATTACATGTTATAGCCACACATCCAGCAAAAAATCACATTTTTTAAATATTTGGTTCCTTGACCTTTATGTTTTACTCACTATTCCATTTTAATTTTCACCACGGTAACTTGTATTTTTACCTTAGTAATTTATCCTTTAATACTAAAAAATGAGACTTATTCGATTACTTATACCTACTTATTAGTAATATTGAATCCAACTTATCAAATAATAATAATATTTTTTTTGAAAAATACTTTTAACAAAAGAATATATAATGCGTAGAACTCTGTTTTAACATTAATCATGGTAATTTATTTTTAACTATTTTCGGTAATCATTATACTCAAATAATAAGTTGAAAATATTAGTTAATATAAATTTTTATAAATATAAATATGGAATCAATTTTAAAAAAAATACATCTAATTTTAAAATCATAATTTAAAATTAATCTTGCATACATGATGCAAAAGCGGGTTTTAAAAGAGAAATTGTTCTATAGTGTACATAGTTTCTATATCAAAATATAATATTAAAATGATTCCAATGACCTAAATTGGATTAATATATATATAATTGAAATAATTTTAATTTAATACTAATTTAAAATATAAATTAACATTATATATAATTTAAATTAAAAGGATGTTTTCAATTAAAATTTAGTATTTTTAACTATTCATCAAACAATTAGTCATTTCAGAAAATTATCAAAAAGTCCCCTTGAGATAAATTTTACATGATGATTTAAAAAATGACCTTTATTTTTTAACATAATTGTTTCTAATGTTTCAAAAATTATTTCTAAAAATGATTGTGTTAAAAGATGACAAAAATGTTTTTTAGAAAAATATTTTTTTTAAACTTAAGAATTGATTTATTCCTATATCATGTCAAAAAACACATAAGATTAATATTAAATATATTATTCAACATATAGTATATTTAAATCATTAAAATCATTAAAATCATTCAAAAATTTGGTTTTTTAAATTATTAATTTTGAATTTATTTTTTTCATCAAAATTGTTTTTAGAAAGATATTTCCTTTATTTTCAAATAGTTTTTATTTTCATTTCTAATTAATTGATCATAAAAGAATTCATTTTATATACATGTTTAAACCAAATATTTTAATAATTTATTTAGTATTATTCATACCCATCATTCCAACTACTAAGAGATAACTATCATTTTAAATAATAATATTTTAAAATTGAGACATGTTTCATTTAAAATTAGTGGTGTGTATTTCACAAAGTATTGAAAATATTAAATTCATTTGAGAAAAAAATATTTCCCAAAATCCTAGGTTGTTACATTCAAACTCCCTTAAAATTAATTTCATCCTCAAAATTCATCTCTCTCAACAAATGTTTAATATTTTAAAATTTATTCATTTTAACTAATATCACAAAAAGGGTTAAAAAACATATTCTTGAGAAAGGTAATAATACATGTGAAAGTCATCTAGAATAACACATGCTAGTTTTTAAAATAGTAGAACATAAGTTGGAAGTGAAAAATGGACATAGAAGAGAAAACTTACACCAAAAAACCGATAGAGAGTGATAGAGAAAATGGTTATGGGAAATTTAATAACCATTAACACATTAACCAAAGTGGAATGAAAACATTCATTAATATCATCAAAAAATCATGATAAATGAACAACATTTAATTTCATCGTCCTTTTACTATTATTAAGGAATTACCTTTCCATATAGATGGAGAATATATGAATATTTACTTACTTAATATCTTTTTATTTCATGGATATAATTTCATCCATTGGTTGTGCCTTGATCAATTTCTGATTTTTATCTTACACTGAGAGATTAATTTTTATTTTTTGATGCACTAAATAAGATCCATAATATAATTATAAGTCATTATTTCTATATTTAGTTAAAATAATGGTTACCACTGGTTATCCAATATGGATAAATCATCATATGGTCATGTAATATGTTAATCTATAAAACCTCATCCGAAGTTCAACTTAAATAATTCTATAAAGGGTTAACCTTATAACCCTTCCAAAATTAAAAATTTAAAAATATGGTCATTAAATTTACCAAAATCAACATAAAATTAATCTTAAAAATATAATTAAGAATATCTTAGTGGTCACATGAAAAATATGTGAATACCTTGGTATTATATTCTCCCAAATCTTGGTAATAACTATAATTACCATAAACCATCAATGAAAACATGAATTCTTCCTCATTCCTTGAACAAAACCATAGATTATTGATCATATTCCATAAAACCAATAAGTTTTTAAACACTATCAATGATAAAATAAACCAATTAGTAAAAAAATACTTTATCATTTCAAAGGTCATAAATGTTATCCAATTTACTTTTTCTATATCAATAATCACTTAATCCAAACTAAACACCATTTTATCAAACTCAAGAAATGATTTATGGTTATCTTCCCTTAATAATGTGTTTTCCATAAAATATTTCCTTTCCATTAAATATATTTTCTAGTTTATTATTACTATTCAACATATTCTTGTATATCCTTAATGAAAAAACATATACTGAACAATCCATATATTTTTCATGATTCATAATTCCATAATTCCAATTTATAAACACTTCAATTATTCCACCATATCCTTATTCCATTAACTATCCTTCAATATTTTATTCCTTAATATCTCTTTCCTTTCATATATCATTGGTAGTCTCTTTATTGTTAATAGAAAAACCATTAATAATGTAATTCCACTAATTATCTTCATGAACATTCCCCTTAGCACATCGATTTTCATAATCCCAATTCTTTACAAATTTAAAACATTCAATATTCTATGATCCCTTAGGTCGACCATCCATTGCATAATCCAAACATTTCATTTTTCCTTTAAAGTTATTTTCCTTGTGTCCTTATTTTCCTCACCTAAAACATATTCTAGTCCATATAAGACATTACCTTTAGTGATTCATCCCACATTATTGACATATAAGAAACTTATTCTTCTTTCCTCCATGTTATCCACTACCCAAACACTCAATGAACGTTATCCTTCTATTATTTGGTGGGTCTGAGAGTCATTTAAAGTAAATGTTGTTAATCATTTTCCATGATAACTAATTATAAATAATCACAGCATCATTCACTCTATTCATCATCACATTTAGCTGCTCATCAGAAAATTGTCCATCACATTAAAATTTATCCTAGTTCCTATAGGTTCCTATCATTGAATAAAACCAAAAAACATAGTGTGTGAAATGTTAATCATAAAGAGAAACTAAATAATCATAAAAATAACTTATAGTATTTAAAAATCATGACATATTCTCTTTAATCAATGATACCATTGGTTTATCCTAGGTAATTAATAGTCATAATGTATTTAAATTTTTCATAATTGTTCATAAAGTGTTTGTAAGCTTCCAAAGCATATCCTCTAATATTTTCAAACAAGGTGTGCAGCAAGGACCATTTTCATTCACCAGGTGAAGATCGAGTTTATCTCAATATTCCCATTTCAATGTTATAACCACTAGTACCACTATTCCAAAGCCCCATCCACTTGTTCTATCAAAAATGGAATGTAATTTCTCATAAACCACTTTTTAGATCCTTTACCAAAATTCCAAGACATTTTCATTTACTTTGAATCAGCCTTAGTCTTATCCTTAGATGTATCAATAGAAATTTTCTTAGAAGTATCCATTGGGATCTCACTAAATATTTTTCATCCTAGTTTCCAAAGGTAAACTAAAAATTTCCTCTAATACCAACAATAGTGACCTAGGATTTTCATAGAAAGATATTACATCTTTTTAGATGAATAGTCAATAAAGTACACAAACACATTCTTAAAAACCCTAATAGTTATATGTATTTGGATAAAAGGTACATAATCTTCTAATTTTTTCAAATATATTAAATTTATCCAATAAATATATTCCCCATTAGTAATATTAATAAACATACCCAACTTTAAACCATTTATAATAACCTAGGGAAAGGAAGCATAATAATGGGTGATCTAGGATGCTCAGTAAGGGTAAAAAGGTGATATATATATATATAGTCATACCATGAAAATAAAGTTATAAGAACATGAGAATAACATTTGGAAATAATACCATTATTCCACCTCCGAGGTGGCGCATTTATGGGCGGTGTAGAAATGGCACGATGAGGATCATCACTGGTCCCTTTTTCCATAGATATGGGCTCTCATTGAATTTAACATTCCTTTGATTCAACCCGTTCAGTGTCATTATCCTTTAGAGAAGGTTGAATTAACCCTGTGGGGAACTATTGGTCCTAGAGTGTGATTGTGTAGAGGTCAATCACTCGTGAAATCAGTCCTTCATGGATATAATTTCCTCAGATGGTCTCCAATGGGTTTATTTATGGAGCCAAGAATTCCCAACAGCACTGGTATCCATGATTCATGGACCTTCTTTCCCAAGGCAGGTGCCCGTCGGCTGACGAATTGGCCAACGACACTTAAGAACTCTATTGGTTGAGAGGATGGGAGTTCAGGCTCACTACACCCTTCCGGGGGAGGATTGTTGAAATTTCTTGGACTCTCTTATAGATTTAAGTTGTGTTCATATGTTTGTGAATCATTGGTTCATTATCAAAGAGTGTGTCGATGGGATACCCTTGGTTTGCATGATCTTCGTGATCATGCATATGATTGATGCTACAGAGGTTATGCTGACTTAGCCATATTATAAGGCAATCTGGAGTTTACTATCATCCAGGGGAGACAGAATGTGACTCAATGTTGGGATCGGGCCCACAAGGAGGGTGTCCAATGTTTCCTTCAGAGAGGAATCAAAACCCCTAAGGTTCAGAAGGTGTGGGTCTTACGCATGGAATATTCCCATTTTATGGGACATGATTGGGTGGACCCTTTTGGAATGGGCACCCTTTTGATCTCGGGCCCTCTAGTAGGCATCCTACATATCCTGATTTGATCAGGAATGAGAGTTCTCATAGTTCAGAATGTGTTCTGATGTTGTGATCTTCACAAAACTCTAAGATCATGTGAGTCATGATAGGTGTGTGAAACAAGAGGATTTGAAAGATTCAACAACACACATGCCTCCCCCTGTTGGTGGGCGAGGGAGAGCCTATGAAGGAAGAGGCTTGGGATATGGTGAGCGAGGGCACAGAGCGATGAACCTTTCCATGTGAAATGGCATAAAAGTTCAGGTGATCCATCCTCAGAGGATTGGGGACTTACCTCAGTGGGAGGGCCTCGGGTCATGTTCTGGGAAGAGGAGGGGTTTCGTCCTCATCAATGGGGGGAGAAAACATAACCCCTTCAACTGGTCATTGTTCTTCATTGAAAGGAAAATCAAGTGATCACCCTTTAATCCCGAGAATAGGGAGGTTCACGTTTTCATACCAAGGATGGACTCCGGGTTACTGTGGGAATGTATCCTTATAGGCATTCCTGAAGCCCACACCTTTGTTGGTAGAGCCTTCGTGACTCCGCTTACTGGGGGTATATAGACTCAATAGGGTGCGCTAATGCACCCAATGGCCTGATCATATAGGTCCATTGGATTTGGAAGAGGCTTTATCCTAGCGCTGGAGGACTGGTTAGCAGATGGATCATGGAGGAAATGATGTTAATGGAGGGGTGAGGTTGGAACTGGAAGGAACAATACCCAAAAACACCCTATTCCACATATTGGTTTCTCATGTGGGATGGGGAAGGCTCCACATACTGCTGTGGTATGCGGGCTGGAGGGCCATCCACATACCGGTGTGGTATGTGGGCATGGGTATCACTAACCATGTACCAAATTGGTACGTGGCTCATCGTGACACTTTGGGTTATATCCACATACTGATTGGGTATGTGGCATCAGGCTCAGTCCACGTAGCAGTATGCTATGCGGAGTACCACGCTAAAGGAGGTTCAATGTGATTACCATTCGCAGGAAATTCATTCACGAGAAGTCTTTGGTTCGCAGTTTACTAGTTGGTTTCATGGTTCTATAATTATTATTCAATTCTCCCAATTTTATGGTTCATGGCCAGCTATACCTGCAAAGGAAGTGGTTCATGGTTCGTGCTTTGCAAACGAAACAAGACGGAAGCCGGAGTGCAACCTTTACATCTCCCTCAAGCTTTCATCATTTGTTCTTCTCTATATTTGTCTCCTTCTCTCCATCCTTTCTACTATTTTCATTTTATAAAGAATCAAAGTGATCATATCTACTGGGAACACGGCACCGTTTGCTGAGGCCCATTGAATCAATATTCTAACCCATGGAAGACTTGGACAACCTGGGTTTTCAGAGGCTTTGGTTCTCGATAATGGTTCGCAGAACCGTGCCCGTCCACTTAATCCATGAACTGAGGGGTTCGAAGAATGGTATGTGGATGATATTCTATGTAGAAATTTTTCAGTTTATGTGGTTCACAGTTTTCCTTACTCACTGGCCATCACTTTGCAGGCTAGCAGTTCATGGACTGTCCCGCATTCTTAGCGGTTCGCAATCCATCTTCTTCATTTACCTTTCCCAGTGATGGTACGTGGGCCACATTAAAACTTGAATTCCTTCACGTTCCTTTAATGAAATGAAACTCAATTTGAGTCCCTTCACATTGTTAAACTTATAGAAGTTCTTAATTCCTTCTGCAAATTGATTTTGGGGGTATTTCCTCTCCTATGAGAAATTTTCAGGACCCTACCAATTCCCCCCATCGGAATGGTGTCTGTTTGGAATGAAAAGGGGACTCTTTCAATGTAGAAGCAGTCCTTAACTGAAATGGTTCGTGGTAGAACAGGTAGACCTGGTATGAGGGGACCACATCTATTTATAGGGGCCCATTTCATTTGTCTTTTACCGTTTCTCACAATTAAAATGGTTCCAGATTTCCTCTCCTTCTTCACTCTCGTGTACCATGCTCCTTGCGAAAACTGATTTTTCGAACTACTCTGTATGTTCCGTGAAATTATTTCCTCACTATTTACCTATCTGTGTACCACATTTTGGTTTCTGTGAATGGTACCATGGAAATTTAAAACATAAAATCCAGATTCTACGTGGAAGAACGCTACGTGGCTGCCTTGTTCATGCACCAAACTTGGATCGGTGAACCAAACCTGAAAAACTATTAAAACGGACTTAAATATTAATCCACATCTTCTAAAAATGAATTTAACCAAGGATTAGGTTCAAGGTTTCTATATTCCATGGACCGTTCCATTCACCAGAAAATGGTTCCCGGACCTGCTCCTCATTTTCCTTTCACATACCATGGTTGTACGCGGTGAATTTCATCTGCGTACCATAGTTGTAGGCAGAGTAGATTCTACATTTCATGTTGTATATGGAATGATCTTTTAACGTACTTTTTTTATTAAAAGTACGTTGAGCCTTTTTTGGACATGTTTTAAGTTCTTTAGCCATTTTTTTTATAGCCTTTGCCCAATAATTTTTATCAGAACGACTTATCATTGGCTTCTAGATCTTCTTATGCGTGCTACAATGGATGATTCTTAGACTGTTGATAAATTGATGAAGATAAGGGACACCATGGAAAGGAATAGTGATGATAATATTCAAACCCACATCATTTCATGTGATAGCATTCTGATGGTCTTCTTGATGCTAGAGCTTCTATCTTACCCATTGTCCTTACAATTTCCAGTTTACAGCTTTTGTCTTCCCACCGTCGTGCCTCTGTCATTACCTAACCCTAACATCCCTTTCATCCTTTTATAGGCACCAAAAGATCATGATCATTCCAAAAATTCCCGAACTGTATAATTCATCGCTATTTCTTTTCAGGAGAACATTTTCATATTGAAAGGTTCGACATGGACTCAGGCAAACCATGGGTGCCGCAATGGTGTCCTGAGACAAGACATCTGAGAATACTCATCCATTATCATCATCTCTTGAGAAAATCATAATGGTGAGTGGAGAACCAAGTGGGATTTTCATGCCGGAGGATGTTTCTCTAATGAGTGGGCTTGGGCGTTCTAGGTGAATCAGACCTGTCTGGAGTCCCCCGACTAGCTGGAGGTGGTGGTCTTGCACTAGGCAGCATGGGTGTCTCAGTTTGCAATCTTCTCTCCAGGTGAAATCCTTTCAGAATTTTTGAGCCACTGGTGTTCGAGCACCAACACCATTCACCTACTGCATGGAGAGGTAGGGATCAGTCTATGGGACATCTACTAGCTTGGAGGTCTCCTTATCCTTGGAGAGATGTATGATGAGTTTCTCCCAGCATCCTCCACATGGAATGACATTGATCACATGTATCCTTTGACAAAGAGCATATTGTTCATGGCAGTGGGATCACTGTATCATCCCCTCTAGGCATGTTCCCTCATCCCATTCGAATCATGGATAAGTTTATTCTTGTAGATGAATTGGCCTAAGCGAAAGGCGCGCCGTAGTCGAACTCACCCAACCCGTCAATCCGGCCAAACTCTAGGGTTATACTATGCTTCCCTTGAAGCAAGGAGGTATGCCACATGGGGATATAAGCTTCATTCAAACATTTCACCTATGCTTAGGCTAGAATGATTATTCACCATGTTCTTAAGTGGATGGCTCTTCCCATACCGTGACGTATACACCAGAGTTCGGGCCTGCACCTTGATGATGTCATCCATGCAGGCAGAGGGTCGACCCATTAATTTGTCCCTTCCTACCCTTTCCAGAATTTATGAATTATTGGGATAGATTCAGGAATTCAGGTCACTACATTTTCTCAGTGGACCATTTCAATTCTTGTATGGGTGGATGGCAGAACACTTCCCCTGTTATGAATATCGACATATCGAATGGGTTCCCCATTCTGACTTTTATCTGAATCTTCTCAGCATTTTTGTTGTTATTCCCCAAACTCTGACTATTACCGATGCAGTTAGGATTTTGAACGATGATTATCACTTCTCATTTACACCACATTCTACCCCTCATGGATCATTGAGAGGTTATAGGGGCAGTTCCTTGAATGAATGTTCATACCTCATTAATCTTCGGGATGGGATGCTCACCGCACATGTAGATCGAGTAGTTATTTGTGAACCATACCTCCCCCACCGGTTTTCCAGGTATTTTGGATGCCTTCAATAGACTGCACTGCTTCCAGTTGTTTGACTAAGGGTAGAATCTCATCTTGTGGTTCTCCGCCAATTGTGGATTATGATGATGCATAAAGGCGCTGCTGGAGAGATTATCATTCCTAGCACAACGTGGCCCACCTTCCTATCATTGGAGTATGCCCAACTATGGGTCGATTGTTACCCTATGGGGATGCTGAAAGAACCATTTTGGTGGCTAAAGAAACCCTTGACTATTTCTTGTCCCATTCTTTCCCCAACAATGACATCGCACATTCCTTTTTTCACGAGAGGTGAAATAGTTACTCCTTCTACTTACGTCCCTTCAGTAACTAAGATGGATACACCTACTGCTCCTTCTCTCGTGGTGAGAAGGCACTCGGTTCGTAGTCAAAAGTAATTGGGAGGGGTTTCATCAGTACAAATAGTTTTACTGGGGAGCGACTCAGGATACTCCCCTCCTATGAATATTTCCCAAGATCTTAATGACACTGGAACCTGCCGAGTATCTCCAATCATCCTAGAGGTTGAAGTTATCCCTCCGCATCCGGCTCTAATGGTTGGTCCATATGATGGAAAAGAGTGTATCTCCCCTTGGGTGACTATCCTTAGGTCCCTCTCCACTCCTATGGTGATTTTTCTTTCTTACAAACACGTGGCAGCATGGGAGAATCGAAGTGTCAGTGTTGTGGTGAGACACCAGGAAGTGCGCAAAGAGGCTTGGAGACAGTTACGTTCTCTTTCCATGGAGACACCCCTGGCCAATTTTTCCGATGATGGTGAAAATTTTTAGAGGTTGTTTACTCAGCTAGGTTCTGATGGATTTGATTATTTTCACCTTCACATCTTTATTTACCAAATCGCTATTTTTTGAGAAGATGCCAACTCCTACGAGGAAAAGTTGGCCAGGTATATTTCTTCTCATCTCCAAGTGGAACCCTTCTAATATATTTCAAATGAATTTGATCATATGATAGTTGAGTAAGATAAGGATCGTGATTTGGTGGTGGCATGAGAGGAGGATATGCATGAGTGCGAAGCCCGCACAGCCAGGTTGAGGGAGCAACTAGCCTCTTCACGCACTGATTATGAAGCCATCCAAAAAGAAGGGGCAGGGCCATAAAGCTATCTTGGAGAAGGTGAATACATCAGTCAAAGCCAAAATGGAGGATATAACTTCTTTGGAATAGACCATCGATAGCCTGTGGAAATCACTCGCTATCCTTTTGGGAAGGGCGAATCGGGCCCTATTATAGTTCTGTCCCAAATTATGGAATGTACCCTCTCCCCTTTTTTACTCTAGAGAGACTCCAAATTGGGGATGTTCCTCTATTTTATTTGTACCAAATGTAATAGATTTATCTTTTAAATATCTCTTATTTTTCTTTTCATGTCAACATCATTTCAAGAACGTGTTAATTTTAAACCATGACTTGAAATCATTAAACTGAGATTACCGAATCGAGCTCTAATTTTTTCCGGAGCCAAGGGGATCAGTGAGCGTAGTTTGACTATATCTGAGGTTGAATGGAATACCTCATGAACTTTTATGTATTTTTCATTATTACCCTAATTTTTTTCTAAGCATACTTAACACGAGATTAGAGGGCATAACTTGGATTTTTCTTAGGCCACCCTTCGTGGGTTTCTGACCTAACAATATTTTCACCTTTTCTGATGGCTTAATGTGTTTTTTAGTGAACTGATACTCAAATTTTACCTAGAGGCTCCTTCATAGGATTTTACATCTGGCAATTATAATGTCTTTTTTGTGGGCAGTTTGCAATTTTACCAATCAAACATAATACTGATGTTTTAGGTCAAACATATTTGACCAAACTTAATGGGGTAGGGCACCGACTCGGGACCATTAGTTGGGAATGTTATAGTATCCTTCAGACATGGGTTAGGGATTTTTATTGACCCTGTATTTTTAGATTCTGGACATGCTTGAGGATTAGGAGACACTTTAGGCATACAAAGGTTGGAAAGGACACCTAAAGATGAATTTTCCTTTGATTGACAGACATTTTTATGGGCGACATATTCAGAGCCACCAAGGAATGATGTGCATAGTCAATCAAAGGTGTCCCCAAGACACTGTCCTTCCACTTCTGATGGCCGGGTGGTATTTGCAAAATTTTGGATTTATCTTGATGTTGGAATCCACAATAGGTGGCTGGCTTGAGTAGTGTTTTCTAAGAACATTAGGAACATTCACATTTTCCTTGAGTGGGAAATTGTTCCTACACATTTCATACTTGCATGAGGGAAATCTTGTAAGTGGTCAGTTCAGTTAAGAGTCTTTTCTATGTCAGAGGCACCTAGAAAGAAGGAGGTACCTAAGTCGTCATCTAAGAGTTTTCCAAATCTGGGGGTGTGACAAGACATGAACATCACTTGAGCATACGGAGGATGGGAAGGAATCTCTTGGGGACGAATTTTCCTTTTATTGACAGCCATTTTGTGGGAGATATATGCAGAGCCTTCGAGGCATGATGTGCATAGTCAAGAAAAGGTGTACAAAGGACACTGGTCTTCTTCCTTCAATGGACTTTGAGGATTATAGAGATTGGGAACTTTCTGAATACGGTGGGTGGCCTTTTACCAGGGGTTCCCCTAATCCCAAAAGGATGAATTTTAGATTAAATCAGGGAAACCTAGAAACGAGTGGGGCACTCTTCCTTTGCATGTGGATCAACTTCACGCATACAGATGGGATATCTTTTAGAAACCTAAAAAGATACTAGAGGTGAACTGGGCCCATATGCTTCAATATATCTAGGATGTGCAAAAGGAGGAGAATGTAAACCATGACTTTAAGGGATTGTAAATCAGGAGGGATGAAATGAGGCTTGGAAGTTTTTGGGTGTACTGAGGTAGGAGAGTACACTCCTAAGGATGAATTTTCCTTTGATTGGCATCCATTTATTTGGTATACATATGCAGAGCCTTCGGGGCATGATGTGAATAGTCAATCAAAGGTGTCTGTAGGACACTATACTTCTATCTTAGATGGCCTTGGAGGGTTATGGGGATTCAAGATCACTCAAAGCACGGAGTTTGGAATATGAACGAGGTATACCATGACATATTTGGGAAATTTGGGTTGTGAATTACACATGGAATGGTGCCCCTCATATAGATCTGATCTATACATAGGGTGGGGTATTTGTTATATCTTTGGGATACCTGATCATTTAACATCACATGGCCAGGACATGGGGTTCCTCTTGGGGGATGGAACCATGACATGCCTTTTAGGGTCATTCTTCTAGGATCAAATTCCTAGGTTGTTTTTCCATAATGTCACGGTGGATCTCTTGCTAAGATCCCTAAGCTCACGTGAGCTATGCTCGGTGTGATAAACAAGGTATTATAAGGATTCTGTGTCACCATCTAATAATAGTTAATTCAACATTAGGGGGAATATTTAGGATAAAAAATTTTCTTTGTAGTTTAACGACGTGCGGTGAGGATGATTTTTGCCATGTAGTTTAACATCGTGTGGTGAGAATGATTTTGGCCTTGCAGTTTAACGGCATGCGGTGAGGATGATTTTGGACTTGTAGTTTAACAATGTGCAGTGAGGAATATTTTTTCCTTGTAAAGGTCTTAAAAGGTTTTAGGTTAATCACAGTCAGTGTGTTTCGATGTTCCTTAGACGTGAGTTATGATAGAAGGTGTAAACCAAAGTCCTAGGGGAGACTTGAATTAAGAGGGATGGCATGGGGATTGAAAGCCCTTGGGCATACTGAGGCAGGAGAGTAATCTCTTGGGGACTAATTTTCCTTTGATTGATGGCCATTTTTGTAGGTGACATATGCAGAACCACTAGGGCATGATGTGCATAGTCAATCAAAGGTGTCCACAGGACACTGGCCTTCCATCTCAAATGGCCTTGGATGATTATGAGGATCCATGTTTTCTTGAGGTATGGAGTGTGACAAATGGGAAAGGTGTTCTTGGGAATGTGAGAATATCTAGACCATGATTAATTGTGACCTTCTTGGAGCTTCCACATAGGTCTGACCCACGCTTGGGGGAAAGGGGCACTTTTTTCTAGTGGTTGGGCTAGGATGTCGAATCTGAGCATCATTATGTATTATGAGATGGCAGGAATCAAGCCGCATGTAGTTCTGGATGTTCCGTATAAACATACGTACAATGTGTACAGGACACTTGAGGGCATTTTGGTTTTACTTGATATG
The DNA here is from genome assembly GCA_963277665.1 of Viscum album. Lineage (NCBI taxonomy): Eukaryota > Viridiplantae > Streptophyta > Magnoliopsida > Santalales > Viscaceae > Viscum > Viscum album. The sequence continues at coordinate 320,314,137 of OY728153.1, read as the reverse complement.
GGTTCTAGGCCTACCATACTCCCCTATGGTTTATTTGTGTAATAGAATCCCTACCACTGATCCTAAGCTCATGTGAGATATAATCTATGTGAGAAACAAGGAGTGGTTATAGAGTCTCCTTCGCAAGTGTAAGGCGACAGGAAATATAATGGGGGAATTTTCATTTTTGTTCCCGGTGGGGCTGGGCCAGGATTGAATATTGAGGTGTCGCTACATATCTTGTGTGTGTAGGAATCAAACCATACGTAGTTTTGTGAGTTCCTAGTACTGAGTAGGCTTGGTCCAAAGGGTAGGATCACTTTCATTCTACCCATCATGGTTTTTAGGCCTTCCATGTTACCCCATAGTTGACCTCTGTAAGAGAATCTGTATCACCATTCCTAATCTCAAGGGAGTTGTACTCGATGTGAGAAACAAGGAGTGATATGGGTTTCCTTTACGAATATGGGTATATAGGGGGTGTGATGGAGGAATTGTTTTATGGGGCTGGGCCAGGATCGAAGATTGAGGTGTCAATATATATCATGTGAGGGCAAGAATCAAGCCACATGTAGTTCTATGAAATATCATTCAGTTTATTATCCTGAAATTAGGACATTTTATGCTATGTATTTTAACGTCTTATATTTAGGACATGTTCCTCATAGTTAAATGTCATGTGTAAAGTATGATGACTCTTAGTTTAAGGTCTTAGAGTTTTTACCATGATATGGTAGCATTTTTAACTCATAGTTGAAGGTATTAGAGTTCGGACCATGATATGGGGGCATTTGTTTTATGCATTGTTACTCATAGTTTAAGTTCTTAGAGATTGGACCATGGTATGGGATGCATTTCTTTTGAATAATAGTTTAGGTTCGTAGAGCTTGGACCTTAATTTTGAGGGAATATTTGTTTAATTTTGTTTTTCATAGACTAATATCGTATAGTTTAATATCATGCGTCTAGGATAATGGCTCATAGTTTAAGGTCTTAGAGTTTGGACCATGGCATTAGGGGAATCCTTTATGACTCATAGTTTAGGGTCGTAGTTCTTAGACTTATGTTCAGGGGTTATTTATCTTATAGTTTAGGATCCTTGAGTTTGTACCAACACATAGGGGAATTTTTAGGCGAAGTATTTCTTCAAGAACTTCACATTTGCGGGATATGTGATGAGCTCTCTTTCTATTGATATCAGGGTGTATGCTCCATTAGAATAGACCCTATGTATGAAATATTGTCCTCCCCACTTCGGTTCAAGATTTAGGGGATTCTTTCCTAGTATCATCAAGGTTCTGAGGACTAACACCATTTCTCCTTCGAGGAAAGATAAAAGGCGAACCTTTTTATTTAAGGCTCGGGCAATCCAGTTTTAGTATATTTCCAAATGGTGTAGAGTGTGCATCATTTTTTCATCTAATTTCTCCAATTCATCAAACTGCCTATGGGATACCTCTTGTGTGAACATTTTATTAAAAATGGTCACACTAAGTGATAGAACATGGATTTTGATAAGTAACACTGCCTCTACCTTGTATACTAGTGAGTACGGGGTTTCTTGAGTGGCGGTGCAGGTTGTGGTCTGGTAAGCTGAAAAAGCATGAACGAGCTTATCTGGCCATGATTTCTTATCCTTCTTGGCCATATTTTGAATTATGTTGGACAGAGTCTTTTTTAAAGCCTCTATCTACCCATTGGCCGCCGCGTGGTAGCGGGATAACTAGTTGGCCTTGATTCCATATTACTGGTATAGCTTATCCATCTCAACAGAGAAACTTATGGTGCCATTGTCTGTCAGTATTATATGAGGGACACCAAATCTAGTGAATAAGTTTTCTTTCACAAAGTTAATGATGTTTTTCTCCCCGAAATCCTTAATGGGTATGGATTCAACCCATTTAGAAAATAAATCAATTGTTATGAGTATGAACATGAATTGCCTGGCTGTAGTGGGAGGATATGGTCCCAAAACATCCATCCCCAGGCGACGAATGGCCAAGAGTACTTAGCTGCATGAAGAAAATTGAGGGGGGTGTGGTGTATAAAATTAGAATGAACTTGGAATAAATATAACTTCTTAGTGAATATGGCGTAATCCTGTATCATGGTGGTCTAGTAATACCCAAGACTCGAGATTTGGTGAGGGAGCTTGGTTGCTAACTAGTGTGCTCCACATGTTCTGGCATGCACTTCTTTCATGAAGGAAACAATCTCTTCTCCATTAATTCACCTAAGAAGGACTCTTTCAAGGCCTTGTTTGTAGAGAACCTTCTCTTGGTTCACCCTATTTTACAAGGTAAAATTGACTGGACGCCTTCAAAACAACTCCCTTTCAACCCAAACATGTGGGAGTTCCTTGTTCCGAAGGTAATTTGTGATGGGTGTCATCCAACCAGTGGTATGATCATAAGGTTCAGAAATGGGGATAATTTCATCAATTTCTTCTGTATTTTTTGGATGAATGGCGTCACCATCCAACGGTGAGAAATGCTAATGGCTATTTCATCCTGATCAGGATCGGCCAAGGTTGTGGCTCGATTTTCCAAAGCGTCAACTTGAGCATTCTGTGACCAGGGGACATGAGTAAGAGTTGGTTATGATGGGATTTATTCCATAAGTGATCAAACATGGTTCATCAAGGGAACCAATACTTCTTTCTTGATATCATAGTCACTGTTGACCTATTTGATGACTAGATCCAAATCACCCTTCATTTTTCAGTGTTTGGCTTGCACCTGTAGTGCCAATTACAGGCCTCCAATGAGGGCCTAATACTCCACTTCATTGTTTATACACACTTCCAAAATCAGAAAAGAGTCAGGCAAGATTGTCTTTTCAGGAGATATGAGTATGAATCCTAGCCCCACTTTGTTGATCTTGGGATCCCCCATCCTTTTCCCCACTGGGCTTTGGGAAGCACCATCGAAGTACATTTCCCACGTCTGGGGGTTCTCCTAGATGGAAAACACTTCTTCATCTGGAATTTCGGTATCCAACCATGTTGTTTCTTATAAGGAGTTCTCATCCAGTAATTTTGATAACATCTCGCCTTTGATGGCCTTTTAGGTAATGTACCGTATGTCCAACTGTTGTAAGATGACCGCCCATCATGATAGGAGCCCATTTAGCAAGGGACGATTGAGGATATACTTGAGTGGGTTGTAGTGGGAGACCAGGTGGACCTCATGGTGCTGGAGGTAATTCTTGATCTTCTAAACTACAAAGATTAGTGCTAGCCTGTTCTTTTTAATCATAGAATTCTAAGTTTCGGCATCAATCATTGTCCGACTGAGGTAGTAACATCATTTCTCACTGTCGACGTCATTTTTTTGTGCAAGGAAGGTGCCTAATTACAATTCCAATGTAGTTAAGTATAAAATGAGCGGTCTCCCCTCAACTAGAGACATGAGCACCAGTGGGCATAGGATATATCTTTTGTGTTTTTCAAATTCTTCTTGATAATAATTATCACGTTCATATTTAACTCCTTTATTCATGAGCATGATGAAAGGTAAACATTTACATGCTAGGTGGGATATGAAGTGCTTAATGTAGGAAAGGTTCCCCTGGAGACCTCTCAACTCAGTGAGATTATGAGGTGTGGACATGCCAAGAATGGATTTCATCCTCTTGGGGTCGACATCGATTCCACGATGGCATACGACGAAGCCATGAAATTTTCCTGAGGTAATTCCAAAAGCACATTTCAGGGGATTCATCTTTAAATTGTGTTGTTGCAATTTGTTAAAGATAGTTTCATGGTCAAACAGGTGGTTTAAATGCTGTGGTGACTTAACCACCAGGTCATCAACATAACACTTGGTGATTTTTCCCAAAAAGGTCTTGAAGATGCGATTCATGGAACACCGATATGTGGCACTATCATTAATTAGACCCAAGGGCTTAACTTAATAATAGAACACTCCCTAAAGGGGCCTAAATGTGGTAGCTTCTTCGTCTCCTTGAGCCATCCGGATTTGATTATATCTAGATTAGTCATCCATGAAGAAGAGAGATTCGTATCCAGCTGTCTAATCAATCAACAATTTTGTGATTGAGACCGGGAAGTCATCTTTTGGGAAATGATGATTATGGTCCCTAAAGTCAATACAGATCCTAATCTTTCCATTATTCTTTTTAATGGGGGCTATGTTGGCTATCTAGATCAGATATTGGACCTCCCGTATGATGTTGTATTTGATCAGTTTTTCAACTTCCTCCACTATTTTGGTATCATGCCTTGGGTGGGTCCTTCTAGCTGCCTGTTTATAGCCCTAGTGATCTTCTGGTAAGCCCAGATGATGGTTGGAGACTTTAGGATCGAGTCCTGAAATCTCCATGTAATTCCAGGTGAACACATCTAGATTTTTCATTAGGAAGGAGGTATAAGCCTCCATATCCTCAATAGGCATGTCCACACTAATTAAAGTGAGTCATGGGTCATTTTTAGTGCACATATTTATCTCATTAAGTTCATCAAAGGTGGTGTAAACACCTTCTTCAAATGAAAGGGGGGAATCATTGAGGTCTTCTTCCTCTTCTTCTTCATCATCTTCGTCCTCTTCCCCTTCTAATAGAGAAATTATTTTTGAGATAACTTCTATAATATTGGGAAATAAATAATATTTTTCCTTAGTGTGTGAGGAAAAGGTAGTTTGATGTCCCAAGGACGGGCCATGAGCATCTTTGATAGGGCTTTTCCTGACAATGCAGGAGTCAGCCCACTCTTCTGTGTCTTTGGGATTGGTGGTTGTAGCAAATACCATGCAGACAACTGAGTCTGTATCTGGGCTTGTAATTATTCATTCAAATTGGTTGATGGGTAGTACGTACTCCTCCCCAGGCTGCAAGAATGGGTCATCAGAAGCCATCTCCAATCCATTCGGGGCATTGATCCAATCAATGTGGTCAGCTGAAATATGTTTTTCTTCTGACTCATAGATCCCTGTGTATATATAATGTGACTCATAGGACTCAAACATGTATTTACCGGCGAGCAATGTCTCGTTTTTTCCATTATTTCAATATTTAATGAACTGATGTTATAAGGATGGAATTGTAGCATACTAATGCATCCAAGGCCTCCCTAACAAAAAGTTGAAGGTCGTACTTTGCCTCACCACTTGGAACTCGAAATCTGATATGAGATCACCAATCCAATTTTTAAGATTGATTCGTCCCAATGGTTTCTTCTCACTTTTGTCATATTCTAGTAGAGTTGTAGTTCAGGGTGTTAAGTTGTCTTTATCATATCTCAGCCAAAGAAGATTTCTCAGTGGGAGGAGGTTAACTCCAGATCCATTTTCGATGAAAATTCACCGAACATAAATTACATTTATTATGTCAGACACATATAAAGGTGTGATGTTCCCTTGCATGATAGCATATTCATCATTTTCTATGAAGGAGATGACGGTGTGACATTATTCGGGACTGGTCTCCATTTGGTAGACTTCAGCCATTGCTACTTCAGTCTCGAACTCCTAGGGACATAGTAAGACTTTGATTAGTGCCTCCCAAAGCTCTGCAGACCAACTCAATGCATCCAAGATTGGCAGATTTTCTGGTACTGAAGCCAGCTACTTTAAAATGTCATAATTCTTCTCTAAAGTTCGTCACTTCCTAGCTTGGGGTTTCTCTTTTACAAACACTTTAGGGGTTTTATCTTTGGACATAGATGGTTCATCCTCTGTAGTAGAAGCCAGTGGTGCTATAGTCCTTTCTACATTTGGATGAACTGGTCTTCCTATATACCTTGGGAAGTTCGGTACTTGTTATTCCTCTAATGGATACTTCAAGATAACTAGTCATGGATTTTCTCCAGCGGCGGGGGTGGAGCATTCCAGTTCTCATTGTGTCTAACAGAGGGTCCTCCCATGAATTTCCACAATGTTAACTATTTGGCTTACGGTGTGCTTGGGAATTTGACCCCTACCACGATTATAACTTTCAAGGAACCTCTGGCCTCTATAGCCTCTTCCTCAGGCTCTCCAGTTGGGCATGGGGAATTCAGGTTTTTTTCCATAGTCTTCATCAAAGAAGGGGTCCATCAAGTGAGTGACATTAATGGATCCTAAGATCAGTTCCTGATATGATACTGTTCTTGTCTGACTGCCTCCTTCTAATGGTACTATTCGGTGGGGAGGTTCCCATTGAACCATTTGGCAAGGTGGTTCCTGTTGAACGAAGACTATTGTCATTATGTCCGAAAGTTTCAACGCTGACTTCATCTTTGGTACCAACTCATCTTCTTTCTCTTTATTTATTCCCTTCGGGTCTTTAGAGGACTGTAGAGCTGCTGAGGATGGTTGTACTATTTTAGGAGCTTTTGGGGGCATAGTAGGTTGATCAACTGTGCTTGGAGGATATCATGGACTTTTTTTATGGTCTTTTGGGTCATCCAATTGTCAAAATCTAACTTCTTCATGTTGGTGACTATTTTACACTCTTCTTCCTCTCTTGAGTCTAAGGTGGAAACATATGCTACTTGTGATGGTAGTGGTCCCAACTTGACTTTCCCGGTATCCACCATCTTTTGCAGAACATCCTTGAAAACAAAAAATTCATGGATGGTGTGTCCTAGTATCTGGTGATACATACAATAATTTTGGCAACCATCGAGACCGACTTCATTGGCTCCCTTTGGCTCTAGCAGCTAGAGCAGATTGCAATTCATGGAGGCTATGAAATATCCACAGACTTGGTTATCTCAGAACAAATAAACATTATTTCTTAGTTCTTTGAACTAATTTCTTTTAGCACCCCATTACTCATATTATCGAGGTGGGGGTGGTTGTTGGCATCCAGGGGGTCCCACACAGTTCAGTGGGGGCCTTGCAACTGGGGCTAGTTTCGGGGGTGGCTTTAGCATGACAGAAGCCACTTTATCTTTTCCCGTTCTTTTCCCAAGGGTTGATGGAGCCACTGATAACTTAGAGATAGTCCCTTTTAAGGTGTTTTCTATCCTTTTGTAAATGGGAATGAAGTATCTAAACCCATTTGTGTACTTCACTGGGATGAGCAGTGATCGCAATTCATCCTAAAGGTTATCGATGCACATGGAGAGTATCTCATCTTGGAGGAGTGGCCAGTTCAAGGAATATTTTAGGCCTTTCTATTTGGAAATGAAGTCTGATACTCTTTTTTTCTCTCATTTTTTACAGTTCATGAGATCACTGACTGTCATCTTGGGCAGCATCGAACTGAACTAAAAGAGAAATTATCACCAAAGGTCCTCTTATCCTATGATTGAATTGGCCAGTAGGTTAGTATACCATACGAAAGTCAATCCCTGTAGGGTTCATATGAAGCACCTAAGTTTTACGGCTTCTTTCTACTCTGGAGTTCCCATCATGGGGTCACAGTAAGATTCATAGTACATCAAATGATGTCCTGGGTCTCTTGATCCATTTAATATTTGGAATATGAGGTTCCTGAAGTTTGGTGGTGGAAGAACATTGCTCACCCACTCGGTTTAGGGTTTGCGCTCTAGTTTTATCAGAGCGCATCGCCCCTCCATGGATTCTAGTCGGTCTATTTGCTACTTGAAATTGTTTAAGATCCCTTGATGCATATCCTGTCAGGCTTGAGCTTGAGCTAGCTTAGCAGGGGCCAAAATTGGGCGTGCCGTTGCTACTGTAATTTGGGGTGGATTCCCATCTAGGGGCATCATTTGTGGGTTTACCTGATTATATTTTGGTTGCCATCCCAATGGGGGGAAGTCTTGATGTCCTTCCAAGGATGAGTTTAATGGTCCTTCGTGCTTGGCTTAATTTGCTGGGATGTGTGCCTGTGGTATGGGCACCTCTTCTAGGAGCACCTGTTGATGTTCCATAGAGGGAACACATCTTGCAAGATAACTACCTCAACATAGCTTGGCATTAATTCATCTGATATCTTTCATTTCTACCTATTTCTTGGAAAACCTTTCCTCAAGGGTGAGGGACGCACTCTCGTGGAAAGGAGGAGGCAGGTCATAGAAGGCCTTTTATTTATTTTTCTCTATGCTGGAGTTTCGTGGGGGGGGTAATGTTGGATTGAATGAGGGGCACCAAGATGTATAACCTTCCTTTGGTTTAGGGTATGCACACCATTATGCTTGATGTGGAACGCCTATGGGAAGGAACAATCTCCCTTTACATCCTCTCTTCCTGTACCATTTCTTAGGAGATCCTTAGGGTTGACTTTCACCACTTTCACTGAGGCATACTATATTGGGGGTGGTGTACCCAGTGTTGAATGGTAGGAAGGTTTCTTGTTCCCATTATTGGACTTTCTCCTTCCATTCAGTGGTATTCTTTAGGATTCTTGATGAAGATTGACTTGAAGAGATCCCTAGTCTGACCTCATAACACACCTTTGTCTTGGAGGGTGCGAACCACAAGGTGTGTAATGGGTAACTCCTATGTCCATCGTTCTTCCTAGATGGTGGAAGATATATGTCTACCATTCATGGATTTGAGGTAAAAATGCCCCCATCCCTATGGGCTGGGTTTGTTCTCATTCTCTTTCCAATGTGCTAAGGACTGGATTTTTTGGTCTTATGGGGGCCTTTTGATTTAAATATTCCCCCAACCTTGTGGGATGGGGTGTTCCCGTATCATGACAGTAGCCACTACTATATCCACCCTTTCAATTTTACATACTTCCATGAAGGTCAAATACGAGTGTGGCATTGGTCTTGCATGGAGTCTATGGTCTCTTGAAGACATGAGCACTACTTTATGGTTGTCTTCTCTTAGGCGGGAAACCTACTGGATGCTTCTAGTCACCTAACTCAGATGTTTTTTGATGGATTGATCTCTTCAGACATGATTCTTTTGAGACTTACTCTGGGCCAGTTTTTGTTGAGTATCCCATCTTTCCTGAGAAGGGGTTTTATTTGACTGTTTCCTCCGGATGATGAAATTACAGGATGTCATTTCCATTGGGGCATGCTGGATGGGATGTGGGGTGAAGTGTAAAGATCCATGTTCTCCCCACCCCCGAATATGAACTCCACACGAGGAATTTCCAATGAGGTGATGCAAATTATGCAGTGCATGGAGGCAAGCCAGTTCAAGGGTTTTCTTTCACCTTTCTGATTATGGATTCCTTGCAAATGGGAGGGCTTCCAAGTTAATTGGATGACGAAGACCCTCTATCATGTTGACATGGTCCGCGTATCCTTTATAGTATGGGGATTTTTCTTTCAACTTTCTAAGAGTTATCCATATATTGAGGAAAATGTCAAGTGTGCATTCCCCAAAAAATTCTCCTGGTATATCGAAGTGAGTAGTGGTTATGGGACAATACAATACTGGTATATTATCCCTATCTAGTTGTCTTATAACAAGAAACATATCATATTGTAGTTCTTTCAAAGGATCCTCTAATTGATATGACTATATCGACTGCTTCTTGACGATTTCATTCCAAGAAACTGAGCTGGTGGGAACCTTATCAATTTGTAGACACCATAGGGGTGGCTCAGAAGATTAGCATGGCCCTAGTCCATCCTCTAGTTGAGAAAGAATATCACTCATTATAGACAGATTTCTCGATGTTTCTGACTCCCTTTCGAGCACCTCTGCATAGGAGTTCTTTCCCATATTTGTTCTGGAAAGGGGAGGACCTTCTTTCCAGTATGTATTTTGGTTTCAAGGAGGACCTTTGCAAGTGGTGATGCGATGTCAAGGACTGTCATGAAAACTTGATGCTCAACCGCAGGAAGTTTCCTGATGGTGTGTACCTTGGGAGGACCTTCATGGAGGTTTGAATCAAGGGGAGGACCATCTTGATGGTTTATGTCACTCTGGGGAGGGCCTTCACAGCAACTGTCGTTGTAGGGAGGGCCTTCACAATGACCATCATCATGGAGAGGACTACCATCATGACTTGATATCTGGATACAGGGAGAATTTCTGTAGTGTACTTCTTGGGGAGGACCTTCGGTATGTAATGAAATGAGGGTATGACCTTCTCATTTCTTGGCGTTACAATGGGGAGGGCCTTCAGAGTAACTGTCATTGTGGGGAGGGCCTTCTCAATGACTGTCATCATGGAGAGGACTACCATCATGACTTGATGTCCGACTACAGGGAGAAGCATACCTGCAGTATATACCCTAGAGAGGACCATCAGGGTGGATGACAGCAAGGGGAGGGCCTTATTTTTATCTGATATTCAGGTCTAGGGGAGGGATACCCCAATGCGCTTCAGGAGATAGGATCTCATGATCGATCATTCTTGACCCACAGATTAATCCCTCGAGGGTGCTCGGTGGAGGACCTTCAGAGCTGCTGGTAACGACATTTCAGGGAGGACCTTTGCAACATCTACTACCACATCCATAATTTGGTAATGGAATTACAGGGTCTTTATCTTTTGTTGATATATGTTTGAGGGTGTCAAAAACCCTAGCTTCCAGTAGAGAAGGATCATGTATGTGCTCTTAATTTTCTAGTTGCCTTTGGTGCTTTTAAATTTTGTGTGCTCTCTTGTTGGTAACTAGGGCCATATTCTATTGGTAATGGCCTTTATACATGGGTCCCTATCCTATTGGGTCCCATGATGTCATCAGGATATGCCGATGAGCATTTTGAGTTTTGGCAGGGATATATTCCTTCTCTGGAGAAGCCACCACATTGGATCGGCGTCCCCCAGTTGGAATGGGTATTTATTCCATATATGGTTCTCCGTATGTCATGGGATATTGTCATCAACCCTCCTGGACTAAAGTAGGGATGAATAACTGCTTCAGAGTGACTAACTCAGAATCTGAGTGAGTCATTCTATACGAGGAAATTGGATCGTGGGCCGGATTTCTCGCCTTTGTCGCCGATGCAATGATATCTTGGCATGTTTGGAGGATAATGTCTGGAATCAACATCCAATCTTCCATCATTTTCAGGATTTTATGGGATATATCTTTGGATGGAACGGTTATGAATGCCCATTCTGATGTTGGAGTGGGAGTTTATGCCTACTCTGGTCCTCCATGAGTTTCGAGTAGATACTAGAAGTTTTCCTATGTCAAGATAGAGGAATGAGTCTACCACTGATTATCTTCTCTGGTTGCCACCGCATTTGATTGGTGGTATTCATATTCATGAGTGGGGATTTTTATTCTCTCTCTTACTGCTGTATTTCTCTCATTGGATTTTTATGCATCCGTGGGAATTTTACTCCACTCATATTTGGTTGTTGCCCTATTTTTATGGCAGGCTTGAAATGCATCAGCAGGTGTTTGTTCCTGCATATAGCTGGTTGCCGCCCTATTTTGATTCTGGACTTGAAATGCATCTCTATGTGTTTTTGCCTGCATATAGCTGGTTTCCACCCTATTTTGATGGCAGGCTTGAAATGCAGTAGCAGGTGTTTGTGCCTGCGTATAGCTGGTTTCTGCCATATTTTTATGGTGGGGTTGAAATGCGTCATCAAGTTTTCGTGTCTACATATAGTTGGTTTCCACCCTATTTTTATGGCGGTATTATTGTACGTCGGCAGATATCAACATGTGCCTATAGCTAGCTGCTTTGTCTTCACGATGGGATCGACGATCATTAGCAGGAAGATGTGTGTGCTCGTATTGTGCCACCCTATTTCTGTGGTGGGATTGAGTGGAGAGGACAGAGTCATATTTCTTCCCATTGACTATTTTCACATTAGTACGATGGAGCCACTCCTTAGGAATCAGGGTGATAGTGTGTCCCTAGTTATATGTCTGCAGCCCTTGGTAGGCATCCCGAGGGGCCCGGGTCTCCTGGACTTTGATAGGTGCCCTCAGCATAAGTTCCTCCTCGGTGGGAGGTCTGGTTGTCTAGTGTCAGCAGCGATGCTATCTGGCGGGATCCTGTAGGTAGTTACCCTGTGCGGTTGAGATGAAGTCATGAGCATTGACTTCATCTACCTCCTTGAGGTAAAGTAGGTAGTCATTTTCACATTCTAGGGATAGATTCCAGAAACAGTTTGAGACGACCACCAAGGTTTCCTTGTGCTGAGGTACTGGTTGCAGCTAAAGAGGCAGCTGGTAAACCTTTACAGACCAGAGGACTTGTCTTGTGTCCTTCAGTGTGGGGAGAGCACCATTTTAGTGGTACTCTTTGATCAGTGTATGGGACACCCAGCGTTCAAGATTTTGGGTAGGCGAAGGGGTCATTCTCTTCGTTAAGGCCACAGCCACCTGCCGGATCGCTGATGTGCATGTATTCATGGGTATTTGGGGTGTCATTTGGATTGAAGGTTGCTCTAAGGGAACCTACAATATTCATATATGACATACATACCACAAAACCTCATAAAACTATCATTCCTTTAAACATATTCATATTTGGAAATTTATCTTGGCCCCCTTCCTGTTTTCATTTACTACAGGGAGAAGGGGTTGAGTGGGGTGAGACCACTACCTTAGTTAAGGATTCATGTCTGTTTCACCATTTTTGTTCTGCCTCTAAGGTGGTGCATTTTATGCATACTAGGGCAGAAAAAATTATCCAACATACTGTGTTCTATTTTATTTTATCATTGTGGGTAGAACCTCCACCTTGGTTAAGGATTCATTTCTGGTACACCATTTTTGTTCTGCCTCTGAGGTGTTGCATTTTTCACATATAGGGGTGGAAAAAATGTTACAACATACAATGTTCTTTTGTCTTTTATAATTGTGGGTAGAACCACCACCTTGGTTAAGGATTCACTTTGGGTTCACCATTTTTTGTTCTGCCTCCGTGGTGGCGCATTTTGCGCATACCAGGGTGGATAAAATGGTTTGACATGAAGTTTCCTTTTGTCTTTTATCATTGTGGGTATAACTAAAACCTTGGTTAAGGATTCACGTTGGGTTCATCATTTTTGTTCTGCCTCTAAGGTGGTATGTTTACGGGTGGTGTGGAAATGGAACAACGAGGATCATCACCCATACCTTTTTCCAAAGAGATGGGCTCTCGTCGAATTTACCATTATATTTCTTCAACCCATTTAGCATCATTATCCTTTAATGAAGTTTGAATTAACCCTCTGGGGAATTATTGGTCCTAGCAGGTGATTGCGTGGGGGTCAATCACTCATGCAATCAGCCCTAGTATCCATGATTCATGGATTTTCTTTCTAAAGGTAGGTGCTCGTCTGTTGTGGATTTGGCCAACGACACTTAAGGACTTCATTGGTTGAGAGGATGTGTGTTCAGTCTCACCACACCCTTCCAGGGGAGGACTGTTTCCTGTTCTAGGACTCTCATATAGATTTTAGTCGTATTCATATGTTCGTGAATCCTTGGTTCATTCATGAAGAGTGTGTCAACGGGCTACCCTTGGTTTGAAAGATCATCATGAGCATGCATATGATTTATTTCACAGAAATGATGTTGAATTATCGATATTATAAGGCACTCTAGAGTTTATTGTCATCCAGTGGGGATTAAAGGTGACTCGATGTTAGGATCGGGCCCACAAGGAGGGTGTCATACTTATCCTAGAGAGATTAATTAGAACCCACGTAGTTTGGATGGTTTGTGGATTATGAAAGGAAGTTTCCCATTTGATGGGACATGATTGGGTGGACCCTTTTGGAATGGGCACCCTTTTGAGTCAAGACTTCTGGTAGGTGTCCTACGTATCCTAATTCAATCAGGAAGTAGAGTTCTCGTTTTTCAGGATGTGTGCTGATGTTGTGATCCTCACAAACCTCTAAGCCCATGTGAGTCATGATCAGTATGAAAAACAAGTGGATTTTAAAGATTCAACAATGCACATGCCTACCCCTATTGGTGGGGGAGGGAGAGCCCACGGTGGAAGAGGCTGGGGAAACGGTGGGAGAGGGTGTAGAGCGATGAACCTTTCCATGTGAAATGGAATAAAAGGTCATGTGTTCCATCCTCAGAGGATTGGGGACTTACCTTAGTGCTAGGTCCCCAAAGCATGTTCTGGGAAGGGGATAAGTTTTTTCCTCATCAAAGGGGGGTGCAAACAAAACCCCTTAAACTAATCATTGTTCTTCATTGAATGGGAAATCAAGTGATCACCCTTTAATCCCGAGAACAGGGAGTTTCACATCAACATCCCAAGGTTGGACTCTAGGTTACTATGGAAATGTAGCCTTACAAGAATTCCCGATTCTCAAACCTTTGTTGGGAGGGCCTTCGCGACTCTTCTTATTGTATGTATGTAGACTCAATACGGTGCGCCGATGCACCCGATGTCCGGATCATATGGGTCTGGTGGCTTTGGAGGAGGCTTTATCCTAGCACCATAGGACTGGTTATCAAAGATATCATAGTGGAATGGACTATAAAGGAGGGATGAGGTTGGAACTGTAAGAAACAATACCTGAAAAAACCCTATTCTGAGTATTATTTTCTCATAAGGGATGGGGAAGGCTCCACATACTGTAGTGTTATATAGGAAGGAGGGCCATCCATATACCGGTGTAGTATGTGGGAATGGGTATCACCAACCATGTACCAAAGTGGTACGCGTCTCATCGTGTCGCTTGGGGTTATATACGCATACCGATTGGGTATGTGGCACCAAGATCAGTCCATGTAGCGGTACGCTATGCGGAACACCACACTGAAGGATGGTCAGGCGGATTACAATTCGAGGGAAATTCATCTGGGAGAAGTCTTTAGTTCTTGGTTTACCAGTTGGGTTCTTGGTTCTATTATTATTATTCAATCCCCCCCCCAATTTTATGGTTTGTGGCCGTCTTTACCTATAGAGGAAGTGGTTCACGGTTCGCACTTCACTAAAGAAACAAGATAGAAGCCAGAGTACAACCTTTACATTTCCCTCAAGATTTCATCATCCTTCCTTCCCTCTATCTATCTCCTTCTCTCTGTGATTTATACTATGCTCCTTTTATAGAGCATCAGAGCGATTGTATCTACTGGGCACATGGCACCGTTTGCAGAGGCCCATTGAAGCAATGTTCTGACCCACAGAAGACTCGGTCAACCAGGGTTTGTAGAGGCTTCGATTCACAATAATGGTTCGCGAAACCCTACTCGTCCACTTGATCCACGAACTGAGGGGTTAACAGCATGGTACATGGATGGTCTTTCGCACAGAACTCCTTCGGTTTACACAGTTCGTGTTTGGCCATCTCTTTGCGGGTTAGCGGTTTGCGGACCGTCCCGCATACTTGGATATTCACAATCCATCTTCTTCGCATACCTTTCTTGGTGATGGTACGCGGGCCACTTGAAAATTTCAATTCCTCAAGTTCCTTCAAATAAATGAAATTCAATTTGAGTCTCTTCTCCTTGATAAACTTATAGAAGTTCTTGATTTCTTTTGCAAAGTGATTTCGGGGGTATTTACTCTCCTTTGCAAAATATTCAAGACCCTACAACCATGCATATCATAGATCATGAATATGATCCATGGCATAAATATAAGGAGTTCATAAGTAATGAATCATAATATAAAAAAATAAAATGACCCATGAGAGCATGTAATTTTCATAAAACATAGATTTTTGGCATAAATAGTAGGTTATAGCATTGTGAAAATATATAAATAGATATTATTTCACTCATTAATTTAAGTATATTAAATTATTACCTCACATAATCTTAAGGATATGAAACTAGGTCCATGAATAACATTAAGTAAAAGAAATATAGGTCCATATATAACATTAGGAACATGAGATCAGGTCCATGAATGACATTTTGAACTTATAATTAAGTTCAAACATAACATTATGAACATGTAATAAGGTTTATGCATAACATTGTGCACATGTGATTAGGTTCAGAAAAAATATTTTGAACACGTAATGAGGGTCATGAACCACATATTTACTCATGAGTTATCTACCTTTTAGCAATGTATTGGAGGGAGATATAGGTCCCAAATGTCTTTGGTTATAATATTACCACCATCATTGGTTAATACATAACCACACTCACATAATTATAATAATACATATATGTTCCAAAAGATCATAAAACATTCATCATATCATCAAATCATAACCTGTGTAAAGAAAATATGTTTCATAAACATTTCATTAATTAATCATAGAATAATCTATAAAAAATAAATAGGTTTCCTCAACGTAGATATTAACCATCTAGGGAAATCATAAGGATGGTATCGTTTAAAATTATCCATAGTAAAAAATAAGTAACATCAAAGGATGTCATCTTATATTGAAAATTGTTTTTAAAGATCACATGGAACATTTCTAAGGAATTTTAGCTTTCCACATTGAAAAAAACTTTTTAAAACAAAAACCATTTTAAAAATACATTACAATTTGAAATCCTTTATTTAAAATTTTATAATTTCTAAAATATTAGATAAATAATTTATTTTAAATTTGTATTGAAAATTTTTAAGGTATGTTTGAAATCATTGAGCAGTCATGACAGTGATAAATACTGTTCATGTTATGTATGTTAAAAACAATGATTCTTTTCACATTTTTAGTAAATGACAAACATGATTTGTTTTTGAAAACCAAATGAAGATTAATTTTTAAAAAAAATTAATGTATCAAAAATGGTTAAAATTTTACTTTAAAAATAAAATGATATTAGTAAAAAAATGGAAATAATTTTATAAAATTTGGTTTTAGATGAAAAAGGGGGTTTTGACCGAAGAGAGAAATAAAGACAATTTTTTTAAAAAATATTTCTTTGAAATTTTGGGTACATAGAGAGAGTAAAATGAAGGTAAAACATGTATTATAATTACATAACCAAAGGAGAAAAAAATAAAGAGTTTTTTTAGATATATATCATAATATTATATCATTGGAAGCATAATCATAAAAATCATAATAAGGGATGAGATTGTAACAAAAAATATTAACCACTTTGGTACCTTTGAATTGTAGTCAACTTGAAGGAATAAATTTAAATAAAACATAAAATATAATTTGGAAAAATAAATTATGGATATTAAATGTTGATGGGGATTTATATAAATTGAGTAAGAGAATAAAGGTTCAAACATAATTTATGTCTCAAATACGGAAATTTAGACAAAAATACCTAACTGCTTTAGTAAAATTTCGAATCATAATCCCTAATAATTTATAACATCAAATTAAACATTAAATATCATGAAAATTATCATATTCATGATATAATATGTCAAAGTGTCAGTTTATACAACACGCAAAAGAAAAAAGTGGTGAATTTGTATATGTATCTAAGAAATAATAGATGTTAGAAATCCATTACCTTAAGTCACAACATCCTCCGAACACATTAGAACCTTCTGTATAATGAATATAAGTTTATTATAAATATATAACCTAAAATAATCATATATATCATACCGTATATGTCTTTATTATTCCAATAAATTGCCCATTTATTAAAAATTTCAAGTTAAAGTCATGTTTCAGGCATTAACTACTTTATTTTTTGTATATGTTTTGACTTCTTTTTTTAGTCCATTTACATTGATCATTCTTCCATAATATCCAGAATTATAATCCTAATATAAATATCATATATATTTAGTATATATGTATTTATAGAAATCGATAAAATTTTGATATATAAAATGAGATACATCATTCATGGAGACGATAGGACGTACGTACATATAATTTTTTCCATTTTCTCGACAGATTGAAAGAAACAAGAGTAAAAAACATATTATCATTCTATAATAGTTTTTATTTTCATATATATCAAATATTTTCTTTAAACTCGTTCTTATTACCTTCCATTTAAAGTGTAAACGAATCACATCGCTTTATGAGGCGATAGTCCACCGAACACATGAGTGATGTTATCGTATTCTCATATAATGGGAAGTATAAATATATGTATGATATAATAATTCATTAAGTATAATAATATAATAAATATATTATATAAATAATTAATCCATCGTTATATACAATCTTGAGATGTGGTAGTGGAAAAGCAAATGACAATGATTCATGAGGTGATAATCCACTATACGCTTGAATGAGGATTTCATAACACATTTTATGGAAGTGGATATGGTTGTAGGTCATGAACATAACATAAAAACATATAATTATATATAATATACGAATTTTTTTTATCATAATGGATTAATAAAAATTTACAAAGGTGTAGGAAGAAATAAAATAAAAACTCTTGATGAAGAACGTTACCTATTCTTTAGGTGACCTCCTTAGTTTTCCACCAAAATCCTTCTAGTGTTGTATTTTATACCCAAATAAGGATTATACAGTAATAAAAGGTAATTGGGAAGTAAATTTTTTAGGTTATTTTCTATAAAAATGAATTTTGATTTGTGAGGAAGTGAGGGGTGAGTTCCCTTTTATAATTGAGAAGTGGTATTTTTATAAATATCCAAAAATAATTAAATAATAAGAGGTCAATATAACCGCATATGGCTCAAAAAATGATACATAATTTATTTTTTGGATGATATGATTGATCCAAACCTCCTCAAAAATGAAATTTTTTAAAAATATTAATCTTTATCTTTTCATTTTTACTGACTTTTTCCATTTTAATTTTCACCATGGTAACTAGTTTTTTTAAACCTAGGTAATTTATCTTTCAAGATGAATATAAAATGATAATTATTATATAATTTAAACCTAATTATTATTAAAATGAAATAAAATTTATAAAATAAAAAAACTTGGTGTTTGAAAAATTAATTTTAACAAAATATCATGTAACTTGAAAAACCTCATTTTAACCATAATCATGATAATTAATTTTTAACTTCTTTCACTAATCAATATGGTATAAAATTATGTTTACCTCATGATATAATATATTTTATTCTAAATCCAAATATGGAATCCATAAATTCAATTCATAGAAGTGGTAATTTTTATTTTAAAATCATTGGCATGGACACAATGAGAATGCATATTTTCAAAGAGAAAATGTTCAAATGATTAAAAAGTTTGTATACAAAAAATCAATATTAAAATGATTATAATGACCTAAATTGGATTAATAGATATATAATTGAACTAATTTTAATTTAAATTCACATAAAAATACAATTTAAATTTATAAATAATTTAAATTAAAAGGGATTGTTCAGTTAAAATTCATTATTTTCACTATTCATCAAAAAATTAATCTTTTCAGAAAATTATAAAAAAGTAACCCTGAGAAAATTTTTTAATTATTATTTTAAAAAATAACCTGTTTTTCCAATAAATTTTCTTAAATTGAAAAAAAAATATTTTAAAAGTAAGTACGCAAAAGATTAAAAAAACTTTTTAAAAAAAATTAAGCATAACACTGGATTTATTCATATCTCTTATCTAGAAAACACATAAGATGAATGTTTAATAGTTTATTAAATTATTAATATATATATTTCACTAAAATAGTTCACCAAAATTTATTTTTTAATTATTTAATGTAGAACGTGTTTGTTTTCAAAAAAATAGTTTTTCATAAAAAGATTACCTTTATTTTCAAAAAGTTTTTATTTACATTTGTAATTAATTTTTCACTAAATAATTCATTTTAAATAAATTTAAAAACCATATATATTCATAATTTATTTAATACTATAGATACTCATTATTCCAACTACTAGCAGATAAGTATCATTTAAAATAAAAATATTTTTATAGTATGTCATGTTTTGTTTAAACTCAGTGTTGTGTGTAACACATGTTAAACTCAATGTTTCTTATAGTGAAAGATAAAATCATTTTTTCATGTAATTAAATAAAAAATCTATTTTATGTGTAACACAAGATAAAATTGGTATTTCATATAACAAAATATATATAAAAGATTTAATTCATTCAAGAAAAAAATATCACAAAATCTTGAGGTGTTACAGATCTATTGGATCATATTTACCCTTGAGGATCACCAATAGACAAGGAAAATATGAAATTAAGAAGAACATAATAAAATGAGAAAGAATATTGTGAGGTCTAAAATGAAAAATTTTGTAATGATAAGTGTGACTTAAGAATTTTTAAGGTAATGAAAGTGTTTAGTAAGTCTATATATAGGAATGAAATCTGATCGTTATAAATATGATTGTTAGAAATATGGTTATTGGAAATATGTTCATTGGAAATATGTTTTTTAGATATACATTTATCTAATAGGTATAAATAAATTATGTATTATTAGTGTAAAAGTTAAAATAATATAATTCACAATTAACAAAATAATGAAATAAAAATATTATATTAAAATATTATTTTTATATTTTTTTTATTTTTTATACATTAATTATTATTATAAATATTATGATATGATGTGAAATGAAAATAAATATATTATTATAAATGTATTAGTAAAATTATTTGTAATATAAATAATTAATTTATGTGGTATTTGGTGACTAATATTTAATATAAATGTAATATTTTTTTTCAAAGAACTGGTTTTTTAGGTGTTGTGTATTTTTAACAACTCTTCAATCAAGAATTATTTTAGTGAAATTTATTAATAATATTTATAAAAAAATAAATTAACGGCCAACCAATAGTTATTTTTAGGCATGAAATATGGTTAAATTCATCTTGTGCATAAATTTTTTTTCTAAATAAAATCCAATTTATAAGCTTTCATTTTTTATTTTAAGAAACTAAATATATCATGGAAAAAATAATTTATCAATTAGAATATTATATTAACACTATTTGAATTAGTAATTGAAAAGAAATAAGAATAAGAATATATAATATATAAAAATAGATTTTCCAATTAAAAACAGTGTTTCATTATATACATCCTTTTAAAAGTTAAATGCATAAATTATTTAAATTAAATTTGAAAATTTTAAAATTATATTTGGATTTTTTAGATCAATATTAGCTTAATATTAATTTATTTTATTTTTCTCAAATAATTTATTTTTAGGTAAATAGTGAAAAATAGAGTTTTTTACTAAAACCATGGCATTTTTGACTATATAAATAAGTAAAACTAATAAATTATTAAAAAAATTAAATGATTAAAATTTTATTTATGGAGTTATATGACGCATTTAAAAACTATTTAATTTAGAAAACTCATGTATAACATTTTAAAAAATAAGAAATTGTTTTCCAATAAAAAACATTTTAGTCTTTCTCTTTTAATCAAGTTTTCTCTAAATGAAATTAGGATTTATATTTATTTTAAAGTCACATAACTATCATTTTTTAATTAAAAACAAATTAATTTCCTCAAAATCAACATCATTCATTTTTTTTCCCTAAACATATCGATTACGCTTTAAAATAATCTTTTTCTAAAAATGGGATTTTAAAAGATACATGTGCTAATATAAAAAATAATTTTTTTAACGCGTAAATTTTATTTGATAAAATGGATTTCATATTTGAAATTATTAGGTTTAAAATTTGTAATAAGGTCTATTTTATTTTATACTAATAAAAGTAATTTAATCACCACTATAAAAAGCTAAAATGGTAAAATTGAAAAACTCAGAGTAAAAGACTTAGAGACATATTTAAAAATTGTTTAAAAATTAATGGTTGATGGATTATTAACCTTAACTCATCCCAAAATCTATTATTTTATTTTTTGGATCCACTATCCTGATGGAACTTGTTCTATATTTATATTAAAAAGTTTTGTTTACAAAATATTTTTTCCATCACCTATAAAAGAATCTCACTTCAACCCCATTATTCACTAATTATAAAGAATTATATCTATAAAAACTATGCCCTAGTATCTCCTTGGATCTCAAAAAACCTAGGAATTTCCAAAATGCCTATATAAGGATCTATAAGGTGTTACCCAAGGGGAAACATCCGAACGGATAAGTAACATTCTGATCTGAGATCACTTAATTCTTCTTTTACCCCCTCAATTATATTCTACCTATTAAATTATGATAATATAAGTATTAAAAAAATAATAAATTGTTATTATACTAATTTAATATCAATTTCTACCTTCTTTAAAAACAATTCAAAAAATGAATATGACATCATGCATATATGTGGACAACTGGATCCATGAACGGCGTGCTTGATTTTTCATTACTACCTTACATGGATGGTTCTTAAAGTGTATTTAAAGTAATTATATTATATTTATGACATTATTAATATTTTAAAATTATTAATAGTTCCCTTACTTTATCCCATTTTATAGAAATGAACATGTCACTCGTGCATACGTGCGGGCTACCACCTTTATAAAAGAATCATTTTTCATTTTTCATCTTTTATTTTATTCTTACTAAAGATAAATTATAATTTGATTCAAAAAATTGAAAAAAACATATAAATAATTTCATTATTCTTTTGTAATAATAATAATGTTCCAAAATAATCACTTTCTTAACCATAAATGCCTAAAGATTATTGTATGTTCTTGTTTGGGATGGTTTAACCACATAGTTGAAGAAGGATATATATTTATATCATGTATGAATATAAATACTTGACAAATAATGTTATCAAAAATTAATGAGAAAATAATTTTTTTTTATGGTTTTTGAATGGTTATATTAATATTTAACTTTTTAATAATGTACTACCCTTTTGTTCATCAAAAATTGTTGATCCTACTTATTATCACCTATGTTATCATGATTAATAACTAAAATACTTATGAAATAAAATTATAAAATTATAAAAAATTATAAAAAATATATATTAAAATACCTATAATTTTCTTGGAATTATGAACTCTGAATTTATAAACAATAATCGATACTACCATAATGAATCTAGTACGAAAAAAAATAATATAATCTAATAACATTTTATGTTGAAAAAAATACATCTAACTAATATATTTGTAATAAATGATTACTAATAAATATTTTAAAAGTTTATAGGTATGAATCAGGCTCTTAAATAGGTCATTAAGATAGTAATTTTTCTTATACAATAGGTTACAGAACATTCCGCTAAATAGGATTATAGGTAACTTTGTTTCATCTCAATTTCCATTCATTAAGAAATGTTTTTTATGCACCTAATATCATTTAAATGGTGTGTATACTACCTATTGGATACATAATATCATGAAATATATTTTCTTTATAGACTTTTAAGTTCAATTTCAAGACATGTCTTTTAAATTATTTTAATAAAATACTTCTTAAAACCTAAAGGATATTGATAACTCAAAACATATTTCACTGAGTTTTGATACTTATTATTGAACTTATTTCTTCCATACTTGGGTTATTACACCACAAAATTATATTATATTTTATTTTATATTCCAAAATGTAGAAAATTTAATTTTAAATTCAAATATCCTTCCAAGAAGAATTTCTTTCTCATAAAAGTTTATCATTATAAGGAATGGTCCTCATCCTTACCAAACAAACTCTTTGTCTTCCATGTCCATGATTTCTATTTCCAAAAAATTTATATTATATATTTGGAAATCCAATTATTTTTTATCTATATTTATCTTTATATTTTCTATTTCCACTTTTCAAAAAAAACTTATCCTTTTTAGGATGTGCATTTTAGAAAAGGTATTTTCAAAATATAAAAAACGTTTTCATATTCATGTTCATGTTTTTATATTTCACTCCACATTTACTATGTAATACCTTTATATTGTTTTAATTGTTCAATTATTGGGATTCCTTGTCAATTAGTGTTTAAAACAGGTGTTTCAAGTTACCTCTTTGAAAAATTCTTGTAAAAGTGCCTCATAACATCCTATTTTTACTATATTGTTAAAAAGGTTTTATAAAAACAATTTCATGATTTTTCTTATGTTTAACTCTTTATGTTAAATATATTTTGCCTCCTTTAGAGTTATGTTTCTTGGTTTACGTTATAAATCCTCTCATATTATTTTATTTTGGGTGACTAAACTTTCTCTACCAAAAAATATAATTATTAATTATTTCTACCGTCTATATCTGGATAACTTATGAACATGTTATTCTATTTATTGAAAGGTAAAGTGTTGATATTTTAATTATTCCAATATGGAAGATTATTTATTACTAAGGTATGTTCAATATACATTGTATTGTTTTTTATTTCTATCATATGTTGAATTTATTTGACTTAATTTGGCGATGGTTAGGTCCTCCAATAGCCCTTTGATGCATCAAAAGTTTCCATTAGACAAACTAGATTGATTATTTTGTGTATGTCTACTCATTTATTTAGATATCTTGGATGTGATATTGAAAATATTTAGAAGACATAGAATAATTCCTTGATGGTATTTTATGACTTGGAATAAGGGATTTAAAATTTTGGCATTATGAATTCCATAACCATGAAATCAGTTGTTGTTGTTGTTGTTGTACATGTGTTTATTTATATTTTTTACCACAGATTTGTTTCAATTTAATTTAATCAGCTATATAGAATTATTTTAAAATAATTTATTTCCTAACATATTATTAATTTCTTTTTTATTCTATAAGAACTTCTAGTATACACTTTACCTTACTGATCATTTGATCTCACCATCTTATGTTTCTATTTCCTCAAGTTTTGAAGAAAATAGTTACACCTGCAATGTCTATAATAATAAAATGTGTGGATAATTTATAGAAGATACTAAATACTTATCACAAAATGGTTAATTTCATATTTATTGGAAAAAATCTATAATAGTTGACAAATAAAATGGTCTTTATTAGTTAACATTTTGTATCAATTCTCTATTATTTTAAACCTAAAATTTCATGGTATTTTATGTTATGCAATATTTTTTATAAATAATGTAATTAAGGTAAAATTATGTCTCGACTATCACAGTTGGAAATAGAGTAGGATTTAGATATTTTTAAATAGTGTTATGTCATTAGTTGACAATTATTTAGGAGTTATAAATTTCATTGATAATTAATAAGTTATGTTTGATCCTGATTTAAAGAGTATAGATAACAATTAATGTTGGTTGAGGTGATTTTGAATATTTTAAGTAGTTTGGGAAATATGATGAGAGAACATTAGTGAAAACCCTAGGGATGAGTGTATGTATAAGATAACATCCTAGAGTATTGGTAAAGTTATGAGTTCATGGTTTTCATAGAAATTATATGTATTTCTAAACACTGGAAAGTGGATGTCACAATAACATATATGTACCACTGGGTCACCACCCAAAAAAAATTGATTGAGTATCAACTTAGTCTTCACTTAGTGCATGATGAGTGAGCCTAAGATTTCACACTCATATATACACTCTCAGGGTATATTATCTTTCTAAATCATATTCTCTTTATGAACCATTATAAAGGATTAAAATATAATTTGAGGATGCAATATATGTATAGTAATGTTAGAGAAAATAATAATAAAATGAGCATAGATATCCTAGGTAAAATGAAGAGAGTTTTAGGATAAATAAAGTGTGACATAGTTGAATTGATAGTATCATAGTTTGAAATAAATTTTCCATAGGAGATGATATCTTATTATTGATCTTTAATAATCATATGATCATTTAATATGAGTTTATTGAATATTATAGTAATTATTTTGGTTTTAATATTTGTTTGGAAATGTGATATTTGAAACTCTAAAGACTCCATTATAGTGACATATTTGGAATAAATGTTTGATAATCCTAATATATTCCTATTATGAGGTAAAGGATAAGTTACCTAGTCTTCTATAAGATAATAAGGTTTCTATCTTAATATAAATTATATCATGAGTCGTTATTATCTTTTAGATACATTTATGTTTTATTATTAGTAATTGATAATTATAACTATGAGGATGTGATTTATTTAAGGAGAGGATAAATAACACCTCCAGTGTTTATGAAACATATTATTTCCATAAACTATATATTTATAATTTTAAACCTTTTTTTATTTGTTCAAAGTAATTGAAATAGATTAGGAAATAATTCATACAAGATATGAATTAAATAGACAGCGTTTTATTTATTCATAATAAATCATTACAATAATAGAACCGAAAACTAAATGCTACACACTATGGATTATTAATCATAATATATTATTAAATATCTTAAAAATAAATAAATAAAAAGGGTATAATAAATATAAAATAATAAAATCTTAAAAACAAAGAGGTCTCTTAGATCATCTTCTCTCTTGAGGATCAACAATAACCAAATAAAACCTATATCATGAAAGGAGAAGGCATATTTTGATATCTAAAATGAAAACTATGGCCATGTAAAGTGTGGAATAAGTAGTGTGAATGAAATGAATGAGTTTAGTAAGGTTACACATATGGAAAAATATGGATGTTAAAAATATGGTCATTAGAAATATCGTCATTGGAAATATGGTCATTGGGGATTCATGTATCCAATATGCATATTTATGTTTTGTATTGCTATTATAAAATTTAAAATATTATAATTCACTCATAATAAATAATGATATAAAAATATAATATTAAAAATTATGTATATATATATATCTGTGTGTGTGTGTCTTGATGAAGTATTTATTATTATTAATACTATGATATGATGTGAAATTCAAGGAAAGAAATTAATATCAATGGATAAAAAAATTATTTAAAATTTTATTTTTATAGTATTTGGTGAAGATTATTTAATAAAAACGTAATAATTTCTCAAATAATTTTTTTTAAAGTATTGTGTATTCTTAATTACACTTAACTAAATATGATTTAAATTATATCAATTTATAATATTTTCAAAATAAATTAACATCCATCCAATATTTATTTTTATGTGTGTAATAAGGGTAAATTCATTTTATCCTTAAAAATGAATTTTTCTAAAAAAATATTTCATATTCTATCTAGTTTTATTTTAATAAACTAAATATATCATGGAAAAAATATCTTTTAAAAGATCTGTATATTAACACTAAATTAATTAGTAATTAATATCAAATAATAATAGGAATAGTTAATTTCTAAAAAACCATTTTCCCATTTAAAAATAGTTTTCATTATGTATTTCCATTTAAAAGTAAAATCCATAAATTATATAAATAATAATATTTTACAGAAATAAATTCATTTTTTATTTAGAATGTCAATATTAGCTTAATATACATTATTGTTATTTTTATAAAATAATTGATTTTTAGGTGAAGAGTGAAATATATAGTTTTTATGATAATCGAAGTATTTATAACTGTATCAAGATGTAATTTTAACTTAAAATATTATAGAAAAGAATTCAGGATCAAAAATTAATTTTTGGAGTGAAAGTATTCATTGAAAAAATAATATTTTGAATTTATAAAACCCATGTATAACTTGTTGAAAAATAATAAATGATTTTCTAATAAAAAATAATTTTTAGTATTCATCTTTTAATTAAGTTTTATTTGGGTGAAATTAGGTTTTGTATTTCTTTTGAAGTAATGCAAATCCCATTTAGATAATAAAAAAAATTAATGAAAAAAAATAAATATAATTAAAAATTTTTTCATAAACATAACATTAATGCTTAAAAAAAATTCTAAAAATTATTTTTTATACATTACATGTGCTAATGTTAAAGTAAATTTTTATTACACATTGAAATTTTACATGATAAAGTTGATTTTATATTTATAATATATAGTTCTAAATTATGTAATAGGTAACATTTTTTTTATTCATTAAAGTAAATTACTGAGGTAAAAAAATAATCTTGGTATAAACCAAAAATGGTAAAACTAAAAAATCATATAGTAAAAGACTTAAAAATATGAGTTCAAATAAATGGTTGAGTTAATATCAACCTTAATAAATCCCCCACTCAACTATTATCCATTTCTTCTCAACATTCCATGTGGAACATGTGCACTCTTTATATTAAAAGGTTATATTACAAAAAATTCATCCCTTTCATCTATAAAATGTGCTCACCTTCACATAATTTCTCAAGTCATTCTAACACTGTAGATTGACAAAAAAATCTATACTAAACTCTTTGGAACTACCTTTATACATCCCATAATTCTTTTCCTTTCTAAAATACCATGGTAAATATACTAAATGTGTTACCCTAGGGATAAAATATAAAGGGAGAGGTAATATTATCAACCAATTTATCTTAATTATTTCCTATTTTTACCCACTCAAACATATTCTATCCATTAACACGTGATAACATCAGTATAACTAATATGATGAAAAGTTATAATAATAATACAATATCCATTTTCTTACTCCCTTAAAACCCCTTTGAAAAATGAAGACATCAACATGCATATTTGTGAACTTCTACCTCCAAGAACAACATCTTAAACTCTTCAAAAAACTAATCTAAGGATCATTAAGGTGTTACCCAAGGGAGAACATCCAGAGGGAGAGGTAATATTCTCAACTGATCACTATTAATGCTTTCCTTATTTTACCCCCTGAAACATATTCTATCAATGAATGTATGATAACATTGGTATTACTAAAACACTAAAATATTATTATACTAATGGAATATACATTTTCGACCTTCTATCAAATCCATTTTAAAAATGAATACACCATTATGTGTGTGTGTGAACTAATTCCTACATGAATAGGTTTCTTTATTTTTCATCACTACCTCACATGGATGGTCTTAAATGTATATTTAAAGTATTAATATAATATTTACAAAATATTATTATTCATAAATTATCTATCTTCCTCTCATTATATATAAATGAATTCCTCCCTCATGTGTATGTGTGGACTACCGCCTATATGAAATTTACCAAAAAAATTCATAAAATATTTTATTATTTTCAAGCCATGTTAAAATTTATTCACCACCTTAAAAATTATAAATAATATCATCATTCTTATTTAGTTATGATATTATTCCAAAATAATTTTTTTCATTACCATATTCACCAATAGATTATAGTTTGTTCTTTTTTGGTTCAATTTTACCACCTACGTTAACAATGCTATAATTTTATATCATTTATGACTATAGAAACGTGAATATTTTTTTATTATAAATTAATGAGGAAATAATTTTTGGATTATGTTTCTAGAAATTTTATATTACTATTTAATTTACTTTTAATGTACCACCCTTTTTCATTAAAAATTAGTAAAACCAACTTATTACAAACTTATTCATCATGAATCATGACTAAAATACTTATTAAATGAAATAAAAACATTATAAAATATTATAAAATATCTATTAAAATAACTATAATTATCTCTAAAGGATGAACTTTGAATGTATCATCAATAATTTACACCAACATTATAAATCTACTACTAAACAAAACAATAAAATCTAGTAACATTAGATGATGAAATTAAAAAATAAAAAACTAATATATGTATTAAATGATTATAAATTAAGATTATAAAATTTTATACACATTAATAAGTTTCTAAAATAGGTTATTAAGATAGTTATTTTTATTATACAGTAGGTTATATCACATTCTATTAAGTGGGGTTAATGGTAAGTGTGCTTAATCTCAATTTCCTTCATTTGAAACATGTTTTTATTATGCACCAAATTTTATTTAAATGGTGTGTATAATGCCTATTTTATATATAATATCATTAGTTATATTTCATTAATGGTATTTTAAGTTGAATTTTATGTCCCCTATTTTATGGGGTTTTTATTAAATTGTTTCTTAATCCATAAAGAATGTCAATAACTCAAAACAACTTTCATTGAGTTATGATAATTCTTTTTGATAATCTTTATTCCATTTTTGAGTTATTCCACAACAAAATTATGTTTTATTTTATTTTATCGTCCTCTTTGGGAAAAATAAATTTTTAATTTAAATATCCTTCCATGGTCAATTTATTTTTCATAAAATTTTAACGTTGTTAAGAATAATTAACATCCTTCTCAAGTAATCCATTTGTCTTCAATATCCATAATTTATATTCCCTATAATGTTTAACATTATATTTTGAAACCCAATTATGTGTTATATCTTTTGATATTCACATTTCCCTTTTATTCATTTCAAAATTATGTTTTATTATCCATTTTTTGATGTGGGTTTTGAAAAAGGTAATTTCAAGATATTAAAAAGGATCCCCCTTTCATGTTATTATTTTTATCTTCAACTCCACATTTTCTTTGAAAATAATTTTTGATTTTTTCAGGAAACTACTATTGATATTTTCTATAATGTAGAATTTAAAAAAGTTTTCACATGTTACTTCTTGGAAAATTAATTTTTAAAGTGACTCATAAATTCCTCATTTTACAACATTATTAAAAATGTTTAATAAAAAAACTTTTTTGATTTTTCTTCCATTTTACTCTTTATTTTAAAAGTTTTTTTACCTTATATTGAGTTACATTTCATGGAATACATTATAAACCATCTGATAATGTTTTCTTTTAGGGGGTTAAACTTATAGTGTCAGACTATATAACGATTGATACCTTCTTATGTGATACTATTTGAAGTGTTATTATTATGAAGGTTTGTTTAATCTATATCAAAATCCTATAAATTTCTTATGTATCACATGGGATATTCCATAATAATAATATCTAAATTATTTCTCTAAATGGATTATGAACATTTTATTCCTATTATTAATTAGGTAATATATTCATATCATGTATGTTTATTATTATAATATGTATGTTTATTGATTCCTAAGGAAATTTGATTATGTGTTTTATTTTTATTAATTTATTTCATATGGTGACTACATTATAATTAATTTTTTGATGTTTGGGGCCCATAATATTACCTTAAAGTACCAATAGGTCTCATGAGACACACTATTCTATGTATTTAGTGTATTCCTTCCCATTTTTTAGATGTCTTGGCTACCGTCATTACATAAAGTATATGTCTTGGTACAAGGCCTTTATGGCCTGTAATGTCTTTCCACAAGTCCTTAAAATGTTTTGGATTATGCTTTGCATCACCGTGAAATTAGTTATTATTTTTCATGTGTTATTTATATTTTTAACAATGGATTTTTTTCAATCCCATGGGATCATTTATATGGGATTATTTTAATATCATTTATTTCGTATCATATTAGTTGTGCCCTTTTTATTCAATAATAGCGTATAGTATATGTTTTCCCTTACTAAGAAATTGATCTCACCCTTCATGTATTTCCATTTCCCCAAGTTATGAAGAAAATTGTTACATATGATATGTCTAGAATAATAGAATGTTCAAATAATTTATGGGAGATATTGAAGACTTATTATGGATCAAGTATAACTTATATAGTGGAAAATTTTCAATTAGTTGAGAAAGAAATTGGATTTATTAGTTAATTTTTTTACTAATTCTATAAACCTATAAACCAAAATGGTCATGGTATTTTATTTAATTCAATATTTTTATTACTCGTGTAATTTTAAGATAGTTACACCTGGGTTTTCACTGATATTATATTACATTAAATATCTAAAGGATATTTCCATATCAATTTTACTCTTCTTCGTGAAAGCAATCCATTTTCTCATTTCATAATAATATAATATTCTATGGAAACCATTTGACAAAATTATATTGCAATTATATTCTTCATGTTTCAAGATATTTTTATCAACGCTATCTAGAAAGATAATCAGTATCTTCTCAACAACCATATAATCCCCCAACATATCACCAAAACCTATGATGGTGCTCATAATTTCCTTAACATTAATGAATAATTTATCCACTATATAATCATTATTCAACCTGATATCTTCATACTACAATCCCTAAATTTTTAATTTTTCCTACTTCTCATTTTCATTACCTTCATATATAATTTATAATTTATCCAAAATTACCTTTCCTTATTTTATCCCTTTAAATTTAAAAAACTCCTTTCCTCATAAGAGATGATAAAATGGAATATTGAGCATGAAAATCACAATAAAAACATATAGTATCTTTTATCACCATTATTTCACAATCATTAAAATGAATAAACCCTTAATTTTTAACCTATAATACATAAATATTGATTAAAATAATATATGGAAGCATCCAATCTTTCAAAATATATTAATTTCCCCACAAAATTTTGAATCCCCTTATTCTTAATCATATTAATGTTGTCTATTATCATAATAAAATTTCAAAACCTTATAATTCAAATAAAAAGGAACACACTTTTGGAACACCATATATTTGATCATCTTTAAAGGGAACCTATATACTCTTAAATCGGTTAAAAGGTCCATCTTGAATAGTGATAATTCACTGGGGGTTGAATCAGTTAACTCACTTGTTTTTAAATTTCTCCATTAAAAACCCTAAAACACCTATTAAAATGAAATAAACAATAATTTTACATAAATAAAACATGCTATATAGGTCAATAATATTAGGCACAATATATTATTCATGGTTCAATAATCATAATTAGCAGTTCCATACTTTATAAGATATGGTAAAACTCTTGATCACACATTCCACTAGAATAAAGTGGATTGCAAATGAGTTGGGATTATCATAAAAACCATGATACACAGTGTATCTCATGAAAAGTTCAATATTGACCAACAAAAAAATATATAGAATATAATATATTAAGGAAAAGATAGTCTTCAAGTGATATAGACATCTATCGATTTTTCATTATCTTTCATCCGCTTCTTCTCCAACTTTTTCTTCTTTCTCCTTAACTTGGAATACAAAATTAACTATTTTATTCTTCATCTCTAATATATTATCTTCCCCTGTTCATTCTCATATATTTTTTCTTACACAGTATAAACTCTGTATATGAATTTTCTAACATTAAAATCCAAATTCATAGATACAACTTACATCAACTATTGATACTTCTTCTTTATCCTTCTGATATATCTTGTCATTTTATCCACGGTTTGATATAGTTAGAGGAATAAAAAAATTGTTGGGGAAATACATGAAGCACCAAATGAGGCATAATATTAAACCCTTTTATTCTATACACTGGTATAAATCATGGCATTAATTCATTTATTGTATCATGATTAGCCATTTTTCTTTTAACCACCTATAAAACTACTTCCCTCTTTAATAAGAGAACAATTTATTCACAGTGTATGGTTTCTATTCTATTCTCTAGGTCTGAATAATTATATAAATATGTTATATGATATGGTATAGCCCATCTAACCACCCCAAAATAGCATATATGAAAACTCTCACAAATTCTCATCATGGAACAACACCATCTCGCAAGACACACTTCAACCTACATTCCAATACGATATACACCATTATGGTGTAACTACCTAAAACATACAAAAAATGGTGAAAACATGAAAATAATCAATTATACATAATGGAATGGGCTTCATGTCATGATATTATATTTTAGAATATCAACATATTTAATTCTCTAATAATGACACAAACTATTTTTTATGGCATGATTTAGTCTTCATTTAGTAGAAATTAATAATATATATCTCTAATCATGAAAGTAACCCTTTTATTGTGCCATGATTTACATTTCCATCTTTATCTACTAATCTTCAATAAATTTATTCTATAATGAGTCATTATTATATAGCTTATATTATGTAATGATTTTAAAACTCATATAATGACTAGAATAAGCCTATTCATATATGAATCTTACAGAGAGTATGTCATAGAAGGCCTAATCTTATGTATATTTGGTTCTCATATGAATTAATTTCAAATAGAATTTATCATTTAATGATTAAAATTACTGTAATGTGATTCAATATTTTTCTATATATCATTTTCCAAACTTCAACATATCAAATCCAAATATCTTTTATTCATTTACCGACATCCAAAGAGCCTTCACATCACAAAAAAATCCATTGAATATGAGTTTTAAAATGATTTAAGTATTGAAAACAAAATGAAACTCAAAAAACATATCCTCTTAATATCTCCATAAATTTTACTCCCCAAAAAATCATAACAATGATAGGGGTTTCTTCTTCAACACCTAATCTTTGAAAAATATTCCTAAGCCTCAACAAACTCTCCAAATTTATAGTAATGTCTAATAGAAACATCTTTTTTGTTCTTTGTTTCAATAATAAATTCTACCAAAATCACCATGTAAATATAAGGAACATGGAATATATAAAAACTTGTATTATAAGAAACCAACATAGCAGTCTCCTGTAATAAGAAAAAATGATTCAAACTTGGTCAACCTTTTTTCAAGTATTCTCATGCCTTTAATGAGTTAGTGAATATAATTTTCCTCTAAATGATCGAATCCTAACAATTCATAGTTCCCCCACACTTCTTAAAAAATTAAAATATGTTTGAAACTTATTTATCTTTAACACACAGCATAAGTGTGATGATTACACACAAACTAAGTGTGTAATTTTATTCTTCTTCTTAATTATCATCATAATCTTCCTTGTTTCTCTTTACACACCTCTCTTACTCACTCTTATTCTACTATTTCTTATTATATTCTTTGTGAAAGACCCATTTTCACTTTATATTTCATGGAAAATTCCTCAACAACAATCACACTTGAATTTTAAATTAAAATATGAACTAAAAAAGTTCTCTAACTCAAATTAAACTTCTCTAACTTATTTTTGAGTCATTAGATAATTTTACACTTATTAATCATAATTGATGTATCATGTATGAGAATCACATGGGTCATGAAATGATCTAATTCATAAAATCCACTGAAAATTTATAAATATTTACATACCACATCATATTTAATATATAATATTTTTTTCAGGTTATTTCTATAATGACCCAATATTTCACCATATATTATTCTAAAAATAAATATTGTGTCTCATAGCTTGCTACACATTCAATACCAAACAAAAAAACTATGATACATTTAGGATAAATATAAATATTAAATGTTACCATTAAAACCAAGTCATTGAATTTTTAGGTATGAAGAGGAGTTCCTAAAATATAAAATATGTAAATAATTAAAATAAAACTACATTTAATAGTAATTAAATTTAATTGGTATACCTAAAACAACATATAAAACCATTATATGCTTAAAAATATTATTTTTTAAAATTGGTGTTTTATTTCAAGAAACTAAGTATATTATAGTTTAATAATAATAAAATATATTGATAGTATGAATAATATATTACCAACAAATTAAAATTTAATTTATAGGAAATAAGATTAAAAATAGTTGACATTTTAAAAACTATTTTTCAATATGAACAGTTTTCCAGTATACTTTTGTGAGTCTAATTAAATATTGAGTTACAAAATTTTAGATATTTAATTTGAAAAAAAAAATTGGATAAATAATAATAGTATAATCTTATGATTATTTTTTTTTTGTATTTTTCTAAAGCACTTGATTTTCAGGTCAATAGTGCAATATATTGTTTTTTAAAATATTGCAGCTTTTATATCATTATTAGTTTATAAATATGAATTGAAAATTTATGAAACATTTTCATAAGATGAAAAATGATTTTTATAATTTATTTTATTATATTAAAAGTGTGTTTTTTAATTTTTAAACCCATATTTCTCATCTTATAACTTTAGTTATATTTTTCAAAAAAAAATTTATAATACATTATACATTTATTTTTTTAAATTATTTTTTTTAACTTTAATAAATTCAATAAAATAAAATGGATTAAAAATTTTAAATCATTTGGTAAAAATTATGTAATAATTTTTATTTCATTTTTGGTAATAAAGGATAAATTACCAAGGTAAAAACTAGTTACCATGGTGAAAACTACAATTGAAAAATAGAGTAGCATCGGAAGTAAAGGTATTAGCTTGTTCAAAAAAATATTATCATCATTATGTTGAAGAATTTACATAAATTATAACATCTACTCTCTATTATGTTTAGATTTTTGAGTAACTTTACTTGAGAGTGACTTCCCATTATTTAAATGTATTGGTTATTTGCAAATATGTCACTTCTTTTCACTTATAAAAAGGGAACTCCTATCTTCACTTCCCCTCACAAAAAAGCCCCTCATGTTAGGCCAAAACTATTCCCAAAACTCTTCTAAAAACTTATAAAAACCTTATATAGGTTATCATCTTCTCAAAAACAGCCCTTTAAAGGTTTAATCCCCTTCACATAGTAGGTAATTCAAGAATTGGGGTATAAGTTCCTAACCATTATTTACTTTTTATATTTTTATATGTGATTTTATTATTCAATAAATTTATTTTCACCATATAATAATGATAAAATAAATATAATTATTATATTTTTATGTTATTATAATGATGGTACAAGAATTAACCATCCTCCCCTTTTCCATTAAGAAAGATGAAAACATGAATCGTGTGTTGTGTGGAATATTGTGTCCATGATGTGGCGTGTTTCATATCACTTCACCAACATATAAGGATGGTACTAATAGTGAAAATATTATATAATTATTATATTTTTAACCTATTTTATATTCTTAAATGAAAAACCATTTTACTCATTTTTTCCATTCTATGGAAAACAAAATCATTATCTATGTGTACGTGTATACTACTACCTCGGTGGAACTATTGATTTCAATTTTTCATTTCATCTCTACCTTACATGGATTTTAATCTTAATTTTTATATAGTATAAATATTATATTATTATATTATTATTTTTTGGGTAGGATAAAAATTTAAAGTTATTAATGATATGGTCAATAAATAATTATTGTTAATTGAATCGTTTAAAACAAGCATACTAAGAGGAAAATATTTTATTAAAATTTTTTGATACTTAAATATAAATTATTTATTATTGTAAATCATTTATTATTTTGATATATTACACTAATAAATACAAAATTACATATTTATGCTACTTATATAACGATATTGTAACTTAATCGCCTCAGAATCAGCCATTAATCATGGAATATTCATGTTTGGGTCGGTTTGACCCCCTACATGTATAATACTATGAAATTATATCATTTTCTATTATGAAATTTTAATTAATTTTATAATATGATATAATGTGAAGATTCTTTTTGGTACTATAAATTATCCATTAATATCAAACTCATTAATTAAGAAAACACCATTCTTAGGTTAAAAATCCCTAAAAAAGTTCATTGTTGATTTCATCGTGTAAGATAAAGGCTACATTATACATGAAAGGAGATTTAAAATTCATAAATAATTATATTTCATAAATTATAGTAACATTAATCAACTAGTAATAATTATATTTGGGAGAATAATTACTAACATCATAGTTTTTACAAAACTAGTTATGAATGTGTCATGACCCATCCTCTAGGGCCCATGATATGACTACCCCAATCTTGCCTTCTATAGGCCATGGGCTGGTGACTATCATCGGAAAGGTAAAACCTAAAAAGGGAAGAAATTGCCTTTAAACCTGTACACATAGACAGGGTACACTATGAACAAGTAAAACACAATTGAAAAGGAAAAGTACAGCCACTACTAAAAACCATCACTGAGAGTAAAAGTAAGTAATGAAAGTAAAAGGGGCCATTATAAAGGGCTGACTACACAGAAAGTATAGTAAAAAGGGAAAAATTTGCTCCGAAGGTCATCCACCAAGGATCTGACCTGAAGAGTAGGTACAACTCTTCTTCTTTCATCACTGCCACTCACCACGTCTATCAAATACCTTCGAGAACCACCTAGTCCCAGATCCCCTTGTCTCAGTCAAGCTGTCTGTCATCTGCACAAGACACAAAAGGTGCAGGTGAAGCCTATGCAGGGGTGAGTATAACAATACCCAGTAGGGACCCCAAGACCCCTGAAGGTCTCCCAAAATTCCACAAAATAAAAACCACAAAGCATGATCTCAATCATAAAGCATAAATTAAAAGATATCTCATGGTAGGTATACTACATAGAGAACAAGAATAAAGATGATTATTCTTAAGCTAGATCATTTTATTCTATTGGGTGGCTCAGCTACTGATCCAAGAAGGGTTGTTCTCCTACTTATCTATAAAGGGTCGCTCTGCCACTGATCCTCAACGGGTATCTCTACGGCAGGTCCACAATGGGCCGTGCTACTGCTAATCCACAAAGGGTTTCACTATTGTGGATCCATAAAGAGTTTCAATACTACCGATCAACGGAGGGTCTCCCTCATGCTGATCCATGGAGGGTCGCTCTCATGTCGATCCATAGTAGGTCTCTCTTCACTTGACATCCAGCCACATAATTCCTGCACTTAGTATGCTTGAGTTCTGTAGATCCTGCTCCTCAAGATATTTTTCGTACCTCAACCACTACGAAGTCTCATGAATATGTAACCCAAAGGTCAGGAATATCATAAGGGTTCCAATTTAATAGATGGTGCATCAATCGGATGCTCGGTTTGTAAATCATAATAAAAAAAGTAAATAGGGAATGGTTGGATTCAAGTCTGATCCAACCCGATCATACTCAAACATATGCCAAAACTTTATTGGACTATCTCAAAAGTACAGTCTCATCCATAGGGTACCAACACCACATACAGGTCGTCAATAGGATGCTCCATTTGAAAGTTATGGGCATTTAAGAGAAAATAGTTTGGTTGGGTTCATATCCGGTCTGACCCGGTTGGACCAACACAACCCGGCCTGATTTGGGTCGACCAAACCAGGTTTGGGTCGACCCGACCTGGTTGGGGTCGACCTGACCCGCTAGGATCGGCCCAGACCATATAGTCCTGGACTGACCCGCTGGGTTGGGGTTCGGCCTAGCCCACCTAGCTAGGCACGGCCCGTAGGGCCATGGAACTAGGTCAGCCTGCAGGCTAGGTGCGGCCCGCCAGAAGGGCGTTGCCCCTCTGCCTGAATGGACGTGGGGGGAATCTGTTTGGTTCCACTGACATGTGGCACCAACTGGCTCCCCCTCATCTAACCGGTCCACCTGGACTAGTCACACGGCGTGGCCCACAGATGTGGGTCTTCCTACCATCGTGGCACCACCTCTGCTGCATCCGGACGGCTGTCGCCGCCACCTCCGTGGTACACCGCCCCTCTGACCAGCATGTAGATGACACTGTCGCATGTCGTTGATGCCTCCTTCACACAATAGGATCTTTTCCAGACCACCGGACGCACTCTGGTGGTCTGTTCTTCATCCCTTATGCACCTACAGGCCTCCCGGGTTATTTCCTTCTTTGTTAAGCCCTTAAATTCATCTTGCCTCCAAGTTTCTAGGTTGCACACAAAGAATGTACAAAAACCAAGAATGTATGGGGGGTCTGAGCCTTGTTCATATTTGGCCCGCACCCTCGGCATTAGCATTTTAACTTGGGAAAAATCAATCATCAAATAGTTTAATATTATCCCCAAAACGAATCCTACAACTACCACCCACAATAAAGTGCAAATTTCAGATCAACCCATAAGTCGGTTGATCAGCGTTATGCCTAATTTTCCAAAAATAAGATAAGCTAAAATCATTATTCACTTAGAATAAATTAAATTCCCTACCTAGATTCAGGGTAATCCATTGCAGAAAAAGAAAGGAATTCCACATTTTTTAACATTCATCGCCATTCATTCCCATTCTTATCAAATCCTGTAATAGACGTTGTTCAATCACCATTCTTATTTGGAGGGTGATGTCGTCAGCGTTTCGTCAGAGATTTACCCATGGTTTCCAAAATAATTCCTCCAACGGATTGATTAAAATAAAGAGTTAATGATATTAACAATAGTTTCCTTAATGTGGTTCATTAATGAACCTTAATTAATGAACCAATTAATCACACAAGCTTTGCAGTTACACAATCAATGTAATAGGTTATTTACTGATATTCATTTAATTCCATCTGTTATGTTTCAGTTCTACCAATCGATGCTTAACTGATGGAAGAAAATAATAAAATAACTTATAGTTATTTTATTATTTTTTTCCAGAAGTTTGATGATTAACTTTTTCATCCGACCATTTCCCGTCAAAGTTAAGCTTCACCTAAGAAAATCTCGATGTTGTGAGTTCAACAGTGCCCTCATATTTTTAATCCAAGCACCAATTCAAAAGATAGAAAATCAGGATTCTACGTTTACTTGAATTACCTTAAAAGGAGTTCAAAATTCCATTCCAGGATCTCTGGGCCTCGTAATCATGTGTCGTTGAATTTTGCAGCCTCGTAATTATTCCATATACTTCAAAAAAATTATACATAATTTTTGGGTCTTTACATTCTCCCCACCTTAGGTCTTTACGTCCCCGAAATCCAAAACAAAAGCTATGAAAACAAATTGGGGTACTAAGTATGAATCTGAGCCGCCCGATCTCATGTTCTCTCTTGGAGGTTCCCGTGCTGCCATCAAACTCACCCCAGAGGGATCGACCATCCACGAAGAACCATATTCTATAAATCCTCAATCTCCACTAGGAACTTTGTAAAAGTCGCCTCATCATCAATGTCCAACTCGACCCAGTTGATGATGTGAGATTTTTCATGCACGTATCTCATCATTTGTGACACGTGGAAAACATTATACACCCAGTGCATTAGTGGGGGAAGAGTTATGAGGAATGAAACCACACTAACTCTACTGATAATCTATAAATGTCTGATGAACCTCTAAGATATCTTGCTGCCCTGGAAAAATCTCTACAATCCACATTAGGGTGAGACTCAAAGGAAGACATGGTCTCCCTCCTTGAATTCCAAGGGTCTTGATATCTAATGGGAATAAGACTTATGCATGCTCTGTGCAATCTTCATCTACTCGTAGATGATCTTCACCTTCTTGGTGGTAGCTCATACCAACTCTGGACCCATAAGTGCTGACTCCCTTGGGTCTGTCAAGAAGAGAGGTGATCTACAAGGTCACCCATACATGGCATCAAATATTTTCATTCTGATGGTGGAGGGATAACTATTGTTGTATCAGAACTCTACTAGAGGAAGGTGGTCCTCTCAACTACGGCCAAAATCAAGGACGCAAGCACGAAGAAAGTCCTCAAGTGTTTGTATGGTTTGCTCCGTCTGACCATATTTATGAGGGTGAAAGATGGTGCTCAAGTGTAGCTGAGTCCCAAACACCTCATGTAATCCCTTCCACAACTGGGATGTAAAATGAACATCACAGTCTGAAACAATCATTGATGGTATCTAGTAAAGTTTTACTATATCCTAAACATAGAGGCACCCCAATCCCTCTACCGATCCCTTCTCTCAGATGGTTAGAAAATTGGAAGACTAGGTGAGTTGATCAACGATCACCCAAATAGATACATGTCCCCTAGAAATGTGTGGTAACCCAGTCACAAATTCCATGGAGATACCATCCCACTTCCATTATGGTACCTCTAGTCACTGTGCTAAGCCTACTGGAACCCGATGCTCGGACTTCACTTGCTGACAAGTGAGGCATCATGAAATGAACTCCATCACTAATTTCTTCATCCCTAGACACTAGTAATGACATCGGAGGTCTTGGTACATCTTTTCCGCTCTAGGATATAGCACCAATGGGGATATATGGAACTCCCTCAACACCTCTTCATGAAACCTAAATGGAACCATAGTGCGTCCTCTAAAAAGGATGATGTGCTCCCCACCTATCAAAAATCCATTAGGATTCTGTCTAGAGGATATCTGAGCACATCAGGCCTCACAGTCAATGTCCCTAAGATGTGCCTCCCAAACTCGTTGAAGGAGTGGGGGAGTGACAGTCATAGACTGGAGGTATGCTAGTCCATCACTATCCATGAAGGATATCTGCAACGCTACTAGCTCCTCTGTCACCTCACTCAGCAAATATAGACCCAACCTCCTGCTGAGTACGTCTGATACTAAATTTCCATTTCCAGGAGTGTATACTATCTCACAGTCATAGTCCTAGAAGAACTCCAGACATCTTTGTTGCCTCTAGTTCAGGTCCTTTTTGAAAAGACATGCATGAGACTCTTGTAATCAAAGTAGACAGTAAACCATTCTCCCATCAAGTAGTGCCTCCACATCTTCAATTCAAAGACCACTGCTGCTAACTCCAGGTCATGGGTTGTGTTGTTCTTCTCATGTTTCCTCAACTGTCATGAGCTGTAGGTGATCACTACTCACTCCTGCATTAGGACACATCCTAGTCTTGTTTCTAATGCGTCGTAGTGCACTACATACCCAACACCCTCTTCGGGTAGCCTCAAGATGGGGGCACTTTTCAATCTTCACCTCAACTCCTATAAACTATTATGGAATCTCTCCATCCATATAAAGGGTTTTCTCTTCTTTGTTAAAGCTGACAAGGTTTTTTCTACTCTTGAAAAGTCAGGTAGAAATCTCTAGTAGTACCTAGCCAACCCCCTGAAACTCCGCACCTTGGTCACACTCCTGGGTGGCTCTCAAGAAAGCACTACCTATATATTTTCTAGATCCACTACAACTCAAGCCTCCAAGATAGCGTGTCCTAGAAAGTGGACTTTCCATATCTAGAACTGGAACTTCAAGAGATTTCAATAAATTTGGTTC
The DNA here is from genome assembly GCA_963277665.1 of Viscum album. NCBI lineage: Eukaryota > Viridiplantae > Streptophyta > Magnoliopsida > Santalales > Viscaceae > Viscum > Viscum album. Next base: position 320,272,008 of record OY728153.1, on the reverse strand, counting down.
TCTAGGAGTGTATCCAGAACTATCTTTAGATGTGTGGCGTGGTCCTCCGCCAATGCCGAGTATACTGAGATGTCGTCAATGAAGACCACCACTAAGCGATGAAGGTAAGGCTATAATATCCTGTTCATGAGTCCCATGAACACTTTTGGGGTGTTGGTCATGCCAAAAGGCATAAATAAGAACTCATAGTGGCCATACCGTCATCTAAAGGATATTTTTGGTATGTCCTCATCTCGTACATTGAGCTGATGATAGCTTGATCTGAGGTCTATCTTCATAAACCACCATTCTTCCTTCCTCTAATCGAAGAGATCATCAATCCTTAGTAGAGGATACTTGTTCTTCATGATCACCTGGTTCAATCATCGATAGTCCACGCAAATTCGCAAACTCCCATCTACCTTCTTGGAGAACAAAATCAGGGATGCCCATGGAGAGACACTAGTTCTTACATACCCCTTCCTATGTAAATCCTCCAATGGTACCCTCAACTCAAAAAGCTACATGGGAGCCATCTCATATGATGGTGTAGATATCGGTGTCATACCAAGGTACAGGTCGATATATAATTATACCTCTCTGCAAGGAGTTAGTCCTAACACATCCTCAGGAAATACATTAGCATATTGGTTCACCACTACAGGATAGCTCAGACTCCTCTTGTCCATTACACCGAGGGTAAGGATATCCAACAAATGAGTGATTGGTAGTACCCTCCTCTAATAAATTCCATCCTATGCTACAAAGGTTCCCTTCTAATTGGTGAAGGGAAACCTAGTCCCATCCTTGCAGACACACCACACATTGCGCCTAAAATAATTAATTTGAGCATGGACTGTGGATAACTAGTCCATACCCAAGATGACGTCGTAAGGCATCAACACTGATACTAGGATATCTCAGCTAAATATCTTACCTCCAAGAGTAATATCACATTGGAAGAATCAGTGCGTAATCATTGAACCTTCTCCCATAGGAGTCTCTAATCGTAAGGATAGATCCAACGACTCCACTAGAATCTCCAAACTCCGAATGAGAGTTGTGGAAATGAAAGACTGATTGGAACCTGTGTCTATAATAACTACATCTATGGTGGAGTAGACATTGATAATACCTTGAATCATCTTCAAAGTGTTGTGTTCATAGGCCTCTATCACCTGAAGCTAAGCTCGTCCATGTCCACCTACTCCCTGAGGTCCGAGTGGACCACCTGGAGGTGGTGGCAGTTTTACCTCAAACCGTCATCGACCACCTACTTCACGACCTGATCCTATTCCATGTCTGCTACCCTGTGTAAATACTTGGTTGAACCTATATCTCTATCTCGGCAGTCCCTCTACCATATACTGATCATTATTTTGGTGCATTGGGTAGTCGCGATCCATGTGACCCTACCCGCCACACGAGTAGCACGGTATGCTCCTCTTCTTAACTCGTCTACCTCGAGAAGTCTGCACCTCCAACCCTACATCTAGGGGTCATCTTCCTAAAGGTCTGGCCTTCTTGGGACTCTACAACATCTTCCTACTACCTACTGCAGATGACTCGGCTACCTTTCGCCCGGTGGTTACTCTCATTGTCGGTGCCTACTCAGCTAGGAAGATCTCCACCAATAGTTCTCACTCTAGCACTCTGGATTGTGTCAGGATGTTGAGAAATATCATTGATTCTATGATCTCCCATCAGAGTCCCTTCTCAGTGATCTAGGCCCTCGATAAAGGGTCGTGTACCATGTCGGTTGAGTAGTGAAAGAGGTCAGTGAATATCTCTGAGTACTAGGCCATTGTTAGGCTTTCCTACTATAAGTGCAGTAGCTCTTGAACACGCACAGAGCATAGAGTTTAGGGTAAAAACTCCACCCTGAAGAGGATCTCTAAGTTCAACCAAGAAATATTCACCTCCTCATGTGTCTGGAGAATCAGGATCCACCACCTCTTTGTTGTTCCCTGAAATAGACTTGGATCTAAGATCACCATCTGGTCTGATAGTGTATCAACCAAGTGGAAAACCATTGCCACAACCTCCTTCCAGTCCTTAGTTGTCTACAGATCTGTCTCCCCTCGAAACCTCAAAGGCCTCTATCTCTAGAACTTGTGCAATGTACTCAATCAGTGTGCATTTTTAGCTGGTGGATCTGGTGGAAACTGCTTCCCTATGAGTGGTGGTGGTGTTGGTACACCACCAGAAGGTGCTATCGCTGTAAGAGGTTCTTGCACCGACACCTAATCATTTAGTGGGCTGTTATAATGATCTCTCACTGGAATCCTAGCTAGCTATGTACATGGAGGCATTCTGTAAAGAAACAGATTGTCCCACGGTCAATAAGATATACCTGGTGAGCTAACTCAAAAGAGATCAAAAGAAAAACATTTCCCAAACACACGAAAATAGTGTTTTCTTGTACCGAGTCAGAAATTAGAATTCAGGGTCCTAGTGTATGGATATGTCTGTTGTTGCAAAAACACTGGACTCCCCAGACAATAATCCAAACTCAAGACACTTAGCACTATTTCTCCATTGAAAACATGAACTCATAGTTCTTCTGGTAAAACCAACCGCCATCTGATACCACTTTGTCACGACACTTCCCCCGAGCCCTATGTTGTAACTACCCCATGTCTGCCTTCCATAGGCTAGGGGCTGGTGACTAGCACTAGAAATCAAAACCCCAAAAAGGGAAGGCATTACCTTTAAACCTATACACGCACAGATAGGGTACACTAAGCACAAGTAAAACACAACGGAAAAGGAAAAGTACAAACACTAATAAAAACCACCACTAAGAGTAAAAGTAAGTATTGAAAGTAAAATGGGTCAGTATACAAGACTGACTGAAAAAAAAAAGTACATAAAAAAGGAAATAATGTGCTCCGAAGGTCATCAACTAGGGATCCTAATTGAAGGGTAGATACAGCTCATCATCTGTTGTCATTTCCGCTCACCACGTCTATGAATCACCTCCGAGCACCGTCTAGCCCCAGCTCCCCATGTCTCAGTCAAGCTATATGTCGTCTGCACAAGACACAACAAGGTCCGGGCGAAGCCCATGTAGTGATGAGTATAACAATACCCAGTAGGGACCCCGATACTTATGAAGGTCTCCCGTAATTACACAAAGGAAAAACCACAACCCATGATCTCAATCAAAAAACATAAAGTAAAAGATAGATCACACCAGGTATAAAACTTAGAGAATAGGAATAAAGATGATTAGTCTTAATATAGATCATGTTATTCTGTTGGGTGGCTCAACTACTGATCCTAGAAGGGTTAATCTGCTTCCAATCCACAAAGGGTCTCTCTACCACTGATCCTCGATGGGTCTCTCTACGGTTGGTCCACGTCGGGTCGCGCAACTACTGATCCACAGAGGGTCACACTACTGCTGATCCACAGAGGGTCGCACTACTGTAGATCCATGAAAGGGCACCCTCCTACCAATCTATATAGGTTCACGCCATTGTCAATACCTATAGGGTTGCACTACTACCAATCCATGGAGGGTCACTCTCATGCTGATCCACAGAGGGTCTCTCTTCACTTGACAGCCAGCCATATGACTCCCGCACTTAGCATGATTGAGTTCTGTATATTCTTCTCCTCAAGATATTGGTCATACCTCAACCACCAAGAATTCTCATGAATAAGTAACCCAATGTTCCATCATATCATAAGGTTTACTAAGTGAAAAAGCGGTGCGTCAATCGGATTCCTGGTCTGTATGTTATAAGTAAAAAAAGTAAAAAGGACATGGTTGGATTTGAGTCTGATCCAACCTGATCATACTCCAACTTCCACCAAAACTCAAGTGGAGTACGTCAAAAGAACCATATCATCTAAAGGGTCCCAACTCTATAGACGGCTCATCAATTGGACACTCAATTTAAATGTTGTGGTTTTTTAAGAGAAACTCGGTCAGTTGGGTCCATATCCAGTCCGACCTGATCAGACAGACCCGACCCAACCCGGTCTGGGTCGACTTGACTCGGTTTGGGTTGACCCGACTGGCTGGGCCTAGCCTAGACCCACTAGGTTGTAGGTCTGGCCTGACCCACCCAACTGGGTGCGGCCTGCCAGTAGGGCACATCCTCTCCGCCTCAACAGAAGTATGGGGGCATCTATTTGGGTCCACCGATAGGTGGTGCCAACTGGTGCCACCGTGGTTGGAGCCGCGATACCTCCTATGTGGAAACTAGATGGTTGTCGCCACCACCTTCACGGCGTGCCACCGCCACCTCTGCGGCATGCCGCCATGGCGCTATGCCCCTCTGACTAGCACATAGTTGGCACCACCGTGTGCCTCCGCTACTACTGTCGGCCTCCTAGTAGGATCTTCGCTAGACCACCAGATGGGCTCCAGTGGTCCGTTCTTCATCTCATCAGCGCCTACAATCCTTCTGGGTCACTGCCTTCTCTGTGAATCCCTTAGATTCATCTTTCTTCCATGTTTCCCAGTTTCGCACAAAGAACACACAAAAACAAAGAATGGAGGGGGTTTAGGCCTTGTTCATATTTCACTCATTCCCTCCATGTTAGAGTTTTAACATGGGGAAAGAATCAATCATCAAATAGTTTAATATTATCCCCAAAAAAATCCTGCAACAACCACCTTCATTAAAGTATGAATCATGAATCAGCCCGTTAGTCGGTTGATCCACATTCTACATAATTTTCCATGAACAAGATAAGATAAAATAATTATTCACTAAGAATAAATTAAATCCCCTACCTAGATTCAGTGTAATCTGCTACGAATGAAGAAAGGAATTTCGTGTTCATTGACATTCGTCCCTATTCATTGACCTTCAGATCGAATCCCCCAATGGACGTAGTTCAATCACCATTCTTCATTGGAGGGTGATGTCACTGATATTTTTTCAGAGCATTCCTCATAGTTACCAAAATCATTCTTCCAATGGATTGATTAATATAAAGAGTTAAAGAGATTAATGATAGGTTCATTAATGCGGTTCATTAATTAACCTTAATTAATGAACCAATTAATCACACAAGCATTATGGTTACACAATCAAAGTAACATGTCATTTATTGATCTTCATTTAATGCCTTCTATTATGTTGTGGTTCTTCCAACCGACGCTTAACTAGTGGAAGAAAAGAATAAAATAACTTATAGTTATTTTATTATTTTTTTCTGAAAGTTCAAAAATTAACTATTCCATCTGACCTTTTCTTATCAAATTTGCACTTCACTTAAGCGAATCCATGTGCTATGAGTTCAATGATGACCTCAGATTTTCAATCTAATCACTGGTTCAAGAAATATAAAATCCTACTCGCACGTTTACTAATCGTACATTAAAAAAAAGTTCCAAATTCTGTTATGGGCTCTCCGGGCCTCGGAATCATCTGCTGTTGAATTTTGTAATCTCGTAATTATTCCATATAATTAAAAAGAATTATGCAGAATTTACAGGTCATTACAGAATGATTGAGATTAACCGCATCTGATATTGAAAATTGGTAACAAATAATGAATATATATATATATACTTCTTATATAGGAATTTTATAAGAGGTTATGTATATGAAATGGTTTTGAAATAGTAGATTAAGATATTTATATTTGTTATAGAGGATCTTATATTTCATCCAACTATATAAGGAAACAAGGTAATGGTTTTAGGAATCAAATTTAATTATTTAAGACATATTTCTTGTTATGAACCAATACATCTTTGGTATGGTTTGATCACTATATATTGAATGTATTCTAAAATAGTCATGTAATTTTTGGGGTTTGAAGAGCCATTTATTTTTATTTATTTAAATTAAAATTGATTCTAAGGATACCATGGTCATAAGATTCTTTGTTAACTCAACTCCCTTTAGGGAGTTAAAATGTTTATTCCTGAAAATTATTCTTCCATGATTTATTTCTTCCACCTTAAGTTTATTTATAAAAGTAAATTTTTTCCAATGTTTTCACTTACAATTTTTGAAAAAATTAATTTCATTGCCACGTCTATGTTATTAAATATTCTTTAAAAATTAAAATATTTCAAAGTATTTTTACATCCATTTTTTGAAAATATTATGTATTTTTAAAGTGTCCACTATTAAATATTTAAATGTTTTTTAAGTATTCTCACTTCTCCTTTTTTGAAACCTTTTTATCTTTTCAAGTATCTTTTATTTTTATTTATTTATAATAATGTTTCATAATTATTCACTTCCCCTCACAAAAAAAAATATTTTTGAAGGTAATCTATACTTCTATGTTCTAATAGGTTTTGTGAAAACTTTTGTATTTTCACTTATATTTAGCCTTCAGTGTTTATCTTTCATGAAATGATGTTTTGATCACCCTTTATAAGCTATTATGATATTATTTCATTTATAAAATTATATTTTTGATATTATTTGATTTCTTAAGTTCATATTATGTGATATTTTTGAACATTTTAAGAATACCATTTTTTCATTCTTTTTTATGAGATGATGAATGACTGATTTTCTCATGTAATCACATTTTAAAGGAATTTTCACACTATAATTCGTTTAAATGTCAATAATACATGAATATTGTCATATTGTGAGATGAAAGATGATGACATGACTCGAGGAGACATACCATAATGTATATATAGTGAAAAACAAAGAGGTTCATGAAAGTTTTTCCCATAGCTATTTGGGTTCTTAATTCAAATTCACATCGTGAAGAAAAGTTCCATAATATGATAGTTGTATGTATTAAGAAGTTTATAGAAATCATGCAATAAATTTTCCATGGTGTAATTATAATTTTTGGCTGAGACATGTGGATATGGTATTCGAATGAACATCATACTATACAAAAGAATATCATGCCCTGATCATGGTGAATATATAGAAGAACACACTATAGTGAAGCTAAGAAGGGAGGATTCTATGACATAATGAGGGAATACATTAAATCAACTAGTGGTTTATAGATTATCTGGCAGTTTCAATGGGAAATTAAAATGTGGAAGTTTTGGTTTGTATTTCAGAAATTATATTTTTTTAATTGAAAATTAATAAAAATAAATAAATAATGTGTTACACAATGAATGATATCAGGATTGTAGAGTAAGGTTATTTGATCTCAACCCTCATATAAAAGGGTATTTATGCATGAGATTTTATGTAAATTACATGTAGTAGTTACGAAAAAAATATAGAAGAATAAAATTAAATGTATGATTCTAAATAATAAGTGGAATTTATGAGCATATAGAAAATTTTCATTCTATGAATAATAGAGATGAAATCCATTTAAGATTTATATTTTTATGTCTAGTTTGGTTCAAGAAAGAATGATCAAATAAGAAAGAGGTATAGCACTACTATATTTTGTTATTTAAGAAATATTGGTACAAGATAATTCCCATTTAGAATTACCTTAGTCAATAAAATGGGTGTTGTTGTTGTGATTTGTAATAGAAAAAGAGTAAACCATTATAGGAAGATGATACTCTCATTTAGTATTAAAGAAGGAGAGCACAAAAAATTGGATCTTAATAGAGAATATATCTAGATATGGGTATTCAAGGTGTCTCAGAAATATTTTTTAACCTAGAATGGAACATCATGTCAATAAAATATTGATGTGATCCTTTAGTCTATAAACTAACCAATTACTTTACTGAAGAAGCACACACATATAAGATGTTGAAGTGACCCTATATGGAAAGTTTGATTTTTCTAAAAGTTTTAATAACTATGATTATTAGTATTACCTCATGGTTGATTGACACATCATCGTCATATGATCTTTATATTACTCCTTTGTTTCAACAACTCCAGCTCTAGTAACCTAGAGCCGATGGTTAATTTATTACATTATCATAGATATAAGGCATAAAATATTGAACGACTATTCAGTTTAGCATTTTTAGAGAACCAACTACATACATGATACCTATTTTACATTGGTAATATAAAATAAAACACAGTAACTAAAAACATTTGGTATCCTTGAACTCATTATAACAATTCTTCTTCATATCCTAGGGAATATAAAAAAATATAGGTGGGAACAAATTCACAGTAAGGGTTATGTACAGTAGAATCAATAATAAATCAATAAGTTATAGTCAATATGGATAGGTAAATAACTAAAAATGTGTATTTTTAAATAACATGACTATAATAATTAGATAAGTAATAACAAATATAGTAAGGTAAATAACTAAAAACACATGCAATTTAATCAACAACTTGAGAAGAAAATGCATCCATGGATTATATCAATGAAAAATTATAATGTATAATAATAAAATAATTCTTATTGAAGTTAATTTATAATTTTGGATGTTATGATCTCATCCATCATGATATATATACCATCCAAAACTTTCATAATAAGATTTAAAACTATGGGTAAAACCCATTTAATCTGGACAACTGATTTTTCTCGTGATATATAATGATTTATCAAGGGGATATATAATTTTTGGGGCCATAAATCACAACATGTCCAAATATTTCTCATATATCAAAATATTTATTTAATTCATACACAATATTCTTATCAACAAATGTCCTTATTAAATAAAGAATATGAAATATCAATATTTCCATAGTCAATCAATAAGATTTCAAAGTAAAAAAACATACGTATAAATGTTATATGGTTTAAAAATATGTTTATCCATGATAAATAATATGAATATTTAGTGGAAATGAAATGTCTATTGATCACAGGAAAGTGAATATTTCAAGGGAGAGTTAATGATTATCAAAATTAATCAATAATGGGAATATGAATAATTTCCATGATCAAATTGATTGTAAACCATCCATAGAAATAATAAGGATGGTATAATTAAAACATATCCCTAGTGGAGTATATGTAAAACTAAAGTTTTGTTGTCATTTAATAATATAATTACATTAAAAAGTTATTAAAAATTTATTAAGGAAAATACTCTTTTCACTTTGAAAATCACTAAAAACTTCCAAAATATTAGCGAAAAATATTTCCTATAAAATAACTTTGTAAAATTAAAATGGATGGCTCAAATAAATGAGTTTGTATGATGGTTTAAAATTATTGTTCATGTTGAATAAATTAAAAACAAATATTCCATTCACATTTTTATAATAGAACTCAAAAAGTATTTTATTTAGAAAATGAAAGAAAGATTCCATTTTAAGAAACTTTTTAAAATAAAATTATATGTAGAAATTACTTTAAACAATAATTTTATAAAAAATAACATATTTTTAAAAAACGTGGATTTAGAGGAAAAATGATTTTCGACCGAAGAGAGAAATGAAGTCATATTTTCTAAAGAAAAAATGCTCAATCATTTTAACTAAAAAAGAGATGGAAATGGTAATATTACATGAAAAATTCACGAATAACTAGAGGGGAACCAAATTAAATGGTTTCATTCGACAATGTTCAAATAATTTTCATTAATTGAAATTCAAGGATAAGCAATCCCAGTTAAAATGATCTTTAAACATAAATCTCTTACCACTTTGGTAAATTTGAATCATAATCACCATGAAAGGAATAACATCACATTAAACATTAAATAAAATGAATATAAATAGATTCGTGATATAATATATCATTTTAGCAGTAGATACACATCATAAATTGACATATGAGTCTAACATAACATATGTCATAAAGAATGAAATTTGAGATGAGAAACCCTTACAATGATCATAAAGTCGAAGTGAGAATTAATAAATGAATAGATTAAGTGTATGAAATTTAAATCAACATAAAATAATTATAAAAGCCACATAATTTATTCAAAACTCATTACACGCATAATCTTAGAATATCAATGATAATGAAGATGTAATATAACCCAATGAAGATAAATTGATTTATGAAATCCTTTACCACTTGGTAACTTTAAAGTCAAATATTATTAGATTAAATAATTAAAATTGAAACATAAAATACCATTAATTATGAATGATTCATGATATTACATTTAAAAGTTTAATTATATAAACTATATAAAATAAATTATGTACATAACATTAAAATTTCCCTCAAAGAAAGGAAATTGAGACGAAGCCCCTTACCTCATGGTTCAATTTAGTTGAGCACTTTATAACCTACTATATAGTGGTTTAAAACATTTTAATAACTAAAAATATAACTATATTGATATTATTAATATCATATATGACCCTTTTATAACATCTTATCACTTGTTCATTAACAATTATTCATTATCACTATTTTTTTAGGTGTTAATTACCTTGTTTTATCATGCATGTTTTGTCATCAAAGTTATGGATCTGTTACATATGATATAGTTACATCACCTCTAGAATTATATTAATTTTTTAAATATTATTTTTTCCATTATATATATTTTTATTAACATTTTTGAAAATTGGACATAGAAAATGAATTACATTTCTTCATGGAGACGGCAAGTCGTACACACACACGAGCGACAATATCATTTGATAATGGGTGAATGGATAAGGATGTGAGTGATATATTTATTTTCTAGAATTGAATATCATTTCATAAATATCACATATATTAATCAAAATAATAATTATTACATTCCATGTAAATCATAAGTGAAATATGAATCACATCGTTTCATGAGATGGTAGTCCACAGTACACACGAGTGACGTTATCATATTTCAAACCAAATAGAAAGTAATTAGATATATGTGATATTATAACTCCATAAATATAATTATATAAATAATATTATATATAAAAAATAAATCAATCATTATATCCAACCATGAGAAGTGTTTATGGGAAACAAGTTACATGAGTTCAAGAGGCGGTAGTCCATCGTAGACACAATCGATGCATTTTTTTCTATTTTATGGTATATGAGATAGATATAGGTAATTATATTAACATAATAACATATAAATATATTTCATATAATTATATCATTATGTTCTCATGATTTAATAACACTTGAAGTATGTGGAAGAAGAAATAAAATAAAAATGCTCATTTAAGAATGTTACCTCTTCTTCAGATGACCTCTTTAGGTGTTCACCAAAATCCACCCAAGGTTGGATTTTTTATCCGCCCATGGAATATAAGATTTCTGGAGGTAATTATATAATTTATTTGTGTAGTAATTTTTCAAATAAAATTTCTTTGGATATGTTAAGTGCGGAGGATAGTGGGTGACCTTTTATAAGTGGGGCAGAGGATACACTTGGAATTGTTGAAAAGAATGAATTACACCCAGATTTACCACAATAAAAAAGGATCAAAATAGATAATTATTGAAATTTTAATGATATAATGTCAAAATATGTGCATAAAATTATAATTAGAAAAGTTTCATGTCATTTATAACCCTTATCTTCTAGGTTAAACCCTCGGTAAACCTATTTTGACCTAAATCGTGATAATTATTTTTTACTATTTTCACTATTCATTATAGAAAGAAAATAAGTTTAACTTATTAAAAAAAATTAATTAGTATAATTAAAACTTTATAATATATTTTTCCAAATTCAACTCACATAATTGGTATAATTTAATTTAAAATTAAACTCACAAACATGACAAAAAAATAGTTCTCTAACGGAAAAGTTTTCAAAAGTATAAAAAAATTATATCAAATTTAAGAACATAATTTATTATAATTGTCTAAATTATATCAATTATAATATAATTTAACTAATTTTTCTTTTAAAATAATTACTAAAAATTTAAATTTTAAATGCTTTAAAAAAAGCATTGTTTATAAAAAAAATATTATTTTTCACTATTTAAGAGAAAAATGAAACTTTTTAGAGAAATATAAAAAAATCACCATAAGGATTTTTTATATGATGATTAAAAAAATAAATTCAATTTTATCAAATGAAGTATCGAAAAATTTTAAAAAACAATTTTAACATTACTGCGCAAGACGTGACAAAACAGTATTTTTGGAAATATTTATTTTTCTTTCAAATGATTTTTATTTTTATTCCTTATTAATAGATACAAAATGAAAATGTTTCAACCATATATATTTCATAATTTATTTATTTATATTAATACCCACAAACTAAACATCTAGGTTATAATAGTCATATTTAAAAAAAATATTTCGCACGTTGTTTAAGCTCAGTGTTCAGTGTCATATATGCTATTGAAAATAATATTATTATTTTAAAAAATCAAAGTTTTTTGTAATGAAAGTTATCTAAGAGATTAAATTTATTTTAAATAAATATACAAAAATTTCTTAGGGTGTGAAATTTTATCCACCTTCAATAAATTTCATCAGTATAAATTGATATTGCACTCAGAAATCAAGGGTTTGATATTTGAAAATACCTTTATTTAAAATTCAAATAATAAAAAGGGTTAATAAAACTTCTGCTCAAAATATGGAAAGGGTATTAAAAAGGTCATTTTCAATAACATATAACTAGGTTTCGATGTATGATAATATTCTTTTGAAGTGAAATATAGACATGGAATAAAGACATAAATAATTATGGAGAGTGATAGTGGTCATTGATCAAAAGAAATTGAATGATCATAAGATAGTTAATGATCAAAACCCATAAATTTATGATGATTTGAAATACCATTAATTCATTGAGTATTAAGGTAATAGGAAAATATTAATGTTTAAATATCCTTTTCTAAATTTTTAGGAATTATTTTACTCTCTAAGAATATATGGGAATATTTTTATTTGATATATTTCTATTTCATAAGCACAATTTAATCCTTTAGTTATAATTTGATCAATTTACACTTCATCTCTTACTCTAATAAATAAACATCCGAAATGATTTTTTTATACTTAAAGCACTAACTTTTACTTTTAATAGTTTATAATATCCATAAATAAGTGACAAGTCATTCCATATGTTTATAAATATTTTCCAAAACCAAAATGGTTATTCCTAGTCAATATAATACATTAATATATAAAAATAAATAGTAATACCCATAGTTCAATCATCGCGGCCTCGCTGGAGACGATGGTTTGTCGCTCGGTATGCGGGTAGTCCTTTTTCCAAAGATTTATTAATATAATTCAATTAATTTTCCCAAATTGTGATGAACCATAATAAATAAAACATAAATAAATAAAAATAGTATGGTAACTAATAACATTAATTTTATTTCCACAAATTGTAAAGTCATTCTTCTTTAAATAACTTTTTCATAAACTAAATCAATGGGTTGTATTTCCATAAATATCCCTAAAAATATACTTATTAATGATAAAATCCCATCATATAAAACCTAAAAAAATGTTTTTAATACATTGAAACTATGATAAATGTTAAAATCATAACAACTTGACGCTATCTATAATTTTAGATTTAATCATAGGGGAATACATATATGCTTCTAAAATTAACACAATCCTTAGATGTTTCATGATTTTTATAACCAAAATACCATTGATAGGAATAATTCTATAATTTAATTCTTGAATCCCAATACATAAATAATTCAACCCATTTAATTCAAAATATGTCTTTCAATGGTCTATGAGTTAACCTTTAAAACTATTAATTGACTCATATAATGGCTAGGTTTCCCACATTCAAGATAAGAAACTGTAAATGGATTCCTATGATGAAATTTATTTCTATCCACTGAATTCCTCACTTTTCCATAGTAAATAATCACTTTATGCCCTTGTTTTTCCCATATAAAACATTTCCAGGTTCCATTAAGACATTATCATTAGTGTATCTTTCTAAATTTTTTACAAGAAGGTAACTGATCTCTTTTACCACTACGGTCTCCACCACCTGATCTCTTAGCGGACAACATAATTCTCTTCTTTTGTGAATCTTAGAGTTTTTTAAGGTATTTATTTTTAATCATATATCATGATAACTAATTATGTATAGTCATGATATCTTTCACTCTATTCATAATCCCATTTGGTTGCTTATAATCTTTTCATTGTCTATTATATTCAATGTTAACACAATTCTTTTAGGTTCCAACCATTTACTAAAACAAAAAAGAATGGTGTAAGAAATAATAATTATAGTGGGAAAACTATATAATCATTTATAGTATGTATAAAAAATGAAACCTTCTTTTAAATATAATATGCCTTTGTTTTCACCTAGGTTATTCATTTCCATCATCTATTCAAATCCTTCATAATGGTTTGTAATGAAACTATCGATTATACAAATCATATCCCCTGGGAGTGTCAAACTAAATGCACAGTAAGGTCTATTTTCATTCACCAGTTGATGATAGATTCATATTACAATGTTACCTTTTAGAGTTATTAACCCTAGGTACAATTTTTCCAAAACCACATTTACATATAGTATCAATAAATGGATGTATTTTTAGGAAAACCCATAAAATTTCTTCCTCATCAAAACATTATAATGTTCCACTATACTTATTATCAAACTCTATCACAGTGTTATGTTCTCTAATAATTAGTTTTTTCCTAAATTTAGTTTTCAATTTTTCTAATAAAATTACTCTAACACAAAATATAAAAACCTCTACTCATTTAACCCAGACCGGTGGTTAATTTATTACATTGGAATAAAAACAACGGGTCAAATCTTGAAGGACCACTCAGTTTAGTAATTTTGGAGAACCAAATACATATATGATACCCATTTTCCATTAGGAGTACAAAATAAAACATAGTAATGTAAAAAAATATAATCATTGGAATCATTCAACAAATATTTCTTAATATTTTGGTGAAAGAAAAAAAATAAGGGTGAGCTCAAATGCTTAGTAAGGGTTATTTATAGTGGAAGATGTCATGAATTAATAAGGAATTATCAGAATGGATTGTTAAATAACTAAACACATATTCCATTTAAATAACTTGAATGCCATAATTAGATAATAAATAATCAATATGGAAAGGTAAATAATTGAAAACACATTCCATTTAATAAATAACTTGATAGAAAATGCATCCATGGATAATATCAATGAAAAAAATTACAAGTATAATATTAAGTAAATTATTAATGAAGGAAATACATAATTTTATATGTCATTATCTTAGAAATCATGATATTTATAGTATCAATACCTATCACAAAATGGTTTAAAACTATGGATAAAAACACATTTAATTTGGCTCGCTGATTTTTCACATGAGACTTGTCAATTCATCAAGGAGGTATATAATTATGGTCCCAAATGTTACTGCATTTCCAAATCATTCATCATATATTGAAATTTATATTTAATATATGAACAATATGCCTTAGAAATAAATGTATGAATCGAATAAAGAATTTTAAATACCAATATTTACCTAGTAAATCAAATAAAATTCAATGTAAAAAAATATATTTAAAAATGATATATATCATATCAAATATGTATATCCATGATAAATAATATGTATATTCAAGGGAAATTTAATTTTCAATGATCATGGGAAAGTGAATATTTTATGGGAAATTTAATGACTAAAAAAATAATCAAGAGAATGTTCATATTTTTCCTAATCAATCTGGTCATAATCCATAGAGATAATTATAAGGATAGTATTATTAAATTATATACCATGTTGAGTAAATATATAATAAAGGGTTTTTGTTATTGATGAATATAAATACTATAAAATTATCTTAAACAACATTTTTTAGGGAAATAATCTTTGCACTTTAAAAATTAATAAAAACATCAGAAATATTATGGCAAACACTTTATTTCAAACAAAATTGTAAAAATGGAAAAGAATCTTGAAATAAATGATTGTTCATAGTGGAAGAAAATTTTTTTTCATGACGAATACATTAAAAACAACTATTACTTTCACATTTTTGTAAGAAAAATCAAAAAGTACCTTGTTTGGAAAAAAATATGAAGATTCCTATAAATATTTTTTAAAGGTCAATTGTGGGAAAACATGACTTTATAAAATAATATTTGATTAATGTTGAAAAAAATTTTATAAAATACATGTATTTTTAAGTAAAAATGTTTTCTACTGAAGAGAGAAATGAAGTATGATTTTCTTAAAACATTTCCTCAATTATTTTAAGTACCAAAGAGATAAAAATGGTAATATTGCATGAAAATTTTATGAATAAATAGAGGATAAGAATATTAAATGTGTATTATTATATAATGATAAAATAATTTAATCCAATGTAAGTTTAGGAATAAGGAATCCCGATTAAAATGATATTTAAAAATAAATCTCTTACCACTTTAGTAATTTTTGAATCATATGAATCACAAAAGGAATAAAATAAAATGAAAAAATAAAATACCATGAATATAAATATATTCATGATATAATATATCAATGGGAAATAAGATGCACATCATAAAATTATATAGGTGTATACTATAACATAGGTCCCAAAGAAGACAATTTGAGACAAGAAACCCTTACAATGATCAAATCATTGAAGTGGGAACTAATAAATGAATTGAGTATGTGTATCAAATGTAAATCCACATAAAACAAGTGGTAATATCATGTAAAGTAATAAAATATAATTACACCTATAATATTATAATATCAATGTTAATGAAGAAGTAATATTAATCAATGAAATAAATTGAGTTATAAAATTCTTTACCACTTGGTAACATTCAAGGAAAATCCCTTTAAATGATATAATTAAAAATTAAAAATTAAATTAAATTAAATATTAATTATTCATGATATTACATTTAAAATTTATATTATAAACACCAAATAAAATAAATTAGGTACATAACATTAAAATGTTCCTCAATGAAGGGAAATGGAGGTGAAGTCTCTTACCTCACGCTTCCCTTTGGTTGAGAACTCATTAACATCCATTATAGTGGTTTAAAACATGTTAATAACTTATAATAGAACCCTATTTATATTTATAATATCATATATGATCCTTTTATAACATCTTATCACCCACTTTTTAACCATCATTCATTATCACTATTGTTTCGGGAGTTAATTGGCTTGTTTTCTCGTGCATATTTTGTCGTGAAAGTTTTAGATATTGATCATAGAACATAGTTCCATAATATATAGAATTATATTAATGTTATAAATATTATTTTTCTCATTACATATATATTTAGTATCATTATTTAAAATTTTACTTATAAAATTATTCACATTGCTTCGTCGAGATGATAAGCCATATATACGCAAAAGCAATGATGTCATTACTTAATGGGTGAAAGGTTAAAAAATTTGGTGATATATTAATTTTAAAGAATCAATATGATATCATATATATCACATATATTCATTAAATTTAACCTTATTATATTCCATGTAATGTGTAATTGAAAAATGAACTGCATCACTTTGCGAGAAGGTAGTCTTCCATACACACGAGCTACATTGTCATATTTTAAAATAATTGGAAAGTAAGAATTTATATGTGATATTATGACTCAAAAAGTATAAATATCTCATTAATATTAAATATATACATTAAATATATCACTATATCCAACAGTTAGAAGTTTTTATGAAAAATGAGTTACATCCGTTCGTGAGGCTGTAGTTTAGCGTACACATGATCAAAGATTTTGTTTCCCATTTGATAGAAGAGAATATAGATATTGGTTATTAAATTAATATAATAAAATATAATTATATGAAATATAATTGTGTTATTATATTATAATTATTGAATTATATTTTAAGTATGTGGAATAATAAATAGAATAAAAATGCCCATTTAGGAAAGTTACCTCTTCTTCTAACGACCACTAAAGGTTGCCCCAAAAGCCTTCCTAGCTTGGATTTCTAATAAAACAAAGACATTCATAATGTTGTAAGGGATGTAAATATTTTTTTAGGTAAATTATTGGATGAACCTAATAGGTTTTTACGTGTAAATATGGGAGTGTAGTGCTTTATTTTTTTAAGTGGTAGAGAGGACACACTAAATTTTTTAAAAAATAATGAATTCAACCAATTTTTTACCCTAGAAAAAAAAGACATAGAAAGTGCTCATTAGATAACTCTAGATATTTTATTGTCTTAATATTTCTATAAAATAACAATTTAACTATCAAGACTCAAATTTAATTAAGGATTGAGCTGTAACTACCCCAAGCCCACCTCCATAGGCCAGGGGTGGCGACCAGTGCTGAAGTAATAACTCAAATGGGGAGTCATTTGCCTAAGTTCTTATATGAAAAAACAAATCCATCTCAATGCATAAGTATAGAGGAAAAATAATAAAAGATTAAAAACAATATGGAAATAACCATGCATGTAAAACCTCTAGGAAGTACAAGAGTACGGTAGTATAAACTTTTAAGAAAAGGTGAAAAATACATACCCAACCAAAAATATGTCCCAAACTGAATAAATTGGAACGTAAAATGATGAGAGATCCTAGATCCCGATCTTTAAGCTACGACCACTACATATGGTCAAAAGTACTAGGAATCTCTAATCTTCTATAAAGTCACCATCGATATGTACTTCATCGACATAATACACGACACATGCAAGAAAATCCCATGAAAGGGTGAGTATATACATACCCAGTAGATGCCTAGAAATATAAAAGGGGTGGTAAGAGATATGACAGTAATATAAAGATACTATATAGTAAACATAATGAATATCATCCCAAGAAAGAGAGAGATTAGCCTCATCCATGCACAGGGGGAGCTCAACATGGTGATTAGATGAAATACCCATCAAGTATTTTCCTCCAATAGAAGGAGAATAAACTCATCCATCCATGAGAAGATAAACACGGAAATCACATGGCATACCCCGCGCATCTTTGAATCTCATGTAAAGAGAGTAACCAAATCCAAGGGTATGGATATTAGTGTGTGTGTGTGTGTGTATATATATATATATATATATTCTCATTATAAATAATCCAAAATTAGATAGAAAGGGTATCTCCATCTCACATCTCATCCAAGGAAGAAGAGTCTCCAATAGTTCTAAAAGTACATCCATGATACCCAAAATCTCTTGTGTCTTCCTAGAAGTAATCATCTAACTCAAACCACACCTATTCATTGCTCTACACAATTCAGGGTCCATATTCTCTAGGTATAGAGCTCATGACTTGGTAAAATAAGATGCTTCCATGCTTTGGTAGAGGAACCATTCCTAGACCAGCTGGAGGGTTTCACTCTAGGAGTCCGTAGAGAACCCATGCCATGTGACAACAGGTGAGTTCCACTCTAGAATTAGATAGAGGACCCATACCAAACACATCTGGAGGGTTCTACTCTATAAGTCTATAAAGGACCCATTCCATGCCCATCTAGAGAGTTTCACTCTAGAATTCAGTAGAGGACCCATGCCTAGCCTAGCTAGAGGGTTCCACTCTATAAGTCATTTATGACCCATGTCCAACCCAACTAAATGGTTCCACTAGTGATGTTGGCAGAAGATCCATGCCCATCCCAGTTGTAGGATTCCACTATAGAATTCATTGAGGACCCATACCCATCCTAGATTGAGGGTTCCACTCAGAATTCAATAGACGACCCATTCCCTCTGCCAACAGGAGGGTTCCACTCTAAGGGTGTAAGACTCATGCCTATACCAGCTAGAGGGATCCACTCTAAGTGTCTGTAGAGGACTCATACCCAACCCCGCTAGAGGGTTCCAATCTAAAATTCATCATGGAACCATTCACAGCCTAGCTGGAGGATTCCACTTAGGATGCTTATAGTGATCCTATGAAATCACTACCATTATTGAGCATCACCTAACTAAGTATTGTTCTCGAAACATTCCTCGTTGTATCCC
Source organism: Viscum album (assembly GCA_963277665.1). Taxonomy (NCBI): domain Eukaryota; kingdom Viridiplantae; phylum Streptophyta; class Magnoliopsida; order Santalales; family Viscaceae; genus Viscum; species Viscum album. The sequence continues at coordinate 320,252,346 of OY728153.1, read as the reverse complement.
AAAATCCAAAAGTGAGATAACCATCAAATTCTATGTGGAAAAACACTCAAGATAGGCAACTCATAGACCAAAATTGGAGTTCAAATGAAGAATATATGGAAGATTTATGTTTCCTCAAAAGGAGCCAAGGGTTACACGACGTGTGAGGGGACCCACATGGTGTGTGGTCTCACTCCATCACCTAGACATGTCTTTATAGGTACATGGATCTCCATGCGTGTAGGTGTACACAACATTTGGGGGATATATATATCATGATAATTCTACTTAGATTCCTGCTTGTGTTCTTGGATATGTCCATGTATCCAATCCATGTTCGTATACTTTACCATGTGTCCATGTACTTTAGTAGATGGTGTTCCTATTCAAATGAGGTGCCACCCATGTGCTCTAGTCATGCCTATATACTTAAGAACATGGTGTGTGCATGGCAGTGTGATTTTTCACACTTCTCATCCATATAGGAATGGGGGTACCCAGCATGTAGGGAGCCTTCAGGGTGTTCCATCCTTATGAATTCCAAACAGTTTATCCATCATATCCAAGGGGTTACATGCCATGTGTTTTTCGGGGTATATAGAGTGTAGTTGGGTTTTTTCAAAGTTTTCTAGATCTGTGTCCCACACTTTAAATCTAGCCATTCCTCAGTAGATCTCGCCTCTATTCCATTAGAAATTGGTGGATCTACTTGTGGATTGTAGTTTCCGATCGTCATTTTCAAGAAATCAAATTCCATCATTCCTTACTGGTTCTTTTGTATGCACTGCACATCCTGGTTCATTTCTTCATTGATTATTTGAAATACTTACATAAAAATGATCATATATAACCCAAAAATAGACCATATCTATCCTTGATTCATCGATTTTTCCCTCATACATTGATTCATCATGATTTAGGGGTTTTGATTGGGTTTGATTCCACCTAGTATTGTCAAAACAGGATCGCAGGGTCCTACCAGTAAATAATGTGAAGAAAATGAGGGAGAAATTCACAAGAACAGATGTTTAACCATTTTCAACCAAGCATTCTTGGTCAAAAATCAAGATCATGGATATCCGAGATTGAAAAAAAATAAACTTTTAAAAATTCGAATACACTGGCGCATTCTAGGGCCATAATTGGTGCAGTTCAAAGAATGGAATTTATCATTTTAATAAATATAATCAAAATGGGTGTAATAAAAAAAAATATGATTCATATCAAGATATTGGATCATTTTTCATCAAATAACACACTTTCCAATGATTTAATAAATTCATTGTGTTCACTACATCCTGGTCTACTCTAATCTAGAATTTTGTCATCGTCTGAGGTGATTCTCCAATGGAAGGAGAGGAAGAACATCACTTAGCGATTCCAAGTTTATGAGGCTAACCCTAGGAATATTTCCATAAAATTTATTTATAGTAAAATCATGTTAGATTAAATGAATGAATTTATTAATTAATCCACTGAACATACTGCCAATGGGAGAGATATCTGAATGCACCATGTCGACCTATTTTAGGTTGATCCTAGAGTAAACATCATGTTCTGGACTCAACCATGGTCTCAGATTTTTTATTTGATCTTCCTTTTAAGATTTAAACCATTTTTTTTAAAAACTACATACGTGTAATATAAAATATATTTAATATTTTTATAAAATTAATTCATGGAACACTAGGAATCTTAATTTCATTTCGTCTCAATGACTGTATTTGAAAATATATATAGAAATATTTTTAAGTCTTATAAGGAAAAAAACTGAGTCCATGTATCATTCTATCCTTCAAGATTTTTTTCCTTGAAAATCCAAACTAAAAAAAAGCTCAAGATATTGAGACCACATCAAGATCTTCTTCTCCTAGGAGCTCTTCTTCATGTTCCCATGCTACCACGACATGTGAACCAAGGGGATGTTCCATCCACACAGGTTCCTCTCCTATTGATCCTCAATCGCCATTGGGTGCTCTACAAAGGTGGTTCGAACCTCGATGTCCATCTCTCCCCAATCGATGATGTGTGTATGGTCATGAACATATCTCTTCAACTGTGACACGTGGAAGATTTTTTTCACCCACTCTAGGCGTCAGGGTAGGGTGAGGTAGAAAACAAACTTTCAAACCCTATTCATGATCTCAAACTATCTGATAAACATCAAGGATGGATTTCCTCCCAAACCAAACCTCCGCAATCCTCTTCATGGGTAAAATCTTAGGAAAATGTGGTCTTTATGATTGAACTCCAAGGACCTATGATGACAATATGTGTAATAATTCTATCTACTCTAATCCATCCTCATCCACTCATGGATGGCCTGGACCTTCTCCATCATCACCTACACCATCTCTTAGCCCTCAAGATATGTCTTGTCGATATATTTCTAGTACAAGGGTGACTTGAAGCATCTTCCATAAAGTGCCTAAAAAGGTTCCTTGTCTATGGTAGATTGGTAGATGTTGTTGTATGAAAACTATACCAAGGATAATTGATCCTCCCAACTCTGGAAAAAGTATAACATGTGATCCATAAGAATATCCTCAACACATAGTTAGTGTTCTTGGTTTTCCCATCACTATGGGGGTGAAAGGATGTACTCATCCTCATCTGGGTCCCGAATGCCTCCTGTAGACCTCTCTGAAATCATGATGTAAATAGGCATTTCAAGATTAGAGACAATAATTGAGGGGACCCCATAAAGGCGAATGATCTCCCATATATACAATATCCTCAAACTCTCCAATGAACTCTAATCCCTGATAGAACTAAAGTGTGTCAACTTCTTGAGTCATTCAACTATCACCCATATAGATTCATGTCCCTTCACTGTTTGTGGAATCCCTATCAAAAATTCCTTGGTTATGACATACCCCTTCCACTCTGAGATGTCAAGGGGATACAAAAAACCTTTCGGAATATGGTGTTTAGCCTTCACCTATTGATAGGGGAGACATCAAGAGATGAACTCAGTTATACTATGTCGCATTTCTGAACACCAAAACTACTATTAAAGGTATATATACATCTTCCCCACATTAGGATGTACATCTTTGAGATAATTTTAGAACTCTCACATCACCTTCTACCTTTCTATGACTAGAACCACCATTCATCCCTAAAAATATATCACATGATTCCCTCCTTAATAATATCTATCTTGTAAATCAAGTATGGATATATAGTCACATAAGGACTCGTAGTAGATATATCCCTGCTAGGACTCTCTCACATGCTTGAAAAGTGAAGGAGTCAACACCATCGACTGAATAAAGTTTTTACCCTCCTACTCTACTAAGGTCAACTACAATGAGGCCAATTTCTCAGAATACTCCTTCATCAAGTGAGCTTGGGACGTTCTGATAAGGGAATCTTATAGTACGTTACCCTTTTCCAGAGTATAGACTATCTAAAAGTCATAGTCCTACAAGAAATCCAACTAGTGATAATGTATCAGGTTCAATTCCATCTGTGTGAAGATGTAATTTTGACTCTGATGGTCTGAATAAACCATAATATACTCTCCCATAATGTATTTTGTTCAAATCCTTATGGATAAGACTAATTTTTCTAGCTCTATGTCATGAGTCATGTTGTTCTTCTTGTGGGGTATCAACTGCCTCGACTAGTATGAAATAACATTTTATTGATAAATCAACATGTAACTAAGCCCAGCTCTGCAGGAATCACAATACACTACGTACTCCACTCCCACTTTTGATAGTCTCAACATAGGAGTACTTTTCTACCTCATCTTCAACTCCTTGAAGGCCCTCTGACACTACTCATTCCAGGTAAATAGATTCCCTTTCTACATCAGATTGGTCAAAGGGGTTGTAATTCAAGGTAATTCTACCATAAACCTTATATAGTACACCTCCAAGATATGAAATCTCCACATGTCCGACACACGCTTGGGTGGCTCCCAATCAAGCACTTTATATACCTTTTCTGGGTCAATGGCTAAACCACACTCAAAAATGACATACCCCCAAAAGTGAACATCGTGAATAAAAAACTAGCACTTTGAGAGATTTCCATAAATTTGGTGATATCAAAGAAAATATAGAACATTCTCAAGGTCTCTACATACTCCTCTTCTGATGTAGAGTAGATGAGTATGTCGCTGATGAAGATGACCACAAACTGTTCAAAGCACGGTTGGAGGATCTGGTTCAACAAATTCATAAACACGACATGGAAATTTTCCACATAAAAGGGCATCACTAGGAACTCATAGTGTCCATAGAGTCGTTTGAATTCAAAATTTGGAATATCAGTCTCGAAAACTCTCAACTGGTGGTAGATGTATTAGAGATCAGTCTTTAATAACCATCTCATGCCTCACAACGAATCAAAGAGTTCATCAATACTTGAAAATGGATACTTGTTCATTATCATATCCTATTTCAGGCAATGATAATCCATGTAAATATTTAATCTTCCATTCACTTTTTTCATGAACAACACAGGGATTCCTAGGTGAACACACTGGGTCTTACATTGTTTATAGAGATTTTGATTAGTCAAAAATTACTATATCTCTTTGAGGGATTAATTCAGCATCTAATCTCACCATTAGAGTCCACAAAACCTTGGGATCTCTTCAACCTAACATTGGTGGCACAATTTTGACATCATCATCCTTAGTTTGATGACTTAGATCGATTTTTTTTGGTTCCTAAGGTTTGTAGTAATGCGCGGTTGTGTGGATTCTTGAATGAAATAACATTATGACCAGGTTTAAGTTGATGGATGATTTGATTATTGCATGGTCCAAATATCCTTATGAATGTAATGGGTCATTATTCTTTCTGATCTAGTGGTCCTTTGATTTCCATATGAAATGAGATGCTCCGGTTTCAGGGATCTGGGTAAGTTTCCCTGAACTCACGCTACCCTTCCAAAACCCCTCTATTTTTCATATACTTAGAAATCTAGTAGGTCATTTCTTATAATCTGATTGTAGAATGAATGATGTGAGTCATACTATGTTTTCCCGCATTTGTGTGGAGGTTGATCTATAAAAACTATTGGTGGATTGGGTGTGGTAAACAATCAGAGAAGAATTTTGATGGAAATAATATGTTTTTTTAATCATGGATAAATTATTGTGTGTCCTGATGTCTACTAAGAAATTTGGATTCAGATTGTAAAAGTGGGTGTTAGAATAGGAAATTTCAATATTCAAATGGCCTCGGGGTATCAGGTACTTCCAAGATGGGGAATCCTAAAGGAATACTGAAAAATGTCGGAAAAATGAACCAGGAGCCTATGGTTGTGGCCATATTTGATCGTTTGAATGGAGACTTGGGTGACTGCAATCTAAGGTAAATTCAAGTACGGTTAGGTCACACGTATTAAGGTGAAACCTTGATCCCAAATAGTAGGAAACCAAACTCCTCTTTGTATGATGAGGTGGTAAGACAGGCCAGTGACCCATTGAGGTTACAGTCTAGGAGACATGAAAAGGTATCCCAATTAGCTATAATAACTAGGAGATAGTGATTCAAGGGACATTAGTAAGGTAGGGGGTTTAGATGAATTCAGTGAACAAGAGAAATTCAATGGAGACCTTGGATAGAATTCAACTTAGCAACCATTTAAAAGGGATGGATATCGAGGGAAAAACATTGGAGCAAAGTGGTTCATCATAGGTCAATAGGTAAGAGACAAATAAAGAAAAAGGATCCAAGGGGGAGAATTTAGATGAGGAGAGTTCAATATTTTATTAAAGGGATAGTATAAAGGGAAGTCTCAATAGGAGAATTCATATCCCAAGAAGGAATAAAGGGAAGAATGGTTTCCATGATTCAGGGAGCTATATCTTGACCAAAGGGGAAAACCTAAGGGGGTAAGGATTAATCCCATTTTCCCAAACTGATGGAAACAAGGTCCGCTAAGCAGATAAAACTCATGGAAAGGGAATGTGATCCAGTAAATAGCTAGGAGAAAATATTACATTCTAGGGAAGTAATGGTGGAAGATTTCATAATGATTAAGGCCCTATCAGAGGATGTAGACATGATAGTGGACCGATTACCTCCTGAGGACATCAATGATGAGAAGTTCAGGTGGTTCAATAAGAAAGAATTCATTTTTATTATAGGTTTCAATGAAAGACAATTAAATGTGTATGAATTTATTTAGTTGGAAAAATTGGTGTTTTGCTTCAAAGATCATATCAAAGACAACCCAAAATCAAAGGTTAGTACTCAAAACTAGAAATTATATAGGGATAATGTTTCAAATAGGATCAAACTTGATTTTAATGGATTATTGATATCTTATGGGGTTTTATGCTTGTATTTTGATGTTTGGAGTTTTTATTAGGATGTGTTCTACCTATGTATTTGATGGTTTTTGTGAGGGTTCTCACTTATCCCTTAAAATTGATCCCTTTGAAATAAATATATTGAATTGAGGAGTCAAAAAAATATAAAAAAATAAATAAATAAAAATAGGTTCATGTCATGGTGGGGAGGTAAACTTGATATTTCATCACACCCCACCATTATTGGAGGGATATTAGAGCTTGTAATATCCATCGTTCCAATGGTAATACTATCCAACTAATAAATCATTTGTAACCTTCTATGAATAAGCTCATATTTCTCTATCCATGGATCACTCCTCCTAGAGGGCGTCAGATCTATCCCATAACCTAGAATCACTACCAAACTCACTGGTATCAATCTTATGAGCATGGGTGGTCGATGAACAGCCCATAATGTGGACAAAATCATTGGGTCTCACTACCATTATGGAATGATTTGGTGTGAGGCTCTCTCTCCTCACATTGAAAGGTCATTTAATTAGCTATAACATGCAACCAAATATCCTCCCTTCAGGGCCTCTAACACAAGGTTCAGGAAGAAAGGTCTCATATGGTATTGTTAGTTATCTAAATAGAACTATGTGTAGGGAAATATGGATTCTGACTCTTTGAAAAAAACTACATCAAGGGAAGTAGTGACATAAGAAATAACTCAAACCTAACTTGAGCCTCCCAGCCATAAGTATCATTTTATGAGAACTAGTACTTCCCATTTCTTTACTATTATCCTAAACCGAGTCCTAGTCTGACACCCCATCACATCCACACATCCCGAACACACAAGTAAAAGGGAATTTTCCACCACACTTTGAAATGATCCACTTTAGGAAGTACTGACTCCCCCTCATGTTTTTATATCATGTCACAAGAATTAATCTCAGTGGGTAAAGTGTCCCTATTTCATTAATGTCTGGATCCACACTAAACATCTTCATAAATGGTTTCTAAAAGTTCCCAAAATTGTCCTATAGAGGTCTTACCATAAGGACCACCATCGAAATGGGTCATATCTGAGTGGGATATCCAAGACACATGATCAGGCCGGATCTAAACCACTTGAGAAGGGAGTCTATCTCAACACGATACTTGGTTGATATATATTTCTAGAACCAGCAATGTGCACTCATCAGAGGTGCCTCATCTACTGGAACCATCAAAACCAAATACTTCTCTATGAAGATAATTGGTTTCAAGTGCATCCATCATATTAGTCGGGGTCTACACAAGTCTGAAAAGTAGGATCACTGACTCAAGATATACCTCTACTTACTGGGAAATTGGCTCATCATGGAACCTCAACAAAATCTATCATAGGAACTCATAGTGTTCGCTAATCTAGTGAATATCCTCAACCTACTATGATGGTATAAACTACTACTCGATGGGCAGGGATGATGCTACCTTCTCGGATGGAGGAAAAGAACTTGTGGGATGGACCCTAAACTGAGGCCTCATCACTCATACGATCGTTGTCATTAACCAAAAATCGATTACCTGGATATCTTTATAAACGAAGTAATCTCCTAAGTGATCAAGATGTAGCATAGTCAGTTGAGAATATATATATATATATATATATATATGGGGAACTGACTCAAGAGGGAAAATCAAACCTGAATCATATATGATGCAGGTACCATTTATCCATAAACCCAGTGTATCAGTATGATGAGTAAACAGGAAGGAAATCAAGGACCTAGTTAATGGATACACTGACCTCCCATGCCATCACTGGATTCATGGTCCTGAGAGCAACACTCAAGGCACTCTGGAACTGTTTCCCTACTCCAAATCAAATCATCGTAAGGGGACCACTCCAAACACCATCTCATGTAATGATCTTCTTAGATATGAATCTATCATGACCCAACCCTCACTAGGGCTTGATCTTTAACTAAACCAAGCCTGTATCCATGGTCTATAGGGTGGAAACCAGTGCTAAATGTATAACTAACATGGGGATTCTTTTTCCTAAATACCTATATTCACACACACAACCACCTAGATCCATAATTTCAAAGGAATAATAATAAAAGATTCCAAACACTAAGGAAACAACCATCATTTAAAACCTATAGATAGTACAAGAGTACAGTAGTGTAAAATGAAAAGAAAAAGGGGAAAAATACACACCCAACTAAAAATATGTCCCAACCTGAATAAACTAGAAAGTAATATACTGAGAGATCCTAACTCATGATTTCCATGCTATGACTAGTATACAGGGTCCAAAGTATCAGGTATCCTTAAGATCCTCTGAATTCATCATTGAACTATCCATGATTTTTTTAAGATAAGACACGTGCAGGAAAACCATTAGTGAAGTCTCAACTTCTAATGCTTAACAGTTAGTGCACATAAAACTATTTGTTCCTACACAAATCAGAATTATTGGGGGTAAATAATACAAATATGTCTCAATTGATGATTACACTATATATATTTGGGTTTATTTTCTCAAAATTAAATTCAAAACCTTTATTTATTTCAAAAAAAATTTAGCATGGGTAAAAAATGAAAAATACCTATCGTTGATAACTATTCCTAGTGATCATGGTAGAGAATTTGAAAATTATGACTTTAAAACTTTTTATAGTAATAAAGGTATAGAACATAAATTTTCAACTCATATAACCCCCCAGAAAAATGGTGTAGATGAAATAAGAAATATAATTCTTCTAAAAATAACAAAAACCATGTTGAGTGAATACGTAATTACTAAAATATTTTGGGGTGAAGTGCTTAGATGTGCCTGTTATACTTTAATTCGAGTTCTAATTATACATTATATTAATAAAAATCTTTATGAAATTTTAATAAGAATAAAACCAAAAGTATATTACTTCAAATTTTTTGGTTTCAATGTAGTCATCCTAAATACTAAAGATAAATTACATAAATTTGAACCCAAATCTGATGAAAGAATTTTTTTAGGTTATTCCACTACTTATAAGGTGTATAGAGTTTTTAATAAAATGTATTGTACTGTTGAGGAAATAGTGCATGTTAGGTTTGATGAAATAGGACCTTTTTTTTAAACAACATCAACCAACATCCTATGATGTTATTTCTAAAACTGATTTTCAATCATTTTTAGAAGGATATTATCATACGGAAATAACTCAAGAAATTATTTTTGAAGTTATTCCTCAATAATATTTTATATATTTTATTGAAGAACAAACTTTTGAAACCCCAAGAAGTTAGTTGTTTCTTAGGAATCATCCTATTGAGAGTATCATTGGTGATATAGATCAACCAGTTAGGACTAGTAGTTCTATAAGGAATGAAATTCAAAATTTATCTTTCTTATCCCAATTTGAACCTAATAATACTAATGAGACTTTAGGTTATTAGGATTGGATTTATGTAATGAAATAAGAACTCGAGGATTTTGAGAGGAACAAAAACTAGAAATTAGTTGAACAACCTAATGAAGCTTCTATAAATGGCGTAAAATGGATTTTTCAGAACAAATATGGTGAAAATAGAATTAATGTTAGAAAGAAATCTAGACATGTTGATAAGGTTTATAATCAAAAAATAAGGAATAGATTATGAAGAAACTTATGAACTGGTAGTTATACTTGAAGCTATACAAATAATTTTATCCTTTGTCGCATTATTTAATTTAAAAAAAAATCAAATGGATGAGAAATGTTTTTTCATACTAGATATGTTTAGGAGGAAGTTTATTTTGAAAAAACCCCTGGTTTTGAAATTAAAAAACATCCTGAATATGTTTATAAATATACCAAATCTTTATTTGGGATTAAAAAATCCACAAGATCTTGGTATGATAGGTTAACAATATTTTTGTTATAAAATAATTGTGTTAAGGGAGCTGTGGATTAAAATATTTTTATAAAATAAGTTAATAAAAATATTATTATTATACAAGTTCATGTTGAGGAAAATATATTTGGTTCAAATCAACAATGTTTAATATATTCCTGTTCATATATTATGAATTCTAAGTTTGAAATGAGCATGATGGTTGAGTTAACATATTTTATTAGATTTCAAATCTCAAAAAAAATAACTTTTATATATCAACATAATTATATAAAATATATTCTTAATAAATTTGGATATAAAAATACTAAAAGTATTTTCACTTCTATTGGTACCTTAAATACCCTTGATCTTGATGAGGATGTACAACCAGTTGATGAAAATATTTTTAGAGTTATGGTAAGAATTTTTCTTCACTTAAGTGTTAGTCATTAATATTTAGTGTTTTTTGTATGCTTATGTACAAGATATCATGAATATCCAAAATAGACTTCCTTAAAAGCTATAAAACGAATTTTTTATTATCATAAGGGAAATATGGATTTAGGTCTTTTCTATTCTTCAGAAAATGTTTTTGAATTAAAAAGTTTTTCAGATGCTGACTTTGGTGGGTGTAGAATGGATAGGTAAAGCACATCCAGAACTTTTTATTTCTTAAGAGATTATTTAATTTCTTGGTATTTTAATAAAAAAATACTCATTAGTGATTTCAACTACTGAAGATGAATATGTGGCAGTTGGAAGTTTTTGTTCTCAATCATTATTAATGAAACACACACTCACTAAATATGTAATGAGTTTTACTAAAACTTAAAAACTATGTGATAATAAAAGTTCCATTAAATTAATTAAAAACCCAGAATATCACTCATGTGATAAGAATATAGATATAATACACCATTTCCTTTGGGATCACACACTTAAAGAAGATATCATTTTACAATTCATTAGAATTCAAGAATAAATTGTTGATATTTTCACAAAACATATTCCTTATGATAGATTTGAATACATAAAATAGAAGATAGGAATGATCCTCGTAAATTAATAATTCACATATTCTTCTTGTTTAGTCATCTACTTATATTAAGTTACTCCCTTTTATATAGAGAGTACACATGATTAATGTTTTTCAATTTTTTAGTTTTTCTTATAAAATTTGTTTTCTAAAAATATTAGTTTTCTAAAATTTTCATTGTAATGAGTTTTCCAAACTCAAATAATTTTAATAATGTTTTTGAATTCATAATTATCAAAAAATATTCTCTAAATCTGAATATGTTAAAATATTTTCATACTTGAAACTTCTTAAAAATTTTCAGATTCCAAATTTCATAGTCAAATTTTACTATAATCAATTTTTACTTATAAAACTGTCAGAGTTATTTTTCTGTGAAAAAACTATCATAATTTGATTTCATAATGAAAGTATCAAAATTATTCTTTATACTAAAACTATTGTATTCATTTATTTTCAAACTATCATAATCTTCTTAGTTTACAAAAACTAAGAAGAATGTGTAATCATACCGATAACACTTTTCACTCTAAAATATACTCTTCTATTATTTTATGATTTTTCACTATATCATTACATTAGTAATTTATTTATTATTTTTATTCTTTTAGTTTTATAAAAAATTACAAAGTTTTAAAATATTTTTTAATCAGATTCATTTTTATTCTGATAAAATGTTAAAAAATTGGAGAGTTCAAAAATTTCATTAAAAATTTCTTTGAATAAATTTCAACCATCATATCAGAATGATTTCAACATTAACCATTAGATATCTTCGGGAAGTTGACCCATAATTTCAATCGCCTGTATAAGTATGTACCACCCCTTATCCCACATCAGATATTCCGAGTGTTGGCCCTTAACTTATTATAACCTTCTTATTTACTAGTCTGATAAGTTTCCATTTTGTTTGATTCTAGATACAAGTTTCAGAAAATATGGTGAAAAAGAAGACTTAGTAAAGTGTTATTTATTCAAAAAGAGTCTTGTATTAAAGGAATGGTATGAAAATTATGATTCTACACTAAAAAATGAAATATCTTTCCAAGGTTGGGAATCTGTCTGTGAGGAAAAACTGGATAATGAATTTGATCTCTACTATCCTGATCTTGTTCATGAGTTTTATGAGTCAGTTCAGTTTCTAAAAGAGGAAGAGAAATAAAAACTTTATTGTTTTTTATATGGGAAGAAATAAAAAAAATATAAGAAACTTACATACATTTTTGGAAACCCAACAAAAGATGAAACATATTTTGTTTCTCATAAGATTCAAGAAAATATCGCAATGTTTAACAAAACCAAGGCTAAAGGTTCATTGTTTACTCATTATAAGAAATTATAAAAGGTTTACCTCTTAAAACCAGACAATCAGGTAGTTTATTTGTAGATTCAAGTATTTTTAATACCAAGGAAGCTAGATATAGACACATTAAAGGTTTCTGATTTTTTTGTATTGGACTTTTTGGTAAACATGAGAAAGATTGATCTCATCAAGTTTATATTTAGCATCCTCGAAAACATCAAAATAGGATAAATCTAGTCCAGAATAACAATGTTTACATATCTGATTATAAAAATAGTGGTTGAATGTTTGATAGTTTTCAAAGTTTCAAACAAATTGTATCCAATGAGGTAAAATATTTCATTCATCAGTTATGATATGATGAATAGAATGAAGTTTCTCCTTGATAATAAAGGCAAGGAAACCGATGCTAATGATGTAGTTATCATAGAATTGTATGATTATAATGAATTTGATAATAATTCTTCTAAATTGTTTTAAAAGGATGTTTCAAAAAAAGTTACTAATAAAGGAAAAGAAACTGATGCTAGAACAAGCAAAATAAAACCTCTTGAGGTTCATAAAGAACAATCAGACTCTATTGGAACCATTTCTCTAGAAGGTTTTGATTATATTGTTCTTTATTTGAAAATGTTAAAAGGAACAATTCTTTATTTTCCAAATAGTCTCGGGGCCAGCTTATTCGAGAAATTTTAAATCATACATCAGAATACATAAATATTTTAATAGAGATTGAAGTTCCAATGATCAAATAACAATTGAGAGGGGGGGTCAATCAGTTATTCAATTTTTATAAGTTTCAAAACATTAATAAACATAACCCCTAAATATTATTAATATTTACTTTCTTATCTAATTTTAGAAATTATGAATTCTATAAATAAAATTATATCAAGTAATGCACACAACATTTACAAGTTTCATCCTTACTATGAGAACCTACGTCCTTTCCATAGCCACTCTTGTGGGTATATCAAAATCCACTAATATGATGATGTAAATAAAACTTGTTCCAACTCATGTAATACAAATTCTATCTCCTGATTGAAAAGATTATATTGACTCCTTTTAGTTTACAATTTTTTCTTACAAAACAATTGATCCAAAAAAATGAAAAAAAAAATTTAATCTTCCCTGAAAATGATCATTCTGAATCCTCAGTCTGATTCGGATGATTATGATCTTCTTAGTATGGTAAAGATGGTTCTGATTTTCCCCTACTCAAACACTAAAATACAACTTCTTAAATATAGGGAGAAATTTTCACATTGAATTCTCCATCGCTCAACCTTTTTCATGTGTGTGAAAGTTGAAAATAAAAAAAATGATTTGAGAAATTATTTACAGGAAACTCGAAGAATAAATGTGTGAAACTTGAAAAACATTCCTGCTTCTTCAAATCTCAATAACTCCAAAGAACTCTCACATTAAAACTTCAACTTTGAATTCATCAAACCTTATTAAATTTCTCTAAGATTTATGTAATATTTAACTTCAAGTTGGACATATTAAAATATTCAAATATTTCTCTGTATGATAATTATGAATATTGGTTCTGGTTTCTTCAAAAACATGCTCAGAAATGTTGTCCATATTTTCTCAGAGACATTCTCAGAAATGTGGTTCTGATTTCCCTAGAAACATGCTCAGAAAAGTTGTTCAAATTTCTTCAAAAAACAAGTTCTGATTTTCTAAGAAATTAGGTTTTGAATTACTCAGAAATGTGATTTTGAATTCTTTAGAAAATAGGTTCTGATATATTTCAAAATAGATTCTGAATATCTCAAAAGTTAAATTCTAAATTTCTCAAAAATCAGGTTCCGAATTGCTCAGATATCTGGTTCCTAATTACTCAGAAATTAGGTTCTGAATTGCTCATAAATTAGGTTCTGAATTGCTCAGAAATCAAGTTCTAAGTTTCTCAAGAATGTGGTTTTTATTTTCTCATAAGTCATGTTATGAACTTCTCAATAATCAGGTTCTGAATTTCTCAGAAATTATGTTCTTAATTACTTAGAAATACAGTTCTATGTTTCTTAGAAAAGTGGTTCAAATTTTCACAGAATTTTAGTTCCATTTTATAGAATAATGATTTTGGATCTATTTTTCATCTTCCTTTAAGTGATTCATATTCTTTCAAAATTATCCCCCATTTCTTCCTAGGGTTTTATCATCAAATTTTTCATGATTTTTTAGAACTTCTTGATCGGTAAAGAATCATCTGATTTTATTTAGAAAGTTTCCCAAACATTCTATCTTCTAAATTTTCACTCTTCAACAAAATCCTCTTTCAAAACTCTTCAAAAATAAAAGGGATTATTTATTTAGAAACATATTTCAAAATTATAAACTTATTTCAAACTCAGTAACTTCTTCCAAACTCAACAACTTCTTTCAAACTCAGAAACTTCTTTTGAACTCAGCAACTTCTTTAGAACTAAGTAACTTCATTCAAACTCAATAAATCCTTTCAAACTCATTAACTTATTTATTTTCTCTTATTACAAAAAAGAAAAACCTATAGCAACCAATAAATTCATATTCCAATATATCAAAAACATTCTTCAAAAAAAGGTTTCTTTTCAAAAAATACAACACATTGTTAAAACAAAACACCAAAAAATTTCTTCAATCTCCCCCTTTGGATTTGTTGAAAACACTTGTAAAAAGATTCTCCAACTCTTATAATTTTTTCACAACTCATATTTTGTAAACAACTCATGTTTTTTACTTTTATCAAAAAATAGCCTTTATTAAAAGTGAGTTTCATGACACCACACTACTGGATAAAGTAATTTTTTTGAAAGAGTTTCATCTCTCATTAGCAATAAAAGTTTTTGAACATATAAAGATAAAATCCACCTTAATCAAACTCCAATTTATTTTTGTCTTTCTCTTTATCACTTTTCTTTTTCTCCCCTTGATTATATGATAACCACAGCTTTAGATTCATAAAATAAAGCTAATAAAAAAATTATTCGAAAGTAAAAAAAGTTGTTTCTTACTCTCTCCCTTTGTCAAAAAAATACAAAGCACGGTGGGGGTATCTTCCCTATGAAGTTTAGGAAAACATGGGTGGATGCTAAACATGGAGTTACATCCTCAATTCAACAAACCTTTCCTTCAGAATATCTTTTGTAAGGATATCATAAATCTAGTAATTTTTTGAAATGTATTCCATCAAGACATCACCAGTAGAAAATTTATCTTTTATAAAGTGAAACTTTATATCAATGTGATTTGATCTTGAATGTTGAACATGATTTTTAGAAAGAACAATCGCACTCTGATTATCACAAATGATCTTAAATGGTTTATAAATTTTCACTTTTAAATTTTCTAGATGAACTTTCATCCACAACATTTGAGTAAAAAAATGATTAGATACAATATATTCAGATTCATTTATGTTTAAAGTTACTGAACTTTGTTTGTTACTGTGCCAACTTACACAATATTCACCAAAGAAAAATGTTCCTCCTGAGGTTGAATTCTGATTCAGCATTAGTATATCCAACAAACTTCATCTCACAATTTATTTTCTATAACAAACCATGTGAAGTTGTTCCTTTGACATATCACATAATTATTTTTCCTGCCAATATATATAATTCCTTTGGATTACTTTGATACCTAACACACAAAGTCACTGCATAAACAATATCAAGACTTGAAGCTATAAGGTAAAAAAGACTTACTATTAGCTTCTGAAAATCATTCTGATTCACACTTATTCTAGATTCATCTTTGCTCAACTTTGTGCTCACTAAAATATAAGATGAAACTAATTTTGATTCTATCAGTCCAAAATTCTTTAACAATTTCTTGGAATACTTTTCTTGAGATAATAAAAGGTATCTTTATTTTTTTTTTTGAACTTTTAAGCCTAAAAATAATGTTAATTCACCCAATATTGACATTTCAAAAAATCTCATCCTATCTTTATAAAACTCTTCAAAAATCTTTTCTTCATCCCAAGTAAAAAATATATCATCCCCATAAATAATTATAATTAATGTTCTGGAGTCAACATCTTTCACATACAAGTATCTATTAACTTTTCCTTTAGAAAATTTAATATTTTTCAAACAATTGTCAAGATTCAAATACCAAGCACAGAGAGCTTGTTTCTTCCCATACAAATATTTATTTAATTTAAAAATTCATCCTTATCAATTATAAACCCACAAGGTTGTTCAATGTAAACTTCTTCCTCAATCTTACCATTTAAGAAAGCAGACTTTACATCAATCTGATTAACTTTTAATTACGATGATCATACACAGTAAGAAACATTCAAAAAGTTTCTAGCCTTGCAACATGGGAAAAGTTTTCATCAAAATCCACACCTTCCACCTATGAAAATCCTTTACAAAAAAGTCTTGTTTTTTTCTTGAAACTTATCCATGATCATTTAATTTATTTATGTAATCCCACTTGGTTTTGATAAAATTTTTATTTTTTGTCCATAGAACAGGTTTTCATATTTTATTCTTCTCAATCTGATCCAACTCTTCATTCATATAATCCACCCATTTTTTATATTGAATAGCCTCTGAAACTGATTCTAGTTAAACTTTTGAGATAAGTGAAGTTTGATTTTATAATCTCAACTTTCTTCTGGTCTAAACCGTATCCTTTTGATTCGCAATAATGTTTTCATATTCAACATGTTTTCGTAAGGTAATAAATCTCATAGTTTCTCTCACAGCATCACTTTCCTCACCACATGACTCATCTAAATCTTGATAAGGATGTTTTGGATAACATTCACTATGGTTGGAATTATCTAATGTTTTATACTCAACATTATCAACAATTTTTGTTAGGAATTTTTATTTTAAATAACTTTAACATCATATGAGTCTGCTAAATTTTGTCAAAATTTGTTCCAAAATTTGTAACTTCTCTCATTTGATGAATAACTCATGAAAGTTCCTTCCTCGGATTTCTCATCAAACTTTCCCAAATCAGGATTTTTGATTTTGAGAAAACATAGACTTCCAAATACATTGAAGTATTTCAATGAAGGTTTTTTGTTATACCACATTTCATAAGGATTCATGTTGGTTTCTGATCTCAACGGGAATCTATTTTTAACATGTACAACAGTAATAATGGCTTCTCTCCAAAATAATTTTGAAATTTTGTATTCAGCTAACATAATTTTTCCCATTTCCACCAAGCTTTTATTCTTCCTTTCTGCTACTCCATTTTTTTTTGGAGTATAGAGAGAACTATACTAATGTTTGATACCATGATTTCTCAGATAAGTTTCAAAATAATTGTATTTGAATTTGGTACCATTATCTATTCTCATCTTCATTATGGAAACCACCAATTATTTATCATCATCTTTTCTGATGAATTTGAAAATTTCAATAGCCTCTGACTTATGCTTCATGAAAAAGATGTTTTCATTCGATTGAAATTATAAATAAAAGTGATAAAGTACAAATCCACTTTTTTTATTGATGTCTCATCCTCCAACATATATCATAATGAATAATCTCAAGTGGTCTGCTATATTGAATCTCAACTCTTTTATGACTTTTTTTATTCATATTTTCTTTATGAAAAGTAATGAAAATGTCTCCATCACTTATTTTTAGATCTAGAAAATTATGAATGACATAAAATTTAGAGAAAAAAAACAAATTCATGCTTCTCTAACCAAGGTTCCCAAGTCTTCGCTGCCACATTTTTTTCACCTTCCGCACTCAAGTAACAGGTGTTATTGAGTTATCCAATTTATAAGAGATTCTCACTGGTTATTTATCCTTTTATAATTACTTTTCCATATTTCACACATTTGATAATACAAGAATAATTTCTAAATATTACTTATTTTCTATCATCACAGATTTTACTTATAATAAGTAAGTTACATTTTAACCCATCAACAAGTAGGACTTCCTTGGATTTTAATTTTTCAGCTTCAATCTCTAGAATTAAGATTCCTCTGATTTTTAAGGAACCATCATTAACAAAAGTAAATTCTACCCCACAATTACTTTCAAGATGATTAAAAAAAATTATATCACCGGTTATATGTAAAGAACAACCACTATCAAGTATCCATGGTTTTTCCTTTTTCTTGCTTTTAAAGTTGTCTCAACCAAAAAATCTCTTTCAGTAACTTTCTTCTTTTCAGTTACCTTTTTCTTTTCTATTATAAAGAATTTGTTTTAGAAGAAGTTTCATACAACTTTCAGCATGATGACCAGACTGATCACATATTCCACAAACTTCATCTAGTAATTCAAATGGATTCTTTATTGGAAGGTTTCTAACATCTTGAGAATTTTCTTTTCCTATTATCTGTGAGTTAATAGATCTTCTCATTATTCATTCACTATTTATTCCATTTCTTCTCAAACCTTCTTCCATGTAGATATATGTTATGCCAGAATTATAAGTTCTATGCCCATGGATTCTATAACACCAATAATAGCCTTCAAATATTGATTTTCTATTCAAGAAAAATCATTATCTATAGAAACTTTGTTGATGTTGGTAAATTATTTTATCTCTAACATACTCAGGATGTAGAAAATCCTTTATTTTGAGTGGGTTTTCAACTTTTTTAGAGTTGATAGGTTTCCCACATCCTTTCTCCACCCAATATTTCCCAAAAAAAATTCCAGAACCAGAAATCTTTGAAGAATCAGAAGAAATATTATTTTTGATAAGAGAATATTTCACCGGATTCTCAAAATGAGCCTTCTGAGAAATTTTAGAAGTCTGGTCTTTTAATTCTATGTCTTTGTTGATGTTTTCAATCATCTTCATCTGGGTATTTTCAGACTCAGGATGTTTTTATTGCAACTTGTTAACCTCTTCATCTTTAGCATCCAACTTCTTGTTGAGATCTTCAATCACCTTTCCTTGTTCAACATTTATAATTTTGTAGTTTAAAATATACTAAATGTATTCATACTCCTACTTGATGACATATTTTCCTCCATTAGAAACTTATTTGTGATATTTCTTCATTAATGTAATTTATTTCTTGAGATATATTTTTTCTCAACAAATGAAATAAGTTTGGTTCTGAGCTGATACTCTCTGTAAGATTTGTCACAACCTTCTTCACACTCTGAGGAGTATTTTTTTTCTAAACTTTTGCATTGAAGGTTATGAATTTTGGTTAACATTTATCTTCAAAAGAATCATTGTCAGTTGAGTCTAATTAAACATTATTACTCAACATACTTATTTTCTTTTTGTAAAAATTCTTCTGGAATTTTTTTGAAGACTTCTCTTCTTTTTCATTTTTGTTCCACTTCTTCCATCAATGTTTTTCATCAGAATAATATTGATATTATCCAATTTTTTTCTTGGGGAATTTTATAGAAAAGTGTCTAATTCCACCACACTAAAAACATTTTAGAGGAAGTTTTCCTCCATACTTACCTCTTCCTCTTTGATAGTTCCTGTATATGAGTTACATGATGTTATCATTCAACTCTTCATCTTCCTTATCATCAGACTCAAAAAGATCTGCTTCATCAAATACATGGATTTTCATCTTTCTCATGGCTTCAAAATCCATTTTATCTTTCATTTTATTCTTAAATATCAGAGCTTTACTCATTTCATAAAAAACAAGAAAGTTATGTAATTAATCGAGAGATAAATCATCCATATCTTCTAATGTAGAAATTTTATAATAGAACCTATACAGGAAGTTTTTCATAAGCTTTTTCATAATTTTAGAATCTTTCAATACATATTTAAATCCTTTGATGTTGCAAAAAAAAATTTACTCTAGTGAAGTATTTATCAATTGTATCTTCATCCCTCATTCTAATGTCTTTATACTTACTACACCAAACTTGTACATTTTCATTCTTAAATTTAGCATTTCCTTCAGAAACACTTTCCAGCTTGTCTCAAATACTTTTTGAAGTTCTGAGACCCATCACCTTCTGATAAACATTATCCAATAAGGACATAAGGATTTCATTTCTTTCATTTCCATAAAATTCTATATTTATTTAATTAGAAAACGGCAAAGGAGAATATTTATCAATAGGTGGAAAACCAATAGTAGCAGCATCAACAACTTCAAGGCCAAGAGATAGAAGATAAGGAATCATCCTATTTTTTCATCCATAATAATTTCTACCATCGAATGTAATAATTCCTCTACTGTTGACAAAATTTATATTATCCATGATAAGGATTCAATAAGGGATCCTACCTCTGATACCAATTGATGTGCCAAGGATCGAATAACAACTGAGAAGGGGGATTGAATCAATTGTTTACTTTTTATAAGTTTCAAAACTATATGAAACTTAACCCCTGTAACATGTTAAGATTTATTTCCTTATCTACTTTTTACAAGTACTCATGCAAGCAATAAAAGTACAGAAAGTAAAGTACACAAGATTTATAATGTTTGTCCTTAGTTTAAAAACCTAAGTCCTTTCCATTGCCACTCTCGTGGGTCTATGAAAATCCACTAATATGAAGAAGTCAATAAAACTAGTTCCTACTACTGTTAGACACATTCTATCTTCTGATAGGAAATATTATATTATATCTTTTCAGTTTAGAATGTTTGCTTATGAGACAATTGATCCAAACAAATTAATAAAAACTTTATTGAATCTGCTACACAAATACTCAGTTTGAATATTTATTCTGATTTGGCTGAGTCCAATCTTCTCAGTACGGTAAAGATGTTTTCTTTTTTTATCTTCTCAAACACTCAAAGAAAAATTCTTCAATCTAGTGGGAACTTTTCACTTTGAATTCTCCAGTTCTCAACCTTTTGCGCATGTGTGAAAGTTTAAAATGAAAAAATGATCTGAGAAACTATTTATAGGAAAATCAAAAAAAAGGTGGAAAAGTTGAAAACTGTACCACTTCCTTAAATCTCAAAAACTATGAAAATCTCTCACATTAAAACTTCAGCATTGACTATGTCAAACCTCCTTAAATTTCTATAAGATTTATGCAAGATTTAAGTTCAAGTGGGACTTCTTAAACTCTTAAAACCTTTCTTAGTATGATAATGTTGAATCTTGTTTCTGGTTTTTTCAAAAATAGGCTTATAAATGTTTTTTATATTTTCTTAGAAACATTCTCAGAAATATAGTTCTGATTTCCTCAAAAACATGCTCAGAAAAGTGGTTCCAATTTCTTCAAAAAATAGGTTCGGATTTTCTTAGAAATCAGGTTCCGAATTTCTGAGAAATGTGATTCCTATTTATTAAAAAAATATGTTCCAATATGCTCAGAATATAAGTTCTGAATTTCTTAGAAGTATGGTTCCAAATTGCTCAGAAATCAGGTTCCAAATTTCTCAAAAATCAGGTTCCAAATTCCTCAAAAATTAGGTTCTAAATTTCTTATAAATTAGGTTCTGAATTTCTCATAACATTGGTTATGATTTTCACAAAAATCATGTTATGAATTGCTCAGAAATCAGGTTTCAAATTTCATAGAAATTAGGTTCTGAATTGCTCAGAAGTTAGGTTCTGAATTTCTCAAAAAAGTGGTTCCAATTTTCATTGAATTGTGGTTAAATTTTTTAGAACAATGATATTGGATCCATTTTTCATATTCTTTTAAGTGATTCTATTCTTTCAAACTTCTCCACCATTTCTTCATATTCTTTTTTCGTGAATGTTTTCTTGATTTTTGAGAACTTATTTATTATAAAATCATTGTCTAATTTTGTTTATAAAGTGTGACAAAATTTTTATCTTCTAACTTTTCACTCTTCAACAAAATTCTCTTTTAAAACCCTTCAACAATAAAAGGGATTCTTCATTCAGAAACATCTTTCAAACTCAACAACTTCTTTCAAACTCAGCAAGTTCTTACAAACTTAGAAACTTCTATCAAACCTAATAACTTCTTTCAAACTCATCATTTTCTTTAAAACTCTGAAAATTCATTAAAACTTAGCAACTTCTTTCTTTCTTTGATTACTAAAAATACAAACTTCCAGCAACCAACAACTTCATATTCCTATATATCAAAAACATTCTTCAACAAAATGTTAGTTTTCAAAAAAAAAAATTTAAAACAAAACACCACAAAGGTTTTTTGGAGAAGGTGATATGGATTGAAGTTTAATTAAAAAATCAATAAAGTACCTAGATTTATAAAAAAAATTATGTAATTAAATGGTTAAATGGTCTCATCATGTTGATTTTGACATTATAATTCATGATGAACAATTCGATGAAGTGAAGAAACTCATGGTTGAATCAGTTGAATCCTTCGATCAATTATCCAAATACATGGTAGATAGGGTGAATATTATTTAAGAATTCAGAGATACTAGTGATGATCGTATATATTAGGTGAATTTTTTGAAAAATAAAATTCAATACATGGAGCAAGAGATGTCCTGCATCTGATCTTGTGATGATGAAGTTGTCATACTAAGGGAACAAAACAAAGAGATTTCGATGGAGGTCAAGAAGCTATGGAATTTGGAATTCAAAGTTTAAAAGCTGTAGAAAGATGGAATAGAGTTCAAAAATATGAAGGCCTTCATGAAGAAATTAATGAAGAAAGATTAATTTTTCTTTTGAACTCTCGTTGTACTTATTTCTTAAAACCTTTGAAAGTCTGTTTGTGAATAGAATTATCTTTTCATACAATTATAATGTTCCTGAATGTTTTCCAATTATGATTGGATGAATATTCTTTCATACATGTTTTGGATGATTAGTTAGTTCATTGTATTGTTTTTTATGTTTTATTTTCTAAATTTTTAGGAAATTTTAGATTCATTCTCCATTCCTTGATGAAAATCACAAAGGGGGGGAATTTTTATATAAAGGGGGAGAAATACTTAAATAAGAAGAATATTTTATAAAATGGGAGTTGATACTTTAAGGGGTAGTAAGTATTATCAAAGGGATAATATATTTTTAAGGGGGGAATATGATACTTAGGGGGAGTAATTTCTAATGGGGGATGTTGTTTCTAAAGAAGATTCTTTTTATACTGCACCATATTCATCAACATCTTTATAAGATTTATAAACTCATGGGAAGTTAAGTTCTAAATATTATCGCTAAATATTAAATACTAAAAATAACAAATGGGATCTATGTTTTTCAAGTTGATTTTCAATTTAATTTGGGGGGTTTTTTCTTTCAAAAAAAGGGGAGATTATTGAGTCAGAAGTTACACTTCTCATATTTTTATTCCTTTAGTTTTAAAAATCACAAACACCCTTTTAAAACCAGTTTACTAAATTTTTATGTCCCAATTTATTTACCATATTTTTTTAGAAAACATTACCTTTTACCATGATTAGAATAAGTTCTAAATTATTACAAATATAAATTTTACATTTATTCATTTTGATTATCATAATGAGTATGTGTCTGATAAATCAGACACGCCTTTATTAGATTAGAAGTTAGACTTTAGTCATGTTTATCATATTGACAAAATTATTGATAATCAAACTGCTACTGGTACCGATATAATCATACTAACACTCATAAATATTATTGTAATGACAATCGTAAGGAAGTCCATTGGACTAACTAATGTTTATAATCATATTCAGAAGACCTGTTTATAAAGTAAGTATAACCTTTAACATAGTAATAGTTTTAATCAATATGATGTCAAACATTTAGTTTTGACGAGATATCAAGTATCATGTGTCTGAGTCCATTTCAAAAAACTTTTAAATATAATCGTTATATGACAGTTGGAAGGATGCCTATAAATACTGGGTCATTTGAAGAGTTTAGAGCCAATTCATTTTCTCTCACAATTCATTTAGAGATTTCTAAAGTGTGAACTAGTCATTATTAGTCTTTTTTATATCTTTAGAGAGTTTTCTACATAAGAAAACCTTAGCAGGTTAACTACTTAAAAACTTTTGAATTTTTATTTTCATCCAATAATTTTTACAATTGATGGTTTATGAGGATAAATATATGGAGAATCCAATCCATCAGATCAATGTATTACATGTTTTGTAAGATAGTGTCAATCATCATTTCAAGGACTTCTGAGGATAGAAAGATAGAGCCATTATGATCTTCATATCAAGGGATTTCCTGGTAAGGAAATATAGACTTTACTATAAGTATAAAGAAGTGGATACCTTTAGTCAGTGATATTGACTACCTTTATCTTAAGGTTAAAAGGGGATTATCTTTTTAAATATCTTGTAATTCATTCATGCATTTGTTTTCTATTGTATTACTTGTTTTTTACAAGTTTTATATTTCACTGCACTTTGAATAAAAATTGTGTCATTGTATTTATATTTCTATTATGATTATTTTATCATACTAACTCTAATCACGATAATAAAAATACTATGATAAATTGGATCCATAGTTATTATGATTTTTACTCTGATATAATTGGAAATACTATGATTCTGATTCTATGGTTTTATTAATTGGACTGAGGGCAGAGTCTGATAATTATAATTTAAGAGGATTTTTGTTTGTCTAGTTTAATTATTTCAAACTATGTTTTTAAAAATAAAATTCACCCCCCCACACACCATTATAAGTATATCCATATGAGAATATAATTATGATCCTATAGTTTCTTGGTTTTGTTCTTGTTTCCTCTGAGTGGGGTGGTTGATCTCTTGTGGTGGTGAGATCTTTGAGAGGTATCTAACATGGTGTTTGTTCAGAGGACCCATTTTCGTTTCCTCTCGGGATTTGGTTTGGATTCTCAAGGAAGACAATTATTTTAGAGGTTTATAATATAAGGGCTCAAATCTGTGTGGTCCAACCCTTTGTGAGTTTCTGAGGCTATTGGATCTTTGAAGAGGCATGAAAGTGATTTGGAGATTTTTTGCTGTGAAAAGATAGAAACGGGGATATTACAGGTCATGTAAGTGTGGTTCAAGACTTATGAAGGAAGTTTCATGGTGTGTAAACCTTTGGAGTTAATTAATAAAAATGAAACATGATTTTTAGTTTCATATTAACCCCAAGGGTTACAATATGTGAATGGGGATTGAACTTCATGTATTCACCGTTGTAGTGATATTACAAACATTTCTAGTCACTTGGGTTATTCATGACCCTATGGATGCAACAAATCCATCTCTCATTCTAGGCAGTCTATGACCCTCTCCTTCAACATTTTGGATTCCCTTTTAGGGGGATCGATCCTTAGGATTCCACCTTTGATATGTGGTGATTTGTGGTGATCCAAGGTGAATTCTTCCTTTGTTTTCTAGCAGTTTCTCGTGATTTGATCTTGTTTCCTCTCATATCTTCTCATCATTATATGGAAAATTATATCCCATTTGTTTAATGGTGTTTTTATTATTTTTTGTTGGTTTGGTTATTCCATGGTGTCCTCTAATGGATACATTTCTTTTAAGAGAGGTGGTCAGAGATACGCAACATGGTCCATTCTCATACAAAGAAATTTGATGAATTTTGTTTTAGAGGATATGTTGATTCTCTTATTTCATTTATATGAAATCATAAATTGATCATGTTTTATACCTTTTAATGAAAAAATAATTAACCTAATAATTATTGAGCCAGATTAAATAATTGGATAGCAATCTCATGTTGTGGATGTTGTTTCCTTATACTGTGATAACGGTTTACCTCATGATTTTCTAGATGTTGTTATATATATGTCTTTATTTGTTTGCATATTTTTATGAGTAGTTTATAATTTTGAAATTGGTAAATAATATAAATCCATATTTAAATGATAATTAATTATCTTAAGAATAATTAAAGAGGCATGTTTGTAATCTGGCGGTTAATATAATTTGAAGACAATAAAATTGATACAATTACACATGATTAATTTAATTGATCTTCCATATTATTAATGGAATGGATAAATAATTTGAAATATGTTAATTCTTGTTGATAATAAATAAAATTCATGTTAATTGGTAAGGGTAATTCTCTAGGTTGTTGAAACTAGAATACATGCTAAGAAAAGGTTTTTCATTTGATAGCTTGTTATAGCTTCATGCATTAGGTTACCCATAGTTAGAACCTGTTAATAATGAATCGGTTAATTAAATATTTAATAATAATCAATTGTGTGATAAATATAATGTCTTTTACTGGGGCCTGAGTTTCCCATTTGCTTGAGAAGGCCGAGTGACTTGTTTTAAAGGCCATGTAACCCTGTTTCTTACTTGTTTATTCCCACTTCATTATGGTGTTCTCTATTTATGAGACTTGTGTTATGATCCTAGTATGTATGAGCCTAGAGGGATATTGAGATATGGTTCTGCGAGGCTTGGATGATATGTGAGCCTAGTATGGCTGATCCTGGAGGTATGTCATGATGTGTGGGGTAGGGAGGCCCATATGATGTTGCAGCAAATGATGCCTATGATGGAGAGATGCATTGGTATATGAATATTGGTGTCAGGGATGACACTGGAGGTGATGATATGAATTAAATATGTGCTTACCTATTTATGAGATGTTGAGATACAATATGCTCTATTATAAATATGTTTAATGTCTAATGGATGAGTTTCTTGTTTTATCTACATTCTTTTCCCCTCTGCTTGAGTCATATGGAAGTACTTGGTTTAATGTGTTCCCTTGGTGGTATCTTAGGATGTTTTTAGAGTACTTGAATATAAAATTATGCTAATAATAAATTGAATAAATTCTTAACCCATGAGGTTGGTTGATGTTGGAATAAAAATTCTTAAAATATGCTAATCTTTATTAACCAAGTCCTAGGTTTGGATTATGCCCTGAGGGCATGGACTTTACTCTGATAATTAATGTAATGCAATTTAAAGAAATGTAGAAAAAATTAATTGTTAATTAATGTTTAATGAATTAATTAATTCATGGAAAATTATAAAAAGGAAAGAATTGATTAATTTTTCTCTTTTATATTCTTGTGTACCTATATGATATCTAGTCATAGAATCGGTAGTCGAGAGTCCAAGTGATGTTAGTTGTAGTTGAGTCTAAGACTAGGTTATTCTTATAGTGTGGTAGTGAGATATATTATATCATATATATTATTTTATTTGATATGCCGCCCCACCCATGTCAGTTAGGGTGACTGACACACAGTTGACTCTGGGATGGTGATTTTCCCAATATCTCGGTGAGAGGATGGATGGAGGACTACCCCCTCTAGCCTCTCTCTCTCTTCCCATGGTAGCTACATGTTCAGGTATTCTTGATGGTTAGTTTTCCCATATACTTTTTTAGAGGGATGTGATAAATTTTGGTTATTTCACACACATTTATTACCAGATGTAGTATCCAAAGGATTATTATAGGTATAATGTGTATAAGTTGTGTCAGGTTGAGGTACTTACTCAGTGTATGGGATGTAATGGATTGAGGTATAATACCCTATGTTTGATATAACTCAAATAGGTTGTGGTGGATCCCATAGACTTCTTGGTTACTATATGTGGTTATGTGGGTGGAATGAAGTGGTTATGTGATGCACGAGGTGCATGTTGTGATTCCTTTCCCATGTGTTTTCTAGATGGCTTAGTTTTGGAGAGAGATGCTCAGGACGTGCGATGTTGGGCTAGAGTGCAAAACTAGTTGGGAAGAAGGAGCAGAGTACCCTTGATATTTTATTATTATATTATATGCTCTCTTGTATGTATTACTTGGTGAGGGATATCCATGGTGAGGTTGGGAACTCAGTATACCTACTTAGGTGATGAGTTAGTTTCACTGTTGTTCACTCTACTTTAGAATGCTTGCCTTATCTTTTGAACGAGAGGATCCAGGGAGGATCCTACTTAGTATATTGTTATACTCTCCCTATTTATATATATAAACTATTTTCCATGACAACCGAAGAAGTTTGGTGTTCAAGCTAGATATTACAAGCTCGATGTTTAGCAGGAGTTGTTTGGGATTTATTGTAACTTCCATCTATACCTTTTGGTACTTATTTTTTTTCTTTTCAGTTTTTTAGTATTGTATGAAATTACATGTTTTCACTTGGGTTTTATTTTATATATATGTCTAAGTAGGTGTTGGTTTTTTTATCCTTCTTATCTCTCTCTTCCACATGTTTCTCTTAGAGGGTAATGCCTCCCATTTTCAAGTTTACTATACCCTTGATGCTATTCTCCAACTCGAGGCCTACTGGAGGTGGGACTCGGGAAGTCACCATCTATCTCCCCTCATTATGGTATCTATTTGGGGAGGTGGTCATGAAAAATCCTCATTTTTATGGACAATTAATGACTTCTCGGCATATGCTAACTTATCAGGTTGGAATACAAAATGAGAATTCACCTACCCTTTTTGAAATAAAATTTAGAAATATATATGTCTTAATCACTATAAAAAAACATGCATATCTAGGATATATATTCTCTCTACCACCATTTTATAGGTTCATAAAATTAATTGTTTCATTTTATGGGAATATAGAGCAAGAACCATCACCACAAATAATTCTCAAGGTTCAAATTCTTATAAAACATGATTAATAAAACATTCTCACAATGTATGACTATCAAGATTTATTGGATCCCACATTTCCATCTCTTCTTGTAGAAAATATACATTTTAGTCATAATTTGTATAAGTGGAGTATTTTCTTAAAAATTTATTATTGGAAAGATAATATTATAAGGAAAAAAAATGTTTGTGATAATATATTGTGTAGCATTTTAGGCTGCAAGGGGAAATCAAAGGACAGTGTCAACACTTGACATGATTTGAAAGAAATGTGATTGATAAAACCTTTACATTTATAGATGGGTATTGATAATTTAGAATACAATCCTACTACATAGTATACAATGATTAAAAAAGAGAAAGAAAAATTTCTATCAATTTCAAATACCATCAAGGTTCCTGATGGTTATTGCTCTAATATTTCTAAGAATGTCAATATGATGAGCATGACATTATAAGGGTTTAATAGTAATGATAATAATATTCTTCTTATATAGTTAATCCCAATTTAAATTCATGATTTTTTACCTACCCAATTTGTTAAGTCATTGAATAAAGTTTTTAATTTTTTTAAAATGCTCTATTCAAGGAATCATCAAATGAGTGATTTGAAAAAGATGCTGGATAATATTTTTCTTTCACTATGTCACCTAGAAAAACTATTTCTTCCACATTTTTTTGATTTCATGGTCCAATTGACAATTTATTTAAATGGTGAAGTTATTTATAATGATATCATGCAAATTAGGTGGATGTATCCAATAGATAGATACTTAAATACATTGAAATGGTATGTGTACAACAAATATCATATGGAATATTCATTTAATAGTGGATATTTTATGGGTGAGTGCACTATTTTTTATGTTTCATATATTTATGAGGTTTAAATAAAGTTATATAAACCCTTCCAAATTGACTAGGGTTTAATTGGAGAAGGGATAACATTTGATATACATAGTGATGAGTGGGTTTAAGCTCATCGATATGTGTTTTTCAACACTTCATCGGTTATGCAATTGATAAAATAAGTTTCATAGTTGATCTATTATGCCTTATGTTTCTATATTTAATTTGTTACTTCACTTTTATTGTGTTTTAATTTATGATGCAAATCATTGAGATGAAATGGTAAAGGCCTCGTGAAACTGACCATAAAATCCAAAAATAACATTTCAACACATTTCATGATTGGTTCAAGACTCATGTATGTATAAATAATTTATTTAATATTTTTATAATGTAATTGAGTTGTATTTTCACAATACATTATCCATTAAATGAAATTTATAGATTCATAAGATGTGTGATTCAAGTACTCATATTGTGAGTAAAGAAATCAATCAACTTGTTGATGGCCTATTTATTACAAATCATACTTACAAGTCTTTGGATGATAATGAATTCTGATTTCATATTAGCAATTTTGATGTAAACCAAGTAATGAAGAATAGTGGTCTTTTTTGCTCATTTGTTGGTGCAGGTTATTATTATGGTTTGTTGAGGGATATTATTGAGGTTATTTATGGTCATAGATTAAATTATATATTGTTAAGGTGTTATCGGGTTAATATTGTTTGTGGAACAAAATTTGGCCATTTAGAATTTATTCTAGTAAACTTTAACAATATTATATGTAAAAATGATCAAGTAAAAAATGATACCTTCATACTGACATCATAGGAAGAGAAATTTTACTTTGTTAGCATTGATTCTAATTGAAAATTTGTGGTGAAAATGTATATAAGATAGGTTTTTTGGATTGACCATGAGAAACCAGATGCTTCCACCTTTCCTGATAAAACACTCATCCAAACAACTACAGCAATATGATAAGAATATATACAATGGTCCAAAGAAATAATTTAAGGAGATACGATGGACTTTCATGATCAGTGAAAGATTGTATTTTTTTCGATTAATGTTTGTAAAAATATTTATGAATAATATATATAAAAATTTCTTTATTTAACTGTATATATTTTTTATTAATGTAGGTATGTCATGGAGTGGTCATAGTGGTTCACCATACATTGTTGGTATGTATGTTTTTATTTTTAAAAATTAATTTATTGTAATTTTATGTAATTATATTCACCTAACTATTCCTAATTTTTAATTAAAAATTCAGTTATTTCTAATTGCATTGTGAATTTATGTTTATTAGGATCTAGTGTATCTTCTAGAAGATTCAAGGGTCCTCGTAGAGGTGTTAAATCCTATAACTACAGAGCCCAATTATATGTGTTATTTGATGAAACTATTCATCTAGTTGGAGAAGGTGTGATTGTATTGATTCATCAGTTGGGGGATATGATACAATACACACATAGATTCCTTCTGAAAACTCACGATTGGCCTTTATTACCCTAGGATATTATTGAAAGATTATGGATTGAGGTTCTGGTAAATTCAATGTTTAGTTTTTTAGGACATTGTTTTTATTTTTATCACAGCTAATGATTATTTTTTTAACAAGATAAATTAACATCCTACACAGAGGAGTTTTGGGAAGTATGCATCACCAAATTCTAAAAAATATGGAAGTATTACAAGAGAAGGGTAAAGAGAGATCACTAGATACCATTTTTAGGTGTTCCATACATTTTATAGTGAGTCCCCCCAAGCATTCTCCCATGCAGTGGAAGGATTTGGTTGTTTTTTGGTTGAGTGAGGCGATGATGGTAAAATTTATTGCTTTTAATATATAAATGACTCTAATTTTTCATATTTATATTACCTAAATATGTTTAATGTATACTAATTTCGCTCATCATTCATGTAATCAGGTGATGGAGGGCACGACTTCCAAACTTGGTACTCAACACATGTCCCAACTCAGACATGATGTAAGTTCAGAATTCACTGTTCATTCATATAATAAAAAAATTATAGCATAACATGAATATAAATATGTATTTCATGAAATCCTTTACTATAGTTACACCAGTGTGGTGAACCAACCAATCAGATGTCGATATGGATGAGGACTCATCGGGCGATTGATCTCAATATTGTCGATGTTATAGTAAGAAAATTATTTTGTAACAACACTATTTTAATTTTATAGAAATTATTCACTTTTGTTAATTAATTAATTATGTATATTCTACAAGCTCTGTTTGATGTTGAGTTAGTTGATATTCTAGAGGAGAAACGTCATAGTACTATGCGTAGAGATGAGATATTTCTGCATGTAATGAGGCGTAACAGTCATGATTATTATTTGACTTATAGAACTGGTGTCCCATGACATTCTTTTATTGGAGTATAGGTGATGGGTGCATACATAGATGTAGGTATTTTCATATAGAATGAGATTGATTATTCCATGCATGATATATAGC
Source organism: Viscum album (assembly GCA_963277665.1). Lineage (NCBI taxonomy): Eukaryota > Viridiplantae > Streptophyta > Magnoliopsida > Santalales > Viscaceae > Viscum > Viscum album. The sequence goes on along the minus strand of OY728153.1, from coordinate 320,220,155 downwards.
ATAGTATAGATGAGCAGTTTCTATAATTACATGTAGAGTGTGAGGAGAGATTATCACAGATGTCAGCACATATTGATGAAGTGATGGCGTAGAATCCTGTTGATGGTACACAAGTGGTTACACAGATAAAAAAGAAAATAATACATACTCATATTTACTTTTATTAATATGCATAAGATACATATTATTTATATATGTCGTAGTCTTTGGATACAGCTGGTGGACATCGTCGTGAGTTCATTGGTGGTCAGGATGAGGATTCACCTCATGCTTGAGGTAATTTATGTTCCCACTTCAATATTTAATGTTTCATTTCATTTGAATAATTTAATTTGTTTTTATTATTTCTTAGAAGATATAAAATGATTTAATAACTAAATACTACCTATATTTCTATTTTTGATTCATTTCAAGGAGAATTTCCTAGAAGATATAACCTACTCTATATTTGAGCCTCCTTTTGGACACTATTTTTTTACTTGATGGATAAATAATCACACTATGATAAAACCATTACAATAAAAAAATAGATAGTAAAATAATATTTAATAAGAGAAATTCATCTCATCAGGTTTTCACTTTATTACTCTTTGAAATGTCACTTAGTAATGGATCCCAAATATTTGTTATGCGCTATGTGACTATTTAGATCTCTATGAAAAACAATTTTCTCTATCTCTCTATTGTGTATAGAAAATGTGATCTAAATATTATATAGGAAATTAGGAATGAGTTTTCGGATTTCAACCAAATTTTTTCTCTATGGATTATTATAGTTTATTTAAATATTAATGTCGACCCATCTAGAAATAACAGTGAAAATTTATTCTATAGAGGGTCCATCAAAACTTCAGGTACATCTCATGGAATTTGGTTTCATCAATGATAAATTCACCTGTGAAATAATTAGATAGTAAATAATATATTTTAGGTGTGGTTGGATCATTTCATCATCAATATTCGTGGTTTTGATGCATTTCAAAACATATAGGTTGTGTAGCGCCCTTATTCTCATTCTGAACATTCTCCGGTATTTCTTATGCGGAGAGTTTTTGGTCTCTTGTGTGAGAGGTTCAAATTTTCTACTATATGGACCCATCAAGTTAAATTTCATATCCATATGGATCAATGTTTCAGAATGATATGACTATAATACTTTGGGAATTGATTTAGGTGAAGCATAAATTCATTTATATCTCTTTAGAGAAACAGTCTATGAAACTCATGACCTCTAGCCTTTATATTTCTAAGCTCGATCCAGATATTCGAATTCTTGACCAAGCTATATAGGTATCAGAGGATGAAATTTTTTTCAAATTTACTCCTTTCAAAAAAAATTAATTATATTTTATTCCTCGTCAAGAAGAGTTTCAAGCTACAGGGAAGTCATGGGTCCATTGACCCATGGAGGGAGATCAAAAACTCAGTTCATTTTTATGAATATGTCAAGGAAAAATGTTAGTTTGGTATACTTAACATCCATTTAGAAGAGGGGTAATTCATAAAGGACATTTTTGAGTTGGTAATATTATCACGGGATCATTTAACTTATCTCCTAGTTTTTTTTACATTGAGGCACCACTTGTTCATAATTATGATTCATGGGAGGCTATCACAACTTATTTTTTTGATAGAATTCATTACCTAGTTATTAAGTTACAAAATTACGGCATGTTGGCCTGTCAAATAGAGATCTAGATCTTTAGAGTTGTTCAAAACATGAGTAGTGATATAAACCTTTGTCTATATGGGTTTCCATGGTTTTTCTTCTAATCGGCTGGGGTATCATCAATGGTGACATGGTCAAGGATGTCAAAGTATTCTTTCAATGGGGTATGTTTCCCATAGCAGTATCGATAACCACTCTTGTTCTTCATCCCAAGACCCCAAACCATACCTAATTCAAGAATTTATAACCCATTAGTTTATATAAAAAATTTTATAAGATTATTTCAATGGTTCTTAATGATAAGATGACAAATATTCTCCCATCATTGGTCTTAGAGGAGAAACTTGGTTTTGTTTTTGGTAGGAAAATTCTAGGTGCACAATGAATTAACTAAAATGATTAAGTAAATTAATCATAAAAATCCTTGTGGGAAATCCTATTGTTAAATAGGATATAGATAAATAATATGACACAATAATAAAACCTATTTTTTGTCTATATTTACTATTTATGGCATCAATTGTAGGCGTTTGAGTGTTGTATATCTCAATCATTAATCAGGATGTTAGTTCTTGTGGTTTTTCATCAACCACTGATTATATTTTATTTTATTCAAGATCAACCATTAACTTAAATTTTCATTTACAATAATACACATGTGGTTTATAAATTACTAATTTAGTGGACACCTTGTGATCTTATGCAAATTTTTATAGGCCAAAGTACTTGAACAGCCTAATTTCATACTAGGATTACAAGGTCATTATTGATCATCAAAATTTCTCCTAAACATCATGGCTTCATATTCTAGTACTTATATTCTTTGGGAATATTATTTCACTATGTCTTTTCATCCATAAATAAACCAAGCATTTTCTTTAACATTGACCAAGAGTTCAACTTTATTAATTAAATTTCCAGAATCACCATATTTTTGTTTTTCAATATATGATTTCAATTATAACTTTTTCTATTCTTTTTTCTCAATATAAGGTAGGGAACCAGTTATTAAAACATTAAATACTTTTTTTAGCTCTAAAATTTTTAATTTTATAAGGGATATATTAAGATCAGCATCAAGATCAGCTATACTCGTGATTATAGAAGCTTTATCATTGATATCATCTACATATTACATGGATAAAATAGTGTCCTGGCCTGGATGCCACTTAAATAGTTCCCCAATCTAGTTTTCCATAAGGCCTCAAGCATGCCTACCCATACGCTAGAAGCTACCAACTAGTAGTGAGGGTTTAAAGGAGGTATAGTGGGGAGAATATACCCTTTGAATCGCTAAATAATATAGAGGATGAAATAATAAATAATGAAGTGGAATATAAATAAACTGAAAAGTAATAATAAATGATTGAATGAGTCATGAATGAACAAGTTATAGTGTACAAATAGGCATACAATAGGTTTACAATACAAAGAAATAAAAATAAATAAAATAAAATAATAAAAGACACTAAATCTATTTCTAATAGCATCGCGAGCACCAGCGCGATCCTCTGCTCCTACACTCAACCCTATGCCAAAGGGATAACTGTAAGGAATAACAATCTATGAACCTAATTGTGTAACCATGAGATCTGTTTGGTTACCCTAATGTAATGGAGGACCGAACATGTTGTGAGATATACTCAGTAGGCCACTACCATCAGTGTCTAAAGCATAATCTAGTCATGTATATTTCATAAATTAGTGTGAAGGTATTTCAAAAGTAAAGTAGTGCTATAATAACAAATATAAAATGGTAGGGCTCTGGTTCTTCAAGTACACTATATATATGCACTATAGGTGTAGTTACTCGTATAACCATATATATGGATATGTAGTATTAGCTCAGACCTGGGGCATAACTAAGGTGTCCATGCATAATATTAGTAATAATAATTGATATAGTATCATAATAATGAGAAAGGGTCGTCATGCCTGACGTTCATGTCTATACCAGGAGAAGGGTCATTCTCGAGTATCATAATTGATATAGGCCTCCATGTTGAGTATTATAATAATAGAAGATGGGTCATACCCATATCACATTAGGATTATAGGTCATCATGCAGGGTATCATGATCAGTAGCAAGGTGGGGCATACCCAACCTTCTACACAAGGAGGAGTGGAATGCCATTCCCAGAAACCCAAGTGATGTGGATGCCATGTGAACCATACTCAACCAAGGGGGTATGACATGCCATATACAACAACCCTACTTGAGGTCCCTTAGTCATAATTGATGCAGGTAATCTATTTTTCCTATGATCTCTTAGCCCTAAGTTCTGTAAAAAGGAAACCAGTATCACTCAAGGCGCATTGGATCCATTTAATATAGTTTAGTTATCATTTACATTAGTCCATTCATTAAATAATGAAACTTATATAGTTTATTTATAAATAAAGAAGATTATGTCCAAGGACATTCCATAACACAAACATGATCACTCTAAGAGGGCCATTCCCCTGTCTCACTTCAATTATAACCTAAAAATAAGGAAAAACAAGATATAGAACATTCATCACATCCTTCTTAGATTGGAATAAAAATCACCTCAATAATGGGGTTTTATTAAAAAAAATTCATTATATAATTCACATGATTCACTTTAAGTTACTCATTCAAGAGGAAACAATTTAATACACCCCAAATAGGGAAAGTTAGAAATAAATCCAATCATTTAAATAAATTCAATTAATAAAATAGTGCACCCTAAAGTGGTGTCTCAACATTAAGTATCCAATTAAACATCAAAGTAAAAGTGTTGAAATCACCCTAGTGGGGTGATTTAGGTTGAGGTTATCACCTCCAACCATGGAATGACATCTAAGTTAGTCGAGATGTGGTCTACCCCTTTAATTAAAGGAATTTAATAATTTAGGAGTGACACCTAGAAAATTACATCACACATAACAATGGAAATTTGATATAAAAATGAAACGTTTATGGAAAAGAAACTAGACCACCTACCTCATGCATAGGATGGACCACTCATCCATTTTCGGCCTTAGATTCAATACAGAATGGAAGGAAATGGAATAATTGACAAAATACTTGAAAATAGGGGAAACATTCTCACATATATATATATCATTATGTAGGTTGATTTAAATAGAGAAGAGAAGCATGGGGAGTCGTGATCTTACCAAGGTTCTTTCAACACAACTAACGATGAGAAAAATAGACATCAAATGAGGAAGAGGATTCAAATCCTATGAGAGGAAGAGGATAGCTCCCATGCAGCACCCCTAGTGAACATGAAGGAAAGGAAATAGAGAGGGGAGAAATAAATATTAAAAGGGGTAAAACTTTCATTTCTCATCTCATTAATGAGCTGCATGGTTAGGCCATATGGTTTGGCTAACCGTGCACATCCTATGGAGGATTTACTACCTTAATACACACCCTGCATGTTTAACTCACATGGTTAGGTAAATTGTGTGCCTAAACCATGCATATAAACTAGTTAAGTGGAACTAACCATGCGGTCTAGGTGTATGGTTTTGAAAAACCACGCATAGCATGTGCACCGCCTTTATAATAAGCTGCAAACCACCTACACAGTCATGCACCTCAAATTGCATGGTTTAAGAAAACTATTTAACACCACCTACTTCACTGGGCCTGGACACACGATGTCACCTAAGGGCCTCATGGTTTGAAACAAAATGTGAACCTTGATCAGCTCCACCTAAGCTTGAGTCTCCAAGGCCCGACACATCCAACACTCAATGTTCCACCTATGGTACCTTTCACATCATAGAACACATCTAGAAACATCACATTCAATTGATCCATCTCTCTTAATTACGTTCTTAGGATCGGTTTAGAATCTAGACCATCCACTAAATGGAAAGATAAAAAACACTAGAAAATTCAACCCTGTCAAAAACACGGGAAGTTACAACCTCACCACCTTATAACTTCTCATCCCTGATAAGCCTTGGGAAATAAGGAAAACATCTCATAAAATACTATGGTCATGAAGTTTCATTCAAAAGGAAATGTTGTGTTTTGAAACACCGAATGCACCTTCAAGAGTCACTTTAAGCATACAGTTCTCAAACCACTAAAACTAAAGCCAATTCTCATGAACAGAACTGGGACAAAAAGGCAAATATTACATGATCCCATCTAACCCAATACATGATCACATTATCATATTTGTTATAAAGTTTCCTAAATCACTCCCCACCTTAGATCTTAACCATCAAAAAAAATTCTGAGTCATGGAACGTAACCCAATGGAATATCCTTCCAAATAACATTTTTAGCACTCTAATGACACTCTCATCACATTTATCAAGATGAAACACCCAATCATAGGTTAAGAAACTGATCATGGTCCTCATTCTAAGATCAATAGTCATATCCCTTTGACCCAACTCAAAACTGGTTACTTTTTCCCTCATGAAGAAGACCATATTAACTTTTAAACATCATCCACCTAAACATGGCATACACGAAATAGTTCCACAATGACTGTATAACTTATCTTGAAAGATATCTAGTTGAACCACCTCTAACTGACTATCCTTAAATATGCTTAGCTTAGACAGTTGATGCACTTCAAACGATGGATCTCAATGCCTTAAAAGTAGAGGCTTTTTGAGATTTCATCGAGTATGTTCACCAAACCCATAACTGTCATCATGTGACATATCCAAAATGAACTATTCTTGGTTCTTTTAATAGTGGCATACAAGTGCCAAAATGATTTTCCAAAGACCGATTCTGCATTGTCATGACCCTCCTCTCAAGAGGGTCATCTACTATCTGCCTATGGTGACATCCACAATATAAGGATTCCTTTAAATAGATACATGATTGTACCTCCATGGAGTCCATATTTTAAGATAGGTAAGCCATTTGATTATTTTATCTCGACGTATATCTGACACTTTCTCAGTGTACTCGGGACGAAGTTAAGATAGGGTTCATGCTCATCTCTAAACCATGAGTACACTTAGATGTCACCGAAGTCATGTATTTATACTCCTGATCCATGCTCACATTTAAAACAGGATATAACGGACTTATCCAACATTTGACACCATGTTTTCTGACCATGAGTGCTCAAGTTCAAACATGGGTCAACCGTCTCATGGTTCCCAATTTAATTTAAAGATATATCCCACCATGACACCACATTTAATTTACTCATGCTTTGGGATTCCATGCCTGAAAGTGTCAAGATGAAACTATCGGTCCCCATTTTGCACTCAGCCACCCACATACTAGTTTTCCAAATAGTACCACATGCAACTGCTCTATACCGAACCTACATTACGCGGTGATTATACACTCTTGTACCACCCGATTCCAGAATCGACTCGCACTCTCATGGGTTTTTCATCATTGAGGACCATCTGACCATGATTCCTAGAATGTCAGTATCATCAAGGTAGGATCTCCCCTGGAACTCATATTGAAAAGTATGTGTCCACAAGACATTTAGTATCAATGAATTCCTGCCTCAAAACATTGTTTTAATATTTAAAACATTTACCAATCTCATAAACTTTAAACCCATTCTGACCATTTATAAATGGCCCTTCATGATCATGTTCCTTTTAATTGGAAGGAAACACCCTTCAAAACTAATGTGACTTTTCCCACCTTAGGGGTTTCCTAGTCATTATGTTACAGAAAATGGAAATCATCAGACAACACATGTTTTATCACCAATGAAAATAGTCCCTAAATGTGGTCAAAAAATTTTAAAAGTATTATAAGAGATCAGAAAACTAACCAATTATAAGCACACTAGGACATATTCACTAGTAATGCGAAACGGGTGGGCCATGGCAGGGCGGGCTAAGCCCGCACGGGTTTGAGCCCACGCGGGTTTGTCCACAAAATACCACATATAATGCGAACAAAAAATTTCAATCCCACCCTGCCCCGCGTAAACTCACAGGTTGCCCGTGGGCTTACCTACATTTACAAAAAAAAATACTATTCATAATCATTTAAATATTGTATTTTTTATCGTTCTTAAAGGTATTTGTGGGGAGAAGTATGAATTAACAATAACTAGAGTTTTAAAGGATGTGATGGAACATTTTTTTGTGGGTTAATGGTGGCATGTGGTAATGCCGATGTGGTGGTAAATTGTTGCGATAGAAAGTAGGTGAGTGATCGGTGATGGGCGATGAATGATAATGTTGGTTGTGTGGTGATGTGAACAACTAAACCTATGAATGAATGAAGTCTCTCTAGGTAATGACCAGTTTCAGAGGAAGTTATTAGTTTTTCACGAGGTTATATAACAAAATAAAATTAAATAATAACAAAATTAAATCGACCTAAGAAATATTATGATTATAATAACTCTTATAGAATTGAAATCATGCGCAGGGGCGATGAGTTCCATTTTTCAAGAGATGGGTTGACACACCATATGAATATGGTTAATAATTACTATGTAAATAATATAATATCATATTAAAATAGTAAATATAGACCTATTTAAAATTCACATGTGAATAAATGGTGAATTAATATGACCATTATGGTGAGAACCCATATGTCACCATTTAACCATGATTTTTTAGTAAAAAAATTAAATGTTAAACATATATTTTAAAAATAATATTTTTTTTTTAAATCGAGCCCGCGGGCAAGCTCGCACCCGCACGGGCTCAACCCGCATTAACCCGCACCCGCGCGGGCTCAACCCACATTGGCCCGCACTCTAAACAGTCAAATGTTTTAGGCCCGCCCCGCCCCACATCCGCCCCATACCCGCAAATCCCGCGGTCCGTGAGCCCACTTTGCATCGCTAATATTCACCTTTAGATGTACATGTGATACTACCACTAAGACAAACCTATGTTTGTCATCCGCATCCGGCATCAAAACCAATACTAATCTAGATTGTCCATAACATATCATTTTATCCTTTGTATAACATCATCCAAAATCATTGGGAAAACTCAACTTCCAAATTCCACCTCAAAGGTGAAATGCACATAATGAGATTATGATGCTTAGTTCACTCTACTTCAGAGATGACCCGTAATGTAGCCTTAAAGAACCCCCAACCCTTCATCTAAACATTTGGGTAACCATACGGTTAGGCATTATACGACCTTGTCGCTTAGATAATAAAAAATGTATCATATCACTTTTAAACTAACATGCACCATGCATAACAATACATGATATCATGACATAATAAAAGTATATCAGGTGTTATGAATTCCAGGTATGTGATATCCCACTAAAGGAAGAAGAAGGTCACATGACCCATGAAGTAGTTGATCATTCCCAAGGCATGTCTAACCTTCTGAATTGGAGAATTATAAGATTCTTATGCCTTTAACAAGGTTCAAATCACTAAATGATCACACATTCTCTCAAGGGTGTCTCTTTATTGATAAGAGTGCTACTTGGGAAAAACAACACCTGAATGACACATCTCGCCTAAAAATTGAAAGAAATCATTTTTAAATACTTTTAGGTTAGAAGTCACTATCATAACTAAGCTAGCTCCTTACATATATAAGATATCAGCCATAAATGAGTTCATGACAGAAAAGATCATTAGTCCTTACAGCCTAACCTATAGGTCCAATGCAGCCTAGGTAGATGTCATCTAGAGTATATAGAACATATACCTCCCCATTCCAAGACAACATCAAAAATTGACCCTTACATGAGGGTTTCCACTATAAACACCCCTACCAGGTTTCACTTTTAATGCATTTAAACAATGCTCGTTTATTAACCATTTTAAATAGCTTGCATAAGGGATATCAAGTAACAGTTTTAAAATAACTTTACTATGCACTTTATTTATCTTACATTATGAAAAATTAGGAAAACTATCTCACAATTCCCCCTTTTAACCATTTATTTGATTGAAGAACTTCTCAACTATCTCGGTTAAAGAAAAGGTCAATTTCCAACCTATAGAGGAAAATAATCTTTTATTTTCAATTATAATTTTAATTAACTTATGCCTCATAGTAAGAAAGATTAAAAGATAACAATGAGGATTTTATTAACTAAAGGGACCAATCTAGTAAGATGGAACCCTCTAAGAGGCTTCCGGCACTTTAAATAACCATCCCACTTATCATATAAACACCCTCATAGGGTTGAGTACCAAAGAATTTAAGGGATAAAGAAACCTATAAGGGTCCCATTATTTCATTTAAGACATTTAGAATAGTGTTTAATGGGTTTAGCACATACGCACATCATATCATGATAGAACTACTTGGGTCGAGTCCAATTTATCTCATAATCAACATACCCCAACTAACCTACTTGGGTCCATTTGTGAATTTCCAGAAGTTTTTTTCTATATGGGTTATAATGACTAGAAAATAGAGATGTAAGAATTTATAATTTTAAATATATATCATGCATTTAACTGACATTAATAAATACCTATTTAAATTTGTCAAAACTAATTTAACTACTTCACAACTTAAGGTCCCAAGCAGGTTAATTCATTAATCATTCATTCATTAATCAAATTCCAAATTTATTATTTCGTATAATGGTCCAGTTAGATGGATCACCATTCTTCAATTTATAAGGGCTTAAGCACCTTATATATAGGTCCATTGGTTCCCATTTAATTTCAACCAGGTTACTACCTTTGATTTATATATATATATATATATATATATATATATATATATATGTATGTATGTATGTATATATATATATATATAATCTATATGAGATGGCTCGATTATATGGGTCTCCACCCCATTTAATTTAAGCAATTAAGGTTTTAGCACATGAAACCTATGGTTTATTTATTAAACATAAACAATCAGTTGATTAAATAGAATTCCACCATCAACCTATATGGGAAAACACCATTTAGTTTAATGTTTACATTTCACTTAATTGAACATATATCATGAGTTTCCCTAGGCATGCTATTACAAGAAATCATGGCAGAAATCACCTAACCATGGTGTGCAAATAAACAAGGAACATAATCATAGAAGCATGGTGTATGAAAAATCATGTTTTATAATAAATAACAAGCAATTTAAAGTGCACCCTACATGGCATGAAATATGAATCTCTACATACCTAGAATGATACATGTAACAATACCACCTTGACATACCAAGACAAGGATTTAATCCATCAAACCAATAAATTATTAACCATAAGAAGTAAAATAGTCACCTAATGTGAAATGATAATCAACCATAAGGTTAGAATAACAGTCCCATTCTCTGGCCACATGATCCTTCCCTCATGTGTGGGTTGTCCATACCTAGACGCAAGCTATTTATCAAGTGTCGACACGTTCCTAGTCTCTGGTCTACCATCCTAAAAATTAAAACCAAATAGGAAAAAGAAAAACTTTGATACCATTTGTAGCATCCTGAATGGGATTACACTTAAATGATGCCCTAAGCCAGTTGTCCACTAGGCCTCAACCCTCCCCTCCCCCCCCTTCATGTATTCAAAAGGATTCTAGCTAGAATTGAGGGTATAAAGGAGGTATAGTGAGGAGATTGTACCCTATGGATCAGTAAATAACACATCAAATGAAATAATAAATAAAGAAGTTGAATATAAATAAACTGATAGGTTATTGTAAATGAATGAATGAGTTATGCATTAATATGCAATAGTGTAAAAATAGGAATATAAAAGGTGTACAATACAAATAAAGAATACCAAATAAAATAAAATAATAAAAATAAATCGTGGTTATCTCCAATAGCATCACAAGCACCAGCTCAGTCCTTTGATCCTACACTCCACCCTATCCCAAAGGGATAATAGCAAGAAATCATCATCTAGGAACCTGATCTTACAACCATGAGATTTGTTTGGGTACCCCAGTGCAATGGAGACTTGAATAGGGTGTGATATAAACCCAGTAGGCCACCAAAAATGGTCTATAAATCATAATATAGTTCATATATGTATAATAAAGTTTTGTATAGGTATTTCAAAAGTAATTCAGTGTTGTAATAACAAATGTAAACCGATCAGGCTCAGGTTCCTCAAGGACACCTGGCCGACTATACCAGCTTCAACCTAAGCTGGTAATCTCTCTAAGTGTATATATATCTGTGTGTGTGTGTGTGTGTGTGTGTTTGTGTGTGTGTAAATATATGTGCACTATAGGGGTGATGATTCTTATATCCATGTATATGGATACATAGTATTAATCAGGACCCAGGGCGTAACTCAAGCATCCATGCATAATACTACTAATAATATAATAGATATTTTATCATAATAATGAGTAAGGGTTTTCATGCCTAAGGATCATGTGTATACCAGGAGAAGTTCCATGACTGAGAATGATAATCAATATAGGTCTTCATGCTAATTATCATAACAAGGTAAGATGGATCATACCCATATCACATCATGATTATAGGCTTCCATGCAGATTATCCCAGCCAATAGAGAGGTGGGTCATACCCAACCTCCTATATGAGGGGGAGTGGAATGCCATGCCCAGTAACCCAAGTAATGGGGATGACATGCCAATCATCCTCGATTAAGGGGGTGTGACACACCATGTCCAACAACCCTACTCGAGGTACCTCTATCATAATCGTTGAATGTAATCCATTTTCCCTATGATACCTTAGCCCGATGTTTCGTACAGAGGCAACTAGTATCACTCAAGGCTCATTGGATCCATTTAATGTAGTTTAATTATCATTTACATTAGGCCATGAATTAAATCATTTAATTTATATAATCCATTTATAAATAAAGAAGTCCATGTCCAAGGACATGCCATAACATAATCAGGATCACTCTGAGAGGACCATTCCCCTATATCACTTCAACTATAACATAAAAGGAAGTCCATTCAAGATATATCACATTCATCACTAACTTTTTAGATTGAAAGACAGTACACCTCAATAGAGGGGTTTTATTAGATAACATGATATTTCATTATACAATTAAATTTATTCAATTTAAGCAACTAATTCAAGAGGAAACAATTCGATACACCTCAAATAGGGAAATTTTGAAAGCAAGACAATCATTTTGATCAACGTAATTAATTAAACAGTGTACCCTAAAGTGGTGGATCAATATTAAGTATCCAATTAAACGTCAAAGGAAAAGTGTCAAAATCACCTTAATGAGGTGATTTGGGTTGATTTTATCACCAACAACCATGTAATGGAATATAAGGTATTTGAGACATGCTCTACCCCTTTAATTCAAGAAATTTAATAATTTTTGAGTGACCCCAAGAAAATTATGGTGCATGGAACAATGAAAATATGATATAAACAATGCAACTTTTAGGTAAAATTAACTAGACCACCTACCTCATGCTTAGGATAGACCACTCATCCATTATCGGCCATAGATTCAAGCCAGAATGGAAGGAAATAGAATAATCAACAAACTCATTGAAAATAGGTGAAAATAACTCACATAGATTTAGCATTCTATAGGGAAAGGTAAACATATATGAGAAGCATGAGGAGACAATAGACTATCAATGTAGTTCCAATACAACTGACTGTGAGAGAAATGGACACTGGTCGAGGAAGAGGCTTTAAAGCCTAGGTGAGGATGACGAGAGATCCCACATGGTTCCCCCGGTGTGAATGAAGGAAAGGAAATAGTGGGGGAGAAAAAAATAGATGTAGGGGTAAAATGGTCAATTAGACTGCATAGTTTGGCTAATAATGCATCAATCGTGAGGGCTTCACTACCCCAAAGCATGCCCCGCATGGTTAGCTAGAATGGTTAGAAAAAATCATGAGCCTAAACCATGCATAGCTACTACTTAATTGGCCCCAACCATGAGATCTAGGTGCAGTGTTTGGGAAAACCATGTGCAATATGTGTGTCACCTATGAAATAAGTTGTAGACCACCTGCACGGTTGTGCACCTCAACTCCTATGGTTTAAGAAAACCATTTGACACCACCTGCTTCACTAGGTTAGGCCACATGGTTTCACCTAAGGGATGCATGGTTTCATACAATATGTGCACCTTGATTAGCTCCTCCCGAGCTTGAGCCTTTGGGTCTCGCTGCTTCTGATACTCAATAAGACACCCACGTTACCACTCAAGCCTTAAACCACATATAAAAACATCACATTTAAGTGATTCATCTCACAAAATTACGTTACGAGGATCGATTTATAATCCAAACAATCAACTGAATAGAATTCTCAAAAACTCTTGAAAAATCAACCGAGTCTAAAACACGGGACATTACAGCTGCAACAGTCCAAAGGACTTATTCACAATGGTATCTACAATCATTGACCACAGCTAATTTTACTTCTTTAGTGATATAATTCTATTATTAAAGTATTATATTAATCATGAAGAAACATTTATATGGTTTTTTTGTGTTCATGCCTTTTAATTATTTCATCATTGATTCTTTTATCTCATCATTATCTGAAAACATTTTAAGACACTCTGTTAGAATATTCCTAGCTTCGCAACACAAAAAAACATAAGGAAACTTACTAATGAATTACACTTTTCATCTTTTATTCTAAGAGGAAAGAAAATATTACATCTCATCAATTATCCATTGAAAATTTTATTTTTGATTGGAAGTTTCTTCTATAATTCAAAGACTAGAATACAAGCATTGATCAGAGCATAGCACAAAAAAACTTTTTTGGTAGCAAACTTTAGTGTGTCTCCACAACTAGTTTGATTAGTTACAATTTTAATCAACCTCATCTTTCAAATTCCTAGCCATAATTGTCTAAATAATAGAAGAATGTAGGGGGTATAAGTAAAGATTCATCCCCTTGTGCCGTTGGACACTCCACACTTCCTATCATAGAGTGAACCCTATGGGTAAAAGTAAGCCTCTATCTTGGAAATATGATTTCCTTAAGCATATCAGTGGTATCTTGGACTAACTCTTGATCTTTGACACATTCCACCTATCAAAGGAGCGTCATGATACCCTCATCGAGGCTTTAAAGAGACCTCTAGATTTTGAGTCCAATGTAGATGCTGCTGAATTTTACCACATAGAAGAAGTCAATCATGTTGATTTATAATCCATTATATTCTTCATTGTGGAAGATGAGGGAATATACTTCTAGGGGAACATATACCCTCTCTATGTCTTATGAAATCTCAACGATGCATGAATTATTTTATGTTTAGTGGACACAAGCTCTAGGATCAATCTCATCCCATCCTACATGCTCTACGATAATGGACACAAAAATATTGATCTATCTCCATATGATACGAAAATCCATAAATGTAGCTTGAAAAGATCTAATAGAAAACCCAATTTGAAGATTGGGTTTCTAAAATTGAATTCATGGTTTTCTCATAGGACCCCACATTCAACACCTTTCTAGGAAGTCCTAGATCTACTTTCATGCCTCCATCCCTTTATTATATTACTATTTCTTTGAATTCTTCCTCAATGGTTGTGTAGGGGTGAATTGTTGTGATGTTGTTCTCTTTAACTTAATCAGATGTGTGGTCTTCTCAGAACGAACGAATTTGTGGTTTTTAAAGGTTTGATGCCCTTTAAAAAATATGATGGGGGTCAAAACCAGCAAAAAGACTTTCGAATGCCATGAAATCATAGGACAACAACTGTAGAGTGAATTTTGAAATGGTTGAGTATATGGTATGTCAATAGGAGGTTCTGTTTTCTCAGAATGATGAAAATACACTTTTAGTGTCATAAAACACCAAAACATGAGTTTAACTATCAGATATACAAAAAACGGACTCAGAATGAATTGAAATCATAGGATAACCATTTTTTATTATTCATGATATGTATGATAAGATAACACGTCAATCGAATGTGAAGTCTTCTCGGAACAACTGAATATGTGGCTTTAAAAGGTTTAACACCCTATAAAAATGTGTTTCTGGGGGTCAAATCCAACTGAACGACATATAAATACTATTAAATCATAAGAATACAATCGTAAAGTGAATTGTAAAATGTTTGAGTAGACATAACATCAATCTAAGTTGGTTTTTTCCCAATAGGATCGAAAACACACTTTTAGTGTTATAAAACACCAAAACACATGTTTAATGATCATATCCATAAAAATGACCTCGTAATGACTTGAAATCAGTGAAAATTTACATATAGTTATTTTTATCTATATGAGGAGATATCACATTAATCAGACGTGTGGTCTGCCTAGAATTATTGAATATGTAGTTTTTAAAGGTTGGATGCTCTTTAAAAACACACAGGGGTTAAAACGAACTGAATGACCTCTAAATGTCATGAAACTAGAAAAAAACAACAATAGAGTGAATTTTGAAATGGTTGAGAAGACAGTACGTCAATCAGAGGTGTTGGGATGATGGAAAACACACTTTTAGTGTCATAAAACACCAAAACATGTATTTAATGGTCATATATATAGAAAAAAAACCTTAGAATGGATTAAAATCATAGTAAAACTGTCTTATTATTATTCTTGACGTCTACGAGAAAACGACACATCAATCGGAAGAGCGGTTTGCCCGGAACGATTGGATATTCAGTTTTTTAAGGTTTGACACCTTTTAAAAAGGTGTATGTGGGTCAAAAGCAACCAAAAATCATCCAAATTTTATGAAATAAGATGAAAATATCCATAGACTGAATTGTGAAATGGTCGATTGGACATAATTCTAATTCGGGTTGGCATTTACGTGGGAGGACCGAAAACACACTTTTAGTGTCATAAAACATCAAAACAAACATTTAATAGTTATATCCAAAGAAACCAACCTTAGAATGACTTAAAATCATAGTAAAATCATATTTTTATTAATTGTGATGTGTATGAGGAGACGACGTGTCAATTGAACATGAGTGCTTCCCAGAACAACCAAATATGCGGTTTTTAAAGGTTTGACGCCCTTTAAGAACATGTGGGGGGGGGGGGTCAAAACCAACCAAATGACCTCCACATGCCATGAAATCAAACAAAAACAATTGTAGAGGGAATTTTGAAATGGTCAAGTTGATGGTTCATCAATTGAAGGTTACGTTTGGATGGGATGACAAAAAAACGAACTTTTAGTGACATAAAATACCAAAACATGCATTTAACAGTCAAATATATAGAAAACAACCTTGTAATGACTTCATATCATAGGAAAACTATTTTATTATTATTTGTGACTTTTCCAAGAAAAAAACATGTCAATCGAACATGCGGTCTGCTCAGAATGACCGAATATGTTGTTTTTGAAGGTTTGATGCTCTTTAAAAAGGTGCGTTCAAGGGTCAAAACCAACCGAATGGCATTAAAATGCCATGAAATCATATGTAAATAATAGTAAATTAATTTTTAAAATGTTTGAGTATATGGAATTTCAATCCAAGATAGTTTTTCCTAGGATGACTGAAAGCACAATTTTAGTGTCAAAAAACACCAAAACATGTATTTAACGGTCAGATCCATAGAAAATGAATCCAGAATGACTTCAAATCAGAGTGAAACCATATTATTATTATTATTGACATGTATGAGGAGACATCACATCAATCAGACGTGTGGTCTGCCTGGAATGATCGAATATGCAGTTTTTAAAGGTTTGACACCCTTTAAAAACACACAGGGGGTCAAAACCAACTGAACGAGCTCTAAATGTCATGAAATTAGACAACAACAATTGTAGAGTGAATTGTGAAATGATTGATTAAGCGGTACATCAATCAGAGGTTTCATTTGACCGGGATGATGAAAAATTCACTTTTAGTGTCATAAAACACTAAAACATTCATTTAACATTAAGATATATGGAAAATTACCTAGGAATGACATGAAATCACAGGAGCAGTTGGGGTGGTAGCTGAGTGGTTAACACACCCCATCAGTATACATGAAACCTAAGATCAAATCTTGGTGGATGCATAATTCTGGGGCTGTAGTAGTACTATAGCAGTACTGTAGAAGTTATTGTAGTGGTACTGTAGCAACCGAAACTATTCATCTATTTGGGCCTTCAGGCCACCGGTGTGGGATTACGGGCCATAGGGCCTTCAAGCCACCCAAGACCTTTGGGTCGTAGGGCCTTCGGGCCACAAAGACCATGGAGCATCCCAGATACCACACAAAGAAAACCCTAGAAGAGGATTCAGAGCAAAGTAGCAATGACCATAGCTGAGCTAATCGTATTGGAAGAACGAGCGGGTATGACAATATCTATCGAGACCAGGCACCATACAGCTTTCCACGAGGAAATGCTAGTCGATCAGTAATGTGAGGTGGGGAGCTAGACACCTACAATGCTGCAGACGTTGGGAAGGGGTAATTCTAGTGGGTTGGGCCTTGAGGTCATTTTTCGGGCATTGTGCCTCTGGGCCTTTGGGTCATGTACTGGGCCTTGCGCCACTGGGCCTATAGGTCATGTAAGGGTTCTCTCTCATCCCATTAAAAATAGGGATTATCCAAAAAATAAAGAAAAAGAAGGCCTTCAAGCCATTCAGACTTGAAATCGCAGGAGAACTGCCTTATTATAATTCTTGATGTGTATGAGTAGACGGCATGTTAATCAGATGCATAGTTTTCTCAGAACAACCGAATATAAGGTTTTTGATGGTTTGAGACCCTTTAAAAAGGTGTGTTCGGGGGGTCAAAACCAACGTAACGACATCAAAATTCCATGAAATTCTACAACAACAACCGTAGTGTGAATTTTGAAAAGTTAGAGTAGACGAAACGTCAATCTAAGCTAGTGTTTTCCCTGGAGAACCGAAAATGCACATTTAGTGTCATAAAACACCAAAACACGCGTTTAACGGTCAGATACATAACAAACAACCATGGAAAGACTTTAAATCAAAGTAGAACCATATTATTATTATTTTTAATGTGTATGAGGAGACATCACATCAATTGGATGTGTGGTCTGCTCGGAACGACTGAATATGCGATTTTTAAAGGTTTGACACATTTTAAAAAACACGTGGGGGTCAAAACAAACTGAACGATCTTGGAATTCCGTGAAATTAGACAAAAATAACCGTAGAGTGAATTTTGAAGTGATCGAGTAGATGGTGCATCAATCGGAGTTTCCATTTGGGTGAGATGACGAAAAACACACTTTTAGTGTCATAAAACACTGAAACGGTTAGATATATAGAAAACAACCTCAGAATGACTTGAAATCACAGGAAAATCATATTATTATTTTTTATGTGTACAAGAAAACGACACATCAATTAGACACGCGGTTTGTTCGAAACGACAAAATATGTGGTTTTTAAAAGTTTGAAGCCCTTTAAAAAGGTGCTTCTGGGGGTCAAAATCAATCGAAAGACATCCAAATACCATGAAATCAAATGTCAATTACCATAGAGTAAATTATAAAAAGGTTGAGCTGACGGAAATCCAATCTGAGGTGGTGTTTGCTCGGGGGATTGAAAGCGCACTTTTAGTGTCATAAAATACCAAAATACGTGTTTAATTGTCAGATCCTTAGCAAACGATCTCAGAATGACTTGAACTCAAAGGGAACCCGTATTACTATTACTTGTGACGTGTAAGAGGAGGTAACACATCAATCAGACGTGCGATCTGCTCCGAATGGCTGAATATGCGGTTTTTAAATGTTTGACTCTCTTAAAAAAAACTCATGGGGGTCAAAACCAACCAAATGACCTCTGAATGCCATAAAATCAGATGAGAACAACCGTAGAGTGAATTTTGAAACGACTGAGCCGACAATAAATCAATCGAATATGTTGTTTGATCGTGATGACAAGAAAAACACTTTTAGTGCCATAAAACATCAAAACATGCATTTAACTGTCATATATATAGTAAACAACCTCGGAATAACTTGAAATTATAGGAAAATCATCTTATTATTATTCATGATGTGTACGAGCAGACGATGCGTCAAACAAACACACGGTATGTTCCAAACGATAGAATATTTTTTTAAATGATTACACATTTTTTAAGTATTTTCAAAATCAAATAACTTCAGTTTGTTGTACTCATCTTTAATTGAAATACTTTTTTGCATTTCAATTATAAGTTGTGATATTTTTTACTGTACTAATTATTTTTTTAAATTTTGTCATGCAATTTTATTTGATAATGGGTGTGGAGCTTGGAAGACGATGAACAAAGAGATTTATATGCCCATGGTTTTACATATCTTGGAAATATTTATTGTATTTTTGAAATATGGTCGGTTTTTGTAATGGTGTTGTGAATTTTTAAAAATAAAATAATAAAAATTATAGAGGCCACCATATGGGGGTCCGTAAGTGAACCTATAGTGACCGCCGGTATTGGTGACCCCGGCTTATGCCAAAAGGCGGACGCTATAGGCAACACTGACGGGTCTAAAGTGTCCGCCGTTTGGCGGGTGTTATAGGCCTTTAACGATGTCTGGTGGGGGTCGTTAAAAACATGTTTTCAACTAGTGTACATCACAAAGAAAATCAAGCAACACACAATCGGTGAGTTTTGAACTCAAGATCTGGCCAAGACTCCAAGGGAATGGCCAAGACTAAAGGGAATCAGTGAGATGCAACTTGAGGGCTTCGTGATTGCATATATGTTTAGAATTGCCTTCCCTGTGAGGTTTTAAGCAAAAGAATTTCGATAGAAAAATGTTCCAAAGTCATAAAATTATGGGACTTCATGGCGCTCCTTGATCTCTCCAGACCCACCGCTCGCGTTGCTTTTCACAGCAAGTCCCTCAAAGCGGTTCTCCCCGTCCCCGGATTTCCTTTCGCTTCCTCGTTTGCAGCAGATGCCAGTGGATGGCCCCTCTCGTCGTACAGGATGAGGCCGCTGAACCGGGGAAGCTCGCATTTCTCCCCCATCAGTATCGGCCGCTGCCACACCGGCGAACTCGACCCCCCGCTCCTCGCCTCCTTCCCACACGCCCACCACACCGCCATCGCCGACTTCAACCACCTCATCTCTCTCCAACCCCTAGCCCCGCTGCCGCGGCTCCACAGCGCGGGACCCGGCAGACCCCGCCGCCGTTGCGGCCAACCATCGCACGGCGCCGCCGCCGTTTCTGGGTCGACGACCGTGACGCGGGCCCTTCTCCGAGACATCTTCCGGGCGGCGATGCAGAGTCCGGCAGCGGCTGCGGCCGTAGTGGAAGCGGTGAGTGCCAGGAAGATGACGGCGGCCCGGGTGGATACCTTTAGCTTGTCCTCCACAGACCATAAGGCATCCATGGCTGCCGTGGAGCAATTATCCGTCTGTGGGTCATTGTGTGAGAAACAGTGGATAATGGCGGTGGCATCGGCGGTCCGACGGTGAGTCATTACTTTACAGGAAGCGAGGAGAGAATTTTTCTCACGGGGTGGCCACCGACTGGGTGCTGCCGGTGCACACGTCGACACTCACGAGAGTCCCGCGGTGCATGTTATTAATAATAAAAGATATGATAGATATAATTTATCAATAAATTTATTAATTTTAAATTCAATGATGTTTTTCTCTCAATATACACCTCATTCACATTTGCATCATGTCACATACAACTTGAAATCAAACTATAGAATTTATGCAGATTATTGTCATATAAATATTCACTACTATATAAACCTCCTTTATCACCGGTGACATGCTAAACGATTTTAAAAGTGTGCATACTTTATCACCACTAACAAATAAAGACCTCCTTTATCAACCATAAAATAAAGCGCTGATAAAAATGAAATTTATCAGTACTTTCGTTAGCGCTGATAAATGTCATATAAGATTGTGCAAATCTACTGCCCTCTAACAAAAAACCAGATTATAAACATAGCCAGATTAGAATACGAATATTACAGACTACCGGAATGGAATGCAAATATTACAAAAAACCAAATTGTAATACAAATATCATTACACCATCATTTCAATTCAGAATTTACATACAAAATATTTACAATTAATTAAAAAAATTACAATCCAATATATAAAAAACAAAAACTTTTAAAGCAAGTGTTTTCCAACGATCAACCATTGTTGAAAAGATTGTCCCTACAACAAAATCAATGTTTATTCTGGTAATAGTACATAAAAAATAAAGAAATTATAATTCTGATATTATATAGTCTACATTTGATAATTTATATTTTTAATTACTGAATATATTAATAATATTATCAGTTATACTATTAATTATATTATTAATGATTATATTGTTAATTATATATTAATTGTTAATTGTTAATTATATTAGTAATTAATAATTATGTTATGAATTATTAACTACATTGTTAATTACTGAATATATTAACAATATTATCAGCTGTTAATTGTCTTAATTACTTAAATAATTGTTAATAATTATATCATTAAACTAAAATAACACTCATATTGAAAACACGTATTTTGAGTCATACCGGCCATATCGAGTGTTGGATTGACGTGCAATCAATTCCCATATGCCACAAACGAATTATATATCGTTTTCCTAAATATTCAAGACAATCCAATCTCATTTACTCGATTTTGACCATATGATGTGCATTTTTCATAATAAGAACAGAAGCGAGAGGAAACCCTAGGCGGCGATGATCACTCACTCGTCGCGACAGCGGCAACATCTGTGCCGATCCCTCCCCCCTCGGCGAGGGAGGGATTTCCGACATCCATCAAGAGAGCGGGTCTCCTTTCCATCCCTTATCTAACCCTGATTTTCTGCCTCTTTTTCTGGAAGCTTCCTTATGCCCTAAAGTTCCGGATCTTGTTGATGGATTCCCCAATCTCCAGTTGCCGACTTTAGAGTTCACAGAAACCTCAGTGCTCCTGAACCTCACCTTGGTTGCTCAGTTTAAGCAGAGGCGACCATTAGAGGATTCGTTTGACAGGTTCGTCTTCGGTTCATGGAATTTGCAGGAGAGGGCGACAGTGGGTTTGCTTGATAGCCAACACATTATGATTCAGTTCGCTTCAAAGGAGGACCTTATCATTACTTGGTCGAGTGCATAGTATAAAAACATTTAATATTTTTTTTTAAATTAATTTCGAACACACCGGGCCTCAGAATTGCATGCCGTCTAAGTGCCTAACTTTGGAAATATATATAGAAATATTTCAAAGTGTTATGAGGTGAAAACCGAGTTTTTACACCAGTGGTTTCTTTGTATTTTCTTTGTTGCAACGTGTACCGCTTTTGCGGTTGTACCCACTTTTTTTTAAAAACATGTGGGGGTCAAAACCAACCGAACAACCTTCGAACACCGTAAAATCATACGAAAACAACCATAGTGTGAATTTTTAAGTGGTCGAGTAGACTGTACGTCAATCAGAGGTGTCGTTTGATTAAAATGATGAAAACACACTTTTAGTGTCATAAAACAACAAAATGTGCGTTTAATGGTTATATATATAGGAAACAACCTCAGAATCACTTGAAATCACAGGAAATGTAACACCCCAAGATTTCATAGTGTGTTATTTCTTCAAAATAATTCAATAACTTGCACTACACGCAACACCGAGTTCAAGCGCACCATGACTTACCTAACAAGCCGTTCAAAAGAGGTTATGAATAGTATTAACTAAATTTTAAACTTTATATAATCCTTATAATTTTAGAATCCATATTATGAGTTTCTTAGACATAATGTAATAACAAATTCATTTTTTTTTTCAGATAAAATAAGTATTTTTAAAAAAAATGCACTTTTACCAACATTAATAGTGAACCTTTTTTAAATCCTATATTTTAAACTTTTATATATTCAATTTGACTAAATAAATATATTCTTTAGAATGGGGACATCAAAAATTTACAATGTAACATCCCAAGCTTCCACGGTACGCCTTCCTTTGAATAATACAGTAGCGTGTGTTGTACGCAACTTCGAGTTCTAACACACACCACAACCAATCAAACTAGCCGTTATGAATAGTAATACCTACTTTTTGAAATTATATATATTTTATATTTCAAAATGGACTTCATTTTTGGATTCGGAATATCGAATTTTGCCTAAGGTGAAATTTTGGTACTTTTTGGATAACTTTAATATTTTGATGAATAGTGAAAATTACTAAATTTTAATTAAAAACAACTTTTTTAATCGAAATAATTTATATTGAAAAATTATGAATTTGAGTGGTTTTAAAGTATATTTAGAATATATTTTTACCATTTAATATAATGTTGGTCATTGGACATAATTTTACAATTAAACCGGACATAAACAAGTGTCAATCTTTTGATAGTTATTATCTCTTAAAAACACGCTTTTTGTTTTAACAACGGGAATTAATTTTAAATTAATTTCTGCCACTTCGGTGTTTTGAATTTGGAAAAATGGATTCCATATTTGGAATCAGGATGTTCAAATTGTGTAAATAAGTAACTTTTATTTTTAGACATTTTGAATAATTACTGCGGTAAATATTTTATTTACCATGGTTAAGGGTAAATCCGGTGAATAAGGGTTAAAAAATAAAATTATAATAATACTAAATTACCATAAAACATGTCCTAACCTTATTGGTGGATACATGTCCGACCATGGGCATATTTGGGTTGATTTTGGGACCCCATGGAGCCACTTGTAGGTGATAGGGACACTTTATTTTAATTAAGTTAAAATGAATACAAAAATGACACAAGCATATATCTTTTAGAAAAACAATTTTTACATAGGGTTATATATGTTGGATTTTCAACTATAAATATTCATTAGAAAGATAAAAAGATTTCCTACATAATTATATTTTATTTATAATTTTTAGACATTAAATAATTTAATTTATTTATGACACAATGATGATACAATAATTACTATAATAGTAAAAAATTAAAATAATTGATATTATAAATACCCAAATAATTATAATTTGAAACTTTTAATGAATTAAACTAATTTTCTAGGATAATATAATATATTATAATTGATTTAATTGACTTTTTTCGAAGTAATCAATCTGTTATGAGTTTCAAAAAAATCAACTATTGAATAGTGTCAAAATTGACATAAAAGAGTTTTTAAAACAAATATTATATTATTAATTGATATTAAATTCCTAAAAATCTAAGGTTCGGACAAAAGACTTATATCAATATAGGTGTATCATTAATGGACCACTTTGGGGTCTCTTGGATGTATATAGTAAGTTTATTAACTATATAATATAAAAATACAAAGTAACATGGTAAATGTCAAACTAATTAACTAAGAGTTAAAACTAAAAGATAAGGTTAATATAATGATCCAAACCTGTATAAATTCTATTGGTTGAATGGTTTTCGACCTATCCCCACCTTAAAATTTGAATAATCAACTTTGGAGCCATTAGAAACCGAATATGAATTTATTATAAACTAATATTTCTAGCTTTTCCAAAGGTGCCCCTCACCCCTCTTATAAAAGGGAACTCCTCCTTCTCATTTATTCACACCTTAAAAGCCTTTTGGTTCGGCCAAACTCTGCCCAAATACTCTCCCAACTTCCCTCACTACAACCTAGAGGCCTTAGTTTGATCAGAAATCCAACCTAAGGATCCCTTTTGATCAAATCAAAAGGAAGAACCCGAAGAAGAGGTAATGATTTCACCACGCTTTTTCAAGTTCCCTTCTTCTTCCACTTCTTCTTCCTTTGTTGTTACCATTCTAAAATAATAACTCCAGTATCATATATATACTGTGATTTTATTATAAATATGGTACAACCATGTTCACTATTCTATCCATCCTTTGAATAATATGTCACCATACGTGCGTACGTACGACTTACCGTCTCCACGTCGTGGTGTAATTGTTATTCAATAAATTATTATTTGGATGGGTATAATAATGATGTGTAACTCATTATAATAATAAATATAACATGATAATGATTCTGTATATATGATATACCATCCAATTATATACTATTTTAATATCAAAAGAATGATATTATCGCTCGTGCGTACGTACGGACTACCGTCTCCACGAACACGATAAGATTCATTCTCCATCGTATCCATTCAAGTATAATTATCATTTGATGATTTAAAAATAATGTTTAAGAACTTGATATCATTATGGATATGAATAAGATACAACATATACATGAAAAACTTGACTTACTTAACAAAACATATAAAAGAAAACGAGTAAGTTAACACCCGAAACAACGATAATTCTAAGATATTATTAACAAAGCAATGTTAAAAGATCATATATGATATCATATGAATGTATATGATTGTTGTATAATTTAATAACAATTATTTCACCATTATAAAGGAGGTTAACCTACCCTCAACCAAGTAAAAGTACAAGGTAAGGGTTTATTTCGCAATCTCTCCATTATCCGAGGTTGTTTATACGTAATAATCAACTGAGATTTCTTTATCATCCAAATCCATGTTTCTTAAAAATGTATTTCAAAATATTTTTACCATTTAAAAGAATATGGGTTAAAGTCATTTATACCCTTGTTTGACTATTTAAAAGAGTTTTATAAAGGAATATTTCCGTCGTTTTTCAAACAAGGTGCTTTTTAACCTTTTCGACAGAATTAAGGTAAGAATGTTTTTTTAACTTTATACAGTGGGTGCGGTTATTTTCCGCCGTTATAAAATCATCAAAGCTTCCCTTACAAGCTTATAAGAATTTTTCAAAGAAAATGTTTTATTTTATAAATATATGACTCTTAAATGATTTCAAAATAAAAAGAGATATTTCTCTAAAAAGAGTTTTGATTTCATCTATGTCAACATCCTTTGATGGATTTTACGCTTATTTGAAGTTGATTTATTATGATACAAAACTTATATATTTTATTGAAGGGTTTGTGATATGTTTGACTGTGGATGTGCTATTTTTATACCATTCATGGCTTATGGTGAAAGTATTGACATTTTGTATGCTAGTTTTAATACGAATGTTTATGTTATGTTTAAACCTTTTCATATGGGAATGCATTGGACTTAATATGTGACAGGTGGAGCCCGCTATAGCTCTTTGATGCATTGGTAGGTCTCATGAGACAAACTAGTGTCTTGGCACAAGGCCTTGACAAAATCTTATTTGTAGTCTTGGCACGAGGCCTTGGCTATGTGGTTATGATAGTCTGGCATTATGCATGCCATCATTATGAAAGTGGTTATTGATATTGCATGTGGTTATTCGATTAGTAGAATATCCATGTGAATAAGTAAATTGCATTATTTCATTTTATTTATGCCATACTATGTTGAAGTTCAAGTTTCAAAGGCTTTTGTTTTAGTTATACATTGCCTTAAATGTTTATTCTTATTAATGAAAGTTTCCGCTATATTGTTATCCTTACTGGGCATTTGAGATCACCCCTTTTCTATGTTTTATTTTTCCCAGGATGTGAAGAAGTAATTTATGAATGACCTGCAGGGATATTATGAGGGGTTAATAGTGTGGACTATGGAGACTTTATGTTGTTTTAGTAGTTTTTCACTTTATGATGTAATGTAAAACTTTATGAATATATCTAGTGTTTCCAAGGCTACTAAAACAATCGGTCTTTCGAGATTTGATCTTTCTTGTGATCATGCCAATGTTATGTAATAATGCACCAGCTCTAGGTAACTAGGGTTGGGGTGTTATAGGAAAACCATCTTATTATTATTAGTGATGTGTATAAGAAGACAACAGATCAATCAAACACACGATTTGTTCGGAACGACAAAATGTGTGGTTTTTAAAAGTTTTGCGCCCTTTAAAAGGGGGCTTCTGGGGTTCAAAACCAACTGAACAACATTCAATTACCATAAAATCATTTGTCAACAACTGTAGAGTGAATTTTAAAATGGTCAAGTAAATGAAACGCTAATCTGAGTTGACGTTTGCTCAGGAGGACTGAAAACACACTTTTAGTGTCATAAAACACTAAAACACACGCTTAATGGTCAGATCCTTAGAAAATGATCTCATAATGAATTTAAATCAAATGAAATCCATATTATTATAATTATTCGTGATGTGTAAGAGGAGATGACACGTCAATCGAACGTACGTTTTTCCCAAAATGACCAAATATGCAGTTTTTAAAGTGTGATGCCCTTTAAAAACACGTGGGTGGTCAAAACTAACCGAATGAACTCTGAATGCTATGAAATTAGATGAGAACAACCATAGAGTGAATTGTGAAATGGTCGAGCAAACGGTAAATCAATCAGATGTGCTGTTTGATCAGGATGACGGAAAACACGCTTTTAATGTCATATAACATCAAAACATACGTTTAACTGTCATATATACAGAAAACGACCTCAGAATGCATTGAAATCATAGAAAAACTATCTTATTATAATTAATGACATGTATGAGTAGATGACGCATCAATCAGACACACAGTATGTTCAGAACGATAGAATAAGCAATTTTAATTTTTTTTAAAAATGATTAGAAATTATTGATATGTTTTCAAAAATAAAATAACTTCGGTTTGTTGTACTTAGCTTTAATTGAAATATTTTATTATATTTCAATTATTAGTTGTGATATTTTTTACTGTACTAATCATTGTTTTTAAGTTTTTTCATGCAGTTTTATCTGATAATGGTTGTGGAGCTTGGAAAGATGATGAATAAAGAGATTTATGGGTTGTGGTTTTACAAATCGTGGAAATATTTATTGTTTTTTTGAAATATGGTCATTTTTTGTAATGGTGGGGTGAATTTTTAAAAATAAAATAAAAAAAATTATAGAGTCCATCATATGGTGGTCAGTAAGTGAACCTATAGAGATCACCAAATGGCGGTCGCTATACAGGATCTTGAAAAGATTATCCATACAATAAAACCATTGTTTATTATAGTAAAAGTGCATAAAAAATTAGAAAATTATAATTATAATGTTATATAACCCACATATGATAAATTATATTGTTAATTACTAAATATATTATTGACATTATCAGTTATACTATTAATTATATTATTAATGATTGTATTTCTATTTATATATTAATTATTAATTGTTAATTATATTAGTAATTAATAATTATATTATGAATTATTAATTACATTGTTAATTACTATATATATTAACAATATTACCAGTTATTAATTATCTTAATTACTTAAATAGTTGTTAATAATTATATCATTAATCTAAAAAAATAGTTCTATTGAAAACACATATTTTGAGTCATATGGGTCATATCATGTGTAAGATTGATGTGAAATCGATTTATATATACCACATACAAATTATGTATAGTTTTCTTAAATATTCAAGACAATCCGAGATCATTTACTTGGCTTTAACTATATGATGTGTGTTACATTGACATTCATTCAATTCCAACACATCACAAATGAATTATTAATCGTTGTCCCAATTTTTTTTAAACAATCGAAGCTTGTTTTCTCAATTTTGGCTATGCGATGTGTACACATTTTAAACTAAAATGACACATTTATATAAAACACACACACTTTGAGTCAAACTAACTACATCATATCTTGGATTGATGTGCGGTCGATTCCTACAAATCACAAATGAATTATCGATTGTTATCCTAAATTTTGAATATAACCTGAGCTCATTTACTCGATTTTGGCTATGTGAAACACATTTTAAACTAAAATGACATTATTATATTGAAAACACGTACTTTGATTCATACTGATCACATCATATATCAGATTGATGTGTGGTCAATTCCTACACGTCACAAATGAATTATGGATTGTTGTCTTAAAGTTTGAAAACAACTTGATCTCATTTCCTCAATTTAAACTGTGTGATGCACGTCTTAACTAAAATAACACTTTAATATTGAAAACATACAATTTGAGTTATATTGGTTACATCACTTGTTAGATTGACATGCAGTCAGTTCCCAAAAGTCACAAATAAATTATGGACCGTTTTCCTAAAGTTTGAAAATAATCCAAGCTCATTTACTTGGTTTTGACGATGCGACATACATTTTAAACTTAATTGAAACTTATATATTGAAAACACACAATTTGAGTCATACTAGCCACATTGTATAATGAAAAAACTTAGGTAAATCTTACACGTCACCAGAGCTAGCCTGACACAAGGCCCGAAGTGTGTTCTCGATTAGCACAGGCTGGCGACAAGCACCCGAGTATCAACATATAAAACCATGGGAACGATTTTACCATGAAAGATAACACAACCAAAAATAAGATAAAAAATCAAAGTATAACACGAAAGAAACATCCACATCTATGAGAAATTCAAGGACAATACATAAAGGTTGAACCTGAAAGAAAAACAAAAAAAACACAAGATCAAGCCTCCATGTGACAATCCATCACCGTCATTCTGAAACACCATGAGAACGAGAAGAACCAAGAGAAGATTTTATAACACATGATGTACTTCCGTTTAATTGTAAACTTCAATACCAAGGCTAACACTATAGAAAATCGTGGCTTTAACAACACTAGTAAAAATGTTTTATCAGTGCTTGAACAACGCTGATATTACGAGCGATGTTAAAAGACAACCTTTAATAACGCTAAAAAAACACTGTTAATTTTTCTAAAAAATAAATTTCCACGTACCCCCAACACCCCCTTTATCAAGGCTTACAACCCCCTTTTTTAGTTCTTTCTACTACCCATATTTCATCATGCACCCACCCCCCTTCCTCGATTCTAGATGACTACCTCAAATACTTGTGTGCACCTGGATTTGATCCCAGGACACCCCTTATGCAACTGAATTCTCTTTACCACTATACCATGAGTTTTTTGTTGTATATTTAACAACTTTTCTATTTATTTGTATATATTTTGAAATTTTTGATATATATACAATTATATTTATTTAAATATATTATATATTAATATTCATTTATATATATTGGAATATATATATATATATAAAGTGCATATTTAATTACATGATTTTGATGCATGTATTACAATGCGTGTATTAAAAACATGAAAAAAAATAAATAAATAAATATATATATATTTGATATATATTAATTTATCCTCAACAATTTTAGTATCAGTTACAATCCATTATGAATAGATTAATTGGATTGATCACTCATTGAATAAGATTCAATGAATTATGGGAATAAATGTACATGGATACATTAATATGGCCGACATGTTTTCATTTAATGAAATTCATCAGGGGTTGTTATATAAAGGGATGAGATCCCTCATATTGAGAATAAGAAATTGTGAGCAAGATTCTCATTTCTCTCTTCCTCCCATAAAACTTTTCACCGTCTAAGATGAATGCGCTAACACCCCTTCAACATTCGAGTATCCTTGCAATAGGATCATAGATCCATTGGTCAGTGTACCTATCGCGAACAAGACCAGGTACCCTAGTACCTTGATAACTAATCCAACCCTGACATAGCCCGAAGAAAATTCCCAATCCCCATGGGTTGGTGACTAGCACCTGACATTGTACAAGATAAAGGTGGGAATGGTTTTTCCATATAAATAGCGAAAGAAACAAATACAAGTCTATATGATCAAAATACAACTACACAAGGAGAACAAAAATAGAATCCAACCATGAATATAAACCCAAAGTACAACCACAAAGTACCAGAAAAAAAAGATAAACAATCCAAATCCCAACAAACACAGCAGTCTGAGATCAAAGGATCAATAAAAAGAACCACCTCCAAGTGATTGTTCCCCTTGCTCGAACATGGCAGGAGAAATTCTACAAACACCCGAAGAAAAATGTAGGGTGTGAGCTAAAATCACAAGAGGGTCTCACCAAGTGTTATATAATAAGACGCCAAAATAATGAACCAAATAATTCTTTCAATTTTAATAAAATGGGCATGATAGTACAAGATCATATTTAAAACAAATCATGATTTTCATTTTAATTAATGGAAATATTTTAAACAATGGTTTAATAAACATTTTATATAAAACTGTTTATATAAATTCACAAGGCATATGTAAAGTAGTTTTATAAACAATGGAATATATATCAAAATAATCACAAATGAGAAACATGGTCATCAACGAAGAGTTACAATAGTTCTGGGTTATGGGATCCTCATACACTCATATAGTGATAATGACAATGTGCACACACGTCCCTCTAACACTGGCCAGGAAGACTAAACAACATCCCATTAGGGATAAGATCTACCAATAGGTTTATGTTAGAGTTTTAAGGAATCAATATGTTGCTAGGGAATTCCCATCCTAGCATGTTTATCCCTAATAACTCACTAAATACATAAGCCTGCATGTTCTCAAACAACAATCAATAATTAGTAAATTATTTAAAATTTGTATGAAATATAATTTCCCCATTTCCCATATCAAAATTCCAATTTATCCTTAAAAAATAAAGATGGGTTTTTAATCAATTCATGTATTTTTCAAGATAAAACCATACATTGGTTCTTATCAAAAAAATTAATCCATTTTCTCAAAATCAATTTAACAATTCAATTTCACAAATCAAATTCCACAATTTCCATAAAATCCAAATCACACCCTGATTCATTAGAATTGGGGGTTTTCTAAAATCTCATGCCAAATAAATTTTAAATCCCAATTCACACCAAATAAGGTATTCAAAATTTAATTAAAATAAATCTAAAATAATTAATCAACTAAGGGTTAAATTAATTGGAAAAACTTATAAGTAACTACCTACTGAAACAAAGAGATCACATATCGTAATGCCTACAATAGGAAAATCCAATGAAGAATGTCAGAAATAGGGATCTAAGAATAAAAAATAGATTCCAAATCTAAAACAAAATATATTATATCTATCAACAACAAGAAGATATAACAAAACCTAAGGAGAATATAAGAAGAGAGAAAAATATAAAGAACAGGGGAAAACTCTTACTAGGGAGAGATCAAATGATGTTTGTCAAGCTTAGATCCACTTTGGAAAGGTTTTGGTGGAGCTAAAATGGGTCCTTGAAAGATCCAAAGACCTAGGAGGATGTCTAATCTTGAGTTAGGCCGAGAAAGGGTTCATATGGGGGGTTTGAGAATTTTTAAAACAATTTTCAATATTAAAAAAAGTCAACGGACACGGTTTCCTGGAGGGGGCCACATGGTTTCCCAAACATTGTGCCCTAACTGTGCACACCTCTGATGGGGTGAACAGTTTCTACTAGGGTGGTGTATAATTTTCCAAACTACGCGACAGCCATGTAAACCCCCACTATTTGGGTTTTCAAGGTTTACCATGGCTGTGGACATGGTTAGGGAAAACCTTGTTCTAACTGTTCACAACCTAAAAACTTCAAGAAACTTCCAAAATTCCACCCAAAGAACCCATAAGAGAGACCCAAAAAAAGAATGATAAAGAATAGGGCCTATGAGTACTTGAAAATAGTAAAAGGATGTCACAACCACCCACCATAGAAACTTTATGTCCCCATAAATCCTACCAAGAAGATTCCATGTCAAAAAGATGAGCCCACTACTCTCTCATTAATACCTCTATCCCCCAAGTCTCATGAGTATTAAAACTATGCTGCCACAACACTTGAACCAAAGGTATCATCATCCTAAAAAGTACCTTCGTTCGAAAATCAACTATCATGATCAGATGATCAATCATGGATAAATTAGGCACAACATCAAGATCACTCTAGATCAGAACATGAGAAAGTTTAGAATGATACTCATGTAGCTGTGATACATGGAAAATATTATGTATCAAAGTTAATTGTGGTGGGAGTTCTAAATTATAATCCAATTTCAACACCATCTCAATAACCTCCAAAGGTCCCATAAACCATGTATAAAGCTTACATTTCCTCCAAAACCGTCAATGAACCAACCAAGGTGAATCTTTCAAGAATACCTAACCTTCAATTGAAAACTCAAATGGTCTATGACGATGATCAACATAAGACTTTTGCCAGCTCCATGCTATCAATATTCTATGAAGAATAAACTGAATATTTACTATTTTATCTTGAACCACCATCAGTGTAACCAAGGAACATTCACTGATCTTTAACCAACACAATAGATATTTACAAGGTCGACCATACAGGGCCTCAAAAGGATTTATTCTGATCATAGACTAGTAACTATTGTTATAAGTTAACTCAACCTGTCCTAAATGGTAATCCCAAGCCCCAAAAAATTCATGAACATATGAATGAAGCATATCCTCAAGAATATGTATATCTATCTTTGTCAGTCCATCAAACTATGGATGGTATGCTATAATCAAACGAACATGAGATCCCAATTCCTCTTGAAGGCCTCTCCAAAAAATAAAAGTAAAAAGAGGGATATCTATGAGATACTATAGTAGATAGAACTTTGTGAAACTAAACAATCTCTTTAATATAGATATTTCCTAGCTCCTCAACTTTGGTCATATCATGAATGAGTATAATGTGATCCGATTTGGTCATCCTATCAATCACAAACCATATCAAATTCTTCTTTATTTTGATACATGGAAACTTGACCAAAAAAATCCACAAAGATATCATCCCACTTCCATGTTGGCACTGAAAGTGGATAAAGAAACAAGAAGGTCTCTGGTGCTTAGCCTTGACCTGTTGGCACATATATCAACAAAAAACAAAATCAGAAATGCCCCATCTTATACCTGGCCACCATAATCATCACCACATGTCATAGAACATCTTCATGTTTCAAGGGTGCATTTCCCACTGGGAAATATGGAAATCCCCCATCACATATTTTCTCACTGTTAATGGTACAATAAAGTGATTCCAAAAACATAGATACCTTCTATGGAGAATGACCACTCAAAAATGGTCTCCCCACCATAAAGAGATTCTATAATGCTACAAAACACATCATCGAGCTGCTATTCTTATATAACAATCTTGAGAAGAGTAGAGGTAAACTGAACACTGTACAAAAAAACTCGATCCCTATTTCTCAAACTCTAATATGAAACTATGAAAAAAGAGACATCAAGTTCCACTCTTCTGATGATTTCTTCATGGTATGGTTTGCAATTTTCCTACTCAAAGCATCTATGATGACATTCCCTTTCCCCTGGGTACATAAAAATTCAAAGGAAAAAGATTGTTGGCATTCCACTTAACACCTCTAGTAGAGATTAAAATATTTTTGAGATAAGTACAACTCAAGATCTTGTGGCCAGAATACATGGTAAACATTTCTTCTAAAAGGAAATCAAGATAATGATTCCAAAATAATTAACCAAATAATGCTTTAAATTTTAATAAAATAGGAATGACAGTATAAGAGAATATTTAAAACAAATCATGATTTTAATTTCAATTGGTGGAAATTTTTTAAAAAACATCTTAATAAACATTTTATATAAAATGGTTTATATAAATTCCAAAAAAATATCTAAATATATTTTATAAACAATGACATATATATCAAAATAATCAAAAATGGAGAAACATGGTAATATTTTAAGAGGTACGATAGTTTCTGGTTATGAGATCCTCACACACTCATATAGTGATGACAAAAATGTGCACACACGTCCCTCATACACTAGCCAAAGAGAACTAACCAACATCCCATTGTGAATAAGATCTTCCAATAGGTTTATGTTAGATTTGTAAAGAGTCAATACATTTCTAGTGCATTCCCATCCTAGCATGTTTATTGCCAATAACTCACTAACTACCTTGGATTTCATGTTCTCAAACAACAATCAATAATGAAAAAATTACTTTAAAACTATTTAAAATTATATTTCACCATTTCCCATTTCAATATGACAATTTATCTTGAAAATAAAAAAATGGGGATTTAATCAATTCACATATTTTTCAAGATAAAACCATAATTTTGTTCTTATCAAAACAATTTAATCCATTTTCTAAAAATCAATTTCACAATTCAATTTCACAAATCAAATTATACAATTTAAATTAAATTCAAATCACACCCCAATTCATTGTAATTGGGGTTTTTCTCAAATCTCATGCCAAATAAATTTTAAATCCCAATTCATGCCAAATTGGATTTTGAAATTTTAATTGAAATAAATATACAACAATTAATAAATTTAGATTTAAATTATTTGGTCAAACTTAGATGGAGCCACCTATCGAAATAAAGGGATCACGTCTCACAATGCCAACAATGAGAAACTCCAATAAAGAACATCGACAATGGAGATCCTATAATCAAACCTAGAATAAAGATCAAAAAAGGATCTTAGATTTCTCAACAAAAATAAGATCTAACAAATACTAAGGAGGAGATAAGAAGAGAGCATAAGATAAAGAACATGAGAAGAACTCTTACTGGGGAGAGATCGAACGACGTTCGTCAAGCTTCAATCCACCTTCGAAAGGGTTTTGAGGATCCAAAATGGGTCCCTGAGAGATCAAAATACCTAGGAGGAAGTAAAACATCTAGTTAGTCTGAGTGGGGGTTCACATGGTAGTTCAAGAATTTTTAAAACATTTTTCAGATTTTAAAAGTCCACACACATGGTTTCCTAGAGGGGGTTGTACGATTTACCAAACCGTACACCCTAACCGTGCACACATTTGATGGGGTGCATGATTCATACTAGACAAGAACACTGTTTATAAAACCATGCACCATCCATGAAAAACCTCAATATTTTTATTTTCACGGTTTACCATGGCTGGGTGCAAAGTTTTGGAAAAACCTTGCGCCAACCGCACACAACCCAAAAACTTATAGAAATTTCAAAAATTTCACCTGAAGCACCCCTAAGAGAGACCCATACAAAGAATGATCAAAAAGAGGGTCAAAGAGTACCTAAAAATAGTAACAGGATGTTATAGTATGCCCCTCAGAGGCAGAGTGATTTTGTTCACTGCTTCCTAATTTTCATCAAGCATTCTCCTTCATCAAGAAAGAAGACTATCGTCGTTAGCAATTTTCAAGTACACTGTTTATATAGTTTTTTTATGCATTCATTATCAAAGACAGAACTTCCTATGTTTGTGTTATATTTCAATGAATATGATCATATGATGTTCATACAAATCCCAATAGTGGTATAAGAGGGTAGACTTATTTAACGAATCAATATGTTTATTAATTTATGAAAAATACATTTTAAAAGTAAAATGATATTTTTCAAGCTTGGAAATAAATATGAAACATTAATATATATTAATATTATTTATGAAAATAAACAAATTATTTATTTTAATCAATATAATTCAATTTTTAATTTAATTATATTATCTATAATTTTTTTTATAAATAATGGAAAACATATTTTGAAATATTTATATAAATTTATAAAAGTGTTTTATAAATTAATTAAATATAAAATATTTATGTTTAACTGATAATTATTATTTTAAATACCTTTTAAAAAATTAAATGACATGATTTATGATCTAGAAATAATTGGTTTATTTAGAAATCTTAAAAGGCGATTTATAAAGATTTTATAAATTCCAACATATATGATATTTAGATTATATAAAAATGTTTATATAATATATATTTAATTATAAAATGTTTCTAATTCATGAAATATCATTTAAATTCCATTTAATATAAAATGTAAAAGGGTTCATATTAATAAGAATATAAAATGTTTATATTCTTTCTAATTTATAAAAATGATTATAATTAACATTTATTTATGAATAGTTCATAAATATTTATCTCATATTTTAATATTTGAATTGTTCATTTATTTAAATGATATTACCTATTTTATTCATAGTTATAAATTTTCTATAATATGAATAACTGTATTAAAAAGTTTATATGATAAATTGATTCTAGGATATAGCCTTACATATCATGCTATCTTTGATATCATAAAATTTTGTTTTCATCTACCTTGACCTCATTTTATAATTTTAGTTATGATCTTGAGAATAGTTTTTGGGAATATTTTTTTCATATTAGGTGTTAGATTTTTCATGAATTGTATTCTCTCTTGAGTAAAGTCTCCCTCGGTATAGAGACTTGGGGTTAGACCACCTACTTTCTTGGAGGCTTTCCTTGACTAGGAAAGTGAATGGGGATGGATATCTACTGCTCTGGGCTTACTCATATAGAGTTTTTCAATCTCATATAACTCTATGACTTTACATGAAGTGCTTATGAACCTTATACATATGATGGATATGTATGAATATATTTTAATTATATTTTTGGGTGATTAAAATATACTTGTGGGTTGTGTAAAGAGTTACAAATTAATGCTGCGTGAACACATTAATTTAGTATTTGGAATAGGGATTCCAAAACTAAAACATTATAAGCATGTATACAAAAAAAGGGAATAAAACTTGAGAAGATAATTATTACATATGATAAAATAGATATGAATTTAATATTAATATGATTTATATTAAATTGGTGAGACCTTAAAATAAATCCCCACAAATACTAAGTGTGAGATTCCTTCCAAATAGACACTTTTCAAAACCTTGATCATCCAACTGTATAGGTCATGCTAAATCTTGGTGCCTTTGGGTTATCTTGTGTAAGGAAAGAAAGTAATGAGTGGATCTAGATTATTATGTGGGCGGGTCAGGATAAATCTATGTTTCCTTTGATTGTCCTTTGTTATCTTTTTTTTGGTATTTTCTTTGAGATACACTAGCTGGGAGACCCTAATAGGATTAGGTTACTAGAGGAATAGAGTTGAGTAAATCCATGAGATGGATTTGGATAAAGTGTCATCCACTAAACTATCCAACAATTCATAACTATTGTGATTGGGATAATTCCCTACCAAAATAGCTAAGTAATTGTAGAAATGCTAAAGCGACCTAAAAATTATTGAAATATGGATCTTGGATCACTAAATGAATATGATATATGGGATTGTCATAAATTTTAGTGGGATTAATTTCATTTAAATCCCTCAATAATAAGATATAATACATGATTTATATCTAATCAAAAGTTCTATTATAGATAAATACATCATCATCATCAATCTAAACTTTATATTAATCCTTGAAATGAGGATCTTAAAGCAAACAACTCCTAGGATGGGAAGCTTAAGAAAAGTTGATGAGCAATTGAAATATTCTATGTGTCGGAATAGTTCCTTCCTGAGTAACTAACTAATGTACTTTTTCAACAAGTGAATCTTGATGCTTATGGAATCATAGAGTGATTATTTTAAAGTTTCAGAGAAATTAGATTCTAAATAACCAAATGAATCTTAGTCACTACACGTGTACTCAATATGATTGGGGTACATCAATGATTTTAGTCTCAAATACTCAATATGATTGTGTATGTCAAATGATAATCAATATTATAGAATATATTAATGAGTTGGTGAGACTAAAAGTTTCCCTAATGTTTTATTGGTTATATAAATAAATTCTATTATTATGATAGATATAAGATATCAATGGTATGTTTTACAAAGTGTTGTAAATATAAAAAAGGTATGAAAGATGAAAATAATTGAAGATTGAATTTTGTTTTCAAGTAATAGAGTAAAGGTGTTACTACATTGATAACTTGGATGCTTTAATCATAGGATAAACTCATCATAAGATTTGTATAATATCTGATTTAGATCTTAATAAGAGCTTGTAAATAATGACTCTTTAAAAAATATTAGATTTTTGTTTTTACACATGGTTTAGGATTAATTTAATTATATAACATGATTTAAAGGGGAGACAAAAACAACTTGTTCT
The DNA here is from genome assembly GCA_963277665.1 of Viscum album. NCBI lineage: Eukaryota > Viridiplantae > Streptophyta > Magnoliopsida > Santalales > Viscaceae > Viscum > Viscum album. The sequence goes on along the minus strand of OY728153.1, from coordinate 320,181,000 downwards.
GGTAAAGACATTCATACTATTTTCATTTATGGAAATTGTCCAAAAAAGTGAATAAATTCAAGAAACATTTACTCGATATTCTCAAAGTGTTGAGAATAAATGAATAAGACCTATGATTTTTAGATTAATGTATTATGTTGATAGTATGAATGGGTAAATGTTCAAACTGAAATAAGAAAGCTAGTTTGAACGTCTAATAATATTTCTTTAAGAAGAAAGATAAGGTTATTTAAAACCTGATGGGTAACGTCCCGAACCTGGACAACCACCCGAACAATGCTAAATGGGTTGGGTGTTACTACCTTAGGCGCGCCTCCTCGAATGCCAACGGCTGACAACTAGCAGTGAGGGTGTAAAAAGGTATAGTGGAGAGGCTATACCCTCGTAAAGGAATAAAATGGTACTGGTCAGAGTATAATAAAAAAACATGCAGAAGAAATAGATGACTCAGTAGACTCAAACTAGATTCATAGAGAGGAAGCACAGTCAATAGTAATAATCAGCGGAAGCAATAAAGATAAACAACTGCAACGGAAAGTAAACAATACTGCATTCCAGCAAAAAAATGTAATAACTACTAAAACACAAAAGCATACATCCAAACAGGTCATACACATTAATAAGCATTGGCACCCATGGCTAACCAATAGTATATGCAAAACAATGTAAGCATGGTGATATAGAAATGAAAGATAACAAAAGAATCTCTTGTTAGTCATGACCTCAAGGTCCATACCAGTCTCCATGCCAATAACACTACAATCCGGCTTCTGAAGCTGATCCTTTACTTGTACGTAAAGACATAAAGTCCACACAAATCCCAAAGGGCCTATGTAGGGTGTGAGATGAATCTTAGTAGGATACCACCCAATGGTGCATACCCAATATAAGTGTTTAAGCAGCCATGCATCTATAAGAAAAGTAAGTAATATGTTGCACAAAGTAAACAAAACCTCCACTTGTGCTCAGTATCCACCATGGAGTGTCACCTACTTCAGTCAATTCTTGAATCTCAGTCACGTAACTCATCATCAAGTGACTCCTGACACTGTGTTTCTTGAGTACTGACATCCTGAAGGAACACCCAAGAAATAGTAACCTGGCACCATGTGCCTCCTATCACCTCGTGTCTCAAGTACCGATATCTCATAGGCACATCCAAGCAATTGTAACCCGACACCAAGTGCCTCCTAACACCTCGTGTCTCAAGTACCGAAGGTTACTCACCTCCCAAAAAATAGTAACATAGCACCATGTGCCTCCTAACACCTCGTGTCTCAACTACCATTGTACCGTAGGCACGCCCAAACAATCTCAAGGCTCCTCACCTTCCGCATGGCTTCCACGACAAGCACCCTCAACCATAATCACCTAACCTCGACTATGGGGTCCTTTACCCACACGAGTAGTCAAACCCACCTCACCACGGAGTCATTTGTGTGCACACGACCCAAAGGCCCGGGTGAGTGGTAATCACCAAATACAGAACCCTAGTTACAATGTCTCTGACACCTCGTGTCCCTCCAACCATGTCCCTCAATTTCGATGGTCTCACCATCAAAGTAACCCAGTCCATACCCAAACTGATAGTCACACTGCCTCAAGATGATGTCCATGACGCCCAATATCGTGGTCAAACCACCCAATATAATCCGAGCCAATCCCAACCTGTGATCAACATCACTCAAGATTATTTAGGTCATGCCCAACATAACCCCAAGGGTTCTAGCATATGCAATAACACATATCACATATATAATCACAATTAAATACTTTAAACATGAACGACAAACTAAACAGTTGAATTTCACTAGCCAGTTGTTGTCCCATACCAGCACTGAGGTATTGAATGCCTCTAACAATTCATATTATGCTTGAACAGATTAAACTCAATAGTTTAATCAAAACAAAATCATTTTAAACTATTTTGGCACCCTTGGCCAAAATTCCCCAAATGAGAAATGACCTATCGCCTGGACTTGCTCAAGAAATTCAGGTACAGGGCATTCCCAACGACATCCCATGGGTCTAACAAGCAATTTAATATGCAACAACAATTAAAACAGAGTCTTGATCAAAATACCCAAAGACTCACAAAAGTTCGCACTACCCAAATGACAAAAAAAAAACAAAAAAAATAGGTATGCACCACCTACCTCAAACTAGTACGATGATCCTCCTCCAGTATCAACTTATAATTCACTCTAAAACATGGTAGATATATAAAAAGAGAAATAACGCTCAAACCCCTATAAATTGGTCAAGAGGAGGAATCAAAGAAAACAACTCAAGATGAAATCAAGGCCTTACTGAGGGGGTTCCAACACATCTAATGGCGATCGAAACGGAGTTCAGATGGATGATCTGGTGAAAAAATGAACTTTGGATGACTCTCCTCACTCAAACCCATTGAGGGTTTGGTTTTCTACCTCAAAACAAGGGTACTACCTATTTTAGTGAAAAAAACATAAATACATAGCATGTACTTAGGACTACATGCCGTGTGTGTTCTTTAACCATTCCAAAGACGACTGGCCTACTTTGTCGACTTACCAACATAACTACATGGCATATACCTGGGGGTACACGACATGTACTTCTCTACCCGGATGATATCCCCAACACACCATGTATATTACTATGCACAGAACCTCTACATGATTTGTAAAAGTAGTACACGAAATGTACTTTATAAAATATTTCTACCTGACCAATAAGCCTACACACCATATATGGCCATCACACATGGCTACAGTACATGACGTGTATTTAGAAGTACATGGCTTGTACCTTGGAAATTTCTAGAATTACCTAGTTTAGTCCATAACTTAGCCAATGTTACCTATTTTATCAAAAACAACCCAAATTAGAATGAAAAAAGAAACCTGTACCTTATAGTAAGAACCATGTTCTTACAAACTTCCACCATTAAATAAATTTATCCCTAAATTTCCCTTCCATGGTTGGCGAAGAAAACATTTCAGGACAACAGAAGACAAAAAATCAATTCAAGCAATGGTTTACTAACCTATTTTTAGAATCATCATCCTCTCATGATGCATCGTCACCCCTGCACCTCATCAGGTGCTCCCGTGTCTTTCCCAACAGCCAAACATATCCTACACCGCATTGATGTCTGGCTCCACGAGGTCCTACATCCCATGGATTCTCAAAATGAACCTGGTGTCCAGAAGCTCAAGAAACCCGCATCCTCGATGCCTTGATGCCCAAAAAACCACTGGTAACATGCATCCTCGATGCCCCGATGCCCAAGGTACCTCAAGTAACCCGCATCCTTGATGCCCCTGATTCCACTCATCTCACACTACGGGAAAAATGAGCAATTGCGACGGGTTATTTGCGACGGGAATAAATCCCGTCGCAAATAGTCCTGTTAAAAACTTATTTGCGACGAGGGTATTTACCCGTCGCAAATAAGTAGGCTTTTGCGACGGGATTTCTTTCCCCGTCGCAAAAGAACTGGCGCGCGTTGCGCGCCAAATCGCGGGAAAACTATTTGCGATGGGGGAATATTCCTGTCGCAAATAACCGGCGGCGGTAAAAGGTATTTGCGACGGAAATATTCCCCCGTCGCAAATAGTATGTCGGCAGGTGGTTATTTGCGACGGGTCCCGTCGCAAATAACTATTTACCCGTTGACTGTAATAAATGTCGGCTAAGGTATTTGCGACGGGTCCCGTCGCAAATAATACTATTTGCGACGGGAATCCCGTCGCAAATAATCTAACCTATAAATACCCCCATCCGTTTTTTTCAAAACATTCTCAAATTCCATCTTCTTCTTCTCTCAAAGTTATATTTCTAAAGTTCAGTTTTTTTTCAGTTTAATTTTTTTTCTCCGGAGCTGATATTAAAGTTTTGAAGAACGATCAGAGCAGATCAATTTTCAAGGTATTTATGTTCAATTTAATTTAATATTTATTTTTAATTTTTTATTAGTTTCAATTATTCTTAATTAGTTTTAATTTAATTATGTTTATATTGTTTTATTACTTAATAAATTTAAATTATTAGTATTGTTCATAGTTAATAGTAATTAGGAATAATTAGTAATAATTTTTAATAATTAAGAATAAATATTAATAATTAGTAATAAATACCAATAATTAGGGATAATAACATTATTACATTATTAGTCTATTTTATTATTAATATTAAAATAATATAATTTTTTATATATATACAGTTCTCTTTTCATCTGTGTGTTTGCTGTCTTCACATGTATTATTTGTATGTGGAGATAGAAAACGCACAGATGAAAGGAGAACTGTATATAAATTAGAAAATTATATTATTTTAATATTAATAATAAAATATACTAATAATGTTATTATTTGTAATTATTGGTAATTATTCCTAATTATTAGTAATTATTCATTTAATTACTAATAATTAGAAACAATTACCAATAATTATCAATAATTAGGAATAATTAGTAATAATTACCAATAATTAGTAATAATTACCAATAATTAGTAATAATTACCAATAATTAGTAATAATTACCAATAATTAGTAATAATTACCAATAATTAGTAATAATTACCAATAATTATCAATAATTAGTAATAATTAGTATTAATTACCAATAATTAGTATTAATTACCAATAATTAGTATTAATTATCAATAATTAGTAATAATTACCAATAATTAGTAATAATTACCAATAATTTGTAATAATTACCAATAATTAGTAATAATTACCAATAATTAGTAATAATTACCAATAATTAGTAATAATTACCAATAATTAGTAATAATTACCAATAATTAGGAATAATTACCGGTAAATAGTAATAAATAGTAATAATTAGTAATAAATAGTAACAATTAGTAATAATTAGGAATAATTACCAGTAATTAGTAATAATTACCAGTAATTAGTAATAATTAGTAATAATTAGTAATAATTACCAATAATTAGTAATAATTACCAGTAATTAGTAATAATTACCAGTAATTAGTAATAATTACCAGTAATTAGTAATAATTAACAGTAATTAGTAATAATTACCAGTAATTAGTAATAATTACCAGTAATTACCAATAATTAGTAATAATTAGTTTTAATTACCAATAATTAGTATTAATTACCAATAATTAGTATTAATTACCAATAATTAGTATTAATTACCAATAATTAGTATTAATTACCAATAATTAGTAATAATTACCAATAATTAGTAATAATTAGTAATAATTACCAATAATTATTAATAATTAGTAATAATTACCAATAATTAGTAATAATTACCAATAATTAGGAATAATTAGTAATAATTACCAATAATTAGTAATAATTACCAATAATTAGGAATAATTAACAATAATTAGTAATAATTACCAATAATTAGTAATAATTACCAATAATTAGTAACAATTAGTATTAATTACCAATAATTAGTATTAATTACCCATAATTAGTATTAATTACCAATAATTAGTATTAATTACCAATAATTAGTAATAATTACCAATAATTAGTAATAATTAACAATAATTAGTAATAATTACCAATAATTAGTAATAATTACCAATAATCAGTAATAATTACCAATAATCAGTAATAATTACCAATAATTAGGAATAATTACCAATAATTAGGAATAATTACCGGTAAATAGTAATAAATAGTAATAATTAGTAATAAATAGTAATAATTAGTAATAATTAGGAATAATTACGAGTAATTAGTAATAATTACCAGTAATTAGTAATAATTAGTAATAATTAGTAATAATTACCAGTAATTAGTAATAATTACCAGTAATTAGTAATAATTACCAGTAATTAGTAATAATTACCAGTAATTAGTAATAATTACCAGTAATTAGTAATAATTACCAGTAATTAGTAATAATTACCAGTAATTAGTAATAATTACCAGTAATTACCAATAATTAGTATTAATTAGCAATAATTAGTATTAATTAGCAATAATTAGTAATAATTACCAATAATTAGTATTAATTACCAATAATTAGTATTAATTAGCAATAATTAGTATTAATTAGCAATAATTAGTAATAATTACCAATAATTAGTAATAATTAGTAATAATTACCAATAATTATTAATAATTTCCAATAATTTGGAATAATTAGTAATAATTACCAATAATTAGTAATAATTACCAATAATTAGTAATAATTACCAATAATTAGGAATAATTACCAATAATTAGTAATAATTACCAATAATTAGTAATAATTACCAATAATTAGTAATAATTAGTAATAATTAGTAATAATTAGTAATAATTACCAATAATTCGTAATAATTACCAATAATTAGGGATAATTACCAATAATTAGTAATAATTAACAATAATTACCAATAATTAGTAATAATTAGTAATAATGAACAATAATTAGTAATAATTAGTATTAATTACCAATAATTAGTATTAATTACCAATAATTAGTAATAATTACCAATAATTAATAATAATTACCAATAATTAGTAATAATTAGCAATAATTAGCAATAATTACCAATAATTAGTAATAATTACCAATAATTAACAATAATTATCAATAATTACCAATAATTAGTATTAATTACTAATAATTAGTAATAATTACCAATAATTAGTAATAATTACCAATAATTAGTAATAATTACCAATAATTAGTAATAATTACCAATAATTAGTAATAATTACCAATAATTAGTAATAATTACCAATAATTAGTAATAATTACCAATAATTATCAATAATTAGTAATAATTAGTATTAATTACCAATAATTAGTATTAATTATCAATAATTAGTAATAATTAGTAATAATTACCAATAATTAGTACATTATTTGTATATTTTATTATTAATATTAAAATAATATAATTTTCTATATTATATACAATTCTCTTTTCATCTGTGTGTTTTCTGTCTCCACATGTAATATTTGCATTCTTTTTCAAAATTATCAACCTACTCGCCAATGGAGAGGTGAAAGTGAATGCAAATATTACATGTGGAGACAGAATGTTAAACACACAGATGAAAGGATAATTGTATATAATATAAAAAATTATGTTATTTTAATATTAATAATAAAATATACTAATAATGTAATAATGTTATTATTATATAATTAATGTTTATGAAAAAATTATATTAGTATTATTAAAATAATAAAAAATCAATATAATATTAAAATTATCAATATTTGTAACATGTTTTGCTTTATTCTCAATATATTCAATCTTTACTTGAGTGTTTTTTCTAACAAATTATTCAAAACCAGTAATGCTTTTATATTTTATAGAGAAATATGGAACAACGAGGTCATCAACAATCATTATTAGGTGACCGCATATGGATAAATCAACGTAGAAATCCAAACGGTTCTGGTTTAAATCCAGTATATGTTGAGGGTGTGGAGACTTTTTTATCATTTGCGGAATCAAATTCAGAATTTGTTTCAGAAGGAAAAATAAAATGCCCTTGCAGAAAATGTGCATTGAGAACGTTTGACACGTTTGACAAAGTGGGAGAACATCTCTTGCGTTTTGGTTTTCAACCAGATTATGTTTTTTGGTATCAACACGGTGAACGCAGTTCCAGAGCAGGTGATACCAACTTGATTCTGGATCCATCCCGGTTTCAAGATTTAGTACATGATGTTGTAGGTTCATCTGTTCAAAATACAGAAACTCTGACTGATATAGCTTCAAATCCTGAGTTGGCACCGTCTGAAGAACGTCGACTGAAAAATTTCTATCAGTGGTTTCAAAAACTGGTAACATAAATTCTTTATCTTTTAGCAACTCATTCAATGTATAGTTTACTATATTGATAATTATTTCACAAATTTTCAGGTGTCTCGACATGCTGATAAAATTGACAAACGGCTGTGTGTATTGAGTAACCCACCTTCCAAACTTGTTAAAACTTATAATGCATATGTGGTGAATGGATTTCGATTCCACACACATGCATATGGGGAATCGAAAAAAACAATGAACAGTGGAGTTAGCTTGAGAGGATCTCATCATCGAGAAAATGATGTTGACTTTTATGGCATACTTGATGAAATCATTGAACTCTGTTATCTTGGACAACATTACATAACCATGTTCAAATGTCGGTGGTTGGATACAGAGAGAGGCGTGCATGTTCATCCGACTCATGGAATCATCGATATTAAATGTAAAAGTGTTCTCGCAGTCAATGAACCATTCTTATTGGCTCAACAGGCATATCAAGTTTATTATGCAAAGTACTGTGCAACATCAAGAGACTTGACTGATTGGTGGAGTATAATAAAAATCAAAATTTGAGACAATCAGTTTAGTCAAAGTGAATGTGCTTTCACTGGTGTGCAAAGAATTGAAGTTTTTCAAGAGAGTACTCAAAATCAATCTTTTTTACAAAGAGACATGAGTATCGATGACGACACCCCACATTTAAGAGTCGGTGATGACGATGATGTTAATGATGTCACATATGAATTTGAAATGGTAAGAGATGAAGCAACTGTAACTCGAATGGATATCGATGATGTTGAGGAGGAATATGAAGATGACATTGACATATATGAAGATGATGATGAAGATGAACACTGATAGCATTCCATGATATTTATATACAATCATAATATGTATATATGTATATATGTATATATAATAGTAATTATCAATTATTTGCTAACATTAACATTTTCTGTTTCAGATGGACGAGGCCACATTTCGTGAGTTGGCGGATGCTGACCTGACTTTCGATGCGGATGCATTGCTGACAGATGACCCTCAGCCTGTAGGCGCTCCAGGGAGTACGCGGAGGGGGCGCGGTCTTGCACGATTGATGATTCCTGACCCCGTCCCCGAGCGACGTCCACGTCTTGGGTTTGATCCACGCACACGGAGGTGTGATAACCTGTGGATTTGACTAAGATTTCATTAATCTATTCACATAATAAATGTTTATTATTTTTTCAGTTTTCCGCATATAGCAGTCGGACAGGGCAGTGCTATTTTGCGCAACTATTTCTCTCAGCCGTGGACCACATGGGAGCAGATTCCCATTGATGTGCAGTAGGCCATGTTCGACCATTGGTTGGTACGTACGTAAATAAATAATTTTTATTTTGAAAATTATTTCATTTCTAACTTGATATTTTGATTTATTTGTAGGGTTTATGGTATCCGATCGAGGATACCATGCGTGACGCCATCCACGAGGCATGAGAGGTGGCCATGCGTGATCGCCTTCGTCAGTTTTTGCACAATTTAAGAAAAGCTGCGATGAAGAAAGCAGGAGTGTCAGATTTTGAGGAGTCATGTAGAGCACACCGACCAGAGTATATTTCATCCCATGTATGGGATGGATTATGTGCGCACTGGTTGAGTGGTGCCTTTCAGAGGAGATTATCGGTGGGGAGGCAGAATCGGGGGAGACAACAGGTGACTCATCGAGCTGGGAGTCGTTCTTTCAGTACTCATAGACATCATCTGGTACGTACATTATTTATAAATATTTTATATAACTATAAATATTAACAGTTTATTTTTTATTCTTATAGGCTGTCGAGCACCCCGATATTACAGAGTACGACGTATATCGGAGGATGTATAGTGATCCTGCTACTGGGGAGCTCAGAGGTGATCGTCAGCATCACATCGTGGTCAGTATTATTTGTTTTCAAGTTTAAAAATTAACTGCATATACTATATTCACAATTTTAATTTTAAATTGCAACTATAGGAGTCATATGAGGCCGCAGCATCACAGGCCCGACCTGAGAGTCAGGCCGAGTCATCAGATCAGACCACTGCCTATCAGTTTGATGAGGCGGCATGGATGCAGGCCTCCCAGTATGCCTTCGAGAAGGGCCAGGTAGTTGGTATCGGCTCTCGACTGACTCCTGGAGATTATTATGGCAGTGCTGCGATGTCGGCGTCCAGCTCGAGAGGAGCTTGTGCATCTTCTTCTACTACACAGTATGAGGATCAGTTGCGATATCAGACTGCACAGATAGAGAGTCTCCGACAGGAGCAGGAGCAGATGCGTCAGCAACATGAGGAGGAGCGTCGACGCCAGCAGCAGTTGTACGAGGATCAGATGAGTCGGTGGCAGCAGCAACATCAGGAGCAGATGGAGTACATGCGCCGACTCACTCATGCTTTAGGGATGGAGTTTCCTCCACCACCATCTGTAGATCCTCCACCTCCCCCCCTCCTTCAGATTAGAGTTTGTATTTATGTTATAAAATTTGGGAAATCAAAATATTTTTTTTTCTATTCTTAGTTTTTGTCTCATTATAAAATATTAATAATATTATATTTTTAAATAACAATATTAATATGAATAATAAAATTATTTATATTTTATAATATTAATATATATATATATATTAAAATTTTATAATATTATAATTTAATTATATTTTTTGTAATACTTGAATTATTTTAATATTTGAATGTAAAATAATTCTACTATTTTTATATTAATTAAAATAACTTATTAATATTTTTTTTATTTATCAATTATAATTCTAATATTATTATATTAATTAAACCATTTATTAATATTCTATTATTTTTTATTTTTAAATTATAATTCTATTATTATTATATTAATTAAAATAATTAATTATTTTTATTTGTGAATTATAATTCTATTATTATATTAAATAAAATAATTTATTAATAATTTATTTTTTTATTTTTTTTATAGTATTTGCGACGAGATACTATGCCCGTCGCAAATACTAGTATTATTAATAGTTTTTATTTTTTTAAAAAAAATAGTATTTTCGACGGGACCCGTCGCAAATACTATTTATAGTATTTGCGATGGGATACTATGCCCGTCGCAAATACTAGTATTATTAATAGTTTTTTACAAAAATACGGAATACTATTTGCGACGGGGAGAATGACCGTCGCAAAAAAAGGCTTTAGCGACGGGCCCGTCGCAAATAAGTGTTGTTGCGACGCCGTTTTCAGCAACGGGCTATTTGCGACGGGACCCCGTCACAAAAAGACATTTGCGACGGGATCCCGTCGCAAATGCCCCGTCGCAAATACCTGTTTTTCTAGTAGTGTCATACATATATATAAATACATCACACATCTAAAATGGTTCCAATCCCACTAACTGGCATCTGGTCAGTCCACATATATCTTGTGCACCTTTTGCACTCAAACAGACATGCCTCAATAGGCCATGTAAAAAATAACATGTAAAGGAACTACGACCACGCCCATGGTGTACCTCTGACCATCATCGGCTCACCCCCTACTCAGCCCCTGGAAACTCCACATCATGCACCTAACCTGACACATGGATACCTAAAGCCTGTTCTCTTTGTGGTACTACACCAGTCACCGGCCACTGAACCCTCAGCTAGGTGCCACTATCTCTGTTGTGTCCTCCACGTGCAGCTAAAACTTGGCTGTCCTATCCTAGTACCGACCCTAAACCATCCCCAAATGCCACAATCTATCCTGGTCCCTAATTACCGTCCATCTAAGAAGGTTTCCCGTAGAACCTCTTGAGATTCCCAACCTTTCCACATACCCAGAACTCCTTTGGAGGCTTTTCGCACTAAGTCCATACATGCCCTGGTTTTCCACACTGAAAGAAAACCATTGATTAAGTGCTACATGGTGGTCTAGCTAAATCCTTGGTTGGCCCGCCCTGCTAGAACTCATCCCAACCTTGTTTTCTGTTATCTGAACCACCACTTGAAGTCACCTACCAGACCACGTGAGACCTATCTGTCATGTTTCCCTCGACTATGAGTGCCTAATTCACTACCTATGATAACAAGGCAAACCGAAAGATGTTTACCAGCACCCGTATGGCATACTGTAAGTCGTTTTCAAAGTGTCTCACCCTCGAGGTGTCATCACTTACCATATCAGGTGTGAAGAGAGACAACTCAATGAAGGTAGCTGTATAGTCCATGATGGACATGTGACCCTTTTGAAGGCTCAGGAACTCCCGTGCTCTCTCTGAACTCAACGTCTCTGGGAAAAAGTGCTCGAAGAACTTATCCTCAAAGTCTTTAAATGCTAGTCCCTCATGTCTGAGAGCCTGAACCTGCACATCCCACCAATTCTTTGCCAATCCCCTCAGCATGTACATCTCTAGATTGACCCTCCGCCCTAGAGGTGTCTCCAGATACTCAAAGATCATCTTCATTCTCTCTATCCAGTTCTCAGCTACCTATGGACCACCCTCACCCTGAAAAAGTGGAAGGTTATGCAACTAGAACTTCTGCATCAGATATGACATAGAGGTATATGTACCTTGTACACCTTTGTCGATCCCCTTAAGACACATGCCAAACTAGACCGGAGCTACGCATTGAGCCATGACCCGAACGCTACCAAACCTGGCATCTGCTCTGTCTGCACTGGATCCCAAACCTGATCCTGTCCCTGAACCTGTACCTGCAACTCATTATCTGCTTGTCCCTCAGAATTTTGAACCTGATCGTGCTCCTACGATACTATACCATTACCTGTCTGACATTTCATAGAGCCATCTAGGAGGAACCGGATGAATACCATAAATGGCTAGACAACCCACATATATAATATATATATATATAATGCAGATAAGGAAAGCAGTAAAGAGGTAGCGCATAACAACTACCCTTACTCTTCATTCACCGCAACCATTACCCATGGCATCTCTCCCTCATGGCCTCCTTACTCGCCCTCAACAAATCCAAGTATCAAAAGTACCTCAGGCCATGCCCGCCCTGAAAACCAGCATTGCCTCAAACAGATGACCTAGTAGCCCAATATTGATGACCAAAATCACCTCAACCATACTTCCTACCTACTCATACAAGAGCTAGGCCCAAATCTCATACCACATGAAATTCACAATATATAAAGCACGGAATAGTACTTTGAAATAAACTTGAAATTTTATCAGGAATTTCACCTATCCCATTTCAAAATCATTCTAATCATGGAATCTGATGTTATTCAAATGGTATTATCACTTCACAAAGCATGTGTTCAGTTATGAAATTGAAATACCCTAACAATGTTCCTATCAAAAACCAAGCAAACACGCCTTGATATACCGGGTCAAGGTCCAATTCTCCTTTACTGCACTAGGTCAAGGGTCACATATCACAACCAATAATATCACACACCAAGTGAGCCACTGAGGTGAAAATCAAATAAAATATAATCTGAGAAAAATCAAAATATCAATTCCCACCCAAGGTAACTTGGTCTATCCCTCATACCTGGGACTCCAGGCACCCAAGAACTAACTAGAAACCCAGTTCCAATAACAACCTATCTCCAGTCTACCATATCCCAAATAGTAAACTAGTAGAAATAAAAAGAGAAGTCTCAATCTCATTAGTATCTAGAAACCACTGCTACTAAATCCCTATCAAGAACTCCTTTGATACCACTTTGTAATGTACTGGACCCAAACAGTGCTAAATGGGTCGTGTGTTACTACCTTAGGTGCACCTCCCCGAACGACAAAGGATGTCGACTAGTAGTGAGGGTGTAAACATGTATAGTTGGGAGGATATACCCTCTCTAAGGAATAAAATGGTACTAGTTATAGTATAATAAATAAACATGCAGTAGAAATAGATGACTCAGAAGACCCGAACTAGACTTGCAGAGTGGAAGCACAATAAATAGCAAAAAATAGTGTAATCAAAAAAGATAAACAACTACAGAATAAATTAAACAATACTCCATGCTAGAAAAAAATTGTAACAACTACTAAAACAAAAAATCTTGCATCAAAACAGGTCATACACATCAATAAGCAGTGGCGCTCATGGATAGCCAATAGTAGTTGCAAAACAAAGTAAGCATGCTGATACAGAAATGAGATCTAATAAAGTAAACTCTCTCTAGGCATGAACTCAAGGTCTATACCATCCTACATTAAAAATAAACTACAATCTAGCTCTTGAAGCTGATCCTTTACTTGTACATAAAGACATAAAGTCTACATGCATCCTAAAGGGACCAAGTAGGATGTGAGATGAATCTTGGTAGGATACCATCCAATGGTGCGTACCTAATATAAGTGTTTAAGAAGTCACACATCTATAAGAAGAGTAAGCAGTATGATGCAAAAAGTAAACATAACCTCCACTGGTGCTCAGCAACCACTATGTAGTGTCACCTCCTTCAGCCAACATTTGAATCTCAATCATGTAACCTGGAACCATGTTCCTCCTGGTACCGTGTGTCTCGAGTACCGACGTCCCTAAGTCGTGCCCAAGAAATAGTAACCCAAAACCATGTGCCTCTTGACACCTCATGTCTCAAGTACCGATGTCCCTTAGGCAGGCCCAAGTAATAGTAACCCAGTACCAAGTGCCTCCGAACACCTCGTGTCTCAAGTACCGAAGTCTCCTCACCTACCAAGTAATAGTAACCCAACACCATGTGCTTCCTAACACCTTTTTTCTCAACTACTGACATCCCGTAGGCATGCCCAAACAATCTGAAGGCTCCCCACGTTCCGTGTGGATAGTACATGATGTTTTCTTGCTAAAATATTTCTACCTAGCCAACATGCCTACACGCCATGTATGAACTTCACACATTGCTACAGTACACGTCATGTACTTATAAGGCCATAGTGTGTACCATGGAAATTTTTCAGAACTATCCAGTTTAGTCTAGAACTTAGCCAGTGTTACCTGTTTTCTCAAAAACAGCCCAAAATAGAACGAAAAAAAGAAACTCGTACCTTAAAGTAAGAACTGGGTTCTTATAGATGGTACTGTTAAGAAGGAGTAATGATTCCATATGATGGGATTATCTAGAATACCTAAATGGGTTTTGGGAATTCCATGTAATTTCTATATCAGGTACAAGGGTTATAGAAATTAATACTTCAATTTTGAATGGTATGTGATATTGAATATTTATTTTAAAAGTGATATAACTATAAAATAATTTAAAATAAAAATTAATAATTGAAAGAGATTTTAGTTTTCATTTAATAGATAAATCAAATAGTTACTATATCAACGATTTAAATGTATATGATTTTATCAATCTGAAATAAATCTAATTAAAAGATGTGTTTCTTTATCCCATTTTTCACATGTGATAAGAGAATATGTTCAATAACAAATATTTTTTATGAAAAAGTTTAAGATGATTAATTGAATACACATGGTTTATGATTCATCAATTTATATAACAAGTTTTGAGAAGACTATTTGGATAAAAATATTTATCCAGGATAAAAGTGTTTATCTAGATATTTTTTAAAATATGTGTGAATGTGTTCACACCACCCATCGTTGAGATATTTTAATAAATTATAAAAAGGAAAGGTTAAAAACACATACAATACCATATAAGATTTGGAAACAATAATTTATTTTTTTAATGTCACTACTATAAGGAAATAAATATTATTTATGAAAACAAAATGTAGTTTGTGTTGTATTAGAAAGATATTGTGGAAATAATATAGTGTCTAAAAGGATAGTGGGAGTATGTATGAACTTATAGAAGTTCAAAGTTAACAAATAGAATATTGTACCACATTTAGTTTAAGTGATTATTATATTTATATTCTAAAGAGTTAGAATATATAAAAGTAATAAAAAATGTAAATATTTTCATTTAGTTACCATGAGAAAGTGAATATTACTATTAACTAAAGGATTATACCAGTATAAGATTATAGAGATTCTCCACTAAATGTCCTAAAAAAGTTTAGGATATATGACATTAAATAAATATAAATAGTTATACTTAGTTATCGTAAGAAAGCGAATTGCACTTGATATCCTAAAATAACTTTTAGGATATGATAGTAAATAGTCACATTAATTATTGTGAGAAAGTGAAATTAAATTAATATCCTAAAATAGTTAAGGGTATAATGGTAAAGAAAAATGTAAATAGTTATATTTAGTTACCATAACAAGTAAACATCTCTATCCCATAAAATACTAAAAGTATTAAACTTTATATCCTTAAAGTGTTTAGGGTATAATGGTATAGAAAAATTTAAAGATTTATAATAGTTACCATTGAAAATTTTTATTAATTTATCCTTAAAGAGTTTAGGATATGGTGGTAAATGAGAATTTAAATAGTTACATTAGTTAACATAACAAATTTGATATCACTTTATCCTAAAATAGTTTAGGATGTGTTCGTAAAGTGATAATGTAAATAGTTTCATTATTTAATAAAATATTTCATGGAATAAGTTTAATGGAAAAGGTTACAAGGATGATGATGATATAATTATAAATATTTCTAAGTTTACAATAGAATATAACATTATAAAATTTGATGTTATGAAGTTAAGTTGTTTGAATATAAGTTCAAATAGTTAAACTCAAAAAACATAATTCCTATGTCTCACCATTATTGAAAATATCTTTCTTCATAAATGTCACTCACTAAGAGGTTAGTGGGAGTATTTTATCATATGGTCAAATATAGATGTGATAGGAATTAAATTTGAATGTAATTATCAAAATCTATTACTGAAAAAACCACATGAGGTTCATGTTATATTTATATGTGCTTGACACTTAAGATATTAGTTGTAACTATTTTAAATGTATCATGTAATTATAATAAAATAAATATCTATTTATTATTCATCTATTTGTGTTGAAATATATTTTACATGAATGGTCTAATGAAAAATATCCCCTCAAAGTACAAACATTGAGTTATCCCTAACCGATGGTCATAATCTACTTTAATGGGATGTGATGATATGTAAAAGTTAGCTTGAATAGAATATTATATCCATTACAATGGGTTGTATATGAGATACTAAAGAATATATTCATGAGGTTACAAGTAGAAAATTATTACCCGGAATGATTTTCAAAATTATATCTCATAGAATGTCATACGACCATAGATATACTTAGGGGTGTATTATTATTATCAACCCTTCTTACCTGAGGTTGGAAAGATACCTAACATGATAAACTTCATACTTTGATACCCTACTTATGTAAGTAAACATATGAAAATAGATAATATGGGGGTAGTTGGGTATGTTGCTGATCATCTCTTTAGTTAGAGTGTAACTAAGTTGGGATTTAACCACTTATATGACATGAAAAATACATCCGACACTTGATTGAATTAATCTGAGGAAATGCATGTCCATGCTTAGTTGTTTCAGATATGATTTGTTAATCTACATGGATAGTGACATGTGATGTGCTTATAAAATAGATGAATGAAATGTGATGTATTCATCCACTTGGTCAGTCTTTTTCAAGGAATCAGGAAACTGAAAAGAGGCCTATACTAGATTAACATATTCCGTGTCTAGTGGTTTCTAAATTCTATAGAAAAAGGAATTATTTAAGATATATATGGTGTATATGATACATCATGTGGTAGACATGTTTGTATAGATATATGAGTATGTTTGATAGGGATCACACCAAACCCTTTGGTAGCTTGAGTATCATTGATGCTTTACTAGATGCCACTATTTTCTTATATATATGAAATAGATAATTCATAGAAATTTTCAACACTAGTAAGGCCCACATGGTCACAAAATTAGGGCCTTGGATAAGGATAAAATTTTGGACAAAGTGATTGTTTAAAATGAAGAGAGTATGATGAAAAACCGTATCCAAAAGAGTTTGGATGGAATCAAAAAGAGTTGTGATGTTATGCATAGATTCTTTATGGGATTTTAGTGCAAGTGGGAGATTGTTAGATATGAACTAATATATATATATATATATAATATGATATTATATATATAATGTTCATATTTAATTACATGCATTTTATACATGTTTTATAATGAATGTATTAAATACATGCTATAATCAAAATCTATATTTGATCTATATTTATTTCTCATGAACTGTTTTATTTTAAATTACAATCCATTGTGAATAGATTAATTAGATTAACTAATAATTTAATAAGATTCAGTTAATTATGTTAATAAATGTATATGGATAAATTAATATGGTCAACAAGTTTTCATTTAATGAAACACGTCATGGATGGATATATAAAGGGATGAAATCTATCCTTTTGAGAATAAGAAATTGTGAGAAAGCCTCGCATTTATTTCATCCTCCCATACCGATGTTCATCATCTCAGACAAAGGCACTAACACCCCTTAAACATTTGGGTATCCTCATGATATGATCACAGATCCATTGTTCGGTGTACCCCCTTCGAGGCATAGTGATTTTTTCATTTCATCATTATCTTCATCAATAATTCTCCATCACTGAGTAATAAGAAGATTGATCCTATTGGAAATTTTTAGGTAC
Source organism: Viscum album (assembly GCA_963277665.1). Taxonomy (NCBI): domain Eukaryota; kingdom Viridiplantae; phylum Streptophyta; class Magnoliopsida; order Santalales; family Viscaceae; genus Viscum; species Viscum album. Next base: position 320,162,719 of record OY728153.1, on the reverse strand, counting down.
ACTATTTATATAATTTATTAATGCATTAAATATAGAATATATATCTACCTGTTTTTAGGTTATCTTAGATGAATACGATAATATGATGTTTATACAAAAACAATCATGTTAAACATATAGAAATAATCAAAATGACCATATCCAAAAGTAAAACATAGTGAGCATATAAAAAATTTCACATAAAAGAAACCAAGATAATACAATCCGGTTTAGGAGCACCATGTACACAGGGAAAATACTATTAGATAAAAAAGTGAGTATATAAAACATGTTACATAACTGAAAATATCATGAACAAAAACCATTGGTCTTTAACCTATGAGAATACATAACTAGAACAAACAATGAACACTAAGTTAACATAATGTGAATCCTATAATACCAAGTCCCACTATAGTCTTTCGATATACAACTACCCATTTGACACCATAGACTCATGATAACCTATTTATAATATCTAGTTCCATCTCACACACACACACACTATGTTTTATATATTTCCATACCCAACAAACCCAAGGTTCCCATTGTTCTATATTTTCAAAAACATTTAAATAAAACATGATCACAATTTAAAAATAATTTTCATATCAAAGAATTACTTCTATCTTACTTCAAAATCCATTTTATAGTCAAAATGACATTTTAGGAATTTAATCAAAAATAAAAATGAATAAAATATTTAAAAAAACATTTAAAAATTATTTTTTATGGAAATGTGAAACCAAAAATTTAATTTCTTTAACCAAATCAAAGAAATTATCAAGAACATCTAGTTTTTCATGGATTAGCACCGAAGTATAGAGACACCTATATCCAGAATGGATAAAAAAATTTTATCATTCAATTATAGTAAAAAATAATGAGGATTTTTAGTCCTAAAAAACCTAGATCCATAAGAATCAAATAAAAAAAAGGATTCAACCTAAGCCACTATTATTTGTGGGAATAATTCCAAATAACCCTCCCTATAATGCATTCAATCATAAACTTGAGACAAAGGTACCCAATTTCCTTAGAAAATAGTTAGATGACCGAAATTATCCTCAGTAGAATATAAAAAAATCATTTGTATCAAGGTTTTAGGTATTTTTAAATAAATACACTAGGAGTAGAAAAATTAATGACTATAATTTTTTTAATACAAATTAATTTTCTATTACAGTCGAATCTTGAATGTAGAAGGTTTAAATTATTTTAAAATAGTTGTTACTACCTTTAACATTAAAATTAATAAATTCCCTTGGTTTATAATATTTTAAATTTCTAAAAGGCATTACAAGGTTATTCTGGTGAAAAGGAAATGAAAAAAAAGTTTTTATATATTTTTCTCCCAAAAAGATCATTGTCTAAGGGTAACATGAGTTTTCCCTTGCGTATCTCATAGTTGTCATGTAATGGTACTAAGTTACTCTTAAACATCCCTTGAATACAAGGAAATAACCTTAAATATCTCATTATACCCTTACAAAATGTCCAGATTACCCTTACATAACCTTTGGAAGAGCAAGGTTACCTTTAATTAGACTTTGAAAACATGAGGCTACCCTTACGTAGTGAGGGTTTACTCTTACACAAATATTATAAAAATTAGGTTACCTTTAAAAAGAAATAGAATTAAACTTATGTATTTTTGAGTTTATGTTCTATAAAAAACATTTTGTACTTTGACTACATGTATATTCAAATATTCGAATATTAATAATTATATATTATTACATATTGTTCATTGTTCTGCTTGAATTTCCTGTAATAATGTTCTAAGGTATTTATGAAATTGATAAGGTTATAATGGTTACCCACTATGATGTGAAGCTTGAAGTGACATGATGATATTACTAAATATAGTTATATGGTTGGATAACATACTGTGATAGGTCACATAGTATGTAGAATTTTAGTTGTGAGTACTCATAAGCGGAATAGGATTCTTCTCATGAAGTTCACATTTGGTATTATCCAAGACAAGAGATTATGAGAATAGACTCACCATTAGGGATTACACATATTTTGGTGTCATCATATATTCCTACTTGTGATCATGTGTAATGGTCATTATAATTTAATATTATCATTAATTCATTTAATGACTCTCACACATAGATTTACTGTCCAAAACCAGGATGCCATATGCTCATCGGAAGTAGGGTATGTTGGGTGTGCCATGATTGACATATTATTAATGGATAAGTCTAGGAATGTTTTTTACCTTATATATTTATAAAAGTTTATATCCCATCCCATTTATTACAATAGAACCACTACCTTAAATTATACGACATTGGTGTAACAAAATTTTTGTTTCATAGAGTCAATGAATATCTTATCGAGCATATAGGTTGATGATACAACAATGAAACATTTTGGATCAGATATTTTGAAAAAGGGATTATATTATAGAGTGATCATTTTTATATGATTTTTTTCATTTTGACATTAAGTTATTTCTCTTGAGTGCTTTGACCCAATGCTTGGCAACAATTTTGGAATTTAGGCAATCCCACCTAATTCTAATGAGAAATAATCATACAGGGTCACACGCTAAGAATTTCCATTAATCTCAATTAAATTATATTTTAATTTAATTATTATAATAAATATTAATATCATGACTGATGAATAAATTTATTCAAATTTTATTGATCACATAAATTAAATAAATATTTATTTATAAAATTTTGAATAAAATATATTTATTTTATTTATTGAATATTTAATAAATTCTTATTCACAATTTTGTGGATAAAGTATTTATTTATTAATAAAATATTTATTTTACTATTCAATAAATTGAGGGGAATTATAATGAACCAAAATCATTCCTAACAATAAATATTAATTTAGAATCTCGTAAAAATGATATTTATCATTGAGCCAGTTAGAACACATCATAAAATAATAATGATATTATTATTATATAGAATGGGGTTTGATAAAAATTATTATATTATTTAAGGTCTAGTAATTAATTAAATAATATTTTAACCTAAACCCTTTCTCTATAATTAGATGGTTATATCTTTTGTACAGGGTTAATAGAAAAAATTGAGAATAATGATTCGTTCCACACAATAGACTTCTCTCTAGAATTTTTCCTTTTGTCCTCCTCTTAAGAATGATAATAACTCCTTCAAGTTAGAAGGATCTTGAGAAATCAAGATGAATAATTAAAGATTATTGATTCACTATCCTAGCACCTGGAGATCAATTAGCATCATTCATAGATCAAAGGATGACATATGGATCACCACTAGAGGAATTATACACATGGATTCTACAAACACAACAAAGGTAATACGAAAAGGGTTCCAGATGATAAACAACTTATAAAGACCCAACCTTAAACCTTACTTAATCTTTAGTTAAATCAAGAATTCACATTGAGGATCTTTTTAGGTTTACAATTTTAGAAAATTAGGCCATAACTATTACATTACATTTCAAAAATCTCAAAGTAGACACTTCTACTTAGTTTCTATTTTTTTAATTAAATAAAAACTATTAAAAGAAGTAACTTGTCTAGTTCCATGTTTTAGACAACATGATTTTTTCTTGAAAAACATTTCAAAAACATGGGATGAGCCTAAAAATATCAGTAAGGGTTATAAAATATGGAAATGAAATACAAACCCATCAATAAATACAAATCAATAAAACCATACCTTTCAATCATAATGTACCTCATGAAATCATAAGGTTTATGAATAACACACAGAAATCATAAATCATAAAAGTAACTTATGTCATCCAAATCATACATACATTGTAGCTATAAAAGCTATGAAGGGAGTTATGTTGGAATACCCATCACAATATATTCCCTAAATCTATTATGAGAAACATTAACGTTTACCTCCATCACATTACCCAATGCATTGGAGAGCTATCTCGGGCTCACCCGACCTACGTTTATCACGAAACCACCCGTATACATAAAAAATTCCCAATAACCATAACATATTCACATCACATAAAACAATCATAAAGTAAAGATAACATTTCTTCATTGAAATCACAATATATCATTTCAAGATATTGACATAATCAATGCTTTATCAAAATATTTTCAAAATCATTTAAAAAATTTAATAAAGAGATTTTTGAATTGAAGTGTCCCAAACCACTTTGAATATTTTGAAAGAAATTTTAATTTCAAAACATTAATGTACATATAAATAAATCCTTAAAACCATTTTTAAAACATAGACATTAATGATAAAGTTTTAGAAGAATAAATATTTAAAACATTTAAAACAATATTTTAGTTAAAGAGTTCCTAACCAAATGAGTGACGCTTGAATACAAATAATTGAGGAATAAAATTAATCAAAGCTTATAATATCATGAGAATAAATAGATTCATGATATAATACATCAAATGGCAGTATATACACCATATAAAAGTGAATTTCTGCATAACAACAATAAAGTCTAAATGGAATGTAAATTGAGATGAAATCCCTTATAAAGATTATATCTTTAGATTAAGGATAAATCAATTACATAATTATGTGTGACATATAAGAATACACTCTATATAAGTGGATATTAATTGTGAAACAATAATAGGTCATTCACACATATTTATAACACTACATAATCAAGAAGTAGAAGTTTAACCCAAAGAATTGAAATTGGGTAATGAAGTTCCCTTACAAAAATTCGATAGCCTAACGACGTCACTTAAAAATTCAGAAAATTAGTTGATGAGAAAAAAAGGGTATATCATCAATTGGACATAAAATTTACAGCAATAAGGATATATAAGAACATATCCCAAAATAAGAAGATGTAAATTAAAAGAAATAACAAAAAGAAGTCTTTTAAAATGAGGAGGGTGAAATGATCCCTTACCGATTTAGTAAATTACGAAACATACACCCCATGAAATAAGGATCATAAAATGAAATTTAAATACCCATAAATTAAAGTATATTATAAAAATAATACAATCATGGGCTGTACATACACCACACAAAAGGAAATAGTGGCATATATAGCATGAATCTCATGGGAAAAAAGTGAGATGGAAACCCCTTACAAAGTTGTAATCAATCGAGTCATATGACCAAAAGATAATAAACACCAAATGAATCATAGAATACCATTAAAATAAATATAATCATGATAATATATATGAAATTTAAGTACAAAATACACCACATGCAATAAATAAGTGGTGAACAATGGAAATATCACGAAATTAAAAGTGAGATTAGAAACCCCTTACCTTGTGTCCGACTTGACCTGTTTGTTTTTTAATCTCCCAAATAATAAAATAAAGTTAATTTATAATTTATTAATAACACTTTTCAAGTTTATTAATACTTTTATATCACTTATTACCATGTTATAAACATTATGTAATCATTTAAGTTAATCATGGTCGTTTTGTTGATATTTGAGTTAAAAATGAACTTCTTATAATTACAAGTTGTTCATGTGGTCAAAGGTCCATTATATACAGAATGATATTAATGATTTAGATATAATATATATAATATATATTTAGTATATATATGTTTTTATAATAGTACATAACATTTGAAGATAATAAATGAAATGCACCGTTCATGGAGACGGTAAGTCGTATGTACGCATGAACGCTATTTTCATTTCTATTTCATATTTTAATGGAATAAAAAATTAATGATACATAGGTATATAATAATTCTAGTATAATATAATATATAATTTCATTAACTCTATCCTTTATACATCCCACGTATGACATGAACGAGTCATATCACTTTGAGGGGGCGGTAGTCCGCACTTCCTCAAATGAAATTATCGTATTTAACCACTGTGGAAACCATAAAGGTATTCTATCAATGAAAAATACAGAAGCATAGAAACAATAAAAATATAATATTTATCATATATAAATATAGTTCCAGATTAACTGCCACCATAAGAGGTGGTAGGAGAAGATTGAACAATCATCGTTTTGTGAGGCAGTAGTTCACCGTCCACAAAAACAATATGTTCTTTACCCATTAGATGGAGGTGTGTGTAATTGTAGTTAAAATAATTCTCATAAAAAACATCCTAGTATATTTAGTATACTGGTTTTGTTATAAAGTAAAGTAATAAAAATAGTTTAGGGGGTTGGAGAAGTAAAATAAAAGAAAATAACTTAAGAGAAGATGTTACCTTTAAATCAGGTATCTCCCTTTGGTTTGAACCAAAATGTTTAATTAAATTGCCTTCCGCCTAAGGGAAGGATTCTCAGAGGAGTTGATGGATGTAGGAAGCTTAATTTTTTATATTTTGGACAATACAAGGGGCTTGAGAAGTGTGAGTAATAGGTTATAAGTGAGGGCTTTTTATAAGGGGGAGGAGGGGCTCTTTAAGAAAGTTTTAAAATATTATTTTATTATGTAATGATATTCAGTTTCAAAAGGTCCAAAACTCATTAAAGTAGAAGATAAGATGACTCATGTTCTAAATAAAATCATACAATAATAATTGGATATTTTTTGGATATTTTTTTAATTTTTATAATCTTAGTTATTTAAATCATTCATTAATGAGGTAAACACTACATCATTATTGTGTCATAAATAATTTTATTTATTTGATGTCTAAAAATTATGAAAAAATACCATGATTTAAGAAATAGTTCTATAATTCCAATGAATATTTATAGTCTGAGAGATAACTTATATAACCCTATGTAAAAATTTATTTACTAAAAGATATATGTTTATGTCAATTTTGTCTTTTCTTTTAAATTAATTAATATAAAGTGTCATTATAACTCCGAAGTGGATCCATGGGGTCCCAAAATAGACCCAAGGATGACCATGGTATGAAATGTATCAAAAAATAGGATTAGAATAAATTTTTGCATAATTTAACATTATTATAATAATATTTTGTTACCCTTATTTACCAGATTTACCCTTTAACCAAGGAAAATAAATTTTTTACTGAAGTAAATATTCATAATATATAAAAATAAAAGTTACCTATTTAAACAATTTGGACCTCTTGATTACAAATATGGAATAAATTTTTTTAAATTCAAAACATATAAGTGGCATAAATTAATTTAAAATTAATTCCTACTGTCAAAACAAAAAAGCATGTTTTTAAGAAATAATAACTATCAAAAGATTGACACTTATTTATGTCTAATTTTAATGTGAAATTATTTCAATGAACAACATTGGATTAAATGGTAAAAACTTAATATAATTATACTTTAAAACTAATTAAAAAGATAATCTATCATTATAAATAAATTAGATTAAATGGAAGTTTTGAATTAAAATACAGTATTTTCACTATTCATTAAAAAAATTATTTTATCAGAAAAATACCAAAAATATACGCAAAGTAAATTTTGATGTCCCAATTCTAAAAAAGAATTTTGTTTTGTTAAATATAACATATAAAAGTGACCAAAACTATATTTAAAGAGGGTTCTCCATCAAAAGGCGGTAAATCATCCTTTTAATAAATATTAGAGTATTTATGCTTAAAATTGGATTCTTTATTATTTTAAGCCTCTAAAATTTATTGGATAAATGTAAAAACATTTAACAAACATATTTAATTATAATATGGTTAGTTTTATTAATTCCCTCCAATACAATGGCTATGTGTTAACTACCATTTAAAATAATAATATTATGTTAATATTTTTCAGTATAACTCAATGTTGTGTGCAACGTAAGTTTTCAAAGAAACCCATTGTTGTATATCAGGTATGACATTGAATATAGCATCCCATTTAAAGTAAAATTAATATTTAATTCAAAATTTTTAATAAATATGAAAATGTCATATTCTTTATTTTCTTGGGATGTTACATTCTTCCCCCCTTTTGGAAATTTTGTCCTCGTAATTTTAAATTTGGGATTGGAAACTTCATTAAAAGTCCCACATAGGAAAAGAGTCAATAAAACTGTCACATTAAAATAAATAAAGAGAAGAACAAAGTTCACCCGAGATAACCCATACCAGGATTCCATGTAGGAAAATGTGGATATAGAAGAGAAACTAACTCTCATAGATTAATAGAGAGTGATAGAGAACTTGATAATGGAAAGTTAACCACCATAATACAATAAATTTGTGGTTGGGTGAAAGTATAATGATAAAATAGAGCTTATAACATTTTTTCTTTAAGATCCTTTTCATAGAGTTGAATAATTTTATTAATAAATAGACTAAGATCGTAAGGAAATATACTTACTTGTCATGTAGAGTGTCATCCTTTAATAAAATTCTACCACAAAATCATCCATTCTCCAAACAGTAAGTATTAAATATGACTTGGTCACACCTGAAGTGCTAGAATCAACTTCTAGAGTATCACATAATCCACAAAAGATGAACTATATATTTCCCCTATTTTTATACATTAACCAAAACGAAAAAGGTTAGTACGAGATCAGATAATCCCCAAAAAGGATAATCCTTTATAAAAAACTACTCTTAATCTCCAAAATTCAATATAAAATACCCAAGGTTCAATAAAGACCATTAAACACAAAATTGTCTTTAAAATTCTTCAAAATAATCAAGACTAAGTTTGAAACCCAAAACTCAGAAGAATTTTAATCACATAGTCTTCCACAGTAAATCTTAACATTTATCTCCAAATAACATCGACTACTCTTAAAGTCACATTCTGAAGTGTAATTAACATAATTCCATATTCTCTATGATAGGTTAATTATTCCTTCAATAACATTTTCATATATCAAACTTCAGGGTTACACATACTATAAAAAGTCTTCCAATGTAATCTCATCATCAAAAGAGCCTTAATAGTTTTAAGAATTTCATAATCCTAAAATCTACCATAACTCTTGAATCCCTTATATGTTGACTTCTTACTCATTCAACTTTCTTCAATATCCATTAACCATTATTTTCCAACATATTCTGAAATACTTCTTTCCTACAAACCAAATGATGGATCATATCATAAGATTCAATAATGTCAAAACATCAATTAAGAAATAATCCATACCTTTCATTGGTCATTGTCAGTTTCTTTATTCTCAGTTGGAACGAAATTAGGTATTGGTAAACATATATTTGTACGATACCGGTGATCCCATTACTGAACCTTATTCATAGTACATCTATTTGTATAATGTTTATGCACACCACATTTAAAACATTCAATTGATCCCTCAAAAAGAACTTCTTTCCCTTTACTAGAGTCAACTAGATGCTTCCTTTTTCCATGGAAGGTTATTTCTTTATGACCTTCATTTCCACATCTATAACATCTTCCTGTCCCTTTGAATCATTTTCCCAGGTGTTTCTTTATACATCCTTGACACGTAGGTTTTTGAATATAATTACCTTTCTGATTATTACATGAACTTCCATAGGGATTTGTTTCTCGCATATATGACGCCTTATAAAAATCACCATGGTTCAGTTGGTCAATCACGACTCTAGATAATTGGATTTGAAGAACCACAAGATTTCTCATTGTATCTCCCATTTCATTCAGTTTCTCATTCAGATAACCATTAAAATTTTCTTTATATCCACTATTACTTTGGTGCCTTCTAGATCCAACCATTTACTAAAACCAAAAAGGTCAGTGTGAGTGTATCAATAAAATCATCATATAGTATCTTACGAGGAGGGTAAATACTAAGGTATACTTATTCATGTTTTCTTAAACTTATTCAATTTATCTAAAATAACTATGACTCTTTATAATATGCTAACCATTATGGTTATGTCACATATGATTAAATAACACCCTAACCTCTAAAGTTATCTAAAATGACCTTGGATACCAACTATAAGGACCCAATATTAAACATTACTTAATATTTAGTTAAATCAAGAATTCACATTGAGGATATTTTCAGGTTTATAGTTTTAGAAAATTAGGCCATAACTATTACATTACATTTAAAAATTTTCAAAGTAGACACTTCTACTCAGTTTCTATTTTTTTAATAAAATAAAAACTCTTAAAACAAGTAACAAGTCTAGTTCCATATTTTAGACAACATGAATTTTCCTTGATCTCATCCTTGACCCTATTCATCTTTATGTCTTGTGAAAAACATTTCAAAACATGGGATGAACATAAAAAGCTCAGTAAGGGTTATAAAATAAGGAAAGGAAACATTAACCCATTAATAAATAGAAATCAATAAAACCATACATTTAAATCATAACGTACCTCCTGAAATCATAAGATTTATGAACAACACACAAAAATCATAAATCATAAAGGTAACTTATGGAATTCATATCATACTTACATTGTAGCCATCACATCTACATAGGGAGTTATGTTGGAATACCCATCACACTATATTCCCTAAATCTATTAGGAGAAACATTAATGTTTACCTCCATCACGTTACCCAATGCACTGGAGAGATATCCTGGGCTCACCCGCCCTAAGTTTATCAAGGAACCACCCGTATACATAAATAATGCCCAATAACCATAACATATTCACATCACATAAAACAATCATAAATTAAAGATAACATTTCCACATTGCAATCACAATATATCATTTCAAGATATTGACACAATCAATGCTTTATCAAAATATTTTCAAAATCATTTAAAACATTTAATAAAGATATTTTTGAATCAAAGTGTCCCATACCAATTTGAATATTTTAAAAGAAAATTTTAATTTCAAAACATTCATGTCCATATAAATAAATCCTTAAAATCATTTTTAAAACATAGACATTAATAAGAAAGATTTAGAAGAATAAATCTTTACAACATTTAAAACAATATATTCGTTAAAGAGTTCCTAACCAAATGAGAGACGATTGAATACAAATAATTGAGGAATAACATTAATCAAAGCTTATAATATCATGAGAATAAAGTGATTCATTATATAATACATCAAAGGGTAGTATATACACCATATAAAAGTGAATTGGTGCATAACAACAATAAAGTCTCAATGGAATGTAAATTGATATGAAATCCCTTATAAAGATGGAATCCTTATATTAATGATAAATAAATTACATAATTATGTGTGAAATATAAGAATACACTCAATATAAGTAGATTTTAAGTGTGAAACAATCATAGGTCATTCACACATATTTATAACATGACATAATCAAGAAGTAGAAGTTTAACCCAAAGAATTAAAATTGGGTAAAGAAGTTCCCTTAAAAAAATTCTACAGCCTAACGATGTCACTTAAAAATTCAAAAAATGAGTTTATGAGAGAAAAAAGGGTATATAATCACTTGGACATAAAATTTACAGCAATAAGGATATAGAAAAACATATCCCAATATAAGAAGATGTAAATTAAAAGACATAATAAAAATAAGTCTTTTAAAAAGAGGAGGGTGAAAGGTTCCCTTACCGATTTGGTAACATACAAAACATACACCCCATGAAATAAGGATCATAAAATAAAGATTTAAATACCCATAAATTAAAGTATATTACAGAAATAATACAATCATGGCCAGTCTTTATGACCAAAAGATAATAACAACCAAATTAATCACAAAATAAAATTAATATAAATAGAATCATGATAATATATATCAAATTTAAGTAAACAATACACCACATGCAATAAATAAGTGGTGAACAATGGAAATCTCACAAAATTAAAAGTGAGATTAAAAACCCCTTACCTTGTGTCCGACTTGACCCGTTCATTATTTAATCTCCTAAATAATAAACTAAATTTAATTTATACTTGATTGAGAACCATTTTCAAGTTTATTATTCTTTTTATATCACTTATTACCATGTTATAAACATTATGTAATCATTTAAGTTAATCATGGTCATTTTGTCGATATTTGAGTCAAAAATGAACTTCTTATAAATAAAAGTTGTTCATGTGGTTAGAGTTCCATTATCTACAGAATTATAGTCATGATTTAGATATCATATATATCATATATATACATTTTATATATGTATTTATAATAGTACATACCATTTAGAGATAAGAAATGAAATTCACTGTTCATGGAGACGGTAAGTCGTATGTACGCATGAACGCTACTTTCATTTCTATTTTATATTTTAATGGAATGAAAACATAATGATAAATAGTTAAATTATAATTACAGTATAATGTCATATATAATTTCATTAACTCCATCCTTTATACATCCCATGTATTGAATGAACGAGTCATATCACTTTGAGGGGGTGGTAGTCCGCACTTCCTCAAATGAAATTATCATATTTACCCACTATGGAAACCATAATGGTATTCTATAAATGAAAAATATAGAAGCATAGAAATAATATAAATATAATATATATCACATATAAATACTATTCCATCCTAATGACCACCATAAGTAGTGGTAGGAGAATATTGAACAATAATCGTTTCGTGAGGCAGTAGTTCGCCATCCATAGAAACAGTATATTCTTTACCCATTAGATGGAGGTGTGTGTAAGTGTAGTTATAATAGTTTTAAAAAAACCAATTATATTTATGATACTGGTGTTTTATAAAATAAATTAATAAAAAAGAGTTTATGGGGTTGGAGAAGTAAAATAAAAGAAAAGAACTTAATAGAAGATGTTATCTTTAAATCGGGTATCTCCCTTTGGTTTGAACCAAAAGGTTTAATTGAATTGCCTTCTGCCTAGGGGAAGGATTCTCGGAGGAGTATAGGGATGTAGGGAGATTAATTGGGTAGAGGTTGGATGATCCAAGGGGCTTGATAAGTGTGAGGAATGGGTTAAAAGTGAGGGCTTTTTATAAAGGGGGGGGGGGCTCTTTTTGGAAAGTTTTGAAATATTATTTTATTATATAATGATATTCGGTTTCAAAAGGTCCAAAACTAATTAAAGTTGAAGATAAGATGACTCATGTTTTAAATAAAATCATCATATAATAATTGGACAGGTTTTGGATATTTTTTTAATTTTCATAATCTTATTTATTTAAATCATTCATTAATGAGGTAAACACTACATCATTATTGTGTCATAACTAATTTTATTTATTTGATGTCTAAAAATTATAAAAAAATACCATGATTTAGGAAATATTTTTATATTTACAATTAATATTTATAGTCTAAGAGATAACTTATATAACCGTATGTAAAAATTTATATACTAAACGATATATGATTATGTCTTTTTTGTATTTACATTAAATTAATTAATATAAAGTGTCATTATCACTCCTAAGTGGCTCCATGGGGTCCCCAAATCTACCCAAGGATTCCCATTGTCAGAAATGTATAAAACACTAGTATTAATACAAATTTTAAGGTAATTTAATATTATTATAATAATATTTTGTTACCCTTATTTACCATATTTACCATTTAACCATGTTAAATAAAATTTTTACTAAAGTAAATATTCATAATGTATAAAAACAAAAGTTACATATTTAAACAATTTAGACCTAATAATTCCAAATATTGAATCCATTTTCCCCAATTCAAAACATATAATTAGTAGAAATTAATTTAAAATTAATTTCCGCTGTTAAAACAAAAAACGTGTTTTTAAGAAATAATAACTATCAAAAGATTGACACTTATTTATATCTAATTTCAAAGTGAAATTACTTACAATGAACAAAATTTAATTAAATATTTAAAAAATAATATAATTATACTTTAAAACCAATTATAAATATAATATAACCTTATAAATAAATTAGATTAAAAGGCAGTTTTGAATTAAAATCAGTATTTTTAACTATTCATTAAAAAAATGAATTTTAACAGAAAAAATACCAAAAATATAACCAAAGTAAATTTTGATGTCCTGATTCTAAAAAATAATTTTATTTTGTCAAATATAATATAGAAAATTGACCAAATATAGATTTAAAGAGTGTTCTATATCAAAAGGCGGTCAATTTTCCTTTTAATGAATATTAGAGTATTTATGCTTAAAATTAGATTCTTTCTCATTTTAAGCCTAAAAAATTTATTGAATAAATGTAAAAACATTTAAAAAACCTATTTAATTATAATATGGTTAGTTTTATTCATTCCCACCAATACAACAACTATGTGTTAACTACCATTTAAAATAATAATATTATATTAATATTTTTCAGTATAACTCAACGTTGTGTGCAATATAAGTTTTCAAAGAAACCTGTTGTTTCGTATCAGGTACGCTATCAAATATAGAATCCCCTTTAATATAAAATTAACATTTAATTCACAAATTTTAATAAATATTAAAATTTCATATTCTTTATTTTCCTGGGATGTTACACAACATATTTAATGAAATATCCAAATACAAGGTATCATTTCTTCTAATCTTATTTTAAATTAATTATAAATTTAATAGGAAGAGATACTCTCAAGGTTTTAGGTTTTGTTATGTCAATATTTAGTGGAAAAAATTCATAGTATATGGAGTTTATGTCATATACAATTTTTGAATGATCCATAAAATCGAAAAAACCATTATAGTGATTTTCCCTACCATGGTGGTTCCACTCTTCCCAAAACCATTGAAGTGGTATTACTGGGGTCACATTTTAAATTTATAATTATTTATTTTATTGTTGATCAGTATATTCAATAGTAGTTAGATTTTCATTTTATGAATTATTCATTTATTAATCTAAATTTTAATTAATGTGATTTTGAAATATTAATTATCATTGTTCAGGGTTTGATTTTATTAAAGATATAAAAACACATGAATAATGACCAAAGATGTCATCGGGAAGTGCCATGAATTTTGGACGATAAGACTAGGTTACATGATGTGTAGCCAGAGTACATGCCGTATACCCAAGTGCATTGAACTTGGTCATGATTCATGATACATGTTATGACAAGTAGTAATAACTAATGGTACATTTATTGCACACCACATGAAGGCCATGACATCTTAGCACACACATTGTCAGATTCAATAATGTGTAGCTAAAGTACACAACGTGTAGTGTACACAGTTTAACAGTGAAATTCACACAACCCGTGTGGTCAAATACATGGTCATACCCCACATGAGACTGAAATACTATAGAATTAATGAAATACTTGATGTGTAGCTAGTGTACACAATGTTTAGTTAATTATTTCCCACATCCAAAGTAAACACTAATCCATTAAACTAGTCAAGCAAACACACAACTAGCAGAACACATTTTGTATAGATAGAGTAGATGTTGTGTGGTCCTTCATTCAAATAACATGATAAGTCTTTCGGTGGGATCAGTAGGAACATGAAAAGCATGATACATAGCATGTGGATGACTAGTACATTTTGTGTAGTCTAGTCGAGGTATATACCAAATCCCCCAATGTTTATTTCGGGTACACAACAATCGAGGTACACGCTGTGTATCTCACAATTAAATACCGTGTAGTCTCCAATTAAAGGATATAATTAAATTACATTAAATTAATAATTATATCATTTAAACCTTATTATATTTTTTAGAATATAATTTGTTTGAAAATATAATAAATGTTTTAAATAATTATTAAATTCTCAATTAATTTATTGTAATTATCTGCAATTATTATCACTTATATATATTTTCCATGAATAAATTTTTAATGGGTATATCCAAGATAATTTGTATGGTCATAAAGATAAAAATTAATTAATTAATTAATTAATTAATTAAAGGTAATTTATCTTTAAAATAAAGAATAAATATAAATGAATTTTATATAATATTCTTTTCTGTAACTGTTAAATGTGTATTATCAATCATGATCTTGACCAATAACTATTTATGCGTTGAAAATATTTAACTTATTTTATTTTATGGATTTGAAATTATTAATTATTAAGTTAAATTTTATGGCCTGTGAGACATCCCTCCCTCTATTATTATATTGGAATTGCATGTACAAGGTTTTTCAAATAATTCCCATTAACCAATCCATTGGTTCCACTCACCTGTGTGTGAGTTGTAAATACATGTAATAAAAAGGTGTATCCAATGGAATGTGTAGGTAGTTCAAGATGGACCCAAAATGATTCCATCCTAGGTGATACACAGGTGGATAGGTAGAATGTTTCAACTCATGCCAAGACTAGCACAAGGAGTTTTCCCCTAGACCATATGATGATTTATTTTCTACTCAATAAATCAACCATTATATAAGATTATGATATGGTAATTTATTTATTTATTTATTATGAATTATTTATTTTATGGTTGGAAGAGTGAAATCACATAAAAAATGAAATAATGTGAAAAGATAGAATATAAATAAATGTATTATGCATAAAATGTTTCATCAAAACTTGGTAAATCACTTAAGTAAAATCTAATTAATATTTAATAGACATGAAAGGAAAAAACAAGATAATTTTTATGTATGATAAACAAAATCCCTCAACTTAAAATCTAGTCAGACTTAGACTTACATTTCCTTATTAGGTAAAAAATCCATAAAACTAAGTGTTTGACCAACCCTCATTAAGAAACTTACTTTTATCGTGGAGTTCTTATGAAGGTTATGGGTTGAATTAACCATCTTAAATAAATATAAGTTGATATTTCTAGACTTCATGTAACTTGGAGGGAAGTGTCAAGGAAATCCAAGTTAGTATTTTAGGATTAGGGAGTCCAATCAATAGATCAAAAAGATTCAAGCCCATAGTTAGAAAATACCTCCCTAACTAAATAGCTTCATGTAGCTTTACCAACCCTAGTTTTGGTTTTTTGAATGGGGGATATGGATCATTTCCACTAGAATCTCTAGGAAACTATTCTTTTTAATTTCAATGGTGAGGGTTATTGGGACATGATAAAATAGAGGGAGACTTAATAAAATTAAATTCATTATGTCTCACATAATTTTTAATCAATCAAAGTACTAATAATATGTACTTTTTTAATTTTAGAATAATGGAAATCTCATCATCCACATTATCCCTATGATTAATATTACAAAAAATACAATCTCTTTAATGAAAGTAACTTCTAGGAATGGTTCACAAGCCTTTGGGTTGTGTCGTTCCGTGGATAGAGATATTATATTCTAGAATCCTCATTACCTGATCCTAATAATATAGAGGAAAGTTATTATGAGTTTTATGTCTATTATAAACACATGAGTGACGCAGTTGACATTTAGTGTTTAATGCTTTCATCCTTGTCTAGTGAACTCATGAAGTCTGATGAAAACATGGATGATTATAGCATGATTGAGCATCTCCATGGCCTTTACCTGGAGATAGATATACAATGATGGTTTGATATACCCAAGTAACTCTTTTAGAGTAATCTTTGAGAAGGCGTTCAATATGGACCTCATGTATTCTAACTTATTTTCTACATCAAGGGACTAGAATTTATAGGGTTTAAACTACCCAATGAACTATACATTGATCTTATTATTGTATAAATTACTTAGTTATTATCTATTTTTGTTTTTAATTTCAATATAATGAACATTTAGAGGTATCTCCTAGATATGTTCACTCTTCTTTTAGATGTTGAAATGGTGAAAAAATATGAAAATATTTTTTTTCCATATGGTGAATAAAAGAAATGGTCAAGTGAAGTTCTATAAGCCTAAAGCTTCTAAATTACACCCTTATAAGAAGATAAAGAGTAAGGGGAAAGTAATAGAACAATATACAATCTATTTATCATGCGTAAAAAGGCCCCTTAGAATTAAAACTGTACCCAAAAAAAAATCAAGGGGAGGATTTTGGTGCGTTTTTTATCGAGTGTAATTTATCTGTTTCTAAAAATTGAATATTATATATAGCTTGTGGTGATCACATATGTATTTAAATACATGAACCATGTAGATTTAGAAATATTATCCAAGTAGAGGTAGATCTATGAGAAGGAAATATAACCATACTTTCTAATATGTCTATTAGAGGCTACAACCTCACGTTACGAATGAGAATGATCTTAACTTTGAAATATTATTATTATGTGACATATCTTACCAAAAAATTATTTCTATGTATAGATTTGTTACAGATGAATCTATTTTTAAATTTTGGAATAAATTTTTCTTATTTTATAAATATAACATTTTTAATGTTAAGGAATATTTAAATAGCGGTATTTAGGTGTTGGATTTCATAGATAATGTAATGGAAATTGATAACGAAACTACTTCACATGACTCATACCACACCCAACTTTGGCATCAACTGTAACACACCATGTTTTTATAAACCTATTTTTTGAATATATTAATTTTATTTGATGTATTTTTTTTCATTCTACACTATGTGAAATTTTATTTATATGCTATACCAAGTAAACTTGCGCTACAAGCAACACCGACTTGGCTTGCGTTACACGCAACACTAAGTTTCTATGAAACAAAAAATTATTATTATAATTATTTAAATTATATAGTACCAAGATGTTAAAAATAGTAATATTAATAGTAATAACTACTTTTTAAATAATATTTATAATGTATTTATATATTTTTTTGGTAAAGTCTTTTTATATTTGAAAATACTATTTTTCTCAAATGAACTGCTTTTTATGACCTTATGTGAACAATAATAAAATTAATTTTAGAAACTATTTGAAATTTAATTTGATAAAATAAACTTAATTTTTGAATTCATAATTTCAAAATTTTACTAGGGTGATTTTTTGGGTTTTTTTTCTGAGAAACTTCATTTTTGGGTGATTAGTGAAAAATACTAAATTTATATTCAAAACTTATCTTTCGTCTAATTTATTTATATAGTTAAATTAAATTTTCAGTAGGTTTTAAACTAAAAATATATAAATTAAAAATATATTAATGTAGGTCATTGAAATCATTTTTATATTAAATTTAGATATAAAATCTTAATGAACATTTGAATATTCTCACTTTGAAGACTCGTTTTGTTGCCACATCTATAGGATTAACATTAAACTATTTTTCCATTTATGTGAATTGAATTTTAAAAAGTATATATAAATGGATTTAATCAATATAATATTTATATTCTAATAATATATACATATTTTTTACCAAAAATATTAGTGAAAGTGATTAAAATTAATTACAGTGATTAAGGTAAAATTAAGCTTAACAAGGGACTAAACCTTAAACATAAGATCCAAAATGACCTAAACGCTTGTCCAACACCCATTTTATGGAAATATTTCAAATATAAACCTTATATTAATGATTTCTATTTGTTTTTATTAATATTTGAGGTAAAAATATGGGTACACCTAACTGGTTTTAAAAAATTCTTAGTTTGTCCCCTCTCCCCTTATAAAAGGCCACCACCTCTCCCCCATATTCCCACCTATAAAACAAATTAATTTCCAGAAATATCTACCAAATTAACTTACTAAAATATATCCCTTCATCCTATGAGCCTATATTTGGGTATAAATCTATCTAACGAATCCCTTTGGTTCAAACAAAAAGGAGTTACCCAAAGAATAGGTAACATCCTTCCTCAAGCTTCTTTATTTTATTTTCATTCCCCACCACCAAAATTATTCTTATTACATGATTATATAATATCATAAATTTACTAAATATACTAATATGTTTTTATTCTAATGGTTATATTTGTAATTTTACACTTTTCTATTTAATGTGTAACGAACTTACCATTCTTTTGTGTGGTGAACTACCCCCTCACGAAACGACGTTGTTTACTTTTTTTCCTTTACCACATTACATGAGGGATAATTATGATGGAAAATATATTTTTATATGATATATATTATATTTATGATGACTTTATTCTTTTTTAATTCTTATATTAAACATACCTTCATGCTTTCCATTTTGAGTAAATATGATAACTTTGTTTGTGGAAGTGTGGACCACCGCCTCTTGAAAGTGATGTGATTCATTAACAATTTACATGGAGTATATTAGGGATGGGTTTCATGAAAACATATGATATATTTAAAAACAATAATTCTATTGGAATGATAATATATATATATATATATACATACAAAAATTCCTTTTACTTTATTTCTTATAATATGACAAAAAAATGGAAACAACGTTTATGCGTACGTACGACCTACCGTCTCCATGAATAGTGTATCCCATTTCATATTTCTACATTTTATAGATTATTGAAAATATTTATATAATGAATATATATGATATATATATCATGTTTTACACTCTGTAAATAATTAAATCATGATTTAAGTAATAGGATCAAGAATAACAAGTCAAAACATGTATGAAAAATAAAGAGGATATTACTAGAAACATAACATTAACATGGAATTATTAATAAATGGGTAATATAAATACATAATAAAAAATTATATTTCATTATATATAATAATATTTTTATTTATTAGATGTATAATAAACTTAGATTTATTATATATGAGTTTTGAACATTTATGAATAATGTCAAGACTTAAGGTTAGTGTTTTCTCATCTCACTTTTTATATCCGTGAGATACATGCCTTATTTACCAATCATTTATTTTGTGTGGTGTATATAGTTCCCATTAATGTATTATATGATACTGATAATTAAATTTATTATTATTTAAATATCCATTTGATTATATCTCTTTCATAGGTTTTATGTTCAAAAGTTACCAAATCGGTAAAGTAATTTTGCCTCAATTTTCCTTCTTTGATACACATGCCATGTTGTGAAACTATATTCTTATACAAGGTGTATATAATTCCATTTGACATGTTATATCATGAATCTCATTCTTTTAATGATATTTTAATCTTCTTGTAATGTTATTATTTCCATTTTATTATATTTTTATGTTACCAAAGTGGTAAAGGTTTATAGCTTCAGTCTCATTGTTTATCAAGATTGTTTATGATTATGATTCCATTGATGAATTATTATGATCCATATTATAAAAAAAATCCTGAGTTTTCTTTCCCTTTTTACATTCATGTTATATTGAATTAATGGTACCATTTTCCCATTCCTTGGTACTTAAGATAATTAAGAGAATGTTTTTAAGAAGATCTGACATTATTTCTCATTTTGATAGAAAATATGTGTTATTTTAAAACTATTTTTTCTAAAAATTATTTCAAAAATGATTTAATTTTACCCAATGATGTTTAAAAAATAAATTACCCATGTTTTACTTTTTTAAAAAATGGATTTCAAAGTAATATTTTTGTCATTTTCCAGCCAAGGTAAATTTTTAAACTTTTATGGTGAAAAGGAAATGTTTGGCATGCACGAACTTACCAACTATAATGACCTTCATTTCATTAAATAATAATTTATAAGTTTACTAGGTTAAAATTAAATAATTTTTTTCCTATTATTATAGAATTTTATTAAACGTTTTCAAAAAAACAATTATATTCAAAAAGTTTTTTAAATTATTTTCAAATCTTCCTTTATATATTTTCAAAAGGCTATTTTAAAAGGAAATGAATTAAATGATCTCAAAGATTATTTTATATGTTTTGAAATTATTTTCAAAGAAAAAGGTTTTCAATTTTTTTTCAAGATTTGTTTATATTTTTTCAAGGAAAATGGTTTTCAAAAAATTTCCAAGCTTATTTTATAAGTCTTAAAGTAAAAAAGTTTTAAAAATATTTTTGAGCTTATTTTATAAGTTTTCAACAGAAAATGTTTTCAAAATTTTTTTAAGCCTTTTTCTATGTTTTAAAATTATTCTCAAAGAAAATTGTTTTAAAATGGTTTTATGTTTTTAAAATTTTATTTCAAAGTAGAAAGGATATTTTCCTCAAGAAATGTTTTAAAATTTATCTCAAAATTATTTCCCATATAAGATAACATCCATTGATGTTACTCATGCCTTTTTGGGAAATTATCCAATATTTCCATTCACATTATTTCTATGAATGGATTAGTTTTTATAGAATGATGTTTATAAAACTTGTTTCTCTTTCACTAGTTATATATTTATAAAACCCATTTCCCTTTCAAAAGTTTTATATTTTTTAAACCCACTTCTTTTCATGGGTAATGAATTGATGAAATAATTATGAAAACTGTATATTTTCTAAAAGTTATGATATTATTACATGTTTATGATACCCACTTTATTTCATGGAGTATTATATGATTTAATATGATCTTGTGGAGCACGTCTGTATGATTTCATTATGAAATGGGTTGGACCTATATCTCAATCCAATGCATTTGTTTAAGATTTATATCTCATGAGATAATGATGAGAATCAATTTTACAGTCTTGATCCACTATTAGAAGATGGGGAAACCCAGTCCACTATGGGAAGATTAGGAATCTAGATCCACTATATGAAGATGGGGAAACCTGATCCACTATGGGAAGATGGGGAAACCTGATCCACTATGGGAAGATGGGGAAACCCGATCCCTTATAGGGAAATGACTATGACTAGGGATGGTGGTGTGTCCCTCCCAATATGTGTAGTACCCATGAAGTTCCCTGATAAGTTATAGCAATGTCTTTTGACTTACATGGAATGATATTACATGTTTATTTGCCTACCACAATTTAATTACTATGTTGTAATTTCATGGATTATGATCTCGATTCCCTCATGATTACTGGATTATGAACTACCAATATTTATTCCACGATTCATATTTATGATATTTTATATGAAGGGTATGATATTATATTGCATGATCACATTCTCATACCATTATGCTCATGTTTATGCTTAAATATCCCCCTTTTTTACCCTTATTGAGCACCTAAGACCACCCCTTTCTTATGTTTCCTTTCCCCAAGTTTTGAAGAATGGTTTTACGTAGGAGTAATAAAGTGTAATATATTTAAGGGATATGTTTAAGATCTTTCACCATGTTATTTGATTATGTTTCTAAGTTTTAAAAGACACTAAACTATTATGATCCCCAGACATGTAGTTTTGTAATGTGATGAATATTCATCTAAAATGACGTGATATTCTTATATGTTACACCTTAATCACTATAGTTGGTATCAAATGAAATTTTTAGTCCACATTTGGAAACTAAGATGATAAAACTTTAGTGATATCAATAGGTATATTTCTAAGAATTTTTCTAGAGGTGTCTATAAGGATAAGTCTAAGGATAAGTTGATGTTTAGTAAGATATACAAGAATTTTGATAAAGGATAGAGTGAGAGGTTTCCTATAAATAAATATCTATCTAGATACTAAAAGTGTACATGGTTATGACAAAAATGTACCCAGGAGTAACAAATTTAACAAGGTGTGGCGGGCCGGACTCGAGTATAGCCTGGTACATGGAAACAAGCCTTAATGTGCACCTAGTTTGACACTCCTAGGGGATAAGCTTTGGAAATTCACAAAATATTTACAAACCATCATGAAGGATTTAAATAGAGGATGACTATAAATAACCTAGTATAAACCTAAGTTTTCATATATTGAAGAAGTAGGTGTCATTATTTAGACATCCTATAAGTATTTTTTCATGATTGTGTGGTTTTATGCTATGATAAGTGTTTCTCACCCTATTCTTCCTGGTTATAGTCAATGGTGGGAACTATAAGGAACATGATTAAATTTGAATGTGATGGAAAATTTTCTTATGAGCAGTCAAATGGGATGATCACTAGAGTGAAGGATTTTGTGATCATTCTCAATTAGTTTCAAAAAACATGATTAAAAACATGTACCTTAACCAACTCTCAAACTCACCAAGGAAGAGAATGAAGGAGCTCACTGAGGGTTCAGGTAATGGAGACCATTAAGTAAAGAAGATTCAGTGTCATTTATGTTATGAATGTAAAAATAATCAACTAAGTGAATGTATTATAGGAATAAGATGATGTTTTGATGATGGAAAATAAGGACACAAAGCACATAACTATAAAGAAAAAAATGAAGGGTTTTGTTAAAAAAATAGATGAGAATATTGGAATCCATAATACATAATAGAAGGTTAAATTATTTTAGTGTGGAATGAGTGTTCATTATTCAAATCAATGTCCTAAGTGGAATGATCCCAAAGATAATCCGAAAGGTGGTATGAGTAATGGTTATATTGCTGATGATGATGATACTACATATGAAATGTAAAAGGAAAGAGGTATTACGTAATTGGATGAGGTATCCTTATTATGGATTATAGATGAAGTGGAATAATTGAATTCTTTATGTATGTAGATTTAATAATTATGTTATATGAATGGTAAAATATATAAGGATTGTCCAGTTTATGTTTTTTCACTAAGTATTTAGAAGAATAAATTTAATGGTTCCAATGGACAAGAAAAGTGATTTAATGGAAAGGTTTTTCCCTATAAAACAAATAATTAAGGGAAAGATAACCCTTAATATGTTCCTTATGTTAAGATAATGTTGTTTTCATACACATGTTGGATATGAATAAGTTAATTGGATGATAATGATTACCCTGGAATTGATTATTGATTTGTTGAAAAAGTGGTCTATATCATCAAGGATGAAGTTTAAAACTTCTTGAATTTAAGGAATGTATCCATAAATCATTGGAATAAGTAAGAACAAAAGTTTTCTAGAATAATTTATGGTAATTCATGTCATTAACATGTTTCAAGAGAATATACAATGTGGGTATTCAAATGTTTGGAATGTGACAACCAAGAGATACTTTGTGATATATGGGGGATAAATGTTAATATGATTTTGTGACCTTATTTATAAAGTTTTGGGTTTTCATATTTTTTAAGGGTTATAAGGTTAACCATTTATTTAAAGTTTAAGTTAAACTTAAAATGAAGTTTGTGAGATTAAATTATTAACTCACCACATAAAGATTTATGCATATTTGATAACCAATTCTAACAAATTTGTATTAATGGTAACTAATGATAGATGGGATGAATTATCAGGTATCTCATGAAATATTAATGATTTATGAGTGAAAAATTCACCTTCATTGATTTTAATGAGAGATTAAGTGTAATTTTATCAAGGAATGAAAAAGGGTAAAGTTGTCCTGAAATCATGTATGTATACCTTTTCCTAAAAATTATTCAACTTTAGGAAAAAGAATCTCAAAACATTTTTTTATCCTAGTACCTTTATTTATAATTACTAAAATGGAACCTTATATCATCATTTATTTTTTTCTTTGTGATCGTTAACTTTCTCTTGACCATGTTCTCTATCACTCCCCATTAGAACTTGATAGTCATATTTCTCTTCCATGTATATGTTTTCATTTCCCACGTATGTTCTCCTATGTAGAAACCTAGTTATATGATACATTGGTTAACCATTATGTTTCTAACCTTACCTTTTAAATGAAGTTTTATTATTCATTTTTATGATTTGGGTTTCTATGAAAGGAACTTTTATTTATTAAACCATTGATAACCTAGACAAATTTTGAGGGAAAATTCATTTTAAGGGGGGGGGGGTAGAATGTAACACCCTGAGTTATTAGGAACCCCTTTTTCTTAAATATATTAATTTTATTTGATGTATTTTATTTCACTCTATACTAATTCATAATTTATTTATATTCTATACCAAGTTAATATTGTGCTACACGCAACACCGACTTGGCTTGCGTTGCACGCAACACTGAGTTTCTATGAAATAAAACGTTATTATTATAATTATTTATTCAATACAATTATAAAATAGATGTTAAAATTAGTAATATTAATATTAATAAATTATTTTTAAATATTATTTATAATTTATTTATATAATTGTTGGTATAGTCTTTTTATGTTTGAAAATACTACTTTCTCAAATGAACTTCTTTTTATGACCTTTTGTGAAAAATGATAAAATTAAATTTTGAAACTATTAGAAATTTAACTTTATAAAATAAAATTTATTTTTTAATTCATAATGTAAAAATTATCTTAGGTTCAATTTTTTTGTACTTTTCTCTTTAACTTTATTTTAGGTGAATAGTGAAAAATAATGAATTTTAATTTGAATCTTTTTTTTTCCGTATAATTTATTTATATATTTAAATTAAATTTTAAGTTGGTTTTAAAGTAAAAATTTATAAATTAAACATATATTAATCCAATTTAGGTCATTGGAATCATTTTTATATTTAATTTTGATATAAAATCTTAATGAACTTTTGAATATTCTCACATTAAAAACCCGCTTTCTCACTACAACAGTGGATTACCATTAAACATAATTTTTCCGTTTATGTAAAATGAACTTTAAAAAATGTAAATACATAGTTTTAATAAGTATAATATTTATATTCTAATATGATCAACTTAAATTTTGACAAAAAATATTAGTAAAAGCGATTAAAATTAATTACAATGATTAAGGTAAAATTATAGTTAGCAAGGGACTAAACCTTAAACTTAAGAGCCAAAATGACATATAAACTTACCCAAAACCCATTTTATGGCCATATTTCGGACATAAACATTCAATTATTGTGTTTGGTTGATTATTTATGACTTATTTGGTAAAAAAAGGGTACACTTAACTGGTTTTAAAAAACGCCAAGTGTGTCCCCTCTCTCCATTATAAAAGGCCACCAAATCTCCCCCTTCTTCACACCCCTAAAACCACTTAATTTTGGCCAAGATCTTCCCAATTAAATTACCAATATTTATACACCAATCGTATAATACTCCATTGGTTTATAAATCCATCCAAGGAAGCCCTTTGGTGAAAACCAAAAGGAGTTACCCAAAGAAGAGGTAACATCCTTCCTCACGATCCTTTATTTCATTTTCATTCTCCACCAACTCAATTATTCTTATTCTAGGATTATATAATAAACTCAGTATCCTAAATATACTGATATTTTTTTATTTTAAGGGTTATACCTACAATTACACACACTTCCATCTAATGGATAATGAACTTACTATTCTTGTGTATGGTGAATTACCACCTCAGGAAACGATATTGTTCGTTTTTCCTTTACCACCTCTCATAAGTGGTAATTATGATGAAAACTCTGTTTTTATATTATATATATATTGTATTTATGATCTATTTATTATCTTTAAATTATTATTTAAAAATACCTTCATTTTTTCCATTTTGTGTAAATACTATAACTTGGTTTGTGGAAGTGTGGATTATCGCCTCCTGAAAGCGATGTGATTAATTTGCACATTACTTTGAATGTATTAAGGATGGATTTAGTGAACTTATATGTTATATATGATTTAATAATTATAATTTAATTATAATATATATATATACACACACACACAAAAATAATTCATTTACATTCTTTCTTTCAATACGACCAAAAGATGAAAACAACGTTCAGGCGTAACGACGACCTACCGTTTCCAAGAACAATGTATTCCATTTAATATTTATATCTTTTATATATTATTAAAAATATTTATTTAATGAATATATATGATATAAAAATAATTTTCTACATTCTAGAAATAAGTAAATCATGATATAAGTATGAGGATCAAGATTAACAAGTCAAAACATGTATGAAAAATAAAGCGGATATTACCCAAAACGTTACATTAACATGGAGTTGTTAACAATTGAGTAAAATAAATACATAATTAAATAATATATGTTATTAGATATAAAAATATAGTTCTATGGTATATTTATAATAAACTTATATTTATTATAAAAGAGGTTTGAATGTGTACGAATAAATTCAAGATATAAGGTAATAGTTTTCTCATCTCACTCTTTATATCTGTGAGATACATGCCTTATTCACCACTCATTAATTTTATGTGGAATATATACTATATATGAATTTATTATATGATAAATATACTTAAATTTTTTTTATTTACATATCCATTTTATGATATCTTTTTTATGGGGTTTATGTTAAAAAGTTACCCAATCGGTAAAGTAATTTTGTCTCGATTCGCCTTCTTTGAGACACATGCCATGTTATGCACCTATATTCTTTTAAAAGGAATATATGCTGAAGTTTGACAAATTATATCATGAATATAATTATTTTAATAATATTTTAATCTTCATGTATTGTTATTATTTCCATTTTATTATGATTTAAAGTTACCAAAGTGGTAAAAGTTTATAGCTTCAATATCATCATTTATTGAGATTGTTTATGATTATACATCCATTGATGAAATATTATGATCCATATCTCAATAAATAACTTGAAATTCTTTCCCATTTGGATATGCATGTTATATCCAAGTAATGATACCATTTTCCCACTCATTGTTACTTACAATAATTAAGAGAATGTTTTTAAGAAGATAGGACTTTATTTCTCCTTTTGGTTAGAAATATGTTTTCATTAAAATTAATGTTTTCTAGAAATGTTTTAAAAAATGTTTTAATATAAACATATGATGTTTAAATGAAATTTTTACCCATTTTTTACCATTTTAAAAAACCTTTTTAAAAGTAAAATTCATTTTGTTTTCCGGTTAGGGAACTTTTCTAAATTTTATAGTGGAAAAGAAATGTTATGTATGTACAGAATTACCCACCATCTTGACCATAATATCCTTGAATATTACTTTATATGTTTACAAGTTTATATTTAAAGAAATGTTTTTCCTAATATTCTATAAATTCTTTAAGGTTTTTAAAAAATATTTTATATACAAAAAGTTTATTAAATGATTTTTAAAGCTTCCTTTATATTTTTTAAAAATTTCATTTTCAAATAAAATGATTTCAATGATCTCAAATATTATTTTAAAAATTTTCATAGTATTTTAAAAGGCAAAGGTTTTCAAAAATAAAATTGAAGCTTATTTTATATGTTTTTAAGGAAAAAGGGTTTGAATTTTTTTTTCAAGATTATTTTATAAGTCTTCAAGGAAAATGATTTTCAAACTATTTTAAAGATTATTTTATATTTTATTCAAGGAAAAAAGTTTTAAAAATTATTTTAATCCATATTTATAAGATTTAAAGGTATATTCAAAGAAAATGTTTTTGAAAAGGTTTTATATTTTAAAAATCATGTTTCAAAGAAGAAAGGATATTTTTCTCAAGAATTGATTTTAAAATATATTTCAAAATTATTTCCTATATAAGATGACATATATTAATGTTAATCATGCCTTTATGGGAAATGATCCAAAGTTTTCATTCATATTGTTTCTATTAATGGTTTATGTTTTGATGGAATGATGTTTATGAAACTCGTTTTTCTTTCATGAGTTATATGTTTATGAAACCCATTTACCTTTTATAGGTATATGGTTATGAAACCCATTTTTTTAACAGTTTATGATTTGGTGAAATAATTATGAAACCTATATATTTTCTATAGGTTATGATATAATTACATATTTTTGATACCCTATTCATTTCATGATTTATTCTATGATTTTTTATGATCTTGTGGTGCACGTATGTATGATTTCATTATGAGATGGGTGAGACTTATGTCTCCCTCTAATGAATTGGGTAAAGATTTATATATCATGAGATAATGAGGGGAATCAAGTTGATAGGCTTGATCTACTAGGGAAGATGGGAAAACCCGATCCACTATGGGAAGATGGGGAAACCTGATCCACTATGGGGAGATGTGGAAACCCGATCCACTATGAGAAGATGGGGAAACATGATCCACTATGGAAAAATTGGGAAACCTGATCCATTATAATTAATTGACTTCTACTAGGATGGTGGTGTGCCCCGCCCAGTAGGTGTAGTCCCCATAAAGTTTCCTAATAAATTCTTGCAATGCTTCTTGAATTACATGGAATGATATTACATGTTTATGTGTATGACACAATTCAATCCCTTTGTTTCACTTTCATGACTTATGATCTTGAATACCTTATGATTAATGTTTGATGAACTTCCATATTTATTCCATGATTCATGTTTGTGATCTTTGATATGCAGGGTATGATCTTCTAATGTCATGATCACATTCTCATACCCTTATGCTCATGTTTATGATTAAATATCTCCCTTTTTTTTTACCATTATTAAGCATATGAGATCACCCCTTTCTTATGTTTCCTTTCCCCAAGTTATGAAGAAGGTTTATAAGTAGGATTAAAAAAGGGGAATATCATTAAGGGAGATTTTGGTGATCTTTCACCAAGTTATAAGATTATATTTCCAAGTTTCCAAAGATACTAAACTATTATGGTCCTTGGGAATTTATTTTTGTAATGTTCTGAATATTCATATAAAATTATATGATATCCATGAATTTACTATGTCTCTATATCACCATATAAGTCATGTAGATAAAAATAATTTGAATAAATTATACTAATATGGATATTTAGATTCATTTGAACTAAAAATACTTGGTATATGTCACACATTTTTATAAGAAAAAATGACCAAATCCCCATTTAATGGAATATATGAAAGGCATAAATCAATTCTTGAATTAGTTTATAGAGATGCGTGTGGACCATTTCCAATTTAAGTAAGGGTTGGGTAATCATACTTCATAACCTTTAATAATAATTTTATTAGATATGAATATGTCTACATTATGAGGTATAAGTTAGATTCCTTTGAGAGATTCAAGGAATATAAGAATAAAGTGGATAAATTTCTTGGTAAGAAGATTACGAAACTCTTCTCAGAATATGGTGGAGAATATCTTAATCAAGACTTCATTGATAATTTATGGGAGTTTAAGATTTTATCTCAACTCACTCCTCCTTATACACCTCATTGGAATGGTATAAGTGAAATGAGGAATTATAAATTTTTAGACATGGTGGGATCAATGATGAGTTATGAGAATTTTCCATTATCCTTTTAGGGATACATGTAAAAAAAATAACACAAATAATAAACCAAGTTCCAACTAAAGAAGTAGGTGGTATACAATACCAATCATAGAATGAAAAGAAACACATCTTGTTATATTTACATGAGTGGGGTTGAAAAGTGTTTTTTAAGACATCTTCATGTAAAAAATTACACCCAAAGGCACAAAGTGTACCTTTATAGGATTCTCCAAGTAAACAAGGGAATATTACTTATATGAACCATCATATGAAAATGTAATAGTGGAAAAACATTCCATATTCCTCGATTGGTAGAACATAATGAAAAAACGATAGTAGGAGTGAGATATAAATTGATGAATTCCCGGATCAAGATACATAAGAGTTGGTATAGGAAAAAATTCCATAAAGACTCATGGAAGAATATCTTAAAGAGACACAAGTACTGGATAAGATTACAAGATAGGTTAGATAACCAGAAAAATATGGTTTTCAAGTCACCAATGACGATGACTCATTATTAGTTGATAATAATGATACTTTAACCTATAAATAATTTGAAAGTGACATAGATGTTTCCAAGTGGAAAGAAACCTTGAATTAGAAAATGGATCCCATGTACTAAAACCAACTCTACATTTTGGTATATCCTCCAGTGGATGTAAATCCCTTAGGTTGTGAATGGGTATTTGAGAAGAAACTAGATATGGTTAGACAAGTCAGTACCTATATGGATCAAGTAGTTGTAAAAGGGTTTAAATAACATCAATGAATAAACTATGATGAAACATTTTCACTAGTTGTAAAGTATAAATTCATCAGAATTCTATTGGCCATTGTATCTTTCCATGATTATGAGATTTTGGAAAATGTATATAAAAATAGACCACATTAATGAGGATCTTTAGGAAGATGTCTATATGATAAAACCTGAATGGTTTGTAACTCCAAAAGATGCCAACAAGGTAAAAAATTTACAAAGATCCATTTATGGATTAACGTAAGCATGCATGTCATGAAACATTTGATTTGATGAAGCCATAACAGAGTTTGGTTTCATAAATAATGAATGAGAGACTTGTGTCTATAAGTGGTTTAGTGGGATTGTGGCCATTTTATTAATTGTATTTTTTAATGAAATATTACTTATTGGAAATGAAATAATATTCTTACAGTATTCTAAATAATGGTTGAATAAATTATTCTATAAGAAGGACTTATGTTAAGTATCATACATTATTTGGACTAAGATCCATTGTGATATATCCAAGAGGATTCTAGGACAATGTTAAGGAACCTATATTGACAAGATACTAAATATATTTAGCACAGAACAATCTAATAAGGGATTGTTTCCACTGTCACATGTCATTAATCTTTTTAGGGAAACATGTCCTCAGAAACATGATGAATGAAAAATAATAGAAAAGATTCAATACATGTCTGTGATTTTGTTAGTCATGTATGCTATACTATGTACTAGGATAGATGTATTGTACACCTTACATTCGATAAGAAGATATCAAGATGACCGTAATTACCACCATTGGATGGAGGTCAAGACTGTCCTCAAGTATCCAAGACATACTGAGGATATGTTCCTGGTCTATGGAAGAGATGAGGAAAGATTCATCAGAGGATATGAAGATGTTAATTTACAAACTGATCAAGATAACCTAAAATCACATCCAAGATAGATATTTACTTTGAATGGATGTATTTTGAGCTAGAAGAGATTGAATAAAGATATGGTCATAGACTAAACAACAGAGTCTGATTATATTGTTACTTTAGTGGTCCGTTCATCCCGGGACCACCAAGATGTCTTATGACATGCATAATCAATTTTGGTCAATAGGAATGAGATGATACATAGCTGACTTTGTATCTTTATGTTATACATTTTTGAAGGTTAAATCATAGAACTAGAGACCCTCCGGTTTGGTTCATCCCTTACCCATTCCTACTTAAAAGTGGGACTAGGTCTCCATGGACTTCATCATTGTATTGCCTCATACACTTTGGGGATGGAATTCCATTTGGGTAGTGTAACACCCATTACTTTTTAATTATTTATATTATTATTTTTTCAGGGCATCGGGTAGTTCGGGTTGAAACCTGACTTAAATTTTTGAGTTTTTTTTTAAAATATATGTTTTGGCTTTGACAACATCCAAGGCACCACAGTTAAAGTCGCTCAGCCTTGCCTGGGTCATCACGTGACTTCGCCTGGTTCACTGCACAACCTGCCTGATGTTAAGGACAAATGAATGAATTGAAATGAAATAAATAAGGTTAAAGTTTAATAAATTATTTTAATATTAATAAAAATGGAAACTATTATTATTATAATTATTTTTATTATTTTTATTATTTTTTATTTTATTTTATTACTATCATTTTTTTATTATTATTATGTTTTTTCTTTTAAATTTCATTTTTTTGGGTATGGTTTCTCCCCACCTTCTCTTCCTCCCCACACGTGTAGTGCCTCCCCCATCTCTTCCTATATTCTCTCCCATAGAACCCCCTTCTGGTCGCCCTGAAACCCTAGCTGGAGGCTCCTTCCAGCTCGTGCCACACCTCCCCTATGGCGAGTGACCCCCTGCTTCATCCAGCGGCACCAGCTCGCACTTCACCTCCCCCATGGTGGCCCTCCTTGAACACATGCCTCCAGCATCCAGCCTTAGGTCAAACCTCTAGTGCACTCCCTCTTCCGTCCACCCCCTTTTCCACACCCCTCTTCTGGCATGACTCCAGCTGGTGTGGCTTGCCTCCAGTGGTCCTTCCCTTTGGTCGGTGATATGCTCAAATAGTTTTTCTCACTATTGGTTGATTTTTGAGTAAGGTTTTTTGTGATGTAGTGTTCTATATTGTTAAATTTGGTTTGATTTTTTTATGTTAGGGTCTATTTTGTTTTCTTATAGTGCAATTGGAATGCTCTTAAAGTTTTCACACCAATTTTGAAGTTTGTCTACATAGAGGTAGGTGGTTCCATTCCCTAACGTTATTAAATGAATTAAATATGTTTATTTAAATTTATAAATATGTTCTATGATTTAATTGTTTTGGTGCTAAAAGAATTTATTGGTTTGTTGGAATGTTTATGTGGTGTGAATGGATTTTATAAAGAAAAATGAATAGGTGTTGGGTGTGTGATTTAACATGATGTTTCATGAAAATGTTTTATAGGTAGGTTGTTGGGTAAAAATCATGTTATCAAAATCAATTAATGTTAAAATGGTTTGGAAATGATATTTTCAATAAAAAGTGTATTTCCTTGGCACATCAAACTTGTTGTGCACTTTTGAAATTGAATTAATTTTTTTTGAATAATAGAAAACGTGTTTTGGTATGGTTAACTTGTGTTTTTTATATTAAAGTGACGTTTCATTATGGAATCAAGTGGTTTTGGTGTAAATTCTTCTTGGTTTTTCTTGAAATGATTTAATAAATAGTTTAAATGATTTTTTGAATTATTTAGATGGTGTGAAAGTAGTATTTTGGAAGATTTGAATAAGAGTTAGTTATTAAAGTAGTATGTTTATATGAAATGAGACATGTTTTTGGTGTAAACCCACTTTGCGTCACTTGGAAGTGTTTGTAAATACCTGGAAATTTCAAGGAATTTTTATTTCTTAATTTCTTTTGAATTCTACGATACTGCGGCTTCTGACAACACCAGATTCTGAGGCCCGGTGTGCCCGAAATCAAGTTCCGAAGTTTAGCTCGGGTATGTTCAGTGAACGAACGAGCGAGTTTTTATAACTTTTTAACCGGTACTCGGAATTGAAATCTGAGGGAACCGATGAAACCGAAGCGTCGGTAATTTCTTAGGATCACCTTTTCTGAAGGTTGGTTTTTCCTGGGAGGAGTTGTTAATTTTGTGATTTTAGTGAGGAATAAATAAAATTATATTACAATTTTATTTATTTTTCTCTAGGTAGTTATAACCTAAGTAAGGGAGTTGGGGGTGGGACCCACATGTTGTTAACCAACCATGAGCGGATAAAGGTAGGGTGGGGCCCACATGAGCCCAACCCCTCATATTCCTTAACTCCATAACCCCCCTTTAATGTGAGACCACTCACCTCCCCCTCTATCTTCTTTAATCCTGCCAACTCACTTAATTAATTAAGTGAGTTATGTGTTTGATTTTTAAAAATTGAAATGCTTGGCTTGATGTAATAAAATAAGATAAGTCTTATTATATTTGAGAGGGTTGGTTGTTGTGTGAGGAGATTGGGGAGATAAAACTCTTTTCTCTAGGGAAGAACTTCATCCTCCCACGAAGAGCTTCAATCCTTCCACGAAGAACGTCATCTCTTCAACGAAGAACGACTGAGTGACTCCGGTATCTCCATTCCCTTTCTCCTACGTGACAAGGGAAGAGACACCGACGTGGGAGTTCTCCAACGACACGTAATCATCCTCTTCTCTCTGTGATAAAGAGAAGACGACGTCTCCTCAGACTCTCTCCGTCGACGTCTACGGAACCACGCCCCCCGATGCTACTTACCGCGACGCTCTTCGAACATCAACTCGTTATCAAGGTAGGGGTTATTTTCTTTTTCTTGAATATTTTCCTTATCGTTCATCGTATTTTTCTTACGCCGCCTGTTATCATTATAACGGGAGGAGGTTGGACTGCATGAACACGGCCGACTCTCCTCCCCCTTTGATGTTGTGTTTGTCACGGCATGAACGAAGGTGACGCGGTGCCATCACACCACGTGGAAACAAAGAAGAACGGGCGAAGAAGCAAGGCGTCGTCGCGCCGCGCCGTGGAGGCCAAACAAAGCCGCGACGCCGTCACGCCGTGCCGGAAGACCACGAAGAGGCCGTGAATTGTTTATTTGACGTGTAGATCGAAGGGAGATGATGGAGTGGGCCAAAATGGAGTTTGAACCTCTTCGCAGTGAGGATTGGGTCCCGGGAGGACTGTTGGCGAAGAAGACAGGTGAAACGGACCACCGGAGCGTGTCCGGTGGTCCGCAGAAGGCGGCGGCAGCGGCGGTGACTGGTGGCACGCCACCAAAGAAAACCGCCGTGGTGGAGCCACGATAGTGGATGGAGAACTAGAATGGCTTCGGCCGTTCCGGATTGGGGCAGCGCGGCTTATGTCGCGCCGGTTTGTCAACCGCAAGGGGTTGTAACCCCCCCGCACCCGCTGGCCTCGCGGGCGCCGCGCCAGCGCCAGGCCGGCCGAGCCGCCCAGGCCGGGCCGGGCCGCACCCTATTGGGCCAGACCCGAACTCAGTTCGGGTTGACCCAGTTTGGGCCGACCCGGGGGGGGGGGGGGGTATCGGGCCGGGTCGGACCGGGCCCGAACCCCCTAATTTCGAATAGATCCATTAAAATGTCCATAACTTGGGCTAAGGACCTCCGATCGACG
Organism: Viscum album; assembly: GCA_963277665.1. Taxonomy (NCBI): domain Eukaryota; kingdom Viridiplantae; phylum Streptophyta; class Magnoliopsida; order Santalales; family Viscaceae; genus Viscum; species Viscum album. The sequence continues at coordinate 320,126,810 of OY728153.1, read as the reverse complement.
TACCGTCAGTTGCGATGTGATCCTTGGATTGAGATGGTAATTTTGGTATATTACACTCAAGGTTTTTGAGAACTCTGTGTATGGACGGGTTGGTTCGAACCCGAAACCAACCGGGCCCTCGGAGCGGAAACGCTTATAACTTGAACTCCGGATGTCCGATTGATGTGCCGTCAACTTTGTTGGATTCCTCTTGATGAGAAAGAACTTTTGGAATACTTCTCCTGAGGTTTGGATGTATTTTTATAGTGGCTGGGTTGGATTGAACCCGAAATCCAACCGGGCCCCTAGAACAGAAAAGCTGATAACTTTCAGACCGGACGTCCGTTTGACGAACCGTCAGTGGCGTTGGTGATCACGTTGAGAAACAGTACCTATGAGTATATCTTATGAGAGTTCGGGGTACATTTGAGATACGACCGGGTTGGTTCGCACACGAAACCAACCGGGCCCCTGGGATGAAAAGGCTAATAACTCATAGACCGGGCGTCCGATTGACGCATCGTTTATTGCATTGAGACCCCTATGACGAGGCGGTCCTTTGAGATACTTCTTAGTGGGAATTTGTGATACTTGGAGTATCAACTTGTAGCTCATGGAGCGGACCCTCCTGAAGACAAGCGTGCGGAGTACGAAGACTGTGTAGCTGGCTGAGACCTGAAGACTGCTTGTTCGACTCGAGTCAGAGTGACTTGTATAGCCCAGTGGGGAGCACTACTGTGTTAGGTTGGTGGACCCACGGCGGGGAGAACTACTATGTTTGGGTGGCAGACCCGCGACACTCTACAGAAGGAGTACCTCTGCAGGCTATTAGGGGGATGCACTACTAGGTGTGTCCAGACCCGACTCGACCCGACCCGACCGGGTGGGGTTGGGTTGCAGGGAAAAAAACATGGGTTGGGTTCATATCGGGTCACTTTTGTATGGGTCGGGTCGGGTCTCGGGTTGGGGTCATTTAGACCCGACCTGACCCGTGACCCAACCAAAAAAAAATTCAATCTCTCTCAGCCGCAGGCAGCCCCCCCGACATCTCCTTCCTTCTACCTTTCCCTCTTGCACTCTCACCCTCCTCCTCTCCCCCGAAAAAACCCTACCCCGTTCTTCCTCTTCCCTCATGATCGACGACAATAGTCCTCCCTCCCTCCTTCACATGAATCGCTCACTCGTGCTCTCACCTTGCCAGGCCTCAAACACTGCCAGCCTGCTCCTCCTCTCTCTCCCGCCAACTGACCGAACCCGACCTTCCGTTGCGGAGAAGAAAGAAACCCTAATCTCCCTCCCTTCCTTCCTTCGTGAGTTGCGGCCAGACAAAACCCTACCCTCCCTATCCTCCTTTCTCCTTCCCTAAGTTTCCCCAACCCCTGGCTTGCGGCAGCGCCTCCTCCTCCTGTCTAACAGACTAACAGTAAGCAGTTTTTAGTACTCTAACCCCTTATTAGTGGTGGAAGGGCTTTGAATTTAATTTGTTTGATGATTTTTTAGTATTTATCTTGATTTTAAAGGTGTATTAAAATAGGATTGACAAAGTTGGATTTTGGGTGTGCTTTGCGGCGGTGCCTCCTCCTACTGCCTGTTGCTGCGTGCGTGTGCGTGCGGTCTGGATTGGTTAACTAATTGGTAAGGAATTTTTATTCGAAAACCCTTATTAGTGATTTGAATTTGTTTGGTGATTTTTTAGAATTTATCTTTATTTTACCCCATTGATGAGTGTTCTATCACCTATTGTTTATACTTGTGAGAATTCATTTGATTATATGAATTTTGATTCATGTTTCCTAGTTTTAGATGAGTCCATTTATTAAATTTAAGAGGGTGTGTGTTAGAGGTCAAATTTTATTTTATTATTTTGTTATAATGACTTAGGGTAGTGTGCATCTCACATTAAAACTTTTTTTTATGTTAACTACATCTTTTTATCCATGACATGAGGAACCTAGGTTACCAAGTGTAAATTTTAGGAATGTTTCCTGAGTGTGATAACTTGGCTAGACACCCATACCATAATAGAATGTTATAACTAGCTAGTGGGTCTGTCTGTCACCAATGAGGCTTTTTGAAAGTAATTTGGGTGATGATTTTTTTCATCATTAACTTATTGATAGAAGGTTCAATGTATGAACTCCAAGAGAAACATGTTACATTAGCTCCTTGTGTGTTTCTACATGGATTATACATTATGTTGTGATCATTGATTATTTTTGGAATATGATTTATCACATTTTTTATGTGCTTATATTGGATCTTTTTGAGTAAGAATCATGGTGGTGAGACTTGCTTTTTATGATTATTATCAATTGTTTAGAACTTTATGGATTTTCATTTCATTAATTATTCCCTTTGACAGCAGCTAGCGATCATGGAAGGTGATAAAAGAAGTGGTTCTAATCCTCTATTTGGCACAAGAACCCAAAGTCAGATGGGGTCTACTCCAACTACACATTCAATAGAAAAAGGAGGGGGAGTACAATAGAAAAAGGAGGGGGAAGTAGTAACATACTAGTTGAAGAAATTGAGGGTAATAGGTCTCTTAAAAAGGTAAAAATTCTTAAATCTACTACTGGTTCTAGAATTTATCATGCTTGGGATCATTTTCATAAGAAAAATGGTAGAGATATTTGTAATTATTGTGGAAAAGGTTATGCTTGCACATCTGGCCAATATGGAACTAGTAATCTGAATAGACATTTGATAAGGTGAAACAAAAATCCACACAAAAATCTTGACAAAAGACAAGCCACTCTTGGTCTTAGGAAGAAGTGTGAAGATGAGGATGATGGGACGGTTAAAATTTCAGTAGCTCATTTTAACCAAGAAGAGTGCAGAATAGCCCTTTTTAAAATGATAATCATTGAAGAGTTATCATTTAAGTATGTTGAGAATCAGGGTTTTAGAGAATTTATTGAAGTTGTTCAACCTCAATTTCAAGTTCCATCGAGGAAAATAGTTTCTAGGGATTTCTTGCAGTTATATTTGGATGAGAAAGAAAAATTGAAGTCTATGTTTGATATGTTCTCTCACATGGTATTTCTTACCACCGACACATGGACTTCAATCAGAATCTGAATTATATGTGTGTGACTACACACTTTATTGATGATAATTGGATATTGAATAAAAAAATCATCCGGTTTTGTCTTGTTGCGGATCATAAAGGGGAAACAATTGGCCGAGTATTAGAACAAACATTGAAACAATGGGGGATTGAAAGGATTAACACTGTTACAGTGGAGAATTCTAGTTCTAATAATACAATGATCAGTTATTTGGTGAGGAGGGTTAATGATTGGAATGGGTCTATTTCTAATGGAGAGTATATTCATGTTAGATGTTGTGCACATATTTTAAACCTTATTGTTTGTGATGGGTTAAAGGAAATATCAACATCAATTGCTAGAATCATAGATTCCTGCAAATTTGTGAGAAGTTCACCTTCAAGATTGGCTCTTTTCAAAAGCATAGCCAAGGAGTTAAAAATTCCTAGTAAACAGGCCATAATTCTTGATGTTCCTACTAGGTGGAATTCTTGTTACTTTATGTTGGATGTATCATAGAAGTATGAAAAAGTATTTATTCGCCTTGAGGAGGATGCAAGTTTTAGGAGTGCTCTTGTCTGTGAAAGTGGGGCTCCTACAACATATGATTGGGAGCGTGCTCGTGTATTTGTCAAGTTCCTATTTTTTTTTTATGATAGCACTGTTGAGTTTTCTAGTTCTTTTCATGTGACATGCCACACATTATTTCATACACTTTGTGACATATATAAAAAAAATCAAGAAATGGATGAAGAGTCATGATATTACTGTGAGTGCAATGGCTATTACAATCAATCTTAAGTTGGACAGGTATTGGGGTATTGGTTCAAATTTTAATTCTATCTTTCTTGTTGCAGTTTTTCTTGATCCCTGATATAAATTGGAATATGTTCGGGATAGTTTTGAAATGTTGTTTGATGACGAAGAAGACAAAAATCAGTTGATCAGTAAATTAACAGAGGTTATGAATAATCCTTATGAGTTTAACAAATGTAGATTTCCCATTGCAGTTGTTGGTGATAAATGTGATTCCAGTTCTCATCAAGAGTCACATATTCATGATGCTAGTACCGATAGTGAGGATGATGAGAAATGGAAAGATGTATATAGATTAAAGAAAAGGAAAAGGCAGATGACACAACAAAGGAATGAACTAGAGAGATATCTTGAGATTGATGATTGTGAGGATGATTTTGAAGGATTGGATATTTTGAGTTGGTGGAAAGGAAATGAAAGAAAATATCATGTTCTCTCATGCATTACTAGAGATATTATAGTAATTCCTTTAACTATAGTATCTTCAGATTCAGCTTTTAGTATAGGAGGATGAGTCCTTGATCCATTTCATAGTTGTTTGAATCCCAAAACTTTTGAAGCATTAATTTTCCCACAAAATTGGTTTAGAAAGTCTAAACCAATTGACATTTGAAAGCAACTAGAAGAAGTGGAATCAATTGAATCAGGTACTATAATTAAAAATATTATGATTTTTTTTTATCATTTTTCATTTTTCAATTATAAACATTTGTTTGAAAAAGTTAAAGACTGACTTGTTCTTTTTTTTGTTGTGTTTTTTTAAGATATGCCACCATCCACCACAATTCATTACCAGAGTTTCACTATCTAAAGTAAAAGAAGCAAGGATGATAGAGAACTCTTAATTAAGGTATAAATTTATGATTATTTTACAAATTCTTTTCATAATACTGTCATCACACATGAGTTTTTTTTAGATCTTGTTGTCTAATATAGGCTAGTTTTGTGATTCCTTTTTAAATATGGTTGATGAATCAGTGAAGGATCAACTACCTACCCACTGCCTTATTTGATATTGAAATGTCTATAGATGAGTGTTTCATATTTCATTCATTTCTGATTTCAGAATAAGCATGTTCCTTCCTGCTACCTACAATGTTTTCATTTCATTCCCTCCATGCATGCACTCGGAGGGGCTTAGTTTGGGGGAGCTGGACAGGGGTCTAGGGGGGGGGGGGGCTATTGGGTCTGGTGGTGGGGTTGGACACTGGACAGGGGAGGGGATGGACAAGGGAGGGGCTGGGTCTGGGAGAGGGAGGGGCTGGGTCTGGATGGCTGGATAGGGGAGGGGCTGGACATGGGTCTGTGGGGGAGGGGCTGCTAGGTCTAGTGGGGATGGACACTGGATAGGGGAGGTGATGGACAGGGGAGGGGCTGGGTCTGGGGGAGGGAGGGGCTAGGTCTGGGGGGGCTGGACAGGGGAGGGGCTGGGCAGGGGTCTGGGGGGGGGGAGGGGCTGGGTCTGGTGGGGCTGGACACTGGACATGGGAGGGGCTGGAGGACAGGGGAGGGGCTGGGTCTGGGGGAGGGAGGGACCCGGATGGGTCTTCTGGGAGGGATGGACAGGGGAGGGGCTAGACAGGGGTCTGGGGGGGGGGAGGGGCTGGGTCTGGGGGGGCTGGACATGGGGTTTGGGGGGGGGGGTCTGGGGGTGCAATTGTGTTCGAGTGATTTTCATCATTGTGCATCTGGTGACCATGTTTGAGAGATAGAACAAGAAGTTCCCTATAAAGAATAAGCCAGGGGAGAGAGAGCAATCACCAATGTGCATTAGGTGATAACGTGTTTAAAAAAAGAGCAATCATATTTTATTTTTCAATCAACTTGGACTTATTTTCAGCACTTATTGAAAATTGTTTATGGAACTTATTACTTGTAATAAATAGTTACACTATTCTTCAGGTGTCGGTGCCTGTGGTCATTGGATGAGTATGGGGGATAAAGATGCATTCTTTTGGGTATAGAGCCAATGCCTTGCTAATGTGTGCCGTCAACATCCTCACGCTCATCTGTGTCATCAAAATCATCGAGCTCAGGTGTTCCATGGCTTTTGGGCACAACCACTTCTAGACCACCCATGAGAAGCTTCTGTTCTATCTTTGTACCAAGACATTGGTATGGTTGTTTTCCAAGCTGTTTTTCCCTCCTATCAGTTTTCCAAACAGTGTTTTTGTAAGAAAAGGTTTGAGGTTTTTAAGTGCATGTCAAACAAGAAATTATTTGATAATGCAGAAATGAATTTATTTATATATTTAGCTCAGCATGAATGCTGATATATATTTGCATTATATTTTTCTGTCCATAGTGTTACAAATTCAAATGCACAATTATTTTCAGTTTGATTATTGAATGTGGTTTTTGGATAGGGGTCTGGGGGGGGAGGGTTGGGTCTGGGGGGCTGGCCGCACAACACATGAGGGGATGGTGGGGGGGGGGGGAGGGGCTGGACAGGGGTCTGGTGGGGGAGGGTCTAGGTATGGACTTTGGGGGGCTGGCTGCACAGGGGGGAGGGGGGGATGGGTCTGGGGGGCTGGGTGCACAGGGGGTGGGGGCTGGGGGGCTGGGTACACAAGGGGTGGGGGCTGGGGGGATGGGTGCCCAGGGGGTCGGGGCTGGGTCTGGGGGGCTAGCCACACAGGGGAGAGGGGGCTGGGCCTGGGGGCTGGCTGCACGGGGGGGGGGGGGGGGTGGTGGGGGCTAGACCGAGGTCTGGGGGGGCTGGGTCTGGGGGGATGGACAGGGGTCTGGGGGGGGGGAGGGGCTGGGTCTGGGGGGCTGGGTGCATGGGGGGGGGGGGCTGGGGGGATGGGTCTGGGGGGATGGCTGTACAGGGGGGACTAGCTGGGTCTGGTGGGAGGATGGCTGCACAGGGGGGGCTAGCTGGGTCTGGTGGGGGGCTGGCTGCACAGGGGGGGGTCTAGCTGCATAGGGGGGGGGGTGGTCTAGCTACACACAGGGGGGAGGGAGGGGTTGGGTCTGGGTAGTACAGGGGTCGGGTATGGGGGGAGGGAGGGGCTGGGTCTGGGGGGCTGGCTCGGGCTGGCTCGGGTTGGCTCGGGTTAGGTCGGGTTGGGTCGGGTTCACCCAAGTAACCCGACCCAAACTGACCCAACCTGTAGAGGGTTGGGTTGGGTCGGGTTGTTCGACCATGAGTCGGGTAACCCAACCCCCAGTGGTTTGGGTTGGGTCGGGTCACCTACCCGTGAAGTATGAGACCCGACCCACCCGACCCGACCCTCCGGTGTTGGGTCGTGCCTTAGAACACCCCTGACCCGACCCAACCCAACCCATGGACACCCCTATACACTACTGTGTTTGGGTGTCAGACCCCGGTGGGAAGCTCTACTGTGTTTGGGTGGATGGCCCGCGGTACTCGACAGGAGGAGTACCTCAGCAGTCTTAGGTTAGTGAGCAGTACCTCGGAGTCGTGACAGAATCACTATACTCGACAGAGACGGGGCTCTTCAGCAGTTATAGTTTTGATAAATGAAAATCTTGGTTTGAGCTCAGTCAATGACCTTTGTGTTTACCTCATGATTTATATGGGTCACTTGATAACTTAGGTATATGTGTGGGAATATACCTAGGTAGTGGTTATCCGTTGATTTCATAACCTTTGTGTTCCTTATGATTGAGATAGGTTAATTGATAACTTAGGTATATGTATGGGCATATACCTAAGTAGAGGTTATCTATTGAGATATTTCTTTTTGGTTATCCTTGTTGGATTTAGTGAGACCTTGAGGGTCTCGGGGTCCCTACTGAGTATCGTATACTCACCCCTGCACGGGCTATGCCCGCACCTCGTTGTGTTGGTTGCAGACAATGGGTAGCGCTGACAGAGGCTGAGTGTTCGAGGACTGGATGGTTCCCATAGGTGGACCCCATGATGAGTCAGTATCCGAAGGTGGACTTCACAACAATACGACACTCAGAGGAGGTTGACGGGCAATAGTGTTGTGGAGGCTATCTGTACCTACCCTTCAGGTAGGATCCGTGGTGGACGATCCGGGAGATGCGCTATCTGTACCTACCCTTCAGGTAGGATCTGAGGAGGACGACCCTGGAGATGCTTCTTTTCTTCCAACTGTTTGTCTTTTATGTTGTACTTTCGTTCAGTTGTAGCTGTACTTTCAGTTGGGTTTGTATTCTAGCCCATTTACTTTTCAGCACTTCTTTTGTACTTAGTATATTACTTCCTCTTATACTCTGTGGTGTTTTGTTTACTTTTATAAAGGAAATGCCTTCCCAGTTATTGGGATTTACACCTTTGGTGCTAGTCGCCTACCCCTGGCCTATGGAAGGCGGTCTTGGGGTAGTCACGGCACGGGCCCTGAGGACGTGTCATAACCAATTGGTATTAGAGGAGTCGGTTCTACCGCAGAACTTAGGACTCTGACATTTTTTTTCTGTGAGGAAATAGTGTTAAGGGTACTAAGTGTGTTTTTCAGTTCAGGGAGTCCAGTGTTGGTGCAGCGGCCGACGTTTCCGTACACCAGGACCCTGACTACTGATTTCCGACTTTGTGCACGAAAACACTGATTGCGTTTGTGATTCAAAGTTTCCTTTAAGTAAGCTCAAATCAGGACATCTCAACAGGTTTAAATCGTTTGACTATGTCGTATCTGTTCAGGATGTCTCCATGCAGACAATCAGTTGGAGTTTCTGAGAGAGTACTCGATGACGGCTCACCGAGTGACGAGGCTCTGGTGCAGGGCCCTTTTTACTATGTTGGCACCCTCGGGTGGTGTACCAGCAGCACCACCACCTGTTGGGAAGCAGATTCCACCAGCTAAACTAGAGAACTTTGCACGCTGGCAGAGCACATTGCACGAGTTCCAGTAGTAGCGACCTCCGAGGTTACAAGGCGAGGCAGATTCCCAAACAGTAGAACACTGGCTAGAGGTGATTGCTTGAGTTTTCCGCCTAGCTGAGACATCAGTAGAGTGGATGGTGGGATTGACTACTAGTGTTTTCCAGTGAATGACCATGAGGATGGTCCACATAGTGATGAGGCTTTGGTATGTGGACCGATGCCTGTGATAGTGCCTTCGGGTAGTGTGCCATCTATACATCACTACCTCTTGGTCAGCAGTTACAACCATCGGTACTGGTAGGTGACACATGTAGACTTACTACCTTAAACATGTTCCAACATCAGATACCCTCAAGTTCCGAGGCGAGCCGACTCACAGGTAGCTGAGGACTGGCTTGAGGAGGTGACTGAGAGTTTTCTAAAGCTTATACAGCTTCGGCAGGACGACATGTCGGTAGCTGAGAATTCATCGGAGCGTACCAAACCATTCCTGGTACTCGATGAATGCGATTTGATCAGTTCTATAGAGCTAAGACCTTTGATCATGGTGTGTTTAAGGATATTCGAGCCAGCACCTTTTCTCTATGCATTCCTACTAGGGCTAGGGTGCTAGAAATAACCTTTGTGGTCGAGAATTCTTTTACTGAATGGATACAGTCAGTGAAGGTTAGCAGTGGGAATGTTGGAAACTGGCACCAGTCTCGGAGACTTGGGTGTGTAAAATGTTTCAATTATAGGAAGTAAAAAGGACAGATGAGTCTGCGAAGCAGAAAACATGGAGGCAGAGCTAGGAGAGCAGCATGAGGTGGTGTACATTTCAACATGTTACAATCACCCGCCTTTGTAGTCCCTGCCAGGCTCAGGGAGCTGGAGGGAAGGGGAAAGAGTAGCTGCATGCGGTCAAGGAGTGTGACCCAATGGCTCTAAAAATGATTCAAGGGACATTCTGTGTCCACTACTAGCTGCCATAGTAACAGTCGTTTATATGAATAATTCCTTCCTTCCACGAATCTTGTCCCAGACCTAGAGTTTCCAGTAAGCCGTGGACTTGAACCTCATGTCTGGAGATACCTTTGGGAGGAGACTTGATAATCACACTTACGCCGACAATGTGATCTGACCCTCGAGGCAAGAGTTTCGGTTGGAATCTCTTGGTGGCAGCATCAAGGCCTTACGAAGTTGGTCTCAGTATTGATTGGATTCATAGTTCATGCTCAGATTGATTGTATTAGGCAAAACGGTTGTGGTCTAACTACAACGTCAGGATGGGGTTTTCCTTGGTCGACGAAAAGGAAAACCCAGGCAGCACAGAATGGAATTTTGCATAGGAAGGTGAAGCCGATCACACTTGAGTCGACCAACGTCACCCACGTGGCAGCAGGAGTTTTGAGTTTCAGTTCTAATCAGGAAAGGGAGACCTCTAGAGTTCGAGGATTAACATCACGTCCTTATACGGGTCTCACCTCGATGAGGTTTACAGAGATGTGGTCGAGGCAATAAGTTATCACCGAGGTTCAACGGACCTTTCTAGGTCTTCAGCAGGGTAGGCGAGGTGGTTTACCGCTTGAACTTTCCACCTCAGTTGCACCAGGTGCATAATATCATTCACGTACCTCAGCTGAAGAGATACGTGCATTATCCTTCACAAATCATTGCCCTCAGGGATTTGGACATCGATGACTGGACGACTTCCACGTATCTCAATTGGGGAGATACATGCTTGACCCGACACATATCATCAACCATGGGGAGTTGGACGTTGGCGATGGGGTGACTTTTGCAGAGTTCCAGTAGAGGTTGAGGATCGACAGGAGTGGGACCTACGAGGACGGTCGATTCCTCTTGTGCGTTTTCATAGGCAGCACAGGAACCTCCAGGTGAGAACATGGGAGCGGAAGGCTCAGATGCGTGCTCAGTACCGCTTTTGTTTCCCTAGTTTGTGTTAAAGATTTACAGGGATGTAAAGCCCTGAGGTGGGAGTAATGTAAAGACCCAAAAATTTCAAGGAATTTTTTTTGTTAATTTATTTGGAATTTTACAAGACTGTGGCTTCTAACGACACCTGATTCCGAGGCCCGGTGTGCTCGGAATCAAGTTCCGAAGTTTAGCTCAGCTACGTTCAGTGAACGAACGGGCGGGTTTTTCTAACTTTTGAACCGGTACTTGGAATTGAAATCTGAGGGAACCGATGAAACCACAACGTCAGTAATTTCTTAGGATCACCTTTTCTGAAGGTGCGTTTGCTCGGGAGGAGTTGTTAATTTTGTGGTTTTAGTGAGGAATAAATAAAATTATATTACAATTTTATTTATTTTCCTCTAGGTAGTTATAACCTAAGTAAGGGAGTTGGGGGTGGGACCCACATGTTGTTAACCAACCATGAGAGGATAAAGGTGGGGTGGGGCCCACATGAGCCCAACCCCTCATATTCCTTAACTCCATAACCCCCTTTAATGTGATACCACTCACCTCCCCCTATCTCTTCTTTAATCATGCTAACTCACTTAATTAATTAAGTGAGTTATGTGTTTGATTTTTAAAAATTGAAATTCTTGGCTTGATGTAATAAAATAAGATAAGTCTTATTTTATTTGAGTGGGTTGGTTGTTGTGTGAGGAGATTGGAGAGATAGAACTCTTTTCTCGGGGGAAGAACTTCATCCTCCCACGAAGAGATTCAATCCTTCCGCGATGAACGTCATCTCCTCAATGAACAATGACTCAGTGACTCCGGTATCTCCATTCCCTTTCTCCTCTACAACAAGGGAAGAGACACCGACGTGGGAGTTCTCCAATGACACATAATCATACTCTTCTCTCCGTGATAAAGAGAAGACGACATCTCCTCAGACGCTCTCCGTCGACGTCTACGGAACCATGCCCCGCAATGCAGCTTTCCACGACGCTCTTCGAACATCAACTCGTTATCAAGGTAGGGGTTGTTTTCTTGTTCGTGAATATTTTCCTTGCTGTTCATAGTATTATTCTTGTGCCGCCTGTTATCATTATAACGGGTGGAGGTCGGACCACACGAACATGGCCAACTCTCCTCCCCCTTCGATGTTGTGTTTGTCGCGGCATGAATGAAGGTGATGCGGTGCCATCGCACCGTGCCGAAACAAAGAAGAACGGGCAATGAAGCGCGGCGCCATCGCGCGGCGCCGTGGAGGCCAAACAAAGCTGCGGCGCCATCGCGCCATGCCAGAAAAGCACGAAGAGGCCGCAAATTGTTTATTTGACGTGCAGATCGACGGGCGACGACGAAGCGGGCCGCAATGGCGTTTGAATCCCTTCGTAGTGAAGATCGGGTCCCAGGAGGACCATTGGCTAAGATGGCAGGTGAAACGGACCACCAGAGTGCATCCGGTGGTCCTCAGAAGGCGGTGGCGGTGCGCCATGCCGGCGCAACGACTATGGCTGAGCCGTGGTGGTGGAGGGAGAACCATAACGGCTTCGCCCGTTCCGGATTGGGGCGGCGTGGCTTATGCTGCACCGGTTCGTCAACCGTGGGGGGTTGTAACCCCCCCGCACCCGCTGTCCACGCGGGCGCCACGCCCACCGGGCCAGGCCGTGCCCTATTGGGCCGGACCTGGACCTGGGTCGGGTCAACCTGGTTCGGGCCGACCCGGGGGGGGGGGGGGGGTATCGGGTCGGGTCGGACAGGGCCCGAACCCCCTATTTTCGGACAGATCCGTTCAAACGTCCATAACCTGGGCTACAGAACTCCGATCGATGAACCTTCAGTTGTGATGCGATCCTTGGATCGGGATGGTTGTTTCGGTATATTACACTCAAGGTTTCAGAGAACTTTGAGTATGGCCGGGTTGGTTCGAACCCGAAACCAACCGGGCCCTCAGAGCAGAAACGCTTATAACTTGAACTCCGGATGTCCGATTGACGTGACGTCAACTTTTTTGGATTCATCTTGATGAGACAGAACTTATGGCATACTTCGCTTGATGTTTGGACGCAGTTGGATAGTGTCTGGGTTAGATTGAATCTGAAATCCAACCAGGCCCCTCAAATGGAAAAGATGATAACTTTTAGACTGGACGTTCGTTTGACGAACCGTCAGCGGAGTTGGTGATCACGTTGAGAAACTGTCCCTATGAGTATATCCTATGAGAGTTTAGGGTATAGTTGAGACATGACCGGGTTGGTTCGCACACAAAACCAACCGGGCCCCTGGGACGAAAAGAGTAATAACTCATAGACCGGGCGTCTGATTGACGCTCCGTCTATTTCATTGAGACCCCTATGACGAGGCGGTCCTTTGAGATACTTATTCGTGGGACTTTGTGATAATTGGAGTATAAACCTGTAGCTCATGGAGCGGACCCTCCTAGAGACGAGCGTGCGGAGTACGGAGACCGTGTAGCTGGCTGAGACCTGAAGATTGCTTGTCCGACTCGAGTCGGAGTGACTTGTATAGCCCAGTGGGGAGCACTAATATGTTTGGGTGGCGGACCCACGGTGAGGAGCACTACTATGTTTGGGTGGCAGACCCGCGGTACTCGACAGAAGGAGTACCTCTGCAGGCTATTAGGGGGGGGGGGTGCACTACTGTGTTTGGGTGGAAGACCCCGGCGGGAAGCACTACTGTGTTTGGGTGGCTGGCCCGCGGTACTCAACAGGAGGAGTACCTCAGCTGTCTTAGGTTAGTGAGCAGTACCTCGGAGTCGTGACAGGATCACTGTACTTGACAGAGATGGGGCTCTTCAGCAGTTACGGTTTCGATAAATGAAAATCCTGGTTTGAGCTGAGTCAATGACCTTTGTGTTTATCTCATGATTGAGATGGGTCACTTGATAACTTAGGTATATGTATGGGAATATACCTAGGTAGTGGTTATCCATTGATTTCATAACCTTTGTGTTCCTCATGATTGAGATGGGTTACTTGATAACTTAGGTATATGTATGAGCATATACTTAAGTAGAGGTTATCTATTGAGATCTTTCTTTGTGGTTATCCTTGTTGGATTTAGTGAGACCTTGAGGGTCTCAGGGTCCCTACTGAGTATCGTATACTCACCCCTGCACAGGCTATGCCCGTACCTCGTTGTGTTGGTTTCAGATGACAGGCAGCACTGATAGAGGTCGAGTGTTTGAGGACTGTACAGTTCCTAGAGGTGGACCCCACAACGAGTCAGTATCCGAAGGTGGACTCCACGACGATACGACACTCAGATGAGGTTGATGGGCAAGAGAATTGTGGAGGCTATCTGTACCTACCCTTCAGGTAGGATCCGTGGTGGATGATCCTAGAGCTACGCTATCTGTACCTACCCTTCAGGTAGGATCTGAGGAGGACGACCCAGGAGTTGCATCTTTTCTTCCTGCTGTTTTCCTTTTCTGTTGTACTTTCGTTCAGTTGTAGCTGTACTTTCAGCTGGGTTTGTATTCTGGCCCATTTACTTTTCAGCACTTCTTTTGTAATTAGTATATTACTTCCTCTTGTACTCTGTGGTGTTTTTTTTACTTTTATAAAGGAAATACCTTCCCAGTTATTGGGATTTACTCCTATGGTGCTAGTCGCCAGCCCCTGCCCTATGGAAGGCAGGATTGGGGTAGTCACGGCACGGGCCCTGAGGATGGGTCATGACCGTGTTTTATTAGTGGTGCAAATAATTCATTTAATTGTGAAAGAGGTGCAAAACTAGTTTTAATGAGACTTGGGTACGAAAGTGGTATTTTTGTGTGTGTAATTCCTTGTTCGACTTGTAAAATGTAAAAGTGATGTATTATGTGAATGTGGAACTTGATTGAACACAAAAGGGGAACCCCAAGTATCTAGGTGGGTGGACTAGAACTTGTGCACTAATGATCAGGAGTGGTATCGTCCCTGTTTCACTTAGAAAGTTTGACGCTTACAACACTAACTATACTATTATGATGATGTTGGGGACCACTAGGTTATGAATGATTTTCCTACTAGTGTCTCATATACATGAGAACATATATTTGTTATGGTTACTTTTCACTAAGGCATGAGGTTCTAGGGTCCCACTTGAGCTAGATTAACCTTAGGAGATTTACCCATAGTGCTCTAAAACTCATAACGCGGTGCCCTCCATCGGCATACAAAGGACCACTTGGGTGCATGTGTGTTCTTAATGAATTTTTCTCTTCCACTTTAAAAGAGTTTTTTTGAAATGATTTTTCTTCCAGTTTTTATTTTTTTAACTTTTATCTTGTAAATGTTTTCCTTAAAGGTGTTTTAAAAACAAGAGTGTAAATAAGAATATTATATTATCACTTTGATGTTGTGACATGAAATATTTTTTTTGGGTTCTATCATACTAGGGTATAGGATCACACCCTACATATACCCTTGGGTGTACGTAAACATTGTGCTTTGGGTATTCTAGGTTGAGGCATCATTCATTGCGATGGTGGTTCGAGTTGTTGATGGTATCCTCGTGAAGGATGGTGTTGATATCTTGGGGATGTGGCTTCTCTTATTTTGTGGGGGTTTGATTTGGAGTTTTAGTTCTTCATTTGTTGTCATTTATTTTGGGTTATTGGTTAAAGTTTCAACCTTTAAATTTAAAATGTGTTAATGGCCTATTTGGTTGTATAAATTCAGTTTCTTTCAGTTAAAGTAGTTAGTTATTTTATGTTTATTGTTTCGTGTAAATCATTCCCTCTTGTATTATTTGATACCCGAGAACTTGAGCTAGCCCATGGGGATCAGGAATGCCCTTCGATCCTTGCCATGGATAGGGTCGGGAACCAAGTTGGATGGAGACCCTACTTGGTTCATGAAAAAATGGTATCAAAGGAGGTTATGCTCTTTTGGGTCTTTTTTATTCATTATAGTCTGAATCTAGGATTTTTGGGACTTGATATCTTGGCTTTGAGTAAGGTTCTAGCCAGCACACCTCATTGTGAGACTTTGGTTACCAGGGAAATTTGAGGTTTTTCTAAGTCTTTGGTACTTTTGGTTAATCTTTTTTAGGGTTAAATGAAAATGGATTAGGGTCAGTGGTCTCAGTGAGATCACAGGGTCTGGAAATTCATGTGGAGACGGAGATGTTGTCATAGAATACACTCTGTGGTTGCAGAGTGATTGGAATATGGCTGCTAACCATAGTCCCAGTCACCTGATGAACCTATTTTCCTATTGCATCATTCCTCGTCTCTTTGTTTTTGGAATCGTGGAAATATGGTATTGAAGTAAAAATGATTTGGTCTTGGAAAATGTTTTTAAATGAAGTGTATTAAAAAGAAATTGATGCGTACAGTTTGAAAAGTGTGGGTTGAATGTTTTAGTTTTGAAAAATGTAAAGGTATGGTTTTGATCCTTGGTGTTATAATGGGAAACCCCATGCATGGGTATATATGGAAAGAGAAATGGTCAATGATACAAGAAGATTAGTGGCTGGATGGACATGAGGTGGGTTCCTGGTGTGGCACGAGAACATACATGTGTGAGGCCCATGGAACACCATTGGTTTTTTTGAAACCCACTAGCTTTTTTTATTTTCAAAAAGTTATGTTAATGGAAAATTTGGTGTTTTAATAACCAGTGATAGTGTGGTGTGTCCTATTATTTTGGGAACTTTTTTTATGTGAGGCGTTTCGAGTCAAGAATCATTTTTCGCTAATTTGTGTCTTGAGTTTGAGTTCTTATTGGTATGTTGGTGTGAAAGTGTGTGGTTAGTGTATTCTTTTGAAAAGTGATTTGGGAAGCCCTTATAGTGGCCCCCTACATGTTTAGTGTTCACTTGTGATATTTCTTGTCCATTGGACCAATTTTATTGGGTCCATGGTTTTCTTTCATAACTAGTGTATGCCCCCATAAAGCATTAAAAAGCGATTGAAGTGCGACCATCAGCAATTCACTGTTGGTCGGCCCTCTAGTTGATCAAAGTAAGGACTTTCCCCTTTGAGTGTAAGTTCTAATTCTATCCCTTTTTTCCTTTCTAGTTAAGTTAATCCTCTCACTGTGGGATGGAAAGTACAAGAGGAGTTGAAGGGAGTTTTGGTCTCCTTTGGTTCTCTGAGTTTTTGCAGGTGATGTTTGAAATTGTTGTGTATATAGGATCTATCTAGAAGTGGTGAAGGGAATTCAAGTGAGGAAAGGTGAGTAGTCTAGAGTTGGAAATTTTGGGTAATAACTTAAAGGGAATTTGGGTCTTTCATTGGTCTTGTCTAAATAGGGATTCATACTGGACCACCAGTGTAGAAAGTCAAATCATAAGAGGCTGCTATGTCCATTTTTAGGAATTGTGTGTCATTTAGGACTCAATTTAAAATCCATTTTCATGTAATGTTTCTTTCAGTATAAAGGGTTAGGTTCGGTGTTTCTTGGTGGTGTTGTGCTCTTGTTTGGTTGAATCGGAGGAGGTTGTGGGACTTTTGAAGGGCCTCTGTCCTGATAGAAGTGTATTTTTCTTTGGCAAATTTTGAATTCCTCTATTTTAGAGAGAGGTATCTTCTATGTGTCATTATTTACAATGTTTATTATTGAAATTAACAAGGGGTGATGTGCATGCACCATATAACCCTCATTTTTATGAATGTGTTGTGTGGGAGTGGGTGGATGGTGGAGTGTGCTACGTTTGTGGGAGTTGTCTCGGTTGTAGTGTGGTTGAGTGTGGCACCAAAAGGGGAAGCTCTATTCAAGAGTCCTCAATGCCTGACTGTGAAGTTGGAGATGATTCAAACATCAAGCCTCATTCTATAGTCCTCGGAGTGAAGCTGACGCATGGTCAAGAACCACAAGAGTGTATGGGACCCCAACCTTATTTCTATCATTAGTGTTAAAGGTGAAGGTAGTTTAAATCGTTTCTGTTAGTTGTTCTAGTTTGGTGGAAGGAGGTAGGAGAACCTCGTTCCCACATTTTAACCTATTTGGGTGCGTGAGGATTCATGTGGTCATGAGGAGGTGTGGTTGTCTCATTACCTTAAAGTTCCGGTGGTTGTGTCCCACCAGATGTAATCTCTTTTAGTGGTTTTTATGGGGTTTGTTTGGTTAAATGAGTCTCAATTTTGATTAGTGATCATCCAAGGATGTGAAGATGTTGGTTTGTCTTCAGATATGGTTTTAACTCCCAGATAGTTGGGCCCTTCCCTCACTGTCCCTTATAGTGGGTTGTTTGGTCATTGGAAATTTTTGATGTTTTTGTATCTTCCATCAGTTCTAATGGTTGGGAGATCCATAGTGGGTCTCGCTCAAATGTATCTAGAATGAATTAGTGTTGGAATTTTTAATAATGGAGGGGAGTCTAATCGGGCCTCCTCGTGTCAGATTTTTAGTATTGTCTCAGATTTTTGTAGGTTTCTAATGGTGGGGAGCCCCTTTGGGATTCCCCAATGTTGGCCTTTTGGTTATGTTCCTAAAGATGTCTTTGTGGTAGGTGATAAGAGTTTTCTTTGGATGTGGTTTGATCTTGTTTTTTTATTCTAGTCAAATGGTGTGGTTTTTATTTAATGGATATTGAGGTGTTTGAGTTTTTGAAGTTAGTTTTTATGGGTATGATAGTTCTTTTCCTTGATAAATAAAATGGAGGAGTTCTAACTTTTTGGGGTGGGTGACACATAGTATAATTTCTCTTTATAGGTTTCATGAGGTTTCCATTTAAGTCACTTTCTCTGATCACGGTGCATTTTCCTCTTTTCAATTGTTTTTCATAGGGATCCTCTTTGAACCTTAAGGGGGTATCAATTTTTTCTCTGGGGTTCAATCTTAATTATGGATTTCTGAGGAGAGAAATCTCTATGGTGGGGAGAATTTTAACACCCACCTCTTTTAAATTATTTATATTACTATTTTTTCTGGGCATCAGGTAGTTCAGGTTGAAAATAGACTTAAATTTTTGAGTTATTATTTTAAAACGTACATTTTGGCATTGACAGAATTCAGCGCACTACGGTCGAAGCCGCACGACCTCGCCCGGGTCACCACAAAAATTCTCCCGGTTCACCGCACAACCTGCCCGATGTTAAGGACAAACAAATGAAGTGAAATGAAATAAATGAGGTTACAGTTTAATGAATTATTTTAATATTAATGAAAATGGAAATTATTATTATTATTATTATTATAACTATTTAAATTTTTATTTTATTTTACTTCTATCAATTTACTATTATTGTTAGTATGTTTTTTTATATTAAATTTCATTTTCTTTTTTTGGGCTAGGGTTTCTCCCCCCTTATTTTCCTCCCCACGCACACAGTGCCTCCCCCATATCTCCCTCCCTTCTTTCCCATTAGACCCCCTTCTGGTCACACTGCAACCTTAGTCAGTAGCTCCTTCTAGCTCGCGCTGCACCCCCATGGCCGACGACCTCCGGACCCGTCTGGCGGAACCAGCTCACACCACACCTCCCCCATGGACACCGAACTCCTACTCCATCCAGTGGCATAAACTCGCACCGAACCTCCCCCATGGTGGCCCTCCTTTCACGCACGCCTCTATAATCTAGCCTCACACTAAACCCCTATCCCACTTTCTCTTCCGAATGTCTCCCCCTTTTCCGCACCCCTCTTCCAGCAAGGCTCTGACCGGTGCGGCTCGCCTCCGGCGGTCCTTCCCTTTGGCTGGAGATATGCTCTGGTATTTTTTCTCACTATTGGTTGATTTGTGAGTAAGGGTTTTTGTGGTGTAGGGTTCTATGTTGATAAATTTGGTTCGATTTCTAGATGTTAGTTTCTATTTGGTTCGATTGTGGTGCAATTGGAACGTGTTTGAATTTTTCACACCAATTTCAATGTTTGTCTACACCAAGGTAGGTGGTTCCATTCCCTAACATTATTAGATGAATTTAATATATTTATTTGAATTTATAAATATGTTCTATGATTTAATTATGTGGTGCGAAAAGTATTTCTAAGTTTCTTGGCATGTTTATGTAGAGTGAATAGATTTTATAAAGAAAATTATTAGGTGTTGGTTGTGTGATTTAACATGATGTTTCCTGAAAAATTTTTAGGGGTTGGTTGTTGGGTTCAAATCATGTTATCAAAATAATTTAAGGTGAAAATGGGTTGGAAATGATATTTTTTATAAAAAGTGTGTTTCCTTGGCATGTCAAACTTATTGTTCACTTTTAAAATTGAATTAAAAATTTATTTAATAATAGAAAACATGTTTTGATATGGTTAACTTGTGTATTTTGTTTTAAAGCGACAATTTTTTATGGAATCAAGTGGTTTTTGGTGTATAGTCTTCTTGGTTTTTCTTAAAATGATTTAATAAATAGTTAAAATGGTTTATTGAATTATTTATATGGTACAAAAGTAGTATTTTTGGATGATTTGAATATGCATTTGTTTTTAAAGTAGTATGTTTATATGAAATGAGACATGTTTTTGGGGTAAACCCACTTTACGTCAATAAGTGGTGTTTTATAATTGGTGAAAATGGTTCATTTAATTATGCAAGAGGTGTGAAACTAGTTTTAAGGAGTCTTGGGTACACCAGTGGCAGATTTTCTGTGTGTAATGCCTTATTCAATTTGTGAAATGTAAAAGTAAACTATTATATGAATGTGGAAATTGATTGAGCATAAAAAGGGAATCCCAGGTATCTAGGTGGGTGGACTAAAACTAGTTCTCTAGTGATCCTAAGTTGTATCTTCCCTATTTAACTTGGAAAGTTTGATGCTTACAACATTAACTAAACTATTATTATGATGCTGCGGACCATTAAGTTATGGATGATTCTGCTAATAGTGGATCATGTGCATGAGAACATATATTTTTTATAGTTACTTTTCACTAAGGTTTGAGGTTATAGGGTCCCACTCGAGCTAGATAAACCTTAGGGGATTTACCCATAGTTCTCTAATAATCATGATGTGGTTCCCTATGTCGGCATACAGGGGACCACTTGGGTGCATGTGTTTTCTTAATTATTTTTTCTCTTCCACTTTAAAAGTGCGTTTGTGAAATGGTTTTTCTTCGAGCCTTTCTTTTTTAACTTTTATCTTGTAATTTTTTTCCTGAAATGTGGTTTAAAAGAACTAATTTAAATAAGAATATTAAATTATCTCTTTGATGTTGTGGAATGGAATATTTTTATTGGGTGCTATCCTACTGGGCTCTTGGCTCACACCCTAAAAACACCCTTCGGTGTATGTAGACCTTGTTCTTTGTGTATTCTAGGTTGAGGCATCATCCTTCGCTATGGTGGTTCGGGTTGTTGATGGTATCCTGATGCAGGTTGGTGTCGATAGCTTGGATATGTGGCTTCTCTTATTACATGGAGGGATGAGTTAGAGTTTTAGTTCTTCCTTTGTTGTGATTTATTTTTGGTTTTTGGTTCATGTTTTATCATTTAAATTTGAAAAGTGTTAAGGGATCGTTTGGTTGTATAAATTCAGTTTATTTATGTTAAAGGAGTTAGTTTTTTTATGTTTGTTGTTTTGGGTAAATCATTCATTTTTTGTCTTATTTGATACCTGGGCACTTGTGCTAGCCCATGGGGATCAGGAACACCCTCTGTGCCTTTCCACAGACAGGGTCAGGTGCTGGGTTGGATGGCGACCCGACATGGTTCATGATAGGTAGTGATTGACCATATAACAAAATTATCCCATTTCATTATATTCAGGGATTCATCCAAGGTGGATGAATTGGGTCGATTTTACAATTTGTAGATAGTTGGTATTCATAGTGTGTCATCAGATAATGTTTCATATAGGGACCCATGTTTCACCTCTCAGTTTTGGAAGGCCTTTAGAATGCAATGGTGTCGCAGGTCAAGTTGAGTACGTCATACCATCCTCAAATGGACGGTCACATAGAGTGGGTGAACTAGATCTTGGAAGACATGCTCTGGGAATGTGTGATGGATTTTGGAGGTTCATGGGATATCCATTTGGTGTTAGTTTAGTTTGTGTACAATAATAGTTACCAAACCTTAATATAAATGGATCCCTTTTAGGTGCTCTATGGTTGACTTTGTTGTTCCCCTCTGTGCTGGGAAGAGGTGGGTGGCATCACATTGTTGAGACTAAGCCTTGTGCAGAAAACATCTGATAAATTCATTTTGATCAGACATCATTTGTTAAGAGTTTAGATTTTCCACAAGTATTATGTCGATCAGAGGCATCGAGCCTTGGAATTCTATGTGGGTGTTCAGGTGTTTCTAAACATGGCCCTTAGCTTAGGTCATCATCGGTAGGATAAGAAAGGGAAGCTAATGATGAGGTATGTCAGAACTTTTGAGATTACCAAGAGAGTTGGTAAGGTGGAATACTGGTTATTTTTTCCTTCTCAACTGATTTCAATTCATAACTTGTCTCATGAATCTTAGTTAAATAAATATAATCCAGATTTATCCCATGTGCTAAATTGGGAAGAATTGGAGTTGGAATTAGATTTTTCTATATTGGAATGACCAGTACGGATTGAGGATTCCCAATATAAAGTGATATATGGGAAGTCCATACCATTAGTCCAAGTTCTTTTGAAGCATGGTAATGATGATCATGAGACATTGGAGAAAAAGTCATGGGTTGAGGATATGTATCCATTTTTATTCTCTGGTTATACTTTCAATTAAATTTTCAGGGATGCAAAATTTTTGTAGTGGGGTGAATTGTCCCATCCATGATTTAATTCTGAGGTATTCCTTTGTTTATTTTTGGTCTTGTATTTTCCATTGGTTTTCCCTAGAGTTTTTGGAGAAAAATGGGGATTTTATACCTAACAGCAGGTGGTGCACGATTGGCACACTGTTAGGGGAAACCATGTTCTAGTCCAAGAGAAACTATGCACCTTGGGTAGTGGCACTATCTAGGATGCATGTTTTGTCGCATGAGAGTGCATCCTCCCTCATAAAACTATTCAATCGTTTTCCTCTTGGATAGAGAAGGCTGCATGGTTTCTCCACGATTTGGAAAACTATGCAGACCAACTTTACAACCTATCCAGATCATTAAAAATGGTAAATTAACACTATAACCTCCCTTGATTTTAACTACAAGCCAACCCTAATTATAACAAGATGGAATTTTAAGAACTAGGATCCTCAATATCTCCTTCTTGGATCCCTTTAACCTCAATTTTTTGGTGGATCTAGCCTTGTATCTTCAAATAATCATCAAGTAAGACCTTTCTATATTTATTTAATCCTTTTTCTAGGGTTATTCTTCCACCCTATTTGAGTTATTATTCTTCAGCGTATTAATTTAACTAATAAGGGTTGAATAGTTTTTGGGTGAAATATTTATGGATATGGTTAGATATTTCCTTTATGGAGTTCATTTGAGGTACAATTGTGGTTTTCCACTAGATTTTGGAAGTTTCCAAGAACGAGGTAGGTGGTTCCATGATTTATCATTATTAAATGATGTTCGTATGCTTTCTTAATTTCTTGAATGCGTTCTATGGAATATTTGTTTGGTATGAAATGTGTTTTCAAAGGTTTTAAGATGCATATGTGTTGAGAGGATGGGGTTTCAAATGGAAATGCTTCAATTTCACGTTCTCTCTTCTTGTTGTGATTTTGAATAAGTTTTATGAATAATGAAAGTGATGAGAAACATGTTTAAAAATGGATTTGGTGTGTGTACAAGATTAATGTGGGTTTTGCTTATGAAAAATGATGGGTTTTCATGTGTAATCATGTTACTTGAAGTGTGTATATGAAAGCGGTGATCTATGTGACAAGTGAAATAGAAATTGAGCACAAAGGTAATCTTGGGTATTTAGGCGGGAGGATTAGGACTGGTATTCTAGTTGGATCAGTGGGGACGAGGTTCGGTTTCTTCTAGAAGGATTAACACTACAACAATAACTAAACTATGGTGATGATGTTTGGAGACCACTAGAAATTTGGTTAGATTTCTATCTAGTGGCTCATGTATAAGAACACTATGGGTTATGGTTGATATACCATGTTTAACCAAGATATGAGGTTCCTAGGGTCCCACTAGTGCTAGTACCTATATGTATTTCCTATGACATGGTGATCTCTTGTGATGTTGTTCTTACTGTCAGTATATGGCAGACCTTACTCTTAGGTTAATTTTCAAATAATGCTTCCTTGAAAGGGTTTTCATAAAAAAATATTTCTTATTAATTATGCTTCTAAATTATTTCTCAAAACATTCATGGTGATTTTTCTTTTAATGTTACGGAATAAAATCTTTATTTTGGTTGGCATCCTACTGGGCTTTGGATCACACCCTACATACACCCATGGGTGTATGAAGACTTTTTCATATATGAACTAGGTAAAGGTAAGATGTTTTATGGTGGTGATGGTGGGTCATATTTCTTGTGATCTTCTCTTATAGGTGGTTTGGAGGTGGATTGAGGGTGATAACTCTCTTGTTACAAGGTTGTTTTGGAGTTGTGTAGATGGTTCCCCTTCTAATTTTTGGTTTTTTGGTTTTGTTTAATGTTGTAAAATGTTTATCTTGAATTATTTTATCCCTCTTTGATTATGGATATTGATTTCAGTGTGATTTTTTATTATCTAGAATTATTTATTGTTGTTTATCACTGGTGAAATCATTACCAAAATTTTACTATTGTTTCCCAGGTACTAGTTTCCAGCCTATGGGGATTGAGAACACTATTCGAGTAATGCCATGGGTCAAGTCAGGTTTGGATTGGATGGAAACCTGTCTTGGTTCGTTGCAAACCATAACCTAAAAGATAACATGGAAATAATATAAAACATGTTAAATTAAAGAAACCAAGATAATATACTCTAGTCTAGGAGAACCATATTCATAGGCTAAAACCCATAAGCCAAAAATGTGATAATACAAAACATGTTACATAAGTGAAACCATTATAAAAAAATCATTAGGATATAGCCAATGGGAATACATAACTTTGAAAAACAAGGAACACAAGGCCAACATAATGTGAATCCAATAATACATAGTCCGAACATAGTATTTTAGTATCAGAATACCCATTTTCTTCCACAATTCTATGAACACTACATTATAATACCTAGTATTGTTATACACACTATGTTTTTATATGTCCATAACAAATTCACCCAAGGTTCACATTATTCTATATTTTACAAAACATTTGAATAAAACATGTTCACAATTTAAAAATCATTTTCATAGTAAATAATCACCACTCCCATGCTTGAAAATAAATTATAGATTCAAAATTACCTTTTTAGAATTTCATCAAACACAAAAAAAAAACAAAAAATATTTTTAAAGAAAACCCCCCTTTTATTCAAATTTGAAATCAAACAGTTAATTTCTTAAACCATATGAAAGAAATTATCAACAACATCTAATTTTTCAGGGATTAACACCATTGTATAGAGACACCATCCTCTAGAATAAAGAAAACCTTATTTCCTTTTAATTTGGTTATAGAGAAGGAAGAAGTTTAGTCCTCACAAATCTCAATCCATAAGAATCAAACCAAATAAATAGAGATTCACCCTAATCCACTACTGGACGAGGGATAAATTCCAATTAAACCTTCCTAGAATGCCTTTGATCTAAATCTAATCCAAAGGTACCATATTTTCTTCTATAGTAGCTAGAAACTTATAATTCTCCTCAAGAGAATATAAAAAATCATGGGAAACAAGGGTTTGGGTATTTTTAAATAAATACACCAGGTGTAGTAACATTAAAACCCCAAAATTATGAACAAAAATTAATTTTCCTTTTCCCTATAATATTGAATGCATAAGGTTCAAATTATTTTAAAATAGGATTTATCACCTTTAAAAAACTAAAATGATTAAATTACTAAGGTTTATATCCTTTAAAAAGGATAAAAGGAATTACATAGAAATTTTGAATAAGAAGAAATGAGAAACCATGTTTTTATTTATTTTTCTCCCAAAAAGAGAACTGTACAAGAGTAACATGAGTATACTATTATGCATCTAATATGTGTCATGTAAGGGTACTGGTATGAAACCAAGGAACTACCATTTAATATCTCATTATACCCTTACATGGTGGCTTGGTTACCCTTACCTAACCTTTGGAAAATAAAGGTTACCTTCATGAAAACTTCGAAAATATGAGGCTACCCATACACAACCTTTATAAAAACCAGGTTACCTATTTGAAATTATACGGTTAACCTTATGTAACTTATATAAAATTCCATTTACTCTTACACAATAGTGTTTTTACCCTTATATAACTCATATAAATAAGGCCTTACCCATAAAAAATTGATAAAATCTCTATCCTAACCTTAAAAAAATCATGAAAATAAGTTGTTATCCTTACAAAAATCCTAAAAAACCACCCTCACAAAGCAAGGATGCACTTACCCTTACATAGGACATATACCACGCATAAGGGTAAAATTTAATTTAAAAATTATTTAATTTCAATAAAAAGAAATTATAAATTAAAATAAAAATGGGTTATAAAGATTATTTAAAAACCATCAAAAATATAAAGCATAACCAACACTTTTGAAACTAAAAGAAAAAATATTAAACTAAAGAATGTACCTAAAAGTAGAGTTTGTGGTGTTATACATTGTTTTTAAGATTGACATGTGGTCTCTTCTTACACATCACTGATGAATTATGCATATTTTTCATAATGTCTCAAGAAAATCAAATTTTTTTTCTTGGTTTTGGCTATGTGATGGGTGATTTATACTAAAATGAAAATTTTAAATTGAAAACACTCACTTTGAGTCATATTTTCCACATTGTATGTCATATTGATGTGTGTTTGATTCCTACACATCAAAAATTAACTATGGATCATTGTTCTATTGTTTGAATATAATCTGGTATTTTTTTCTCAGTTTTCACAATGTGATGTGCATTTTAAACTAAAATGAAACTTATATTGAAAACATGAGGTTTGATTCATACTACCACATCATACTCCAGATTGATGTTCTATTGATTTATACATGTAAGAAATAAATTATAGAAAATTTCACAAAGTTTAAAGACAATTCGAGCTTGTTTACTTAGTTATGTCTATGTGACATGTGTTTTAGAGTAAAATGACACTTTTAATGTGATAACACTCACTTTGAGTCATACCAGCCACATAATGTGTTCGATTGATGTTTGATTTAATCTTACACATCACACATGAATTACAGATCATTGTAGTAATGTTTTAAAAAAATCATCCTTTTTATTGGTTTTGACAATGTGACAAATGTTTTAAACTAAAATGTCACTTTTATATTGAAAACACTCACTTTGAGTCATAACGGTAACATCGTGAGTTGGATTAATGTGTGGTTGATTACTATACATAAAAAATGAAATATGGATCATTATACTAATATTTTAAAATAATACATTCTCATTTACTCGATTCTAACAATATGACGCACATTTTAAACTATGATGACACTTTTATATTAAAAGTATGCACTTTGAGTCATATTGGCAACATCGTGTGTCAGATTTACATTTGATAAAATATTAAACATAAAAAAAGAATTAAGTATCATTATACTAAAATTTTAAAATAATATGAACTCATTTACTCATTTATGAAAATTTGATGTGTTTTTTAAACTAAAATGACACTTTTTATATTAAAAACATGAACTTTGAATCATACAAGAAACATCATTTATCATATTGACATGAAGAAAGTTCCTACACTTAAAAAATTAATTATAGATCATTTTAATAAAGTTTTAAAATAATCCAAGCCCATTTTCTTAGTTTTTTCTATGTGATACACATTTTAAACTAAAATTATTGTTGTAAAAAATCCATTTTAATGGTTCTTTCAGGATGATTGTGTATGTTGAAAAGTTTTAAATTTTTTGAAAAAGGCTAGTTGTAAAATTTGGTATGAAGAGTTAGTGTGAATGTCCTAAATGATCATGCAGAGCATGGTTTTCATAAAAGATCATGTGGAGTGTGAATGTCCTAATGGATCACACAGAAGGATTATGGAGAGTGTGAGTGTATAAAAGGATCACGCATAAGGAGCATGTTATTTGAAAATGTTATAAAGGTTTATATATAGTGTGTATGTTACCAGGGATCATGAAGAAACACATAAGTCATAATGGATCTTGTAGAATTTGTTTTTCTAGGCATGGTTGACTTTTCTTACACGCGATCGCAAGATCTAAAAGAGATAATATGATCACATCATGTGATTTGAGTAAGTATAAGGGGATATAATGAAGATATCATGCAAAGAACTTTAAGACATGAAATTATTGTTACAAGATCTCATGATGAGATCATGTGAAACACCTAAATACACCACATAATTTTCATAGGATCTCACAAAGATATCATTAAAAGCACCGGAAGACACCACATGATTGTCATAGAATCTCATAAAGAGATCATGATAATAACCCAAAGACACCACATGATTTTTATAGGATCTCATGAATAGATCATGCCAATATCTTGAAGTCACCACATGATTATCAATTGATTATGTGAATAGATCATGCAAATAACTAGATAATAATGCCACTGACTGCATGCTTATCATTGGATCTCATATTGGGATAATGTAAATCACATAATATCAATTACTAAGGTGGTAGAATGAATATAAAATTGTGATTTTTAGAGTTAGGGTGGTTGATTTATGACTATAAATACCTTCTAACCCATCCTTAATAATGAATTGAAGTATGGTTAAGTGGTTTGATATGAAGAAAAAGTAATTAGCATGAGAAGAACAAAGCCTTATGCCAGAGTCTTGTGATTTGTGTAATCAATAGACGGTCTTACGAAAGGATATCATAAAGGAGTCTCATGAAGTGAAGTATTATCTAGGTGTTTGAATGCATAAGAAGACCCATTCATATCAAATGATCCAAATATCCTGAATAAGGTCTCATGATAAAATCACACAATTCATGTGAATAGAAGAAGGTGTTGTAGAGGAGTATCATAGAGGAGTATCATGAATGGGGTCATAAAGGGGTTTCATGAAGGAGTAGTATAAAGGGGTATTTTGAGGAGGACTTTAGCTCCAAGTAGAAAATTCTTCTGAAAAGGTGGTCGTTATATAATAGATGGAATAAGGGAAAAAAGAAACACACAAGTGTGAATCAACTCAGAACTGATTATCTAAAGAGTCTATTGGAAAAGAAATGTGTTCACATCATCATAGAGAGATATGAGATTTCAAATTTTGAATGGTTATAAAATAACAGGGATAGTGGTTGCACTCCGAACATTATGATAAAAGTGTGATTTAGTGTATTTGGTATATAGACACATTTCCTTTTTATGCTCAGTAGACTTATCCTAATGAGGGAAACCAAGTAAAATTATTGTGTCCCGTGAAAAATATAATTTCCATTTACTCTATGCTACATGAAGAAGAGATGAGGTATTTTGGTATAATGAAAAAACAAGATTTATAAGGGATTTTTTTTAATCTATCATACCATTAATCACCCCATCTATGATGTCCATTAACCTAGTTAGGATAATAATGAAACTTTTATATTGAAAACACACACCTTGAGTCATACTAACCACATCATGTGTTAAATTGATGCGTGGTAGATTCTTATAAACCAAACAAGAATTAATGAACATTTTACTAAAGTTTGAAAACAATCTGATCCCATTTTCTCAGTTTTGAGAGTATGACACACAATTTAAACTAAAATTAAACTTTTATATTAAAACACATGCCCCAAAATTCATACTGGAACATCTTATATCAGATTCACATGATATTAATCCCTACACATCACAAAATAATTATCAATAATTTTACTAAATTTTGATAACAATCCAACCTAGTTTTATTGGTTCTGACAATGTGACACATGTTTTAACAAAAATTACAATTTTATATTGAAAACACACACATTGAGTCATACTGGACTCATTGTGGGTAATATTTATGTGTAGTTGATTCCTACATGTCAAAAGGAATTCTGGATCATTATCCTAATGTTTGAAAACAACCTTATCTTGTTTTATCATTTTTGGCTACAAGACATTTGTTTTAAACTAAAATGATACTTTTATATAGAAAACACACCCTTATAGTCATACCGACAACATCATTTATTGGATTGACATGAGGTAGATTCCTACATGTCACACATGAATTATGGATCATTGTAATAAATTTTAAGATAATATGATATTACTTTCTTGGTTTTGACAATGTGAATTTTTTTAAACTAAAACGACACTTTTGTATAGAAAAAACACACTTTGATTCATATCGAACACTTCATGTGCCATATTTACATTTTGTCAATTCCTACATACAAAAAAATTATTATAGATAATTTTCCTAATGTTAAAAGAAAGTATTATCTCATATTTTTTTGACAAAATGACACATGTTTTAATCTAAAATTACACTTTTATATTGAAAACACACACTTTGATTCATATTGGCCACATCATGTGTCATATTTATGTGTGGTAAATTCTTAAACATCAAAAATAAATTATAGATTATTTTATTAATGTTTTAAAATTAACTAATCTAGTTTTCTTGGCTCTTAAAATGTGATGTTTTTAAAAAAAAATGATACTTTTGTTTAGAAAACACATACTTTGAGTCATACCGGACACATCGTGTGTCAGATTTATGTGAAGTCAATTACTACACATCATATATGTAATATAGGTTATTTTAATAAATCTTGAAAATAATATAATCTTGTTTTAATAGTTTTGAAAATGCAACATATGTTTAAAAAAATGAGACTTTTATATTGAAAACATGCACTTTGAGTCACATCAGACAGATCATGTGTCAGATTGATGTGTGATCAATTCCTATATATCATTAATAAATTATTGATCATTTTACTAAATTTTAAAAACAATATTTTCTCATTTTATTAGTGTTAAAAATGTGATGCATGTTTTAAACTAAAATTACACTTTGAAAACATGCACTCTGAGTTATATTAGCCACATCTTATGTTGGATTTATGTGGGGTCAATTCCTACACATAAATAATGAATTATGAATTATTCTCATAATGTTTGAAAATAATTCATGCTCATTTTATCAGTTTTGGATAAGTAACATTCATTTTAAACCAAATTACCATTTAAAGATCAATAGACCAGTCAATATTTTCAACTTCCGACCCTGAATCTACATTCTTCACTATTAGTTCCTCATTGTTATTTTGAGAATTGGATTAGGATATGGGAAAGTAATATCTATTAGTATTTTTAGTATCTTTTATTTCCATATATTTTTTTGAATTAAACATGAATGTAAAGAAATCAATTTTTCTTCACCAATTTGGAGGTGTAGTGACTTTAAAATGGGTAAAACCATTTTTAAAATTTCATGAAAATGCAGCAGGGAAAAAAATTAAAATAATGAGGCTAAGAGCATGGAATTACCTTCCCTATTTAAGGTTCACTATAATCAAAGATAATTTTTAAAATTGGAGAAGTATACCATTGAAACTCATCCCATTTTGAGTAAGGTTTCTTTGTTTCTAAATCTTTTTCCTTATCAACCTATAGTATGTGGATAAAAGGGAACAACTATTGGAATAAAGAAATTAAAAAGAAAAAAAGGAATATTCATACCTAAAATGAATAAAAACATCCATAAATCACACACTACCACACTGCCATGGTAGAAATGTATCACAAAAGTTGGTAATATGTCTTCATATTTTTGGGTAGAAGGATCCTTGACCTATTTTCCTCTTTCCATTATCTCATTTGTATCCTCAATTTTCAATCTCTCATGAGCATGAATAGATTTAGACATTTTACTAGCTCTTCTAGAATCCATATAACATTACCCTCCTAAATAATTATACTTGATAAATGATTCAAATATTTATTTATTTGTGGGTTTCTAACTAATTGTTTTTTCTTTTTATAGTAACTCATCATAACCCCTAGTAAAAGGAAATTAGTGAAAAGTTGAAAAGAAATGCATATTCAGTAGAGGAATGAGCATATAACCTTTAGAATCATTTAAAAATTATAATAACAGTAGTAATATTGAAGTAATAACATGAGACAATGGTTTAGTAAATGTACCTGAAAGGTTGAATTAAAGCCATATTGCATCCATAGAAGAAGAAGGTGGATTTTAATGTATCTGAAATGAATTATAATCAATTTGTGACTTGTTTTTGAGATGATTTTTTATACCTCTCCCATAGATTACTTTCACAATAATCATGGTCATCTCCCCTAATAAGAAAACAAAAGAAAAGTTTTTAAACCATTTATATCGAATTTCATAGCCTATACTAGATCACATTCATAATAGGTAACCACCTTAACTTGATGTCAAAAAACATTCTTACACCATATACTCTATGCACTAATCTTTAGAAAAATTTACTTATTATTTTAAATATATAAACTATTTTAAATCCTTGGAGTATTGATAAAATGTATATAAAAAAATTATTAACAAATATTTTAAATTAAATTTTAATTACCTTGAGAAATTACTTATTTTGGGATGCTGGTTTATTGATGGTATACGATATATTTCATAAATATGAAAACTAATATGCATAATTACTGTTATTATTTTGTTTCAGAAACTATATAAACATTAACCAAAATAATTAAATTTTTTTGAAATATGTTTTATAGTTAAATCTTACTATATATACCTTAATATTTTCCCATCTGAAGAAATATACAGGCTTCTTGTGTTCAGTCACTAACCTCATACCATGATTTAGAATATATTTATAGATCAATCTATCTTAAAAAAATTATAATTATGACACTAAATAAAAAATATAATTTGATAATTATCTATAAAACTTTGATTTAAGTGAATTAAAAATTTACATTAGACATTATGTTTGGTTTATTTATTGGAAATTTATTTTTTGAATACAAAAAATAAACTTTTAGGGTATCCAAATTTAGTGCGATGAGTATCTAGTGCTTACTAAAAAATTTAAAACAAATAAGTAGTGAAAAAAGAAAAATATAATTTATATGATTAGATTACAGAGTTTTAACCTTTAATTATAGGAATTAATATGAATCTTTTTATTGTTGTTTTCTTTTCAAATATCATTGTTAGTTTATTTTTTTTAAATTCAATTTACTTCAATTGAAAATGACATTATTACAAAGAAATTATAGAATTATTAATGATTATAAATCTTTCTTCAAAGGATTTTTCCTTTATATATCATTAATATATATTCTTATATAAAATTTGAATAGTTATTAACTATAATGAACACAATAGATAATTTTTTAGTCAGACAGATTATGAAAATGTACATTATATATACACTTAAAACATAGAATACCAACTATTAAAACTTGTTATTTTTATTTATATCCTTGATTCCAATCATGTATGTAGTGACCTCTACAAATATTTCTTATTAATATTCCATATAGGATATATTTCCATCTTTTAATGTTATATTTTCATGAACTTGTAATGTTAATATATATGGTAGTTGAACTAGTTGGGTGAAGGTACTATCAAAAGGTACTTTTGATTTATTGTTTGATTCACTTGATTTTATTGATTTGACCTTCTATTTCTCCTTAGTTTTTCCCATTTTTAATACCATACCTCATTTCATAAACTTTTTCATCAACTGTTCAAGGGTTTTTGTTGGAAAAAAATGTAAAGGACATACCTCATATATCTTTATATGATTAAATGACTATTCTATGAATATTACAATAGTATTATCAACCTTGGATACATATAGATCATTAATTATAATAGATAACTCAGTGTACATCTCAAGAGATACAATATCCACTCTCATGTGTTCTTTTGGTATTTTTTTATTATATACAATGTATCCTTGGATATTGTACAACATACCCCTCACAATAAGTCAATGTGTGGGTGATGACTGATATAAATAATATACAATTTCACCATATATATTTTTAGTAATATAATGTTATTTGATTTTTTGATTAAAATTTAAGTGAAAAAGTTATGAATAAATTCATTACCTTAGGTAAGGAAAGCAGTCAAGGGGAATGACTAGCCTCAAAGTGGGGTCATGTATCTCTTCATGTGTTGATCATTGTTATATTATTGGTATTATTTGATCATTTAAAATATAATGGTATTCCAAACAAAAATAGATAGTAATATATTTTAATGCATCTATTGATGTCTGCATTCCTTTCATCAACTCATATTTTATCTTCTCACGACACTGTATTCATGAAATATGTTTGAGATGATGTTCCAAAACCTGTACCACTAACACGAGTATATTGTTTGGCCACTTCAAAGATATTGAAATATGTTCTTAATTAGGCATAGATGATGATTATTCCTGTATCTAAACATTATAAGAAACATATGAAAATAAATAGATATTTTTTTAATACTATTATAAATCATAAAAAATTATTATTTTTTCATACTTACACATGATTTCCATACTTCTTATGTGATTTTATCTAATTGTTTTCCATATTTATTTACATGATCCTCCTTCCATAGAACAATATGTGAGATGGAAGTGGATTTGGATTATTATTCATCAATATTCATATAAACATAACATTTTTTTTCATATCGCATAAAAATTTTACTGTAGATTTAAAACACATACCATTTTCTTTTAAAGTGAAGCATAACCCATCCTTGCTTTACAGTATAGGTAAATTGGCTTTGATGCACATTTCTTATTTTTAGGACTCTTTTTCTATTTCATAAATTAACATTTTTGAATCAAATTTGATAAAATAAATAATTTCAAATAAAATATTATCGATTACAATGAACTTAAAATTATTAATCATCATAGATACTAATGAAATATTTCTTTGTTTCTTCGTTAATAATGTGTGTGTGTGTGTATATGTTGGGTGGGAGTTTTCTTTCACATTAGTATCCCTAAAATTCTGCATTTTTAGATATTTTATGAAGGATCTATGAGCGTTTCTAGTGACGATTAATAAATATTTATTACGTCAATCATATAAAATAAAATAACTCTAAAAGGGATAATGAAAAGTAAATAAATGTTTCATGATATATGTTTTTTGTAAAATGGATGAAGTATATAATTAAATTACCCAAATGTCTTCTTAAATGGTTTTATTGAATGTATACATGACATTGTTCCATGTATCTATATCAATTGGAACATTTATTTGAGATGGGACCCCAATGTAACTAATTAAAATTGACTTATTGGGACCAACAATTTAGTCATGTTGAGTCCTTCCAACCTAAAATTTTATACATTTTCGTCATTCCTTGATAAATTTAGTTTACACAATTATGCTACACCACTCTTGTTTTTTTCATCAAAATTATTTTGATCCCCTTATAATACCCCAATTTAAACATTGATACTATGTTATTCCTATGGATTTATATCATCAGTGGGTGGAGAATTCATTATCTGCATGAGTATCTAAACATTTAATTTATATTACACAAATAAAATAAATAAAAGATAATATAATGAGGAATGAAATAGTATATTAAAAAACATTAACCAATTCATTGTACTCTACTTTTTTTTAAAGTTTAAGGGATTTGGATCCTTTATAGTGTATCCAAATCCCCTCCTTATGGTCCCCTCTAATGTATAAGGCACTGTCAACATTGGAACCACCGTGAAATTATTTTGATCTCACAATAAAGGTTCATCCTCAATTGAATTTTCATCCTACCCTAGAGTTGTTTCAGTCTCTAACAAAATAATTGAACTATTACTGTTTACTGGATCTGGGACATAAAATAATTTCTCGAATTGTTATGCTATTATTAACTATTCATACTTATACCCTTATACACTAAAATTTGACATAAAAAATCCCAATTCATATAATTTATCTTCATTATTGTTGTCAACCCATTTGAAAAAGAAAATTATCACTTGAAATGTTGTATAATCCTAATCATATATTTATTTGGTGATGTTGTAGTATAAATATTCACATAAATTGGATTTTTATACTGTGAACTAGATACGTGCATTGATTCCACCATAATCATAACTTCACTATTTTTCATCATACTTTTTTTCATCTTTTTCCTTCTTATATAATGAATAACCATTAATTATAAAACCATTGTAAGAGATAAAATTTATATTTTTTCCTCTAGCTAGCCATTAAGGTCATCCATCAATTGAATTTGGATTTTTAGATAATTACTTATAATTATGATCTTAAAACCAACCTATAAACTATTTATTATGTGTATTTGATATCCATATTTCATATCTTTATGGACTGAAATTTATATGAATTACTTTGTGGGATTAT
Organism: Viscum album; assembly: GCA_963277665.1. NCBI lineage: Eukaryota > Viridiplantae > Streptophyta > Magnoliopsida > Santalales > Viscaceae > Viscum > Viscum album. The sequence continues at coordinate 320,091,015 of OY728153.1, read as the reverse complement.
AAATATGGAGTATCCTATATACTATTATGTAAATTGTAAAGGTGAGGTTGCTCTTGCTCTTTAGTGGTAATTGTAACAACATTTCTTATGGAAATCCTTTCACCCATAAGGCATCCACTATGAAAAGATTTTGGGAGAACAATTCTATTAATATCTAATAGATAATCAATGTATAATTCAAAATCTTGTTCAAAAATATATCACTATGAGATAAAACCTTTTGGCTGAATTCAATTCTTAATATACCCTTTCAAAATCTTTACATATGGTTCAATGGGGAATATAAAAATGAATTGGGTAGGACCACATAGTTTAATCTCTCAAACCAAGTGAACTATCAGGTGGATATTATATCAAATAATTATTGCAGGAAGAACATATCTAATTCACATAATAATATTTCTATTTCCCTAATCGCAATTGAAAACATTTTCTGGTCTATAAATTTAAAGAATATAGATTTGAAAAAGCAGAAAAGTCTAGTTAATATATGTCATACATTTTTAGGTGGAATTTAATGTAAATCTAAATAAATTAAATATTGGTTCAAAACATTAAAATAATTTGATTTTAAACAATGATAATTAAAATTATTCATTGATAGTATATTCTTGATATTCGATGAATACACCTATAGAAATTTTACACCATTAAGAAAGTTGAAAAATTGATTTTTTGACAGAGTGTAAGATGATGGAGGAAGAAAATTTCATATTTCACCCTTCACCAATTTCAACACTTACCTTATCCCCATTTCAATCATGTTCAACCTATCCTTAATTCCATCTATTTGTAATAGTACATTTAGTGATGTTCCAATAAGACCATCACATATAATTTTTTCTATGTCCATGACATCCAAAAAATATATGAGGTACAAAAAATTATAGCAAGGTAATTCAAATAAAATTGACCAATTTTTCTTACCTTATTTTGTATGATTTTTCAAAAAAGGTTTGTCAAAAACAATTTAATTAAATTTTACATTATCAAACAGTTGATCACCCATTAGTGGAGACAATGCTATACCTTATTATGTATTACCATAAGATAATATCTTACAAGACCAATATTTATGTCACCATGGAAAAATATGTTATTTACTAAAAAAATAGTCTTTGAGGAATATTTCAACCAAATTGAGTGTGTACCTTCTTGAAAAATGGGACACTCCGACATTCCTTTAGTGTGATAACCTAAAAATTTTCCATAAGAAAGAATGTAATCTATCACCCCATACAACATGCCTCTCATCATTAACTATTAACTTCTATGAGCATAATAAAATGTAACAACTATATCCACCATCAATTTTTGGTCTTTGATAAATGGAGAAAAATATACATCAATATCATTACTAGGTTGTTTTAATCCAGATATAGGAAAAGACAACATAATGTTTTTACCTTTTATATATAACCTAGTCGAAAAGTTATAATTTTCCAATATAACTGGCTATATCATTAAAGTAATACTTTATACAACAAAATTATTTTCTTATAATTAGATAATGCAAGATGAAAGTTTCTCATCTCATTCCCAAATTTAGGATAATCATAATAAATTTTATCACATTGAGGAGAGTCAGTTGGGTGATGTAGTTTCTTATCATTAATTCTTGTATATACATGCCATGTAAATTTTCTAGATGTTTATTTACATCCATATAGTAGTATAAACCTTGTAATTATAGTAAATTACCATAAAAAATTAGATGGAATTGATTCATCTCTCTTGTATCAATCTACACCACACTTAGGTAATTTTATGAGTGATTCATGGTCCTTATAAAACAATATATAATAATTTATATATTCATGTATTTTTTAAGATATCATAACCATTGAACATGAAATTTGTTTTACATAATATTTTTGATAAGGAATCTCATTTTCTTCTGGAGTCATATCTTTCATGAGACCAAGTAGTTATTTAAAGATGGTATTTATGGAAACCCATATATTTGATACACTTTATTTCATGATTTATCACATAAAGGTACATATAATACAATCTAAAAAGATCATGATGAATACAATATTATTGAATTTAGGTATATATCATATCAATTTTCAACATTAATACAATGAAATTATTGAATTTTTTTAAAGTGCTCCTAAAATTCTATTGTTCATATAAAAATGCACGGGATAATCTAGGAACGTACATAATAAAGGGGTTAGCTATAAATCCCATTAAGGGAATATGTAAAACATATAATAAGGTAAAAAATTAATTTTAATCTAATTATAATATCAAGGTAACTTAATAAGGGTTATAATCATCATATTTAATGATGAGTAATGATAAAAAATGATAACATAAAGGAAACATGTGAATGTGGACAGAACATATAACATGGAATCATAAACACAAGACAAGGATAACCACTAATAAGAAATAATATAGTGTGATTATTATAACCAACCATGTATAATCCTTGTAATATTATGATATTAAAACATTACACAATGCATTTTAGGGATATATAATTATGATCCCACACATCACTTTCATATCATGTACAAGCATAAGTGTGCCACATAGATCTTACAATATAAATATTTATTTCATAAATTTCAATACCAAAACTAATGAGTGTGTGATATATACATGACATTCCTCAATATAGTAAGTATAAATACATCTATTTGAATACCATTGAGTGAAAATGGTGATGGTTAATCATATACAATTGTTTGGCCTGAAAAATCTCAAGATAATTTCGACACCATAACGTTGGTACATAAAGATTAATAAAATCACTTAATGAGAGTGAAATGAGACTAAAATCACTTGTAAATAAAAATTAAAGTAATAGGGATATTTAAGAACACAATCCAACATGAAAAAATGAGAATTAATTGGAATAAGGTAAATAAGGTGCTTGAATAAAGAGGAGAAGGAGAGGATCCCTTACATTAAGTGGGTGCTTCTAAAAGCTTAGGATGAGATTTCTGAGAGAATTGGAGTGCCTTATAATTAATATATATATGTAAGTAAAGATTAATGTCATGAATTAATGATTTTTAGAGAATATTAATGAGAGTTTGTGTGGGTTTATGTAGCAAAAGAGAGGAGAATTATTTATTAATTTCCACACTTTGGTTTTGGATGCTATATGATAAAGTAATATTAACCACAAATTTTATGATGGGTTTTCCCCATGGTTTCCACCAAATTAAATTGGTTTTAAATATTTTAAAAGTTTAATAACCTATATCATTAAAATAATACCCTTGGTGATGTGGAAGTGAGTCAGGTTTATAAATAATTGATTTTAAAACATTAATATATAATATACATTTTTAGGGATTCATTAAGGGTTTATAAAACAAATAAAATAATTTAAAAAATTAATTATTTTAAATGGGAAATATTTATTTTTTCATGGATACCTTTTATGGATTATATTACATCACTTTTGGGTCATTATGATGTCATAATACATATTGTATATTTATACTATATTTAATTTTTACCCGAGAGTTCGACTACCTTGGAAAATTATGAAAAAATAATTTTTGGATAATTTAAATGTTATAGTTTAAAAAATAATATTTATTTTATAAAAAAATTCATTAAATATTATAATTTATACACTTAAATAGAATACCCATTTATTGAAAAATATTGATTTTTTTACAATAACAGTTTTATGACCCTTATAACAATTACATTTGATTTCATAAAATTATAGTATAATTTATATTTAATAAATATTATTTAATAATAATTTTTTATTAAAATATAATTTAGTTTTTGAAATTATTAAATTCATCAAAAATAGTGTTTTGATTGAAACTATATATTTCGCAAAAAATATAATTTTCATTTTATCGAATAAGAATGTAATTTGTATCAAACTCATTGTTCAATCATTAAAAAAAATTAATATTAAAAAGGTATAAATAAAATAATTGTTTTATCAAAAAGAAAATATAAATATTCATCCTGTTAGGGTATAGATACATATCTCTTTATTACACATGTGAACTTCCTAAGGGTATGGTGTGAGATGGTGATATTTTCATGGTGCAGTTTGGATAACATTGTTTAGGTTGTGATATCAATGAGATTCAACTTATACCATAAATGGTTTCACTTGAGCTTCCATTGTTGAATATCATCTTGGTCTTTGTCAAGGGTAAAAACCAGTGATGATATCTCCCTCAGAAGCCCCGATAACTGGGCTTCATAGGGTATGATCCTACTGGTCGAGGACATAACTTCCTTTTTCTATGTCAACAGGACCTTATCACAACAGTTAATATACTAATATTAATGTTCACTATAAATTGGATATATAATCAATATTAATGATTCTTAATAGTCTATTAAATTTTTATAGACCACATAGTGGTCCAAAATCGCCAAAAAAGTACATGTGTTTTCTATAACTTCATTACTTGATAAGGTATTTAATCATTGAAAAAGATAATTTCATTTATAAATGTTAAGGAAAATATAGTAATCCCCCTTTATAAATGTCACCTTTAAAATTTCCATTTCATACACTGAAATAGATGTGGTCACTTATGTTTCATCGCCTCTTATGGTGCCCATGTCACTTTCTCAAAAATTTGGTTCCTCCACATAACTTTGACCAGGTATGTTGTCTTGTTTCATATAACATTGTCTCTACGATTTAATATATTCACCGATAGCTCCTCATATGAAATACTATTTTCTAAGTGTACCATATCTAGTTTAAGAATATATCAAAGGTCTAGTTCTTACTTCCTCAATATGGATATATAGAACACATCATGTATTTTAGATAGGTTAGGTGAGAGTGATAGTCGATAAGCCCCTCCTTTGATGAAATCAAGGATCTAAAATGGGATGATATATCTAGGACTAAGCTTTCCCTTCTTCACAAACCTCATGAATTTATTCCATGAAGAAATATGAATGAACACTTTATCTCTTACTATAAACTCTAGGTTCCATTTATGATTATCTACATTTTTTTTCTATCAAATTCGTATAGATTTTATATGACGTTGAATGGTTTGAACCTTGTCTGTCATTTTTTTTGGATAAGATCAGGTCTCATTAGCTTCCAATCCCCAATTTCATACAAGTATGTCGGTGTTTGAAACCTCTTCTCATAAAGAGCCTCATAAGGTTCCATTTGAATACTAGAATAGAAACTACTGTTATATGAGAACTCCACTAGGGGAAGGATCCAGTCCCAATATCCTTAGAAATCCATCGAACATGATCTCAACATATGCTCCAGAGTTTGAATCTTCCTTTAATACTGACCATCCATTTGAAGGCAATAAGAAGTGCTAAATCTTAGTTTAATATCCAATTATTACTGAAGTCTTCTCAAAACCTCCAGGAAATCATCAGATCTCAATATGATACAATAGATATTGGAACTCCATTAAGTATTATTAGTTTCCTTATATGTATATATTAGAGATTTAGTAAATAGAGAAATATTCCTTAATAAAAATGAAATGTACCATTTTTTAAGGTGATCTGTTACTACACGGATGAAATTATTTCCATTAGGGGTCTTAGGGAGTCCAAATATGAACATCATGGTTTTGTTTCCCCATTTCCATACTGGTATGAGAAATCATTATAGTATACACATAATTTTTTTTGTTCCACATTGACTTTTTAGTATACCAATCATCGAGATACACACTACACAATTTTCCTATTCATGTTATCGCACTATAATTTTTTTCTTCAAAAATCTATACATCTTATTTCATTCTGGATGAATAGAGAAGGATGGGATTTTTGTATCATATAGAAGTTTCCTCTTCAGATCTGGGTTTTATGGGAAACATATCTTGGTTCCAAAACTTATAACTCCATATTTAACAAAGTTAAAATACATAATATTTTCTACCTTCTTTTATAGAAAATCATCATCCTTATGAGCCTCCTTAATCCTATAAATAATGGATGGTTGGGTAGTTATTTTAGAAAGGTAGAATACATTTTTTTTCTCATTATTCCCATATAAATCCTTGGAAAGTACAAAAAAAATTGGATCCCCTAAAATCATCATCATGGATAGAGTTTCAAAACTCTTTCTACTTAGATAATTTACCACTTTTTTTATTCCTAGGATAATAATGGATTGAATAATCATAATATTTGATCAGATCTAACCATCTTCATTAGAACGCATTGATATCATTTTATGTTAATATATACTTTAGGATTTTTTAATTGGTATATATATATATATATATATATATATATCTAATTTCTACCCATATAGATAATTTCTTCAAATCTTCGATGAAAACATCACTACTATCAATTCTAGATCACATGTTGTGTAGTTCTTCTCATGGGTATTTAATTGGAGGGAGGAATATGTTATCACTTTTTAATCTTGTATGAGTACACAACCCAATTAGTTTTTGGATGAATAACTATATATCAAAAATACTTCAACAAATTTGGGTAATGTTATCATAGGTGCAGTGATTAACCTCTTCTTTAGCTATTTAAAACATTATTCAAAACCATCAGTATAGAAAAACTAGGCTCCTTTTAGAGAAATCTTGGTTTGTGGGTTGTTCAATTATGATAAGTTTATTATAAATTGATGAAATTATCCGAATAATACAATAAACCTATAGATTTATATCATATATGTTGGTCTTGGCCATCCTTCAATTACCTTAGTTTTTTAATGATCCACAGACAATCCTATGTTAGTGAGAACTTATAGTAGGAAAGTTACTTTCCCCATCAAAAAATCACATTCACTGTACATAAAAAATAAAATTTCCTTTCTCATAGTCTTGATTACAGAATTAAAATTCTCCTCATGTTCCTCCATTATTTTGGAGTGGATAAGAATATTATCTATAATTACAACCAAATTGTTTTCAAGGTAATCCCTATAGACTCCATTCATTATGTACATGAAGATTTATGGAGCATTAGTGAGTCTGAATGTAAACTCATAGGTAATTAAATAATAATACCTTTTCATATTTATTAATATTTTTTAATTATATAGTAATTTTATATTAATGGGTATTCTATGTCTAATGGCGTACTTGACATGCAACAATGAGTTTCTCTGAAATCTTACGTCCCACACTAGACTGTGTTATAAAAAAATACTACGTAGTAAATATGGTAGTAATAACCTAGAAGTTATAATGGAGTAAATGAACAATGCTAACTAAATTATGAAAATAGGGTTTACAAATGTTTATATAATTATTCATTGGATATAAAATTAATTAGAAATTTAAATAAAAACCAATTGAATAAAAAGGATATGTTTTATAAAAAAACTATTTAAATATGAATAATTATGTTTATAAAATAATAAAACAACTATTTTTGGACTATATTAATGAAATATAAATTCAATATAATGTTTAAAATTCATATTATTTTACATTATATAAGAATAATATAATTTTATGGATAAAATGAGTATTTTTCAAAAAAAGGGGTTTTACCACCTTTTAATGGAGAACCCATTTTAAATCTAGTTTTGAAACTTTTATAAATTATATTTGGAAAAATAAATTTCATATTTATAATTGGAACATAAAAATTTACTTTGGTTTATTTTTTGGTTTTTTTGATATTTTTCATATTTTAATGAATAGTGAAAAATACTACATTTTAATTCATAAGTGGTTCTTTGTCTAATTTATTTATATTTTTAGATTGTCAATTTCATTAGTTTTAATATATAATTAGATTATTTATTTATCATTTAATCCATTTTTTTCATTGGAAGTAATTTTACATTTAAATTATATATAAATGTATGTCAATCTTTTGATGGTTTTTTTAAAACATGTTTTCTCATTTTGAAAATAGGGATTAATTTTAAATTAATTACAAAAAATCATGTATTTTAAATTTTGAAAAATGTATTCCATATTTGGAATTAGTGGGTATAAATTATATTAATAAGTTAATTTTATTTTTTGGATTTTATGAATAGTAACAACTATACTTTTTATTTACCACGGTTAAAGGTAAATTAAGTAAATTTGGGTAAACAATAATATGATAAGGATAATAAAATTAACCTAACAGATTCAAAAACCCTATTATATGAATAAAAGTATACCCTTAACACCTAAGGATATGAATTGAATAATTTAATATACTTATTTCTAGGAAAGTGATATAAATATTATTAAAACAAATGAAAGCGATAACATGTCACCATATTATTTTTTATAAGTATAATAATTTTAATATAAGGATAAAAAAGATAAAACTTGTATCATTAATATTCACTAGAAATATAATTAAATTTTCGACATAATGTATTTTTTTAGTATTTTTATGGATAAAATAATTACCATAAATACTGATATAACAGTGATAAATTTTTTATTTTATTAAGATAAATATCAAATAAATGATATAAAAATATTAAAATAAATATAATTATAATTAATTAGGTAACTAAATTAATTTTTATGCTACTATGACATATTATAATTATATTAAATGGTTTCTTATAAGTTATCTCTCTGTTTGAATTTTATTTAAATTCAGTGAAATTAATATTGTCAAAATTGACACTTTTGATATTTTATAAAAATAAAATTTTATTAAATTATTTAAAAATAATAAAAATATTTTAAAATTACAAGGTGATTATGATGAGGTATAAAAGTTCATAAAGTTTTCATTTATGGTAAATTTAACCCATATAATTAATATTTATAGCCTCTTAATATTGAAAATTTTGTTACCACAATTAAAATAGAAATAGATTAATTAAGGGTAAATCAAAAAAATATGGTTCAAAATAAATTCAATACATGTATAAAAATTATTGGATTAGAGGATTTAGAACCATAATAATATTATATTTTACATAACTTATGTTATAGTCATTTTTATTTAAAAATTAATTAATTTTAATATAATATTCTAAGAGTTTCCAAGGGTGCCCCTCTCCTCTATTATAAAAAGGTTCCCCCACTTCTCTATTACACACACTTAAAGAACCATTTTTTCGTCCAATATCTACCCAAAACCTTCCTAAATCCCTTACCCATAATCTTAATGACTTATTTCAGACAGAACACCATTTTTATTGGTGTTAAGGTGTTTTTCAAAGGTGATCAACTGAAGAAGAAGTATTGCTTTCTTTAACTATTTCTATTTTAAATTTTCTTCCATTTCCTTAAAATCTCATCAAAATATGATGAAATAATAAATAAAATATACAAAATATACTTAGATGATATCATTTTAATATAATCACCTAAATCCATATCCAATTTCATCATATGGGAAATGAACATTTCATTCAGGTGTACAACAAACTGTCGCCTCGCGAACCGATATAGTTATTTTTTCATTACCATCTCTCAAGACTGGTCATAATGATAGAATTTATATTTATATATGATTTTAATGATATATTTATAATTTTAATAGAATAATATATCAATTATATTCTTTCTTTTTATGCACATAAAAATGATAACGTCGTTCATGTGTACGTGTGAATTATCACCACCATGAAGCGATCTGAATCATTTTTATTCACCACATAACATGAATGATATATATAAGTGATTATTATGATGTTAATATTATTATTATTTTTATGTAAAGGTAAAATAATAATTACCTTATTTTTATAATGATCAATAAAAAATTAAAATGTTACTCATGCGTACGTATGACCTACCATCTCTATGATTATAACATTGTTCATTTTTTAATACCAAAATTAATGGTTTGATTTAAAATTATGATTAATGTATAAATGTTATACTTATTTAATGAATATTATTCTATATATTTTTTAATTATGACCACATGGGCTATTGTCATCATACCAAGTTTATTTTTGGACTCAAATATCGAATATCGACAAAACGTCTGATATGAACTTAAATAATTATGTAATTGTTATAACATGGTAATAAGTGATATAAATTGAATAATAGACTTGAAAATTGTTCTGAAGTAATTATAAATTAAAATAAGTTTATTATATAGGAATATGAAGAACATACGAGACAAGTGAGACTCAAGGTAATAGATTTTGTCTCAATCTCCTTTCATTAAGGAATTTCTTGATAATATGCACCTTTAATATTTTATAAGATATATATACATCCAATATGAAATTTAATATCCATATTTTATCTATAATAATGTTATTTGATGTTTGGGTAAATTTATTAATTTATGTATATTAATATTTAAATGTTCAAAGTGGTATGGGACACCTTGAACATTTAAAGATTTAATTATCAAATCCTTTTCTTTATTAATTTACATATTTATTTATATGGATATAGAAGGATTATACAAGAAATTTTATGTATATATTGAATTTCATTCAAATTTTTCAAAAGTAATATTTTTATATGAATCATTTTACTTTATTTAAAAAATAAAAAAAACAATGTTTTTTTGTATACGATGACAAGGAATTCTCTGCCACCGTAACTGTTATTTAATATTTGTTTTCCTGTATAAGACTTAATGTATTTTAGAAGAAAAATAATCCCTTATTCCATTTTTTGGGTATCTTGGCATTGAAAATGGGTTCTTAAATGAAAATGGTATTTTTATACGAAAATATTTTTCATATGGGATTGGAATAATTTTGCAAAAGGGTTTTGTGATGAACATGTTTTATTCATGAAGTGGTACTTGAGAATTATATGAAATGTGTGATCCTGATATAGCTTATATGAAGGGTTTCTCCATGTTATAGTTCATGGGTGAGCCCAAAATAGATTATACGAAGGGTTTGGCCACATTATAGCTCATGAGTGATCCTGTTATAGCTTATATAAAATGATAAGCCCCATTATAGCTCATGAGTGGGGCTGATATAGATTATACGAAGTGTAATCCCCATTATAGATCTCTAATTCATTGGTTAATAATAATATTATAAGTAGGACATATGGTTATTACAATTGAAATGGGTTTTGGATGGGTTTTATGTGTATGATTCTCTAAGTCACCTAAAGGAGTTGTAATAACTTGCTATTGGTTTTATTATTTTATTGGGGAAAAACGTATGAGTGTTATTCATGTGAAAATGTTTTGTTTCATTCGATCAAAATTACATTAAATGGGTTACTGAATTTTCACTAGACTAATGGTTTTATTTCTTTTATGCCCCTTCCTGAGATTTTTCTTCTCATCGCATGTTTTAAATGTTTTTCATAGGATTTAAGGGGGAATAGAGTCAAGTATGAAATCATAGAAAATTTATAATGATTAAACATGAAAAGAAACCATGTTTATTTTTCATTTTTTTATGAAAGAAATGGATACTTTTGAAAGTGTTTGTTTTTTATTTATATGGTTTTGTTATGTAATAGTTATAGCCTAATTCTCTAAAGCAATAAAATTGAAAAGATCCTCAATGTGTTATAAAGTAAAATTATTGACTTAACTAAAGATTATGTAATGTTTAAGGCTAGGTTTTTATACTAAATGGAATCACTATAAATTATTAGTGACCTTAAATTTTATGAAAAGAAATTTTAGGGATATCCTCTTTATTCATTATTATATGATAATATACCAACCAAAGATCCAACTTTTAAAAATACTGGGATTTATATAGATGATCAAACAAGTCATCAATCCATGACATATGATACTTTTTATTTATAGTGATATTGTTGAGATCACAATAATAAATGCAGAGGCATATTGACACATCATTATTCTTGATAAAGAAGACCGGTGAACCCCATGATGAATCAATTAGATGTATAAAACCTTTATCCATATTATCCTATATTTGTTTTTTCACCACCTAAAGTTTAATAATTACCATTATATATAGAGTCTTAAATATTGGAAAAGGTCTAGGTATGATCTTTATTGATAACTCAACCTCACGACTAGGAGTAAGACTATGAATTTTTTTAGGAAACACATTAGTGAATTTACTTATAATGGGTTTGTCATCAAGGATGATCTTTTATTTAGTATTAGTCATTTAATAAAGATACACTTGATAATAAGGAAATAATATCCATTCTTGAGATGTTGGCAGAAAATTAGATTTATCATCCTCAAATAACTTGTATATTACTGGAAAGAGATTTTTGACATAGAGGGTGATTTAATTCTATTGGAAATTATTGTTGGATGTATATAAGGAAATCCAATACATTCCCAAAATTTCATCAAATTATGATAAAGGAGTATTAAAATGTTTTAGGAGAAATTAATCACAAAAATATTAATAGGGGATGAGTTATATACTTAGGATGAAACAATTGTCCCATTCACCATCTTTATTGATAACTCAACTTCCATGTTTTGAGGTGGTGTTTGAATAATTCTACTAAAATTGTGTGTTATTAATGAATGAGAAGAACCAGAATCAAAAAGTATGTTTTCAATTCATGAATGAATAACTATATTATCTATACCCACTTACTTTTTGGGATCCACCTCATTAATTGTGATTTCGACACCTTTCTCTATAGGCCTTGGAGGTTGTTGGCATGAGTTTTTGTCAACAACACTTGGCTTAGGGCATTGATTCTTATAATATCCTCGTTCCTTGCTGTTGATACATTAGAAAATATGATGAGGGTTAATCATAAAATTCCTTTATTTCATCACATTTATGGGTTTCAACATCTGTAATCACTAGCTAAGTGCCTTTCCTTTCCACACATACAAAATTTTTATTCCCCATTCAAGAAATTTCTTGGATGCTTTTTCCCATAATTTTCACCAGTGGGATGATGGATTTTATTACCCCCATGGATTTTCCATAAAATTTACATAATTAAAATACAATATCCAATTCTTGTCTCTAGTTATACAAGATATTTGAGATACTCCGATCTCCATTTAGACTATTGGGGAACATCATAAAATTTCTTCATAGATGTCAACGTCTCAAATAGCCAACAATTTTCATAGATTCAAAATTATCCCAATGAAGGAATGGTCAAATTTACTTTTAGGGGAACTGAAAAAGTCAAAAGAATATCGTGAATATATTGTGATTTTTTCTCATAAGCCTTCATAGATTCACCATCCTTTTTCTCGAGTAATAGAAAATCCCTTAACATTTTTAGTCGAAGAGTGTGAGGAAACTATTTGTTGAAAAATATTTTCCCGAATTCATTCCACTCGACCACTTTGATCTCTTCCTCATGATTAATATTTTTGACCAATGTAAACCATTGATCAACTTCTACCTACATAAAATAAATATAAAACACAATCTTATCTTACTTAGAGCATTTAAGGATGGAAATTATATTTTAAATGGAGTTGCTATATTTCTCTATTATTAAGGGATCGATAGATCTATTGAAAGTAAAAGGACTTTTTTTGTATAAAGGTATTAATTGAAACTTTATATTTATTAGGGGGATTTAGTAATTATTCTTGATCCAGGTTTTGGTTAAAAACATGGGTTAATTGAGAAATTATTATCATGAACTTAAATATACATGATTCCATCGAGTTAGGTATCTCATTTAGGAAGACATTAAATTTATTAACCCATTAGTTGTTGATTTTATTTCTCATATTTTGATCCATTCGACTAGAAAAAAGGTAAAATAATGGATTATTATTTTTAACTATTAAACATATAAATGGGAAACCATGAACATTAAAGTGATAACTCATAAATGATATATATTCTTTAACATATGAATTTCTAGTTTCAAATCATTTTTTCCATGATCTATTTCCTAACATAATATCTTATTGTCATTTTTTGTTCCCTTAATAATGGTTCATAAGGATATTGTGAATTTACCATAGAATATACCTTAGGAGTGACAATATAGGTGTATGTTAAGGTCCATTTTCATACACAAGGTAATGATAAAGTCCATCTTAATATGCCCTTTTAGTGTTATTACCCCTATGTACATATCTGAAAAATCCATATACACTTATAGTATCTTGATATAGATGTATTTTCTTTGAAAAAAAATACTCTATACTTTTACAAAATTTAAGTATTTTTTCCAATGTTTATTTGTATCCCTAAGTATTTGAATAGAGTTTTGTAATCATAATAAAAAAATTAACATGATTTTTCTATGATACCAACGATGAAAATCTATATATTTAATACACTTTATTTCATGATTTATTATATAAAGGAATAAATAATAAAATATGAAAACATCACGAACCCAGTGTTTTAGGGAAGTTATGTACATATCATAACAACTTGCAGCATAAATACAATGACATTATTTAAAACTTCCTTAACATGCTCCTAAAATTCTATCATTCCTCTAAAACTACACGGGATAACTTGGGGATATACATAAGAAAGGGGTGAGATATAAAGACCAATAATGGAATAAAAAACATAGATTAAGGTAAAATATTACATTTAATCCAAAGGTAATATCAAGGTCACATAAGAGGGTTGAGAATCTTAATCTTCAATAATGAGGCATGATATACCATGATAACATAAAGGCAATATGGGTATGTGGCAACAACATAAAACATGGAATCAAAAACATAAGTCAAGGATTAAAGCAAAGAGAACACAACATAACATGACTAGAATAACTTCAAGTGAACTATACATATAATATCATGATATTAAAACATTACCCAATGAATTTTAGGGATATATAATTTTGGGTCCCCCCGTCACTTTTATATCACGTACATGCATAAGTGCGACACATAGATCATATAATATAAATTTTCCATTAATAACTTTTAATACCATGATTAAGAAGTATGATATACATACATGTATGTACCAAATAAATTAAGGATAAAAAAATCTTCATTAATACTATTGAGTGGAAATAGGGATGGTCATTCACTATAGTATTGTTTAGCAAGAAAAATCGCAGGATAATTTCAACTACATAATAGTAATACATAAAGATTCATAGAAGGGTTTAATGAGAGTGTAATGGGTATCTAATAAAATTTAAATCATAAGGATGGTAATAGGTATATGTAAGAACATAATCCAACATTACCAATTTGGGATTAAATGACATAAGACAAAGAAGGTGCTTAAAACAAGAAGAGAAGGAGAGGATCCCTTACCTTAAGAGGGTAATTCTAGAAGCATGTGAGGAGCTTCTTGAAAGATTATGGGAACCTAAAGAGGAATAAATATAGTTAAGGGAATTATAATATAATTTTCAAGTGCTTTAAGTGATGATTATTGAGAGTTTTGGTGGTTTTATACAACAAAATGGAGTATAATTCTTTATTAATTTTGAAACATTGGTTTTGAAATCTATATGATAAAGTAATGAAAACCACAAATGTTACCATGGTTTTTATCATGTTTTATACCAAAGTGAAGTGGTTTTAATTATTTTACAAGTGTAAGAATCAATATCATTAAAATAATACACTTTTTGAGGTGTAAGTGAGTCATATTTACAAATAATTGATTTCAAAACCTTAATATATAATATAGGTTTTGAAGGATTCATTAAGGGTTTATAAAATTAATCAAATAATTTAAAAATCACATTATTTTAAAGGGTAAATATTAATTTGTTTGTGGATACCTTTTATGTAACACATAACATCACTTTTGTGTCATTATGTTGTCATAATATGTGCAGTATATTTACACCGTATTTTATTTTTACCTAAAAAATCGACAGTCTTAGAAAATTATAAAAAAAATAAAAATTGGATAATTTTGATTCATGGATTTCGAAAATAATATTATTTTTTTCAAAATAATTATTTAAATAAAATAATTTAAAAATAACCATTTATTTAAAAATAATGGTTTTTTATAATAATAGTTTTCTCACCTTGATAAAAATAACATTTAACATCATAATATTATATTATCATTTATAGTTAATAAATATTGTTTAATAACAATATTTTCTTAAAAAAATTTTGTTTAAAAAATTATTAAGTTCATCAAAATGAGTTCCTTGATTGAAACTATATATTTCCCAAAAAAATAAAAGTTGTGTTTTATCGTATTAGAAAATAATTTTAATCAAAATCATTATGTAATTATTTAAAAAGTAATATTTAAAAGGGTTAAATATAACCATTATTTTATCAATAAAAAAATATAAAATTAAAACTGGTAGGGTCTAGATAAGTAGCCCATTATTATAATAGTGAATTCCTTAAGGGTATGGTGTGTGATGGTGAGATTTTTGTGGGGTGGTTCAGCAAACATAGTTTGGGCTATGTTCTCGATGAGATTAAAATTCTCCCATAAATGGGTTTTCTAGAGCTTTAGTTGTTGAATATCAGATTGGTTTTAATTTAGGGTAAATCCCAGTGATGATATCTCCATCAGAATCTCTAATAAATGGGCTTCATAGGGTACCAAAGTAGTTCATGTTTTTTCTATAACATCATTTCTTGATGAGGTATTTAATCATTGAAAAATAGAATTTCATTTACAAATGTTCATTTCATTATAGTGTCACTTCATTTTTAGCTAGATTTAAAATTATATAACTTCAATACAATTGATAATGTTTTCTATTTCATATAACCGCTATAAAATGGTCTCATTGCACAACTATTTAACTCCCCAAACTACTTTAGACAATCACAAAGGCCATCTTCAATTGTTATTATCATTTCTTCCATACAATATCCACCATCATTACCCTAGTATTAATATAAAATTATCCATAGATCTTAGTATAATCCTAATCAGTATGTGCATTTTTCCCCATGTATAGTCCAATATTTATAGATTTGATCTATTCTATAAAAAACAAATTTTCTTCCAAATATTATGGATGAATTTATCTTTAATAACAATAATGTAAATATGAAAAAAAAGATTTGGGAAGTGTTGTATATATACTCTATTAAAAACTTGATGAATGATTTAACTCCATCATCATACTCCCTTTCATATGATTTACATTTATACATTTTTTATTCATATCCATCATAGTAGGTTTAATAATATTCATTTTGTACAAAAAATAAATAAATACACATAAGGTATGAATATAATGTATATATACATTGATATGTAAACGTTGTATTATAATTTGAGTGTAAATATATAATTATGTATATGTGTGCATATGAACATATTTATGTGTAATTATAAAATGTCATACTCACTTTGGATATAAAAAGAAGAAATGAAAAAAGTTATAATGAAAAAAAGGATAGAAATTTATATTTGTCCATGCCTAGATAAACCTGTGGTGACCTAAACATGGAAGAGATAGAGCTAAATATTAAAATATATTTTATATACCCTCATATTATTTATTTTAGGAATATTTATATTTAGTTGAACAATTTTTTTTATTTTATGATTTCTTCCCAAACTATTTAATTGATTTTTTATCTTACATTCATTTGTTTGAATATGATTGATTGAAATGTTATCACATGTTGAATTCTATTTTGATAAATCAAAACCGAATAATAGTGGTTTGAATTATTTACAAATATTTTAAATTTATCAACACTCAATTAAGGTTGTTAGAATAGTGATTATTCCATTGAACTCTTTTTATTGGTGATCATTGATTACATAATCAATCTTAATGAAAGAAAAAGAATTATCATTGTGATTATGAAAAATAATTTCTTCTATTTTAACCATGACAGTGCTTAGTTCATAATTATGGATTATGTAATCAAAATAAATTATTTAAAGAAAGTATTTTGGACAATTTATAAGAGGGAACACATATATTGAACATGTTTAAGGTTGGTTCCCTAAAACTAGTACCTATTTTCCTCAAAATATAAATTCTTTTTTAACTATATACCACTCTTTCACATGTTTTTCATTTTAAAAAACCCTGTTATTTCACTTATTTTTCAATAAAAATCCATATTTTGAATTGCATTATAAATATATTTTCAATAAGTCCAATTCTATTTTTTTGGATCAATTAATATTTTAAGTGACAAATAACTCAATTATCAACCACCTTGAGAGACATCTTAAGAAAACAATATTTTTATTGAGACTTAATGATAAAATTCTCACTATAAAATTCCCATCATTTTCAAGGGGTTACCAAGAAGTTAACTATTTTTCATATATTGATTCAAATATTTCTAAAAATCCATCTTATCACATTTAATTTCTGATTGAAAAGATTTTAGTTTTATATCTAAAATCACATTACAAAACGCCCACACATTGATTTAGAGATGTTTTACCCTAGAATTAATAGTAATTTTCATAAAATAGTAAAAAATTATGGGTGAGATATATATAAAGATCTTAGAAAGTATTTTTTGAGTGAAATTTGTGAAGAAAAACCTAAAACATCCACTTTTGGACTTGAAAAATTTAAAAACCCACACTTCAAAATCCAAACCCTTTGGAATCATCACCAAACAATGAACCATGAATAAATTAGTTGCATCAAACTATTATAATAAAATACCAGATAGTCTCGATTACATCTATTGGGTCAAACCACTATAATACCAGTAGGCCATGGGGAATACATGTGGTATAGAACATAGGAAAAGAAGAACTAAAAATTGTGAAACAATAAAATATTGACTAAAAAAGAGTTCAAAGAATCCCATATCTTCAGTTTTGGGAGGGCCGATTCATCTTAAAAGATTGAGGGAGAGCAACGGCATAGATTGACTTCTGTGAGATCTTGAATAGTGAGAGCGGGTGACATTCTGTTAGGCTTTATTTCAAAATACAAGAGTTTTATCATCACTTTCCAAAAAGCACTGATAAAGATACATTTTATCTTTGCTAAAATGAAAAGCGTTGAGAAAACCAATCTATGTAGGCACTAAATTTTTAACATTGATAATGATAGGTTTTATCAGTTCTTTTTCATTTTAACACTGATAAAATGTATCTTTATCAATGATAGTTTTTAAGCATTGATAAAAATTGTTTAAAATAAATTTCACAAATATTAAAGGAATTTCTATTAAAAATGAATAAATTTTAAAAAAGTAAAAAATAATTATCATTATTAATGAATAAATAATCTCAAATGCATGAATGTGGAAAATGAGTAAATTTTAAAAATTAAAAATGAATAAACTTCAAAAATATTAAAAAGTGTATAAGTTTATTAATTATATAAATTATTTAAAAAATTAATAAATGAATATATATAAAAATAGAGATGAATACATATTAAATATATACATTACAACCATATTAAAATCATTAAATGGAAATGAGTAAATATTTATAAATTAATATTTAAAGTGAAAAAATAAAAAAAAATATTAAACGAATAAATATTAAAAATGGATAAATTATAAAAAAGTAAAAAATAATTAACACCACAAGGGAATAAATAATATTAAATAATATTATATGAATGCATGTAAAAAAGAGTGGAATTAAATATGTAAAAAAATCATTAGATTACAAAAATTTTAAAAAATGAATAAGTGTTATTAGTTATAAATATTATTAAATCAATTAAAATTGAATATATTTTAAAATGTAAATGAATACACATAAATTATATAAATTATAGGTAACAATTTTAAAAACATTAAATGTTAATGATTAACCATGTATAATAAATGTTTAAAATGTTTAAAATGAATGAAATTACAAAAATAATAATTTAATAATAATAAAAATTAGTATATTACAAAAAATTAAAAATTATTAATATTATTAATTAATAATAAATATTAAAAATGAATAAATTTGAAAAAATATTTAAAATTAATAAATATTTTATATTAAATATAACTATAAAAAAGGAATAAAATTAACCAATTTAAAACATAATATATTAAATATATTATGTTAGTGAATACAATTCTATAATTAATATTTAAAAATAAATAAATTAGAAAAAAATCATTTGTCTGTGTGTGTTTCTATATAATATTGCATTAATTACGTATGTGTGTGTAAAATTAATGTGTTTGTGTGTGTCTAACAAAAGTTTGATATATTTAATATTTAAAAACTAAATGAAATTTATATAAATTGTACATTAAACATCCATTCCTTGATACTAATTAGTTTTTTTTAAATATTATTTTTTATTTATAAAACACTTTTCACTAAATACATAACTTATTAAATGTAAATACATATTCTTTGTATATAAATCCTATTTTAGGAAACATTATATATTGATATATATATATATATTAATATGAATATATTATATATTAAAAAGATTAAATATATTGATGAATAATTATGTACAAATAATATAAAAAATGAATAAATTAAAAAATATTAAACAAATAAATATTATAAAAGAATACATTATAAAAAAGTAAAAAACAAATAAAATTATTAATAAATAAATAATATTAAATGAATTGAATCTTAAAAATAGTGAAATTTAATTAAAAAAATGAATAGTTTGAAAAAACAATAAATAAATGAATAAATTTTATTAATTATTTAATTTTAAAAATAAAAATAAAAATGAATATATGTTAAAATGAAAATTAATATATTTATTAATTATGTAAATTAAAAATGTATTAAAATTTTCAATGTTAATCAATAAATATGAATAATTAAACGTTAAAAATTTAATAAAATTATTAAAATAATAAATATATAAAAATTTAAAATACCTAAATTATAAAAAAATTAAAAAAATTATTATCAAATTAAATAGTAATAATAATGAATAAATTAAAATTTTAAAGTAATAAATAATATATATTAAATGAAAATATAAATAAATGAAAAAGAATTGATAATTAAAAACATAATATATCAAATATGAAATATTGAAAAATAAAAATCAAAAAGGATAATATTAGAAATTTATTATTTGTGTATTTGTGTTTCTATAAAATTGAATTAATTATGTATGTGTGAAATTACTATATGAACTATTAAGTGTAAATGAAATGGATATAAGAAAATATTTTTCAATGTTATTGATATAGTAATTAAATATTTATTATTTTATATATATTTAAAACTAATAAAATAAATGAAATTGATATTAAAAAATGTTATTAAATGTATATTAATTTTAATTAGAAAATATTTTTAATTAACATTAAATTTTAATTTACTAATAAACTATTTTACTTAAGTATATGACATATTAAGTGTAAGTACATTTTAAAATTATATAAATCATATTTAATAAAATTATATATATTTATATATCAGTATAAAAATATTTATATATTAAATATGAATTTAAATAATATATAATTTTTTAAGATGTCAACATTTTATCAGAGATAGAAAACATGCTGATAAAGGTCACTATTATCAGTTCTAGATAAAACCACTGATAAATATGACATTTTTCAACTCTAAGAAAAAGAATTGATAAGGGTGATACATTTTTCCATGATTTATTGGCACGGATAAAGGCATCCTTTATCTGAACTTTTATCTATCACTGATAAAACCACCCCTTTATCAGTACGTTTTCTTAGCACTAATAAAGGACACCACTCAATATCAATGATTTTATAGTAGTGATTACAATCAACTGATTTCTGTAATGTTTTCCATATAGGTGTTTTGTATATCAAGCAATGTATCTTTATTTCAGGAGTAATTTCAAATTTTTGTTAATTCTTAAGAATAATGAATGATCTATTAAAAATTATCATTATAAAATTACTTCTTTATCCTTGTTTCTAGTAATAGTTTTCTATGGAATTGCATGTCTAAAGTAAATATATTTTCAATTTTTATTGATGATTTTTTCTCCCATTTTTTTGATTTTCATGATGGTATATTTTTTGTTCAATTATCCATCACAAAAATAAAAAACCATTTACCAAAAAACAGCACAATAAAAAAATATTTAAATGTTTATTAATATTTTGACGTATTAAAAACTAATAAAATTATATATTAAATAGTTTAAGTGTCATTAAATTAGATTTTATATAATTTATAATATTATCATCATTTTATGATTATTCCTGATCAATTATGTTATAATTATTTTTTCACTTATATTTTTGTTACACTAGTATAAAAACAATCTTTTGTAACAACTAGAAGCGGTCACAAAAAGGGTTTGGGAAACCACTTGATGGCCACTTTGGACGATCATTATATATTGGGTTTTAAATGATCATTTGCGACCGCTATAAGAAATCAATGATAACCCATATCTTTTTGAATATTTTTTTCATCATAAATGATTTAATTCCTTGACATTTAGAATTATTTGATGGATTAATTAGATTCTATAATTTGAGCAAGAATTTGAATATTTCATGAATTTTTTTTACCCTTTTAAATTCAATATTGTGTTTTTATCACAAAATATTCACTAGAATGAGTTTTAACGTAAAATTTATTTATATAATTCTACAATCATTGGGATACAATTTTCATTTGGACCATGATAGCTAGGTCCTATGTTTTAGGGGTAAAAATTGGCTATGATTTCAAAGATGTACTAAAATTAATGAGATGAAAATCAATTCACCTTTTAGGATATAACTCCTTTATCCACGCATGGATTGGTACAAAAGTATTAAAAATATTAAATGAATAAGTTTTGATCATTTCATTCAATTTCAGGGATAACTGGTTTATGCGAGAAGTTAATAAAAAGTATAGTTAAATTTAGAGGAAAATGTTAAGGTCAAGTTTCATATAAATATTTGTTTTCATTTTAAAACCTCTCCATAATACACTATATTTTTTTTTTATTTTTAACACTTTTGGAGGGTTAACCATAGAATGGGGATGTTGTAGTAAAATTGATTATTTTACTCCTACTAATCTAACCATTTGGAAAAAGGAAGGATGGTAGGATAAGATATCTTATAATAAGTCTCTCATGGAATTATTTAACTCTTGTTCTTTTTTTATATACCTTTAATAACTATTTCTCAATAATAGATATTTTTTTATTCTCTCAACATATATTTTTTTGAATATTTTGGTTTTAATCTAAGATTTGAGGCA
This sequence comes from Viscum album, assembly GCA_963277665.1. Lineage (NCBI taxonomy): Eukaryota > Viridiplantae > Streptophyta > Magnoliopsida > Santalales > Viscaceae > Viscum > Viscum album. The sequence continues at coordinate 320,068,184 of OY728153.1, read as the reverse complement.
AGAACAGGTCCTACCCTTTCAAACATCCATGATAAAACTTAACCCATGGATGAACAATTTCCTTTCATAGATGATATAATTTATAATCCCTTCACTTATTAGTTTTGATTAATGAACATACTCTAATTCCCAAATTTTGATCAATTAATTGAGTTTTAATTACAAAGTAAAAAATCCAACATGAACCATCCTAGGGCATCCCCAAATCGGACACCCGATCCATCCTATGGAAATTCCTAAAGGGAATTCCAAATCCCCAAGGGTTGGTGACAAGATCATGGGTATCATGAACAGACTTTAGTAATGATTAATCCCGTAATAAACCAAAATAATAAAAAGATCCCATGTATGAAAGAAGGACAATATAGTAATTCCAAGTCACACTTTAGAAGACAATTAGTACATGGAAATAAAATTTATAAACAAAAAAATCTAAACCAAAGTATAAAAAACAATACAAAACCCATATTAATAATATTTTGGTCAACATCCCACTATTTCACTACCTAAATTCCACACCCACTAACATGGATACCTTCCACCACCATGCAACGCCTTTCCATTACCTACATTAGATAAAAAAAGATCTATATACATTTAATGTTATGTTCGGGGTGTGAGTAAAACAAGCCCAATAGGACCCCACCAAGTGTTTTATAAATAGTCTTAATAATAGAATACAATTATTATAATATGAAGAAATAAAATGAATTAAATATGGATTTACTAAGTTTTCAACAAATCTTGGAAATCCACCCTTTTAGTATAGTTTCTAAATCTTTCATGTACAAAACATTTTCAAAGAAATTATAAATAATCCATTCCAAAAAAATCACCATGGAAACTACTCCAAGGGTAGGTAAAGTTTGGGTTAGATATGTTCCTCCCACCTCAATGATAAAATGGATAAGTGCACAAAAATCCCTTGAACATAGGCTTAGGGAAGATAGAACACCTAGACAAGTGAACAATATATCATAAAAAATTTTAGTTATAGTTGTAGAATAAATCAATGCTAGGTATATAAAAACCATCATACTTATTCTTGTCCAAATCCACCCCCCTCTTAAGTAAGCCGGGTTCCCTTGTTCCATATCCCACACTTGGAGGCTTATATTTCCAAAAATAACCCGCACATAGAGGCTTTCAATTTCACAGAAAGATCACACTTGGAGACTTCAATTTTTTTATGGATTAAATCATTCAAACAAGATTTCACACATAAATAATCAATGGCCCTTATAACATATAAAAAAGTGATTTGAACTACATTTTCATCAAAACTAACAATGGAAAAGTATATTTTATAAATGAAGCCCAAAATTTCACATTTTAATAATAATTGATCATTCCATGAAAGAATTTAGAAAAACCCATTTGAAATGCGAAAGAAATAATGGTTTAATAAGAAAAGTCTTTTCATGAAAACACCCACCTCAAACATTTGGTATTTCTAACAAATGAACGAGATCCACACTCCAAGAATAATGAATTCTTATAATAATAAAAGGGGAGACCTAAAACATGAAACAAATATAATGAAACCCAAATTCAATAAACTCTAGATAAATAGAGATAATAGAAACCACTTACCAAGACAATTTCTAATGAACCAGACAAAAATCTAAGAAGATTCTATCTCTACACTCTTATCTCACAATATATCTATAATAAAACCCATTAGATCATAAAACAACCCATAAATCCAAAAACAATATCCCGAATTTGTGGTTCATTACAAAAATAGGAGATCTAGGAGAAAAATAAGGAATGAAAAAGGATAATAAAGAATAACTCTTAATTTGAGTTTCCTAGATCCAACACCACAAGGTTTGTCATAATTACTCCTCAAAAGGATTAGTATCACCAAAATCTCTATGCGTAATATCTAGAGATGTGTTATAAGGTTTTTGGATAAATAATGAGACCAAAAAGATATATATTGGGTTTATAAAAGAATTTTTAGATTAATTAATTCTCATCGCATGGTTTAGACAAATGGTTTAATAAACTATGCACCCTTTTCGGTCCATTAAAGTAGAAAAATGGTTTGGATTCATGGTTTGACTAACCATGAACCAACCATGATGAAATCTAATATCCCAAACCAACATAATTCATACATTTTCTTAAGAATTCCAAAAATATTTTTCCTAACCATTTAGAAACTGTGAACATGACCCTAAACCACCATAAAATCACAAATGTTTTTTAGAACAGCCTAAGAACAGTTTAAAAAAAATTACAGCAAAAATATGAATACATGTAGCTAAAAGTGACATCATGATATGATAATTCCTCTCAATAACTTTCTTTATGGCCCTAAAAATTCAAACTGAATAAGACTGATAAAAGAAAAGATGAGGCCACTACTCCATCATCCTTGATTCCCATTCCCACATCTCATGATAATTATTTCTTTGACACCAAAACACTAAAAATAATGGAATATAATTCCTATATAGAATATTTTACTAAGAATCAATAATATTAACTAGTCATAAAACTACTGACATATCTAATTCCAAATCATGATCTTCTCAACTCAGAACATAAGAGAGATCAGGATGATACTTATTAAGATGAGACACATGGTAAACATAATGGATAAATGTAAAATGATTTGAAAAATCTAATTTATAATTAAAATTTCCAATGTTCTCATTGAAATTAAAATTTACCACATATCTTTTTAGTTAATTTCTTTACTTTACAAGCCAACGTTGACCCAAAAGAGGTGAAATTTTCATGAAAAAATGGTCATCTAACGAAAATTTCATAGATTGATGCTAGTAATATATATAAAATTTATTCCAAATTTGAACTATTTTTATTCATTTATGAATAATCTAAATATTTTCTGATGTCTCTTAAAAAATTCTTATCCCCACAAGATAAATTTTACCTTGGTAATAACCCTCATCGTATGGGTTATAGTTTCTGGATGGAATTTAAAATTTTCATCTATGAGACTACTCATTTAGAAAATTAGTGTAAAATTGATGTACTACTTGTTTCAAAATATTAAAGATATGTTATTAGACTTGAATAGAAGTATGAAGTATGGTTTAGAGCTTGGGATTTCATTAGAGGAGATCTAAAGTAGTCAGAGATACTATTGTTGCCACACTCTTTTTAGTAGGGTGGGCTATAGCCCTACTCTCCTGTAGGACTCATCAGATTAACGATGGGGTATACTAGGAATGGTTTAAGTCATTGTCCTTTTGGTAAATTTACTATTGAATATCCCTCAATTTTTTATCTTTTTCTTGGTTTTTTGAGGGTCATTCAGAAATTTTATCCTCTCTTCCTCCATCCAAGACCTCCACTTGATCTAGGGTGGATCTTGATGTGATCCAATGAAGAATCCAGGATATATCCTTCAATATTTTTCAATATTAGCATCCTTTTTCCTCCTATGATGGTGAATCATTTTATCATTCATCGTCGACAATCCTATTAGTAAGATTAATCCTTTTCAGTCCTTTGACATCTCAATTTTCCTTAGATCCGCACTCCTTTGATTATATTGGTTAATAATTAATCATTGGAATGATCTATCTTAAAGGATAAGATGACTATTACATCACATATTGATGGAATTTTTTTATATTAATTGATTTATGTATCAAAATAGCTAGAGGTTATCCCCTGGTTATGAAAGCATACCGTTGATGTTTTTTTGATGAAGTCATATCCCTTGATAATTATTCTATTGTTTTTAGAAAATTTATTTTGAATTGGGCATCAAAACATTGAATTGATTTGGTAATTTCACTCATCTTAGAACCAAGAGTGTGTTGGGAGTAGCTTAAACTCCATTTGGAAACATTTCAGCTAAGGTACATCATTTGGTTGGTTTATTATGAAGTTTATAATTGAATTATATTAAACCGGGATTTTTCTCTTTTCTTTGTGATGGGGAAGTTTCTAGGAATGAATTCATAAGTTCTTGATGAACCTTCCATGGATGGTTTTCCATGGTTTAAACTAGGTGGTGATGCATGATAAGTTTTTTAGTATGCATTCCTTCACTATTGATTGTGAGTTCTTGAAATATTTTAATTTATTATAATTTAGTTTTTTTAAAAAGTAATGCTTTGGTCAAAGACCAAAGCACAATTTATTGAAAATTGAGAAATTTACAAGAGTCTGAAATAGGGGATTTTTTTACAATCTCTTTCAAAAATCTCAAATAAATCAGCAGGCAGAGAGTTCATCCAAGTCATGCACTGGTGAACTCCTTTGTTGGCAAGAGCATCAGCAATGAAATTCTATTCACGGTAAGAATGGGTAGCTGTAAAATCAATCCCATGATGCGAGTTAAGGCAGTTCATCCAACGAGTAGTATGCTTCCAGGCCAGATGAATGCTGCCATTCCAGATGGCATGAATGATAGTGGTTGAATCACTCTCAATCCATAACTTCCTCCAACTTCTTTGAATAGAAAAGTCAACAGCAGGGATGACACCCAATAGTTTTGCCTCCAGCGATGATGAGTGACCAAATCCAACGTAGAAAAATCCCTGACACTGACCAGCAGAATCTCTGAAAATAGCTCCGCAACTGGCAGGGCCTGGATTTCCTTTGGAAGCACCATCAATATTGACTTTGATCCATCTTAGTTGAACAATCCTTAAATTCATAATTTTATTATTAACATGAAATTCTTAATTAATTAATGATCCTTAAGTATAATTAATTAAATGAACCATGACTAATGAAATTGAAAAATTTTCTAAGGTATATATGGGACCCTTGTGCATTTGATGGATGTTTTTCATCGATGGATGAGGCTAGATCACATACGAGTGCCTTAGACTACACATACCCTCTTGACGTGTGGTTGTGCTACATAATAACTAGATCATGTGATGAAATGTATGATGATTTATTCCTTGATTATGCTTAGATATCATGTTATACCATGTTTTATATTGATGACATGTATATCTTCTATGGCTCATGATGATATTACATTCCCTTTTAATGTGTACACTCTATGACAACCCTGCTTTTATTACAAACTTAAACATGATTTATTACATAAAACTTCACTTGATACAACAAGAAGATCGAGAGGTTTAGTGTATTTGGGGCTTAGGATCATTACATAAAAACTTGAAACATGAAATATAACATCATTATTGAAAACTTCCTTTACATGACCACTGCATTCCCTCGTACTTAGCATTGCATGGGATAACCTGAGGACATGCATAAGAAAAGGGTGAGCTATAAAGCCCAGTAAGGGAGTACACATGGAATAACATGAGGAGTATAATACATGATAGACAATAGGCATATCGATAGAGCATAAAAGAATCATGAACATAAAGTCATGATAAAGCATGATAATCATAACATGGAAATGTGGCAACAACACTTAACATAAAATTAGCATGAGCCAAGGCTCATTGCACATAGAGCATGAGTAAATCCTAATTGCACATGAAGAACGAGTAAAACCTAGTTGCACTTGATTTAGCACAAGTAAACACTCATTTCACATGATGTATCATGATAATATACTTTACCCAATTCATTGGAGCACTATAAGGGTGCACCCTTCTTAAACATTTCATTTCATGCATAAGTGTGCCACATGGATGATAAAACATGGATTCATAAAACATAATCATTTATTCCATGATAAAGGAAAGTGGAATTCATACATGAAGCATTGTAATCAATAAGTAAAGGTGCATAAAGGTGGATACCCTTGATGGAGAAATGGGCATGGTATCCACTACACAATGACATTCGCTTAGAAAATCGGTGCGATTTTGGCAGCGTAACGGCGTGACATAAGAATTCATAAAAAAATGGTTGATGAGAGAGAAAGGGTTTCCTCATGATATTTACATGTAATGGATAGTAAGGAGTTAATATAGATACATGTACCAACAATTTTAATGGAATTTAGATTCATGATACAAAATTATTGCTTCAATGTAAAAGAAGAGAGAGAAGTTCCTTTCGGAATTTCGGCATAGTAACAGGTGTACATGAGAGACATTTAATGAGAGAGAAATGGGTCTCCCATCATTAAAAAAATAAAAGGGAATTATGGGGGAGGTTAAAAACCATACCCCAACATTCATTATTGAAATTAAAAGGGAAATATAACTTAAAGAAAATTGACAAAAATGTGAGAGGACGAAAAAAAACCCTTACTTGGAAGTGTGCTTCCAAAGGCTAGAGAGAGGCTTGTGAGAGGCTTCTTGGGAGATTGGGGAACCTCAGGAGGATTATAGAGAGAGTATGGAATATGTTGGACGAACTCCAATTTCTTTTAGTGAGGAGGAAGTGGGAGATTGGGTGGGTTTATATAGGAAAGGTGAGGGAATTCTTTATTATTTAGGTTTGGGACCCCTTATATTAAATTAATTCAAACCACAAACCAACCCATTGTTTTTGCCCATGGTTTTTGGAAAAGGGAAGAGGAAAAAAATATTTTATAACCCCAAAGTCCGAACTTCTTAAAACAATAAGGTTGCTTATGTGGTGGTGAGTCGCACTCCCATGGAAATTAATTCGAAAAGGAAAAGTGTTGAATATGTCTTGAGGGGTCCATTAATGCTTTGAAAAGTAAGTCAAACAAACCCAAAATTACATTATTTTAATGGTAAAACATATATTGGCCGAACATAAAGATTATAGTATTTTATTACATCACTATTGGGTCATTATGATGTCATAAAACACATTATATATTTAAACGGTACTTAATTTTTACCCAAAAATTTGACTGTCTCAGAAAATTATGAAAAATTCACCATTGGATAATTTCGATGTCCTGATTCCAGAAATAACATTTATTTTATATAAATAATTTTATAAATATTTTAAGTTTCACTTTTAATATAAAAACTGACATTTATCGCAAATTCACAGGTTTTGAAAGAAATGGATTTCAAACCTTAATAAAAATTTTAATTGCATTCATAAAATTATATGATCATTTATATTTAATAAAAAAATAATTTAATAATAATAATAATATTATTTTATTAAAACATTATTCAATTCAAAAATCCCTTAATTTAATAAAATAGATTTCTTAATTAAATAATAACTGAAAACACCATTTGTACTTTAAATACTATTTACAATGTATAAAAAATTACTAGAAATTATATTCATTATTATATACAAAAATAATGTACATGAACATAGTACTACTTATTTGTTACATAACCCTTTAAAATAGCTGTATAAGACCTAAGGGTAAGGTGTTCAATGGTGAAAGACTCTTGGGGTGGCTCGGATAACATCGCTCGAGTGGTAATTTCAATCAACTTCCACTTTTCCCGTAGACGGTCACGTTCGAGCTTGACATGATGAAGTTCATCTTGGGCTTGGTCAAGGGCGAAGCCCAAAGATGCCACCTCTTTTCCGAGCTCTGACAAATGGGCTTCGTATGGGGAAATTCTACTGGATGAGGCCATCACTTCCTTTGTCTGAGTAAATTGGACTTGTTAAAGTCCTATATTTATACTAATCATGTGATCACTGTTCAATGACTATATTAGCAACGGTCAAAATTCTTAACATAAATCCAAAGAAGTTGAAATTTTATGTAAACATAAAGAGACATTTAATTATATCAAGAGGGATTTCCATTAAAGATACTTTGGGTTGTTACAATATTCCCCCCTTAAGAAATTTCGCCCTCGAAATTTTCCTTTTCCCATACTAAAACAAATGTGGGTAACTCAGCTTCATCATATCCTCTGATTCCCAAGTCACTTCTTCAAAATTGTGGTTTCTCCACAACACCTTGATGAGGGGCATTGTCTTATTTCGTATAACTTTTTCTCTACGATCTAAGATCCTCACTGGTTTCTCCTCATAAGAAAGACCATCTTCCAATTGTACCACCTCGGAAGAGAGTACATGTGAAGGGTCCGGTATATACTTCTTTAAGAGGGATACATGAAAGACATCATGTACTTTGGCCATGGCAGGTGGAAGTGCTAGTCGATAGGCCACAGCCTCGACACGATCAAGAATCTCGAAGGGGCCGATGTACCTTGGACTTAACTTCCCTTTCCTTCCAAACCTGATGACCTTCTTCCATGGAGATATGCGTAGAAACACCATGTCTCCAACTTTAATCTCAAGGTCTCATCGATGATTATATACATAAATCTTCTGTCAACTTTGGGCTGCCATGATATACTACTGAATGTTTTTCACCTTCTCCACCATTTCTTCGACCATTTCTGGTCCAAGCAGCTTACGTTCACCGACCTCATCCCAACATGTTGGTGTTATACACCTTTTCCCATAAAGGGCTTCATATGGTGCCATTTGGATGCTTGAGTGGAAACTATTATCATAAGAGAACTCAACCAGAGGAAGATGTTGATCTCATCCTCCTTTAAAGTCCATTGAGCACGCTTTCAACATATCCTCAAGTGTTTGGATAGTCCACTCGGATTGGCCATCAGTTTGAGGATGATAGGCCATACTGAAGTTCAGTTCAGTATTTAGATTATGTTGAATACTCTTCCAAAACTTAGAGGTGAATCTTGGATCTCAGTCAGACACAGTAGATAGTGGTACTCCATGCAACCTTACAACTTCCCTGATATATATCCGTGCTAGTTGATCCAAAGAGAAATCCTCCCGAATAGTAGTGAACTGTGCAGTCTTTGTAAGACGATCCACAACAACCCAGATTGCATTGTTGCCTTTGGATATCCTTGGAAGTCCGGTGACAAAGTCCATGGTGATGTTCTCCCATTTCCATTATGGTATAAGAAATGGTTGCATCATCCCCTTAGACTTATGCCTCTCTGCATTCACTTGCTAACACACCAGGAACATTGATGTATATTCAGCGGTCTCCTTCTTCATATTATCCCACCAAAAGTTTTCTCGTAGATCTCAATACATCTTTGTGATCCCTGGGTGAATAGAGAAATTTGAACTATGTGCATCATCCAAAAGTTCCTTCTTCAGCTCCGGACTTGATGGAACACATAGTCTTTTCCCAAACCGCACAATTACTTCTTCATTAACATTAAACTCTAAGGATTTCCCTTTTTTGATATCTTCCACTTTTTCCTGAATTCCCACATCATTCTTTTGAGCATCCTTTAACCTTTCCAAAAGAGATTTTTGAGCAATAATTTGTGAAAGGATTGATGATGTTCACTTTTTTATGATTCCCACATCCATCTTCATAAAGTCTAAGAATATTGGATCCTTCTCAATTCTCATCATTGATAGAATTGCTGGGTCCTTTCTACTTAGGGCATCTGCCACCTTGTTTTCTTTCCCAGGGTGGTAATGTATTGAACATTCATAATCCTTGATGAGCTCTATCTATATTCTCTGGCACATATTAATCTCTTTCTGTGTGAATATATATTTAAGACTCTTGTGGTAAGTATATATCTCACATTTCTCTCCATAGAGATAATGCCATCAGATTTTCAAGGAAAAGATCACCGCCGCCAACTCTAGATCATGCGTTGGATAGTTTCGCTCTTTGATTTTCAATTTCCTTGAGGCATAGGATATAACTTTATCATTATGCATTAGCACATAGCCTTATCCCTTCTTTGAATCATCACTGAAAACAACATTAAGTTCCCCACTTGTGGGTAAAGTGATCACGAGTGCAGTGATAAGCCTCCTTTTCAACTCCTTGAAGCTTTCTTCACATTCATCACTCCAAGAAAACTTTACTCCCTTTTGAGTTAGCTTGGTAAGAGGGTTGGAAAATCATGATAAATTTCTCAAAAATCATCGATAATATCCAGCTAACCCCAAGAAGCTACGGATATCCGTTACCGATGTTGGCCTCATCCATCCCTCAATTGCATCTATTTTGGAGGGTTCCACAGATATCCCATTTCTTGTGATGATATGGCCCAAAAATGAGACCTCCTTCAACCAGAGATCACACTTGTTGTACTTTTCACAGATCTTCTCCTTGCACAAAGTCTCTAGTATAGTTTTTAAATGATCCTCATGATCCTCCTTGATTTTAGAGTATATTAGAATATCATCTATAAAGACTACCAAAAATTTGCCAAAGTAATCTCTAAAGACTCTATTCATCAAGTCCATGAATAGTGCTGGAGAATTGGTGAGTCCTAAAGGCATTACTATGAATTCATAGTGCCCGTACCTTGTACAAAAAGTAGTCTTGGGGACATCTTCCTTCTTCACCCTTACTTGATAATATCCCGACCCCAAATACACCTTGGAGTATTATTGTGCTCCACGCAGATGATCAAATAAGTCATCGATTCTTTGGAGAGGATACTTGTTCTTTATCGTGATTTTGTTAAGTTCATGATAATCGATGAAAAGCCGCATTGACCCAACCTTCTTCTTGATGAAGAAGACCAGTGAACCCCATGGTGAAGCACTTGGGAGTATAAACCATTTATCCAGATTCTCCTGTAGTTGTTTCTTCAGCTCTTCAAGCTCTACAACAACCATTCTATATGGAGTCTTGGATATTGGTAGCACCCCAGGTATAAGTTCAATTGAGAACTCAACATCTCTTCTTGAAGGAAGACCAGACAGTTCCTCGGGAAACACTTCAACAAATTCCCTCATAATAGGCATTTCTTCAAGGATAGTTTCTTCCTTGGACTCAATCATATGAGACAGATATGCATGCTCATAAGGCATTAATATCCATGCTTGAGATGATGGAGCTAAAGGAGATCCATCTTTCTCCTGACACTTGTAAAGAATCGGGGGTCGATTCTCCATATGGTGTGTAATTTCCCTCTCCCGACAATTTATGTTGGCCCTATATAAGGAAATCCAATCCATGCCAAGAATTGCATAAAATTACACTAGAGGGAGTATGAAGAGGTTCTCTGGGAAATTAAATCCACAGACTATAATAGGGGAGGACTTATATTCATGGGATGCAATGATTTCCCCATTTTCCGTACTCACCTAAATTTTTACTTCCATGATTTGTGGTGGTGCTGGGATTGTTCTACTAAACTTTCAAGATATAAAAGAATGCGTAGAACCTGAATCAAAAAGTACGTTCGCTATTATTGAATGAATAACTAGCGTACCTATCACCACTTTTTTCAGGGTCCACTTCAGCAGAAGTGATGGAAAAAGCTCTTCCTTGCTGCCTTGGAGGTTGTTGGTTGTCTCTGAAAACCCTTGGATTAGGGCACTGATTTGAAAAATGACCTAGTTCTTTGCATTTGTATCATTGAACAACACGTTGAGGTTCGAACAGAGCGTTCCTCTCCTCTGTCGCAGCCGTGGGTCTTTCTTGTCGACAGTTAACAGCTAGGTGCCCTTCTCTTCCACACCTGAAACATTTTTCGTCCCCTTAAAAAAATTTCCAGGGTGCTTCTTTCCGCACTTTTGGCAAGTGGGGTGCTGAATCTTCTTAGCACCATTGGATTTATCCGTCGGACCAACAACATTGAAGTCCACATTACGCTTATTGTCCCCATGATACCCTTGTGATTCTCCGATTACCATTTCGACCTTGAGGGCACATCATACAATTTCCTCATAGTTGTCGAAGTCACGGATCGCTAATGCTTTCTGCAAGCTAGGCTTCAACCCACCAAAGAAGCGGTAAACCATGCATTCAGGGGTAACGAAAAAGACGAAAGTGTATCGTGCAAGCCTTGTGAAGTTTTCCTCGTACACTCTAACAGATTATTCATCTTTTTGCTTGAGGGAAAGGAAGTCCCTTTCCATCTTAAGCCCGAGGGTGCACGAAAAATATTTATCTAAAAACATCTTCTAGAAATCCTTCCATTCCAACACCTCGATCTCCTCCTCAGGATTCGTATTTTTGATCAACGTCCAACATTGATCAGATTCACCCTCCATATGATAATCCTCCAGGAGAACCTTCTCTTGTTCAGAACATTGGAGGATGTAGAATATCTTTTCAATGGAGTTGATCCATTGTTCAGCGATCGTGGGATCAGATGATCCACTAAAAGTAGGAGGCCTTTGCCTCATGAAGCTCTCGATAGAAACTTGTTCTTTCTTAGGGGGGTTGAACGATCCTCTTGACCCATGTTTCTATTCAAAAAATGAGTTAGCTGAGAGAGAAGCATGTCAAGTTTGCGATTCCCACTCCCATTGGATTGGGCATCTCATTAGTACAGTCATCACACTGATCTTCAAAACGGTTCTTAGCCCGAGTACTCCTATTACCGGCCATTGGCTGGAATAAAAGGAAAGTTAAGGGTAACACAAAAAGGGTAATCCAAAGACAAAATTTGATGACTTATAAACAAACTTTTATTTCCTTACTCAAGAGTCTATAGGCTTCAATCTAGGCTTTTCATGATCTAATTTCTAACATATATTCGTAGGTGCATTTTTTTAATTCTCTTAATAAGGGTTCATACTAAGATTTTGAATTTATCAAAACATATCCCCTGGGAGTGTCGTAACCAAGAGTGCAGTAAGGCCCATTGTCACGCACCAGTTCCTATTCGAGTCTAGCTCAAAGCGGTGTTTTCGGGTTTTACCCCTAGGATACATCTGTGCCAGAGCCGCCTGTACCTGCTCGTATCCAGACATGGATGCATTTGTTTGATAAACCACTTACTCAGTACTTACCAAAACTTATGGATGTTTTTATTATACTTAGTATTGAATCTAAGGCTTTAATAGGGTTTCCTAATCCCAAAAATAACTAAACCTCCCTCTGATACCAACTATGACAACCTTGCTTTTATTACAAACTTAAACATGATTTATTACATAAAACTTCACTTGATACAATAAGAAGATCGAGAGGTTTAGTGTCTTTTGGTCTTAGGATCATTACATAAAAACTTGAAACATGAAATACAACATCTTTATTGAAAACTTCCTTTACATGACCACTACATTCCCTCGTACTTAGCATTGCATGGGATAACCTAAGGACATGCATAAGATAAGGGTGATCTATAAATCGCAGTAAGGGAGTACACATGAAATAACATGTATAGTAAAATACATGTTAGATAATAGGCATATCAATAGAGCATAAAAGAAACATGAACATAAAGGCATGATAAATCATGATAATCATAACATGGAAATGTGGCAACAACACTTAACATGGACTTAGAATGAGCAAAGGCTCATTGCACATAGAACATGAGTAAATCCTCATTACACAAGAAGCATGAGTAAACCCTCATTGCAATTGAATTATCATGAGTCAACACTCATTTCACATGATGTATCATGATACTATACTTTACCCAATGCATTGGAGCGCTATAAGGGCACACCCTTCTTAAACATTTCATTTCATGCATAAGTGTGCCACATGGATCATAAAACATGGATTCATAAAACATAATCATTTATTACACGATAAAGGAATGTGGAATTCATACATGAAAATTTGTATTCAATAAGTAAAGGTGCATAAAGGTGGATACCCTTGATGGAGAAATGGGCATGGTATCCACTACACAATGGCATTGGCTTAGAGAATCGGTGCGATTTCGGCAGCGTAACGGCGTGACATAAGAATTCATAAAAAAATGGTTGATGAGAAAGAAATGGGTTCCTCATCATATTTAAATGTAATGAAAAGTAAGTTGGTCATATAAATACGTGTCCCAACAATTGTAATGGTATTTAGATTCATGATACAAAATTATTGTTTGAATGTAAAAGAAGAGAGAGAAGTTCCTTTTAGAATTTCGGCATAGTAACAGGTGTACATGGGAGGCATTTAATGAGAGAGAAAGGGGTATCCTATCATTAAAAAAATTAGAGGGAAGTATGGTAGAGGTGATAAAACATACCCCAACATTCATAATTGAAATTAAATGGTCAATACAATTTAATGAAAATTGAAAAAAATGAGAAAGGAAGAAAAAAACCCTTACTTGGAAGTGTGCTTACAAAGGCTAGAGAGAGGCTTTTGAGGGGCTTATTGGGAGCTTGGGGCACCTTGGGAGGATTATAGAGAGATTAGGGCAGAGGTTGGACGAACTGTAATGGCTTTGAGTGAGGAGGAAGTGGGAGATTTGGTGGGTTTATATAGGAATGGTGAGGGAATTCTTTATTATTTAGGTTTGGTACCCCTTATATTAAATTATTCCAAACCACAAACCATCCAATGGTTTTTGCCCATGGTTTTTGGTAAAGGGAAGAGGAAAAAAATATTTTATAAGTCCAATGTCCGAAATTTTTAAAATAATAAGGTTTCTTATGTGGAGGTGGGTCACACTCCCATGGAAATTAATTTAAAAAGGAAAAGTGTTGAATATGTCTTGAGGGGTCCATTAATGCTTTGAAAAGTAAGTCAAAAAAACCCAAAATCACATTATTTTAATGTTAAAACATATATTGGCCGAACATAAAGATTATTGTATTTTATTACATCACTATTGGGTCATTATGATGTCATAAAACACATTATATATTTAAATAGTATTTAATTTTTACCCAAAAATTTGACTGTCTCAGAAAATTATGAAAAATTCACCGTTGGGTAATTTCGACGTCCTGATTACAGAAATAACATTTATTTTATCTAAATAATTTTCTAAATATTTTAATTTTCACTTTTAAAATAAAAACTGACATTTATCGAAAATTCACGGGTTTTGACAGAAATGGCTTTCAAACCTTAATAAAAATTTTAATTGCATTCATAAAATTATAAGATCATTTATATTTAATAAAAAAAATAATTTAATAATAATAATATTATTTTATTAAAATATTATTTAATTCAAAAATACCAAAATTTAATAAAATAGATTTCTTAATTAAATAATAACTAAAAACAACATTTGTACTTATTTACAATGTATAAAAAATGACTAGAAATTATATTCATTATTATATAAAAAAATAATGTACATGAAAATAGTACTAATTATTTGTTACATAACCCCTTAGAACATCCGTATAAGACCTAAGGGTAAGGTGTGCGATGGTGATAGACTTTTGGGGTGGCTCAGATAACATCGCTCGAGTGGTAATTTCAATCAACTTCCACTTTTACCGTAGACGGTCACGTTCGAGCTTGACATGATGAAGCTCAGCTTGGGCTTGGTCAAGGGCGAATCCAAAGACACCACCTCTTTTCCGAGTTCTGAAAAATGGGCTTCGTATGGGGCAATTCTACTGGATGAGGCCATCGCTTCCTTTGTCTGAGTAAATTGGATTTGTTAAAGTCCTATATTTATACTAATCATGTGATCACTGTTCAACAACTATATTAGAAACAGTCAAAATTCTTAACATAAAACCAAAGAATTTGACAATTTATATAAACATAAATAGACATTTAATTAGATCAAGAGGGATTT
This sequence comes from Viscum album, assembly GCA_963277665.1. NCBI lineage: Eukaryota > Viridiplantae > Streptophyta > Magnoliopsida > Santalales > Viscaceae > Viscum > Viscum album. The sequence goes on along the minus strand of OY728153.1, from coordinate 320,052,885 downwards.
CCATTAAGGAAACTTTGGGTCGTTACACACTGTTATTTCCTTGATGTGGTGATTTTATTGGAATAATTTATTATCCATGACAAATATTGATCACATGTGGGTTCTTGTGTATCCCATGAGACCTTGTTGCTATGAAATCATATGATTTTAATGTACCCTCTTGAGAATTATTCTTGATATACCTTTTTATTACTTTCTTTGATGTGTATTTCTTACGGTATTACATAGTTTTTGGAACATTACCTTAGGTATGAGGATGATAAGGTTTCTTATTTTCTATTAGATGGACCCTTGGATGGGGAGTGTGGTGACATGATGATGTATACATACTATGGCTCATTTGATGGTATAGGTTAAATTAAAAACATTTTTATTGATGCAGTAGTAGAATGGTTTGAGAATCCATTAGCTATTGGCCATAGTGGAAGAGTACCATGCAAGGGTGACGTGTTATCCAATTATGTCAAACATTTTGGGTGGGGCTTACCATCATCCGAGGATAGTGAAAACCATCAGGGTGGGGTGCATGTTGTTCCTAATAATGACCACCACTAGAGTGTGGTGTGTGGTGTTACTAATAATTACCACCATTAGGTGGTTATTATGGCGTTTAATTTAAGGTGGAATATGAACTATCAAGTGTAGGGTGACAACCAACATTGGAACTTCTGACATACAGGGACACACTTTAACATCCCTTCCTATATTTTTTTTCAAATAAGGTATGACTAGGGTTTGTGGTAGTTTGTTATGTGAACAACTGATCGAAAAGTTTTTTTATTTCTTACTTGTTCTTTGGTGGTTATATGCTATTATTGAATAGTTATGTTTTTCTATTTTATATTCTATTAATAATATCAAATTCATGTACACTATATTTTATTGGTTGGGTGTTTGTTGACGCTCCTTTCGTCACAGAATCTAAAGATCGGAAAAGGGAATATCTCAGCTGAAAGTGATTCATCCTTTGAAGAAAACATCAAAAATCGACAAAGGCATGAACAAAGGATCAACAGCAAATCCACCGCGCAAGTGATACCACTGCCGCGCAAGTATACTTGCGCGGCTACCTTGGTCGCGCAGGTGACTTGCGCGACCTAATTGGTAACCGCCCGGTAACCGCCCTGGGTCTTCTTTTGCCTATAAATAGACCCTGTGGGCCCCCCATTCGAGAGGATCTTTTTCCAGAAACTCGGATTGAAGCTCCCGATGCCCAAGTCTCTTCTCAAAGCTTCCGGAACACTTCTAAGGTAATTTCTTACCTAGAACGGAAGATCTCAAGAGAAGAAGAAAGGCCTAAGTGTTGAAACTTATCAAACACTTGCGCGTCGACTTAATTCCTTCAATATAACTTGCGCGTCCCTTCTCTGGAAGAACCTCAAGAGGATTGTAAAGGGTTTTCTAAAGAGTCGCTCAAGCATTTCAATGCTGGTTGAAAATCGCGCAAGTACCACTCACGCGACTAATACTTGCGCGCCGCCGCAGGACTTGCGCGCCTTTAAAGACTTGCGCGCCCCTATCTTTTTGGGTGCCCATCTTGCCCATTTTACCCCTCTTAAGCCATTTCACCTTTCCTATTCAAGATTCAGTCTTCAAGATACTCTTCAAAGCCATTTATGGCATGATTTCTTGATTTGACATCCTTGTCTGAAAGGAATTCTGTGAAATATCTCTCAAAGTCTAGTGATTTAAATATCTTTATGTCACCAAAGATTGAGAGTTCATTCATTCAACCTCATCCTTTAAAATGAGATAATCCTTAACCTGGGTATCCTTTTCAGGAATAATCCCCAGTTATAAAACCTTTGATCTGGGCATCCTCCTCAGGAGTAAGCCCCAAATCTTAATCCTTAACCTGAGTTTCCTTTTTAGGAATAAGACTCAGTCATAACCTTGGGCTTCCTTTTCAGGAATAAGCCCCAAGTCCCCTTAAACATCTCTTAACCAGTCATAAATTACCTTTGATTTGGGTTTCTTTTTCAGGAATAAAACCCAATCATAAGTCCCCTCCTAACTTGGGCATCCTCCTTAGGAGTAAGCCCCAAGATTAGAGTATTCAAATCTCCATGAAGCACATATAACTTTGTGGACCCTGTTCATGGATTTTCTCCCTAAAAGTAAATCCTAAACCTTCGTCTATCTGGGCAGTCATCTATACATAAGCCCCAAAACAAATTCTTATGATTGCATCTTTTATGGCACAATTGTCTAAATTTTACCAATACCTCTTGTTTCTCACACCGAGCATGACTCACGTGAGCTTAGAGTGTAAAAGTAATTATGACATTCATCTTTGAGCCATCAATCATAAACATCATATCCCATTCCTCGAACTACGTGGGTTCTGATTCCTTTTCCAAAAGAAAGGATACGTAGGTAGCCCATTTATGGGTTCGATCCCAACTTTGAAATAATCTATGTCCTTCTGAATGACGATAAACTTCAAGTGCCCCACTGAGTGGCTTTAAAACCAGCCTGGTCATCAAAATGAGCAAGAGACTTTTATATAAATGTTTTGAAGGATACCATTGACCAAGAATCTCTAAACAAATATAGATGATTCTATATTGATGAAGAACCTCGAATACCTATAAAAGATTCTCTAAATTTCTTGCATATTTAATCATTGATTGTTAAAACTAAAGGAAAGCTCATTTTATACTTGGTAATGTAATAAAGATTCACGAACTTAACTTAAATCTATAAAGAGAGTCCCATAGTAGACAATAATTCCCCTCAAAAAGGTGTGATGAGTCTGACCTCCCATCCTCTCGACCAATGAAAATTCCTAAGCCTCATTAGTCCACAAACTAATGAGCGCCTGGCTTTGGAAAGTAGGTCCAGACGGATGTGGAATCATTGGATGTTTCCGGTTCTACGAACAAACCCGTTAGAAACCGATCGGAACGTTTGAATCTCCCGTCCTGGAGGTCATCCCCGGATTCCGCGCGAAACAAAAAATGGTGAACCCGACGTGAATCCTTAACCAAGTGAAAGTGATGTTCTTCTTATTTGTTAGGCCCCTTGGGCCAACAAAGCAATCATTGACATATGCTCATCTAAAAAATGCAGTGGCCGGATTCATCTTGATTATGTCTGTTACATGGAACAGGCACTCTTTTTTCAAGATCTTCTGCAAAAATGGCTTTCCTTAAATTCACCCCTATGAATACTGCTGCTGTGAACACCTCTACTGTGAGGTCTACTGCTGTGAAAACCAATGCTGCTACTCCTGCTGGAACGTCATCCGCTCTGAGGATGACATCACCAACTCAGCGTCTTCAACGCTGTGTTTCTAATGCACTGGTTAAGGAGTACCGTCGCAACGGTACTATCCCAACTCTGGAGGCCGCTCGTCAAGCCCTCCAAGTTAACAATTCTACCAGGTTGTCCGGACAACGGCGACCAGCAATCAAGAAGAAGGAGGTGCTGACTACCGTCTCCAACCGTTTCGGGTCGTTATCCCCGGAACGCAATTTCCATTCACTCCCTTATTCCAAGGAAGTGAATGAGTAGGTCCCTCGGGGCCTTAATTCAAAAAGACAGGAGTCCTTCCCAAGGGCTCCCATCAACAATCGCCGCCAGACTCGTGCGGTAGTGCGCCCTCAACATGATGAGGGTACCGACTCCAGGCATTCAGCTCAGGTTCCTCGAACCCGAGCAGGCAAGATGAACCGCCAGAGACGGAATCCGGTTAACAATAGGCAGGTTGTCATCCCTTCCATCTCCGGAGAAGTCCACCAACCTAACTTGGTGGCAAACAACGAGCATGCACACACACCTGCCCGTTTTTATTCAGCTGTCCAGCAGACTCGTCTGACAGCATCAAGCCGATCCCTCCAGGAAATTCCGGCGGAGTACCATAGGCAGGAGCATACACCTGCTTATACATCATCAGTTAGTCAACATGCTCGTCTGACTACATATGATGGATCTCGTCAACCGCGTTTGGCGAAGTGTAATCAACAGGCACATACACCTGCTAATACTAATCAAGCCTACCAACAGTCTCGCTTGGTAGCGCATGGAGAAGTCAGTCGGAAAGCCCCGACGACAAACAGGAGGCAGACTAAACTCTCTGCCTCCACACTTGAGTACTGTCAGGATTCACTGACAGGAAAAGGAGGACAGGAGCAGGCACATACACCTACTCCAAGCCCGGAATGGACGTATATCCCTGTTCCGGCGGCTGAAGTCACCAAGCATATTTTGTCAATGGTGAAAGAGCAGAAGCAAATTCCTGCTCATATTCTGGATGCTTTCCAGGATATCATAACATCTTCAGCATCATCTCAGGGACAGACACATAAATCTATCCCTAGCAGTGGAGTGACACATCAACAATTCACTCCGGAACAGACACACACATCTGTTCCAGTCCAAGAGGGTTATGGGGCATACTCCCCCATATCATACGGACAACCAAGTCAGGCACATACACCTGATTTGAGCGATGATCGTCAGCCTAACCTGACCATATTTCCTGATCAGGCACATACACCTGCTCAGAGCAATCACTTTCGTCATCAAGTGGTTTCTAAAGCGAGTAAGAAGGCATCTAAGAAAAAGATCCACCCAGCACAGTCAGGAGATCAAAGGCCAATCTGCAACAAGGCCTTGCTCGATGCTGGAGTTCTTGAAGCCCTCAGACATTTATCTGTCGGAATTCAAGATTCTACTCCCTCAGTTCCCAATAACAGGAACATTAATTTTGAAGGTCTTCAACAGACACTTCCTCATGAAGACCTGCTTCATGAAAATTCGGTCAATCTTGAAGTTTCTTCTTCAGATGAGAGCCACAGGAACCCTCTGTGTGGTCAGAAGGCCACAGAGCAAGAGATTTCATCTTTTGCTGTAACCCATCATGACGGTCCTCCTCATGGTGATGAACTTCGCTGCAAAAGTCCTCTCCGCAGTAGTGATTCACGTTGTCTCGAAAATTCTTCAGAAGGCAATGTAGTGACGAGAAAGACCTCCTATCTCGAGGCACTTGCAAACGTAAAACCAGTCATGTCTGATGCTTTACTATCGGCAGGTGAAACTCTTTCTCCATCAGAAGATAGCCTGGGGTTCAGGTTATTCTCCGAACCTTCCCTGGGTCATTCATCTTCCAGCATGAATAGTGATTCCTCTACCAATCTTGTTGAATCCAATGAAGCAACAAGGAAACACCAACTCTGGTCCAAACAGGTAGAAGAATCTTCATTTAATGATAAAGAGGAAATGCTGAACATGAGAAAAAAACTGGCAAAAGGTGAAGTACCAGTCATGTTTTGGCCTTTGGCTGATTCCCAGTACGACATTCCAAAGATGTTGACGGATGATGGAATCCATGATATTCGTCTCAACATATGGAAAACTCTTTGTCAATTAAAGAAGAAGGTATTATCTTACGATGAATATGAAAATCATCTTAAGATAATAGAAGGGTTACAACGCCATATTGATTTGGCATCTCTATCAGTCTCTCGGTATCCGAAGGCTGAAAAGCAACAGAGAACCCTTCAACGTTCATGCCTTGGCGCACTAAGAAGATTACGTCAGTTAATTTCCAATGCTCCATCTAATGTTCATATCAGAGGATGGGGTGTTCACGGAGCACTACATTTCACAGTGCTTTCCGGTCAGCAGAGCCCGCTGAAAATGGTCTCATGCAATGTTATTGCCCATGGCCGACCACAATCAATGGGCTTTGTTCATAATCAAAAGATTGCTCGAGAACAAGCTTCAACTAGTTCCTCTCAAAATCAAGTATATAGAGAACAGGTTGTTGAATTGCTCCTTCTTCAAGCAGGCGAGAATATTGCACAAGCCTCTCGTCTGGAGCAAACACGTCATCAAATGACAGAAGTTTCGGAAATCATCCAACGGTCTGTTGAACCAGGTGATAAAAGTGGATACAGGTTAATGCATCCAGCTAATTTCCAAACTAAGATTCGCAAGATCAAGAGAGATTTCAAAAAGATCTCAGACATAGCATGTCAAGAGACACCCCAGCTTGCCAGACTGGGCACTTCTCTAACCCAACCCTTAGAATCAACGAATGGGATTCGAGGAGTTGAGCGGAAGCAACAGGAACACCCCCAGTCCACCGGACTGGGGACTTTTTCAAATATTCAATCCCTCCCTCAGAGAAAGTCAGTATTCTCTCGATTAGGGAATAAGCCTCAAGAGGAACGAAGAGCCAAGATGTCAGGAGATTCTCTCCAAGTGACGGTTCTCCAAGAAATTCCTGAGGGATCAAGTCAACGGAATGCCATGTCTCATCATGGACATAGAAGGAGACAATATCACAGAAATGCTGATAGAAAGGATTCCATGCAATATGCATCCATTAATGTCATCAATACCGTTGCTGTTGATTCACCAGATGAGGCTCAATCAGAGGGATCAGACGAAGAGGTTCCTGCTCAAGAAGTCGCGCACACAGACCTAAATGAAGAAGGTGTGCGCACACGTAATCAAAGGCTTACCCAAAATCTGGGTATTCCTTCAAGTAACCCACTTCCCCCTCTCCGAAAAGGATCCAATAAGGGGAAAGGTAAGAATCAGGTTACTTCTCACCCTTCCTCTGAAGGAGGTAAATCGCTCTCATTAGAGCAAAGGTTTGCACAACAGGAGGAAGAAATGAAAGAATTAAGAAGGTTGAATGCAGAACTACTTCAGAATAGTCTTCTTCTTAAGAATGCTGAAGTCCAACAGCCGAAGGAATTTGTTGTAACTACTGAGATGGATCAAGAATATCCTCCTTTATCAGTACACCCACAGAGGTCTAATCCTATGGGTCAAACGCAACAACGGTTGGCAGCACTACCATCAGTTGCAGCACCAACCACCACGTCTGTCCAAGCTCCATTCATTGCACCTACCCGAAACCAAGTTCAACCTGACATTTCTCAAAATTTAATAACTACTATTGAGTCATTAACAGCTCGGTTAGAAACTATGGAAGGGAAACGGGCGCAAGTTCAACCTGAAAAGAAAGTTTACCCTGAATGGGTAGATTCAATTTCTCCTCCATCCAGTTTTGGAAACCCTATTTTCCCTACTTTTAATGGATCAGGAGACCCTGAACAACATTTGACGCATTACGTATCTTGTTGTGATCCTATGATGGGAACTCCAGAGCAGCAAGAAGCAGTGAAACTCAGATGCTTCGTGCGAACCTTGCAAGGACCAGCTTTTGTCTGGTATACAAGCTTGAAATCCCGGTCAGTCATCGGATGGGAGGATCTTCGTCAAAAATTCCTTCTTCAGTTTAGCTCAACTTTGCCAAAAACGACAGTTTTCGATCTTACAAACTGCAAGAAAAGGGAGAATGAAAGAGTCTCTGATTTCATTGCTCGTTGTAAGGGATTAACGTATTCCTTGAGTTTATCACTCCCTCAGGAGGAATTGTTGCCAATCTGTGTGGCAAATTTGCGTGACGAATTACGCATGCCATTGATCCCTGTGAAATACACAGGAGGGTTTCGAGACCTTACTTCAATCGCTCAACAGATTGAAGATTCCCTTATACAGGCTAAGGTTAAATCTCGTGTAATTCCATCATCTCCAGGAAGAAGAATGGGTAAAGCAGAAACTGCTACAGTTTTGCTTAAACAGGCACCTGTACCTATTTCTACTTCAAAACCTTCATCTTCTCGAAGGGCTCCACCTCCTGAACGCCAACAACAAAGGATATTTCATCCAAATGATCAAAAAGATCAACGACGAAAACAATTTGAGGATATGAAGAGTAAAACATACTCTTTCTGAAGTGAGCAAGTTCCTGGTTACTTCATTTCAGCTCTGGAAAATAATTTGGTTCAATTACCAGTGCGCAAGAGGCCAAACAAGGAAGGAGATGAAGACCGTCCCAATTATTTTCCCTTTCATCAAATGTTGGGGCATCCCATCCAGGAGTGTTTTGTCTTTAAAGACCTCCTGCAAAAGATGGTCGACTTGGGAAAAGTCAAATTGAAGGGTTCTTCAGCTCATGTAGCGTGTATTACCGCTACAGATCCAGAAGAAGGAGGCGAGTGGCAGGAAGTCAAAAGCAAAACTGCGAAAAAATATGATGATTGGATGGTCAGAAAGACAATCAATCGGACCCATTCCATTTTGTGAACACAATTGAAGAAGCCAATTGTGTCTCCTACAAAAGCTGCAGTAAAGCCTCCATGAAAGGACAAATCCTCAAAAGGGCAGCACAATTCAAAGAAGAAAGAGGAATCAGGAGAAGATGAGTATGCATCAAAGCCTAAATTGTCTTTGACTCTGGCAGATTTCATGCCATCTACTTCAAAGCCACGGGCACCGTCCCACCAAATGGAACAGCCTAAACAGGCTAACCAGGTAGAGTCTTTATCAGACGAAGAGTTAATCTTTGGTTCTGTTAATATGATTCAATTAACAGATTCATATTCCAGTCTTGATGAGCCTGAATTCCCTGTATCAAATAAGGGAACCTGAGGAAGTTCTAGAGGTTCAGGATATAGGGGAAGACGTGAATCTTTCCGAAGCCACTACTCTAATTCTACCCCTGCTAGCACTGTACATGCAGTAGAAACTCGTGGTAGAGCCCTTCAGCGAGCTCAAAAAGAACAAGCAAGTTCTTCTGCCAATGGCCAACTCAGCTTCGGCACAGTTATTTTGGAAGACCGATTAAAGGTTCCATCTTCTTTATCTCAGCAAGTAAATGGATCTAATCAGTCTAATTTTCCAAAACCAAAGATGTTTCCAACTTCAATACAAGATGCATCAGCTTCCAAAGCATCTGCTTCCAAGGTACCTTCTAAACCGCATATTCCTATTGGGAAACGCAGGCCTCTAGATCAAAAGTATGATATATTGAAACACTTGGCCCAAGTACCAGCCAAATTATCAATTTTGGATGCTTTGAATCTATCAAGAGATCTTCGGGAAGCACTCATCGAAGCTTTGTCAAGTCCTCAGGAGTTTGAAGCTGAAATTGCTGCAGCTGAAATTTATCACATAGAGAATAATCCTGCAGAATGTCATGCAGTGATATCTTTTACTGATAAAGATGAAGATGATGTTGTGCATGGGCACATAAAACCTTTGTACTTATCTGGAAAAGTCAATGGTATAGATGTTCGAAGAGCTTTTATTGACAATGGTTCAGGAGTCAACCTCATGCCCATTCGCACACTTCGTCGATTGGGCCTCACGAAATCTGATTTATCTCCTTCTACCATGATGTTGCAAGGATATGATAAAAATGAACAAGAACCACTGGGAGAAGTTACACTCAGAACTCAGTTTGGAGATCTTGTTTCCAATTCGGATTTTATGATTGTTGATCAGGACTCAGCTTTCAATATCTTGCTTGGAAGACCCTGGCTACATCAGCATGCAGCTATTCCTTCATCATACCATCAATGTCTCAAATACTGTTTCGATGGTCAAGTTGGAACATTGTATGGTGATAAGGCCCCATTCAAGACATGTGAGTCTCAATACATTGAGGCGGAATTTTATCACATGAAGGGAAGAGAAAAATCTACAATGAAGGAAATTACCAAAGTTAATGCTCCATATGGTTTGGAAAAAATTCCAATAAATCCATTTTCACATGTGAGTACAGATTATGTGTTACCTATCAGTCAAATTGACAAAATAGGCCCAAATCAAAATACTCTTATGGAAAGATCCATAATGTCAATTACGACAATCGAGCCAGACAACATGGGAGAAATTGGTAACTTACCAAGTAGTGATGAAAGCATAAGTGGTGACGTTTTCATTTCGTCTGCTGAAATCCAACAAGTCTATACTTCGCTAATCAGGCCAGAAGAAGTTATAGCAACACCAGAGGTGAATATTGATGCCGATTCTCAATCCATCATCTCCTCTTTATTTCCCAAAGAAGACCCTTTATCATCAATAGGGTCGGAAATGGAAGCTTCTTCTTCAAAATGTGAAAATTTTGACATTTCTTATGATCATGAGAATTTCGTTTTTTCATCTACTTTGCAAGTAGAAACGGAAGAAATAACACATGATGAAGAGGAAAAGGAAGATCTCAGAGATGCTCCTCCAGCATTTGAAGAGGGTATCTCTACCACTATGGATGAACTCAGAGAAGTAAATCTGGGTACAGAGAAAGATCCACGCCGCACTTTAATTAGTGCGGACATGACCCTTGAAGAACAAGAGATGTATATTTCTTTTCTAAAGCAAAATAAAGATATTTTTGCTTAGAATTATACAGAGATGCCTGGCCTTGATCCTGATGTTTCCACCCATCATTTGGGTTTGCCAAAAGAACATCGAGGATTCAAGCAAGCCGCGAGAAGAACACACCCAACCTATGCTTCCAAAATCGAGGCTGAAGTGGATAAGCTTATCAAAGCTAACTTCGTCATAGAAGTTCAATATCCAAAGTGGTTGGCTAATATTGTCCCTGTAAAGAAGAATAATGGACAAATTAGGGTTTGCATCGATTTTAGAGATCTTAATCGGTATTGTCCCAACGATGATTTTCCAGTTCCGATTACAGAACTCTTAATTGATGCGACGGCTGGCTATGAAGTAATTTCTTTCATGTATGGATATTCTGGATATAATCAGATCCGAATGGCCCCAGAAGATGAGGAATATATAGCCTTCAGAGCTCCTCAAGGTGCGTTTTGTTACCGGGTGATTCCCTTTGGTTTAAAGAATGCAGGTGCAACATATCAACGCGCCATGCATCGTATCTTCAAACCTTTTCTAGGGAAATTTGTTGAATGCTATGTAGATGATTTGGTGGTTAAATCCAAACAACGTTTTGATCACTTGGATGATTTGGAAGTCATATTCCACAAGCTTTGACAACATAATTTGAAGATGAACCCCTTAAAATGTGCTTTTGGGGTAACCTCAGGAAAATTCCTCGGCTTTGTTGTACGCCATCGTGGTATTGAAGTCGATCCTGAGAAGACCAAATCAATCCTTGGTATGTCACCTCCTCAGAATTTGAAAGAATTAAGAGGACTTCAAGGACACTTAGCCTATATTCGGCGTTTCATCGCCAATTTGGCAGGCAAAAGTTTACCTTTTACCAAATTATTGAAGAAAGGAGTCACTTACCAGTGGACTAAAGAATGTCAAGAAGCATTTGATGTTCTCAAGAAATACCTCTTGAGTCCACCAGTACTCATGCCACCTGTTGAGGGTAGGCCTCTTATCCTCTATGTGACAGCTTTAGAGCGATCATTGGGTGCCTTTCTCACTCAAAAGAATGATGCTGGGAATGAAAATAGTCTCTACTATCTTAGTAGAACTATGCTTGAAGCAGAAACCCGGTATTCGAGTATTGAAAAGTGCTGCCTAGCATTAATCTTTGCAGTTCAGAAACTGAGACACTACCTGCAACATCACGAGGTCCAATTGGTATCTCGTAATAATCCACTCAAATTCATCCTTAGTCGTCCAATGCTTACAGGACGTCTGGCAAGGTGGGCGGTTATTCTACAGCAGTTCGACATCCAGTATGTGTCTCAAAAGGCAATTAAGGGCCAAGCTATGGCTGATTTCCTGGCTGAACATCCTTCAGTGGAAGACACGTATTCAGATATCGAACTCCCTGATGAAGAAATTTTCTCTATTCAAGAGAGTCCTCAAACATGGGAAATGTATTTTGATGGTGCTTCTAGAAGTCCAACAGGGAAGAAAATGGAAAATCCTAAATTCAACAAAGTTGGTTTAGGAATTGTGCTCATTTCTCCAGATAAGGCAGTGTTACCTTATTCCTTTTTGTTGTGGGAAGGTGGTACCAATAATGAAGCTGAATACCAAGCTCTCATTACAGGCTTGGAGTTAGCACTTCAAGCACAAGTGAATCACTTAAAGGTGAAAGGTGATTCAAACCTGGTAATCAAACAAGTCAATGGGGATTATGCCATCAGAAAAGAAGAATTAATCCCTTTGTATGATTACGTCAGAGAGTTAATATCAGAATTCCCTTCAGAACCGACATTTTCTTATGTCCCAAGATCACAAAATGCTCAAGCTGATGCACTGGCTAATATAGACACAGCTTTAGCAGATCCAAATCGGGACGAGACAACCATCGGTATTGCCCACCGTCGTGCAATTTCACCTTATGATCAAGTCAGAACAGAGGAAATTAATGAAATTAGTCCCATTCCTGAACCGTATGGTCATACTACAGGATGGATGTCACCTATCAAGGAATACCTTCAAAATGGAACACTTCCACCTGATAGAGCCGAGAAAGAACAAATTCGGCGACGTGTGGTCAATTTTACTCTTTATGATGGTCCAAACCACCTCGAGAAAATTCTCTACAAACGTGGTTTTGATGGAGTTCTCTTCAGATGTATTGATGGTGAAGAGACAATGGCTATCATAAAAGAAGTGCATGCAGGAGTCTGTGGTGCCCACCAGTCTGGACATAGATTGTCTGATCAAATTCGAAGGCTTGGATACTTCTGGCCTTCAATGATACAAGATTGTGTTAATTTCACAAAGAAGTGTCATTCATGCCAAGTATATGCCAACTTCATTCATCAACCTACAGAGTTGCTTCATACATCTAAATACTCATGGCCATTTTCCACATGGGGAATGGATGTGGTGGGACCTTACCCTTCAGCTACGGCCAATCAGTTTAAGTACATTCTTACTGCTACTGATTTCTTTTCCAAATGGGCAGAAGCAGTACCTCTCAAAGAAGTCAGTTCTAAATGCATTGTTAGCTTCATCAAGTCTAACATCATTTCTAGATTTGGTGTCCCTCATACCATATTGACGGACAACGGCACCAACTTCTGTTCTTCTGAGGTAAAGAAATTGTATCAAAAATACAACATTAAGTCCAACCATTCATCTCGATATCATGCAGCGGCTAATGGCCAGATAGAGGCCTTCAATAAGACTCTTTCAAATATACTGCAAAAGATGGTGGATAAAGATAAGAGGTCATGGCCTGATAAACTCTATCATGCTTTATGGGCTTATCAGACTACCACTCGCAATGCAACGCGGTCTACTCCATATTCATTGGTATATGGAACAGAAGCAGTCTTGCCAATTGAAGTTCAATTTCCCTCACTCATAATAGCCATTTTTGATCAGTTATCAACAGATGAGCAATCCCAAAAGCGGTTGAATGAATTGGAACAGTTAGATGAGAAGAGATTGTGCACTTTGCACCACTTGGAAATCTATCAGAATCGGATAGCACGAGCTTTTAACAAAAAAGTTCGTATCCGTTCATTCATTCAGGGAGAATTGGTATTGGTTCTCAGAACACCAATGATACCAGGAAAGGAGCCTCCCAAGCTTGAACCAAAATGGGAAGGACCTTATTCAATACATAAGGTCTACTCCAATGGAGCGTATTCTCTGATTTCAATGGATGGAGAACACATCACGACTCCAACTAATGACAGATTTCTGAAGAAGTATTTTGTATAAACACAAAATATTGTTCCCAGAACCAAGACTCTTACATTTGGTTCATACAGCAATGGTCCAGTATGACCTTAAACTGCAACTTCGTCCAACATGACGTTAAACTGTGTCACCTATTTTGTCCGAGATGACATTAAACTATATTTTGTCCGAGATGACATTAAACTATATTGTGTCCTAGCAACATGACATTAAACTGTGTGGCACTTTCATCGTCCAGCATGACGTTAAACTGTAAAAAGTCTCCAGAATTGATATCCTCATATTGGTTCACCTTAGTCCTAGCTACATGAATTTAAACTGTACAGCACCAGTTCGTCCTTGCTATATGACGTTAAACTATACAGCAATGGTCCAGTATGACTTTAAACTGCAACTTCGTCCCACATGACATTAAACTGTGAAAAAGTTCCCTAAACCTTCCAGTATGACCTTAAACTGCATCATCCCTGGTCCATGTATATGACCATAAACTATTTTGCAAATCCCTTATGTCCAGCAAGACGTTAAACTGTGACGTCCTAAATTACATGACGCTAAACTGTATAAAAGTCCCTCACGTCCGGAAAGACGTTAAACTATATAATCTCAAAAGTCCAGTATGACATTAAACTGCACAGTCCCCCTTTCGTCCAATATGACGTTAAACTATTTTATCCCCATCGTCCTAACTACATGATGCTAAACTGTACAGAAAATCCTTGATAGGTCCTACATGACATTAAACTGTATTTTGTCCCTGTTACATGACACTAAACTGTGCAGCACCAATAGTCCTAACTGCAAGACTTTAAACTACATAGTCCACTTTTTTATGTCCTACATGACATTAAACTGTACATCGTTAAGGTTGTTATTACCTCTTGTTTCTCACACCGAGTATGACTCACGTGAGCTTAGAGCGAACATCAACCATAACACTCCCTTTGGGCCACTAACCATGTGTAAGTCCCAACAATTTTTTTTATTAGATCATTGTCCACAAGAACAACTTGATCATTGATTCATTCTTTAATTGAACTACACGGACTTTGATCCTTGCCCTCCAGGCTGGGTATGTAGGCAACCTCCCAAGGTTCAAGCCCAAAAACAATCTCTTCACATCGGTTCACCACCATCTCATATGATGATGATTTGTGAAACCGCCCCTGGAATCAATATCTTTACATTGATTCACTTTCGTCCTTGTTATATGATGTTAAACTATACAACACTTTTGTCCGGTACGACAATAAACTACAATATTCTTTGATTTCCTCATTTGAGAAGGAACCATTATTAACATTGATTCTTTTTCAATCATGGTTTTCATTTTCAAAAGACTACGTACATACATGGTAATGCCTAAACTTTTTATCTTAGGTTAAAACCATCATTGCACTAAAGTCCCATTTCACCCTTCACATGTACGAACCAAATTTGTACAAAGGGTAGTTCTAGAACTACGTGGACTTGATTCCCATCCTTATGGGATACGTAGGAACATTCGAGTGTCCCTCGAATCCAGTCCCAAGTCTTTTGGGCCTAACCCCAAATTTCACTTTCAGTCCCTTGGCTGAAAAGTCTTCATGAAAACACACATTGTGTATTCATTATTATATTCCGAATTATATGACCTTAAACTAAGATCACTCATACTTTTGTCCTGCACGACGTTAAACTACATTTCAAGAACTACGTATGGCTTGATTCTCATTCTTATGAGATACGTAGTGAAGTCCAAAATTTCAATTTAGGACCCAGCCACAACATGATTATGGTTTTCATTGACCTATGTATCTCTATATACATTGGACAATACCCATCTTTATGTGTTATAATCCTAACCTTAAATATTTTCAGATCTTCATAACCCTTTTCATGACTTCTAGTCACAAAAATGTCAAACTTCTAAGAATTCTTTTGCCTGACTATGCAGCATGTGGCCATAGGTGGCCTTGCATAAACAGTCCACATAACAGACTTGTCAGCCAAAAGATGCTATTTTATTTGACTATGCAGCCAATGCCCATAGGTGGCCCTGCATATTTCAACCCCCTAACGGGTTTTGTTAGATAATAGTAACTTCATTCTTGGGAAGAATGCCTCTTTTGTCCTTATTTGTCTTAAAACGACAGTATGTAGGGATCCGCAAAAAATAGCCATCCTTAACATATTTGTCCCATATCCTTTTTCATGATCTGAAAGTATTCAAGTCTATGGTTTATTCTTCTTCCCTACGTTTGGGTCAGACCTTCGTAGGAGTGATATTCATCCAGTTCTTCGATATTCTTGTTTGGAAATATCTTCTCCATATTCAAGTACCTCTTTCCATACAACAAAATCTATGCTTTAGAAAATTTGAATCTCCATAAACTTTCACTGGCTTTTAGCACTAGGAAAGTAAATTTCTGGGAGTTCTTTTGCCTGACTATGCAGCACGTGCCCATAGGTGGCCTTGCATAAACAGTCCACATAACAGACTTGTCAGCCAAAAGATGCTATTTTATTTGACTATGCAGCCAATGCCCATAGGTGGCCCTGCATATTTCAACCCCCTAACGGGTTTTGTTAAATAATAGTAACTTCATTCTTGGAAACTACTTCTTCTAATGCCTTTTAGCTCTTTTTTCATATCATTCCTCAGATTCAAATATTCTTAAGCCATAGTTTACATTTTTTCCCTCATACTTGAGTATGGTAAATATGTTTTCAGATAAATTGTCAAGGAATTGAATCCATTTTAATCCATTTTCGGTCAAAGCTATTTCTACCTTAAACATTAGCCACTTTATGTCCGGCGTGCATGACTTTAAACTGCCCACACAAAAGACAAAGGAACTCTGAATAAAAGTCAAGTTCCAGCTCACTAAATATACATTTTTTTGTATGATTTAGGTAATATTGAGCAGTTAAAAGGTTCAAAGTTTGTAGGGTTATTTGTAATAATCCTAGTAAAAATCAAACTATGCTTACTAGGCCCATTGGCTTAAGTAAATTTGAAGCAGGTAATGGAAGAATGCAAGTACAAATGATTGAAGACAAAAGTGTTTTTCATTGATACACAAGAGTTAGAAGGACATCCACAGACTGGAATCTCTTCTCATTTTCAAGAATTACAGAAGATTGTCAACATAAGTCTTCATTTGATATATAGCATCCTGAGCCTTATCAACAGTTACTTGAAGCTCGTGCACTTGACCAGCTTCACTCTTTTCAGCTTGCTGAAGTGCCTTCTTAGCATCTGCAATGGCTTTCATGCCATTCATATGAGTTTCATCCAATGATTTATTAAGCTGATCAAGTTCCCCAGTAACAGCATCTAACTGTTGCTGGAGTTGCACCTGCTGGACGACCTTTTCTTTGATTTTTTGCTTCAGATCCTTCATCTTGACAGCATAATCAGCTTCATCCTGGGATATCGCAGCCTCAAATTCGCCTATGTTGACTGAAAATTTCACTCTGGTCAAATCTTCGCGACTTATCTGCATTTGCTCCCTCCTGAAAATGATCTGTTTCACCGCAGCATGGATCTTTTCATACCCAAAACCACCAAGTCCCATTATAACAAATTGGGATGACAATCGGGAAATTTTTGATGGTAGCTCTTCTAAAGGCACCCCCGATATGATGTTCCATATGTTATTCCATGCCTTACGTCGTGAAAAGCTGAATGCTTTAAGCATATCTGGATCTGATTCAATATCATCGTCAGAAGGGGGTATGTAATCTGGAATTAGCGCGCTTAGGGAGGTGCCTTGTCCTGCTCTTTCCCCCCTGACTTGTGCTTCTTCACTTTCAATTCCCGTTGGGACAGAGGCTGAGGCCTCATCTTCGGGTCTAGTCATTGCAGTTGATGGTCCTGCCTGATTAATTGAAAGGTTTAGTCAGCTTCAAAGGATAACAAAAGAATGGATTGTCTTGCGAATAAAGTACAATCACAAATATTATTATCCATTACCCAATGGTGGTTCAGCAACCTGAGAAGACTTCTCCTTATCTTTCCCAGTTTCAACAGGATTTTCAAGATGGGTCTCAGGAGAGTTTATTGGATTTAGCTCTACTTGAGCTAATGTTTCTGCAATGATAGGGTTGACATCAGTGTCCACACCCTCTTCGGGCATTGGCAGTTCAGCAGCTTCTACAGAAGAAACTGCATATTATTTTACATCATGGTTAGAAGTATATTTTGTAAGAAAAAATTTGGGCAAAGGGTAACACTCACGCCCAAGGTCTTCTAAATCACATGAAAACTCAGCATGATTATAAAATTCTTCAAAAGTCATTCCTTGATTCATCATTTCATCCAATGATACTTCAGAATCTTGATTAGTCTCACCAGTGGGAGCATTTGCTACGTCTTCTTGCCGACTTATGTCCTGCAACCCCTGACCCTGGACAGCATCTTCAGTAATAGGAGGGATACTGGGAATGGATGGTAGCTCTTCTCCAGGAGCAACCAAGTCAGCCTGAGTCTGTGATTGTTCTACAGCACCCTCCACGACCTTTGAAGAAGGATCAGTCCCTTCCCTCAAGGGAGAAATTGAAGAAGCCCCTGCAATCCTCGGAAATATGAGTAACCATATGATTATGGGTATAAACTCATGATTGTTCAAAGGACTTACCACTGCTAATGAAACGTTTAGCTAGGGATTTCCTCCTTTGTTGCCTTGGCTTCTTTTGTTTTTTCGGAGTATCAGTAGTCTCCCTTATTGGCACTTGGATTGGCGAATGAAAGGCTATGTCCAGTGCCTCATTCATGGCCTGCTGGCCTGGAGATATCTCGCCTGGTTTGCGAGGAGAATCAGCAGCAGCCCCGATAGCGGTACCACCAGGGCTATATTGTGGCGAAGGAACCCCGGTTCCTTTATTTGCAAGCTGCAAGATGAAGAAAATAACATCCTTAAGTAACAAAGCTTCAACTAAAATCAAGTTGCAAAGAAAATAAGGAAGGAAAACTTACATCTTCAGGAGCCACGTACTCTTGCCATTCCTCATCTCCAGAACCACCAGCCCCCTCAGTGGTGCCACGATCAATCATTTCCTTCACCCGCCTGGTGATAGGAACCGAATTATCGGTGGCATATATGAGCATTTCCAGCTCTCTGATGTAAGCTCGCACTTCATTGGGGTTATCTCCGTATTGAAGGTCTTTAGAAGCTAGAAGATATCCTATCCCAGGAAGTTGTAGGCCCTCACACAAATCCAGCCAGGCGGTCTCAGTATCACAGTATAAGCTCTGCCATAGCTGAACAACCTCTGGTCTTAGATATAAAGGCTGTGAGGAAGGTCCTACAATTTTTGATTTTAATTTCTTCCCGACTCCTGCAACTACAGATAGAGAATAAGAAAGTGAGACTTATTACTTTATAAAGTAGCAGTGATTGAAGTTATTACAATCAAATAACTCACCAGGAGCTGATGGAGTGGGTCTTTTAACTTTGGCCGGAGGATTGTATCGTGCACGAAACCGTTTTGCTGCCGGTTGTGCCTCATCATCCCCATCGTGATAATCCGATGAATCAGTTCTAGAAGAGGAGTCTGTTGAACCTATTTCAGGTGGAGAAGCGTCACCTTCATGAGGAAGAGTTTCTTTCTCTACAGTCCTCTTCCTCTTTCCCACTTGATATACTGGGTGATTCAATATCCCTTTAGGGTATGATGCTATCCAGTGTTCGGCATAAAATGTAGTCAGATAATGTGCCGTTTTTTCAACTGGTAGATCAAATACTGCCCCAGTCTTCTCTCTTGATGTCAGCAACCATAGTTGTTGAGAAACCATCGGATGTTGCTCTAACCTGACATGTACTGGAGGGGATACAACAATCTGTTGCAAACATTTGAATTGGCGTGCAAATCTATATGGAGCATAGGCCTCACATATGATTTCTCCATCAATCCTGGCTACTAACACGCCATCCCTGCAAGCTAGAATGTATGCCCTCAAATCCAAATGGGCTTTCCCATCATCAACAAACCGCCCAGATGGCGGACTTCCATAAGGAAAGAAGTTGAATTCCTTATACATGCTTAGTCTTACTTTCATGTCATAACCATTAACATCTAATGGAGCAATTCCAGAGAATGCTTGCACTGACGGTCTGAAAGAGCTTCCAGGAATTTGTAATCCATTCTGTACATTGTAAGTCCTGAAGTGAGTGGCGATCCATCCCCACAAAACCTGGAATGGTCCCACTATTCTTAAAGGAGATTTACCCTGGAAGACGTGAAGTAAACTCCTGTGAATCTTTGCTAAAATGGGGGTAGCTAACCCAACCATTTTTCCCTCAGCCAACTTGGCCGCAATGACGAAGGTCCCTGGCCTAACGCCTCCCTTCGAATCCCTGACCGGCAAGAGATAAACACCGAGCCACATTTCCATGAAACCCGCCAGACGAGTTTTCTTTGGAATTCTTTGATTCACTTCATAGCCCCATTTTTCAAACTCTCCTGCTTCTAGAGTTGGCCAGAATGTGCCAGGAGCTCCTCTCTTCTCAGGTTTTGGACAAGTGGTAGGACGTCTGGGCCGGGTATCCTTGGATTTCTTCTTCTTGGATCCTTTTTCTTTTGGCTCCATCCCTTTCTTCTCAGTTAGAAACACATTCATCCATTCTTCCGGATGGATATCTTTTCTAAAATGAGTTAATGAGGTCTCTGAACTCTTGATCCTGTGAAAGATTTTAAATAATTCTCGAGCCAAAGCAGGAGTCTTCTCTGGATCATTCCAAGTCACCTTGGGAGGAATGAATTCATCATACATATCGCCCAAGATTGGAGCTCCTGAAATCTTGTGGACATCCCACAAACTGATACCTACTTCTCCATGAGTCAAATGGAAAGAATTAGTCGCTGGGCTCCAATGGCTGAGTATCTCTGGCACAAAGTTATCATGTCTGTAAATATATGTTTGCCCAACCCAAACAGCCTCATATATTGCAGCTCTCTTCAGAATCTCAATAAACTCTGCGCAAGTCTGTCGCACCCAGTATACCCACATCCAAGTTGGCTTCACACCTCCCCCAGGACGGAAATCCCAACTTTTCTTCCAGCCTTTGGATTGATCCATCTGAGCATTTTGGAAGATTGAAGGATGAAAATGTGGTTGAAGCTCAGGTGTATGTTTTTTCAGATCTGGTGTGAAAGGGCTATGATGCATCACATAAGCCTTCTCCACTGTTCCAGCAGTTTGAAATACTCTTCCGCCTGAGATATTTGCTGAAGCAAAATTGGTATAATTCTGAAACCAAGAAAATGGAAGATAATTCTTTACTTCTGGAATAATGACTTCTTGCAGATGACCATGACCATACAAAGGTAGATAAGTGCAGTGAGGAAAGTCACGATGATATTTCTTCAGATACTTAGCCAAATCTGGAAGAGTACTGTCTTTGACAGTATAGTAATCAGGGCCAATGATATTCATCATATCATCTATCCGCTTGCTATCCAGTTCATCAATTAATCCAGGTCTAAGAGCCATTGAATCTTCACAGGAGTTGAATAAATTAAACTCTTAAGTGGGTTTATTTTTTCATAAAATTTGTGAAAGAATTTGAAAAAAAATGGCTAAGGCATTAAGGTGCGCAAGTATGGAGATGTCGCGCAAGTAATACATGTGCCGCGCAAGTTTTTTTCGCGCAAGTATTTCCGCGCAAGCCTTATTACTTTGAGAGTAGCAAGGCAGCGAGGAAACAGTGAAAACAGGAGACTTGCGCGGCGAGAGCTCGAGAAATCCGGAAATCCAGATGCATGTAACGGAGAGGAGGCCGTGTATTTATAGGCTCGGAAGCCTACCTGCGTGCCGTACCTAGAGCGCTTTAAGGCCTGCGCGACGCAAACTTGCGCGCCGCCCTCTGCGTACGGAAAACTTGCGCGCCTCCCTTTTCCTTTGGAAGGATTCGATTTCCTCAGAGTCAAATCCTCATTTCTCTCCGGATCCAACTCTGAGGGGGGACTTTTCTTGACGCTCCTTTCGTCACAGAATCTAAAGATCGGAAAAGGGAATATCTCAGCTGAAAGTGATTCATCCTTTGAAGAAAACATCAAAAATCGACAAAGGCATGAACAAAGGATCAACAGCAAATCCACCGCGCAAATGATACCACTGCCGCGCAAGTATACTTGCGCGGCTACCTTGGTCGCGCAGGTGACTTGCGCGACCTAATTGGTAACCGCCCGGTAACCGCCCTGGGTCTTCTTTTGCCTATAAATAGACCCTGTGGGCCCCCCATTCGAGAGGATCTTTTTCCAGAAACTCGGATTGAAGCTCCCGACGCCCAAGTCTCTTCTCAAAGCTTCCGGAACACTTCTAAGGTAATTTCTTACCTAGAACGGAAGATCTCAAGAGAAGAAGGAAGGCCTAAGTGTTGAAACTTATCAAACACTTGCGCGCCGACTTAATTCCTTCAATATAACTTGCACGTCCCTTCTCTGGAAGAACCTCAAGAGGATTGTAAAGGGTTTTCTAAAGAGTCGCTTAAGCATTTCAATGCTGGTTGAAAATCGCGCAAGTACCACTCACGCGACTAATACTTGCGCGCCGCCGCAGGACTTGTGCGCCTTTAAAGACTTGCGCGCCCCTATCTTTTTGGGTGCCCATATTGCCCATTTTACCCCTCTTAAGCCATTTCACCTTTCCTATTCAAGATTCAGTCTTCAAGATACTCTTCAAAGCCATTTATGGCATGATTTCTTGATTTGACATCCTTGTCTGAAAGGAATTCTGTGAAATATCTCTCAAAGTCTAGTGATTTAAATATCTTTATGTCACCAAAGATTGAGAGTTCATTCATTCAACCTCATCCTTTAAAATGAGAGAATCCTTAACCTGGGTCTCCTTTTCAGGAATAATCCCCAGTTACAAAACCTTTGATCTGGGCATCCTCCTCAGGAGTAAGCCCCAAATCTTAATCCTTAACCTGGGTTTCCTTTTTAGGAATAAGACTCAGTCATAACCTTGGGCTTCCTTTTCAGGAATAAGCCCAAAGTCCCCTTAAACTTCTCTTAACCAGTCATAAATTACCTTTGATTTGGGTTTCTTTTTCAGGAATAAAACCCAATCATAAGTCCCCTCCTAACTTGGGCATCCTCCTTAGGAGTAAGCCCCAAGATTAGAGTATTCAAATCTCCATGAAGCACATATAACTTTGTGGACCCTGTTCATGGATTTTCTCCCTAAAAGTAAATCCTAAACCTTCGTCTATCTGGGCAGTCATCTATACATAAGCCCCAAAACAAATTCTTATGATTGCATCTTTTATGGAACAATTGTCTAAATTTTACCAATACCTCTTGTTTCTCACACCGAGCATGACTCACGTGAGATTAGAGTGTAAAAGTAATTATGACATTCATCTTTGAGCCATCAATCATAAACATCATATCCCATTCCTCGAACTACGTGGGTTCTGATTCCTTTTCCAAAAGAAAGGATACGTAGGTAGCCCATTTATGGGTTCGATCCCAACTTTGAAATAATCTATGTCCTTCTGAATGACGATAAACTTCAAGTGCCCCACTGAGTGGCTTTAAAACCAGCCTGGTCATCAAAATGACCAAGAGACTTTTATATAAATGTTTTGAAGGATACCATTGACCAAGAATCTCTAAACAAATATAGATGATTCTATATTGATGAAGAACCTCGAATACCTATAAAAGATTCTCTAAATTTCTTGTATATTTAATCATTGATTGTTAAAACTAAAGGGAAGCTCATTTTATACTTGGTAATGTAATAAGGATTCACGAACTTAACTTAAATCTATAAAGAGAGTCCCGGAGTAGACAATAATTCCCCTCAAAAAGGTGTGATGAGTCCGACCTCCCATCCTCTCGACCAATGCAAATTCCTAAGACTCATTAGTCCACAAACTAATGAGCGCCTGACTTTGGAAAGTAGGTCCAGACGGATGTGGAATCATTGGATGTTTCCGGTTCTACGAACAAACCCGTTAGAAACCGATCGGAACGTTTGAATCTCCCGTCCAGGAGGTCATCCCCGGATTCCGCGCGAAACAGTGTTGGATCTTTTTTGTGGTTTCCTACTGAGTTTCACTCACACCCTGCTTGAGAAGCCATGAGACTTGGGTAGCTGAGTAGCCCTCACTTATTTCTGGTATTGGTTGGGCTAAATCTTGGGTTTGACCAACTAGTGAGATAGATCTCTATAATTCTAGAGACTGGGATGAGGTGTGACCATGAGTAGCAAATCCTCCTTGTGAATTTGTTCTTTTTTTCATATATATGATTATATAGGTTGGATTTAAGTGTCTTGTTTCTAGTTGTGACTGTTGAGTATGTTGTTTCCACATTCATACATTATTGATGGCATGAAATTGGTTTCTTTTTACATTGATTGTATACTATTTACATATTTGGTTATCTATTTGTTTTTTTGTACTATGATTGAGGGTATAGTCTCCCTAAAAAATCCACCCTATACCCTCACTACTAGTCTGTCATATAGGGAGGCACACCTAAGGTCCTGGGGAATTCTATCAGAGACCCATTTATTTGGGTTGCGGTGTTACAAAATGGTATCATAGAACTTGAGTCTTATTTTTCTTTTTTGGGATTTGGTGATAGAATATAGATGAATATATTGGATATTGTGTTAAAACTATATTTAGTTCATGACAAATACATTTATGAGGTATGTTTATGTTACTAAGGTATGAGATTACTGTTCTTAGTTTTATCTGTTAGGATCATATATTTTCACCTTGGGTGTCACAAATGGATTTTGAGGTTGTGATTTCATATATATTTCAATATTATACATATTATAAATAGGAGTCACATTTATTATATTTGGTATATAAGGTTTCTATATAATTTATGCTATTTTTCTGTGAATGAACTGAAAATGGATGATTTAGCTTCATGGAATCAACAACTTGTATTATATTTATAAATATGAGTTCTTGGTGATTTTCTTTTATAATTAACACATATGCAGTTCTATTTCTGATAGTAATACATATGAGACTATGATGTGGTGAACCTATATAATGACAATTGAAATGATGAAAAAAATGACTGTGATGATGGTGTGGTCCTTCTATGCATAGAAGGTCTAGTCCGCATGGTGGGTCATTTTTTGGTCAATAATTTCCTTAGTAAAGAACCGTGTGTAACTATCCACTTGATAGGTCTAGTTAATTATGGTGTCTATGATATAATATGTTTGGTTATTCATCAATAACATAATGTAATTTTTTTTAACCAAACCATACATATATGATCTCTCGATATGGTTAGTATAATGGAAAATCTGTCTTGGAATATTTGAAAATATGTATCAAGATGACCTTTAGTGGGTTGTGAACCTAGTTAAACCATGTGAGAGTTTTGTGTAAGGCCTTGTGGGATTAGTAATTTGGCTCTACTTACTAGTGATCTAGTGTATCTTTCTATGTAATGATAACCAGAGTTAGGATGTTCCTATGAAGGGGTGGAAAAGGATAATGACATAGGGGTGGTTTTTATTAGAGAAAATTCCATATGAATATGAGTAACATTTGGAAGACTTACAGGAATGTATTTAAAGTTTATATACAACCCATGAGTATAGATAACCTAGAGTGATAGTCCTCATGATACAAGGTTGGGTTTAGAGTGTTGGGATTATTATTGAATTAGGGAGAATACCTAGAGTAACCTTGATTATAATCTCAAAATAAAACTCTCATATGACACAGAGTTAAGTTCCTATGTGGTTTTACCTAGTAGGGTTAGAGTTCGAGAATACGCTCAACAGATTAAGCTGATTCCCAAGCGTTGGGCGGTTTCCAGTGAATCTTAGTTGAAAATAGTTTTCTTTTTTCAAAAGGATATTTTAGAGTGCTTGATTATGGTAGTGATCGTGCCTTTTATAGAATGGATAACTAGAAAGGTGAGTGATTCCAGGCTTGGATGTATATGATTCATGGGGAAGTCATTCTATTTAGAGTATTTATTGGTGTTTTTATGACTTATTAGAAATCCATAATGTGTGGATATTTATGCAGTGGTTATGTGTGAGGTTGGTTGAATTGGTGGAGGGAGTGATGAGATGACATTTGAAAATGTTATTGGTTATGTGGATAAAACTAGAGGAGGTATTGATGGTAAATCACAAACATTTTTTGATTCAGTTTAAAGTTTTTTATAAGAAAATGCTGCATTTGGTGTGAAGATCATAGGACTAGGAGACCAGTGGTTGATGCCTAAAATGTTTTCACTGTCGTAGAATATGATATCAACAATGGACTAGGGTACTACTATGTAGTCAACCTGAGTTTTCTTTGGTGGAGATGTTGTGATTGAAAATAATGGCATACATGAAGGGTATAAACCCATTTAGACAAAGGTTATAACATATACCTTAGCTTCTAAATAATTTTATACACTTCGAGATGGATCATTGGATATAATGGACCATGTTTTTTAGAAATATAGGTATTAAAAATATATGGTGTTCTTCTTGGAAATAGAAAAATATAGGGTTACACTTAGTTATTATGTTTAGTGATGAATATTTGTGATTCAAGTAGACTAATGTAAGAACTATAAGGAGATGATAAAGATATTCCTCTTATGGGGAGTATCTATCTAATTTCATGTAAAATGACTCTCTGTAAGTAAGGATCATGGTATGTGTAAGATTGTCCATTATAAGATCATCATGACTCTAGAAGACCGATGTGTAATGGACCAGATGGTGTTTGGTTCAATGGTGTATACTTAATGTGTGATTGAGATGTGTTGTTAAATAGAAACCATATGTGTAAATTGGGCTCAGAGAAAAAATGATATATATTGAGAGTGAGTCTTATTTTTGGTTTTTTGATGGATGGTGAAGTGCCTTATGGCTTGTGTAAGTAGTTGGTGAACCAATTGGGGAAACCCCATAGAAGCTAGTTCGAACTTCATATAGGATGTTTTTGTGATTCAATGATTCCTTTGAGGCTTATGGTATCATGATTAGTGGATTCCTAAAATGTCAGTAGTTTTGGTCGATGACTATTGTAGGAATATGACTGGGAATATATTAACTTGTGTTTCCATATGAACATGAATGTTGTGGGTTGGGACCACATTAAAAATGTTGTATCAGGTATGACTAAGGAGTTCAAAAAACAACCAAGCCCTTTTACAAAGTTTGAATTGTTCAGGTTATGATGGTTAGTAAAGTCTCATTTATTTGTATGAATATTGTGAATGGGGTTTGGGTATTTACAATTATCCCATGACTTGAATTGATCAAGCACAATGAAACTAAAATGAACTAGTCATAACGTTGGACCATCAAAATCTTGATCCATATAGGGATTCCTATGGTGGGGAGAACCATCATGTTTTAGGAGGAATCAGTGGAAGTCACCATGGGGTTTTAAATTCAATTGATGTTGTGATCATGTTCTTGATGTTGGAAAATAATGATATTTTGAGATATCTTATAACTTTGTGCTTGGATTCACACATTGGTAGTGTGATGGACATTCATGAGTGAGTGTATCCTTGTAGAAGAATTGGATTTTGAGGATAGAATGTAGATAAATTCTTATAAGTGGTTATTTAGGAATATCATAAGGTATAATTCTCATTCTAATTCAACTTATTGAGGATGATAAGTTCCATGGTGTGGAGGTTGTAATGGCCTTCGTCATTATGATTTGTTGTTGTTGGAAGGAATTTTATCTTTTCATATGGGGGTTATTTGTTCAGATAACTAGGTGTTGAATGAAGGTATAACCTATTTGAAAACATTAATGATATTTTTTAAGACTTTACTAGAAGAATAGAAGATGGTTTAGAGATTGGTATTTTAGGAGAGGAGATCTGGAGCAGCCGAGGCTATTGTAGAAACTACTTTCTAGACAGTAGCCCCCACTAGCTAATTGGTAGCCCCCACCAGCTAGTCGATGGGGTGGCTAGTAGATAAGATAGCCTAAAAAACTCACCAGCTAGATAGTGAGATAGATAGTACCCTTATTTCATAGCATGACACACCATCTAGTTGGTGGGCCACCTCTATATGGTGGACACCGATCAGCTGGTTGGTGGGGTGAGCAGAGCATGGTTTATGTCGGGGTCTTTTGGGTCCTTTTTCCACAAAAAATTCCTCAGTTTTATTAGTGTTTTATTATTATTTTTAGAATAAATCAGACATGTTATCCTATATTCCTCCCTCCAGGATATAATCTTGTTTCAGGGTGGATCTTGATGCGATCCAATAGTGAATTCAAGCCATATACTTTGATCTTATTCAATACCAGCCTTCGTATTCCCCATAAGGTGATTGATTGTGTTTTTTTGATGAATGGTATTATTGGAAAAATTAATCCTTTATAATACTATAGAATTTCAATTATCCTTATATCCTTTATCCTTTGGTCATCGTAGTCACCGATTGATCATTGAAATAATATTTCTTGAAGGATCGCATGAGAATTCTATCAAATCTTGATGGAATTATTATAGATTGATAAAGTTACGGATCATAATTTATATACGATTTCCTATGGTTATGAACTTGTATCATTGATTTGTAATGCAGTGATTTTTTGTCCCATTATAATTATCCTATGTTTTTGGTCAATTGTTTTTGAATTATCCATCAAAAAATTGAATTGATTTGGGGATTTTTCTCATATTACAATCATGACTACACCGAGAGTGTATCAAAATATGTTTTGGTGAAATTGAGTCTAAGGTATGTCATTTTCTCGTTTTTTATAATGTTTCCAATTACATTATATGAAATTAGAATTTTTATAGTTTCCACACAATGAAAAGTTTTCCCATTGTGAATTTGGAAGTGATAGAAAGACCTTCCAAGGATGGTTGGTCATGGTTTTGATTATATGGTGATGCATAGTAAGTCTTTCAACATGCATGAATTTAATTTTTAATGTGAGTTCTTGTAATATTTTAATTAATTATAATTTATTTATAATTAATTAATTATAATTTTTTGGCTTGATAAGGGCCATGTAGTGATTGTTGGGGGCTAAAATGAATCGGATGACTTAGAAAAAGCTATTGGGCCTTGCTTAGTTTGGATTTTGCACCATTTGAGAAAGGTGGTCCCATGTACTCTAACCTATGGTATTATTCATGGTTGATTGGAATGTGATAAGTGGTTCACCATATTATGCAAATGATCCATAAGTCTTAATTAATTGTTGGAACCATTCGTAATGTAATTGTATAAAGTTCCAAGGGCCATGATGGACCGTTGTGCATTGGATTCAGGCTGACCACCAATGGCCTAGGCTTGATCACATACGAGTTCTATATGTTACATGGAACCTTTTGATGTGTGGTTATGAAACATGAGACCTAGATCTTGTGGGACCATCTATGATGATTTATTCCATGATTATGCATATATAGCTTGTTAGATTATTTTTTTATCTTGACCACATGTGTATATTCTATGGATCATGATGATATTCCATGATTTTTTTATATGTATACATTTTTTGTCTTGATATGGTACCTTAATTGGAGCATATTTTGACCATTCTTAATAGTGATCACATGTGGGTGTGTTTGTAGGCCATGAGACCTTGTTGATATGAAATCATATTATTTTTATATAGCCTTTTTTAGAACTGTTCTTGATTTTTTTTATTGTTCCTTTCTATGATATGTATTTCCTTAGACATTTCACAATCAATTGAACCCTTCCTCAGGTATCTAGATGATCCGGTTACATAGTTTTAGTTAGATGAACCCTTATAGGGGGAGAGTGATGGAATGATGACAGATTTATACTATGGATCATCTTATAGTACGGGTCATACAACATACATGCTTATTAACATGGGAGTAGATCATGTATGGGTTGGGAATCTGTAAGATACTATCCAAAGTGGTAGAATTCAATGTAGGGGTAATGCGTTATCTAATTACGTAAAAAATATTGAGATAGAATTTCCATTATCTGAGGATAATGACAACCATAGGGGTAGGACATGCGATGTTCCTTATAAATAACACTATCTTGGTAGGGATTTTAGTGTTCCAAATACCACCCACCATCAGTGTGGGGCAAGTGATGTTTCCTTTAAGGTGGAACTTGTACTCTTAGTTGTAGGGTTCCAACTAATTCCATGACTTGTGGCATTTCTTTTGATGTGTAGTGATATATTTTTACATCCTTATCGACATCGATTTGAAGTAGATACAAATGGGGTTCGTGATATATTTATAATAAAAAAACAAATTGGAAAGTGTTTGTTTTTTTCTTACTTGTGATTTGGTTCTTATATGCTATACTTTCATATTTATTTTTTTCCTCTTTAATTTTAGTTTAACTTATCACATGAACTAGGTAATGGACCATGTTGGTGGTGTCTTACTGATTTTTTATCACACCCTTCTTGGGAGGCCATTATACCTATGTACCCAAGAATCCCTCAGTTTTTATAGGTACATATTGGGTTGAGGCTTAGGTTTGATCAGTTAGAGGGATATATATCTACGATTCTGGAGGCCAAGATGAGATGTGGATGGGATTAGAAGAGCCTCATTATGTTTTTGTTATTTTCCTTCATATAAATGATATGCCTGATGTTAATCCAATTTCTATTTTCTACTTTTTATTTTTGAGTATGATCTTTCCACATTAATACTTTATTGATGGTATGTTATTGGTTTCCAATTAATCTGATTGTATACTATTTACATATTTGATTTTTCTTATCATGTACTCTAATTGAGGGTATAATCTCCCTATGATTTCACCTTAGAACTTTGTTTCTATTTTTAGCCTATGTAATATGAGGAGGCATGCCCGAGGTTATGTGGTATTCTAGCCTAGACTAGATGATTCAGTCCAGTATGTTACAACCTACCTCACGCCAACAAATAGTTGATTTACATGGTCGACCATAAATTCCTCCAAAGGATCCATTAGAAGAGATGAATGGTAACTATTTTTTATAATAACTCAAATAGTTCCAAATATCCATCTTAAGAGAATTAAAACTCCATGATTTAATCTCAGAGTGTATCCTCTATAATATGAATAGCTTGCTCCACTTTTTGTCCACATGGGGATGGTATTCCATGATCAACTTAACTTGAGATACCATAACCTCCTGGAGGCCTTTACAAGACTAGTAGGTAAAATAAGGATCCTTATCTAAAACAATAATAGATGATATCCCAGACAACATCATGATTTCATGAAAATATAAATTTCCTAAACACTCATCCTTGGAGGTGTCTCAAATCAAAATGAAATGAGTCGAAATGTTTACTCAGTAAATCACTACCCATATAACATTATTATCTCAGGGATTCCATGGTAACCCAATGATGAAATCTATAGATATCACATCCCATTTCTATATAGAATCATGGAGGGGATAATGAAAACTATAAGGATTATGGCATTTGACCTTAATCTGCAGATATGTATATCAACAAGACACAAAATTTGCTATGACATGTTTCAAACCTAGGGAAAAAACAATTCTTAATGTAATAATATATATTTATTGTACTAAGATTAAAAAACTGCTAAAAATAATGACAAAATTCTATTACATCCTTACTCCCCAAAAAAGGAATGTAAAACTAATTTTTAGAAAAAAAGAAATCCTTTTGGAGAGAGATACAGCTCGACAATGTTCTCCCCAACATATAAAGAGTTATAGGTTCTCCTAAATTATTTTTCCCATTTTCAATCTGGAAAAATAAATCTGGGAATAGAAAATATCAATTGAACACTTTCTAGAACAATACCAATATCTTCCTTTACCACATCTAGTTGCATCCAAGAAAAGAGTTCCATGAGATTCCATTCATTTTTTGATTCCATAACTACTTGATAAAGAAAAATTACATTCAAAGTTTCCACAATAACATTTCCCTTTATTACTAAGTGTAGTAGTTAAGATGAAATATTTAAGAAGTATTTCAAAAAAAAACATTGATGATATCCTCCTTAACCAATGAAGCTTCAAATCTCAGAGACATATCCTAGATGCTCCCATGAGAAGACATGTTTCACCTTCTCAAGATAAATTGTGTTTCCATGATCTAAAACCACTTGTCCTCAGAACGTAACTTCTCTAATAAAAAAATTACATTTAGATAACTTAACATAAATGTGGCGACCCATCAATATTTATAGAATGAATTTCCAGGGACTCTCATGGCCTCATTTAGTTCACAAGTGTACTAGAATTTCATGTATGTATTCTATGAAAAAAATCATGGTGCTGGTGGGAAATATAATTCATCAGGGACATGAAAATATATGTAGTGTTAGTAAAAACAAATGGAATCATAAGATATTCGAAGTGGTCATACTTTCTCCTGAAGGTGGTTTTCAAAATACCCAACTGCTTAACCCTTAGTTGATGATACACAGATCAAAGATTAATTTTTTAGAGCTAATTTACCCCTTAAATTGATCAAACAAGCCATAAAAATGGCGAAAATTATACATATTTTCAATCACCACATAATTAATCTTCTGATAATCGAATTAAAAATAGAGAGTCTATTTTACCTTTGTGATGAAGAGAAAATGTGTTGCTCAAAGTGATACATTAGGATGAATTAATCCTCTAGATTTAAAATAGTCTAACTAAAGATTCAATTACATAAATTTCATCAGTTCCATATGGTATAAAGGAATGAATATCAACTAATATCTTTGGTCCATATTGCCTGGAAACTAAAATTCCATCTCCAGATAAAGATTATAGAAATAATCTAGAAACACTTCAGAAAATTATTTAACCACTAAAGGAAGATCAAAACTCATCGATTCATCACTAGGTTCAACTAAAAAAGAGAAAATCAACTTTCCAATTTATAGTGAAGGAGGTACCACTCGAGTAGACCTCAAATACCATTATCTTTAAAACATCTAGGAGTTCCCATAGGAGATTGAAAAGAACATCCACTGATGATAACTGTCAATATCTTCTTTACGGGTTACCAACCAATCAAAATCAATGATAACATCAAATAGATATAGTTTGAGAACTAGAGAATCCCAAAATAACTCAAGTTTTGATAAAATCAGAGAACATGAGGGACATAGAAAACCCCACTTCATATTTCCAAGAGGCATCATCAATTCCACAGCCAATGACATGAGTTTTATTAGAAGTTTTAGATGATTTATGAAGTGTGTTAACATAAAATAATGATACATAATGATGTAAAATAAATTACTATATAAATAATAAGTAATAAATACTGTAAATATCATAGTTTTATAGTCTACATCAACTTCCACCCAAGACACCTCCACTGCATGAAACATCTTCATTCCTAAAATATGTGGATGAAACCCTATAGTCTTTTAAGCATTCAACTACATTGTAGAATCGTTATGTGAAAACGATCCTATACTATAACATAGAGAAGAGAAATCAAAACAAAAATTATATAAGTGACCATAATATCCACACGAGTTACATATTTTTGGAGGTTTGGGGAAAGTATAGTTTAATGTGACCTATGTTTCCACATTTCTTGCAACTTAAAGGTCCATTATAATTTTTTTCCAATGGTGTGGTATAATTCCATTGTTGGGAGACACTTCCACCACCCTTATAAACCATGTTCCACTTTCTTTTCTTTACATAGGATCCAATGAAACTACCACTAGATGGAAGAGGAATCCTAACAAACCATGATCTTCATTCTAGGTTAATACCTACTATTATAGATATGTCAACTACTTTAGCATAAGTGTAAATCTTCAATATATAAACCTAAAATTTAATATCTATTCATGAGACCATCTAAAAACTTTGATCCTTTAACCTATCACTCGATACAATCTCAAGAGAGAAATTAACTAGTTCGGTGAAGTTGTTGGAATATTCCATTATAGCCTGATAAACTTATTTAAGGTTGAATAAATCCATGGATTTAGATGTCATTAATGATTTTGTGAAAAACTATTGGAAACAGATCGTCTTTAAGTATTTTAAATTTGAAACTTTATGATATTTTTCCTAAAATACTATGTCCCACCATCACCTTCTATGAACTTCAATCTTAAAGGTGGAATATTTTACTTTGAAAGATTATAGAGTTTCCAAAAATTCAAAAAAAACCACTCGATCTTCTTAAATCAACTCTCCACATCATAAGGATAATTTTTTGTTTGGAAGTATAGAGGTTTTTTTACTGAAAAACTTTTGGGATCAATCATTATATACTTTAGTAACTTATCACACTTCCTTACCTTGATATATGTTGGGGAAAACACCCCAGTTCATAGCATAAACTGATATCGCTATCACTTTAACAAGATTTTGATTGACTGGAGGGTTTCTTCAGAGAACATCATATTCAACACCCTCCTAGGGAATTCTAGTAAACCTTCTAGGGGGTATAGTACAACATCAAATAAATAATAAAGGCCATCAGACCTATGAATAATATTAATTTTAATCAAGATAACATAATAAAATAATTGATATTATATCCAAAATCAACATAAGTGACACACTTCCCAAAATTTTTGGGCAACTTAAGACTCGTTACGATGAGAAATATTCAAGAACTCACTCATGGCCTACCCATTAATCCCCAAAATTCCTATCTATTATCTACTAGTGTTAGGTCCACTAGGCTAGATACCTTAAGAGGGGGGTGAATTAGGGTATGAAAAATTAAAACAACTTCCCCTTTTGATATTGTTTTTTTGTTAGATAAAACTATCTTCTCTCTCTCCTTCCCATTGCAGAGTATGAATGAATCTTAAATCATGCACATGACACATCAATTTTACTTGGTTTAACCATACTGGACTATGTCCAAGGAGCATACACCAGCGATGTGCCGATGTACCAAATCCACTATAAGCGCACCACTTTTTACAAGTTTGAAGTGGACTCACAATCCCTATTGGTTTACAACCAATCACAATTTGAGAACTCACTGCTCTCTCAATTGAAGTGAGATCACTACTTATTCAGAAGATCCACTCACAGTTTAAAGACCTATAGGTCCTTTTATTATCTCTAATGAGTGAATCCTTCACTGTATATAGATGCTATGTTGATGTCCAAATTTCATCCACTGATGAATACCCCTTTTCCACTAATTACTGGTTAATAACCTTTTGAAATAACTTCTAAAATCGCCCTACTTCATGATGCTCCCAATTTTACGAAGCTCAAACAATCCTTCACAAAGTCACTGCCTCTTCGCAAAGCACACACCTTCATAGAGCTCACTACTTTGTAGAGCACACTGCTTTACAGAACTCAAGACTTCTCAAAGATTAATACTTCATAGAGATTAGGCTGTCGCAGAGATCAAGCCATTGCAAAGTAATGTCCTTCACGAAGCCCATTGAGCCAATGCAAAACTAACCACTTTCTTGGAGCTAGATTAGCTTCCAAGAAGCTCATATCTTTCGCAAAGCACACTTTCTCCATGAACCTCCTTAGAAATTTGAGAGAAAAAACAATTTCTTGGAAAACTCTCTACTTCTCTCAAGAGGGTCGAGGCCTTTTTAAAGAAGATTCCACTGACTTGAGAACCTTTCATGACAAGTCAGCGCCATGTCAATGTAAATAAAAAATCCCCTAAATTACCACTGAAATTCTATATATATCATGAAGCACCATAGAAATTTTCGGATCGCAGAGTTCACAGTAATCACGAAGCGTACCGTCAATTCCTTTGCGCTACCATTTCAAAACTTCGCCGCAATGCTCTTCACCTTTGTTGTTCATGAAGCTCATCATAATCGCGAAGAACACTGCCAACATTATTCATGTCTTCACAAAATCCATATCAAGAAGCCCATATTTGTGAAACTCATGCCCTTTACATATTTTTATGAGATCTTCAAGGAAATCCATATTTTGCAAAGCTCACCAAATCCAAAATTTTGGACCCCAAAAATTTGGAAAAACTAGAAAATGGCACAACCTTGGGTATATTCTTTTGTACCACCTCCAGATATTCTATTAATTTTTCATGGTTCTTTGTCAATATATATTATCAACAAAATCTCTAGAACTCTACAATTCACCATGTAAACGTTCATTTTCAACAAACACAACCAACCCCAAAGGATGCAATATTACCTTGAGATATTTTTGATGAAAAATATCCCCCTTTGGGTTTATTGATAACTCTTATCAAAATGATTCTCTGTGTTAATGATTCAACCATGATTCACCTATTGTGATTCAAATAGCAATTAAGGATTCTCTCAGCACATACACTAATCCCACATGAGCAATGCTCGGTGTGAGAAACAAGAGTAAATGAAAAGTTCACCAATGAATCACTTTATTTATGACACCAATTATTGATTTATAGAAACCTTCTAACACCATTTTAACACCAATATTCTACTTTTATCATGATCCTCAGCCGCTGTGATATCTATTTCTTTGACTGATCACTTCTATCATTGTCAAATTTGAAACTCATACTCCCCCTATCTTGTTACTCTCCCCTTATCTCACTGATACACCTATTATCTTCCCCCTGTGTCTTTGACTAAGACATTTTCTCCCCCTTAAGGAACTATTTCTACCCATTTGTCAATGAACCCAAAGGTCACACTTTTGCATTCTGTAATAGAGTAAAGAACACATATCATCACATTAGAGGAAAACACACCATACCTTAGAGAGGGGGGGGGGGGGACATCCACACTTGTTCAAGTGCGGGGAGTTGACTAAAATCCCAGAGCCAATAAATGCCTCTCAAAAGATTCCTTGGGTAAGGCCTCTGTCAGAATTTCTACAAACTATAGTTCTGTAGGCACATACTCTAACTACATGATTACTTACTCAACCTTCTACTTGATAAAATTATACTTGATCTTAATGTGATTTGTCCTTGAGTGATGGACGAGATTTTTGATGAGATTTATAGAACTTGAGTTATCACACTGGATTCCGATCAGAGACTTCACTTCAACTCCCATATCATCAAGCTACTACTTCATCAACAATAAATGTGTGCATTCTTGAGTGGAGGAAATATAATCGGCTTCTCTGGTGCTCAATGAAATGAAATATTTCTTCTTTCTTAGGCATGAAATACACAAACCACCAAGATAGAAATCACTTCCTGATCTTGATTTTCTGTCATCCGCTGAACCAGCCTAGTCTACATCTGTATATCCCAACAACACTTGATGATATTTTTTAGTATACATCAAACCAAAATCCACAGTTTCTTTATTATACCGAATTATTATTTTGAATACAAGCATGTGGCTTTCCTTAGGATTGTTTTGATATCACACTACTTGACATGTGGAAAAAAAATATCAGGTCTCGTCAGTGTGAGGTACAATAAATACCCAATAATCTTCCTGTATTCTATGATATTAACTGCGATTCCATCATCATCATTCGATAATTTCATCCAGGCAGCAACCAGAGTCTTCATACCCTTGGAATTTTCCATTCCAAATCTTCTTAGAAATTCCTTGGAATATTTGGATTGAGAAATGAAAGTGCAATTCCATCCATGTAACACCTGTAAACTAAGGAAAACTGTTAGATCTCCAATCATTAACATTTCAAACTCACTTTTCATGAATTCCAAATACTATATGCATTGAGCTTCATCTGATCCACAAAATATTATGTCATTGAAAGAAACCAGCACCATTATCCTTTGATTACAGTTGTTGTTGAAATAGAGATTATAATAAACTCCACCATGATGGAAACCAATCTTCTTAAAATACTTATCAAGCCTTGAGTACCATACTCTTGGTGATTGTTTCAGCCCATATAATACCTTCTTTAGCTGACAAACCTTGTTCTCTTCCTCAAGAATGAGAAAACTATCTGGCTACTCGATATACATTCCTTCCTCTAGAACTCCATTCAAGAATGAAAATTTGACATCCATATAGAACACATTGAACTTGCATTACCCTACAATGGATAGGAATAATCTGATTGTCTCTAGCCTTGAAGCTGGTACAAATGTCTCATCAACATCTATTCACTCTATCTAGGAGTCTCATTTGAAAACCAGTCCTATTTTTTTCCGATTTATTATCCCATATTCATTCATCTTGTTGCGATAGACCTATTTAGTCCCGATGATATTCTTATCTATGG
The DNA here is from genome assembly GCA_963277665.1 of Viscum album. Lineage (NCBI taxonomy): Eukaryota > Viridiplantae > Streptophyta > Magnoliopsida > Santalales > Viscaceae > Viscum > Viscum album. Next base: position 320,015,401 of record OY728153.1, on the reverse strand, counting down.
GCCTCGAAACAATTTCCCATATCTGATTCTTCTAAATCTGATCTAGCTCTTCATTCATATCATAAACCATGTTTTCATCTTCATCTGCATTAACAAAGCATTTAGGCTCTACTTGAGATAGGAAAGATGTCTTCTGTAGTGATTTTATTATTATTTTCAGAACTAGATATGATTGATCACCAATTATATTATACCAATCAATTTTATCTCAACTCCTTGCCTTTTGTATAGATACAGATTTTACTTCCTCATTCTCATCATTAGTATCTTCTTTTGAATCACCATCTCCCACTTTTTCTCCTCCTATGTTACTTTCCTCTTCATCACTTTCATAAAGAAATTGTTCAATGTGTTGTTGATTATTATCTTCATTTTCCACAATAGTGACATAATTTCTCTCAACTACTTTTCCTAGCCTTTTGTTAAAGAATATTTATTCTTTTCTTTTTCTTGAGTAGCAAACGAATATCCCCTTATCTCCACATGACTCAAATTTCCTATGTTTCTCTTTGTTGATGATAAATAACTTACTTAAAAATATAGAAAATTATTTCATTGTTTGATTCTTTCCACAACAAAAATCAAACATATTTTTTTCTTCCTTTAAACACAACATAGCTCTGTTAGAAATGTAAACTGATGTCAACTCTGCTTCCTTCCAGAAATTATCTGGTAGGTATTTTTCTATAAGCATTGTTCTGGACATGTTGTTGATGATCCAATTTATCCTTTCGACCACTTCATTATATTGGGGAGTAATCACTGAGGAAAATTTATGCCTTATCCTCTGTTTCTCTATATAGTCTTCCACCTGACTGTTTGTGAATTCTATAGCATTATCAGAATGAAACTTTAAAATTTTCTATCCAAGCATCCTTTCTCACTCCCTCTAGTACTGCTTTAAGTAGCTAAAAACATCGTACTTATGGTCAATAAAAAATACCCAGGCCATTATGCTATAGTCATCAATGAAAAGAATACAATACCTCTTTCTATCAATTTCTCTTGGTGTGATAGGCCCACAAACATCAACATGTACCAATTCAAGAACTCTTGTTGAATTATTTTCCTCTTCCTTATACATCTTTCTGATGATCTTCCCTTGTTGGCATGAATAACACGTGTGAGAACGATCCCATGATAGCTTATAGAGGTATCTAGATGCATCAAACATTACCAAATCATCCAGGGATGGCAGGCATAGATGACCAAGTTATTTATTCCACAACTTGTTCTCTTCGTATTTGTAAATTTGAAGAAAGAAATGACATCACCTTATCTTACTCTTAATACTCCTAAGAATATTCAATTGTGAGCTTCTTTATGGCATTGAATTCCACCTCCTTAGACTTCACCTTTTCTAAATCCTCATTATCATCATTCCTCATTTCATATGAAACCAAGGAATTGTGAAAATTTTCCAGTGGCAGCTCCTTCAGATCTTTATCTTCCAATATAGAAACTTTTGGATTGAACTGAGTTGGATGTTTTCTAAAGATGTGCTTTATGATCTTTATGTCTTCAATTACTTCTCCAAGACCCCACATATATTACAAAACAATATTTACCCTATCAAAGAATGAATCAACAGACCCATTCAGGTTAATTTTCAAATTTTTATACTTGTTCCACAGAACTTGCATCATTTCCTCTCTGACCTTTGTATCACCTTTAAATATATTCAAAATCTTATCACAAAAATAATGTTATGGTTTTTATGACATCACCTTTGTATATATAGCATTGGATATGACTCCCCCCTAAAGAATTAATTCCCTTGGCATCAATATCCAATTCTCTACGCTCAGCTTCCAATAATGCACCACTATTAATATCGGCTGTTATACCACACATTGCTTCTGTAAAGACATCCATTCCCAAAGATTAGAAACAATGTTTAATTATATACTTCCATAGATAAAAATTGTTCTCATTGAAGATCAGAATCCCTTTATGATTAGTGACCTCCATATGAGAGAGAAACACTTATATCAAACTTTCTCTCTGATACAAATTGTTAGGTCTACTGGGCTAGATAACCTGGGGGGTGAATTAGGGTATGAAAAATTAAAACAAATGCCCCTTTTGATCTTTTTTTTTTGTGGTTAGAAAAGACTCTATTCTCTCTCTCCTTCCCACTGTAGAGTATGAATGAATCTCAAAGCATGAACATGACATAACAATTTTACTCAGTTCACCTGAACTGTTCTATATCCAAGGAGCATACACCAAGGATGAACTGATGTACCAAATCCACTATAAGTGCACTACTGTTTACAAGTTTGAAGTGGAATCACTATCCCTCTTGATTTACAACCAATCAAAATTTGAGAACTCATAGCTATCAATTGAAGTGAGATCACTCCTTCTTTAGTATATCCACTAACAGTTTAAAGACTTGTAGGTCCTTTCATAATCTCTAATGAGTGCATCCTTCACTATATGTAGATGCTATGTTGAAGTCCAAATTTCATCCACTGATGAATACCCCTTTTCCACTGATTACTGGAAACAAACATTGGAAATACCTTCAAAAGGCAGCCTAGTTTTTGAAGCTCCCAATTTTGAGAAGCTCAAATAATCCTTCGCAATGTTCTTCCCTCTTTGCAAAGCACACACCTTTGTAGAGCTCACTACTTCGTAGAGAACACTGCTTCAAAGAGTTCAATCCTTAGAAAACCTCAAGCCTTTATAGATCATAGGCCATCGCAAATCTCAAGCCATCAAAAAGATACTTCCTTTTCGAAGCTCACTAAGGCAACATGGAACACACCACTATCACAGAGCTAGATTATCCACCATGAAACTCCTGTATTTCGCGAAGAACACTTCCTCTGTGAACCTCCTTCACACTTTGAGAGAATTTTCTTTCTCTCAGAAAAATATCTACTTCTCTCGAGGGGGTTGAGGCCTGTTTATAGGCGATTCCACTGACTTGAGAACCATCCAATTGAAATAAGTTCCACGTCAGATCAAATCGCAAAGCTTCAAAATTCCCACCGAAGTTCTCTTTATATAGAAAATCACCACATAATTTTTTGGATCTTAGAGCTTGTTGTAATCACGAAGCATTCTGTCAATTCCTTTACACCGCTGCTGCAAAGCTTCATCGCAATTCTCTTCACCTCTATTATTCACGAATCTCATCGTAATCGTGAAGAACACCGTCAACATTATTCATGTCTTCTTCAAATCCACATCAAGAAGCCCATCATTGTGAAACTCACACCTTTACCATATTTTGATGAGATCTTCAAGGAAATACATATTTCACGATGCTCACCAAATCCCAAATTTTGGACCCCTAAAATTTGGAAAACATTAGAAAATGATTCCACCTTGTGTCTGTTCTTTTGTACCACCTCTAGATCTTCTATTACTTTTTAATGGTTCTATTTCAACATGAATTGTGAACAAAATCTCTATAAATCAACAATTCACCATGGAAACCTGCATTGCCAACAAACACAACTAACCCAAAAATGATGCAATGTTACCTTGATGGTTTTTTTCTTAACAATTAGAACATCCTAAGAAACATAGAAAATAGATGAAAAACCTACCTTTGCTACCAATGTGTCATGAACCGACTTGAGTCATCCCCAAACTAGACAGTTGATCTAGCCTATGGTAATACCTTTAGGGTGTTCCTGGTCCCCAAGGGATGGAAAAAAGTTTCAGGGAATCATGAACATCCTTTTGGAATGATTTAGAACCCAATATAATGAGAAGTAAATGGATGGTCTATATGAAAGAAACATAATATTCCAGTTGAAAGTTAGATAGTGAAAGAAAACGAGTACAATGAAATATAAGTTCCAAACTATAAATGGTAAAAAAAAATACATAAAATAATAGAAAACCCATATCCATGTGATATGTGGTCAACATCCCACCGTGTCACCACCAAAATCTTACAAACCACTAAAACGGATACCAATCGACACCACGCGAACATTTTTACCTTTATTAGATAAAATAATATCTACACACACCCAAAGGTATGTGCATGGTGAGATAAAAACATGACTAGTAGGATCCCACACGAGTTCCATAAGTAGTCTTTGTAAAACAAACCAATTATGAGTATTCAATTAAATACAAGACATGAAATATTTCTTTAAATAGTTTTCAATAAATCATGGAAATCCACCAGTTTAGAATAGTGTCTAAAGAATCTTTCATAAACCATTTTATAATCATTTATATATAACCCACTACCAATGCAGAACCACAGAATCCAGTCCTAGGGTAGGTTATTTGTGGGTTAGCTAATATCCACACACCTCAATAGTCAAATAAATAAGTGACAAAAATCCCCAGAACATGGACCTCGTGATGAGAGAACACCTCGATTAGTAAACCCTATAACATAAAAAATATTATATATAGTTGTAGTTAAAATACATGATAGGTATATATAAACAATCCTATCATGATTTTTTCAATATACCCCTTCTAAATAACCCCAGGTTACTGTGTACCATATCCCACACTTGGAGGTTTTCATTTTTCACAACGTAAATCATTCAAAGGTAATTTCACACATAAATAATCAATGACACTTGTAACATGTCAAAAAATTCTTGGAAAACCATTTTCATCAATACCACCAAAGGAAAATTACATTTTATAAAACAAACCCAAACTTTCACTTTTTAAGGATACTAGATTATTCTATAAAACTTTTAAAAAACAATATTTCAAATGAGCTAGTAAGAATGGTTTAATAAAAAAATACTTTTCAAGTAAACACCCACCTAAAAAATTGGTATTTATATCAAGAAAATGGGATTCAAATTGCAATTGGAATGATGGACCCTAGGAAGAAAATGGGATCCCTAAACCCAAAAACCTATATCAATATATGTGGATTCAACAAACTCTAGATTGAAAAATACAATAGAATCAAATTACCAATAAAATTCCAAAAGAAGTGAACAATGGTCTAGGTAGATCTAGTATTTACCTTCCTCTCTCACAACTAATATATTATAAACACATTATATTAGGACACAACCCATATTATACCTATAAAATTCCTGATTTAGGGTTCTTCTCATGAAAATTAGAGAAGATATATGAGAATGAATAATAATAATGAAGAACTTCTCTTACCTTGAGTTTTCTAGATCCAAACCCATAAGATCTATAATAATTGATCTCCAAAAGGGTTAGTATCACCAAAATATTCAAGGATAATCCCTAAATTCAAGAGAAATGGCTAGAAGAGAAATAATTCTACAAATGGGAGACATATCAAGTTTACAAAATAATTTTTAACTCGAATAATTCCAATCGAATGGTTTAACTGCATGGTTTAACAAATTTTACACCAACCATGCTCATTTTTATAACTATTGGAGTATTCACATGGTTTGGATGCATAGTTTTACTAACCAAGAATCAACCATATGAAAATACATTATCCCAATCCATCAAAAGTCACATGGTTTACTAATAATACCTCATAGTTCATCCTAACCGTGTGCCAATTGTGTACATGACCATAAACCTAAAAAAACTCCAAAAACTCACTCGAAAAACCCATGTATAATTCAAAATATAAGATAATAAAAAATGTATGTAAGTATATAAAAGTGACATAGGGATGTGACATGATCGATAGTAACTTAGACTATGAGGTTGAGCTTATGTGCCTTCTGAGAGAGAAACTTTAATTTTAAATTCTAATCAACTGAGGATAGAATTGTGTAATTTGAATATAATCCCAAAAATCACATAATTCTAATTTATATAGTACATATCATACCATAATTATCCTATTAATAAAATATGGTTTTTGGAAATCAATCAAGGTAGGGTGTCATGATTGGGTGTGCTGGAGTAGACATAAGGTTTAATTGTTTTTATCTTTATGAATGTATTTGTAATGTCCTCATCCTAGTTCTCCCTCAAATAATCAATACAGGTCAAAAATAGACCTCATGTTCACCTCCCTGTACTTTAGAGGCTACTGACTACCAATGAGGGTCTAATAAATATTGTGGGGAGACAATACCCTCTTGTAAAAATAAAAATAATAGAGAAAACATGATAAAAAACCAATATTAATCATCTCCACTAGATAAATATGAAAATAAAAAATTAGTCCAATATAATCAAACCATGGAATGTCATACTGAATTTGATACTAAATTTCATAAAAAAAACCAACTAAAAGAAATATTCTAAATAAAAATACTCCCAAAATTAGTCCCAAATCCTATAATCGACCCTAACTCTAAGCCCTAGTTCCACCAATAAAATCAACCAATTAAGTATATGAACCCTTTCACTTGTATAAACCCACATCCATGAAGTCTTATTGAGTAATAAATGATAACTTGAAAAGAGAGTGAGTAAAAATAAATATTCCACTAACTAAGGTGTCTAAATAAGTAAATTCCGAGTAATTATGTATACAATAGTATGATATACATAGGTATTAATTAAAATTAAAATAAGAACATCTAAATAAACACACCAAACCTTAAGCTCTATGTTGTCACCCTAAGACATCTATAACTATTTTAGTATGATGTCATATGTCTTTATCCATACTCACCACATAGTCTAAGAAAATTTCCATGCCAAAGACCAAACTGACCCAATGAAGAATCCCATGACAAGGGTGAAATACATATTTTGTGTATCAATAGTCCCAAGTAAAATTACCATTATAGGGGCCTCTTAAATATCTATTTTACATATAAGACAAGGTGAATTCCCATTCTAGATCCAATCACACATTATAAATGTCAATATAAAATTAGAGAAAATGTGTAACAAGTTAATAAACATTCCAAACATGTTAACTATATTCCATATTGGTTAGTTCCAACCAATTACCAATTATCATTCCAATAAAAAATACATAAAAATTTTCTTTTGTTCAAATTACTAGTTTCTTACCAAGTTACCAATTCCCATTTCAATTGTGACACTTTGAATTCTCATAAAAATTATTACCAATTAACATTTCACATATTACTCCGAGTACATAATTACAATTTCAATCTCCTAGGGTGATAAGGTTCACAATGTTCAATATAGAGATCAAACCACAATTATATAATTCAATTTCAATGACACTAGATTCACATGTTCAGATTTCAATCCATGTTTAAGGATAGACACACCTCTTGGAAGGCTGAAAGTCCAGGGTCATATTCACCAATGGACTTGATAGGATCCATGTAAGGACTAAGTGATAGGGTCAAAGTAATTTTATTGGATTCAGATTAGAAGAGGTTGTTCACATGAAGTGTTTACATGATCACATATGTTTCACATAGTAAAAACCAAAAGTAGACCCTAAGGGGATGATTTAGACCACCTACCTTGAAAATAATCGATATGAAGTAATTCCTCAATGAACAAGGAATAATTGGGTTCCTCCTTCATCTCATCCATGTTTTATGTATAATATCCCATGATCCAATGAAATATTCCTTTGTATTTAAGAGAACTCCCAAAATCACCAAAGGGAGGGATTTAATTTCTGATAATAGCAAGGGATTTTTTATAGGATCACATAGAATATGAATTTAATAAATCTGATGGAAACAACCCCATTAATTATGTGAATCAAGGTTTCACATAATGAATATTTATGTTTCTATATATTCCAAAAAAAGTCATCTGTATTTAAAAAATTGAAAACATACTCACATCATGAATAGAATCTCACACCATGAACCAATTTTATCTAGAAAATCATTCAATCCTAGAATGAATTTCATAGTGTCTACTTAGAACCATTTATGTCATTTCATCTTCCCTTTTATTTTTTCCTTATGATCACCCTAAGAACCTGTGAGGCACATTTTTGACTTGGAATGATGCTTAGTTACATAAATTAAAAAGGTTCAACCAAAATTAAGGAGATAAGTACCTCGAGGTAGGTGAAGAGTTTTACAATATCCTTCCATGTAGAAGCTCATCCCCATGTTATGCTCTCATGTATAACTATGACCTCTTCATGAATAACTCAGGCCACTGTAAATATATATATAACTCAATTTTCTAGGTATCCTCTTACACACATCCATAATTCCACTTCACTCACACTAGAGAATAATATTTTATTTGATATTATTCTCACTACGGTCTATGATATGGATCATATGCTCCTTAAAAGACACATTGAAATATATCTCAACATCAAAAAAATAATTCAAGTGAGAAGGATCATGATGATATAACCAATTCTATGACACATGAAATATGTCATGCATGGAACTTTAGTTCTGTGGAAGATCCAATTGATACACCACTAGATTGATCCTATCTACTATATTAAACAATAAGACAAACATGGGTGCTAGGTTTACCTACTTACAAATAAAGAATTTCCCCATCATAGGATAAACTTGAATAAAAACTTGGTGACCAAACTTGAAATCTAGAAGTGATTATCGATGGGAAACATAAGAGTTTTCCCACTCGGTGTGGTTTAAAACCACTTTTTAACAAAAAAGACCAACTCAAATTGTTTTTATATAAGACTAGGTCCAATGAACGCTGACTCTCCCATTTCGAACAAGAAAAAATATGAATGAAAAAATATTCTATATAAATCCTAAAAAGGATCCATTTGGATTAATGAATAGATGTTATTATTATAGGAATACTCCATGAAATATAGGTTCTACTCCCCAAACCACCAAAGTCCAGAACACTGGCTCACAAAATGTCTTCTAGAACCTAAATTATTCATTCATATTAGATGTTAGTCTGAAGATGATAAGATTTACTTAGAAGAACCTATGATATCAACACCTTTAGAATGCCCTTCCAGAACCATGATGTAAAATGGGTATATTGAACAGAAACAATACTATATGGGACACCATGAATCAATACAATCTCCTGCATATAGAGGTTACCAAAGTCATAAATAGTTAAGGTCATCCAGATATTCAATAAATGGGATACCTTTATCAATAAATCCAATGACACCCACACTGCATCATTCTTATAAGGTGTCCTGGTTAAACCTGTCATGAAATACATGGTGATATTATCCCACTTCCATTTCAGAATTAGAAAAGGATATAGTAACCCTACATGCTATTGATTCTAAAACTTCACCTACCGAAAAGTGTAAGATAACACCACAAATATCGTGATCTCTTTCTTCATCCATATCAACATGTATTTTCTATAGAGATCACAATGGATATACTAGACATTTAGTATCATGCAACTCCTTAATTAGTTCATCATAAATTCTTGTATGAACCCAAATATGGTTGTGGACATGTATAACCTCATCATTGTCAAGTAAAAAAACCTTATGGTGGCTCCAAAACATATATTATTTCCATTATGACTAAAAACTATTGTTCAGATAACTTCCTTCTCTTGATTCAATTCAAAAGTGAGGGAATGAAACAGGTTAATGTCTGTACTTCTCACCCCTGAGACTTCTGAACATCCAGATCTATATATACTAAAAAGGTTCATCATTTTTCCCTCATCACAATATTCCAACACTACCTAAGTTTTTATCTTCCTACTCAAATAGTTTAAATCAAAATTTAACTTACTTGGAGTATATTCCAACTCAAATTAAAAATATTTCAGATACTCAACTCATATTCTCTACTGGATGTTCAATTCCTAGTGCGAAATGATGCACTTCAAGATCTTGTGATCTATGTTGACCATGAATATATCACCTAAAAGATAATGTTAATAGTATCTAAGGGAATATACCACCATGTTTAACTCTAGATCATTAGTGGGATAATTTCACTAATGTAGTATCAAATGCTTGGAGTTATAAGCAACCACTTGATCCTCTTACATCAAAACTGCTTCAAGCCTGACTGCTGATGTATCACAATATTAGGTATAATCCTTACCTAGTTCAAGTAAGGTTTGGATTGATAATATGGTTATCATTCTATTTAATTCTTGGATATCCTTCTTGAAACCTTCTGACCAAAAAAACCGCACACTTTTCTTGGTCAGACCAGACATCATCACTTCCAGATAATAGAAATCCTTGATGAATCTATAATAATAGCCTTTAAAACCTATGAAGCTTTGAATATCAAATAATTTCTTAGGTCACTCCAAAGATACCATAATCACTACATTCTATAAGTCCACTAACAGTCCAAACTCTAGTATAATGTGTCCAATAAGTTAACTTGATTAATCGATAAATAATATTTAGATAGCTTGTCATATATCTGATGCTCTCTCAGGATACATAGAATGATGTCAAGATATTGGTCATGATCATATCTAGAATGGGATTACACCATGTTTTAATCAAACAATACAACAAAAAATCTATCTAGATACTGATGGATGATCTGATTCATCTAGTCCATGAATATAACCAACACATTCATCAAACCAAATTTCATTTCCATGAACTCATAAAATCCATACCCACTCATAAAATCAGTCTGATTTACATTAGTGTAACTTAAAATAAACATATTTTACCAAGAACTCAAGTCAATATTAGAGAATATCCTAGAACCTCTCAACTAATCAAAGAGATATTTGATGCATGGAAGGGGATACTGGTTCTTGACTGTCATCTAGTTCAGATTCCAGTAACCCACACATGAAATTAAGGTTCCATCTACCTTATTAATTAATAAAATTGGGGACCCCATAGTGTTGATCTCGGTTTCATGAATCCCTTAGCTTCAAGATACCACAAATATACTTTCAACTCTCAAAATTCCACTGGTTCTATTTAGTAGGGATAGATGGAATTTTTTTCAGCTCTCAACACTAACTAAATAGTTCACTCGATCTCTCACATGGGTGGTAATATAGATAACTAATTAGGAAATACATATTGAAATTGGCCCACCTCTAGAGGAAAACATTCATCATTGACTCACCATCATCCAGAATTAGACTTGCTATATATTCCATAATCCTGCCCAATTTGTGTTGAATCGGTCCTAAATGACCATCTTAAAGATCCCATTCATCATGATAAATATAACTAACACCTTTTAGATATATATTGGAATCAATCATATGATATGAGTCTATATGATCATCGTATATAAATTTCTAATCCAAAACTATAATCGAAATGAATCCAACCATTTTCACGACAATTAGATCCCAGAGGAAATGGAATTCACCATTTTCAAGAGGAATCTCTTTATTGTGTTTGATACCATTTTATTTCACCACTAATAGTGAGTCAATGGTTAAAAAACACATCAAATGTTTTCATAGACAAACACATGTCATTTAGAATTTGAGTAGACATAAAGGAATTCGATGCTCCTATATCAAACAAAATACAAGATAGAGTATATTTCACAAGAATCGTACCTATAATAGTGGATAGTCCTATATCATGGATGGTAAGAATACACTAACGAATCTAAAACTAACTAACTATTCTACACTATGATCTATATTAACTCCCATGAGATACTCCTTACCATTGATAATTCCTCTCCTGTATCAGGGTACCATGCCCCTACCCGGACCTGAGTTATCAATGGAATTCCAGTTACTTGTCTTCTAAGGGGTAGCTAAGTCCCTACCAAACTTCGATTTCTACTATGATCCTCTATTATAACTAGATTGTTGAGTTATCCTATAGAACTTCTATAGGTGGCCCATCATACCATAATATCGTCACTTTACCAGAAGGAAAGGACACTACCAAAACTTCTGGCCAACCTGACCACATTGATAGTATTTCCCTTGGATTTGGTCCTGATATGACTTCCCTCTATGTTTGCTTCTCTTATTATTAATTATCTATTATAAATTATCAAAGTGGAATTTCTTTTTTCTTGAAGAGAAACTCCCCAATCATCCCACTGTAATTTCTTTCCCACCACTGAGGGCCTCCTTCAAGTTATCTTTCTGTGATGAGATCCTGATTCATCATGGAATAAGAGTTTTTCAAATGGAAGGCATTCACTTATGTATTGATTTCATACTGAATCCCATCCAGGAAGCACTTCACCATGTCTATCTCATCTCCTTCCAGTGATAGATAAAAACTTTGTAGGTCTAAAAAATAACCAGTGTTGTCCATCACTTATACGATCCTCTATATATGGTTCATGAACTCTTAAAACCTTTTATCCCTCCTTTTATCTAGGTTTAAGTGGCACAATAACTTATCTATAATGCCTTTCCAGGAAAAATCCTCATATTTTCCAGCCTGTACTATGATATCCCTCCAACACTTGGCTGGTCTCCATAACATATAGGATGTGAGATTTACCCTCCTCTCTATTGGTGTCTCAAGTTAAATAAATATCATATGGATGGACCCAATCCATAACCATACCATCTAAGGTACTACCTCCCATAATAAATTTGGGAGCATTCTATAGTTAGAACTCCCACAACATATCATACTTATAAGGACTAACAGGATTTGTTTCCCTCTCCCTGGATCACATAACTTACCAAAAAGTATCATTGATATGAAAATACATTAGATTCCTTAAGCTGAAAGAAGACCCTATTCTGCTATGTGATGTGTGTACTCATTACCAGTATCTTGACATTCAACTAGAGACTGCCACCAAGACATTTCTCTATAGGGGTTAACACACACTTTAGATCATAGGGTTCATAACATGATCAATCTCAAAAAAAAAATGAGACAACATATATCCATAAATACAAGTTCACTTCATTTGATAGCCTAACAAGTGAATTAATCACACTTTAACTGATTAGTTTTTTCCTTTTTATTAATCATTCCATGAAATTTAATCCCAATTTAGACATGAAATTTCATATACGGTGAATAAATCCCTTACATTTACAATGCATGATAGAATATTTCCCTACATGTATACTATGACGCATGCATATGCACCTGATTCCACACCGACCCACATGAAAAATCTCATAAATTAGTAAAATGAAACAAAAAATGCATCACCCAAGGTAAAATATCATCATAATTATAACAATAAAACCTAAAGAACAATAATCCCATCTCTTGAAACTTGGGGTTTATTTTACATGTGGGTTAGCTACTTACATAAATGATCTCATTACCAAGACTTGAAATATCCTATTCTTCTATATACCTTTCCCAAAATAGTAAATCAAAAGAAAATAAATCCTTTTATACCACTTTGTAATGTTCCCAGCCTAGTCCTCCCTTACATGAATGAGATGGGTCACTATGAGACCTCAAGTTTACCTCCCCATATTCTAGATGCCTCCAACTAGAAGTAAGTGTCTAATAAATATATTGGGGAGACTATTACCTATGGTACTGAATAAAATTCATAGTGAAAACATAATAAACAAACCTATCATGAACCAAGCTAGGATTCCATCCAACCCTACACCTTACCCAGTCCATTGGATGGCCTGAAGGGTGTTCCAAATCCCTATGGGCTAGAAACTAGTACCGAGAAAAAAAATAACTATAGGAATAATTTTTCCCAATAAACAAGGATCAATAAATAAATTAAAGAAGAGAAGAAAACAACATTAACTGATATCAATAAATATATAAACTGAATACAAAAACAAATACAAGTGAACAAAATTGAAACTCAAAAAAAAAAAAAAATCCAAACCAAAATGACAACAGTGTGATCTCCATGTGACCTAAAGGTAACCAACATCCACCAACTAAATTTATATAAAGGAAACTATAAACATACACTTTTACTTACAAAAAAACTCAGGTCTACCGACACCGAATGGTACAAGTATGGTGTGAGATTCACAACTCAGTAGGTAGTGACCAAAGAATCCTTCAATTTCTTTCCCAAAAACATTCCATTGACACTAGTTTGAACATATATATATAAATATTTTTTTTTCATTTTTATAAACAAAAACATATTTCCTTTTTAAAATAACACACACACACCAAATCTATATTTTTATAATTATTTAACATTTTCAAACCCAAACCCAAACCCAAATCCAAACAAAGAAATATCAGGCTATTTTGAAAATAAACAAGTAGTATAAATTGAAAACAAATTGAATTAGAATTTAAACACACAAATATAGATGGTAATCCATGGGAGTTCCTAAAAATACCTAGATAAATCCCTGGACATACTCAAATCAGACTCACATATCAGAATACGGTTCAACTCCATAGTCTATAACCAATTGACCACCCTAAACTGACAAATCTAGTGACACGTCTCACCATGCCCTATACAATCAAGGGGGTACCAACCCATATAATATAGGTTTATAATAAACCATCACTCGAACCTCTAAAATATGCATAAGAAAACCATGATAATAGAATAATGTGTAAGTAGGAGTCACTTTCATGCATGAATGTCCTTACCTTCCATCTCCGCACTTTCCTACCCCAAAATCTAACACCACCCACATGATAACTCACATGTAAAAATCCTATGTAGGGGTTCCCATCATATAACACATCATTCACAAGTTCTAAATTATCCATCACATCATACAATCTTCCAAAAAATTTCTCAAAACACATTATCTTTTTAGCCGCCCATTTTCATTTCCAAACCACAATTCATTTCCCCAAAACATTATAAGGTGACAACCGGGACTTATATCAATCCCATTTAAAATAAATTTGACAAATAATTTAGAACATCACTTTCATGTGTACAATTACAAACAAGACTTTTACTTTCAAGTTGAATTCCATTTCAAAACCAAGAAGAAAAATGAAAAATATGCTTGGAGGTAAAAAAAGGGGTTTCATACCATTTAAAAACTAACCATATTCTCATGGTTAAAAATGAGACAAGTTTCTAAAGAGCACATTTGAAACCATTTTCGAAACTACATAATGTACCCACACACCATTTAGAAATAAAGAATCCATTTGAGATACCGAGTTTCAAGAAAAACAATATTTTAAGGTGCCAACTTCATTTGAATACCCATCCATGTGTACACTCCGTGCATCTATGTTTGTTCCAACATCTAATGAAACACTTGGAGTGTCCATGAAAACATCAAAAAACATTTTTAAGAAGCACTACTTACCTTAAAACCAACAAAAAAGGAACATAATTCCAACATTGACAATAAGAATTCTAAAATTGGTAGAATATTTCCAAAAAATATTACCACAAAACACTATACCATAAAGATGTATCTAAACAACACATTAATCCCAATTTATAATTTCACCATAACTATCAAAACATAAACAATGAAAAATAATTCAATAAGTGAGAAAATTCAATTTAAAATGCGATTAGAATTTTACAAACAATTTATGTGCATAATTATATATAATGTTTGAAGAAACCCCTATCTAAACCACTTCCACCAATTTTTTACAACATAAAAATTTCACACTAAGAAAAAAAATCATGCCACAAGTATGGGGAAAAAATTATATATGATTTAAAAATACACAAGTATAAAATGGAATGAGTAGGAAAGGAAATGGATGGAATCACCTACCTCAATTAAGTACTGATGCAATGAAAATTCAAGGGAAGGAAGAGCTAAAGCCCAAGGATGAACCACACACCCTAACATCAAGGAAATTGACCAAAATTAGCCAAACATAACCCTAGGGCTTGGAAAAAAGGGTTAAAAGCCAAATGAGAACAATGAAATGAGGGAAGGGGAGGAGGAGAAGTGGAATGGGGAAGATTTGTTGAAGAAATCATCAAGAATCACTAACATTTGGTGAGAAATTGGCTAAAAAGTTTCCCATGGTGTAGCAGAATGGGGGGGGGGGGGTCCCCTCTAGTCAATAACCAACTAATAGGGATTAAAATGGGAGGTGAAATAACTTCAATTATGTTTTTAAAATAAATTTTATTTTGGTTTTAATGGGATATAAGGATTTTCTACATGGTTTGGTAAACTGTGTGCAAACCATGGGATGGATACTGGAAAAATTCTGCAAACTTGCAGATTTAAGTTGAAAACTTTGCGAAATCCACCCTCAAACCATGTGACATAAAAAATTGTCCAAAACCCTTAAAGAAAACCTTTAACACTATGAGAGTCCCTCCCAAGGATCCATGAATGATTTAAACACAATGTAGTGACCCCCGTGGGTGTCAAAAACTCCCCACTATTCTACTTTCTACCAATACCTTCCACACTAATGATGAATAAGTACAAAAACCACCAAAATCATCCAAGACTAGAAAAATTTAAAACCAGGAAATAAACCCAAACTTTAAACAAAATATCAAAAGTTAGGAAAATAATAAAATAAAATAAACTTTATGGTTGGGGTGTGACAATTATCCCCACCACAAACACTTTCTGTCCCTAGAAAGTCACGCAAACAAAAGATAGACAAAGATCGATCCCAAAATTGAGTAAACCAGAAGGATTCCACGAACCTCGGGGTGACCATTCACTTCACAAGTCACACCCGACCACCTTTAAGGGAAAAAAATGAAAGTAAATGGGAGAAAATGAGAGGGTTATACCCACCACAAGAACTTGACTAACATGATGAAAATTTAAAATAAAGTGATTCCCAAATAGGAATAGAAACCCATAACCCAACTAACCCGAACTCATTTTCTTGAGAAAAATAACCTGAAAAGAAGTAAAAATTCCCACACTAGACAAAAACATCCAACATAAGGGGATAAAACCACGAAAATAGCTCAACCAAACAATAAACCCAAACATAAATACAAACATTGATTTTCCAAAAGCATGAATATCTCAAAAATGATTACAACTGAAATCTAAAACAGTGACCGTCCTGCACGAAGTCTAATAAAATTCAAAGAAGAACAAATAATTCAAATATACACATTCAGATAAATACAACCACTCAGTTTATGATAAAAAAAGTCCATTATACTTTGGCAATCAAATGATGAACTTATCGCAAAAACAAAACTAAAACAATGAATCTTTAAAAATCTGTACTTTAACATGGGAGAAAAACCCAGATAAGGTTTTGCACACCCCCCTAAATTTTTTGAATGTTCAAGAGATTCACTATGAGGTCAATGAATGGAGACCTAATGACTAAAGCATATCATATCTCACAGTCAAGCACTAATATCCTCTAATCACAATGTCTTCTTTAGGAAATGCTTCCTATGAAAATTCTCCAGATTACCCAAATATTTGCAATGATGAAATGTTTTTTGAGGATTGCAACAAGAAGACTTTGAATGCTCGAACCAGCCACTCTGGTGTCATACAACTGAATGAACTAAATAACTAGAAATCAAACCCAAGGAAAGAGACTCTTCATAAATAGGTTCCTCTAGTACACCATTCTCTCTAGACAGGGAACCCTCGTGATTAATAAGAGACACCTGATTGCCAACTACCTGTGCTCTGAAAACCATCTCAACTAAAAATTATTCATCCAAAAACTTCAAAAAACAAAGATCCTTAGAGGATCGGACTCACTCCATGATCTCAGGATGAAGACCCTCATTGAAAATAGAATCCTTTATGATATCCTATAGCACCACCTCTGGAGAAAAGGAGACAAGCTCCCGGAAGTTTTCAATATAGGCCTTCACCATCCACTAGCCTTGCTGAATTTTCATGAGCTCTTATTTTTTCTTAATATTCACATCCTTAGGTATAAACCATTATATTAAAATAGATTTAAACACATCCCACATAATCCAAAATTACATCGATATCAGGGAAACAAATCTCCCATTAATCTAAATATGGACCCTGAAATAAACCTAGAATAGCATGAACCCTAACAGCTTTAGGAGTTACCAAAAATTGTAAGACACTCTTAACTTCCTCAAGTCACTCCACATCCTCTAAAATACCTATATGACCAAAAAGAATATAAAAAAATTATGAGAACAAGGAACTGGTCTTGAATCATTGAAAATTTTGGGTACCTTTCTGGGTGGCATATTCTGAAAAAAAACAAAGAACACCAATTCAAAACCAACATCATTCCAATAAATAATCAAAAATAACATCCAGATAAAAAAAGGATCACAAAAAAACAAATATGAACACAACCCAAAATACTCTTTTCAAAAACCACAACTTCCATTTTAATTTTAAAACTACCTTCTTCAAAGACCACTTTCCAAATTCTAAAAATCCATTTTTCACAAAAGAAGAATATTTTTTTCAAAGAAAAATTAACCTCAAAACAATTTTAATTCTAAATAATGACCCATGGAACCCTATGAACCATAGAATTTGTGCCGATACACTTTCAATTGCATCTTCCATGCACATGTTCGAACATGAACTTTCCATACATACTCGCACATATGTGAATGTTCATAAAGAATACTGAGGCTCACACTTACCATTTAATTATCAGACTTAATTATCTATCAAATTCTTAACCCAAATCACTTTATGTTTTAAAAATACATTTTTCCAATCAGAAACCATTTGAAATAATTCATTTTCATTTTCAAAAAATATTTTCATTTTAAAATCATGATCACTTCAACCGAGACAAAACATGTGACACATGCCAAACTACCGGTATGAGGAACTAGTAGTCATGCCTAAACAAGAAACTTGGTAGTGGGCTATGCCCAAGTAGGCATCAAAAACTAGGAGGATCTTGAACCATGTACTGAGACTTCACTTAGGTCACTACTCCATGCAAGATCACGACATAACACTAGCTCACCTCTATTTGCATTCCTCATCCAAAGAAATCCAGAAACGAGAACAAGGAATCAAAACCCAAACTACCCCTAGAAACTCGAGGATCGTAATGAGAAATAGTTCATGATGATCTTCCCTTACATACCTATTGAGTTTTGAAATTACTAATCTCCAACTAACGAACACCCCAAATAATAAAGATCTACTCTGATACCATTTAGTCATGAACCAATATGGGATTCCATCCAACTCGACATTGGACCCAGTCTGTGGCATGTCTAAAAGGGTGTTCCCAATCCCCAAGGAATGTAAAATAGTTCCATGAATAAATTAAATCACTATAGGAATGATTTTTTTTCCAATAAACTAGGATCAATAAATAAAATAAACATTTTGGAGAAAGAATATTAACTGATATCAATAAATATAAAAACTGAATCCAGAAACAAATACAACTAAAAAAAACTAAAACTCAAACAAAACAAAACAAAAATGATACCATCACGATATTTATGTGACCTCATGGTTCCCACCATCCACCAACTAACCTGCTATAATGGAAAATCAAACCAGAAACATAAACTTTCAAAACAACTCGGGTCTACTAACAGTGAATGGTACAAGTAGGGTGTTAGCTTCACAGCTTAGTAGGAAATCACAATAGAATCCATACATTTCCTTCATAAAAAATAGTCCATTAACAATTGTTTGAAAATACATATATGAAATATTTTTTTATCATTTTGATTAAAAACAAAACTTTCCTTTTTAAAATAACTCACAAATCACATCTCTATTTTTAAAATGGTTTAACTTTTTTAAACCCAAAACCAAACCAAAAATCCAAACAAAGCAATATTAAGATATCCTAAAAATAAACAAGAATTATAAATAGAAAAAAAGTGAAACAGAATGTAAACATGAAAATAAATATGTTAAACCACGGGAGTTCCTAAACATCCCTAGAATTATCCCTAGACATACTCAAATCGGACTCACTTATTGGCATACAGTGTAACTCCAAAGTCTATAACCAACTGCCCTCCCTAATCTGACTAATCTAGTGGACTTCCCACCAATCCCTATACATTCAGGGGGGTAACAACCCATATAATTAGGGTTAATAAGAAACAATCACTTTACTTTCTAAATGTCTACCAAAAAACCCATAGTAATAAAATAGTGTGTAAATAGGAGGCCCTCATATGCATGACTCACCTTACCTAATGCCACCACACTTGGCTACCCCAAACACTAACACTTCCCACACAGTAAATCATATATGTAAATCCTATATATGGGTGACTATTATATAACACATCATTCATAAGTTCCAACCAATCCATCACATCATAAAATCTTCCAAAACATTTCTCCAAATGTGTTAAGTTTCTAACCAAGAATTTATATTTCCAAACCACAATTCATTTTCCCAAAACATTATAAGGTGAAAAATTGGCCTTAAATCATGCCCATTTAAAATAAATTTACAAAATAATTTGGAATATAACATTCGTGTATATAATTCTAAATGACACTTTACCTTTTAAGTTAAATTCCATTTCAAAACCAGGATAAAAAATGCACAAAATGCTTGGAGGTACAAAAATGGGTTTCATAACATTTAGAAGCTAACCATCTTATCAAGGTACAAAACATGACAAGTTTTTAAAAATAACATTTGAAACATTTTTCAAAACCACATGATATTCCCAAACACTTTTTATAATTAAAGAAACCATTTGAGAGACTGAGGTTAAAGGAAAACATTATTTTAAGGTGTTATCTTCATTAAAATTCCCATCCATGTGTGCACTCCGTGCACCCATGGGTGTTCCAATATCCAATGACACACTTATAGTGTCCATGAAAACATCTAATATATTTTTTAATAAATGAAAATTCCATTTAAACCAATACAATAAGTCACACAATTCCAATATTAACAATAATTATTCTAAAATAAAGAGAATCTTTCCAAAACATCTTACCACAAAATACTATAGCATAAAGAGTCATCCAAACAACACATTAATCCCAATTTGTAATTTCACCCAATCAATCAAAACATACCCAAGTCCAAATAATTAAAAAAGTTATAAACCTGATTTATAAACTCAAAAAACATTTTAACAAACACTTTATGTGCATAACAATATATCATTTTTGAAGAAACCCCTATCTAAGACAATTACACCAAATTTTTCAAACATAAAAACACTAAAATAATACAAATAATCATTCCACATGTATGAGAAACACATTTATATATGATTTAACAATAAAAAGTGTAAAATGGAATGATCTGGAAAGGAAATAGATAGAAACAACTACCTCAACAGAGTGCAGAAGTGATGAAACTTCAAGGGAAAGAAGAACTAAGATCTAAGGACGAACCGCACACCCTAAAATAAAGGGAATAAACCAAAATCATCCCAACCTAACCCCCAAGGTTTGGAAAAAATGATTCCAAACAAAAATATAGCCATGTAATGAGATAGGGGGAATGAAAGAAGAGGAATGTGGATGATTTGATTAAGAAATTATGAAGAATCACTAAATTTTTTTGAGATTTATGTAAAAAGGTGGCCCATGAAGAAGCATAGGGGGGTAACCCTATGGTCGATACCCAACTGATAGGGATTTAAATGGGAGGTGAAATCACTTAAATTTGGTTTTTAAAATAAATTTTATTTTGGTTTTAATGGGAAGTATAGTTTTGTTGCATGGTTTAATAAACCATGCGTAAATCATGTGAATACTATTAGAAACATTCTGTAAACCTAAAGATTTATGTTTCATAGTTTGGAAAACCCATTCTCAAATTTTGTGACCTAAAAAATTTACTAATAACCTTCAATTGACACCCAAACACTAAAAGAGTCCCCATAAATATTTAGAAATGATTTAAACACAATTTAGTGACCTCGTGGGTGTCACAAACTCCCCAACATGCCACTTTCTCCTAATAAATTCCACTCTAACGATGAATAAGTTAAAAACCACCCAAATATTCCAATATTAAAAAATTTAAAACTAATAACTCATCCCAAACATAAAATAAAATATATAAAGCTAAGAAAATAATAAAATAAAATAAATATTGTGGTCGAGGTGTGAAAAAACAAATTTAAATAAAATATAGTAGATAAATAAGAAAAATAAAAATGGGTCCAATATAATCAAAAAATGAAATATCTTATTGAATTTCATACTAAATGACATATAAGTATCCAACATAAATTAAGACTATTAAAATAAAGACTCCCAAAACTGGTCCCAATTCCTATACTTGATCCAAACTCTAATCTTTAGTTCTAGTGAGAAAATATACCAATTAAGCACATTACCCCTTTCCCATATCTAGATATCTATCCATGAAGTATTTATGGGTTCCAAATTATAGTAAAAACATGTTTTGAGTAAAACATAGTTGGCCACAACCAATGGTGTCTAAACAAATATAGTCTAAGTAATATGGCATGAAATAGTACTTTATACATAGACATTAATCAACATTAATAGAAAAATATCTATATAAACTCATTGACCTTTAATATCTGGGTTAATACATGAGGTTAGCCATATATTATTCGGAATGATTCCAAATGTTTTTTTTATACTCACCACTAAGTCTAGGAAGATTCCCATGCCAAGGAACAATCACACATTCAGTTCATAGCCATCCCAAGGTGGATTCCCATGCCAGGGGTGAATTATATAATCCATGTATCAATTTAACCAAAGAGAATTCCCATTCTAGGGGCCTATTATACATCTATTTTACATAATAGTCAAGGAAAATTCCCATACTAGGTCCAATTAAACATTCCAAATTCCATATGAAAGTAATATCTAATGCATACCAAATTACCAAACATAATAAACATATTAATTATACACCATATTGTTTAATTCATTATAATTACCAATTATCTTATAAATCATAATTATATGTTATTATACATTTATTCCAATTAATAGTTTCATAACATTTTACAAATTCTCATGTCAATTGTGATAATTCCAATTCTCATACTAGTTATACCTAATTACTATTTCACATGTCATTCCAAGTCCATATTTCCAATTTCAAATCCCTAGGGTGACAAGGTTCATATGGTTCGATCAATATATCTACCCATAATTATATGATTCAACATCAATGGTGCTAGGTTAACATATCTAGATTCTATCCTAGGGACAAGGATATTCACACCTCTCGAGAAGTCAAAAGTACAGGGTCACATTTTCCAATGGACTTAATATAATTTGTGGATGGTTTAAGTGAGAAAATTAAAGAAACTTCAATGTATTCAAATTTGAAGAGGTTGTTTCCATGTAGTTCTAGTGATATCATATATATTTCACATACTAAAAACCGAAAGTAGGCCCGAAGGAGAAGATTTAATCCACCCACCTCGAAAACACTCAACATGAATAAATTCCATAATGAATAAGGTAGAACTTGGTTCCCCTTACCATCCTTCAATTTTTATCTTTGATACACAATGATATAATATAATTTTCCTTTTAATTGAATTGAACTCCCAAAATCATCAATGAGAGGGAAAGAGTTCGAGAGAAAAGTGAGGGAGCATTGGAAGAATCATAGGTCATGAAAATTAGATAAATATTCTAAAAACAACCCCATTCATGATGTGAATCATAGTTTCATGTTAAGAATCTTTGATTTTCCATATACACCAAAACAGAGACACCATGGATTTAAATCTCAAAATCTAGTTGAATGGAATATCACACCATGAACTTATTCTGCCCAGAAAACTATTCACACCCTAAATGCATTTCAAAGGGTCTTCCCAAAACCACTCATATAATGAATAACCATTCATATCATGAATTGGTATGTATCTATATTTCATCTTCCCTTCTTATTTTCCCTAAAATATCCTCTAAATCCTGAGAGAATATCTAAGGAACAGTTTTTACAAGGAATAATACTTGGTTTTCAAAATTAAATAGGTTCAATAAAAATTTAAGGGATAATTTCTTCAAGAGAGGATTAGGGTTTTACCTATTGATTTATATGAGGTTTAGATATTAAAAATATTATAGGATCATAATTAAATTTATTTTATTTTAAAGGATAATGGTAAATTAGTAAATAAAGTGGTAGACTAGACCAATTATGTGTTCTCACATAGTTATTTTTATAGAATCTTCTTTTTACTATTTTTTGCATCCCTTTCCATCAACAACGCCCCAAGTTTTAAGATATTTCAGTTATTCTCTTTCCTTTTTCTATTAAAACTTATTAAGGGATATTTAATATACTTTTATGTCTCATTATTTTTACAAAATGACTTAAGTGGGGGGGTGAATTGTGTTTTTAAAATTTTCACAAACTTAAAAATTACCTCTTAAAATATTATTATAATATATACTTAACTCTTAATCAGATATGAATTAGAATAAAATAATGAAATGTCAGATATAGATTTTTTATAATGGTTTTGTTTAATAATAACTACCCAAAATACTATCCACCATCACTCAATAAAAGTTTGATGATTTTTAATCAAACAAATATTTTCTTTGGGGATGCCAAGATGAGTGAAAGAAGCCATCACTTAGTACAAATGATCCAAGATAATCCAACTAGGATGTCCCTTTATATGATTTATCAATGAACGTTTCTACACTTAGTAGAAATATTGTTTAGTTTTATAGAGAATTATATTAAAAAAAGGTTTGAAACACAATTTCAAGAAAAAACTAATAGTATTTAAAGATATTCTAGAGATATGAGTATGCCTAAAAAGTGATGTTTTGAATGTTTCTTCAACTGTAGTATATGTACAAGAATCAAAAAAATAATAGTACTATATTTTTTTTCTTTCTCTTTGAGAATGAATAAAAAATCTTGAACACTAGAAGAAAAACACAATGGTTTATGAAAAGACCAGTGAGATGTTATCTTGTAACATGAACTAATTATATCTTCAAAAAGTTGAGAATAAAATAATAATAACCATAATATTTTATTCATTTTTACTACATGTTTTCATCACCATGAATTTATATTGATTATAGCTATGGTTTTCCTTGTAAAAATATTTTTTGGGGAATTAAAAACCCACATTAACTCAGTATTTCATCATTTATAAAATTAGAATTTCAACAAAATAGAAGAAAGAGTGGACCATCCAAGTATTCTAAAACAGTGAAAAATCATCAAATAACTACAAAAAACTAAATATAGATGAAACTAATCTTCCTATAAATCAGTGCTAACCTTAAAATAAAATAAAATATGATCTTAAGTACTGACAGAGAACTCAATTTACCATAAAAATGACAATATTATATTATTGATTCAAAAGAAATTAATTTTAGATACTTCAAAAATTTTATAATATTTTTTCTATTTTATAAGATATCTTATTATTCACAATCCTTTATTTCCTCCATATAACATCTTTAATTTCATAAGATATTTCGAAGTCTTTTATGTCTTCCATTCTACGTAGGATATTCTTATTCATAGGATATTTTGCAGTGTGTAATATTTGATCTCCATATAGATAATTAAGAATGAGATGATATAGGATCACTTTTATCATTGGAAAAATAATCTGGTGTAGTATAATTTGGGAAATAAAAGAAGATTTAGACCATATTTGATATTTCCATACTCCATAGGATACTGGACTTTGAGAAATATCTGGTGTGTATAACTTTTTATTCTTGTAGGACATAACATGAATGAATTTTCCTCTCATAAGTTATTTCCAGTATGACATATAATATTTTCGTTTTTGTGTAGTAAATTTTAGAGTAATCTTATGATAATTTACTTTGCTAAAATTTTTAATTTCTAGCATATGAATTTTAAGTACTCCCGTAAGATATTTCTTCAATCACTTAGGATAATTTAATTTAAATAATTTCTCTCAAATTGAATAACATATTTATGATCTAAAAAATTCCAAATTAAATAATACTTAATTATATATAAATTATTAACCTGAAATCGCTTAAGATAAACTCATTATTAAAAAATGGGGATCTTGTGAGCATCAAAACATGTGAAATATTGGGATATATTGGAACTAAAGAAGCTCTTGGTGAACCTATATAAAAATGTTATACATTATTAGGCACCTTATATTGGGATTTCAGAAAGTCATTCATCTTATAAAAGTCTAACATGCAGACTTGAGATAGATAAGTAGGTGTAATCCTTTTGAAAAATTTAATCCGAGCAATTATAATTTTCTTCATTATATCAAAATATATTTTAGAAATGAACTCAACGATCATCTTATAAAAATTATACTTATAAATTGATATTTATTTAGTTATTTTAATTTTTCTTTGGATTAATTAAGCTCAACCTTAATAAAAAATTTCTTCTTTTAGTAAAATGAACATAAAAAGGATTCTTTCTACAAAAGTCTGACTTTTACAATTAAATTCAGAGTTTCATTCCATCTTTGTTTTCTAATGATGCTTCTCCCATTTCTTATTCAGAATGATATGGATCAATATTGACTAATCCCATTTTATCATTCCAAATCAAATTATTTTCTTCACTTACATCTTTATTTGAGCCTAAAATTTCATTTTTACATAATTTTTAGTTTCAACCACTACTTTGTCAAAGGTATGACCATCTAAAACATCTTTACTTGTCCATGATAGCATATCAATAGCTGTATTAACTCTAGGTATCTCAATATAATCACATGCATCATCTATAAATTTAAGGTTATTTTTATCACCACATTGAACAACTACTAACTTATTGGGTGTAGTTTTTAAATCTATATTATCTATAGATCTATAATAAACAGTAGTATCCACCACTTCATCATATTTCTTATGTGGAACTAAATCACTCATAGGAATTTGGAACATAGCTTGATTAGAAACATATTTCTCTCCACGTGAAAATTATATCTTTACCCTATCCTGAGATTTAATAATAGAAGAAGGAATCTTTTCATAGAGAACTTGTCTATATATTCTTGACATATAAGATCCATTTTCCTCTAGTGAGTCTTCAAGCACATTTATTACTTGAAAAAATTTTCATCATGAACCCCTATTGGTCCAATATTTTTTTCTCATCTAGAGTGTATTATCATGCATCAACTTCTCTACCCTATGCATTTGTAAAGGCTAGTATGTTTACCTATCTTCCATGTAGAACATCCTCATCATCATCTTGTATAAATTTACCCCTCATAATTAATATTATCCTCTTAAAACTAATATTTATCCCCAAAGGGAATAAGATTTTTCAAATAATAGTTACAAGAATAACCAATATTATTTCTCAAACTGTCTCATAAAATATTTAAACCATATCTCCTTGATTACACAGATCCACTAATCTCTAATTATTTTATTTGAAACACTTGAGTTAGAATCCTTCTAAATGGACAGTAACTCCATGTATTATTCAAGATGTGGTATATAAATCTTAATATATACTTTTATATTTTTACAATTTTCATAATAAGCTACAAATAATGCAGATAAATGTCTTCAAATAAGACCTTTTCAAATTCTCCATCACAAAAGGAAATCCCAGTTTGAATGAACTTAATAAGAATATTCTAATCAGCCTTAATATCCTTAACATACTTATTCTCAATAGTTAAAATATAATTAAAGAATAAATTATCTGAGAAGGACTTACTTCATCCACACAAAAAAGATATGTATTGAAATAATAACTCCCTTTTTGAGGAAAATAAAACACTTTAGCAAACTATACTAAATAAATCTAAAACTCTTTTTTTTACCTTAAATGAAACTAAGTCCTAATTTTTATAAAAGCTAAACATATAAGTATCATATAAGTATCTTTTATTGTTTTTGTAGAAAAAATATCCCCCCTTTCATAAAAAAATACCAACCTTGGGAATTTTTTAATTTACATGATAACTTGTCTGTATGATCCAACTAACTGAAATTGATAGCCTTTCTACAAAACATATTGCAAATAACATTGTATATATTAGAACTAATAGAAATTAGATATTATACTCTCTTTATATTTCACATGTTTGATAAGTATAAGTGGCTCAAGGTTCAAAGGTTTGATATTTATGGTGTAAATTTTTCCAAATCGAGATAGAAAACTATGAGGGTTGAAAATGATCATTTTTTTCACACCAAAAGATTGATAAACCCTTTTTTGATGAATATGAGGAGGTATCAATATTGACACACAGAAAGAAATAATTAAAATATTAAAGATAATAATTTTTTTCACTTAGTGACACAATAAGATTTTAAATAAATAAATAAAAATTAATATATTATAAAAAAAGACATTTATAAAACTAAATGAACAGTTAATTAAAAGATAAAAAATAAGAAAAAATAATTTTAATTTGAACAATCACAATTCATTTTCAATTAAATAAATTCATCCTATAGGTAAGGGTTTTGAAAAAAAACTGCTAATTTATTTTCAGTATTTATTTACTTAAGTGAAATATCACCCTTCTGTGTGTGATCTCTTAAAAAGTGATGTATTATATATATATTCTTAGTTCCAGAATGGTTTATCAGATTCTATGAAATTTTGATAGTAATAATCTTACCAATTTTTATTGTTACATGATAAAAACTAAATTTTATGTCCATGAAATAATGTTTCATCTATAACACTAGTTCACAACAAATACCAACTACAATCCATTCAATTATAATAGCTGACAATGAAACAAAATTTTGATTTTTTACATGAAAAATACAGTAGTGATTTTCCCAAAAGTGGTAGGATTTTCAAGTGATTTTTTATCTAAATTATATCCACTAAAATTAATATCACAGTATGAAATTAAATCAATTACATATTATTGTTTAAATAGAAAAGAAATAGAAATTGTTCCTTTTAAATACCTTAAAATTCTTTTGGCAGTACACAAATGAAATTCTTTAGGGATTTAATGAAATCTTCCTCAATGCCATACTGAAAAAATAATGTCCGGACTACTTGATGTAAGATGTAGAAGGCTACCAATTTTTTCCCTAAATTAATTATGAAATATTTATTTCATAGCTTTATCCAAGTCAATATTCATGCTAAAATGAATAAGGTTTTCATGTATGTTACTATTTTAATGTAAAACCATTTTAAGTATATCATGTACATATTTTATTTATTTTAACCATTCCCAAAATCATTTTGATAAATTTTAAATCCAAAAATAAAATTTAATTCTTCCATCACAATCATCTGAAATTATTTTGGGATGTTTTTTTGAAAAATAATTACACATTTTTTGGTTAGTAGAAGACAAATTCACATTATCAACATAAATTTGTTTATGGAAAAAAAATTTTGATATAGTTTTCTGAAATAAAGTGGGTTATGATAAAACCACAAAAAAACCATTTGATAAAATAAAATAACTTATCCTCTAATATAAAACATTTGGTTCCTGTTTAAGACCATATAGATCTTTGATCAATTTGAAAATGGGAATTTGGAAATTGAGGGTATTCAAAACTCAGAGGTTGTTCAAAATAAGCTCCCTCAATAATAAAACCATTTATAAACACATATTTAAATTATATCTCAAATGTTTAAAGCTAAAATGATTTGTATAATCTATAATAATTATAATCTCTTCTAGTATTTCCATGGGGAAAATATTTCTTCCTAATTAATACCTTATTATTAATTATAACCCTTAACTACAAATTTATATTTATTTCTTATGATCACACCATGATTATCAAACTCGTTTATAAATACCTATTTAGTACCAATAATAGGATAATCAAAGGGTCTATCAACTAATTCACATACCTTGATTCTCTTGAACTAGTTTAAATATTCTTACATTTCTAAGATCCAACTATCAACACTCAAAAATTCTTTATTGTTTCAGGTTCAATATTTAATAAAAAGAAAAAAATTTAGTTAGTTTCTAAAATTATTTTTATTCAAACTCCCTCATATAAACTTCCTATAACCGCTTTTAAGGGATTGTTTTTGAGAGTCTTAAACTATCTATGAAACACACTCTCAAGTTTACAAGTTTATGAAATTTTAAGACATGTTTCTTCATGATCAAGTTAAAAATGATCATACTTTTTATTTTCAAACAGAAAACGAATTCTCAAGTTTTTGAAAGAATTAATAAGATCATAAAATTGAAATTTTATGTAATTAAAGGGATCACTTCAAAGTTGAACTAAATATTTTTTTTAATTATCCTTAACTTTTTGTGGAAAGATATTTAGGATTTATAAGTGGTATGATATATAAGTAATATATCCTCATCAGTCTTTGGATAAAACTTACCAATAATATCATTGGATTTTTAGATGTAAAAATTACATCTAATAATTTTAAAGCACTCAAACTTCAGTTTTATTTTATTCCATATATCATAGGGTGTTTTATTTAAGATATAAATTATTATAACTCTGTTAATAATAAAAAATGATTTGTTAATAGCTTCAACCCAAAAATGAGTTGGCATGCTATACTTACATAACATAGTTCAAGTAATTTCCTGAAAATTCATATTCCTACATTCAAAAAGAAAACTATTCTATTGTTGTGTCATAGGCTTTGAAGATGCGTGTTTAACATATTTTTTAGAAAAATGAATGGAATTATAGACTCTCAAACTATCTTTTATGGTAACTCATTAGGGAAATATTTTTTTTGTTTCTTTTTATATCGAACTAGTTTCCAAAAATTAAGAAAAAAACATGTTTCACTTTTAAGTCTCAAAAAATAAACCTACGAAAATCTAGAAAAATCATCAACTAATACATAAAAAAATATTTTTTACCTAGTATTTTTGTTCTACATGCTCTAAAAAACCCTTGTGGATAAGTTTTAATAGTGTAGAAATAGTAACCTCTTTAATTGGTTTAAAAGATGATTTGTTTTCCTTTACCATTTTACAAGAATCACATAGTTTCTTTTTATCCAATTTAAGTTGAGGAAAATATACAAGAATATTATTCATGGATAATTTTCTCAAAGAATAAATATATAAATACCAAGTATTATATTCTAAATCCCAGATTTATCAATTTCATAATTAAAATAAATTATATTTTATTTATATAAATAGTGAAAATCTAGATTGTAAACATTATTAGTTTTAGCTTCTTTAATTTTAATCAATTTATATTTAAAAATAGTGAAATAATTGTTAGAAAATCAAATGAAAATACATAATCATATAATTGAGAGATTCTTATCATATTTTGTTTGAAGCCTTAAATATAAATAACTTTGTTGATTAAGACCAATCTTGGATCTAACACTAATCCAACTATAATTATTTTTTACATTATCATTGTCACCAAAAGTGACATAGCCACAATCAATCATGGAGAGAACATTAAAATTTACAAAGCATCTACTCATATTCCTTAAATATCCGCTATCCATGTACCACATTACGCAGATTCCCCTTTTCCATTTCCTTACAAAAATACAAGAAGATATTTTTGTACCCAAATTCTCTTGGGTCTAGCATTGTTAGATATTAAAGATCTATGCACCCATAATTGTTCAACCTACCCCTAATTTTAAACCTTCACTTTAAATAGGATTTTAAAAATAAAAAAATGTTTAAAACAAAAAAATTGGGTTCATATAATAATGAATTTATTCGCTATTTTTGATTTTTTCCGTAGTGAAAACAAAAAACATGAGACATATTCTTATTTATTTTTAATAGTACAAAATAATATCTATACAAATTTTTTCTTTATCAATTTCATTTTCATTATTTCCTTAATTTTCTTTGTTCTTTCCACTAATTTAGTTGAGGTAATCCCCTCAATTATTAAATAAAATTGAAACAACTTTCATGGATTTTACCTCATGTAATAGTTCTATTAGTTTTTATTTATGAAAAACAAAAATTGAAGTGTATTTATCCAGTTCAGTTTTCAAAACTGAAATCTTTTTTGACCTTTTATCTTCTTTTAGTTATCACAACATCATAAGCATTTGATTTTTGATGTTTATTAAGTGATTAATACTTATATTCCATTATTAAAAAATATTCATTTAACTCATCAAAGCATTATACTTCAGATTTTGAATCATATTAAGGACCATAAGAATAAAAATAATGAAATTCTTTAGTTTGGGTCATTAAGAACATATTTGATTTCTAATTTTATTTCTCTTCCTAAAAATTAAAATAAGAGTTATTACTATAGTCTTTAGAATCACTCCATGTATCTTTCATGTATTTATTCTAATTATTTTGATAATTACATTTTATATCAAACTTCATTTCTATTTTCTTATTTTCCTTCCATTGAGGATTGTTAGGTTTAATGTGTCTAAATTTATTACACTAAAAACATCTGAATAAGTTTTAATTTATATAAAAAAATTTATATTTATTAAATTATTTTATGAATATTTTTATATTCTTATATAACTTTTTGTACCTTATTAATAATTGAGAAAGTTCATTATGAGAACCTAAAAAAATTAATTCTTCTTCATCAGGTGAGTTTGGTGATAATTTTTCTTTGAATTTATTCTCATACTTTGAATTAGAAACCTTGATATAAATATTTTAATTCTTGATAAACTTGTGATCAATATACTAGTATTTCATTTCATCTTCATACATCATTAGTATTCAAATAAAGTCCTTTATTTTTAGATCCTTTATTAGTGTATATTCTTTGGTAGCAGTAGATATACCACTCTATCTAGTTGGTAACACTATAATAAATTTTTATTCTTAATATAATTTAATTACTACAATTCCCAAGCTAGTAACATAATTTAAAATATCTTTAACATTTCTATCCATTTTAGTAATATTTCCTCCCTCATTCATTTTGAATGTATCAAATTTGTGTTTGCTAGCCTAATACCTCAACTGTCTAAATTTATCAGTTTTTTATAAGTAACCACAATATTTTTCCACATTTCCAAAGTTTGTGGTCATTGGGAAAATATATTGAACTCATCAGGTCCTAATACATAGATAATAAAATTATTAGATTTAAAATTTAAATCATATTCTCCTTCTTGATAAAAACACCACAATTTTTTCTCCGTAGTATGAAACTTGTATGGGTTTTCATTTTTCAAATATACTTTAAGTCTAATAATATTCAAATATATAATCATCATTACCTTCTATAAACTATAGTTCTCTCCATTATAATATAGAGTTCTACCCATGTACATTTCATCCTTCTTCCTTCATGTTATCCATTTCAGAAACTTTGAAATTTATCTCCATAATTCTATTGGTAAAATTTGAGTACTTTAAAGTCATTTATTTGATGCAATTTTTTGTCAATGTAATGAGGGGAGTGATTTGAGTTCGAAACTTTTTCACAAACATAAAAACACCCTCTAAAAATATCATTAAAATATACCCTTAACTCCTAACTATATATATAGTGGAATAAAATAAAATGATAGTGTATTAAAAATAATGATTTTATAGGGTTTTAGGGAAATAATAACTTCACCTAATCTACTACACTAAAACTCAATGAGAGTTTGTTGATCTTTAACCAACCAACCCTTTTCCCAGGGGCTACCCGGCTGAGTGAAAGTAGCTGTCACTTGGTAAAAATGATTTAAGAGCATTCAACTAGACCCACTTTAAAAAACCTATCCAAAATCATCAATACACTCAATATAAAGAGTATATAAATTTAAATATAAATATATATAGTAAATAAATATAGTTTAAAAAATAGTTTAAAGAAGAAAA
This sequence comes from Viscum album, assembly GCA_963277665.1. Classification (NCBI taxonomy): domain Eukaryota; kingdom Viridiplantae; phylum Streptophyta; class Magnoliopsida; order Santalales; family Viscaceae; genus Viscum; species Viscum album. The sequence continues at coordinate 319,982,135 of OY728153.1, read as the reverse complement.
AGATATTATATGGAGATCTTATAGAGAGATGAGTATGTCTATAAAGTTATTATTTGAAGGATTATTTGAATTTTTTTTGAAAAGGTAGAGGGGTAACCCCCTTTAATTGAAATAGAAATAATTCCTTTTGAATGCTAGGGAAAAGGAGGAACCCCTTACAATGAAAGATGAAAAGCATCATAAACAAGAACTACTAATCACTTCAAACTGGTGATAATAAAATAATAATACCCTTAATATTTAATTCTTTATTTGTGTCATGTGATCATCTATATAAATATATGTTGAACGAGACTATGGTATTACCTAAAAAAATATTATCTTCATTCGAATTAATAGATTAAATTAATGAAATATTTCCTCTTTTATATAACTCTACTTCTAATTTAAAGAAGTTGGATTGGAATTTTAAGAGTATTCTATAATGGTAAGAAACACATAGAAAAACTACAAGAAACTAAACCTAGAAGCAACTTATCATCCTCTGAATCAACACTCACCTTAAAAAATAAAAAAGGATATTTGAAACTAATGAAGAACTCATTATTCCATAAAAATGAAAATGATTATATTAACGAGTGAAAATAAATTAATTTTGGATACTAAAAATCTTTCATAATACTTTTTATTCTTTATAAAATTTCATCATCTTGACAATTATTTTTCTCCTCCATAGGTTATCTTAAACTTTATGTGACTGTTATGATCATTTCATGACTTTTTGTTCTATATTGGTAATTTTCCTCTGTAATATATTTTATAGAGTGTGGTATTTTAATCCATGTGGATAATTACTACTGAGATGATATCGAAACACTAATCATTTTGAATAATTTTTCTGAAATAGGATAATTTTGGCATGCATAGGAGATTTGGACCATGTATGATATTTAAAAACTCTATAAGATATTTAACCTTTTCAAATATCTAGTGTGTAAAATTTTTTGAGATCGTAATATATTACATGTATGAAATTTACTCTAGTAATATATCTTTATTATGGAATATGATATTTAAATTATGGTGTAAGATATTTTAGACTTATTATAAGATAATTTACTTTCCCAAAATTTATGATTTATAGAATATGGATTTTATGTCTTACTATAAGATACAAGATACTTCATTAGGAACATAGGATAATTTACTTTGGAAATATTATTTAGACTTTAATAAAAGTCGATTGAACTAAATAGTCATAATTGAAATACAAATTAAAAAAATATTTATTATTAACATGCAATCACATAAGATAAAATTATTAGTAAAAAATGGGGATTTTATAAGAATAAAAATATAATAAATATTTGGATATGCTGTAAAAAATTATTCTGTAAAAAAAAATCTTACTTAAGAGAATGATATAGGAAAACCAATGTGCTTTACATAGTAAAAAGAATCAGAAATACATTGATAACGCGAATGATAACAATCATAAATTGGAGGAATTTTTAAGGTGATAAGTGTTTTCTTCGACCCCTTTTAAGTATTATTTTCAATTATTTTGTTATTACCCAGGAAATTAATCTTCTTTCCTTTACCTTCCTCACATATTGATTTTTTGACCACCAATTAAAACATCTTATCATCTTATTTTAGTTTAATTTCCTTCTTATGTTTGGAGTTTTCGATATTTCTACTGCTTTTTCATTTTTGTTTTTAGGGATTATAATATCTTTTATGCCTTTTTATTTTATTATTTTGAGTTTTATATACCTATTAATTTATAAATAAGTTGTTTGAGGATGTATAATTTTGATCACACCTAGATAACCTATACCCGCTTTTAATAAATTCAACTATTGTTTTAAAATATTTCCTAATAACAACTAGAATTGCCACATTAATCTGTATATAATATATCACAGGAAGATTATATGGGGAATGTCTATGAAATCATCTAACTATAAGATTCATGGATGATGTAAAAAAAATATAACGTTCACCATCCATTATAAAAGTACAAGAATAAACAAAACCTAATGTTGATGCTTCATTGAGGGAGATATTTAGAGAATAATAAAATTAATTTCTTAACGAAAAGAGTGTAATTTTTAAACTAAAGAGCCAAATTATTCAGACATTTACATCCCTACAAGATTATAAGAGAAAAAAATGTAGAATCAACCATAAGAATTACTAGAATATGAGGAAGAAGAAATTATTCATATATTTTATGATAAGGATATTCTATATTTGGAGGAATCAATGGAGGAAACTGAATAATTATCTACCATTTTTAAAAATATTTTATGAAAATACTTGTATGAAGAAAAATAGATAAATGATGATGAATTTGATGGAGATTTTTCACATTTTGATACACACTCATTTGATCATTATTATATTATAATAAAAACTATTCTTACTTTTTTTCAAATATATAAAACAATTTTTTTTTTCTTTATATTGATGACATAGATGGGTCGACACAAGGTGTGGTGAATTTTGAAGAAAGGATGGATGAACCCTTTATGATATTCAGTGAGGTACATGAGAAAGATGGAACATATTTACAATATAATAAGTAAATTTTGTTATACAAAAGGAGAAATATCCACTTCTTGGAATTATAATTCAAAACATAAAATAATATACCATTCACCAAGATAATGTGAAGATGGAGGTGATAAATATATGAAAAAAAGATATTATAGATGTGATGTATTTATTCCATATCAAAATAAATGACATGGGGATATCATAAATAATTTTATTGGATAACATACCACTTCCGTCAACAATGTCAATGCATGATTTAAAATATCATAAATAATTAAACCACAATGTATGATATATATGGTTCTTTGAAATTATCCATACAAGTAAATATTTAAAAATTAACAATCAAATTCAAATTCTATGTAACTTATCCAGGTTAATTTCATAATATGAAATGGTTTAGAGGATAAAAATACATTCATGTGATGAATTCATGAACAACCATATCTTTACTCATGCATTTTTAAGTAATGAGTAAATGTTGTTGTACCTTGGGAGCTTCACTAAGGGATATTTTAGGAGTTAATATCAATGAGATAGTTGTTGTTGATCCTTCTTATGCCTTCTGTGATTCTCAAAAAATATCCCACCTTCTATCTTTACTTTGAGCGGAACTAACATTCCTTGAGGATAAAGGAGAACCCTACACATTTGATGGGTGATTTGATTTATCTCGTGGATATTCCATAAAGAGAGGATTTATTAAATTTCTCCAAAGTGATATTTATCAGCCTCAACGATTGAAGATCAAGGAGAAGTGGAATTCATTGATTTAAGGTATATAATTTTTGTCATTTTATGTTTACATAATTTCAATTACTTCTATGGTAGATCTTGGGATTTGGTATTTTTTATTGTTTATATTATGCTGATTTAGTGTTAATCGATACTTAAAAAACCCATCTGTGGTAATTGAGTGTTTAATATGATTAGATTCATGAAATCATGTTTAAAATAAAGAATAATTCATATCAAATTAAAGTTGTATATATTTTCATAAAATAGAATTGAAAATGTGTATTGTGTAGTTTTTTTATGGTATGTGATATTGTAATATATGATTTGGTTACAACATACGATGTGGGATCTCGTTACCAATAATATGGTGAAATTCTTCAATTTTTATTATACAATATCATATGATATAATGGATCAATTACATGGCTGAAAAATAGAGTATTATATTTCCATGGAGATATTGATACATATTGAATATATGACCCACCACTAGTTTAATCTCACATAGATTCTTATCATAGCCTACGGTTTCTTGTGCACTAAGTTTATTTTTATGCAGGCTGTTATATCATATGGAGTAGCCACTGGGCATGTAGGGTTACTCTCATGTGAGTCACTATGACATTTCATAACACATATACTTTTTTATTATAAATATGACATATAATGATATAATGTGATGTTGTGATCCACATAGTCAATCACAACCTACAATTTTTACAAGTTTAACTATATGATTGATTATACAATTTTTCCCTTTATTTTAATGAGTAATTGAATTAAATAATTTATAAATTGTTTATAAATAATAAAAAATTCTTTTTTTGATATTGATTTTATTTATAAAGTTCTTTATAGATTAACTAATTCAAAATTACATATGATTATTTAATTACATGTTTTATAAGTATTTATTTAATAAATATTCTGTAATATTAATTATTAATATATGATATCTTCTTCAAATTATATGAAATAAACTATAATCTAGATATAAAATTATTATATAAAAATAATAAGGGTAATTTATAAAGTGTATATAAATTACAAAATAATGAAACAAATATGTAAATGATTTTACATTTAAATTATGAATTATTAAAAAAATATTTAGTTTGAAATGTTTAAATTAAAGGTCTTATATAAAGAAATTTTTTAAACCATATCAAAATGATTTTTGATAATTCATACGATTGGGGTTTAAATAAAGTTTTATTTGTGATATTTTGATTATATAATTTTTTTACATAATATAATTAAAGTATAAAATATTTATATTCTATTTAGTATCATATATTCAAAGTAAACTCCACATAAAAAATAATATGAAAGAGTTCATATTTAGAAATAGATATAAAGTTTTTTCACTTATTAAATCATGGGAATTCCAAAACACATGGATAAAACTATGAAGTGTTTATAATTAGATTTATTTATGAACTGTTTATTAATATTTATCACATGCTTAAATTTATTAATTGTTATTTTATTTATTTTATTTAATTTTTATTATTCATAAATATAATTTTTATTTTATGAATATTTGTATTCATTACTTTAAATTATAAATATAATTATATAAATTTTCAAACATTAATCTAAGGAGTTACGTGTTGTGAATGATAATTGATTTAGTTTTCTTATACATTGAAATTGTGTATTAATAGTCTATAAACTTTTATTAAGTAATTAATAAGGATTTATACATACTAGGTGTTATAATTATGATGTAATTAAGATGTATCTAATGTAAATAATCCTTTTATAGAAGGAATTTGTGTTAAACTACTCACTAGTGTGGAAGCTTATTCATTTTCAAAAAAAAAATGAGGGTTAGATTTTAGTTTCACAGTACTTAAACATGTGGAAATTATTTATTTCAAATATTTATATGTATTTATTTGAATGTATTTATATATATTATACATGGAATGATTTAAGATTTTTATGAATATAAGTAGATTTTGATTCACTTTTGTAACAGAGGATATGAGTTGTGGAAAGATTTATATATCAATATGGATTGAAAATATTGATTTAGCGGAAGGAATATGATTCCAAAGAAGCATCACTATATGAAAACTAGAAATTAGTCACCTTTTTTTGATTTTATTGTGGTTTTAATTACTACTTAGTATATTAAATGAAATTACTAAGAACTAATCTGAAATGGTGCATCATTTTTATTTTAATGGTAGTTATAAATTTTTAGCATTTTTTTGATGTTTTATGAATTATTATTTAAAATTGGTTTTCAAAATTTATTAATTTAATAGATAAATGGAAGAAATATTAATATCCATGAAATAAAAAATGTTAATATTTTTGGTATAATTTAGTGGTAGTTTTAACTATCTCTAATTTAATCCAAGATGGTTTTTAAAAACACTTCTAAATACGGTACAATTATATATTTTTACTATATCTCTAGTTCATTAAAGTTTCTTTTAATATTTACAATCCATAAAAATAATAGGGAATTACCTTCCAACCCATATAAATAAAATAAAATATAAAAATAAATAATATCCAAACAATATAGTATAAAACTAATAATTATTTCCATATGTAGACAATGATAATTATACTTAATGATACAACATAAGAAGATATCATCATAATTTTAAAAATATCAACAAGCAATGTTATACTTCACAAAACATCAGTAAATAACTTTATAATTTAAAAATGTCAACAAAAGCATCAGTACTCAGTTATACACTCTACCAAATATCATTACCATTTCTTTCTACTACTCCATCATTTGGCTACCCATCACATTTTTCCCTACTTCCTACCTATGGTTCCTACATTTAAACAAGTAAACCTGACAATAGTAATGGTTATATTACATAAATAATAAATAAATCATGATTCAATGGATGATACGTACACATTAAAAAATACCAAATACAATCAATTATGAAATTATATATAAGGACCCAACCCTAAAACATTACATAATCTGAGTTTTTAGTAAACAATTAACTTTCTTTCATTCCGAAGGATATTTATGATTTAGATTTTTAGAGAATTAGGCCAGAACTCTTACATATAAACCCAATATATTACAAAGTGGTTTTTTCTATTCAGTATTAAATTGTCCCACAATATAAAACTTTTTAAAAAAAAATTAACTTTAATTTTATGAAAAATAGTCATGACTTTCAAAATGACTACTTCTTTGTTTTTACCCATCCTCAAAACCTATGAAAAATATTTTAAAACCTGATATGAGAATAGAAACCCTTGTAAGGGACATAAAATAAGAAATAAATTAATCTAATAAAAAAAATGAAAACCCATAAAATGATTACCTTTACCATATTATTCTTTGATAATATGAAATAAATCATTTCCACAAGAAAAACACACACCATTCTCTCAAATAAAAAAAATTAAAACCTATTAAAAGAAATTGGAAACCTCTTTTAGGAAATTTAGACCATCATATTCATAAAACATGTTAAACCTATGTATGAAATAAATAAATCCCAATTAAATATATAAGAGAAACCACATTGGTTAACTGCCTCTTTCTTATCTTTGAATAGAAAGAACATCACCCAATGCATTGGAGAGATATAATGGGGATCACCCATCATCTAAATTATAATGGGATCACCCATAGTATAAGATATAAATGGATTAACCACCATAATATATAATTTCAAAGCACTTTTAATGAATAAAACATTTATAATCTTTAACTTTATAATATGACCCCCTTAAAACATCCATTATTCCTTCATAGATTATTTAACCCATGGAAAAGAAATAGGTTTAATGATAATATATTTAAAATATCCTCATAATCTATCTATTGAAATTATATGGATAGTATCATAAGATTATAATCCTAGTAATATTGGTGAATAATTTTATGATATTGACATAGATTAAAATCCCTTTAAAATAAGATTTAAAAAATTTCTTTGAAAATAGGGGAAATACACTTTAATTTTGGTATTATTAAAAATTAAAAATTCAATTTTTTTTAGAAAGTAAATTTATTTGAAAATATACTTGAAACATATAAAGTATGGTGCAAGGAAAATAATAGTCATAATGGTGGGAAAGTCTATTCATGATGTAAATATAAAAAATAATGAATTATTTTTAAAATTTTGTAATTAGTGTCAAAAGTGACCAATACGTAAAAGTTAGTAAATTTCCTTTTAAAACCATTTAGAAAAAGTTCAAATATCATTTAAAATAGATTTATGAAATTATATATGTTTATAAAATAATATTGTTAGAAACATGATATGGAAGAGAAAGATTCCTGATCAAAAGGAAAGTACACGACCAATATCACTTATAAACAAACTTCTAAATTTTTGTTTAATAAATAATAATGTAAATGGTAAATACACATGCAAAACACATTAATAAATAAGGAAGAAGAAAATATATGTGGTGTAAGAAAATAATAGAACATTATTTTTCCAATTTAACTTTATGCATAAACAATTTTAAAAAGAATGATATTTTAACATAAAGCCTTTACCATTTTAGAAACTATTGAAATAAAAGATCATTGAAATAAAGAGTATGATATGGATCTATAAATTCCATGAATTTCATTATGAAATCTTTCAAAATCATTTAATTATGTATTAATTACACCATATAAGGGAATCATATTTCACAACATGAAACATGTCTTAAGAAAATGAATTTGAGACAAAGAAAACCCTTAAAACGATAATAAAATTTTAGGTGAAAATTAATCCATGAATTAATTATGTGAAAATATGTAAATTCAAATAAAACAAGAGGAAATAAAAAACAATAAAATTTAATTATTAATTCACATATATTCATGGTATAACAAAGTCAATGAAAAAGAGTTATAATCCAATGAAAGAAAATTGAGTTAAAAAACCTCTTATGATTTGGTAACATCCCAATCAAAACTACTTGGATTAAGTAACAAGAATTGTAACTAAAATATAATAAACCATGATGGATTTAGGATATAACATGTAAAAGGGGTATTATATGCACCATATAAAATAAATTAGGAGTATAACATTAAAATATATCTTAATGAAGGGAAATTGAGATAAAATCACTTAAATGTTTTATTTATAGAAAAAATTCCTGGAACACAATAATTCATTAAAATTATATTACTTTTAATTTTTTTTAGAATAATTTATTTTATTTTTATATTAATTGAATAAATAATGTGTCAGCATTGTGTAGCATTTAAGGTAATTATTTAATTACTAAAAATTAGAAATTAGTATGATAAAAACAAATAATTTACCTTTTTATAAAAACTTAGAACTGAACATAATATGTTTATATTCCTATACTAAAATGTTAAAAATATTAAAATTAATAAAGTTATATTTTTTACATTATCATTTATGTAATTATTGAAAAGGTCAAAATCAAAGAAATATTGCACTAAGTTGCCATATTTTTGAAACATGGATGGAAATGTCTAAAATAAACTCATACAACAGGATATATTAAAGTGTTAGGGTCATATTTTTATCCTCATCAAATTATTTTTAACCTTAATTAATAATTTACCCTTACAGAGGTAATAAATATTTACTACAGTTACTATTCTTAGGGATAAAAATTAAAAGGTAACAATTTAACAAATTTTGACCTTATGATGCTAAAGGTGGAATTTATTTCTCGATATTAAATTTTTAAAAGTGGTAGAAATTAATTTATTATTAAAAAACAGTATATAATGACAATTTTTTTTAAAAAAAAAGTGTTTTTTGGACCATAAATGAACTTATACCAAAATCATCTATACTACTAATTCAAATGTAATTAAATATATTATATCTAATTGAAGAATAATTATTACACTTTATTATAAATGATAATTTTAAATTACTTTATTTAATGAAAATAATTGATAGTTTATAAAAATTGATATTTTTTACCATTCAATACAAAAGCAATCTTTTCAGTAAAATCCAATAAATCTCACCCTTAGATAAGTTTTATATTATTATTATAAAAATTATATCATTTTTATTAAATATAATTTTTAAAAATACTAGAAATTAATTGTAATAATCACTCATAAAAAAACAATGAAAACCATTTTTGAAGAAAACATATTTTTGAGGGATAAAATGAATTTAATAAAACAATATTAGTTCTTATTTATTAATAATTAATAAATAAATTTTTGTTATGTAGTTTATAATAAAATTTCATGGTTTTTTAAGCTTCATGTTGCATACCTTGAATGCTATTAAGTATAATATTTATTTTAAAATATTAGGATATTACATATTCACCCCTTAAATAAATTTCATCCTAATAATATTAACTTTATCTTGGTGATGAAGGGTTTGATATTCGAAAAATATAACTTTATATGAATACCACATTGTAAAAAATATTTAAAAACATTCCCCTTGAAATTAGGTAAAGGAAAATATAATGGTCATCTTGAATAACACATACTATGTTTATAAATAGGATAAAATTATTATGAAGTGAAAATTTGAAAATAGAGGACAAAACTAATATCTAAATAATTATGGAGAGTGGAAGAGATAATTAATCACAATAAAGTGAATGACCATGAGAAAGTTAATTACCAAAAACTATAAATCAGAGAGGTGTGAAAACAACCATCGATTTATAAAAAATAAAGGTCATAAGAAAAATTTTTTATTGCAAGATCCTTTTCATAGAGTTTAGAAATTAATTTACCATCTATTATAAGAACATAAAGAAATATACTTAATTAGAAAGTATAATTTCATCCTTTAATTAATTTTCATCATAATCTGATTTTTTCTTTAAATGAGGTGTATCCAAGATGATTTTTTTATTCTTAGAGCACTATAATAAACTTATAATAGATCACATAATACATGAAATGACACAAATATATTCCTCATATAGTGATACATTAACCAAAACCAAAACAGTTAGAAAATGTTAAAATACTTCCCAAAATGAATAAAACTTCATATTATGAAATAAAATATTAATTTTTAAAACCTAAATAATAAAAAGAAAAGTTCAACATAGATCATTTAATAAATTAATATACTTTAAATTATTCAAAATATTCCCAACCAATATTGAAACAAAAATATTAGAAGGGTTTGATCACATACTCTTCCAATATTAATTTAAAATTTATCTCTAAAAAAATTGGTCACTCATAAAGTCATCTTCCCAGAAATTTATATGCCCTAATCATATAATATCCAAAATATTCTAATCATTTCCATAAATATCCAGAATCACCATAAGGACACATTAAAATAAAATATGAACCTAAATGATAATTTATCCTTTATTACTCAAATATAATTCCATAATATTTTGTTTACCTTAATCAAATATGGTTCCCAAAATAGTGAACTTTTTCTGAAATAATATGAATCACTTAATCAAAAAATAACTTTTCACTCCCATGGTTATTGATAAAACATATGTTCCAAAATTTTAATAACTCATAATTACTGTAACATAAAAAATATTATAAACTCTAAAATTTATCAATACATTTAAACTTATGTGAAAAATATTTGAAGGCATTCTTCCTCAAATATTTTTTCACTAAAATCCAGAATAATCCAAAAGGTTATATTTACATAAATGTATCGAAAAATACTCTTAATGACTTTATAATCTCCAAAATTAAAAAATAATTGATACCATAAAATGATTCCAAAAATATATATAATATTTATCTATCAAATCATTTAAGTAAAAAAAATATCATACTAACCAGACATTACGTTGTCTAGTGGTAGGCATTGCACCCTTGTTGCCCTTCAGTTGTGGGTTCAAGCCCTATAACCTTTTTGGATTCAATGGGTTTCACCCATATTATGGTTTTTCATTTTTTAAAATTACATTAATATAATTCCATTATAAATGAAAAAACTTATCTGATAATCATATTCACAAAATACCAAGATACTATAATGTTTGTAGAAATATGATGAACATCCTCAAAAATAATATTAACCATTAAATAACATGTCAATTTATATGATTATCTATAAAAATTATTTTTCCACAAAATCAAACAATCTTAATTAGATATTATTTCATTAACATCAATAATATATATTAATCAAATGGTTTATTTATCCCTCAATCATATTTCTGTACATGAATGTATCCAAAAATTACCACCTTTTCTCAACACCACTGTTAAATGATATTGATTCCATCCAATATATGTTACCAAATGTTAAGAAAAACCCACTATAGAGAAATCCTAAGGTGATTCATGATTCTCATAGTATTTTGAATATTTAAGAATATCATTGAAAAAATATTACAGCATTATAATTCCAAAATTTTACATATTAACACATCCTTCATTTAAATTCTTTATTAAACCTTTAACTATGTTTTTCTATCTTATTCTATAATAATTCATTCCTATAAGACAAATATAAGAATTATGTTTTTATGATTAATCAATATTAAACCAATCATTTTTCATAATTTGAATATAAGAAAATATTTGAACCCATAAATCCAAACATCTTGATTTTCATTATATTCCCTTTATCTTATAGCATGATACCCATCTTCCATAAAATAAAAGGTGAAGTACTTTTTGGTATTTATCTATTTTAAAGGGATAGAAGAGTTTATATTTTGAAATAAAATGAAGAAGATACCATAAACCATACAAATTTTATATAAATTAAAAGGTTTTGGTTAATTCAAACAGTTTATTATATGTGATTTGAATGCTCAATAAGTTTTCAAAATCTTTTGAATAATATTTTTGAATAATATTGATGATTAAATCATTTTAAGGGATTAGAAGGTAGTGAAATAATATTTATAAATTATACTTAATCTATTGAAAATATAACATAAACATGAAATGAATTAATAAAAGGAAAATAATCCATAAGGGTAAAGAAAATTCTACATAAAATTTATAAGAATTTAATCCTTTAAACACTTTATATCTCATTTAATTTATGTTTCTATAAAATACCCCATAAATTTCCATAATATAGTATCGTTTGGGATTATAATGGATTTTTAAATTATGCTAAAATGACATCTTAACCTATAATGTTATCTAAACCTTTCCTAGAATACCAACTATAAGCGTTTGACTATAAACAATTACATAATCATTAGTTTTTAGTCAATAATAAACATTATTTCATTCCCAAGGATCTTTAAAATTTAGAGTTTTAAAGAATTAGGAAACAAATATTATATATAAAACCCATGTATTACAAATTGAAAATTTCTATTCAGTATCAATTTTTACAATATTATAAAATTTAAAAAAACATTTTCATTTCAAGTCAAATATTCATGAGTTTAAACTTGAATCCTTAATTTTTCCTACCCATCCCTTAACCCTATGATTTTTTAAAACATGGTATAATTACAAAAAAGGTCAATAAAGGAAATAAAAAAAAATAATTTTTTCTAGTGAAAAACATGAAAACCCATAAAACTCTTATATTTGTCACATTATTCTCTAATCGTATGAAATAAATCATTTTTTCATAAAAAACAAACACTTTTTTTATCAAATAAAAAACATTCATACTCATAAAAATCAATTAGAAACCCATTTTAGGAAACAAAGAAAACCATATTAATAACACATGTTAAACTCATGTTAGAAATAACCAAAGCTTAGTTAAATCCATAGTAGAAACCACACCAGTTAACTCCATCCTTCTTTCCTTTGAAGTAAAGGATCATTACCCAATAAATTAGAGATTTATAATGGGGCTCACTCATTGTATAAACTATATTAGTATCACCTATAATATAAGATGTATTGGTTTCACCCATCCTGATATATAATTTTCAAGTACCATTCATGATTAAAACATTTAGATGTTGGAACTTATCATTATAACACCCTTGAAAAAAATAATTATTCCATTATATCCTGTTTAATCTATAAAAAATAGGTTTTATGTAAATCTATTTATAATAATCATCATAATTAATCTATAGAAATAATATGTATAGTATCAAAATATATTAATACCAGAAAAGTAATGAAATCATTAAACGATGTTGACATAAACAAAAATAACTTTAAAAGAAAATATAAAACATTTCTTTGAAAATAGGCGAAAATACACCTTTCTTTCAATAATTTTAAAAATAAAAATTCAGAAAATATTAAAAAACCCATTTATTTGAAAATATCCTTGGAAACTTATAAATTATTTTATAAAGTAAATAATGGTTATGATAGAGGAAAAATCCATTCATGAAGTAAATGTTAAAAATAAAAAAAATCTTTTCAATGTTTTTTAAAGAGAGTCAAAAGTGACTAATGAGAAAAATGGTGAAAAATTTACTTTTAAAACCTTCTAAAAATAATGTCAAATATAATTTAAAATAAATTTATAAAATCATATATGTTTATAATATAATATTCTTCAAAATATGACATGTAATCAAAAGACTTCAAATCTAAAAGAAAATAAAATATCGGTAACACTTACATAAAACCTTATTGATTATTTTTAAATAAATAAGGGAGGAAATAGTAACTAAACATATATACTAGATTTATAAACAAATGGGAATAAAATAAATTTGGGTCATGAAAATAAGATCATATTATTTCCACAAATGAACCTTAAACATAAACAATCCAAAAAAGAATTATATTGTAACATAAAACATTTACCGCTATGTTAACATTCAAAATAAAAAGATATTAAAACAAATATTTGATTTGTCTATGTAAATCCCATGAATTACATGAAGTAATATGTCAAAATACATTCATGGGGTAGTAAATACATCATCCAAGGAAATCGTGGTGCACAATATGAAGCAAGTCTCATTAAAATGGGTTTGAAACAAAGAAAACCCTTAAAATGATCGTAAATTTATATGTGATAATTAATACCTGAAGTTATTATGGTAAAATATGTAAATAAAAAAATAATAGGAAATATATATTAAAACTATTTAAATATTAATTCACAGACAATCATGGCATAGAAAAATCAATGAAGGTGAGTTATAACCCAATAAAAGGAAAATGAATCAAGAAACCTCTTATGATTTGGTAACATCCCAATAAAAAACCCATGTATTAAATAACATGAATTTTAACTTAAAATACCATTAATTATGATATATTCATGATATATCATGTAAAATTGGTAGTATATACACTGTATCAAATAAAGGAGGTGCATAACATTAAAATCTGCATCAATGAATGGATATTGAAGTCAAATCGATTACATGTTATATTTATACAAAAAATTAATGGAAAAAATAATTTATCCAAATTATAGTACTTTTCATTTTATTATAATATTTTTTTATTAATTGAATAAATATTGTGTCACTATTCTGTAATAATTTAAGGTGACCATTTCATCACTAAAAATTAGAAATTAATTACAATGATAAAATAAAAATAATTCATATTTTAAATAAACATTTAGAACTAAACATATATTTTTTTATCCCTATCATAAAATATTATAGATATTAAAATCAATAAAGTAACATTTTTCCCATTATATTTTAATCTAATAATATAATGTTCAAAATAAAATAAATATGGGCCACTTTGGTGGTGGTGCGGTGGTGAAGGTGAGTTGCCAAAACAGGTTGTTCTTTAGGAGGTTTAGGGTTCGATTCCTAGGAGTCCTCTTTCAGGGCGAACCTCTCCCCTGGGATCCACCCACCTTGCCAGGTCGCCCGGACTCATCTGGGCGGGCAAAACGAGGCGCGACCCAAATTGCAGATGGATTGTTGTGACGAACCATCGCTGCTGGGACGTTACCCTCCAGGAATGCTCTGCCATCTCGGCTGGCAACGACTCCTTCCCTGGTTGGGGAGTTGCCTTCAGGTACTACCCCTTTGTGGGGGAGGGGGGTTTCTCTGTGTGGAGGGTTCGAAAAGACCAAACTGGGGAATTCCCTTTTAAACGAAAAAAATAAAATAAATATGGAATTAAGTAACCATATTTTCTAATGTTTGATAGACATGACTGAACTCCACTCACCCAATAAGATAAATATAAGTGTTAGGGTCATTTTTAGTCTTTTTCAAATATTTTTATCCTTAATTACCAGATTTACCATTACTGAGGTAACAAATATTTACTACAATTGCTATTCATAATGAAAAACAATAAAAGGATCCTATTTACTGAATTTTTACATATTGATTCAAAATATTTAATCTATTTTTCATTAATTAATTTTTATAAGTTGATGAAATTAATTTAATATTAAAACAAAAAATTCAATGAAAAAAGTTTTTTAAAAAATGCATTTTTAGGCCCAAAAATGAACTTATATCAAAATCAAGTATACCACTGATTAAAATGTAAATAATTAGATTATATAAAATTAAATAATTATTATTTTAATTTAATATAAAATTTTAATTTTCAATTTATTTATTTAAAAAAATGAATGATTTATAAAAATCTATATTTTTTACTATTCACTAAAAATCAATCTTTTTAGTAAAATCAAAAAATTTCACCATAAGGGAAATTTGATTTGGTGATTTTAAAATTTATAAGATTTTTATCATAAAAATTACTAAACTATATAGAAATTAATTATAACATTAATTCAGAAAAAATAGATAAAAATCATATTTTGATAAAATGTGTTATTGGAGAATAAAATAGATTTACTAAAAACTGAATGTTTATTTATTAAGAATTTACATATTCATTTTTCAAATAAGACCCTTTATATATATTTTAGAATTCATTTAATACTATTTATACACTCTAATTTAACTACTATGTTATAATAGTCATATTTAAATAATAATATTTCATGGTTCGTTTTATCTTGGTGTTGCGTACCTTGTATACTATCGAACATTGTATTTAATTTAAAATATCAGGATATTAAATTATATATCAAATACAAAATATTGAAGTAATATTTAAGAACATGATGAAACAAGGTCATCTTGAATTGGTTTAAATAATGATTTCCTTGGATATGTACTTATAAAAAACCATTCTTAAAATATGTTAGAATCTTAAAATAGTACTAAAAGAATGTTCATTTGATAGTTAATTTGTATAATTCTCACGTGTAATTATTGAAGAAGGATTAAAAAAATTAATAATTAAAACAAATGATAAATCACTTCTAAGATGATGGAAAAACCATCCCCTGATCAATCATTTAAATTAGGCCATGTTTATTTAAAAATGAATCATATCATGAGATTGGTTTGACCAGGAGTCAATTTAATCAATTCTCCACTGAAACTCCCAAGGAAACCCTCTTATAGGTCATTGTATAAAAATTAAATGAGTTATAATATATGATTTTC
This sequence comes from Viscum album, assembly GCA_963277665.1. NCBI lineage: Eukaryota > Viridiplantae > Streptophyta > Magnoliopsida > Santalales > Viscaceae > Viscum > Viscum album. The sequence continues at coordinate 319,965,596 of OY728153.1, read as the reverse complement.
TCTAAAATAATTTTAACTGAAGCTATAATAATCAATCATAGGTAGTTATGAATTTTCTTAGATAATCTCATGAGCCAGTATATGATGCACGAGAATCACTACTCAATTCAACCCATGGTGAACTTCCTTCACATTTAGAAATGAGAGAATGAGATATATTTAATTACACGAATATATATAAGGAAATGAAATTATTATTTTTTCATTTTAATATCATAATTGAATCTAAAATGGTATGTAATAAAGGATTTGACTAAAATAATAAGAACCTATTATTGTTTACATTATAGTTGTTCACATAGAATAATTTTTAACATTTACTAAATAAAAAATAACTACTAAAATGAAGAACATAGGTGTAAATTTATGTAATTTACTGACTCTAAATCCCTTATGAGTGTTACATTTTCTTGAGGATTACTACCGGCCATCCTTTGGAACATAGTATCCAATGCATTATCTAATGCTAAAATCTGATCATTCAAGTTTAAATAAGTTTTTTCTGTTATTTTATTGTATTTTTTAGGTGATCAATTTGCTTTTCTACACTAGTATGACCAAAAAATGTAATCACCCTATCGATTAAATCCTCTAAGATATATATGACCTTCCAAAGACCCACGATAGTGATAGTCCACATCCCATCTCCCTCACAAGACTATAATGCAATTTTCTATAAACATGAGTTGTATCCTCCTGTGAGGATAATGTCTCTAACATGGATGTGTTTTAATTTCAAAATTATTTTATTTTAAACTATAAATGTAATAATATTAAATTATAAAGTAATTTGGTAACACCAAATAATAATTAAAATTGTTTACCTCAATTTTTTCTGTGGGTTCATTGATATAATTGCTATTTTTTGTGGACATCGAACCAAAAATCTATCTTTCCAATAGAATTACCTACCTCCATCACCTTTTAAAAAAAGTACATTATTAAAATTTTGAAAATCTAAATTACTTGTAATGTTATTGAAAGATATTTTAATAACTTAAATGAAACATTTCTTCCTCATTTCATAGGAAAACTAATAGACCCATTAGCATGTGTAATCACTTGGTTCTCTTGATTGGAAAAATTTCTCATACAAATCACCTAAAGAAATTATATATCAATAAAAAATGATATGGTATTAAGAAATTTCTATTAATATTTAAATAATTAATAAAACACCTGATATGAATCAAAATAATGATTTTTAATTTTTTTACTAATTCTTTAGCATGCCCTCAGGGACCTTCGCATACAATTGTGACACTGATAGATTCGTGTCATTGAGTTCATGCCTTAATGTACACTTGAAATATTTCTATTTTTTGATTAATTTTTTTAATATCCAAAAATATTAAATTATATTAGGCATATGAAATAGAAAATCATTTTAAAATAAAATACATAAATATCAATAGATTATTAATATATTAAGTAATACTGTTTAATTTAATTTTATATAAATTTATAATTATGATTATAAATTTATCTGAGTATCAAAAAACTCATTCCTCCAAGATAATGGAATATTTCTCCAATATTAATAATAAATAGGGAGGGATTCCACCTCCCATACTAATGGCCTTGGAATTTCTTAAAAAAACCTACTACATTCTCAATGGGTACCCCATATTCATTTGAAGGAATAAATAAATTTATGAAATTATAATTTAAAATATCTTGACTGTTGATGTTTTTATCCCTACTATTATTATTTTTATTTTTTAACATATGAATTAATAAAATAATAACAAATTTTAAGAAACTAATGTTTTCTCATTGAATTATATACCGATGAATTTGACCAACAAGTAACCTCTTTATTGTAACTCGCTATCAACCAAACAACCTGATGGATCCATCATAGATATTCTATCTGATCCCCCAATATCATCATTAGAATCATATCTATAGATAAAATTGTATTAGGATAATATAAAATGATAAAAATTAACTATGTAAGGTATGTGAAAAATTTACTTGGTATCAGAGTGATAGAACAAGAATTCTATGTTGTAGAGTGAGTATCATCACAAAACCTATTCTAGCATGACATACCCACAAAAAAAATAAAAAAAACTACCTCAATTAAACATTCAGTTAAATTAAAAATCATTACATTTATATTTATTCAATTAAACTATAAATGGAAATTATGCATTTCATTTATTTATATAAATAATAGTATACAAATTCTATTCTTGGTTGGAAATATTGTTTTCAAGTTACACTATTGACGTTACTTCTTATTCTTATGCTTCTTATTTTTTTTATTCTTCAAACACCATCACAAGAATTACATTTTAAATATCAGTAGGTATAAATAGTTCATCTGGTTGTTGTTAATGGGGTTAATTATAAAAATTTACTTCTTGTTCAGCACCAATATCTTACATTCTCTCAATTTCATGTGGAAAACAAAAATCCACTGTTGACGTAGTATATTTTTTAAATAATATTCTCAATTTTCTTGGGAAGACAAAATATATGGATAACATTATTCCCACCCACTAGTATCGATGAAATAATAAAAATTGACATAAGTAAACGAAAATAATCTTTCTTTATACCCTATTAATATTTTTACAATTACATTTAAATAAAATAACAAAAAATTTCCCATGTTATTTTAACTTGATAGTATCAACCAACATTCCTTAGTAACACTAATGTAAAACTATAAGTATAACCCTGTTTTGTGTTTTAAAACCTTCCTCATGATCAATAGTATAAAACATGAAACTAAGAATATTATAGGCCTAAAATATCCTAGAATAATTTAATGGACCCCATGTTGAATAATTTAAATTCTAAAATAGCTCAGTTCGATTATCAATATTTATTTCCTATATAATTTTAAATTAAATATTTTTACTTAATTTAGATAATTTTAAACTTATTCATACTATATATTAGGCTAAGAAATTACATGATGTGATAACCCATAATTTTTTTGTTAACCCCATTTTTATCTATTTCTCATTTCAAGATAAACTCTTATGTTTTTTTCTCTTATGTACTTAAATATCTAACAAATGGATAAAAAATATTATTATTGAGTTATGTATATCTATGTTCTTATCTTAACTAAAAATTAGTCATTGTGAATGAAGTGACTTTTATAACTTCTTGACCTATAATTGGAAACATTTAGGATTCATTAGCATCCTTAAAATGACTTGAGTTATAATCAACATGCCCCAGTTAACTAAATAATATCTCTATAATACAAAAATGCTTCAAACATAAGTTTATACACTCTTCAGCATGGTAACCTTCCACAATAGAACCACTTGGGATAGATTTATTTTTCATATAAGACATCAAATTACCCTGATACTTAATTATAAAATGTAATAAATTAATAATAAATGTTTATAAGCATTGACTCGGAAAATTTGAGATCATTAATGTATATTAAATTAAAATAAAGTACCTATATATGGGATACATCCATTGATAATGTACAAGCCCTCTAACTTTATCTTCATTGAACAAATACATCACCATATGAATCACCACAACAAAAAATATAAGGGTAAAAATAATATCCAAATGATAGATAATCTATAAATTTATTTTATAAAGTATATCCAACACATTGAGGTTTACTTCCTTTACACAAATCCTTTTAAAGAATGTGCAAAATTTTATTTTAATGGAGATTATTTTGTTAGGTAAAAAATAATTCATTTCCAAATGTATTAACTACTCCATCAATTTATGTAAGTCATGAATTTTCAATCCATGTATTTTATGACAATTCAAATCATCACATCATGAAATTTTAATAAATATACTTTAGTCACTTCCAAAATTTTGAATATTTGATGGAAAACAGATTTTTGATTTGTTTTCATTATGAAAATAGTCATTGGATACTTCCTAATATCATTTTCACAGAGATCGTGTTTGATATTCAGTGTTTTTAAGTCATTAAAATAAGTTAAATGATCCTTTTATTTTCCCTAAATATTAATAATTGTAAATAAATATTATCACACACATTATTATCAATGTGTAGAACTTTAAGATTATGGCATAACAAATTAAATTCCTAATATAGAAGTTCAAAAAATATTATCTTTTTCCTCCATTTTTGTGCTTGAATTATATTTGATGGTGTACTAAATATATTAACACTTTTATTCAGCTTGAAATATTTTATAATTCCACACTAACATTTGATAATTATTCCAATATCTATGACTTAAATAATAAATTTGGTGGTAGCCTCAAATTTATTTTCCCATTGAAATAGTACTGGTTAAATTAAAATTTATGAAATTTATCAGGGAAGTGATTATGATACATAAAACACAATACAATAAGGCAATCCCTGATGCTCAAAATTAATGTTACAAATTGGACAGGCAAAGCCAATATTTGTGTTCAATCTGAAAATGTTTCTTATTCTATAAAATATAGTTATGGTTCATATAATTGAAAAATGTAATTTTAACATTTTCACTTTATATGCATCATATTTTACACAACATCATTCTATAAACCCTATAATTCTTAAATAAGTGGCCAAATATAGACATCAATTTCATTTCAAGGTTTTTTTCTTAAAATAATTATTTTATTGTTTGGTGATGTACAATGGGTGGATGTTCCCTTAAGAAATAAATCCCTCATCTTCTCTGGAGAATGAGAAGGTGTCTTTTCATTTTTACTGCTTAACTTTCATGGAATAAAAGGTCTATTTGGATACTATCTCTCTCTCAAACTGGGGGGGGGGGATTTCAAGGTTTCTAAAAGGGCCTTAAAGATCTCTTAGTATAGGAGGAGGGCCTCAAGGATTGATATCCTTAAATAGATGGTGATGAGGTGCTTCACCACATCGTACCTTCATGCAAGACACACATTTCTTCCCCCATGGGGTTTCTATTTTGTAAAAGGCATGACGATCATTATTGGTCAAACCTTTGGATATTTTTTGGTGCTAGAAATGTACTACTACTCGTTAGATAAATTTATAATAATCACTACTAGATGATTATTGGTTAGTTGAGGTCTGATCACAACTAGATGCGTCCGATCATGATACGGTCGTGGCTATTCTTGCTGGTCAAGTATCATGATTGGTGGAGGTAGAGAATCTAGAATGATGGGATGAGAGAATGGTTCCTATTGAGATCTACACAGAACCTGTAGTCTAGTCTCACTATCATGAACAACATGGCTTAAAGGAATGGGATGCGCATTTTGTTGATTCATATATCCGCATCTCCTTCTTTGATGGTATCGACTAGATACATTAAGAGGGCTTGCCTGATACTCTTTGTTATCGGGGATTGTATAGGGATCTACTAGATCAACGGTATTCATAGAGAAATACTACATACCCCCATTAGAGGATTCATCAAATTCTAGGAAGACTATGGGGGGAAATTCCCATATCTGGAGTCATAAAATTATCAAGAGTGCTAGATGGAATTGGTGTCAGTGGGGGGCCTACTTTTCTGAGACATTGAAGTTTGCAACATGAATGAAAAGGAAGTAGTCAGAGAAGGCACAAAAATTGTAGGAGGATTGGGATGATTCAAGTAGGTATAAATGACCCCATGGTCCCAAGTGACTAATCTGTGAGCCAACCATTCATCATAATTCTGAGTCCCATGGATGGAAACATGCTTCAATTCACATTCACTGTCACTATTGAGCTCAACAGAAACACATGCCACCTATGTCGGGGTAAGGCCCAATATGACAACACCATTTTCCACTTGATCATAAAGCTATTTTTTTAAGACATATCATTCCTTGATTGTATTTACAAATATTATATGGTAAGGGAGGTGGTTTGGGTGATCAGTGAGATCTACCTCTTGTGGATTCTAGCACTCATGCAACTTCTACACCCCTTGTTCCAAGGCACTATGGAAGTAACCATGAACCTGTGCATCCTTGAAGACGTTTGTACAGTTTCTCCTATCCATGAAGGGAGTTCTTGGATCCTAGACCTGATGAGGTGCTCGAGCCTGATGGGGGGACAGAGACATGTTTTCTCACCTAGGTGGTAGTTCTTGGTAGTGTTGTGCCTACTAATTCTAAATTGGGTGATGTTGAGCCCAGGGCTATTACACTCGGCGATGAAGAACTTTCTAAGGTGATTCCAAGATAGGCTCTACTAGTAAGTGATATAGAGGCTATGGAACCTTTACTTTTACTTCAGCAATAGGATGTTCTTTATCGGTTCTTCTTACAAGATCCATAAGAGTCAATATGGCTGCCTTCTTGGCCTGTTACAATGCTTCTTTTAGGTATTGGGCCTTGTTAGAGAAATCCTAGAATCCACCTGGAATGTTACAAGTGATGAGGGATGGAACCAACTTAGTCTTGACATTCCCCACCCACATCTACAATATTTGATCTTAGGTTAGTGACATATTGAGTAAATATGTGAGGCCCTTCCACTGAGCGAAAAAATATGTGACATGTTCATCTAGAATTTCCTTTCACTTGAAGAAGTCGATAATGATTGTATTGTAGGTGGTGGATCTAAACTAGAAAAGAAATTGCCTGTGACGGTCTTCCCAAATAGTGTTGTACCAAATCGGTAACTGGATGTACCAGACGAATGTAGACCCTTTTACTGTCTACACAGAATATTGGATCTTGGAGTCCTCTTACTGCTATGGAGTTCCCAACATGGTTCCACACTTCAAAATAAAGTGGGTTAGATGTCATAGCAGGTTTTCCACCCAATTAAAGGGGATGAAGGTTGGATTCTTGAAATACAGGGGGGGTTCTCACATACTATCCACCCACGTTGAATACAACAACCCATCATCTTGGACTTCCACCAATCACATCTCAAGGGATTTAAGGTGAGTGGTGAGAGAATCCATCAGATCATCTTGGTGAGAATATCACTCTTAATGGGTATTCCTGACCAAAAATGCATTGAAATTCTCAATGACACGATTGGTAGGCTCAATAGCTTATGGAGTAGCCCGTGGAGTGGTTTGAGGAGCAGCTTGGGTCCGGATCCCATGGGGTGGGGGGGGGGGGGGTTATCATGCTGCTTGGGAAGATTTGGTGATTCATACCACGGTCTCTTTCCATAATCTCTGTTTTTAACTATCTTGGGATGCACATGATTTCTAGGACCCATTGGGGGTAGCTAGATAAGAAGGACTTATGGCTTCTCTTTCTGACCTAGTAGAGGATGGTAAAGATTGTGTTGAGGATTACCATAGTCCATATATTGCTCTATAAGGTTCTCAGTAAGGAGCTCCTCAACGAGCCTTCTCTATCTATGACCTACTAGAGCGAGATGGCCATAGAAGGATCGACCTTTGTCCTTAGTGCTACATCGGGTGGATCAGAGGGCTCGAGAGGTCTATTTTCCTTATTGATGTTTCATCTAGTGGGAAATGATAAAAAGGGACCTCCTAGGCTAAGTTTGTTTCCTTTTCTAGTGAGTGAGGATGCCCATATGAGAGTCTACATGATATTACAGTTTCCCAGGGGGTAAGTCCTATTTGTCAAACCCTAAATCCATGTTATTTTTTTGAGTTCCCTAAGATCATCCATATTCATTGTGACTATTACTGGAGGCTTGACCTCAATATTTTCAGGCAAGTTGGGCGACCAAAAAAAGGAACATAAGTGGAGAGAATCATACTACCTCTATCCCTAGATCTACACATGTGGAGATGCCTCTATAATAATAATTAGGAGCACTATGAAGCTTTAAATGCATATGTTTTGGAGGTTTCAGTGTTAGCTAGGTGATATAGGGTGCTGAGACATTAGGAGTGCCTCCAACTCAACCATGCCGCACTACTGATCAATTTCTTAAAAATGATCTCTGCCCTTTTGGTAGACCAACTAATGATCATGGAGGTAAAAGCATGTTGCCCAAATAGTCTAGTTTAAACATGTATCCTCATCTTCTGTGAGTGACTCTGGAATGTCAAAATTGGGCATTGGGTTTGTCTAGAAGACCATTGACAACTGATCCAAATCCAGGGTGTCCTATAGGTTTCCCTATTAGAAAGAGAAGTCTGAATCATGGTTGGACCAATATTTGATTGGATATGGACTAAAAACTAGCAGTGGCACTGATTTTGGATTCGTGAGACAGTGAGCTAGCTGGTGTAGGATACAGTCCATGAGTAGATTGATCACCGCGTGCTGGGTTGTCTCTTTAAGGAGGTTTCAACAACATCATCATGTCCATATAGGAATGGGTACTTACTACTACCTCATGTGTGAGGGAAGTGGCCATCATCTGTGGGTCTACCAGATACTCACTTTCTTTCAAATCCCAGAAAAATATCCAAGATATCATGTAGAGGTAGAGAATGAAAGAAGTGATTACATAGGCGATTGTATCGCGAGACACTAGAAGGGATATAAATCTTCATCCACCAACTTGTATATGTGAAGGGATTCTAGGATCTGATGCATCTCACAATCTGGGATAAAAAATTTCACTTATCAGTCTTCTACCCCTAACTTTGATGTATATGAATGGGGTGAATTATCCATTACTGAATCACATTCAGCTTCATAAATTGAGAAGTGAACAAGATTCAAAATAACTTGGCACATCCTAGATTTCTGTCTTCAATGGTGATAATTTTCCCTTCTTCCCTGGGATGACTCTATAGAGTAGGAATGTTATTCAGCATGGGGAGGACCTCTATTATGGTTAACTTTGTAGTGGGGAGTACCCCTTCATGAGATGAATGGGAAACATGGATATCCTCTGTATTAGTTTCTATCAGAGTGGTGAGTACCTCTGATTGTAATGATATGTGGGTGGGGAGGGGCTCCCCTATGGATACTGAAATAGAAGGGATGAAATCTAATTAGGTTCAAAGGAGCATTAGTATGACCTCTATGCCGACCAGTGGCAATATCATGGGAAGGACCTCCGTATTGAAGAGTTGAAGCATGAGGAATACCTTTAAAATGATCGATATGGACACGAGGAGGGACTCAGTTTAGATTATTTATGGAGTAGGGAGGACCTCTAATTTGAGTGGTGCTGGAGTGAGGAGGACCTCCACTTGATCTAGTAATGGTGTGAAGAGGACCTTTATTTTGACAGTTCATGACACTGGGAGGACCTCCATATTGGGAACCATATGCACAGGAAGGGTATTCGTGTTGGGTTTCGATGAAGCTGGGAGGACCTCTGCATTTCTTGGCATTGAGAAAATGTGGAGGGCCTCCATGTTGATGGTGAGTGTGGGGAAAACCTCCACTCTAACTGGAGATGGTATTGGGAGGGCCTCCATAATGGATCTCATCACCATGAGTCAACCCTTGATGGCTTCTGGTGGTGCCAACGATCGAAAGAACCGACCCTACCTGCCTATGGGGAGGATGAAGTATCGATTCAAATCGGGAATTGATGGGTCCCTTCTACGTAGTGGCATGAATATATGGAGAAAATATGGTGGGGGCATGGGACACTAGAGCTGTGGAAGATTATTCCCTATGAAGTGAATCAGCCTGGGCTCGGGCATGATTTTTTTCCAGATAATCTAGACTTGGGCCCATGGAGTTATGGTATAGTTAACCTATTCATCATTCTAAGGGACTATCCAGTGGTGGTGTTTAAGGGGCCTGGTGGGAGCCCACCATGGAGGTTCATGAGCATTATTCTTAGCCAGGATGACCCTAGAAACCCATACCTCCTCGGTGTAGGGGATAGAGTTATAAGATCACTCTGGGGGGAGGCTTGAAAAATGGTTCTTCATTGGAGTTGGGAAGAATGGATCCCTACACAGACCTTGGGGATAGTGGTTTCAGTGAGGAAAAGATTCCATTAGGTCCGGATGGTCCATGTCCCTTACAGGGAATGATCCCATCCTTCTCATACTAGCGTATGAGTTAATCTATCACTCTCATATGAATAGTTAACAAAGGTGTGATGGGCATGAGAACCTAGTAGTCATAGTAATGGATGAAGTCATGAGGGGGGTTGACTCATGTAGGATTTACAAATTATCATCTCTCTTGACCCTACATCTGCAGGCAGGGAGGGATTGATTACCTGTAGCTTCGGTCTTGCGAAGTAGTAAGATCCAACTGTTTATATAGATACCCTAAAAGAAATGAACAATGACCCAAAGTTGCCCAATCTACCATGACTAGAGAGATAGATAACAATATTAATGATGTCGCATACTGAAATACCCAATGATTAACTGTCCCAATTTCCAATTAGTTCCACACCAATCCCAAAATTTTATTGATTGGATATGTATCTGAAATATTGATATAGTGACATCCTTATCTATTGAACTATTCACAAAAATGGAAAATCCCTATAGTTTAAGTATAAAAGTTTCATTTTGGGTTCAACATTTTTGTTTTTTATGCTTTCTCCATGGTGCACTGCCTCATGTTTCATCGTGATGTTGTAATTTTATTGTTACCCTGCATTATGAATTTCCAATGGTTGGTGAAATTCATCACTTCCTTGATAATGTTTTCTCCATGATCAATACTAGATGATGGGATGTAGGTTCCTACTTCCATGGATTTATCCTTGGAACTCATCACCAGGTCTGAGTCTTGATCACATATTAAGATGTGTTCATGAAACTCATTCCCAGTGCCATCTCTTTGTGGATTCTAGTTAAATATGAAAATTATGCTTATACATTCAAAGGGGTATTGATAGGGCAGCAAACTTCGACTAGGGGAGTGGTCACATTGGCCATCAATAGCATGTGTAGATGTTGGAATATTGGTCATTTGTATTCTTCCATACAAGAGGGAATCTCATTGGTGCGAAACCTGAGGGATCCCAGGTCAATCATGGGGTATCTGACACTAAATCCATGTCTGATGTGGTTTTCATTAGTAATCCCATGTTTTACATGGGGTATTAGTGTGATGGGTCATGATTTTAATGTCCTTAAGAGATGAATATAGGATTATTAGAATGGATGGTGGAGGTAGATCAAGAAGGTACGTCCCTAGGAGGGAGCACCTGAAAGGCTTACGCATGGATGGATCAGAATGCCTCATGGAGGCATACCCAAGGAGGTGTGTCCCATAACGGAAAGATTTTACAATATGAAGGTTTATCTGGACACTTTTGGAGGTGGTTCAGGGAGGTTCACCCTAGTAGGGGGCACCTAGGGTCACCATTGGATGGGATTGAAACTCAAAGAGGCATCCTATGTATTCTGTTTAAGATATAGAGATCAAAACCTATGTAGTTTGATAGTTTGGAGATTACACATGAGAGTTTACCTTATCAAGAGGATTTATCTTTTTTTTATATTTTTTTAGATTGTGTGGGTCTTACACATGTGAGATACCTAGGTTCTTCTTGGAGTAGTGATGGTGAGGTTGGGGATTATGTGTAGAAATGAACTAGATGGGTGGCATGATTCAAATGGGATGTGGTGGATCTGGTGAGAATTAGGATGGATTGTGGATGGATTGGATAAAATGTATGGAGATGATTTATTGTTGAGGGTGATGTTATTTAACTTAAAAAAGGGTTCCTGCATACCCTAATTTTTTGTGAATCAAATTCCATGTTTTTTTAGAGGGGCATCGGGGCTTACACCTAAGGAGGACTCTTAGGTACACATGGTTGGGGATTATGCATGGAAGAGGCCCATTGAAGACATGGTTGGGGATTAAATGTGGGAATTGAATAAGAGAGTGGATAAGTTTCATGGTCACTACTAAACTCTAAGCTCACATGAGCCATGTTCTGTGTGAGAAACAAGAGGAAGCCGTTGACCTGAAAGTCATTTTGCAAAAGATGAATCATGAGAGATAATGCAAGGATTACGTATAGAATCTACCTAAGGAGTGTCTCATTCCACATGTTTAGGATCTCATTACATGTGAGTGGGGATTAAACATTAAGGAAACCCATGGTGAAAAAACTCAAAGGGAGAGGGTTGGGGTATTGAGAGTACGTGATATGGAAAGGATTCCCATTGCCCATCCCCTCTTTGAGCCTTGTTCCTGGAAGAGGCAAGGAGGTACAAAGGTGATACTTATTATAATAAAGGATAATGGAATAATCTAGTATAGATTCCTAGGAGGATATTATTCCCTATGCGGGGGGGGGGGGGTGGGGGGGGGTGGGGGGAAGATTATGCCATTCTATGTGAGGAGGCTCTCATTCAGTGTGGGGAGGCTCTCATTCCATGTCATTCAAACATGGTACATCCCACATCCTACACACAAGGATATGTCACAATTTAACATTATGTGTTAAGGAAGTTTAGTTCTAGGTTGTTTTACTTCATACTAATCATACATTGCAGACTTAGTCCTTACCACCTGGGCTTACATAACTGTTGCGTGTACACCATTAGGAGGGGCATGAATTTAGAAGTTCTAGGTTGTAATGATGTGGAGTAGTGATCAATTATGAGGTATAAATTGTCATATGTATACTGAAAATTTATATAATTAGCATAACTATGATGAAAAGAAAAATTAAATGGGAATATCGGGCCACACATGAAGTGGAGTGGGCTATAAGAATGGATGAGACAAGTTTCTTGAGGAATTTAGGTGTAGCTAAATCAATCATGGATGGTAGAATAGGTCTAGGTAACTCAACCTTTTTAAATATGTTTCAATAGAAGGGAGTAAACATGGTGATTCCTATGAAGAAGCATTCAAAAAAGTATGGGGATTTACTGAGAGGTGGTTCGCGAAGCTTAGGTACTTCATGGAGGGAATATTGTTCGAGAAGGAATGAGCTTTGTGAAACATGGTGACCATGCCTTGGCATGAAGTCACTATTGTTTGAAAGGAGTTCTTTATAAAGGATTAAAGATCTACGAAGCCTAAAGTACCATGGATTTCCTTCATCCTTCTATAAGGGCATAAGCCTATATGAAAGGCATCCCCGCCTTAGGTGGGGGTATTTAAGAAAAATGGGAAGGAGTGTTTATGATTCTCCAGTACCTTGAGTAATTTATTTTTTATTTAGTTTTTGGTTGTCCGGAATTTCACGAATTAGGAAACAAAAGTTTAAAGGTTAGGTTATTCATGACTTTGAGGTGGGATGTTCTAGGTATTTATAGGCTATGGGTTCTCTTGTTGATGGGAAGTGCACCACAAAGCATAGTTGTCCGCCATGAAGGGTTGTGGCTCCGTCAGACTCTCGGAGAACTCCATCATAGCCCTAGAACATTCATGGGGCTTCGTTAGGTTCACAAATAATTCTGTCATAACTTCACACATTCATGGAGGTCAAGTTACCTCCATGAAAAGTATCTACAAAAAAAAAATTATGATGAGTTTCAGGGATGCTTGAGCTTTCTTTCAGTCTTGAACAACTATGGCCTCATTAACTTATCTCTGGGCATGTATTTCGCTGCCAACAGTTATAAGGGATGAAAATAAATATCCATATATTGTAACTACTACTAAATTTCTATAAGGATTGAGTAAATTATCTATCAATCCCAAGAACACATTTCTAAGATCATATGAGAAATATTTATGTAATGAATCAAAGGTATTGCATGCTTTTTAATCTCTTGGATGTCATATGAACACATCACTATTATTATATGAAGGATTCCACTTATATGTTCAGAAGTTTATAATGATAGAAATGATATTTTCAACCATTTTTCTAATGGAATTTAATGTAAAACATTCAAAGAAATTTTATTTTTCCCTTTAATTGTTGTAGTACAAATGTTTAGATAGATATCATTATTTTTTGACTTCCATCTAGAAGTAAAATATCTTTTTCACTTGTATCTATTTATTTTTTATAAAAAATAATGAAATAATTGGGACATGTGTGTATATTCCCATAATTGAGTCCAAGATTTTTAGTAGCCTTCTTAATCTCCTTAAGTGATGCAAGGATATTTTATTCAGTAAATGAAACATGCAATAATTCAAATATCATGGAAATTTCATTATTTGTTATTAAATATAAGTACATTATGTTGTAGAAATTACATAGAAAATAAAATTTTTAATGTCTAACACATCCTTCATACAATTACCATTACCGATCTTTAACTATTTTAAAAAAGGAATGTGTTTTCTCAGTTATGTTTTCCCTTATATTAGTCTCCTCAACATCATCCCTTAATATGTTATAAAGTTCATTTGGTTTTCCAATGATTTTAAAATCATCATTAACTTTTAAAACATCAATAAGTGGATGAGTTGATGCATTACATTATTTATTTCATTTCTATATAGTACCAAAAGCATCCTTTAATAGGTTTTGAATTTCATTATCTACTATCGAGGCATTAATATTTTCATTATAATTGTGGAAATAACCACCCAAATTTTTTGTAATATTCAATTTTCAATGTAAAATACAACACACATAATGGAGAGGGAAATTTTAAAATATCAATTTATTAAATATATCACCACTCTTCAATAATTTTTATAATTTTTATTTATGACATTGACATTCGATTATTTCATCCACAGATCGATTTAAAATATAAAAATATAAAAATATTTTTAAACCCCTAACATACTAAGATGTATTTTGAGGTAAGGGAATCCAAATTTTACCAATTCATAATTAGTTGCATAAAATTTCAAAAAAAGTATTTTTTTATATATTAAATAAATATTTCAATCACAGTAAAACATTCAAATAACTTGTATTTTTCAGATCATCACTTCTAAATCTTTTTGTATTTTAATATCACGTAAAATAATCATTAAGAAAATTCTAGGTTAGATGTCATTTTGTGATAAACTTTCTGGAAAATATATGAAAACAAATTTTAAAATTAAAAAACTAAACAAAAATATATAAATTAACACTTTAATGATCAATAAACACTTTTAATCACACAAAACATAGATTCTTTAATTAAATTAAAATAAAATTTCCCATTTTTGAGAATACTTTAAATCATTTTATACATAAAAATAGTCCAAAAAAATAATTATTTCAAAGAAAATTATGTTTTAAAAAGAACATGTATACCATCACAAAAAAGCATACCATAATCTATTCAAATTAACCTTATGTGAAATAAAAAATTACCATGGTAACCATAAACTTGAAATGATACCCAATAAAATCACACTAATTAACTATAAAAAATGATCATTTAGACTTATAACATTACATAAAATTATATATAATGCTCAATAATAAAATTCTATTCAATTATACATAACGTACACTAATATATAAAATGAGATATAACTACTCACCAATTACTTAACCAATGAAGTAACCATTTGACTAATTTTATGTGATTATACCATTATTTGAAATTGAATTTCATTCCATTCAGTTTCATAGAACCCTAACATCAATAAATAATCCCAATAAATTTAAATCACAGTATAATAAATACTATTAGAAATCAAAAAACACATAATGTGTCACCTTTAAAGAAAAAAGACATTAATGAAATTATTAATTATTTTCAAATAACATGAAATAATTAATAGAAATTCAAAAGTGTAACAAATTAAATACATTCAATTAATTTAATTTTAAACCTTATATCAGAAACCAATTTTTGAAATGACAACTCAATCCTTTTAGATTTAATAAATTTTAAATGTTTAATAACATAAACCATTCCATTCACAAATATATTTTGAAAAGTTTAAACTCATCATAAAATAATTAGGGTTAATGATAAATTGAACTTTTATAACCATGAAAGATTGGAAACAATTTTTTAAATCATATTTCATTTTTATACCATGAAAATCTATTTATTTTAAAATCATTATAAATTCATATTTATGTAAATTTTTGAACGCCATACTTTTCAAATTTCCAAAATTCTTAGTAAATATAGATATGAAACAAATAACATCCAAATTAATCCTTATATTCCACTTAGTAAATCAACAAATCATCATAAATATATCATTAAACATTCAAATCAAACATATCAAAACATTTCAAAATGAATTAATAAATACAAAACCAATTGAATTGCAACCATTTAGAACTAAAACAAAATCATATAGTTATGAGAAAAATAAAATCAATCCATGTATTTTATGATATATCGAATGAAATGAAAACTAACATTGTTATACTTGATTTTAAAAGTTTAATATTACTCAATCTGAAAAAGTAAAGAAGGTGATAACCTTATAAATGGTTTACTAACATAAATTAATCCCATAAATACCAATTACCTTGATTCCACCAATGGTAAAGGGCTAGGTATCAATGGTTTAGGACACCAATGACTAGCGAATAATGTTTGGTAATGAAGATGAAAAAATATTAGGGAATGGGGGTCCATCGATAATTGATTAATAGGGTCTAATGATTAGGGTGAATCTAGGCTAAGAGTGGGTGGGGGTGAGTATCTAGGTCATGTATGAAGAGAAAATAGAGTTTAAAAATTTTAAGGGTGTTTTAGATTACAAAATCTTCTAAATAATAATTAATTGGTGGTTTTAGTTAAAACTACTTATAAATTTAACATTTTGTTAAAATTGTTGAATGCACCACTAAAAAATGTAAGGAAAGTTTTATTTATACATTTAACAGTAGTTTCAAAAACATTTTTCAATTTAATATAAATTTTTTAGTTCATGTATACTTGAAAATATAATAACATGATACAAGATGGTGTTATAAAATCCCATTTAGAAATAATATGTTTTAGATTTCTTCCAATGTTAACACTTTTTAATACCTTAACCATCCAATCAGGTAGGTCATAAAAAAGATTGATGCCTTTGGATTCTATTTTTTATGAAATATATTAATGTGTGACCATTATAGGATTATTTTTTTTCTTAGAATTTTATTTGGGTTACACTTAACTGGGAGACCCTAATATGATTAGTGCACTAGAGGAATAATGCTGAGTGAATCTATTCGATTAAGATAAAGTGATATTTGATCAACTATCCAAGAGTCATATATGACTTAATTGGGAAAATTCCCCACCTAAATAACTAATTGGTGGGAGAGACAACATAATTAAATTATTTCTTATTGAAATATATATCTTGTCCCATAAATGGATATGATGGATTTTAAAAGGGGTCTTAATTTTAGTAGTGGAATGTTTAATAGAATTCTTTATTCAATGAATGTAATATATAATACTCATATGATAAAATATAATATTAAAAATAAATGCCTCAATCATCATAAAAATTGATACAGAGATCAATCATAAAGAAAAAAGAACCTTTTTATAAGAAACTTTTTATACTGGTACAAAACATAATAATTTTTCATAAGAAATAAAGGAAAATTATATGAGTTAGAGTAACTCCTTCAAGAGTAACAAATGATGAATATTATTTAAAAAGTGGATCTTAATTTTTAGAATAATTATTTAATGATTAATTTATTATTTCAAAATGAATAAATAAAAAATAACCAAAGGATCCTTAGTTACTACTCATATACTCATTGTGATTGAGCGTTACAATGATTTGGTGAGACCAAATATTTAATTTATGAATTATTATGTCTATCGAGTTCATTTTATTATCATTTTTGTAAATATAAAAACAATGTGAATGTGTTTAATAAAAATTATCACTATCTTCTCAAAGTGTCGTGGATAGATGAGTTGAGTATGAGATATTTATGTTTGGGTGCTGTATTGATTGTACAAGTTGGTATATGTTAAAATTGAAAAAAATAGTAGGATTTTCCAACAAAAGTATTCATAATAGATGTCAAGTTTATTTAACCTGAATGGTAAAGACATAAAAGAAATAACATTATATCAATATTTGAGATAGTTTAAGGAGTTTGAGAAACTCCACGAATTTTCTATATCTTGTATCAGTGTTATAGAAATATACAGTTCTATTTTAAAGGGTATGTGACACCAAATATATATTTTAAAATTTTTATAATTATAAAGGAGTAAAAAATCAAGGATATAATTGAATAATTGTTTTTTTGTTCCTTAAATTAATAAATAAAAGGTTTTTAAATTATGGAGTTGAATTAAATGGAATTTATCAATCTCCAATGTATCTAAGTAAATGATATGTATTTAATCTTCTTTACCTTATATGATAAGATAAATTGTTTGATAATAAATAGGCATTATGTATAATAAGATATTTTACACATATTTTATGATTAATATAATTATATTATATACTTAAAATGAAGATAATGGGAAAAAATTATTCCATTATGAAAATATTTATCTATATGATTGTTAAAATATGATTAGTTGAGATTCCACTACCCATAAATGGTAAATTTAAAAGAATAATTCATAATGATGTTATAAACATATAGAATACCATATAATATATGGATATACTAGTTTATCTATTAAATATTCCCACTAATAAGAAATATGTATTATTTCTTAACAAAATGATGTTTGTGCATACTAATAAGATATTTGGAACAAATATAGTATCTAAAATGACAATGGGAGTATATTTGAACTTTTAGAAGTTCGAAGTTAGAAAATAAATGATTACACAAGTAAAAATAAAAAATCAATGTCTCTTAATATACTATTAGGTTTAGGGTAAGTTATAAAAACATTAATTTAAATATTTACTATTTAGTAGGAATACTACTTTTATATACTTATTTTAAAAATCACAATATAAAATATATTTATTCTAAGTTTACATGTACTATTTGTTTATGATATAATTATACAGAACATAAATTCCAATTGTTTAATATTTGGTGAGTCAAAGTGAATAATCTATTTTATGAAACATAGAAAATTTAATAAAAAATTCTATTAGAAGATAATGTTATGATTCCAATTTAGTAGTAACTAAACTCGATGGTTGTAGTGGAGTTTGTTACATCATCATTAATAAATAGGGATAAATCTTTGAGGAATTAAATAGGATTCTAATTTACAAATCCATTGATTCATTAAATTGTGGTCCTGTCTATCATTTCACTATTTTTGATAAAATCAATCATTTTTTTCTGAATAGATTATTTTTTAGAGGAATTATGGTAAAAGATATTATTTTTCTCTTTATAATCATTTTTTATGATTGTTAAAATTGATGAGATTCCATGTGAGGAATCTACTACTTTTAATCTTCTTGATTGATGAGGTTATTGGAATATAGACCTATTTTCATATAAATGTTTTGTTAGATGAAGTATAGGGTGTTATATTTTCTTCCGATCATGTATATTGAAGAGGATATTAGGGATGGAGCTTCCTTATTCTGATGAATATATTAAATAATTTCATAGTATGGAACTTGTAACATTTGATAGCTTTAGTCAAAGAAGTTCCAGGTGTTGAACTTGTACTATCTAATGGATAGAGTTAAAGAAGATCCAAGTGAGGAACTTGTATACCTTATTCTTTTTTATCAAACATCCTACCACTTTTGGATAAAAATTAAGTGTTCAATGAAATAATATATCTAGTAATAATATCATTTATAGGATTATTTGGATTTTTTCAAACCCTCTATATTTTGTTTCCATTTCATTGTGATTATTTTACAATTTGTTTTTTGATTACTTTATTTCAGTTTTTTTACTTACAATAGTTTTATTTTTATCTACTTTTTCTCTTGTATTTTACTTTGATACTCTGATTTGTTTGGTTTTTCTGACAACAGAAAAACTTACATTATTTAGTGGTAGAAAATTTTTTGTCTAGTTTTTAAGTTATATTCACCCTCCCTCTTGGTGTTTTCTTACCAAAAATATCTATTACAATAGTTAAATTAGTTACCATATGATTTCA
Source organism: Viscum album (assembly GCA_963277665.1). Lineage (NCBI taxonomy): Eukaryota > Viridiplantae > Streptophyta > Magnoliopsida > Santalales > Viscaceae > Viscum > Viscum album. The sequence goes on along the minus strand of OY728153.1, from coordinate 319,945,938 downwards.
AATGATTATTTTATAGAAACTATAACACCCTGATATTTTAAAAAAATTTTCTCTTTAAATAATTTCAATTCTTCAATAGCTTGCGTTGCACAAAACTATGAGTTTAAACTAACCACGAGACACAATTATTATAACCCAACCACTAAAACTCAAAAATAAATATGAATAAATAATTTATTAAATAAATATAAAACCCCAACTAAATATGAATGTATTGTTTTGCACTTATAAAATAATCACACAACTTTTAGTAAAATCACTTTATTCTTCAAAAACACATTTTCTTCCAAAACGATTTTTTTATTTCTGCTAGTGAACATTAATTTTTATAAGTTCTAGAAAAATTATTTTAAAAATTAATTTCATAATGTAAAAATTATCGTAAAATTATTATTTTATATAACTTTCTAAATACATTTATTTTTTAAGAAATTGTGAAAATATAGATTTTTATTGAAAACTATATTTTCTTTTATAGTATTTACATGGTAAATGTATGTTTTTGATTAATTTTAAATTTTAATTATTTCATTTCATTTTAATATAATTAAATTATCATTGTTCAATATAATTATACACATGAATTTATTATAAAAACATTTTATCCTTTAAAAGATCATTTTTTTGAAGAACCATTTTGCATGGAATTTACAAGTTTTATTTTAAATTAAATTTTGTAACTTATATGTTTTGAATTATATAAAATGGATACCGAATTTATATTCATAATTTATAAATTTACTGAATTTTTACCTGTTATTTTTCGAAAATATTAATATTAACCAAGATAAATTTTGTTACCACAATAAAGGGTAAATTGGGTAATTTAGGTTAAAAATAAAATGTTCAAGACTATAAAATGACTTTAACAAATGAAAAAGTTTTAATAGATAAATATAATTTAGTCGTTAACACATATGGATCTAAATTAATGGTTTAATGGAATCTTTCTCATGAAAACTACTTATATAATATTTAAATAAAAGAAAATCAAAAAATTTCACTCGCTTTGTCTTAAATATCCCTTATGTTTCCACAAGGGGGGAAAGATTTTTGATTAATGAATTTAATAGAAAATTGTACCTTAATAAATATTTTTTTCATGATAAAATTTTATTTTTGAATTTTGGGCCACTTAAATGAGATTATTATATTTATAATATTTTATTAAATAAAATTTGGAAGATTTCAAATTCACGTTTTAAATACTATATCATTTTAATATTGAGTTTCCAAATATATAAATTCTATTATAAATATTATTCTCAAATATATAATATTTATCTTCATCATGGATTTTTTTATTGAACACATAACTATATTAAATAATTACACAACACTGATATAATAAATATTTTAATAATGGAAATATAAAATAAATGTTTTAAAAAATACTAAAATTAATATTATTTGAGATAATTAATGTGATAAAATAATTTTCTATATTATATTGACCATTTAGATATATAATAAAATATTTTTTTGGAATTTAACTTGTTATCTTGATATTTTTGATAGTCCATGTAATGATGAGTTTCAAAATTGACAGTAATAGTATTTTATAAAAATAATATTTTATTAAATTATTTAAAAATAATAAAACATATTAAATAATATAAAATAATTATAATATGGTTTAAAATTTTATAAATATTTCATTTATGGTCTAATTTATATCACATAAATAAAAATTACACCATTTTAATATTGAAATTGTTGTTACCTTAGTTAAATGAAAATAAGTTAACTAAGGGTTAATCAAAATGATGAGTTCTAAAATAATATTAAAAATTGTAAAAAAATATATTCGTTTATTATATTAAAACCTTATATCTCCTTATATTTTAATAGATTTAATTTTAAAGGCATTTCATTTGAGATTGTATTTATTCGAAATTTATATTTGTTAAAATTTCAAAAGTGACCATCACCTCAATTATAAAAGGGAACCACCTCCTTCACTTCTTCCCATCACATTGTGCCTTAATGCTAGACCAAAATATACAAATTTATCTTATAAACTTCCCTATACACATTATATATGTTTTGGTATTCTCAAAATTCCAATCCATGTTTCCCTAAGAGGGTATGTAAAGGAAGTTCTCTAAGGAATAGGTAATCGTCTTTACCAACTCTTTCAAGATTATTTCTTCTTATACTTCCTCTTCATGAGTTGTTTTCATTATAAAGAAATAAATAAAGTAACAAATATGTTATTATATGTTATAATTATTATGAAACTGCCATATTCCACCTTTATCATTCTGATTAAAAATGAAAGAACCACACATGCGTATGTACGAATTACCATCTCTATTTCGTGGTGTAATATATTTTTTATCAAAACATTATTTGGATGGGTATAATGATGGAATTAATATATATATATATATATGTGTGTGTGTGTGTGGGTGTGGGTGTTTTAATTATAACATTATATTGATTTTGGAAAAATTATATACTATCCACTTCTTTACCATTTCACCATTAAGGGAATAATACCATCACTCGCGCATACATTCAACCTACCATCTCCACGAGGTGATGCGATTCATTTTTCATGATCATCATTCAATAATAATAATATAAATTTAAATAATGAATAAATATTTTATATATTAAATTAATATAATTTTATAAATTATGGAACTATATCCTATTCATAATAATTAGGACTTATATGAAAAAACATGTATAGGAAAATGAAACAGATAACACCAAAAAAAGCTATTAAAAAATATTAATGAAAATGGTTATTAAGATTATATAAGTGGATCATATATGATATAATAAATATTAATATGGTTCTATAAAACATTAATAACATTATTTAAAACATTATACAAGAGTTTTAGATATGTATGAAGAAAATCAAACCTAAGGTAAGGGTTAATTTCACAATATCATTATTATGCGAGATTGTTTATACATATGTATCTGCTAGGGAATAATTATATTCAATGTTAATTATTATTAAATATGTTTTCAAAAATATTTTTACTATTTTTATATAATTTTAAAAGTCATTTTTATCCATGTATTAATTTTTACTAAACGGTTTGAAAGGTATCTTTTTGTCATTTTCCTAACGAGTTAATTTTTTAATTTTTCGGAAAAAGTATGAGATAAATGTTTTTTAACTTATACGTCTAGAAAGTATTTTTTCCACTTCCAAGATGGCATAATGACTTTAATATTCCCTTATAATCTTATAAGATTATTTTCAATGAAAAATTTTTCTTTTAAAATTATATGACATCTTAATAAAGTAAAATCTTTTCAAAGTAAAAAAGGATATTTTCCTCAAGATCTATTTTCAAGTGATCTTACATTATTATTTTCCATCTAATATAAAGTTATTTTATGTTTCTTATGCTTTATTGGGTTTATTATTCAATGATACTATATTTATTATTTCTATGCTTGGTTTATGTTTATAATAGAATGATATTTATGAAACCCATTTCTTTTACATAGGCTATGTTATGATGGAATGGTGTTTCTGAAACCCATTTTTATGGTTTCTAATATGATGAATGATTTATGTTCATGTATAACACATATGTATGGTATTCATTATGTGAAGTGTGTGAACTATATATCCCTCTAATTAATTGTGTAAATATGTATATGTCATGAAATAGATAGGACTTGAATGAGAATTAAACTTAGTTCAGTAATACATGGTTGGAATGAAGAGTGAACTCGATTCAGTAAAGGACATTGTCTACTATGATGGTCTTGGAAATTATCCTTAAGTAATGTGGAAATGATTTCATATTCTTATGTTTATACCTAAATTACATTTCATATGTTATGATCTCATGAAATATGTTCTTTGATTCTTTATAAACTTCAATGAATTATCACATGACATGATATCAAGATCTTTGATATGCAAGATATAATTTTCCAAAGTTATTTTCATGTTGTTATGGACATATGCTTATGTTATATCCCTTAATTTACCCTTATTGTGCAAATAATCTCCCCCATTTCTTATTTTTCTTTTCCCTAGGATATGAAGAAAGATATTACGTAGGATGTGTAAAAAGGGTTCTAGTTATGAAGGAATAAGTGGTAGATGATATAGATGTTTTATGAACTAGTTGTTTATGTTTCCCAGTTTCAAAAGACACTAAAACTATATAGTTTTGCATGGGTTTTTATGTTTCATAATGAATATTATTCTATTTTATATGTAGTATATTTTTATGAAAAATGTGGTCCGTTATAGTTGGCATTAGAGAAAGGTTTAGTTAACCTTTAGAAACTAAGGTGATAAAACCATAGTATTAACCTTAAGGATAAGTTTAAATGTAGGATACAATCCTAGAGTTTTGGTAATGATCATGAATAACCAATGATAGAACCTAAGGTGTCCTAAATTGAAATTTTATAAGTAATTTTCCTTGATTATGCAGTTTTATCACTATGATTAGTTTCACTCACACAATGCATTTTGTTTTTAGTCAATGGATGAAACCTAAAGGAACCTTGTTAATGCTGAATGTGTCGAGAAATGAAATGAATTTCCTCATGAGAAGAAAAATGTTATGGAATATAGAATGAAAAAACTTGTTTCTATGCTCACAAAACTATCTCAAGCAATAAATAATGCAGTACTTCGAAATGGGAAAAGAGGGAACAACATTTTGTTCAGTTCTTTATGAGGCAACAACCACCTTCTTTCAGGGAGTCTTCCGATCTACTAGTGGATGAAAAATGGATTAGTACAAATGAAAATATAATTTTTGTTCTAAAATGTTTATAACATGAGAAAGTAATTTTGGTAGTCTATCATTTTGAAGGAAAAACATATCAATGGTGGAACCTCATTAGGAATACAAGGCAATGAGATGAAATTGAATCTATGGAATGAGATGAGTTCAAGAACTTATTTTCAATATGTAATTTCCTCTTATTCTTTGTATGAATATGGCGAAGGAGTTCATTGACCTTAAGAAAAAGGATGATGAATCTATTGGTACCTAAGAAGAAAATTTAACAAGACTTGCAATGTATACATCTAGCATTATCATCTAACTTGAGAGTAAGGTCGATCAATTTTTTAGTGGCTTAAAATCATGTCTACAAAAGGAATTATCCACATGGGGCTTCAGTAGCTATGAAGAAATTTTTCAATGCGATCTCATGGTTGATATGGAGATTGGGATTAGCCATGAATATTATGGGTTCTATAAGAAGAGAAAAATGGAATTCAAAAGAAAATATAAAAACCATAGTTAAAAGAAGATGAGATTTTCTTTATGCTCAGAGTGTAGAAAGAAACATGGAGGAAACTACCTTAAAGGACTAGTAAATTTTTTATGTATGGTAAAGAAGGCTATCAGGTAATTGACTACTGAAGTGATAAATAAATGGTATCTAATGATTAGAATAGAGAAAATGCTACATAGAATTCACCTCCCACACTTCAATGCTTCAAGTTCAAGGAAAGTAAGAATTTTCCTAACCAATGCCCTAATCTATGGGTTATCGATGATGTTTGAAATATATAACATTTTAAGGATAAATACAAAGGGAAATCACATGTGATCACTAATGGAGATGTGGATTATGACAATAAAGTGGTGAAAGGTACACTTACCATCCACTTTAAGACAACTATTGTTTTATTTTATTCTAGATTCACACACTCTTTTATTCATAAAGAATTATCTAAGGGAATCACCATATTAACTCAAAAATTATATGCAGATTTAGTTTTAAAAAATCTTAATGGAACATCGGTCACATTATAAGTTTATAATTCTTCTCTAGTTTAAATTTGTGGGAAGGTGCTTCTTCTAAATCTTGTAATCCTTTTGTTAGTTGAATTCATTGTGATTCTTAGCATGATGTGGATATCTCTATGTTGATATCATTTCAATTTCCAATTAAAAGAATTAAAATTTTATATTCCGAATGAATCCATGATTATATATCAATGCAAGGATGAATATGAATTTCCATTGTAAATTACTTCTATATTGTGGGTCTAATTTCTTAAAAATGAAGCTTATCTATCTAATATGGTTGGGGAGAAACTCAACATTAAGGATACACCTATTTTTCTAGAGTTTGTTGATGTCTTTGTAGAATAATTTCCCAGTCTTCCATAAAATCGTGAAAGTTAGTTTTCAATAGAGCTCATATCGGGAGCTATGCCTATTTCAAAGAGTCCTTATAGAATGGACCCAATTGAGTTTCATGAATTAAATAAGTAACTCCAGGAGAATCATGAAAAGGGATTCATATTCCCTAGTACTTCACCTTTGGGTGAACCTATTATATTTTTAGGAATAAATATGAATCAATGAAACTCTACATTGATTATAAATAACATAACCAGATCTATATCAAGAAAAAATATCCACTCCCCTCATACTGATGAATTATTTGAACAAATATGAGGATCATAATAATTTTCCAAGATTGATCTTCATTCTGGATATCATCAATTAAGGGTATGGATGGTGGATATACCCAAGGATACATTTCGTAAACGGTATGGACACTATGAATTTAAAGTGATTTTTTTGGTCTTACTAATGCCCCCTATATCTTTATGGATTTAATGAATATAGTCTTTAGAGACTATCATGATCAATTTTATTTTAGTCTTTATAGACAATATTATTTTATGTTCTAGGAGAAAGGAAAAACATGAAGACCACTTGAGGGTTGTACTGAAGACCCTGATAAATGATAAACTTTATGAAAAATTTACTATGTGTGAATTTTGACTTCAGAAATATTCATTTTTGGGTCACATAATCTGAAGATTGGGGATTTATGTGGATCCAGTAAAGATAGAATTTGTTGAAAATTGTCCTAGACCAAAAATGGAAACTAAGATCCAATGTTTTATTGGTTTGGATAGATATTATCAACATTTTTGTGAAAGATTTATCATGACTATATAATCCACTCACCATATTTACTCATAAAGGAGTTAAGGAATGTGAAGAGAATTTCAAGGAGTAAAAAAATATTAGTCAGTGAACATGTATTCCCACTACCCAGTTGTGGATAAAAGTTTTTAATCTAAAATGATGCATCTAAGAAGGTGTTTGGATGTGTTCTCATGAAAAATCATATGGTGATAGCTTATGAACCACAAAAATTTAAAATCCATGAGAAAAATTACCGAACTCATGATTTGGAGTTAACTGGGTTAATATTTTCATTAATGGTATAAAGGAGATATCTTTATAGAGAAAGGTGTGATATATATACTAATCATAAAATTTTGAATAATATTTTCACTCAAAATATGATTAATATTCTCTAAAGGTGATAGTTGGAGTTTATTAATGATTATGAATGATAAATACATTACCACCCCGGGAAATCAAATAAGTTGGTAGATGCTTTGAGTTGAAAAGACCATACTAGAGTATCTATGATGAAGATCACATGAGATACAATATTTATATATTTTAAAAGGATGGATCTATAAATTTCAATGTAAGGGGGGAATCCTATATTTTAAAAATGAATTTTAAACCATCTATAAAACTAAAAATTATGGAGGCGCAGTAGGAAGATATAGAGCTACAAAGAAGGGGAGAAATTTTCTTGAGTTGAACTGTGATTGTGATTGAATAATATGGTTCAAGAACAATTTTTTTATTCCTACCATACCATAATTAAAGAAATCTATTTTGGATGAGGCTCATAATCCATTATTCCTTACCTATCCTAGAAGCACAAAGATGTATAAGGACCTGAAAGAGTATTTATTGTGGGATGAAATGAAGAGAGATATTGAAAATTATGTTTTTATATGCTTGGTCTGTCATAAATTTAAGTCTAAGAGATAGAAGTATAAGAGGATTTTACAAAAATTTCCCATAACAAAATGGAAATAAGTAAACATCACTATAAACTTTTTCCTCAGACGTCCCAAAACATCTAAAGTTCATAATGTTATATGGGTTATAGTAGATCACCTCACAAAGTTGGAAGAATTTATTTATATCATAGAACAATTCTCTATTGATAATATTTATAGAATATATATTAATGAAGTGGTGAGATTATGTTGAGTACCAATTTATATTATATTTGACCAGGACCCGAGGTTTACCTCGATGTTCTAGAGAAGTATTTACCAGGCTCTAGATATAGAGTTAGGTTTCCATAGTAGTTATCATCCTTAGAATGATGATCAATCTGAGAGGAAAATTCAAACTCTAGAGGACATCTGGAGAGATTTCTCTATGTACTTCAATGGTGGTTATGATCAACACCTACCTTTGGTATAATTTTTATACAAAAATATATTTCATTTTAGTATATAGATGACTCTTTATGAAGCCCTCTATAGTAAAAAGTGTTTAAATATAACATAATGGAATGAAGATAGAGAAATAAAGCTATTGGGACCTGATCTTGTTGAGGAATTTGTAGAGAAGTTTAGATCTATTGAATATCATGTAATATAAGCTCCGAGTTGATAAAAAAGTTATGATGGAAATTGAAGAAAATAACTAGAGTTTGAAGTGGGTGACATGGTATTTTTTATGAATATATCCCCAGAAGAGTGTGATGAGATTTGTAAATAAGGTAAATTTAAGACCTAGATATATCAGTCCTTTTGAAACTCCGGATTGTGTTGGGAAGGTATCTTATTGAGTGGTGCTTCCACAGAATCTCTCTCAATTTATGATAGGTTCCATGCATCTATCCTAAGAAAGTACATACCTGATTTTTCACATGTACTAAACTCAAAAGTCATACCGCTAGAGCAATATATTTTTTATGAAGAACATCTTATATAAATTTTGGATCATAGAGAGAAAGTTCTATGAAACAAGACCACTCTCTTGGTTAAAGTTTTATGGTGGAACGACCAATTTGAGGAAGCTATGTGGGAACCTGATGAAGTGATTTTTATAATAATGGGTGCCCTATACCCAAATAAACAATAATTTTAGATTACCATATCATGTGTAATGTTAGGTATACAAGATGTATACTTACCATTATAGTGTAGATATTTTTGCATCCACTATTTAAAGGTAATGTTCATACAATAATTATTGTAATAAAGGGTTATAGAAGATACGAGACTATAATGAGAACCTTGAGATACTATGATATTAATCTTTAAAATGTTCTTATGGTATAGATACATCATACTGACTAGACACAATTTATGTATTACTATCAAGTACTAAGGGATCATAAGCATTGAGACTTCTTCACATGAATTTTTCACTTGATGATCTCTAGTAGTGTGATCATGAGGACAGACTCACCAATAAGAACATCACATGTTTTGGGTGTCATTGGTTGTTCCTATCTATGGACATGTGTATTGGTCTCGCAACATGAGATCATTATCAATTTGTTCCATTTTATCATGTACTTTGATGCAAGTAAAAAACCATGATAATGAAAATGTGGCGAGTTAGCATGTGTTGGTTGCACCATTGGTGGTATGGAATTGGTTGAATGGTCAAGATAGGATTTGTTTCTTTTAGGATGAGGAAGTTATATCTTAGTCCAAGTTGATTAGGATGGTAGTACCTTTATAATTCCTCGGACAAGGTAGTTGAGGGTAAATACATCTAGTTTGATCAAAAAGTTATAAGTAAAGGAAGAGGACAAAAGTGTGTGTCCTTCTTAATGATACATTTAATGACAAATAGATTATATTACAGAGTACGATTTCATAGGTTGGTTTACATTATTTGACTATCCTTATCTATTTAGGGGCCTTTATGGGACCCTGATATTGTCATGTAGATACTATTCACTGCTATCGAGATAAGGGCCTAGTGGGTCACACACAATAGTGTATTAAAAAAACCACCCTATTCTGTTGAATAGGTAAATTGGTCATGGTGAGCCCCACTATGGGGTTCGAGTGCCGTCCAAGTCCTCGATCACTGATAAATAAATTAATTCACCATTAGTGAGGGTATAAATAATTGGGTTGAAATTATTTATTAAAAGTATTTACATATATGTGAATACGTGGAGTAGTATTACTCGATTGAATATTATTATAATATTCTAGGTTTGTTTAATATTAGTAGAAATTATGAGTCAAGTTAAATGACTTGGTTTTATCACATAATATATTTAATATGTATTAAAGGTATGTGATAATGTATAACTAATGATTATGACATAGTTTGGTTCATCGTAATTATTTATTTAGTAATGTTAAATTAACGAGGGCTGGGGAACCCTTCTAGGTATTTTGAACATTCACTTTAAATAGGAGATAGAGGATGTCACCCAATGAATATTAATTTATGATATTTCCAAATCCTCTCTATCCTATACCATTTACCAGAGAGAGGGAATCTCTTGATCCAGGTGATCAGATGGAGTTCATATCTATGCATATAAGCTATGTCAATGTGGTGATTGTCGGGACATTGAATGATTCATTAGATCTTTGGGCTAGCACTCAGAATTCGATGAGAGACACTGTAATTTTTTTTGGAAGTATATGTGAACAATATAAAGGGATTCTTCTTTGAATCCTTAAAATAGTGATCACTGATAACAAGAAAATTATGGGTATGACTTCTGAACAAAAAATGGTATGTTTTTGTCATTTTTATTTTAGTGATCAATTTAAGTTATGAGAGATAATTTGACCGTACCAGAGATCGAATTGTCATAGATGAAAAGTCTAGTCAACCCGATGATGGAAAATTTTAAAATACCTAGTGCACTAGCTTCTACTTCACCCCCGGTACCTTTAATTATTATCAAAGTGACCGCGTAAATTATATAAGACAAGAAAAAATTAAGTTGCATTAAAATTATGTATAGGGTTTAATTTTGGTCCCAATGGATCCGACCACAATTTGATTTGAGGCCAAATGATCAAGTTGTGGTAATCCAAGAAAAAATTATAGATCAAAAGAAGTGGGTTTTTAGGTATTATTTTTGAAATATATATGATTTTCTACCCAAATAGTTTCTTCAGTGTTGTTTTCCAATGAAACACATATTCGACCGGTACTCCAGCTATCAGAATAGTATCTTCCGACCAAAGTTATTTATACTATTAACGAAAATTATAATGTTATAATAATTATATTTTTCATTATTAAAATAATATTTCATTTTCAATTCTAGTCTAATTATTAGGCTATTAAAAAAAGGGGGAATGTGGGTGCGGGTGTATAAAAAAACTATAGGGGATAGGTTGTTGTTTTCATGGGTCAATAAACCAAAAGAAAAAAGGTGGAATCTTCCTTTAAATATTTCCACGGTTGAACCACCTATTTTTTCTATAACTACCCTCAGCTGACCGAGGAAGGGAAAAAATCATCTCAAGTTCACTATTGAACCTGAGAGTCAGGTTGGCCAATGGATGGCCGCCATGTCGCGAAATTCCCAGTGGAAATTTACACTGGAAATTTCCACCAGAAATTTCCAGCGACTTTTCATCGACGTGGCGGCCATCCATTGGCCGAAACCCAACATGAGGGTCAGGTTGGGCACCCCAATCTGAGGCTATTTAAATCCACCGAGGAATACTGGAGGATGACCCACTGTCGGTAGAAAATCCTCCGCAGACCACTTACCTTGCCATACTCCGCCTGAGTCGTGGTAGTGGATCCCACTCCCATGTGGCTTGACTTCATTTGGCTCAACACTGGCCTCCTGTAACAGACCTTCGTATTAGTGCGTCTCCCCTCAACCAGATCCAACGGTACAATCCCACAACACAAATCTCTCCCTAGTTCATGCGGCTTAGCCATCTTCATCTACCAAATCTCCCATCGGAGAAAAAACATGATGATCGAGGGACTACCTCCGTTATCCCCGCCTCACCCAAGTCTAGCACCAACATCCATGGGAGCCACCATCTTCAGCTGAGATAACTACCCGCGAGACCGAACCTTCCCGAAAACGGGTCTGAGTGGGTCTGGATGGACCTGTCAGGCCCACCAGGATAGCTCTACATTGGATTTGTACAAACTATAATGGGCCAGCGCGGGTTCAGCCTGACCCACACATGCTCTGCACTGAGTTTCGAGAACACGATTGTATAAATTTATATAATTAATTGATTTAATTTTAGACTTAAATTAAATTAATTAAAATATTAATGATTGGTTTTAATATATATATTTTTAATTACTAAAAATAAAATTAATTCAATTTAAGTATTAAATAGTATTAATTAATTTAATTTCATTTTTAGCATTAAAATTAAATTAATAATCGGATTAAATGTGAATTAAATGAATTATTTTAATTTTTTAATTCATTTAATTTATTTAATAGCCCTTGTACTTATATTATTCAAATTTAATTTTTATCGTGCTTATATTTATACCGACCAATATTGAGAAATTGACCCTGCCTCTGTATTTCTATTTTTATTTAATTAATTATTTTACTATGAGTGATGATTATAAATAAATAATTATTTTTTATTGTCAGTGTATCATATTATTTTTGGTAAAAATGTTTAAGGTTATGCGTATCCAATTTATCTAATGTACATTGTACTACTCAGTTCTCATCGCCTGCGTGCGAGTATTTTTTTACTTTGATGAGGATGACGTATGACATGGACCCTAAAAAGATGAGGCGGTTAGCTATGATGAGGATAGTGTAAGATGCAGAAAAATCCAAGTCAAGGTGAAATCTAGACAAGCATTGGACATAATGGATGTGGACGAGCTACATCACTAGTCAGGACACGATTCATTTATATTACATCAAGGTCATGGTTGGTCCACTGAGTTAAAATGGATCAACCTATTTTACATTCTCATGACCAGTTGGGTAGTTTCATTCCTTTATTAATTCATTTATTATTTTATGATTTTTATGACATTGGGAAAATACATAAAATAATTAACAATAAAATGCATAAAGAAGAAATGGATACTTTTCTATTAATGTTCAATTATTAGGGTGATAACATAGATAAACAAGATTAGTAGAAATAGATAACATTCATCGATAGAAAAAAATAAAACCCTCACAGTATTATTAAGCCATTAACCACCTTCCATCAATTGAATCCGAAAAAATAGGGTGTTTGGGGTGCTCATCATCCAAATTTGAGGGTGTATATTACTATCGGTGAGTTCTTATGAGAGTTATGGGTTGAAAAAAGTAAATTTGTAGAAAATAAGTATCCAAGTATCTCTATTTTTAATTTTAGAGGAAAGTGTTGAGAAAATTAATTTTATGATTTTAGATGCTGGGACTTCATTAAACACATCAAGGAGCCCTGAGTAAATGCGATTGGATAGTCAAACGCCTACCTTGAATTCTCTGAGTAGTGGCATAGCCAAAGCTTGTAGACTATGAGGGGAAGCTCAATGATCATTTCCACTACAATACTCATGAATTAAAATATTCAGATTTTAGTACAGAGGCTTCCTAGAATTTGATAAAATAGTGGGAGACATTTAATGATCTAGTTAATCAATCAATATGGTCAAAATTGGTAATCTGTATAAAATTACTAATATGCTAGATTTTTTTGTGTAGAAAATGAAAATTAATACAAGAAAACAGACTACAGTAATATTGGACAAAGTAAATTTCCAAATTAGCATGAATTTCCAAGTGTAGGGATGGATCTTATTCACAATACTACAATATTAGAAATTTGAGGTGTTGGTGTCCCTAATACTTGTTAAACTACCCCAAGAAGTGAGGGTGAAAAAAATGATTACAAGAGACTCATGTAGGAAGCATATGATAGTTATGTAATTATGCTATCATCAACATCTGGTGTAAGTTGTGGTCACTATATTAGGACATGTATGATATGACATGTAGTCTCATCTCTAAGAAGCTTAAAAGGAGAAAGAGATGTGAGATATGAATGAGTGATATTTACACTGTATTTTTTGTAAATATGAAATAAGAATCATGATATTTCAAGGAATCCAATTGTTAATTTTTTTTCATCCTATTATTCATGTTTCAATTAAGGTTAAAAAATGAACAGGATGAAGTAAAAATTTCATAACCATTTGGGTAAGGTTCTCTATGTAAATAAAGAACTCAAAAAAAGTTTAATCACTAGTTCTTATAAAGAAGAAGTTGAAAGGTAAGGAAAAAAGGCCAATGGAATGTGTAATGCCAATGGAAAATTTTCAATGTAATTCAATGAAAAAAGTTTGGTTGTTAAACAAGATGTTATTTGATTTTCATATCTTGAAATTAATTTATGGAAGCTTAATCACAATGAACTAAATTAAAAAAGCATGTAATCACTTATTTTTCAAGAATATTCATCCATTATAAGTATTGTTTCATACATACATATTAGGTATAAAATACAATATTCTTATAATATATGTGTATTGAAATACAATAACCATGTAATTAATTGAAACATTACAATAAGTAATGTTTATTCTCCAAACGGTTGAGAATGGGTGATTCTAAAGTTAGCAGTGACAGACACATAACTTCTTATTTCCAAGTTATTGACTTAATTCATACTATTATTTGTTATAATAAAAGTATTTATCTCACATGTCCTTTGGAAACAAGGAGACATTATTCTATGTTTAGGAATTGATGTTGTCTGTGGGGTTTCATACCCAACCAATAGTTTAGTGATACATGAATCATAAGAAATGCGTGATGGATATAAAATTTAAGAATTATTTACCCAGTTGTGGCAAGATAATTGTGCTTCAATTAAAAGAAAAAGTGGTTTGCAACGATATACCTATTTTTGTATTTAGACTTAGTAGAGATAAACACATTTTGTATTATTGACGTATTTAGTTTGGATAGAGAAACCTTTAGCAATAAAGGTACTCCACAAATATTTCAAAATTAGTTCAACAAGAGAGTGTGAAATAATACAAGGGAAATCTAGTGTTAAATATAATTTATAAGATTCCCTAAGGTAATTAAGTAATGTGATACAAAATAATATGCATGGTCATAAGATATAAGATGCTTCAATCCAACATGCCGAATAATATATTGACCAATCATTCAATGATCAATATAATGCAGGGTGGATTAATTACTAAACACAAATTAACATATCCACATCAAGGATATGTTTTCAATAAGGAGGATTTATCCTGATTATTATAGGTTAAAATTGATTAAAAAAATACAGCATGGACCAATTTCTAATTTCACATTTCCTTATACACACCAGAGTCATGTTGTAAGTATAAAGAGCATCAATGTTGTAACTTATAGAAACTTACATTATATTTCAGGATGTGATTTAAAAATAATGGCGATATCCCATAACCATATGACAACTAGAAACAAAAAAAATATCATAAGATTCATAGTATGATAAAAATCCATTATTTCATAAGAACATGTGTTTCGATGCAAAGAGTTTGTTAGGATATGAACAAACTTGCATCATGAAAAACACATTGGGCATCTAAAGTAATTATCCTAAAAGGTTATTATGATACTATAGAAACCCCTACAATAGAAAAGTAGTAGTCAAGTGATAGAATACATATCTATAAGAGGGTGCACATCTCTAGTTGAAATAGTGGGAGCATGTTTGACTTGGGTTTAGTCAATATTAATGTTCACAAATGGTTGGCATAGGAAAAAGTTCCACATGTGCATGTGGTATAGGAATATTCTAGATACACATACTATATAAGAACTATGAAACCATATTTATGGTTTTATATTCACCATGGTCGGTGATATATTATTCAATGAGAAAAATAATTTCCTACAAGTAAGAAGTATATGGAAAGCAACTAATATTTACATGATCAATTAAATTCAATAATGGATTCCATATATCAAAGAGAAAAGTGGCTTATTATTTTGAATACTATGGTGGGTATTCAAGTGAGATGATACATGTGGTATAAGTGTCGTAACAATAAGGCTCTATTGGTTATACCGAGTCATTGTGCCTAAATACCTTATAATTTTACTTATCATAAATAATTTCTATGATCTTTTAATTGGCCATTAGATGTCAAGACCAAATTTAAAGGAAGGTGTCCATAAGACGCAACTTGAAATGGATGGGGAAACTATAGGATGCCAATATGGATTTCAAGTTACTGAAATATAGTTTTTGATTAAAGTAAGAAACATGATAATAGAATATTCATTAAGAAATAAAACATTTCCATATGTCTACAAAAGGTTATTGGGAGTGCAATTTTTTTAATTTAAATATCCGTGGTAACATATGGAATATTGATATTGGTTGTATAGTTAGGTAAGAATAGGATGAAAGTAATTTTCTAGTGATTTAATTAATGTAGCAACCTAAGTTCTAAGGAATAGGATGTACCTTGGTAGATCTAATGGTTACTTTGACCTAGTCTATTGTACATATAGTGACAGGGTATTGAACATACATGTTAGAAAAATTCAAGAAATATTTTTACCAATGTCACATGACATAAATCCCTTAATGCAAACATGCATGGGAATAAGATAAGATCACATTAGTGAATTGAATTCCATACACACCAGTGACGGAGCAATCACAAATGAGATGATATGTAAAAGATATGATATTTCCAAAATATACATTATAGTAGTCAAATATCAGTTATTTGAAGGATAAATACAAGTTGAGTAGTCAGAATTATCCAATTTTACATGGGGAAGTACAAAAGATCTGTACTAGGTAAGTAGAGAGGATGGAATACTAGTTTTGGTGGGACAGAAACTAGTTTTCCTTTGATAAATGAAATATAACATCATAGTTAGGATAAAGGCTATGAGAGAGAAAATATAATACAAGCTAGTGATAACTATACCTTCAAATACTGAGTATGTTGCAGCTTCTGAGGCAGCTAAGAAGCAGTTATTAAATGCAGTGATTTGTTCCAGTTCTTGAAATAACATCTACCAAGTAAAGTTTTATCATTAGGATAATTATTTACTGGTACTAGCTATGATGCCATGTTTTGACTATAGAAAAAAAGTATATACTTATGGATACCATATATTGAGAAGTTTTACTCAAGGAGGTGAAGTTTCATATAGTATAATAGCCACTCGGTGGAAATGTGGAAGACCCAACAACTAAATCCATGACTGAGCAGAAACATGTTCTTAATCATGTGAGAGGTAACATGTATGTTTAGAAATTTGTCTCTAGTGCAAGTGGGAGTGTTGCAATAGTGGGTTCCCTAGACCCAACTATACAACATTTTTAGATTACAATACCATGTGTACAGTTAGGTATACATGATGTACACTTACCATTATAGTGTACATATTTCTATATACACTATTTAATGGTAATGTATATAAATTAATTGTTTTATAAAAAGGTTACAATATATCGTAGATGATAATGAGAACCTTGAGATACTATTAAATTAATCTTAAAGAAAGGTCTTATGGTCTAGATACATCATACTGAATGGACTCAGTTGATGTCTGAATATCAGGTGTTGGGGGACCATAAGTATTGAAAATTCTTCTCATGAAGTCCACACTTGGTGATATCTAGAGGTGGGATCATGCAGAAAAACCGTCCAATTAGAACACCACATGCTTTGGGTATCATTGGTTATTTAAATCTATATACACGTGTATTGGTATCCTGACTTGAGATAATTATTAATGTGTTCCATTTGATAATGTACTTTGATGCAAGGGAAAAACCTTGATAATGAAATCATGTAGAGTTAGATTATGTTGGTTGTGCCATTGGTGGTATGATATTGGTTGAATGGTCAAGATATGATTTATCACTTTCGGGGTGAGGAAGTTATATCTTGGGCCTGGTTGATTGGGATGGTAGTAACTTCATATGTCCTTGTCCAAGGTAGTCGAGGGTAAATCCATCCTATTAGATCAACAAATAATAATGAAAGAAAGGACGATGATAAAAGTTTGTGTCCTGCTTAATGGAATATTTAAATACAAAGAGATTATATTACATAGTACATATCTGTATTTTGTTTGTCATTTCTATGACTATCCCAATATCTTAAGGGGCCTTGGTGGTTTACTAGAATCTGATCTTGGTCTGTGGATACTATTCAATACTATAGAGTCCTAGAGTGTCACACACAATAGTGTATTCAAGAATCTTCTATATTCCGCTGAATAGGTAAATTGGACATAGTGGGCCCTACCACAAGGTCCGAGTATTGTCCATGTCAACGATCAACGATAAATAAATAAATTCATATTATTCAAGTAATGAATAATTCAGTTGATTTATTTATTAAAATCCTTTATTATTTAAGTAAATATGAGGAGTTATAATAATCGAACAAATATTATTTTTATATTGCAGGTTCATTTCATATTAGCGAGAATTATGAATCTAGTTAAATTCCATAGTTTTATCACTTAATATATTTAATATATATTACTTGTTTATGATAAAATATAAATAATAATTATGATGCAGTTTAGTACACCATAATTTTCTATTTACTAGATGTTAAATAAACGAGGGTCGGGGAACCCTTCTGGGTATTTTGAACATCCAACATAAATAGAGGAGAGAGGATTTCACAAAATATATATTCATTTGTGAGATTTATAGAGCCTCTCTATCCTCTTTCGCTTTCTAGAGAGATAATATCTTGATCCCTGATATTAGACCGAGTTCATCTCTAAGAATGGAAGGTATGTTGATGAGGTGATCACCGTGCCATCGAAGGCTTCATCGGATCTCCATGCTAGCACTTGAAATTAGACAATCGACATTATTACAAATTTTTGAATCATGCATGGAAAATCTATATGGAATCTTCTTTGGATCATTCAAGTAAAAATATCCAATGACAAGAAGATGTCGAGGCTGATTTTTGATAAAAAAATGTATGTTTTTACATTTTATTTTTGTGCTCTGTTTAAGTTACAAGACAACCTCAGACTGTATTGGGGCTCATATCATCGAATATGATAAGTCTAATTGTACCGATGGGGAAAAATTTTAAAATCCCTGAACCACCAGCTTTCGTTGCTCGCCCGATACCTTTAGTGATGAGGTAGAGGTATCCTCATAAGAATGTATCCATGTGATGAATTTAAATGGAAATTTCTTTTTAAGGGGGTATAATTTAACACCCTGATATTTTAATAAATATTTCTCTTTAAATAATTTTAATTCTTAAAAATCTTGTGTTGTATGAAACCATGAGTTTAAATGAACTGTGATACACTATTTTCATATCCTAGGCATTAAATTGGAAAGATTAAATATGAATAACTAATTTAGAAATAAATATAAAGCTATAAATCAATATGAATGTAGTAGTATGTTCTTAAAAAATAATCACATATTTTTTAGTTAAATCACTTTAATCTTAAAAAACATTTTTTCTTTTAAAAAGAGTTTATTTTCTTTTTATGAGTGTATATTATTTTTTATAAGTTATAGAAAATGGATTTGAGAAAATTAATTTCATCATGTAAAAAAAACTTTAAATGATTATTTTAATTTAATTTTCTCAAAACATTTATTTTTATAAGGAATAGTGAAAATAATAAATTTTTTTGAGAACTTTATTTTCTTTTAAAGTATTTACAAGGTCCAATTATGTTTTTGATTAGGTTTGAATTTTAATTTTTCAATTTTAATTTAATATAATGAAACTATAGTTCTTTAAAAGGATTATATACCCAAATTTATTACAAATAAAATTTATTTTATAAAACGGTATTTTTTTCGAAAAAGGATTTTCTTGGAATTTTACTGATTTTATTTTAAATTAAATTCTTAAAATTATATGTTTTGAATTTTGTAAAATGGATAATTTTATTTATTCATAAGGAAAAAATTTATTGAATAGGTCCCTTTTGTTTTTGGCCAATATGAATAGTAACCATGGTAGATTTTGTTACCATGTTAAAGGGTAAATTAGGTAATTATGGTTAAAAATAAAATTATAAAGACTATGACATGACTCTAACACATGAAACAATATTATTGGATGAATATAATTCGACCCTTAACACATAAGTATCTAAATTTTGTTGTTTAATGGATAAATGTTTATGGAAATGACTTATATAATTTTTAAATCAAGGAAAGTAACAAAATGTCACTTTCTTTGTCTTAAATATACCTTATGTATCCACATGGGGATATAGATTTGTTAAGAATGAATATAAAGTTAAAATTTTAACTTAATAAATATATTTTCATGATACAAATTTATTTTTAATTTTTGTGCCACTTTGATTAGAATATGATATTGATAATATTTTATTTAACAAAATTTCAAAGATGTCATATTCATGTTTTAAATATAATATAATTTTTAATATAGGGTTACCCAAATATATATTCAACTGTAAATATTATTTTAAAAAGTATAATATTTATATTCATAATAGTGTTTTATTTTTATTTTATAGTAAACAAATAAGTATATTAAAAGATTATATAACCTTTATGTAGTAATTATTTTATTAATGAAAATATCAAACAAATGATATTAAAAATATTAAAATAAATATAAATTGAAATAATTAATGTCATAAATGAATTTTATTGATTCAATTTACCTATTAGGGATATAATAAAATATTTTTTTCAAAGTTAACTTGTTATCTTGATATTTTTAGATGTCGATGTAATGAATAGTATAAAAATTGACACTAATGAAATTTTATCAAAATAATATTTTATTAATTTATTTCAAAACATAAAACATATTTAAAAATAAAAAATAATTATAATATAGTATATAATTTTATAAATAGTTCATTTATGCTCAAATTGAAATCACCTAAGTAAAAATTATAAACTTTTAATATTAAAATATTTGTTACATTATATAAAATTAAAATTGGTTAAATAATGGTTAATCAAATTGATAAGGTTTAAAATAATTCCATAAAATGTCAGAAATATATTTTTTGATGATATTAAAACCTTATATCATCTTTTATTTGAATTCATTTCATTTTTTTGGTATTTGAATTAAGATACAATTAATTATAAATTAATATTTTTGAAATGTAAGAAGTGTCTCTCACCTCAATTATAAAAGGGAACCTCCTCCCTCACTTATTCGCATCAAATTGAACCTTCAATATCAACCAAACTCTAAAAATTTATATTCTCAACTTCCCTATCCACATTATATAGGTTATGGTTATCTCAAAATTCCAACCCTAGTGTCTATAATAGGATATCTAAATGAAATTCTCCAAGGAAGAGGCAATCGTCTTTACCAACTCTTTCATGATTATTTCTTCTTATACTTCCTCTTCACATACTATTTAAATTATGAACTAATAAATACATTATCACCTATATTATGATATGTTATAATGATTATGGAACAACCATATTCCACCTTTTATCCATCCTATGGAAATCTAAATCACTACGCGTGCGTATGTACGACTTACCGTCTCCATGCCATACTGTAATCTATTCTTCATCACCATTTTATTTGGATGGGTATAATTATGGAAATAATATATATATATATGATAAAAATAACATTAAATTTATTCAAAAAAATATATATACCATACGGTTTACCATTTCATCATAGGGAATGACACCAACACCTGTGCATACATACAACCTATCATGTCCACGATGCGATGAAATTCATTTTTCATGACCACCATTCAATAATTATTATATTAATGTAAAAAATGAATAAATATGAGATATATTACCTTAATAAAATTCTGTAAATTATGTAACTATATCCTATTTATATGAAATGAGACTTATATGACAAAACAGACATAGGAAAATGAAACAGTTAACAACTAAAAGTAGAGTAATAATAAAATATTATTAACAAACAGGTGATAAGATGATATAAGAGGATCATATATGATATCATAAATATGAATATGGTTATAGAATAATTTAATAACATTATTTAATACATTACATAAAAGTTTCAGATACATATGAAGAAAATCAAACCCAAGGTAAGTGTTAAATTCACAATCTCATTATTATTCAAGATTATTTATACATAAGTATCTACTGGGGAATATTTATCTTCTATTTCAATGTTTCTTAAAAATGTTCTAAAAAATATTTTTATTATTATTCAACACTTTTTAAAGTCATTGGTACCCATTTATAAATTTTTACTAAATGGTTTGAAAATATTCTTTCTTTCTTTTTCCTAATGATGTATTTTTTGACTTTTCTAGTAAAAGTTTGAGAGGAATGTTTTTTAACTTATACGGCCCAAATTTTTTTTTCCTATTTCAAGACGCATTTATGAATTAAAGCATACCACAAAATATTACATGGTTATTTTCAAAGAAAATTTTTTCCTTTAAAATTGCACAGTGTTTTAAGAAAATAAATCTTTTTCAAGGAAGGAAGGATATTCTCCTCAAAAATTATTTTCAAGTGATATTGCAGAATTATTTTCCATATAATATAAAAATTAATTAATGTTACTTATGATTTATTGGGTTTATTATTCAAGGATAATTTACTTATTATTTCTATTATTTTTTATATTTATTTTGGTATAATATTTATAAAACCCATTTCTTTCACATGGGTTATGTTATAATAGAGTGATGTCTATGAAACCTATTTTTATGGGTTGTGATGTGATGAATGATTTATATTATTATGGAACACATATATTTGGTTTTAAATATGTGATGTGTGGGACCAATATCTTCCTCCAACTCATTGGGTAAATATTTATATCTCATGAGATATATAGTACTGGAACGTGAAGTAAAATCGGTTCAGAAATACTTGGCTAGAATGAGGAGTGAAATCAGTTCAGTAAAGGACTTTGTCCACTGTGATAGTATTGGAAATAAGCCTTGAATAATATATAAATGATTTTATATTATTATGTGCATGAAAAAATTCCATTTATTATGTTATTATCTCATGGAATATGTTTTTTATTCTTTATGAACTTCTATGAATTATCCCGTGACATGATATCATTATATTTGGTATGTAGTATATAATTTTCAAAAGTTATTTTCATATTATTATGCCATTTTTCTTATATTATCTCCCTTGATTTACCATTACTTAGTATCTGTTATTACCCTTTTATTATTTGTCCTTTCCCTAGTATATGAAGAATGATATTATGTAAGATATGTCATAATGGTTCTAGTTATAAAAGATTAAGTGGGAGACAATATATATGTTTTATGAATCATTTTTATATTTCCTAGTTTCCAAAGACATTAAACATATATGGTTATGTAATTATTTTGTTATGTTATGTAATTCATATTTTTCTATTTTTTATTTAGTATCTATGTATTAAAATTATGAACCATTATAGAAACATTCCAAGAATAATGATTCAAACAAAATTAGGAAGTGTTATTAGTAGAAAAATGTTATTTACATTGAAACATTTTATGTTGTGAAGTAAAGGTTTTGGAATACTAGTTTAGAGGGTTGATCATTAACAATAGGATTCCTAAGGCTCAAAATTACAAATGTTTTATTAATTTATAGTTTTTACCAATTATTTAATTTTAGTGGAATCAAATGGTCATATAGAGCTATGGAAGTAGTTACATAGAGATGTAATGAGTTTAAAACACCCTAAAATGAACAAAAAATAAGGCCGATCTGGAAGTCTATCATATATGATATAATAGATGGTTGATTATGTATGGTTTTTCTATATATTATTATATTTGTTTAAGAATATAACATGAATTATGTTATACAAAATTAATTCTCTACTTTATCATTTATTCATGTTTGATTTATTTAATCATGAAGTGAAAAGATGAATAACATATTAAAGTGATACTTTTAGTTATCCTTAACCAATGTCCATCATGGATTATTATGGGTTACAATGAAATATTATGGTTAATGTAAGTAGGATTTTCTCATAAGGATACCAAATATTCCCATGAGGAAGAAAATGGGTTTTGTAAATTAGATGACCCAAAAATTATGTTGTATGAAGTGTATTTAACTATGATTTGGTATACTATTGGTGGCTGGTTAATATTTGGATTTCTTTATAACTGAGGTTAGTGGAGTATCTAGCATTATAAACATTAGATTTTTATATATTTATTATGAAATACTCAAGGCTTTTATAATTAGGGGTGGTTGGGTATGTTAATGATCATTTAATATGTTTGACCTTAATTAACATAGGATTTTTACTATCATATGATAGGCATAACATCTAGGACCTCGATTAAGATTGAATAAAGAACTGTATGGTCATAGATAGGTAACACATACTATGTTATTTTCCATTGACTGAGTGGTGTGTTATGTTCTCATTTATAAAGGTGAATTACAAGTGACATATTCATTAAAATGGTTAGTTTATACTTAGATAATTGAGAAGATATGAGTTGGATATATTGGATCAACATACTTTACTCCCCATGGTCACTTGTTGTCTTGGACAAAGGGATCATATGAAAATTCATGCTTATATATATGATTTACCTAATGGACACAAGTATAGAGATATATTTGTTTGAGAGAGATCACACCAGATCTAGTTGGAGATTTATTATCACTTATTGTTAGCTAGAGTCCACACTTTTATTTTATTTATGAATTTAGGAATTCATATTTTTTTTAATTCTACAAAGGCCTTTGGGGTTAACATTTTTAGTTTATCGAATGAAGATTGACCTTAATCCAAGGAGTTTCTCTAAAATTATTTTAGAGTTTATCCAAAAAGTGTTTTGGATGGGTATTCACAAGGTATTACATATGTTGAGATACACTTTGAAGTTGATGATAACATTCTAAAAGTGTTTTGGATATATTCAGAATGTTTTTTGGATATGTTTTCTCAATTTATTGTCTATGATACAAAATAATCTTAAATGTAACAAATACTTTGAGTCATTAATGAAAGTGAAATATTAAAGGAGATTTATATAAAGATTTTATTCATGTTTTTCAAATTGGCCATATCATATGAGAGGATATGATGATATTGTAAGGCATGTTATTAGATAACATGTCACTACCATAAAAATTTGTAATGTATGATTAATCATATGATAAATCATTGAATTGTAAAGTGTAATTAATATATATATTTATGATTATCCATTCCATTTAATCATTAAAATTTAGTGATTGGATTTGTCATCTATGTATGTTATCATTGTATGTTTCATAAGAAGAAATCCTTGGGAGGATAAACATACTTTCATGTGATGAATATATGAACAATCAAAGATTAACTATTTATTTTTGATAATACATGAGTAAATGTTGTAGTAAATCAGGTGCTTCCCCAAAAACTATATAAGGAGATAATCACCAGGATATGGTGGTTGTATGATCTTACCCATTCCTCCTATGATTCTTCCTGAAGAACTCCTTTTTTATCTAATTACCTTGACATACAGTATGTAAAGACGCGGAATTTCCATGTATTTTTTTGAATTAAATGAGAATTTTACAAGTCCGCAAAAATTTACAGCGCATGATTCCAAGTCCCGGAGTGCTTGGAATGAATTTCTGAACTTTTTTTGGGTACATTCAGTAAACGTGGGAGCATATTTTTTTAACTTTTAAACCGGTGCTCGTAATTGAAATCCGAGGGCACCGTTGAACTCACAACACCAGTATTCGCTTAAGGGGACCTTTAACTCGACCATAGTAGGTCAAGGGTAAATTATAGATTTTGGGGTTTTCCTAGAAATGAAAAAAAATAATAAAATAAAAAAAATTCTATTTTATTTTATTTTCTGAATCCCCCTCTACTTGAGTTAAGGTTATGGGGACCACCCAAGTCCTAAAAACCTCCCAAACTTGAATTTAGGGTGGGGACCCCCACCCCTTTTAACGGGGGAGAAACCTCTCAAATCCCCCAATTAATTCTTTGTGTCAACATAAAATTAATTGATAAGTTACCAATTAATTTTATGTGTCAACAGAAGAATTAAATGTTAAGTTACCAATTAATTTTATGTGACAACATAAAATTAAATTTTAAGTTATTATTTAATTTTTGTGTTGGATATTTCTTTTCTCCTCGGTGGAATTGGGGAAGGGATTGGAAAAAGAGAATTGGTATAGGACTTGAAAGATTATCCTCTCCAACAAAGAATGTCAATGATGGATGCCAATGAAGAATGCCAACTTCGACTCCGACTTCTTCCACGGGACGTTCGTTGACGAGGAACGTCTTCAACGTCAACGAACCAACAATCGAGGAAAACACCAATGACACAGATGTCTGTCTTTTCCCAAAGATTCATCTTCTTCCTCATGACCTCATCGACTTCATCAAGTGAACAAGGTAGGGGGTTTAATTTGTGTATGATTATATTCCCATGTTCTTCCCTTCTAAAACAAATAACGAGGATCAACTCATTATTAAGTTGATCTACGAATTTTTTCTTTTTCGGGTTGGGAATAATTATTGCTGGGGAATTGTAGGGTGTATTATTTAATTTTCTCTTCATTCTATTCTGGAAAATTCTTCATGAATCAAGTAAGAAATTATAACCGCTTGCTACCACCCTAATGCCGAGAGTGCGGGCCAAAAAAACAAGGCCCGTCCTCTCCACAAATCTTGGTTCTTGGTGTGTTCTTTACAATGGACAAAGGAGACGATGGAAACAAAGACAACGACGTTGCCCCACGACCACTACCACCCATGGCCATCGCCGCCAAGTGTTCCACCACTCCGTGGTCTCCACGCCCCGCTGCTCTGCCACCTGCGGACCCACTGCGCCGCCCACATCCTCCGCTGTCCGGGCCGACCCGCCGCCGCTGACCGGGCCGAGCCGCCGCCGCCATCCGCCGAGCTGCCGCCACCATCTGCCGAGCTGCCACCATCTTGACAATCCATTGGATGAGCCACCCTGGCTGTGCTGCCTGCAGCCTTCTGAGCCACTCCTACCGCCCTGCCCGTATCCTTCCGAGGCACCCCAGCCGCGCTGCCCATGGCCGTCCGAGCCGCCCTGGCCGAGCCACCCCGTGGCCCTCCGAGCTGCTCTGTGGCTTTTCACCACCAACGAACCTCCAAGTACCCTCATATACTCACAGCCTCTGTGACCCTCACCGCCCAGTTCGGGCCGGGCCGGGTCAGTCTGGCCGGGTCAGACCGGACCCGGGCCCACTACGACCCATTTACTTCTTTTGTCCATTACTTTGCCACCGGACGTCCGTTTGAATAAACTTCAGAAGCGTTGGAAATATTAATGTGAGACGGTATATTTGAGTATATCCTATTGGCATTTTGGGTTAATATGGGGACTGGTATGGTTGGATAGAGCATGAATCCAACCGGGCCCCCGAGACTAAAAGACTAATAACTCACAGACCGGGCATTCGATTGACACGCTATCTGTTGCATTGAGACCCCTATGATGTGGCAGACCTCTGAGATGATTCTTCTTGAGACTTTATGGCAGTTGGAATATTGACCAGTAGCTTGTGGAGCGAATCCTCCCAGAGACGAGCGAGCATAGTGCAGAGACTTTGTAGCTGGCTGAGACTTGACGACTAACAACCATTTCGACTCAGAGTGACTTGACGGGCCCAGTGGGGAGAGCCTCTGCGTGACTTGGTAGACCCACAGTGGAGAGCGCCTCTATGTGACATGGCAGAACCACAATACTCGATAGGAGGAATATCTCAGTAGACTACGAGGTAGAGCGCCTCTGAGTAACGCGACAGACCCACAGTACTCGATAGGAGGAGTACCTTAGCAAGTCACAAGGGGGAGCGCCTCTGTGTGACGCGGTAGACCCATGGTGGGGAGCGCCTCTGTGTGACATGATAGACCCATGAAACTCAACAAGAAGAGTACCTCAGCAGTCCAAGGTTAGTGGGAAGCACCTCTATGTGACGCGGCATACCCACTGTACTCGATATAGGAGGAGTTCTACAGTAGCCGAGGTGTTTGATGATGTGACTAGGGATATTACTTGATACTACCCCTATAATAAATCCTGGTGTGAGGTGAGTCAGTACCTTTGTGTTTTCCTCATGATTGAGATGGATTACTTGATAACTTAGGTATATGTATGAGCATATACCTAAGTAAGGTTATCTGTTGTTTTCATACTTTGTGGGTTATCCTTGGTGGATTTTGTGAGACCTTGACGGTATCGGGGTCCCTACTGAGTATCGTTATACTCACCCCTTCATGGGTTAGGCTCGCACTTCATTGTGTTTTATGCAGACGACAGACATCGCTGACTAAGGACGAGAGTACTAGGACTGGACGGTACACGGAGGTGGACCTTACGACGAGTCAGTACACTGAGGAGACAATCATACGAGGAGTACTGAGGAGGCAATCTGTACCTACCCTTTAAGTAGGAAACTCAGATGATGACCCAATGGCTGTTATCCTTTTTCTTCAGTTGTACTTTTACTTTTAGTCTCTTGTAGTTTACTGTTGGGAATGTATTCCAGACCCTTTTTACTTTCAACAC
This sequence comes from Viscum album, assembly GCA_963277665.1. Lineage (NCBI taxonomy): Eukaryota > Viridiplantae > Streptophyta > Magnoliopsida > Santalales > Viscaceae > Viscum > Viscum album. The sequence goes on along the minus strand of OY728153.1, from coordinate 319,917,615 downwards.
TTTTTTGTTATACATTTTTACTTGGTGATTTGTATCTAGCTCTGTTCTTGGTTGTGTGTGTTTATAGGTTATAAATGAAATGCCTTCCCAGTTTTAGGGAATACGCCTTTGGTGCTAGTCGCCATCCCCTGGCCTATGGAAGGCGGGCTTAAGGTTAGTCATGACACGGGCCCCAGGGGATGGGTCATGACAAATTGGTATCAAAGGAATCAGTTCTACCAGATATCTTAGGGATCTAATATTTCCTTTTAATGGTAATAGTGTTAAGTGTAGTGAGTGTGGTTATCAGTTTAGGGAATCCAGTGTTGGTGTGACAGCCGACGTATCCATACACCAGGATCCCGACTTCTGATTTCTGGCTCATTTCACGAAAACACTGATTGCGTGTGTGTTTTCAAGAGTCTTCTTTGTGAACTCTTTGAGTCATCTCACTAGGTATAAATTATTAACCATGGCGCACCTGTTTATTTTCAGTATTCCACCACGCAGATAGCCAGCTACGGTTCTGAGATTTTTACACACTGATAGCCCACCGAGCGACGAGGCCTTAGTGTAGGGACCTCTTTCAATAAAGGCACTAACGGAGGCCCCAACGGTACCATTACCCGTTGGGCCACTGATTCCACCAGCCCCAACAGCATACAGTGTATGCCACTTGAGCGTGCTGCATGATTTCCAGTTCCAGAGGCCACCCAGGTTTAGGGGAGATACGGACCCACAGGCGGCTGAGGATTGGCTGGAGGATGTAGTGAGAGTCTTTCGACTGGTAGGGACACTAGCAGATATCTTGGTGATCCTTGCCGCCAGCCTTCTATAGGAAGCAACAAGCAGATGGTGGATCTTGATTCTCCAGGTTCATTATGAGGTGAAACTTCTCTGGGAAGACTTCGAGAGCCTATTTCAGGTAGAGTTTGTCCCAGAGACTCTTTGCGCAGTGCGCATATAGGAGGTACTTCATCTGCAGTAGGGAAGCATGACTGTGGCTTAGCACTCAGTGAGATTCACTGACCTCTCACGCTACTCCACAGATATGGTATGGGACCCATTAGTCACGGCCTGGACCTTCGATCAGGGGATCAGGTGGGAGATCAGGGCTTCGATGATCTCACTCAGCATCCCGATGTAGGCGTGGGTGTTAGAGAGATCCCTCTTGGTGGAGAGTCTCCTTGCTGAGAAACCACCAGCAGCGAGACCCACTACCAGTCATCACATAGTAAAGTCTACTACACCTGGCAGCAGACAGACATCATAGATGTCCAAGAGGACCAGACCTACAGGTGGACGACTGCATGACTCAAGATCGGTTGTATGAGGAACCCAAAGTAGAGATGGTCATGCCAGGATCATGCAACGTTACACATGCGGAGGGTAGGGTCACATGGCTCGTGACTATCTGACCCACCGTACGGATGATCAGTAGACGGTCAAAGGGCTGCCCTGGTAGAGACATAGGTTCAACTGAGGAGGTCCACAGGGAGAAGGCGGACATGGCAGTGGAGCTGACCATGCAGCTGGCGGTGGGCGACGATTCGAGATGTTACTACCACCACCACCAGGAGGTCCACCCTGACCACAGGGAGCAGGTGGGCAGGGGAGAGCTCGCCTCCAGGTAGCTGAGGACTACGATCACAGCACTCCAGAGATGATACAAGGTACGATCTGTGTCTACTCCACCTTAGCTGCAGTTCTTATAGACACTGGTTCTCGTCATTCTTTTATTTCCACTTCCCTTGTTCGGAGCTTGGAGATTTCAACAAATTCGTTGGCTCGATATTTACGACTAGAGACTCCTACAGGGGAAGATTCGATGATTATGAACTTGTGCCGACAGTGTGAGTTTACTCTAGGAGGCGAGAGCTTCGGCTGGGATCTCCTAGTAGCGGCATCGAGGCCTTACGACTTCATCTTGGGTATGGACTGGTTATCTACAGTCCATGTTCATATTGATTTTTTTAGGCACAAAGTGTGGTGTGTCTGCACGGATGGGACCAAGTTTACCTTCACCAGAAATAAGGGAGCCTTTGTAGTATAGTATAGGATTACCCAAAGGAGAGTGCATCCGATCACTCATCAGTTGGCTAGCCTTACCCTAAAAGCAGTTGATGTGGAAAGTCCGAGATATCCTGTAGTGGTGGACCAGTACACAGATTTCTTCCCCGATGATGTTCCAGGTCTACCTCCTCGCAGAGAGGTGGACTTTTACATTGACTTGTACCCCAGGATGACACTGATATCTACAACAGCCTATTGAATGGCTCTTGTGGAGCTTCACATGCTGCGGGTATAACTAGAGGACTTGCAGGGGAAGGGATTAATCTGGCCCAGTTTTTATCCTAGGGTAGCCCTGATTTTGTTCTCCAAGAAGGAAGATAGAAGCTTGAGGCTTTGTGTTGATTATCAGCACCTGAACCAGGTGACCGTGAAGAACAAGTACCCACTCCCAAGGATTGATGACCTCTTTGATCAGCTGAAGGAAGCACAATGGATCTCGAATATAGACCTCAGATCAAGCTATCACCAACTAAGAGTGTGAGGAAAAGATGTGCAGAAGACGACTTTCAGATATCAGTACAACCATTACGAGTTCTTGGTTATTCCATTCGGTGTAACCAATTCTCTATCAGTGTTCATGGGACTCATGAACATGATATTTCATCCATACCTTGATCTTTTTGTAGTAGTCTTCATCGACGAAATTCTGATCTACTCGGTTACTGAGGGGGAGCATTCCTATCATTTGCAGGTAGTACATGACACACTACGAGAGAACTAATATTATGGTAAGTTCTCAAAGTGCCAGTTCTAGATCCGAGATGTTTAATTTCTGGGACATGTCATATCTAAAGCTGGAGTTGCAGTGGATCCAGCAAAGATTGAGGTGGTACTTGCTTGGGAGCCACCCAGGAGTGTGACGGAGGTTCGGAGTTTCTTGGGTTTGGATGCATACTACTAGAGTTTTGTGCCAGATTTCATCATAGTTGCAGCACCTTTATCAGCGTCGAAGAAGAAGGGGCAACCCTTTGTTTGGTCGGAGAAATTCTAGCAGAGTTTTCAGGAGCAGAGGCAGAGGCTGACTAGTGCCCCCATCTTGAGGCTTCCAGAAGAGGGCATAGGGTACGTAGTCTACTGCGACACATCAGGGACTTGAATCAGATGTGTCCTAATGGAGGATCAAGCAGTGATCTCATATGGTTCTCGACAACTGATACAACATGAGCAGAACTACGCTACCCTTGACCTGGAGTTAGTAGCAGTGGTCTTCGTCTTGAAGATGTGGCAGAACTATATGATGATAGAATGTTTTACAGTGTACTCTGATCACAAGAGTCTCAGATATATCTTCTATCATAAGGAGCTGAACCTGGGACATCGATGTTGTGTTGAGTTGTTTCAGGACTATGACTTTGAAATAGTCTATACTCCTGGGAAGGGGAACGTTGTAGCAGATGTACTCAGCAGGAGGTCTGGTATACGGCTGCTAGGCGAGACGACGAAGCAGCTAGCCGCTTTGTAGATATCCTTTGTGGATAGACATGAATCATATTTCCTTTAGTCTCTTACAGTCACTCCCCAACTTATTCAGTGAGTCAGGGAGGTGCAATGAAGAGAAGTTGACTGTGAGACACGACGTGCTCATATATCCACAGGACAGACACCTAATATATTTTCTGAAGGTGGGGAGCATGTCATCCTCTTCAGAGGACCTACCATGGTACCAATGTCACTTGAGGAGGAATTGTTGAGGGAGTTCCACACATCCCCTCTAGCGGTACATAAAGGAGTGGAAAAGATGTACCAGGATCTCTGACGACAGCACTGGTGGCCTGGAATGAAGAAATCAGTAGCGAATTTTGTCTCTGGATGCCACACTTTTCAATAAGTGAAGGCGGAATATCAGGTACTAGCAGGCTTGGTTCAGCCTTTAGAGGTCCTAGAGTGGAAGTGGGATGGGATATCCATGGACTTTGGGACAGGTCTTCCACGCTCATCCATATGACATGACTCGATTTGGGTGATCATCAACTGACTCACCAAGTCGGCCCACTTCCTACCGATCAAAGAGAAGGGTTTAGTAGAGAGCTTGGGACGCCTCTATGGGCATTATTTTGTGCAACTACATTGAGTAACTTCGATGATTGTCTCCGATAGAGATGCATGATTTAATTCTCGGCTATGGAAAGGATTGTAGGAGGCTTTCAGGACATAGCTTCATTTGAGCACCACCTTCCATCCTCAGACGAATGGCTAGACTGAGCGGACCATTCAGACCCTCGAGGACGTGTTACGTGCTTGCGTCCTTGACTTCGGTCATAGTTGGGAGGATCACTTGAATTTGGTGGAGTTTTCATAAAAAAAACAGATATCACTCCACCATTGACATGACACCTTTCCGGGCGTTGTATGGGTGACCTTACAGATCACCTTTGTGCTGGACTGACCTAGGGGAGTCAGCACTAGTGGGACTAGAGAAGGTATGAGATACCACAGTGAAGGTGCAGATCATCTAGGAGAGGATGAAGACTGTATAGAGATGGCATAAGTCGTATTCTGAAAGGATACAAAGACATCTAGAGTTTGAGAATGGATACCACGTCTTTCTACGGGTCTCACCTAGACATGGTTTACAGAGATTTGGCCGAGGCGGAAAGTTATCTCTGAGATTCGTCAGACATTTTCAGGTCCTTAGCTCTTCCACCTCAGTTGCACCGGGTGCATGACGTCTTCCATGTATCCCAATTGAGCAGATACGTGCATGACACTTCTCACATCATCGACCATGGCGAGCTGGACATCGACGATGGATAGACTTTTATGGAGGTTCTAGTGGAGATAGAGAATCGAAAAGAGTGGGTCATTCATGGGTGGTCGATAACTCTTGTTCACGTTCGTTGGAAGCACGTGAACCTCCAGGAGAGCACATGGGAGCGGGAGGCTCAAATGCGTGCTTAGTATCCCCACTTGTTTTCCTAGTTTTGTGATGTGGATTATGGGGACGTAAATCCAAGAGGTGGGGAGAATTTAAAGACCCGAAATTTCCATGTAATGTTTTTTAATTAAATACGAATTTTAAAAGTCCTCAAAAATTTATGGTGCATGATTCCGAGGCCCAGAGTGCCCAGAATGAATTTATGAACCTTTTTTTCAGGTACGTTCAGTAAACGTGCAAGCAGATTTTTATAACTTTTAAACCGGTACTCAGAATTGAAATCTGAGTGCACCTTTGAACTTGCAGCTCCGATATTCGCTTAAGGGGACCCTCACCTCCACCGCATTAGGTCGAGGGTGAATTATAGATTTTTGGGTTTTTTGTGGAAATGAAAAAATAATAATAATAAAAAATAAACTTCTATTTTATTTTATCGGTTGAAACCCCCTCTACTTAAGTTAAGGTGGTGGGGACCACCTAAGTCCTTAAAACCTCCCAAATTTGAATTTAGGAGTAGGGACCACCCTAACCCTCTTAATGGGGGAGAAACATCTCAACTCCCCCAATTAATTCTTTGTGTCAACATAAAATTAATTGGTAAGTTACTAATTAATTTTATGTATCAAAATAAGAATTAAATGTTAAGTTACAAATTAATTTCATGTGACAACATAAAATTAAATGTTAAGTTATTATTTAATTTTGGTGTTGGCTATTTCTTTTCTCCTCGGTGGAATTGGGGAAGGGATTGAAAAAAGATAATTGGGAGAGAACTTGAAGGATTATCCTCTCTAATGAAGAACGTCAATGAAGAACGCCAACAAAGAACACTGACTTTGACTCCGACTTCTTCCATGAGATGTTCGTTGATGAGGATCATATTCAACATCAACGAACCAACAATCGAGTTGATTTGCAGATGTTTGATTTTGCGGGTTGGGAATAATTATTGCAGGGGAATTTTAGGGTGGATGATTGAATATTTTCTCCTTTTTGTTATCGACTATTCTACATGAATCAAGAAATAAATTATAGCCACATACTACCGCCCTAATGTGGAGAGTGCGGGCCAAACAAACAAGGCCCGTCCTCTCCGCAAGTCATGGTTCTTGGTATGTTCTTTACAATGGAAAAAGGAGACGAAGTTGATGAAGGAGATGAAGACAAAAAAGGCAATGACGTCGCCCAACGACCGCCACCGATCATGGCCCTCGCTGCATGGAACTCTACTGCTCCGTGGCCTATGCGCCCTGCGTCTCCACCACCTGTGACCCCGCCACACCACCCACGACCGCCGCCGTCTAGGCCGAGCCACCACCGCTGACCGGGCCGAGCTGTTGCTGCCATCCGCCGAGCCACTGCCGCCATCCGGAAAGCCCCCGCCGCTGTCCACCAAGCTGCCGCCGCCGTCTGCCGAGACGCCGCCTCCGTCTGTCGAGCCACCGCCGTCCCGCCAAGCTGCTGGCCAAGCCGACCTGGCCTCGCCACCCGCGACTTTCCGAGCCGCCCCGACTGTGCTACCTACGGCCTTCCGAGCCGCCCCGGCCGAGCTGCCCCATGGCCTTGCACCGCCCGCGACCCTCCGTGGACCCTCACGGACTCACGGCCTCCGTGACCCTCGCCGCCCAGTGCAGGCCAGGCCGGACCCAGGCCCACTATGACCCATTTACTTCTTTTGGCCATATCATTGGCACCATATGTCCGTTTGAGGAACCGTCAGTAGCGTTAGAAATTTTGACGAAATACGTTACCTTTGAGTATACTTTACTCGAGTTTTGGATTAAGATGGAGATCCATCAGGTTCGATCGATCACGAATCCATCCAGGCCCTTGGGACTAAAAGACTAATAACTCACAGACCAAGCCTCCGATTGATGCGCCATCTATTGCGTTGAGAACCTTATGACGTGGCAGACCTTTGAGATTATTTTTCATGAGATTTCTTGTTTGTTGGAATATCAACCAGTAGCTTGTGGAGAAGATCCTCCCAGAGATGAGCGAGCATAGTGCGAATACCTAGTAGCTAGATGAGACTTGACGACTGTTGACCGTTTCAACACAGAGTGACTTGACTGGCCCAGTGGGGAGCACATCTGTTTGATGCAGCAAAACCACTGCTGGGAGTGCCTCTGTGTGATGCGGCAGATCCACGATACTCGACAAGAGGAGTACCTCAACAGACTAATAGGGGGAGCGCCTCTATGTGATGCGGCAGACCCATGGTACTCGACAGGAGTAGTACCTCTGCAAGTCACGAGGGGGAGCACCTCTGTGTGACGTGGTAGACCCACGATGGGGAGTGACTATGTGTGACGTGGTAGACCCATGGTACTCGATAGGATGAGTACCTCAGTAGTTCAAGGTTTGTGGGAAGTGACTTTGTGTGACGCGGCAGACCCACTATACTCGATAGAGGAGGAGTTCTCTAGCAGTCGAGGTATTCGACGATGTGACTAGGGATGTTACTTGATACTACCCCTAGAATAAATACTAGTGTGATCTGAGTCAGTACCTCTGTGTTTTCCTCATGATTGAGATGGATTACTTGATAACTTAGGTATATGTATGGACATATACCTAAGTAGGGTTATCTATTGATTTCATAATTTATGGTTTATCCTAGGTGGATTTTGTGAGACCTTGAGGGTCTTGGGGTCCCTACTGAGTACCTTTATACTCACCCCTGCACGGGATTCACCCGTACTTCTTTGTGTTTGATGCAGATGACAGACATTTCTGACTGAGGATGGGAGTACTAGGACTGGACTGTACCTGGAGGTGGACCTTACGATGAGTCGATACATGGAGGAGATGGTCAGACGAGGAGTACTGAGGAGGTGATATGTACCTACCCTTCAGGTAGGAACCTCTAAGGAAGACCTAATGTGTTTTTCCTTTTTCTTCCATTGTATTTGTACTTTCAGTTTCATTTACTTTAGTGTTGGGCTTGTATTACTCCCCCTTTTTACTTTCAGCACTGTTTTGTTATACAATTTTAATTGGCAATTTGTATCTAGTTGTGCACTTGGTTGTGTGTGTTTACATGTTATAAAGGCAATGCCATCCCAATTTTAGGGAATAAACCTTTGGTGCTAGTCGCCAGCCCCTGGCCTATAGAAGCGGGCTTGGGGTTAGTCACGGCATGAGCCCTGGGGGATGGGTCATTACACACTAGCATTATATGTTAATTGAGGAGGATCCTACCAATTGTGTGGGAGATTTTTGTCGACCCATGGTTACACCAAAAAGGGATGATTCATTCAATTTTTTCTTAGTAATCTTTATCAATAACATTGACTGCTAAAGAAGTAGTTAATGAAATTTTCAGTTTTAGGCACATAATGATATTCATTTTATGTTTACATGATTTTATTTTTATCCATGGTAGATTATCATATTTTTTTTCTTATTCTTTTTACTAATTTTAGGATGTGTTTATCGACCCATAGAAACATATTAGGAGGAACCCTATATTATCTTTCCATTGCCACTAAGTGATAAGTATGACATTGAGGTAGTGGAAATATCTTTCTTTACATGAAGACACCTTTAGAAGAATATGTATTTATACAAAATAATTTGAGTTCACATAAAATGGTTGTTAAAAATTAACAATACACACCACAATGAAATTTTAGATGATCTTAAACAATTTTGAAGCTATACTTGATATAAATATAAAACTTATAGGGAGGAAACCCCAATTTATATTTTTTATTGTTTGTTTATTTTTTTATAATTATTTTAAAATTTTTAATCTTTTCTAATGTTTCTGAGTAGGTATGCAATAATTTTAATGCATTGTAGCTACATTCCTAATGTTATTATCTAGAATAAGGATATCGGGTTTTCCCTTAACCTATTACTTTTATACTATTTTTACTAATTTAGACACAAAATTTCTTATGTATATGTCATTTCACAGAGTCATATTGAGGATAATGTAAAATTTTAAGTATGGGGGAGAGGATAAAAGTTTGGTTAAATTATTTAGGGTTATTCAATTTTATATAGTTTTTATTATGTAAAAAAATCATGTCACTCATTACTTCCATGGAACTTTTTATTACTAAGAGAGATTTTTTATAATATTGTTAAGACTCATGGGGAATTTTTTAAGATCAGGTATTGATGAATAAACTCTTATAATTGTGGTGTTTTTGGGGTGAATTTAAGGATAGATTAAGTGGACATGGATTTTGTGATGGATTCTTTTTGTGAAACATTAAACATTAAACACTTTTTAAACTTATCACACTTAAAAATGAATCTTTAATTAGTAATTATATGCCTAGATAAGTGAACTTGGTGTCAAAGGCAGTAAAGTTGTATAATAATATCATGTTTCTATTAATGTGACTTATATCCTTCTCACAAAATCATGGATTATGTAACCAGTTGAGATAATCTTCATGAAAAACCATTATTCTACTTATCAAAGAAATCTGTTCTATAAACCTGTGTAAAAAAATGTTCTTGCATACATGCTCAACCAAGATGATAGAGAAATTCACAACACATACATACCCACTGAATTCACAACTTTACCCTTTGAAACAACTTCCATTAAATATGTTCCCCCAGTAAATTAAATACCTATTTTTTAATTTATTTTTTTCAATGATAAATTCATATCCACCAAAACAAAAAATATATAAATAACAAGTGAGAGAGGGGATATGATCACCATACCTTATCCTTGAGTGGATTGAAGTCAAAATTCCTTCATCAACCTCAAATTATGAAATTATTCCCTTGATAGTGTCTTAGTAAACTAAAAAAGCATACCGTAGGGTGGCTCAAATGCTGTTAAAATATAGGATAAAAATTTAGTCTTGTAGTGACCTAGGGTTGTATCTAGAGATGCATTCTCAATTTTAATTGTCACTTTTATTTAGAAAAAGTTAGTGAGATGAATTGTTTTTTTGGAAAATAACTATAAAGAAATTTAAATTGCATATTGAAATAAATAGAATGAGAAGTTGTGGTTAATGGTTAGTTAACAAAATATAGTTCATTAAATGTTATTAAAGAAGTTGACTATTCTTTTTACTAATTTATGAATTTGAGGTTTCATAATCACTTCTCCTATCATCCTCAATTGAATGGTTTTGGCAAGGTTATACTTATTTGAAATATATTCTTGGTATATCCTCCTCCATATGAGTGTGAAATAGTATATATGGCACCAAAACAGTGAACCAATCCTACTTCACTTAGGAAATACCCAATATGGTTTGTTTACTAAGAAACTATAGAGTTATCCAATTCATTTACACACATGCCAACAATCAATAATAAATTCACTAATTAGAATAGTTTATTACATCATATGTAATTTAAACATAGTTAAGGGAGTGTTTTGTTCATTGAACAAGTAAGTAAATAATGAAAAAAAGCAATCAAACAAAATTTCACTCAAAAAAATAAACATCTATTAAATAATGAAAATAGTTAACCAAAAAATAGTTTTATTCATTTAAGCATTAAAACTCATATATTATAGTTTTAATTTATTAACTTCCCCAATCACCCAAGGTTTTATACCTACAGTAAGGGATAGTTGTGGTGATAGAGAGAGAAGAAATCATTGCATAATTACAATTATAAAAAATAAAACAAAGAATACTCAAACATCAGTAATGTTAGATGAATTATATAGTACCCTTTATTTTACATTCTCTCATTCTTATCATCCCCCTTACCTTATTATTCAGTTGGTAAAATACTTTTTAGATCCTTATTTCTTGAATTTTGAAATGTTTCCTGCATTGTTCGAACTTCGTTCATGAGTCATGGACTATTGTAATGAAAAATATAAAAATTAATCTTATTTAATTTGAATGGATTAAAAATCCTATATTTTGACTGATATTATTCATTGACATTTATATGGATTCTTTTTAGTATTTTTCATAAATTATGACATGGAACTTTAGAGATTTAGTTTATTTCCAACCGATCCTTATGAATTTAGTATTTTACTCTTCTGTAGTCACCCATGCCACCTCCTAACAACCGATATTTACAAAATTAATGACACTTAGAAAATAGGATTAAATTATATTAAGTGTCACTTTACTCTTAATAAGTCTCCCAAGACTCTTCCAAAGTCACCAATGACTCTTTCAAATCCTAGATTTACTCTTATAAAGTTTATTATTACTCTTATGATACCACTTCTGACTTTATTGAAGTCAATTTTGAATATTATAAGTCCACACATAACTAAATACTTCCCAAAAACTGTATCCAAACTTATTAACCTCCAAATCATGAAAATAATCGAAAATCAAAAGCTAGCAATCAATTTTTCATAGAATTTAAATAAATAAATCAAATTAATAATATTACAATTTTAAATATTATTAAAAAAATTTATTGGATCAAATACCTAATTTAATTTTTTTTATAACTCAATGAATTGATAAATTTGACGGAATAAAATGAATTTAATATTAACAAATTCTATCAAATCTATTTCTAATTTCAACTCTCCCACACTTTTTGAGACCCTCATCTTGGTTCACTTAGAGTAGTAACGAGAATGGTGGAGCCATAAGACCTCATGCACACCTCCTTGTATTCTAGAGGATTCCAACTTTTAATAGGGGTCCAAGGTGGTTTAGTGGGAATAATATACCACTATATTATACTAAATATGTAATAACCTAAAATTTTAATAAATGGAATATCCCTTCTTATAGTTGTGCAACACTTAGTAATGCAATTAAAAACACATGTACCATAGGATGAAACCAAAAATATTATATTCTATAAATTTCAACATGAAATTTATAGAATAAATATCTCTACAAGTGTTGAAAATATTATAGCGGGATACAAAAATAGAAAAATAGATAATAATAACAATAAAATTTGGAATTTATCGGTCCCCCAGAATAATCACACTCACAAAAAACACTACAGAAATGAAGAAGAATATTAGTAATGAAATATTCATTTTGAAAACAAAAATATAAATATATAACTTTGATAGAAAATAAAATTTAATTAAAAATGAATAAAATATGAGGTATTTATGAAAGTATGGAAAACATATGACCGTTAAAAATATAAACATTGGAATAGAAATGCAACCATTAAGAATAGTAACCTAATATTTCGAATAGAATCCTCACCTATGGTAGTGTATAATAATATTTCGGTCTCTTATAAAATTATAATATGACATATATATATGATGGTAAAAGTAAATAATTTTTTTTATAAATGATAAATTAAGTGTTTGTATATTTATAAAACATAAATATTTTAACTACACTTATATAATAAATATAATAATTTAAATTAGTGTTTATTTTCATAAAATAGATTTATAAATTAATATTATGTGGTGTTATAGTGATAATGTAATTTTTTAAAATAGCAAATAAATTTTCATTTGGTAAGAAAAGTGATCATAATATTAAAATTTTCATTTCTCAAATAAATGAGGGTTTTTTTAAAAAAAATAAACATATCGTATTAAAAAAATATTTTCCATAAAATGGATTCCATTTTTTGAATTTAAAAATTTATTTTTTTGTGTTATTTTTTTTATTTTTTTTATAACAGTGGAATTTTTGGTGAATAAGGAAATTAAGTAAAATAAAATATCGAAAATTTTAAGAAAAATAACTGATTTTTGAGTCATGAATGATTTAAAAACTATATATTTTGAACTCAATTGAAATATTTTCTATATATAGTATCAATAATCAGTAAAATTGGAATTCTTGCTTCAAAATAATAAACTAATTAATATAATATTCAAAAACACCTGTCCCGCCTTATAAAACCCACCTATCACCACCCTTTATCCTCACAACTTATAACCCTTGTAGATTGAATTATTTGTACACAATACCATTTTAAAGACTCTACCCCACATCTTGGTGCTAATTTTCTCATCCAAATATCATTACAAGGAGCATTAAGGGGTACCCTAAGAGGGGGCGACCAATAGAAGCAGTAAAATTTGTCACCAACCTCTTTCAATTTTATTCTTCTCCTACCACACCTTATGTTTTCCATAAACCTAGACATTGTAACAACAGCATAATAAATATTATATTTTATTCTTATTTTTTTAATATCCATCTACTCTCAATTATTTATATTCTAAAATTAAATCTTTATTTACAATATCGCTGGTTCACCACCTCCATCGAAAAATACATCATTTTTCTCAAATTCCTTTATGGATGGTTATAAAAAAATACTATGGTTATATCTGATTGTAATAAGTATATTATAACCTATTTAAATTAATTTATTTTTAAAATAATATATTATTTTAACAAAATGAATCTAGTTTGTGATAGTCGGTAAAACGACTTAAATGAAAAAGCACATAACATTAAAATATTTACTATGTGAATCATCTCTATGTTAGAAAAAATATAGGCATTTAGGACCATTTAAATTTATGTAATAACATTATTACTATTTAATTTCACTTATGGGGTTTTAGTCCCATTTTACAAGAACATCAATAATTATCCACAAGTGATCCGATCATGGAATCAAGAAATGAACACCCTTAAAACTATGAAATTAAACATTATATCTCATAAAATGTTATAGATGAACATAATAAAATTATAATGAATGAAAACTGGACTGATAAGGTGATAAATTAAGTAATTAATGAATCTAATTAGATTATTTAGGATTTTATGTATAAGTAAAAGATTATTCTTGACATAAGGTTAGTGATATCTTTGAACCCCCATTTTTCATTTGGTTTTGACCTTTCTCTATATAACTCACATTGTATCTATATTTGATGTTATAGAATGATTTTAATATATATATATATATATATATGTATATATTATGTATATAAATAGTTTCATGACCCAACGCACATGTGCTCGACTTTTCAGTGACATGCCAAGTGTGACACACTAAGCTCACCTCTAATAGGCCTATGGATGATGATCAACATTGAGTAGGCATATCGAACACATGGGAGGCCTTAGCCTAAGGTACCCATACACACAAACACATATCCCTAATACCTAGAAAATTCTGAAATATAGAACATGGATGATACTATAATGCATACCTAAAATCTTTCCCACAGCAGAGTATGGAAAAAGTACTGGAAAGCACAAAGGGCCAAAGATAAGCCCACAAAACTGATAATAAAGTCCAAACTACTAAGGAGGGTACTATTATCAAATGTAAAACCTAATAAAAACACTATTTTTCTATATAACTATACTTATCCTATTCCCAGTCCACCTTGGACTCTTTCAAATTCAATGTCATCTTTATAAGTCACGACATGTGCAAGTAGAGACCATGCATGGGTGAGTATAACATTACCCAATAAGAAACCCCTAAATCACCTAATATAAAACATCAAGAGATTAGTCATATCATCATAAAAAAGGAATATCAATAAGGTTATGATACATACTAATAAGAAAAATAACCTAGATATACTCATAATAGACATTAAGTCTCAAAAATATCTCAACCATACTACCAACCACATGATTCAGCCCGAGGCCTTAATGTAATACTCATTTGAGAGAAATAAATCAAAGATCCATGATATCACTAAAACCACCCTTCCAAGAGGTCGTGGTCATTGGTACATTACATGAATAAGTATTCACTAGAACCCCAAATATCTTAACACTTAGATAGGGGATGTTACCTAGGGCCTCTGGGGTATATCAGACCCTATCTAGAATAACACACTACATAGGGGATAGTACACACATGTAATTTGGTTATGTATATTTCTAAAACCCCACTTAGGGAAGGAAACAAAATTATAGAGGATCCCACCTCATTCACATAGAGGGATTACTAATAAACTATCCGAGACAAAACCCATACAGGGAATCAAAATTCTACACTCAGGGCATAATTCCACACTATACCCTTATAGGGATGGACAAGGGGAACATAACTAAATAAAATTAGACTATACTGAAGTGATGAAGTGCCTCAAATTTCCCTAGAAAAGTTAAATGGTGTTTACTATGCATACACAATGCGTCTTTCCTACCCCAGGTCTACTCGTGTCTCATCGTCTCCCATGCCATGTTTTTCTCTATATACATAGCATGTCCTTTTTGGATAAATTATATATAGAGGTCATACGTATAAAAAACCAATATTTTAATATATATTTATTAATTATTTTTAAATGAATATTCATTACATTAAAAAAACACATGTTTGGGGAACGTAAAGGTATAATTCATTTGGAAACTTGAAACACAATCTTCTTATTTCATGCAAGATCTTAAAAATATCCCATAAATATCTTCACACATAGTAATATTCTAAAACATACCCTAATTCAAACATTTAATCATAACATTGGGAATGGAAACAAAATAAATATTGAGCTCTGATTCCCAATAACGGTAAATAAGGAAGATACGTAAGTATAACAAGAACATAAGTGTATGAGAACATGATCATAACCTTTTAGAACTATACCCTACATATCAAAGAACATTATTTTGAGTCATGTAATAGATATTGGTAGTTAATAATACAAAAATCAAAATAAAATCAAGGAACATGATCCGTGAGAGAATAACATTGGAATAAGACATAAAATTATTTCATACACATAAGCATAGAAAATATTATGTCAAGGATAGCCACCAAGAAATTCATAACATACGAGGATTGGGATAAAAACCCATTTACCTACTTCAATCTTGGGATAACCTCCCATATACCCTCTTTCAGTCTTGGGATAAACTTCTATGTACACTATTTTGGGATTGGGATAACCTACCGTGTACCCTTTTTTGGATTGGGATATCCTTTTTTGTATCCTTTGAGCTCATATAATATTAATCATTATCCAATGAATTGAATGGAGATATAAGATCAACTCGTCACATGATTAAAATCATAAATACATGTTCCAAAAGATAATAAAATATTCATTATATCAAAATCCATTAAAAGAAATGGGTTTAAACTCATTTCATTATTTCCTCTAAGCATAACCCATTTAAAAATATGTGGGTTTCATAAGCATTTGATCATAGTATAACTTGTGCATGAGAAAGAAGTTTCCTAAACATCATTATATATTAAACAAAAACCATTTAGATATAGAATAAGAATGTTAAACTTGGATCATAACTTCAGTAAGGAATAGTTAACATCAATGGATGTCATATTTAATGGAAAAAAATTCTGTAATATCATTTAAGAAATTTATTAAGGAAAATAATTTTTATTTGAAAATAAAATTTTAAAACTAAAATACATAAAAAAATTAGTAAATCCATTTCTTTGAAATCAAACTTTGAAACTTATAAATGATTATATAAAAATCATTTAAAACATTTCTTGGGGAAATATTCTTTCAGCTTTGAAAAACACTTTTTAGAACTTAAAATAGCTAGAAAATATTTTTCATTGAAATTAACTAAAAAAAATTATTAATGAAGCCCCAAATAAAATAATGGTTTTTATGGAAGGAAATTATGTTCATACGAAACATGTTAAAATAAATATTCCTTTCACATATTTGGTAAAATAAAAACAATTATTTCTTGGAAAATGACATGAAGATTACTTTAATATTTTTAAAAGTAAAACATGGGTAAAAATTTATTTAATAACTAATTTGGATAATTATAAAAAAATATTTTTTTAGAAAACATGGTTTTGGAAGAAAATGGGGTTTTGACCGAAGATAGAAATAAAGATAATTTTTATTAAAAAAATTCCTTTCAACTCAAGAGTACATATAGTGAGAAAAATTAAGGGAAAAAATATATTCTCATGAAATAACCATAGGAGAATAAAATTAATTATTTACATAATAAATGGATAATAGTATTTCATAATTGGAAGGATAAACACAAACAATCTAGATAAAGCATGAGATTGTATCAGAAAACCCTCACCACTTTGGTATATTTTGAACTATAAATCCCCTGAAAGAGAGATTCCAAAATGGATATATAAATACCAATAATATCCAGGATAAGTATCATAAAATACATTCATTTTCAGTATATACACCACATAAATGAAACACATGGTGAATGTGTCATGTGTCTCACAAAAAATAAAAGTGAGATGAAAATCCATTACCTTAAGTATTGAATTCATTTATATGAAATTGAAAATTAATTTATAATAAATATTACATTATTATAAATATATTAAATAAAAATATATATAAATATTAATCATACCATATATTGTTTGATTTTGACCTTATATAACCTATTTATTAATAAATCCATGTTAAAGCAACGTTTAAGGAAATAACTTCTTCATTATATGAGTATGTTTCGATTTTTTATTTTTGGACCTATTACTTTGATCATGGGAACATCATATAAATAATTTTAAACATGATATAAATATAATATATATTATGTATACATGTATTTATATTAATTCCTATTATTTAGAGATAGAAAATAAAATACACTATTCATGGAGATGGTATGTTGTATGTACTCATGAACGTTGTTTCCATTTTATCAATGGATTGAAAGAAAGAAAGTTAAATAATATATTACCCTTAAAAAATCATTCTTATATCTTATTCAGCACATATTTTTATTTAATCCATCCTTATTACCTTCCATGAAATGCGTGAGTGAATCACATCGCTTTGTGAGGTGGTAGTTTGCCATACACATGAACAATGATATCATATTCCCACAAAATGGAAATTAAGAAGTCACATGTGATATAATTATTATATAATAAAATTAAAATATTAAAAATAATATATAAAAAATGAATCTATTATTATATCCAGTTGTGAGAGATGGTGGTTGAGAACAAATGACATCATTCCAGGAGGTAGTAGTCTACCGTACACATGAAATATGATTTCATAACCCATTTGATGGATGAGGAGATGGATTTAGGAAATTAAATTAACATAATTTTTTTAATTATATGGAATATACTTATTTCATTATATCATCATTGTTTTATATGAATTTAAGGAGGTGTAGGAAGGAATAAAATAAAAATGATTGTTGAAAAATGATACCTGTTCTTCAAGTAACCTCCTTAAAGTTGCAAAAAAATCCTTCCTATGTTATATTTATGACAAAAATAATTATTATCATACAATGTAATTGATTTAATAAAGTTATTTGGGTACTTATTTTCTAAAAAAACTCGTTTTGAATTTGTGAAGATGAGAGGATAGGGGGTAGCCTTTTATAAGCGAGGTGAGGGGCATAGTTGTAATTTTTTAAATGAAAAAGGTGTACCAATGGTTTTCACAAGGGAAAAGGATAAAAAATTGAAATTACTGATCATAGAAGATATATGGTCTAAATATATCAATAAAATGGTATTTGGACATGTTTTTCTTGTAATTTTTATCTCTTATTGTTATAGTTTAACCCCCACTAAACCCATTTTTACCATAACTCTAGTAAGTAATTTTTAATGTTTTTACTAATAATTACGGTAAAAATTTATGTTAAACATATGAAACAATATAAAATATTATAATTAAAAATATGGGATACATTTTTCCAAATTATATTCACATAATTGGCAAAATATAATTCAAAATTAATCTCGTAGAAGCAACAAGAAAAATAATTTTCAAAGAGAAAATGTTCAAAAGTTTAAAAAGTTCATATATAAAAATTCAATATGAAATATATTAAAATGAAATAAATTGGATTAATATATATATAATTGAACTAATGTTTCTTTTAAAACTATATTAAATAATTTTTTATCTATTTTAAATCTTTAAAATTAATTATTATTTTTAATAAAAACCAATATTTTTCAGTATTTATCGAAAAATTTATCTTCTCATAAAATTCTAAAAAATTCACTATAAGATACTATAGATTATTTTTTTCAATTATGATTTTTTTCAAATAAATTTTATAAAAGTTTCAAAATATATTTTTAAAATAATTGTGCAAAAATCCACAAAATCTATTTTCAGAAAAATATAGTTTTAAGCGTAAAATTGGATTTATTCATATCTCTTGTCTAGAAAATATATTTGATGAAATTTAAATTTTTTTATTAAATATTAAATATATAAATTTAATTTAAATAATTAACCAAAAGTTTTTTGATTAATTTATTATGGTATAATGTGTTTTTTTGCATAAAAATAGTTTTCAAAAAATATTTTTTGGTTTTTTCAAATAGTATATATTTTCATTTCTAATTAAATGGTCCTAAAAAATTTATTTTATATAAATGTATAAACAATTTATTTTCATAATTTATTTAATCCATTTCAAACCCACCATTCATATATAAAGATGATAACTATCATATTAAATAATAATATTTTAATAGTATGTCACATTTCATTTAAACTTGGTATTGTTTGTAATGAAAGAAAAACTCAGTGTTGCATGAAACACAAAATAAACTCATTGTTGCATGTAATAAAATCTAAAATTAGAGTCACATGTAATAAAATCTATATATGGTGTTGTGTGTAACACACATTATCAAAAAATAAATTTATTTTTAAAAGAAAATTTTAAAAAATACCTGGGTATTACATTCTTCCCCCATTAAAATGAATTTTGACCTCTAAATTCATCACTTTGGTACCAACAACTGAGGATAATTGTACCTCATTTCATCCTCAATATCTTATATATAATCCTCAATATGGTGGTTCCACCACAAAAAAATGACCAGGTGAGTGGTATTTTTACATATAAATTTCTCTATCCAATCCAGAATCTCTATCAGTTATTGCTCATAAGAAATATCATGCCCAAGTAGTGTGACCTCAGTGTCCAGTATATGTTATGGATCGAGTATTTACTTCCTAAGGATATAAATATATAACATATAATCAAATTGATATATGTTTTGTGGAATCTACAATCTATATGCTATCATTTCAATATGATCATAAATTTCAAAGGGACCGATATACACAGGGCTTAACGTTCCATTGTATTGTAAGAAAACATTTCATCCTTTTATTGATATTAGATATATTTAAACATCATTTATTACTCCTATAAATGAAAATTATTTTATTATTCCTTAATAAATAATGGATAATAAGATCCATAATAGAATGATAAGTCATTCCTTCTGTATTTAGTTATCACAAAATTCCATGCATTGATTATCCAATATTCACAAATATTCATATGGTGAAGTAATAAATTAATCTCCAAAACCTTGTCTAAAGTTCAACATAAACAATTTTATAAATGTTTAACCTTATAAAAATTCAAAAAGGTGAAAATAAAAAACATTAAAAATAAGTTAACTAAATTTAAAATACCAACTTATCGTTAATCTTCAAAATAACATGAAGTCGATATTAATTATTACATACCAAACATGTGAATACCATCATCATGTATTCTATTGAAACATGGTAATAACCTGAATTACTATAATTAATTAATGAAAACATTTATAATTCTTAATTCATTGAATAAAACCATAGACTATTTAATATATTACATAAATTCAATAATTCTATAAAACCATTAATGATAGAATAAACCACTTTTTAACAAATAATTAATCAGTTCCAAGGTAATTTGTACTATCCAATTTACTTTATCCATATCAATAATCTCTTTATACCAAACTAAAAACCAATTTCCCAACATATGGAACAAATTAAGGGTCCCTTAATCGCATATTTTATATAAAATATCATATTTCCATTAAATCACATTTCTAGGTTATTAGTACTATTAAAAAATTCTTGAAAATCCTTGATGGAAAAATAATATTGAACAACACTAATAAATTTCATGATTCACATAACATAATACTTGAATTACAATATATAAACACTTAAATAATTCCACATTATTCTTAAATTATTAACTAGACTTCATCATCATATTACTTAATACCTATTTCCCACAATGTGAAATATGAATCATTTATTAACATTCATTAACCTCAATTTAATCACGCTTCTCATGTTTAACATAAAAAGCACTGTTAGAATAGACCATACTATAGAACCCCTAGTTTAAGGTATGTAAAAATTATTTATGACTTTTTATAAAGTGGTTGGGTAATGTTTGGGAGATTTTGGGAATGTTTTAGATTGGTTTTCGGGATTTTTAAGGGAGCATGGTTTGAGAATGGTTAAGGGAAACTGTGGAGGATATCCAAGAGAGAATGCACGTGGAGGTAGTGGAATTTTCATGGATTTCACATAGTTTTTCCAAAAATTCATGAAAACTATGTGGGTCCCTGTTGAGGTAGTAGCATGTATACTGTTAGCACACATTTTGAATAATCGTGTGAGCTAACCATGCAAGACATTAAAAAGTAGTTTTAAAAAAATGGGACCACTTGGTATTTTCCCTAAAATCCTCCTCTCATCTCCCATATGAACCCTAATCAGTATTTCTTGTTGTCAAGGGTTGGAGGGGCTCTCCCACTCATTTTGGAAGAGATTCGAAGGGTTTTCAAGGTGTAGTGAAGGTGATTTTCTTCTGGTAAGCCTTATCTCTTGGTTGCTTCTTGGTTTTCCTTAGATCTAATTCTAAATCTCTCTTTATTTTCTAGATATACACCCATATCACGTAGATATAGGGGTTTTTTGCAAAAAATTATGAGATTTGGGTTTATTGATGTTAGGTAGAGGAATCTAAGGTGATTTTTTGAAGTTTTCATCTGGATTTTGTGTGCAGTTGTGCATGGATCAGTTTCGCCAGAAAACTAATTTAGATGGCTTCTATCTCGACTCCATTTGTTATAATTAGAAGGATTTAATGTCAAATTAATGGTTTATTCTAGAAATTTATAATTTTTGTGATGTTTGAAGCTTGGTTGACACCCATTTTGTGATGCTTTGCAGATTTTTGTGGAAAATGGGTTATTACAGTGAAACGTTCTTTATTATCAGATTTTAAAATGTTGATTTTAAAATTTGTAACTTGGGTTGAATTATGAAAATTGTTTGTGAAAATGGTTTTATATAAAAGGGGTTTCTTTATTGAAATATGATATTTTATGAACGAATTATTAAGGGATTGTTTGGTTGTGAAATAGTTGTTTGCATATTGTTGTGTCATTAGTGGGTGTATGTGCTTATTATTAGCTTAAGAATTTTATTCATGTGTTGATAATGGTGTGAAGTGGGCAGGAGTACCACTATAAAAAGGATATGGATAGTGGATGGAAATTCCACCATCAAAGATAAGTGGGCGTGAAGTACCACTAAGTTTGGGAAGGAGTAAATGGGTTTGGATAAGAAGTTCCACCATGATTGTTATACTGAGTTCAGTGTGTGAAACTTTATGGATATATTTGATTATTAGTGTGGCTAAGAAAGATTAAAATGTTGTGATAACATGTGATGGTAAAATGGATTATGTAATTTGTTTGGATATCCCTTGCATTATGTGGATTTGGGTGAAAAATGTCTTGGTAAGGGTGTGTTCGGATTGCTAAAAATCATTGCACAATTTGATGTTTTATATAAAATAATTTATATAAATGTTATAATGGTTATATCTTAGTGGAATTTGTTGGAAATTGATCTGGGGAAAACCTAATGAGTATTATTACTCACCCCATTCTTTGGCACTTTGGTGCTTTTGTAGATGTGGTATTCTGGGACACAGGAAAAGGTAAAACATGTCATTTTTCTAGTGGTTCATCATGATTCTTGGGAAGTATGGTGGTGCTTAGAGCATGGAGCTTGGTTTGGGGAAGTAGAGTGTGTCATTGTTTCTTAGGTTATTTTTGTTGAGTCTTCCATTTAGTACTATAATTTTCGGATTTTTGGTGATTTAGTTGTATTGGATTTTGGGAATTGTTATGGAAGAGTTTGGTTGTTTGGTTGTCTCTTGGTAATGTGTTCTCATGGTTTACATTGTTGAAATGAATCATGAAGTTGTGGTAGGTTATTACTTGTTTGGTTGGTTTGTTTGATTGTAAGGGAAAATCATTCCCCAATTTTTCATCAATCCCTTGACATTTATTGTGAAAATTTGGAACCATGGGAACATCACTTAAGGCCAAGTAGCATCTCACCGCCTTCTTAAGCAAACGAGGAAGTTGGTGGGATGTTACAAATACATTTCATATTTCATTCACGGTCTCTTCATCATCAGTATTATAACCATCACTCCTACCACCTTTCTGATTATCTTCATGAACTTTTCTCCACATGACATTGATTCAAATAATTGTCATACTTTACACATTTATAATGTTCAACAATTGATGATGCCTTAGGGTAACCATTATTGTTATCCATTGAGTTAACTAAACTTTTCATTTTTTCCCAACAATTAATTTATTTTTGTACTTATTTTAAAAACTTAAAACATCTTCATGTTCCTCTTTGACATTCACTTGGGTGATTTTTCGCACATTCTTAACATATGGGAAACTAAATCTTCATTCCTCCATGGTCTCCACCACCTAAACTCTCAAAAACCTGTATCCTTCTCTTATTTGATGAGTCTGAGAGTTGTTTAAGGTGTAAGTTGTTAATCATATCTTATGATAAATTATTAGACACAATCCAAATATCCTTCATTCTAATAATCATTCCATTTGGTTGTTCATCCAAATGTTTTTTATCACATTGAATGTTAAACAAGTTTTTTCTAGTTACCTCTATTGAGTAAAACCAAAAGGTATAGTATAAGAAGTAATAATCATAACATGGAATCACATAATCATGAAAGATAACTTATAGGATGTATAAAACATGAAACATTATTTTCAATCTATGAAACCTTTGGTTTATCAAAGGTCATTCATAGTTATAATCTATTTAAATACTCCATGATGGGTTATAAAGAATTTTTGAACTTTTAAATCCTATCCCAGATAGTGAAAAACCAAGTGTTTATCAAGTATTTTTTTCATGCACCTGTTGATGATTAGGTCTAGATAAATCAACCTTTTCAGATTTATTACTCTAAGGTACCTCTATTTGAGATCCACATCCACTTGTAGTATATAGATAGAGATGTAATTTTTTTCGAATCAACATGATCCATCATTTACCAAAATTCCAAGACATATTCCTATAATATGACTCATCATTAGACTTATTATAAGGCCCCGACCTTAAAACATACTTAATATTGAATTAAATGAATAATTACCATTGAGGATCTTTTCAGGCATAGAGTTTTAGAGAATTGGATCTTAACTATTACATCTCAAAAGATTACAAAGTAGACACTTCTACTAAGTTTCCATAAAATAAAAACTCTTAAAAAGAAACATGTCTAGTTCCATGTTTTATATAGCATGACTTTTCCTTGATACCATCCTTGACACTCTTCCACATTATGTCCTGTGAAAAACATTTCAAAAAAAACATGGGGTGAGCATAAAAATCTCAGTAAGGGAAACAAAAAGAATGAAAACTGTTAGTTTTTCAAAACAACAAGTAAACCATTTATACTTTATCAAAGTAATACTTTTCACCTTTATGAAGTAGTAAAAACTCTTCACTGAATAAAAGATCAATACTTACCCTTTTATAACCAAAAGATTACCATAAAACTCATATGAAGAACACATAACATATAAAGGTAACTTGGGACATAAACATACTTAAATGGAATAACCCTACGATCGACTTCCACACATATCACTTAATGGAATATCCATAAGACCAACTTCCATACCCAATGAATTGGAGGTTATAACGTAACCACACGTCCTGGTATTCAAGACACCACCCGTCATATGGTTTATCACGTAACCACCCATCAAATGTCCAAGTACCATTATAAAATTATAAGACATAAAACAAATATAATGGAAAGAAAACATTTCCACACTTTGATCACAATATATCAATTAAATATATTGACATAACAAATCAATTATAAAAGCCATTTTCAATACCAAGATACATAAAAGAGTATATGGTATTTATTTCATTTTAAAAACATTACGACTTGTTGAGGAAGACAAATACCAAACAATACCCACGACGGTGGAAAAGGTCGTTGTCACTGTGTACATTAAAAAAAACATTCCTTTTTGTCGTTTAGTAAAACGCTTCATATAAAAAGATTCTTTTTGAATAAAATTAAAAGTCAAAGGGGTTTATACACCGTATAAAATAAATTTTTGTACAAAACAAAATATTCCTCAATGAAAGGAGATTGAGACGAATTCCATTACAAAGATCACTTTTTAAATAAAATAGTTCTATTATGTGTATTCACTATAATTACACATAAAGAAAGTAAAAATACAAGATAGTACATAATAATATCATGACATAATTTGAAAGTAGGAGATTAACCCAAAGAAGGGAAACTGGGTTAAGAAGTTCCCTTACCTCATGTCCTATATGACACGATTGCTCTTTAATCTCCTGAATAATAAAATAAAGTTAATTTCTACTTTCTTAAGAACCTTTTTCAAGCTGATTGTTCATTTTATATCACTTATTGCACCGTTCATGGAGACTATAAGACGTACGTACGCATGAATGATACTTTCACTTCTATCTCATACTTTAATAGAATGAAATAATAATGATATAAAGGTATATTATAATATTAGTATAACATCATATATAATAAAATTATCCCCATCCTTTATACATCCCACATATGGCATTAACGAATCAAATCACTTTGAGGGGGCGGTAGTCCGCACTTCCTAAAATGAAATTATCGTGTTTACCCATAATGGAAACCATAAAGGTATGACACAAATGAAAAATATATAATCATAATGAAAAAATAAACATAATATATATCATATATAAATATAGTGACATCTTAATGGACACCTTTGAAGGTGTTATATGAGTGTTGAACAATCATCGTTTCGTGATGCGGAAATTCGCCATCCACAGAAACAGTATGTTCTTTAAACATTAGATGTAGGTGTGTGTAAGTGTAGATCGAATACTTATTATAAAAACATCCTAGTATATTGAAGATACTGGTGTTGTACAAAATAAAGGAATTAAAAGAGTTTAGGGGGTTGGAGAAGAAAAATAAAACATTAGAACACAAGAGAAGACACTACCTTTAAAACGGGTAACTCTTTTTGATTTGAGCTCAAAGGATTCCTTGGGAAGAATTCTGCCCAAAGTGAGGATTTTAGGAGTAATAGAGGGATGTTGAGAGACAAAATGGATTGGGGTTGGCCGAGCCAAAGGCTTGAGAGGTGTGGGTAAGGTGGTAGAGGTGGGGGCCTTTTATAAGAGGAGAGGAGGGGCACTCTTGGAAAGTTATAAACTCTTACTTTATTATAAAATGTTTTTTAGATAAAAAGGGTCCCTCAATTATAAATTTAAAGGATAAGGTGATAAGAATTATAAATCCACCCATACAATAGGTTTTTGACAAGTGAAGGTCTTAGATTTTACATTATCTTTTCATTTTATTCAAATTGTTAAATAATTAGGTAATCGCTGCATCATCATGGTGTCATAAATAATTAAATTTATTTAATGTCTAAAAATTATGTAACAATTATACTGATGTAGGAAATCGTTTTATCTTTCAAATGAATATTTATAGTAAAAAATATGACTTGTATAACCCCATGTAAAAATTGTTTTAGTAAAAAAAACACATGTTTGTGACATTTTTATTTTAACATTAAATAAAAAGTTATTAATGTCATTTTCCTACCAAAGTGGCTCCATGGGGTCCCCAAGTTGACCCATGAATTTTCTTGGTTGGCGATGACACATCCAATAAGGGTAGGAAATGTGTCTAGGTCCTTTCATATTATTAAAACATTATCTTTACCTTAAATTACACTAATTACCTCTAATTGCGATTAATAAACTTAAAAGTTACTATTCACCAAAAAATTATTTTAATCTCATTGAACCAAATTTTACTTTTTAATGAAAACCATGTATGTCGGATTTTTGAAATTCAAAACACAGAGGTGGTAAAATTTCATTTAAACGAAAAATTAGTATTTTAAGTACCACTTAGTGGTTTCACTATTCATCAAAAATTGAAGTTTTTCAGAAAAATACCAAAACTTCACCCTAAGCTATATTTGATATTCCGAATTCAAGAATGATTTATATTTTAAAAAATTCAAATCATATAAGTTAGATTAATTAATTTAATAATTAATTCCCGCTTTCAGAACAAATAGCGTGTTTTTATGAAACAATATATATCAAAAGATTGACACAGGTTTAAGTCCAATTTCTAATTGAAATTAATTCCAACGACCACTATTGGATTAAATGGTAAAAATATATTCTAATTTAACTTTAAAACCAATTAAAAATATAATCTAATCATATAAAAAAATTAGATTAAAAAGATGTTTTGAATTAAAATACAACATTTTTTCACTATTCATTAAACAATGAACTTTATCAGAAAAATATCAAAAATGTACACAAAGTAAATTTTGGTGTCCCGATTCTAAATAAGAATTTTTCTTGGTCCAATAGAATGTATAAGAGTGACCAAGACTATATTTAGTGACGGTTCACCATCAAAATGGGATAGTTCGACCTTTTAGCGAATACTAGAGTATCAATGCCTAAATTGAATTCTTTTCATATTTTAAGCCTTAATATTTTATTGGATAAATGTAAAAACATTTAAAAAACATATATAATAATATTTTAGTTATTTCTATCCATTACCACCAATACAACGACTACATGTTAACTACTATTTAAAATAATATTATTTTATTACTAGTGTGCAACGTAAGATTTCAAAGAATCTCTTTGTTGCGTATCAGGTATGCTATCGAACATTGCAACCCATTTAAAGTAAAATTAATATTTAATTCGCAAATATTAATAAATATAAAAATGTTTTATTCTTTATTTACCTGGGATGTTACACTTATCCTTTATGACATATTTAGAAATAACCTTAGATATATTCCCTGGGATCACACATAAGTTTTCTCATCATTGTTTCCAAAGGTTACTAAACCTTTTCTCTGATACAAACTATAGAGGTATAAAATTATTTTGAGTGGAGTATAATTGATACCTATCAGGGAAATCCATGGGAAGATACACCTCCTGGTTGGGACACACCACCACCTATAGTTGTATCCCTTTCCTCATAAAACCCTTAGGTTGAGATCCATGCTTCGTCCTATGCTCATACATGACATATACCATAGATAAAATCACTTACTTTACCTCTAATACCAACTATTGAAACCCAGAATTTCTATACGTAGATATTACATATTTTTAGATGATTATTAATTAATTTACACAAAAAAAATTCTTGATGATTATAATGGTATAGTGACTTTGGATATTTAGAACACAATATTGTTATTTCAAATAAGATCTTAAACATATACCATAAAGATATTCATACATTGTACTCTTCTTAGACATACCCAAATTAAAACCATTATTCATAAAATTGGGAAGGGAAACTTAAGAAATGGTTTTCTCAAATGACCAATATGGGTAAAAAAGAGAGATATGTAACCATATAAAGAATATAAGGATATGAAAACATGGACATAAAATTTTAAAACCATTCCTTGAATATCAAAGATCATAATATTGAGTCATGGAAATAAATTGGTAGTTTATAAGATATAAATCGTATTGGAATCAAATAATATGATCCATTAAAGTATAACATTGACATAATACATAGAATTTTGACATATATATAAGAATAGAAAATATTATGTCAAGGTTATCCACAAAGATATTTATATCTTATTAGGATTGGGATAAACACTTGTGTAACTACTTTGGGATTGAGATAACCTCCCTTTTAACCTCTTTTGGGATTGGGATAACCTCTCTATGCCCTAGTTTAAACATGGAATAAAATCCCAGGTACCCTTTTTTAGGCTTGAGATAACCTACCATGTACACTTTTACCTCATATAACATTAGTGATTACCCAATTCATTGGAGGGAGATATAGGTCCCATACATCACATGATAAAAATAATACATAAATGTTTCACAAGATCAGAAAAAATTCATCAAATCAAATACCATGAAATGAAATGGTTTTCAAAATCATTTTATAATTTCCTTAAATCATAACCCATGGAAAAAGAGGTGAGTTTTATACTAATTTTATTATAGTAAAACCCATTAAAGAGAAAAAGGATTCATAAAAATCATTACGTCTTAAACAAAAACCATTAAAATAAATAAAAAATGATATCCTTGGATTATTTATCAGTAAAGAATAACTATCTTAAAAAATGTCTAATTTGATGGAAAATTACTTTTAGATATCATTTAAAAAATTTCTTGAAGAAAATAACTTTTATTTGAAAATAAATTTTTATAACTAAATAGTACTAAATTATTTTGGAAATCCTTTTCTTTGAAAATAAACTTTGAAACTTATAAAGTATGCTTCAAAAATAATATAAAAAATTTCTATAGGAAAACATCCTTTCCTCTTTGGAAAAATATTTTTAAAACATAAAACATTTTGAAAATAATTTTATTTGAAAATAAACCTAAAAAATTATAAAATAATATTCAAAGAAAATGACGACCACAATAGTGGGAAATTCTGTTCATGTCATACACATTAAAACAAAGATTCCTTTCACATTTTGATAAAATCCAAATAGAAATTGTTTAGAAAATGTCATGAATATTACCTTAATTTTTTTTAAAATTAAAACATGATTAAAAATTAATTTAATAAATATTTTGGTGAATATTAAAAATGTTTTTGAATCATTTTTCGGAAACATGGTTTTTGAATAAGAAGGGTTTTAGACCGAAGAGATAAATAAAAACAATTTATCTTAAAAAAATTATTTTGAATTCTTGTGTACATAAAAAGATGAAAAAGAAGGGAAACCATGTATTCTCATGACATAACCAGAAGTGAAAAAATACCCATGTTTCTTGAGATATGGATCATAATTTTTAATTACAGGAAGCATAAACATAAACAATCCCAATAAACGATGAGACTGCATAATAAAACCCTTACCACTTTGGTTACTTTTTAATAGTAAAACCCAAAAAATTGAGATCATAAAATAGATATAAAAAACCCATTTTTTGGGATAAATATCTTAAAATACATTCATGATTAGTATATAAAACACATAAAAGAAAAACTTAGTGAATATGATATGTGTCTCACCAAAAATTAAAGTGAGACAGAAATCCTTTACCTTAAGTAATGAATTCCTTAATATAAGTTAAAACCTCATTAATAATAAATAAATGATTATTATAAATATATTACATAACCATACATACATATATATACATATATTGTACCATATATAATTTATTTATGACTATTTATTACCTGTTTATTAAAAATCCCATGTTAATGTCATGTTTTGATCGATAAATGCTTTGTTTTTCATTTATGTTTTGATTTTTTATTTATGGTCATATTAATTTTATATTTTATCAATAAGATAAATAATTTTAAACATGATATAAATTTCTTATATATTCATTATACATGTATTTAGAGTTTTCTATAAGATTTAGAGATAGAAAATGAAATACAATGTTCATGGAGATAGTTAACCATAAGTACGTTTGAATTATATTTCCAATTTATTAAATTGTTGAATGAAATAAAGATAAATTATATATTTAGATTATATAATCATTTTTATGTCATATATATCACATATTTTCATTTAAACCATTCTTATTACCTTCCATGTAAAGTATGACCAAATCACATCACTTCGCGAGGCGTGAGTCCGCCGTACAAATGAACAACGTTATCATATTCCCACAGAATTAAAATTAATAAGTAACTTATTATATAATGACTCAAAAAGAATAATAAAATCATGAATATTATATATAAACAATTAATGTATCACTATTTCCAACTATGGGAGGTGGTTATGTAAAACGAACAATATCAGTTCGTGAGGCGGTTGCCTGCCGTACACATGAATGTCGATTTCATTAAGCATTTTATGGAATATGAGATTATTTTATGTCACTAAATTAATATAAAAACATATATATATATATATATAATAATTATTTTATTATATAATCATGTATTTATAATAATATAAGTAGCTGGAAGAATAAATAAGATAAAAACGCTTAGTGATGAATGTTGCCTCTTTTTTCAGTAACCTCCTTAAATTGGAACCGAATGCATTCATATTTTGGATTTATAACTAAAATAAGGATTATAGGATGAGAGGTAGGAATTAAAGAATTGATTTTAAAGGTCCTGGTTGATCTAATGGGTTTTTAATGTGTGAAAAAGAGAGTAGAGGTGGAGACCTTTTATATGTGAGGTGATAGAGAAAATTTTAATTTTTAAAAATAAAAAGATGTAACCACATATTTTACATTATAAAAAGATAAAAAATGGAAAATTATATAGAATATAAGATATAAAGTCTAAATTTATCTTCAAAATGGGTCTTTAACAATAAATGTGGTAAATATTTTTTAAAATTTAACTATTCATAATGGTAAAAAATAAAGTTAAAATTAATATATAAAATAAATTATTATGATTAAAAATATTAAATACATATTTTCAAATTCTATTCACATAAATAGAAAATTTTAATTTAAAATCAATCCCGCTGACGTGATGAGAAAGTTGTTTTTCAAAGAGAAAATATACAAATGTTTAAAAAGTTTTTTTAAAAAAAATCAATATAAAAAATATTACAATGAAATAAATTGAATTAATATATATATAATTAAACTAATTTTTCTTTTAAAACAAAATTAAAATTTTTATTTTTTTTTCAGATCTTTAAAATAATTGACAATTCTTAATAAAAACTATTATTTTTTAATATTCATCAAAAAATTTATATTCTAAAAAAATTACAAAAAAATTACAATTAGATTATCTTAAAATAATGATTTAAAAAATTAAATTTATTTTTTTAAATAAATTTTATAAAATTTTCAAAAATTTGTTTTAAAATAAGTTCACAAAAAGCGACAAAACGACTTTTTTAAAAAATTTAGTTTTTAACCATAAAATTAGATTTATTCTTATATATTGTCTATAAAATACATGGGATTAATGTTAATTTTTTTATTAAATATTGAATATATAAATTTCATTAAAATAAATCCCAAAAGTGGGCTTTTAATTTATTATGGTAGAATGTGTTTGTTCGCATAAAAATAGTTTTTCATAAAAATAATTTCTCTATTTTTAAATAGATTTTATTTTCATTTGAAATTAATTTCTCACCAAATAATTCATTTTATATACATGTGTAAACCCTATATATTCTTAATTTAGTTGATACTATCCATACCCACCATTCCAACAGATAGGTGATAATTATGTCATTAAATAATAACATTTTATTAGTATGTTACATTTTGTTTAAAGTGGGTGTTTTTCATAATGCAAGCCAAACTTAGTTTTGAATATAATGTAAAATAAACTCGATGTTGCATGTTAGGAAATCTAGACTCATTGTTGCATATAATGAAATCAAAACATGGTGTTGAATGTAACACATGATATTAAAAATATTAAACTTATTTAAAAAAAATATTTCACAAAATCATGGTGGGGTTATAGGAAGATACTCAACATTTGACGCCCATGTGAGTTCGTGTTTCGTAACCCATTCCCACATACTTTGGGCCATTCCCATGTAATCTTTCCATTTTTATGTACCTGTATGTATTCTATTGTAAGGTTGTTCCCATATAATTTGGTTGTGCACATGTTCTTGGTCATGTTTGTGCCCTTGTACCCCAAGATTACACATTGAACTTCCACCCATGGGCCACACAACTACTAGATTTCTGAGTTTTTTTGCCATCTAGAATGGGAGACCAAAAACAGAGGTCTCTTAACTGAAATAAAAAAGGGTGGAATTTCACCCCCAAATATTTTCCCCTCCGCACCCTAACCCTCCTCCCCGACTCATTCCCTTTGCGTAGAGGCACGCAACCGCCGCCCCTCCCTCTCACTTCTCCCGACACCACCACCGCCCTTTCCCATCACCTCGCTTTTCACCTCTTCTGCACCTAGATCCGCTACCACCAACCCTCCCATATGACTCTCTCGACATCTACTTCAGCCCCTGCCATCGCACCAGGAGCCGCTGCCGCCACCCATCTGCTCTCACTGCCTCCCCTTCCTCACTTTTTCGCCCAACCTTCATCTCCACCACCTCCCCTACCTATGCCTCTAACATATACAAATCTCCAAGGCCTAGGGTTATGGTAGTTTGGGTTAGTTTTATTTCATCTTCATATAATTTTTTTTCATAGTATCTCATATTTGGATAATTTTGTATCCAATTATCATTCTTCTAATAATATTTACATCCCACTATTCCATAATTAGTGAAATCATTTCTATTTTTACTGCTTTACTTTTGGAATTATTATTTTCATCTTAATATTGAGGTCAAATTGGAGGTTGGGAAAATCATTTTGTAAAAGAATTTATTAGACACTTAACATAGTATCTACACTCTAAAATTATAGGATCTATGTTCATATGATGAGTATTGAATTTCCCTTTCCATTTAAGATGGAAAATTGAGATGATATTTATCCCTCAAGGAAGGTTTTTTAGATCTAATCAGTCATGTTATGTGTGTAGGATCTAAATATGAATGTAGATGCCCAATTACAAGGGGGGGGGGGTGAATTATAAGTTTAAAAACTTTAATTTTTAACCTCAAGGAAAACTATGTTTAGAAAGGATAAACAAGTTAAATTCCCAAGACCTCTTTTAGTTCTACAAACTTTCTGTGTTGTAGAAATAGGGTTCCAGAAATGAAACTTAAGAAAATTTTACAAGAAAAATATTCGACCTTAAAGCGTATAGAATCTTACTTATTAGAGTATACAAAAGAACAAGAAAGTATAAGAAGGTTATAATTTCTTCCTTTATCAAAATAAAATGAAAAAGAACATGAAACAAAACAAGTAACAAGTATGAAATATTTTATCCCAAAGAGTAGGGTATCCAGAAACCTTGGATAAAGGTCCCTTGATTTATACTTTCAAGAAATTATGTCTTACCCACACTAGGGTAAACCCTTAATAAGAATATTAGAATCTGTCTTGCTATCCACGCAAGACCTCAAACTTTAAGGTAGTCAGAACCTCTATCTTTCTATTCTTGGAAGTCCTTAACTTTAATGTAGTCGACACCTCTATCTTCCTATCCCCGAAAGTCCTTGATTGTACACAGTAATAATCAGAGTCGCACCAAGTGATCTGAACAAGATGATCAATATGCACAAGTCTTGAGAGTCTCTCTCTCTAGAAATCACTTTAGCAGCATGAAATCTCTAGAGTGATCGATCGTTGAGCTTGTTCAAATGAGCTCCCATTTATAGGCACTTCTCCAACAGTCAGCTCCCTCCTCCAATGATCATATTTTTCCTTAAATTTTTGAGGGACACGTATACATGTCACTCAAACAAAAGTTAATTAGAAATTAAATATATGACATCATTTATTAACTATAACAAGTATAATAAAAATAAGGTTGCTCAACCAAATCTATTTTTTGGAGTCTAAGGAAAAATAAAATTTCAGATTCTAAGAAAATAATAATTTGGAGACTATAAATCATAGATATTTGGATTCTATTTTCCAAAGAATTCGGAACCTGAATTATATAGATTTTTTAATTTGAATTATAATGAATTTGGAGAATGAATTCTTAGTAATTCAAGGTCGGAATTCTGAGGAATTCAGAGTCTAAATTTTGAGGAATTCAGAGTCTGAATTTCAGAGAATTCGGAGTCGAAATTCCTAAGAATTAGGAGTCCAAATTCTAAATAATTATGAATTTTAATTCTAAGGATTTTGGAGTCTGAATTGCAGAGAATTCAGAGTCCAAATTTAAGAGAATTCAATGTCATAATTTCAGAGAATTTAGAGTCATAATTTGAAAGAATTCAGAGTGTGAGTTTAGCTAATTCAAAGTCAGTTTTTTCAGAGAATTCATTGTATAAATTTCAGAGAATTCAGAGTCTAAATTTCAGAAAATTCAGATTCTAAATTTCAGAGAATTCTGAGTCTGAGTTTTAGAGAATTCAGAGTCTGAATTTCAGAGAATTCAGAGTCTGAATTTCAAAGAATTCAGAATTTGAATTTTAGAGAATTCGGAGTTTGAAAACAGAATACTCTATAACCAAGGATTTATAGGATTCCAAGGTTTTAGATGTGAAACTGAATGTTACCCCTAGAAATAAAAATAGTTATATTATAAAATGAACAATGAAAACACAAGTAAGGATAAATTTCCTTGGGGAAGGAAAATTTTCCTTATTAAGATAAATCTTAGGGAAAATATAATTTGCCTTAAGATAGAGTGTTTGTGATTTTCAAAACATAGATGAATGGAAATGTCATAAGGAAACCTTATTGACTCAGCAATCACCCCTGTTTGGGAAAACACAAACACCCTTATGAAAAAAAATATTAGGACAGAGAAATTTTTTTATGGACTTAAAAGAAAAACATATCTCCCTTTACATATAAAACATTGTGAATACGACTAACTCCCCCATAGGTTTTTAAATCCATAAGGATCATATTCTTGATTTTTTGAATGATATTTTACATTTTCATACGTTAGAAAATATTATTTGATATGAACTTACCCTTAGATGAACTCCCCCTTACATAGGAAAATCTCTTCTTTACATAGAATTATTTTTATCATTCGTTTCTCACTCTTTGTGATTTTTAAAAAGGAATAAAGAGAATAGAAGAAATGGTACATGAAAAATTAGTACTAAACAACCAAATATATAAAGAACAACCAAAATTCCATTATGATTGAATGAATTTGTAAAAAGAAGAAAAATACAACAAAAGATTAAAATGGGATAGAATTATCCTTCTTTCTCCTTCAACATTAACTTATTGACAATAATTTTCAGCTTCTTTATCACTTTGTTCTCTTCTTCTACATGCTTGATCAGCTCATTCCGATCTTCATTTTTCTTCTATAAGGCTTTTATCTTTTCTTACCGAGCCTTGAAAATATCTTCCCGAGCCTTCAAAACTTTTTCTTTCTTAAGAAGATTTTCTTCAAACTCAATTCTAAGATCACTTTCTATCTTCCAATTCATATCCACTGAATTAAGCTTCCCATTCAAGTCCTTGACTTCTTGCTTTCAGGTTATCTGTTCTAGAGTCATATTTTCCTCAAAACAATTAATAAGATAATTAATCTTCCCATATTCAGTGTCAAAAGAATATTTCACATTATCTTGAAATTCATAAAAGCCTCTTAGATCTTCGATTGTCTTACTTGACCAACTTGTAATCTTCTTGCATGATCTTTTATGAGATTCATATTCAATGAAGAAGGTTTTGAAATATATCTCAATCTTTACAAAATTATCCATAATCATGGTCCCTGAATTTGATTTCTGATTAAACGAGTGTTGAAGCATGTTGAACCTCGAGTATATACTCAGAAATAAAGGGAATTTTTCCAATAAACTTCTTCAAAGATTTTACCACAAAATCATGTCCAAGAGAGGATGATTCCGAATCAGAGTGTTTGGTTGGTGAAGATTATTTTTCTATCTCATCAACTTTCCCCTTCGACGAACCACCAAAATATTTATTTTTCACCAAGGATTTACTAGGAGTATCAACCAACACCTATTTTCCCTTATCAGCTCTTAGAATTATCTCTTATTCTTTAGGTGATTAATGTTCACTATCAGATAATTGAATAATTTTATCTTACTCAAGGTTTTATTTCTCAACACGTACCACAATATCCTCTATCTTAACAAAGTTATGTTTTTTACATTCTTCTTCAGATATCTTATTCACTTATTGATAAAACTTTTCTTCTTTTCTTAGAGTAATTGTTTTTGAATATTCATCTTTAGAAGTCCAGTTTGATAGTTTCTCAGAAGGACTCCCCTTCTCATGATAATCCTATACTTGCCTTATCATCTCTTTGGTATCACCACTTCCTTCCTTCTTCTTCTTGTTCTTATAATTATTCTTCTACTTCTTCCTCTTGCACAATTTATTCTTATTGTTCTGGTTCTAGAATCACTACCTTCTTTCCCGGAGTCATAGGAAGTGATTCTTCCAAAATCGATTCTGGATCCTTGATTTGTTTAGAGGATTTCTCAACAGCCTTAAGAAGGGATTGAAATATCTTAGCCTCTGACATCTTTTTCATTTACTTCTTTTCTTTCTCTTGCTTATCAAGATCTTTAATAGACTTTATCTTTAAATATTTTCACTCAGCAGGGTCAAAGCCAAAATTAGGCTCCCCTTCCTTCCTGTTCTTCTTGTCCTCTATCCACTTAGACACTACTTCATCAGGGAAAGTCTTTTGATTCTTTAGTTTTGGAGGTGCTGATTGAATTTCCTTAGCCATATGTATTTTTTCTCTCTCTTCCGGTTCCTTTTCCTTCCTCTTTATTCCACCCTTTTTGTAAGTCTCAACCACTTTTAGTTTCTTTGATAGAGCTTCTATTTATGATTCAGACAATCATAAAAATATCTGGATTTACAACTGAAGCCAACCTTCATCCTTCTCAATGTATAATCACTAAACAACATAACCTTGTAATTTCTTGGCTTAGAACTGCAAGCGATTTTGAACAATTAAAGACAAAGGACAATAATCTTGGAGAGAATTTCCGGATACATGATAATTTGAGACTTCAATTTTCTATTCTTGATATTCTCAATTGTAATCAAGATATAATTCACCAGATTTATCTTTATGAGTTTCACCAAGAAATACAGAATATAGATGTCATTTTTATTCAGGTAATCCTTACCCCCTTTTCTCAGAATGCCATAATTCTAGAATCCATAAGTTTGTAGATAGATGAAAAATCTTCGAAGTCTTCACTTATTTCAGACCAAGGTACTTTATAGACTTTTCCTTCTAAAATGAACCTGATACATCCAATAATTTCTGAGTGAAAAATTCAGCTTCACCTTCATAAGGAATTCCATTTATACTTGCAGCCTTAGAGTAGGAAAGGGGGTAATTATTTATATAGCTCTGGATGGAAAACTTATCCCCCCCTCCTTTTTTGAAGAAACTTACTGATTTGTAATATTCAACCAACAACTTCAGATAAATAGGATGCTATGCCTTCAGTTTTGATATACGTATTCTTTCTCATCCATTTAGCTTGATGTTACTTGAAATAATTTAATAATACATAACAAAGAAATTTGGAAGAACTGAACTTTCTCTTTATATCTTCTATTCACATATTTTCTCTATAATTGACATTTCTTTCTAAGGAGAGGCTTAAACATACATTTTGAACTGAGGAAAACTAGAAGATCCAGAACGACCTTAAATAGGGGGTAGAACTTCAACATGCGAAGGATTTTAAGATAAATATGGGACAACCAATAAGGG
Source organism: Viscum album (assembly GCA_963277665.1). Classification (NCBI taxonomy): domain Eukaryota; kingdom Viridiplantae; phylum Streptophyta; class Magnoliopsida; order Santalales; family Viscaceae; genus Viscum; species Viscum album. The sequence continues at coordinate 319,879,407 of OY728153.1, read as the reverse complement.
GTCCTTATATATGTGTTTGAGACGATGGTTCATCTTCCTTGATTGATCCAATGGTAAAAAAACTCTTGATCAGATCTGACAGTTGAAATGATAGTCGAAGAATAGATTTGGTAGGTTCCGATCTTTTGATGTTTTTAAGATAAAAATTCGGATTTATGAAAAATTGAATATGAAAAACATTCTTAAAAAATATAAAAATACTAACATGTATAAAGATGATTATCAAAATTTAAGAAAGAAAACATACCTTACGAATTTTCAGGAAAATTATTTGTAATGAGGAAAATTATTCTTAAAGAACATTAGATTTTAAAAAATTTAAAATAAATTTAAAGAAAAATTTGATTATAGAAAAAATTTATTACAAAAAAAACTAATAACGAAAATTTGATTACGAAAAAAATCTTATTGTGAAAATTTTGAAAAAAAAATATTACAAAAAAATCTAATTACTAAAATTTTGATTACGGAAAAAAATATAATTATGAAAATTTGATTAAAAAAAATTTGATTACAAAAAAATTTGATTAAAAAAAAAATTTGATTACAAAAATTTTATTACAAAAAAAAACTGATTTAGAAAATTTTGATTACAAAAAATTTGATTACGGAAATTTTGATTACGAAAATTTTGATTACAAAAACTTTGATTATGAAAATTTTGAATAAGGAAAAGAAATTTTTTGACTAATATAAAAATGTACTCCCCCTATGAAGAGGATTTTATTTCTATAAGGAGATTGGTTTCAATGAGAAGTTAATATGGAATATTACCTTACATTTATCATTCCTAACTTTGGTTTATTGTATTCAAATCTATTAGACGGTAAAGATTTTGTAAAAATATCAGCAAGTTGATCTTGAGTTCTGATAAATTGAAGAATGATATCTTCTTTTTGTGTGAGATCCCTAAGAAAGTGATGCGTAATATCTATGTGTTTTGCACGAGAGTGATGTGTACAGTTTTTACTTAGAAAAATTGCACTAGTATTATCAAAAAATATTTGTGTTTTTGTAAAACTCATACCATGGTCTATGAGTGTGTGTTGCATCCACAACACATGATCACAACAACTTCCAACTACTATATATTCAGCTTCAAAAGTGGAAAGTGCTACTAAGTGTTTCTTTTTGCATGACCAAGAAAATAATGAATCTCTTAAGAAATGACAAGTTCCAGATATACTTTTCTTATCCATTCTACATCCACCAAATCCAGCAACTGAAAATCTTTTTAAAACAAAATAATTTCTAGAAGAATAAAAGAGTCCTAAATCCACGGTTCCCTTTAAGTAGCAAAAAATTCTTTTCACTGCCTTTAAATGAGATTCCTTAGGATTTGATTGATATATTGCACATAAGAATATTGAAAACATTAAGTCCAGATGACTTTCTGTCAATTATAGTAGACTTCCTATCATACCTCTAAAAGATGTTTGATCTACTTGTTTCCCAGCTTCATCAAGATCAAATGAATTTGAGGTACTAATGGGAGTACTAATACTCTTAGTGTTTTCATATCCATAATTTTTAAGAATATATTTAATATAATTTTGTTGAGATATATATGTTCCTTTTGGTTTTTGAGAAATTTTAAAACCTTAGAAAAATGTTAACTCACCCATCATACTCATTTCGAACTCAGATTTCATTAGATTTACAAAATAATTAGTTAAATATTGATGAGTTGAACCAAATATAATGTCATCAACATAGATTTGAACAATAATTTTTTTCTTATCTATATTTATAAAGAGGGTTGGATCAGCATTTCCCTTAATGTAACTGTTTTGTAACAAAAATCCTGTAATTCTACCATACCAGGCTATAAGGGCCTGTTTAAGTCCATATAAAACTTTGGTAAGTTTGAAAACATGTTTAGGATGTTTTGTATCTTCAGAAATAGAATGTTGTTTAAATAAAATTCATATGGAACATATATATTAAGGAAAGAACATTTAACAACCATTTTAAAATGTTTAATGTTAATGAAGGATACAAAGGCAAGTATAATATAGATAGATTCAAGTCAATTTACTGGGGAATATGTTTCTTCATATTCTATTCCTTCTTGTTGATTATAGACTTTAGAAACCAATATTGCCTTATTTTTTACTATGATTCCATTTTCATCACACTTGTTTCTGAAGTCCCTTTTTTACTTTAATAATAGATGTTTCCTTAGGTCTTTCAACCAAGTTCTAGAATTCATTCCTTTTCGAATTCGTTTAGCTCATCTTGCATGGATTTTATCCAGTCATCATCACCTAAAGCTTCATCAATGATTTTTGTTTTAATTAAGAAAGGAATGCTAGATGTTCTACTTCATTTCTTAAAAACCTTATAGTCTTTATAGGTTGATTTACATCGCTAGTGATACTATCAATGGGATTATTATTATGAAACACCTGATTTGGGTTTTTGTAAAATATGTTCATCAATATATGGTAGGAAATAATCTAGAGTAAATGAGTCAGAAACATTTTCTTGAAAATTTTCTTTATCAAAAGGATATTCTATAAATGGTTGATAATGAGTTTTTGAAAAACCAATCGTAGATGTATATTGAGGTTTTTTAGAAACAAAAAGATCAGTTTCATAAAATTTTACATGTACTCTTTCTTTAACAGTACAAGTATTTTTCTTAAAGCCTTAGAAGTTGTGGAGTATCCTAAGAAAATTCATTCATCATATTTGGGTGCGAATTTATATAAATTATCTTTAGTATTAAGAATGAATACTTTGCATCTAAATACCTTGAAGTAGGAAAGTCTAGGTTTTCTACCATTCAAAAATTCGTAAGGGGTTTTATTAAGAAAAGGTCTAATCAAAACTCGATTTATAGTATAAAAATTAGTACTTACAGCTTCATCCCAAAAGTGTTTAGCTATATAATATTCACTCAACATGGTTCTTGTTATCTCTTGAAGAATTCGATTTATTCTTTCAACAACACCATTTTGTTGAGGAGTTCTTGGTGATGTAAAGTTATGAGTATTTCTTTTTTTACTACAAAAAGTTTCAAAATAAGAATTTTGAAATTCTCCTCCATGATCACTATGAATAGTTACCAATGAAAGGGTTTTCTCATTTTTAACTTGGGTTCTAATGATTTTAAAATAAGAAAAAACTTCAGATATCTTTTCTATAAAATAGACCCACGTAAATATTATGTAATCATCAACTAGGACAAACACATAGTATTTTCCTCTAATGCTTCAAATTTGTGTTGGACCAAAAAGATCCATATGAACCAACTGTAATTTATTATAAGTTGAGACTTCACCAATTGATTTAAAACTTGACTTATGTTGCTTTCCATATTGACAAGGACCACAAACTTTTGAAGAGTCATATCTAAGATCCAGTAGATCCTTAACAAGACTTTTCTTAGAGAGTTCACATAAGTTCCTAAGGTTACAGTGTCTTAACCGTGTATGCCATAACCAATATTGGTCTTCCATTGCACTAATAAAAGTTATATCTTGGCTCCTAAGGTCTTCTAAGTTTAGTGTGTATACATTCTATTTCCTTTGGGCAGAAAGAATAAACTCTTCCTTGGAATGGTGTACTAAGCATTGATCATTCTTAAAATTCACAAGGTAACCTTCATCACATAATTGACTTATGATAATGAGGTTGTTCTTAATACCTTTAACTAATAGAACATTTTAAATCAATGTTTTTCCAAGAATAAAAATTTTTACCCATACCAATAATTTCTCCCTGATCATTATCTCTAAAGGTTACTTTTCCTCCTTTCATCTTGATAATATTTTCAAAGAAATTTTTGTTACCAGTCATGTGCCGACAAAATACACTATCCATGAACCATGTATTGCTGTTGGTACTATCTTTATTCTCCTAAAAATAAGAGTGTTATACTTTTGGAAGCCAATAATTCTTGGATATGGAAACTTCAGAAAGAAAAATTTTAGGTATCCACATTTTCATAGAAAAATAGGCTTTATGAAAACCTAAAGACCGAGTTTTTATTAAAGAAACTTTTCCCCATGACCACCACACTGACATTTAGTGCATAATAGATCACTTCGAGGAACAAAATAATTATTACTAAAAATTGGTTTAGAATGAGTATAACCAAATCCGGAATTATTCCTTAGAGGTTGAATTTGTGAATACATTTTATCAAAATTTTAATCCCCAAAGGTAATTTTTGACAAACACTTACTCAAGGAAAGTACTTCTGACTTTAGTTTAACAAGTATGTTTTTATTCTAAAAAACATTAGTTTTAGAACTAGTTTTAGTCTCTAAAATATTTTTCATAGAAAATACATTATCAAGATCCTTGGGAAGTTTACCCTTCTTAGAATTAACTTCCTCAAGATTTTTGAAAATACATTCAAAATAATAAATTTTATTATCAAGATATTTTGAAAGATCTTATACTTATTTAATAAGAATAGAAATTCTAGAATTCTTCTTATCATGATTTTTCATGAGTTTAGAATTTTCATTCTCAATAATTTTAGAAAACCTAGATACTTCTTCATAATTAGGTAATGTATTATCTTCATTAGAAAAAGATTATTCATCCAAAGATTTATAATATTTATTATCACTATAATTTGTATTTAAGTATACATTAGTTATAGATTCAATATTGTGTTCCTTGGTCATTAGACAATGATTTTCAATAGGTAGCTTGGAAATTAGAACAATATTCATCTAACCAAAATATTCATACTATGAGGATTCATCAGAATAATATCCACCACTGGCACTCCAGGTGTCATTAGCCTTCAAAACATTCTTAAATTTAGCCTTGTAGTACTTATTTATATTTCTCTTAGAATTATTTTCCTTTCCATTCTTTTTCTAAATAAAAGGATAATATGTACTTATATGACCTTATCTTTTGAATTCATAACAAGTGACTTTTGAGTATTTCCAGTCCTTTCTTTCTTTCTTCTTAAATCTATACTGAAATCATTTCATCCCAAATATCATGTTCATCCTTTGAGAAATATTAGCTAGATCATTATCAGAATGTTCACTTTCAGTAGATCTAGATAAAATAGTGACTTTATTTGACTTGGATCTTATAAACCTTTCAAGAGTCTTGAAATTAGTAGTAGTATAGGATACACTTCCATTTCCACTCTTCTTCTTATTCATATCAGCATCTATTTTCATTCTTGTCTCATGTTGAAAAAGAGTTCCAGAAAGCTCATCAAGAGTAATTTGATATACATTCCTAGTCTCATCAATAACTTTTCTCTTAGATTCCCACTCATTAGGAATGATATCTATAATCTTTTCCACAATTTCCTCATCATCTAAACCCTTTTCACCCATTAATTGTAAACTATTAACAATAGTCATAAACCTTTGTTGTACCTTGCACACTGGTTCTTCATAAGTAAATAGAAATCCATGATATTCTTCTCTAAGAATAGCTCTTATTGTTTCTATTACCTTGGATGTAACAAAATTAGTAAACTCCTATTTCTTCCAAATACAAATTGTAGCTTCATAAGAAGAAATCTGACTATATATAATCTTGGTCATGGAATACAACAAATTATTGTGTACCTTGTATTTTAGTTGATATTCTGACTTTTCTTGATTAGTAAAAGTTCTGACTTCCTTATCAGGAATCTTGTAATCTCCAGTAAGAATACAAAAATTAACCACTCTAGTATTAATAACAAAAGTCTTCATACAATCTCTCCCATATTGATAATCATTCCCATCAAATATAGGTGGTCTAGTAGGATTTAGATTGTCAATCGAACCAAAATCCATTCCTACCATCTAAAAGAAAATATCTTTCTACAAAACATATTAATAGTAAATGTTTGTAAACAAGGATAGAAATTACTAAGCCAAAATTTTTTTAGAACAATGAAAACTTGAGAAAGAAAACTTATATCTGAATATAGGTATTTCATAGACCTCTTTTGATTCCGATTTTACGATCGAAATATGAATGTAGATGATCAATTACAATAGTGGGGGGGGGGGGGGGTTAATTTTATGTTTAAAACCATTCATTTTTAACCATAAGGAAAACTATGTTTAACAAGGTTAAACAAGGTAAATTCACAAGACATCTTTTAGTTCTACAAACTTGCTAGGTTTCGGAAATATTGTTCCAGAAATGGAACTTAAGAAAAGTTTACAAGAAAAACATTCTACCTTAAAGCATATAAAATCATACTTATCAGAGTATACAAAAGAATAAGAAAGTATAACAAGGTTATACTTTATTCATTTATAAAAATACAATGTAAAATAACTTGAAATAAAACAAGTAACAAGTGTGAAAGCTTTAACCCAAAGAGTAGGGTATCCATCAAGCTTGGAAAATGGACCCTTGATTTATACTTTCAAGAAAGTCTGTCTTACCCACAACAGGGTAATCCCTCAATAGGAATATCAAAAAATATCTTGCTATCCCCACAGGCCCTCAAAATTTAAGGTAGTTAGAACCACTGTCTTCCTATTCACAGAATTCATCAACTTTAAGGTAGTCGCCACCTCTGTCTTCCTATCCCTAGAATTCCTTGATTTTACCCAACAACAATCGGAGTCGCACAAAGCAAGCAAAACAAGATGTTCAGTACACAAAAAGAATGAGAGTCTCTATCATTATAAATCACTTCAGCAACATTAAATATCTAGAGCGATCGAGTCATTGAGCTCATTCTGATAAGATCCTTTTTATAGGCACTTCTCCAACGGTCGACTCCATCCTCCGATGGTCATATTTTTTCCTTGAATTTCAGAGAGACTTATACCCATGTCGCTCAAAAAATGGTTAATTAGAAACAGAATATAACACATCATTTCATAACTATAACAAGTATATGAAAAATAAGTTTTCTTAACAAAATATATATTTCGGAGTCTAAGGAAAAATAAATGTTTGGAGTCTAAGAAAATAATAATTTGGAGTCTATAAATCATGAATATTTGTATACTATTTTCTAAAGAATTATGAACCTGAATTCTATATATTTCAGAATCATAATCCTAATGAATCCAGAGTCTAAATTCTGAGGAATTTTGAGTCTAAATTATGAGGAATTCAGAGTCCAAATTTCAGAGAATTGGAGTTAGAATTTCCGAGAATTCAGAGTCTAAATTTCAGATAATTTAGAGTCTGAATTTTAGTTAATTTAGAGTTTGAATTTATGAGATTTTTGAGTCTGAATTTTAGGGAATTCAAAGTCTCAGTTTCATAGAATTTGAAGTCTGAGTTTTAGAGAATTCAAAGTCTGGATTTGAGAGAATTCAGAGTCTGAATTTCAGAGAATTCAAAATCTGAATTTAAAAGAATTCAGATTCTAAAAATAGAATACTCTATAACCAAGTTTTTATAGGATTTCGAGGTTTTATATGTGAAACCAAATTTTACCCTTATGAATAAAAAGAGTTAGATTATAAAATGAACAATGAAAACATAGGTTAGGATAAATTTCCTTGGGGAAGAAATATTTTCCTTATTAAAATAAATCTTAGGGAAAATATGATTTGGCTTCATATAGTGTGTTTGTGATTTTCAAAACATAGATGAATGGAAAAGTCACAGGGAATCCTTATAGACTCAACAATGTGTTTTGAGTCAAAGGGTATCCCTTACTTGTAAAAAAATCATTTCTCTCTCATTATCTCACTTAGATATTGAATGCAAATCCTTACTTGTTAAGCTGTCATAGTTTTTCCCACACATCTCTCAATTTTCCGAAATTCCTTTGTATGAAAGTTGAGTGGTTCTATTTCAAGTGGTTATTGACTTTATATGGTAATTTTTATTAGGGTACCCATAAAACACATGTTCTCTACATGAGTCGATATTTCTCCATCAAAGAGATTTTGGAAGTGTGTATGATATCTGATATTAAAATATTCCTAGTAATATTTTGGTTTATCAGTCCTTTTTGTGCCCAATAGCATCATAAAGATTTCCCCAAGAAACAATTCTTGTTTTTTTTCTTTTATTACTAATTTTTTCCTTTTCAGTATTCATTTCACTATAGGAAGCTCTACATATTTGAGACCAAAGAGGGTTGTGATACTTTATTCTCAATTTATTATTAAATGAACTCTAATTCATGAGATACACATTAAAATACCATTTAGGATTCTATACTCGAACATGTGCTTCACACTCCTTTTAGAGATGAGAGAAATTTTAGCCATTAACTTCAAGTATTTAATTTCTTTTTCACCATTATGTATAACATTTGAATGAATGATTCAGTAAATTAATATAATAAAAAGATATATTATAACCATTTCATAATTACTTGTGATTCAAGGTTATATAAAAGAGGATGTGGTGAGGTGATTTTTCATTGCTTTTTTTCTTAAAATGTCTATATCACTACATAAATTATTCATTCTTCTTAGTATTTTTTTTCCTACATATCAAATTCTTAATATTTTCCCTTATTTTATCTTATATCTAATAAAATAAAATCATGTTGTATAATAATTTGAGAGTTTCTCTAGTGATTATTTACTCCACTTTGTTCAACCTAGTGGGACATCTATTCTACAAATCATTCTTCAACTATATTATCCTTAACCCTTTCCAAAAAAATGTTTTATCATTGAATTCACCTGCAATGTATCTAGCTTTTGTTCTTGTATTTTCTTTTTATTTGAAACTTGGTTTGGTATACTATCTTTTTAAAAGGAATTATATGCACTATGAAATTTCCCCATTGTACTTTGGGAACATATTTTTTCAGTATGACACTGAATTTCTAATGTTTTTAGGGAATTATTTTCCAACCACCAGCACATGACTACCACATACTTTCTACGTAGACTATTTTCCTCATGAAGTGGTTTGAATCCTCATCTCAATTCTATTCTGGCATCAGTATACAAGATTATATGTGTATTTATAAAAACTCAAATCATTTAAATATTATAATTTTTTGATGAATCTCACCAAATTTTATTCTTTCAAATGTGATACATGTTGGTTATGGTTTCCCTAAGATACACTAGATTCACTAATTTGATTATAATAATGTTTATTTATATTTCTTCACTAACAGTCTCCCATAGTTCATGTTATTATTTGTTTTGAAGAAGGTGACATTATATATTCATGATCTACCTGAATCTGCCTAATACGCAATCACCCATACAAGTACTCTTATTCCCTAAACATATTCTTTATGGCAATAAAAAATATAATTATATTATTATTTTAATGTGGTCAAACAATTTCTTATTGTTTTCATCATTTATGTGCTCCTAAAATTATATTTTTTTATATCATTCTAGTTATATAGAAGAATAGAAATGAATATTTCTTTATATATATGGGAAAGGCACCATCAAAATTAACTGACATGATGGTTGAGGTGTTTTATTATACATGGGTATTATCTAAAAAGTTTATTCAATATCAATTTTATATATTTATTCCATGAGATAAATGACGGGGATGTGTCCATCATTATAAAATATAAGAAACATGTTTATGTTTTTATTTTTCTACCAGGATGTAATTTGCAGTGACATTTTATTGTGTTTCATGGTTGGTTCATTGTTTTCATGTCATCAAAGGCTTGTGCTTCAGCTAATATTATTGATGGAAGGAATTAGGAAATAATCATATGATGGAAAATTAAAACTTCATGGACTTGGATATGATGTAGGTTAAGAGATTATTCTCTTTATTATTTTAGGTTGTATCATATAAGGAAGAAACATGGGGATCTTTCATTTATTTATTGTAGTAGTGATATATAAAGAGGTATTTAATAATTATATTGTAAATTATGTTGTGTATTTTGTTTCTACAATCTTGCCTTAAAAGGGAAAATTTAGTATTATAGGGGGTGGACTAAAAGAGGGAAACTACTACATAACATTGTGGAGATTCAATGGACCTATATTGAATAGGTGAGTGACATATAAGGTGGTAAGAGTCACTTCAAGAATATGTTTATTAGTCTATTTTTAAGTTCATTTTCTTTATGTTAAATTCATCTTGGTGATATGCTATTGTTGGTGGCTATTGAAATTTCATGTTGAAGTAATTTGTTATTGGAGATGGAACTAATATTTCCCAAGAATCCTTTCATTATCAAGAAACTATTTCTACAAGTTCAATCATTTATCTGTGGGAGGTACCTTCTAGTTATTCCAACATTACATGTAATGATTAAAGAAGTGTTTTGAATTTGTAAGAAGATTTTCAGCATGAACCATTCAACCTACCTATATAGAATAATTCTATTGAATATATTTGATGGATACTTATTTTTGTTTATATTTTCCACATATTTATTTAAATTTGGGCCACTTTATTGAGACACATTTGAGAACCAAACTTGAAATTCACACCTCAATGCTGACAAGCTTGTTATGGATGACCCAATCAGTTAGCGGATGATAAAAATTAACCAATGATTGTAAAAATTAAACATTTGTGATGAAAAATTAGTATACCATATGTTTTAATAATCAGATACTATATCTTTAATATCTATTCCTTTCTTGAAAAATGTTTACTCTATGGAATTAAAAGCCAAATTCATTCTCAATATAGTTTCTTCATTATAATGATTTGGTTCCAATCATTCAGGAGATATGAAATATTTCATTTCCATTTAAAAAAAATCTGAATTAAAATATGATTAGAGAGTCTTGAATATAGAATCATCATTAGATTTACCATACCAACATGGCAGTGATGGCATCCCCCCTTTCGACACTATTTAGTCAATCAATTGATGTTTTTTCTATCATTTTTTCCCTTTACATTATCCTCATTCATTCATTTTTAGAGCTTTATTCTATTCTCTTAAATTCAAAATATTATTTATGTTTCCTCCATTGATCTTTTATATAGTCTCATTATTTTTTACCCCACTATTTTCAGGTGAGATGATGTTTGTAGTTGATTGGAAATGTGATGGTGGTCCTATCTAGGGTGTCTTGACTATTTTTTATGTTTTTTCTTATGGTAGGTAATTTTTCATTCATGGATCACTATTTAATCTCATATGCCTTCATTCTCTACTCTATTTTCTTATGCTATCATGCTGTAATCCATTTTATTCTAACATGGAGGTGTGGTAATAGAATGGAAAATAATAGATTTAGAAATTGTGTGTGGTTGGTTTTGGTATAATCACAATCTTTCACTTCCATTCCATTATCTATCTCACATAAAGGGTTTAATGTGATTGATTATTCCTCATACTCTTATGTTTTATTTCACAGTCTTGTAGTCTTTCCTCCTAGATATACTTACAAGGTAGTTGATTTACAAGATAACTATGATGGTTTTCTTATTGTAGGGAGTGGTTCGATGGTGTAGTTGGAGCCTCTGTTGATGTTGATGTTGTGTGAGGGACCACAAGATCATTGATGTGGGTATGAATCACTGGAGTTTGAAGAATATTGTAAGTTTTAGGTCTATATTTCATTTTTTATTTTCTTTTCCATTCATGGTAAATGTTTTTTGGTAGAAGTGTTTCTAGATTTCGAAGAAGAAAACATAGATCTGGTTTTGGATGGTCTTGGATAACATCAAGGTAATGATGGTAGTTTTAGTGTTCATTTATTTTGGTTTGGATTTTATTTATTAATGTGTGTTTGATCATATCGTGGGGCGTGGTCATTGTTTCTTTGGTGAGCTTGATGGTAGAGGATATTTCATCTTGGTGATCACTTCTTGAATGTTGTTTACCTTAGTTGAGTTTTAAATGTCAGTTGATTTCCATTTAATCAAAACACAAAGCCATAATGAACCTTCTACATGTGCCATGTTTGCAGGAGTTTTTCTTTGGCTTTTTTGAATCTTTGGATGATGTTAAAAGTAGTTTTTTTTAAAATATCAGGTTAGCGACAACCTAGGGAGGTCTCTACTGGTCGTCCTAGAGACCTCCGTCATGATTGACCCTATAACGACTGGCCATAGCAGTCACTATTGTCCTTTAGCAATGGGTCAACTGCGACCGCCATTAGTAGTCGGTGGGAAGTTGCTAAAGACCATTAAGGAATTTTTTGTGGGTAATAATGGTCAATTTTGTATTAGTGCATGATGTGTGACACATGTCATATGACATGTGATATTTTTATCTATTTGAAAACCCTAGCATTATTGGAGGGGAATACATGATTCATGTTCCTCTAGATTACAAAACATTTTAGTAATGATTTTATATAAATTCCAGACTACTCTATTCATGGAACCGATGCTGCTTATTCCACTGTATATTATGCCATTAGAATAATAGGAAAATTTATATCTAAGATTATTCATTCTTGGTAATCTTGGCTACTAGATTCCAGCCACCCGAATCCCATCATAATGAATCTCCCCTCTTGGTAATTCTGGGCTACTAGATTCCAGCCACCCGAATCCCATCATAAAGAATCTCTCCTCGTACCACCATGCAGAGACACACAATCTATGGAGTGTAATTCATAATCTGTTCTTGATCCATCATAAATCATCCCCCATTTCCATCACACCTCAATTTATTTATCGATCACGGACCTGATCCCATGCTGAGGATCTGTTTCACTAAAGGCTGATCGTGCAATAATCTTCCACCAGGTATTAAATGAACCATCGAACAAAGAAAATATCGAAATTAAATATGAAAATAAAAGTGGAATAAATGAAAAAAAAATAAATAGGAATTAACCTAGAATATAGTTTTGGTTTTCTTAAATTCATTTATATTATAATGATGAATAAAGAACCAAAATCAAAATAACATCAATTCCCAAAAATCCCAGGATGATAAAACCACATCTATAAAGCATGATTGAACTATAAATTAATTTATTAGTGGATTTGCATCAAATTAATTATGCGATAATAAAATGGGTAATTAACCAATGAAAGAACAACCCTATATTGGGTTTGTATTGATCCAAGATGAAGAAAAATTAAAATTCTCATTAGTGATCTCCATGAACTCTAATTGGTACATCGATTAACAATCCATGATCCATCATTGATCATCCAATAATCATCCACCTATGACCCTCTCTCATCCCTTTTGGGTTATGAAGCTAAACCTACGGATCTTCCAAAATAAATATTTTATAATAAGGTTATTAGGTTTATGATTTAATGATGATAATTATATAAATATATTCAATTATTCAATTATTATTCCACCCACAATAATGCTCAAGAAGAATACCCAATATAAAAAAAGTTTATTTCATGAATAGGGTAAAACACAAACTCAAATTTAATGGTAGTGTGAGATATAGCAAACAAGAATCCATATGAGAGTGATTCCAATATTTTAGAAAAACTATGTGTATTTGATAAAATATATTTAATATCTTTATTATATCAATATTGAGTCTCCCTAGGCCTCAAAATCAATTTTTAACTCACTGATTAAATACAAAAACATTATTTAAAAATATTCCAAATATTTAAAATGAAAAAAGTTGTTATATTCTGACCACCTTAGGGATTTCTTATTTAATATTAAAATTCCTAAGAAAAAATGAGGGTACTGGGATCACATATGGTCTCCCTCTCCTAGATGTTTTCCTGAAGATTACCATTTCACCATCAGACACACACCAAGAGAATCACTTGACCATTGAGGATATTAACCTTCCAATCATTGATCTTTACTAGGTACTCTAAAAATGTAGATTTTTTCCTTGATATCTAGATCTCCTTAATAAAAAACATGTGATGAGTCATGAAAAAAGATGACCAGCTGTGACACATTGTTGAAATTTTGTACCCAGTCTAACTTTGTTAGTAGGTCTAAGTAGTACACCACCTCTCTAACCATACACTATATCTGGAAAGGGAAAATAAATATTAGATGTAACTTGCCTCCCCAAGAAAATCCCCATAATCCATGTTTATGAAATACCTTTTGGAACATATAGTCTTCCTCCTAGAACTCCTAAGGCCTCCATAATCGATCCACATAAGACTTCTGATAACTATGGGTAGTCATAATCATACCCAAGATGATCTTTACTCTCTATGTAATCCCTTGAAACAACTAAACTTCCATAATTGTTGACTCACCACGATTAGTCCAACATAGCGGTGACCCATATAGTCTTAAATAAAAGAATCAAATGGTACCCTGTTGATGAGGGAATGGTGACTATTTTTGTATTAATAATACACCATGGTTAGGTGATCCTCCCATCTATGGTCAAAGTCCAACATTCAATCCCACAACATGACCTTCAAATTCTTAAAGGTTCATCATGTTTGGAAACTAGTATGGGGGAGAAACACTGTGATTAAATGAAACTAATTTACAAAGTCCTCCTATAATTATATCTATAACTATGATGTGAAGTGATAATCATAGTGAAAAATTATCATCGAGGGAAATCTGGGAAGCTAGACTATATCCTGCACATAAAGGCATCCCACCCTCTCTACTAAACTCTTATCTTCAATAACAGGGAAGTGGGATGACATGGTGAGTTTATCTATGATCACCCAAATGGAATCATGTACTCTAGAATAATGTGGGAACCTTACCATGAAGACTATATATATATGATCCCACTTCCACTCTACAACCTCAAGGGATTGATCTAAACCTTATGTAACTCGGTCCTCAGCCTTCACCTATTGAATAGTTTGGCATCGAGGGATAAAATCCACTATACAATTCTTCATTCATAGAAACTAGAACTGATTCCAAAGGTCTTGTTACATCATTGATACACAAGTATTTATAGCCCAAGTTGATGCATGAAATTCCTTCATAACCTCCTCACACAACATCACACGTACAATCGTATGTACTTTGAAATGGATGATGTGACCCCCACCTTCAAATAATCCATTAGGAACCTGTCCATTGGGTATCAGAATATGAAAGGTGTCACTTTCAATATATCCATGATGAGCCTCCCTAACACACTATAGATGTGGTGTGGTTAGAAACCATAAAATGGAGGTAAACCGTACCATCCTCATCCACCAAGGGTAAGTACAATGAGGACAACTACTCTATTGCCTCAATTAACAATAGTAAACAAGATCTACTACTAAGATCATATTCTACCACATTCCCTTTAATGGGAATATATAATATATTAAAGTCAAAATCTTGTAGGAACTATAGCCCTGGCCTCTGTCTCATGTTAAGATCATTCTACGAGAATATATACATGAGACTCCTGTGGTTAAAATAGTCAACAAACCACTAAATCATAACGTAGTTTCAGCACATATTCTGGGAGAAAAATACAACAAACGTCTCTAGATCATGGACCACATAGTTTTTCTCATGAGGTATTATATATCATAACCTATAAAATATCACTATCTACCTCTGCATCGAGACACATCCTAGATTGATGTTAGAGGCATCATGAAAAACTACATACTCGACACCCTCCTATGGAAATTTCAATATGGGGATGTTTTTCAACCTCTTACCAAATTCTTGAAAAACCTACAAGCCCTCTATGTGCACATGAAAGGATTACTTTCAATTTTAACATAGTGAATGGTGTCAATATCTTGGAGAAATCATTAATTAACATCATATAGTTTCCTACCTACCTATGTAATCTTAGCCCCTACATCACATTCTTTGTTGGCTCCCAAGATAACACCACCGAAACATTCATCAGATCCACTACCACACTCTCTACTGAGATGACATGTCTTAGATAGTGTAACATTCAAATCCAGATATGACACTTCATGATCTTCATATAAAGATGGTTATCTTAGAGTATGTCCAGGTTCATCCTCAAATGTCTTGTATAGTCCTATCTAGGCATTGAATATAATATGATTTCATTGATAAAGATTACTATGAATCGATCTAAGAAGGGAAGAAATATCTGGTTTATGAGTCCCATGAACATTGTTGTGGTGTTCGTCACAAAAAAATGCATTACTAAGTAGTTGTAATGACCATAGAGACATCAGAATGAAATCTTTGGGATATCCACATATCATACTTGGAGATGGTGATAGCCTGATCCAAGGTTAAACTTTAAGAACCATATTTCCCATGTTAATTGGTCAATGAGGCCATTGATCCTTGGAAAGAGATATTTATTCTTCATGAAAACCTAGTTCAGGTGACAATAATCTACACACATCCTCAAGATCACATTTACCTTCTCGGTGAAAAAAACCAGGGATTCCCAGGTTGATACACTGGGTCTAACAAAGCTATTCCTCAACAAATCCTCTAACTACACCTTTAATAAAAAAAATTCCATGGATCTATATGATATATTGTGTCACAAACCAGGCCGGGTTGATATCCAACCCGGCGCCCGACCCGGTCCACGACCTGGCCCGAAGGGCATTCCCGATGCCCACGGGATGGCACAAGTGCCCGAGTATCAAAACATTACATGGGAATGATTTACCCGAAATAAAAGATAGAAAGACAACTAACAATATAAACAAAATGAAACTGAAAACAGACAACCAAACACATCTTTAAACTATAAACAAGTTTAAAGTTTACTATTCAACTAAAACCCAAAGTGAATAACAGCAAGATAGGGAACTAAAACTCCAATACCAACCTACAAGTGAAGAACATCAGAAACCAGAACCACCATCACTTAGCACAATGCCTCAACCTGAAATACCCAAAGAATAAGGTCTACATACACCCAAAGGTGTATGTAGGGTTTGATCTAGGAGCCCAGTAGGATACCACCCAATAAAAAGGTTCCATGCCACATCATCAAAAAGATAATTTAATGTGCTTATTCAAAATTATACCTTCAACATGCTTTTAAAGAAAACATTTACAAGATATGTGCTAAAAGAAAACACTAAAAAGAACTCATTTCACAAACACGATTTTAAAGAGGATGAAAAAAATCATTGTGGGCACACACACAGATACTCACACGCACACACACACACACACACACACACAAGTGGTCCTCCATATGCAGATGGAAGGAACCACGTTATGGATGGTAGAGCACTATGGGTAAATCCACTAAGGTTAATCAAGCGTTAGTGGGACCCTAGAACCTCGTGTCTCGGTGAAACGTGGTTTAGAAACCACGACCCTAAAAAAACATGGCTTAGAAGACCAAGACCCTCAAAAAACGTGGCTTAGAAGGCCACAGACCATAGTTATCATATGTTTAGTTAGTGTTGTAATCGTCAATCCAGCTAAGTGAAACAGGGACGATACCCATCCGGCTCACTAGCGCACTAGTTCTGGTCCGCCCACCTAGATACCCTGGGTTTTCCCTTGTGCTTAATCGTGTTTCACATTCACATAATGTATATCGCTTTCACATATCCTGAACCAAACAAGACATTACACATACAAGTCACCGCTTTCATACCCAAACACCATTTAAAAAAACACACGCACACCAAAACCATTTATTAACATAGTTCAGATCACTTGCATGACTTGATAACTATTTAAAAAATTTGAAGAACATTTCAAAATAGCACAATAAGAGTTTGCACATGAGACATGCACAATTTCACATGTAAGAATCCCTTTGAAAACATAATGCACACGTAATTCTGTCAAACACAACTCCTGCACTCCACATATAATTTAATAAGTGTAATTAACAATTTATAAAACACTTAAAATTAGAAAGCAATGGTTTGCACAAGAAAGATGAGCTCGATTTCATATAAGAACGTCACTTTAAAACCAAAAGTGTAGTCTATACAAACCAAAACATGTTTTCCCATTGTTCAAACAATTTTCAATTTAATTCCAAAAGTACGCAACACGACAAACACAACCAAAGTGACTCATTTTCATTGAAAATCTACATTTAATTTCACAGGCACCTCAAAGAACTTGAAAACACATTTCACACCTACCAAACAACCCTGAAAACCTTCCCAACCATGTTCTGCATTTCAAACGACACTTAATTAAAAAATTTCTCAATTAATAAAACATCACATATGCACACCACAAGGCCTCACTTTAAAACATGAAAATTTTAGATTCCAGAACTATTTGAAATTCAATTGCAGGTCCAAACCCTTCTAAAACCTCATTCGCACTCCTAAAACATACTCAGGGTTCATAATAAAAACTAACACATCAAAATAGTTTACCTTATTTTGAAAAACTCAGTTTAATAACATCCGTACCTCAGGCATTCTTGAAAACAAAATTTGTAAACCTTAAACAATTAATTAAAACACGTCTGAAAATTTCAACAACACAACGCACATGAAAAACATTGGAATTTACTAAAAAACAACTCAAATTCATCAATATGCATATCGAACCACGTCCAAAATAAGATTCGCATCATGAAATTTATCACTAGAACACATTATGATATAATTAAAGAGCAATTTAAATCATCAAAAGATCGTATGGCATGGAACCACCTACCTTGGTGTCGAAGAATCGAATCCTCGGCCCAAAACTTCAATCACTTGCAGTTTTCAAAAAAAAAAACCAAATGTGAACCCAAAAACATGAACTCAAACCATAAACAAAAAAATAGAACCCTAAAATTGAACCACTAATGAGTGAAAAAACACCACAAGGAAGAAAAAGGCTTACCCGAGGGGCGGCTGCTGGACGGAAGATGGATAGCAGGTGGGGTTGCTACTACATGGGGAGTCGTAGGCAGAGGTCGTGCCAGACCCAGCAATCCAGGAAAGGTGATGTGATGGAAAGTGCTATGCATCAGAGTGAGTAGAGGGTGCAAGGGCGAAAGGCCGAGGGAAGTAGGGGGTTCACGCGCAAGCATGGGAGGCGCGCCAGCCTTAGGGAACCGCCAGAGAGGCTACATGTGGAAGCAGCCGGAGGGGAGAAGCAGGGCGCGACTCATGTGGGACGTCTGGTGCGTGGAGGTGCTTGAACAATGCTGGCTGGGAGAGCTGGTCCGATGAGAAGAGGGGAGGCTTCCGCGACCCAATGGGAAAAGAGGGAGGCTGTCGGCAGCAGCACAACGTGAGGAGAGGAGGGTTGCAATGGGTAGGAGGGTTACAGGGGGGCTAGGTCACGGCGCAAGAGAGGGGGAGGGAGAGAGGAAGTGGGAAAAAAAAGAAAGGAAAAGGAAAAAGGGGGAACGGAAAAAAGGATAAATAAATAAATAAAAATAAAAATTAAACATAAAAAATACATTTATATTATTAAAAGGCTGGTAATAAAATAAAATAAGAGTTAAAAATTATAATAATAATGATAATAATATTAATATTAAAAATGACATCCTCAAATAATAATAATATTATTATCATTAAAATAATATTTTTTATCACACATTTAACTTTTATTTCATTATTATTAATTTTTTTTGTCTAATTGAACGACGGGCGGGTCACTCGGCGGCGCTGACAAAGTCGCACGACTTCAGAATTATGTTCTGCCCGTGCGTCGCATGCTGTCAAACCCTGATGAGCCGGGCGAGGCTGCGCAACTTCGGTGAGGTCGCGTGTGAAGGCCAAAACGTTCATTTATCAACGCAAAAGCACAAAACCCCAGCCAAGATCACCCTGCATTTCATATGAAAAGAACAATAATGATAATTAGATGCAGATAGAATTATAAGGAAAAAAAATTAGAAATATGGCGCAATGCAAAGTTTGGGTGTGAAAATTCTCCCCACCATAAAGCTTTTCGTCCCTGGAAAGCCATAGCTAGGACCGAACCCCAAAGTGGAAAACCACACTCCCTTAAGGTTCAAAGAGGGTCCCTATGAAAACAAGCAAAAATAAGCAAAAACATCACGCTCAAAGAAGGTGACTAAAATGAAAAACTCAAGAAACTCATAAAAAGAATTTTCGATATATGTCGCCCGCCCTAAAGAGCTAAAACACCTCCAGTTGACTGATCAAGGAAAGGGACTCCCGCACCCACGTAAACCAAATTCACAAGCCGAAACACCTCAAGCACTATTAAATGAAACTCATGTCATTTGGCTAGAATGAACAAACAAGGCCAAACCATGTCCAAGGAACACTCTAATCACTTATCACCAAGACATCTTTTGAAATAAAAGAAAAAGGTCAACATGGGGAAGGATGAGGGGCTCCCCACCATTAAGAACCTACAAACGCACAAGAAGAGACTGGATAATCGACACAGGGAGGTCCGAGCGGGCTCCCCACCATTAAAGTAAATCCCAACATCAATTCATTCCAGAGGCATTCGTGTGATACCCAATGTGGGTGTCCCCGCCATTAGAATTGAAAGAGGATAAAAAACTTTGAAAACTTCCCAACGATGACCAAAAACCCCACCACAAGGGGCGGGAATGAGGGGGACAACCACTGGGGCGTCAACAACATGACCCAAGACAAACCGGCATCTCCACATCCCTAGATGAGCCCTATTCAAATTTGATACTGATTTAACCAACATAACCCATAAAGACCCCTAAAGAGATTACATCCAGTGGGACGCAATCCCCAAGACTTTAGGGAAACGAGGAAAACACACCTCCACATGGTCACAAAAACCTTACACAGCTAGACAGTTCATTCAGAACGGAACAACCATAGAAAACAATTTAAGCTGCTTTTACTTTCAACATCGATGACATAAATAAAGTCGGGGTCCCATACACTCCTGGGGGTTCCTGACCACACGACGTCATCAATCTAAGGCCTATGGCTGGAGCCCTGATGCTTGAAGCATCTCCTGCCTCACAGTCAGGTATTGAGGACTCTCGAGCGGAGCTTCTCCTTTTGATGTCACACGCAATGATACCACACCCGAGGAAACACCAAAAAACACAACACACCATGACATCTAATTACTCTCACACTTAACATTCATTAGAACAAGAGATTAGATGGTACACACGCATCACCCCTTATTACACTAAATTAGAATATGACACCAAAAATCGTCACTGAGCACAATCATTGTTGTCGAGAGAAACATTGAGCTGAGAAAGACTTTAAACCGCATCTTGAACAACACGTGATTCCTTCAAACGGCCATAGAAGCCTCATATGATTGGGTCTGCCAAACTAGTAGCATAAAATGACCATTTTCTTAAACGAAACCGTCAATGGACCAGAGCTCATTTAAATCAACAGACCGCACCAACAACCCCAGGTTTCTCCCACGTTTTCACTTCGAAAAGAACTCACACTGCAAGTGGTTAGCAAACATGACCCTTGCAGCTGATGAAAACACTACAACCCATTCAAGATATCGGTAAGCACTGAAAACTCTGAATCACCTTCACCATTCCACACTAGAATTTCTTTCACCACTTACAGGGTGTCTTTCAGATGCAACGACGTCAAACTTCATACCCGACAACTCAAACAACTCAAAGAGACAAAAACTCTGTTCAACTCCCCTCGCATCTGTCATCCTGCTGCGATAGGTCTTATTTGTAAAAAGCAGAGGTGGGTTCAATTCTAGAATTCAATAAGAGAGTACTCTGATCAACTGGAGGTCCGACCAACGGAGAATTTCCCGTGGCTATATTTCAATTGCATTTTAACACTTTATGGGGGGCATACACTCGTCAAGAAAGAAAACCATGGACCCAAATCAAACTGGTCCAACGGTCAAGACAAACCACAAGAGAACACTAAACGTGCGGAGGGAACCACTGCAAGGGCTTCCCAAAGCACTTTTGAAAAGAATTCACTAACTACACACTTGCACCCTAACTTAAAAATAATAATTCAAAACCGGAACACAAATCATCTAAAAAGGATTCTCGGCTCGAAACTCCTCACATCCATCATTTCAGAAACACAAGGACACAACATGAAACCTCCAGTTATTAAAACACGAAATTATAATTTAACAAAACCTTTGAAAATAAGCAATGCTGGTGGGTTGAATAAACATCAATGGTTTCCCATGGGCCTCACACATGCATGTTATCGTGCTGCACCGACACCCCCCTCATGTCCATCCAGGCACTCATCCGTTTGTGCCATTAACCCTTTCTCTTTCCCATATACATTCATGAATGTGGTTTCCCCTGAGAACACCAAGAATAAAAACCAAAGCATTTCATTATTTTTACAAAAACAAAACATTCAAACCACGCTTTTCAAACCTTACACGCCATTTCATTTTTAAATCACTCCATTTGAAAACATTTTCCAAGACCAAAACATTTTTTCTTAAAAACCAAATTTCCACGAATCCAAAACAAAGGTATGAGAAACAATATAGGAGGAAACTAGTGTCAGCGGGTGATTCAAGCATAGGGTTGGTAGCCATACGCCAATCACGCCAATGGCCACGAAGAGTATTTTAGGACAGTGTCCCCAGCTCTACAAGGCTTTCCAGACCCTACGAGCTTACTAAGACCACTGAACCTACTCTCTTTTCATTTCCCCCTAGACAAGATTAACCTCAAAGACAAAAGACTCAAGAAAACCTCAACTTACATTCGTAACTTGAGTCCCGCCACGAGGTGTGTGGCCAGGAACCTTACTTGTAGCCAGGAAGTCAAGTCCCAACAACCTTAACTTTGGTATACACTGACTCTAACCCAAAAGAACATGACCCAAGAGAGAAAAAATTCCCTTCGATACCATTTTTTCATGAACCAGGCCAGGTCGACATCCGACTCGGTGCCCGACCCGGTCCACGACATGGCCCGAAGGGCATTCCCGATCCCCACGGGCTGGCACAAGTGCCTGGGTATCAAAACATTACATGGGAACGATTTACACGAAATAAAAGACAGAAAGACAACTAACAATATAAACAAAAGGAAACTGAAAACAGAAAACCAAACACCCATTTAAACTATAAACAGGTTTAAAGTTTACAATTCAACTAAAACCCAAAGTGAATAACAACAAGATAGAGAACTAAAACTCCAATAGAAACCTCCAAGTGAAGACCATCGACAACCAGAACCACCATCACTTAGCACGATGCCTCAACCTGGAATACACAAAGTACAAGGTCTACATACACCCAAAGGTGTATGTAGGGTGTGAGACAGGAGCCCAGTAGGATACCACCCAATAAAAAGGATCCATTCCACAACATCAAAAAGATAACTTAATGTGCTTATTCAAAATTATACTTTCAACATGATTTTAAAGAAGACATTTACAAGCTAAGTGCTAAAAGAAAACACTAAAAAAACTCATTTCACAAACACTATTTTAAAGAGGAAGAAAAAAAATCATTGTGGGCACACACACACATACTCACACGCACTAAAACACACACACACACACACACACACACACAAAAGTGGTCCTCCATATGTCGACGGAAGGCACCTCGTCATGGATGGTAAAGCACTATGGGTAAATCCCTTAAGGTTAATCTAGCTCGAGTGGGACCCTAGAACCTCGTGTCTCGGTGAAACGTGGCTTAGAAACCACGACCCTCAGAAAACGTGGCTTAGAAGACCACAAAACTCAGAAAACGTGGCTTAGAAGGCCACGAACCTCAGTCATCATATGTTTAGTTAGTGTTGTAATCGTCAATCCAGCTAACTGAAACATGGACGATACCCATCCGGCTCACTAGCGCACTAGTTCTGGTCCGCCCACCTAGATACCCTGGGTTTTACCTTGTTCTCAATCGAGTTTCACATTTACATAATGTATATTTCTTTCACATATCCCGAACCAAACAAGACATTACACATACAAGTCACCGCTTGCATACCCAAACACCATTTAAAAAAAACAAACGCACACCAAAACAATTTTATAACACTGTTCAGATCACTTTCATGACTTGATAACTATTTAAAAAATTTGAAGAACATTTCTAAATAGCACAATAAGAGTTTTCACATGAGACATGCCCAGTTTCACATGTAAGAATCCCTTTAAAAACATAACGCACACGTAATTCTGTCAAACACAACTCCCGCACTCCACATATAATTTAATAAGTGTAATTAACAATTTATTAAACACTTAAAATTAGAGAGCAAAGGTTTCCAAAAGAAAGATGAACTCGATTTCATATAAGAACGTCACTTTAAAACAAAAGTGCAGTCTATACAAACCAAAACATGTTTTCCCATTGTTCAAACAATTTTCAATTTAATTCCAAAAGTACGCAACATGGAAAACACAACTAAAGTGACTTATTTTCATTGAAAATCTAAATTTAATTTCATAGACACCTCAAAGAACTTGAAAACACATTTCACACCTACCAAACAACCCCGAAAACCTTCCCAACCATGTTCTGCATTTCAAACGACTCTTAATTAAACAATTTCTCAATTAATAAAACACCACATATTCACACCACAAGGCCTCACTTTAAAACACGCAAATTTTAGATTCCAGAACTATTTGAAATTCAATTTCAAGTCCCAACCCTTCTAAAACCTCATTCGCACACCTAAAAAATACTCAAGGTTCATAATAAAAATTAACACGTCAAAATAGATTACCTTATTTTGAAAAACTCAGTTTAATAACATCTGTACCTCAAGCGTTCTTGAAAACACAATTTGTACACCTTAAACAATTAATTAAAACACGTCTGAAAATTTCAACAACACAACGCACATGAAAAACATTGGCATTTACTTAAAAAACAACTCAAATTCATCAATATGCATATCGAAGAACGTCCAAAATAAAATTCGCATCATGAAATTTATCACTAGAACACATTAGGATTTAATTAAAGAGAAATTTAAATCATCAAAAAATCGTATGGCATGGAACCACCTACCTTGGTGTCGAAGAATCGAATCCGTGGCCCAAAACTTCAATCACTTGCAGTTTGCACAAAAAAGAACCAAATGTGAACCCAAAAACATGAACTCAAACCATAAACAAAAAAATAGAACCTTAAAATTGAACAACTAATGAGTGGAAAAACACCACAAGGAAGAAAAAGGCTTACCGGAGGGGCGGCCGCTGGACAGAAGATGGATAGCAGGAGGGGTTGCTGCTACATGGGGAGTCACAGGTAGAGGTTGTGCCAGACCCAGCAATCCTGGAAAGGGGATGCGATGGGAAGGTGATGTGCATCGGAGTGAGTAGAGGGTGCAAGGGCGGAAGGCCGAGGTAAGTAGGGGGGGGGGGGGTCACGCGCAAGCATGGGAGGGGCGCCGACCTTAGGGAACCACCGAAGATGCTACAGGTGGAAGCAGGTGGAGGGGAAAAGCAGGGCGCGACTCATGTGGGACGTCCGGTGTGTGGAGGTGATTGAACGGTGCTGGCTGGGAGAGCTGGTCCGATGGGAAGAGGGGAGGCTGCCGTGACCCAAGGGGAAAAGAGGGAGGCTACCGGTGGAAGCACAACGTGATGGAGGAGGGTTGCAATGGGTAGGAGGGTTACAGGGGGCTAGGTCGCAACGCAAGAGAGGGGGAGGGAGAGAGGAAGTGGGAAAAAAGGAAAGGAAAAGGAAAAAGGGGGAAAGGAAAAAAGGATAAATAAATAAATAAAAATAAAAAGTAAACATAAAAAAATACATTTATAATATTAAAAGGGTGGTAATAAAATAAAATAAGAGTTAACAATTATAATAATAATGATAATAATATTAATATTATAAATAACATCCTCAAATAATAATAATATTATTATCATTAAAATAATATTTTTTATCAGACATTTAACTTTTATTTATTTATTATTAATTTTTTTCTGGTTAATTGAATGACGGGCGAGTCACTCGGCGGCGTTGACAAAGTCGCACGGCTTCGCAATTATGTTTCGCCCGTGCGTCGCATGCTGTCAAACCCTGATGAGCCGGGCGAGGCTGCGCGACTTCGGTGAGGTCGGGTGTCAAGGCCAAAACATTCATTTATCAACGCAAAAGCACAAAACCTCAGCCAGGATCCCCCTGTATATTATATGAAAAGAACAATAATGATAATTAGATGAAGATAGAATTATAAGGAAAAAAAATTAGAAATATGGTGCAATGCAAAGTTTGGGTGTGAAAATTCTCCCCACCATAAAGCTTTCCGTCCCTGGAAAGCCATAGCTAGGACCGAACCCCAAAGTGGAAAACCACACTCCCTTAAGGTTCAAAGAGGGTCCCTATGACAACAAGAAAAAATAAGCAAAAACATCGCGCTCAGAGAAGGTGACTAAAATGAAAAACTCAAGAAACTCATAAAAATACTTTTCGATATATGTCACCTGCCCTAAAGAGCTAAAACACCTCCAGTTGACTGATCAAGGAAAGGAACTCTCGCACCCACGTGAACCAAATTCACAAGCTGAAACACCTCAAGCACTATTAAATGAAAATCATTTCATTTGGCTAGAACGAACAAACAAGGCCAAACCATGTCCAAGGAACACTCTAATCACTTATCACCAAGCCATCTTTTGAAATAGAAGAAAAAGGTCAACATGGGGAAGCATGAGGGGATCCCCACCATTAAGAACCTACCAACGCCCAAGAAGAGACTGGAAAATCGACACAGGGAGGTCCGAGCGGGCTCCCCACCATTAAAGTAAATCCCAACATCGATTCATTCCAGATACATTCGTTTGATACCCAATGTGAGTGTCCCCACCATTAGAATTTAAAGAGGATAAAAAACATTGAACACTTCCCGACGATCACCAAAAACCCCACCACAAGGGGCGGGGATGGAGGGGGCCAACCACTGGGGCGTCAACAACATGACCCAAGACAAACCGACATCTCCACATCCCTAGATGAGACCTATTCAACTTTGATACTAATTTTAACCAACATAACCCATAAAGACCCCTAAAGCAATTACATACAGTGGGAAACAATCCCCAAGACTTTAAGGAAACGAGGAAAACACGCCTCCACATGTTCACGAAAACCTTACACAGCCAGACGGTTCATTCAGAACAGAACAACCATAGAAAAAAATTTAAGCTTCTTTTACTTTCAACACCGATGACATAAATAAAGTTGGGGTCCCATACACTCCCGGGGTTCCTGACCACGCGACGACTTCAATCCGAGGCCTATGGCTGGATCCCTGATGCTTGAAGCATATCCTTCCTCGCAGTCAGGTATTGAGGAATCTCGAGCGGAGATTCTCCTTTTGGTGTCACACGCAATGATACTGCACCCGAGGCAACACCAAAAGACACAACACACCATGACATCTAATTACTCTAACACTTAAAATTCATCAGAACAAGAGCTTCGATGGTACACACACATCACCCCTTATTACACTAAATGAGAATATGACACAAAAATCGTCACTGAGCACAATCATTGTTGTCGAGAGAAACACTGAGCTGAGAAAGACTTTAAATCGCATCTTGAACAACACGTGATTCCTGCAAACGGCCATAGAAGCCTCATATGACTGGGTCTGCCAAACTAGTATCCTAGCACGACCCTTTTCTTAAACGAAACCATCGAAGGAACAAAGGTCATTTAAAACAACATCCCGCACCAACAACCCCAGGTTTCTCCCACCTTCTCTCTTCGAAAAGAACTCACACTGGAAGTTGTCAGCAAACATCACCCTTGCAGGTGATGAAAACACTACAACCCATTCAAGATATCGGTAAGCACTGAAAACTCTGAATCACCTTCACCATTCCCCACTAGAATTTATTTCACCACTTACAGGGGGTATTTCAGACACAACGACATCAAACTTCATACCCGACGACTCAAACAACTCAAAGAGACCAAAACTCTACTCAACTCCCCTCGCATCTGTCATCCTACTACGAGAGGTCTTATTTGTAAAAAGGTGAGGTGGGTTCAATTCTAGAATTCAATAAGAGAGTACTCTGATCAACTGGAGGGCCGACCAATGGAGAATTTCCCATGGATATATTTCAATTAAATTTTAACACTCTATGGGGGGAATACACTTGTCAGGAAAGAAAACCATGGACCCAAATCAAACTGGTCCAACGGTTAAGACAAACCACAAGAGAACACTAAACATGCGGAGGGAACCCCTGCAAGGGCTTCCCAAAGCACTTTTCAAAAGAATTCACTAGCTACACACTTGCACCCTAACTTAAAAATAAGAATTCAAAACTAGAACACAAATCATCCAAAAAGGATTCTTGGTTCGAAACGCCTCACATCCATCATTTCAAAAACACAAGGACACACCATGCAACCGCCAGTTATTAAAACACCAAATTATCATTTAACAAAACCATTGAAAATAAGCAATGTTGGTGGGTTGAATAAACATCAATGGTGTCCCATGGTCCTCGCACATGCATGTTATCATGTCGCATCGGCACCCCCCTCATGTCCATCCAAGCACTCATCCGTTCATGCCATTAACCCTTTCTCTTTCCCATATACATTCATGCATGTGGTTTCCCCTGAGAACACCAAGAATAAAAACCAAACCATTTCATTTTTTTACAAAAACAAAACATTCAAACCAAGCTTTTCAAACCTTACACGCCATTTCATTTTTAAAGCGCTCCATTTGAAAACATTTTCGAAGACCAAAACATTTTTTCTTAAAAACCAAATTTCCACGAATCCAAAACAAAGGGACAAGAAACAATATAGGAGGAAACTAGTGTCAGCGGGTGATTGAAGAATATGGTTTGCGGCCATACGCCAATCACGCCACTGGCCATGAAGAGTATTATAGGACAGTGTCCCCAGCTCTAAAAGGCTTTCCAGACCCTGAGAGCTTACTAAGACCACTGAACCTACTCTCTTTTCATTTCCCCCTAGACAAGATTAACCTCAAAGACCAAAGACTCAAGCAAACCTCAACTTACATTTGTAACTTGAGTCCTGCGACGAGGTGTTCTAGCCGGGCACCTTACTTGTAGCCAGGACATCGAGTCCCAACAACCTTAACTTTGGTCTACACTGACTCTAATCCAAAAGAACACGACCCAAGAAAGAAAAAATTCCCTTCGATACCATTTTTTCATGAACCAGGCCAGGTTGACATCCAACCCAGCGCCCGACCCGGTCCACGACATGGCCCGAAGGGCATTCCCGATCCCCACGGGCTGGAACAAGTGCCTGGGTATCAAAACATTACATGGGAATGATTTACCTGAAATAAAAGACAGAAAGGCAACTAACAATATAAACAAAATGAAACTAAGAACAGAAAACCAAACACACCTTTAAACTATAAACAGGTTTAAAGTTTACAATTCAACTAAAACATAAAGTGAATAACAACAAGATAGAGAACTAAAACTCCAATAGAAACCTCCAAGTGAAGACCATCGGCAACCAGAACCACCATCACTTAGCACGATGCCTCAACCTGGAATACACAAAGTACAAGGCCTACATACACCCAAAGGTGTATGTAGGGTGTGAGCCAGGAGCCCAGTAGGATACCACCCAATAAAAAGGATCCATTCCACAACATAAAAAAGATAACTTAATGTGCTTATTCAAAATTATACATTCAACATGATTTTAAAGAAAACATTTACAAGATAAGTGCTAAAATAAAACACTAAAAAGAACTCATTTCACAAACACGATTTTAAAGAGGAAGAAAAAAAATCATTATGGGCACACACACACATACTCACACGCACGCAAACACACACACACACACACACACAAAAGTGGTCCTCCATATGTCGACGGAAGGCACCACGCCATGGGTGGTAAAGCACTATGGGTAAATCCCTGAAGGATCATCTAGCTCGAGTGGAACCCTAGAACCTCGTGTCTCGGTGAAACGTGGCTTAGAAACCACAACCTTCAGAAAACGTGGCTTAGAAGACCACAAAACTCAGAAAACGTGGCTTATAAGGCCACAAACCTCAGTCATCATATGTTTAGTTAGTGTTGTAATCGTCAATCCAGCTATGTGAAACATGGATGATACCCATCCGGCTCACTAGAGCACTAGTTCTGGTCCGCCCACCTAGATACCCCGGGTTTTCCCTTGTGCTCAATCGAGTTTCACATTCACATAATGTATATTGATTTCACATATCCCGAACGAAACAAGACATTACACATACAAGTCACCGCTTGTATCCCCAAACACCATTTAATAAAAACACACGCACACCAAAACCATTTTATAACATTGTTTAGATCACTTTTATGACTTGATAACTAATTAAACAATTTGAAGAACATTTCTAAATAGCATAATAAGAGTTTTCACATGAGACATGCCCAGTTTCACATGTAAGAATCCCTTTAAAAACTTAACGCACACGTAATTCTGTCAAACACAATTCCCATGCTCCACATATAATTTAAAAAGTGAAATTAATTATAAAACACTTAAAATTAGAAGGAAAAGGTTTTCACAAGAAAGACGAACTCGCTTTCATATGAGAACATCACTTTACAACCAAAAGTGCAGCTTATACAAACCAAAACATATTTTCCCATTGTTCAAACATTTTTCAATTTAATTCCAAAACTATGCAACACAGCAAACACACCCAAAGTGACTCATTTTCATTGAAAATCTACATTTAATTACACAGACACCTCAAAGAACTTCAAAACACATTTTGAACCTACCAAACAACCCCTAAAACCTTCCCAACCATGTTCTTCATCTCAAAAGACACTTAATTAAACAATTGATCAATTAATAAAACATCACATATGCACACCACAAGGACTCACTTTAAAACACACAAATTTTAAATGCCAGAACCATTTGAAAATCAATTGCATGTCCCAAACCTTCTAAAACCTCATTCTCACCCCTAAAACATACTCAAGGTTCATAATAAAAATTAACACGTCAAAATAGTTTACCTTATTTTGAAAAACTCAGTTTAATAACATCCGTACCTCAAGTGTTCTTGATAACACAATTTTCACTCCTTAAACAATTAACTAAAACACGTCTGAAAATTTCAACAACACAAGGCACATGAAAAACATTGTCATTTACTTAAAAACAACTCAAATTCATCAATATGAATATCGAAGCACATCCAAAATAGAATTCACATCACGAAATTTATCACTAGAACACATTATAATTTAATTAAGGAGCAATTTAAATCATCTAAAGATCCTATGGCATGGAACCACCTAAGTTGGTGTTGGATACTCCAATCCTCGGCCCAAAACTTCAATCACTTGTAGTTTACACTAAAAATAACCCAATGTGAACCCGAAAACATGAATTAAAACCATAAAAAAAATTAGAACCCTAAAATTTAACCCCTAATGAGTGGAAAAACACCACAAGGAAGAAAAAGTCTTACCGGAGGGGCGACCTCTAGACGGAAGATGGCCAGCAGGTGGGGTCGCTTCTACATGGGGAGTCGCAGGAAGAGGTCATGCTGGACCCATCCATGCCGGAAAGGGGATGGAACAGGGAGGTTCTGTGCATTGGAGTGAGTAGAGGGTACAAGGGCGGAAGGTCGAGGGAAGTAGGGGGTTTACGCGCAATCATGGGAGGCGCACCGGCCTTAGGGAACCACCAGAGAGGCTGTAGGTGGAAGCAGCCTAAGGGGAGAAGCAGGGCGCGACTCATGTGGGATGTCTAGTGTGTGGAGGTGCTCAGATGGTGCTGGATGAGAGAGTTGGTCCGATGGGAAGAGGGGAGACTGCCGCGACCCAAGGGGAAAAGAGGGAGGCTCCCGGCGGTGGCAAAACGTGAGGAGAGGAGGGTTGTGATGGGTAGGAGGGTTACAGGGGGGCTAGGTCGCGGCGCAAGAGATGGGGAGGGAGAGAGGTAGTGGGAAAAAAAGGAAAGGAAAAGGAAAAAGGGGGAAAGGAAAAAAGGATAAATAAATAAATAAAAATAAAAAGAAAACATACAACAAAATACATTTATAATAATAAAAGGGTGGTAATAAAATAAAATAAGAGTTAACAATTATAATAATAATGATAATAATATTAATATTAAAAATAACATCCTCAAATAATAATAATATTATTATCATTAAAATAATATTTTTTATCACACATTTAACTTTTATTTCTTTTTTATTATTTTTTATTTGGTTAATTGAATGATGGGCGAGTCACTCAGCGGTGCTGGAAAAGTCGCACGACTTCCCAATTATGTTTCACCCATGCGTCGCATGCTGTCAAACCCCGATGACCCAGGAGAGGCCGTGCGGCTTCGACGAGGTTGCGTGTCAAGGAAAAAATGTTCATTTATCAACGCAAAAGCACAAAACCCCAGTCGGGATTGCCCTAAATTTCATATGAAATGAATAATAATTATAATTAGATGCAGATAGAATTATTAGGAAAAAAAATTAGAAATATGGTGCAATGCAATGTTTGGGTGTGAGATATTGTCATAGAAATTGGGGAATTCCCTTGGTGAAATTCTATGCATAAGATAATCTCTTACTGGGGATGTAAGATAGGAACATCCTTAGGAAAGACATTATCAGACTCATCCACCACTATAAGATACAAAAAGCCCATAAAATCCACTACTACAATGGTAATACTATCCATCGTAGACACCCCACATCCTATTCTTGAAGTATTAAATATGGGAATGAACTATTGATAACCAATCCATATAGAAGATAATTTCATAAGTCCTCACAACTAATATAAAAATATCCCATATGAATCTCTCTACTCCAAGAGTTAGAACACACTTTTGAAAAAATTTTGTGATTACCAAATCCTCTCTGGTAGAAGTATCCAAAAGAAGGGGTTGATCCAAGGGATCAACTAGAATATCTTTATCTCAAAAAAGAGAATTAGAATGAAAATATTAGATCACCCCTATTTCAATTTATACTATAGATAATGTAGATAGAACATATATTATAGCTCTAATAATACTTGGAACCTTTTGATCATAGGACTCTATGGCCTGTAGTTGTCCTTGCCCCTGACCACTATCTCCCTGAGCTTGGCATGGGCCACGTGGGTAGGGTGGTAGAAACAAGTCCAACCATATACCACCGCCATCTTATCTCCTTGATCCTCTACCACATATTCCACCATGAAGATCTACCTACTCATACAACTATATTTTCATATGAATTTCATAGACCCTCTCTCTATCAGTAGTATGGTGGGTCAAATAATACCATGTGAGATATCCCTGACCATCACAAGAGAAACAACGCCTCTATATAGGATCATTAGAACCACCCAGAGAGCCCCAAACTGCAGACCCTCTATCCTGATACCGTCTATTAAAGCATATTTCATGATCATATCCTTGTTTATACCATTTACCACCCACTACTTAAGTCTCATCTCTTGTTTTCCCACTAACAAAACCAACTATCGGTGTCTAATTTCCTAGATATATATCTACCACTAAATCCCACTCAAGATATCTAAAATATCTAGGAATAAAAAGAGATACCATTCCATCCCCAATACCTTGGAATAGGCTCTGGTCAAAGGTCTATTCTCAGAATAATATATCATGAACCATATCAAGAAAATATCACAAGAGGGTTGTGAACCTCAACTAGTAATCTTCCAAAGAAATACTACCTTGATAAAGCTATAGAAGCTTTTATATGCACACCACTCACAATGTCGATGGGTAAAACGCATCCCAAAATATATGATCAAACTATATTCAAAAGAGAGATTCCTTATCATGTGTATGAGTTATCATACTCCATTATCACCCTAAGAAGCTTTGAATAAGAATTACTTCTATGCCCACCATATGATTTAGAGGTGTCCTTAGAAGGTGAAAAACCTGGGTAGCTACCTCTAACCATCCTAAAAATACCTGAGAATATGGATCACACAAAAATACATGTGGTCCCTACCTCTGAAAATCATGAAGTTCACTTATACTATGCATAACCTCATACAATACT
This sequence comes from Viscum album, assembly GCA_963277665.1. Classification (NCBI taxonomy): domain Eukaryota; kingdom Viridiplantae; phylum Streptophyta; class Magnoliopsida; order Santalales; family Viscaceae; genus Viscum; species Viscum album. Next base: position 319,845,810 of record OY728153.1, on the reverse strand, counting down.
ACTGGTGAAAATTTCTACTCAATGGGTGGTAGAAATATTAGTAAACCACATGGAGGTTACACCTCATATTTAGGATCCCACGCTAAATCCTCATTACTAGATGGATCAAAATTGTGATATTACTACAGAATCATTTCTTTCTATATTTGGGGAGGCATCATGAAATAATAAAGATGTACCATGATCAAGGTTTATATTTGAGGAGTTAACTAAAGAAGGACATGGAATCCACACCCCATTCCTATATGATTTATGTACCCATATTTTTCAAGAAACTGGTGAATACATGTTCTGACTCAATAATCAGGTTATCAGAGACTTCATGAATAGATACACCAACTAATTCACCAATTCCATACTCCTTGGCCTAAGATACAAACTCAAAGAACATTAAAATCATTTCCATATTTTTGAAACCAACCTCAAAGCTAAAAAATTCCAAAAATTCAATCCTAGAATGAACATACCACTCTGATACCACAATTTCACTACCATACCCATCAGGGCTCTCCTGGATGGCTACAGGACATGTGTTATATCCCCATCCCACATTTAATAGGCTAGGGGATGGTGACTAGTTTCAAGTATGCATATCACAAACATGGGAGACTTTAGCCTAAGGTACCAATATATACTCACACATCTCTTAACTACCTAGAAATTTCTGAAAGGTAAAACACATCTGATACCATATGATTCCATAATTCATGTATAACATCTATCCCACTTCAGATTATGAGAAAAATATTAAAAGCATAATGATATAAATAAAAACCTTCCAAAATAGATAAAATAGTCTAACTTGATTAGAAAATGGGGAATTCTATAAAATGGACCACCTAGTACAACCTAGATCTATCCATCTAACTGTGATGAACCTACTCTTGGTCCTCTAAGGAGTCTATCAAATATATGGAATCTTAATAAGACATTACATGTGATGGAAGGTCCGATTCATGTGTGAATAAAAAAATACCCCGTAGAACACACTAAAATCACCAAAAAAAAATCATTATGATAGTAGTCATCACATCATCACAAAGGTATGTCAATCAAGATATAAGACATAAAAATAAGAAAAATACCCCATATATACTCATAACAGAGTCAAAGTCTAAAATAATCTTCAACCATACTATCATCCAAAATATTTAGCTCGAAAATTGAAGGTAATGATCATTTGAGAGAACTCATTCCATGATCCATGCAATTAATGATGGTTCTCATCTGAGATTTAATGATTGTTCGACCTTACCATGAGAACTCACTAGAACATTAAAGATTGTAATACTTAGATAAGGGATCTCACGCAGGGCCTCTAGGGTATACTAGACCCTACCTAGAATAACTCACTAAGAAGGGGATCATAATCACATATATGTTGGTTATAATTATTCCTAAAAAATCCACCTATAGAAGGTGAAGAAATGACAGAGGACCCCACCTTGATTATATACAGGGATTCTTAAAACTCTATCAGAGACTAAAACTAGAGAGGGGATCAAATTACTATGATAAGGTTGTGATGCCACACAATACCATTATAGGGATATACTAAGGGAATATACCTTACTAAATTTGGTCTATACTGATGAGAAGGAGGGCCTCAACATTCCCTTGAATAATTACACATGTAATAAGCATACGCAAAGTGTCTTGACAACCTTCATTATTCCCATGGCATTCTTTCTCTCACAAAATTCTTGTATCCATATACATGGGGCGTCCTTTTAGGATACATGACATATATAGGTTAGTTGGAACTTGGTGTGTGTTTCTAGCCCGAGTCTATGTATCCTGGCCCATCCCAGTGTACTTCAATCCATGCACATGTACTTTGGCTATGACCATGTACCTGACCATGTACGAGTACCAAACAATGAATGTGTACATTTCTTGCGCCTAGGTTCCTGGCTATGTTTATGCCCATGAACCTCATGGGTACACACTGATATGCCAGCTAAGGGTCACATTTCGTGGGACACATGTCACCCAACAAATTCTATTTTTATCTTCACGTAAACCCTAGAATTGTAGGATGTCACCACCTATTGTTTTTTATTCTAGAGTACATGTCGTATAGTCATGATTTTCATTGAAAGTATAAATTATTATTTTCATGATTTCCATTTGGCCACCACTATAGATTTTCCATTAGAACCACTTGAAAGGATCTGGGATTATTCATATTTGTTCATTGTCGAGGACAAGATTATGGACACCAAAATCTCATTATTAATTGACTCAAATCCACATACATACCAAGATAACCAATCCACGAAACATAACACACGATCTAATGTTGTTCCATCATTAATCATCTCCTAGTTTTTTCACACTAGGATCAATCCATCAATCAAAAACCCATTCCCATGGTAAAGCTCCATCATGCCAAATAATGAATATGAAATGATTGTCCAATTATTATTGGCTAGACCACCGACCATAGAATATACTGGCGATGAAAGTGTAGAGAAAAGGTGAATAAATAAATGAACAAATCAAGAGGAATGAACCTCAGCCATTCTTTTGTTTTTCCTATATTATTTTTCATTATAATGATGAAAGAATCACTAAAATCAAAATAATGTCAATTCTATAAAATCACAAGATGATAAACCCATAAACACAAAGAAATATAGAACCTCTAATCAATTTGTTAGTAGAGTTGATTCATGTTCATCATGGGATAATCAAATTAGGAATAAATAAAAGAAAAAATATCCTACCTTTTGTTTGTGTGGATTACTAATGAATAATGGTCTATGTTGTCATTGGAGAGATCCAAAAAACTCTGATTGGACCACTAATTTCTAATCCTTGATCCATCTTTGATTGTCTACAAATCCTCCTGCAATAACCCAATCTCAACCCCTTGGTTTATGAATCTACCCCTATTGGATTTTACAAAATAAATTTTATAATGAGGTTATTAGGTTTAGGATTCAATTATGATGATTAAATAAATATATTAATTAATTTAATTATTATTCCACACATGATGGTACTAAAGACAAAAAACTTATTTACACAAATATTATGTCACACCTAGGATAAAAATGAATTTGGGATTTAATGGTGGTCGCAGATTTCTGATATGAGACTCCATTTAGGAGTTATTCCATTATTTTAGAAAAATTATGGGCATGTGATATAATATATTCAATATTTTTATTATATCAATATTGAGCCTCATAATGCTTTAGAATCCCACTCTAACTATGTACCTAGATTTGAAAATATTATTTTAAATATTAAAAATCATTAAAAGAGAATCACAGAGTCATTACACCCAACTTATTCTACCTTCCTTTGAAATGGTAAGACATTAGTTAATTTCATTTCTCAAATGCCGTATTTAAAATGAATCCCAATTAAGTGAAAATTTTCTATCACATAATCCTATTTTGTACAACTCATTATAGTATTTATTCAAAATAAAAATTTCATTAAACAAATAACTATTTTAGGTATAACCACTATTTTACCTTTGGATTTAAAATAAAATTATATACAAACTCTTTCTCCAAAAGCCTTTAATCGATTATTTAAAACTTAATTTTGAAAGTTCATTTATACACCAAATTCACCACCCTTTAACATGAATTATTTATAATTGAACACCATATTTTTAATCTCGTGATTATGTAATCAGATATGAACATAAAAAATATTTAATTCCTTATTCTATTTGTTGTATTTCTTTAAATCTATTTTGATTATGATATGAGGAAAAATTATACAATCCATTTCTTTCCTTGGGTAATTCTTATGTTTATACCTTATTATGGATTTCCTTTTTTTAGAACACATAATTATGTACATGTTATTATGGGTGTGCCCAAATAGCACTTCAATTAATTGGGTAATGTTTTTTTTCTCATGAGACGTTATGTATGAGATTAAGGAGTAAAACTAATCCATGATAGGGATATATCCACAATGTGATGTTTCCTTGATAGTTACTCTCAACTTATTCTTATGTTATAATTTTTATTTATTCTACTTTACTATGTTTCCATAATCTTATGATTCCGTGTTCTTTATGTCTACTAATATATGATTACTTATGAGACTTTTCTTTCATGATATCATTTTATGACTTTTAAGTAATATGATCTACTTTTTTATCATGATTATTCTCTTGCTACAATTTTTAACTCACCCCATTTTTTTATGTATTTCGTTTATTTTTCTATGAAATATTATGAGATTAAAGAGAGTTATGAGATTATTATTGTTATTAAAATAAAGTTATTTTATTTTAGTTTCACATTGATATATTATGAACCTATATTACAAATACATTATGAATCTCACTCCTTTGGTTGTGTTTATTGGATATTCATGTTACAAGATAAGTAATAATAAAATTTAATGTCTTGGGTGGAAATAGTTCATATTAGAACAATATATAGTTATTTTTTGGGATTAGGGCTAGAATAATTTTTTCAAACCCTAGGGATAAGTGTAAGTATAGAAAAATATCCAAAATTCTCGGTGAAGAATAGAATGAGTGGTTTCCATGTAATTACATCCTTGTATGGATACAACATGGGTATTTATATCTATACTTATTATAACTTTGGGTAGTAACATTGAATAGGGAAGATTGGGTATTAACTTGATCATTACCTAATGCAAAAAAGTGTCCTTTCTCCACAAATGTTTTGAAACTCCTAGGTTATATGCACTATAATATTAAAAAAACCCTTTATGAACCATTATAAAATAATTATATAGATTGTAAGGTTAAAAAACCTAATAAGAGTAATTATCATGGATAATTAAGATCAGAACCTAGAGAATAATAATTTTGGATTTACATGTAATTTAAAATATACTCCTTCTATATATATAGTATCCCTTTTTATATGCTTGTTATTTTAAATATTTTCATTCAAAAATTTCATATTTTAGTTAATGGTTGGAAATAGAGGAAATATTTCAAATAACCAATGTGATAGGCAATGTGATGATTTCCATAATGACATGCCTAACCTGATCAGAGTGGTAGCATGCAAATTCAAAGAATTATTATCCCAACTGGATCAAGTTATGAATAATATCATGAATCATTTAGAACAACCTCTTTATCATAAGAAATAGAATGTTGTGGACGTTTCCTTTATTCCAAAAATGCCTCCTACCATTAGTGGATCTTCAAATCCCCTCATCATGGAATAATTTATTAACTCCACTGATAAAACAACATCTATCCTAAAATTATCATATCAATATAAAGTCATACTTAAATTCTATTATCTTTATAGGGAAGATAATTAGTCATAGAAACTGATCAAGAACATGAAGCCAAACAAGGAAATTGATTCCATTGAACTATAAGGATTCAAGAAAATAATTTTTAATAAATAATTTTCCCAAAATCTGTATCTGAAAATAGAAACATATTTCCTAGGAATAAAGTAAAAAGAAGATTATTTTATCATAGTGTATGAGTGAAACATAAAAAGGTGTTTATAGTAAGCATAAAAATTCATCATCATTACTAAAATTAAGGTGGACCACCTATTTAGTGTATTAAAGTCGAGTCTATGAAAATCATTGGTGATTTGAGACTTTGATAGCTATGAAGATATTTTATATTATTCCCTTAAGGATGAGATTAATATCAGAGACTCTAAATGATCTCTTGGTCCTAGTGTTAAAAATCATAAAATAGATTTTTCATTATAAGTATTAATGGATAAATCCCACAATGCAAAGAAGACACAACTTCCCATGTGGCAAAAGTGTGGGAAGAAGAAACCTCAAAACAGTCACAAGGGAATAGTGAGATGCATCAAATGTAGGGAGGAGGGGAATCAGGATAATAAATTCCAAATGGAGATAAAGAAGACCACTAATGTGATGTAACAAATAAGGCCCCGATCGACAATCGTCTTGTATTATAGTGTTTCAACTACAAGGAATACATGATTTATGAAAACCAATTTCTTAAGCCAAGGATTGTAAGAGATAATAAATGACGACAACATCTAAGGCTTAGAGAGAAAGGAAGGGAATATGATACCACTACTACTGAGGAGGATCCCTAAAATGTTGTGGTGTTAGGTACACTAGTTATTAATTTATGAATAGTGAACATACTATTTGATTTTGGTTCTACGCATTCTTTAATATCTTACATGTTTTTAAACTATTCCAAAACCACTTCAAAACATGGGGGTTGAGCTATTTATGGTAATATAAAATGAAGAAATTATTACATCCCAATTATATAACTACTCCCTACACAATGTTTATTGAAAAAAATCCCATAAAATCTAGTATTACTTCCTTTAGTATAGCTTGGTGTCATATTAGTCATGGATTTTTTGACCTTATATAAACCCAACATCAACTATCGAGAGGGGGAGATCACTCTTCACATACCGAGTCATCCATTGATTTTATACAAGTGTAAGGAGGAGAATAAATATCTTTTAGAATATTCTTCACAAGTATGGATATTATTTCCTTATGAATGAGTATATATATCTCAAATGATTTATTTAATGCAAATAATCATGATTGAAGTCATGATCATTATGGGTTATTATATTAATTTATTTCTTAAAGAGTTTCCTGGACTTCCTTTTGATCAAGAGGATGAGTTCTCAATCAAGATTATTCCAATATATTTGAACATATTCAATAATAAATATAGAATAGCTACTATTGAGTCTGAATAACTGAATAATTAGTTAAAATAAAATCTAGAAAAGTTTTTTATAATCCCTATTTCTTCACCATTTGGTGAACCAATTGTCTTCATCAAAAAGTTGGATGGGTTAATGCACCTCTACATTGATTATCAAGATCCAAACAAAATCATGATAACTAATATGTATCCATTTCCATTTATATATGAATTATTAAATCAACTATTTGGTTCCTAATAATTCTCAAAGGTAGAGCTTCAATCAGGATATCACCAATTAAAGTTGAAGAAGGAAGATATTCCCAAGATTTCCTTTTGAACAATGTATAAAAACTATGAATTTAGAGTGATTCCATTTAGACTTAAAAATAATCCAAAAATATTAATGTAATTAATGAATAGAGTCTTTAGATATTACTTTGATAAATTTATAGTAGTATTCATAGATGATATTTAGATATATTTCAAGAATAAGTATGAGCATTTGAATAATATGATAATGACTTTGCGAAAGGAGAAGCTATATGAAATGTATAGTAAATATGATTTTTGGAAAGAGGATGTATCATTATTAGGGTAGTTATCAACTAGAAAGTGATATCGGTAGACCATTCTAATACAAACGCAATTGAGGAGTGGCCTAGAATAATATCTGTAATGGAAATCCGTAGTTTCCTAGGACTATGTGGGAATTACAGATGATTTTTTTGAATCTTATCTTGATTATCAAACCCTCTAACCAAGATTAGTTGTAAGGGAGTAATGTTTTTCTATATTAGTGACTATAAGGAGAGATTAAAGGAATTGAAGAATAGGCTTATCATAACACTGATCCTTTCGTTTCCCTAACATGGTGGACTTTATTTAGTATAAAACAATGCTTCAATGAATGGATTGGGATATGTATTGATGAAAAATGAAAATGTGGAAGCCTAAACCTTGAAGAGATGATTTGGAAATACAAAATATTGTATAAGTTATAAGAAAAGGGAACTCATCATATTTTATAATTAATGAAGAAAGAGTTGTAAGATTTGGGTCATGAATTTGTGTAATATCAAATACTAAGTTAAAGAAGGAGTTTTTGAATGATACACATAGATTAAACTTCTCTATTCACCTAGGGAAAAAGAATATGTTTCATTATCTACAGGTTGGAAAATATGAAAAAGGGTATCATAAAATACACCCAAAAATTATTATTATTTCATCAAGTGAAGGTTGAAAGGAAAAAGACTAATGGGATGATGTAACCATTATACATAACTTTAAAAAAATGGGAAAAAATTACCATGGACTTTATAACTAGTATTCTAAAGTAATATAGAGGAAATAATGATTTTTGGGTTGTGTTGGATGATCTTGAAATGGATTATCACTTTATTTTAATTTGAGAGGACTTATCAGTAGATTAACTTCTAAGGATATATATTAGATAAATGGTGAGGTACCATAGAAAAAAACTATCCATTATATCTTTCTGATATCCAAGATTTACCTCTATATTTTAGAAGAGTCTCTAACAAGACTTAACCATCGAGTTGATCTTTAGTACAACTTACCACTCTAAACCGATGTCCAATCTGAGTAGACAATACAAAAACATGAATAAATGTTGAGAGAATGGTCGATGAAATAAAAATAAGGATAGAATCAAATTATTACTCTAATTGAGTTCTTATATAATAATAATTTCTACTCAATCATTCAAATTAATTTTTATGAAGCCTTTTGTGGGAAGATATGCATTATAGCTACATATTGGGATGAAATTTGTGATTTTTTTGGAACCTAAAATGGTTGAGGAAATTGTTGAAAAGATGAATTCCATTCAAAAACACATCAAGGCTACCTAGAGTCAATAGAATATTTATGCTAAGAATCATTGATGAGCGTTGGAGTTTGAGGTTGGAGATAAAGTGTTCCTCCACATATCTACAGGGAAGAGCGTCATGAGATTAGAGAAAAAGGGTAAGATAAGTCATAGGAACATTGAACCATTTGATATTATTGATTTTATTAGAGTCATGGATTATCATATAATAGTCCCCCCAACCCCATATCTAGTACAAAACATATTCCACGTCTCTATATTGAATAAGTACAGACCAAATACCTCACAGGTACTTAATTTATATGTGGAACAACCAGAAAATTATATCTCTTATGAGGAGTATCTGGTGAAGATCTTGGACCACAGAGACAACATTCTACACAAAAGACAACTCACATAGTCAATGTAATATTGAAAAAATATGAGTATGAGGGGGCGACACGAGAACCCGAGGAAGCCATTAAGTAGAATTACTATCACATGCTTTCACCTTAGTATGTATAATGAAATTTTGGGGGAGAAATTTCTTAAGGGAGAATGATATAAAAACCCAAAATTTTATTAATGGAAATCCCTTTTAATTATTGTTTCATATTTAGTAATCTAGATTAATGCACATAAACCACATGATGAAACCAAAAAAATTATAATATGATTTTGAAAATTAAATTTAGAGAACAAACAAAACCATATGCGTTTAAAATATTAAAATAGAAAAAATATAAAATAGGATAACAATAATACGAAAATATGGATATGCTCAATCCCCCAATCACACTCATAAACAACATTGTATAAATGAAATAGAATATTAGTAATGTAGTTAAAATTTTAAAAATGAATATATATATATAACATTTATAGAAAAATGTTTTAATGTAGAATGAATGAAATAGGAGTTATTTATAGAAATTAGCGATCCCATATTGTAGGATCAAAATAATGATGTAGATGCTCAATATACAAGAGGGGGGGGGGGTGAATTGTATACTTTAAAAATTCCTTTGGAACCTTTAAAGTTAGTTAAGAAGAACTATGTTTTCTTTAAGAAAAGGAAAAGGCTAAGTTTAACAAAGTTAAACTAAGCAAATTCACAACACCTCTAAAACCGAATGCAAACTTGGAAAGAGATTCCGAAAGTAAGTTCCAGAAATATAGTTCCGGAATTTTAAACTTAACAAAAGATTAAAAAAAGAGATTCTACCTTAAAGCGTATAGAATCTAAATGAAATAGAGTACAAGGAAGTATAAGAAAGTTATACTTTCCTTACAATACAAAATGCAGCGGAAATAAACAAGTAGTAAAACAACAAGTAACAAGATATAAGTCTTTTAACCCAAAGAGAAGGGTATCCAACAACCTTGGACAAAGGTCCCTTGATTTATACTTTCAAGTAAGTCTGTCTTACCCACACCAGGGTAAGCCCTTGATACGAAGATCGAAGTCTCTGTCTTGCTACCCCGCAAGCCCTCAACTTCAAGGTAGTTGGCAACCTCTGTCTTCCTCAGCAAGGAATCCCTCGAACTTTAAGGTAGTCGACACCTCTATCTTCCTATCCTCGGAAGCCCTCGAATGTAATCACCAACATTCGGAGTCACACGAAGCTTTGAGAGTTAATAAGATCCTATATCTCTAGAAATCACTTCAAGCATGTAATCACATGAGTCAAAGATCTTTCAGCCTTTCATCCCTTTTTCCCTTCAGCCCCGAGCTCTTTCAAATGATCTCCTATTTATAGGTAAGGTCGCCCTCCTTCCCAACGGTCATATTTTCCTTAAAGATCGGAAGGACCTGTACACGTGTCACTTAGGCAACAATTAGTTTATAACAAAATAGACGACATCGTTTTATAACAAAACAAGTGTAACAGAATGTACGACATCGTTTTAAAGTATAACTCAAAAGTTTGGAATGAAAGATTCGGAGTGAAGGTTCGGAGTGTAATGAAAATAATAAAGAGTAGACAAATTATAGAAGTGTAAGCAGAACAAAAAGTTCGGAGTCTAACCAAAATATTTTTCGGAATCTGAATTAATTCAGAGTGTATAAAACAAAGATGATCAGATTCTGTTTAATAGGTGAATTCGGAATGAGAATTCGGAATGATAATTCATCATCAGAATTCGTAATGAGAATTCTTAATCAGAATTCGTAATGAGAATTCCTCATCAGAATTCGTAATGAGAATTACTCATTAGAATTCATAGTGAGAATTCCTCATTAGAATTCGTAATGAGAATTAATCATTAGAATTCGTATTGAGAATTCGTTATCGAACTTCATAAGAATTCGTATCCTAAATCTGGATTAAAACTGTATCCGATATGAATCTGGATTAAAACTGTATCCGGAATTCGGAATGAAGCTTTTTCACAGTTCTCTTCTGGAATTTGGAGTGAAACTTCCTTACAGTTCTTATCCAGAATTCGGATCCTAAAACAGAATGATTCATTTCAAAGTTTCAACGATTCCGAGAAAATAGAAGTGAATCCGAATTTCATACTTAAGAAAAATTAGTGTGAAAACATGATAAGGATAGTTTTTCTTATAAAAGCAATTTTCTTTATAAAAGAAATTTTCCTTAAGAAAACAATTTTCCTTAGGAAAATAATTTTCTTAAAGGTAAGGTGTTTGTTATTTTCAAAATAAGAAGGAATGGAAAAGTTATAAGGAAAACCTTATTGACTCAACAATCTCCCCCTTTTTGGAAAGCACAAACATCCTTATGAAAAAGAAATTCTAAGAAGAAAGAAAACATTAAGGCTTATCTCCCTTGGCTTTAAGGAAATTGATGAATACGACTAACTCCCCCTTAGGCTTCGAAACTCTAAGGATCGTATTCTAGATTTCCGGAGTGACATTTCATTACGAATAAAAAAGTCTTCTTTAATGAAAAACTCCCCCTTAGATAGACTCTTATTAGAGTTATTTTTTCCTTTAAGGATCTTTTCATTCTCCCCTTTTGATAAACTCTCATTGGAGTTCTTATTTTTCTTAAGGATATTTTCCTTCTCCCCCTTTGTGATCTTCAAAAAGAAATCGAGGGAATGTAAAAAAAATAACAAAGTACCTGAAAAATTAGTAATAACAACAAAAGAAACGAGAGGCACAATTTTCATTAGGTTTAAAATCTCAGCAACAAAGAAATTTAGATACAACAAAAAGATCGGATTTAGTTATTTCAGATCTTTTTCCTTCGACATGAGCCCCTTAAGGATAGTCTTGATCTTCTTCAGGTCTTTATGATCTTCTTCAACTTTCTTCTCTAAGACTACTATTCTTGCACTTTGAGCTTAAATTCTTTGTTCCTGGGCTTGAATATTTTCTTCCTGAGCTTTGATCTTCTCTTCCTCAGCCTTCAACTTCTCTTCAAACTCAATCCGATGATCTCTTTCAGATTTCCAGTTCTGAGAAACAGAATTCAACTTCCCATTCAGATCTCTGACTTTTTGAATCCGTAAGTTCTTTTCATCTGTCAGCTTCTCTTCAAAGGATGAAGTCAGGTCATTTATCTTCTTGTCCTCAGTCTCAAAGGAATCTTTAACATTGTCTTGAAACTCATCGAATAGCCTCATCTCTTCCACAGTCTTCCTTGACCAGCTCGTCATTCTCTTGCAAGATCTTTTGTGGGCTTCATAACCAATAAGAAAAGATTTGAATTCGGATTCTATCTCGACATACTTATCCATAACCAAGGATATGGAATCTGATTTCTGATTCAGAGCATGTTGGAGCATTTGGCATCTTGAGTCTATAGTCGAGATGATCGGAATGGAACCAACTAACTTCCTCAAGGATTGAACAACAAAGTCATGTCCCAACGAGGATGACTCGGAATCTGAAACTTTACTTAGAGAATTTTCTTCCTCAATAAGCTCCAAATTTCTTTTAGAAGAATCGCTAATTTCTATTTTCTTGCTAGCCACTGATTTCGGAGTCTCAATAAGGAGTTACTTTCTCTTTTCCTTTTTCGGAATCGGTTCTTGATCAGGAGTTTTCTGCTCACCCGTAGACACTTGAATAATATCATCACGAAATTTTTGAACAACATCTTCCTCATTCTTATCCTTCTCTGGTGTTACTAACTTAGAGGATTCAACCTCTAAAGTTTGGAGTGATAGGTGTTCCGAAGGCGACCCCTTATAATTATCTACTTCTTTCAATAAGTATCTTGTTTCACCACTTCCTTCAGAAACTACTTCTTCCTCTTCCACTTGTTGAATCTGCTCGAGTTGCTCAACATGTTCAGTTGTAAACTCTTCCGGAAAATCAAGGTTTCTTCCTGGAGTCTTAGGTAGAGATTCCAAGGAGAAAGATCTCGGAACTGGAATGCTTCCGGATACCATCTCATTAAAAATTAACAATGCTTGGACTGCCTCAGCTTCTGACATCTTCTTCTTGAGCTTCTTTTCCTTTACTTGTTTTTCAAGCTCATCAGCAGTTTTCTCCTTCAATGCCTTAGCCTCCACAGGGTCCAATCTGAACTGCGGACCTCCATCTTTCCTTTTCTCTTTATCTGCTCTCCACTTCGCAACAACCTCATCAGGATATGCCTTCTTCTTCTTTGGTTTGGGAGGTGCGGTTTGAACTTCCTTAGCTTTAGGATCCTCAACTTTAACTGGAACTTCTTTCAACTTTCTTTTCTTTACTGGTTTGGATGATTCCGGTTCAGCAACCTTCGGAGCCACTTCTTCTTGATTTGGTAAATCAAAGAACTCACCAGTCTCCTTATTGAAAGCCACATCCATCCTTTTAAGGGTATCATCACTGACCAACAAAATTTTACAAACCCTTGGCTTAGATCTGCAAGATTCCTTGAAAGACTCAAGTCACCGAACTATCAACCTCAATAAAATTGTTGGGTACATTACGATCTGGGCTCTGAGATTTCCTTTCATAAGATTCTCAATGGTTATAAGAATGTGTCTCATGAAGTTAAACTTCCTTAGATTTATCAGGAAATCTAAGATATATATCTCACTCTTCTTCAAACTGTTTTTATCACCTTTCCTCGGTACGATAAAACCTTGCACCCACAACTCTAGAATCCGGAAATTTGTAGGCAAACTAGCAATCTTCGGAGCTTTGTAATATGAGAGTCCGAGAGTTTTCAAGGCTTTTTCTTTGTCGAATCTCCCCTTAGAGTCCAACAACACATGAGAAATAAATTCGGCTTCTCCTTCATAAGTCAACCCTACCAAGCTTGCTTCCTTGGTATAAGAAAGCTTGTAAGTCTTTCCATAAGACTTGAAAGAAAAATTCTCCCTATTATCTTCCTGGAAGAAGGAAACTGATTCATAGAACTCAATAAGTAACTCCAAATAAACATCATCTTGGTTCCCCGGTTTGGACATGGAAATATCTTCCCATCCATTCAACTTAATGTTCTTCGAAATAATAGAATCATAGTTGTTGAAGAAATCCGGATGGACTAGCCTTTCTCTGTAAACTAACCATTGTGAAATAGGCTTGGTGGATGAGATTTCTTGAGAAGCTAACTCCACAGACATTCAGATCTGATGACCTCTGAGAAGTTCGAAACGGAGAAATTTCAGAATGGCCTTAAAACAGAGAGGCAGAGCTAGGGACGCTGGAGCTTGAAATCGATGTGGGACAAGAATTTGGGTCCCCTTTATATAGGCAATGAAACGACGGTTCAACTTCCTTGGTTGATCGAACGGTTATGATAAGATGAGATCAGATCTCACGGTTGAAAACCAATTCTCTAGAAAACTTGAATCCGATCTTTTTGAGATTTTTATTAAAACATAGAATTTAAGAAAACTATAATCTGAAAAAATTATACAAGAAAATGCCAGCAAGTAAAATATGACTACGAAAACTTAAGTAAGGAAATCATACCTTTCGGATTGGCTTAGGAGGATTATTCGTAATTGGTAAAAAAAACTGGACTACAAAATAGTTTTCAAAACTTATTACGAAAAATAAACTCAGTATGGAAAACTCAGTATGAAAGAAAAACTTAATGAGGAAAAACCTAGTATGAAAGTTTTAAAAAAATATGAAGGATTCGGTACGAAAATCCCGTTATGAAAATACGAGTACGAAATTTTCCATTCTGGAAGTTTTTCAATACGAAAATTTCTGTTTTTAGAAGTTTTCTTATATGAAAATATCCATTCTGGAAAATTGTGGTTCCAGAAATTCCATTCCAGAAATCTTCGTTCTGAAAAGTTTGAAAACGAATTTTTGAAAAACTTTTTTATTCTATCAAATAAATGTACCCCCCCTATGAAAAAGGAGTGTATTGATGGAACTCTCTTTATTTTCCTGAAATCAAGAAGAGAATTATACTTTTGGAATCCAAACTTGTTTGGATCCGAGATTTCTAGATAATAAAATTTTAGGAACCCACATCTTCTTAGAAAAGTAAGCTTTGTGAAATCCTAGAGATTGGGTTTTGTTTAAGGAACAATTCTTTGCCCAGTGACCACCACATTGACACTTGGTACAAAATGGGTCACTTTGAGGAACAAAATAATTGTTACAAAAATTGGTTTTGCATGGGTATAACCAAATCCGGATTTATTTCTTAAAGGTCGTATTTGAGAATACATTTTATCATAATTTTCCTTACCATGGGTAAAGTTTGATAAACACTTCATTAAGGAAAAAAATTCGGACTTGAGTTTTACAACCATGTTTTTATCCTCAAAATCATTAGTTTTAGAACTAGAGCTAGGCTTGAAAACATTTTTATTAGATATCACTTTTTCTAACTCTTTAGAAAGTTTTTTCTTCTCAGAATTTACTTCCTCAAGATTTTTTGAAATACCTTCAATATAAACATTTTTCTTATTAAGATATTTAGAAAGATCTGATATCTCTTTTGTAAGAATAGAATTCCTAGAGTTTGCATTATCAAGTTTTTTATTGAGTTTGGAATTCTCAATTTCAAGAAGTTCAGCAAACCTAGAGACTTCTTCATAAGTAGGTAAAGTATTTTCTTCATCAGAAGAAGATTCTTCACCATAAGAGTTATAATACTTACTATCATTAGAGTTTAAATAAACATTGGTCAATGATTCAGCATTTCATACCTTATCCATAAGACAATGATTATCAATAGGTAATCTGGCTATAAGACCATGATTCTTCTATCCTGAAGATTCATAATCAGAAGATTCATCTGAAGAGTCACCACCACTGGCACTCTAGGTGTCATTAGCTTTCAAAACTTTCTTAGCTTCTGCTTTATAATACATCTTCCTGTTCCTGTCTGAATGACTTTCTTTCCTTTCTTTCTTTTTGAGCATAGGGAAATCTGGTCTAATATGTCCAGCTCTCTTACATTCATAGCAAGTAACTTCTCCATCTTTATTATCATTCTTGTCCTTTTTCTTATACTTAGATTGAAAATTTCTCTGACTAGCTATCTTGTTCATCCTTCGAGAAAGATTTGCTATTTCATTTTCAGAGACTTCACTCTCACTAAATTCAGATTGAAAAATAACTTTCTTAGACTTGGATCTGGTTACTCTCTCTAGAGTCTTAGATTTCATCTAATTTGAAGTTGATGTAAAAGCAATAGTACCATTTCCATTCTTCTTCTTGATGTTGTCATCATCTCTCTTCATTTTGGTTTCATGTTGTAGAAGAGTTCCAAATAACTCATCAAGAGTAATTTGAATGACTTTCCTGTTTTCATCTATAGCTGTTCTCTTGGATTCCCATTCATTGGGCATAATATCAATTATCTTATCCACAAGAGCTTCATCATCTAGACCTTTCTCTCCCATAGATTGTAGGCTGTTGACGATAGCCATAAATCTCTGTTGAACATTACATATTGGTTCACCATAAGGAAAATTGAATCCATGATATTCATCTCTAAGCAAAGCTCTCCTAGTCTCAATCACTTTAGAAGTTCCAAAGTGTGTAACCTCTAACTTCTTCCAGATACAGTTAGCTGCTTCACAAGAATAAATTTGGCTATATATATTTCTAGTCATTGAACACAGTAAAGTATTGCGTACCTTATAATTAAGTTGATATTCTTGCTTTTCCTGGTTAGTAAAAGTTCTAACTTCCTTGTCAGTAATTTTACAATTACCAGTAAGCATAACAAAGTTATCCACTACAGTATTGATAACAAAGGTCTTCAAACGATCTCTCCAGTATTCATAATCATTACCATAAAAGATTGGTGGTCTTGTAGGATTCAGATTATCAATCGATCTAACATTAATTCCTGTCATACTAAAAATAACCTTTTACACACGAACTTGTTAGTAGCAAAGATTCGTAAGAGCAATGTTCGGAATGAGAAAGTTCGGAATGACAAAGTGAGCAAGAAAAACTTATTCGTAAGTATAAGTACTTCAGAGACCTCCTCTGATACCAATTGTAGGATCGAAATAATAACGTAGATGCTAAATATACAAGAGGGGGGTTGAATTGTATACTTTAAAAATTCCTTTGGAACCTTTAAAGTTAGTTAAGAATAACTATGTTTTCCTTA
The DNA here is from genome assembly GCA_963277665.1 of Viscum album. NCBI lineage: Eukaryota > Viridiplantae > Streptophyta > Magnoliopsida > Santalales > Viscaceae > Viscum > Viscum album. The sequence goes on along the minus strand of OY728153.1, from coordinate 319,828,829 downwards.
AGAAAAGGAAAAGGCTAAGTTTAACAAAGTTAAACTAAGAAAATTCACAACACCTCTAACACCGAATGCAAACTTGGAAAGAGATTCCGAAAGTATGTTCTGTAAATATAGTTCCGGAATTTGAAACTTAACAAAAGATTACAAAAAGAGATTCTACCTTAAAGCATATAGAATCTAAATTAAACAGAGTATAAGTAAGGAAGTATAAGAAAGTTATACTTTCCTTACAATACAAAATGCAGCGGAAATAAACAAGTAGTAAAACAACAAGTAACAAGATATAAGTCTTTTAACCCAAAGAGAAGGGTATCCAATAACCTTGGATAAAGGTCCCTTGATTTATACTTTCAAGCAAGTCTGTCTTACCCACACCAGGGTAATCCCTCGATACGAAGATCAGAGTCTCTGTCTTGCTACCCCGCAAGCCCTCAACTTCAAGGTAGATGGAAACCTCTGTCTTCCTCAGCAAGGAAGCCCTCGAACTTTAAGGTAGTCGGCACCTCTGTCTTCCTATCCTTGGAAGCCATCGAATGTAATCACCAACATTCGGAGTCGCACAAATCTTTGAGAGTTAATAAGAGCCTCTCTCTAGAAATAACTTCAATCATGTAATCACATGAGTCGAAGATCTGTTAGCCTTTCATCCCTTTTTCCCTTCAGCCCCGAGCTCTTTCCAATGAGCTTCTATTTATAGGTAAGGTCAACCTCCTTCCCAACGGTCATATTTTCCTTAAATATCAGAAGGACCTGTACACGTGTCACTTAGGCAACAGTTAGTTTATAACAAAATAGACGACATCGTTTTATAACAAAACAAGTGTAACAGAATGTACGACATCGTTTTAAAGTCTAACTCAAAAGTTCGGAATGAAAGCTTCGGAGTGAAGGTTCAGAGTGTAATGAAAATAATAAAGAGTAGAAAAATTATAGAAGTGTAAGCAGAATAAAATTTCGGAGTCTAACCAAAATATTTTTCAGAGTCTGAATTAATTCAGAGTGTATAAAACAAAGATGATCAGATTTTGTTTAATAGGTGAATTCAGAATGAGAATTCGGAATGATAATTATTCATCAGAATTCGTAATGAGAATTCTTCATCAGAATTCTTAATGAGAATTCCTCATCAGAATTAGTAATGAGAATTACTCATTAGAATTCGTAGTGAGAATTCCTCATTAGAATTCGTAATGAGAATTAATCATTAGAATTCGTATTGAGAATTCGTTATCGAACTTCATAAGAATTCGTATCCTGAATCTGGATTAAAACAGTATTCTATACGAATCTGGATTAAAATTGTATCCGGAATTCGGAATGAAGCTTTTTCACAGTTCTCTTTTAGAATTCAGAGTGAAAATTCCTTACAGTTCTTATCCAGAATTCAGATCCTAAAACAGAATGCTTCATATCAAAGTTTCAACGATTCCGAGAAAATAGAAGTGAATCCAAATTTCATACTTAAGAAAAATCAGGGTGAAAACATGATAAGGATAGTTTTTCTTATAAAAGTGATTTTCCTTATAAAAGCAATTTTCCTTAAGAAAAAAATTTTCCTTAGGAAAACAATTTTCCTATAGGTATGGTGTTTGTGATTTTCAAAATAAGAGGGAATGGAAAAGTCATAAGGAAAACCTTATTGACTCAACACATATAACTGTTACAAGTCCGACCATTGAAATAGTAATCTGGCTATTGGAGTAGTTATCTGGCCATTAGAAATAGAAACCTTACCATTAGATTAGTATCCTACTTATGTAAGTGTATAATAATATATATGTATCTTATAAAATGAAAACATGATATCTTTATACCATGGTATAAGTAAATAAATGTTTTAAGAATGATAAATAATGTGTTTGTATTTTTATAAAACATAAATGTTTTAATTTCACTTTTATAATCATTATAATGATTTAAAAAAATTCTTATTATCATAAAATAGATTTATAAATTATTATCAATTTTTTTTATAATGATAAGATAATTTTTTAAGATCATAAAAAAGTTTTCAATGGGTTCAAAAATTGATCATAATATTAAAATTGGTAATTTTGAAATAAATTAGAATTTTATTTAAAGATTAATTTCTCATATTTATAAAATTATTTTCGTAAAATGGATTCCATTTTTTAAATATATATTTTGAAAAAAAAATAGTGTAAATTTTTGAAATTTTTCTAAAATAGTTGAGTTTTTGGTGAATAGTGAAATATAGTAAATATGATATTTATCATTGTAAGATTGATACATGAATTTCAGAGTCATGGATGATGTAAGAACACACTATTTCAAACTAAAATGAACCATTTAATATATATTTTTATAAGAATCAATACTATTGGTAATTTTTATCCAAAATAATAAACTAATGAAAATAATATTCAAAATCCCTCTCGCCACCCTTTATCCACAGAACTTAGAAGCCCAGTACATTGGGTAATTTCTAGAAAGTTATCTTATCAGTCATCTCAAAACATTTTAGTGCATATGGTATTATCCAAATACAACATAATGGATCCTTAAGGAGTTGCCTAATTGGAGGTGACCGAAGGAAAGAAGTAAATTATTAATTAGCCACTTTCAATTTTATGCTTCTTCCACAAACACCTTTTTTCCATCCATATAGAAAATGTAAAATAATATCCTAAATATAATTATATATTATTATTATAGTGTAATATGAAACTTCTACGCTCAAGTAATTAGATTATAAAATGAAAATGTAGTTTACAATATGATTGGTTCACCACCTCCATGAACAACATACTTCATTTCTATACAAAGCCCTTAATGATAGTTACAAAGATAATATTATGGTTAAATATGATTATAATAAGTATATTATAACCATTTTCAAGTTATTTAATGTTTTAATTATCATTATATTAAATGAATATATTTCATGATGGTTGGTAAATAGCCTAAATGAACTAACTACATAATGTAAACGTTTTTTCTATGTGAATGATCCCTATATCAGAACACATATTCATATCTGGAACCATTTAAATTTATTTAAGTAAATTTATAAAATTTCATTTCACATGTTGAGTTTTAGACTCATTTAATAAGAACTTTAATAATTATCCACCAGTGATCTAGGCTTAGAATCATTAAACGAACGCCCCCAAAACACTGAAATTAAACATTATATCTCCCTGATATTGTTATAAATGTACATAATAAAATTATATTAAATCAAAGATAAATTTTAAATTGTTTTAATTAAGAAATTAAATAACCAAACTTGATTTTTTAGGATGTTAAGTGCATGTGAAGAATGATTCTGAACATAAGATAATGAATTTCTCTGAACCTTCTTTAGATTAGGAACCATATCTCTCTAAATGACTTTATCTATCTCTATTTGATTTTATGAAATGGTTTTAGGTTATTTATATAATTTTATTACATAAATTACTATCTTATTATCACTTACATTGACGGGGTAATACATTCCTTATGTTCATTTCTCAAATGCCTTATTTAAAATCAAACACGATTAAGGGGAATTTTCAATCACTTGATGATTTGGTGTAAAAATTATTTAAAATCGTTAATACCATTCACGATTTCATTAAATAAAGGAATATTTTATGTATAATAATTCTTTTTTACCTTTGGTTTTAAAATAAAATTCCATAATTACTCTTTATCTAAAAGTATTTAACCAATTCTTTAAAATAACCTTTTCAAAGGTCATTTCTATACCCAATTTACTATCCTTTCTCATGAAATTTTATCCAAATGAACGCTATATTTTGAGACCTATGCATATGAACTCAGATATTAATATCCAAAATATTTAATTACATAATCTATTTGGAATCATTATGAAATATGTTTTAATTATGCTACGATGAAAGATTATGTGAGCCATTTATTTCTATAGGTAATTCTTATATTTAAGTATTATAGTTGATTTAATTTTGTGGCACACATAATAATTTAAATTTAATGATGGGTGCAGCAAGATATCACTACAATTAATTGGGTAATTTTTTCATATCATGAGATATTATCTACGGGATTAAGGACTAAACCTAATCCTTGATGGAACTCTATCTAGTATGTGATATTGTCTTTGCAGTTAGCCTTATCATATACTTATGTCTTGTTTTATATTGATGTTACTTTATTATTTTTACATTTTCTCATAATTCATTGTTCTTTAGGTTATGATCCAATATAATTATTCATGTTCCTTATGTTTTATGATATCATGTAATTCCTTTTGACTAATATTCTATTCTTTGTTATCATGATTATTCCTTCACTAGGTTTTTAGCTCACCCCTTTTGTTTATATAATACCCAAGCTATCCTATCTAGTTTTAGGACCTCAAAATGAATTAGTATATGATTATGAATATTAAAATAAATCTATTTTTTTAGATTCACTTTGATATATTATGACCATAGTCTTACACATACACTAGACCATTTAATATTTTAGTTCTGTTTATTAATTATTTATGTTAAAATCCATATAAAAACATGTGTAAAAGTCTTGGGTCACTATAAAAAACAATATTATAAATAGGTACATCAAGATAAATACACAAAAGTAGTAAATAGATTTCATGTAAAGTTCTAAAAAATAAATGAAACTCGTTCTATATTAAAATAACTATATACAATATCTGTTAGGAATACATATCAAGAAATATCATATATATCACTCTCTCAAAAGTGATAAATGGTAGATGATAGAACTCCCTAAAATATTTCTAATTCCTTTCTTGGTCCCATATATGATCCTCATTCTAAGCAGTCCCAATCAAGAATCATCCAAATAGAGCCTTACCCTATCATATCCTACATAAATAAAGTCTGTTCGAGTACCAATATATGGCTTGAGTAGGGTGTGAGTATGAGTTAGTAGGACACCACCAATGAAATATATAAGCATATCCATTTTGAAAATTATGTGAATTATGATGTCTATAATTAATAAATAAATAAAAATAAATAAACCATATTGATTCCTATGTTTCAATGTTACACCTTGAATCAACAAGAGATGTAAAAAAATTGATTTAACCAAACAAAAATGAAATAAATAAATTTTTTTATTATGGTTTAGTTTATGTTATGGATTGAATATACACTTATAGTTTGAGGTTTAAATTAGGATCCTAATGAAACCACTCATATTAATCTGAACTAATCTAGTAAAAAAAATATTTTTTAGTTTTATGTGATAACCTGAACCAGGTTCCACACACCGGTGCCCTGAGCCGGTCGGTCACATGACCTCAGGCGTGCCTCCCCGTACACCAGAGGCTGTCAACTATTCGTGAGGGTCTAATATATATCATGGTAAGAATATAAACTCTTTATTAGAGTAACATAACTTCCAATATTTTTAAGAATAACCAAATGATATAACCAATAATAGAACTAAACTAGTACCAAAAGATGAAAAAACTGGAAGTACACATCAAAAATGAATAGTAGATATGCCTTGCCAAAGTAAATGACAAGTTTCATAATGAAAACACTAAAGTAAAGACACTAACAATTCCCCAGAGGATCCCAAAACATGCCTTGTTCCCTCATCCACACTCCCTACCAAATAAATCATCTAATAGAGGGAATTTCCCCTTATCCTATCCTATAAAACATGAAGTCTATTAAGGTAATGATCAGGTAGCTCGAGTAGGGTTTGAGTAAAAATCAGTATTCCACCTCCAACAAATTCTAAAATAAGAAAATTCAATAACATTGTATGCCGTTGTATGAAGAATAAAATACAATCAACAGAGAAATCAATTTACATTTATTCAATTATCCCTTATTTAACCGCATTAACCACCAATTTACTGAGGACACCCAAACCAAAATACATACTTCATCCTATACTGAATTCTAAACCATATCACATATTTAATTTAAAATTCAATATAACAAATGGGTCTTCATTATCCATTTCATGTCAATTTATATTACTTCTAATTGAAAACATTGTATAATACCCACATTTTAGTCACATATTTTCTTGTCTAGCACCAATTGAGTATTTTGAGAATCAGTACCTCTCTCACACCTCATGGGTATTTGGAGAATTAGTCCATATCCAATAAAATTAATCATCCATGTCTCAGGTCTTAGAACGTTATGGCTAGGACATCCTGGGTATTTGGAGCGTTAGTCTGTGTCCCACACTCGTTTCTTAATCAATCACATATGGGTATTTGTAGCATTAGTCCATTCCCCACACTCTCATATCAATCAATCAATTATATCACATATATCATCATATCACATGTATCACAATATCACAACAATCGAGGTTAATCAATATTAATAATCCTATCATCTTTCACTGTCACAATCATTCATTAATTAATTCACCAATTAATAAATCCAATTTCCATCAATTTATTCACCATAATAACTCCCATTAACTAATTTGACAATTAACTAATCACAATAACTCTATTAATACAATCAAAATTTAATTAATCAAATTCCCACTATAATATTCTGATAATTAATTCAACAATTAGTTATTCCTAATTGACAATTCAATACTCCAATAATTAACTCAATAATTAATTATTCTTAAAATCACACAATTTTAATATTTTGATAATTGATTCAATAATTAATTCTCTCCAATTCCATAATTAAATATTCAAATAATTAACTCCATAATTAATTATTCTTGATTGAAAATACCTTAATTAATTAAATCATGGAATTATTAATTAAATTAGAAAACCCATTTGCTAAAAAACCATAGAAATTATATAATTACATACATGTAATAGAAATCATGACTATGGGATTTGAATAATATACAACCTATCATAAAAATTATGATAAACGATCACCAATGGATATCCCCGATTTGAGATGAAAAACCATAATCAGGTCAAAGAACAAGATCTTGATTCAAACCCTGGATCCAAGATCAAACAAAAAAAGATCTATTATACCTAGAAGAAGATCTAAATCTAATAGGGTAAAACATAACTTTAATAGATCTAAGAATAACATGAGAGATGGGAAACCATTTGGGATAATATTCACTTACTAGGAGTGGTGAAAACCCTTAATTCAGGGTTTAAACCATGAAGAATAGAGGTCAATATCATTATAAATTCATATAGGAGCCTCCAAAATTGAGTGGAATAATTAGGTGATAATTGGGGGTAAATTTGGAGTTATTATGGGGGTTTGGTTATTTTTAAAACTAATTTTATAGTTAATTTGAAAACCCACATATGGTTTACTGGGCAGGTGCGCGCAATTATCAAAACCATGCACCTTAACTATGAGGCACTTCTAGGGGGGAAACTTTTCTCCTAAAAGGGAATATAGTTTTTCACACTATGAGCCAGTTGTGAAATCCCTATCTATCTAGGGTTTCATGGTTTGCTGGGCTAGAGTGAATGGTTTTTGAAAACCATTCTCTAGTCATGAACTTTCCCTCTTCCTTAAAAAATTATCAATTTTCACCCAAACGCACCGTAAGGAACAACCCCAACAAAATTACTTGAATCTTGGAAAAAGAGTACCTATAAACAAGACCAATACATCTCCAAAAAAGGTCAGGATCTTATAATCTCCCCTCCTTATAACGACTCTTCCTCGAGATATACTCCCAATCATCTCTAAGATTCAGAGTAAAAAATATTAGGCCATTGACCTTGCAAATATACTTTTGTCTCCCATGTTTCCTCCTATAAACACCCATGTTACCACAATACACAAACTATAAACAAAATATTTACCCTCAAGACATTCTCAATGTTATCCAACACATGTATGAGATGCTACTGAAATGATGAATCTATCTCAAGATCAATATCATCCACATTGATCACTTGATAAGGGTTGGAGTGATACCATCGATGTTTTAAAGCATGAAACACATATTTCATAGAACTATACCTCTATGGTAGAGCCTATCAGTATTCCACCAACCCAATTCTCTATACAACCTCAAATGGTCCAACAAACCTAGGTGCCAACATTGCCTTTCTTTGTATCCTTCAGTGACCCAATCTAGGAAACACGCAAAAGAATACACTATCACCCTCTACAAACTCTAGGGATCATTTATGTTTATCAATATATGACTTTTAACTACTATGAGCTATAGCCATATGCTTCTGAATCAACTAAACCTACCCCGATATCTCTTGGATAAGATTTTGTCCTAACGACTCCGACTCACCCACCTCCATCCAGCATAGGGGTGGTCTACCTAGCCTACCATAAAGTGCATTGTATGGATCCATTTGAGTAGTTTCTTGATAACTATTGTTATACGAAAACTCTACCAATGCTAGTTTCTTCACCCATGACCCACAAAAGTCTAGTATAAATGCTTGTATCATGTCTTTAAGAACCCAAATAATACACTTTGACTTCCCATCTATCTATGGGTGGAATGACATACTCAAGAAAACATGTGTACCAAGCACCTTATATAATCATATACAGAACATATAAGTAAAGAGTGTGTCTATGAAACTATAGTTAATGGAACTTCATTGAGATGAACTATCTCCCGAACAAACATGTCTCACAGCTTCTTCGCTGTGAATGTCTCTTGCACCAACAAGAAATTTTCTACCTTCATAAATAGCATCTTTCTTCCGATGTGTCCTCTAGAGACCCTCCACAAAATCCATTATAAAATCATCCCATTTCCATTACAGAATTGGTAATGAATTTAGTAAACATAAATGTCATTGATTTTAATTCATCACTTGTTGAAAGGTGTAGAATCTTATCATAAAGATTATAATCTTTTTTTGATGCCCAACCACTAGAAATGTCAACGTAGGTCACAATACATTTCGGTCACATAAAGATTCACAATACACTTCAAGGCATGAAATTAATACATGAATTTTTCCTATATTATTATAGGCACAACAACTAAATTTCTAATGTAGATGATCTCATCCTCATCTATGGGCCTATATAAAGGGGTCTTCCCACCTTCAAGACTTTCCCACAAGGCCAAACACTCTAGATCTTCGTTCTTTCTATCCCTAATTCGTCTCAAGATTGTAGACTCCACTAAAAATGATATGGGAGTCATCATCTCTTGACTCTACTAAACCACAACATGCATCTCAACCAATAATTTCATTATTTTCCACTCAGCACTAGACTCTTGAAATAACTAAGTCTAAGTTTTCCTACTTAGAGCATCAACAACACTGTTTCCCTTCCCAGGTGTATATGATTCCTCAAAATCAAATGATTGCATATACTCAACCCATGTACACCGATGGATGTTCAAATATTATTGTGAAAATATATACTTTAAGATATTTTGTTTAGTATATATATCAAACTTCTTTCCCAATAGAAAATTCCACAAAAACTTCATTTCATAAACCACCGCTGCCAACTCAAGATCATTTATAGGCTAATTCTCTTCATGTGGACTCAATTTATGAGACCCACTCAATATAATTTTATCAAAACTTCTCCAATAACCATCTTATAATGGTTGAAATACACTATATAATCCTATCCTGGATTAGGTAGGATCAATACTGGCACCGATGTCAAGTTATTCTTCCACCATTGGAAGTAAAACTCACATGAATCTGACCATTAAAACATTACTAACTTTTTGGGTAAATATCAAATGTGGTGGTATTAATTAGGAAAAGTCTTGTATGAATCTCTGAAAATATAGAACTTATCCTAGAAAGCTATTGATATCAAAAACATTCTTTATATTCTCTCATGAATCCACTGCCTGAACATTCTTGGGCTCTACTCACACACCTTCCTATGAGATGAAGTGACCCAAGAAGTGTACCTGGTCAATCCCGAATTGATACTTAGATATCTTGGAATATATCCAATGTTATCTTAGTGTACTCAAAACGATGTCAATATGTTGGGATTTATTTTCATGAGTCTTAATGTATACTAAGATTTTATCCACAAACACTACCACAAATTGATCTAGGTATTGGTGGAATATTCTGTTCACAAAGGCCATAAACACTAATGCTACTTTTGTTAACCTAATCAGAATTACAATGAACTCATATATGTTATACCTGCTTCTAAAAGAAGTTAGAGGTATATTATAAGGTCAAACTCACAACTGAGGATACCATGATCTCAAGTCAATCTTAGAAAATTCAAAATATCCTCCCAACTAGTCAAATAGATCATCGATAAAAATAATTGGATACTAGTTCTTTATATTCATATGGTTCAACTTCTGGTATCTACACATAAACATAGAGTTCCATCATACTTATTAGAAAACAAGACCGAAGAACCCCCAAGGTGTTTTACTCAGATGGATAAATCCCTTATCCTCAAACTCCTCTAGTTGAGTTTTGAGCTCCGGAAGCTCTGTCAGTTCTATTTTGTTTGTTGGAATAGAAAATGGGTCATCCCCTAAAATGGGATCAATTTTAAATTCCAAATACCTCTTAGGTGGCATCCTTAAGGAGTATTCCGAAAGTACATCCTGGAACATGTTAAAAACAGGTGGAAATACACCCTACATATCCCCTTCTTCATCCAAAAACAAACTAGTAACTTCAGTGGTGAGCTCCCCTAGTTATTAATGAACTTACCATGCCCTACCTTGATATCCCATTATTCTCTATGTACATAATTGTCACCCTTAGTAGATGTAAAATTATCTCTCCTATGGTAAAAATCACTATGGTCTTGGTATGATACTTACCTATCCATACCCAAAATTATGTCAAATCCTGACATGTCAAGAATATAAAGATCCCATAGAAAATAATACACCACAAACTCGAGACAACACCCTTTTCAGAAATATATGTCTCTCATCCATACTCCCAAAGGTGAACCTATTATCAACACCCTTCTCAAAAACTCAAATTATACGCTCAAACCATTAAATAGTTCTACATAAATAAAGGAATGATAGGAACTGGTATCAAATAAGACACTACCTAACATAGAATCTATAATAATAATACCTATTACTATTGATGGTTCAGCCATGATGCCCACAATAGTAGGTTGAATGACATGTTACTATCCTTCCCCTCTTCCCTATAATGCAGTATGAGTCCCCTAAGTTGTACCACTCTACAGATATAGGAGATCCTTACTAGAAGTACCATTTACACTACCTTTATTTCCACATATAGTATAACTCCATCTGATTGACTAATATGGGGTTGAATACCCCCTTCTTTTACTCTCATTCTACCTAGATCCTCCCTCAACACCTTTCTATCACGGGTTCATGTAGAAATTTATAGATGACCCATCCAACCTTTCTACCACAGGTTTCTATAGATACACTCAGAAGTCATACCTTCTGACCATCCATCTAAAACCACCTATCCACCACTGGAAGCATCCTTTGTGTTCCCCAGTGATATGAGAGTCAGATTAACCACTTATAAAAAAATCTTCATCCTTAAGATATTGAAATGGGACTTAATTTCATATTTAAGTCCATCCTAAAACTACTTTACTATAGTATCCTGACCCCCATCAATGATAGAACAATTCATTAAAAATCAGTAAAATTTCCAACATAGTCTACCACAAACATAATTCCCCATGTCAATCCCATAAAAATAATTTCTATATTCCATATAAGCATCTTAGGATAAAAGTGATCCAAGAACTTCTCCTAAAAGTCATTCAACTCCATAATCTCCAACATTCCATCATGATTTTGGATGTCCAATGAAAAATTTTCCTAACCACAAAACATGTAAGAATCCAATTTTAATATCTTATTAGCAAGATTCACTAAGTGGACAATTATAGTCTAGATAGACCCAATCCAGAACTCACATTCATTAGGTTCACCCCATCCTATAAATGTTAGAGGGTGTTGAAACTAGAACAACCTTGTCATATCAAAAATTATTTTCTCAACCTTCCCTAGGTATCATTCCATAAACTGTATAGAAATATAAAATTTCTCATATAATTTCTCTCTAACAGCCCTACCTAGAACTATCGGTGCCTTGGGTTCCACTAAAATAGGAATAACTCCATCCATGTACTCATGTTGTCCTCTCAACAAGAATTGACGTGGAGGAGTATCTCTAAAATTCCAAACACACATCTTAGGACACATAACACTGCTTTAACAAAATTATGGGAATTCACATAAGGCCATAACAATTCATTCCCCAAACCCCACAACATGGTCAAAACTGAGGTGAAATCACTACCTTTAACCATCATTTATCTAGGTCATGATAAAAAAAGTTAAACTCATTCTCACTATTCATGTTTCACATTAGACACCCAATTATTCACATTTTTCTTAATTTTAGAACTTTAAATTCCACTTTAAGCACCATTTTCAATTAAATTTCACAAAATAAGAGAAAATAATTTCAAATTCAAAAACTTACGCAAAAACCTTTTTCCCATGCATGCCTATAAGTGATGCATGTCACAATAACACAGAGTGCCTAGAATGATACACCAATACTCAAATATCCTTTATATCTAGGCCATAAGTTAAATTTAATCAAATATTTGAAATAATAATTACTTCACACAATAAGTAAATCACCCAAGGTGAAATAAATCCAATTATTACAGAAAATTGCAATAACAACAATCCCACCCTAGGTATTTGGTTTATCCCTGTACATGGGTTAGCTACTCCCATACATGTGCTCATAACCAAGGTGTGACTCTTCCAAGTGTTCTGTATACCTATCAAAAATAGTAATACAAAAGAAAATAAAAGAAAATAAAAGAAAATAAATACTCCTTTGATACCACTTTGTAATGTACCGACCCAGGCACCACACACCGGTGCCCCAAGTTGGTTGGTCACATGACCTCAGATGCACCTCCCTCTATAATATAGGCTACCGACTAGCAACTAGAGTCTACTATTAATCACGGGGAGATGATATCCTCTTTATTAGAGTATCATAATGACATAAATAAATAATAATAACCAAATGATATAAATAATAATAAAATGTAACCTATACCACAATATTTTCATGTCTAGAACCCCATGAGTATTTGGTGCATCAGTCCCTATGTCACCCCTTATGGATATTTGGAGTATCAGTCCCTATCCCATATAATTTTCATTGATGTCTTGGGTATTATGACATAATAGATAAGACCCCATGGGTATTTAGAGCATCATTACATGTCCCACAATCATTTCTTAATCAATCAAATATAGGTATTTGGAGTATCAATCTATGTCCCACACTCCTATATCAATTAGTCACATATATCACATTTATAACAAAATTACATGCATCACACTATCACATAATTCAAGATTAATCAACATTAATCCCCTTACCATAGTTCACCATCACAATCTTCCATTAACTAATTCATCAATTTTTAGTCTAATTTCCATAAACATCATCACCATAATAAATCTCATTAATTAATCTAGAAATTAATTAATTACAGTCATTTCATTAATTAATTCAAAAATTAATTAATAAAATTCTCACAATTGCAATATTAGAATAATTAATTCCATAATCAATTATTATCAATTCATAATTCAATAATGTAATAAACAACTAAATAATTAATTTTTCCTCAAATCACACAATTTAGATATTATGATAATTAATTCAACAATTAATATCCCCCAATTACCTAATTCAATATTCTAATAATTAACTTCATAATTAATTATTTTTAATTCTAAATCCATTAATTAATTAAATTACCAAATTAATTAATTAAATTAGGAAACTCGAATTCTATATGAACCCTATAAATTCTACAATGAAATACATATAATGGAAATCATGACTATGAGATTTTAATAATAGAACAAATACCACAAAAATAGTATCGAACACTCTCTAATGGATATCCCCAATTTGATTGAAAAAACACTAATCATGTCGAAGAATGAGATATTGATTCAAACACTAGATCCAAGATCAAATGAAACTAGATCTTTTATACTTAGACTAAGATCTGAAACTAGAAAGAAAAAAATCCATTCAACAGATGGAAGAATAATAGGAATGATATTGGATATTATTCAGGATAAGATTCACTTACTAGGAGAGGTGCATATTTTCAATTCGGGATTCAAATCATGAAGAACTGAGGTCAGGAGCCTTAACAATTATTCCAAGATCCTTAAAAATCTAGAGGAGTCATTAGGGGACATATGGGGATCAATTTGGGGTTAATACGATGGTTTGGATATGTTTAAATTATTTTTTTGGGTTAATTTAAATCCCAATCATGATTTTTTGGGTAGGGTAATAAGATTTTTCAAAACATGTACCTCTTATGGGGGGGGGGGCATAGTTTCTCCTAAAAGGGAACACAATTTTTCAAATGGTGCACCAAACTGACAATACCTCTTTTTCCAAGATTTCATGATTTTCTAGGAAAGGTTTCACAGTTTGAGAAAACCTAATGCCAACTGTGAACTTACCCTATTCCTTCCAAAATTCTCAATTTTCACCCAAAAACACACCAAGGTAAAACCCAAACAAAAGTACTCAAAACTTGGAAAATTATTACATGTAAAAAAGTTTAAGACATCTCTAGAAAAGTTCATGATATTACATTTTATCGCATCCCATACCCCCTTCCACCGAGTTCAATATATGATAATCACCTTCCCGAATCCTCCCATACACTCTCTCCATGTTCATTACTTTGACCCCTTACCCATTTTGATCCCTCCTTGTTGTAATATAATTCTCTCCCTTTCCAAATACCATATCTGTTCTGATTTTATCCCCTCATTATTCACTTCCTTCCCTATTTTTAGTCCCCGTCACTCACCCATCAGTATTGAATGGTTATTGATCCATCCATCTTACTTGAATTCTATAAATTAATTTCATAACTACAAAAGGGAACCGAATATCCAACCAAGTATCATTTCTACTCTAACACCACAAAAGAGTTATCTAGTCTCTAATGAAAACATCCCCAAACTATTCTTTCATTTATGGCATACCATATCATTAGGTTAACATCAGTGTTGAAAAAAACCATGGGATATCAAATATACAACATTCATATCAATTTTTAATTGATTTAAATAGTGAGTAATTTAGATATTATTTTGATTACTTGAACCTAAATATGATTGTATATTTTATATCATATTTGGGTGTATCTAGTGTTTTTCTAACTATAGTCTATGTCCTGGCTTAATATTCCTTCTTATAGTGTGGTGTTTGGGTTTTTCATTTTATAATAATTATGGAATTATAACTATTTATCTCAATATAATCCTTTTAGTACGAGCTAATATCATTCCTATAGTTATTGAAAACATGTCTAAAATGTTTGTGATATAGTGAATTGTTTTCATGTTTGTATTTTTTCTATATGTTGCTATGATTTTTTTGTTTTTTTTCACTCATGGAGTTAGTTATTTTCTCTTGGTTATGTTCTTACATATTATTTGAGGTTATGGTTGTGAATTTTATCTAAGGGATTTTTTGGTTTTCTCCTCTCTAGTGGGGAAATAAAGTAAAATTATTTTATTTTTTATAGATCATAATCAATCCTTTATTACCAAAATATATTGCGAAATTATTTTGGATAACATTCCCGTGAAAATAAAACATCATATTTTAATTGTATTTTCATTCCATTACTATATTTTCCTTTCAATTAATTTACTTTATATTAAAAAACCGACTCTTAGAGATTTTTAATCTTCCTTGTGTTTTTCCTGACACCTATGCTACACTGTTTCTATTTTTCTTGCCAAAAAATAACTTGGAAGGACTTAACTACCAAATTTTTTAAATATGATAGGATAAATGAGAAGAAGACGATTACTCCCATATATTAATATTCATACTGGATTCTTTTCTTATGTTTTTTGAATATGATAAGTTATGTAGTTTTTTTTTAATAGTGTACATTATTTACATTAATTTTTAGAAAATTGAAACCATTAAAATAATTATTTCATAATATTATTTTACATTTCAATCATCAGCTTAGTTAGATAACATGATTTGACATTAATCATTAAACTAAAAACTCATCTGTATTTTCTAAATTATGAAATAGTAAACTTTCAAGATTATAAATTGTAAATCAAGTCATTTAAAACAAAAATCATGAATATATTATCTAAATAAATGAATTAAATACAAATAACATAAATTTATAAAACTCTAAATCTTTAACTTTTAAACATGAATCCTGAATCTTTTATTCAAGATCATAAATAATGATACATTAAACCTAAAATTCTATGATTAAGTTTCTTTTATCTATTTAACCATGAAACATTACTCTAAAAATCATGTGTTCTAGGTGGGTCATTTTTCATGGGTCATGTTGTCCTTTGGTTATGGTTAGCTTTATACTTAAAAAATAATAATCCACAACCAGAATTTAATCAAACAATAGGTTAATGGTTTTTAAATTTTATAATTTAAAGAAAACAAGGCCTAAATAATTTTGTTTTTATGTATAAAAACTGAACCAAAAATTTTTGTTTGGATTTGGTTTTAGTCAAAACTGAACTAAAAAAATATGGACAAACCCGTAGAAAGAACCATATTTACTTCAACCTAAAATATATGTATCTATCCATAGTAAATAAATTAGATCATATGAATCAAATGTTGACTTCCATAGGGAATTTCAAACACATAGTCAGAAAAAATAAAGTAACTCAAGTAGGAACAACCAAATCCAAGGGGGGACTTCCCCAAGGAATTCAATGTTAGGGGTGTTTTTATGAATATAATATGGATTACCACAAGGAATTTCAAATCATATTTTTCTACCCAAATCCATGGGATACTATCCCAAGAAATTCCAAATCAGTTTAAAAAACTCCAGTGCTTAAAAAATTCAATTAACAATTTAAAAATTCTACATTCAATGGATCTCACATAACAACCATTTTTTTCAAATCCTAAAAAATTATCTAGGAATCCAAAAAAAATCACTCACAGTCACCCGAATGGCCTGAAGACCTTTTTTTTATTTGATTAGGGATAATCCCCCTTCTAAGGGTTGAAGGGGAACCCTACATGACCCAGAGGCCCAAGGCACAAGGCCTGACATGAACCCAAGGCCAATACATGACCCAAAGGCCCAGAGGCATAATATGACCATTACATGACCTGTACGCCCTACCCTATCAAACTGACCATCCCTAGATTCTACATCATTTATTTCCTAGATCCCCACTTTCCATTGTTGATTAGTGAGCATTGCCCCGTACAAAGTTGTACGGTGCCTGGCCCCAATGGTGGTTGCCATACCCTCCCACTCACAATAAATTATTCACCCCCAAAACCAATTAGGTGACCTATTTTTATTACCCAATTTTTTACACAAGTCAAACCCACCCTATGGGTGGTTAAATCTCTAGTCAGATCACCAACAGACTATTCAAAACTGATGGAGAGATTTAATTTCATAAGGGGAAGGCCACATTGCACTTATAATATTTTAGGTCAAGTTAAGGGTGTATCAGTTGGAACAAACATCCAATGAAAAAAAATCTATTTAAGAAATATCCCATAAAACATATAAATTATACTCATATAGGTATATCTATTGAGTATTGACCATTAATTTGGGCCTAAATAATTTGAATCAGAATACCAGATAAAATCCCAAGATATTGGGAAAAAAGATGTGAGCTCATAGTAAAATAATAAAAATGATGAATGGAAGGTAAAAACCACATAAATTTACCTTAATATTTCTAAATAAAAAATTGAAACTTGATTCAGTAGAGAAATGAAGAATAATTTCTTAAAGGATTGAAGAGGAAAGGGAGTGTTGTGTGAGGGAAGCTACAGTCTGAATGTGGTATGAATTTAACTGTTAGGAATTTAATTCATCAAGGGGGAAAAATAATTTTATATTTTTAAGAGGTAACATGCTTTGTCAAACCATGCACCAACTATATGAATCCCGATCTTAATGGAACACTACCACACATGAATTTCTTGTATGGTTAGACAAACTGTGCGCCTAACGCATGGATCTAACTCTTTGTGATACTATGATTTTCATAGGTAGGCCACCCAATTTGATAAAACATGTTCAAATTATGTAAACTTTATTTTGAATTTATTAATTTTTTTCATACTTTTCATTTTTAGTCATCAGAACATGAAAAAATATGAATAAGGACATTTAATTGGTTTGGTTGGGGTTCATATTTTTCACTAATCATCTGCTAATAATTTCCCCTACCTTTATCCCTATTTTTTTTTTATCATTTTCACAAACATGATTCCTAAACCACTATAATATCCTTACTTGATCTCCATAATCATATTAAGACAACTTAACCAATGAGTGAAAGTTTCCTCACATGATAAACTCCTAAATGACACCATGCCTCATCAGAAAACAAATTTAGAAACATGGCCCTTATATAAAGATTTTTATCCCATGTCTCAACCAAGATACTTCCATGCTACCGCTTTACACAATCAAAAGGAAATATCCTTCCATAATTATCTTTACATCTTCGATCAACTACATATAATATAAACCCCTCAAATGACATGTTAACCTATAACCTATCATCCTTAGTGTGAGTCACCAGAGATGGATCTAGGTAATATCATCTCACATGTGATACATGTGACACATTATTAATTATAATATAAAACTAAGAAATATCCCATTGGTACATCACTATACCAATCCTATAAACTATATTAAATGATCCCACATACCTAGGCACCAAATTAACCTACCTTAGTACATGATGATGTCATAATCATAGTGACAATAAAAAAAATCAAATAACAAACATTGAAGATAAGAGGTCAGTTTCAATATTCCTCACAAGATCTATAATATCCTAAAGTTGTTACTATCTCAACCACAAAAATAAAAGAAAATATTTAACTTCAATATGTTATAATTACATTTTAGGTTTATATTTTTAAATAATTATGGAAAAAATTAATAAAAAACCCATGTTGTTTATGAAAATTATACATTTAACTTATATAAAAAGATGATTAATCTATAACATTCCTTAAACATCTCACACATATCCTACACATAATAAACTCTTATATACATTTCATACTTTTCCTATATTATTAACATGGAGAAATTGAAACATAATAATGGGGAAATATCATATTTTGAGTATGGATAAACTTAAGTGTAAAAAATAGAATATAATAAGTGAGAATAAGATTAACATATATTTTTGATAATGATATATAATTTTTTTGACCCAACTAAGAAAGGATTATAAACTAGGGCATAAAAATTCACTTTTCATAGGGCATGAATAAAAATAGTTTTGAATCACGAGTTTATAAAGATGACCCATGGGAGAATAACATAGTTATTAGAATAATAATAACACATTATAAAATATTTAAAATATGTACAAAAATTAGTATATAGAATTATTATTTTCATTAGACACACCATCACTTCCCATGCTTATGAGAAAATAAAAGTTTCTTATTTATATTATCTAATGAGATATAAACATTTAACGAATGCATTATAGGTTGATATGAGACCCAACCCATCATTTATCTATACTTATTCGTTATAACTTAAAATAATTCACATATCACTTGACACGGAACCCATGGAAATAAATTAGGTTTAATTAGAATTTTAAATGAAAATATTTCTCTTTTAGCCGCATAAAGAACCCATTGAATCAAAATGGGTTTCATCCAACACATCATAAAGAACCAATTGAAGTAAAACGAGTTTAATATCCTTTCCAAATTTATTCATATATGAAAATAATTTATAAATACATAAATAATCATAACATTATAAACTCTTGGAGAATAAATTTGAATCGAGTGATATAAAGTAACATTCTAGGTAAATATTATTCAATAAAGATAATAAAGCATATCGTATTTACACCGTATAGATAAAGGTTATATAATTAAGAAAATAGTTTCCCAAATAAGTTATTGAATGGAAACTATGTGAAAAACCATTAATAAAAGGGATAAAAATTATGGTATTCATAGAGGGGGGGGGCATTAGTATATAACTCATATTTATACATAGTGAATTATTATGCAATTCAAAGATAGTGATGGATCATTAATCAAAAAGAGTGGAACATTAGGTAAAACATACAGGTAAATAAGCTGGATGTAAAAACTAAAATAATTTATGTGATCAAGTACAATATATGTTAAAAAATAATGGCTTATTTAAAACACTATTTGAGGTTTTATAAAATCCACTTTGGAAATTAGAGAAATTCAGGATATTTTTAAAAAAATTAAAAGAAATATTTTATAAAACTAGGAGAAAAATAATTCGTTTTGGCATAATGTAATCATATAGATAAAGCTTCATAAAAAATTTAAATGCAATTAAATGATGTGTTTATATATAAAAATTAAAAAGAAAAACTTTACATATATTGATGAAAATGACCCATTTTCCAAAATGTTAAAACATTCTTAAAATTTTTAAAATAAGTTAAAGCAATATAAAAGTATCCCAATAAATTATTAAATATTATATAAAGAAATTTTTATATAATATAATGAATATTGAATTTTAAAATTATGTTTTTCAAAAGATAATAAGAGTTGTGTTTGGTTTTATTTACAAAAAACACTTCTCATAAAATATAAGTTAACGGGAAATGAAATTTTCAATAGAAATGTAAAACCCCATGAATATCAAATGAAAATGATGACAACTTTTTAGGATAAATAAAAATTACCTAGATGGATTATATTTAAAATAATCTTGATTTGAAAATAATATTTCCAATCAAAACCTTTATGTTTTTATTGACATTTCGATCAAAAACACTTTCATCTATAATTTATTTTGAATCGAAGGACATTTTGAAAAGTACATAATATGTAGATTAAAACCCCATTATTATAGTAAAATAAATTCACTTGGTATAAATCACAAAATTGTAAATTAATCATGGATACATTATGAAATATGTCTCAAGAAATTAAATTTGCGACAAAAAACCCCTTACAACATTTATAATTTTTGATTCAAAACCCCATCATAGAAGAAAATGGAATAAAAAATTGAACATAAGAAAATATAATTGAATCAGGATGTGATATATTAGAGGTATATAGATAAAAAATTCGAAATAACACATGGTGTATAATAGGTATTATGTCTCTAGGGATTCAAAATTAAGACAAGAAACCCTTACCTCAATTTCTGCTTTGTCGAAATGCACTCTAACAACTTGTATAAAAAAAATTAACTATCATAATCACCATTTTAAGAAACTTATATATATATAAACCATTATAAAATTAATTTATAATTATTATATACATTTATATATCTTAGTTTATTTCAAATTTTGATATGAGGTATGAGTAATATTTATCATTTTGATCTAGTTTTGTAGTTGCAGTGGTGTTATTAATTCTTATACAAAAGTTCATTATTCCAAAATTTTAAAATATACTATAATTGGTTATTTATAATTATTTTTTGTTTTAATAATTACATTATAGTGGTTCTTAGTTTATGATTATTAATTATGAATTTGGTGATGACTGTGTTCCAGTGATTCCTAGTGAAAAATTTGTGTTTTTTAAACAATGAGTTAAATTTTTATAATAAAATTTAGAATAAAAAACTAATTATTTACTTATTTATATCATATATTACTATTAAAAAAATTCCCATAGTCATTTATGATAAATATTTATAACATTTTTCAAGTAGGTGGTTAATCCAACCCCAACAAGAACCTACCACTGTTAATGGATGTATGTGAAGTGATTTATTTGTAATATCATTATAAAAAAATAATAATGATCTTATTTATCATTTATTAGTGTGATATATAATAATTTTAAATTATCATATGAATAATATAACCTATATAAAGTTCTTTTATATTATGAATAAGTAATTTTTGTCTCTTAGAACACTATTTTGGATGGTTGGATTTACCATAGTTGTTTATTTCTCATATTATTATAGATTGTACAATTGTTATTTCCAAATACATAAATTTTTTATAAAAGTAATATTTATCCATTAAACTCATTAGAATTACCATCCATATAAGGATGTGATGAAAAGAAAAATGAAAATCAATCATTCCATAGAGGTGGTATTCCACATATATGCATGGATAATGATTTTATTTTCTATAGAACTAGAAAAAGTAATAATATAGTTTATCATTTAAGAGTCTAAAATATATAATAAATGTAATATTTTTATAGTTAATTCCTTATTAGTACTTTCCTTCTATGGTATTTAAGGAAAATGAAACATGTTGCATTATGGAGAAGGTAGTCAACACTACACATGAATGAGGGTATCATTTTTATTAAAAGAAACACGAAAGGTGGTTTATGATTATAACAACATTATAATAACATAAAAATTTAATAATGATAAATATATTATTATTTTAATATTTTTCAAAGGAATTTGGGGAATAAAAAGTCATATAATGAAATATATATGTGAAAGTAGTGGTCATAAATTTATAACACATTTCTTGGATTTTTTCATTTTCAAAGGGGGTAAAGCCATTTAGGGATGGTATTTTGAGAAGAAAATAACAACTAGAAGGTGAATATTAATGTTTACAAGTTATTTAGGAAGCTTTTTGTCCAAAATAACTGGGTTATGGCATGTGGGGAAGTGAATAGAGGAGAGATTCTTTTATCTAAAGAAAGTGATGACATCTTTGTAAATAGAAAAAACATTAAATAATGAAATTTCAACCTAATGTAAACAAGCTCCAAAGTTTACAAATAATGGGGAGGGTATGTTATAAGTTCTAATATTTAATCAAACACCCATTACTACACATGTTTGAAATATCTTTGGGGTCTTTCCCTTTTTATTAACCCCCTTTTACAAGTTTTTATTTTTATTGAGGTAACAAGTTTTTACCAAAGTAATTTATCTTTATGATTGAAAATAAATTATTAATCATTATATAATATAAACATAATTATTCCCAAGTTTAAATCCATTTTATTATATTAACTTCATAAAAGAGGTAAAATATAATTTTAATGCACTAAATTTATAATGTATTAATTTTATTCGTAAAATTTAACTTATGTTATAAAATTTAAAATTTGGGTTTTTAAATTTATAAAAACATTTTTAAAATTATAAATCCACTTAAAAATAAATATATGGTTTTATAAAAAGGTTTCATGAGATTTAAATTCCTAATTTTATAATAGTATTGTCACAAAATTCTTGTTCTTTTTAAAAACAGTATTTTTTACTTTTCTCCTAAAAATAAATCTTTTTAGAGAAATCCAACAAAATTAATCATAGGCTACTATTTTTATGACATGAAAAATAAAATATTATTTTTAAATTCACATTCTAAATTTTAAAATGTTAACACTAAATTATGAAATCATAAAAGATAGAGATAAACATTTTTTTATAGGAAATCATTTTTGTAATATTAAGTATTCTTCTAAATATTGTGATAGTCACAAATATATCAAAAATTGGATTTAAAATTTTATAAAATAAATTTTAATCATACAAAAATATTTTATTATTTAATTATACACACTTTTTTAAACAATATTAAAAATGATCTTAACTCACAAGTTGGTTATAACTATTTTTACCCGCATTTTCAACAACTACTATATATTGGTCAATATCAATTTTAAAAAATGATTTGTGGTCCATTAGGGTTTGGTGTTTCATGTGAAACACACTATTAAAATAATTTTTATTTAAGGTAAATACATAGTGAATTATCCGGCTGGTACATTCTCCCCCTTAAATAAACTATATCCTCTCAATGTTAATTATTACTCACTAACAAGTTAATCTATTACTTGACTCTTGATTTAATTTTCAATGTGGTTTCTTATTCACTATCATATATTTTAATTTTAAACTCATATTTTCATTATAATTGGAATATAACTAATGTTATGTTTTTCTTTAACCATTTTTTCTAAATACGCCAATATAATGGGAGTAATTTTTTATAGGGAGTTTATATTAATTCATGTATTAATAAGTAATCATGGGTGGAATTTTAGATGTGATTTTAAAATCTTGTAATTTATTATTTTTAAGAGAGGTTATAAATTCATAATATAAAATAATTTTTTATTAAACAATATATAATATGATTGAATTGAAACACACTCGTATAAACATATATTAGATACGATTTATAAAATTGGGGACTAAAATTTTAATTAATAATTCATCATCTAGACATCAAGATGAAGATTTTATGTCTTTAACAAATATTATGGCTATAAAAAATTTGGTTAAATAAGATATAATACTTGTTATTTGTTTAGTGTATAACTTGGGTTCATCACTCAAAATTATATTTAGAAATTTCCATGGTTGTGGTTTCATAGGAATTCCATTACCGTTGATGTTTATAGTTCCTATCATCATTGTTAGCCATTGAATTAGAGCAATGACTTGGATATTGTAAATGTTCTCTGAATTTAAGACAATGAACTATCAGTGGTATATTATGATGAACACTTCTTTCCTTTCACCATGCCTATTGAGATCTTAAATTTTTCTTGAAAATTATGTGCTATATTACCTCATTTTCCACATATAAAAAATATCCCAATTCTTAGAAGATGTTTTCATTGGTGATTATAACCATAAATTGGACATGTTGGAATTTGAAAATTATTTAAATCATCATCATAATCATTTATACATTCATGTGGTTATACTTAAGTTCTTTGGTGTTTTTTGAATTTCTTTTAATAATAAATTGGTAAAAAAATTCGTAACATATGGTTTTTCAAAATCATAAGATTTCTCACTAAATATATTATCCCATTAGATTTCTCATTAGGAAAATTTCAACATTTTCCATGAAATCCATTATTAACTTCGTTCCTTTGAGCGTCAACCATTATTAAAAGAAAAATTATTTAATAACGAGTGATGAATAATTGACACCAAAAGATAATTATTGTAAGATAATAAAATGAAAAAAATAAAATTTGAAATATCTTAATTTTTCAAAATAGATCATCATCTTTAAATTTAACCTAAATAACTGTTGGATCAATCTAGTTTTATTTAAGATTAGTCCTCTAAATATTCATATCCTAATTCCCTAATGTAATAAATACTTCCAAATGGATTGTAAAGAGAATGTAATTAACTAAATAATACACACAATTTATTATCCCTTAGTCATAATCCACTAATCGATACCTAGACCACCAGTCTCCTTGCAACCTTAAGAATGATTTCCCATATAGTAAAGGCTGTGAAAAGTAGCGAGGTTCTAGTGGGAGATTATGGGGAGACTACTCCCAATGGTGATAATAATAATAATAATGTGTAAGAGATAAATCAAACAAAAAAAATAAGAAACTTAAATATCAGAAAAACTACTCGAAAAGTACACCAACTCTATATACCAAATAATATCTAAATTTCATGATAGTCATACAAATGTAAAACTAGATCAACAATGGGTCAATTGTACATGAACATAATGAAAGCAACACCAAATATCACCATCTCGACACAAAGGAACCACCATGATCATTTTATAAAATCCATTCAATTAAGATCCTAAAGTCTCTATAAGTCCCTACTCACTAGGCTCAAAACTTCAAGCCTCTACCCTTTATTGCACTCAAAACCATAAAGTATGAATGCATCCAAAAGGGCCTATATAGGTTCTGCGTATAAACTTAGTATGCTACCACCAATGGTGTCCTTATCTTAAATCCATATGTATACCTGTGTAGAAGAATATGTAAATAAATAGAAATGAATACATATCACATAAAAATTTCCACTTGAGTTCAATAACCACAAGTGATCCTTTACATACCTCAACCAATGCTAGAGTGGAATAATTAACCCATGGTCTTTCATATTGAAAGATCCCTCAACCTTCCATCCATTTCCATGTCACATAGTGTCAGTTGATAATACAACCATATATAGTCCATGGAAATACATGCCACATTTTCCATGCGAGCCCCTTGAGAGTCAACTCAATGTCCCAAAGGCACTTACAAGAGACATATTATAAGACCCATATACTTCCACTTCCTTCAAACAACCACCGAACCAACAACATGATGTCCTAAGGCACTATCGTAATAAATATCACAAGTCCCATCGACTTCCACTTCCTTTAACCAACTTCCAGCTCAAAAACTTGACATCCCCAGGCATGAAAATACTCATCCTTGAATTTTTTTAGTTTAACAGCCCTAACATAAATTGTGAGCCTCAGATCCCAACTGATGGTCTCATGTACCATCAATCATAACCTTCATTGGTGATCACCTCCTCTATACTAATTTTCAACACCATCCTATATTCCACATAATCTATAGATTCAACCACCCATAATGAGTTTCCAACACAAACTAATTTAGTTACATCCTATGTGAACATGTCCCTGATGACACCATCAGCCCACCAAAGTGAGAGGTAGTCCTAAACAATCAAATGAAACACCTACAACAAACCTCTATCTCCATAAGTGAACTAAGTATCCCAAATGTTTAAATAGAAACAACAATTTTCACTATTCTAAAGAACCTTATTTCATCACTACTAGTGATCAACATTTCTCATAATCACACAACCCATGCCCAACACATTTCTATAGAACCGATTTAGACCTAACCTCACTTAAAAAATTCCATTACTGAAATCATCTTAGAAAAACAACCATGGAATCCCATTACACACCTATCTTTCCATACATGGAACAAACATACCATTTCACACATGAGACTCCCCTCCAATATATCCCAGTATTAACAAAAACTAAACACAATACAAAACCAGCCTCACCCAAACCACCCCACACATGCCCATTTACTATTCATTACACAACACTCATATAAATTCAAGATAAATACAAGGACCACATGCCTTATGATCATAGAGAAACAATCATCCAATAAATTCCTCTTATTCAATTTCAAATGGTGAGAATAATAAAACAAGATAAAAACCCTAAAAATATAGAATAATGACAAAAAAGTGTGACACTATAGAAAAAGAATAAATCAAAGAAGGATAAAAATAGAGTGTTAGTATTACACTAGGATTACTTCATTTATGAATGGCACCAAAACATTGTAATAAATGAAAAAGTTCCCTCAATTGGAATCTAAGAGTGATCGATAAGGGGTGCATCCACTACTTCTGGACAAAATGGACCTCCTTTCCTATCTTTTCATTTTAAAATATTTTTCCCTTTTTGGAAGGTGTCATGGAATGAACAAAAGTTTCATCTCATGAACTTTTGAGAAGGGGGGGGGGGGTCCTCTTATATCAGGATCTTTCACACTATATAACATGTGTCAAAAAATAAATGACTACAATCTATTTCCATTTTAGCTGTAGACCAAGCCTAGTTCTCCAAAAACCCTCTCTAGGTCACTCTTGACCCACATGCAACTTAAAACTAGAAAAATACAAATGTTTCAATTTTTTAAGGGATCCATACCATAGATGAAAATCGTGGTTTTTTAAAAAACCCTATTATATAATATCTTGTACCCAATCTATTTTAGCCAAACATTGTCCAAAAACTCATCAAAATCGAGCATCACTCTATCCTCTTTCTCAAACATTGAGATGGTAATAAATTCATCTGTTTCTTTCCCAACATCCTAGACTACCTTGAATCTTCATTAGGCCAACCACTTCTGAGGGAACTCACCACTATAGGAATCACACACCCAGTCACTTTCTGACATGATTCATTGATATCTTGATGTTACCAAATAACCATCACCCTGGAACACCCACATTACAAAAATCATATATAATTATTCATATATTAAGGAAAATCATCAATTGAAAAAAATTATCATAAAGGACTCTTATAAGGTCCAAAATTATTCTCAATGGTCACACAAAACCCTTATTTTAGATAATTGGCACAAAATTATCACATCACACCCAAAGCTCACAAAAGTTTTCTAATTCCAATTCATATCATATCTATCACGAACCACACTTGATGTCACATAAATTACAAATCAAACATAATGACCACATATTAAAAAGTAATTGGTTAATTCACTTACTATACATGAACCTCATGTATCATTATCTGTCATTCAAAATGAAATCCATAGATGTCCTCATAGAACACCTCTAAAAGTCATTGAATCTCTGGCCTATTCTAAATATGTCATCTAAACCACATATAGCTATCCCAAAGCCTAATTTATTAATTAATGTCATGTTTTTGGATATTTTTTCACTACTAGCCACTACCCCCAATACTAGGTATCTCTCTCCTTTCCACATAATCCACATATAGATGAATATCAGCTACCAGCTCTGGGTAATTCTCTTGGTCCTACCTTATATCATGTAGTTTTACTTGTCCCATAACTTATGAATATCCATGAGATTTTTTTGATAAAAACTTTCATAAATCACTATTTTTTACATGCATGAAAATCCATCATAGGGAAATATATAGTACCCCCGGTTTCTAGTAAGTGACCCTTATTTTATGATTTTTAAGTACCTGAATCAAACGGGAAATGGTTGGGGAATGATTGGATACTTTTAAAGAGAAAAAGGAAAAAATTTGGGGACACACGGGCTGCGCACGATTTTTCCAAACCGTGTGGAAGCTATTCAGGTGGTGGTTATTTGGGTAGAGGAGAGAGCACGGTGTGTGCACGGTTTGGGAAAACCGTTCGAGGAGGCAGTGCGGAGTGCCTCTTCCAAGTAGTGAATACCGCACGGTTAGCGCACGATTTGACTAACCATGCGGACAAACCATGCGCGAAGTCAACTTAGATCCTATTTTTAAGGATCTAATATATTTTATCCTTAAACCCACTCGTGTTTTCTACTAGACGAACCTAACTCAGGATTTCTCTCTGGTGAAGGCGGGAGAACACTTACCAAGCATTTTGGAAGTGATCCAGAGGCTTGCCTTAGCATTTAGGGCCGGTTGATTGAGGTAAGTCTCGTTACCCTTAGTTTTCTTTGATCTCCTTCTTCCCTCTTGATGGATCCTTAGATCTATGCCCAAGGTGGGTAGATCTAAGGTAGTGGATGACTTTTAAGTTGGGTTTTGGTCTTGTTGGTGATAGGGGAAGGAATCTAAGGAGGTTTCATGGTGGTTCGACTTGGTTCTTGGTTGGTTTTTTCATTTTTGTTGAGGTAGGTGGCTTCAATCTTGATTCATCTCTCTTAGAACATGAAGGCTTAGTTTAAAATTGTTTTCCATGATTGAAATGGTTTTTTATCTATTGTTAAAGAATGGTTAAAACCCCTTTTTAGTAACGGGTGATGGAAATTGTGTGTTTTTGGAAAGTGGTTGTTGAAGTAAATTTAAAATGGTGATTTTAAATTGGCTATGGTTTTGCATCTTGAAAGAGATGGTTTTCAATAAAAGGGTGATGATTTATTGAAAGGTTTTGAACACACTTGGTTTTGGGCATGGACTTGCATGGGTTGTGGTGTGTGTTCATATGCATTGGGATGGATAAGGGCGAGAAGTACCCCCATCAAAAAGGTTTGGATGGATAAGGGAGAGAATTACCCCCATCAAAAGGGACAGATAAGGTTGTGAAGTACCCCCGTCAAGGTAGTTCACTATGTGACGACTTTGTGGAAGGATAACTCACCAATCGCAAGTATTGGTAGTTCCGGGTTGCATGCATGGTTGATTGTGTGGATTTGAGAAATGGAATTAATGTTCCCAAATGGAAATCGGAATTGGATTGGAAACTTTTCTTGGCTAATTTTCTTGAGAAAGATGGGTTTTGTTGGAAAATGGTTTTGCCATGAAACTTGTTATATTGTGAACTGTTTTGGAATTGTTTTATATAAATTGTTTTATATAAATGTGCTAACATGTTTTATCCTAGAGGAATGGGTTGGGAAGTCATCGGGGAAAACCTACTGAGTTTCATTACTCACCCCCTTCTTTGGAACGTTGGTGATTTTGCAGATGTCATGTACCGGGATGTTGGCAAAGGTAAAGTATTTCATAATGCTTTGTGATGCTTAGGCTGGTTTGTGATGTTGGAGCTTCGAGCTTGTGGAGAATGGAGTTGGGTTGTTTTCTTGTAGTCTTTGAGTTTTTCATTCCAATATTTACTCTGATTTAGTGTTGGTTTCCATTGTGGTGCTCTTGGTTGGTTATGATAATTTAGATGGTTGAGTTGCCTTAGCTATTATCATGCACCATTTAGTTGATTAGTTTGGTTATGGTTGTTGGTTCTGTGGTATGTTCAAAAAGGATAAATCATCCACCACTTGTTTTGAAACCCTTAGACATTTATTGTCAGCCTTTGGCACCTCGAGGATATTACTTAAGGCCTATTAATTACTCGTTGAGCTCTCAAGCCAATCAGAATTGGCGGGTCATTAAAAATGGTATCAACTTGTTTAGTCCTTGCCTAACAAGTGGTCATCGATGTTCTCAGTCATGGAGTTAAAATTACTTTTTGTATATTCCTTGGGTTGGAATATTAAACAAGAGTAGGATTGTCAGAACATGAAATGAATAACATAAAAGGATGTATCTAACCCATTTATGATGAACTTAAAGTTACCTGGGTGTTGGGTACATAAGTGTTTTAGATACACTTCTAGAATGTTCTAAATCTCATTGTCATGGGTTTGGCCAATGAGATGCACATGAAATGAATTATAGAGGAATGAATTCCCACTAGGATTTCATATCTAATTGTGAGGAATGAGTAAGGACTTTGTGTAAGGTGCGAATTTTTGAAAAATGCAAAATTTGTTTTCAACTAAAAAGATTTTGAAAACAGGATATTTGGTGTATTTTGAAAATGGTCTGATTTTCAAAAATCATGTGGGATGTTTTCAAAAATGGTTTAACATTGGAAAAGGTTATTTTGAAAAACAATGTGGTGATAGTTGATGTGATAGAATATGAAATTCTAAGCCTTCAGTTTCTAGGAAGTGAGACTAACAACGTGCGTTGTTTTTATAGAAAATGGCACCCATTAAGCATTGTAGAAATCAACCTAAAGAAGCTGTGGAGAATGTGGTTGCACCTGAACCACGTGTGAACCAAGAGATGGTTCAGAGTATCGTTCAAGAGTTCTAGGATGTGGACACAAGGGATCGGCGGGATGAGTCAAGGCATGTAGACCATTCCGTCCGGTTCCAAAAGAAGAATCCACCCATATTTCGGGGCGATTATGAACAAGAAAGGGTGGAGGTGTGGATGAGTAGGATGGATCATATCCTTGATTCCATCGGCAAACCAGAAGAACTGAATGTAAAGTTGGCGACGTATATGATAGAGGATCTTGCACGGCAGTGGTGGGAGCTAGTGGTGGAGGATAAGGTAGATCAAGGCCTGGGCTGGGAGGAATTTGAGGAGTTGTTCAATAAACAATTCTATACTCATACGTTCATGATCAAGAGGATGAAAAACTTTTTCAGCCTAAGGAAAGAGAATCTCTTTATTACGGAGTATGTGGATAAATTCATGAATTTAGTGCCCTTTGCACCAGAATTTTCTGCAAGTGCATCACTGAAGGAACACATCTTTGAATCAGGGTTGCGACAGGATATTTGATCGAAGATAGTTGTGATCTGTATTAAGGATTATTCGGAAATGGTAAACAGAGCATCATTAGCTGAAAGAGACATCTCAGGAGTTATGGGAGGAGGAAGTATGATGATACCCACATGAATGGGTGGGAACTCTAATGCTGGGAACAAGCAGAAGAGGGACACCTACTTCCAAGGTGGGAGTGAGAATCAGAATTAGACAACTGGATCGGTGAATCTTCCTCCAAAAACCATGATGAAAGCCAGGTGTTTTCAATGTGGCTCAACTGATCACATAAAGAGAGAGTGTATGAAGAAACCTAGACAATGTCACAATTGCAATCAGATGGGGCATCTACAGCGCTATTGTAGAAATACTCCGAGGTCGGGTGCACGTGACACTTCACAGGCGACGCAAGCATCGTATGCTTCGACAGGACGAGGACAGCAGAGTCAGTATCATCAATATAACAGAGCTATCCATGGTGATTCTCGGAATACCATGACTCCTCAACCAGGGCAATCTCATCAAGGCAACAAGGAGAATAGTGCAGTGACGAAGCAATTATATGGAGTTGAGAAGATGATTGTTGATGATCAGGATGAACCATAAATAGTAAGAGGTACAATTATTTTGAATTCTACCTTTGTGCAAGTGTTGTTTGATACTGGGGCATAAAATTCCTTCATTTATTCTCATGTTGTTGACTTTCTATGTTTAAAACTAGAAATGATGCCTTCTGTCTTGAAACTGAAAACTCCTCTGGGTGAAAGGTAATGTCAAGCCTTCATCTGTAGATCTTGTGCTATAACTGTTGATGGAGCTGAGCTGAAATGGGACTTCTCCATGTTGGATATGGATTTCTATGATGTAATCCTAGGTATGGATTGGTTGACAAGGTTTAAGGCTCACATCGACTGTTATGGGAGAACGTTTAGTTTCACAACTGAGGATGGCTTTGAGAATCTCTTCAGAGGAGAGAGGATGATAAAAAAAGGTGCAAAGAGATTGTTGGTACTAATTGTGGGAACAATTTCTTACCAATCGATAGTGTTGACTTTATCATCATTGAAAGAGATCGTGGAAAATAGTTTTCCAGCTGTGGTGGATCAATTTTCTGATGTTTTTCCAAAAAACTTCTCAGGGTTACCACCTGTAAGAGAAGTGGATTTTATGATTGATATCTTTCCCGGGACCAGTCCTATATCAATTCCATATTGTAGGATGGCACCAATAGATTTATGAGAATTGAAAGTGAAGTTAGAGGATATGGAAAGCAAGGGTTTCATTCGGCCAAGTGTGTCTCCGTGGGCATCACTAATTTTGTTTTTAAAGAAAGTATATGGAACTTTGAGGCTATGTGTGGATTATCATAAACATAAACAAGTTACGATAAAGAACAGATATCCACATCCACACATTGATGACCTGTTTGATCAATTGAGGGGAGCTCAGTGGTTCTCCAAGATTGACTTGCGGTCCGGATATCACCAGTTGCGAGTTCGGAAGGAGGTTATTCCAAAGACAACCTTTAGAAGAAGATATGGCCACTACAAATATATAGTCATGCCTTTTGGTCTTATGAATGCACCAACAATATTTATGGCATTGATGAATTAGATATTTTAGTGATATCTGGATTCTTTTTATGTGGTGTTTTTGGATGATTTATTGGTGTATTCAAGAACAAGGGCTGAGCATGAGCTACACTTGGCGATAATGTTGGAAATATTGAGAGGCCATCAGTTGTATGCCAAATTATCAAAGTGAAATTTTTGGATACAAGAGGTATGATTTCTGGGCCATGTTGTTTCTGAGAAAGGTGTTTCAGTGGATCCAGAAAAGATAGAAGTTGTTCTTTCTTGGCAACCGCTGAATAATGTCTTTGAAATACGAAGTTTTCTTTGTCTATCTAGTTATTACTGATGCTTTGTTCATGACTTATCACGACCAGCTTCACCTATAACAAAATTTACAAATAAGAACACTACATTTCAATGGACTAAATAATGTCAAAGATCTTTTCAAGAGTTGAAAGTTCGCCTTACATCAGCACCCATCTTGATTTGTCTAGAATCAGGACAGGGGTATGTGGTGCATTGTGATGCTTCGGGAATAGAATTGGGTTGTGTTCTCATGCAAGGAGACCATGTGTTAGCTTATGGGTCAAGGCAGTTGAGGGTTCATGAGAAACATTTCCCAACACATGATTTGGAGTTGGTTACAGTCGTCCATGCTTTGAAAACATGGAGACACTATCTCTTTGGTGAGAAATTTGCTGTGTTTATAAATCACAAAAGCTTGAAACACATTTTCTCATAGCGAGATTTGAATCTGAGGCAGAGGAGATGGATGGAGTATCTTTAAATGTTTTACTTTTACTTGATGTATACACCGAGTAAGGGAAATTAGGTGGCCGAAGCATTAAGAAGGAATTTATATACTCAGTTGGCGAAAGAAGCTTCAGATAAGTGGCAGTTGATGTCAGTCCTAGACGACATGCATATGGAATGTGAAGATCGAGCTGATGTTGTAGTTTTCTTTCCAGTTGCTCTTCTTCCTAATTTGGTGGAGCTAGTAAAGTAGGCACATGCATTCGATGTAGACTGTGTTGCAATGAGTTCAAAACTCAATGGTGGGAAGACCATTGAGGGATGGAAGCTGGATGGTAGTTCAGTTTTGCGGTTTCGAGATCGGATATTTGTACCTTTAACTTCTCAGAAACAACTCTTTCATGCTTACCAACATTCCAGATGGGCTATTCATCCAGGAATACAGAATATGTCTAAGGTTTTGAAGGCACAATTTTGGTGGAGCGGCATGAAACAGAAGGTAGATGAATTTTTTTCAAGGTGTTTAATTTGTCAGAAAGTTAAAGCAGAACATCAGCAGCCAACTGGTATGTTACAATCGTTACCTATCCTAGTGTGGAAATGGGATCAGATAGCAATATATTTTGTTATAGGTATTCCAATAATGGTCCGAAAACATGATGCCATTTGGGTGATAGTGGATCGTCTAACCAAGTCGGACCATTTCATCCCGACTCGTGAAAATCATACGGTGGAAGATCATTCAAAAATCTATATCAGAGAAGTGGTAAAGAGGCATGGTGTACCAGTCTCTATCGTCACAGATAGAGATCCGAGGTTCACATCTCGTTTCAGGTGATCCTTACAGAAAGCCTTGGGAACTCTGTTGAATATGAGTACAACGTATCATCCTCATATGGATGGACAATACAAATGGAAAATACAGACATTGGAAGACATGTTGCGGGCTTGTGTAATGGATTTTGGGGGCACATGGGAGGAGCATATACCCTTAGTGGAGTTATCATACAATAACAGTTATCAAGCCTCGATACGCATGGCTCCGTTTGAAGTATTGTATGGGTGTCCTTGTCGTTCTCCACTTTTTTGTGTGGAAACAGGTGAGATTTAAATAGTTGGGCCAAGCCTTGTCCATGAAACAATAGATAAGATTTTGTTGATAAAGAAGAGGATGGAGATGACACAGAGTCGTCAGAAATCTTATGCAGATCATCACCGAAGACCATTATCGTTTGTGGTGAGTGATCATGTCTTTTTGAGAATCTCTCTAAGGCTTGGACATCGTCATTTTGGGTAGCAGGGATAATTATCTCCTTGATATATAGTCCCATTTGAGATATTGGAATGGGTTGGTGAGGTGGCGTATCAGTTGGTATTACCACTACGGTTCAATGCAGTGCATAATGTGTTTCATTTATCTCAGTTGGAGAAGTATCAACCCGATCCGGACCATGTGATCAAATGGTATCACGTTGACCTAGAGCCAGATGCTTCATTGATACATATCCCGGTATGGATTGTGGATAGGAAAGAGAAATTCTTATGCGGAAAAAGCATCGGTCTAGTGTTGTTTTTATGGAAGCATGGTCAGATTCAAGAAGAGACTTGGGAACATGAGAAAGAAATGAAAGAGCAGTGGCTAGAACTCTTTCATGTAAGTGATAGTTTTCTACTTTCCAAGGACGGAAAGACCAATGGTGGGGAGAATGTAGTACCCCCAGTTTCTGGTAAGTAACCCTTGTTTTATGCCTTTTAAGTACATGAAACATACAAGAAATGGTTGGGGAAAGTTTGGATACTTTTAAAGAAAAAAAGGGAAAAATGTGGGGGTTCACGGGCTACGCACGGTTTGCCCAAACCGTGCGGAAGCTGTGTAGGTGGTGGTCATTTTGACAGAGGAGACCGCACGATGTGCGCACGGTTTGGGAAAACCATGTGAGGAGGCCGAGCGAAGCACCTCTTCCAAGTAGTGACTATCACACGGTTAGCACATGATTTGACTAACCGTGCAGACTAACTGTGCACAAAGTCAACTTAGATCCTATTTTTAAGGATCTAATCCGTTTAATCCTTAAACCCACTCGTTTTTTCTCCTATATGGCCCTAACTCAGGATTTCTCTTTGGTGAAGGTGGGAGAACAGTTACCAAGCGTTTTCGAAGCGATCTGGAGGCTTGCCTTGGCGTTTAGAGGCCGGTTGATCGAGGTAAGTCTCGTTTCCCTTAGTTTTCTTAGATCTCCTTCTTCCCTCTTGATGGATCCTTAGATCTATGCCCAAGGTGGGTAGATATAAGGTAGTGGATGACTTTTAAGTCGGGTTTTGGTCTTGTTTGTGATAGGGGAAGGAATCTAAGGAGGTTTCGTGGTGGTTTGATCCGGTTCTTGGTTGGTTTCACCTTTTTTGTTGAGGTAGGTGGCTTCACTCTTGATTCCTCTCTCTTAGAACTTGATGGATTAGTTTCAAATTGTTTTCCTTTATTGAAATGGTTTTTTTATTTGTTGTGAAAGAATGGTTGAAACCCCTTTTTAGTAATGGGTGATGGAAATTTTTTGCTTTTGGAAAGTGGTTGTTGAAGTAACTTTAAAATGGTGATTTTAAATTGGATATGGTTTTTCTTCTTAAAAGAGATGGTTTTGAATAAAAGGGTGATGCTTTATTGAAAGGTTTTGAACACACATGGTTTTGGGCATGGACTTGCATGGGTTGTGGTGTGTGTTCATATGCGTTGGGATGGATAAGGTCGAGAAGTACCCCCATCAAAAATGTTGGGATGGATAAGGGCGAGAATTACCCCCATCAAATGGGGAGAATAAGGTCGTGAAGTACCCCCATCAAATGGGGTGAATAAGGTCGTGAAGTACCCCCATCAAGGTAGTTCACTAAGTGATGACTTAATAGAATGATAACTCACCACTCGCAAGTATAGGGAGTTCCGGGTTACATGCATGGTTGATTGTGTAGATTTGTGAAATGGAATGAATGTGCCAAAATGAAAATGGGAATTGGATTGAAAACATTGCTTGGATGCTTTTCTTGAGAAAGATGGTTTTTGTTGGAAAATGGTTTTGAAATGGAACTTGTTATATTGTGAACTGATTTGGAATTTTTTTATATAAATTATTTTATATTAATGTGATAACATGTTTTATCATAGAGGCATGGGTTGGGAAGTCATTAGGGAAAACCTACTGAGTTTCATTACTCACCCCCTGCTTTGGCACGTTGGTGATTTTGCAGATGTCATGTATCAGGATGTTGGAAAAGGTAAAGTGTTGAATACTGCTTTGTGATGCATGGGATGGTTCGTGATGTTGGAGCTTGGAGCTTGTGGAGAAAGGAGTTGGGTTGTTTTCATGTAGTCTTTGAGTTTTTCTTTCCGCTATTTACTCTGATTTAGTGTTGGTTTCCATTGTGGTACTCTTGGTTGGTTATGATAATATAGATGGTTGAGTTGCCTTAGCTGTTATCATGCATCATTTAGTTGATTAGTTTGGTTATGGTTGTTGGTTCTATGTTATGTTCAAAAAGGGTAAATCGTCCCCCACTTTTTTTGAAACCCTTCGGCATTTATTTTCAGCCTTTGACACCTCAGGGATGTTTCTTAAGGCCTAGTAATGACTCGTTGAGCTCTCAAGCCAATGAGAATTGGAGGTTCATTAAAAAATCACATTAGGATCAAATGCGTCCCATATTCCAACATTAGAATCATACTATTGATTATCCACTCCATAGTGGAATCCTTGAGTCTCTGGTATGACAAACTTACTTAGTCTCCTCAAACACCAACTTTCAGCAACCTGGAGATCCACCACTTACCTCTCATGACACCACTATCTTGTATGGTTTTGTCTCAGTAGTCATGTTCTACTTGACCATATGTTCTTGATTCACTACCTCTGAAAATAAGGTTAACCTGAATATGTTTAATTTCACCTTGACAGCATACTGTAACCCATCCTCAAACCATCATACCATGGAGATGTCATCTGTTTCCACAATTAGTGTGAAATTAAACATGTTTCTGAAACATGAAACCTAATCTAGGACTAAGGTCTCCCCCTATTGAAATTCTATAATCAAAAATGATCAATATACCCAAAAAATATCATGAAATAAGTAATTAAAGAACATATAATTGATGTCCTTATACATTAGTACCACATTTATTCCTTCCTAGATTTGTACATCCAACCAACACTTTGCTGGTGCCCTAACCATACAAGTATCCAACTTCACCCTTCGCAATGGGGTGTCTCAATCTAATAAAAAATAGTCTATAAAGACTATAACCCAAACTCCTCAACCCATGGTCCATAATATCCTTGGAATAAAGGATTGTAATGGGATTTAAACTCCCATATCAAATAATCAGTGGATGAATAATCTCCATAATCTCCCCATTCAATGATATGGATAACAATTACCAATCTCACATTGAGTTGCTCGTCTAACCATGGACCAAACTCCATTACCCGCAGTGGCCTGAATTCTACTTCCTGGTGTGCCTACCCAACCTGTCTCAAGTTCTCCACCTATGTCTCATATTCACCCTTGGACTCAGGGGACTCATCCTATACACTCTATAGAATCACCACATTTTCTTCCTCTTAATACTTCAATAATTTCCACCCCGGTGTAATCACAATGAGAATTAAATACCACGATCAACACAAATATAAGAGTCCATATATCATTGATAGGAAAATCTATATTAGAAAACACATCTCACTACACTTATACATCCCTACCTCACCCATATCAGATATAATTTGACCTCATGGACACCCCTCCCTTCCCATATTAGAGTGAGGCCACACATTCGCCGTATATATGTAGGATCACATACCCATCACATTATGAGTGAAATACCTAGTCTGGTTGAATATAATTACAATAAGAGTCCATGTATAAAAGAATTTTTTATCTTATTATTGACACTTTAAATAGACCAACCCCATTAATTTCATGAACCAATACCTTTCCCTAGGGTAGACGAGTTGAATCCCACTAAGAGATTATGCTATAAAGCGTAGATTAGTTTGTTTTTTACAATTTAAAAAACTCCTCCCTTTACTTTATTCCATGTTCTAAGAAATAACCACAAGAACACAGATATGAAATGTGATTCCTAATTTCAAATTATAATTCATGAGTTATCCCTCTAGACTCTTGATCCGTGAGTCCAAAAAACTTATGTAAAATAAAATACCAATAATTATGAATTAAATAACCCAAAAATAACCACAAAAACTAGAATAACCATCCAATTTTACATTGTAACTTGGATATCAACTAAATTAGGTGCTGTCTAGAAACAAAACATAACATCCATTCCAAATTCCAACACATTCCAAGGCTCTAGTATACTAAAACCCAAATAGAAAACCACTTTTAATTCCTTACATAAATGAAATGAACACCATTACCAATTTGATACAATCCTACATTGACATTATAATATAATTCCGAAGCTGCATGATGCTACCCCATAACACCAACACCTCTGATACCACATTGTAATATCCTCTGGTCTGAGGATACTAATACATTCCTAGACCGGTAGTCACTATGTGACCTTAGGTTCACCTGCCAATACACTAATTCTTTCAACTTGAAGTGATGGTCTATTGGATGAGAGTGAAGATATTATACCCTCTAGTGATAATAATAATAATCTTATATAAGTGATAAATCATACCTAATGAAATTAATTTAAATAATTAAAATAATGATCCAATGTACAACAACATTATATACTATCTATTATTGAAATTTCATTCTAGTCATACAAAAGTAAACCAGATCTCTTATGGGAAAATTATGTAGGAACATGAAAAAAACATTCCAAAATATCACTAATTAGGAACCAAAGAACCACCTAACCCATCTCCCAAAATCCATTTCATCAAGCCCATGCACTCTCTGCAATCCCCTATTCACTAGGCTTTATACCTTAGTCCAAAACCCTTTCTTATTTTGAAAACTATAATGTATACACATATACCGAAGGACCCATGCATGGTGTGAATATAAACTATGTAGTCCAACACCAATGGTTCTTATAGATTACATCCATATATATACCCAGATGTAAAAAATTAAAATAAATAGAAATCAAAATATATAACATAACTTATTCCACTTATACTCAAGATCGAAAAGAGAGCCTTTACCTTCATCATCCAATGCTGGAGTAGAAAAAGTCATCTATGGTCTATAATATTGTAAGATCCATCATCATTGAAAGAATTTCTATATCACATGGAATCACATTCCAATACAACCACATGCACTACATGGAACCAACTACCAATATTTTTATAAAAACCGTTTGTGTCAACATATTTTCTCATAGGAAATTCCATAAGATATATCACAAGTCCTGCATACTTATCATTAATTTGACCACACTACATGAAAATCACTACACATCGTCAGTTTAAACCATTTCCATATGATTCTATGACAGTTTCATAAAGCCGCCTCTAAATCAGGTGTTAGCACCCAACACACAACATTTTCTTCAATTTAGCGGCAATTTCTGGAAGGTTTCATTTTAAAAATATTTAACAGAAGTTTTGGTGGTTTTAGTGGTTTTTCTAGGTTAAAAAAAATTAAATTATTTAGTGGTGGTTAGAACCACTGCTACTTTTTTTCCTTTTTTTACATTAAAACCCCTGCTAAAACAACTATAAGAACCACTAACAAATAAAACACATATTTTTTGTGACAGTTTTAATCAACACCGATAAGGAAATTTCAACCTATAGTGGAGGTTTAAACCACCAATAAATATGGTCCATTTCATTACCAGTGGCTTAAACCGCTACTAAATGTTGATTTACAAATAAAAAAAATTCTTCAGATTCTACAACACTAGTACCAGTACCGTAAAAAAACATGTGTAGAGAACATATAAGAGAATAATATACACTATCTAACAATGTTCAGAAGTCAAAAATATAATAATTTTTCTTAAAGAACCATTTAAAAAGAACATATAAAAGAAAAATCTAGACTATAGCATCTTAACCATCTAACAATATTTCATAGATCCAAATATAATACTTCAATCTATATAGAACCAACATCTGATATGTAAGCCTTTAAACTACATTGATCCAACTTATGAACTATATGAATTTAAAATACCTAGCATAACATTGAACATATCGGACCAATATATAATGATCATGATATTCTATCCCTTTCTTGATTGGAATTTTTATTTTAATGATGGTCATCTACCACCCTGAATTTGAAAATTGCATATGGCTATATTCTATGTTTCATGGGATAAAAAAAGATTTCAAAATCTCATATCTTAGTCCCATCCCAAAA
The DNA here is from genome assembly GCA_963277665.1 of Viscum album. Lineage (NCBI taxonomy): Eukaryota > Viridiplantae > Streptophyta > Magnoliopsida > Santalales > Viscaceae > Viscum > Viscum album. The sequence continues at coordinate 319,787,688 of OY728153.1, read as the reverse complement.
AATGACCAAACTCAGGGAATTTCCCATTATAATGGGGTTGAATATATATTATATATAGGCTCACTCAATGTGCTCAATAACATAGTGGTGTAGCTCCAAAAGTTTTGAAATATTCCCAAAAGTCACCTAATGTTCACATACACACTTTATGTCTCCCTAAATTTGGGTCCCCATCTTCTTACAAGTATTATTCTCCCCTAGACTAATGGAACATGGCCATAATAGGCTAGACTACCATCTAGAGAACACCCCTCAAAGGATCTCTTGTGAGAAGAGATCATTCCCATGTTTTGAATGTGGTCATTGGTCGACCCAACATTTGTGGGCCCCATCCATGAATGACATGGTTGTGGGGATTGTGTCTCCAACAAGAATAAAATGAATAAAATAAACATAATAGATCACCAAAATACTAATATACACATCCTAACAAAACTTAAATGAAACTATTAAATACATCTATATTCAATATGAAACATAGATTACTTCATACTCCACCAACTTCATAATCCACCATTTATAGACTCACTACCTTAATAAATCCTCAAGACATATCAAATTCCAATGCCTTTATCAAACATGGGAAATCATCACAATTATAGGTCATGATAGTTTTAGGTGACTACTCTCTACCACATATGATACATGATACATGAAAAAACCCTCTATTTCCACATTTGTCCAACATATCAACATGACCATTAATCAATGTCCAATGATGAACATTGCTTGTCGCCCTCTCCACCTCCATCCCTACTTCCTGCTACTGAATCCTATAAGACAAATATATTAGAAATTAAATAATGTTTTATATTTATATTTAAACTTAAAACAAATAAATGTTTGAAAATTGAATGATTTTGAAGTTGTGTGATTTACCTTCTCACCATCCATTATCGATGAAATATCACCAGGGATAGATCCTACCATATTCTAATTAAAATCAACCAACTCTTTCTGTAAAGAGAATATCTGATCCCCCTATTCTTGAATTGCGTGTTTCATTAAAAACATGATCTCTATGAGAATATACACTACAACTAGGAGTAGATGTAGCTTTAATACTTGATGGACTGATAAAGACATCAGATGGTAAGGGTCCTAAACCCACCCCACACACTCGAATATGATGCTCCTTCCCAAGAACTTTAATGACTGGGTCATCCTGAGAGATGGAGTAGGACTGCATGGGATTGGAATCCCATAGATCTTTAATTTTTACCTATAAATTAAATATTAATTATATTATAATAAATATATATAATAACATAGTGACAATAGATAATAAGTTATTATAATGAAAAATGAATTCATACCCCAACCTCTTTGGAAGGCTCATTAACAAAACTCCCATCATATTTTTTTATGAACATCCAACCACACTTCTGTTCGAGATTCATGATGCCCCAAACTCAATTACTACATTAAAAAAAGATAATTTTTTAAAAATATTAAATATATAATATTTTCTTATAATTATTTAAACTAATGAAAATATTTCTAAGGTCGATCAGCTTAAAGAAAAACTCTTTGACCCCACAGTGTGAGGGTTGACTTGCTAAACCCATCTCGATGCATTCTTCCTTGAAAGATCATTAAATAAATAAAATTTAATTTTATAGTAATGTATGAAATGTTATATCCTTTTCATATATATGTTTAAAAGTAAAATGATATTAATATAATAATATATATTTAAATACCATCTTTTTATTATCACGATCTCTGTCAATAAAAAAATTTCATTTCTCTATAAGTACCCGATTGGGTACCTAGTCATACATATATTGGGAAATCATTGAAGTATCATCGACATCACCCCATAATATCCATTTAAAATATCTCCATTTTGTGCCCATATTTTTCAATTTACACTTTCATTATAACACATAAGCACCTGTAAAGTGGGAAAACATTGTCACACAAAAATTAATTTCCAAAATATTAGAATATAATAACATAATGACATTCAATTAAACTATAATATATTAAAATTACTTCTATTTTTGAATAAAAAACATCAATTTTATAAGATGAAGAAATATTCCTCCAATCATCAAACATAATAAGAAGGGAAACCATCTCTGTGGCAAGATGAACTAGAATCTGGTCATGTAATCTTACGACGTCATCCGTAGGGACCCCATAGGAATGAAATTAGACAACAATATTTAGTCTGGTCAGATTATATACATCTAAAAATTTTATATTTTTATTCATAGTTTCATTGTTTCTAAATTTTATTAATAAATAGTTATTATAAAAAAGTTAAATAAATTTATTAATATTAAAATTTGTACCTATAACAGTAACCCTCCAATATCCCCATGAATAACTAGTAGTGGCGCCGAACTCCCTCGCTACTGAGGGTATTTAATGGGAAGGCTTCAACTGAGCTTCTGATGGATGATCACAGAGGGTGTGAGAGATGGCATAGGGGGAAAGTAGATGGTGTCTCAAATGCAGTTGGTAGGAAGATAGATGTATTGTCATCTGTCGGTGTGGTTTATGGAACAATATAATGCTTCCTCCTTAGAATTCCTGTCATTTTATCAAATAAAATTAAATTCAGAACATATTTTTCAAAAAATTTATATAGAAAAAAATAGAAATGTTAATATTTTCACAATACTAAAAAACAAAATATACCTAACAATGATAAATAATAAATCATTTTAAATAAGGTTTTCTATTTCTTTCTTACTACAACCAGTGATATATAATTCTCTTGAGGTTTCCATCCAAATATTTTTCATATTTAAAAAATATCTACAAATTATGAAAAATGTTTTCTAGGTCTAAAATGAAGCATAAAAGAAGGATATGTTCAACATGTTGATATATAGTTGAAAAAGACTAAAAAAGGAAACAAAACCCATGGTAAATGATGAAATGGTCAATAGGTGGAATATTATATAAAAATGGTCAAATCCAAAAGGACTATGCCCATGGGGTGAGAAAATTTGAAGGCCTAACCATAATCTAGGATACATAGTGTGTAATAAGTGGTGTGAGTTATTCATGCTTGGGTATGGGATTTGAGAGTTTATCAGTGGCCATTCCACTAAGGGAAGTGATACATATAATTGGTTAAAGGACACCAAATCTATCTTGTATTGTGGAATGAGTTTTTTTGGAAATGGTATGAACCATATTATGTTACAAGAAGGGATTATAAAGGGGTTTTTCATGAGAAATAAACTAATTAGTGTATGTTTATAGGAATTTTATAGTATAAGATATGGAAATAGACATAGAATCTAGAAACTCCTTGAACGAGAATATTGGGATGTGGGAATGGGTTGAATGGACCATGATAAGTCATTAGTATTGGGGTATCTATGTTCGTGGATCATAGAAGAGAATAGTCACTCTATTTGGGTGTGTATAGTGTAACTAGGTGATCACAATTGGGGGAATAGTCTCTCTTGAGTGTTGGTATTTCGAGGGAGTGAGAAGAGATCATGATATAAGTAATAATTCATAGTGAAATGCCATGTAAGACTTAGATAAAGTTGAAAGGGGTACCCCTTGAAGGAATTGATTGGATTTTGGTTAATTTATATATGGACATGGTTCTTGTGAAGTGATGGGAAGGGTAATAAGAATCCAGTGATATCAGGATAGTGAAAAACCCATGACGATCCTAATGAGTGGTATGATTATAGGGTCAAGTTGTGATGTAAGTTCACTATAAGGCCCGAAGATCATTATGGATTCTATATAGTAAATGTTTATGTATGAGATGAGGTCATGTACTAGAGGCATAAGGATTAGAGTGTAGAGTCACATCTCCTAGGTTCTCATATTTTCTTGAGTTATATATGTATATGTGTGTGTGTGCTTATCTATGGTATATAGCTCATGTTAGTGTGGTTTAGATTATATGATAGGTCAAATATTAAGATTCTCTCCTCACACCACTTTTAATAATGCTCGATCTATATATAACTATCCATGAGACATACCTTATACTGATATGGTTTGGATTGGGTGGGAGGTTGGGAATTGAGATACCCTCCTCAGACTACTTCTGATGTTGATTGATTGTGGTTTTGAAATGGTTTTCAAAAATAAGAGATTGGTTTTATGAAACAATTAAAAAGAAAAATTTTAAAGAATTAGATGGAATAATTTTTTATTAAATAAAGCATCAGTAATAAAAAATTCAGCATTTCCCCAAATAACTTATTGGTGTCACTCGTACAACATAACACATGCCCGTTTACTTCAGATTACATAACACTCATATAATCTCTAAAAAATCTAGTAAACAACAATATTATAATGAATTTAAACTACTCATACTATATATTCCTCTGATTTGGATTCAAATGATGATAATTGGAAAAGGTGATAATTAGAGAAATACCTAAAAATAATGAAACTAATCATAGAAGGAAGGAAATATAATGATATCCTTACCCTAGGATATCTATTGTGAAGAAAAAGAAAAAATTACTAGAATATATTATGGAATTACATCACTTTTAACATAAGAGAAAAGAAGAGGGGGTGCACCCACAACTTATGGATGCAGTGGAAACCCCCTTACCCTCTTTATATTTTAATTTTTTTCATACCTAGAAGGTTCCATATCATGACATAAAGGTTTAAATTTTTTCCTTTCTATATTGGTTGGGATCCTCTACTATCCAGATCATTCATGCCATTAAACATGTGTTAAAATGTGACTGAAATTAGTATGTCACCATTTTATCTACAGACTATCCTGATTCACTTGAAACCCTCTCCGAGAAAATCTTAAGTGACATAACACTTAAAACCATAAAAAACTAATGTTTTAACAAAATCTAAAAGGATACATACCTTAGGACATGCCCATGGTTTTACACTGTAGGAATATCAAACTAGGTGTGTAGTTAGGCCTTATTTTCATGCACTAGGTGGAAATTGAGTTAGTATACAATATTCTCTATTTATAGTTATTACCCGTAAATACATCTATGCTATAGCCTTTATCCACTTATAACATCTAGATTGAGATACTATTACCATGAAAACAAAAAAAATCAATACTTTACAAAATTTTCAAAATGTAATACTATACTTTAAATTACACCTTATACATTTTTTAAAGGTAAAGGGGGGAAAGCCCCCATTTATTTAAAGAAAGAGACTCCTTTTGAAGGGAATAAGGAGGAACCCATTACAGAGACACATGAATAACCTCAAACAAAACAGGGCACACGACCATACAGAGATCCAAAAGTCAAAAGGAAACAAAAATTAAGCAGGATCAAGCAGAAAGTATCATCACCCCCCCAATCTTCATTATATCAACTCAGATGACCTAAAGTTTTATCTATATATTTTAAATTATTATAAACCATAATGTATCAACCTTTGGTAAAATTTATAACTCACAATTTATTGTTAACTTATATAATATTAATATATAAAGTTATATAAATTGTTCCATGACACAAATTAGAGTATCCTACCGACATGACTGTCTTGTTTCTATAAATGAACTCAACTATTTCATTACTACACATTCCTAAGACCTTTTAGGTGTAGATTTTAAGATAATTAATAGAAAATATTCACTAAAAACCCATTTTATTTATATCAATTGGAAATTTTACCATTATATACATAAATAAATTATACATAACAAGACTTTAACATACAACTCAAATACTACATATAAGAAACTCTTCTATACATTTCATACTTTTCCAAGCTTCATAACCTATGGAAATGGAAATATAAGAAAGGGGTGATATTATATTCTTAGTAATAGTGGACATATGTGTTCAAAATATAATATCATTATGATAATAATGATGGAATATGGGTATAACTAGGATAAATAAGAAACTTGTAACCCAAAAAACTAGGGATTAAAATAATGGAATAAGGATTGAAATATTATAATAAATGAATCAAAATATTTTTGAAACATGAGTCAATAAAAATGATCTGTGAGATCATAACATAGTCATGAGAACAATTATAAAACATTGGGATATATTTCAAAAATAGGAAACACATTTTTATATGGAAACATTACTTTTATGAGGAATACCATTTGTTCCTACAACTATAAGAAATAACAAATATACTTATGAATACCAACCACATGGGATAAAAAAGTGTAACCAATGTATTTTTGGGCGATAAAGGTACCCACTCTACATTCATCCATAATTATTAGTGCCACTTAAAAATAATTCACTTATCACATCAAAATGAACCCATTGAAATAAAATGTGTTTCAGAAAACATTCCAATGAAGATCATACACTTTTTATATCATAAAGAACCCACAGAAAGAAAATGAGTTTCATTCATCACATAATAATGAACCCATGAGATTAAAATGGGTCTAATATTATTTTCAAATGCATTCACATAAGTAAATAATAAATAATTTAATCCATAATTATACAGTTATAAACCCAAGGAAAATAAATGGGTATCCATTAGGAAAATACCATTTAAAGAAGTAAATTAAGAATATGTTATTTATACCATATTTTTAATGAGTATACAATTAAGAATACATTTTTTCAAATAAATAAATTTATGGAACCCAGTTGAACACCCTTTAATCAAAAAGATGCAAAATTTCTTATCTATAGAGGGAAAATATTTCTATATATCTCATATTTAGACACGATGGATGATTATCTAAGAAAAAGTCAATGATAGATCATTCATCCAAATTAGAGAGACATTACATAATCGACACATATAATTAGATGGTATATTTTGAGGAAATTACTTAGACAAGTATAACACATGTCAATTAAAAATGACTTATATGAAAAAACCATTTGATGTTTTAGAAAAACCACTTTTGAAATGAGAAATATTCTAAATCATTTGAAATGATTTTAATGTAAAATTTTTATAAAAATAAGAGAAATATATTTTCTACAAAACAATGAAAAATTATAGAGAAAGAATAATAGAAAATGATAAATGTGTCAAAATTATGTGTTTACACATAGATGTTAAAACTTTAATCTTTTTACATGTTGCTGAAAATAACCTCTATAGAAAATGATGAAAATTTATTTAGAACTATTAAAAGAAGATGGACTAGTTTAGAATGACCTTAACTAATTATTTCTTTTTAGATAATGATATTTGAAATTTCATACAGTGAATACATACATGGTAAAAAGTGAGGTTCTTGACTAAGAAGAAGAGATGAGGTCATTTTCACTAACAATAAACACTATGGGTAATATACAAGTCAATGGGAATAAAATTTTATGGGAAAACGAAAAACCCACCATGAATATAATATGAAAATTATTACTGTTTTTAGTTATAATAATTATTCCCCAAAATTATTATAATTGTAAAACAATATTTATTTTAGTATAATATTTTCAATATAAACCCTTATTGTTTGAGTAAAACTTTAATAAAAAAACATTTAAATTTATATCTTTTGAATTAAAGGTCATTTAAATAAAGATCATGATATAGCTCTTAAAACCAAATAAGTATGGTAAAATAAATTAATTTGGAATTAATCCATCCATATTAACGATACCATGATTAACATTAATAAATATGTCTTATGAAATTGAATTTGAGACAAAGAACCCCTTACAATATTTTTTGATTTTTGATTTAAAACCCCATGAAGGAAAAAAATTGGAATAGAAATTTTAACATCATAGAATAATGGGTAATACAAATTTAAAATATTAAAGGACATTAGATACATAATTCCAATGAAAACATGTTGTATAATAATATGTATGTATTAAGGGATTGGAAATTGAGACAATAAACCATTACCACAATTCCTGCTTAGTTGAAATGTGATCGAAACTCGTGTATAAAAAAAATTAACAATATGAATCACCCATTTTATAAATTTTTCAATATATATAAACGTTTATAAAAATGATATATAATTATTCCTTATATAAAAGTTAGTTATTTTTTATATATTTTTTATATCAGGTGTGAATAATCTTGATTGTTTTGAAGTAGTTTCTCATTAGTGATGTTTTTCTTCATAATTATAACAAATTTCATCATTATAAGACCATAAAAGGTACTATAATGGATTTTTATAATTATTAATAATGTTATTATTTAATTTTATAGATTTTTTTTGTTACAATATTTCATGACGAGTTCGACGCTGAGCAAGTTTTGATGATTCTAAATGAATAAAAAATGTTTCTTAAATAATGAGTTGAATTTTTATATTACCATTAAAAACCCAAAATGAATTAATTATTTTATTATTTATATAATATATTATCATAAATTAAATTCTTATATTCATCCAGACATAAATTTATACCATTGTTCATGTTAGTGGTTAAACCAATCCAAATAAGAACAAACCACAACTAATATGTTATTATGAAGTGATTTTGTGGTAATATCATTATAACATAAGAATAATGATATTATTTAGTTTTCGTTAGTGTGATATATGATAAATATTAATAATTATGATAATAATGTAACCCATAAAGAAAATATCTCATAGTATGGGGAATCGTTTTTTTCTCATAGAATGTTCTTTTGGATGACTGAAATTAACAAGATTTTTTATTTCTCATATTGTTAATTGGTTGTCCATTTTATATTTTTAGAAACATAATAATTTCAAAAAATCATATCTATCCACTGAACCATTCTCATTAAAATCCATGTAAGATAGATATGAAATGAAATAATGGAATCAATCAATCGATAGAGGCGGTAGTTCACACATACACAAATATAATGATTTTTTCCCATAGAATGAGGAAAATGATAAATATGTATTACAATTTCATAATAAAAAATATTTTAAAAATAAAATAACTATTTATTAAATTCCATAATATAAAAATCCTTGTACATAAGTGAAGGTAAATAAAACACGTTGTATCTTAGGGGTTTTAGTCTGCATAATACAGAAATACGAGTTTTGTTTTTCTTAATGGAAAAGACAGATTTGGTTAGTGATTGTACAATAATTATAATAACATAAAAGTATACTAATGTCAATGATGTTATCATTTTAATATGGTGTATATGAATATAAGGAATAATGAATTTCTATTAGTAAATATATATGATAAAGGAGAATATAGTGATCGAGGCTCCTCATACATGTATATTATGACTTTTTAGGTGAATATTTATTAAATTATACAAACACATGCTTGAGGACAATGTTAATTTAGAGAATTCGGAAACATGGAACAAATTATTCTTAATTAATGAAATATCTTCTATGTCCCCAAAAAAATATCCTCTGTTGTTCTCCTAATTAAAACCTTTCTCCATAACATGGGGAAAGGAAACATAATAAAGGGGTATCTGAGATGCCCAGTAAGGTTAAAAAAGAAGATACATTGGACTAACATGAACATAAGGTTATGAGAACCTGAGGATAACATTTAAAAAAATATACCATTCATATCAAAGATAATAATCATAAGTTATGGCATAAATATTTCTAGTTAATAAGACAATAATCATAATATTCTTAAAGAAAAATACCCACGAGAGAATAAAATTATCAAAATACAAGGAATTGTGACATGTACATAAGAATATAAAATCATTTTTTAGTATTAAAGGCACATTTAAAAACCCTATAAGGGAACTCTATGGGTGGATACACCTCCTAGGTGGAACACACCACTATCCGTAGTGGAAGACCTTTCCTCACATTGGAATGGATTCACTCCCCAAACCATCATCATAGGCAAGGTTCACTCCTCAAACCATCATAGCAGTAAAATTACCTTACTGAACTGATTTTTCACCCCATTCTAGTATTTTCTATCTCATGAGATATAAATATTTACCCAATAAATTTGATGGAGACACCCATATTCGGTTATAACTTAACCACCATCCTTAGTTATAACATAACCACCATCCTTGGACCTAACATAACAAGCATCACATAATTAAAATCATACATATATCCTCCACATGATCTGGAGAAATTAATCATATAATATCCCATGAATGAAAAGGGTTTCATAAAAATTTCATTATATCATAATCTATGGGAAAAAGGTAGGTTTCATAATCATTTCATCATTTCATCATAGCATAATTCGTGAAAAGAAGTGGGTTTCATAAGAGTTCTATCATGGTATAACCTGTAGAAGAGAAATAGGCTTTACAAACAACCCATCATCAAAAAAAATAAACCATTTAAAGAAAGAATAAGAATGGTATCCTTGTTTTATATCCTTATTAAATCATAAATTATATCAAAGGATATTATATTAGATGGAGAAGGATTTTTAAAGATCACTTGAAACATTTCTTAAAGAAAATAATCATTCTTTGAAAATCACATTTGAAAACATAAAATATTTTTGAAATAATTTTATTTGAAAATAATCATTAAAACATATAAATAAATCGTTAAAACTATTTTAAAACATTTATTGATGAAAATATACATTTCACTATGAAAACCACTATTTTTAAAACACATTTTTTTTAAAATACCATTAATTTTGAAATAATTTAATTAAAATATAAAAAGATCCCAAATATTAAGGAAATAATTTTATTTCAAAATAAATTTGAAATCATTTAAGTGTATCTTTAAATCATTTATTGGTCATGAAATTGAGAAATACTGTTCATGTCATGCATGTTAAGAAAAAAATAGTTTTTCATATTTTCGGTAAAAGAAAAAGGATAATTATTTTGAAAATGACATGAAGATTTATTTTAATTTTTATTATATAAATTCAATCATTTTAAATAATTTATTTAATATGTCATTTGAATATTGTTAAAAAAATTTGAAAACATTTTTTGAAAACATGGTTTTGGATGAAAAAGGGGTTTTAAATGAAAAGATAATTAAATCCATATTTTTTTAAAAAACATTTCTTAATTACTTGAAGTAAAATAGAGTTTAAAATGGTAATATTACATTAAAATATCATTAATAACCATTCTAGAATAAAATTAATTAGTTAATTTAGATATGGATTAAATTATTTTATTGTTGGAAACATAATCCTTAACAATACCGAAAAACTATGAGATTGTAACTAAAAATCATTTCTACTTTGATAACATTGAATTATAAGAAAAATGAAGGAATAAAATTAAATGAAAATTAAAATATCATGATAAAAAATATATTCATGATATTACATGTCAAATTCACTATATATAAACCTATAAAAAACATAGGTGCATGACGTAACATAATTCTCAAAGAAAGAAAATTGAGACGAAAATCCCTTATTGATTTGCTAATTTTTGAACCATAATATTCTAGAATAAGGATCATAAAATGGATATCAAAATCCTCATAATTTTAAGGTTTAAATCATAAAATAAATTTATGGGAGTTGTATACACCACTTAAAAGAAATAGGTCGTGAATTTGACATATATCTTATAGAAGTCAAAAAGTGAGATGAAAACCCCTCATTGTAAGTCTCAGATTCTTTTTCACTCATTTGAATCAACTGTATGATAAATAAAATTTTATTATACTTATATTTAATAACCATACATATATATATATATATATCATAGAATATATTATTTATATATGTTCTTTTATTACACATTTATTAATAATTCCATGTTAAGGTTGCATTTCAGGTAATAACTTCTTTATTTTTGGTATATGCTTTGATTTTTAATTTTTAGTAATAACAATTTGATAATGGTTAAATAATATAAATAAATTTAACAATGATTTATAAATATCCTATATATTCATTATATATGTATTTATATTAATTCATAAAATTTAGTGACGGAAAATGAAATACACCGTTCATAAAGATAGTAGGCTGTACGTATGCATGAAAAATATTTCCATTTTCTTTCCGAATATAAAGAAATAATTATAACTGACATATTAAATTTAAAAAATAATTTTTAATTCACATATATCAAATATTTTTATTAAATCCATCATCAATAACTTCTATGTAAAGCGTGAACAAATCACATTGCTTCGCGAGGCGGCAGTCTACCTTTCCCACGAGCGACATTATCGCATTACCAAAAAATAGAATGCATGATGGTTTGAATAATATAATAATTCAATTAGAATAATAATATCATAAATATTATATATAAATAATAAATACATCATTATGTCCAACTATGAGAGGTGATAATAGAAAAATGAATGAAATCAATTTGTAAGGTAGTAGTCCGCCGTACACACGAATGATGATTTCATAACCCATTTGATAGAAGGGGAGATGTTTGTAGGTAGTTAACTGTACATAAAAACATATAATTATATCTAATATAGTGATTATATTATATTATCAGGTGATAATAATAATTTATTAGGTTGGAGGAATAAATAATACAAGAAATGCTCGTTGGTGAACATTTTCTCTTCATCTGATATCAAACTTAGGTTTGCACTAAAATCATCAATATGATGAATTTATATGAAAAATAATCTTTGTAGAATTTGGTGAGGGAATTTGAAAAGTTATTTGGGTAGTTCTTAGCCGAAAAAAATGTTTTATGGTGTGATGAAGAGAGAATATTGGGTGACCATTTATAAGTGAAAGAGAGGACACACTTGGTATTTTTGAAAACAATTGAGTGCTATCAGGTTTTTAATTTGTATCAAGGGTCAAAATGGGTCATTAAAAAACTATATAGGTGTAATGGTCGAAATATTTATATAAAATAGATTTTATAAAAGTAAATAGTTCATTTTATCCCTTTTCTTTTAAGTTTAACCCCCTAGAAAACCCATTTTAACTTTAACCGATATATGAATTGTTTCTGCATTTATTATTCATGTTGGTAAAAAATTAAGTTGAGATTATTAAATAATGAATTTTTTTATTTCAAATATGGAATCAATTTTTCAGAAATCCATTTACAGAAGTATAGTAATTTAATTTAAAATTAATCACAAAGACACGATGAGATATTGAGTTTTTATAGAGAAAATATTTAGTAGTTTACCAAGTTTTTATATGAAAATTCAATATGGAATTGATTATAATGAACTATATGTATTAATGTATTTATAATTTAAATAATTATACTTTTAAAGAAATTTAATATATAAATTAACTTTATACAGAATTTAAATTAAAATGTAGTTTTCAAATAAAATTCCGTATTTTTTACTATTCATAAAAAATGACATATTTCAGAAAAATACCCCAAAATTAACCTAATATAATTTGATATTAAAATTTAAAAAATTATCTTAATTATTTCAAACTAATTATCTAAATTTTTTAAAAAATTGCTTTAAAATAAGTGCGCAAAAGGCGGCTAAATAGTTTTTAGAAAAATAAAATTTTACGAGTAAAATTAGATTTATTTTTATCTGTTTTGTAGAAATCACATAAGATGAATGTTATAAATTTTAATGAATATAAAATATATATTTATTTAAATTCATTTACTAAAAGTTATTTATTTAATTTATTATGGGAAAAAAGTTTATGCACCTAAAAATATTTATTCATAAGAATATCTCTTGTATTTTTAAATGGTATTTATTTTAATTTAGAATTTATTGGTCACAAAATAATTAATTTTATTAATAAATTATTAAAAAATATATTTTTATAATGTATTTATTATTATTTATAACCAGTATTCTAATGGCTAAGTGATAACTATCATAATAATATTTTAATTATAGGTCATGTTTACTTTAAACTCAACTTTTCATGTAATGCTAGTTAAACTCATTGTTACATGCAATACATGATAAACTCAGTGTTACCTACAAAAAAATATAAAATTAGTGTTTCATGTAATGAATTCTAAAATCAGTATTTTCTTATAACGAAAAATATAGAAATGATTAAATTTATTTGATTTTTTTTTCACAATATCTTTGGGTGTTAAATTCTACCCTCTTAAAATGTATTTTTTCCCTGATATTTGTCACTTATGTACCAAGAGATGAGGATAATTTGACCACATTTCATATTTAAATTTCCATGTATCTTTCTTTAACTTATGGATTCACTAGAAAAAATTTACTAGGTGATTGGCCTTGTTTTTTTGAACATTCTCAAATCAATCCAGAATCACTACCGGTCGTTCCTCATAAGAAATATAATGATCCAACAGTACAACCACTGAGTTATGTACATATGAAGGATAAGGTATTAACTTCATCAAGAGTGATACATGTAACAAATCATAATCCTAAGAGAGATTTTTTGGAAGAATCAATTTATAGGCTATCATCCCAATATGATAATAAATTTCAATGGTATCAATATACATAGGGATTGACTTTTATTTATATCATAAGAAAAATTTCATCCTTACTCTATGTGATGAACAGAATATGACATGTGTATGACTCACATGGGATGAATAAAAACCTCATATCCTATGTGATTAGTGAAAGATTCCCCATGTAAGATCATAATGGGATAACACCTTCTCTCCCAACCATGAGATGATCCTCCACTGCTGGGAATCTTTCACACATAAGACCTAAACTATATTTCCCTTCCATGGAACAATCCTCCACCCCTAGTAAGCTTCCACACCTAATACCTATATAGTCCCCTGATGAGTGAACCTATTTCATTTGGAACATTCCACGTGTAATCCCCACATTATCCCGATTTGATACTCCTTCCAAAAAATGAGTGTCCTTACCACATGATGTTAAACTGTATGGATCAGTCTGGTCACCTAACCATAAAATATGGAATCAAACTACGTGGGTTTTGATCCATACCTCTTAAAAAGTTATATAGGATGCTGCACTAAGGTTTAACCTCAAATACCATCACCTACATGTGCGATATATTCCCTCACTGGGACACACCCCATCGATCAGTATCAACAGGATGTTTCGATCCATATCTAAAAGATGTTAAACTTGTGCCTTGATCCATATTAATAAGAAATTATGATATATCATCCTAGTGTGAAATATTCCCCCTAGGAGCACACCCTATTAATCTCTATCAATAGAATATTATGATTAGTCTCTATAAGACATTAAACTTGTGCCTCGATCTGTCTTAACTACACATTTTGACATGTCATCCTAGAGTGAAATCTTAACACCTAGGGACACAATCTATCAATCCATCACAATAGTACATTCTGATTGATCTTCATAGGATGTTATACTCATAAATTGATCCATATCAATAGGACATTATGATATATCATGAAATATTCCTTCCTAGGGACACACCCCATTGATCTGCCTCATTAAGAGATTCTAATCCATCTCCACAAGTTATTAAACGAACGCCTTGATCAATCTCCATCGGGTGTTATGATCTGTTATCTAGGTGTGAAATCTTCCTTCCTAGAGACACCCCCACCAATCCATGTCAATAGGATGTTCTTAGCTGTCTTCATAAGATGTTGAACTCATTAAATAGTCCATAATACCTTCCCCATGAATAAGTGTGGGATACCTAATGTAAAAAACTTTGTAAAAATTACTCCCTTGATGTCAACTACCTCATGATCGACACATGATTCCTTGGGATCCATTGTTAAGATGCCTTATACAGGATATTCCCTACAAATAGGATGAATTAATAGGTTCCCAATATACCTAACATCCAGACATTCCCATAGGTTCCCAACATGACTACTCTTCTGACCAAAGGTCCATGCAAGGTTGATATGGAAGAAGAATAATTAACCAAATTCCACATTGAAATGGAATTGGGAATTAGTTGCATGATTATGAATTAATCCATTTTGGATGCCTAGACGAGGCGATGATCTCTAAGGAGGAATCCCTGTAAGGAGGAACCAAAATCCCACTATCCTGTTTTGATAAAGGATAAGACATCACCAACGAAAGTGATGAAATCCACTAGCCTTTGGAATTCAGGAATGTGAAGAAACAAGAAAGTATCACATCAGTTGTTAGGTAGTGGGACGGTACTTCACCTCAGTGAAAGAGTCAAAAATAGAAATAGTGAACCCGATGTGAATATATTCTCCTAAACTTGTGTAATATTAGGTTTTTTTGTACCAAATTTTTTTAATTTCACCAGATTCAAATATCTAGTTCCAAGGCCAACCAAGAAAATGGTGGAACTATATTGGAAATCACTTAGGAATTATAGAATTTAGTATTAGGCACCCTCTGTATAAGACATCATCAGCATGGGTCCTAAATCCATTTCAAGAAGATTGGATGATGTTTGAGCATTGAGAATAGATTTCCATGTAACTATAATTATGGATGAATCAACATGACTTATATGATTCATGCTACTAAAATCTAGAAACTTTGTTATGATAAGTGTCGGGGTAGGAAAAATGTTCATGCGCTGGTCCCACACATCTACACCTCCACAACGACTTCCACCTCACCTTCAACCGTTGGGTTCCCACACCCCATGTCACCATTTTTTATCCTCCAGATTAGTGTTATAACCTCCCTCAAGCTACGATATGAGTAGAAATTGGTCATTCCCACTAGCGATATGGCCTTCTAGAACTTGGAGGCATCGTTGCCTTACACCCTGGACCGTGTAGTGGGAAACTACCCCCCATTCCAATGATAAAACTATCTGAGATTATCTCCATAGAGTGATGTGATGAATCACTCCCTTATAGATTTAAGGTAAAGTACATTCATGTCATGCCAAAAAAAACTACCACCCCATAGTCTCCTAGGAGGGCTCCCACTAGGCCTTTTTAATGCTTGCACCAACCGGCCCAATAGACTGAAGAGAAGGTGGACTTCACCCCCACTCTATCAGCCCTAGTCATGTACACTAAATTAAACAATTGGCGGTGGATCCAGGACATCATCTAATAAGGGGAATCTCCTACAAATCTTATTTTTTTCATCCACCACCAACGTATCCTAGCAGATCCCTAAAATAGGTTAACATGGATATATGTTTTCTTGACTAGGATCGAGACCCTGGCTACCTCATAGGATGTCCATGTTGACTCTCTCAATCTCTAGCACCAAAAACCCATTACAAACAATCCAATTATGAGGTGAATTAGTGGAGAGGTCCTCCCCACACCAAAAACATACAGTATAGTGGTACTCCCTATATTCCCACTATTCATCACATAGGTGATCCTCGTATTCCCACCATTCAGCACAAATGTCCTCCCCATGATTCTACTAACCCGAGTGAAGGTACTACCCATTCCATCAACAAACAGATAATACTTACTCCCCACATTTCCAGAAACTAGTATTTTGGTCCTCCCTATGCTCCAACAAATCAAATCATAGGTCCTCGATAGTATATCAACAAACAATGCGAAGGTCCTTCCCACACCACCACCAGTCAACACAGAGGTCCTCCACATGCCACTACCAACTCATAATGATTTCCTCCTTGCTCCACCATCAACCATTATAAAGTCCCTCCCTATTCTTTTACCAATCAAAGTGGAGGTCCTCCTTGATCCCCCATCAACCAACATGAATATCCTCTCCATGTCGAAAATATATCCTTCAATATTGATCCATCCTAGGGAAAGAGGCAGAATAACCTTAATCAGAGAAGAAATCATGGGAATTGTCATGTCATTATTGAACCCTCATATTTCAAAGTTATGGATGAATCAACGATGAAACCTTCAGCACATCTACTAGAGTATAGGGAATAAGCATACAAATTAAGATTAAGGATCTTAGAAGCTAAGGTCCACTAGATCCCCATACCCCTCTACATATACCTATAGGTGGAGGATGTTTTGACTTACTTACAGGTGCTCATAGGTTATTCATAACAATCACTACAAGTTTCCCTCCCATATACCTCTAAAAATGAAGTGAGATAATGTTATGGTTTGGGTTGATGCACTCATATGGTGAGAACTCTACAAAGCAACAAATAGACATTATCACCCTCCAACAAGAGGAGCTGGTGAGAACCCCATTATACAAGGATGTGATGATGAAGATGGTACCACCCTCAAGAGTCATTCTAGCATGAAGTTGACATTTTAATTTCACAGTTACTCCACTCCCAATAAAATAGCATCATAACCAGTAGACGTCAGTGCCTCCACCCTTATCTCAACCAACTCCAATTGAGGCTTGGGCCAACCTTATACCAGACCCTTCCTCTGAGGAAGAGGGATTATGGGAGGTTCTAGCCGCAGATCATCTATTAGTAGTGTCCTATCCACCTACAAATCTAGACATTTCCTTCTTAGAGTACATTATAGAGGTCCAAGTAGCATGTTTCCATGGAATCATCTAGGTAATGTTTCATCACCTCTATGGTCATCAGTTAACATACCTAGGGAGCAATGAGAACCTCAATTAAATCTACCACCAGTAATATAATTTTAAGATCATGAAACTCCTAGAATCTCAGCACCTTGATTAATATGGATACAACTAGAACTATTTTTCATCAAGAACCTCACAGTTTTAATGAACCTGACCCCAATAGGCCAAAAAAGGTGAGGTAATTTTGGAAATTGTCATAGATAAAATATTCAAATCCCAAAATACCTAACATTTGAGGAATTTTGGAAAACCGAATTACATATATAATACCAATTTTACACTAGGAATATAAAATTAAACAAAATACATAACAAAATAAAATGCGAAACATCCTCAAAATCTCTTTCAACGGACTGCTCTTCATAACCTTGGAAAGGAAAAAAAAATAAGGGTGAGGTAAAATGGTAACTAAGGGTTATATACAACAGAACCTATTAAGTATTAATAGAAAAACCAACATGTTAATTTATATATCTTAACACAAATTCCATATATATATCTGGATAACAAATAATCAATATGAAATGGTAAATAACTAAAAAAATTCTATATAATAAATAAAATTAGAATTAAATTTATCCATAGATAATTTCATAGAAAAGATATAATGGAATATAATAATAACTAAATTCTCAATGAAGTAAATTCTTAAATTTGGACTCCATGTTTCCCAGGCACATGGAACTGTTACCTTCAAGACTTTTCACAAGTTGGTGTAAAACATAACAAGTAAAACACTATCTGATTTGGCCAACTGATTACTCTCATTAGACAACTGGTGTGTCTAGGGGATTTATTTAAAAAGTCCCCAACCCAAGTCATGTCTATCTGAAACATTCCTCATATATAAAATAATTTATTTAACCCCTAAAAATGTTCCTTATCATATATCTTTATTGAGTAAAGGATACAAATTTATCAATATTTACCTTGTTAGACAAATTACATTCCAAGAAAATACCATATGTAAAAATGGTATATGATTTAGGAAAAAATATTATCAATTACACAAGAATATGAATATTTTTTATATTTTTAATGTCTACTAAAAAATTATTACATTAACGTGATTTTTTCATGAGAAAGTTACTAATAATAAAAGAGACTAATATTGCACAATAACATTTACTATTTGGTAATTTTTATGTTAAATCCACTTGGGTGATATAATTTAAATTTAAAGTTTATATAACACAAATAATAATGTATTCATAATATTACATGTCAATGGGGTAGTATATAGACAACATAAAAGTGAATTGGTGCATAATAAAGATTAAGTCTTAATGGAATGTAAATTGAGATGAAATCCCTTACCTTATTCTTCCTTTTGCGATAAATGATATTTAAAATCATGTATAATGGTTTAAATAATGTTACTAACTAACACGAAAACCATATTATTATTTATAATATCATATATGATTCTATTATAAAATCATATCACCTGATTTATAACAATATTTCATTATTTTTCATTATTTTGGGTGCCAATTGTCTTGGTTTCTAAGTATGTTTTTGACCTATTGTTTTATTATTATTACATGGATCAAGATTTAATAAGATAAAAAAGATAAACCATGATTTGTATATCATATTTATATTTATTATATATGTATTTAAAGTAATATCTAAAATTTAGTGGTAGGAAATGAAATGCACCGTTCATGGAGATGGTAAGTGGTACATATGCATGAACTCTGCTTCCATTTTATTATTCTATTAAAGAAAGAAATGTGAATGATATATATGTATATTAAAATTCAATTATCATATTTATGTTATATAAAATTCACATTTTTATCAAAACAATCCTTAATAAATTACATGAAATGTGTGAATGAATCACATCGATTTTTGGGCGGTATTTTGCCGTACACAAAAACAATTTTATCAAATTCCCACAGAATGAAAAGTGTTATTGTATGTGTTATATAATTAATATAGAATCATGAAGACATCATGAATATCAAAAATATTTTATATTAATAGTATTTATATCTATATTCCCAACCTTGAAATTTGGTAATGTAAAAAAGTACAATATCAGTTTGCGAGGTGGTAGTCCGCTGTACAGATGAACGATGATTTAATAACCCATTTGATTGAAGTGTGTGAAGTTGTAGATATTAACCATGAAATAATTACATATTATTTAATTTAACATATTTTTGTTATTATATAATCATGATATTAAAATAATTCAAGGAGGTGGAGAAGGAAATAAAATAAAAATGCCTTTAGAAAAATATTTCCTCTTCTTTGGGTATCCTCTTTAAGTTTGCACTAACGCCTTCCTAAGTTTTATTTCATCAAAATATATGTATTATAGGTTTAGGGGTGGGAATTTTTAGAGTTATTTTGTTAGGTATTTCTTGAAACAATATTTTTGAGAGGTTTGAAGAAGGGGGAGAGGGGGAGGCCTTTTATAAGTGGGGTGAGTGGAAAACATGTATATTTTTGAAAGAGGGAATTCCACCCCAATTTTTTTCCATGAAATGTGTCTCCAATACTAAACCACAGATGATACTAGAAGAAATTATTTCTTAATATGGCTATCCAAAGGGTTTTGGACATGTTTAGAGGTCATTATCACCTTAAGTAAAAAGTTTAGTCCCTTAATAAACATGTTTTTTCTCTTAATCACTATAACTAAATTTAACTAATTTCATTAACAAAATTGGTAAAAAAAATTGTGTTTTACTTATTATAAATTATAAAATAATATAATTCCAAATATGGTTTCCATTATTTCAAAATGAAAACCACATAAGTGGTAGAAATTCATTTAAAATTAATCCCACAAATGGATTGAGAAATAAAGTTTTTAATGTGAAAAGTTTCCAAAAATTTACAATGTTTTTATATCCAATTTCAATATTAAATTGATTATAGTAACCTCAATTAGAATAAAATATTTATAATTGAACTATTTGGAATACAAAATGGAAATGACTTGGGTTTTTAGCATGAGTCAAAATCCCCACCATGTTTGAAATTTTCAATTAGTGGCTATGCTACATTTTGTTTCATTGATCTGAACAGAATTCCAAGAGTTAAATTGTCGTTATTTGATGGATTTGTGTTGGTATAGAGTCTAGGAGAGAGAATTGGATGTTTTTAAGGGTTTCAAAAGCATCAAATGCCAGGTTTTTAGAAAACAGGTGCAAACACACAGTTTAGGGAAACCGTGCGAGTGGTGGTGCACGACTGTGCGAAAACCACTACTATTTTGAAAAAGGGATGCCACACAGTTTGTGAATAGTATAGAAAACTATGAATGGTGTCCGTGCATGTCAATAGATTCTAGGTAGTAGCTTCTGTAGGGTTTGGGAAACCATGCAACCTGTACATGTTTCTTTTTTTTAAAATTTATTTATTTCTTCATTTTCATTTTCACTCATCTCTCCCTCATTATTCCTTCTTGGGAAGGAAAGATAGGGGATATCCACCCCTTACTCCTCCTTCCATCAGATTGATATGTTCTCTCCATTAGACCTCCATTATTTGATCCGTTGGAAGATATAGGATCACTTTAGTATGGCTAAACCCACACATACCTCTTCTTCTTCTTTGATCCTTCGTCTTATGGACCATTGTTTCCGTGGGAGCCAATTTTAGGGTTTTAGATGAAAAATCAGATATACATTAATCAACATCAAATTATACTTGAAAATTGTATGTTCCTATTTCTATGATTCTAAGGTTTGTTGTGTATACTTTTTTTTTGAGTTTTTTCAGGCTTTGGGTGGTGTGACCTATGGTACATTTTTGTTTATTTTTAGAGAGACCTCGTTATACATATTCGTTCCTATAAAAATGATTGTGTAACCTTTGGGATGAAATTATACATTCTGAATACCATTTTTCCTTGAGAAAGGCTGGGTTAGAGGGCATTTCTCTAGGGGTATTTTTGACGGTGGTGCCAAAATTGTCTAAATTGAATTGTTTTTATTTAAATTGATTTGTTGAATTTAATTTAGATTTGTTGAAAAAACTAGAGGTATTCATGACCTCTATATTAAATTATGATTATTGTTAAGATATTCAATTCAATCACCTTAATTTAATTTATTATTTAAAATGTTTTTTTTAAATTGTATATATATGTAATTACTTGAATTGAAGGAGATGGGACCCAAGGGGTCGGTATGGGAGTTTCCCGAGATTAGGTTGGGATGGAATGACCATAATAATTAAGTGATGTTGATCACTAGTTGGGATTGTCTTGGATTTTCATGAGTGGTTTTGACCACAAGATTGGTTGTCATGGATGTTAGTTTAAAGCAGTGTGACTATTAGGTTGGGCAGGGCTAGTGATACTTGGATGGTAAGGCTATCATATTAGAGGGACATGGTCACAAGGGAATGAGGTTCCAAAGAAGGTGTGGATTAGGTTCTTCTTTGGTGATTTCTATCACCCGTTATGACCAAAGTACTGATTGAGTCATATGTACATAGGTTGACTTTGTGATGGGGGGGTTTGACCACTAGTGTGGGTAGATACCCTCGATTGTTTCAGTTTAATATTTATGATTTTGGGGGTTTTGACTATAGAAATCCACAGGGAAGGTGAGGATCCTTCTATTGATAGTGATGAGGCTATCAGGATGTGGGATGAGGCTCTCTATGCACGAGGCCATGTGGCTAGATATTTATTTGAGGGTAGAATTATTGTTCCTCCGAATGTCATATTATGGGCCGACATGAGCTTTTGAGCAGGGGTATGTTAGGCCATGATACTATAGTTGGGGGTGCCTTCGGGATGTCAGTACATTTAGACATGAGGTGTCAGCATGCACATGGTGCTGGGAAATATGATTGAGGTGAAACCTGAGGGTTAACTAGGACATTGTGACTATAGGGGGTATCTTGGGCCATGGGCCAAGGGCTCTCTTTGCTTCTGAGATTCTGGTATTGGATGAAGCAGGTGACATTCCCTTGTGGATACTAAGCACCAGCGGAGGTGGTGTTTATTATTTCATTGTATTGTCTACTTTTCTTATAGGTCCATGTCTTCTAAGACACATATACAAAGTACATAAAATTGAGTGGTATTCTACTGAGATTCCTCTCACACCCTGCACGGGACCTTCGAGATGCATGTAGAACATATGAATTTACATACATGTAAAGCATCCGCTTTAGGAGGTGGATCGTAATTTTGTTTGGCATGGATATTGGAATGGACATTGAGGTTGTGTCTAGTTGGGGTTTTTGTTTAGTTTTATTTTAGTTTCAACATGTTTATTATATGTAGATACTGTGTTCTTCCCTGGGAACAACCTTTGATATTTTATTGTACGACCTGACATGGAATTCTTTCCTTGCTTGTTTTGTTTTGAGTGGCTACAAGTGATTTGTTGGAATGCAGTTCTATTTATATTCTATTATAGTTTTTTTCTATATTATTTATTCTGTTTATTGCTGTTAAATGTGCTTCCACTTTACAGATCTGATCCGAGTTAGTAGATTATTTTATTTCCACTACCTGTTATCTTATTATTCTCGGAGTAGTATATTATATATTCCCATGGGGTATAAAATCCCCACTATACCTATTTACACCCTCACTGCTAGTCAGTAGCCTTTGGAATTCGTGTAGCTGCGCCTAAGGCCAGTGGCACCAGACTCATTAGCACTATTCAGGTGGCTGTTCAGGTCCGGGGTGCTACAAGTGGTATCAAAGAAGTTTCTTTTACTTCTTTCTTATTATTACTATTTGGGGTTATGATAGACTGGAGATAGGTTTTTATTAGAACTGGGTTTATAACTTGTGCTTGGATTCCTGTATCCCCATGTACGAGGGATGGATTGAGTTACCTTGGGTGGGTTATGCTATTTTTCTTTTCCTCAGATTCTAGATTATATGGTTTCCAGCTTAGTGAATCACTTGATTTGTGATGATTGTTCGTTATGATATGCAATCGTTGACCCAGTGTGGTAAGGGATAATTGAACCTTGGCCCAGCAAGGCAAGGAGTGGTTGTTAAGTTTTGATATGCACATTGTTATGTTATTTAAATTTCATATATGCACGTATGCCTTATGATATGTGAATAATATCAAATTTCAAGTGGAAATGTGAAATTATTTACTTTAAATTATTTTGAAATGTGAACTATGATATGAAATGATTTATATATATATATATGTGAAATTACATTTGACATAATGATTGGGCCTAAAAATTAGAGGAGTAGGCATGTATTATAGTTGAGGTGATTTTGATCACCGGGATTGGGTGACTAGGTTGTCCGTTTGAGGCAATGTGGTTTGTCAGGATGGCCATGGTTCAAGGATTTTGTGATACTTGGTACTATTGAGGGTGGGTAAGGAGGCCATGAGGCTAGAATTCCATGGGAATGGTTGTGATGGGGAAGATTAATGGTAGTTTTTATACACTTCATTTATACTTCTTTCCCAATTTTTGTTATATATTATAAAATATATGGGATATCTGACCATTTGATAGTATTCAATGGGTTCCTCATAGATGGATGAAATGGATCCTCAAGAGGGTGATGGTATAGTACCATCGAAGCACAATCGGGTTCAGAACTATGAGGTTCAGGCAAAACATGAGCTGCAAGTACAGGCTTCGGGACAAGATTAGGTTTAGGATCCATTGTCGGTATGGCAGTTTCTAGGTTTGATTGCGTTGAGTCCATGGATTGAAGAGAAGCTCTGATCTAGTTTGGTACATATCTTGTATAGGATCGATAAATGTTCTTAGGGAGTAGATGCATCGATGTATTATCTGACACGGGTGTTCCAAACACATCACCTACTTCTTTTTCAGGGTATGAGAGGTCCGTAGGTGGCTGAGAAATTCATAGAGAGCATACTGATGATCTTTGAGTAGCTAGAGACACCTCCAAGGAAGAGGGTCAAGTTAGAGACAGACAACCTCAGAGGAACAACAAAGCGCTGGTGGGATGTGCATGTTTAGGCTCATGGACATGAGAGTTTAGACTATATGGACTTTGAAGACATATTCTTCGAGCACTTTTTACCTGAGTTATTGAGGGATGAGAGAGTATGGGAGTTATTGAGCCTTCAGCCGGGTGACATGTCTGTCATTAACTATGCAACTACCTTTACCGATTTTTTTCACTTTGAATATGGTATGGTAAGAGATGACACCTCATGGGTGAGGTTATTTGAATATGGCTTACAGAACACCATTCGCTTGCAGGTAAAAATCTTTAGGATGATCTCTTTCATAGAGGCGGTGAATCAGGCAATCATAGTTTCAGGTAACCTGATGGAAATGTCCTATTTGGGCCATGTGGTGGTATCAAGTGATGGTTCAGATGGTACGAAACGAGGTTGGGATGAGTTTTAGTATGAAGGTCAGGCCAAGGATTCTGTTAGACCACCTCGAGGTAGCTCAGTGGTGGTTTTATTTTAGTGTGGGAAACAAATCCATGTATGGACTAAGTGTGATAGGCCTCTAAAGGAGTGTCGTGCATGTGGAGAGGTTAGGTGTCTTGAGAGGTTATGTAGGATGACTTCTCAAATATCTAGTAGATGAGGACCGAAGAAGGCACATAATTTAGATATCAATTTTGGATTAGTACCTTGTGAGGGTAGGTGAGGCTCAGCTTCATTCGGAGGATGTGGAAGAGATAGTGGGACCCTTCCATGGGGTCAATTACTAGTGAATAGTGAAGAACCATAGGGAGGCCTGGTTTTCGGATGTTGTGTGTTAGGACAGGTGCATGCTGTGGAGATTCCATGGGCTGGGTATCTTGGAAAGCCGATAATAGTCCAAGGTACATCACGAGAATACCCATGATTTCATTTTTCTTTTTTTTTTGGAATGGCCTGTTGAGCCATGTTAATTTTGTAATGGCCTATTGAGGCATGTCTGTCTTGAGTACATGAGGTGAATAACTTGTATATGGACTGACTAGATCCTGGTATGTTGGTTTGAACCATCTCGAGTGCATGATTATATATATATATATCTGAGGATCTTGGAATTAGCAGCATCATTAGATGCATGTTTTGAGGTGCTTAGGCATCAAGGCATCTAAGGGATGTGGGTTACTTGAGGTTCCTTGTTCATCAAGGCATCTAAGATACAATTATTAATTGATGTGAGAGGCACTATATTTATTTTGAGCATCAATGGGATGTGGGGCCTCATTGTGCCATGGGTGCTATGGGTCCGAGGTGGGCACTGTTGCGGTGCATGATATGATTGGGTTTCAAAAGCAACACAAGAGACCCTAATAAGGTGTAGGGGTGACAATACACCACAAGCGGACCATGGGTCTGAAAATAGGTCAATGGACCTTTGTGTGATTTGAGTTTTGATTTTGTCAAGACCAAGTTAGACAAATCCTATGTGGGGAGGCTCTTTAAGAATTTGGCTAGAACCCTCAAGATCGGGGTAGAGTGGGTTTTTTTACTGGGATTTGTATGTTTGGTACCATATATTGGTTTTGTTCTATAGCTTAAGCATGAGATACATTTTGGTGAAGAGATTATAATGAACTGGGTTTTTGGAACGGGTCATAATCCCCACCCAGTTTTATTTTTTTTATTACTGGCTACACTACACTTTGTTTCATTGATCAGAACTCAATTTAGAGAGTTATGTTAGACTTATTTTATGGTTTTGTGTTTTTTTAGAGTCTAGGAGAGTTCCTCAGGTGTTCATAATGGTTTTTAGATCATTTGAGACCTGAAGTCTGTGTTTTTCGAGAATAGGTGCAGGTGCACAATTTAGGGAAAATGTGCAAGTGGTGGTGAACGACTTTGCGACCACCTATGCCGTTTTGACAGGGGGTTGTCACACAGTCTTCACACAGTATGGAAAAATGTGTGGGGTGTACGTGTAGGTATAGAGATCCTAGGAATTGGCTTCTGCACAGTTTGGAAAACCCTACGACATGTACATGTTTCATTTTTTAAATTTTTTAAATTTTCTTTATTTTTGTTTTCTTTCCTCTCTCCCCCTTTCTTCCTTCTTGGTCATGCACAATAGGAGAGGGCCACCCATTTATCCTCCTTCCATCAGATTGATCTAGTCTCTCCATATGAACTTTGTTTTTCAATCCATCGGAAACTATAGGATTTCCTCGATAAGGATAGCCCCACACACACCTCTTCTTCTTTCATCCATCATCTTACAAACCACTATTTCCATCGTTGCCAATTTCTATATTTTAGACAGAAACTTAGATATACATCAATCTTCATCTAATTGGACTTTTATATCTGAGTTTATTATGTATAAGTGTCTATGTTAGGTGGTGCATGCCTTGTTTTGAGTTTTTGAGGACTTTTGGGTGGTACGGCTTATGGTAGATTTTTTTCTATTTTGAGAGAGACCCTGTTATACCTTTTTCTTCATATCAAAATGACTATGTAGCCTATGGGATACCGTTGTACATGACCAATACATTTTTCTACTGAGAAAGTATAGGTTAGAGGATATTTATCTATGTGGTATTTTGGCTGGGGGTTCCAAAAGTATCTAAGTTGAATTATTTTGTTTTTAATTGATTTGTTTAATTTAATCTTGATTGGTTAATCAAATTAGAGGCATTCAAGACCTCCATATTAAATTATGAAGATTATTAAGATATTAAATTCATTCATCTAAATTGAATTACTTATTTAAAATGATCTATTTAAATTTAATTTATATATAATTTATTGAATTGCATGATATGGTACCCAAGGGGTTGGGATAGGTGTGGCCTAAGATGAGGTTGGAATGGAATGGACATCGAGATTGAGTGATTTTGATCACTAGTTGGGCTTGGAATGGATTTTATAGAGTGTTTTTGACCATATGATTGGGAATAGTGGATATAAATTTGAGGTAGTGTGACTATCAGGTTGGGAAAGGCCTGTGATACTTGGATGGAAGGCTATCGGATTGGAGCGACATGGTTCCAAGGGCATGATTTTCTAGAAATGGCGTGGCTTAGGTTTTTATTTGGTGATTTACACTCACTCGTTATGTCCAAAGCATCGATTGAGTCATGGGAACACATGTTGACTCCATGATGAGGTGGTTTTTACCACTCATGTGGGTAGAGAACCCTGATAGTTGTTGTTTAGGTATTTATGATTTGGGGGTCCTTTCTATAGAAATCCATATGGAAGGTGAGGAGCCTTAGGTTGAGAGAGATGAGGATATTAGGTTGGGGGATGAGGCTGTCCATGATTGAGGACATGGGACTAGATAAATATTTGAGGGAGGACATTTCTGTTCCTCTTCCATGGGCCGATGTGAGCTTTTGAGAAGGGATCTGTTGGACCAGGATACTATTGTTGGATGTGCCTTTGGGATAATGGTACATTGAGACATAAGGTGTTTTGAGGCACACAGTGTCAAGCTATATGATTGAGGTGGAATGTGAGGGTTCACCAAGACATTGTGGCTACAAGGGTACCTTGGGCCATGGACTAAGGACTCCCGTTGAATTTGAGATTCTAACATTGGCTAAAGAAGGTGACATTCCCTGGTGGTTTTAGAGCACCATTGGAATTTTTTTTTTATTATTTCATCGTACCATTTAATTTTCATAGAATTACATGTCTTCTTAAACACATATAATAGTTCTGCATCATTGGGTGGTATCCTACTGAGATTCATCTCACAGCATACACGGCCCCTTCGGGATGCCTGTAGACTTAAAGAATTTATGCATAGGTAAAGGAACAACTTCCGGAGCTGGATCATAGTACTGTTTGATATGAATATTAGCATAGACCATGAGGTCATTCCAAGATAGAGTTTTGTAGTTTAGTTTTATTTTAGTTTAAGCATGTTAATTATATGTAGATACTGTCGTTTTACGTGGGCAACACCCTGGATATTTTATTGTATGACCTGACGTGGAATACATGCTTTTATTGTTTTGTTTTGAGTGGCTAAAAGTGATTTTCTGACATGCTTTTCTATTTATGTTATGCTTCAGTTGTTTTTATATTTCAACCAATATTTATTTTTTTGAATTTTTTTCTACTTTATGGGCCCAACTTGAGTATTCTAAGTCGTTTATTTTTGCTTTATGTTATCTTATTATGCGCAGACCAATATATTATCTATTCCTACATGGTATAGCCTCCTCACTATACCTATTTACACCATTGCTGCTAGTCAAAATCCTTTGGAATTTGGGGAGGTGTACCTAAGGCCAATGAAACCCATCTCGTTCGCACTGTTTGAGTTTGGGATGCTACAAAAACCAATTGAATATATAATTTAACATCATAAATTATTGAAATGAAAAATCAGATTAAAATTAAAATTTAGTATTTTTAACTATTTTTTAAAAAATGAAACTGCTCAAAAAAATACCAAAAGCTCAACGTAAGATAATTTTTACCTTAATTTTTAAAAAATAAAGTTTATTTTTTTCATGTTAAATTAATGAAACTATCAAAATTTGGTTTTAAAACAAGTGCTCTATTAAAAGGTTGGAAACCTACCTTTAAAAAATTACATATTTTTATTTGTAAAATTGGATTTTTTTCTTATCTTATAACCATAAAATATATTGGATTCATGTAATTATTTTGAAATAATATAAAATATATAAAATTCATTAATGTAAATATCTAATAGTAATTAATTTAAATTATTAGGGTAAAACAACTTTGGCGTATAATAATTGTTTATTATAAAAACATTTCATTTATTTTCAGTTGGGTTTTCTATTCATTTATAATTAATTGGTATACAATTATTTCAACCATATATTTTCATAATTTAGTTAATATAATTAATAACTTCCAATTAAATGGTTAAGAGGTAATATTATTTAGTAAAAATCGGTCTTGTATGTAATGTAATCCACCAAAAAAAGTTATCATTGCATTTAACGTGAGCTAAACTCAGTGTTGTGTGCATTAAAATCTATATCATAGAACAAATTTATTTAAAATAGTAAATATAGTAGGTATTGGGTTGTTATATTAAATTCTAATATTAGTGTTTTATGTCCCATATACTATTAAAAAAATGTAATTCATTTATAATTTCTGGGTGTTACATTCTCCCCACCTTAAATAAATTTCATATTCACAATTTTAACTTGATGAGGATAATATAGGGTTTGATATTTTCTATTTAATTTTTTGAAAAAACCACATTGCAAAAAGGTTAAAAAAATTCGTTTAAAAATTGAGAAATAGAAGTGTATGGTTCATATAAAATAATCACATAGCTAGGTATCCGTGTAGGAGAACATAGGTGGGAAATGAAAACATGGAAATTAAAGAGTAAAATAACGCCCAAATACTGTTGTAAAGTGATATAGAACATTGATCACAAGAAAATGGGTGATCCATATAAGGTTAATTTCCAGAAAACCATAAAAAATAGGTGTGAATAAAAACATTTATATAATTAAAAATGATGATAATTAGATGAAATTTTTCATTTAAGACACTTTTACTAGAGTTGAGAAATTATTTCACTCTCTAGGTACATAATAAAACATACTCACTTGATACATTTCTATTCCATATGAACAATATCGTCTTTTGGTTGTGCCTTGAACTATTTCCACTTCATCTCTTAGAAAATATTGAATCATATGGTGAATTAATAAATTAATCTCTAGAACCTCATCCAAATACCTACTAAAACCATTTCATTAATGGTTAACCATATTTACCTTCCAAAATATCAATATTAAAAATATTATATGGTCACTAAATTTTAAAAATAAAGGTATCACTATTTCAAAAAACATCCATTAACCCTAAATCGTCATATATAAAATGTGTGAACACATTTATCAAGTATTATGTTAAATTATGGAAATAAGATTAATTATCATAAAACCTTATTTAAAACATGAATGATTTCTGATTACTTAAGTAGAAGATAGATTATTGAATATATTCCTTAAAACAATGTTGTAAACTCCATCAATGACAACATAAACCACTTTTTTTAACAAATTATTACTTAGTTCCATAGTAGTTAGTACTATAAAATTTACTTTATTTTCAAAAAATAATTATCTCAACATTAGGGACATATTAAAGGTTATCCTTCCCTAAATCATGTGTTTTCTTAGAAGTATAACTTTCCACTCTATCATTTTTCTTAGTCATCGGTAGTGCTCAACATGTGCTCTCAAATCCTAAATGGAATAGAACCACAATACAATCCGTATATATTTCATGAATATTATAACTAGTACGTCATTGATAAAATTCCCAAATGATGCAATTCATGAATCCGAGCACAATAAAATTAATTATCTCTCTTTGGTTGTATCAATAACATAATATTGACCTTGAACCCTTAGATTATTCTAAGGTATACTCCCTTGATGATTGGGGAATTAATTTGTGTAATTCCCCATATCCTTACAGTTAAAACATATAATAGAAGGGTTTTATTTCTTTCATTTTTATTTTTTCATGGTGACCATTTTTCCGATACTTATAAAAAAATCCCAATCCATTCATGTATTTCCCATGGTGATTCTTTACATAGTTATCACTTCTGGTAGAATAATTATTTCGAATATTCCTTTTTATTTTTTATTTTATCTTCCATATTATACTTATGTTTCTTCACTTTTATTCCATAACACTTGGAGAAAATGTCTGCCTTTAGATCACATAAAAACATTTCATATTTTGAAGAAAACGTTTGATACACAAGAACCCTTTGGGGAAATGTATTAAGTCTTACAAAAATTGTGAATTTTGAATTCCATGTTGTGTATGAAATCTGTAGTATACCTTGATAACCTTGTAAATGTATCTTCATACTCCAAAACAATCTCTTCCTCCATTTTCAATAAACTAAGAAACCAACTCTTTATTATTGTTTGTTGATCACGAGGGAAATATTTTTCAAATATTGTCTCCTTAAATTATTTACATTTCATGAGTTCAATTTCCTCTTCCTCCCTATTATTCAATGTTAACAACCACCATTGATCAACATCACCATTAAGAAAATGCACTACAAGTATTACCTTCTCCTTTTCACCACATTTCAATGCCATAAATATATTCTTAAAATACTTAATCCATTGATATGATGACATTAGATCAGTAGTACCACTAAATGATGGGGGCCTCTGTTGTATAAAGGGATAAAACATATGAGAATATCATTTTATAATAGGTTACTACATATGGGAAATGTTATTTGTCCTAACTTGATTAAGTTTCCTTAATATATCCATAACTTTCTGAGTTCCAATATCACATATTCTAGCTTCCTTAGTTTGGAAACCCCTACATTATCTATGAGTATTGATACCTTTCATCCTTCAAAATTGAATCTCTAAAAAATGGAATACACCTAATTAGCTTAATGAATTATAAACTATTTATAATTCTAAATATGGTGTAACACTTAAGTTAAATTGAAAATTTTATGCATATATAATCTCATAATCATAAAAATGATTTCTTTGGAATGTTCTCCTATACTAATCTTTAATGCCTATCACAGGGTTATTTTCTCTAATCCATGTTTTCTTAAATATTGTTTCCATAATTTATAATAAACTTCCTCTAGTACCAACTGTAATGAACATGACCCCATTAGCTTGGAGACGATTCCATACTGTATTAATTTAGAATAGATAAAATATTCAAATCCCAAAGGGCCACACAATTTAGTAGTTTTGTAAAAACTTATTACATAAATGATACCCATTTTAAATTAATAATAGGAAATAAAATAGAATAAATAAAAAAAATAAAATTCCCAACACCCATGAAATCTTATTCATAAGATTCCTCTTCATAAAACAGGGAATGGAAAACAAATAAGGGTGTGATCAAATTCTCAGAAAGGTTTATGTATAATGGAGGCTATAATGAATAAAAAATAATAATCAATATAGAAAGGTATATAAATGAAAGAAAATTCCACAGAAATATCTAGATAAGGAACAATCAATATGGAATGGAAAATAACTGAAACAATTTCCATATAATCAATAAAATTTGAATGAAATATATCCATATATTATTTTATAAAAAAAATATCATGGATAGTATTAATAAAAAAAATTATAAATGAAGTAAATTCATAAATATTGGACTCCATGACTCTTAGAAACATGGAACCATTTCTATTGAGACCTTTCACAAGATGATTTAAAACATTCCAGGTAAAAACCCATCTGATTTGGCTAACTAATTCATCTAATGAGACTACCGATGCATCAAGGGGATTCATTAAAATAGTAACCAACCTATTTCATTCCATTAAAAATCATTTATAATATATATAATAATCTATTTAACTCAAAAACAATGTTCCTTATCAAATATCTGTATTGAGTAAAGGATACAAATTTATCAATATTTCTCCAGATAATCAAATAACATTCAAAGTAAATACCATATGTAAAAATTTTATATTGTTTAGATAATAATCATATAAATTACCCAATAATACATATATTTAATGTAAATTTAATGTCTAATTAAAAATGATTATAATAAAGTTATTGTTTCAAGAGAATACTAAGAAATACAAAAGAAAGTGAGATTGTACAATAACTTTTACCATTTTGAAATTTTCAATTCAAATCCCATTAGGTAATATAATTAAAATTGAAACATAAAATACCATGAATAATAAATAATTAATGATATTAGATTTCAATGGGGTAGTATTTACACCATATAAAAGGGAATTGGTGCGTATTAACAATCAAGTCTCAATAGAATGCAAATTGAGAGGAAATACCAATATAGTTCCTTTTGGTTTGAATGATATTTAATCTCATGTGTAATGGTTTTAAAAATTTAATTAAATTAAAAAATAATGATATTAATATTTATAATATCATATATTATTCTTCTATAAAATATTATCACTCATGTGTTAATAAAATATCATTATTTTCACTATTTCATGTGTGTATTGATGCATTTTTTGAGTATGTTTTTACTTATTATTTATTATTCCTTTTTAAAAGATCATGATTTCATAATCTTCAGAATGTAATTCATGATCTAAATACCATATATATTTAGTATATAGGTATTTATTTTAATCCATAAAATATAGTGAGAGGAAATGAAATGCACCATTCGTGGAGACGGTGGACTCTACATATGCATGAACAATGTTTCAATTTTATTGTCATATTAAAGAAAGAAAGGTAAATTATATATAAGTATATTATCATTAAATTATTATATTTATTTCATATATAATATATATTTTTGTTAAAAATATCATTAATACATTCTATGTAATGTGTGAATGAATCACGTTGCTTCGTGAGGTGGTAGTCTTCCATAAACATGAACGATGTTATTGTGTTCCAAAAAATGGAAAGTACGAAGGTAAGTGTTATATATTTATTAAATTAGCATTAAAACATCATAAATATCAGAAATATAATATATATATAGTATTTACATCATAATTCTTTACCATGAATGGTGATAATGAAAAAAACGATATCGGTTCGTGAGGTAGTAGTCCACCATACACATGAATAATGATTTTATTACACAATTGATGGAAGTGTGTGAAATTTTAGGTCATAAACTTGACTTAAAAACACCATAGAATATTGAAGATATTAATTTTACTATATAATAATGAAATAAATAATTTTTAGTAGGTGGTAAAAGGAATAATATATAAATGATTTTAGAAAAACATTAACTCTTCTTCAACTATCCTATATAAGTTTTCACTAATTATTTCTTAAGTTTGATTTATTCCAACAATAAGGATTATAGGATAAGGAGAGTGAATTTTTTGATTTATTTGGTTAGGTATTGGCCGAACAAAAGTGGTTTTAGAGGTGTTAAGAAGGGGGGGGGGGTGAGTGGGAGGACTTTTATAAGTGGGGTGAGTGGAAAACATATAAATTTTTGAATAAGAGAATTAAAACAATGTTTTTTCAATGTAATGTTGATAAAAGTTTGAACCAAACTATATAATACAAGGTATAAGGTCTATATATGGAAATAAAATGGGTGTTGGATATGTTTTTATGTCATTTTTTCCTTAATTTTAGTGTTTAGTCCACTAGTAAACTCACTTTTCTTTTAATCACTATAATTAATTTTTACTTATTTCACTAATATTTTTGGTAAAAAATTAAGTTAGAATTAATTTAAAATATAAATTAGTCTGATTGAAAATATTTAATCCATTTTTATAAATTTATACCTTATAATTGGAAAAAATTAAAATAAAATTAATCATGCAGACTCAATGAGAAAGCAATTTTAAAAGAGAAAATGTTCAATTTTTTTTTATTTTTTTATCCAATTTAAAAATTGAATTGATTAAAATGACCTAAATTGGATTAATTTATGTATAATTTAACTATTTTAAATTTAAATCCTATTAAAAATTTCATTTAATGTTCTAAATTATTTAGATTGAAAATCTATTTTTAATTAAAATTAAGTATCTTTCACTATTTAAAAAAAATGAAACTTCTCAGAAAAAACATACCATAAGATAATTTCAAGATTATTAAATTGAAAACTAAGTTTAATTTTAAATATACTATTTATAATTATTTAAAAAGTTTATTTTAAAACAAGTGTACCATTAAATGGTTGAAAAAATTCCTTTTGAAAAAAATATTTTTTTTATAAGGAAAATTGGATTTGTTCATATCTTATGATCATAAAATCTATTTTATGAATTTAAAATAATTAATTTAATATATAATGTATAAATTTAATTAATATCATTAAATATTAGTAATTAATTAACTTTTTTATGAAAAACACCATTGGTGCATGATAATATTTTCTTATAAAAACATTTTTTTCTTAATCAATTAGATTTTATATTAATTTCTAATTAATTATATACTAATTAATTGAACCATATATTTAAATAATTTTATTAATTTTATTCATAACTAAAAATTTAATAGCCCGGAGGTAATAATATTTCAAAAAACATGATCTTCCGTGCAGTACAATCCATCAAACAAAGTTGTTGCATATAACGCAAGAAAAACTCAATGTTGTGTATATTGTAAGATATCACATAGATAAAATTTATTTAATATTTTAAATAGATTAAAGTATTGGGATTTTATTTTCCTTTATATTATTTCTATGCCTTTACACATACTCTTTTAAATAAAATTTTATTCATTTATAATTTCAGTGTGTTACAGTAGTGATATGCCGAGTTGTAGAAGAGGCATCTCTACACGTACAGATCAGTGTATGGGGATAGTATGATGCTCTCCATTTCAAATATATTATACAATATACTAGACTACTTTTTTTATGAAGATATATCTTTATCCAAAATCATGATTAATATGGTCATCCCGACCTACCAGAGGAAAAAATGAACATATCACTCGATGCGGGGCATGGACAGGAAAATCCACCTCAAGGGGTGGAACAGTACTAAGAAGACCCTCTGACAGGTATCATCATTGATTAGTGTAGGTAAGAACTCAGACTTAGGATTCCATCCAACGAGGAATTTCTTCTACTCATCAGCATCTCGGAAAGGTAAATGGACATGTACAGCATTCTGACTCAATCTAGGTTGCGTAAAAAGTAGAGATGGAACCCATAGTATCCATCTTACTCCAGAATATCGAGGAGTAAAAAAGGATCATCACTACACTCATTATTGAGAGACACCCGGATTATGGAAATGAAATAATGGACAACATCTATCCTCTAACAGGGAACCTAGTCCTCCTCACACAAACTCTTCAATTCATGCATGGTGGCCACACACATCTAGTCAGGGAAGTGGTAGAGGGTTATAGAAAGAGGCCTAGGTATAAAATGTTCACACCACTTGAATAGTGTGATTAGTGTAATTATCCACCTTTATATCAAGGATGTGGTGACCCCGCACCCCCATGTTTATGAGCCTTTAAAAACCCTAGTGACTAGATACCCTCACCAAGATGACTTGATTACTACTCCCACTACTCACCTTGAAGTACTTGAAACATAAAAGGTGGAAATCCCACCTAACAGGAATCCATAAACAAAATGGGTGGATAGTATGTAAATACCTCCATACTTTGGTAATCCCAATTATTCCTCATTTGATGAGATTGGTGACCCACAACAATATCTATCCAACATCACTTCAAGGTGTGGACCTATATTGGGGACCCCATATTTGTATGAGTTTTCTAACCTCTAATGTTTTTTTTCAGAAACTATAAGGGCATATGTTTTTATAGTATAAATAGATACATATAGAGTTATTTGCTATTTTGTATGATCTCAAAAGAATGTTCCTCTATCATTTCATCTCAAACATGTGTAATAAAATCATTTACATACTATTTATGTACAAACAGATGCTTGATGAGCGAGTCACATATCTTTTCTCTCGGTGTAAAGGACTCACTTATTCACTCAACATGTCATTGTCCGAAGAACTACTGCTGACGATGTGAATGGGGAATGTTAAGAGTGACTTGGTATCTACCATGATAACCCAAAACTACCCAGGTGGATTTTGAGAGTTCTCTAAAAAGTCCCATCATCTAGAAGAATCCTTGTACTAGAATATACAATAGTAATAAAAAATGAGATTGCTGCAGATGTGCATGAAGTGGTTCCTGAGCCAGCAAATCTACTGAATCCTTTCCCAAAAGAGCCTTACCGAGTACATCCAAACAAATCAAAACCTATCCTAGAACATAATTGTTAGGAACTACCTCACCAATCATAACCTCCTGGATGAGAAAAATGTTTCTACACCCCCCCAAAGACCAAGATCATAGTGATCCCTCCCTAGAAATAAGAAACTATACCTATTACTTTTGGGATACATAGGTCTTGATATATTTCATCTATGCACTAGAGAACGAAATCCTAAAATTGCTGGATGGTAAGAGTGCCCATGAAGCGGGACTCAATGAACTCCCTGATCAGTTCCCACACCACAAGATCCTCAGAAACCCCATTGTAGAATTATTCATGTTCAATGATTGATTGAAAGACCATGTGGATCATGGATTAGTGAAGTTTAGTGATGTTATAGCATAGAAGACCCATATATCCTCCAACCCTAACAATGACAATGAAGGATTTAGTGAATAGAAATAGGCCTCCGACTACGGGACATAAAAATATGAAGACTGGTTAGCTCACAAGGTAGTATATTGGGCTCGTGGTGTCATATGTTCCCATTTGAGTATGAAAAAACCTCCTACAATTTATGTGCCTCCTTCAAACACTGCCTCCACATTCGAGTGACAAACTTTTAAGTCTCAAAAGAATAGGTGCTAATGACACAACATAGATTAGAGTCCCCCAATAATTCAAAATCCATCTCATACTCTTACCGACTTTATACCACCTAATGTAAGAGATGCACCTAGGGTTGGCCCAACCCTAGACCTTTCCATATAGGATAAGAATGAGTACACCTATGTGAAACCTTTGAGATGCTATACCACTTCCTAATGCCAAATGATGAGTAATTCCATGAAAACCACAAGGTTTCTTTGGATGATGCAATCAATGGAAATAAAGAGTACATGAAATATTGAAGATTGCTTAGGCCAACTAGGCCATTCATGCTATTGAGACCATGTATAGGATTTTTCACAAAGGAGAGCAAGCACTACCTTCCCAGCCCGCTCTATCAGGTATGCATCCAAATTTGACTGTGTTAGTTGAATGAGCAGCTCAGCCATGACTTCACCATGATCATCCACATACAGCTAGTGATAGACCTCAATAAATAGAAAATAAGTTTGCATTTGTTTAGATAAGGCCATGTAGACAGTAGTAGAATATTTCCAACACATATAAGACCCCGGAGGTTCAACCAATGATTTATCCATCTACATAAGTTACAACCCCTACCAAGGAGTGACCCTCTCGAGGGAAAAAATAATATTTTTTCATAGATGTGCAATGTATTGAATCACCTTTTCAGTATAATAGTGTATCTTTAGATCTGAGGTTCTACACTTATCAACAGAAATACATGAGGCCCATGAAAATGTTTTTAAAATCCCCCTCCAGTTTAAATCTAAGGTAGCCACCACATAGGTCTACTATGTGGGATAGGTCGATAAAGTGGAATTTCAATCCATCATAACTTTATTTTAGGAAGATTAGGGTGTCATCATTCCATTTTAACAACATGAAGATCTGTCACTACCGGGTGGAAACTACTTCTAGGATAAACCTCATTCTGACTCGGACACTCCAAAAGATATGAATGATAGAATAAGATCCAAATCCTTCCAACCTAACGATTCATGGTTATGATAAGCGTGATTAGAAACCAAATATAAATGTAAAGATAAAGAGACAATTTAATGTTCTGAAATCAAGCACTAAATTTAAGGTTGTCTCATAGGACATATCCTACAACGTGCCGTAGGGTAAGCCCTAGATTCATTTGAATGCGAAAGTACCCTATTTGTATCTTTAGTGCCTATAATACTCCCTTAATGGTCGTGTGAGGGTAATGAATGGCGATTACTTCCCCCTTGACTCCTTTTAATACTGATTACTATTACAAAATGGAATTGATGCAGGTTCATACCAAACAAGGTAGTGTGTATCAATGCTCCTAAGGATTTGAGGACCACTTTAGTGAGTCCATGGGAAGCATTGAATGAAATATTATTCCTCTAAATTAATCTATTATATCACATGACCCCAGTCCCAGGGGGGGGAGTTTTTTTTGTCTTTAGGAATAATGGTTCGTCATACCTATGAAAAAGGAGTTCCCACAGATTTCCTCATACTCTTACACTGGATAAGCCTGGGTAATACCAGAAGACCCTAATACTATTAATTACTAAGTATTTTATCCTATGACCACCAATACATTACATTACCACTTATTTAATAGAGAAGGTATGAATAAAAAAAGTATAATCAATACCATTTCTTTGAAATGTAGAATGGATGTCACAGTTGGAGGCTAGATAAAATTAAATTGACAACTTCTGTCTCCACAGTCTCAAAAGAGCAAGAACCCCTCACCAAGGAATCTGTATCCACTAGTGTAGGCACTGATTATTCCACTAGATATAATAGCATGGATGAGAATCCTTATACCTTGTATTATCTTATCTCAAACAATAAATCGGATTTGGATGATTCCCCTCCTGATTTTGAAGAGGTTGTCTCCACCCCCATTAATGAGTTAACCCAGGTGGACCGTGGCACTAATGAAGATCCGAGGCCAAATTTAATCGATGCATACATGTCCCAAAAATAGTATAATATGATTTTGGTTTTAATGAAACATCACTATGATTTGTTTTAGTAGAGCTATGATGAGATGAAAGGGATGGACCCTCATGTCACCATTTACCATCTTAAGCTCCCTACAAGTCATCACATATTCCAGAAGCCTCCCAAAAAAGTGCACCCCTCCCATTGTGTTATAGTAATGGATGAAGTTGACAATATTATTAAATCCAAAATCATCAGGGAAATACAGTATCCCATGTGGCAATAAAAACATTCTTATTCGGGAAGAAGAATGGGTAGATCAATGTCTATTTTGTCTTTTGGGACCTCGATTGGTACTATTTGAAAGATGATTTTCCCCTCCCTATGAAAAAGTTGTTTATTGATTCTACTGTAGGGTTCTAAGAAATATTATTCATGGATGGATACTCTAGGAAAAACCAGATGTAGATGGCCGCCGAGGATGAGGTGTCCACAACCTATGATGTTCCACAATTGAATTTATTCTATCAAAAGATTTCCTTTGTCTTGAATAATGGAGGAACCAATTACTTGTGGTAAATGAAACATATCTTCAATAAAATTATACAAAAAACTAGTTGAGTGGTATGTAGATTGTTTTTTGGTCAAATAACAAAAGTATCAGGAATAAATCAATGACTTTGGGAAGGGGTTTATATTTCTCCATTCATGACACTTCAAGATGATCCCCTTAAAGTGTGTATTCAGGGTTATCTCTATGATTTTTTTTGTATTTTTTCTAAGATACAATGGAATAGATATTTACTTAATGAATATCATGTCCATCATCCAAATTCCTCTCTTGAGAAACCTTCTTGAGTTGAGGGGACTCCAAAGAAACTTATCCTACACATGATGATTTATCACAAATCTGGCCACCAAGTGTGATCTCTTATTGAGGATCATGAGGAAAGGCAACCTTTACGAGTGGGAAGAGGAGTGATAAACCACATTTGAGGATATCAAGAAGTACTTTATATATACTTCAATTATGATTACACATATTTCATGAAAGCCTTTGGTCCTCTATGTGACTACCCTATAACAGTACCTTAATTCCCGTCTCACCAAAAATAACAATGAGGGCAGGGTGAATAGTCTATACTATCTTAGTTTCATGCTCCCTAACTTGATGGCTAGATAACACCTATCAAGAAGTGTTTCATCGAGATAATTTTAAAAGAATAGAAGTTAAAATATTATTTGTAGCCTCATGTGATACAGATAGGGTCCTATATAGACTTGATAAAGTATTTTCTTAATCACCCCATACTGATAGGATGATTGGAGAATCTGATGGTAATCATCCAAAAATTTGATATGTGGTTTGTTATAATGAATACCATCAAAGGTTAGATATTGGAATACTTCCTTGAACACATCTATCACCTGAGGATATGTCCCTAGATATTGATTTCATAGATGATTCAATCCTCTTAATGGAGTAGTTTTTTTTCATGTTTGATGATACATTTAAATGGTGCCTCCCAGATCCTTACTAGTAGAAGGCTCGACGCCCCTATGCTTAATATGGATGGCCTAATAATCATCTTGATCACTCCAACACAACATATCTTTCCATACTCCTTTCTATTTTCAGAGATCTACACTAACAACAAGGTATAGTATTAGCCTCTCATTACTAGCCTCATGTTGGCCCTCGAGATTGATGAACCTTAATTACATGTAAATGGAGACTCCAAACATGTCATAAAATTGATCAATTGTGATTACATCATTAGAAGCAAAGAGCATATATCCATGCTAGATCATACCCATTATCTTATGGCTCAGTTCCCTTCTCATCCATATGTGACTCATGCTCCTTAGTCATAAAATTGTTGATCTAATGCCTTGTATTGTTAGTCACGTCCATTTCAGATCCTAACTAAGGTGATGTGACCATTCAAGTTTCACACTGAAGGGTCATTACCCCTACTACTTTAGATGGTGATAGGCAATATGTAAACCAACCAGATACAGATACTTCTATGCCAAGACACTCATCTCCCCCCAATATATAATAAGATACCATTTAGATGACTATTTTCATTGATTATCTCCAGTATGGAATTCCTTCATCAGATTGAGTCGAGCATGAACAAATTCACTGGAGTGTAGCACAGTTCCCACTCCAGAGTGGGCCTAACCTTGAGTCAAACCTCTATAGGCATGGTTTTTATGGGATTATCCTCTATCTAATACAAGTAGAGGATACCCTCATGTTATAAATGAGGTCCGTTTTGGTCCCCATGGTAATCATCAAGTGAGATTGAGGCTCTCTATATAGATTTATAGGTTGGGATAATTTTGGACCACTGTGGTTTATAAATTCATTGAGTTCTCTAAGATGTGTCACACATTTTAGATACATTCCAAATTTCTGCATCGACTATTAGTGATTCTCCAAACCACCAAGTATTTATACTCTTTTTCATTACGGGGACACAAAATTTTGGGACCATACCCACCAGACGTATATTTTCAATGTAGGGTAACTATAACCATAATATACTTCTTCTCCAAATGAGATGATTCAATTCCTCTCAAGTAATTCAAATCCCAATTTGTGATTGAGTTTTTAATCTATCGCATCATATGTCAATTTAGAGTTCCTCACAGTATTCTCACTGAAAATGAAACCAACTTATGGGCTACAAAGATGAAAAAATTGTACACCAAGTACAAAATCTAGTCCAACCATACTTATCACATCATGCACAAAAAAATGAGTAGACTGATGCATTTAACAAGATCCTCTCAAACATTATACAGAATATGGTGGGTTAGAATAAATTGATTTTTTCTAAAAATATCCCCAAAACCCAATGA
Source organism: Viscum album (assembly GCA_963277665.1). Lineage (NCBI taxonomy): Eukaryota > Viridiplantae > Streptophyta > Magnoliopsida > Santalales > Viscaceae > Viscum > Viscum album. The sequence goes on along the minus strand of OY728153.1, from coordinate 319,744,473 downwards.
GAGTTTTTGAAATAAACCTATAATTCCACCAAGGGGACCCCAACCTCCCTATTATAAATAATAAAGTCATTTTATCTCACTGAGGTTTAGTTACCATCACTTTTAATAACTGCATATGACCTGAAGTTTTTATAATGAATAGAAAGGGTCCTTCTATCTAAGTCGTAAGCACTAAAATAAAAAAGGGTTAAGGCCTTTCAAAACCTATAGAGGCACCAAAATAGGATAGAGATAACATTAAAAAAGAAGGTGTTACAGTCTACTTCATATTTGGTGACATGGTATTGGATCTTAGAATTTCAATAATACCCATTAAAAATCCACCGAAGTTGGAACCAAAACGTAAAGGACCTTACATCATACACAAGGCATATTCAAATGGATCACACTATCTAATTATGACAACCCTTCTTTTATTACAAACATAAAAATGATTTATTACATAAACCATTAACTTGATACAACATGGAAGATCGAGACGTATAGTGTCTTTTGAGATTAGGATCATAACATAACAACTTAAAACATGAAGTACAACATCTTTATTGAAAACTTCCTTTACATGATCACTATATTCCCTCATACTTAGCATTGCATGGGTAACCCGAGGACATGCATAAAAAAAGGGGTGAGCTATAAAGATCAGTAAGGGAATAAACATGGAATAAATGAAGATTAAAATACATGTTAGATAATAGGAATATCAATAGAGAACAAGAGAAACAAGAACATAAAGTCCGGATAAAGCATGATAATCATAACATGGAAATGTGGAAACACCACTTAACATGGAATTAGCATGAGCCAAGGCTCATTGCACATAGAGCTTGAGTAAATCCTAATTGCACATAAAGAACGAGTAAACCATTGTTTCAATTGAATTGACATGAGTCAACACTCATTGCACATGATGTATCATGATACTATACTTTACCCAATACATTGGAGCGCTATAAGGGTGCACCCTTCTTAAACATTTCATTTCATGCATAAGTGTGCCACATGGATCATAAAACAAGGATTCATAAAAAATAATCATTTATTCCACGATAAAGGAATGTAAAATTAATACATGAAACTTTATAATCAATAAGTAAATGTGCATAAAGGTGAATACCCTTGATGGAGAAATGGGCACGGTATTCACTACACAATGGCATTGGCTTAGAAAATCGGTGCGATTTCAGCAGCATAACGACGTGACATAAGAGTTCATAAAAAAAGTTGATGAGAGAGAAAGGGGTTAAGAATCATATTTAAATGTAATGGACATTAATGAGGTTATATAGATACATGTACCAACAATTTTAATGGAATTTAGGTTCATGATACAAAAGTATTTCTCAAATGTAAATGAGGAGGGAGAAGTTCCTTTCGGAATTTCGGCATAGCAACGAGTGTACATGGGAGGAATTTAATTTGAGAGAAAGGGGTCTAACATCATTCAAAAATAAAGAGGGAAGTATGAGGGAAGTGAAAAACCATACCCCAAAATTCATAATTGAAATTAAAAGGGAAAACCAACTTAAAGAAAATTTGACAAAAATGAGAAAGGAAGAAAAAACCCTTACTTGGAAGTGTGATTCCAAAGGCTCGAGAGAGGATTGAGAGAGGCTTCATAAGAGCTTGGGGAACATTGGGAGGATTATAGAGAGAGTAGGGAAGAGGTTCGACAAACTCCAAAGGATTTGAGTGAGGAGGAAGTGGGAGCTTTGGTGGGTTTATATAGGAATGGTGGGGGAATTTTTTATTATTTAGGTGTGGGAACCCTTATATTAAATTAATCCAAAACAAAAACCACCTCATGGTATTTGCCCGTGGTTTTTGGAAAAGGGAAGAGTAAAACAATATTTTATAAATCCAAAGTCCTAAATTATTAAAATAATAGGGTTTCTTATGTGGAGGTGAGTCACACTCCCATGGAAAACAATTTAAAAAGTCAAGGTGTTTAATAAGTTTTGAATGGTCCATTAATGCTTTGAAAAGTAAGTAAAACAAACCCAAAATCACATCATTTTATTTTTAAACTATATATTGGACGAACATAAAGCTTATAGTATTTTATTACATCACTATTGGGTCATTATGATGTCATAAAACACATTATATATTTAAACAGTATTTAATTTTTACCCAAAAAATTGACTGTTTCAGAAAATTATCAAAAATTAACTGTTGGATAATTTCGACATCCTGATTCCAAAAATAACATTTATTTTATCTAAATAATTTTCCAAATATGTTAATTCTCACTTTTAAAATAAAAACATACATTTATCGAAAATTCACAGGTTTTGACAAAAATGGCTTTCAAACCTTAATAAAAATTACAATTGCATTTATAAAATTATATGATCATTTATATATAATAAAATTAATTTAATAATAATAATAATAATTTATTAAATTAATATTTAATTCAAAAATCGATCAATTTAATAAAATATAATTGTTAATTAAATAATAACTAAAAACACTATTTGCACTTTTAAAACTATTTACAATGTATCAATAATGACAACAAAGTATATTCATTATTATATAAAAAAAATAATGTACATGAACATAGTACTAGAGATTTGTTACATAACCCTTTAAAGAAGCCGCATAAGACCTATGGGTATGGTGTGCGATGGTGACAAACTCTTTGGGTGGCTCAGATAACATCACTTGAGTGGTAATTTCTATCAACTTCCACTTTTACCGTAGATGGTCACGTTGGAGCTTGACATGATGAAGCTCAGCTTGGGCTTGGTCAAGAGTGAAGCCCATAGATGCCACCACTTTTCCGAGCTCCAACAAATGGGCTTCGTATGGAGCAATTCTACTAGATGAGGCCATCGCTTCCTTTTTCTGAGTAAATTGGGTTTGTTAAAGCCCTATATTTATACTAATCATGTGATTATTGTTCAATGGCTATAAAAGAAACGATCACAATTCTTAACATAAAACCAAAGAAGTTGACATTTTATATATACATTTTACGTAAAGAGACATTTAATTAGATCAAGAGGGATTTCCATTAATGAAACTTTGGGTCGTTACAATATTCCCCCCTTAAGTAATTTCGCCCTCGAATTTTCCTTTTCCCATAATAAAATAGATATGGGTAACTCAGCTTCATCATTTCCTCAGATTCCCATGTTTTTTCTTTAAACTTGTGGTTTCACCACAACACCTTGATGAGGGGCATTGTCTTATTTCGTAGAACTTTTTCTCTACGATCTAAGATCTTCACTGGTTGCTCCTCATAAGAAAGATAATCCTCCAAATGTACCACCTCAGAAGAGAGTACATGTGAAGGGTCCGGTATGTACTTCCTTAATAAGGATACATGAATGAAATCATGTACTTTGGCCATGGTAGGTGGAAGTTATAGTCTATAGGCCACATCCCCGACACGATCAATAATATCTAAGGGGACGATGTACCTTGGACTTAACTTCCCTATCTTTCCAAACCTCATAACCTTCTTCCACAGAGATATGCGTAGAAAAACCAGGTCTCCAACTTTAAACTCAAGGTATCGTCAGCGATTATCTGAATAACTCTTCTATCGAATCTGGACTTCCTTGATATGCTGCTGAATTATTTTCACCTTCTCCACCATTTCCTCGACCACTTCTGGTCTAACCAGCTCAACTTCACCGACCTCATCCCAACATGCCAGTGTCTTGCACCTTTTACCATATAGGGCTTCATATGGTGCCATTTGGATGCTCGAGTGGAAAATATTATTATAAGAGAACTCAACCAGAGGAAGATGTTGATCACATCCTCCTTTAAATTCCATTGAGCATGCTCTCAACATATCCTCAGGTGTTTGGATAGTTTGCTCTGATTATCCATCAGTTTGAGGATGATAGGCCATACTAAAGTTCAGCTCAGTATTCAGAGCTTTTTGAAGACTCTTCCAAAACATAGAGGTGAATATTGGATCTCGTTCAGACACAATAGATAGTGTCACTCCATTTAGCCTTACCACTTCCCTGATATATATCCATGCCAGTTGATCCAAATAGAAATCCTCCTGAATAGAAATGAAGTGTGCAGTCTTTGTAAGACAATCCATAACAACCTAGATTGCATTGTTGCCTTTGGATGTCCTCGGAAGTCTAGTGACAAAGTCCATGGTGATGTTCTCCAATTTCCATTCTGGTATGGGCAATGGTTGCATCATCCCCTTAGACTTTTGCCTCTATGCCTTCACTTTCTGGCACACCAGGGACTTTGATGTATATTCAGCGATTTGTTTTTTCATATTATCCCACCAAAAGTTTTCTCAGAGATCTCGATACATCTTTGTGATCCCTAGGTGAATAGAGAAATTTGAACTATGTGCATCATCCAAAAGTTACTTCTTTATCTCCAGACAAGATGGAACACATAGCCTTTTCCCAAATCACACAATTCCTTCTTCATTAACATTAAACTATGAGGATTTCGCTTTTTTGATAGCTTCCACTTTTTCCTGAATTCCCACATAATCCTTTTGAGAATCCTTTAACCTTTCCAAAAGAGATGATTGAGCAATCATTTGTGAAAGGATTGATGATCTTCCCTTCTTTATGATTCCCATGTCCATCTTCATCAAGTCTAAGGAGATTGGATCCTTCTCAACTCTCATCATTGATAGAATCGCTGGTTCCTTTCTACATAGGGCATTTTCCACCTTGTTCGCTTTCCCAGGGTGGTAATGTATTGAACAGTCATAATCCTTGATGAGATCAATCCATATTCTCTGGAATATATTAAGCTATTTCTGTGTGAATATATTTTTAAGACTCTTGTGGTTAGTATATATCTCACATTTCTCCCCATAGAGATAATGCCGCCATATTTTCAAGGCAAAGATCACCGCCTACAACTCCAGATTATGTGGTGGATAGTTTCACTCATGGATTTTCAACTGCTTTGAGGCATAGGATATCACTTTATCATTATGCATCTGCACAAATCCTGAGACCTTCTTCGAAGCATCACTGAATACCTCAAAAACTTCTCCACTTGTGGGTAAAGTGAGCACGGGCGCAGTGATAAACCTCCTTTTCAACTCCTTGAAGATTTCTTCACATTCATCACTCCAAGAAAACTTTACTCCCTTTCGAGTTAGCTTGGTAAGAGGGTTGGAAACTCGTGAAACATTTCTCACAAATCATCGATAATATCTAGATAACCCCAATAAGCTACGGATATCCATTACCGATGTTATCCTCATCCATCCCCCAATTGCATCTGTTATGGAGGGATCCAAAGATATACAATTACTTGTGATGATATGGCCCAAGAATGAGACTTCTTTCAACCAGAACTCACACGTTTTTTACTTTGCATAGAGCTTCTCCTTTCGCAAAGTCTCCAGTATAGTTCTTAAATGCTCCTCATGATCCTCATTGGTTTTGGAGTATATTAGAATATCATATTTAATGACTACCACAAATTTTTCTAGGTAATCTCTAAAGACTATATCCATCATGTCCAAGAAGATTTCTAGAGCATTGGTGAGTCTGAAAGGCATTAATATGAATTCATAGTGCCCGTATCTTGTACGAAAAACAGTCTTGGGGACATCTTCTTTCTTCACCCGTACTTTATAATATCCCGACCACAAATCTACCTTGAAGAAGTATTGTGCTCCACGCAGCTGATCGAACAAGTAATCGATCAGTGGCAGAGGATACTTGTTCTTTATCGTGATTTTGTTAAGTTCAAGATAGTCAATGCAAAGTCGCATTTCCCCATCCTTCTTCTTGATGAAGAGGACTAGTGCACCCCATGGTGAAGCACTTGGGCGTATAAACCCTTTATCCAGATTCTCCTATAGTTGTTTATTTAGCTCTTCAAGTTCCATGACAGCCATTCTATATGGAGTCTTGGATATTGGTAGCGCCGCTGGTATAAGTTCAATTGAGAATTCAACATCTTTTCTAGGAGGAAGACCAAGAAGTTCCTTGGGAAACACTTCAGGGAATTCCCTCAGAATAGGCACTTCTTCAAGGATAGTTTCTTCCTTGGAATCAATCATCTTAGCCAGATACGCGTGCTCATAGGGCATTAATATCCATGATTGAGATGATGGAGCTAAAATAGATTGATCTTCCTCCTTACACTTGTAAATAATCAAGGGTCGATTCTCCATATGGAGTGTGATTTCCTTTTCCCGACAATTTATGTTGGATCTATATAAGGAAAGCCAATCCATGCTAAGAATTTCATCAAATTCCACCAGAGAAAGTATGAAGAGGTTCACCGAGAAATTCAATCCACAGATTATAATTGGGGAGGACTTATATTCATGGGATATAATGATTTCCCCATTTTCCGTACTCACCGACATCTTCACTTCCATGGTTTTTGGTGGTTCTGGGACTGTTCTACTAAACTTTCGAGATATAAATGAATGCGTAGAAAATGAATCAAAAAGTACGTTCGCTATTCTTGAATGAATAACTAGCGTACCCATCACCACTTTATTGTTGGGGTTCACTTTAGAGGAAATGATGGCAAAAGCTCTTCCTTGCTGCCTTGGAGGTTGTTGGTAGCCTCCGAAAACCTTTGGATTAGGGAAATGATTTTCAAGATACCCCGGTTCTTTGCATTTGTAGCAATGAACAATGCGTTGAGGTTGGAATGGAGTGTTCGTCTCCTCTATCGCAGCCACGAGTCTTTCATGCCGATTGTTAACAGCTAGGTGCCCTTCCCTTCCACACCTAAATCATTTCCTCGTCCCCTTGTGGCAATTTCCAGGGTGCTTCTTTCTGCACTTTTGGCAAGTGGGGTGATGCATCTTCTTAACGCTATTGGATTTATCCATCGGACCACCATCATTAATGTCTACCTTACGCTTCTTGTCCCCATGATACCCCTGTGATTCCCCGATCTCCATTTCGACCTTGAGGGAACATCAGACAATTTCCTCATAGCTATCGAAGTCACGGATCGCTAATTCTTTTCATAGGCTAGGCTTCAGCCCACCAAAGAAGCGGTCAAACTTGCATTCGGGGGTAACGACAAATCCAGAAGCGTATCGTGCAAGCCTTGTGAAGTTTTCCTCATACGCTCCAAAATATTATTCTTCTTTTTTCTTGAGGGAAAGGAAGTCCCTTTCTATCTTAAGCCGGAGGGTGCACAGAAAATATTTATCAAAAAACATCTTCTGGAAATCCTTCCATCCCAACGCCTCGATCTCCTCCTCAGGCTTTGTATTTTTATCAACATCCACCATTGATCAGATTAACCCTCCATATGATAAGCTGCCAGGATAACCTTCTCTTTTTCAGAACATTGAAGTATAGAGAATATCTTTTCAATGAAGTTAGTCCATTGTTCAACGATCGTGGGATCAGATGATCCACTAAAAGTAGGAGGCCTTTGTCTCATTAAGCTCTCGATAGTGACTTGTTCCTTCTTAGGGGGGTTTGGATGTTCCTCTTGACACATGTTTCTATTCAAAGCTTGTGTTAGCTGAGAGAGAAGCGTGAAAAAGTTCATGATTCCCGCTCCCATTGGATTGGAAATCTCATTAGTACAGTCATCATACTGATCTTCACACCAATTGTTAGCCTGATTCCTCCTATTACCGGCCATTGGCTGGAATAAAAGGAAAGTTAGGGGGTAACACATAAAGGGTAATCCAAAGACAAAAGTTTATGACTTAAAAATAAAATTTTATTTCCTTAACTCATGAGTCTATAGGCTTCAACCTACTCTTTTCATGATCTACATTCTAACATATATTCTTAGGGGCATTTTTTTAATTCCCTTAATAAGGGATTATACTAAGCTTGTGAATTTATCAAAACATATCCCGCAGGAGTGTCGTAACCAAGAGTGCATCAAGGCCCATTGTCATGCACCAGTTGTCGTTTGAGTCTAGCTCAAAGTGGTGTTTTCAGGTTTTACCCCTAGGATACATCTGTTCCAGAGCCGCCTCTACCTGCTCGTATCCAGACATGGATGTATTTGTTTGATAAACCACTTACTCAGTACTTAACAAAAAATATGGATGTTTTTATTATACTTAGTATTGTCTATAAGGTTTTACTAGGGTTTTCTAATCCTAATCCCGAAAATAACTAAACCTATCCTCTGATACCAACTATGACAACCCTGATTTTATTACAAACTTAAACATGATTTATTACATAAACCATTCACTTGATACAACATGGATGATCGAGAGGTCTATTTTCTTTGGGGCTTAGGATCATTACAAAACAACTTAAAACATTAAGTACAACATCTTTATTGAAAACATCCTTTACATGACCACTACATTCTCTCGTACTTAGCATTGCATGGGATAACCCGAGGACATGCATAAGAAAAGGGGTGAGCTATAAAGCACAATAAGGGAATAAACATGGAATAAATGAGGATTACAACACATGTTAGACAATAGGCATATCAATAGAGAACAATAGAAACATGAACATAAAGGCATGATAAAGCATGATAATCATAACATGGAAATGTGGCAACAACACTTAACATGGAATTAGCCTGAGCCAAGGATCATTCCACATAAAGAATGAGTAAACCCTCATTGCACATGAAGCATGAGTAAACCCTCATTGCCCATGAATTAGAATGAGTAAACACTCATTGCATTTAATGTATCATGATACTATACTTTACCCAATTCATTGGAGCGCTATAAGGGCGCACCCTTTTTCAACATTTCATTTCATGCATAAGTGTGCCACATGGATCATAAAACATGGATTCATAAAACATAATCATTTATTCCACAATATATGAATGTGGAATTCATACATGAAACTTTATAATCAATAAGTAAATGTGCATAAAGTTTAATACCTTTGATATAGAAATGGGCATGGTATTCACTACACAATGGCATTGGCTTAGAAAATTGATGCGATTTCAACAGCGTAACAACGTGACATAAGAACTCATAAAAAAGGATGATGAGAGAGAAAGGGGTTACTAATTATGTTTACATGTAATGGATAGTAAGGAGGTCATATATATACATGCCCCAACAATTTTAATGGAATTTAGGTTCATGATACAAAATTAGTGCTTGAATGTAAACGAGGAGGGAGAAGTTCCTTTCGGAATTTCGGCATAGTAACAAGTGTACATGGGAGGCATTTAATGAGAGACAAATGGGATTTACATCATTAAAACATAAGTAGGGAAGTATAAGGGAAGTGAGAAACCATACCCCAACATTAATAATTGAAATTAAAAGGGAAAAACAACTTAAAAAAATTGGACAAAAATGAGAAAGGAAGAAAAAACCCTTACTTGGAAGCGTGCTTCCAAAGGCTTGAGAGAGGCTTGAGAGAGGATTATTGAGAGCTTGGGGAACCTTGGGAGGATTATAGATAGAGTAGGGTAAATGTTGGACGAACTACAAAGGATTTTAGTGAGGAGCATGTGGGAGATTGGGTGGGTTTATATAGGAAAGGTGAGGGAAATATTTATTATTTAGGTTTGGGACCCCTTATAATAAATTAATCAAAAACACAAACCATCTCATAGTTTTTGCCCATGGTTTTTGGAAAATGGAATAGGAAAACAATATTTTATAATTCCAATGTCTGAACTTCTTAAAATAATAGGGTTGCTTATGTGGAGGTGAGTCACACTCCCATGGAAAAAATTTAAAAAGACAAGGTGTTTAATAAGTCTTGAAGGGTCCATTAATGCTTTGAATAGTAAGTCAAACAAAACCCAAAATCACATTATTTTAAGGTCAAAACATATATTGGCCGAAAATAAAGCTTATAGTATTTTATTACATCACTATTGGGTCATTATGATGTCATAAAACACATTATATATTTAAACAGTATTTAATGTTTACCCAAAAAATTGACTGTCTTAGAAAATTATGAAAAATTCACCGTTGGATAATTTCGAAATCTTGATTCCAGAAATAACATTTATTTTATATAAATAATTTTATAAATATGTTAATTTTATATTTTAAAATAAAAACTGACATTTATTGAAAATTAACGGGTTTTGACAAAAATGGATTTCAAACCATAATAAAAATTACAATTGCATTCAGAAAATTATATGATCATTTATATATAATAAAATTAATTTAATAATAATAATAATATTTTATTAAAATATTATTTAATTAAAAATTCCCTCAATTTAATATCATATAATTCTTAATTAAATAATAACTAAAAACACTATTTTCACTTTAAAAACTATTTACACTGTATAAATAATGACAAGAAAGTATATTCATTATTATATACAAAAAATAATGTACATGAACATAGTCCTAGAGATTTGTTACGTAACCCCTTAAAACACTCACATAAGACCTAAGGGTATGGTGTGCGATGGTGATAGACTCTTGGGGTGGCTCATATAACATTGCTCGAGTGGTAATTTCTATCAACTTCCCCTTTTTCCCATAGACGGTCACGTTCGAGCTAGACATGATGAAGCTCAGCTTGGGCTTTTTCAAGAGAAAATCCCAAAGACGCCACCTCTTTTCTAAGCTCCGACAAATGGGCTTAGTATGGAGCAATTCTACTAGATGAGGCCATCACTTCCTTTGTTTGAGTAGATTGGGTTTGTTAAAGCCCTATATTTATACTAATCATGTGATCACTGTTCAACAACTATAAAAGAAATGATCACAATTCATAACATAAAACCAAAGAAGTTTACATTTTATATAAACATTTTACATAAACAGACATTTAATTAGATTAAGAGGGATTTACATTAATGAAACTTTGGGCCGTTACACTAATCACCATAGATATAGATCATATCAAAATACCCACCAATTCCAAGTTTCTCAACAAGTACATCGCATGAGGAACCCCAACTAGTTCATGAAACAAGACCTTAAACTATTTTCTGGGGTCCAAGAAGTAGGACCATAAATCATTTGCAATGGATATGAGATTTATGACTTTAAAATAATAGTATACCCATGGTCCATGCAACATAACCTTAAACTATTTGCAAGGGTCAAAGCATTATGAAATTAAAATATTTGCAAAGGGTCTGGAATTTATGAACTTAAACTAATTGTATCCCCATGGTATACAAAACATTAACTTAAAATATTTTCAAGGGTCCATGAATTATAACCATAAACCATTTTAAATTGGTCAAATATATGTGATCATAAATAGAAAAAAATTGGTCCAAGATCTATGATCATAAACTAGGATTCGTGATCCACATATTAAAACCTTAAAATTTTTTCATCCCCTATAGTTTGATCTTTATGAATTTAAACTAAAAACATCCATAGAACAAGTAATATTATGTTTAAAATGTAGAGCCTCACATCCTCAATGAAAAATGTTAAACTGTTATCAAACACCATATAAAATAGGTATTCATCATATGATAATTATGGGATTACCCAAAAAGTCATACCCTATATATGACAAGGATAACTCATATATGATATGGTTAAAACACTTAACTTACTTGAAATTGGGATTCCACATATGATATGAGACCAAACAAAACCAAATTCTTCTATACACAATGAAAAATGTATCCTTAAACCATGTCATGAACATGATATCCCCTCATTATATAGGATTTCCCCCACCACTAGCATTGGTATCCTACCACACCATTTTCCATAACTATGTACGTATTGATTCCAATTCCCATGATATACATAAAAATTCCTAGACCTACCACCTCTGGGCCTAGCAAAAAATTTATCAACCCTTCCACCCCTTTACCTCATTTATAGTCCCATCATTATGTCCTTAAAATTTGTGTAGTTTATCTCTAGGAGTTCATGTGGTACACAACCCTCCTTGGATACTTTTACATTAGGTTTTACCTATTCTGTTCCACAAATATACTCTTGATAAAAACATACTCAATGTATAATAATCACGACTTTAAACTATTGTACACATTTACCTAGGTCTACAAATTACAAACCTAAAATATGTTCCATATGTTCCATGGTATTTGTGTTTTATGTGGGCCTGCATTCCCATCCCTTCATGTCGGGTTATGTGTATTTTGTGCAATGAAAATTACCTTAAAGAAGATGTTTTCCAATAGTACAAGAATCATGACTATAAAATATTTTCCATGGTTAGATAATCATAAATTTAAACTATGTGAAACTAGATTCAAGATCATTTCATGTGGTGAAATGCCTCCATCTATCCTTTTACATTAGCTTTTAACTCATTTTCCCCACATAAACATACTCAAAGCACCTCCTAATGGACCAAGAATTATAACCCTAAAATATGCACATTCATCCCTCTTTTCATGGTTTGTCTCATCCCTGGTATTTCAGAAAGCCTATACTTGTACCTATTCCAAAACAATATATGTCTTGATAACCATTTAGATAAGATACATTATGATTCCTTTACCTTATTTCTCCAGCCCCATCCCTGGATCCACTACAAAACCATTTGTTACTTGCATTGTTGTCACCATAAAATTCTCTCAGAAGCCTAATTTTTAGGTATAAGCCCCATTTATTTTCCATGACCCATTTTCGGGCCAAAATTCCATCATATCATTACATGAGGGAGAGGATAATGGGACGCTCTATATGCAAGCCCCACTAACATCCTAAACACATGATGTTAAATTCTAGCCTTACTCCCTTGAAAATTGAGATTCCCCACATGATAAGTATGGGATGAACATGAAAACAAACTTCCTAAACAAATGATATTAAACTATAACCTTACCCCATAAAAAAATTGGATGCCTCATACAAAAATTATTGTATGAAAAAAGGTTTTTACCACATATAAATTTGGGATGCCTCATGTCATCATATGAGATGGTTCAGTGTCCTAGCTTGAGCGGAAAACCCCCTTTTGGTATCAGTATTCTACCAAACAATACTTAATTAAAACATCTAGCCCGATTCACATCCTCAAGTGACACAAATTGATACCCAAATATTTTATATCATACCCATCCCCATTATCGACTCATTATTAGATCTATATCAAATCAATGTATATTTTGTTGAGTTTTTTTGTTGCATAGTGATTTTTGGTCCTCCTTTCATATCAGTTTATCACTCTTTCATTTATTGTGAACCTTTTAAGGAAACTTATTCCCCCATCCCTTGGGTCATAGATCTATGAACATAAACTAGTATCTATGCATATTTTCCATGACACATCACCTTAAACTACTAGAAATCAAAATCTGAGTTGTATGACATTAAATTGAAAAGAACAACGTTCCGAGTACATGATATGAAACCGAAACCTCACCCAATGTGATGTACAGAAGAAGACTCATATGTAAAGTATGATATAGTGATATGAAAAATTATCACCCCATATGAAACTTGGGTGCCACATACGATGAGTATGGGATGACAATAATCATCCTCAACACATGTTGTTAAAATGTTATATTACCCACTATAATCCCCATAAGACAATTATGGGATGAAAAAAAACATTACCTCATATGAAATAGGGATTCCTCATAGTATGAGATGATTTTATATCCTCTCTATAGAGTATATAACCCCACTGGTGTCGGTTTTCTACAGTTCCATGTCCCAGAACTACATGCGGATTGATTTCCATTCTGATGGGTCACAAAGTGACACCTAGATATTTTATCTCAGGTCCAACTGGACCATAAAATACCATTAGGGGTTTTCACCTGTGATATAGTTTTTAATCTCACATACCTACAGGTTCATACATTTTATTTGATCATATGGAAGAATAGCTCCCAAGGAACATAATATTCCCACCAAGACATTCCTCACTTCCACTTATGAGCTTCGTTCTTTCTCCGATTTTGATAATAATTTTCCTATTGATATAGATAGTATCCCTAATGGAATGGTATCATTCCATACTGTCTCACCTATCTTCCGAGTCTCACTCCTCTAAGGATCATTGGAAACAAATAAAGACTCTTATGTTTCAAAACTGGTCAATAGTAGATCCCACATTTGTTTTTGCTTTCTTGAACTGGAACATGAATTTAACATGTGTTTCTAAAATTTTCAACACGTGTTCCCCATATGTATGTTACTCACCATTTAGTATCCAAGTCTTGAAAGTCACAATCACCATTACTAGATTCATCGATCACTTTCTCCCCTCCTTGTGTTCTCCCCTTCAAGAAACATGAGTTCTATACCGCTCATTGTTTCTCATAATAAGCATGGCTCATGTATGATTAAAAGTTGGGAGGAATTTTTATTTAATTAAGTTTTAGATGATTGATCGATATTTGGTTCAAGAATTATGAACTTAAATTTTGTGAAATCTATCTAAGATATGTTTTGTGTGACATCGGGTGGTCTCTTGGACCATCTTTCACAATGGGTAACCTTCCTTCAATGTCTCACATCATCCTTAAAGACACTTCACTCTACAGTCTATGATATATGACATTAAAATAATATTCTTGGTCTATGAATGAAGAACATAAAATGTGTTCAACAGGTCTTAGAAATGTTTTGTGCTGCAATGTGTTATCTCTTAGCCCTCCTTTCACATCGTGTAACCTTCTTTTGGTGTCACTCATGTTCCTTCGAGACATGTCACCCAAAAATCCAAGATTTAATACATTAAAATATGATTCATGTTCTAAAAATAATGACCTTAAATAGTGTAAAGGATGTCTCAGGGTTGTTTTTTGTGGAATTTGGTGGCCTCATTGGGCCCTCAATCTACACCAAGTAACCTTTTCCATTCTATGAATAATCCTTCGCGACACAAATTCCTCTTGTAGAAGAATTATTATCTAAAACTATTTTCCATTGGTCTAAAATATTTCACCTCATAATATTAAGTAATTAATTTATACTCCAATACCATAATCTAAGATCCCATGGTCTAATCTCCATCACCTTAAATTAGTATACCAAGTCCAAGCATTATAACTTTAAACCACATTCCAGTAATAATATGAATTTACTATAATGAACTAGGCCTCTTAGGACCTCAATTCATGTTAGATTATCACTACACATGAAACACATATCCTTTTGTGATGCACATACTATGGTCCAAAATCTATGAACTTAAACTAAGAGTCATGGTCCAAAAACCACGACCGTAAACTATGCACAAAATATCTCTGGGATATCCTGTGTGGTAGGGCCTCATGTCCCATCCTTTCATGTTGGGTGACCTCTACCCTATGCCACTAATATCTCATTTGGGGGATACAACCCTTTGGTACAAGAATTATGAATTAAAATGTGTGATATTTGTATCAGGGTTGTTTTATGTGGCATTAGGGGGCCTCCTAGGCCCCTCTATCCATGTTAAGAAACCTTTTCAATTCCACACACATTCCATCAAGACAAAAATCCATTTAGTACATGAATTATGATGTTAAAATATTTTTCATTGGTCTGAAAATTATGAACATAAACTATGATCTCATCAGTCCAAACATTTTGATCTTAATCTCAGAGCCCATGGTCAAATGTTTATGACATTAAACTAAGAGTCCAAGTCCATGAAGCATGAATTTAAACAATGTTCTAGTCATACTAGGAATTTTTTATTACACCTAGCCACCTTGGAACTCAATTCATGTTTAGTTTTAACTCTAATAAACTACAAATATCCTTTTGGGATTCTCAACCTATGGCCCAAAATCTAATAACTTAAACTAAGAGTAATGGTCCAAGCATTATGACCTTTAACTGTCCGTGAAATATCTACGGGATATCCTATGTGTCAGGTCCTCCCAATCTCCTACTTTTTCATTGGGTGACCTCTCCCATATTCCATATATATCCCCTTTATGACATAGAAATCTTTAGTCTAAGAATCATGACATTAAACCACATTAATCTCACCCATATTATTTTTCATGCAACAATGTATTCTAAGACCCCCTTTATATTATAAGACATTATAGTGAGTACCCCTATTATGTAACCCTCCTACACCTCCCACCACTTAAACTAGGTGGGTACAATTCATGTCATTTCAATCATCTGAGATGCAAGATGTAAAACTACCCATCTCCACAAACTGGTCATAATATGCTAAACTATGCTACCACCATCCCCATTGTATGACGTTAAAATGAGTGTCCATTTTACTCATTCTATGAAGTTAAACTCTATGTGTATCATTATCATTACATAATGAAAAATGGTACAGTACCTTATGCCCTTTCTTGAGAAGCCCTTTTATTTAGTGAGGTTTATCTACTACATCATTCATGTTCTTTGATAGTTGTTTAGCATCCAAAGAGACACTCCCCTGGAAGGCGATTTTGAACTTTGTTAAGAATGATATATCTACCCAATATTCTCAAATGAATGGTTTCTTAATACCATGAGGGTTGAACTCCATTCAAACATAAAATCTCTTCAAATCCACTCTTCATGTGTCTCTTTATGTGGATACTTATCATCCTCTATGTTTGAATGGGTCCCCCTTAATAGAATGGTCCCATGTGGCACTAGATCACCTATCATCTTGGTAATATTCCCCGAAATAATTTTTGTGGAATATTGAGATAGAACCCATTTTTTAAACATGATGAATGATCAAACTAAATTTTTCCATTCCCATCCTCAGAAAAAATTAGAATGGATTTTTTTGTTTCAAACATGGTCAGAATTTATCCTAATTTTCACACCACAAGATTATGTTCTATATTTTGGGCATTATGATTCCTGATATCCATTACCCTTTGTTTAAGAAGAATTCAACACCCCATAATTTTCCTCATTCATGAACATGAACATCTTGTAAAATCATGTTTGATATTCAAAGAGACCCATTCTCCAACCATATCTCCTCTCAATCCAATCACTCCCAACCATTTATCAACTAATATAGACCCTGAGTGATCGAAGAGTGTATGAAATGATCTTATAAATGATAAATCACATGGTTTTAACTTTTTTACCACACTGATAATGTCTCACATGAACATTGGGATTGGTCATTGGTTGAATCGTGAGTATTATTGATGTGAGATAATAAAATGTGATGAAATAAACATGTTCGAGGGTAACAAATGAACCAATGTTTTAGATGGAAATATATATATTAGAGCCACTCCATTACAGGATTCACCCAGGGTTTAACCCCAATAATAAAATGTTGGAGATTGGCCAACATCTTCTGAGTGAACTTTTGAATGAACTGATGCTCTGGTAGGTTGACTATTTCTTACTCAACTTTGGTAAATAATTATTCCTCTTTGATCCACATTCAGTTCTACTCAACATAACATTCATTTACCAGGGATGTCACCTTTACCTCCTCATCCCATGATTCTATCAATTCTCCCCTTATATGGTCGATGGTCTCATTTTGATAAGTTCCCACAACCGCAAACTTCTACAATAACCCTTCTAGGTGGGAGATCTTCCCTTAATTTTCTTAAAGATATTTGGATCCCTCAACCTTGTGCTTTTACCAGGTAATGGAAAACACTTTCCATTCATCATGCGCTCACATGACATGGAAGTCTCAATCCATGAAGGTAGTTGGAGTCTACCCCACCAGTCCCTAGGTTAACTAGCTGGGGAATAGAGATCCCACATGGTGTGGAATGTAAACCATCATGGTGTGGGTGATGATATTCATCACATAATTCCATGACTTGCAATAAAATATATGATTATCTTCATTAGAATCTGAGCCAAAATCATTAAATTCTTTCGGTGGTGTAGGCTCATATGGAGGAAATACTACAAAGGAATTGGTGGATAGATCATCCACATGAATGGAGACAAGTGTAATAAAATCTATATTTCAGGGAAAATAATCCTCAATATCCACCTCACTCACAAAAGAAGTACAAACTAACTATTGTGGTAACTACAAAGAAAGATCAAACACTATATCCTCTTTGATCACGTCTATTGATGGAATTATTTCTACCTCCTACATTGAGGCCTTAGCCTTTAAAGCCTCTACTAATGGATATTCTGGTGTAGGGAAATCCAACACATCCTCCTTAGTCACTCCAAATTCTGGCACAATTTTCTTCCTCCTCTATCGAGGATACAACTATAACAGTTTCCTCAGGTGAATCCTCTATGACAATATCCCCCATAACAACCACCTCAACTAGCCCAGTCATGGGAAATATATTTACCCCTCTAGGAAGGGAACTGTGTCAGCAGTCCCCTCTCATAGAACCTCCATGGGTTTTCAAACTACCACAACCTCCCTGACCATTTTTGATAAGAGAGCACCGCCCAATATTATCTCCTTGACCTATGGAATTGCTAACTCAAATGTAGATAGTGGAATATGATCTCTGAATAGATTTTGAACTTCCATTTAAGAATTAGTTAATCAAATTCATAAAGCAAAAGAATAAGTGGGAAATGTGAAAATGGGGAGAGGATTATGGCAATAGTATATCCTGGTGAGGAGCTCATATAGGTTCATGGGAAATCCCCTTTGAGAGGGTATTCAACCGTCTATCATTGCCTCAGTCATAGTTTCCACATCAGCTAGTGATCGACCAACTATGACCACTACATCTAAGTGGGGATATACACTTTCCTCTTTAAGGGTCGAGGATCCCTCTACCTCTATATCATGTTCATCATAAAATGCACCCTCTTCTATATTATATTATCCATGCTCATGTAAAAGAATAGTTAGACAACACTATTTGGGGTTTGGTAGTTTCCAAATAATGAAGGATCATATTATTTATATGTTCAATAGTAGGACCCCCTTCGGTAGGAGATTCCTTGTACTCGTTTCTCCCATAGGACATGTTTGAATCTTCTTATAGAGGTGCACAAGTAGCTTAATCTCAAGTCTAGAGATCCAAATATGAGGTCATCCCAAGAAACACCTTTTCTTGGGTGGTTAGTGAATGTGTAGTGACTCGAGAGTAGAACCAATACTAAATCTATGTTATATATTTCACCACCTCATCCTAGAGAATGTGGAATACATATCAAGCAAGATCCATTTTAGTGAGAAATATTCGATCTTCATTGAGATGTTGATTCATTACATGGAAGGTGTTGATATGTTTGAAGATCCCCTAACTATCCCAAGTATCTAGAACGAGTAAATTTTTAGGAATATCCAGACAAAAAAACCTCTTCCATGGGCATTAAAAAAATGAACTCATTATCAAACTAGTGGGATTACCTTATTTCTGAAACCACTTCCCTAGGAGTGTTGAGCTTGATGCTTCTCCTCTCCCCATGGCCTCTCCCTATGTAAGGAAATGGATTTCCTATTCTATAGTTTCTACCCTAACTGTCGAGCCAATATGGCCTCTACAGAATGATATAACTGGTAAAATCCCTAGAACCTATGGTTTTGGGACCTCAATATTTTAGGACTGTGTGGTTCAATGCCTCATAATATCCCTAGGATATGTGCTCTTCCAACTCAATGCATAATCAAATAGGAGTCCATATGTTGTAGTATGTGGTAGAAAATCCTTTCAACCTTTCACATATTAGTGTGTGAACATGTGAAATATTTTCCTCAAGACCGAAGGTTAGAATTCATAGAATACATGCATGTACACCATTTGATTCAACCGCTATAGGCATCTAAACTTCCTCATGAACCGTTGAGGGTTGTACGACCCACAGATGATAGTGAAGTAGACCCTCACTACTAGAACCCAACCTTAGAAGGCCAAGAGGTGTGACCACTAAATGATGTTTTATATTCCATATTTGGTCACCATCCCTATAGGAAGGGTTATGATATGGAATATTAATCTATCCACTCACCCAAACCTTTCTAGCATGTACACATGCCCTGATTTGAGCGAGGAGCTCCATAATATGTTCATAATCGCTGGCCTAAAGTTCATATTTAGAGGGTAGATGGGGTTTGGGTATTTTTATCCCCCATGTGTGTGGGGAACCAACTGTGAAAAAAGTGGAGGCACCCACACACATAGAGCATAGTCTTCCCTTGGCCGATGTGGTAGAGTATATTGTACAACTTTGGCTGTACAAGGATTACCAGGTTGAGGTGCTACCCCTTTGATTAGGATTTATGACATGATAAAGGTGTTTAGATGAACTCCCATGTACACATCCCTCACTAGGTGAATACATATTCAAATCATAGTTGTGATAATCCTAGCCAGTCTGGCTACATGGGCAGCAGGCAGTACCATGTATCTCCACAACTACCATTTCATCACCTACATAATTATCTAGTAAGAGTTCACTTTTAACTAATAGAATTCTCTATGAAATTTGAATGTCCTCCCTAGTATACTTTAAATTGGATCATTTATGAATTATCCAAAACAATTTTTGAATAGGATTTCCTTCACCCTCGACATGTGTTCATCCGTCCCATTCACTTAACACATAAACAACATCACAAGAGATGTCATTTGATCATGCTCCTCCCACAAATTATCCTTAGGGATGAATTCAACATAGTTATCTCATTATATTGGTATCCCAAAGATCCAGTGACGATCCCACAAGATAATTTCAACCCCCCATGATGTAGATGGAATGTGTTCATCCCTAGTGACCACATGTTCAACAACACTGGTGTGATATCTAAGTGGTGGTAAATGTGGAATTGTGAGGCCCATTCCTCCTCATAAATAACAAATAGATATATATTGGCATCAAACTCATGGAATTATGAACATGGATAATAATCCTAGGCTCATTCATTAGTAAAATTTCTACCATGGTGCAAATCCCAACCACCTGTCCACCCCTGGAGTGGGTCCCCAATGCCCACCTTGAGAATCATATCGTAATGTGGGAGGGGGATGTCTTTACCTCCAACTTCACCCCATTGATGTTTTTTACATGGTTACAAAGATCTTTCACCTTGAGAGACACATGACTCATTAGGCTTTTTCCTCTAATATCACTATTCCATCGGTATATTCCAGGTGATCTCCTAAATCATTTGGTAGGGTTGTATATATTCACACCCAGGGTGAATATGCCATTCCTCCACCCAAATCCATAAATTAGCATCTTATTGATGAGTGAGTATTCTTACTATTCCTTTTTTAGTAGTGTAGTGATTCATTCATGGTCCTATTCACTCGACATTCTCTCTGTGATCATTATGTTCCCATATATCTCTTCCCGATGAGTGGTAATAGTGTTTCTACCTTCATCGACCATTTTTTAGAGAATTATACACTTTATGAGCCTTTTTTGTAAAGCTACACTCACAAAGAATGGGTTCGGTGATTCTTTAAATTTAAAGTTCAGGTTCACATAGGTTATCTCATAAAGGTTGGGTGTGGGGAAAACTATTCATGAAAGGGAGATTGTAGTAGTTTCGATCTTCATTAACAATGTGGATTGAAATCACAAAGATCTTGTGAAGGGTGCGAGCTTCACGAATAGAAATATAAGTATTTTCTTTGTTGGAATAACCATGGTACCCTCAAGAGGCCCATTCACTATTTATAGTTGTATAACAACCCAAGGTTGGAAAGACGGCTTCTAGAAAGGGATTTGTGAATGAAATGTGTGAAGGTAGGTTAATTAACATTTTTTTGGCTAGTTCCCCCAGAATATGACTCTACAATCCTATAAGGGCTCCAATTACGAGGAATGGATTTAATGATGCCAAAATATGCATATAATGGGAGTATTTGTGGAAGGAATGGTAGTTTTGGAGTGAATACGATCTAAAATGACCCAAAAATGCACTTAAAGCGTTGGATTCAGAAAGGTCACCTCCATCACGAATCAGTTTGGCTCACAAAAGTATCATCAACAAAGTTGGTTGTCACTATCCTCCACATAGTCTCAATTGGAAGTCTCAAAAAGCTTTTCTATAACTGTAGAAAGGTAAAATGATAACCTTCACATAGATTAATTTTGATTTACAGAGCCATGTTAATTCACAAAGATCATAAAGATTTACAAAATGATACCACCTTCATGAAACCTATATCCCCATGTCCAGAAAGACTCTAAATACCCCTTTATTTCAAGAATTTAATAGTAAAGAACAATTAAACTTATGAGAAATGATATGAGTTTGCAATACTCTTGAGATATACAAGTTAAATTGAAAATAGATCTCTCATGGTGTCCATATTTCACGAAATAGACTCCCATGGGTTTTTACGAAGCTCAAACAAATTTGTAGAGTCCTTTCATGATGGAATATTCCCTTCATGAAAGAAGAAATCCCCTTGAGGCACATGGCATGATCCAGCACTGAAGGGATATTTCATGTGTAATTCCCTCAATATCCATCCCCTCCAAGGAAAGACCCTCCACCCTTGGGAATCTTCTACACATAATCTTGTTACAATTCTCCGAGGAGTGGTATTTTTTCATAGGGAATCTTACACATGTAATCCAAACAAAATCACTCATTGATGATCCTTACGCAACACTAGAATCCTGACCACATGATGTTATACTTAATGGATGGGTCCTATCACATGGACATAAACTGTGGCATCGAACTATGTGGGTTTTGATCCCTTCCTCTTAAAGGGATATGTAGTATGAATCTATGATCTTTAATCCTAAGAACCATAACCTCTAGGTGTGAAATATTCCCTCCAAGGGACACATTCCTTTGACCAGTTTCAATAGGATGTTATGATCCATATCCACAATATGTTACACTAATGACTCAAACTGTCTCAATAGGAAATTCTGGTATGTCATCCTGGTGTGAAATGTTCCATCATAAGAACACACCCCATCAATACATCTCAATATAAAATTTTTATCTATCTTCACAATATGTTAAACTAATGCCTCAAAATGAATCCACATGATGTTTTGATATATCATCCTGGTGTGAAATTTTCCATCCTATAGACACACCTCATTGATCTATCTCAACTGGATGTTCTAATCTGTCTCCATAAAATGTTAAACTCATTACTACATCCATCTCAATATGACTTTCTATTCATGCATCCTAGTGTGAAATATTCCCTCACAGGGAAAAACCCCATCAATCTATTTGAATAAGGTGTTTTGATCAAACACTATAATATATTAAACATGTTCTTTGATCCATAATAACTATCCAATGCATATGTTTTGGATTATTGAGGTAAAGATCCTTAGAATACTCATGAACCTAGTTTCAACTAACTTGTGATCGAAAAACTATATATTGGTTTCACACCTAAGATTCCTCATGCATTATATTCCCTATAAAGAGGAATAATTCACATGTTCCCAATATACCCAATGTGAGGACATTCCTAGATGGTCCCAATGTGACTACTATATTAACCAAAGGTTGTTTCCTTTTTTGAGATGAACGAATTTTAATTAACCAATGTATAAATTGAGTTGAAATCAAGAATGAGTTCCATGAACACTAATAAATATATAAGGAAACCCAAACAAGGTGAAAAGATCTTATGAGGAATCAATAGAAGGAGGAACAAACATCACATCATCTTGTTTTGATCATGGAGAATATATCTCAGCTCAATGTGATAAAATACTACCACCTTTGGAAAGAGAGAATGCAGGGTAACTAGAAAGAAGCACATTGGCTGCTAAGCATATGGTGGGCGCTGATCCCTAGTGAAAGCATCAGAAAAACCCCTTTTTTTAATTCTATTCACAATATTTCCCCTAGGAAATCAAATTTAATAATGCCAATAATTTCCATAATCAAATATTTCGTCCATTTATAATACCATAGAGAGAATAAAATTATTATCCATTACATGAGCCCGATTCTTCATTTTTCCTTTACTTTTACTTGCTTTGTGTCCGTCTGTAACATAAAAAAAATTTCTTCTTGTTCCTCTAATACATCCACTAGGATTTTTCTTCCCACATTATCAATATAAAGAAAACTAATTCTTCTTTGCTCCATGGTTTCCACAACCCAAACAATTAGTGAACTCTTTACTTTTATACTTTGGTTAGTCCGAGAGTTGGTTATGGTCTAGGTTGTCAATCATGTTCTTTGAAAAATGATTAGGAACAATAAAAACATCCTTTACTCTAGTAATCACCCCATTTGTCTTCCCATCAGGAAATCGTCTATCCTATTTAATGTTAACTCATTTTTTTCATCTTCCCAATATTGAATAAAGCGAAAAATCATTGTGTGAGAAAGACTAATCATAGTCTACAAACCATAAAATCAAGAGATATTACTTATAAAATTTCAAAAGACATCACCTTAGGTTTAACCTAGGTCATACATGAACATCACTTGATAAAATCTTATATAATGGTTCATAATGAAAATGTTGATTATCAAAATCATATCTCTCATGAGTGCCAAACCATGAGTCCAATAAGCCCCATTATCATACCCCAGTTCTCAATTTCATCGAGATTAATATTTTGTTTTATGGGTTTCTACCCTAAGGTACAATTATTCCATAGAAACTTCTCATTATAGTATCCAAATAGTGGTGTATGGATCATAAAATAACACAATCTATTCCTTACGATAACATAGTATGCGAACATATACTTAGGATTATATTATGTGTTCCCACTAGAGTTTTATCATCTAGTTTCCAAAGGATAACTAAAAATTTCCCTGGGTACCAACCAGAGTGACCCAGTCTCCTTATAAATGGTTATTATGTATTTTTAGATTAATATTCATTACATTATAAAAAAAATTCTAGGGGACCGTAATAGTTTAATGCCTTTAGAAACATGGAACATAATCTTCTTAATACATGAATGATCTTCAATGTATGCCGAAAAGATATTCCCCTTTATCACTCCTACATGAAACCTTTCTATATAATCTGGGGGAAGGAAATATAATGGTGATATTAGATGCCATGTAAGGGTAATCAAATTAGATATTTATGTCTATATTGAATGTAAGGTTATGAGAACATTAAAATAACTTTTGAATACTGTACCCTATACAAATGATCATAATCATGGATTATGGAATAATTATTTGAAGATCATATAAAATGAATCATAAGAGAATAAGAAAACAAGATCTATAAGATCATAACATAGGAATAAGACATTGAATTATGACATACATATTGTATATAAAATCATTTCCTTAGTATTCAAGGCTCATTGAACAAGATTATAAGGGAAATATATTGGCAGCTACACCTACTTGGTGGGAAAAACTAATTTCCCTAATAGAATCCCAATCCTCACAGTGGAATGGGTTCACTCCCCAAACCATCATATTAGTCAAGGTTAACTCCTAAAACCATCAAAGATGAAAAAGTCCCTTACTGTACCAAGTTCACTACCTCATCGAGTCCTGTTTATATCATTAGATATAAATCTTTACAAAATTCATCGGAGGTAGATATAGGTCCCAACCATATATGGTTATAATATAACTACCATCCTTGGTTATAATGTGACCACCATCCTTGGTTATAATTTAACTACCATCCTTGGCAATAACATAACAACTAACACATAATGGAAATTATACATATGTGTAACACAACATAATAAAACATTCATCATATAATAAACCATTTAATAAAAAGGGTTTCAGAAAACAATTCACCATATCATAAATTGTGGAAAAGAGGAAGGTCTCATTAACATTTTATTATTTCATCATAGAATAACCTATGAAATTAGTGGGTTTTATAAGAGTTCTATCACGGTATAACCCATAGAAGAGTAATAGGTTCTATAAACATCTTTCAATAATAAAAATAAAAAAATAAGATAAAGAATAAGATTGGTATCATGGGTTCATATTCCTAGTAAATCATAAATTACATCAAAGGATGTCAACCTATATAGATAAGGAATTTGAAATATGACTAGAAAAATTTCTTATGGAAATTAACCATACGTTGAAAATAAAATTTTAAAGCATAAAATATTTGGGAGACTATTTCCATTAAATATAAACATGAAAACATATAAACAAATCATTAAAAATTCATTTCAAACATATCATTAGGAAAATATTATTTTTTTAATTTGAAAAAAAACTTTATTAAAAACATAACACATTTTGAAAATAAATTTCATTTGGAAAACCTTTATTTAAAATCTAAAAATTTCCCAAATACTAAGGAAAAAAATTTCAGTAAAAATAAATTTGAAAACTTGTAAGGGAATATTGAAATCATTGAGCGGTCATGAAAATTGAAAAAATACTATTTATTCTATGCATGTTAACAAAATAAAAATTCTTTTCAAAATTTAGGTAAAGAGAAACATGAATTGATTATTAAATGACATAAATATTACTTTCGATTATTTTTTTTAAAATTAAAACATGGGTAAAAATTTCATTAGTAATTTTTTTAATAATGTTAAAAAAAATTTAAAGACTTTTTTTGAAAAAATTAGTTTGAAAGAAATTTTTTTCTGTCTGAAAAGATAATTAAATTTGATTTTTTTTAAAAACAATTTATCAATTATTTTAAGTAAAAACGAGTGGGAAATTTTAATATTAATTGAAAATATTATGAATAATGTAAAAACATTATTGATTTTCTTGAGAGATGTATCATATGATTTTATCATCAGAAACATAATCATAAATAATTCAAATAAACGATGATATTTTAATATAAAATCATTACCACTTTGATTACATTGATTTGCCACCACATAAGGGAATATAATTAAATGAAACTTAAAATTTCATGATAAAAAATAAATTGTTAATATTATATTTCAAATTGATTTTATATGCACCTCATAAAAGAATATAGGTTCTTAACATGACATAAGTCTCAAAGAAGTAAAACTGAGTCAAAAGTTCCTTATTGATTTATTAACATTTGAACGAAAAACACCGTGAAAGAGATATCCAAATATAGATATTTAAGTCCCCATAATTTTAAGGTGAGTAATAAAAAAATAATAATGGGATGTATATACACCCTATAAATAAAATATGTGCATAATATGGCATGTGTCACACGGAAGTAAAAGGTTTCATGAAAATATCTTACCGTAAGTCTAAAATTCATTTGTAATCATTCAAACCTCCTATATAAAAAATATAAATTTATTATTTTTCTATTAAAGAACCACAATTATATATATCATAACATATATGAAATACTTCTAAGAATTTATTACATGTTTATTAACCATTCCATGTTAATGTTATGTTTCAGGTAATAACCGCTTTGTTTTTCGTATATGTTTTGATTTTTTATTTTTGGTCCTCATACTTTGATCATGGTTCCATAATATCCATAATTTTCACCATGAAATAAATATCATATATATTCAGTATATATGCATGTAATTTAATCCATAAAATTTAGTGATGGAAAATGAAATACATTGTTCATGGAAATGGTTGGTCATATGTACACATGAACGTTGTTTATATATCCATGATGGATTGAAAGAAAAAAAGTTAAATGATATATTTAAATTAAAGAATTATTTTTATGACTTATATATAATAATTTTTTAGTAAAATAAATCCTTAATACCTTCAGGGAAATCATGTAAAACTCACATTGCATCGTGAGGTGGCAGTTCTCTATACACATGAGTGACATTATTTTATTCCCGTAAACAAGAAATCATGAACGTATATGGGATATACTAATTAAAAAGAATAATGATTTACTAAATTATATATATATATATATATAATAAATACATTATTATTTTCAATCTTTATAGGTGTTAATAATAAAAAGAACGACATCTGTTCACAAGGCTGTCGTCTGCCATATATAGGAACAATGATTTCATTACCCATTTGATGGAAGTGGACTTAGATTTAGGTCTTTCACTTAACCTAAAAAATATCATTACATAGAAGATAATTTGGTTAATATATAATAATGTTATAATAATAATTTAAAGGGTTGGAGGAAGAAATAATTCATAAAATTCTCATTGATGAACATTACACATTCTTCGAGTATCCTCCCTAGGTTTGCACTAAAATCCTCTATAAGATTGAATTTATCAAAAAATAAGGATTCTATGATATGGGGATGGATTTTGTTATGTTATTTGGATATTTAATGAATGAATAAAAAGGTTTTTAATTTGTTAATAAGAGAGGATATGGGTAGACTTTTATAATTGGGAGAGAGGACACACTTGGTATTTTTTTTAAAAATTGAGTGCTCCCATGTTTTTCATATGTCACAAGGGTCCAAAATGGTCCCTTATAGAACCTAAAATTGTGGATTTTCTAAATATTCTCATAATATAACTTTTATAAAAGCTTATAAGTCATTTTAACCTTACCTATTTAGTGTAATCACTGGTAAACCATTTTTACCTTAACCACGATAATTAATTTTTACTACATTTACTACCCATTTTTTCCAAAAACTAAGTTTAAATTTTTATATAATATAAAATATTCTAATACCATATATGGAATAAATTTATCCAAATTCAATTTCTATAAGATGAAAATTTTAATTTAAAATTAATCCCATAGATGTGATAAGAAAATGAGTTTTTAAAGAGATAATGTTCAAAAAGTCTGCAAAGCTTGTAGATGAAAATTCAACATAAAATCGATAATGAACTAAAATGGATTATTTAATGTATAATATTAATAATTATACTTTAAAATTTGTTTAAAAATAATTTAACTTTAAAAATAAATTAAAATTAAAAGTAGTTTGCTATTAAAATTCAGTATTTTTTTACTATTCATCAAAAAATAAAACTTTTCATAAAAATTAAAAAATTTAATCCTAAGATAATTTTGGTATTCGGATTTAAAAAATAATTTTTAATTTATAAATTTAATTTTCTAATTGTGGTAAAAATTAATTTAAAATTAAGTTCTCTAATGGAAACACAACAACTTTTTACTAAAATACAATTTTAAGCATGAAATTAGATTTATTATTATCTCTTGTCTATAAGACAAATAAGATAAATTTTAAACATTTAATTGAATATATAATATTTAATTTTCATTATAATCATTTTAAAAAAGTTATTCATATAGATATTTATTGAAAAAAATGATTTTCCACATAAAAATAGTGTTTTTGGAAGAATATTTTCTTTTGTTTTCAAATGGTATATATATTTTTTCTAATGAATTGGTCACTAATGAATTTTTTATATATAAAATTTTTTAAACCATATATTTTTATAATTTTATAAATTCTATTAAAAAAATATGTTTCAATGGATAGGTGATAAATATCATCATGATAGTTTAATATTAGTTCATGTGTCGTTTAAACTTAGTGCTGCATGTAACACAAGGTAAATTCACTATTAAATGTAACACAAGATAAAATTAGTTTTACATGAAAGGAAAGATAATCTCAATTTTGTGTGTAATGTAAACAAAAATTATTGTTTCATGCAAAAAAATATAAAAAAGATTAACTTTCTTTGAAAAAAATTATTTCTCAAAATTTCCGGGTGTTACAAAGGAGTTATATATTTATACCTCACATCTTGGATTACCTCTATAGAAAAGTGGAATAAGTCATTGATGTTTGGTATTCAGAGAAGAAATAAATCATAAAGTGGCTATGAATTTTTAAGAGAGTTTTTGGATTATTTTTGGATAAATTAAGGGGTTTATGGTCTGAGGAAAAGTGATGAATGGAGAGACCACTTTATATGTGAAATGGGATGACATTTTTGTAAATATCCAACACTTTTCAATAATAGTAAGTCAAAGTCAAACCCTTTAGCATATAAATTGGGTAATAATAGAGAGAGGATATGATAATGTTGATTGAGGCGTAAAACACCAATTTTCATGCCTGTTTTAAATATGTTTGTGGTAATTCCTTGTTAGTTTAACCCTGTTTACACCTTATATTTTTATAGAGGTATGTAGTTCTTACCAATGTAATATATAATTTAAGGATAATGATACATTTTTACTTATTAAATAATTTAGGCTAACTGATTTAAAATTTTACATCCATTGTATTATATTAAATTTTGAAAAGCGATATAAATTAATTTTTAAATACAAAATTTATAATGTATTAATTTCTTTAAAATATATCTAAAGTTATAAAATTTAAAATATGAGTTTTTAAATTAAAAACACGTTTTCATAAATTATAAATTGAAATATAAAATATATATTTATCATTATACAAAGGTTTAATAAATTTATAATTCATAATCATATAATAGTAATGTCAAAAATTTCATGTTACTTGTAAAAATGGTATTTTCACTATTAATCTAAAAATCAATCTTTTTAAAAAATATGAAAAATAAATCCAAAGGTAATATTATAATGATACTTACAATAATTAATTTTATTTTTTTTCAGGTTTATAATTCAAAATTTATAAGTTTAAAATTAAAATAAATCTTCTCATATATATAATAGATGTTTTTTATTATATATTTTTTTTCGTATATTAGTCATTATTCTCAAATTAGTGATCATAATAAATATGTAACATATAGAAAATATATAGTTTATAAAATAAATTTTAGGGATATAAAAATATTTTATAATCTCATTAGATACACTTTTTGAAACTTTATTAAATGAGGCCCTTATTTCATAAGTTGGTACTAATTATTTATAACCACTTATTCCATGGATATGATACATTGGTCAATATCCATTTTAAAATAATGGTTTGTGTTTTCAGTCTATTGTTTCTTGTAGAATAATCTAATAACATAATTTTTATTTATGGAATCTGAATGCTGAAATATCAATTCATTACAACCCGCTTAAAATAACTATGGTGTAATAATTTTAATTAATACCCACATAAATGTTAAGGGCATCCATGACTCTAGATTTAATTTCCAATAAGGTTTAAACCTCACTATCTTGAGTTTGAATAATGATTTATTATTTTATTAATAATTAGAATATAACTAATGTTGAGTTTGTATTTAAAAAATTATGATAAATACCCAAATAAAATTAGTGTAATTAATTATAGGGAGTTTATAGTCATTATTCTATTAATATGTGATCTTGGGTGGACTTTTAGATGAGATTTTACAATATTTGAATTTATTATTGTCAATAGATCCAACCCATGACTAATATCACATAAAATTTGTTTAAGGGAATGATAATAAGATTTTATTGGAAACAATATCCTATAAAAATATATTAGATAAGAGTAATCATTACACTGTAAAATTTTATGAAATATTTCTCTTCATATTTTTTTGATATCTTTCAATACATGCAACATAAATTCTAAATGAACTATTATATAATATACCCACATAACCTAGCCATTAAATTTGAATGTTTAAATAGTAATAATTAGTTTATGAAAAAAATATGTATAAAATAAATTCATTGGTTATAAATTGATTAAAAATGATAATAAAAACCATTTGAATATAAAAGAGAGGTTTTTCTGAATAATTGGATTTTTACATGTAATGAGTATTTATATTAATAAATTAAATTAATCACTATTAGATAATGATTTAATTGAAATTAATATTTTATATAATCAATTTCATGATTGAACATTTATTTAATATTTTTTGTTTGGCATGAGGTATAAATAAATCCATTTTTATCCATTAAAAGCATTTTTCTAAAAAGCAGTTTTCGTCATGATCTGTGAGCCTATTTTAATATTAATTCCTTCAACTTATAGAAATTTAATTTTGAAAATTGGATTCCATATTTGTAATTAGGATTTTAATATTTATTAAATAGAACCATTTAATTTTTAGGCATTATGAATAGTAACCATTGTAAAATTTATCACCTTTGGTAAAAGGTAAATTGAGTTTACCTTAGTTAACAACACTTGTTAAGGTCCAAAGTTTTCATATTAATTCTTATTATATGAATTGAATTATAAACTTATCAACTTAGTATCTAAATTTAATTGTTTAAAGAAAATTTTTACATGAAAATTACATACATAATTTTTAAAGAAAAGTGAAATTCAAAATGGAACTCTCTTAATTTTACAAATCACAGATGCGTTCGCATAGGGAAAAAATAATGTTATAAATGAAATAATTTTTTTTCACAAAAAGGAATTATTTTCATGATGGTATTTGATTTCTAAATTTTAATTATTATATATTTTACTTAATTGATTACACAACACTGATACAATATTTAATCTCTTAATAGAAAAATAAAAAGAAAGATTTCAAAAATATAAAAAAATAAAATAATTTGAGTAACATATAGTTTTACATGAATTTTATAGATTAATATAAAATAATATTAATTTTTAAAGGATTATTTTATAATTCTCTTATTCTATTGATGTTTTTATAGTCAAATGAAATGAAAAATGTCAAAAATTAAATTAATGAAATTTTATTGAAATAATATATTATTAAATAATTTAAAAATCATAAAAATATTGAAATATTATAAGGGAGTTAATATATGGTATAAGATGAAATCAGTTTTCCATTTATGTACCAATTTGTACACTATATGTAAAACTATAACCCATTATGATTTAAAAATTTGTTACCACATTTAAGGTTTAAATAGGTTAACTAAGTGGTTAAACAAAAAGATAAGTTTTAAAATTCTTAATAAATGAGTAAAAATTTAATTTTTTGATTAAATTTCAATAATATATTACCTTATATTCGAAAATATTACATTGTGATGTTTTTTTTGCGAATTAATTAGCTCTATTTTAATCTTTGTTTTATAATTCAAATGTTCTTTCCCTCCCTTATAAATAGACACCCCACACTTTAGTTAATTACCCCACATTGAGAAACCTAAATCAACCCAGCACTACCCATTTATATTATCAACATCCTTTGTCATATTCTATAGGCACTGGTATCCTCAAAATAAAAAACCTATTTTCTATAATAAATGATCAAAAAGAGGTCACCCAATGAAGATATATTCATCATAACCGACCTCTTTCAAATTAGTTTTTTTACCTACTCTGAATATGTGGTATTTATCATTTAATAATAAATTAATGATAAAATATATAATTAAATAACATTATTATTACAAAACCACAATTGTTCCCTTATTTTCCATGAAATGGAAATTGAATGCATCGCTCGTGTGTACGTGCAACTTATCATATCCATATAGAGATACAATTCAATTTTGATCACCATATTTTATGTATGGGTATTAGGATAAGTTTAATTTTTATATATGATATTTCTGACATAATTATTTTTATATAATTATAATATCATATATGAATTTTTACCTTTCAATCCATTGGAAATGATAACGACGCTTATGTTTACGTGTGGACTACCACATCCATGGAGTGATGTGATCTGCCTTTTCATTTATGATTTATTTAGATAGTAAAAAGGATATATTTAATGAATATGTATGATTTATATGTTATATTAATAATTCTTTAAAGGTGAATTATCATTTACATTTATTTTTATCTATCCTTCTCAAAGTGAAATCCAGTTTTATATGTACGTATGACCTTCCTTCTTCAGGAATGATATAATACGTATTTCTTCCTATAATGTCTTTGTATTATTATAAATAAACACATATTAAACACATATATTTTTTATATCTTGATTAAAATTATTCATATGATCGAATCACGGTCAAATCATAATGATTGATACAACTGAACTAAAACATAAATGAAAAATGACACATTTATTACCCAAAAGAATGATTTTAATAAATAATTATTAAAAAAAAGTGATAAAAGATTATAAGTAAATAATATATGACATGAAATCTATCATTATTATTATTTAATATTAACATTATAAATTTATATTTATTATATAGAAGGATCGAACAAATATGTAGGAAGTTAGACCTAAGGTAATGGTTTATTTAACAATCTCTTCATTATTAGAAATTGTTTATATTTAAGTATCCACTGAGGGAATTATTGTATATTTATATCTTATAACAAATATTATATATATTAAATTATTTATTTATTTCAATTAATGTTTTTATTCATTTTCCTCTATTTAAGGACTTGTGGTACCAAAATAAATTTTTAAGGAAAAAAAACCTTGTTTTTCTACTCGGCCGAGAATCTTTTTCTACAATATATATATTTTCCATAAAATTCATAAAATTACTTTTTAAATATTATAATATTATTTATTAAATAATTTTTTACATGTTTTTATTTTTTAAAAATGGTTAAATAGGAATATTATTTTTTCTTTTTCAATGATGTAATTTTATACCTATTTATAAAAATGTGAATGGAATGTTTTTTAAAATTATACAACATGAATAGAATTCCCAAAAATCATGGAATCATATTTATTTAATTATTAATTAAAAATTTTTGAATTTTCTTTTCAAAAAATTAATTTCCTTAATATTTGTGATTTTTTAGATTTTAAATAAGTGATTTAAAACTGAAAATAGTATTTTCCCCAAAAATATTTACAATGGGATTTTGAAAGTATTTTTTTCTAAATCAATATAAATTTTTGGATATTATAATTTTCTGAGGTTATAATCTTATGATAAAATAAAACATATTTCTTTGTATGGTTTATGATCAGTTTGACTGGGGAATGTTTTTATATTCCATATTCTATTTCTTCCAATGCCAATAATTATACATTTTTAAGGCATATTGATTAAGTTATTTTTTTATTCATAAAATGATTTAATTAGAATTATTAAGTGATGGGTGGGTCTTGTAATTATGTATACCCTTAGTGAATCAATAGTTATCAAGAGATAAACTAGGATTGGGTATTTTACTGAGGCTATACCCATTTATGTTAATGTATTTTCCCAAGGACTTGGTGATATTTTTATATGTGTTGGCACAAGCCTCGACAGTAAGTTATGATATCCTACATTATGAATTCCATCATTATGAAATTTTTTTTTGATGTAAATGATTATATTTTAATATTTATTATATCCACATAAATATATTTAATAATCATGTGATTATTTATAAAGAATTATTTTATCATTATTTATTCCTTCCATATTATTCATTCATTATTTATCCTCTAGAGTATGAATTTATTTACTAAGAATATGAGATCACATATTTCTTAGGATATCTTTTCCTAGGATTCTAATAAATGTTATATGATATATATAGGGATATTATAAAAGGTAATAAAGATGATCCCAATTAAAATAACATGTTTCATTATATGTTTTATAATGTATTGTGGGATTCAAGAATGTATCTGGTTTTCCAGATCTATTAAACTTTTCAGTCCTTTGGGATACAATTTCTTGTATTTAGTAAAAATTTAATAAATTAACCAATGTATATAAAATAATAGGGTTAGGGTATTTATATTTGGTATTAGAGAATTTTTATTAGAACCATTAGGAACTAGATTTAGGAAAACAGAGATTAAGAAAATTAACCCTTTGCCGAACCTTGAGAATTTTCCTAAAGAAATATAAACTATGATCATAAGATTATACATAAATTTTATATTAATGAAAAGTGTTTTAATAGTTCTTAAATTATAATCTGTGCTTCATAATTTTATGATCTAATCTACTGTGTTCCATTTTTTATATTTGGAGAATAATGGAAGGATTAAAAACTATATCAATATATGTAATCCATTTCGGGATTTCCCTCACAGTAAATATAATGAAGTTGAAGCTTGAGATACATCTAGTGGTGAAAAAATCATAACAATATTGGGGTTTCTAACTATGTTAATGACCAATAACCTTTACCATATGGAGTATACTTATGATCTATTGTACAATGTACCAATGTTAGACGAGCCCATGCATCACCAATATCCACCATTAAATGAAACTATAAATCCATTTATAATTGAGAAAATGATATGTTCCATATATTTTTTCTATTTCTTTGGGAAGTAATGAAAGGGAGAGAGTTATAATAAATTTTTATCATATAAAATGGTATGAAGATAAATGATGGACATTGATTCAAAACACTAAGGATGACGATTAAATAGAGATCATTGGATTGGAGATTTTAAAAAAAAATTTGTTGAAAAATATTTTCCTAAAAAACATTAGTGGATATGATGTAAAAATTCATGATTATAATAAAAAAGTATGATATAAAATTTTCCCATGTATGAAGCTAACTTTACAAGGTTAGCATGGAATGATGAAGACTGTGTACATAATCCAAAGAGTAAGATTGGCCAATTTCTAAGGGGTTAAATCCAATCCTTTGAATAACTCTAGTCTCCCAAACAATATCTCTATACGAGGATATAATATCATGTAATATAAATATATATAAGGAACTCTATATGTCTTATATATTCAAAGGAAAAGAAGATAATAAGAGGATGAAATAAAGAAATTATAAGGGGAAGAATAGAAAGAATAGTTTTCAAAAACATGATACTTATGAAAGAAAACACATTGGTATATGACTAAATGGAAAAGTAGTTTTATTCAAGTGTAGGGAAAAAGGATCTAATTATCATGAATGGTAGGTTAAGAGTGATTTCAGAAAATTATATAGATTTAACTATAAAGATATGGGACACTGATCCTTCCAATAAACCAAACATAAATGGAACTTACCAAAAAACAAAGGTGAGAAGATCAAGTTTATACAATTACTACCGCTGATTTGGAAGTACATTGTGACATGGTGAAAGGAACATTTACCATCAACTACATAATTGAAAATTATTTATTTTATTCAAGTTCTATACACTAGTTTATATCTAAAGAATTTTCCAAGGGTATTGTATCCCCACCTCAAAGATTAGATATTTATTTGTCACTGAAAAATCATAATTTTAGTATGGATACATCTTAACTCTATAACTCCTATCCAATAGAAGCTTGTGGGATGTTGCTTTATATGAATCTTATTATTCTTTATATAGATGAATATAACATAATATTGGGTATGTATTAACTCTCTTAGTATAGATACTATATAAATTGTGAATGAATGGGAGTTACATTTTATATCTAAATAAACCTTCAATAATCTATCAGTGAAATGGGGAACATAAAAACACAAGGGAAATTAATTCTATCATATGGGGTTTTCTACATAATTATGAGGGATATTTATCTCAAATTGTTGGAAAAAACTCAACTTCTAAAATGTACCTATTTTTTTGGAACATGTTGATGTGTTTCTTGAAGACCTATATAGTATTCCTATAAATCTTGAAGTTGAGTTTTAAATACAACTCATAACTGGTGGTATAATTTTTCAAATAATATATAAATATATCCCTGATTGAGTTATAGTAATTGAATAATTAACCCTAGAAGAATATATATATGGAATTCATTTGGACAAGTGCTTCACTATGGGTTGAACCTAATATTTTTATTAAGAATAAATATGGGTCAATGCATCTTTACATAGTTTATTTAGAACTTGAAAAATTATTATTTAGAACAAATATTCTCTACCCAGTAGTGATGATCTATTTTATCAATTATGAGAAGATCTATATTTTTACAAGAATGATCTTCGAGATTTTTATCATGAACTAAAGACTAAGTAGGAAGATATACCCAAAATTACATTACATATGATGTATAGTCATTATGAAATTATAGTAATTCCTTTTAGTCTTACCAATTATCATTCTATATTAATAGATTTAATAAATAGAGTATTTATAAATTATCATGATTAGGTATTAGTAGTATTTATTGTTTATATTATTATATATTCAAAGAGAATGTATGGGCATGGAAAACATTTTAGAATTGTGATAAAACCCCAAAGAAAGAAATTTTTCCTAAAAATTTTACTATGTGTTAATTTTGGATTCCAAATGTTTCATTATTTTGTTAAATAATATCATATGAAGGTTTATAAGTGGAACCTTGAAATACACAAGTCTTTCATAAATGTATTTGACTAACCATATTAAGTAAAATCCATATTTTCTTAGTTTGTATAGATACTATTAATTATTTATGATAGATTTATAATTACTATCTGTTATACTCACCAAGTTGAATTAAAAGGGGTTTAAGTTCTTATAAAAAGTTGAATGTTAAGAGAGATTCAAAAAACAGAAGAGATGTTTGGTTAGTGTATCTATGCTTACAGTACCCTATAATAGAGAATATTTTGTGATCTATAGTGATGCATAAAATAAGGAATTGTTATGAATCCTCATGTATAATGATATAGTTATAGCATAACATCGATTCTAATTGGAGTTTCATGAGAAATATTATCAGACATACAATTTGGAGTTAGAAATTGTAATTTTTTATTAAAAATATGTATCCATTATCTGTATGGTGAATGGTGTGATATATATAGAGATAATAAAAGCAAGAAGTATATATTTACATAGAAATAGTCGAACAAGTTCAAAATAATATGGCCTGAGTCAATCAAATTCTATGATGGAACAATAAATTACCACTTGGGTAGGTAAACAAGGTGAATGGTGTTCTATGTAAGAAAGTCCATGTAAGTTTTTCTGTAATTATATTTGAAAGATATCTAATATTTATAGATTTTCAAGAGAAGGACCTTCAAATACTGAGGAAATGGGAAACATATTATATTTTTGAAATTAATTTTCAACTATCCATTTAAGAGAGGATTAAGAAAGCACAAAAGGAATATGTGTAATTAGAAAAGAATGTTAGGAATGTTTCTATGATTATCCATTACTAAGATGGAATTATAAGCTTTAGAAACCAAGTATGTGTCCCATCAATGCCATAATTGAAGAAGTATATATTTTATGAGGCTCATATTTCATCATTATCTATTAATCTTAGAAATATGGAGATCTATAGAGATATAAAAGGTTATATCTGATGTAAAAACATAATTAGAGATATTATAGAGTATGTGTATCAGTGTTTGATATGTTAGAATGTTTATACTAAGAGACTGAAGTCTAAGGGGATGTTACAATCATTACCCATACTAGAATGGAAATAGGAAAACATCATCATGGATTTTGTTGTAATATTCACCAAAATTTAAAAAGCAAATAATTATATTTGGGATATAATTTATCTCCTTAAAAAGTTTTCACACTTCATTTATATTGGAAAACATTTATCTCATAATCAAATATCCAGAATATATATTAATGTGGAGGTAAGTTTTCATGATGTACCACTGCATGTTGTATGTAATTGGGGTTATAGGTCTAACTTGAAATTATAGAAAAGTATTCTATGTGATAAAGATATATAATGGAGTTTTAGTACAAATTATTATCCATAGATACATGTTTGGAATAAGAGATCCATCTTAACCCTAGAGGATAAGATGATATCTTGTTATATGGATTTTAAAGGTGGTTGAGATCATCACCTTCTTTTGGTCATGTGTCTTATAATAATATCTTTAAATTAAGTATTTAAATGGCTCATTTCTAATCCCTATATGAGAATAAGTGTAGAACTCAAACCACATTGAATGAAATTGGAGAAATAAAGCCACTGGGATGAGCTCTAGTAGAGGAAATGAAATAGAAAGTTAGATACTTTCAACAACACATCAAGGAAGCTCAGAGTCGACAGAAAAGTTATGCTAAAAATCATATCTGTGATCTAAAATTTGGATTTGGTTAAATGTTTCTATATGAATTTCACTATAGAATAATGTAATGTGATTAGAAAAGAATAGAATTTTCATACATAGGTATATCAACTCTTTTGAAATTCTTGATTGAGTAGGGACTGTAGCATATCATGTGTCACTTCCACTGAACTCCTCTCAACTTCACGATGTGTGAAATGTATCTCTCAGAGGATGTACATATCAGATCCATAAAATGTAATGAACTCATAGGATGTACCACTGGAGTATGATCTTTCCTATTAGTAACAACTAGTAAAAATCATGTATTATAGAGATAAAGATTTACGAATCCAGACAACACATTTGGTTACTATTTTCTAGAGATTTTTTTGAAGTAGTTACATGATAAACTAAGGAAGAAATGAATCAAATATATACTAATTTTTATTAAATAGTGAAACAATTTCTATGGGGAAATTCACTTTATGTGGGGTAAAATGTAAAGCCTAGAGATCTTATGAAATACAATTATTTAATTTTTTTCTAATAGCTTACAATTCACATTCACCAATTTCTAAATGAATCCTAATATAGTATTACATTATTACCTTAGTAATTAATTGGTGGGTATTAATATGATTAACTAATTTATGAAAAATATAATTATAAAATAAATTACTTGATTATAAATTTATTAGAAATGGAAATAAAACTCATTTGAATTTAAAAGAGAGGTTTTTTTTGAAATATGGTTTTATGAGTGAAATGTGTTTTTAAAATAATAAATTAAGATTAATATATATCTATGAGTGATTATAATGAAATTTATATGTTAGTTTTTTGGTATGAGATAATAATAAATCATGTTTATGCTTAAAAATATATTTTTTCTAATTAGTTTCTTTCATCGCATTTTGTGCACATGTCAAAAAATTTATTTCCACCAATTATAAAAAATTTAATATTGAAAAATTGATCCATATTTAGAATCAAGAGGATCAATTTTTTTAAATAGGTCCCTTTGGTATTTAGGAATTGTGAATAGTAACCATTCTAAATTTTATCACCTCATTAAAGGTAAATCCAGTTAGACTTGGTTACAACTAATTGTTAAGGTAATTAGTTTTCATATTAATTCATATTGGATTATTATAATTCAACCCTTATCACTTTAGGTTCAAAATTTAATTTTTTAATATACACTTTTCAATGAAAATGACCTATATAATACTAAAAGTAAATAAATATACAAAATGTAACTCTTTAACTTTTAAAATTTTCTTTAAGTGTTCACATAGAGAAAATGAAAGATTTGAATGAATTTAAATGGTTATTTTTCGAATAAAGGCATTATTTTCATGATGAAAATTTATTTATAATTTTCAGAGATTTTATAATTAAAATAAATTCTTAGATAATGCCGATACAATATTTTATCAATTAATAGAAAAATAAAATTAATTATTTTAAAAATAAAATATATAATAATATTTGAGAGAGTTATAGTGTTTAATGAAGTTTATATATTATTATAACATATTATTAATGTTTAAATTTATTATATTCTAATTATATAATTTTCACGGTGATTTAAAATTCAAATTAAATGGATAATGTCAAAATTTACATTACTGATATTTTATGAAAATAATATTTTATCAAATTATTTAAAAACTATAAAATTCATGAAATATTAAATGGGGAATAAGATACAGTCTAATATTTAATCCATTTGACATTTATAGGAAAATTTTTACATTATAAGTAAACATATATTCCATTATGATTGAAAGAGTTATCATCATTATTAAGTTTAAAATATGTTAACTAAGGGGTCAAACTAAAAGAAAAGGTTTAAAATAACACAAAAAGATGTAAAATTTTAATTATTTGATGAAATTTAATCCATATCCTAACTTATATTTGAATATATTTAAATTTTTAGGAATTTTCCTTGAGAATGACTACGTTATATTTTATTATTTTTGATAATTCACAGTTTGTAATTTCCATCATTTATAAAAGAACACCCATATCACCACTTATTTACACCACATTGAGAAAACTATATAAAAAAAACACCCTTTTATATTCTCAAAATCATTATATAAATTTTAGAGTTACTTTTATCCTCAAAATTACAACACTTTTTTCATAAAAGGGAATCTAATAGAGGTCTCCCAAAGAAGTGGTAATCATCTTACCCGACTTCTTTCAAATTATTTCTTATTTACCTTCAATAAAACTATTTTATTTGTCATAAAACAATAACTTATGTATACTAATTGTAAAAAAATGTTATTATTATTATTAAACCACAACTATCCACCATCTTTTCCATAAAATGTAATGGTAAAGTATTAATTTTACATAAGTATGACTTATAATCTCCACAAAGGGATATAATTCATTTTTAATCACCATATTTTATAGATTATTATTATGATGGGTTTAATTAAAATTTATTATAATTTTTATATAATTATGATTATTTAATTATAATATCTTATAAACCGTCCAAATTACCAATCTGTTGGAAAATGATAACATAGCTCATCTTTATGTTTGGACTACCACCTCCACAAAGCGATGCGATTCCTTTTTCATTTAGGTTTTATATGTATGGTTATAAGTATAAAATACAATATATATATATCTATATATATTATGTATATTTTATAATAATTATTATATAATTGTGAATTATTATTTATCTTTTTTTATTTCTACCCACAGAAAAGTGAAGAATAAATTATGCATACGTACGACCTACCATCTCCATGAATGGTGCAATTTATTTATACATCAATAAATTTTATTGATTATTGTAAATAAATATATAAATAATATATATTATATTTATATAATTTTTAATATTCTTATTATTTTTTAACCATAAAAAGTACAAGGACTCATACTACCAAACCAAAACATACAAGAAAAATTGA
Organism: Viscum album; assembly: GCA_963277665.1. Taxonomy (NCBI): domain Eukaryota; kingdom Viridiplantae; phylum Streptophyta; class Magnoliopsida; order Santalales; family Viscaceae; genus Viscum; species Viscum album. The sequence goes on along the minus strand of OY728153.1, from coordinate 319,702,264 downwards.
GTAGTTATTACTTGGAATACTGATTTTAACAAAGGAATTATTAATAAAAGGGTGATAAATAAAAGTAAATCATATATGGTATAATATATATATGAATTTGGTTTTTTAATATGTTTATAATAAAAATTTATTTATTATAAAATATTCTTGAAAACATATGATGGAATTCAGACCTGATGTAAGAGTTTATTTCGTAATCTCCTCATTATTCAGGATTGCTTGTGTTTTAGTATCCACTAGAGGAATTATTTGATCATTAGAAATTATTAAAAATATATTTTATTATACTCTTATATTTTATTTAATTTAATATTTTTTATTTCATTATCTTTAAGACACCAAACTAACATTTTTTAGGAAAAATTATATTTTTTTTACTCAGTCAGGAATATTTATCTTCTATGTCAATATTTTCAATAAAATGTATAAAATAATATTTTTAATATTCTAAAATGATTTATTAAATATATTCTTACTCATTTTTACATTTTAAATAATTTTTTAAAAGGAATCCTCTTATCCATTTCAAAATAAGGCACTTTTTATATTTTTAAAAAAGTGTGAAAATAATTTTGTTTAACTCATATAACTTGAATGAAATTTAAAACCATCATGAATACTCATTTATTATTAGATTAATTTATAAATTTTTATATTTATTTTCAAAGATAATATTTTCATTAATATTTCAGAAATTGTTTATATTTTAAATAGGAGTTTTCATATTTAAAAGGGTATTTTCCTCAAGAAATTTTATAATAAGATTTTGAAATAATTTTCATTTATGTCAACATACTTTGTTAAATATTATCTTTTTGAGGTTATACTCTTATGATACCATAAAAAATATTTCAATGGATGGTTTATGATTATATTTATTAGGTAAATTATTGATATTCCATATTATAGTTATCATAATACATATAGTTATTGATTTTAAGGCATTTTTATTAGGTTTTGTTGTTTATTCATATGATGATTTCATTAGACTTGTTAAGTGATGAGTGAGGATTAGGATTTCATAGAAACTCAATGTATAAGTAGGTCTTATGATATAAACTATATTGGGTATTTGAATAAGTCCTTACCCATTAATATATATTTCTTGGCACGATGCGTTGAGTGTATTTTTAGATATCTTAACACAAGGCTTCGATGTTAAGTTTAGATGTCCAAAATTAAAAATTCCATCATCATGAAACCTATTACTGTTGTCCTTGAGTTTATTTGAATATTTTTTGTGTCTATGGATAATTTAAAAATTCTTTTGTTTATTTATATTACATTATTTGATCATTATTTATCCCATACATACTATTCATGACTTATTTAGATTTATTTATATACATTCCATTTCTAATCATCTGTACTCACCCCTTTGTTATATTATCATTTCCTAGGAGTCAGGAAAATGTTTTATGACTGATACATAGGGATATTATAGAGGCAATATAGATAATACCAATGAAATTTTAAGGTTGTATTTTGTTTTTCAAATGTAATGTGGGATTAAGTTTTGTATCTAATTTACCAAGACTAAAAAACTATTTACACATTTAGGATTTCATTTATTGTATTTAATTGTATTTTATTATGGTAACCACTAGATTTCAGATACTAAGATCTAGATATTTATATTTATATATTTTGGAACTAAAATTATTTAGGAATAATTAAACATCTATCCATCAATGTGGTTATTTTATTTCCTTCTCAAAAATTATACGTGCAAAGAAGTGGGTTGATTATAGTAAAATTTCCATAATTTATTGACTGGATAGTCAATGTTCCACACTCAAAATTATCTTCAAAACTCAATTTCATGGTTTTTGTTATATAGTAATTCCCTTACCTTGTAATTTTCTATTGTATATCATCCTTGTTAGACATTAGATTTGAGCATTAACTTAGATAATATCCATGTTCCTTACATTTAATACAATGAATTGTCAAATGTACATTAGGGTGAAAACTTTTTCCTCTTACTCTGTCCACTGATCTCTCAACTATTATTTGGAAATTAGATTCTCTATTCCTTATTTTTATAGATAAAAAAATTTCCATGTTCCTTTTAGACACCCCTTGGTGATTCATACCATATTTTTGACAAGATGAAATTTAAAAATTGATTCTTTCATCATATTCATCATGTGAACATTCACAAGATTCAATCATTCTCTTATTTGGTGTGTTTGGAAGATATACTAAGTTTATATAATTAATCATAATTCTTAATATCTTTTTTAGTACATTAAAAATATTTATAACTCTATATTTTATCTTATTAGTTTGATCAGCTAGACTATCTATGCATTGTCCATGAAATACATTGTTATCTTGGTTTATTCGATCATCATCCATTACTAAAACAAAAAAATCACACCATCAATGATAAATATTTTAAACCATAATATAGTTATTTTAAGATAATTACATGACAAATTCAATCTCAAAAAGTGTTACTTAAGTAAATTATTACACCATCTTTCAATTCACTCTAAATCACTATTAGTTCAATCTAGGTTTATTTAGTTTGGGTTCTATTATACTTCTTATACTTATTCATTAACATAATAAATCCTTCATAATTTCTTGTAAGGATAATATAATTAACCAAATAATATCCCTCGGTAGTGCCAAACGAGGCATGTAGTTAGGCCTCTTTTTCTGTAATGAGGTGAAAATTGAGTTAATACTCAATATTCACTTTTCATAGTTATTACTTCTATGTAAAACTATTACAGAGACCTCATCCACTTACATTATATATAAATGGATGTTATTTAAAATAGAATTTCACAATCTCTACCTTACTAAAATTTCAATATGTTTTTCTATACTTATACCTATCATTTAGAATTATCTCAAGGGTTTTTCATAAATTTCCCTTATCCTAATCCCCACAATATTACATCCAATAACCAAAAGGGTTATATAAACCTTTATAATTATAACAATATTTAACTATTAATCATTTAATTACATTTCTAAATCCCAATTTCCCCTCAACCAATGTCATCTTAGTCTAAATATTTTTCTAAACCCTTTTCTGATACCAACTATAATAGCCCATAGGCATGTCATCCAAAAAAATAATGATAATATTTCAATACAATACATTCCAAGGAAATTTTAGGTTCATAGATTTAGATAATCAGGAAAAAAACATTATCTAGTAAAACCCATGTTATTTATTTCAACTTGACATTTCCCTTTTTATACAGTACTACATAATAAATAAATTTATTCAATATCTCTCACAAATTTTCCACACCATAATCTGTTCTATACATTTCATAATTTGAATATCTTAATAACTTGGGGTAATTAAAACATAACAAAGGTATTAAATCAGATGATCATCAATAGAATACATAAGAATTAAGGATCAAATATCATTATTGAGCATAAAATAAGAACATGGGTATAATCAGTATCCACAATAAACTTATACCCAATAAAGAACGGATCATAAATCATGGAATTAAGCTCTTATTAAAATAATAGATGAATCAAAATGGTTGTGAAATTAATGTAAAAAAACATGATCTATAATGGAATATCATAGTCATGATAACCAACATAAAGTTGTGAAACATATTTGAAATATGGCACAAAAATTAGCATAGGGAAACATTTCTTTTATGATCTAAACCATTAGTTCCCATGTTTCTAAATAACTATATAATAAGATATAAACATTTTACAAATACATTAGAGAGATATGTAGGACCCAACCATCATCCATCCATGCTTATCAGTACCAAAAAAAATCTTTCACTAATCACATCATGAAGAACCCATGCAAATAAAATGGGTTTCAAAAATCATTAAAATGTAAATCAATCTATTTTTATAGAATAAATAACTCATATAATGAAAATTGAGTTCATTAAACACATAATTAATAACACTTGTAAATAAGATTTGTTTAGTATCCTTTTCAAAATTCGAAAAATTAAATCATAAATAATTCAATCAATAATCAAAAAATGAAAATCCCATAAAATTTTAATTAGTATCAAATGAAATATACTAACCTTCTAGGTAAATATAATTCAGTCAAGATAACAAAGAATATTTAATTTACACCATTTATATAAATATTATATTGTTAAGATAATAATTTCACTAATGAATTAGTGTGTGGAAGCAAGGTGAATGCACTTCAATCATAGGGATCTAATATAGGGTATTCACAGAGGGAAATTTTTTAAATGGATAATATTTTTACATTACAGATGAATATTAAAGACAATGGCAGTGATACATAATTCCTTTAAAAGAGAGTGAAATCACGTAATAAATCTATAAAAATAAGTTGTATGGTATTATTTAAAAAATGTTCTTGATTAATTATAGGACATGTTAATGAAAAATGACTTAGTTTAAAACACTTATTTTATGTTTTAGAAATACCACTTTGTAAATTATAAATATTCATGATCATTTGTAATAATTTAAATAAAAATATTTTATAAATTCATGAGAAACATAATTTCATTGTAAACCATGAAGCTATAGAGAAAAATATTTATATAAAATCATATATTTGGAGGAATAATGTGTTTATACATAAATGTTAGAAAGATAATATTTTCACATTTTTATGAAAAAAGTCCATGAAAAAAAGTGAAAAATTTATTTAAAACATTTAAAATAAGTTAAATGAGTAGAAAGTGACTTTAATAAATTAGTTAAGGATATATAAATTAATTTTCTACATCATACAATGAGTACAAACATCAGAAAATGTGACGTTCTCGGTCAAGAAGAAGATACATGGTTAGTTTCACTTATAAGAAAATATTCAAGTAAAATATATGTCACGGGGAAATTAAGTTTTTAGGGGACATGTAAAACCCCATGAATATCGATTGAAAATTATTAGGGTTTTCATAATGGATGTAAATTCCCACGATTTGTTATCATATTGAAAAAAAATTATTTAAAAAAATTATTAGTAGTCGAAACCATTATTATTTGAGTAATATTTTAAGAAAAAACCCATTTCAAAATTAATAACTCATTAATTGAATGTAACTTATATAAAATACAAGATATGGATCTTTAGACCCCTTTTTAATGGTAAAATATATTCATTAAGTTGTAATAAAATCATTTTAAAGGTATCACAGGGGCATATTTTGAAATATGTATCAATAAATTAAATTTGAGACAAATAACCCCTAACCGTCATAAATTTTTCTTAAGAACACCAATAGAGAATGAAATTTGAATATAACATAAAAAATTATGAAATAAACTGGAATCGTGATAAAAAAATATTAAAGGAGAGTAGATACACTATTCCAAATAAAATGTGGTGTATAATAAAATATATGTCTCCAAGGATTGAAAATTGAGACAAGAAATACATAACAAAATTATTGATTAGTTGAAATATTCCCTAGATCCAATATAAAACAGTAACTCTCTAAATAATCCATTTTATAACCTCTTTAATTTCAATAATGTGATTCATCAGACACACACGCATGGATTTGGAGCCATAAATGCATATATTACATAAAGGATTTGATACAAGATGTAAAAGTTTGGATATAACCATCCTTAATTCTAAAATCAACAACCCATATCTTTCATCCCAAAGAAATTTTTATGTTTAGATATTTTGGGAAGTAGGAAATAACATAAAATAGTAAAACATTCATTATTTTTATCAATCAAACATGTTTAAATTATATTTGAAACTACTTAATCCATAATGAGACATGAATATCTTCGAAATATTCTTCCATATGTTGTATCCTAATAAACCTATCACATATAATACTTTATATAATAATCTAGTGAAATTTATACATAATAAGGGATGATATAATATTCTCATTAAGGGAAACAAGTAACTAATTTTTTCATAAACATAATCATGATATACATAATATGGTAGGAGTAGATAATCTAAATAATCCCATAATCAACTGAAACTGAATAAATGATATATTCATGAAAATAAATTAAAATATGGACATTAATAATTAAAGATCTACCAAAATGGAATTCATAATTTTGGGAATCATAAACATTCTATCAATGCATAATATAAACCCAAACACACCATATTTTATCTCATGAGACCTATCAATGTATCAGGGGACTATATAATTCCAGCCCCCACTCATCACCTGATAAAGTATAATACATTCACTATAAGTTTCAATAATAAATTTCATACTATTACCTAAGATAAATATTATTGAATAAAAATATGGATATCTATATAATTAATGATATATATTATCAATACATAATAAACCTTTCTTAGTAGTCAATAATCATCTACAATATCAATACATTTCCTTACGTCAATAAAAGGGATAACATGATCATAACCCACCTAGAGATATATGGTTGATGGAAAAAATACAAAGTCAACTATCCAATAACCATCCATATTTAAATAAAAAATGTATGAAAATATTGTACTTAAACCCATGTTAATAAATAAAAAAATGTTATTGATATACATACTTCAATATGAATTTATAAATTTATATGTTGACACTATATATGTAACAACACAGGTAAATAAAGAATATGGAATTTTTATATTTATCCCTATTTTGTGAATAAAGTGTTAATATTAATTTAAAGGGAATGATATGCTCGATGGCTTACCCAATATGCAACAACGATTTCCTTTGAAATCTTACATTGCACTCTAATAATTAAATAATTTTATTTTTAAATGGTAGTTAACACCTAGCCATTGTAATGACGGGAATGAACATAACTAACTAAAAAATTATTATATATGTTTGTCAAATATTTTTACTTTTTACAATAAATTTTAGAGGATTAAAAATCCGAATGAATTCAATTTTAAGCATAAACATTCTAAAATTCTTTAAACGGCTGATTAACCGCCTTTTGATGGAGAACCTCTTTTAAATCCACATTTTGAAAATTTTATGTGTTATATTTGACACAATAAAATTCTTCCTTATAATCGAGACATAAAAATTTACTTTGTGTAAATTTTTTGTATTTTTCCGATAAAGTTCATTTTTTAATGAATAGTGAAAAATGTTGTATTTTAATTCAAAACCTCTTTTCAATATAATTTATTTATATGATTAGATTATCATTTTAATTGGTTATAAACTTAATTTAAAATATATTTTTACCATTTAATCCAATAGTGGTCTTTGGAATTAATTTCACTTTGAAATTGGACTTAAACTATTGTCAATCTTTTGATATATATTGTTTCATAAAAACACGCTATTTGTTCTGACATCAGGAATTAAATATTAAATTAATTAATTTAACTTATATGTTTTTAATTTTATAAAATAGACATCATTTTTGAATTCGGAATATCAGATATAGCTTAGGTTGAAGTTTTGGTATTTTTCTGAAAACTCCAATTTTTGATGAATAGTGAAACCACTAAGTGGTAGTTTAAAAACTGTTTTTTCATTTAAATGAAACTTTACCACTTCTGTGGTTTGAATTTCAAAAATCCGACATACACGGCTGTTATTAGGATGTAAAATGTGGTTCAATGGGATTAAAACAATTTTTTTGGTGAATAGTAACTCGTGAGTTTTTAATTATGATTAGAGGTAATTAGTGTAATTTAAAGTAATGATAATATTATAATAATAAGAAATGACCTTGAAAAATTTTCTACCCTTATTGGATGAGTAATGGACGACCAAGGAAATACTTGGGTCAACTTGGGGACCCCATGGATCCACTTTGGCTGGAAAATGACATTAATACCTTTTTATTTAAAGTTAAAATTAAAATGTCACAAACATGTGTTGTTTTACTAAAAAATTTTTTACATGGGGTTATATAAGTCATATTTTTTACTATAAATATTCATTATAAAGTTAAAAGGATTTCCTACATCATGATTTTTTTTTATAATTTTTAGACATTAAATAAATTAATTTATTTATGACACCGTGGTGATGTAGTGATTACCTCATAAATGAACGATTTAAAGAAAATGAGAAGATAGGGATAAATATAAGTCTTAAACTTGTCACAAACCTATTTTATGGATGTATTTAGAAACCATATCACCTTATACTATAAATATATCCTTTTGGGACCTTTAAAATCCGAAAATCATTTTCTAATAAAGTAATATTTTATAACTTTCCAAGAGTGCCCCTCCTCTCCTCTTATAAAAGGCCCCCACCTCTACCACATTACACACACCTATAAAGCATTTGGTTCGTCCAACCCCTGCCCATTTAATCTATACAAACCCCTCTATTCATCATTGAAGCCTCACTTTGGGTAGAATCCTTTCCAAGGAAGCCTTTGAGCTCAAATCAAAGAGAGTTACCCGATTTAAAGGTAATGTCATCCCTTGTGTTCTTTTGTTTTATTTTGCTTCTCCAAAGCCCTAAAATCTTTTTATTACTTTTTTTTGTAACAAAACCAGTATCTTAAATATACAAGGTTGTTGTTATATGATTTATTTGAGCTACACTTTCACACACATCCTTCTAATTGTTAAAGAACATACTGTTTCTGTGGATGGCGAATTACTGCCTCACGAAACGACGATTGTTCAATATTCTTTTAACACCTTAAAAGGTGGACATTAATATGTCACTATATTTATATATGATATATAATATGTTTATGTTTTCCTTAAGCTTATGTATTTTTCATTTATGGCATACTTTTATGGTTTCTATTATGGGTAAAAACGATATCTTCATTTTAGGAAGTGCGGACTACGGCCCCTCAAAGTGATTTGATTCGTTAATGCCATATGTGGGACATATAAAGGATGTTATTAATGGTATAACATAATATACACTACTGTAATTATAATATACCTTTATATTATTATTATTTCATTCCATTTCAAAAAAAAAAAGAAATGAAAGTAGTGTTCATGCGTACGTACGACTTACTGTCTCCATGAACGGTACATTTCATTTATTATCTCCAAATGTTATGTACTATTATAAGTATATATATATAATTGATATAAATGTAATATATTAAATCTAAATTATGGATATAATTCTGGAATTATAATATATATATATATCTCATTTTTTTTAATTCCATTAATATGACAAAAAATGAAAGTAGTGTTCATCCGTACATACGACCTACCGTCTCCATGAACGGTGATTTTAATTTTTTATCTCCTAATTCTATGGAATAGTTTAAAATGAATATATAATGGATATATATGATATTTAAAACATCAAAACTATTCTGTATATGATGTACCTATAACTACATGGAAAATTCATTTCCAACAAGTTCAATTTTTACTCATGTACCGAACATCGACAAAAACGTCTGATATGAACTCACTTTATAAACCAATTATTATAACATTATAATATGTGATATGATATGAATAATAATCTTTAAATTAGGTCCTTAATAAATTATAAATTTACCAAATTTTGTTATTCATGAGATTAAAGAACGATCGAGTCATGTCGGACACGAGGTAAGGGATCCTACCCCTATCTTTCTTTTTAAGTACACTCTTTTATGTCATTACTTTTAAGCTCATATTTATTATGATTGGGATGTTATTTTATATTAATATTAAATTAATTTTTATGTTAATATTATGAGATACCCTACTTTCTCTCATCAATAAATTTTAGAAGTTTTGGGTGGCGCTGTTAGGCTGCCGAATTTTCGTAAGAGATCCAACCTCTCTCTTTCTTTTTAAGTACTCTCCTTTATGTAACTTCTTTTAAGCTCCAATTTGTTATGTTAAGGGATATTATTTTATATTCCTATTGATGTTAATTTTATGTTAATATTATGAGAAACCCTATTTGATCTCATCAATCCATTTTTGGAAGTTTTAAGTGGCGCCGTTAGGCTGCCGAGTTTTCGTAAGGGATTTTTCATCTCACTTTTATTCTCGTGAGATTTATGCTACATTTGCCACTATTTCCATTTAGTGGTATATATACTGTCCATTATTCTACTCTTTGTGTAATATACTTTTTTTATGAGTATTTACATCAATGTTGTATAGTCCTTCTTTCATGGGGTGTACGTTTCGAAAGTTACCCAAGTTGGTAAGGGAACCTTTCACCCTCATCTTTTTAAAAGACATCTTTTGTTATGTCTTTTAATTTTCGTCTTATTATGTGGCGATATGTTCTTATATATCCTAATTGCAGTAAATTTTATGTCCATGTGATGAGATACCCTTTATCTCTCTCATCAACTCTTTTTCTAAAATTTGATGTGACGCTGTTAGGCTGTCAAGGGAACTTCTTAACCCAATTTAGATTTCTTTGGGTTCAACAAGTAGTTATTGAATATGTCATCCTTTGAATATGTGTGAATGAAATTTGATTATCTTACACTTAATATCCACTTATATTTGGTGTATTTATATTTTTCTCACATAATTATGAGATTTATTTATCCTTAATTTAAGGATACCATCTTTATAATGGATTTCATCTCAATTTACATTTCCATTGAGACTTCATTGTTGTTATTCACCAATTCAATTTTATATGGTGTATATACTATCATTTGGAATATTATATCATGAATCCCTTTATTCTCATGATATTATAATTTTTTTATTAAATGTTATTCCTCAATTATTGTATTCAAGTGTCTCTCATTTTGTTAAAAACCCTTTAACTAAAATATCGTTTTAAATGTTTTAATGATTTAATCTTATAAATATTTCTCATTAATATATCCATGTTTTCCAAATGGTTTTAAGGAATTATTTATATGGATATTAATGGTTTAAAATGTTAAAAATTTCAATGTGGTATGGGACACTTTGATTTAAAAATCTCTTTATTAAATGTTTTAAATGGTTTTGAAAATGGTTTTTAGAATGGATTCCTTATTTCAATATCTTAAAATGTTATATTGTTATTTCAATGTGGGAATGTTATCTTTCCTTTATGTGTAAGTTATGTGCTATGATTATGTAATGGTTCTTTGGCATTGTTATGAAGACGGGTGGTTCCATGATAAACTAAGGGCGGGTGAGCCCGACATAGCTTTCCAATGCATTGGGTAACACGAAGGGGTTAAACTTTAAGGTTTCTCCGAAGAGATTTAGGGAATATACTATGATGGGTATTCCAAATGTAACCAAGAGGGTTACTCCCTACATAATAATGTTATGAATGCCTCAAGTTACCTTTATGACTTATGATTTCTATGATTTATTCATGATTTGTTGAGGTATGTTAAAATGCTTATGTTTTATGAGTAAAGTATGATTTCATACATGGACTAATGTTTTCTTTTCATATTTTTATAACCCTTACTGATATTTTTATGCTCATCCCAAGTTTTTGAAATGTTTTTCATAGGACAAGGGAATGTTACATGATATGATGATAGTGCCAAGGAAGTGTCAAGAAAGAATCCATGTTTTATTTTAAATATGTTTCCGTTGATGGGAAAAAAGAAAACTATCTTTTATGTAACCACTTTGTGGAATGTAATTCATGATTTATGATCTAATTATCTAAAACTCTAAACCTGAAAATATCCTCAATGTGAATTATTCATTTAATTCAATATTAAGTAAGGTTTAAGTCCAGGGACTTATAGTTGGTATCAAAGGTCAGTTTAGATAACTTTAGAGGTTAGGGTAGTCTCTAAGAATAAGTGACATTACAATAATGGTTAGGATTTCAGAAAGAGTCCCAGTTTCAGATAAAGTGAATGAGTAAGTATATCTTAGTGTTTATCGTCCTAATTAGTACATGATGGTTTTGTTGATATACTCACACTAACATTTCTATTTTTAGTGAATGGATAGATCTAGCAGGCACCAAAGTGACAACAGGTTTGAAGGAAACTATGGTGGTTCTCTGATTAAGAGACTGGATGAAATAGGGGATTCAATGAGGAAACTCGTGGTTGTTCTAAACAAACTATAAAGGAGTCATGATCAACCACTTGAAACTTGGTATGTTCTGTAATGCATCATGTATGAGATGACCAATCGATGTGGAAGTTCAGGTAATAATTATAAAGTTAACCATTAGAGTTTATATGATCCTTACTTTTGAGGTAATTATGGGTTATTAGATGTTATGATGAAAAATGAAAGGCATGAGATAAACATGAGGTTAAAATATGTTATTATTATATTTGAATATTTTATCTCTTTTTGGGGAATGTTTTATGAATTTTATAGTTTTGAAAAAAGGGAAACACGCGAACCATGTGACAACCCGTCGCGTTGGACAAAGCTGTGGGAATCGAACCCACAACCAAAGTGCGACTGGTATTTATCGCCTACCACTGGACTACGTGAAGCCCCTGGTTATTTTGAATAATTCTTTTTAGTTATATGATTTTAGGAATCAAGAGTATGTTTATTTTGGGTTATCTATGGAAATGAATAACCTATCATGGAGGATATGTGATTAGGTTAATTACTTTTCAATATGAGAATTTAAGAGAAACTAATGTTATTTGGAGATAAAAGTTAATTTGTACCTTGGAAGACTATGTGATTAAATCATTCAAATATTTGGGTTTCAATCATAGTTTGGTTTACTTTGAATAATTTTATAGACAATTGTTTATCGAACGGTCTTCATTGAACTTTGGAGTTTTTTTGGACAAATTTTGGAGATTAAGAATAGATTTTCTTTTTATAAAGGATTATACTTTTGTGGATTATATGATCTCATACTAAAAATTTTGGTTTTGTTTTTTGTCTAAATACATGTGAAACATATAGTTATCTTTTGTGGATTATGTGATTCTCAAGAAGTTGATTATAGTACTCTTAATGCGAACAAGTCTTTCTAAATACTGGTCTTTTGAAGAAAATATGAGTTTGATTAAGGAATCTAGTAAAAGTTGAAAGTCTATGTGACAAGTAAGTATGTTTCATTATGATTTAGTTAAGTTCAAAAATAAATTCCCCAATTATGATTAACTTAAATCAAAAATGGTTTCTATTAACTTTTCCTACTGGGGAATCAAATACCGTTTAACCCATCACAAGTTTGTGATTTTCTTATGGTTAACTTTTTTCAAGACATGTTTACTATCACTCTCCATCAGAACATGACCCTTTGTTTTTCATATATATCTATTTTTTCCTACATGGAATCCTAGTATGGGTTAACTCGGGTGACCTTTGTACTTCTCTTTCTTTATTTTAAAGTTATTTTTTTACTGACTCTTGTTCTGATGGGGGATTTTCAATGATGTTTCCGAGCCCAATTTTAAAATTGTGAGGACCCAATTCCCAAAAGGGGGAAGGATGTAACACCCCAGGTAAATAAAGATTATGGAACTTTTATATTTATCACTATTTTGTGAATAAAATGTTAATATTAATTTAAAGGCAATGATATGCTCGATGGCTTACCCAATACGCAACAACAAGTTCCTTTGAAATCTTACGTTGCACTCTAATAATAAAATAATTTTATTTTTAAATGGTAGTTAACACCTAGCCATTGTAATGACGAGAATGAATAGAACTAACTACAAAATGATTATATATTTTTGTCAAATATTTTTACTTTTTACAATAAATGCTTGAGGATTAAAAATGCGAATGAATCCAACTTTAAGCGTAAACATTCTAATATTTTTTAAAAGGTCGATTAACCACCTTTTGATGGAGAACCTCTTTTAAATCCACATTTTGAAAATTTTATGTGTTATATTTGACAAAATAAAATTCTTCTTTAGAATCTGGACATCAAAATTTAGTTTGTGTAAATTTTCGGTATTTTTCTGATAAAGTTCATTTTTTTAATGAATAGTGAAAAATGTTGTATTTTAATTCAAAACATATTTTTAATATAATTTATTTATATGATTAGATTATATTTTTAATTGCTTTGAAAGTAAAATTAGAATATATTTTTAACATTTAATCCAATATTGGTCTTTGGAATTAATTTTACTTTGAAATTGGACTAAAACTAGTGTCAATCTTTTGATATATATTGTTTCATTAAAACACGCTATTTGTTATGACAGCGAGAATTAATTATTAAATCAATTAATGTAACTTATATGTTTTTAATTTTTTTAAAATAGAAATAATTTTTGAATTTGGAATATCAGATATAGCTTAGGGTGAAGTTTTGGTATTTTTCTGAAAAACTCCATTTTTTGATGAATAGTGAAACCACTAAGTGGTAGTTTAAAAACTGTTTTTTTGTTTAAATGAAACTTTACCACTTCTGTGGTTTCAATTTCAAAAATACAACATACATGGTTGTCATTAGGATGTAAAATGTGGTTCAATGGGATTAAAATAATTTTTTGGTGAATAGTAACTCTTAAGTTTTTAATCGCAATTAGAGGTAATTCGTGTAGTTTAAGGTAAAGATAATATTATAATAATATTAAATGACATTGAAACATGTTCTAACCTTATTGTATGAGTCATGTCCGACCAAGAAAATCCATGGGTCAACTTGGGGACCCCATGGAGCCACTTTGGCTGGAAAATGACATTAATACCTTTTCATTTAAAGTTAAAATTAAAATGTCACAAACATGTGTTATTTTACTAAAACAATTTTTACATGGGGTTATATAAGTCATATTTTTGACTATAAATATTCATCATATATTTAAAAGTATTTCCTACATCATGATGTTTTTTTTATAATTTTTAGACATTTAATAAATTAATTTATTTATAACACCGTGACGATGCAGTGATTACCTCTTAAATGAACGATTTAAATAAAGTGAGAAGATATGATGAAATCTAAGTCTTACACATCTCAAAAACCTATTGGATGGGTGGATTTCGAAACATTATCACCTTATCCTAGAATTATATCCTTTTGGGACCTTTAAAATCCGAAAATCAATTTATAATAAAGTAATATTTTATAACTTTCCAAGAGTGCCCCTCCTCTCCTCTTATAAAAGGTCCCCTCCTCTACCACCTAACACACACCTCTCAAGCCTTTGGCTCGGCCAAACCCTCCCCATTGCATCTTTCCACATCCCTCTCTTAATCATTAAAGGCTCACTTTGGTCAGAATCCTTTCCATGTAATCCTTTCAGCTCAAATCAAAGAGAGTTACCCGATTTAAAGGTAATGTGTTCCCTTGTGTTCTTTTGTTTTATTTTGCTTCTCCAAACCCCTAAAATCTTTTTATTAATTTTTTTGTAACAAAAACGGTCTCATAAATATACTAGTATGTTTTTATAATAAGGATTCGAGCTACACTTTGACACACCTCTGTCAAATGGTTAAAGAACATATTGTTTCTCTGGATGGCGAATTACTGCCTCACGAAATGACGATTGTTCAATATTCTTTTAACACCTTTAAAGGTGGCCATTAAGATGTAAATATAATTATATATGATATATAATATTTTTATGTTTTCTTTAAGCTTATGTATTTTTCATTTATGGAATACCTTTATGGTTTCCATTATGGGTAATCGTGATATCTTCAATTTAGGAAGTGCGGACTACCGCCCCCTCAAAGTGATTTGATTCATTAATGCCATATGTGGGATGTATAAATGATGGAATTGGTGGTACTAAATATGATATCCTACTGGAATTATAATATACCTTTATATTATTATTATTTCATTCCATTTAATACAAAAAAAAGAAATGAATGTAGCGTTCATGCATACGTATGACTTACCGTCTCCATGAACGGTACATTTCATTTCTTATCTCCAAATGTTATGTACAATTATAAGTACATATATATATTTGATAAAAATGTAATATATTACATCTAAATTATATATATAATTCTGTAATTATAATATATATATCTCTCATTTTGTTTTAATTCCATTAATATGACAAAATATGAAAGTAGTGTTCATGCATTCGTACGGCCTACCGTCTCCATGAACGGTGCTTTTAATTTTTTATCTCCCAATGATATGGAATACTATAAAATGAATATATACTGGATATATAAGATATTTAAAACATCAAAACTATTCTGGATATTATGTACCTATAACTACAAGGAAAATTCTTTTCCAACAAGTCCAATTTTTACTCATGTACCTAACATCGAAAAAAACGTCTGATATGAACTCACTTTGTTAACCAATTATTATAAAATTATATTATGTGATATGAACTGAATACAAATATTAAAAGGAGGTCTCTAATAAATTATAAATTGAAATTTTTTTATTATTCATGAGACTAAAGAACGATTGAGTCATGTCGGACACGTGGTAAGGGATCCCATCCCTTTCTTTCTTTTTAAGTACACTCTTTTATGTAATTCCTTTTAAGCTCATCTTTCTTATGATTTGGATGTTATTTTATATTAATAATACTGTACTTTTTATGTTAATTTTATGAGAGACCCTACTTTCTCTCATCAATAAATTTTGGATGTTTTGAGTGGCGTCGTTAGGATGCCGAATTTTCGTAAGAGATCCAACCTCTCTCTTTCTTTTTAAGTACTCTCCTTTATGTCACTTCTTTTAAGCTCATATTTGTTATGTTGAGGGATGTTCTTTTATATTCCTACTGATTTAAATTTTATGTTAATATGATTAGAGACACTATTTGATCTCATCAATCCATTTTTGGATATTTTAAGTGGCACCGTTAGGCTGCCGAGTTTTCGTAAGGGATTTTTCATCTCACTTTTATTCCCGTGAGATTTATGCTACATTTTGCACCATTTCTGTTGATTGGTATATATAATATACATTATTCTACTCTTTGCATAACATAATTTCGTTTATGAGTATTTAAATCAATGTTGTATAGTCCTTCTTTCATGGGGTGTACGTTTCGAAAGTTACCCAAGTCGGTAAGGGAACCTTTCACCCCCATCTTTTTAAAAGACTTATTTTGTTATGTCTTTTAATTTTCATCTTATTATGTGGAGATATGTTCTTATATATCCTTATTGACGTAAATTTTATTTCCAAGTAATGAGATACCCTTTATCTCTCTCATCAAGTCTTTTTCTAAAATTTGATGTGACGCTGTTAGGATGTCAAGGGAACTTCTTAACCCAATTTATATTTCTTTGGGTTCAACAAGTCGTTATTGAATATGTCATTCTTTTAATATGTGTGAATGACCTTGGATTATTTTACACTTAATATCCACTTATATTGGGTGTATTTACATTTGTCTCACATAATTATGAGATTGATTTATCCTTAATTTAATGATACCATCTTTATAATGGATTTCATCTCAATTTACATTTCCATTGAGACTTCATTGTTGTTATGCACCAATTCATTCTTATATGGTGTATATACTATCATTTGGAATATTATATCATGAATCCATTTATTCTCATGATATTATAAATATTTATTAAATGTTATTCCTCAATAATTGTATTCAGATGTCTCTCATTTTGTTAAAAACCCTTTAACTAAAATATCGTTTTAAATTTTTTAATGATTTAATCTTATAAATATTTCTCATTAATATATCGATGTTTTCAAAATGGTTTTAAGGAATTATTTATATGGATATTAATGGTTTAAAATTTTAAAAGCTTCAATGTGGTATGAGACACTTTGATTTAAAAATCTCTTTATTAAATGTTTTAAATGGTTTTGAAAATGGTTTTTAGAATGGATTCATTATTTCAATATCTTAAAATGTTATATTGTTATTGCAATGTGAGAATGTTATCTTTCCTTTATGCGTAAGTTATGTGCTATGATTATGTTATAGTTCTTAGGAATTGTTATGAAGATGGGTGGTTCTATGATAAACTATGGGAGGGTGAGCCTGACATAGCTCTCCAATGCATTGGGTAATGCGAAGGGGTTAAACGTTAAGGTTTTTCTGAAGAGATTTAGGGAATATACTGTGATGGGTATTCCAAACGTAACCAAGAGGGTTACTCCCTACGTAAGAATGTTATGAATGCCTCAAGTTACCTTTATGACTTATGATTTCTATTATTTATTCATGATTTGATGAGGTATGTTAAAATTCTTATGTTTTATGAGTGAAGTATGATTTTATATATGGCCTAATGTTTTCTTTTCATATTTTTATATCCATTACTGAGATTTTTATGCACATACCAAGTTTTTGAAATGTTTTTCATAGGCCAAGGTAAAGGTTCATGATATGATGATAGTATCAAGGAAGTGTCAAGAAAGAATCCATGTTTTATTTTAAATATATTTCTGGTGATGGGAAAAAACGAATACTATCTTTTATGTAACCACTTTGTTGAATGTAATTCATGATTTATGATCTAATTTTCCAAAACTCTAAACTTGAATATATCCTCAATGTGAATTATTCATTTAATTCAATATTAAGTAAGGTTTAAGGTCGGGGCCTTATAATATATTGAATGAGTAAACAGTTAATTAAATATTAGAATAAAATGATCATAATGAATCTAGGTAAATAACGTGTATGGTTTCAAAAGAACATATCCCTAGAGAAACAATGGAATAATAGGGTGTGTTGACAATAATTAAAAACAACCTCGTTAAAAGAATAATTTGAATGGTATCACAAAATGAAGGATCAAGAATACAATTTGTTAATACTGTGAGTTCAATCCAGAAATTGATATTATATATATTTATATTAGTGGATTAATCATGAATAAAACCAAATTATGGTAAATTCTTTTGAAAATAACAAGTTATATGGAAGAGAAAACATAAAATGATCTTTTATAATTTTTTTAACATTGATGTAAGACAAAAATTTACTTGTCAATTTCAAAGGTAACTTATGAAAAAGCGACATAAAATACATTAAAAACCATTAATTTGAAAACAAATATTATAACGGAGCCTTGAAATGATATAAATTTTATATTTAATAAACTAGGAGAAGAATAAAAAACATGTGATGGTGAAAGGAAAAATACTTTTTATCATTTTCAAAATAACTTTATATAAACTCACATACTCAGAAGAGTAAAAACATTCATTTATGTCAAAAATATATTGTGATAATTTTTATCATAAAATATTATTTAAAAATCATTATGTTTTGATAAAAAATGAATATAAAGTCAAATTTAATGATGAAACATTATAATTAGAGGAAAAGAGGCTTGACTTATCAATATCCCTTATAAAAAACGTACTCCTTAAATCATAAATAATTAAAAATGGTTTTATGTGTTAAACATTTAATAAATTTGGGAATAACATATAATTTAATAAAAGGATAGTTTTTACCAAACTTATAAGAAACATGTTCAAGTGAATGATCATAACTCAATAGATGAAAATTGATTTACCAAAAACCTTTATGACTGAGGAAAAATTTAGTCAAAATAATTATAAATAAAATAAGTTTATTTGACTTATTTTACTACATGAATTCTAAGGAAATATATTATATAACATTCATGAGATATTAAGTCAATAGAAAACTATACAAATGAAACCTAGTTCATAACATGTAACATGTATCAAAGAATCAGAATTGAGACCAAGAAAACCCTTACAACATGAGTAACATTTTAATCAAGACCCATTGAAATATTGGGATATTAATTGAACATAAAATTACATTATTAAATGATAATTCATGATATGTGATCTCAACTAGGAATTATATACTCTACATAAATTAAATTAGGTGCATAATAAAAAAACGTTTCTCAAAGAGTGGAATTTGAGATGAAAACCATTACCTCACTCCTGATTCATTTTTTATTTGCACAAAATATCCAATATAATTAAATTAATTTCGTTAAATAAATTCCCATTAAGCTTAATCGTAACTATAATAATTTTTACTCTTTATTTATAATAATTATATACATATACAGGTTTTTTAGTTTTTTTCTATTTTAAACACCAGGTGTATGTAATCTTTATTCTATTTCAACTAGTTTCAAAACAACAGTATTGGTATTCATTTTAAAAAATATTAAATTATTAAAATATAATTAAAGTTAATTTAATATATGTTCCAAGATATTTTATAAATATATAAGTTCATTTCATGGATTTTTTAGTTATGATCTATCAGGTTGAAATTGACGATGAGCTGGTTTGGGTTTTCCTTAATGAATGAAGCATGGTATCTTAACTATTGATTTAAATATTCATAAAATCTCACCGAAAATAGAAAAATATTATTTAATTATTTATATCATAATATACATTTAAATTAGTTTTCATAGACATCCATTATATGAATTTATAGTTTGTTCAAGTGGGTGGTTAAACCGGCCCAAACTCGAATAATCTATGATTAATGGGTGACAATGATGTGGTTTAGTTGTAATATCATTATAATATAAGAATAATGATCTTATATGGTTCTTATTAGTGTGAAATATAATAATTTTAATTATTTAAAATGGTAATAATTTATATAAAGTAACAATATAGAAAGAAGTGATCATTTCCCCCTTGGTTATCTTGCTTTAGAAGATTGAATTAACGATTATCGTTTGTTAATAATATCATTGATAGGTTCTAAAATCTATCAAAAAAAATATCGATATCATTAAAATAATTTTTAACCTTTAATACAATACTCATGACCATCAATGTATATAACCAACAAATTAAATAATTAAAACTAATCATTCCACTAAGGTTGTAGTCCACTCGTATGCATGATTGAAAATTTCAATTTCCATAGATTGATAGGAATGAGTAACATGGTTTGTTGTTTAAGAATCATAAAAATTATATAAATACCACAATAATTTACAGTGTATACCTTTTTTAAAATCCTTTTATGGTGGATAAGGTGAATTTAACTTATTGCTTTGTGGATGTGATAATCTTCACAATTCATAAATAACAGTTTCAATTTTCATAATATATAATGTAAAAGTTGATTAATGGAAACTATCAAAGAATAATAAAATTATGTATATTGAATTTTCTAATTTCATTAAATAGATATTCAAAAATTTAATTGGTAAATAAAAATAGAAAATAAAGAAGTTGGGTAAAAATGATCACTGACATTGAGTACTTGGAGGATTCCTTAATAAATTCATTTGAAATGGATGAAATAGTTTAATACATTATGAACAGGATCTCATGATAGTGAAATATTATTATATTGGATGGGAAATGTTTTTTTAGGATGTAATTTTTTTTTAATTATTACCTCGAAGGTTTGGAAAGAAGAACCTTTTTTATATTGCGATGATGTCATTTTTGTAAATATTTAAACTTAATATAAAGGGGGAACAAGTAAAACATATAAAATGTAACCCAAATTGATAATTAATAGAACATGAGAAGAAATATAATCTATTAAAACTTCACAAAATTAATTACGGGCATGTTTTTTTATGTTTCAACCCTTTTACCCATTGAATTTTTACATTTACCATTTTAGCATTTACTGTGGTAACAAGTTTTACCTAAGGTAACTTAATAATTATTCCAAAAAATAATTTTTTCCTTATGAAATAATTTGGATCCATTAATTTTAAATTTTAAATCAATTTCACTTGAATCAACTTATAAAAGTGATAAAAAATTTATTTGAAAATAAATATATATAATGTATTAAATTGTTTTTTGAGAAAATATTACTTATGTTATGAATTATCTAATTTCAGCTCTTGAAATAAAAATTTAAATTTAAAAATTATAAATTCACACACACATATATATATTAAATATTTGTTGTTACAAAAGTTTTTCATGAATTTTTAATTCATTCTTATATACTAATAATATCCTAAAATTTCTCTTATTTGTAATAAATAGTATTTTCACTATTCAACTAAAAATAATTCTTTCTAGAAAACACCCAAAAAATATTTTTAAGAAAATATTACAAGGATTAATCAAAAAATATTTTTTATTTTGAAAAAATTAAAATTCTAAATTTTAGATACTTAACTTTCAAAAGAAAAGGTGATATATAATGAAAAAAAAGTTTTTATAGGAATATAAAATTTTAATAATATTAATCATTCTCATTAATATTTCATTTAAATTAATAATTAATTTATTGGTAATATAATATTAATATTATCAATATATATTTATTATTTTTTGATCATAATATACAGAGTTTCATGAAATAAAATTCCAACTTTAGAGTAATATTCATTAATTATAAAAATATTTATTTTTAGTTTTAGATATACTAATTCAACTTCATTCGTTTAATATATAATTTAATTTCTTTCTGTAAATATATTATATTTTAGTTATTCAGATTTCTTTCTAGTAATTAAATGACCATGTTTTAATGATCAAACTTAACATTTATATATTTACCTAAATATGTTGCAGTTTGTTTTATGTTTTGTATTTCATGTAGGGAAAGCTACCAAAATATTTAATTTTTTTAAAGGTATTGATATATTAAAATTTCCAGGTGTTACATTGTCCCCTCATTAAATAAATTCCATCCTCACAATTTGACTCATAATATCTATTTAATTTCATAAGGGAACACATAATTGACAATACACCACTAGATTATCATGGTTTTATTTAGGATGAAAAATGAGATTTATCAATATAAAAAATTGTTATATAGGTATCAACATCGACCCCAATAACTTGGAGCTAGTGTCTAATTTATTAAATTATCATATGGTGTAGCGAATCACATTCTAAATTACCAAATAGATTAGTTATGTTAGTAAACTTTATTCATACATGAAATTATTATTACAATTGAAATCACAAAATACAAAAAGTAATTTTTTTGAGAACTCCATTTACCCTTAGTGTATCCATACATATCAAATAAAAAAACATCATGGAATCATAGTTAAAATAAAAAAGTAATTAAGGGTTGATCTCATATGTCCAGTTACGAAAATTATATTATAAAACATAAGAATAAATTAATGATAATCAATAGGAAAATTTAAATCACTAAAACACATGACATTTAATAAATAACATGGGCATAGCATTATAGGAATGAATTATGATAGAATAATTACATATAAATAATCACTTGATATTGAAACTTAACCATGCATATTCTAACAAATTGAATAATATCAGGATATATCAATAAATGAATTCATAATGATTGAATTCATAATGTTGTAAATCTAAAACATACTATAAAGGTGTTGTTCCAATATATCTAATGTATTTGAGGCATTATTTCAAGACATCTATATAAATGGGTAAGTCGTAAGACAAAACCCAATCTAGTTTGGATCATCAGACCTACCGATGCATTAAGAGGCTATAATAGGAACCAAATGTCACTTAATAAGTCCAATTAATTCCTCATAAGAATGGGGTGAAACATAATAAACCTAAAAATTTGTAAAAAAACTAACATAAGAAACATTAATACATACCCAAATCAATAAATATAATCAAAAAATATCAAGAGTTATATGGTTAATGGTAATAAAATTTTACATCCTCAATCAAACTAGTAAAAAACCATCCACTGAAATAATTAATAATATTTTTGTACAACATAACCCTTATGTATCATATGTATACTAAAGGGTTAATGTCATTAATAAATAAAAAGACTATTAAAATGTCATTAAAATCATTTTGGAAGAAAAAAGATTTTCACTTTAAAAATAAAATTTTAAAAAAAGATTGAATAAAAATTTTCAAAATAAATTTCTTTGAAAATAACCTTTAAAAGCATCAAAATAATCTCTAAAACCTTGTGTGGTCATGGTGGAAGAAAATTACATTCATGGAATACATGTTAAAAACCCAGATTCATTTCATATTTTTGGTAAAGGCCAAACATACATTGTTTTGGAAATGACATGAATATTACATTCAATAAATTATTTAATAGTAAAAAATTTGTAAAAATGTGAATAATATATCATAATTAAAAGGTTAAAAACATTTTTAAACAAATAGGGGTTTTTATGAAAAATAACTTTCTACAAAAGGGAAAAATAATGTCTCATTATCTTAAAAACAATTTATCAATCATTTTATGCCCCAAAATGTGGTAAAATGGTAAATTTAATTTGTTTTTATAAAATAAATATAGGTGAAGAAAATATATTAATTTTAAGATAAATATATAAAATAACTCCACCTAGAAATATGTAAACATAAATAATCTCCAATAATGATGAGATTGTGAAATAAACGCATCCCATTTTGGTAACTTCTAAATCATATGCCTCAGAACGATGGCACGAAAAAAACTCTAAATAACATGAATATAAATAGACTCATTATATAAAATTAAAACGTGGTAGTATATACACCTCATATTGAAGATAAGTTGTGAATATGACATATGTCTCATAGAAGTAAATGTGAGATGAGAAACCCTTTTCTTGAGTTTGACTCATCCTGTACATTATTTATCATCCTAAATAATAAAATTATTTTAATTAGTTACATTATTAGAAACTTATTTCATGTTTATTATTCCTTTTATTTCCCTTATTACCATTTTATATATGATTACTAAATCAATTTAGTTTACTTCAGACGTTTTGATAACATTTTTCGTATGTTTCAAAAATGTATTCGGTAGGTCGACTATGACCAAATAGGTTATTATATAAATATATCATTAATGATAATAATGAAATAATTATCCTATTTATGCATAAATAATACCATTATAACAAATAATGAAATATGTTTATGAAAAATGAACTAAGTTACAATCATGGAGATGGTAGGTCGTACGTATGCATGAGTAATATTTCCATTTTTCAAAGATCATTATTGAAAAAATCTAAGTAGCATTTTATCTTTACATGATGACAATAATATCAAAAATAGAATATCATTTCATTTAATATATATATATATATATATGTATGTATATATCATCCCTGTTCTGTGGTGATAAAAAGAGTGTCACATCACTTTGTGAAATTGGTAGTCCACACGTATATGAACTATGTTATATTTTTTAAGTGAGTGAAAAGGTAAGAATGAAAGTGATATAATATATTTTATGATTGATAAGAATTTAATTATTATAATAATTATTTCACTAATATAACATTTAATCATTCATGGTATCCATATTACCTTCCATGTAAAGCATTTTTGAAAGACAAATCACGTCGCTTTACAAGGCGGTTGTCTACCGTACACATGAGCAACATTATCTTATTCCCTATAGAATTGAAATAAAAAAAGTATATATGATATAATGACTCCATAGGTATAATGTTTTTTATAAATATCAAATGTATACATTATATCCATTATCATACTCAACTGCGAGAGATGGTAATGGAAAATTGAATGACATCAGTCTCGGTTGCAGTAGTCCATCGTACACACAATGATGATTTCATAACCAATTTAATGGATGTGGGGATGGTTTTAGGTAATTAAATTAAAATAAAAAAAATATTTATATGGGATATAATTATTTTATTATCTAATAATTTTTTAATAAAAATTTATTAAGGTAGATGAATAAATAAAACAAAAGCACAAAGTTTTGAATTTAACCTTATATCAGAACACCTTTTTAGGATTATACCTAAATTATTTATATAATGAATTTATGACCTAAAAGGATTCTATAATAATTTTATGGAATTTGAGAAGTTAATTTTATAGATATTGGTTGACCCAAAAGTGTTTTAATTTCTGAATAAGTGAGGCTAGGTTTTGGTCTTTTATAGGTGAGGTGAGTGCCATACTTGAAATTTTTTAAAATAAAAAGGTGTACCCATGATTTTAGCATGAAAGATGGGTAAAACATGTTGTATTATTATGAATTAGACATGATAATGTAGAATATGGTCCTAAAATTTATTTTATAAATGTTTTAAGGTTATTTTACACCTTAATGTTTTAGTTTAACCCCCATAAAACCATTTTTACCTTCAGAGTGGAAAATAAATTTTATTATTTCGCTGTTTATTATGGTAAAAAATTAATTTAACCTTATAATATAATATAATTTATTATTATTATAAATATTTAATCCATTTTTGAAAATTATATTCATATAATTGGAAAATTTTAATTTAAAATTAATGTCATAGACGCGATGAGAAAACAAGTTCTTAAAGAGAAAATGCTCAAAAGTTAATAAGGTTTTTATTAAAAAATTGAATATTAAAATGATTAAAATGGCCTAAATTTTATCAATTAATATATAATTGATTTAATTTTAATCTAAAACTAATTTTAAATGAAATTTAACAAAATAATAAAATTTAAAAAATAAATTACAAATTAAAATTCAATATGTTATTACTATTCATAAAAAATTGAATCTTTTCAAAAAAATATCAAAAAATTACCCATAAGATATTTATAATACAATGATTTAAAAAAAGGATTTTATTTTTGAAAAATTAATTTTTAATTATTTTTATAAATAAATTATGAATTATAATAGTGAAGCATAGCGAAACTGACTTTTAGAAAAATATTGTTTTTTATATTTTTTTCAAATGGTTCTAATTTTTTCTATAATTAAAAGATATCAGTTTTATTAATTTTATAAATGTATAAACAATAAAATTTTCTTAATTTAATTAGTATTATTCATACCTTCTAATTTTATAGCTAGGTTATAATAATAATGTTTAAATTAAAGTATCACGTCTCGTTCAATCCCGTTGTTTCATTTATTTCATGCTATCAAAGAGATTGAATTTATTTTAATGAAAATATATCGTAAAGTGTTAGGTTGTCAAACTATCTAATAATATTGGTGTTTCATTTCATATAATCAATCAAACATGATATTCCTATTTTAAAATAATTTTGTGTTACATTCTAGACCCGTTAAAAAAATCTCATCCACCCAATTTAATCATGATCTCAACAATAAAGGGGTTTACATTTGAAAACACCTTTTTCTGAAATTCAAATAGATTTGGAGGGTTTCAAAAAATAACCTCTTCATAATAGATAAAGTAATATAGAGAGGCCATATGGAATAACACATAACTATGTTTCCAAGTAGGATAACATTAATGGAAAGTAAAGATATGTTCATGGAAGTAAATCATAAATAATTATAGATAATGATAGAGGTCATTGATCAAACAAAATTAAATGATCAATGGAAAGTAAAGGAACAGATAACCATAAATACATAATGATTTAAAATCATACTCATTAAACATAAATAAATGTATTAGGGTAAAATTTTGTTTCAATATCCTATTCCTATATATGAGTTATTACCTTACTATCTATATTGAGAATAAATGAAAATATATTTACTTGATATATCTCAATTTCATAGGAACAATTTGTTTTAGTTGTGAATATTTAATTTTCCACTTCACTTAATTCTACAAGTAATGAATATCTAAGATAAACTATTTATGAATGAAGTAGTAAAATTTACATTTAATGGATTGTAATTTTCATACTATAATGATAATTTATTCCATTGATTTCTAATTATTATTAAAAAAAATGGATAGTACAGGTAATCCAATATACGTAAATCATCACACTGTGAAGTAATACATTAATAATTAAAACCATTTCCAATTTTCCACATAAACCATTACATAAATGGTTAACCATATGATAATTTGAAATGTTTAATATCCATAACATTAGAGAGAAGGTCATGGAATTTACAATATGAACTGATCATTATTCCACCAAACAACATGGAGTAGATCTTAAATTTAACATACCAAACCTATAATACCTTCCTCATGTATTATCATGAATCCAAGTAATAAACTAAATAACAATAAAACATTATTGAAAATATTTATTCTTATTTATTCATTAAATAAAACATATATTATTGGATATATTATTTAAATCAGAAAATGTTGTTAACTACATCAACGATAACATTAACCACTTCTCAAAAAATCATTAATTATTTCCAAAGTAGTTAGTGTTATCTAATTTACATCCAATAATGTCTCTATCCCTATATAATTACATCAACATCAATAATATATTAAGGGGTATCATTCCTTTAATCATGTTTTTTCTATGAAGTTAAAATTTCCATTGAATCATTTGTCTTGGTCATCATTACCATTCAACAAATACTTTCAAATCCTTAATGAAAATATACTGTAGTATAATACTTATATATATTATTATTCATATAACTATTATATAATTGATAAAATACTAAAATGAATTGATTCTTTAATAAAAAAAATAACAATAATAATTCCACTTTAAATATGGTAATAGAATAGGATTAACCATGATCTATTTGCTACTTTTGAGGTATATTTATTTTACACTTGAATTATTTGTTTGCATAGTTACCCATATCTTGAGAGGTGTAGAATTCATGATTGGAGAAATTTTTCAATCCCCTTAAATCCTAATAATAGTGTCCTTTATCTCCACACTTGTAGAAAACTATTATTCCCTTTAAGCAAGTATCAATTTTTTCCCACAATTGTCACATGTGGGAAAATTATTTTTTCCCATCTACCCTTTATACATTTTTTATCTTCTATACTCTTATTATCTTTCTTCCCTTAAAAGATGTAATAATTATAGAATTATTTCCCTATATTGGTATCACATGATACTATATATTCATATATAGAGACTGTTTGGGAAAATAGTTACCCTCGAAAGATTATCTTAATTCCATTAATTAAATGATCATTCTTACTCTTTAGATTATATGAAAGGATAAATTTCTCATTCCTTATGCTGTGAGATTCTTCTAAATTATGGAATAAACTATATTAAATAATATAATACTGAATCATAATACATGATACCCAATCTTGTGAAATAGTAATATTAAATTGAAAATTTTATGAATATACAATCTCATAATCATAATCATGGTTTCCCTAGGACTATTTTCAAATAACAAAAATCATTTCAAACCCATTATAATGGTTTGTAAAGAAGATGTGAATTACCCTAGTTATATCCAATAGGAGTGTCAAACTAGGTTCATAGCAAGGCATGTTTTTGAGAACCAAGTGAGGATTGGTTGACGTCCAATTCACCCTTTTTATAGTTATTACATATTTTCTCAAACCACATCCACTTGTAGTATCCAGATGGAGATTTTTATTCTTGGAAAAGCAACATAATATATTCCTTTAAAAATCTTTAGGATGTTATTTTAGGAATACCCTTAAAGAATATCAATTGGAAATATGCCCTTATCTATGATTTCTTTAATCTATTTCCCAAGTTTCTTATTAAAATTTCCTCTCATACAAATTGTACCAAACCCACCAATTAAACTAGAGGGAATGTCTGATTTATTACATCATAATAAGATATGAGTAATCACATCCCCACAGAATAAATTTTTTAATAGTATTGGTAAACTAGATACACATAAGAAATCATTATTATATTTTTTTAAATAAATTCACAAAGTATTTTTTTGGAGATCTCTATTATTTTCCATTGTGTATCCATACATATCAATCACAGAACACCTATTGGTACCCTAGGGAAAATAAAACATACGAAATTGGGGATCTTAGATGATCATTGAATTTAAGCGTACAATGGAAGCTATGAATAAATAAGGAATAATAAAATTTGAATGGAAAATAACTGAAAAAATTTCAATTTAATCAACAAATTGATCATAATATGGTAGGAATAAATGATGATAAAATAATTCTAAATAATTATTAACATGATCTAGAAACAAAACCTTGTATATTCTATAAAATAGAATAATAATATGGTAAATAAATAACTAAATTCATAATTATAGAATGCAAAATAATTGACATCTAAAACATATAGTCAATTCCTTGGCCTAAGACATCTAATATTGATGATTCCTTTTTCTAAGAAATATTTATAAATAGGTAATTCCACAGCCAAAATCCTATATAGTTTGTCTCATGAGACATACTGATGCATTGAGGGTACATAGCGGGCCCCAACAGTCACCTACTAAGTCCAATCCATTATTTATATGAAATCAGTGAAATATAATGATCACAAGAATACATATTGGAAAACTAACATATGAAATTTTTATACTTACCCCATTATTTAAACATAACCATAAACCATATAGAGTAAAATGGTGAATGGTAATAACATTTCACGCCATCAATCACAATGTTCAAAAATCATCCACTTAAATAAAAAGGATGATTTCAATACAAAATATACCTAGTGGATCGTAAGTGCAACAAAGGGTTAATGTTAGTGATTAATATAAATACAAAAAATGTCATTAAAAACATTTTTGATAAAACTTACATTTTCACTATGAAAATCACAATAAAAAAATGAAAAGTTCATAAAACTTTTTGGAAGTAATTTTGTTTGAAAATAAACTTCTAAAAAATATAAAATAAAATTAAAATATTTACCTGTCATGATGGAGTAAAATTCCATTCATTTCATACATGTGAAAACAAATATTCATTTACCATTTTTCGTAAAATCCAAATGGGCATTTTTTTGAAA
Organism: Viscum album; assembly: GCA_963277665.1. Classification (NCBI taxonomy): domain Eukaryota; kingdom Viridiplantae; phylum Streptophyta; class Magnoliopsida; order Santalales; family Viscaceae; genus Viscum; species Viscum album. The sequence goes on along the minus strand of OY728153.1, from coordinate 319,672,007 downwards.
ATGACATGCTGATTCCATTAATTTTTTTAAAAGTTAAAATGGATAAAAATTAAATTAATAAATCATTTATAAAAATTTAATGCAGCCATTCAAATTTTCTATATATTATTTCTTGATATTGTATAGATTATTTTCGAGATCAGGTGTTTAAATAGTGTATGATTCCAAGGCTCGGTGTGCCAGGAATAAATGTTTGAAATATATTAAAGAAAAACAATGCATAGTTTTATGAAAAAAGTTGAATTTAATCTAAAAAGAGGCCCAGATTAGAAATCCAGGAGAATAGTTTAGTTTAGAATATTGGTTTTACACTAAGCGTGACATAACCTTTTTCAGCATAGGATGTTTGTGTAAAAGTTATCGTAGGCATAAAATGAATAAATTATTTAAATAATTTATTTATTTTATATATTGAGGCATATAACAAGACTCAACCTAAAATATTTTGTTAAATCTAGAATTTAAGGGTTAGCCATATAACCCTAAAATTTTGAGAAAGTGTTTGAGATCCATTGGAGGAGGATCTATTAATTAATGATAACTGATTGAGGTTCAATTATCAATGTGAAATAGAATCAAATGATCTACTTAATGATAATGACAAAACTTATTTATTCATCAGCGATTGATCCAAATCGAGGTATGATAATGTTTTAAATGTTTTTCTTCTCTATTATAAATTCATATGATGAAAAAAAATCAATTAACTAAAAAATTTATTTGTGGATCTCTCATTTCATAGGATGAGTTTATCTATGAGGGTTTGTCGGTAGATTTATTCATTTATTATTGTTTCTTTGCTCATCATTCTAATGATAATGAATTGAGTCCAACCAAGAATATCTATATTTCATTCCTACTTTTGTTTATTTCATTGTTTTCTTCCATTTTTCAACATACATTCATCACCATGGATTTTTTGGACTTTTTGTTCAACCCAAATCTATAAAATTCTAACATTTTACACCTGCTTCATTCTGCAACGATTCGATATCATAGATTCAGACTCATTATGGCATGAGGATCATGCAATGGGGGTAGGGGCATGTAAATCAGATCAGATTAAAGTCCCCTGATTCACATGGGGCATACAAAAAATGATGGGAACCAACCACGGGTGATTTTACAATGGGTTTAAAAGGTCAGATTCTATTGATCCACCAAAGTGAAGTTCCCAATCACGATCTAAGTATCATTGATATGGGTAGGGGTGAATCAGTGATATCATTTTTCTTTTTCAATTTCTTTCTTTTTGAAACAACCTTTGTCTCTTGTTAAAGTGTTCCTTACCTACTGAATTCACACAACCACAAGAACATATGATTTATAAGGTTCAATACTAAACAAGAGTAGTTATGCCCTTAGTATAGTTTGGAAGCAATACAGTACCACAAAATTTACAAGAAAACAAATATTTTATATGGAATAAAATGATAAGGACATGACCTTACACTCATGTAGCACACTCAAAATAATAAAATATTATGTGCACTCCATCTTAGCACAAATATATTAATGAAACGTTTCTGGAATTTTCGACAAACATTCACAAATCAAATATCTCAAAACAATTCTTCACTTTCTTTCCCAGAAGCTGGTAATAACCTCATGTTGAAAAAAACTTTCCCGTCAGCCTCTACATAGGTGCTTTCGTACTTGCGTACCTCCATTATTGAGAACCACCATGCTTGTGCACCTTCTGGCTTGCGTACCTCCCTGCTTGCATGCCTCCCTGCTTGCACACCTCCCAGATTATGCACCTCCCTGCTTTCACGCCTCCCTACTTGTGCACCACAGACTACTTGCGCACCAATATTGTGCTCAAATCAAAATTTTAATGTCATTCTATCTTATAAACAACACAATTATTACACGCAAATCCCTGATTGTGCACAACATAAAACTTGGGCACCACTTTTGCTTGTGATCCACTCTTGTTCATGATACAAAACATGCACAACACTTCAGATTGTGCCCCACATTCTACTACTTCTACGAGCATAACTCAAATTTTATCATAAGTGTTGAGATACTTCTAAATGATAAGGGTAGATTTCTATTTATAGAAATTTTGGTGACCCTATGCATGAGGCATGTAACTTATCTTGCGCGCTACTCCATGACTTGCACGCCACTCCATAACTTGCTCACTACATACACTTGCACACCATTCCTGATTGCATGCCGCTTCTACTTGTGTGCCAGTTCCTAATTGTGTACCACTCTTAAACTTTCATGCCACTTTATTTCATTTTTTATATTTTTATTTGATGATTTTGAAATATGACTTGCATGCAACAAACACTTTCTCACCAATTATACTTGTGCACCAATATTTTACATGCACGCCACTTTCTTACCTTTTCCAAAAACTCTTCTTTACTCCCCCAATCCTTTATAAGGATTGCATATCAAGCTCTCAAAACATATGATATTTTTGAAATAAAAATCATTAGATCATCTTCATAGTTTCCATGACCATTTACAAAGTGAATTGATTTATGTAATTTGACAACAAAAGATAACAACATCTCAAGCCAACTTGGTCACAAAAATCTCAGCATTTCGATTTTGTTGTCAACGAAGATTCATAAATCACTGAACCTTGTAATATCAATAAATGAATTATTTATCAATAATTAAAAGCCTATGTGAGAAAAATCATTGTAGAAAACATGAATTATTGACAGAAAAACCATGCTATCCAAAAGAAGGGACTACGAAACCTCTTGAGATTTTCATTCATGGAATTCATACTTCCCCAAAACATAAAACCTGTTTTGTCTATATCCTTATACCTCATCATTCGTTCTCAACTTTCTACACTTCTTTAAATTTACTAGAATACAAAAAATTATTTTTTTCAACCACTACAACAAACAGGTAGAATAGTTCACTCAAATACATGCGGGATTCATAGCTTACCCACAAGTCACCCTTTATAAATGATTCCATAAGGATAGATTTATGAAACAATTCTCCCCCTGAAAACACTATCCTAAGGTAATATGAGAGTGAAGACAGACACTTGTACCTCAAACATGATGAGAAGGAGGATAGACACCCCTTTTCAACCTCAATTTAGCAAATGGTTCCTTCGGTAAAGGTTTTGTAAATATGTCAACAACTTATTCGGATGGAAGAATGTACTCCAACATCAACTCATTCTTCGACACTTGCTCTTTGATGATGTTCTGCTTTATCTTAATGTGTTTTGAATGATAATTTCATACTAGATTCCCTGTAATATTGATTTCACTCGGATTTTCACATCCCAGGAGTAAGGGTAGATTCACATTAACAAGTAGATCTTCCAACAGACTTTTCATCCACATAAGTTGGGTAGTATCTTGAGTGGAAACAACATACTCAGCGTCAGCCGTTCTAAGAGTCACTGAATTATGTTTCTTTTTATTTGCACTTCCAAAAAATTTCCCTAAAAAGAAAACTTCACCAAATGTTGATCTTATATCATCATTATTTCCTTCCCAATCAGCATTTGAATACCCGAACATATCGATATTTTCTAAGACATCATACCTGATTTGAAATTTTTTTGTACCTTTGATATATCTCAAAATTATTCCTATAGTAATTAAATGTTATTCTTTAGAGGCACTATAAAATATTACCCATAAGGTAACATCATAGATAATGTCATGTATTGATGAAGTCAAATAATAAATACTTCTAATTATCTTTTTAAACACTTTCAGATCAACTTCCTTACCTTATCCATCATTAGAAAACCTGTTTCCATTGAAATTAGTTTGGAAAATGGTTTTGAAGTTTCCATGATAAACTTATTTAGAAGTTCCTTAGCATAATTTTATTGAGAAAGAAAAATGTGGTTTTTATTTATTAAAATTTGTAACCCAAGAAATTATTTCATTTATCCCAACATGGACATATCAAATGACTTCTTTATCTACTCTGAAAATATTTCACATTATCTTTCATCATTTCTCGCAAAGATAATGTCATCGACCTAAACAATTGCGATGAGCGAAAACTCATGAAAATCCTTGATGTAAAGGTTACTATCAACTCTACCCTTCTTGGAATTCATCTTCCTCATGCATGTATCCAATTTAGAATACCATGACCTCAAAGCCTTTTTTAGCCCCTAAAAATCCTCCTTTAACCTACACACATAACTTCTATCTTTTAGAATAAAAAATCCACAAGTATGATCAATGTAAACTTCCTATTCAAGATAACCATTCAAGATTGATGATTTTACATCCATTTGATTGACTTTTTAACAACATTGTACAGCAAAAACAAGAATGATCTTGATTGTTTCAACCCTTTCCACCAAATCAATGGTTTTATAAAAATAAATGACTACAATTATTAAATTCCCCTTGCAAACCAATATTGTTATGTTTCTTATCATCTCACCTTCTTCATTTATCTTGTTCCAAAAAAACCCACTTTGTACCAACAATTTTCTTGGTGTCTGTCTTGGGTAAAAGTTCCCAAGTATCATTCTTTCCTATTTTTTAAATCTCTTAATTTATATCCTAAATCCATTATAGATTCGCAAAATATTCATTCATATCATTCGTCTAGACATTTGAATACCAAGAAGTGTGTGTTAAAACTTTTGACATTCTTCCTGTTTGAACCTTTTGAAGTTGACCACCAATAATGTTCTGAGATTCCACATTCTTCCTCATCCAAGGATGGGAAGATGATACTTATTCCTCATCACTTGAAATTGTTGAGTCTATTTCTTCTTCTGGAGTGTGATTACCACTGTGTACAGCATTGATATAATTGTTAGCAAAACATTCTTTGTCCTTCTCATCTTCTATATCATCATAAGCCTGCTTTTCTTTCTCAACATTTTCAACAACTTTTACATCAATAGAATCAATAATTATCCATTTTTCTTTGTTGAAACATCTATATCCTCTTCTTTCTAGAGAATACCCATGAAAAATCCCATCATCTCTTCTTTTCTCAAACTTACCAAGGTTTCCACCTTTTTTTTATAATGCACGGACTTCCCAAAATATTTAATTGTTTTAGAAAAAGAGTTTTTCCATAGAACATTTTGTATGGAGTCAAATATGAATTTATCCTATAGAAACATCAGTTCTGAATATACATAGTAGTAATCATGGATTGCCTCCAATAACAATGCGAAAGACTATGTTCAGGTTACATAGTTCTCCCAATTTCCACCAAACTTCTATTATTTCTTTTAGAAACCCCATTTTGTTGAGGTTCTTATGGTGAGATGAACATAAGATGAATTTTATGATTCTCAAGATAAATTTAATACTCATCATTATTATACTATACACCATTATCAATTCTCAAATTCTTCCCTGAATACTCACTTTCATTACTTCCTTCCATCTTGAAAGTATTAAGAAATTTGAGAGCATCTGACTTATGTCTCATGTAAAAAACACAAGTAATGTGAGTAAAGTCATCAATTAAAGTGATGAAGTAATAGTCTCCATCCATCCAAGATAAAAAAATTTATTAAGGGAAGAGCCAAAAACACCACAAGGAAACCCCCCAGATCAAGGAGGTCTAAAATAATGTAAACTGAGGGCATCCCCTCTAATTAAGTTCACCATCTCTGGTTTCAAACTACTAGGGTGAATGAGGCAGTCATGCCCCGCCAGCTAAACCGCTAAGGAAGCCAAGTGATCAGCCACTTTTTTCCCCTCCCGTCATGAGTGGGAAACATAGATGGAATCCCGAATCAGAGATCCACACTTCCTTACAGTATATTATATGGACCAAGGAACACCACACTTACCTAGAAGAGAATCACGAAGGATAAGGGAATCTGTCTCGGCCTGGGAGATAACCACACCCTCTTGAATGCACAACACGAACCCCATGAGCATATCCATGGTCTCCGATATAAGAGGATTACCCCTACCAAAACGAGAAGAGAAGGTCAACCTCACATCCCCTTTGGAGTCCCAAACCACACCTCCTCCTTTAATGGCACCCGCAAGACAAGATCCATATGTGTTAAATTTGAAACCAGAAGCAGGTGGATGCCAAGATACCCAACTCCCCCACAACTTAGCATTAGAAGGAAGAAGACGAGGACCCCTTTCCTGAAGCCTGCCAAACGCCGGAGGATCCCTCCATTCCTTGTGAAGAGATATCCAGTCCAAGATCAAGATCCTCACCCTTGCTATAATGGATCTTGACGAGGACCTGCACCCTCAAACCTCGCCTGATTCCTTCTTTATAATGAAGTAATAGTCTGTATTTGTAGATTTCTTCCTCATTGGTCCACATATATTAGGATGTATATGTTTCAAGGTTCAATAAGAATGAATGTCAACTCTCTTATGCATAGAGTTTGTAATCCTCCCTTTTTCATTAATAGTGAAAAACCAATCTCTTTTTCTTGATAAATTAGGAATATCTCAGACATTATCTCGCATTGATTACATGGAATTGATTCTTTGAAACATATATCCTAGCCATTTATTCCAGAACTAATTTTTATCCACCATACCCATGTAACATTAGTTTTGTACTTTACCTACTTGAATCATTTTCCGTTTTGTATGTTGTCCTCTTTCAATCATTTTTACTTTTCATGAAAACCCTTCTTTTCTGAAGATAGCCTTGTTTCTTTCATCAGAGAGTTGTGAAACCCTGATTAAATTATGTTTCAGACCATCAACTTATAATGTTTTCCTAGATTTCATTTTTTCATTCCCACAGATGGATGATCCAACACCTATGATCCTTAGATTTTTATAATTTCCTAATGTCACTGTTCCTTCTTTGAAATATTTCACATTATTCAGAAAAATTAAGTCTCCTTTCATATAAGAAGAAAAACTACTCTCAAGAATCCATAGACTTTATCCTTTTTTATATTTTAAGGAGGTTTTGACAATAAGAGCGTTTTGTTTTTCCTTTTCATTATTCACCTCCAGCTTTTTAGATTTTTTAAGAACCTTTTTTGTGATAGAAACGACACAAGACATCACTTAGAAAGATATCGAGGCTATTCAAATCTTTTAAAAATAGTTAAAAATGGTTGGAAAGTATTTTCAACTTTCAAACCAGTCTTCTCAGATTTATTACAAACTTCCTTCTCGTATTTTTACTTTGAGAGGATTGACTCCCCCTCAAACCTTGTCTTAAATAACTTGGGAAATATTAGTAATGTTTCTAGTTAAACCAACACATATTTTCTATGTGTGAAAATCCACCAAAATATAATAAATATCTATATAATTAATTTTTCTCTTTGAAACTTTCATAATTTCCTGAGTTGTGAACATGATTCTCAATAGTCTTCTTAATAGAACACTACTGACCATCAACCTTAATTTTTTGAGTCGTAACATTTTACTTTAGTACATTTTTTTGTTCAGACATATTAGAACTAGAATTAATATAAATCTTTTTAGACTTATAATTTTTATATACTTGTGATTTTTTAGCGTTGATAAATTTGGCCACATACATAGCCTTTAAATCTTTTTTGTTATTAGAACATGTTCCATCTTTTTTCACCACCTTTGATGGTAAATTTTTTTTGATCTTTTATTAGTTCATTCTTTCTAGAACATTCAATGGATTCTAAGATAGATTTTTAAAAAATGATATTCTATTATATATATTTATAATGTTTTAATTAGAAAAGTTCTAACTCATCTTATTTTTTCTTCCAGCTTTACTTCATGATGATCATTATGACAATTTGAATTCTCAAGAGAATTCTTCAGATCATCAATCTTTTATCCATCTTGAATTTCTCATCCAGAAAATCTTCTTGATTTTTTAATGTGTAATTTTCATTTATCATCTTATTGTTTTCCTTCTCATGCCTTCTAATCTTCCTCAATCATTCTTTCAAATATTCATTTAGATTATATTCCAGTTGAGTTTCTTCTTTTTTAGTTTTTTTGATCAAATAATCTTCAATATTCACTACAGTAATAAAGGTATTCTATTTTCCATTCTTAGAAAAAAATTTGTCAGATTCATATTTTCTATCTTCTTCATCATCATATTTAGATAAACATATTCTTCTTTTTTACTTGAAGAACTTTTTATCCTTCCCCTTTTAAAAATAGTTTTCTTTGTCAGAATGTTTCTTCTACAACCTTATTGGCCTTCTATCATCATCGTCACTAACTTCTTATTTTTTATTTTTAGGATAGTTAGCTGCAATGTGACTAATGACTCCACATTCATAACATTTCAAGTGAATCTTACCCTTTTATTTCCCTATACCTCTTTTCAAATTTCTAGAAAACAAGGATACATTTCCATCAAAAAATTTACATAACTCATCCTTAGAATCAGATTCACCAACTTCATCTTCAATAAGAGCCTTCTTTGACTTCTCTCTCTTTGCGGCCTTGAATGAAATTTATCTACCAATTTTTTTTTCAATCCATTGTATTATCTCTTCTCATATCATAAGTAATGATATTGTTATTTAAATCATCCAAAGATAATGTTTCAGGGTCTTTTTATTCTAATGAAGAAACAATAGTATAAAAATTTCCCGACATAATTCTCCTGATCTTTTCAACAACTATATAATCCTCCCACTTTTCACCAATACATCTGATGGTACTAACAATGTCATTTACCTAGGTAAAGAATACCCCAACAGATTCAAATTCTTCTATTTTCAAATCTTCATACTTCTGCCTCCAGCTTTTTAGTTTTAATTCTAAACTTTTTTATTTACTTCATATATGTTCTTAAACTTATCCCAGATGCCTAGTAGTGAAACCTTTCACTCTTAAAAACTCTCTCTTAGAATGAAATGAGAGTAATTTGTTTTTATCTTTCAATCATTTTCAAGATTCTTCTTATTGCCAGGAGTAAGAGGAACCTTTTCCTCAATATGATGAAATCCAATAGTTGTAGTTTCATGATCGTCTTACCAAATAGACATAGGATACAAAATAATTCTATATTTCCAGATATGATTTTTCTTTCCATAAAATATCAGAATCCAGTTACTGTTAACATAATTTAGATTCTCCATAACAACATCAAGAAAAAATGATAGGAACTATTTCTTGGCTACCAATTGAAGTGCCTAGATAGGTTCCAAGTATCATTGAGGGGGGAGGGGGTAAATCCATGATATAATTTTTTTTTTTATATCTCCTTCATTTTGAAATAACATTCACCTCCTGTTAAAGAGTTAAATCCCTTCTAAACGCACAAAACCATAGGAACAAAAGATTTACAAGGTTCACTACTCAACAAGAGTAGATATGTCCATGGTATGATATTGTAATAATCCATTACCACACCATCCACTAGAAAACAATCCTTTTATTTGGAATAAAACAATTAAGATTTTCCCTTACACTCATGTAGTAATTTGAAAACAATCTAATAGTTTGTGTGCTCTCTCTTAGAAAAAATAGGGCAGTGTAATGTTTCTATTCTACTTGATGAACTTTTACAAATCAAATATCTCAAAAAAATTATTCACTTTTCTACCCAGAAGTTTTTAAGAATCTCTTAGTGCAAACAACTTGCGCATCACTCCATGCTTGCATGCCTCCCTGCTTGCACACCTCCCTATTTGTGCACCTCCCTTCTTGCATGACAATAACTACTTTCATGCCAATATTATCCAAAACTCAAAATTTTCATGCCAATTTGATCTTATTCACATCACACTTTTTTCAAACAACTCTCTTCTTACACGCAACTTACTACTTATCTGCCACTTCTACTTGCGCGCTACTCTTGTGCATAACACACAACCTGTATGAAACTTTATCTTGTGAACCCATTTCAACTACTTGCGTGAGAAGAGCTCATACTTTATCTTATTTTTTTAGATACTTCTCTATTAAGAGGGTGTTAATCCATTTATAGGAATTTTTGGTGACCCTAAGTTTGAGGCATGAAACTCATCTTGTGCACCACTCTATGACTTTCTTGTAACCCCATGACTTTCACACCACATACAATTGCGCACCATTCCTGCTTGTATGCCACTTATACTTGTACGCCACATCCAACATGCACGCTAATATTTAAATTGTAGACCACTTTATTTCCATTTTCATATTTTGATGTGATGATTTTGAAATATGACTTGCACCAAGCATACACATTTGGGCCAATTATACTTGCACGCCACTTCTTTCTTGAATTCCACTCTTTAACTTGTACAACACTATATTTCCTTTGACAAATACACCTTTTACTCCCCATTATCCTTAATAATTCTTTCATCACATGTTCTATAAACATATGATATTTTTGAAATATAAATAAGAAACACATCGTCATTGTTTCCAAGACTTTTTACAAAGTGAATTGATTTATCTTATTTGAAAAAAGACAACACATTATATAGACAACTTGGCCCCAAAACATTGTCAATCCTTGAGAAAGTAGATCCATGTTTCCTTGTATGATTTTATGATTGATTGGATGAAGGAAGAGTGAGTGACCATGTCGTGGTTTTGGAAAATCCTGATCATCCCAACATGTGTTCTGGAGAACACGCCATGTGGGATACTATCAAAATAGGATAGGGTTTATTGATGATGTTAAGTATAACACGACATGCAACTCAGTAACATGCCTTGTAACACTCCCAAGGAAACTTATCATGTACCATGGAGGGCACACAGATATAGCCAAGAGTATAAGGGAACGAGAAATCTGTGTACTCCCACACATATATGACCTGACCAGGTGTGAACAAGAAGATCCAGGTACATGTACATGGGTAGTGGTACATGGGAATGGGCTTACCATGTACTTATAAACAGAAATAGGAACTTGATGTTTACACGGGATGGAATTAATTCTATTGGTACACACCTTGTACTATTAGTACAAGTCGGCTACTCCTTTAGAGACGGTTTGGTTCCCATGCACTCTTCAGCTCAATTTTTTTTGATAGATTACATTCCATTGATCCATGCCCTAAAGGTTACTATATAATCACACACTAATCATAGGATAGTTATCTTTGATCAGGACTTGTTGAAATTTATTATTGGAATCCTTCGTTGAGGTTTTGAGTGAGATATTGTATCATCTTCTTGTATTAGGTGGAGTTATTGGTATCACTGTGACCAGAACTACATGGTCATCAATCATCCACTTAGTATTTTAGTCTAGATTAGGCCTTTTGTATACCCCATGGCCTTGGGTGTGGTCCTCATTTGTGTATAATATCTCTTTATACATCCAGATTATACTTCTAATGGAAAGTCCTGGTGAGAGCTACCTCTTGGATAGATTCCATAAGTGTTATCCAACTCTTAGAGTGTGTTCTCCCATATGGGTGATATATGGAACCTTCAAGAAGGAATCATAGGCCAGAATTACAGCTGAGAATTTATCAAGAGAATTTTTTTCCTTGTTGAGTATATATAGACACACTTGTTTTATGTTTTGGAGACATATACCTATGTACAGTTGACTACTATTATCATTGTTATATGTTTTTTTTGGTTTTACATTGTCATACTGAGTATTGGTATAGTCACCCCTATATGGTATTTTTCCCTATGTGTCATGTATTTTTCATATGATCAACCTTTTATTAAAGTCCTAGATGGACTTGGAACATGTGATGATTAGTATGCCTGACAAACTGAGGTATTTTCCTACAGTTATATTGACAATAGTCCCCATCCCTACTCTCTGGTTGGACTTGTTTACCAACTCATTATGATGGGATTATATTTGGAACTATTTACTTTCCATTTATTATTTTCATACCTTGGTTGTGGGATTTAGATATAAGTATGAATAATTATCAGTTTTTTTTACATTTCATCATTTTATGGGCTTGGAGATGTGTGCTTGTGTACATTTACTTTAGCATAAGGCATCTTATGTTAGAGACATTCCTAATTAGTTCTAGTCACCAGACCTTGGAATATTGTAGGTGGGATTGGAGAGACATATAACTATCCCCATTGGGATGGGTTTTGATAGAGTTTTATCATATTATTTGGTTCTACCTTTGGACCAAAGTATTTGAGATTGGTTTGGGGAAATAATGTTAAGTGTTTCAAGTTCTTATTTTGGGTCAGGGACTCCAGTGTTGGTGTGGTGGATGACGTATCCCTACAATAGGACATGGATCAACCACATTAAAACTAAATAAATAAGGATAATGATTTCAAGGAAAATAATGGTACATGCATTATATTAGAATAGGTTGTGGTCTCCCAGTCCTTCTTGAGTCTTCTCTCCAGATATACTCTTTTACTATGATACATATTGTTTGTTTCATGATTCTTCCATGATATACACTAGCTAGGATTTACTATCAGGATCATGAGGATGATCCTCTTAGTGATGAGGAATTGATAAAAGGACTAGTTCTAGAGGTTCTACCTTTTGATGGTAAACTAAATACATTGCCACCTATTGAAAAATATACTGTACCCACATTACCAGTGGATGTGGTAAAAATGATGAGAACACTTCATGAGTTTTCATGTCATAGGCCCCTTGGGTTTCAAGGAGTGACCAAGCCATATGTGTACTATGACTAGCTTGATATGGTGACATGTTTTTTCTATCTGTTCAAGACACCAGCATATCAGATGGTGGTTTTGGTGGTTATCCCTCTCCATTGATCAATATGAAAGTGTTGGGGTTTATTTACCCAGTATTATGATGAGGTGACTCTAGATAGTATAGTGGTCAATTTCATTTTTAGATAAGATTTTTCTCCAGATATGTTGGGGGTTGTATGAATCCAGGAGCTTCTATATCTCTGTAAGGTTAGTATGAGAGTAACCTAGTATTCATCGAGGTTCACTGACCTCTCCATTCACTCGATGGAATTGGATCGGGATATGTTCTTCTGGGCTCAGACCTTCAAGCTAGGACTGTGTATGGACATTCGAGCCAACATTATACATCTAGGAATGCTTGCCTATTTTTGGGTTCTAGAGTGATCATTGGTCGATGAGAGTTTCCTGGCCCTATAGACACATACAGTGGTTCCCATAAGTGAGCATACAAGAGTAGATACCTCAGAAGCTATGAGCTGACATCATTATTAGGGACTTGTACATTCAAGGAATTTCAGGATGAGGTCCCAAGATAGAGGGTATGTGGTACATGAGTCTCTATTTGGGGATAGTCATCCCGGGGAGAGGCTTGATATCATGTTACGGTAGGGGACATATTGAATGAGATTGTCTAGTCCACCGTATGGCTTTTGGGGAGATAGTGGATGAGGCATTGAGGTAGAGGCAACGACAAGAGAAGAAAGATTAGTATGGTGGATAATATGTAAGAGAAGGTGGGAGTGCAATTGGTGGTGGTAGGTGCTTCGACTAGTTACCACTACCACACCCGGTGGTCCACTACTAGCTCATGGATCTGAAGGATAGGGGAGAGGGAAGTTGCAATCATTTGAGTCTTACGTCCTAGAGACTCTGGTAATGAAATGGGTTATAATCTGTGTCTTTTATAATTTACCTATAGTACTAATAGGCATGGGTTTAAGTGATTAATTATTTACAAATATCAGGTTTAAGACATATAGATTCCAATTGAGACATTTTCCCAACCCATGAGCTTGGAGACTCCTATTGTAGATGAAAAATCATTCATAGACATGTGTTTGAAGTGTGACTTGACTCTTGAAGGTGAATGTTTCTACTGGGATATATTTGTTGGTGTGATGAGGCCTTATGACATCATCTTTAGTATGGACCTATTATCCTTAGATCATTTCCATATAGACTATTTTAGTAAAAGGATGCGTTGTTTCCACCGCGATAGTATCTAATTTTTAATGGTGGGTGAAAGGTGTTTTCACCCATGTTGTAATGGTCACAAAATCATTTTCATTATGATATTAATGAGTTGTATGTTTTATGGTAGAATTTTAATGTATAAGAAAGATCAGAGAAATTTGCATATGTATGACTCCCCTTTGTGTATAAGTCATTGCAAGGGATAGCTCACCATTGAAATGAAATTTTGGCCATGTATTGGAAACAATCACCATCAATAATGACTAACTATTGATATTTCCCTGAGAGTGAAACTTTTAGATATGTATTGGAATCACCCGCCTTCATCTATATGTCACTATCATAAGGAATTTTTGGAAAAGTATGGTAAATGATCACCACCTGAGGATGACTCACCATTGAACATAAAATTTCACAAAGTTTTGGAAACACATATTACAAGAGAATAGACACTATTGAAGATGAACTTCCACCAAGATGAAAATTTGGATAAATGTTAGAAAGAACTATGACCAAACCTATGTCACCATCAAAGATGGCCTACCACCATAATAGAAATTTGGAAATTTGTTAGGATATCTCACCGCCAACTTAAGTCACTATTAGGATGAATCACTACCAGATTTTGTGTCACCATTCAAAAGAGTCAATACCACGTTTATTTTTTAATTTTAATTTAATATTTATAGTGGCTATATTATCGAATTTAATTTTGTAAATTATTTTAATGATTGTTCTTAATTGTTTTGCAGATATTCATTAAATGATGTGTCTATCTTGAGAATGAGGATGCAAGATATCCGGATGATTCTACCGAGATTCTGCTGTTAAAAAATTGAATTATTGGCCTCCATCGTGCATATGTGTGCATGAAAAAACTAATAATAGTGATAGATACATATACATAAATATCTAGAGATAAAAATTTCAAGATCTAAAGAATATTTATGTTCCTTAATTTAAGAATATTTACCAGTGAAAATTTTTAGAAGAATAGAACTTTTAACACCTAGAATACTTCATAAAGTTAGAAAAAGAAAGAGTTTACGATACTATGTTCTACTTCTAATTTCAGAAAGATGACTCAATATTCATTTTAAGCTACACTCATGGATTACTATTATATATAGATTATCAAACCAAGCACAAATAATTTCTTTACACCATTATTTTCTCTATCTGTTGCTTTACTTACATTACAATCTATGGGTGTTTTAATCTGTATTAATTACACATGCACTGTCTTCTGTACTACAACTGGAAGACACTAGATATCTTCTAAAACTCTATTTATACCTATATTCCAATGTGTTGTGGATGATGTCCATGTATGATCTATCTTTGTTATATTTCCACTATTTTGTGGATGAGTTCCTTACATTTCCTGGACATCTTTGTTTTTGTACACGCAATTTAGGTTGTGGATCATAGATTATTTTATAGAATCTTTTTAGTGGAAAGTGATTTTCAAGGGGAGGGGATTAAGTCTCATCATGATACTGGACCTCTTTTATTTATTCCACATTGTATTTTGCTTTATTTTTATGCTTTAAACTGAATATATTTTTTACTAAAATGAAACCAATACTTTGACAATTAGTCTTAATTATTTTTTATATAAGGTTTTTATTAATAAATTGATTTCAGAAGTTAAAATTGTTTTCATTAGTGTTTAACTAAGATATAATATATTTTTAATAAATCAATGAATTATAAAAACTTATATTAATTTGTTATTTTGGTTAAGTGGGATATTTTTATTTAAGGTGGGGATTTAATTTAAACCTATTTGAGAAAGAAATTTTATTCATGACTCAATTCACCCCCTCTTAAGATACTCACTCTAACCAAAATTTAGTATCAGTGGTTTTTTGAAATCATTTTAACTATGATTTTAGTTGTTTTAAATATATAAAATATTAATATATTCTAAATTTAATAATTCAAAAGAATAATATAAAAGAAGTTTCTACTACTAATAAAAATCCTTCATTTAATGTTAATATTTTTTCTATGTGGAAAACTAAGATGAAAATGCATATTGAAAGTATGGTTTTTAAAATTTTTCCAACTATAGAGGATAAGTATGAGTTACCTATGACTGCTTGAAATACTTGGGATGATGTGACCGCACTTTCATATAATAATAATTGAAATGATATTAATTTCATTTATTGTGACATAGAAGATAAAGAATTAAGTAGAATACCTTCTAGTAAAAATGCCTACAAAAAGTAGGATACCTTATCAATTTCACATGAATTTACCACAAATGTTAAAGAAATGAGATTTAACACTTATATAATAAAATAAGATTCATTAAAGATTAATTCTGATGAGTTAATTTCTGATATTTATCTCAAGTTCAATGAAATAGTTGATACAATGATCTCCTTAGTGAATTTAGTGTCTGACAGTGACCAAATCATGAAACTGCTGATATTTTTTTCATAGAGATAGAGATGGATATCTATTTTAAGAAGGGAATCCTATGACATCAAAAAATACATATCAAGGAATTGATTGGGAATTTGATGATGTATGAATTATAGATTAAATTAAATTTTGAAGAGTACAATTATATTAAGATAAATAAAGTATCTTTCAAGTCTATTACATCCAAAAAAACGGAAAGAAGAAGTTCAAGATGAAAGTTTCTGTGATGAGGAATCACCACCAGACATTGTTGAGGAAATGTACTATTTGGATAAATGGTTTAATAAGTTATACATGAAGAAAGAATTATTTAGGAAGCCTAGTTACAAATTAATGTATGAGAATCGAGGAACTTGGAAAAAGGAATGGAAAAGAGTTGAAAACTCAATTTTGATTAACTATTATGAATGTAAGCGAAAAGGACATGTAATGTCTGACTATCCAAAGTTGAAATAAAAAAATAATTATGAGGATAAGAATAGAATTATAAGAAATCTATGAAATACACATGGAGTTCCTCTAAGGATAGATCTAGTGAGTCTGACTCAACTCATGAAGAGAATCCTGATACAACTAACATGTCCTTCATGGAGATTTTTTCACAAGTACCTATGGTATAATCTGTATTTAATTTTAATCATTCTAAAAGTGATGATGATATTAAAAAAAATAAATGTTTTAATATTTCAACATTCATGAAAATAAATTAGTGTAAATTAAATATAAATATAAGTTTCTGAATAAACAACATGTTTTATCTACCAGTACTATGATAGATCTCAGTATAGTGAAATTGAAAAATGAACAATTGTGAAAGGAAAATACTAAATTGTTATTGTCAAATTATTAACATAAAAAAACATAGAAATATTTAAAAATGGAAGATAAACACATGATCACATATTATAAAAACAAATTTATCCACAATATATTATAGCTATAGGTTATCAACCTAGAAAAAGAAGAGTATTTAAGAGCACATTTGTTACTAAGTCCAATTATAAAAATTTTATTACTAGTTATTTTTCAAATGAACCTAAAAATGTTTTTATTTCAACAATTTTGATATATTCTTATAGGAAACCTATAAAAAAATTATGGTTTCCTATGTCCCTAATTAATAACATATCTGTAACCAAGAAAATCTGGGTTTTAAAGTCATTTCTAGTATAAACATTGTTTTGTAGGCAAGCTGTTTGAAGAGCTACTATTGAAATTTATGTTACCTGGACAATGGATTCTCCAGACATATGATATGAGAAAACTCAATCTTTAAGATACTCATAAATGTTGATGGAGTTGAGGTCACCATTGGTTATAATAATCGACCTAGAATTTTATGAATATTATTTATGATTTTAAGCATAATTTACCATCAAATACAACCAAGGATTGTAATTTCTAATGTCCCTAGATCATTATGTACATAATTAAAAATCACTAAAATTAAAAAAAATTTATTTAATTGTCATAATGATCTCCAAACTTCTATTGATCGCTTACATATGTATATGATAACCTAGGAAATACATGAACAATGGTATGAGCTAACAATCCTAGTAAGGGTATAAACATAGAAATAAAGCATTGTATAGGGGATAGAAAGAATAACATGATGAGATAAAAAGGAATTAAACATGAATACAAATAAGGAATAATAACATGTACAACCTGAGAACATATAATCATGGAATCCTAGAAATGTGGGAGCATCTAATAACATAACATAATCATTATTCAAGGATAAATACCAATACCAAATCACATGATGGAAAAATTTCCATAAAGGAATCAGTTTCACTCCCTATTCCAACATGATGTCTCATGAGAATTAACATTACCCAAGGCATTGACATGATATTCAGGAGGATCCATCATAACTTTTTCAAGGATATGTATTCCAAATTAACAATCAAATATAAACATAAGGGTTACCTATTGATAGAAATGGGTATCATAATCATGTTAGAAGGTATAAAAAAGGATAATATCATAAAGTTATCCATAAAATAATGGATTTAAAACATAAAATTATATTCATAAGGAAAAATATTTAGAGGTCATGATAAGTGATATCAAACTGAAGTGTAAACATGTAAAAATAGTGTTTACGAAAATTTATAAGTGAGCTACTTTAGTGTGGTTTAAAGAAATACCTTTAATGATTCTCTGAAAATAAAAATACATAATTATATGTATAAAACCAAATATGAACCAATATATTTTCTTCATGATATCATGAGTGATTTTAGAAAAATAATCATGGTGTAGAATAGATCATGGATTACACATGAAAAAGAGTAAAAAAATTAGAAGTTCCCTTTAATCATGATTTCTTATTAGGCAGAATAGAGAAGGGAAGCATTTTAAAACATGTATTTACCTTTGAAAAATGTATGTAATGATGTGGATACATGATATTATATCATATTCATGGAATTTATTTAATTTATATAAAAATAAATAACAGTTACATTTGGGTAAAGAGAGAGAAAGGGTAACTTGAAGGAAAAACAAATGTTTGATGAGAATCCCTTACCAAATTTCAGAAATGTCTATTAACTTGTACTTAATTTCCTAAATAATAAAATTAAATTCAGAAATTATTTATTCCAAATCCTATTCTAAAATTAATTGATTTATTAATTTTTATTAAGTTTTTTAATATCTTTTTATGGGTTATATTGTTCAATTTCATCATTTGGGAGTGTCCATTTTATTGGTTTTCATGATCATTTTTCTTATATATGAATATAGAAGTTCATCTAAAATGAAAATAGTTATCCAAAATTGAAGTTAGATGTTATTAGAGAACTTACATGAGATGAATTGGTCTTATATACCATTTGATTATAAGGTATGAGGATGATTTATTAGATAAAAAGTTAATGATAATAATTTAGATTATTTTGGAGGTTCATTGATCATTACAAAGTAGTTTCATTCTATTATATAGTATTATGTGTATCTATTATTTCTAGAACATAAAAACGGTTATAATATTCATTTTACATTATTTTTCAACCATTATAATGGTATTATGAACATCATTAAAGGTGGTAATGAAAAATGAAAACATATCATCCATAAAGGTGGTGAATCAACACCTCATGGACAATGTTTTAATTTTTATAATAAAAGGGAGAGAGGAATAGGTTTGATCATAATGTTATATATTTCAAACCAGATGAAAATCCAAAAGAATTTTGAACTTATTTATTTATTGGGTTGAATGATTTTAAAAATGAGATTTGGAACAAAATTTCGAATGCTGGATTGCTTCAAAGTGTGGTTATTAGACTTGGGTGAAGGCCCGTCATGTTTCCGTAGTGAATTTAGGAGTTTCGGGAGCACTAAAACAAGAAAATTTAGTTTGAAGGTACATATAAAGAGTCCTTGTTTTTAATAAAATCATACGACCCCTATCTAGAAACCGTGTGAACCCAAAAATATGGGCCTATGTTATCATACAAACTGGACAAGGTTTAAAAAACCATCCCCATACTTGTACAGTTACTGATAGAGGTAGTAGATCCACACTATTCACCACATGGTTTGTGCATAGTTAAGAAAATTATTTAGGACAAACCATGTGAGGTGCTCAGGTACCCAGTGGAGGGATCACGATTGGTGCATGTTTTTTTAAACCCTCATCCTTGCACAAGCATCGCTCTCATTGGATCCTATGTGGTGTGATGTTCAACCCAGATTTCTTGGGGTTCTTCATTTAACCCATCAAAATAGGTCTCTATCCTCCTTCCTAATCCCTATTCTAATCTTTTTCAATCTCCCCTTATCCCGATGACGATCACCAAAACCTAGGGTTTGAGGCTAACCTAATATGCGGGTTTTCCTTCATTGTTAGGTTATGGAAATGGTCTCTCGAGACCCCTTCTGTCAAGTTCCTAAAATTTCTCCAAAGTATAATTGGTTAATATTGTTTTGGATCACCGCCTTCGATCTAGATTAATCTTTTTCATCTTCTTCTTGGTTACACTCATTTCTTTTTGTAACATTTGTGTGACTTAGGGTCGCTAATATTTTTAGGGAGTTTTTATCATCTGTGGATACATCAAATCATATATAGAGGTATGTATATATATCAATATATATATATATCCAATGTACGTATTCCCTCATGGAGAGGTGAATATGTGCATTGAGTTAAGGGATATATATATATATACATACATGTGAATGTATATTCATACAAGTGGGGAGTACTTTTGAGTGGTCACCAGTAAAACTATCATGTTCCACAGTGTTTGTCTTGGATTTGGTCAACATTCTAATGTAGGGTCCCATTTATTTACCATTTAATTTATGAATGAATGAATTAATTTACTTATTTCACCAACATAAGTTTTTAGTTAATTCAATATGGAATTTGGATTAAATTCATATTAAATGTGATTTTATTATGTTTCATTATTTAAATGATAAATATGATAAATGAATTATTTAAAGATAAATGTCACAATTTTGTAACAAAGCCCCTCCGATAAAGGTGCACTGCCTTCAAGATAAAATGTAATGATTATGAATTGATGATTTTTTATCTTATTTCATGGTGTCTCCTTATTATTTTTTCATGGTCATTCAACATAATGTTTAGAACTTCAAACTTTTTTTTTAAACTGAATGTCTTGAATTTTAAATAAAGAGGCCCTATTTTCATGTGTGTTTCAATGATCCAAATACACCCCACATGGGTTTGGTCCTTTTTACATGGAATTTCCCAAGTGGGAATTAGAGTGGTTTCCATGACTTTTTCTTTGATCTTGGATCCTTGGTCTTTACAAATGGAATTTGAATGTTTTAATTGACTTCTTGAATCAGTTAAGGTAAATGAATTTGATTAGGATGACTTAAATGAGATAATGGAATCCTTTAAATGAAATGTCCATGTCACCTTCCATGGAACTTGTATCATGTAAACCAATTTTCCATGTCTAAGAGAATTGAGTGAGATGACCATATAGAGGATAGCTCATCTAATGATATGTTTTCCATTAAAATGAATTAAACAAGATGAAATGTGTTAATTTGAAATGAATAAGAGGTTATTCCTTATGTGTTGGTTTTTAAATTAATTCTATTATGAATTAAATTATGAATATGGACATGGATATTGAAATTAATAAGCTTAATTTTCTTAAGTATTTTATTATTACTGGAAATGATGGCTTTAAGGGGTTATATAAATTAAAATATTGATAGGTTATGCCTCATGGATTGCAATATGAATGTGATAACAAAATTGTATGGGATTGATAAATGACATTCATGAGAGGCCATTTACTCATGTTTTGAATTGAATGTGACCAAACATATGATATATTTTAAACTGAAATACTTAACACGTGTTACCTAAAGTATAAATTTGATCAAGCCAACTTATATGTTAATGAAATGAGATAAAGATATGCATGAGAGGTTAATTATTCATGTGTTATATATCCTAAATGATTATTCAATATAGGAAGTTGGAGGCAGGGGATAGACTATGAGATCTCCCTTGGGGATGGATGAATTTTGGTACGTCTCAGTCTTTCTAGCCACTGGAGCTAGGGGATAGACCGTGAGATCCCCCTAGTGATGGATGATAGTGGTTACATCTCGATACTTCCATCAAATGCATTCCAAGGGACCGTGAGAGCCCGTGGGGGGGATAACTTTGTAAGGTTCCTAGTTGGTTCCAAGGGATAGACTTTTAG
The DNA here is from genome assembly GCA_963277665.1 of Viscum album. Classification (NCBI taxonomy): domain Eukaryota; kingdom Viridiplantae; phylum Streptophyta; class Magnoliopsida; order Santalales; family Viscaceae; genus Viscum; species Viscum album. The sequence continues at coordinate 319,650,121 of OY728153.1, read as the reverse complement.
ATCTCCCCCAGTGATGGATGCCTTTGGGTATGACCCAGTCTTGCTAGTAGCTCAAGCCAGAGGATAAACTTTGAGACCTCCCCTGGTGATGTAAGATAGTGGGTATGTATCGATCCTTATAGTATGTGTATTCCAATAGATTGTGAGATATATTGGAGTTAGGTTAGGTGATAGAATGTGAAATCTTCCCCAATAATTGGATGATAGTGGGTTATATCCCAGTCCTTCCCAACAGACACACACAAACACAAACACACACACAAACACACACACAAACACACACATAAAGTAAAATAACCAGACTCTTATTCTGACTATTAGATGAAGAATTTATAGCCGTCAAGTTTCCCTTAGGAACCTTGATCAGTTGTTGTATATTTCTCATGTTATGTTAATTATTTATCTATACATGCACACTATTCAATATCATATTACACTATCTTGATTGGGAAAGATAGAAAGGGTGCCGACCTACTTATATTTAAATATCACACCCTTCTTGGGCCTCCTTTTTACTGAGGTCCCTAAGTAGACTCTCTTGTTTACAGGACTGTGAATCATGGTTTATTTCTTATGTTGTTCTACTTATACCTAACGATTTATGAGCAATGGATTGAGTTAAAGCTCAGGAAGCTCATGGAGATCACCTTAAGAATTTTTAATTCTTTCTTCATTTGATTCTTATATTGTTTTAAATTATAAATCATGTTGTATGGTTACTATTTTCAGTTATTTTTCATCAATTCGACATTCATACTTTTTATATATTTTCATTGGTTAATTTGTATTTAATTGTTATAATTCTTATTTCACTGATTTCATTCATTTATTTATTCCTTAAACGATTTTATGTTTTTCATAATTATTCATATCATTTTATAACCCTAATAATAGGGTATAGTCTCCCCACAGTCACCTCCTGAGACCCTAAAATCTAGTTGGTAGCCTCTGGTGTATGCAGAGATATTCCTGAGGCCATGTGACCCACTAGTGTGGGTCAAGACATTACATTGATGATGAATTATTCAATTTACATGATACAATTATAGTATACATAAGTGAATAGTGTTTTAATTACACTTAGATAAGTATAGATGAGGAGATAATAAGAAAATAAATGAAATTTAAAATAATTAAAAGAAAATGAAAGAGGATTTTACCTCTTGAATTTCTCCTCCTTTATGACCTCCTTAGAGATAATGGGTTGGAATTTCAAAGATACCAAGGGATCTTGGATGTGGAAGATGATTTGGATGAATTTGGACGAGTTTAAAGGGTTGGAAGGTGTGAGGAGAAGATGCGGTGATGGTGGTATTTATAGTAGAAGAGAGGGGTGATTTTCGATTAATTTATTAATTAGTTTATTATTTTGGCTCAAGACTATAAATAGTTTGAAACTTATCACTAAATATATTAAACAAATGAAGGATTGTTCAATATTTTGGGATTAAATTGTCCATACATCATCCATGACTCCATATTTCATGTATTTAGATAATATCGTAAATTATCATATTTCACTATTCAATAGAAATTCAACTATTTTAGAAAAACCCCAAAAATTAACAATGAACATTTTTCAATGTGAAGAATTAAAAAATGAACTCTATTTAATGTAAATAGTTATATAAATATTAGAAATTTAATTTTTAACTAAAATATCCTTTTACTCAAAAAAAAATATATTTTTAAATTATAACTGATTTTATAACACTTTGAAAAATTAATTATTGTTTCATATAATTATCATATAAACACAAGAAAATTACATATTAATTTATGAATACATTTTTTTAAAATTTTTTTCTTTAAATATTTTAAATTAATTATAAAATTATAATTAAATATTCACGACATACCAAAATTCCAACACTTAATTTATCATTTTTTAAACATTTTTTTACTTATTCCATAAAATAAATATACCATATTTTCATTTATTAGATACGTAAATTTTATTTCTACATTCATAGGTGAGTTTACTACTCCATAATACAAATTACAAATCTTAAGGATCGTATTACTATTCAAATGGTGAAGTTACTATTTAATTGGTATAGGTCCCTTAAATTATTTAAATACCTCTCATTTCATTCATTTTCATTTAAGAAGTTTGTATTGTGTTATATATGTGATTTTATGTGACTTAAACTATATAGAATAGTTATAAGAAGTACTTTTCTATAAATTAGATTATGGGTTGTTACATTATTTCTCCCATATGAAATCTCTTCCATAGAAATTTCATTTTACATTATATAGTGAAAATAATTGAGGGTAATTATCATTCACCACATCCTAGGGTTCCAATGTTTCCTCTTTATAATTATGGTTTCTCCATAGAGCTTTGTCTTGGTGAGTAGTCTTTTTGTATAGAAATTTATCTCAATGTTAGAGGATCTTCCTTGGATGATCCTCAAAAAATATATCATTCTCCACTTGTACTACCTATTGATTCAGTACAAGTGAGGGTATGGTATGTATTTACTCAATATGAATACATGTAATACATCATTTACTTGTGACATGGTAGGTGGAAGTGCTTGCAGAGAAGCCAAAACTCTAACACGATCAAGAATCTAGAAGGGGATGATGTTCCTATGACTCATATTTACTTTCTTTAAAAATCCCATGATCCTCTTCCATGGATATATGTAAGAGAATACAATATCTTTATCCTCAAAATCTATATCCCATCAATGATTGTATACATTGATCTTCTGTTGACTTTGGGATGCCTTGATGTGCTGCTAACAGGTTTTCTCCTTTTCTACCATTACTTTGACCATTTCAGGTCTTAGAAGGTTACGTTCACTAACTTCTTCTCACCATGTCGGTGTTCTCCATATGTTATCATAAAGGGATTCATATGGATCCATTTGTATGAATGAGTGGAAAATTTTATCCTAAGAGAACTCAACTAGAAGAAGATGTTGGTCCCATCATCCTTTGAAATACATAGAACATGATCTCAACATGTCTTCTAGTGTCTGGATTGTCCAGTAAAATTTTACATTAGTTTAAGGATGAAAATCCATATTAAAGTTCAAATCAGTGTTTAGATTATGTTGTATACTTCTCCAGAACATGTAGGTGAATGTAGAATATTTGTTGGATATAATCAATTGTGGTACACCATGTATACTTATCACTTATTTTAGGTATATATGTTCAATTTTATCTAGTGATAATACCTATCAATTTATGATAATGTGACGTGTCTTTGTAAGACAATCCTTAAAAACCCATATAGCATTATTTCTTCTGGATTTCTTCAGATGTCTGGTGAAAAATTACATGGTTATGAATTCCCATTTCTATATTGGTATGGGTATTGGTTGCATCATACCCTTAGACATTTTCCTTTTTTTCCTTCACTTTCTACCATTCCTGACACTTCTATGTATATTCAACGATCTCATTATTTATATTTTCTCACTAATAATTATCTCAGAGTTCGTGATACATATTTTTGATCCCTAGGTAAATAGAGAAGAGTGGGCTATGTGCATCACTTAGAATATTTTTTTTATATCGGTATAGGATGGTACCTATAGTCTTGACCCAAATATTATGACTCCTTCCTCATCAATTTTGAACTCTTAGGATTTCCCTTTTCTCAAGGAGTCAACCTTATTTTGAATTTCCACCTAATTTCATTGAGAATACATTATTTTATCCATAGAGGATGGTAGAGAAATCATTTGAGAAAGGATTGATTATTTTTTCCTTAATTATTACTATATCCTTCATTTAAAAATCTATGAATATTGGATCCTTATAAATTCTAATCATTATAAAAGATAAAGGATACTTTATTCTCAAAGCATCCAACACATTATTTTCTTTACCAGGATGATAGAGGATTGAGTAGTTGTAATCCTTGATGATCTATAACCATATTGGTTGGAGAATAATAAGATCCTTATGTGAAAATATATATTTGAGGAATTTATTATCAATATAAATATGACACTTCTTCTCATCATGAAATGATAACAGATTTTCAACTTGTAGATCATAGCCGCTAACTCAAGATTATGTATAGGATAGTTTTCTCATGAATTTTTAACTGTCCTGAGTAATTGGCTATCGATTAATCATTTATCATTAGTAAACTACCAGAGATACTCTTTGAAGTATCTTTGGACACCAAAAAGTGTTCCCCACTTGTTGGTAAAGTGAGTACTAGTGCAATGATAATCCTCTTTTTCAACAATTTGAAGTAGTCTTCACATTAACTGGTTTAGAAAAACATTACTCCATTTTGAGTCATCTTGGTTAGTGGATTTTAAAATTTTGATATGTTCCTCAAAAATCACTGGAAATACCCAAAAAGACCTAGGAAACTATAGATCATAGTTACAGATGTTGGAATGACCACTACTCGAATGCCTTTATCATGGAAGAGGCAACATATATTCATTTTATTACGATAACATGACCCAATAATAATACATACTTCATCCATTACTCACATTTACTCTAATTATTATAAATTTTACCCCTTTTTAATTTCTTCAACACGGTACTGAAATGCTCCCCATATCGGCCTTTCTCTTAGAATATATCTGAATATCATCAATAAAGACCACCACAAATTTTTCGAGGCAATCTATAAATACATTATTAATTATTTAAATGAATATTTATTGAACATTAGTGAGTTCGAATGGAATAACTATAAAACTTGAGTGTCTATACCTCATTTGAAAGGTAGTCTTGGGAATATCTTCCTTCTTCACCTCTAATTATTGATATCCCAACCAAAGATCCATCTTATAGAAATACATGGCCCCATGTAGATGATTGAATAATTAATATATCTATAGAAGGGGATACTTGTTATTTATCAAGATTTTTTGAGCTCATTATTATCAATTCATAGGTGCATTGATCCATCCTTCTTTTTAATAAAGAGGAATGGTGAACCCCATGGTGAAGCACTTGGGAATATAAACCCCTTTTCTATATTCTATTGTAATTTATTTTTTAGTTATTCCAACATAATGTTTACTAGTATATATGGTGTATTTGATATAACTAGAGACCCAAGAATAAGTTTAATTGAGAACTCAACCTCTCGATCTGGGGGAAGACCAGAAAATTATTTGGGAACACATCAGTGTATTCCTTCATAATTGGCATATCTTCGAGCACGATCCTATATTGTTTCTCAATAATTTGAGCTAGATATGATTTCTCATAATGAAATTATATCCATAACACAAATGATGATTCTGAAGGAGATTCATCATCTACCTTACACTTGCACATAATTAGAGGATGCTTTGGGATATGGAGTCTGATCTACGTTTCTCAATAGTTGATGTTGGTTTTTTATAAATATATAAAATCCATGACCAATATAGCATAAAACTCCACTAAAGGAAGCAATAAAATATTTGTTGGGAGTTCGGTCAATAAAATTTAACTAGGGAGGATTTATAAGATTTGAATTCTATTATTTCCTCATACTCTATTGTCATAGATAACTCAACCTTCATATTTTTTTGTGGTGATTGAATAGTTATAAAAAATTTGAAAGATGCAGAATAATGTGTTGAACAAGAATCAAATAGTATGTTCTCTATTCATGAATAAATAACTAGAGTACCTATCATCACATCATTTTCAGGTTCAACCTTAGTAGTAGTGATTTCATTTTCCCATATTTGTTTCCATGGAGGTGGTTATTGTATATTTCCTCCGACAACCCTCAGCTTTGGGAAATTTCTTTCATAATTCCCATGTTTTTTTGTAGTTTATACACTACACTACAAGATGAATGTTTATTTGTACCTTCCTTTATTCTCAAAAATTAGTGGTATTATTCATATACCTTCACTAGTAATTATCCATATTTTCCTCTCTTCCACATTTGTTTCTTTTCGTAGTTCCCCTTAGGCTGTTTCCAGGATGATTCTTCCCAAAATTTTGACAAATGGGATATTGGGTTTTAATCCATCATGAGATTTATCTATTGATCATCCCATATTAAACTATATTTTCCGCATTTTATCTTTTGTCCCATAAGACCATATAGAGTCATTTATCTCCATTTCAAACATAAGGGCACAACAGACCATCACCACCTATCTATCAATGTCTTGATTCACCAATGCTTTTCATGGACTCTTCCTTTTCCTACTAAATAAGTGATTTAACTTTTTTTAGTGTTTATTATAAATCAATATTCATATCTTTAAATACTTCTAATGTTTTCATCATACACCCAATATACTTTTCATTCTTTTGATTCAATCTGAGAAACTAACTTTTTATCTTAAAATGAACAATATAGGAAAAATATTTATTGAAAAATATTATATTAAAATCATCCCATTACATAAAATCAATTTCATACATGGAATTTATGTTCTTGATTAGTTTCAAACATTTATAAACTTCCCCATCAATGTGATTTACCACCAAAACAACTTTATCTTCTTCTAAGCACTGAGGGATAAAGAATATCTTCTCCATGGAGATAATCCATTATTTAATGATGAGGGAATCAAATGATCCACTAATGATTGTAGGCCTTTGGCACATGAAATATTAAACTGAAATTTTATCTTACATGGGATATGGAGGGTGTTTCAAATGACTCTTTTTATTATTTATATCTTGATCTAGTTTTGCTAGTACTTTCTAGAAGTTTTTATCTCCTATTTCTATCAAAAAAATTATTTCATTAGCCAAATCATCACATTTATTATCACATTGATTTTTGGAATAGATATTTACATCCATTAAATAATAAATATAAATACAATTAGTGGTCTTGAATACATAGATAATATTAATATAAAATGGAAACTTTGGACATAGAACAATAAAAATGTAAATGAAATTTATATCCCAACTTTTGAATCCCAATTTATCAATCAAGGATATCCATTGTGATATAATCATCCCTAGCGTTCTGAAAAATGTATTCTAGTCATAATGTCCAAAAATATCTATACCATGCTCTAATTCTAACTATAACGACACTATACATTTTCACATATTATTACATGATATTAAGCATAATTGACCATCAAATACAACTAAGGATCATAAATTATAGTGTATTTAGAAGATTAGGTAATTATTTAGAAAACATGAAACCAAAGTAAAAAAATATTTTTTTTAATATCCATAATGGGATCCAAACTTTCATTCAACTATTACATATTCGTAGGATAACTAAGGGAATCCACGAACCAATGGATGAGCTAAAATGACCAATAAGGGTATAAATATAGAAATAAAGCATTGTACAAGGGATATAAAGAAAAACATGATGACATAAAAAGGAATAAAACATGAATAAACATAAGAAATAATAAAATTTATAACATGGTAACATATAACCATAGCATCATATAAATGTTTAAACATCATATAACATGACATAAACATGATTCTTGGCTAACTGCCATGAATGTATCACATACTGGACAAAGTCCAATAAAAGAACCATGCTCACTCCCTTTACCAAAATGAAATCTCAGGAGAATTAACATTAGCTAATGAATTGGAGAACTATTTAGGAAACCCATCATAACATTTTCATGAATATGTTTTCCACATGAAGAATCAAACAAAAACATAAGTGTAACCCATGGAAATAAATAGGTATCCAAAACATGTTAGAAGGTATAACAAATAATAATATCATAAAGGTGCCCATGAAATAATATATTTAAAACAAAAATAGACATTAATAAGGTAAAATAGAGACATATAATGATTATTTACCTAAAAATGAAGTGTAAACTTAGAAAAAGTGTGTTTAAAAAAACATTATAAGTTATCCAACTTAGTGCGGTTTTAGGGAAATTTTTAATGGTTCTTTATAAAGAAAAGGCCTAATTCTTTGTATAAAACTAGAAATTAACCATGATAGTTTTTTCAGGATAAGATGAGTGATTTTATTAAAATAATATTGGAATAAAATAGCTTATTTATTTCACTTGAAAATAGGTATGAAATCAGAAAGTTCCCTTTAATCGGGCTTGCTTATTAGGAAGAATTGAGACAGGAAACTTTTTAAAACATATATTTCCCATTAAAATAAGGATTTAATGGTCTTAATACATGATATTGGGAAATATAAATATAATTTTGAATATTTATATAAAAATAAATTATATTTACATTGGTTTAAAGAGAGATAATGTTTAACTTGATGGAAAAATGGAAGTTCAGTGAGAATCTCTTAACTTATGTCTAAAATGGTTCTTCACAAATATATAATGTATTGAATAATCATATAAGATTAATTAATTAATTATAAAAGAACCTATACTAAATTTTATTTTTTTATTATAGTTTATTATGTTCATATATTTCTTTTTTGATGGGTTATAGTGTTCAATTTCATCATTTGGACGTGTTCATTTTCTTTGTTTTCAGGATCAGTTCACTTGTATATGAGTATGGAAGTTCATGTAATATTAGGATAGTTATAGAAAATTGAATTCATGTGTTATTAATTTATTGTTAAGATAATTATTTAGAATATATATTATTTTGTATATGATATTAGGATGATTCATTAGATAAAATGTTAATGATAATCGTTTATATTATTTTGGTGGCTCTTTGATCATTAGGAACTAGTTCAACTTTAGTATTTAGTATTATGTGAATATATTAGTTCCAAGACATAAAAAAGGATATAAAATTATTTAAAATTATTTTAAAAACATTATAATGGTTTTACAACTAACATTTAATCTAGTAATGAAAAATGAAAACATGTCATCCACGAAGTCGATGAATCGACACCTCAGGAGAGATGTTTTCATTTTTTTGAAAATAAATTCTAGAGGAGATGAGGTTTCATGATGAATTATCCAATTAACTTGATAAATTTACTATATATTTAAGATAATTGAGTTTTCATGCCACTTGGATTTGGGTAGGTGAGGAGATAATAAGAAAAGGAAAGATGTTGAGATAGAATTTAAAGAAAAATGAAAGAGGATTTTACCTCTTGAATTTATCTTCCTTGAGAACCTATTTAAAGAAAAGGGTTTTGTATTTTTTTGAGACCAAGGAATTAACGATGTTGGGGGAAAGTATTGGGAAGATTATTGGGTAGAATTTGGAAAATATTAAAGGCATGAAATGTGTGAGGATAAGAGGGGGGTGAGGGACGATATTTATAGTAGGGGACAAGGGTGATTTTTTATTATTTTATTAATTAGTTTAATATTTTGTCTCAAGACTATAAATAGTTTTTAAATTATCACTAAATATATTATAAAATGATTTATATTTATATATTTGTGGATTACTTCATCTATACATCATCTATGAATCCATATTTATTCTATGTAGATAATATCATAAATTAGCTTATTTCAATATTCTTAAAAAATTAAACTATTTAGAAAAATAAAAAAAACTATCCCTAACAATTTTTCAACATGTATAATTAAAAAATGAACTCTATTTTAAAACAATAATTATTTATGGATGATAAATATAAATTTTATTTAAAATCCTCATTTACTCAAAAAATATTTATTTTAAATTTATAACTGATTTTATAAAACATTGAAAAATTAATTATGGTTTCATAAAATTATCTTATTATCATAAGAAAAAAATATTAATTTATGAATAAATTAATGAATGTACATTTTCTTTTAAATTATTATATTAATTATAAAATTGAAATTAAATATTTATGAATTATAAAAATCATAACTCATAATTTATCATTTTCAAAACATTTATTTTTTTATTCCATAAAATAAAACTGTCATATTTTTATTAATTAGATAATTAATTTTTATTTATAAATTCATAGGTGAGGTTTATATTATATTTTCTGAATTTATATTCCTAATTGTCATATTACTATTTGAAATGTCAAGTTACTATTTCAGTGGTATAATTTTCATAAATTCTAGAAATACCACTCATTGCATTCATTATTCATTTTTGATGTTTTTATTGTGTTATCAATGTGATTTTATTTGATTTATAGTATATGGAATAGTTGTAAGAAGGTATTTTACATTGTAAAATTATAGTTTGGTATAATGATAATGCAAAAGGAAAGATTATCAGCCTTGGTCAATATATAACACTAATTTAGTTTTAATTTCTAAAGTAATTTTTTATGGTAAAAAATATAATCTTCTAAGAAACTCACAATTATATGATGATGGATTTCATTTGAAGTAATTAATTCAATGTTTTTAAGAATAAAAATGATTTAGTGTTGTCTGTTTTGAAAAATGATAATGTATATGTTGTCAATATTGATTATTTTATTTCTCAAAATGTTCCGTACAAAAGTTCCTTTTATAGAGAATCATGACATTGGAATAGAAGATTAAGCCACTATAATAATCACTCACTTTGAAATATAGTTAGGAATGTATTAGTCATGGATATAACAAAATTTGAAATCTCAAAGATTAAATTTTCAACCCCACTTAGAATGTAAAACAACACAAGATTTATTTTAAATTAAATAATGAAGATTAAAATATTAAACATCTTGATTTGGTTCACATGGAATTATTTGTACCATACATAGTTTCCAGTTTAAATGGTAAGAACTATGTTTATATTTTACTTTATGACTTTACTAGGTATACTTGTGTATGTTTTTTTTCCTCACAAATGTTAAGCTTGTTCTTATTTTACCATTTATTCTAAATTTGTAGAAGATCTAATTGGATATATAATTAAGACCTTAAAAAGTTACCATGGACATGGGTTTGAGAATCGAGACATTGAATCATTTTTCTCAAAAATGGATATAGTCATAACTTCTATTCTATTAAGTCTCTTAAATTGAATGGATTTGTAGAAAAAAGAAATAGAAAACATCATAAAATATCCCTGACTATGGTTAATGAATATGACGTACCCATGTACTTTTGATAAAATGTTTATAACAAAACCTACTATATAATTAAATGAGTTTTAATTACACCTATCTTAAAGAAACCCCTTATGATATATTTAATAATAGAAATACTAATGTTAAATAATTTATATTTCTTTTTGGTTTTAAATTATTTATTCTTAATCCTAAGGATCATTATCACAAGATTTTTTCCAAATGTGATGAAGAAATACATATTAGATATTAAACTTTCAGTAAATTCTATAGAGATTTTAGCAAAATAACCAAGACTATAGATGAGTATTTTCATATAAACTTTTATGAGATATATCCACTTGAGACTAATACTTTTTTAAAAAACTTTTATGTTTATTTATCCATATTGGATTTAAATTCCAAACTGTCTGATTCTATTGTAATGGAAGAAGAAAAATCATCCAATTTTAAAGAAATTACAAAACCTAAACCAATAAAGAACCCTGAGGTGACCATCTCTTATTTTTAATTATATATTAGGACTCTTAAATAAAATCCTTTAGATACTATTTTTTGAGACTTAAATAGGGTCACAAAAACTTCATATTCTCTATAAAACCAAGTTGACAATCAATATTTTTTGTCCCAAATTAAACCAAAGAATGTAAAAGATTAAATCAATGATTAATTTTGGGTAATGTATATAGAATAAGAACATAGTAAATTTGAAGGATATAATTTATGGGTACTTGTTTATAGATCCATGTACACTGTGAATATAGGAATTAAATGGGTGTTTAGAAATAAAGTTGATGAGTCTGGAAAAATTGTAATGAATAAGGATAAACTAGTTTCACAAGGGTATAGTCAAGAAGAAGGTATAGATAAAAAATAAACATTTTCACCTATATCTAGAAATGAACCCATCAGAATATATCTTGCATATGAAGAACATCTAGATTTTAAACTATATTAAATGGATCTCAAAAGCGGATCCTTGAATGAGTATGTTGTTAAAAATATTTTTTTTGAAAAACCACTTGGATTTAAAAATACACATTTTCCAAATCATGATTTCAAGTTAACAAAATCATTTTATTTTTTAAAACAAGCTCATAGAGCTTGGTATGTGTGCCTCAACTATTTTCTTATTTAAATTTTTTTAAAAGGTACAATTGGTTCAAACATTTTTATAAAAATAATATCAAAATATGTTCTAGGTGTTCAAATTTATGTAGATAATATTATTTTTCAATCATCTAAAAAATATTTATGTAATTATTTTTCAAAAATTTTGAATAATCATTTTGAAATGAATTTAATGGGTGAAATAAAATTCATTCTTAGTTTTCATATTTTTTAAAATATAAAAATAATACTGGTAAATCAAATTAAACATACTAAACACCTTTTAAAATGTTTGGGTTTGGATAAAACTAAGACTACTGAAACTCCTATGTGTTCCATCATTAATTTGGATCTTTATGAAGCTATGAAATTAATAGATCAAACTAGTTATAGGGGCATGATTATGATTATTCTCTACTTAACTACTATTCAACCTTCCATAATGTTTAGTGTGTGTATGTGTGATCATTTTAAATTAAACCCAAAATCTTCACACTTAGATTCTATAAATATAATTTTTATATTCCTCAAGTATACTACCTATTAAGGACTTTCTATCAAATAGGATAAGAAATTGATATAGTCAACTATTTAGGTGCATATTTTAGTGGTTTTAAGATAGATAAATCTCATCTAGAGAATGTCCCCTTTCAAGAAAGTCTCTAGTTTCTTAGTGTTGTAAGAAACAAAATTATTTTTCATTGTATACTTCTAAAGCTGTGTACATAGCTGTAGGTAGTTTTTGTGCTCGTATTTTTTATGAAACACACATTACTAGACTATGGATATCAATTCTGGCATGTACCTGTATATTGTGACAATAAAAGTGCTATAAAAATTTACATGTACCCAGTATCTCATTCTAGAAAAAATCATATTTATTTAAGACATCAATTATTGAGAAACCAATTTAAAAAAGGTGACCTCACTCTTTAATACCTTAGTACAGAACATCATCTAGCTGATATATTCATTAAAGGTTTGAATTATGAGATAATGAACTAAATGAAATATGAATTAGGCAATATTATATGTGGTTAAGTAAAATTTTCTAGGATTGAACATTTAGGTTTAGCCACTATTGACGTTTACCCACTACTGTGGTTTACCCATCGTTGAGTTTTACACAATATTGATTTTTTTCACCATTAGTTTTTCATACAATTGATTTTTCTCACCATTTTTTCACCATTGATTTTTTCTCAGCATTGGTTTTTATCACCATTAGTTTTTATCACAATTACGTTTACCTACCATGGGAATTTACTTGACCTTTTAAATTTTCATCCATTTGTTTTTAGAGCCATTGTATCTATTTTAATTATATTATTTATTTATTCATTTTATTTTTAATTCGATAAAAATGTTATTTTGATTTTGATTTCATGAATCCCAAAAATCCAAAAAATTTATAAATGATATCGTTTTCTAATTCCAAAACTCACTCCTTTCCCCTTTTCTCTCTATCTTTGTTTCAACCATTTATGTCTCAACTATATACCTTCCTTTTAATTCCCCTGAACCTTCCAAACTGATCACCATGGATAGAGTGAAGGGACCTATATTTTCTTCTCCAGAAGAATTTCTTCATTGAAATAAGAGAATATTGACACAAATCAACCATATATAGTTGATCCCGTGAACCGTGAGATTTCAAAGAATGTAGTTGTTACTAAAAATGATGTTAAATATGAGTGTTTTCTTTCGATAAAGTCATTAGTGTTAAAATTAATGCACAATCAAGGATGGGGATATTGGTATTCTTCTGTCATGTGGAATTTCTATCAGAGGTTGGTGAATGAGTTTTATCAGTTTGTTGAGTACTGTTTTGAAGAAGAATAAGAATACTATGTGATAAATAGGGTAAATATCCATAATGTTTTACTCTATTTGAAGCAATGGAAAATATGTTTGATGTTTCCCCATGAGGTTTTTGAAAAATGATTATCAATAACCATTCTGAATAATAGTGATTGTTTATTTAGATTATTTTGAAAAGTTAATAGGTTATGTGATTCTAAGAAGACTAATTTCTAAATAACGTGATGGATAATGTCATTTTATGTTCTAGTTCATTTAGAATATATATTCTAAGAAAACTTATCTTTTCAATTATTAGGTATCAATGCGTGTATCTATTTTTTGTACTGAAAAGGGGATAAAATGTTAATCCTTGTATATATCTGATAAATCGCCTGATGGAAATGAGCAGGCCATCTTCATGGTTGAATTATTTAATATAACCCATGCTTATTTCTTCTATTCTAAAAAACAACAGTCTATTTGATGAAGGTGAAGAAATATTATTAATATATAGAGGTTTTTTTATCACAAGGGTGATCTATAAAAGGATAAATTTTATCTATAATACATAAAAGAATAAAAGTGTAGATGATGGTGAAAATAATTATGCTGAGTTTAATATATTTTTCCATCATTCTAGTCTAAAGGATCTTCTGGACCTTATCTTAGAGAATGATGAATCTTTTGATTATTCTAAGGAAGTGTATAAGGAGAATTCTGCATTTAGTGATAATGAAAAATTATTATTAGTGGATGATGTTAGTGACCAAGATTTAACTCAGATCTCCCATGATATATCTTTTTATGATCCTAGTTCACCAAAGTGTCTCCATGTTAAAGAGAAACTCTTAAAAGAAGGGAGTTTGGAAGAAGAAATAGAAATATCTGGTGGGGAATAGTTCAAGAGTTCTTCAAAATACTTTTAAGAGAATATAAATGGTGATAAAGATGAAGAATATGAAGAGGAAGTTGGATGAGAATATGAGGAAGATGAAGGAGATGAAGATGGAAAAAGAGATGAAAATGAAAGTGATAGATATTTTTACCATGATGGTCACAGTGGAAGAATTGGTGCTTAGGATGTAGAAATACCTCAGGAACCCTTCAATTATCTAAGGGTATATGGTTTTAGTTATGAAGATATAACCATTCTTTATTAATATTCTAATAGGTCATCTAAGGAATATAATTAATTGTTAGATGATGGGGAAAATATACATGTTTGAATAATCACCCTATTGTTGGTGATCTTATTATGTATTCTATTGATGTTCAAAAGGATTATATGTCAACCATTGTGAACAAGTTAGTTAGTGAGTAGATGGACGTTGATCCTCCTAATGTTGAGAAGATAATGATTGTACAGAGATCAGTTGAGCAGTTGAGTCTTGTACATGATGTAGTTGTATCTACATTTATGGGTTCTCAAGGATTAAAATATCTTGGTATGTCTTCTCTCAGTTGTTTAGACCAAATGTTTGAGGAATGGGGTGAATTTTTTTATAAGGATGGTTGTCCACCAGAGCATGGTGGACCTGGTATTAGAGAAGAACGTGATCATGAATGATCATTGGTTGATCAAATTGATGCTTATGGTGAGTTTCATAGGTTTTATTCTGAGAAGTTTTATATACCTTTCATTCCACTAGTTCCAGGTTATGTGGTCATCAAGGATCATCTTATTTCATTCAGATAAAATATTCTTTATAATTTTTGTGTGTTGTTGAAAAACAAACATACTTTAGTTAACATGCTTAGTGATAAGGATTCAAAGAATTTTTTGGGGATTGAGATTTAGCACTTTCAACCAAAGATGATGCTCCATATTTGAGAAGTGGAAGAGGAAAATATAAGGTAGGTATGTGATATAGAAGCTATAATATTCACAGTGGGGGAGATGAGGTCTTATTTTATAGATTTAATTGAAGCCTTACTAGAGTTTTTGAAAAACCATACTTCCTTTACTTCTTTATAAATTGAACCTCATTCTCCCCTCATTAATGTGGAAATGATCAGATCCACTACGAGAGAAGATCTTTGAGCTTCTTAAGTGATGTTCCTGACATACCTTAGGAGACATTGAAAAAACCAGTCATAATAGAGACCATGTTCATATTAAAATTAGGGAATACATAAAGTACATGAAGGTTTATAGAGAGACTATCACCAAGGCTATAAGGTGTTATCCTTAAAGGATATATACTCATCATAATCTAAATAATAATTTTATGTTCCTAGTCATAAATTGGATAATTCCTGTAGTGAATGAAGTGTTTAAAGAGAAAGTTTTTTAGTTAAAGGTGACGACAGCTATATGAAACTTCTTTATGGAAGATAAGAAGTATTTCATTTTTACTATGGAGAGAGGTAGAAACATAATAATGGGTTTCATAAATATAATAAAACACTTTATCTATGTGTCTAAAACTACTGTGTTGTCTTAGGATTCCATACTAGTTATAACTTATTTGATCCTTCCAACTTTATCTTCAGATTACTTCAGGACAAATATCACAAGAGAAACCAATTCTCCTCTACCAATTCATTTTAACCCTTTTTCTCTCTCTTTTCCCCATGGAATCAGTTCATTACATTAGGAAAATTATAATAATAAAAACTACCTCTCTAACTTATGTTCTTAATGATATACCTTGAGTTCCTCAGTATTCTTTTATTGATCCTTATACTTTAGATAAAGGTAAAGGAAAATCACCCTTGATTTATTCCTCAAAGCATATGAAGTGTTTTTGATTATACTATTTTTCTTTACTGCTTCTCATTATTGGGTTTTTTTGAATATTTTTAGATGTACTTATATTGTTTTTTTAATGTTAATTATCTTACTAATATTTCTTTCTACTATATTTCCTATTTTCATCTTTCATTTTAGTAATTCCAAAAGGTTGAGAAGAGTATATGTAATTTGTTTCATATTTTATTAGAGAGTCATATTCCTTTGATATCATTCCATGATTGATCCCATACTAGTACTGATTTTCATTTCTATATATGCATAAATACCTTTATTTGATATAAAATTTCTTTGATACCATTTACTGTCTAATTTAATTTTATATAATGTTTCCTTTATTTATCGTTGATACCATGTTTATAGAATGACATGATTTGGGATCATAAAATGGGGGAGATTGTTGAGAACCTTGTTTTAATGATAAAAAAAATTATTTTTATTATGATATTAATGTGTATTCTGTTTTAGGGAAGAATTTTACTTTATAAGGTTGATTGAAATATTTTGGATAAGTATGACTCACTATTGAGCGTGAGTCACCACTATGGTTAACGCACCTTTGAAATGAAATTTTGGATAAGGGTTGGAAACACTCACTGTCAGACATGACTCACCATTGAGACTACCGATAATGATTTTTGTTTCTATGTATTGGAATTACCCACAATTTTCTATGTCTCACCATCAGAATAGATTTTTGGAAAATTATATGAAATACTAACCACTAGAATATGACTCTCAATTGAACTGAATGTTTGAAAAAAGTTGGAATCACCTACCACCAGAGAAGAGTCACTGTTGAAGATGACCTTCCACCAGGATTAAAATTTAGATAAGTATCAGAAAGAACTACCACTATACACAAGTCACCGTTGAAGACTACATACCACTAGAATAGAAATTTGGAAATGTGTTGGAATGTATCACAAAAAACTTCTGTCACAATTAGTATTAATCATTACCGTAGTTTTTTTACAATTCAAAATAGTGACCACCAATTTTGTGTTTATTTATAAGTAAATTTTTTTAATGGATATTTTTTCAAATTTAATTCTTTGACATATTTTAGTTATTGTTTTTATTATCTTGTAGACATGAATTAAATTATATGTCATTCTTCAGTATGAGGATTCATGGTATCTGGATGACTCTTCCTACATGCTTCTGTTAAAAAAATAAGTAGCATCCCCCCTCGTGCATATTCATGTGTGAAATAGAAATGAGAATAGTGATACATAAAAATATATAGATAACTAGAGATGAAAATTCCAAGGCCAAAAGAAGATTGTTGTGGGTTAGTAAAAGAATATTTACCAGTTAACAAATATAGAAGTAGTGGATAACTTTGAATACCCATAATACATCATACATTCAGAATAAAAAATAATGTATGAAACTCAATTATACTACTAATAGTAGAAACATGACTCGATCTACAATTTATTCTACAATCAAGGAGTCACATTCTATAGAGATTGTCATACCAAGCTACAATATTTTCTTTACAACCTTATTGGATATATCTATTAATTTTACTTACATTATTATCAATGCATGTTTTACTGTGTAATTATAATACGCACACTGTCAGTTGTGCTATTACTAGAAGACATTATTTATCTTATCAAACTCTATTGATAACTGTTTTCCAATGTGTTTTAGAAGAGGTCACTGTGTGCCCTATCTTTTTTTATTCTAAGGGTTTATAGAAGCGATCCACGTGTGGCCTGTAAAAAATTGATGTTGTACAACCAATCCACAATTTGGATCAGATATTATTTTATATAATATGTCCAAAAATAGGTAATTTCAATGTGGAGAGGATTAAGTATCATCTTAAAACTGAATGTTTTGTATTTATTCCGTTGTCTGTTTGTTTTATTTTTACGCTTTAAACTGAATATGTTATTAACTACAAACAACACCACTACTTTGATAGTTAATCATAATTAATGTTTATCTACAGTTTGTATTAAGTAAGTATATTTCAAAAGATAAATGGGTTTTCAAATTTTTTAACTAATACCTACTAAAACGTTGAGAAATATTTTAAATGATTAGAACCTGTATCGATCATCTATTTTTATTAATTGGACTATTTTTATTTAAAATTGGGGATTTTATTTAAACCGCTATTAGATATAAATAATATTTGGTAGTCAATTCACACCTATTTAGACAATCAATCCAACCAATGAAAAGAAAACCCATGAAGTGAAGGATGTTCTCTTTCATAGGAGGTTATAGTCGATTACACATAATTTTGGTTAGCACGACCCTTGGTGTAGTGAATGTTATGAGTTTTTAGTTTCTTGTAGTGGTTGTGGAGTTTGAGGAAATATTTATTAGAGACATTGAAAGATTATCTCACAACATTTAGATATAATTATTCGTTGATATACACTGTAGAATGAAACTGATCTCTGAACCAACATATTGGATGGCTCTCATAGCGTTTTGTGAGCAGAGGGTATAGTTTGAGGACTTACGGAGAAAAGGTTTTGGTTGACCCAATGATTCAACATAGTAACCCCCCCCCATTTATATTAAAAAAGAAGGCCAATGAGATATAGATGTTATATGTAGACTACCAATGCTTGAATTAGGTGACCATGAAGAACATGTATTACCTACTAATGATTTATTACCACTTTGATCAATTTACAGGGGCCCAATGGTTATCGAAAGCTGACCTCAAGATGGGATATCACCAGTTGTGAGTACACGATGAGGAAATACCAATGATGATAATCAAATGATACTACATTCACTATAATAACTTGGTGATTACATTTGTCATGAATAATACCCTAATAGTTTTCATGGGACTCATGAATTGGATATTTTTGACCTCCCAAGATCAGCTCATGGTAGTCTTCATTGACGATATCCTAGTACACTTGAAATTTGAGGAGGATCATGCGAGAGACTTTAAGATGGTTCTAGAAGTACTCAGAGAGAAAAAGTTGTATGGTATGCTCTCAAAGTTCAAGTTCTGGATTTAGGAAGTCAACCTTTTAGTACATTGTGTCTCAACAGACAGAATGTCAGTGGACTCGGGGATGGTTGAGGCTATTCAAGCATGGGGTCCACCCAAGAGGATGATAGAGTTGGGGATATTCCTTGGGGTTTCAGGATATTACAGGAGGTTCATACCTTATTTCTATTTTTTACCATATCCAATGAAATATTTGAATAGAAAGAGGCATCCTTTCGGGTGGACATTGTGGTTTCATCAGGATTATCTAGAGTTTAGGAAAATATTGGAGAGTTATCGCATATTTAGATTACCAGAGGAGGGTGTTTTTATAAGTTTCATTCTATGATTAATTAGCTAATAGGCTTGGTTGTGTTATGATTCAGAGGAAATAATTTATTGCCTGTGGTTCATGTTAGTTGAGAAAAAAAATAAGGGGAACTACATGACCCATGATGTTGAGTTAGTAGTGGTAGTCCACTCACTAAAGATGTGGTAACAATACCTGATAGGAAAGATGATTATCATCTATTCCAACCTCAAGAGTCTCTAGAATATATTCCCCTATAAACATATTACCATGATATATACTTTATGGCCATATATCATCTATGATTATAAATTTTATATTTTATATACTCTTAGGATGGGGAACATGGTAGAAGATTCTCTCAATAGGAGATATTGTTCACAGTTATTAAGGGAGGCGTTAGAGAAGCTCACATTGTTGTAGTTATCCTTTATAGATGGAGATGGAGTAGCTTACCTCTAGTTGATGGATATTACCCTTCCTCTTTTACAGCGAGTTAGGGAGTCATTTCTTGGGAATGCCAATTGTGATACCCTATGCACTCACATATCAACTAGATATGCTTCTAATGGATTTTTTGAAGGTGGAGAGCATGTCACTCTTTTCAAAGGATGGATGACAGTACCAACGAATTTGTAGGAGTATGTTCTGATAGAGTTTCATATATCTTTTTTGCGGTATATCAAGATGTGGAATAATTTTTCCATTACAAAAAATGTTAGTTTTGGTGGATAGGATAAATAAGGGAGTAGAAAAAGTTTTCTCTAAATGTGTTACTTCTCATCATGTGAAGGGTGAGTACCTTATTCCAGAAGGTTTAGATCTACCCCTTGAGGTGACATAGTGTAATTGGGATAGTATATTCATGGAATTCATGATGATTTTACCATATATGTCCATAGTACATGATTCCATATGGGTGATCATAGCTAGTCATCCCACTCCTTAGCTATTCATGAGCAGAGTTTAGTAGAGATCATGGGATGACTCTATATACAAGATATTTTCTATCTTTCTAGAGTCCCTTTGATGATAAGTTCTGACCATGATGCACACATCATATGTTAGTTATGATAGGGATTATAGAAGGATTTTGGGAATCAGTTATGTTTGATCCCAACTTTTCACCACCAGTCTGTCAACTTGACTGAGTGGACCATTCAGGATTTGGAGGACATGCTTAAAGAATGCATGTTCAAAAACGAATATAATTGGGAGGATCCCCTACCACTAGTGGAGTTTATAGAAAATAATATAAACTATTACACAATTAGTATGGCTCTATTTGAGACCTCATATGGTTGACCCAATAGGTCACGACATTGATTGAAAAACCCCAGAGATTCAGCACTCATGTGCCCAAGGATAGTGTGAGATACTACTGAGAAGGTAAAATCCATGTAATAGTGGTTTAGGAGTGAATCAATCCATCATAAGTCTTATAAGAATAAATAAAGGAGGCCTTTAGAGTTTGAAGAGGGATACCATGTGTTCCTATTGGTTTCACCTCGACGTGAATTACATAGATTTGGTCAGGGTGAAAAGCTATCATTGATATTCCTTATCCCATTTTTAAGACTATGTAGAGATGGAAAGGTGGAATACAACTTAGAACTACCTCCATAGTTAGACTGTGTATACAACGTATTCCATGTGTTTCACCTGTGGAGGTAATTGCATTATCCATTGAATGTTATCAACTAGGGTGATATGGAGATTGAGGATAGAGATACCTTTACATAGTACCTAGATCGATGATAGGTTTAAGGGGAAATTTCATGGGTGAGTGATTCCAATAGTGTGTGTTTGGCGGGAGAATGATAATCTTTAAAAGGGAACCAGGGAGCGCGATTCTCTGATGCGTGCTCAGTACCCATATTTTTTTGTATAGACAATTTTTTTGGATTTTTTTCACTTTTGAGATGTAAATCCCCAAGGTGGGGACAATGTAGCGGCTTGAATTTTACATGTATTATTTTTGGATATTTTATGGATTATTTTTTAGACCAGGTGCTGAGACGATGTGTGATTCCAAGGTCCCATATTCCAAAAATTAATTGTGGAAATATATTAATTATATTATATATTATCTATGTATATTTTTCCTAAAAATATAGAATAACTTCTAAATAGAGACATGGATCATAAATCTAAAGGAACCGTTGAGTTTAGAACATGGGTTTTACCCTAGGCATGGTATAAACTTTGTCGACACAATTTTGTGTGTGGAAATGTCACTATAGGCATAAAATTAATAAAATAAAATAATAAAATATTTTATTTTATCCATATATTTAGAGAACTAGACTCCACCTTAAATACACTATTTTAGCTATAATTGAAGTGTTAGACATACAAAATTATAACTATGAGAGAGCGTTATGGAGCTATTGGAGGTGGATCTGATGATAAATGACAACCGGATCAAGGTTCGATGATCGGTGTTTAATAGAATCAGAGGATATCAACAATGACAATGAAAAAACTTCTATCATATTTACTAATAAATTACAATCATGGTAGGATGATGTTTTATTGGATTTATTCCCTATTATTAGTTACTATGAAGAACATGAGTCAATCAAAAAATAGATTGATTCGCAGATCGATCGTATCATGAGATAGTTTTATCTGCAGGGATTCATTAAGAGATTTATTTATTTAATATGGTTTAATTTTTAATTTTTCAAATATAATGGAATATAGAAAAACTATATATGGCCAAGGTTCATTCCTTTTTTTATGTGTTTCCTGGTTTGCTTCAATTTTTCTATGTATATTTGTCACTGGGGTTTTGTTTTCCCAGTGGTTCAAACCATATTCTATGGAATCAAAAATTTCACACCCATTTATAGTATAATAATTTGATATCACTGATAAAAACTCATTATAGTGTGAGTATCATCAAATGATGATAGTAGCGAGTGGATCAGAATGGATCGAAGACCCGCAATTTGAGTGGGCATGCGATGGCGATATGGACCAACAACTAGAATTTTTCTAAATAGTTTTGAATGCCAGATTCTGTGTTTTCTAGATGATGTTAAGTATCACATGACATATGAATTGGTCCCCTGATATGCGAACTTCCCTATAAACTGAACGTGTTCCTAAGAGGGTACACATACACAGCTATGAGTACATATAAATGAGATTGTCATGTACTCCCACAAGAACCTGTCCATACCTGGTGTATATGGGAAGAGAAAGGTACACGGATACGAGCAGAGTTATATGGGATTTGGCACACCATTTATGTCTAAATGGAAACATGTATGGTTTGTTTAAATGGGAAGTACCAAGTGTTGAAGGGACACACCGTGTGTTGCTAGTGCACATTGTGTACTTCTTCAGAGAAGGATTGATGCCCTTGTCATCATCAGCATGGACATGTTTAGTTAGGGTATATTCTCTTAATCCATTCCCTAATGGTTATTGTGGAATAATATCTTACTCGTAGGTTATTTATCTCTTCAACAATAAATTTTTGATAGAGTTATATGAATCCTTCTATGAGGCTCAATGTTAGATCCTCTATCATCTTCTTTCCCAATGCGGAGTTCTTGGTATCTTCATGAATAACATTATACACGCATTGATCCTCTACGTAGTGGGATAATCTAAATTGACTTGTTGGTATACTTCATTTCCTTGGGTGTGATCCTCATCTGGGTAGTTTATCTCTTCATAATTCCAATGTATACTTCTAATTGTGATCCCCGGCAAGCACAACCTCTCAGAAAAATGTCATCAGTGCGACGCGACTCATGTAGTGTATTATTTGGGATGATAGGTATGTGGAACCTTTGAGAAGGAATACTAAGATATAATTAAAGTTATGAATTTATCATGATCTCATGTTTATTTTCTGAGTATATATGGATATGGATGTTATATGGTTTGTAGAAAGATAGCTGGGTAGAGATGAATGTTATTCTCATTGTTATATTCATTCAGGTTTCGAGGTTTCCAACTGATTATTGTTATACTCTCCCCTACAATGGATGTTCCCGCACATGCCTTGACTTCTGTACATGATTAACCATTTGACTGATTCCTAGAGGGACTAATTATAGGCTACAATTAGTGATCTAGAAAGACTGAGGTGTGTTCCCATGGTTATCATGATATCCATTCCCATATTTATATTTAGGTTGGACTTGTTTTCCCAACTCTTTGTGGTGAAATTATATTAGGAACTGTTTAAATTCCATTTATTTTTATCATACTATGCTTGTGGGATTTAAATTTATGGAATCAAAGTTATTTTTCTAACATTTAAACATTTTATGGTCTCATAGATGTGTACACATGTACATGTACTTTAGGATAAGCCCTCCCATGTTAATGATATACCTACATAGTGCTAGTCTCCAGCACCTGGCCTATTAGAGGTAGGATTGAGAGCTGATAAAAGATCTCCATTGGGATTATTGATGACAGATAAATATAATTTTGAAAACATTATTATAAACAAGGGTTTTGAAGAAAAAAATTTCTTTCAGAAAATTGAAATAAAGTAATGTTTAAAAAAGTTGTTTCTCATTCATTTAAAGTACAAAAGAGTGGGAAAATGGTAATATTAATGGAAAATTTTCGTGAATAAAAGTAAGTTAAGAAAATATATTGATTTTAGGATAAAAATATCAAATAATTTTTCTTTGGAAGTGGTAAACATAAGCGATCCTGTATAATGGTGAGATTGTGAAATAAACCCATACCACTTTGGTAACTTGTGAATCATAAGCCTCATAAAAAAATGACATGAAATAAAAATTTGAATACAATGAATATAAATATATTCATGATATAACATATCAAATGGGAAGAATATAAACCAAAAAAATAAAATAATTGGTGAATATAACATATTTCTCATGGAAGTAAAAGAAAGATGGTAAACCCTTACCTTGAGTATGACTTGTCACATATGTTCTTTATCTTTAATAATAAAAAAAATTTATAATTTAATTTTTTCAGAACCATTTCAAGTTTATTATTAACTTTATTTCTTTTATTACCTTATTATATATGATTACCTAATCCATAAAATTTACATTGGATGTTTTGAAGATATTTGGCTTATGTGTCAAAAATGACTTTGGTAGGTTGACTATAGTCAAAGTGGACATTGTTTAAACATATAAATAATAATATTCATTCAATAATTATCATATTTTAAAATTAATTATACTTTAAAAACCCATCATGAAATATGGTTATAAATAATTAACAACATTACAATCATGGAGACGAAGTCCAAACATACACATGAGTAACATATCTGTTTTTTAATATTCATTATATAAAGAAGATAAGTAATAATTTATCTTTACAGAATGATTATAATATCAAAATCACTACATTATTTCTTTAAAAAATAATTATATATATCATCTATGTGGTGTGGTGATAAAAATAGAGTATCACCACTTCATAAAGGTGGTTGTCCACAGGTACATGAATGATGTTATCATCATTAAGTGAGTGAAAAGGTCTGAAATAAAATGATATATTATATTTTAAGATTTATAAATTTTTCCTCAATATAATAATTATACCATTTTTATCACATATAATAATAAAAAATTTCTTTATTACCAAACATTTTAAATATTTAGTGAAAGACGAACCGCATCGCTTTACGAGGAGGTAGTCCTTTATTCACACAAGAGACATTATCGTATTATGTATAGAGTAAAAAGTAATATGTTTTTTGTGATATAATAACTCTATAGGTATAATTATATTATAAATATCATACATATAAATTTTATTTATCATTATATCCAATTTTAATAGGTCTTAATGGGAAAAAATGACATCGGTCTGTGATGTGGTAATCCTCCATAAAAATGATTGATGAATTGGTAACCCAATTGATGAAAGTGGGGATGGTTGTAGGTCATGAAATTTAAATAAATTTTTGTTAGTATATTTAATATATTTAGGTTATTATATCCTCATGGTTTAATAATAATTGAGGGGCTTGGAGGAAGAAAGAAGACAAAAATGAATAGTTATGAAGTTTACCTCTCATCGGACCACATCTTTAGGATTGTACCAAAAGTACTCATAGAATAGATTAATGAAACAATAATAATTATGCGATGATGGTATGAAAGGTGTTATTTTATTTGGGAAGGTATTGGAAAAATTAAAAAGGTCTAAAATTGTGAATAATATAGGATAGTGGGTGTCTTTTTATAAGTATGGTGAGTGGCATACATGTATTGTTTTTAAAATAAAAAGGTGTTCCCACATTTTCACATTCCAAAAGGATAAAAAATGAATTATTATAAATATTTAGACATATTAAGGTCTATATATGGACACAAAATATATTTTATACAAGTTTATAGTTCATTATATTCCTTATATGTTTAGTTTATTGCTCTGAAAAATCTATTCAAACATTAAGTGTGAAAAATAAGTCTTTCTTTTTTTACTATTCATCATAGTAAAAAATTAAGTTGAACATTTTGTATAACATAAATTATTATGATTAAAAATATGGAATCCATTATTTGAAATTAAATATACATAAGTGAAAAAATTAACTTAAAATATATTCTGCAAAAACGATGAGAAAACAGTTTTTTAATGAGAAAATGTTCAAAATATTACATTGTTTTTATTTAAAGATTCCGTATGAAAATTATTAAAATAAAATAAATTGTATTAATTGATATAAAATTTAAGTAATTTTACTTTAAAACAAAATTATAATATATTTATCTTTATAAATTATTTAAACAAAAATCCAATTTTAAAATAAAATTAATCATTTTACACAATTCATCAAAAAATGAAATTCTGAGAAAATCCCCAAAAATTACCACTATGACAACTTTGATATTATTATTTTAAAAGTAAATTCAATTTTTCAGTAAAAGTTTTTAAATGTGAAGAAATTTTATTTTAAATTTTGTGTGAAAAGAGTGACTAACTGCCTTTTAAAAAACCATTTTTATTTTCAGAAAAAATTTCATTTTAAAATGGTTATAATTTTATCTATACATAATATAAATCTATTTTATTTATTATATAAATTTTTAAACCCTATAATTTTTATAATTCAGTTATTCATATCCATCATCACTAATTTAAAATATATGTTATCAAAAGATGTTTAAATAATAGTATCGATTCTTGTTTAAATGAGGTGTTGAGTGCATTGAATGCTATTGAAAAGATTTGATTTATTTGAAAATAAATATATCATAAACTATTAGTGTGTTGCATTATTTAATAATTTTGGTGTTTTATGTAATATACATTATCAAACACGATGTTCCACTATTAAAATATTTTGGTGTTACAATATACTCATTATAAAGAGGGTTAACCCATTCTTAATTTCACATTGAATATTTGTAATTGAAGAAGATATGGATCCATTTGTAATGACTTCCCAAAAACATTAAAAATGGTTTATATAAAAATCATACCAATTGGTGTTTTTATTTATTAATAAATATCCTATAGATGGTGAATACTTAAATGGAATAGTAAAATAAAAAATATAAATTAAAAACTCACTATCTGATTCATTAGTAGTAGTTGCATATGTTTTTCCCGTTTTCACGTGCTTATTGTTAACTACTTATATAATTTTAAATTAGATTGGGATATTGAGTCACATAATTCCAAACACTATTTTAATTTAATATATTTATTTTTTACCTTATCTCTTTAGTTTAAAATTGTGATTCTGATGACCTTTGTCTCCAAACATATAACATTTATTTATACCTTTATGTAAATTTTTCCCATGTTTCTTCTGACATTTTTAACATGTCGGGAATTTAATATTATTTTATTCATTAACTTCATCATTTTGTCTTACATGAGAATCCATTTCTCTTTTCTTTGGAGAGTTTTTAACATCGATTATGTTTTCATTGTTACCCTTATTTCATGACAGGTGGTTTGGAATAATAACAATCTTTCTCACTCTAGCTCCCATTACTATTGCGTTTTCATTGAGGTAATCCCTATATTGTCCCTAACACCCATTTTTATTTATAGTTCTATAAACTACTATTCCAAAAAGACTTAATAAGATAGATTTTAATTATAATATTATTATCATAAATTTCCTCCTGAAATGTTATCCCCAATATATATCACTTTATAACAACAATTTGTTAACCTATAGTTCTTATAACTCAACGTGTCTTAGAATCGACTCAAGATATATCACTCTCGTATTAAACTATATCATTATTGACTCAAAATTGGTTACTTTTAGTTGGATTCTCTCATACATATTAACCCAATTACCAATATAGATATACATACTTATCCTTTACTTTCATAAAACATTCAAAACAAAAAATCAATAAAATCTATGCACTCAAAAATCCATCTTTTTCATTATCTAGGAAAGTCCATATCAATAAATATATACTTTATGTTATGAATCTATACATTTTATTATGTGTTTTTAATGGTTACTTTATTATTGGGCTATTTAATCTAAAAATATTCAAATACATCATAATGGTTCACAAATACAATGTGATTGAAAAAATAATATCCTAAGGGAGTGTAAAACTAGGTTTGCAATTATGCCTATTTATCATTCACCAAGCGATGATCAGTTTAATAACCGATATTCACTTTTCACGGATATTACCCCTATGCACATCTGTTCTAGAGACCACATAAAATTGTAGTATTGAGACATAGATGTAATTTTTAGGAGAAACACCCAATATCTAATTTACCAAAATATCATGATTTTATACATTATATAGAAATAGCACTAAGAATTATCACAAAGGTTTCCACTAAATTTTTATTTTATTAATCTTTACATAAAAGTGAATTATTACATTAATTTAAAATCATATACTATCCCTAAGGGATATATATACCTTTGGAAATATGATAAATATGAACTTATCAACCCTTAAAACTATTCACAACAAATATCATAATCTCCAATGTCATCTAATACATTTTTTAATTCCATCTCTGACATACCAGGATCATACAATAGGATCCAATTAAATAAACAAATACCTTACACATTGTATTTGATACCATCTAAATAATCCCTCATATAACCATCCTTAATTCCAAAATAAAAAAACAATTATTTCATCTACTACATCCCAAATATCTGTTATGGTTTAGAGGTTTATATTATTTGGAAAAAACAAAAACTACTAAATCCCATGTTATTTTTATCAAAATGACATTTTTTTTATTATATATGAAACTACTTAATTTTTAATAAGTGTTCCACATATCCCATAATCTCAAACTGGGGGAATGCATAAGAACGAAATAAAAAGCATGGTATCAATGTCTTGTTCTATGGAACTATCTTTATATGGGATGATTTATATACAAAAAACCAATATATTTTGTCTCATGAGGTATATAAATGCATTAAGGGGATATATCTTCCTAGGACACACTAACAACCAATTAAGTCTATCCCATTCACCAAAAGAGTCAACATGAATTTTCATACAATTCCCAAAGGAAACTATTACTAAATAAAAATACAAGTATCCATATAATGAATGATATTAAATTTAAATACATTATAAACCTACATCAGTAATCAAAAATCATCAAGAATATCAATTCATTTCTCTATATAAATAAAAGAGATAACAAGATCATAACCCTTATAGAGATTTTTTTTAATGGTTCGGGCCGAAGCCTGATTTTATTATTAAAGAAAAGTAAAGTCCACTTTAAACTGGGTAGAGGGAGACCCATTACATAGTTTGAAGTCCCAGTGGGAATATATCCCATTACATATTCTGAAGGCCCAATGGGAATATAGCCCATTATAGGGCCCGTAAGCTCAATTTTATGGCCCAAGGCCCATTTTGTGAATATTAATGCTACCATACCCACCTGCTACAATGCACACATAGTACCCGATGCTGCTACAGTTTCCTGCCACCACTACAATGCCCGTCGTTGAAATAGTGCCCACTGCTGCTACAGTGCCACTAAAGTACTGGTATAGTACCTACACCCAGTAGGTTTTGAACCCCCATTATTCATGGAGGATTACAGAGAACTTATAACTAAGCATAACCCCACCTACACCCATATAGAGAATGAAGGTGGATGGTTTAAAAATAAAAATTCACCTTTTTAATAATCATATATATTGAAGTAAAAATATATAGAACTCTAATACATTTACCGATTTCAATAAATAAACACTATTTATTGGTGATCATCCTCCAATTAAATTCTTTAAAATGAGATGTCTACACATTATAGGGTAATGAATATACAGTTAAGTCAGTGATTAAATAATGTGATCATAATATATCTAGATAAATAAAGTTTATGGTTAAAAAAAAATATCACCATTGAAATAGAAGAAGCAGAATAGGCCGTTTAACTAAATGAACAAACCCTCACAAAAATAATGCATCGAACGGTACCGCTAATGTGGGATCAAGAATAAAAAATAATTAGATGCTATAACTTCAATCCCTCAAATAGTACATATATATATATATATATATATATTTGAGGATAAATAATGAATCATAAACCACACTAGGGTATATCATTTCTATAATTATACGGTAAATGTAAGTGAAAACTTGGAATGATCATTTGGAAGACATTTCAAACATTAACAGAAAAATAAAAATTAACAAGTTACTTTCAAAGATAAATTCAGAAAATTTGAAATGAAATTCTATTGAAAAATTTTATATTTAAAAATAATATATAATAATTTAGCCTTTAAATGATATAAATTTTATCTTGTATAATTTAGGAGAGAAATACAAAACATGTTAAAGTGAAATTAAAAATAATTTTTAATATTTTCCAAAAACCTTTATTTAAAACTTACATGTCAATATTTGAAAGGAAAACATTTTTATTAAACAATAATTGTCTCAAATAGGATTATAAAATACAATATATTAAAATATTAGTTTATGATACCCCATGCATATAAAATAAAATTAATATTACATATTATAACTCGATGAAAGGAGATTTTTGTTATCAATATCCCATATAGGAAATACACTCCCTGAATCATGAATAATTTAAAGTGTTTTATTTTGTAAAAATGTGA
Organism: Viscum album; assembly: GCA_963277665.1. Lineage (NCBI taxonomy): Eukaryota > Viridiplantae > Streptophyta > Magnoliopsida > Santalales > Viscaceae > Viscum > Viscum album. Next base: position 319,619,231 of record OY728153.1, on the reverse strand, counting down.
CCAATAATAGAATAGTGAAATATAAAATCAAATTGAAAAATGTATAACATAAATATGAATTAAGTTTATATGAACTATAATAAGTCATAAATGAAAATCACGTTACTAAAAACTCATATGATTGGATAACACTTGATTCAAAAGGCATATGAAAGAAAGAGCCTTATTTGTAATATTTTATCCCATAAATGACAAGGAAATAAGTGTAGAACATTAATGGAATAGTAACTTAAAATAACGCCATAAAAAGGATTGACAGGGTGTAACATGAAACATGTCTTAAAGTATCATAATTGATACCAAGGGAACCCCCACAGCTTGGGTAAAATTTTAATAAATACCCCTTGAATGTTAGGGATATTAATTGAAGTTTAAATACCATTAATAAAAAATTATTCATTATATTGAATATAAAATACTAAGTATATACACCACATAGATGAAATTAGGTTCATAATACCTAACTTGTAACAAAGAGAAGAATTTGACATGAAACCCATTACATCGGTACTAATTATTCCTCAAATTCAAAAATAAATCATGAATAATTAAAATAAGTTCACTAAATACATATTCATGAATCATATTCATAACTATAATCATTGTAATCTTAATTTATATTAATTTTATACATATAAATGATAGTTATTTTTACCTATTTTCAACACCATGTGTATGTAATCTTTATCTCTTTGAAATGGATTCATAAAAAAGTGTTTGTATTAATACATGTTATAATGGTAATCATTAGAATACAATAAAAATAACTAGAATAGATATTATATTATATTTTATAAATCTACAATTTCATTTCATGTATCTTTTGGTTATGATCCATGATGTTGAAATCGATGATATGCATGTTTCAATCATTCTTAATAAACTAAGGGTGATTAATTATTTAAAACCATACCAAAAAATAATTATTTACATATTTATATCATGTATTTATATTGAATAAGTTATCATAGTCATCCATGATATAAATTAATATTATTGTTCAATTAGGTGGTTAGTCAAAACTAAACAGAAACCTAACAGGCCTAATGTGTGATTATGACATTGTTTAGTTATAATATTATTATACTAGATGAATAATGACCATATATTGTTATTATTATAGTTATATATCATAATTGGTAATAATGTTAACAATTTTATAATTTATATAATGAGATTACATATAAATAATACATCATTTTCATGTTAGTTAGTTTGTTTCAAACAATTGAATTAACAATAGTCATTTGTTGATCATATCTTTAATTGTTTATAATTTTTTATAATATAATACTATTTATGTCATAAACATAATATTTATCCTATAATTCTATCCTTATTCCCTATCGATATAATACAGTGATGATAGAAAAATAAAAGTATATCATTCCATTGTGGCGGTAGTCCACATGTATGCATGGTTGAATTTTTTTTTTCATCGAATGGGAGGAAGGAGTAACATGGTTTATTATTTAAGAATCATAAAAATGATATAATATAACATTTATTTATTAAATTCACATTTTATAACATCCTTGTATTTTTTGTAAAGGTAAATGAAACACGCTACATTTCGGAGGTGATAGTCCGCACAATGCATAAATGATAGTTATGGTTTTATTAACAGAAAATGGATAATATGAAAAGTAATTATTCACATAGAATAATAAAATTGATTATATAAAAAATCTTGATTTAATTAAATAGTTATTTTTTTATTATTATTTGATAAAAATATAAATGAAATAATGTATTCTCTCGAACCTCTATGGTCCATTATTTTTCGAAAATCTAGTGTTTGAGGTGTTCTGGGAGGTCAAGGTGAGTAATAACCAACAATTTTATAAATTTATAGACTATTTCCTGAGACTCTCTCACATATACTATCTCAAAGATACTGTCTCACAGATACTTTATCATAGATATTGTCTCACATATACTATCTTACATATACTGTCTCACAGATACTACCTCATAAATACTATCTTAAAGATATTATCTCACAGATACTGTCTCATAGTTACTGTCTCAGAGATACAGTCTCACATATACCGTCTCACATATAATACCTCACAAATACCATATCACAGATTTTGTCTCATAGATACATTCTCATAGATACTATCTCACAGATATTGTCTCACATATAATATCTCATAGAAACAATGTCACAGAAACTGTCTCGTAAATAGTGTTTCAAGAACTGTTTCATCTATCCTTTGAAAAATTTATATATTTTCTATAGTTTCACTGATTTAATGTTTTATTTTATGTAAAACACATTCAAGGGATTCTTATAAGGTATTTTAGGCCGATTCAAAGCCCATAACTCCAATATTAATTTTACTTATGTTCAAGATGCCTTTACTTGGCCAAACCATGTGGTTTAATGTAACCCTATTTTAATTGAAAATCTATTATATCATAAACCAATGTTATGTTATATCTATAAAATGTAAATATATCTTCTTTACTTGTTCTTCATTTTTGTTTCTTGGTATGAGATCCTTGAACCTTTCCTTCTATCCCATACGAGTCGTGTGACCAAGCTTTGTACCTTGGATTGGTTCCCCTTGATGTTCTTCTCGGTACAAGAAGACCCCCTATTTTGGTGAAACCAAGTAGTATCAATCAATATTCCATATACAGTATGATTTGAGATTGTTATTTTGGGTTCACATCCTTCTATATCTCATTTACCTATTATGGATTGCTATCTCTATGTTCCTAATGATCTTTTGTTGGGTGTTGGCTAGTGTGGTGGTGTCTCTACCTCCTCAGGTGGATACAGTCCTCCAAAAGAGGTGATCATGATCTATTTTATTGGTCTACTCTCATGTGAAGAACATCACAAACCCCTTAAGGTAGGGGATTCGTGGTTTTTCTATTCTTTTACATGCATCTATAGATTTACCATGTTTTATCCCACTAGATCACAATAGAATTGATATAATAAATATTTTAAATCGATACATAAATTAGTATTTATGGTATTTTATTAACTCTCTTTTTTTCTAGATTGTATTATATCCATGTTTTTATTATTATCATGTTTTTCTCAATGAAAATGGTAAATAACGTAAATCAGAAATTAATTTATAATTATTTCGATAAAGATAAAGAGGCATCTAAATGTATCTGGTTGTTTTTGTTGTAATTTTATGTTAATAAAATTGATGTCGTAAGCATGTTTAATTATTTTTGATAGCTATGATAGCTTTCTAGTTAGGTTCCCCATAGTTGGAACCTACTAATAATGAACTTGTTAATTGAAGAAATATTAAAGAATGGTTGTTTGAAAAAAGATAATGCATCATAGGGTTCTGAGTTACGCTCTTGCTTGTGAAGTCCAATAGCCTTATTCTTGGAACTGTGAGAGCTCGTGGCATGTGAAGGCATAATTCCTTGTTTAAGTCCAAGAGCCCAATTTCATTGTTTCTTCCTTCTTCGTGCAATGTGTTGGGAACTTGGGTGTATGTTGTGATATGTGGGTGCAGGGAGGCCCATTGATTGTAGAAGTAGTTGATGCCTAGAGTGGCAAGAAGCATCAGTTTATACATGTAGGTGTCGAGTAAGACACTAAAGATGAGGAAACAATTTGGATGTGAAAGTTGGATTCTTGATGAATCTTGGTTGTTGTTATCTCCCTTACTATCCCCAATGCTCAAGAAAGTTGGTTTTTCTTACCCTCGTTCCAAAATAAGCAAATGCACAAAGGGAATTCTACTTACATTCAATGATTAGCTTCCCAAGGGAGGATGGGTTTATGCTCTTGATATAGGTGGAAAAGACTCGACATGTATTTCATCCACTCACTGTGTTGATCCACCTTGCGTTTAGTATCTTAGAATATTTTTCTAGAATTCCTAGGAATATGGGAAAGTAATAATCATTTTAATAAATGATTGAAAAAATGATGTTATCCCATGGTGTTGGAGCTTGCTGGGATGCAATGATGAGGTTGCAATTGTAAGGAATAGTGGACTTTGGGTGTGATGCTAATGATATATAATGTGTAATTTTTAATGGTTAATTATTGATTAATTAATTAATTAACCTAATGTAAAACTCATAAAAAATGATAATTTAATCTAATGTACCTCTTTAAATGGTTTTGTGCTTATATGATACCTAGTCTTAGTAGTGGAAGTTGGGAGTTTGAAAGAAGTTAGCTGTAGTTGAGTCTGAGACTAGGTTTTTCACATAGTGCGGTTTTAAGGTATATTATATCATGTAATGTTTTTTGTTTCTATATGCTACCACACTCTATCAGTTTGGGTGACTAACACCCTAGACATTCTAATCCCTGTGGAGGTGTTTTCCGAAACATTCAGGTTGGAGGAATTATGTCTAACTACCCCTTTGGCCCCACTCTCTTCTCTTGGTAGTTACATGTTCTGGTTGGAATAATGGTTTGTTTTCTACATATAAGTGTGTAGAGGTTTGTAATGGCTTGTGGTTATTCAAAAAAATATATTTTAGATATAGTTTTTATAGACTACTATAGGTGTAATGTGTATAGTCTGTGATTGAATGACTATCCTTACTTGGAGTATGGGCTATAATGGATTGAGGTTTAATACCCGATGTATGATACATGTTATGGGAGCTGTGGTGGCTCCCCAAAACTACCTAATTACTTTGGTTACATAGACATGGGGGGGTTCTCTACAGGAGGTGCATGTTGTGGTGCTTCTTCCAGGTGTTTGAAGGAAAGCCTTTTTGAATAGAGATGCTTAGAACTTACGAAATTGGAGAAAAGTGGAAAACTAGTGGGGAAGTTATAGTGGGGTACCCAAAATATTCATTATTATATAATACAATCTTGTATGCGATACTTGGTGAATGTTTCCATGGTGTGGTTGGGAACTTAGTATAACTTTTTAGGTGATGCGTTAGATTCAATTGTTGTTCAATGTGCTTTAACATGCTTTCTTTATATTTTCATGAGAGGCTCCAGGGAGGATCCTAATGAGTATACTATTATAATCACCCATTGTACATATAAACTATTTTTCTTGTCGCTTGGAGATGGTTGGAGATCAGGTTGGTTAATCCTAACTTGCGGTTGTAGGAGCTGTTCGGGCATCGTGGCTGTGGTTTTTTTACTTTCCTTTGGTACTTGTAATTTTTTTAGTTGTTGTATTTGTTTCGTGACATTATATATGTGTCCTTGGGATTTCTTTTATATTTTAGTCTGAGTTGGAGTTGGTTTGTGTCTATTTTATCTCTCTTTAACATGTGTTCTCTTAGAGGGTAATGCCTCCCATTTGTGTGTTTACTATAACCTCAGTGTTAGGCGCAAACCCAGAGCCAATTGGAGGTGGGACTCAGGGGTCACTATCTCCCTTATCACATTACTGGACTAGGAGGGGTACACCTTATGGGGAGGGGGTCTTGATAGCGTAGTATCAAAGGTCTGTTTGAGGGATATGATGGAGATTGGTGTTAGTAACAAGTGAGGTTTCATGGGTCTATTGGGACACATGTTAGTTAAGCATAGCAAGTGATGTAAACACTAGAGACCGGATGAGACATAGGAATTTAGGCCCCCATGTGATCTGATGCACAGAACTTTATGTTTTTAGTGGCTACTAAGCGAGATCACACTAGTTCTAGAGTAGAGACCTATGAAAGGACCATGCATCATTCTTCTTTGTGCCTATGTTTGAATGGTTTGACCTTGGGGTTGGTTATCCAATCAAAATAAAAGAAAAAATTAATTAATTAATGTTGGGTATTCCAAATTCCTTGTTTAGGAGCTCTAACTCTTTTATTTTATAGGTATGGCTCCAGGTCGATGTACTCATCAGTTTCATGCAGATGATGTCTAGTAGGCTGCACCAGCAGATCATTGTAGGGTAGAGGTTGATGACGATGTCACTTGGAGGAGGACACTTGGTGTCCTTGGTTTTTATGATGTTGTGTGGATCAATAATTAAGTGGTGGTTTTTGTTCATCGGGGATCACACGGAGTCAACTATTTCATGGGAGGAGTTCTGAAACAAGTTCAGAGTGAAGTTTCTCTCTTCGACCGTAAAGGCATCCAGCTGCTAGGAGTCTCTTACCCTTCGACAGGGGAGCTTTAGTGTACGAGAGTTTGGAATCCGATTCTGGATCCTTTTATGATATTCTTCAGACCTATTTCCATATGAGGAGGCCAAGGAGATGCATTTTCGAGGAGGCTTTGCATCTAGATATCCAGTTCCAGGTCACCCCATTTATGCTGAAGACATATCTTGAGGTGATAGTGAGGGAAGAGGCCATCTAGAGGATAATGGAAAGAACCGAATCATCACAAGAGGGGATTAATCATGATTCCTCATGAAGCAAAGCTGTGGTGTAGGGTTTCTGATTTTCTAGGCAGAATAATTTCCATTTGGCTGGGGGTAGGTGCCAGCCCTCAGCATCTTGTTTCTCTAGGGGTGGAATATCGTAGGCCTATGTTAAGGGATTATGCAATTTTTTTTATCTTTTGGAGGACGAGGTCATCAACAGTGAGAGTTCCTGACCTATCATAGTAGTCATTATGCACTAGGTGTTCCACTCCAGGTTCCTCCATTGACGCAATTCCAACCTAGGAAACAGTAGCAAGTTTCACTTGATTTGGATTATGAGAGAGAAAATGGGATAGGTATAGGATAGCCCCGTTATTTTCCCTATCCTCAGAGATTAGACCGTGACTATGGTGGTGTTCTTCTTCATGGCCAGAGAGGCCTTGGAGGAGGTCGTGGTCATATTCGTGCTTTAGCATTGCCAGCTCCAGGTGAGCTAGATGTCGTTTGAGGTACCCTTTCCTTGTTTTCATCTTGAGTGTATTCCTTGCTTGATTTTGGAGAGACACAATCCTTCTTATCACCTTCCCTTGTCCATGATTTATTACTTTAGGTATAGAAGCTTTGAGTGTCCTTGGCATTGACTACACTAGTTGGAGGTCGAGCTGATTTGTTTGAAGTATGTAGAGATTTTGAGATAGTGATGTGGAAGCACTACTCTTGGGGAGATTTCTTATCTTTACAAATACAACCATATTATTTCATCCTCAAAATGGATTGGTTGTATTCGGTGCAGGATATCATGGATTACATCAGGAGGTAGGTGGTGTTCTTCGATGCTGATGGAGAGCCAATAATGTTTGTTGGTGTGTGAGACCCTCATATGGGTTAGAGGAATGTTCTATCCTTATCATTCCTGATGGATGAGCTAATGCAGACTTCTTTGGAGGTTTAGATATTAGAGTTTCCCAGTTTCAGAGAAGAGTACCCTAATATCTTTCCAGAAGTTGTTTTAGCCCTACCCACTCGACGAGAGATCGAGTTTGGGATCGAGCTACAACCAGGAGCATCTCATATCTATATGTACCCATATAGTATGAACATTTTGAGTTACAAGAGCTATGTAAAAATCATGATGGTCTGTTATAGTGCAGGTTCTTTCAGCTGAGTGTGTCACCATCGGGTGCACCAGTTTGTTCTTGAGGAAGGATGACATCAGTTTTCGGTTGTGTATCTATTATTGTCTCTTAAACAATGTGACAGTGAAGAATCACTACCCTCTTCCATGGATTGATTATTTTATCGAACAAATGGGGGGTTCAAGTTGGTTCTCAAAGATAGAATCATGGCCATAATATCATCAGATGAATGTGAAAGATGAGGATATCCCGAGGAAAACTCTATGTTGTCATCATAGGCATTATGAGTTCATTGTAAGGTCATTCGATGTGACGAATTCTGCCACTGTGTTCATGGGATTGATGAAACATATGATCCATGAGTTCTTGGATATGTTCATGGTGGTTCTAATCAATGATATCCTCATGTACTCTATATCTGAGGAGGAGTATACAAAGCATCTAAACACCATTTTGGGAGTTCTTAATTAACATCAAATATTTGGGAAGGTGTCGAAGTGTTAGTTTTGTTCTCGAGAAGTCCATTTCTAGGGGAATGTTGTTTCCCAGTAGGGAGTAGCTATGGATCCATCATGGATAGAAGAATTTATATCTTGGGAAGCCCCCAGGACAGTGGGAGTGGTAAGAAGTTACCATTGTCTTGAAGGCTACTATATGAGGTTCATAGCTAATTTATCTCAGGTTGTGACTCCACCAACATCATTGACCATGAAGGATCGGGTATTTATTGGGACTGATCAGTGTCAAGCATCTTTTGAGTATTTTAAGGTGAAGTTGGTAATTTCACCAATTTTTTATATTCTAGTATAGAGAGTTCTATTTGTGTTTACTATGATGCTTCACATCTGCGGTTAGGCTCTATTGTGATGTAGCAAAGATCAATTGCTTCGTATGGGTCTCGACAGTTGCATCCCCATGAACATAACTATTCCACCCATGGTCTTGAGTTGGTGGCTATGGTGGTTTCTATGAAGTTGCAGATACATTACCTCATTTGTGAGTGCTCTATGGTTTTCACCGATCATAAGATCATGAGGTATTTTTTTTTCCAACGTGACTTGTACTTTCAGAAGCATCTGTCGAAGAATTTATTAATAGAATATGACTTTGAAATATTTTACACCGCTAGAAAGGGGAATGTGGTAGCTGTTGAGTTGAGTTGGAATTTGAGTAGTGATGTTGTGCATGAATCTGGTGAATCTTGGAGAGTGGAGGAAGAACATTCAGAATTACGTCTCGATATAGGATAATCTGGGTGTAGAGGTTGTATTTTTTATATAACAGTGCAATCATCTCTAGTGGATAAGGTGGAAGAGTCCTAGTTGGGGGATCTAGAGGTGGAGGTTCGGAGAGATAGATTTGTTTGTGGCGAGGCCCCTGATGGGTGGTCTGAGGATGAACAACACTGAGTGTTGTATCATGAAAGGGTATTTGTTACTTTGGAAATACATGATATGGTTCTCAGAGAGTTTCATATTTCACCTTTATCAGTGCATATGGGTGTGATAAAGATGTATGGAGGATTTAAGAGTCAGTTTTCGTGGACTAGGCTAAAGCATACAGTTGCAGAGTTTTTCTCTCAATGTTTGGTCTTCTAAAAGGTGAAGGACGAGAACCCTGTCCCTGGTGGTTTTCTCTAGCCTTGAAATATCCCTCAGTGGAAGTCATAGGATATCTCAATGGACTTTGTTGCTAGTTTACCTTGAGCTTAGGGAAGACATGATGCTATTTGGGTGGTAGTGTATGGTTTAACAAAATCAGACCACTTTATTGCGATGAAGGAGTCAAGCTTAGTGGATGTTTTGTTGTGGAAGTATCTGGAGGAGGTGGCGAGACTCCAAGGAGTCCCAGAGACTATAATTTCTTATCAATATCCTTGTTTTACCTCTAGGGTGTGGAGAGGTCTCTATCATGCTTTTGGTTCTCCATAATGCCTTAGTAATTCTTTTCATCTGCAGACGGACTGTCAGATTGAGCAGACCATCCAGACTCTTGAATACATGTTGCACTCTTGTGTCCCAGATTTGATGGTTCATGGATGAGGAACATACCCTTAGTGGGGTTTTATTATAACAAAAGTTTTCCCTTCACCATTGGTAGGACACCGTTTGAAGCCTTTTATGGCCAACCTTTCCATTCACTATTGTGTTGAACTGGGGTTAGAGAGTTAGTAATCCTCAGACCAGAACTAGTGTAGAATTTGACATAAATGGTTTAGGTTATTTGTGAGAGGATGAAGACTGTGAAAAAACATAATAAATCATATGCTGATCAAAGGAGGAGACCTTTGGTGTTTGATTTTGGGGATCACATTTTTATGAAGGTGACTCCTCGTCGCAGGAAGCGATGTTCTGGTCATGGTAGTAAGTCATCTCCCGGGATTGTTGGGCTTTTTGAGGTGTTGGATCATGTTGGAGTTGTGGCGTATCGAGTAGCACTTCCCCCACATATGAGCTGGATACATGATGTTTTTCATGTTTCATAGCTCTAAAATTTTATTCTGGATTATTCGAACATAATTGATTATAGTGTGGTTGATGTTGATGATGATGCGACCTTTGAGGTGCAGCCTATAGAGATACAAGACCACAAAGAAAATGTATTGTGTGGTCATTCTATCCCATTGTTTCATGTCTTGTGAAAAAACAGCGTCCAAAAGAAAATTACCTGGGAACTGGAGTCGTAGATACATGGTCAGTACCTCGAGTTGTTTGATGTTTAACACTTTTCAGGTAATTTTTTTTTGTGATGGGATACCTTTCATGTTTGTGAGATGGATTTTTTTATTGATTTTTGTTTCTTGATCTCATTGAGAGGTATCTCAATGGGTGTTTGTTCAGACCCCTTTATATCTTTTTGGTTTTGGATTCTTGAGGACGATAATGTTTTGAGAGGTATCTGATGTAATGGCTTGGACCTCTTTGGTCCATTCCTTTTCTGAAATCTGGTGTTAAAGGTGTTTTGGGAGGTCAAAGTGACTTATAACCAACACTTTGCCAAATTTCCAGATAGTTTCATGAAACTGTCTCACATATACTGTCTCAAATATACTGTATCACAAATACTATCTCATAGATACTATCTCAGAGATACTCCCTCATAGATACTATTTAAAAGATACTATTTCATAGATACTGTCTCACAGATACTGTCTCACAAATACTCTCTCACAGATACTATCTCACACAAACTGTCTCATAGGTGCTATCACACAGATACTCTCATAGATACTTTCTAGTAGATAATGTCTCAAATATACTGTCTCCCATAAATTGTGTCACAGATACTATCTTATGAACAATGTTTCCAAAACCGTTTCATATTTCCTTTTCCAAATTTCAATATTTTTTCCAGTTTCACCGATTTAACATCTTCTTTAATGTAAAACACATTCAAGGCCTGCTTTTATTGAATTTAAGGGTGATTCAAAGACCATAACTCCAATATTAATTTTATTATGGGTCAGGATTCCATTACTTGTTCAAACCACGTGGTTTAATGTGACCCTCTTTTAATAGAAAATCCATCATATCTTAAACAGTTTCGCTGTTAAATCTTATAAAAGGACGAGATATTTTCCTCCATTTTTCTTCATTATTGTTTCCTGGTACGATACTCTAGAACCTTTTCTTCCTTCCCATATGAGTTATACGATCATGATTTCCTCCCTGTATTGGTTCCCCTTGAAGTTCTTCTTGCAAGAAGCATGCCACATGTTTTGATGAAACCAAGTAGTATCGATCAATCATCGATATACAGTATGATTTATCATTATTATTTTGGGTTCACCACCTTCTATTTCTCCTTTCCCTGTTATGTCGTGCTATCTACATATTCCTAATGGACTTTTCTTAGTTGTTGGATGGTGTGGTTGTGTCTCTACATCCTCGGATGGATGGATTTCTCTAAGAGAGGTGATCGTGATATGTTTTGTTAGTCTATTCTCATGAAAAGAAGATTGGAAAACTTTTCAGGTAGGTTATTCATGGTCTCTTTATTAATTTACATGCAACTATAGATTTATCATGTTTTATCCCCCTAGATCACAATAGAATTGGCATAATAATTATTTTAATTGGATAAATAAATTGTTATCAATTGTATGTTATTTCATATCATTTTTGATAGCTAATATGATATCTATGATTTTCTTGTTAGCATGTCATTCTCGATGAAATTGGTTAAGAACAAAAATCCGGAATTAATTGATAATTATTTGGATAAAGATAAAGAGTCATGTAAATGAATCTAGTTATTGTTGTAATTTTATGTTAATCAGATTGATGTATTAAGCATGTTTAATTATATGTGATATTGGGACCACTTTTTGTATGAAGATTGTATTTGATGTTAATAGTTTTCAATACTGGTCAAAATGAAGACGGAGATGAAGAAGGTCCCCATAGTTAATGGAGAATGCAGTTTAGATGAATGTTGAACTGATCCTACAATCAAAGAACTTGTGTTAAAGGTGACATAATGTTTAAAAAATGAATAATGCTGAAGTATCATCCACCTAAGGATTATTTAAGAAGAATGAGTATTTGAAGAATACCATGCAATGCTTCACAATTTCATGATAACCATGCAAGAGATTATTTGATGAAAAGAATCATATGATTTTAATGAATTAGATAATGATGGTTGAAGAGGATGAGAGTGAGTGGAAGGGCTTAGAATTCTATGATGGTCATTCATTACACATTTCCTTGAAATAAGATAATTACTTCACTGTTATTAATGTTCCAAATACATGTATCAAAGGGGATACATTGTTTACTACATTGAATGTGTTTGAAGAAACCTCATGCCTCCACCTATGGACTAAGAAATATGATTGGAGTTATTTGGAAATAACACTCCAAATAGAAATGAGGACATGAAGTGAAGATGAAGAAGTAATTTGGAAATCATATTACAAAGAGTATAAAAAGAAAGAAGGATTATTTTTTAGGATGAAGGGAATACATAAAGTAGTAAATGGTCTTGGAACTATGAGAATGGAAAAAACTATGACGATACTTTGCTGATTTGTATTACAGAAGTATTATAATGTTTGGGGAACTATTTATTAAAGAAATATGGTGGATGGGGGGAGTAAATAAGTGTTTATGTCAAAGAAAAGAAAGTGTTGCACAAGTCTAAAGTGGAGCACAAGTCAAAAAGTGCCAGTATAAGTGGCATAGATGTGTATGTTGCACACAAGTCATATTTCAAGATCATCACATCAAAATATGAAAATGTAAATGAATGTGGCCTGTAAGTTCTAGAGTGGCGTGCATGTTGGAAGGGGCACACAAGTATAAGTGGTGTGCAAGTGTATGCTGTGAGAAATTCATATTTCAACATCATCACATCAAAATTTAAAAACGTAATGAAAGTGGCACGTATGTGATGGAGTGGAACAAAAGCGATGGAGCAATACACAAGTAGGAATGGTGAGAATGTGTATGTGGAGAGATACACCAAATACCTATAAATAGACTGTTACCCTCCACATTTTGGTAAGCTTAACATTTAAGGGAAAATTTGAGCTCTGATCACACAATTTGTAGAAATTGGTGCACAAGATAATGTGTTGTTCAGGTCAAGAGTATTTCATACGGTGTGCAAGAAGAGAGGTATGCTTGCAGAGTAATGCATAAGAAGAATTAGCGCAGAAGTTTTAAGAGGTGTGAATGTAGGATGTTGTCCACAACAACTGTGTTATTTCTAAGCTTGTAGTTGCACCCATGTTTTGAGTTTTGCACAATTGTGGTGCATAATTAGTTAGTGGCGTGCAAGCAGGGAGGTGTGCAAGCAGGGTTGCAGGAAAGTATGGATTGTCACAAAAGTTGTGAGTTGTGCTAGAAGTTCTTACCAGCTTCTGATCAACTGTGATGATGCCAATTTGATTTAGACTTAATTTATTTAACAATCACAAAGAGAACATGTGATTATATAAATAAGAATACGAAGGTTTCAGTGTAGTTAGTTTTTCACTGAAAGAGAAAGTGTGAAGAAGAGCAGGTTTCAGTGCATCTAGTTTTGTATCGAAGAAGTGGAAGAAGAAGAGTGTTCATCTTATAGTTTTTCTATAGAGAAAGAATATATTGGTTACATTCATGCTACAAAGTAAGTAACAAGAAGAAGAAGATGGTTGTGGAAGAACAAAGTAGCACTGTAGCATCTAACAGGTCTCAATAGTTGCATGATTCTTTTGGTGTTGCAAACTCTTTTAACAAAGAGAAGATTGTCTTCAGAGGCAGTATAAAGAACCATATAGAGGCTGCAAGAGACTATCTACAATGGATGTATAATGAACTAGTGAGTGTAAGGGTATATCCTACTAGTTGCAAGTTGGACGAGGATTGATTCCTTTCCCACCACTGAGTGTAGGGAGAAACACTGGGAAGTAATTATTTCCCTCCCTCCTCCATGTGTAGGGTGCCACACTAACCAGAAGATTGTTTTCATAGTCATCCACTGTAACAGTTACTACATTATAGTGGAGAATCCATCCACTGGTCATTAACATACACGACAAAGACATTGCTGCTCTTATTGAGTAGTGAGCCTTGTAAAAATATCTTGTGAAATTTTTTACTACTTTCATACTATTGAATGTGATAGGGAAAAGAGAATAAGAGAATTAAGATCCTAACAGGTCAATATGTATAGGGATAAAAAGAAGAAATTGGTTTAAAAAGTCCCCAACACTGATTCACCCCCCTCTCAGTGTTTGGAATATCCTAAATTGGTTCTCTTAATTGGTATTAGAGGGACAAGTTCACCTTTTTCAAATTCCCTATAGTGAAGTTATTCACTTTTGAGGAGTTATGTTTCTTTCTTGAGTTATCAATGAAGTCTGGATTCAATGAAGATTCATTTGTGTCTAAGCATAAGACCATATCTACCAAGACCATAATGAACAAGAAAAAGAAGGATAAGATAATGTTTAAGAAGAAGGACCTCTTATCTAAATAAGAGGAAGTATCTGGTTCTTTATACCATTCTAAAAATGAATAAACATCATGTTTGGAAAGTAGTGAGAAGGTGTCTCATGATTCCACCATGAATATGGATAACATCCATACCTCAATTGATCATGAGGAATGTGTTAGTGCATTTGAAAATTGTTCTCATATTGAAAATACTAGCACAAGTGGTGATGATAAATCTACAACCTCTCAAGAATTATTAGTTGATAGATTAAGAATGATTCTGCATATCATTCTAGAAGAACGTGTATCCCTTTTCTGTGGATTATTTCAATCTATGTAGGATGATATCACCTAACTGGAAGAAGAACATATTTTTTGGAGAATGTATTCCAAGAAAAAATTATTAAATGTTTAATGATATTAAGGCAGGTTGGATTATTTGAAACAAAAAATGGGAATTTGAAGTAAGTTCCTCAAAATGGATCAAAGAAGTTGAGGAGAAAGAGAGAGACAATATGACTTTGGAAGAGAATTTCCATGCACTTGAAAATGAGGTGACAAAGAGAACTGAGGTCAAGAGTATACATTTCGAAGAAACTTCCATGAAGTTCAAGGAACATGACACTTTGTTACAAAACAAATTGATGCTCCATGAGGATAAAGTTAAAGTATTGAAGAAGTATTGTGAAGAGAATATGATTATGATTGAAGATCAGAAAGTCATCCTCAACATGAAATGTCTATAATTGGAATCTTAGTTGACCAATCATAAGAATACTCATATTGAGACTTCACAAAATAAGGAAATAGTTGCTTCTAGTGCTCAATTATCATTGGACTATTCTACTATCAAAAAAACTCTAACATGTGATAATAAGATTATAGAATCATTCAATGATCTATCAAAAGTAGCTGATAAAGTTAAGTTACAATCAATATCCTCTTCTACCAATGTTTTTGAAACTACTTCTACAAAAACTGCATGGTGGATGAAAAATTCAAAACATGTATGGATGAAGAAAATTTGTAAGAAACCCACCACAATGAATAGGGTGGATATAAATAATAATATGGAAAATGACTCCCCACAGAGATCACAACACATCAAGAATAAGGACAAACAATATAATATATAAGATATCAAGAAGTCAAGATTTGTGGGTCAATGTTGGTGCTGCAATAGATTTAGGAATTGTGTATTGGATTGATGGTAAAATCCTTTAAATGGAAAAGCATAGATAAATCCTATATTGAGGGGTAGCAACCCAATGAGAAATAAACAACCTCCACATATCTAGAAGAATCTATATACTGAAAATATATTTTGGATTCTTGATAACATTTGTGATGTATATAATTGTAGTGGTCACTATGTTAGTGAATGTCCATCGAAATTTGTATTCAAAGATGATAAGAAAATAAGATGAAAAAATATATCTAGGAATAAAGAAGAATCCTTGGGAAGTAATCAAAAGAATTCTGTAAAAACAAATTATCCCAAAAATCATTCAAGAAGGAAATGTGATATGACTTAAGATTCCAAATCCAAAAAAGTTCAAGTGTGGTTAATCCAAAAGAACTTCCGAGAACGATTATACTAAGAATAAACCATGGGTAAGATCCAGTCTTGATGCCTCAATTCATAATGAATTATTGGTTATCTAGACAGATTATTAGGAATGAATGAGTAAAATGAAGATACACAAGCCAAGGCTAGTGAAACAATTAATAGTAATATTCCATATGATGTAAATAATGTTCTATTTGTGAGGTGAAACAAGGATGGTCACACATTTATAAATTACATTGCATTGAATTATGCTCAAGAATAATTACTCAAGAAGATGAATGTTTCTCTATGAGATATTATTGGTTTGAAATATCTTGAATAAATAAGGCTCACACACAAAGAAATGGAATAATTGATAAGATCCACACAACCAAAATCCAAAATGAAGATCAATAGTGGATGTCTGAGGAGTGCAGAAAATGGATCTTCTTGGTTGAGAAAACTGTCTCAACCTTGTGTTTTACATTACTGAATCAAGGAGGATCCACCTTATTCCATTAAATTTTATTGGGTATGGTATTTTTGTTTCTAATATATGGAATTTAATGTGGAGAAAGATCTTTGTGGGGGGGGGGGGGGCTGAGTAGCTGTGAGTGCTATCAATACTTGATAGAAAAGTTGATAAAGTTGACATCTTTAGAATATTCTTAAATTGGTATTCAAATAAGAATGTAATGAAGGATTACTATTGAAGAAAATACTGATGAGTGTTTCTCTTGAGGGGGAGACAAATGAAGAAGCTTCCAGAGTTATTATGTAAATTAGTATCAATTTTAGTTGGTATAAAAATCAATTACTCTAAAGATTTTCTGAGGATCATGTCATTGGAAAAGGTATATCATTTTTCAAACTATAAAACTTGGTTACTCAAAGTAAAAATTATTTTACAATTAGGGAGTAACTAATTCAATCAGTGACATAAGAAGAGTGAAAGTTCCCAAAGACCACTTATCCTTCCAAAAACACTTCAATGTTTTTTTCTCTTTTTGATGAAGTGAGTGCATGAGTTTTAGGTTGATTATTTCATAGAAATTTTATTATCCTAATCAATGAATGATAGTGTAAATCCCTTGAAAAAAAAGTACATGGGTACTCAACTCATGAGGTATCATTATCAGTGGATAATGGAAAACTTTTTGTCAAAATCAAATCATCTTTTTTTCTACACTAGGAATTGCTTAAGTAGACATAGAGTGAAATGGTTGATGACACATTTCTTAAGAAAGGGCTGATTCCCGTTTCCAGTGGACTTTTTATTTATTGTCAATAAGGGATAGATAAAGTGAAATGAAAGTTTGAAAATTGATGTGGGATATTAAGATGTAAAGGGTAGAGAAGAGATTCCAATTTGACATTGACACATTGAATTGATGAGAATTTTATGCTATTGAAAAAAAATACAAAGGGGGATATTGTTGGGATGAATTTGTGTATGAAGATTGTATTTGTTGTCAACAGTTTTCAATAATTATCAAAATGAAGGAGATGTATATGGTTTCTATAGTTAATGGAGAATGAAATTCATATGATTATTGAACTGATCCTATGTTCATATAACTTGTGTCAAAGGTGACACATTGTTTATAACAATGAAGAATGGTGAAATATCATCCATCTAAGGATTATTGAAGTAGAATGAGGATTTTATGAAAACCATCCAATGATTCACTATTTGATGAGAACCATTCAAGAGATTACATTAATAAAATAATCACATGATTTCCATGAAGTAGAAAATGATGGTTGAAGAAGAATAGAGAGTGTGGAAGGGATTGGAATTCTATGATTGTCGTATATTAAAAATTTCTTTGAAATCACACAATTATTTCACTATTCTTAATGTTCTATATACATGTATCAAAGGTGATACATTTTCTACAACATTGAAGTTGTTTGATGTATCTGCAACCCTCCACTTTTGGAAGAAGAGAGTTGATTGGAGTTATTTGGAATTAACACTCCAAAAATAAATGATAATTTGAAGTGAGGATAAAGAAGTAATTTGGAGTTCATATTCCAATGAGTATAAGAATAAAGAAGGATTATTTTTGGAGATTAAGCTAATACATGAAGTAGTT
The DNA here is from genome assembly GCA_963277665.1 of Viscum album. Classification (NCBI taxonomy): domain Eukaryota; kingdom Viridiplantae; phylum Streptophyta; class Magnoliopsida; order Santalales; family Viscaceae; genus Viscum; species Viscum album. The sequence goes on along the minus strand of OY728153.1, from coordinate 319,601,246 downwards.
CATGGACTTGGAACTATCAGAATGGCCAAAACCATGATGACGATTTGCAGATTTGTATTTCACAAATATCATAATATTTGGAGAACTTGTGATGCAAGGCTTATAAAGGATAGAAGGAGTAAAGAAGTATTTTTTTCAAAGGAAATAAAGTGGCACACAAGTCAAAAGTGGCACAAAAGTCAAAAAGTTGTGCTCACAGATAAGTGGCACGCAATTTTATGTTGCACGCAAGTCATATTTAAAGACCATCACATCAAAATATGACAAAGGAATAAATTTGGCCCGTAAGGTCAAAAGTTGTGGACATGTAAGAAGGGGATCCAATGTATAAGCAGCGCACAAGTGTTTGTTGCACGCAAGTCATATTTCACCATCATCACATAAAAAATATGAAAATGAAAAGAAAGGGGTGTACAAGTGATTGAGTGATACACATGTGATGAAGCAGTGCACAAGTAGGAATGGAACACAAGTGTATGTGGTGCGCAAGTCACAAAAATTCAAATAAATAGATGGTTACCGTCTTCATTTTGGTAATCTCAACACTTAATATAATATTTGATCTATGATCGTGCAAGTAGTAGAATGTGGCGTTCAGGCTAATGTGTCTTTCTTGTTTGGATTTATTTATAAGGTTCTCAAGTAGGGAGGCATCAAAGCAGTGTGTCATGCAAGCAGAGTGGCGTGCAAGAAGAAGTGGCCCACAAGTTGTAAGAGGCGCACAATAAGGGAGTTCTGTGCAACAAGTGTTTTGTGTCTAAGCTTGAAGTGGCGCGCAAGTTGTGAGTTGTAACAAATTATGGTGCGCATGTATTGAGTGGCACATAAGAAGGGAGGCACACATGTAGGGTAGAACGCAAGTAGGGATTTAAGTGCATGCTGTGAGTTGTGCTAGATGTTCTTACCAGCTTCTAGTCAACTGTGATGATGCTAATTTGAGCTAGAATTCATTGATTTAGCAATCACAAAGAGAACTTGTGATTATATTAAGAATAAGAAGAAGAGTTATGTGATGTGGGTTTGTCACTAAAATAAAATGTGTGAAGAGGATCAGGTTTCTATGCAGCTGGTTTTTTATTGAAGAAGTGGAAGTATAAGTGTGCACAACTTATAAGTTTTCTATAGAGAAAGAATAGGTTAGATACTTTCATTCTACTAAGTAAGTAACAAGGAGAAGTAGAAGGATGTCGAAGAAAAAAGTAACACTGTAGCATCCAACGGGTCTCAATGGGTGCAAGATTCTATTGGTGTTTCAAACACTTTTAACAGAGAGAAGACTATCTTAAGAGGTAGTATAAAGAACCGTCTAGAGGCTGTAAGAGATTTTCTACAATGGCAGTATAATGAACCAGCAATATAAGGGAATATCATACTCATTTCATGTTGGAAGATAAGTGTTTCCCTTACCACCTCAGAGTGTAGGGAGAAACCCTGGGAAGTGATTATCTCCTTCCCTCCAGTAAGTGTAGGAAGCAATAATGACTAGAAGATTGTTTTCCTAGTAAACCACTATAACTGTTACAATATTATAGTGGAGAATCTGTGCACTAGTCATTACCATATAAGAAAAGAACATAGATTCTCTTATCGGGTGGTGAACCTTATAAAAATATCATGTGCATATTTTTACTACGTTCATACTGTTGTTTGCGATAGGTAAAAAAGAATAAGAGAATCAAGATCTTAACAGGTCAAGAGGTACAGAGATAAAAAGAATAAATTGGTTTAAAATGTCCCCAACACTGATTAACACCCCCTCTTAGGGTTTCGCATATCCCAAACTGGTCCTGTAAATTGGTATTAGAGGGGAATGTTCACCTCTATTGGATTATCTATAGTGAATTTATTATCTTTTAAAAAGATGAGTTTTGTTCTTGAGTTATCAATGATGTGTAGTTTCAAGGAAGATTCAGTTGTCTCTGAGTAGAAGACCATATCTAACAAGACCATGAGGAACGAGAAAAGGAATGAGAAGACAATGTTGAAGTATAAGTATCTCTTATGAAAAGAAGGGGAAGTATATTGTTCTATATACCTTGATGAAAATGAAGACACATCAGGTTTGGAATGTAATGAGAAGGTGTCTGAAGTTTCCACCAAGATGATAGATAAGCTTATTACGTCAAAGTGATCTGTAGGTATGTGTTAGTACATTTGAAAATCATTCTCATGATGAAAATAGTTGCACAAGCGGTGATGATGAATATATAAACTCTCTATAATTATCAATTGATAGATTAATAATGATTCAGCATAGCATTCCAGAAGAAAGTGCATCCATTGATTGTAGAGTATTTCAATGTATGCAGAAAGATATCACCTAAATATAATATGAAAATGATGTTATAGAGAAAGGATTACAAGAAACAATTGTTGAATGTTTAATTCTCTCCAGCCATGTTGGAGTCATTGAAGAAACAAAGATTGAATTTGAAATAAGTGCCTCAAAATGGATCAAAGAAGTTGAGGAGAAAGAGAGAGTCAATAAGTCTCTTGAAGAGAAGTTCCTTTCACTTGAAAATAAGATGATAAAGAGCATTGAGGTCAAGAGTATACATTTGGATGAAACATCCATGAAGTAAAATGAAGCTGACTCTTTTTTACAAAACAATGTAAAGTTGTATAAGGATAATTTTGAAGTAATAAAGATGGATTGTGAAGAGAAGATGATTATGATTAAAGATCAAAAAGTCATCCTCAATAAGAAATGTCTAAAATTGGAAGCTCATTTGACCAATCTTAAGAATACTCATATTGAGACTTCACAAAAAAGGAAACAGATGATGTTGGTACTCAATGCTCATTTTTGGATTCTACTACCAAAAGTACTACGACATGTTATAAGAAGATAATGACCTCATTTAATTATATAATACAAGAAAATGATAATGTTAAGGTACTATCCATATCATCTTGTACTAATGTTTCTAAAACTACTTCTACAAAAACTACAGGTTGGATGGAAAATTCTAAACAATTATGAATGAATAAAGGTGATATGAAACCTACCACAATGTATAGGGTGGATAGGAAGAAGAAGTTGGAAAATTACTCCCCACATAGAACAAAAAACATCAAGAAGAAGGACCAACAATCTAGTATATAAGATGTCAAGAAGTCATGATTTGTGGGACAATGTTGGTGATGTAATATATTTGGGAATTATGCACTACATTTCTGGTACAATCCCTTAAATGAAAAAACACAGAGAAAGCCTATATTAAAGGGTAGAAACCCAAAGAGTAGGAAACAACATCCACAGATCCAGAAGCATCTGTATACTGCAATCATATTTATAATTCATGACAACAACTGTGATTTATGCAATGGATGTGGTCACAAGGTTAGTGAATTTCTATCTCAATATTTATTCAAAGCTTATAAAAAAACAATACAAAAAAATTCTGGCTTGGAATTAAGCAACATCCTTGGTATGTAATCATAAGAATGTTGTAAAATCAAATTATCCCACGATGCATTCAGTAAGGGAAGATAAGAATACCTTTGATTCCAAATCCAAGAAGTTCAAGGTTCGTGTAACCTAAATAACTACTGAGAAGGATTATACTAAGAATATTCCACGTGGAAGATCCAATCTTAATGACTTAGTTCCTAATGACTTATTGGTTATCTGACTAGATAATTTGGAAAGAATAAGGAAAATGGATGATGTACAAGCTAAGGATTGTACAAAATGTAATAAGAAGATTCCACATGAATTAAATAATAATATGGGTGTGAGGTGCAATAAGGCCGGTCAGAAAGTTATAAATTTTAGTGCATTAATTCTAGCTCAATAATAATTACTTAAGAAGATGAATTTTCCACCAAGAGATACTAGTGGTTTGAAATCTCTTGAATAAAGAAGGCTCACACACAAAGAAATAGAAGAAGTGATAAGATCCTCACAACCACAATCAGAAATGAAGATCAACTTTCCAAGTGTGAGGAGTGGAGAAAATGGATCATCTTGGTTGAGAAAATATTATCTACATTGATTTTCTTGTTTCTTAATCAAGGATGATCCAACTTATTCCCTTAAATTATTTTTTGTATTGTATTTTTGTTTCTATTATTGGGAATTGAAGGAGATGTAAGCTCTTAGGGGTAGAACCTGAGAAGCTATGAGTGTTGTCAATACATGATATAAAATTTGAAGAAGTTGACATCCTTGAAAGATTCTTCAATTGGTATTCAAATAAAATAATAATGAAGGATCACTATTAAAGAAAATTCTGATGAGTGTTTCTTTTTAGGGGGAGATAAATGAAGAAGATTCTGGAGTTAGTATCTCAATTAGTGTCAATATAAGTTGGTATTAAAATCAATTACTCGGAATATTGTCTAATGATCATGTCATTGGAAGAGGTATTCCATTACTCAACCTCTCATCCCTGGTTAATAAAAATAAGAATTATTTTACCAAGGGGGATTAACTAAGTCAATTAGTGACATAAGAATAGTGAATGTTCCCCAAGGCCACTTATCCTTCCAAATAGACTTGAATGTTTTTGATTTGTTTGTTGGAGTGTAGGAGTTTCACGATGATTATTTCATATAAAATTTATTATCCTAATCCTGGAATGAAAGTGTAAATCCCTTAATGATAAAGCACATGAGTTATCATCTAATGAGGTATCATGATCAGAGGATAATGTACAACATTGTTGTTTAAATAAAATCATCTTTCTTTATACACTGAGAATTGCTCAAGTAGACATAGAGTGAAATGGTTAGTGGCACATTGCTTAAGAAAGGACTGATCCACATTTTTATGGACATTTTATTTCTTTATAATAAGGGGGAGAGAAAATGAAATGAATGGATGAAAAGTGATGTGGGAGAGAAACAAGTAAAGGATGGAGAGGCGATTCTCATTATGAAATTGACACATTTATTTGATGAGAACAATAAGGTATTGAAAAAAATACAAAGGGGGGATTTTTGGGACCACATTGTGTATAATTATTGTATTTTTTGTCAACATTTTCCAAAACTGGTCAAAATTAAAAAAGAGACAAAGAAGGCATCCATAGTTAATGTAGAATGAAATTCAGATGATTCTTAAACTGATCCTAAGTTCAAAGAAATTATATCAAAGGAGAAACATTGTTTACAATAATGAATAATGGTGAAGTATCATCCATATAATTATGATTAATGAAGAATGAGGATTTTAATAAGACCATTAAATTCTTCATGATTGAATAAGAACCATGCGAGAGCTTACTTGAAGAAAATAATCATATGATTTGCATGAAGTAGATAGTGATAGTTGAAGAAGAATAGAGAGTGTGGAAGGGCTTGTTATTCTATGATGGTCATGTATTGATCATTTCCATGAAATCCAAATATTTTTGAACTGTTCTTAATGTTCCAAGAACATGTATCAAAGGTGACACATTTTCTACAACACTGAAGTTGTTTGAAGAAGCCTCAAGCATCCATTTTAGGATGAAGAGAGATGATTGGAGTTATTTGGAATCATTACTCCAAAAAGAATTGATAATTTTATGTGAGGATGAATAAGTAATTTGGAATTCATATTCCTATGAGTATAAGAAGAAAGAAGGATTATTTTTGAAGATGAAGTGAAGACATGAAGTAGTGCATGGGCTTGGAACTATGAGAATGACAAAAAATATTACAATTCTTTGCTGATTTTTATTTCAAATGTATCATAAAGTTTAGAGATCTTGTGAAGAAAGCCTTATGATGAATAAGGGGAGTAATGAAGTGTTTTTTTTCAATGTAAAGATTTTGGCGTGCAAGTCAAAAGTGGTGTGAAATTCAACATGTGGTGCGAAAGTAAAAGTGGAACGCAAGTATATTTTGTGTTCAAGTCATATTTCATGATCATCACATAAAAATATGAAAAAGAAAATAAATTTGTGCTATAGTTCAATAAGGGTGTGCAAGTAGGAAGGTGAATGAATGTATAAGTGGAGCACAAGTGTATTTTGTGCCCAAGTCATATTTAAATATCATCACATAAAAATATGACAATGGAAATAAAGTGTTGTGCATGTGATATACTGGCGTTCAAGTGATGGGGAAGAACGCAATTAGTAATGGCATGCAAGTGTATGCGGCCTGAAAGTCACCAAAATGACTATAAATAGATGGTTACCCTCCACATTTTGGTAAGATAAACACTTAAGATAAAATTTGATCTCTGATCGCGTAGGTAGTAGAAAGGGTTACACAAGCTGAAGTGTCACACAAGTCGGGAGTTATTCATATGGAACTCAAGTAGGGAGGTGCACAAGTAGAGAGGCATGCAAGCAGAGTGGTACACAAGAATAAGTGGAACAAAAGTTGTAAGAGGTACACATGAAGGGAGTTATGTGTAAAAATTGTGATGTGTCTAATCCAAAAGTGGCACAAATGTTTTGATTTATGCACAATTGTGGTGTGCAAGTTGTTAGTGGAACACAAGAAGGGAGGTGCACAAGCATGGTGGCGTGCAAGTAGGGATTTGTGCACAAGTGGTGAGTTGTGCTAGAAGTACTTACCAGCTTTTCTCAACTGTGGTGATTCTAATTTGAGCCAGACATTGATGATTTAACAATAATAAAGAGAAATTGTGATTCTAGCAAGGTAAAGAAGAAGAGTTTAGTGTAGTTGGTTTTGTACTAAAAGAGAATGTGTGAAGAAGAGTTGGATTTAGTGTAGCCGGTTTTGCATTGAAGAAGCATAAGGAGACAAAGATTTTTCAGCATACAAGTTTTCTACAAATAAGAATATTTTGGTTACTTTCTTATTGCTAAGTAAGTAACAAGGTGAAGAATAATGTTTTGGAAGAAAAAATTAGCATTTTAGAATCCAAAAGGGCTCAACAGTTGAATGATTCTTTTTTTGTGGCAAACTTTTTTAACAGAGAGAAGACTGTCTTTAGAGGCATTATAAAGAACCATCTATAGGCTAAAAGAGACTATCTACACATGAAGTATAATGAAATAGTGATTGTAATGGTATATCCTACTCATTACATGTTGTAAGTGTATTTTTTCCCTTCCCACCTCTGAGTTTAGGGAGAAACACTAGGAAGTTATTATTTCCTTCCCACCTCCAAGTGTAGGGAGCCACAGTAACTAGCGGACTGTTTTCCTAGTCAACCAATGTAACAGTAACTACATTATAGTGAAGAATCCGTAAACTGGTCATTACCATACATGGAAAAGAAGTAGCTTCTATTATTGGGTGGTGAACATTTTAAAAATATACTATGCATATTTTTACGGCTTTCATATTATTTCATGTGACAGGGAAAGATGAATAAGAGAATCAGGATCTTAACCGGTTAAGAGGTATAGGTATAAAAAGAAGTAATTGGTTTAAAAATTCCCCAACACAAATTCACCCCACTCTTAGGGTTTGGCATCTCCGAAACTGGTCCTCTCATGTGATAGTTATGGTAGATTTGAAGGTTACATTTCCCATAGTTGGAACCTATGAATAAGGAATTGGTCAATTCACGATGGATTAAAGAACTATTTGTTTGATAAAAGATATCACATCATAGGGTTCGAAGATTACATCTTTCTTGTAAAGTCCAAGAGCCTTATGCTTGGAGCTATGAGAGCTCGTTGCATGCAATATCATAATTCCTTGTTTAGGGCCTAGAGCCCAGTTGATTTGTTTTTTCCTACTACTTGCGATATGTTGTGAGCATGGGAGGATGTTGTGATATGTGGGGGCAGGGAGGCCCATTGATTGTGGCATCCGTTGATTCCTAGAGTGGTGAGAGGCATCAGTTTATGCTTGCAGGTGTCGGGGAGGATTCCAAATATGATGAAATGGGTTGGATGTGAATATTGGATGCTTGATAAATCATGTTGGTTATTATCTTCTTTATTTTAACCACTACTCAAGGATGTTGTTTTTTCGTACCTTAATTCCAAAATAAGTGAATATACGTAGGGTATGCCACATGCATTCCAATTTTAGCTTCCCGAGGAAGGATGTGTCTAATCTCTTTCTACAAGTGGGAAAGACACGACAGGTAGTTCATTGACTCACCTTATTTATCCACCTTGTGTTTAGTAGCTTAGATTTTTTTTCTAGAATTCCTTGGGATATGTGAAAGAAATAATAACATTAATAAATTATTTAATAAACCATGTTAACACATGGAGCTGGATCTTTATGGGACACAATATTGATGTGTAAATTTAAAGGAATAGTGGACTTTGGGCGTGATGCTAAGGAAATATAATGTTAAATTGTTAGTAATGCCCCGACCCCAGTTACCCAGAGTTGGTGCATTATTTTAATACATTGGAATGATTACAAGAAATCAAGTCCCGAAGGACTGATCAGTTTAGCAGTCATGGAAAATAGATTACATACATGAATGTTTCATTACACTTTATAACAAACAAAACAACATAAATAATCCTTTATGAACGTCATTATTCCCTTGGCTTAACCCTATATATCAATCACAATACACTTCTTGGAATCCTGGGAAAAATAAAACATAGAAAGGGGTGCGATCAAATTCTCAGAAAGGGTAAGAAATACAGCAGAAAATGAACTAAATATTAATCATGGTGAATAATTGATACCACATGCCTTTACCAATAATAAACACGAATACTTTTATGGAACGAATATGAGCTGAGTAAATAATGCCATAATAAAACATAATCATTGGTATTCTACTAGTAGAATGATCACGTGAACCATCAATATTATTTCCATAATGAGGGAATTTATAATGCCGGACATTCTGAAACATTTTTTAAAGGCCTCGGCCAAGACGTCTAAAAATGATTAAGAGCTCGTCCAAAACCATATATCAAATTGGGAAATGGACTCAACCAATTTCACATCTAGTTGTCTCATGAGACCTACCGATGCATAAAGGAGCTATAACGGTCTCCACCCGTCACTTACTATGTCCAATACATTCCTCATATGAAAAGGTTGAATCATAACATAAACATTCATATAAGAACTAGGATACAAAATGTCAATACTTTAAACATAAACCAGGAATAGTATAAAAATAACAAATCCATAGTCAAAAATATCACAAAACGTTCAATACAATATGGAAGTTTTGTATCATAATAAATCCACTTCAAAACAAGTTTAAAATCCATTAAATGATTTTAAATAGATGGAAATGATTTTCAACACTTTTATTGAAATATCCCGTTTCATGAAAACATTTACAAGTCCCACAATTTAGAAAGGAAGACATTTAAAGACATTTTTGAATCAAAGTGACTCATACCACATTGAAATTTTTTAAAGTAATTAACATTTTAAAACATTCATGTCCATTTAAATAAATCCTTAAACCAATTTTGAAAACATGGACATTAATGAGAATGGTTTAGAAGAATAAATCATTAAAACATTAAAAATGATGTTGACATAGATGAAATCAAAACTAGTTGAGAGAAATATCTCTTTTTTGAAATCATTTAAGAGTCCCATAATTATAAAAGTAAACATTTACTTTGAAAACATTCTTATAATCTTGTAAGGGAATATTTGATGATTTTATAATGGTGGAAAATAGCCACACCCGCAATATATGTTAAAAAAAATATATTCTCACCTTAATTTTGTCGAAAAGGTTATAAATGACCTTGTTTGGAAAATGACGAAAAGATTCCTTTATAAACATATTATAAAAAGTCAAACATGGGTATAAATGAATTTAACCCCTAGTATGTAAAATAGTAATAATGATTTGAAATACAAGTTTAAGAATCATGGATGTGGATGATAAAGAGGTCCCAGTAGATAATTACATATAAACAACCTCAGATAATGAAGAGATTGTGAAATAAACCCTTACGAATTTGGTAACTTATGAAACATACACCCCATGAAAAGAGTATCATATAGTGAATATTTAAATACACATATATTAAAGTTTATTACACAATGAATACAATTATGGGCAGTACATACACCACACAAAAGTTAATAGTGGCAATATGGCACGAATCTCACAGGAATAAGAAGTTAGATGAAAACCCCTTACCTTGCACTTTCCTTTAGTCGAGGGTATGTTTAACCTACTATAAGAAGACTATAGTATGTTATTAAATTATACCAGAACCATATTAATATTTATGATATCATACATTATTCATTTATGACTTTATACTACCCAATTAATATTAATTTCCATGTTATGTTAATATTTCGGGTAATAATCGCTTTCTTTATCGTATGAGTTTTAACTTGTTACTCTTGATTTTATCACATAGATAATGATTTAAATATTTCAAGAATATAAAACATGATTTATATATCATATATATTTAGAATATAAATATGTATAATAGACATATATATTAAATGGAAAACACCGTTTATGGAGACGGTAGTCCGTACGTACGCATAAACGTTGTTTCCGTTTTCATATTGTATTGAATGGAAGTAAGTGAATAAGATATATGTAAGAACATAAATACATATATTTATAAATATATATATCTACAGTAGAATTATTATGTCATATATTACATACTTATGAGTAATATATATATTTTTATAATTGTTGATGGATGGTGAACTTGGAAATGAATCTCATCGCGTCGTGGAGACGGTAATCCGTATGTACACATGAGAGAAAATATCATTCTTTTGATATTATAATAATATATAATTGGATTTTATATTACATATATAGTACACTTATCATGTTCTATTTATTATTTACATCAAATACAAATCATTATTATACCCATCCAAATAATAATGTATTGAATAACAATTACACCACGACGTGGAGATGATAAGTCGTGCGTACACATGTATGGTGACATGTCATTCAAAGGGTGGATAGAATAATGAATTTTATTTTACCATAATTATAATAAAATCAAATTATATAGAATATACTGGAGTTATTATTTTATAATGGAAACAACAAATAAAAAGGAAGTGGATGAAGAAAGGAACATGGAAGAGGGTGGTGAAATCTTTACCTCTTCTTCAGGTTCTTCATTTTGATTTGATCAAAAGGGATACTTAGGTTAGATTTTTGTCAAAATAAGGAATCTAGGTTGAATATAAGATAGTTTATAGGGTATTTGGGCAGGGTTAGGCCGAGACAAATGGGTTAGAAGGGGTTAATTAAAGTTAAGGGTGAGTGCCCTTTTATAAGAGGGGTGAGGGGCATCTTGGAAAAAACTTAAACTATTATTTTATAATAAATTCATATTCAGTTTATAATGGCTAAAAATTTATTTATTTCGATTTTAAGGTGGGGATGGGTCTTAATACACTCATCCAATAGGTTTTAGAAAGGTTTGGGTCATTTAATTAACCTTATCTTTTAGTTTTAACTCTTAGTTAATTAGTTTGACATTTACCATGTCTCTTTGTATTTTTATATTATATGGTTAATAGACTTACGATAAACTTACAATTGACCCTGAGTTTTACATTAATGATAAAAATATCATGATATAAGTCCTTTTGACTAACCTTATATTTTTAGGAATAGAATATCAATTAATAATATAATATTTGTTCTAAAAACTCTTTTATGTCAATTTTGGAACTGTTGGGTACTTTATTTTTGATAAATTCATAACAGCATTATTACTTCAAAAAAAATTCATATAACCAATCCTAATATGTCTTATTAACCTATAAAATTATTTTAATTCATTAAAAGTCTTAAATTACATTTATTTGGGTATTTATAATATCAATTATCTTAATCTTTCATTAATACGGTAATTACCGCGTCATCATTGTGTCATAAATAAATTAAATTATTTAATGTTTAAAAATTATAAATAAAATACCATTATGTATGAAATCGTTTTATATTACTAATTAATATTTATAGTCAAAATGATTACTTATATAACACCATATAACAATTAATTACTAAAAGGTTTTTGTTTTTGCCAATTTTTCCTTTACATTAAATTAATTAATCTAAAATGTCATTATCATTCATAAGTCGATCCATGGGGTCTCAAAATGGACCCAAAGATGCCCATAGTATCCAATTACTCATACAATAAGGTTAGGACATGCGTTAAGGTAATTTTGAATTATTACAATATTCTTTTTACCTTGAATTATCATATTTACCTTTAACTGCGATAAATAAAAGCAAAAAGTTACCATTCAACAATTTTTTTAATCTTATTGACCCAAATTTTACTACTTTATATTAACCATGTCTCTCATAATTTCTAAATTCAACTCATTGAATTAGTAAAATTATGTTTTATGTGAATTTTTAAATTTTCCGTGGAGGCGGGTAAAAGACGGTGAAAAGTTCAATAAAATTTTTATATATCTAAAATTTTTATAAAAATACTCCAATTAATTTAAATGAACATATATAAGTGTTATGTATCTATTTTTACATAAATTAATTTAAATAAAATAAATAATTATTTAAATAAAAAATCGGTTTTAACCAATAACTTAGTATTTTTCACTATTCATCAAAAATTGATATTTCTCAGAAAAATACCAAAAATTTAGCCCTAAGCTATATTTGATATTATGAATTAAAAAATGTTTTCTATTTTACCAAATTCAAAACATATAAGTTGGATTAATTAATTTAAAAATTAATTCCCGTTGTCAAAACAAATAGCATGTTTTTAAGAAATAATAACTATCAAAAGATTGACACTTGCTTATGTCCAGTTTACAGGTGAAATTATGTCCAATGAACAAAATTGGATTAAATGGTAAAAATATAATATAATTATACTTTAAAATCACTCAAATTAATAATTTATCACTATTAATTATTTCAATTAAACAAGTTGTTTTTAATTATAATTTAGTAATTTTCACTATTCATGAAAATATGAAAGTTATCAGAAAAGTACCAAAAATTTTACCTAAGATAATTTCGATATTCCAAATCCAAAAATGAAGTTCATTTTGAATGATAAAATATATAAAATTTCAAAAAGTGAGTATTACTATTCTTTACGGCTAGTTTGATTGGTTGTGGTGTGTTAGAACTAAAAGTTGCGAATAACACACACTATTGTATTTTTCAAAGAGAAGCATACTGTGAAAGCATAGGGTGTTACATTCTCCCCTCCTTAAATAAATTCCATCCTCGTAATTTATTCTTGGTATTGGAAACTTGGGGTTGACATTTCAAAATATCATAGTTGAAATCTCACATCGAAAAATGGATTAATGAGGCCTCTATTTAAAAGAAAGAGTGGTATGTATAAAGGTCACCAAAAATTACACATACTAGGGTTCCATGTTGGAAAACATGGATATGGATGAGAAATATAACGATCAATATCTTATAGAGAGTGGTAGAGAACATGTCTATGAAAAGGAAAACAATCACAAATCCATAAATATGTGATGATCTAAGGTACCATCTAGGACAACCTTTTTGTTCTAAGTTCATTTTCTTAATGTTGAGGAATTTATTTATGATATTGGATAAGATCATAATGAGATATACTTACTTTATAAACAGAGTTTTATCCATTAATAAATTTATACCACAAACTCATCTTTCACTCCAAAACATAATACAACTAAAAATACTCTATTTATCCTAATCGTATAGGGTTCCGAATATAATGAATTTATAATTCACATATCAGTCCCTCTAAAAAAAGAAACTACATTATACAATCCAGGGACTTCATGTAGTCCAATGGTAGGCGATAAATCCCAATCGCACTATGGTTGTGGGTTCGATTCCCACAGCTTTGTCCGACGCGACGGGTTGTCACACGGTCTGCGTGTTGTCCTTTTATAAAAACCCAAAAATAACCTTTCAAAATTAATCCATTCCAACCTTTAGACTTATCCAAAATACTACTATCCAATCTCATAGTCCAAAATTTATAAGGAAGCTAAACACAATGAAGATCCTTTTTTCCATGTAATAACATGTAAACACCTTCATCATTTATTATGTTAAAACATGGTAACATCCTGAATTACCATAAAACCTTATTGATTAAATTCATGCTCCCTTATTCTTTATATAATAATGGATATACTCCTTCTATCCAAAAAATTTGTAAACTCCAACGATGAAAAATCATTAATCAGTTTCATGGTAGTCAAGAATATCCAATATAATTATTCAAATCAACCATCTCTTATTTCAAAATCACTACCTCATTATCGAGACCATATTAAGGATTACTTTTCCTTCAACCATGTATTTTCCAAAAAGTGTAGCTTACTATTATTTCACATTTCTTAGAACCATATAATCTCAAATATTCAATAAAATAGCACTACAGTACAATCCTTATTTATCTCCATAATTCATATAACCAGTATATTGTTGATACAACAGTCAAATGAAATAATGCAATAATAACAACATAAGAACACTAGTCATTCTTCTTCATTAGAGGAAGTATCATAACTTTACTATTATCCAATAGTATCAATTGGGGCATACTCTGATGATTTCAACATTGGTTCACGTACTGTCCCAACTTCTTACAGATGAAGCATTGTACAATTGAAACATTTTTCTTACCCTTGCAGTCACGTACTTGGTGTCCTTTATCTCCACACTTACAACAAACACACATTCCCTTCAGGCAAGTTTTAGGGTGTTTCTTCCCACAGTTATCACATAAGGGAAAATTATTCTTTTCCCTCTTCCCTTTATCCATCTTTCTCTCTTGCATCCTTTTCTTCTCTTGCGTCCCTTCAAATCCATATGACTCAGAGAATTCTTTAATTATATTATTAACACATGATACTATTTCTTCATATGTTAAGAATAAATGAGAGACTATTTAACTTCTTAATGTTTGATTAATTCCATGAAATATATCATCCTTCTTACTCTTTGGATCATACGTATTGCTGGAGTTCTCATTCCTTTTATTGGGCTCCATTTCTAAACAATGGCATACACTAGGCCAGTTTATGAATTGCAATTAATTATTCTAAACTTTTAAAATACCTAACATAAATTGAACAGTTTAGGGATAGAATCCATAAAAATATTTTATTTGAGGAGATATATACTCGTAAATCCTTCATAATGATGTGTCATGAAAATGAGACTTATCCAAATCATATCCCCCGAGAGTGTTGTAACCAAGAGTACAGCAAGGCCTGTTGTTGTGCACTAGTTCCCGTTCGAGTCTAGCTCAAAGTGGTGTTTTCTTGTTTTACCCCTAGGTACAACTGTGCCAGAGCCGCCTCTACATGCTTATATCCATATAGGGATGTATTTGTTTGGAAAAGTCACAAAATCTCTATATTTCCAAAATTCTAGGAAGTTCATCTATACTAATGCTCAAAGTCTATCTTATGGTAATTTGCACGAATAATAGTTTATCTAAATCTTGTCTCCAAGGTTGTTGCTAAACTTACTCTAATACCAACGGTAACACCCCGACCCCTGTTACCCAGAGTGGTGCATTATTTCAATACATTTCCATGTTTACAAGGAATCAAGTCGTGAAGGACCGATTAGTTTAGCAGTCTTGGAAAATATATTACATACATGAATGTTACATTACACTTTATATCAAAAAAACAACATAAATATTCCTTTATGAATGACATTATTCCCTTGGATTAACCCCCCATATCAATCATAATACACTTCTTGGAATCCTGGGAAAAATAAAACAAGGAAAGGGGTGAGCTCAAACGCTTAGTAAGGGTAAGAAATACAACAGAAAATGACATAAATATTAAGCATGGTGAATAATTGATACCACATGATTTTACCAATAATAAACATGAATACTTTTATGGAAATAATATGACTGGAGTAAATAATGCCACAATAAAACATAATCATTTGTACTATACTAGTCGAATGACCACATGAACCATCAATATTATTTCCATAATGAGGGAATATATCATGCCGAACATTCTGAAATATTTTTTCAAGGCCTCGGTCAAGACATTTAAAATTGGTTAAGGCCTCGGCCAAAACCATATATCCAATTGGGAAAGGGCCTCGACCAATTCCACATCTAGTTGCCTCATGAGACCTACCGATGCATCGAGGAGCTATAACGGGCTCCATCTGTTACTTACTATGTCCAATAATTTTCTCATATGAAAAGGTTGAAACCTAACATAAACATTCGTATAAGAACTAGGATACAAAATGTCAATACTTTAACCATAAACCATGAATGGTATAAAAATAACACATCCACGGTCACACATATCACAAAACCTTCAATACAATATGGAATTTTTGTATCATAATAAATCCACATCAAAAAAAGTTTAAAATCCATTAAAGGATTTGACATAGATGGAAATTATTTGAAAAAATCTTTGATTGAAATGTCCTTTTTCATGAAAACATTTAAAAGTCACACAATTTAGAAAGGAAGACATTTAAAGATATTTTTGAATCAAAGTGTCCCATACAACTTTTAAACTTTTTAAAGTAATTAACATTTTAAAACATTCATATACATTTAGATAAATCCTTAAAACCATTTTGAAAACATGGACATTAATGAGAATGGATTAGAAGAATAAATCTTTAAAACATTAAAAATGATGTTGACATAGATGAAATCAAAACTACTTGAGAGAAATATCTCTTTTTTGAAATCATTTAAGAGTCATATTATTATAAAAGAAAACATTTACTTTGAAAACATTATTATAAGATTTTAAGGGAAGATTAGACAATATTATAATGGTGTAAAATAGTCGCACCTGTCGTATAAGTTAAAAAAAGATATTCTTACATTAATTTTGTCGAAATGGTTAAAAATGACCTTATTTGGAAAATAACGGATAGATTACTTTATAAACATCTTATAAAATGTCAAACATGGGTATAAATGAATTTAACCCATAGTATGTAAAATATTAAGAATGATTTGAAATATGTTTTTAAGAATCATGGATTTGGATGATAAAGAGGTCCCAGTAGATAATTACGTATAAACAACCTCAGATAATGAAGAGATTATGAAATAAACACTTACCAATTTCGTAACTTACAAAACATACACCCCATGAAAGGATTATCATACAATGAATATGTAAATACACATAAATTAAAGTGTATTACACAATTAATACAATTATGGGTATTACATACACCACAAAAAAGGTAATAGTGGCAATATGGCATGAATCTCATAGGAATAAGGGCTGAGATGAAAACCCCTTACCTTGCACTTTCCTTTAGTCGAGGATACATTTAACCGCTTGTATGAAGACAATAGTATGTTATTAAATCATACCAGAACCATATTAATATTTATTATATCATACATTATTCATTTATGACGTTATACTACCCAAATAATAATAATTTCCATGTTATATTAATATTTTGGGTAATAATCACTTTCTTTATCATACGTGTTTTAACTTGTTACTCTTGATTGTATCACATAGATCATGATTTAAATAATTACATAATATAAAGAAATTATTTACATATCATATATATTTAGAATATAAATATGTATAATAGACATATATATTAATTGGAAAACACCGTTTATGGAGATGGTAGTCCGTACGTAAGCATAAACGGTGTTTCCGTTTTCATATAGTATTGAATGGAAGTATGTGAATAAGATATATGTAAGTACATAAATAATTATATATATAAATATATATAACTCTAGTAGCATTATTATGTCATATATTACATACTTATTAGTAATATATATTTGTTTATAATTGTTGATGAATTGTGAACTTGGAAATGAATCTCATCGCGTCGTGGAGACGGTAATCCGTACGTATTCACGAGAAAAAATATCATTCTATTGATATTATAATAATATATAATTGGATGTTATATTATATATACATAATCCTTATCATTTTATATTTATTATTTACATCAAATACACATCATTATTATACTCATCCGAATAATAATGTATTGAATAACAATTACACCACGATGTGGAGATGGTAAGCCGTATGTACGCACCTATGGTGACATGTCATTAAAAGGGTGGATAAAATAATGAATTTGGATGTACCTAAATTATAATAAAATCAAATTATATAGAAGATACTGTATTTATTATTTTATAATGGAAACAATAAAGAAAAAGGAAGTAGAAGAAGAAAGGAACTTGAAAGAGGGTGGTGAAATCATTACCTCTTCTTCGAGTTCTTCCTATTGATTTGATCAAAAGGGCTCCTTAGATTGGATTCCTGATCAAAATAAGGCCTCTCGGTATAATGGAGGATAGTTGAGAGGGTATTTGGGTAGGGGTTGGCCCAGTCAAATGGCTTAGAAGGTGTGAATTAGAGTGAAGGGTGAGTGACCTTTTATAAGAGGGGTGAGGGGAACCTTTGGAAAAACTTAAAATATTAATTTATAATAAATTAATATTCAGTTTATAATGGCTCAAAATTGATTTATTTCTAGTATAAGGTGGTGATGGGTCTAAATACACCCAACCAATAGGTTTTAGACAGGTTTGTGTCATTGTATTAACCTTATCTTTTAGTTTTAACTCTTAGTTAATTAGTTTGACATTTACTATGTCTCTTTTTATTTTTATATTATATGGTTAAAAATTTTACTATAAAATTTCAATAGACCCCCAAGTGGTACATTAATTATACACCTATCATGATATAAGTCCTTTGGATGATCATTAGATTTTTTGAAATAGAATATCAATTAATAATATAATATTTATTTTAAAAACTCTTTTATGTCAATTTTGGAACTATTGGGTATTTTGTTTTTGATAAATTCATAACTGCATTATTACTTCGCAAAAAATTCATATAACCAATCCTAATATGACATATTAACCTATAAAATTATTTTAATTCCTAAAAAGTCTAATATTACATTTATTTGGGTATTTATAAAATCAATTATCTTAACATTTCATTAATACAGTAATTACTGCATCATCATTGTGTCATAAATAAATTATACTAATGAATGTCTAAAAATTATAAATAAAATACTATTATGTAGGAAATAGTTTTATATTTCTCATTAATATTTATAGTTAAAATTATTACTTATATAACACCATATAAAAATTAATTACTAAAAGGCTTTTGTTTATGTCAATTTTGCCTTTACATTAAATTAATTAATCTAAAGTGTCATTATCATTCATAAGTACCTCTATGGGGTCCCAAAATCGTCCCAAAGATGAAAATGGTCTTCCATTACTCATCCAATAAGGTTAGGACATATGTTAAGGTAATTTTGTATTATTACAATGTTCTTTTTACCTTGAATTACCCTATTTACCTTTAACCATTGTAAATAAAAGTAAAAATCTACTATTCACCAAAAATATTTATCTTATTGAACCACATTTTACTCCTTGATATTAACTGTGTATCTCAGATTTTCAAAATTCAACTCATAGAAGCGGTAAAATTCAGTTTTATGTGAATTTTCAAATTCTCCTAGAAGGTGGGTAAAAGAAGGTGAAAAGTTCAATAAAATATTTGTATATCTAAAATTATTATAAATTGACTCCAATGAATTAAAATGAACTTATATAAGTATTATGTATCTATTTTTACATAAATTAATTTAAATAATATAAATAATTATTTAAATAAAAATTCGGTTTTAACCAATAACTCAGTGATTTTCAGTATTCATAAAAAATTGATGTTTCTCAGAAAAATACAAAAAATTAGGCCTAAGCTATATTTGATATTATAGATTAAAAAATGATTTATATTTTACCAATATCAAAACATATAAGTTTAATTAATTAATTTAAAAATTAATTCCCGTTGTCAAAACAAATAGCGTGTTTTTAAGAAATAATAACTATCAAAAGATTGACACTTGCTTATGTCCAGTTTAAATGTGAAATTATGTCCAATGACCAACACATGATTAAATGGTAAAAATATAATATAATTATACTTTAAAATCACTCAAATGAATAATTTGTCACTATTAAATAATTTGATTAAAAAAAATTTTTAATTAAAATTTAGTAATTTTCACTATTCATCAAAATATGCATGTTATCAGAAAAGTACCAAAAATTTACCCGAAGCTAATTTCGATATTCCGAATAAAAAAATGAAGTTCATTCTAAATTATGAAATGTATAAAATTTCAAAATGTGGGTATTACTATTCTTGACAGCTAGTTTTTTTGGTTGTGGTGTGTTAGAACTCGAAGTTGCGTATAACACATGCTATTGTATTATTCAAAGAGAAGCATACCGTTAAAGCTTGGGGTGTTACGTTGTTAATGGTGAATTAATTTTTAAATAATTAATTAATGTAAAGTGCAACTAACAAGAAATGTGATAATTTAATCTAATGTATCTCTTTAAATGGTTTTATTCTTATATGATACCTAGTCTTAGCAATGGAAGATGGGAGTCTGAAAGATGTTAGCTGCAGTTGAGTCTGATACTAGGTTTCTCCATAGTGTGGTTGTAATCTATATTATTTCATGTAGTTTTTTTTATTCTAAACTCTACCCCACCCTGTGGGTTAGGGAGACTAAAACCTCAGTGATTCTGAGCCTAGGGGGGGAGTCCCAACATTCAGGTGGGAGGATGGATGGCTGAAAACCCCCTTTGATCCTACTCTCTTCTCTTGATATTTACTTGTGATCATAGGAACAACAGTTAGTTTTCCCCATATATGTGCGTAGTGGGCTGTAATGTCTTTTGGTTATTCACACGCATTTATTTTAGATACATTTTCCCAAGGACTACTATTGGTGTAACGTGTATAGACTATGGTGGATTGAGGTTCCTTACTCGGTGTATTGGCTATAATGGCTTGAGGTTCAATATCTAACATATGATACACGTTATGGAATCTATGGTGGATCATATAAACTACCTGGTTTCTTTGGTTACATAGATGTGTTAGTTGTGATGCACAAGGTTCATGTTATGGTGCTTCCCCTAGGTGTTTGTGGGCAAGCCTTTTTTGAGACAGATTCTTAGGACGTGCGATGTTGGGAAAAAGTAGAAAACCAGTGGGGAAATAGAAGTGGGGTACCCTTTATATTCATTATTATATTATATAATCTTCTTTGTGATACTTGGTGTGAGTATCCATGGTGAGGTTGGGAACTTAGTAATCCTGTTTAGGTGATGAGTTAGTTTCACTTGTTGTTCACTATGATTTAGCTAGCTTTAATAACTTTTTCAAGAGAGGATTCAGGGAGGATCCTACTAAGTATACATTTATAGTCACCCTATATATATAATATATTTTTTCGGGTAACTTATAGTAGATTGGTTATCAGAATGGTTACTACTAGCTTGGGATTTCAAGAGCTGTTCGGGCTTCATGGTTGCTGTTGATTTTACTTTCCTTTGGTACTTGTAGTTTTCGGTTTCAGTTGTTGTAGTTCTTACATGAAATTACATATATGAACTTGCTATTACTTTTATATTTCAGTATGATATGGAGTGGGTTGCTATATGTATTATCTATCTCTTTAGCATGTGTTCCTTTATTGGGAAATGCCTCTCATTTGTATGTTTACTATACCCTCGATGCTAGTCGCCAACCAAGGGCCTACTAGAGGAGGGACTTGGGGGTCACTATCTCCCATCTCACATTTCTAGAACAAGTTGGGTACTCCTTGTGGAGATGGGGTAATGAAAAATAATTTGAGGAAAAATGATTAATCCTATTGAGTTCATTGAGATTTACATGGAATATCCCTTAGAAATGGTTGACATGAGAAAATATCTTCAGACAAGAAGCACAATAGAGTGAAAGGGTATTATATTAAATGGTAAAATTGTACGTTTTCATATGGATACATAATTTTTTGTGTTTTCTTGAAGGGGTGATTATAGTCCCCTTTTATAAGTGATGAGAATGATATTTCTGTAAATATTTCAACTTAATTTTAATTAACAACATGCTAAACATGTCAAGTAGCTCTATAATTGAGAAATAATGGAGTGGGTAATAGAAAAGGTCTATCAAAACCTCATCTAATAAACCATATATATATATATATATATTGTTTTTTATCATGTTTTTATCCCTTTACCCACGGAATTATTATCTTTAACATTTTAGCTTTTACAATGATTACTAGTTTTTAAAAAAGGTTAATTTTATTTTAAAAGGTTCGGACCGAAGCCTCATTTATTATTTAAAGCAAATAAAATACCTATTTTAATTAGGTAGAGGGAGACCCATTACATAGACCAAAGGCCCTGTGGTCATTTAGCTCATTACATGGCTCGTAGGCCCAAATTTTTGGCCCGAGGCCCATTCTGTGAATAGTACTTCTACAGTACTGCACAGTATCAGCTATTGCAATAGTACCCTGCCGTCGCTACAGTGACCTGCCACCGCTATAGTCCCACCATTGATACAGTTCCACACTACTACAGTGCTTCAGTAATGCAACAGTACCCTGCACCCAATGGGTTTTGAAGCCCCATTTTGCATGTATGATTACAGGGTTATTACCACTAAGCCAAATTAATGTTAAAATAAAAATGTACAATGTATTAAATTTTTTTGGGAAAATAATACTTACAATCTAAAATATGAAATATGGGTTTGTAAATTAAAACCCTAATTTTTAAAATAATAAAGTCTCATAGAAAATAAATAAATTTTTAGAAAAGTTTTTCATGAACTTACAATTCACACTTATATACATATAATCTCATGGTAGTTATGTTATTTGATAAAAATGGTATTTTAACTAATCACCTAGAAAATTATTAATTCTAGAAAAGTACCTAAAATTAATATCAGGAATATATTACATTAATTAATCCAATTTTTTGTCATTTTTTAAAATAAGAATTCTTAAAATTCTAAATTTATATTTTAAATAGAATGGTAAGAAATAATTGAAAACATTTTTATTATAAAATAATAACCTTTTATGAATATTAATCATAATAATTCATATTCCATACCAATTAATATTTAATTTATTGGTAATATATTATCCATATTAAAAATATTTTTTTATTTAATCATTATATTCTTATTTTCATGAAATGAAATTGAAAATGCTGGAAATAATATTTTTAAGCATAAAATGTTTTTCTCAGTTTTTTAGCTATAATAACTAAATTTAATTCAATAAAGTATCATATATATTATTTCCATCAACATTTCCTAATTTTTATACTCCAATTAATTCCTATAATTTAAATGGATACGTTTTAATAGTTATACTTAATATAAATATTTTTATGTTAATATATTGCAGTTTCATTTGGTTCAGTGTTGCATGTACAAAAAGCTATCAAACCAATTGAATTATTTGAGGGTAATAATATATTTAAATTTTGGGATGTTATTGATAACACTTTATAAAATTTATTTATATTTATTCTCTATTTTAATTTTAGTTATTTATTTTATATTTTTGATATCTTGTTGAATAATAATGATCATTTTCAACTATTTTAATAGTAACTATTTTGTGCTTCATTCATCACCCAAATTTCATAATTACCTAATCATAAATGGTATAAAAATTCTTGTATTAATAATCATCTATATGTTTTTTAATTTGAATCAATTTTAATTTTGGTTATAAACCTTAATGTTGAATTTGTTGATGAGCATGTTATGATGATTTATAGCGAACAATGTGTGTATTAATTAATAATAAGATATATTTTTTGTATATTAACATTCCAAAAAATCATTATTTATTTATTTATATTATATATTAATAGAAATTAAAATCACATAGTCTTTAATTATATATATTTATAGTATTTTTCAATTAGGTGTTTTAAAAAACCTAAATAAGAACATACCATAAGTAAAGGATGATTATGAAGTGATTTATTTATAATATCATTATGCAAGTCACATAGTGATTTTAATTAGTGTTTATTAGTTAGATATATCATAGTTGGAATTATATTGAAGAATAATATTACCTATATTATGTTATTTCATTGTATGAGGAAATATTTTTTTCTCCTAGAACACTATTTTGGATGGTTGAATTTACAATTATTTTTTGTGGCTCATATTATTAATAGGTTTTCATATTTATCTTTCATAAAAATTAATAATTTCATAAAAATAATTTTTATCTATTAAACCTATTTTCATGATCTTCATTTAAGGTGTTTTTTAAATGACAATGGAATTCGATCGTTTCATGGATGCGATAGTCCACAGTTACAAATGAATATTGATTTTATTTTCCATAGAATATGGAAAATGAAGAATATGGTTTATAATTAAAGAATATAAAATTTTTCATAAATATATTAGTTATATATTAAATCACAAAGTATTAATATCCATGTAAGGATGTGATAAAAAAACATACTACCTTGTGGAGGCGGTAGTCTGCACAAGACATAAATGGGGGTTTTCAGTTTTCTTAATGAAAATTGTAAATGTGGTTAATTCTTTCACGGTTATTATAATAAAATTATAGTATAATAATGATACTAATTTTATAATTTTAAAATAGTGTACTAGAACATGAGGAAGAATAAATTCACATAAGTAAATATAAATGAAAAATGTGTGGTTAGAAATTTATACATCCCCCACAATCCATTTTTTTTATTTTTTGAAAATCTACGTTTGGAAAAGTGGGAACTTTGCCAAAAAAATTCACAACATCATATTGATCCATGCGTACCCCCAATTTGTTTTTAAATTTTTAAAATAAAAAATAAAAAATTCAATCTTAAACCATCATCACCACCAAAGGATACTTACCACCCTTATAATTTTATAATATTATATGAAAATTTTGAATAAATAAAAATCACACAACCTCAGTCGTCTAAACATCTGAAACCTCACATATAGTTTAAACCTCAAGCCCCAAGAAAAACATATTATCCCTAATATCTTCACATTACTTCCTGTATGAACTTTGACAGACATAGGAACATTTAGAATATAATTACCATCTGATCGACTAATGAAATCGACCTTGGAAGAAGAACCCAAAACTAGTAAAACCCGCCACATGACCATAGTCATCTCCATAACACCCAAAAACAAAAAAGATCCATTATCACCTAAAATAGATCCAAGGTATCCAAAACATTCCTATAATAATAAAAAACTATAAATAAATTTAATCAAAAATAAAAAAATGGTGTACCATAACCATGATAACCCGAAGAAAGGGAAAAATAAAACACATGTCTTGCCTCCTGGAACAATCTACCACTGACATAAACACATCGCAGAACCTCCACATAAACCATATCACCTAAATAACCATGGAAGGAGTAATGGACCAAGAATCCAAAGTATAGTAAAAGCATACAAGGTAGGTTATAAGGTTTATGAATTCATCATCCACCCATTCCCACACTTGTTTTAAACATGCTTGTTGTCTAACCCTCTTAGACAAACCCATTTTACCCATTTTACCCATTTTTATTTTTACTAAGGTAATTAGTTTTTGAAAAATTTATTTATCTTTTATTATTGAAGATAATTTCATCCTTATTATATAATTTGAAACTAATTATTATAAATATTAAATCAATTTTATTACATTATTTTTCTTAAAGTAATATAAAATTTTTTATAAGACTAAATGTATAATTAATTAAAAAAATATTTTGGAAAATATAAAAAAAGCTATAAAATGTTAAAATTGTATTTTGAAATTAAAAAAAATAAAATTATATAATTTGAAATACAATTTTAATATACATATTTCATTTTACCAAAAGGTTTCACACATTTTTAATTCATACTTATATACTAGTAATTTTATGAATGTAATGTTATTTGTAAAAACAATATTTTCACCTTTCCCAACAAAGCCAATATTTTTTTAGATAAATACAAAAATTAATCATAATTAAATATTAGAATTATATGTAAAAAAATGAAAGTTAATTATTAAAATTAATATTCTAAAATTTCTAAATGTTACTTGAAAATAAAATCATAAAATATAGTGAATCATTTTTATTTTAAATCAATTATGACATTTCAACTATTCCTATAAATCATTTATAATACTATGTATATCAAACATGGAAAATAACCATTTAAAAAAAATATAATTATAAAAAATATTTCATTAGCTACGTAGATGAAAAAATTGAATCACTATTAAAAGGGTTGTTTATTTCATAAGTTAGTTATAATTATTTGTACAATATTATTCAATGAATATCATACATTGGTCAATATATATTTTAATAAAACAAGTTGTGGTCTTTTTTGGTTTAGTGTTTCATGTGAGTTACGTTATTAATATAATATTTATTTAAGAAAAATACAAAGTGAAATAACATATCATTACAATATTTATGGTTACTCTGGGTAGTCACCATCCACTTATAGATCAAATATATATGTTTTTTTGTCTATGTCATGAGACTTATGATAATTGATGACTTAAGAGCCTCTACCCACCATAGAGGAGCCGAAAACAATCTATATTATATAGATTCACATGATTTCATCAGTATAGTCACCTAAAATATGTTGTTGTAGGTGAACTATATAAAAGATTTGTGGTTCTATGAGGAACCAACAAAATCTAAGATGAATGATATTAGCTTTTCCTCTAACATATGTATTTTTTATCAAAACTAATGAACCATATGTGGATGATAGTTAAGGATTATATTCACCTACATACCAAGAACATTCTATAGCCATTTCAAAAACTATAACCTAAAAAATTTGTCTCTTTCAAAGAAGATACTCCAAGGAAGTCCATGTGGGTTCACCATTTCCCACACATAGAGAAAACCTAACTCATCCACTAAAAATTCCTCCCAGATTTAAATAATGTCTACCACCTTAGTCATCCAATCCATAACTACCCCACTTTATTATTACCACAAGGCATCCTCGGTATACCCTTCATGAAGTTTATATTGATGTCATCACATTTCCACTTGGGAAGGGGAAATAACTATACAAGGTGAACATGTCTTTGGTGATCGACCTTAACTTACTAATATATAGAGCATCACATTAAAAACCCATGACATGATAATTTATTCTCATCCACCAATTCTAAAGAGACATGTATCAATACATATTTGATAAACCTGAATGTACCACTCAATTTGAAGTGTGATACTCTCATAGCATCTCCCCTTGAATATTTATGATTGTAATGACACAACCATGAATATGGAGAATATCATCTTCATTAATGATCCAACCTAGTAGTGGATCCCCACCATATATTCTTTCCCTCAATGTTATGAACAAATTATAGAATATATGTCACCTCTTGATCCTATTAATATGTAAGGTCCCACGAGGGAAGTTTATTAGGGTGGACCATCCTTGGTATTCATAAATGTCTAAAGGCATCTTAGTGAAATGATCCATCAATTATTACTCTCTACTAGACTCTAGGAAAACCAGAGTTTTCATTCAAAATTTTAGATAGTTAGATACTATTTTTACCTTTCCATGAATATAGGCCATCCCACAATAAAATGATTTTAGGTTGTCAAACCACCTTTTCTTCCAAAGGTTTAGTCACCGTTGTGAAAATATACGCTTTGGTATTATTTGGTCGACATACACCTAAAGTTTCTCACCAATAAAGTAGTTTCAACAACACCTCATGTTGTATTCAACTACTGCTAACTTTGCATTCTGAGTGGAGTAGTTCGGCTCATGGGTCATTAACTTCCTAGACCCATAAGACACTACTCGATCACAATGCATCATGATTTCCCATAACATAACATCTAAGGAATCACGATATAAAAAATATCCATCAATAAGAATGTGTATGTTAAGGATTCTTGTTATTTTTATCCTCCATTTTATCTACTGAAAGATGATTTCATGGGTATTTGGTTATATTAATATCACTCCTTTGTTGGAAAAACATGTCATATTTGATGCCCAATAAAGAATTCATTTATGAACCAGTATGTGTAACCAAACCAAATATTATCAAAATATAAAATATGATATTGGGAAACTCCAAAGAAACAACATCATTGACCTTATTAGGGTCTATATACACTCCATAATAAAATGTAATATGACCCCAGAAGTGAACCCAATCATTGAAAACCCAACTATTTAATACCCCATAATTAATGATTTATCATATAAAGGTTAAATTCAAAAAATCCAAAAAATTCATAAGCCCTGTTTTTTTGGGTTTATTTGATACATAGCATAAAAATAGGAAACATGGGTACAAATGTTTTTTAAATACTCCAAAACATTCCCTCACATTTAATAGATCTTCTGATACTAAAATAGAAAATCGTGGGATTTAAATAAGAAATGGAGGAGTTGTAAAGCCCAATAAAGGAGTAATCAAATCATAACATGATGAAATTATCAAATGTTAATCAATAATAATTTTAAGGTGACAAAAAGGTGTAATAGTTATTCAATTTCACATCAAATCTTCATATAAGATGATAACATCAATTAAACATAAGAATTTGGACATAACATAAAACATGACACCATAACAATATGTTAAGGATAAACATGGGGATATCTTAATATATAGTGATTAGGATAACCACCCATGAACCATCCAT
Organism: Viscum album; assembly: GCA_963277665.1. Classification (NCBI taxonomy): domain Eukaryota; kingdom Viridiplantae; phylum Streptophyta; class Magnoliopsida; order Santalales; family Viscaceae; genus Viscum; species Viscum album. Next base: position 319,572,822 of record OY728153.1, on the reverse strand, counting down.
GGTATCACATGTGATAAAAATATTACCCAATGCAATAGAGGGCTATATAACTCTAGGCCAATTCTTCACATTGATATCATGTACATGAATTGGTGTTCCACATAGATCATAAAACATAATAATGTATTTAATCAATATTAATCCAATGATTATGGAGAGTTGATTGTATATATAGAATCCATCAATCTATTATGAGTAGGAACGTCTAGGTGAGAACCCTTTAGTGGAAATAAGGATGGGTATTCACTGAATGATTGATTGGCGTGTAAAATCGTAGGATAATTTCAGCAGCATAATAGGGGTATTTAAATAATCTTGTAAGGGATTAATGAGAGTAAAATATGCTATATAATTACATTTAAATAAAAAAATAGTTTAATTTTTCGTGATAAAATATATCCCAACTAGAAATATTAGAATTTAAATGGATTAATATAAATAAAGTGTTTAAATAAAGAGGAGGAGGATGGAATCCCTTACCTTGAGGGTGATTTTCTAAAAGCTTCAATGGAGATTCTTATGATCCAAGAAATAGATTGAGAAGGACTTATAGATGGATAGGGATAAAAACATCATGATCAATTGTTTTTTATTAAGGAGTGGGAGGTTATTTATAACAACGTAGATATAAATTATAATTATTTTCCAAACATAGGTTTTAGAAAATATATCAAAAATTAATCAAAACCTCAAAAAATTCCATGGTTTTTGAACAATGATTGTAAAAAAATTTATTTTATTTAATATTTTACCATTTTATATGGCACAATCAATAAAATAATACAATTTTTGAGGTGGAAGTCAGTCATGTTCATCAATAATTGATTTTAAAACCTAAAAATATTATATATGTTTTGGATGATTCATTAATGGATCATAACATTAATCAAATAACAATAAAAACACATTATTTTAAATAGGAAATCTATATTTGACTGTTTAAAATTTTTATATCATCTATTACATTACTTTTGGGCCATTATTATTTCATAATATATACTGTATATTTATACCACATTTAATTTGTACGAAAAAATTCGATTTTCTCAAGAAATTATGAAATATTACCCATTTTATTATTTTAACATTCTGATTTTAAAAATAATTTTTATTTTTCTAAAATAATTCTTTAAATAAGATAATTTTATCATTTTAGGAAAAATAATTATTAAATAAAAAATACATGTTTTTATCATACTAACAACTTTTTACCCTTATAAAAATTTCATTAGACTTCATGAAATTATATTATATGTTATATTTAAATAAATATTATTTAATAAAAATACTTTATAATTTTTTATTTTAATAATTCATTAATTTATCAACAAAATTCATAATGGAAGCTATATATTTCCAAAAATACAATTTTGATCCTTTATTTCAAAATCCCTTTTTATAAAATTCATAATATAAACATTTATAAATTAATAAAAAATTGATAAATATAATCATAGTTTTTATAAAAGAAAATATAAAAAATCAATACGATAGTGTCTAGATAGAGAACCACTTATTGCACTAGAAAAATCCTAAAGGGTAAGGTGTGCGATGTGGACACTTTTGGGTTAATTTAGTGCACATTGATTGTGTTGTGATGTCTAAAATCTTAAAATTATACTATAAATGGTTTTTATCATATTTTAGTTATTAGATCTCATTTTTGGCATAGTCAAGGGTAAATCATAGTGATGAAATCTCCATTAGTAGCTCTAATAAATGGGATTCATATGGTATGATGCCACTGATCTAGGCCATCATTTTTTCTGTTTATGTTAATTAGACATTATCATGACCCATAAAATATACTAATCTGAATTTAAACTTCACAAAACCTATATTATTTACATATAATATGATTAATTGACATTTAAATCCAGAAAAATATTTATTTAGAATGGTCAAACATAAAAAAAGAAGTTCATTTCTTTCCAATAACTATATTAATTAATAAAGAATTTATTCCTTCAAAAATATAATTTCATTAATAAAAGTTATTATAATTACATTCTTATTACTTATAAAATTTAACTCTTGAAATTTAATTTCATACACTAAAATAGAAGAGGTTTTTTTATTCCCTCTTCCAGTTCCCATGTTACCTCCTCAAACATATGGTTATTCAATGACACTTTGACCCGATGAGTTTCCTTTTTTCCTATAACTTTTTCTTTGTTATATAATATAGTCACCAGCTTGTCCTGGTATAAAAGTTCATTCTCCAAGGGTATCATCATAAGAATTATTTCATGTGAGTTTTTTGTTATGTACTTCCTTAATAAGGTTTCACGGAACACATCCTATACTTGAGATAAGTTAGGTTGGAATTCTAGTAGATATGCCTCAACTCTGATGAGATTAGGTATCTCAAAGGGGACAATGTATCTTGGAATTATATTTCATCTTCCCAAATATGAGTAAAATATTATATTTCTATATAGACAGTAAAATATTATCTTTAACCTCAAACTATATGACTCATACATAGTTTTATATATAATTTTTCTATCAGAGTTTCAATTTAATAGTACATTGTATTATTTGAACCTTATATATTATATTTTGGATAAGATTAGGTACCATAAGATTCGACTCTCAAACATCAAATAAATAGGTTGGAGTTTGATATATCTTACCATATAAAGCCCCATGAGGTGACATTTGAATGCTAGAATGGAAACTATTGTTATTTGAGGTCTCCACTAGAGGAATGTGTTGGTCCCAACATCCTGGTAAATTCATTGAATAAGATATTAGTATATCGAATAGAGTTTGACTGGTTCTTTTAGACTGGATATCAATTTTATGGAGATATAAAGTATTTAAACTCAATTATGTATCCAATTAGAACTAAATCCTCCTCTAGAACCTTGAGGTAAATCTTATATCTCATCCAGATAAAATGAAGAGCGTTACTCCATAAAATATTTCCACTTCTCTTTTGAATATATTAGTGACTTGGTTGAGAGAATAATCTTCCTTGATAGTAATGCAATGCGATGATTTTCAAGGTTATTAACCACCACCCTAAAGGTCAATGTGAGTATGTCAAGTGTGTGTGTGTGTGGGGATGTGGGGTTAATTGATTACCCAATAAATGTTTTTATTAAAAATTTGTAAATTTTAAATCCCACAATAAATTAAAAAATGCCCAGTTAATCAATAGAATATATTGTTAAAAGTTCACATATTACAAAATTTTCTTAATGACTGATTAGTTCTCAGGTAAGAAATATATAATATTACTTAATCATTTGAAATGAATTTATTTAACTAAAAAATTATAAAAACAAAAATAAATATTAAAAATCTAAGGATTAGTTTTTTTGGTTAAATCATTTTTATTTTTAAAAGAGAAAATAATGTAAACAAAAATAAACAACGGAAATTTGAAATAAGAGGTTCAGTCTTAATATGGACTTAGTCCTATCCACTTGATGATAACCTACCACAATAAAATTTATATAAAATAATCAAGTTGATATAAAACCTATATTATGTTTTATAATAGTTTACATATTATTCCGGTCACACACGACCTATTCCACTATTATTCATGGGTGTACAAACAAACATGACATACAAAGACCTCTACTATAGATATATATGGAAGTATAAGTATAAGAAGAGTAAAGAGATAATATGAAGTATCTTTCTGTTTAGTATAAGAGATATTGTGCATGTGATATAAAAGAGTTTACACACACTACTAAATATGTAAGATTAAATAAACAAAAATTATAAATCTAAAAGTTTAGGGATTGAAATGCTCGACCTATTGTAGTGCAGATCATGACTCTTTGATTTGATGGGCAATAAATCTCATACCGTTTTTCCATGAAATAATCATAAGAACTAAGTGTCGTAGACTCCTATTATTGACTAGAAGAAATCATCAGTTGTGTTTGATCTTTTGGCTTCTTCAGTAAGGTGATGGCAGGATTTAGCAGTTTAGTTCTTATCTTTTTATTAGAAACATTAAGAATATTCATATCCTCTCCGCATCCTCGTACTGTATTTCTGGAATCATTTTTAATGTTTTTTACCAATCATTTAAATGAAAATCATTAAAATATGAATTGAAACTAACTTCGATAATATATCCATAATAAAATATTTAAATAAAAAGGTTATGTTTAGAAAAAGTGGTGGTGAGTCTTGGAATGGTGACTCAATACTGTCGATGTCTCAGAGTCTGAAAGCATCCCATTCGAACAGTGTCTCAAGATGATGGTGTCACTTCTTTGATGTATGAAACTGGCTATGTATTATACTAATACAAAATTTCATGTCTCATTGAAAGTGTGTCGCCTAATGATAGTTCAGTCTAGCAGTGTCTCATACTTTTCTAATTTTAATTCTCTGAGTCATGACACCCTGACAGTGAGATATCTCAGCGGTGTCTAAATGTTAGTGATATTTTCATGATGAAAGAGAGTCATGGACAATAGTGACTTGTATTCAATGATGTTAGTCTCAATGATGTGTCAACTTGGTGGTGAGTCATTCTTGATTGTGACTCATCCTCAGCAGTGTCTCAACTTCAATAGTTACTTATCCATAACCAATTTTATCACCACTCTCAGAATATAGAATACTTATAGAAACATAAAATTAATTAATCCTATTAGAAGCATGATTTTGTGATCATTAAAAAAATTATGTCAACAATATCCCCCTTTTATGTTCATAAATCGTTGCATAAAAGGTATCAAAAATATAAAACACAACATCAAATGTATGGTTAAAAATAAAAAAATGACTTCTCATTCATAGTATGTTAAGATGTTATCAAAGGTAAATAATAATAAAATAAAGGTAATTATCTAGAGAAAATTTCTACTGTTCTCCCCCCTTAGAAATTATCCAAAAGGTAGAACATAATTAGAATGAAAAATAGAACATATAGGAAGAATAAATATGAAAAATGTAATGAGATTCATCAAAAGGAATTCAGATAAGTGTATATCAAAATATTATTACAAAACATTCCATCAAATACATTATCCAATCCAAAAATAAGTGAAATATTAGTTTTAGGGTCCATATGAGATTTTTCTTTGGAATTGGACTTCTCCTAATTTGAGGTAGTAATAACAGAAGAGTTTATAGGACCTGTAAGAAAGGAACTTGGAACACTATTTGGGATTCCAATGATAGATCAATAAGGATGAGGTTCTAGAATAATACCTAGAAATATTTTCATAATATAATGTATAGGATGAATATTTCAAGGTCGGAATTGGGTAGGTAGAGGTTCATTTGTATCCTTGGTAACTCATGGCCAAAGAGAGGCCTCTGGTTTAATAGGAATAACTTCTTGAGAAACAACTCTAGTATCATGCACATTAAGAAACAACTTCATCTGGTTTATGAAATACATAATGATCTAGCCACCTATTTCCATTTCACTAAAGAAGATGGATTTTTTCATTCATAAATCTATTGAACACCGAGTTTATCTCCTTCAATTTCCTTTCTCTTTAAACGCTTGAATCATAAGGGTTTTCCGCAGATTGTCATCCAACAATTTGAAGTTTTAATTGATGGAATGTTTGTTTTAAATCGAAGAGAGATAATATTAGATGGATTTAGTTGTTTTATCTCAATCATATTTCATGTCCTCGTCATATGTGGCCATATTCATAATAAAATAGTCACTGTTATTTCCTATTCAACTCAATGTTACCTACGGCTAATTAGGCTTGAATCTTGTGGCACTCGCTAAGGAAACACTAAAGTATTCTTTAACAGTAGATATAATCACCTCAACATTAATTACTAGAATATGAGGAGTAGGAGAAGAAATAGAAGTATCATAGGATACATATTCAGGAATCTTTATAATAACATCCAAATAATCTTTAAAATAATTTTTCATATCTTCCATTAAAGACATCACAATCTCAATATCACTGTTTATTCGTTTATTTTTAATCTCAACCTCCTCGATGTGATGAATCGTCTTAGGTTGTATGTGTTGAATAAATAAATCAATGAGATATATAGTATCATTATCACTAATATTGGCAAAGAGTGTATCTTTATTCTTCAATCACTTATGAAAATTTTATTATATCTTTTGACCAAAATCATCAAACTCGCTCTTTGTGACTACATCATCTGTCATAGTAGGAAGAGGAGAATCAGGTTTGGAAACACAAAATCTAACTTAGGATTTTTTTAATATCCCATCAAAATATTCATAATCTATCATTGATACCTTATGATCTACTTCATCTCAAACCTCATGTCCACTATCCTTTGGTGAACACTTTCTGAATCTATTGCATTCATCAATCATAGTATCAACCCATATGTCTAAAAATTAAACAACAAAAGGTATAGTGGTAGGAGGGACAACAATATCATATAAACCACAATAGTCTCAACACTTCTCTAATCATCTGGACTTTTTCCAACTACAGTCTATATAACAATAGTAGATCACATCATATTTGTGAGAATATAATACTTGAACAACTACATTAGTAGGCTCAACTTCTAATTATTTACCAGTATCTAGTGCATCAATCATTTGAACATACTTTTGTGAAAATAGTTACAAATTAACCTTTAACATTCCTATACATAGGAGGATCAGGATAATATACATTAACTAACTATTCATTACTATCTTCTTAGTCAATAGGCTTTTTTATCCTATTCAACTACTTATTGTTCCACAGAAACAATAACACTCATCTGCTCAACAATAGAAGAATCAGAAACTATATTTCCATTATCAACTGAGATCACATCAGTTCCATTAATATATTTATTCCCTTGAATAAATTAAAAAAATGTGGATTTCTCCCCCTCAACTAGTGCATCCTTATTTTTAATCTCTGGGTCTACTTCTCTAGTCAATTCTCATTTCTTAGTAGGTTCACCAGTTTATGTAAGAAACTTTGTAGGCATCTCTATATCACTCCCTCTTGTCTTTTTAGTTGAATCACAAGGGTAATAATCTTCACCATGATCAACTTCACTATAATGACAATTTTTATCGTATCCATTTAAATTTTCCTCATCTTTCTCTGCCTCATCTCCATTTTCGTCTACATCATCATTCTTGAACATCTTTTCAATTGATCTTCCCTAGATAATTTTTCTCTTCTTCATCACTTTTCACCAAAAATATTTTTTTTGGAAGATTCCTAGATGGACTAAGAGCTTCATATGTAATTGGTGGTGATTGTGGTGAGAAACATGGGTCACTAGATTTATAAAAAAAGGCTAATTTTCTAATTATTCTTTTACAACATCTTCTTTATTATCATTCGACAACTCAATAACTTCATCAGGATCTAAACCATTGTCAAAAATATACCTTGGTCTTGTCGGATGCTCAACCATATTGAACATATCATAAAATATATGAAAATATCTAACACACTATCTTTTCTAGTGGTTCCAACCTATTATCATTCTTGATGTGATAGCTCTTGAAATACAGAAACAACTACACTCTATAATTGTTTCTTCATCTTCATCAACTAAGCCCTTATACTTTAACATTGCATAAATCAACTTCGAGTAGATCAAGAAATAAGATATTGAGGTTGGTATTATCATCTCAGATAAATTATCCATATGATACCTAAATAGATTGATCATAATTAAACTTTTCATAATACTAATAAAGTTGTCAAATTGATAACATAGGGCGGAAATTTCATATTTTTTGGATAAAATCATATGTTGAATAAACTTAAACATCAACCTACATTCTACATCAAGATAAAATATAATAGTTCTTATGGTGATAGTTTCACCTGTATGTTCTACCAAAGTATCTTTTTAAATAAAGAATTCACTTTCCTCATGAATAGATCCTTGGTAGTCATCATGAACTCTTTCATAAGTAACTCCCAATAATTTAGCCGACTATTTTGAGGAAAAGATTATTCTATGACCTTTAACTCATTTTCTCATCCAACATTCTTCCACATCATTATATACAAACTCAACATATTAGAAAAACTCATAAAATAGATTATGATAAAATGGTCTTTCATTTGATGAAATCCAATCCAACTATCCTTGGTCTTGATGATATTTCAGCACTTGAGACTTTCTTGACAACATCCATTTTGATTAAACTTCCTTTTCAACTACTAAAACATTATTTTCAAGCTCGAGGTTAATAGTTTCTATAGTATCCAACACACTTGACTTTCCCTTTTTCTTCTTAGCTGGTGTCGACTCATCAAGATAAGTCTTAGCAGGCCTCTTCATTCATGGCATGCAGATCAATTCGGTAGGTTGAATCGAGGGTAAATTCGAAGCGTTGAAATGGGTTCCAGAGAGAAAGATGAGATTTTAGAGATGTGTCAGAAACATAAATTTTTTAAATTTTATCATTTGGGAAATAGGTATTTGAAAAATAAAAATAAAAATTGAATTTGAATTTAGAATTTTAGAAAATAAAGGTACCAGGTTAGAGAAACAAACTATAAAAATATAAAACCGGTGGTTCATAAAACATTGATTTTTTTCCAAAGGCATGAAACCAATGTTCTGACAAGCCAATGGTGTTCCAAACACAATAGTGAGAAAATATAATATTGATACAACCACAAAGGGGTTTCATACCCAATAGTATGTTACCCAATTGCATGTCAAACCAACAGCTTGTCATACTAATGGTTAAACTAAATTAATGTTAATCATTCCAAGTTCATGTTGAATATAGTTCATTATCTCATTATTTAAAGTCTTAGTAAATATATCAACTAACTGATGATATGTTCTAATAAAATCAGAAGTCCTATCACAATTTTGAAAATGGTCTCTAAAAAAGGGACGTCTTTTATCAATGTTCTTTCTCGTATAACAAAATATCATATTCTTAGAAATATTTAGTACACTATTTGAATGCCTAGTCCCTAATTACTCAGATTAGGTGAATTTCAATATTAAATTGTTGTGTCTGTAATTAAATCAAATCCTGAAGGACCTATCAGTTTAGTATCCTTGTAAACAATGGATATAAACATAAGTTTTACATTACATCTTGAAATGAAAAAAAAATATTTTCCCCAGTGAAAGCTCTTATATCCCTTAGAATATCCATATAGGTCAAACATAATATACTTATTCACATCTTGGGGAAATTGATTCCAAAGAAAGTGGTGAGCTCATATTCTCAATAAAGATACATAATATAGAAAAATCTATTATAAATAAGTATAAACATTTAAGGTAATGTATAGACCTGAAAAAAAAGCTTTTTAAACATAATCATCAACATAATATGACAAGAATAAATAAAATAATTATATTTAAAGTTTCACATGGATATTATAGTAGTAGAATAACCACATATAATATCAATAAAAAACATCATAACGAGGAAATGTATAATGACAGACATCATAACCACACCTTCAAGGCATTGTGACAAGACCATTATTATACTACCAATGCCCTGTGCAAAGACCATTACCATACCAATAAGGCCTTGTAAAAAGACACTAGTTTGTCTCATGGGAGGTACCAATGCATCAAAGGGCTACATATGTCCCTACCCATCACTTACTAATTCCAATGAATTCCTTATATGAAAAGGGTGAAACATAATATAAACATTTGTATTAAAACTAGCATCCAAAATGTTAATAATTTAACCGAAAACCATTTATTGTATAAATATAGAACATCCATAGTAAAACATATCATAATAAATTCAATAAAATATGGAAGATTGTATCATAATAATTCAACCTTAATAAAGCAAAAAATCTAACAAAGGGTGTTCAAATATATTAAAATACTCTAATAAATTTATTAAAATTCTTCAATAGAAATATAGATTATTTACATTGAAATCATTTAAAAGCCACAAAATTATAAAATAAAACATTTATTTTGAAAATAACCTTATTTGTTTTTATGGTATGCTTCAAAAATATTAAGGTATCATGATGGTGGGAAATAACACTCTAACAGTATAATTTAAAAACATTTATTCCATAATATGTTGAAAAGGTCACAAAGTACCTTACTTTGAAAATGACAAAATGATTCCTTTGAAAATGTTTTTTATAAATTAAAAAATGTGTATATATGACATTAAAAAATTTAGATAGTAAAAATATTTTGAAATGTATTTTTATGAAACACATACATGGATAATAAATATGTCCCAGTAAATACTTATATATAAAAAACCTCAGATAATAATGAGATTCCGAAATTAAGTGTTACCTTAAATATTCCTTTAGTAGATGGTGGTTTATCAACCTATATAATGGTTAAAACATGTTATTAAATTATACCCAGACCATATCCATATTTATTATATCATATATGATCATTTTATATCATTTTGTTACTATTATGTCAATATTTCCATTTTTTGAGTGTTCACTACTTCGTTTTCCCATTCTGGTTTTGTCATGTAAGTCATGATTGTTCTGAATACGATTTATTTAATTTATATCTATTACTATATTGAGATAATTATTGTTATTTTTACTCATGATATAAGTTATTTAATTATTATTGAATGGTTAACAAAGAAAACGAATATCATCACATCGTGGAGATGGTAGGCCGGTCATACACACAAACGATGATATCATTTATTTGATGGTTAAATAGTTTGGAATTAGATGGTATATTAATTATATAGAATCATTATAATTTTATTTTAATTATTTATATCCATTATACTAATCGTCATATCTGTTACCATAAAGTAGTTTTGAATAACAAATTACACCACCGTGTGGAGACGATAAGCCATACGTACACACACATGTTGATATTGTTATTTGTGTGATGGATAAATTATGGAATATTGTTATCTAATGATTAAAATAACATATCAGTATATGGATGATATTTGAGTTATTATTTTGATATGGAAATAACATATAAAGAGGAAGTATAAGAAGAAAATAACTCTGAATGTGGTGATAAAATAATTAAATATTTTTCGCGTATCTCCTTTCGGTTTGCACAAAATAACTCCATAGAATTGATATATATTAATATTATGAAATCTATGATCAATTGAGGGAATTTTTTAGGATAATTTGGTAGGTTTTGGCTGGGAAAAAGGTCTTTGGAGTTGTGAATTAAAGATAACGAGAGGTTCCATTTTATAACAGAGGTAAGGGGAACCGATTGAAAATATTAAAATAATAAATTAATATAAATTAATTTTAAATCCAAATGGGGAAAATGGATTATTTATAAGTTAATATAAGGATTGGCCAAAATACTGTCAACCAATAAAAGTTATACATGTTTTTTATTTATTTTAAACTTTATCATTGTGATTTATCCTTATTTAATATATTTAACTTTCATTATGGTAATAAAATTATAAATAAAAAATGGTTAAAATATATAATTATATTGTTTAAATTGAGGATAAATGAATATTTTATGAAAATTTAGACCTTATAATTTTCACTTTGTAATTTATTTTTGGATTTTTAAATTATATAATAAAATGGTATTTTTATAAAATATCAATAATGTATATTTTGATATTATTCATTTATTTGACATTAAAAAAATACAAATCGATGATAAATTCCAAAAATAACATTGAATATACTTAAAACATGTCATAGTCACCTAGAAAATTTATCCACCACCTTAATTATTTAAAATTATATTTTTTTAATGTTTTTAAAACCATTTATTTGATATCTCTATTAATTAAATAATTTCTCCATAACTATTGTGTCATCATTAATGGTAATTATTTAATAACTAAAAATTATAAATAAATTCCTATGATTTTGGTAACTTCATTGTATTTATATATTATACATATTGTTGATTTTATCTCTTGGATATCCCTATATTAAAATTATTATACTTTTATAAAATGAGAGTGTGACATTTTGTCACACTCTTTAATTTTTATAATATTTATGTCATATTCATGGGAAAGTATCCATTAAGTTATTTTATTTCGAACTAAATATTATAAGGGTCTAATTAATCCATTAAATATGATTTCTACAGGTGTTATGGTAATTTTATAATATTATTCCTACCTCTAATTACCTAATTTACCTTTAACCATGATAATAAAAATAATTACTAAATTTACTATTCAAAATACCAAAAAATAAAAGTATCCTATTAATATAATTTGGACCAACTTATTAAAAATATAGATACCATTTTTCAATATTAAAAACAAATAATTTTTGTGTAATTAATTTAATATTAATTCCCATTGAAAAAATGAGAAAACATGTTTTTTAAAAGTAAAAATCCTTAATAGATATACATGGGTTTATATCAAATTTTAATTTGAAAATAATTTCAATGACCTAAATTATATTAAATGATAAAAATTTAATGTAATTATACTTTAAAAATAACTAAAATCATAATAAAAAAATATAAAAAGATTAGATGAAGAATAAGTTTTGAATTAAAATGCATTATTTTTCACTATTTTTTAAAATATGAAAGTTATTATAAAAAACCAAAAAAATTTCCAAACTAAAATTTTCATGTCCCGATTCTAAATAAGAATTTTATTCTATAAAATTAAACATATAAAATGGTCAAATATTTTATTTAAAAATGTTTCTCCATTAAATGGTAGTAAAACTGAATTTTTAAAAAAATACTTTTTTTAATTTGAAAATTTGAATTTGTTCGTATATAATGTCTTAGAAAAAAATGATCGGAATATTAAAATTATATGGAATGTATAAAATTCAAAAATGTGGTTTATAATATTAATAAACTATTCTTAAATGGGTGTTCGTGTGGTTCTCGAACACGCTGTTGCGTGCAACACAAGCTATTGAATTATTAGAAAGAAGTGTATTGTGGAAGCTTGGGGTGTTACATTCTTATCTCCTTCAATAAATTTCATCCTTTAAATTTAAACTCTTGATTGAAAACTAGGGTTTTGAAATTTAGAAGATTTATTGTTGAAATACCACATTGAAAAATTTATTAATGAGACGTCTATTTTAAAATAAAGGGAAGTATAAAGGTTACCATAAATAACACATAATAGGGTTCCATGTAAGAAAAAATGGATACGAAAGAAAATATTACCTTCAAATTTTGATGTAGAGTGATATAGAAAATTATTAGGAGAAAGTTTTCAACCAAAAAGCTGTAAATCTATGATGGTCCAATGGTCCATTTGATTCATCAAAAAATGAATGTACTGGGATGTTTTTTTGTTTTATGATCATTTACCAAGTGATATATAATTAATATACTTAATAGACTAATAAATAAATGAAAAATACGTAATTGACATGTAGAGTTTCATACTTTAACTAATTCCTACCAGAAACTAATCTTTCTTTTCAAAAGATAGTAAAGCTCAAAAATATTCTATTTATCTTAATTGTATAAGATTACAAATATAAAATTATACCATGTAAATAAGGAAAACTATGTTATTCTAACCAGGTACTTCCTATAGGCTAATGGTAGGAGATAAATCTGTTTCACACTTTAGTTATGGGTTTGATTCCCACAGTATAGTCCAAAGTGATGGGTTATCATTCGACCCACGAGTTGTCCTTTTTCATAAACTATATTGTTATAACATTCTAAAAATAACCTTAATAAAATTTTAACCTAAAAAATACTATCTAATGGACAAAATAATCCATTCCAACCATAAGACTTTTCCAAAATTATTCTTTCTAAATTAACAATCTTAAAATATCCTTAAATTTTCAAAATCAATCGTAACATCAGATTCCCCAAAAAAATAATGTATCTATTATTGTCAAAATAAATTGGTAACCTTAAAATAATTAATTAAATTATTTATACTTACAAATACATAAAGAATATATACTATAGTATAATCCAAAATACATTTATATAATTCTTGAATCCAAAAATATAAATACATTAATTATTACACTTCGAATGTAGTAACAATATAAGCTTTACCCCGAACCATTTTCTTCTTCTAATCCATATTTTCATTAAAATTTGGAAAATAATTTTCATAATGTCCCATATCTTTATAATCATTTCATTTCACATTTACAACTTATTTCTTTCCATTACAATTATGATCCTAATGAACTTTTTTTCCGAGTATACAACTAACTCCCATTCATTTAAGGCATGTACTTGGGTGTTTCATCCCATAATTATCATATAAGGGAAAATCCTTATTTCCATTTTTACCTTTTTCCATCTATTGATCAACCGTTATCTGCTTTTCATTCATAAGTTTAATGTAATAATAATTAGATAATTCCATTTCTATCTTTATAGAACATGAGACTATATATTTGAATAATGAGAAAGATTGTGAGACTAGTGCCCATCAAAGGAATGGTTTAATAAAATCAATGAATAGATCAATTTTACTTCTTGGGTTATGTATGTAGTTTGTATAATTCCTTGCTAACCTAGTGAAGTTAGCTTCATACTTTGCAAAATTCTCATACTCCTATCATAGACGTAGAAATTTCCTCTCCATATCCGATTATAGACAATAAGGAATGTACTTTTCTTTGAAGGGTCTTAAAAAAACCATGATTCCATATTTTCTACCTCCTTATACTCCTTCAAGTTTTGAATTAATGAACACTATCTATTTGTGTTTTTTAATAGGAGATAGAGTGCCATAACAACCTTTTACCTTTCATTAATCCCCTAAGAAAGAATTATTTTCACTAAGGAAATCATCTACTTCTTCATTACAAAAGGATTTGTAGTCCCATTGAATGTTGGGGGTTATTTCCTCATGAAGTGGTCTAACATTGATCCTCTATATTTTGAATCAAGTATCTCCATAAATTTATTGTTATTATTCATAACTTGATTTAGTTTTCCTAGTATGGTTATAATCTGTTCAACACCAGTTGTGTCACCTGCTCCACTATCATTATCTTATGTAGGAGGGGAATCCCTAAATGGATTATGTGTGTTGATATGATTTCCATTCCTTCCACTACATGCCATTTATAAACAATGGAATACCCAAGATTAGGTTATGCGTCGTAATGGATAATTCAAAACTAGTAAAATACTTAACATAAATTGAAATATTTATGGACATCTAATCTATAATCATAAACATGGTTTCTTTGAGGAAAATATTTAATCATAAATCCTTCATAATGGTCTGTAAATAAAATATGAATAATCCTAAGTATATCCCCTAGGAATGTCAAACCAGGTGTGCAGTAAGGCCAGTTATCGTGTACCAGGTTACCCCGAGTCAAGACTGCAACACCTTGTTGGAGTTATTACTCTAAGAAATATCTTTTCCAGAACCAGATCCACTTATAGTATACATACACAGATTTATTTTATAAGAAAAACTACATAACCTCTACATTACCAAAATTTGGGGATGATATTCTATATCCTTAAATTATATCTTAGGGTAATGTTCCTTAATCAATGTTTTTTTAAATATAGTTTCCATGGATTATAATAAACTTCCTCTCATACCGACTATAATTATCTGGTCCCAGTTTCCCAGAATCGGTGTATTATTACATTACATTGGCAGGATCACAAGAAAATCAAATCCCAAAGGACCGATCAGTTTAGTATCCATGGAATTACTATATACAAACAAATGTTTTATATTACATCTTGAAATTAAAAAGAACAAATTATCCCATTTTAAAAATATCATATCCCTTAGACTATCCCTACAGGTCAAACATAATATACTTATTCGAATATTATGGAAAAATGAAACATAAGAAAGGGGTGAGCCCATATGCTTAGTAAGGATAAAAAATATAGAGGAAACTATCATAAATAAGCCTAAACTTTTAAGGCAATGTATAAAACTGAATCACAAAACTTTTAAAAACAATCTTCTTCATAATATGTCTAGAATAAAAAAATAATTCAATTTAATCATTCAAATGGATATTATACTAGTCTAATAACAACAAGTAATATCAAAAAATAATCTTATAATGAGGAAATTTATAATTTCGGACATCAAAACCATACCATCAAGGTTTCATGCCCAGAAAATTACTATACAGTTAAGGCCTTGTGACGATACCTTACCATACTGTCAATCACTTATGCCAAGACACTAGTTTGTCTCATGATACCTACCGATGCATCGAGGTGACATAGTGGGCCTCTTCCAACACTTACTAAGTCTAATGCATTCTTCATATGAAAAGGTAGAAACATAACATTAACATTCGTATTAAAACATGGTCACAAATTTTTAATACGTTAACTGTAAAACTTGAATGATATAAATGTTGCACATACATAGTGAAACGTTTCATAAAACCTTTAATATAATATAGAATATTTTATCATAATAAATAAACCCTAATCAAGCATAAAATCTAACAAAGTAAGTTAAAATTGATGAAAATACTCTAATAAATTTATTATAACCCCTTGAATGAAATATACCTTTTTGACATAGAAATCATTTAAAATCAATGAAATTTTTAAAGAAAAAATTTCTCTTCAAAATAAACATAAAATATTGTAAGATAATCTTAAAAATTTTATGGTCAGATTATGGAAAAAATCCCACCAACATTGCATATGTTAAAAAACATTCTTTCCATAATTTTTTGAAAATGTCACAAAGTACCTTGTTTGGAAAATGATAGAAAGATTTATTTCAAAATGGTTTATTTAAATTCAAACATGGGTTTAAATTAATTTTAATAATTTTAGATAGTAAAAATATTTTGAAATTTATTTTTACAAAACATGTAAATGGTTAATAAATATGTCTCATTAAATACTTACATATTAAAAACCTCATATAATAATGAGATTGGGAAATTTACCGTTACCTTAAACATTATTTCAATAAAGGGTGATTTAACCTCCTGTATAATGGTAAATACATGTTATTAAATTATACTAGAACTATATCCATATTTATTATTTCATATATGATCCTCTTATATCATTTTGTTATTATTATTTCTTTTTTACTATTGTTTTGAGTATCAACTGCTTTGCTTTCCCATTCTAATTTGGTTGTGTAAGTCATGTTTATTATGAATAAAATGTTTTGAGATTATATATATAATAATATTATGGTCATAATTATTATTTTTACTCATGATAAAAATTTTATAATAATTCTTGAATTGTTAACGTAGTGAACGAATCCCATCGCACCATGGAGACAGTAGTCCATACGTACTCATTAGTGACAATATCATTCCCTTGATGGTTAAATAGTATAGAATTGGATGGTATATTAATTATAAATAATAATTATCTTGTTATATTCATTATTTATATCCATTATTCTCATCATCATATCCATTACCATAATGATGTGTTGAATAACAAATTACACCCCAGCGTGGAGACAGTTAGCTGTATATACGCACACATAGTGATATTATTATTTATATGATGGATAAAGTGAGTAATATTAGTTTTCAATGATTATAATAACATGTAATTTTATTTATGATATTATATTTATTATTTTTATGTGGAAACAACATTCAAAGTGGAAGTAGAAGAATAATCGAACAATGAATGAGGTGATGAAATAGTTACCTCATTTTTATGTATCTCTTTTTGGTTTGTACTGAAGGACTCCTTAGAATTGATTTCTACACAATGTATGGCCAGTAGGATGAAGTGAGGGAATTGTTTTAGAATAATTGGTCAGGTTTTGGATAAACTAATTGTATTTGGAGGCATAAATTAAATGTAATTAGAAGTGCCTTTTTATAAGAGAGGCGAGGGGCACCTTTGGAATGTATTAACATATTAAAATTAATATAAATTAATTTTTAAATAAAAATGGTAACAAAGTGAATTATTTAGAATATAAGACGATGAAGAGTCGAAATCCACTTATTAAATAAAATTTATATATGTTTTTAATTTATTTTAATCCTTATCATTTTGATTTATCTATATTTAATATATTTAATTTTAATTGTGGTAAAGGAATTATAAATATTAAATGGTTGTAAATATTTACTTATTTGGTAAAAATTGAATATAAATGGATATGAAATGAAATTTTAGATTTTATAATTATAAATTTTTAATTTTTAAATATTTCTATTATTTTCAAATTATTTAATAAATTTTTATTTTTATAAAATATCAATATTGTTCATTTTGAAACTATTCATTTATTTAACTTTAAATAAATCCCACACAAAATATAACATCGAACCAAAACATTTAATATACTAAAAAATGTCATAGTAACCACGAAAATTTGTTTATTAATCAAATTAATTGAAATTTTATTTCTTTTTAATATTTTAAAACCATTAAGTTGATATATCTATTCATAAATTAATATTTTCATCACTATTGTGTCATCATTAATGGTAATTACTTAATCTCTAAAAATTATATATAAATTTCTATGATGTATTAAATTATTTTATATTTCAATAGATTACCTATAGTCAATTCATCTTTTGGTTATCCCTATATTAAAAAAAATATTCTTATATAAAATGAGAGTGTGATATTTTGTCACATTAATTAATTTTTGTTATATTCATGTCATATTCATGTGAAGGTTTCCTTTAACAGAATAATTTTTGAACAATAGATTATAAGGAATTAATTTAGTTATCCAATATGATTTTTATAGGTTTTTAGGTAATTACATAATATTATTTTTAGCTCTAATTACCCAATTTACCTTTAACCATGTAATAAAAATAATCACTAAAGTTACAATTCATAATGACAAAAAATAAAAGTAGTCGATTAAACTAATTTTGACCAACCATAATTAAAAATATGGAATCTATTTTAAAATATTTAAAAGAAATATGTTTCAGTAAATATTTTAAAATTAATTATCGTTGTGAAAACGAGAAAACATGTTTTCTAAAAGTAAAAATCATAAAAAGAATGACTTGTGTTTATATCCAATTTTAATGTAAAAAAATTACAATAACCTATATTATATTAAATGATAAATAAATAATCTAATTATACTTTAAAACCAATTAAAAGTATAATCATACAATATAAATAAATTATATGATAAGAAGTTTTGAATTAAAATGTGGCACTTTTCACTATTCATTAAAATATGAATGTTATTAGAAAAGCACTAAAAATTTGTACAAAATAAATTTTTATTTTCTTCTTCTATAGAAGAAGTTTATTTTGTAAAATTGAACATATAAAAGTGTCGAATATTTTATTTAAAAAGTGTTATCCATTAAATGGAGGTAAAACTGTATTTTTGAAAATTACTTTTATTTTAGTTTTAAAAATTGAATTTGTTTTTATATTATTCTTAAGAAACAAATGAGTTTAATTTTAAAATTATATGGAATATAAAAAATTCAAAATTTGGTTAATAATATTCATATCCACTTCATAAAAGGCTAGTCATGGTGCACTTGAACTCAGTGTTGCATGTAACATGAGCTATTGAATTATTAAAAAGAAGCATACCATGGAAGATTGGAGTGCTACAAATTTTGTAGTCACAGTTGATGGGGACATGTTGGAATTGTTATCCATAGTCTAGTAGAGTAACTTTCGTCCAAAAAATATGTGCAAAGCAATTTCCAGAACCTATGTATTCAACTCCTGAAGTAGAAAATAAAAAAATATTGTTTCTTACTACACAATGAAACTAGAGACAAGCTTAAATTTTTACATGTTCTATATATACTTTTTCTTTCTAATATTCGTCAAATGATATCAACATTAAAATAACTCACTATATATAATTATTATCCTCTAGGGTAAAAAATTCTAAATTGGTAGTATATTTGTGATATTTGAAATTTTATTTAATATCATTTAAGTGTGAATGTTTGGTCCAAAAGGGGCCTAGATACCCTGAGAGGGTGGGGAGTCAGGGTATGGATATTCTTTGGTAACTTATTCTTTCTACCCTACTAGATCTTGAACTCTATGTTTTATGGCTCACTTTGTTTTCACTTATGTGTTTATGTGGACTATATTCTTTTTTTCTTTATCTACTGATGGTGCTTTGAATGCAGTGAAAGGAAGCAAACAGGTAGACACAATGATTTTTACTTGGTTTACCATCACTGGGAGATGTCCAAGGAGCGTATAATGACGATGTGATGATGTAATAAATCCACTAAAGCTCACTACCAATTCATAATGTCGGGGCTAGATCACTTCTATACCCAGGCTCACCACCATTACAAAGTTTAGGGTCATCTCACTACCTTTTCAAAGGTCACTCCCTATCTCTTTCTCTCTTAATAACTTCCAGTGGAGAGGATCACCTTCTTCCTCTTCCATTACTCACTACTTTTGAAAGGATCCACTCATATTTTATGGACTTGTAGGTCCGTTAATTATCTCAAATGAATTCATCCTACAATATACGTAGATGATCAATTGATGTCTAATTTTCATCCATTTATGAATACCCCTTTGTCATTGAACACTGGGAAATAACCTTTAAAAATACATTCAAAAACTTCACTACTATGTGATGCTCCTTATTTTTGAAAGCTCAAAAAAACCTTCATGAAGTCCCTACTTCTTCACAAAGCACAATACGTTTTAGATCACAATTCATCACATAGCACAATTCTTCGTAGAGCTCACTACTTTTCACAACTCAAGAACCTTTGAAAACCAAACTTATTTTGTGGATCTCGATTATCCACCGCAAAGCTAATTCCTTTCACAGAGTTAAACTAGCTTTTATGGAACCCACATCCATCACAAAGCACACCGTCTTCGCAAAACACCTTAATTTTATAAGATCACTGAGCCAATGTGGAAATCCTTATATAGGGAGGCTCTCAATTCATAGAATCCTTGAATTCTATCAATACTAGAATATAATTTTCAAAATTCTCAAGCCCTCTTTGAAACATTGCTTCACGAAGCACACCTTTCTTCGTGAAATCAAAATGACTATGAATTTTCTCTCCTGAGATAATCCATAATGAAGATGGGTGGCCTATTAATTATAGGCACAGTTGAACGTGGAACTCCAATTCCTCCTGCATGATTTCAAGATCGGTCAAAATCATCTTTGTGGCACATATTCTCTTCACAATAAACCACTACAATTTTCAGATCGCAGAGCTTGTCATAATTACGAATCATTCCTTCAATCCCTTTTTTCCGCTTCCACAATTCACTCTCACAATTTTATTCATCTCTAAAATTCTTAAATCTCTTCATAATCTTGTAATATTCCATAAATCCCTTTGTGATACCACCATATTGCTCCCTCGCAATGATCTTCATCTCTACCGTTCTTAAAGCTCGTCATAAAAGCCATGATCACTGTCAGATTTGTGCATGTCTTTGAAAAATCTACTTCATGAATCCCATATTTGTGA
Organism: Viscum album; assembly: GCA_963277665.1. NCBI lineage: Eukaryota > Viridiplantae > Streptophyta > Magnoliopsida > Santalales > Viscaceae > Viscum > Viscum album. The sequence goes on along the minus strand of OY728153.1, from coordinate 319,551,547 downwards.
AATTAATTCCTTTTTAATATTTTTATGAGATCCTTAAGGAATTACACTTTTCACAATGCTCACCAATCTTTATATTTTTTTATTGCAAAAATTTAGTAGACACTGGAAAACAACATCACCAAATATGAGTTCTTTTTGTACTGCCTCTAGATCTTCCATTCCATTGTCATGGTTCTTTGTGAACATGTATTTTCAAAAACATATCTAGAAAAAGATAATTCCCCATGAAAACATGCTTTGTCAACAATTACAACCAACCCAAAAAAATGTTATAATATTATATTGAGGAATTCTTTCCCAACAATGATTCTTTGGGATTATTTTGAAAGTGAGCACACATACACTCACTAAACATAATATTATGTTGGACAGTAGTTAATTAGAGAATACACCCAATCATAGATCTGTAACTAGTTTAATCCACTAGTTTTGATCTCTTTATCAAGATCCAACTTATAGGTGGTACTCATAAAAGTATCACTCTGATTAGTGCTATCCAAGTTAAATCCTTTTAGAAGATATTATTTATATTTACATTGATTCAAAATAATTCCTAATTTATTTTTGAAAGTCATACATAAAGGAATGATTTTTTATTTCACCGATTAAACTCATTTCAAATTCATTTGGCATCATTTTAGAAGAATCGATACAAAGAGAATTTCTTTAAGATCCAAAAATAATATTACCAATATATATTTTTAATAATAAAAAATATTTTGATATTCATTCTATGAAGCAATTAGTGTCACCTATAACCTTTGAAAATAATTTTGAAATAATAAATTTTTTGTGTCGATCATACCATGCTTTAGGATCCTATTTTAAACCATATAATAGTTTAAGAAAATTAAAAACATGATTTGGAAAATGGGGATTTTGAAAACTAGGGGACGTTCTTCCAAAACAACCTCATCTATTTAACTATTAAAGAATGAACTCTTGACATCTATTTTATAATGTTGGAAATCCAAATAAGGTGCATAAGGAAGAAGGATTTTTATGGACTCAAGTATGGTTATGAGTGCAAATATTTCATCGTAGACTATTGCTTATTATTGAAGATAACCCTATGCGATAAGTCTACCATTGTTTTAACTATAGTTCCTAACTCATCAAATTTATTCATAAGCAACCATTTAGTACTAATTGTCATGGTGTCCTTGGGTGTATCTACATGTTCCAACACTCTATTTCATTCAAACTGATTTAATTATTATTTCATTTATATTACCCAGAATTCATAATTAATGACTTCATTGAAGTTCTTAGGTTCATGATGAGACAAGAGTCATTAAACTGAAGATTATTTCTAAGATAAGTGATAGTTTGTTTTACTCTATCTAGGTATCCTACAATTACATCCAATTAGTGATACTTAAGAGTTATTAAAGTTCTATAGAAATATGTATTGGTTACATATGGTTCAACAAGTGCATGTTTAGGAAGTTATGATATTTTTTTAGAACCGGATAATTTGTCTAGCTGTTTGATAATAAAGTCTTAAGGTTTAAAATTTAGATTTATAGGAAAAAAATCATCGTGGTTTTATAAAGAGGAATTAGGCTCCTGTAGATCAGTGTCATCAATTTTTATATGAATTGATTCATCCATAATTTTTGTTATCTTTTTAAAAACTCTATAGGCTTTGATATCGATTAAATAACCAAGTAAAATTCCTTTTTCACTTTGGTAGAAAAATTCATCCAAATTATCCTTAGTGTTAAGAATAAAGACATTGCAACAAAAAACTCTAAACTAATTAACCATAGGTTTTCGATTGTTTTAAATTTTATAAGGAGCCTTCTTAAGGATGGGTCCGATCAAGAGTCTATTTATGATGTAACAAGATATATTGACAACTTATACCCAAAAATAAACATGCAGGTCATACTCTGTTAATTTAGTTTGGGATATCTATTTTAAATTTTTATTTCTCGTCCCTACAACTCTATTCTTCTAAGGGGTCCTAACAGAAGAGAATCTACGAGTGTTTCTATTTTGTGAGAAGAAAAATTAAAATCATGATTTCCAAACTCACGACTAGGTTCACTTCATAAGGTATTAATTATAAGTCCACTCAGATTTTATAGAAACTTAGAATACTTGGTAAAGTAAGAGAAACCTTTACTTTTGTCAGAGAAATTATACCCAAGTATGGATAGAGAAATCATCTACTAGAATATAGACAGAATGATTCCCATTTAATCTAGAAACTCTAGATGGTCCAAATAAATCCATATGAACCAACTGGAGAGGAGGATAAGTTAACCCCACTTTATTTAATTTAAATGAATCTTTGTGTTTTTTCTCTTTTTTCATAGGGGTTATAGACTTCATTAGTTTGGAACTCAAGATTTGGAAGAAAATTTACTAACCCTTTCTGAGTAAGCATCATAATTAAGTGTATATTGGAATTTCATAGTGTCGTATTCCAATTCCAATATTCTTTTTAAAAGCTAATTAAGCATAAAAAAATTTAGAAGCTGAAGAGTATAAGTTAAATTTATAAACATTACCATTTATCAAAGTTGTAAAATTAAAGAATTTTTATAACTATAAAAATTGCAAGAATAATTTTCAAATTTGACACAAAATCCATCAACACATAACTATTAAATACTAATAAGGTTATATTTCAAACCATAAACAAATAATAATTTAGAAATCATACTCAATTTTTGTTACCGATTTGTCCATGACTAAGGATTTTTCATTTTGAATTGTTACAAAGGTGATATGACCAGCAAAAAAATTAATAATGATCTTGAATCATGAATAATATCCTTTAATATATCATGAAAATCCATTGTCTAAGTACCATAGTCTCATATAGGATGTCTTGAAATTGTTTTCCTACAAAAACAATTTATGCAAGAGATGACCTTGTTACGTAAATCTATTTGTGTCTAGAAATATTTTTAATAAATTCTATGGGAAATTTATTTTTTTAATGGGTTTACAATAAAAATATTTTAATATTTTATAAAGAAAAAATCTACTAGTTCCTTTAGATAAATAATTGGTAGTTGAACTCTATTTTCTGTACTTAGGTATAAAACTATTCTTTGTTACTATCCTGTATCCAGGTTGATATTCATTTCCAGTAACCTATTTATGAAAAATATTATTACCTAAAATATAATTGATATTTTATTTACCAATTTTATATTTTCTAGGTCTTTACATAAATTTTTATTTTAAATTTGGTGTTTTTTATTTTGTTTGAGAGCTTGATCATTTTTCTCTTTTTCAAAAGATAGTTCAGATTTTCTATTTATAGTTAGAGAATGCTATATTTTGAGAGATTTTTATTTATACTTTAGATCATTAAATATGTCTTCAATAATTTTAAAATATTATAAAATATCTTCGGGAGATATATCATCATCATTATTTTCTTTTTTATAAATACCATCATTATGTATATATAGAATATTGGAGACAGTAAGTACCTCATTTACTTTTTTCATAAAGAAAATATTTTCTCAATCAGTATTTTCCTCAATAATTAATTAGAATTATTGTAGATGTCTTCAATAGAACTCCATGAAACTTTGATATCCTTTTTATATCTTCTACTCATGTCCTCATATTTCATTTTATACTTCATCCTTGGATAGACTGATTTTATTTTTTATTTCCTTTTATATTCATGTTAGGAAAATTGTTTTGGAGCATCATCCCACTTGTATTATTTCTTCTAGATTCCAATAGAATCACATTTACATTTGTATTTTTGATTCTTGAAAATTTTATTTACCCTATAAAATTTCATAAATATTTTGGCTTGGTGATCCATCCCCTCAACACTTTCTGGTGGTGATTCACTATCACTTGAACTTTTTTCCTTTGATTAAACTTTTTTAATTATATTTTAGTAATTTGGATGGCCATTCATCTTCTTTTAGTCTCTTAACATTCTACATGATTTACCTTTAGATCTCCTTCAGATATCATAAGCTTACCAATCATCTCCTTTACTAGAAGCTTTATAAGATCACAACTCTATGGGGGATATAAATGTGCACCTTTATCTCTAGGAGGGCATCTTTAGAGTCACATGATCTGATCCTTGGTAGAAATAGGATGTCCAAGTGAGCTCATTCTATTGAAAATTTCATTAAACCTATGTCACATGTTAGAATTAAGCTCTATGAGGATTCATTTAAAATATATATATTTTATATTATAAGTTTTAAGTCTTATCACATTAACATTAGATGTTACCTCATGTGAGATAGAAATAGAATCCCAAATTTCAGAAAAAATATTTCATACAATTTTTTTAAACTCTTCAACTCCTAGAGTACAGTAAATGGAATTCAAATTTTACAATTTTTATTATTATATGTATTATTAGGGTCATCCCAAAAATTTATCTCAGTATCTCGAATAATATATTGATCTTAAATATCATTCCAAATATCAAAAACCATTTTTTCTATGTGCATTCTCATTTTAATTTTTCATTAAGCATAGTTGTTACTATTAAATAAAGGAGGTATGTTAAAATATTTGAAAACATTAATATAAAATAATGAAACATCTAATACCAAATGTTGGTTGGAGCGAGTATCTCAAGACGAGGGGGGTGAATTGAGTACCCAATAATTTTTTTTTCAAAATGGATTAATTTTAAATCCCCCAATAAATTTAAAATTCCTAGGTTAATAAATATAATAGATAATTATAATTTATAATCCTTCATAAGGTTTCATAGAAATTTATTAGTTCTTAGATAAGAATTATGAAACATTATATAGTGCTTTGAAATCAATTTTCTTAATTAATTTTTTTTAAACACTAATAAAGATTCACTATCAAAGAATTAGTTTATTTGGTTAAAATAGGTTCATGTTTAAAAGCAGAAAAATTTAAAAAAACACAAAATAGAAATTTAAAATAATATTTTCAGTCTCATGCTGAGACTTAGTCCACTCCACATAGTGATCAACCACATCCCAAGAGTTTATACAAAATAAAAAAGTTGATCCAAAACATGGATCAGGTTTTATAATAGTTTACAATATATCCAAGTCATATATTACCTCTTCCACTATTATCTATGGGAGTACAAATAAATAGGTCACAAAAGGACCTCTACCAAAACTATATGTGAGAGTACTTGTGTGGGAAGAGTAAAGAGACGATATCAAGTATCCTATAGTTCTGCATAAGAGATAGTGTGCATGTGATAAAATATATAATGAACAGACATTTCTCAATAAATATGAAAAATTTAATAGAAATGAGCATTCTAAATTCGTAGGGATAGAAATGCACATTCTATTTTACTGCAGCATGTTACTCTTATGTTTTGTTCACTGAAAATCTCAAGTCAGGTTCTCTTGAAATATTTAGAAGAAAAATTTGTAGAAAACTCTTATACATTACTGTTGGAATGAAATTGACATGTTTTATCTTTTTTCTTCCTCAGTCGAGTGATTGCAGGATTTAAAAGTTTATCCATTTGTCTCAATGTCTTTTTTCTGTATGTGTGGGCTCTGATTTTTCTATCATCTTTGTGTGAGAATTAAATTATTTTTGTTTTGAAGAAAGCAGTCTTCATCCATTTTTATTGATAAAAATAGGAATATTTCTATACTCTTTTCTTCCTCATGCCACATGTCTGAAATACTTTTCATTGCAGTTTGTCGATAATTTAGGAGATAATCAGAAAAATATGAATTGTTATTAACATTAATAATATATCCAAGAAAAAAATATTTAAATGAAATGTTTAAGAATAGAAATAGTGGCATGTGAGTCATGGAATAGTGACTCTATACTAGAGGTGTCTTAGAGTATGGTGATTTCACGTTCTAATGGTGTCTCGAGATGATAGTGTCTCTTCACAGTGGTAAGAAACTTGTGGTATCTTATACTTATCCAAATTTTCATGTTTGGATGGAGGGGTATTATCTAGAAGTAGGCCAGTATGGTGGTTTCTCACACTTTTCCAAACATACATCCTAGCATCATGACATCTTGACTGGGAGATAACTTAGTGGTTTCTCAGAATTAGTGAGATTTTCATGCTAAGAGTGAGACATGTTCAATGATGACTCATATGAAATGGTGTCAGTCTCAACAGTGTGCCATCTTGGATGGGAGTTAGTATTGATGGTTACTCATCCTTAATGGTGAATCAAATTCAATGGTGACTTATCCTAAGATAATTTTATCACATGTCTCAATATAAATAGTACTTACAAAAAACCTAAAATTCATTAATATCATCAGAATGTTTTGTTATCATTAAAACAAGCAGTTCAACACACCCGAATGGCGCTATTTCTTTAGATTTACTGGGATTTACTATGATGAAAATCATATTTATGTTTTCCATTACCAAAATTTTATGTGAAATATTTTCATCATACAGTTAGATTTCTATCATTCAGGCTTGACCTGTTTTTATAACAAGAATTAGGATACGCGTTATATAACCTCCTTCATGTTATCCCATAAGAAGTATTCCTTCACATCTATATACATCTTTATAATTCAAAGATGAATAGTAAAGTATGAGGTATTCACATTATCTAGAAGTTCCCTATTTAGTTGTGGTTTTTATAGGACTCATATATGAGTTCCAAACCATATAAATCCATCTTCAACAAAGATATACTCTGTAATATTCATTACATTTTTTTAGAACATTATTATCTTTTTGGGCCACCTTGATCATCTCAAAAAAGGTTGGTTAAGGATTTATTTAAGAAAGTTTGGATGAATATCATTTTATTATTACCATTTGCATCCTTTGTATGTACAATAAGATTATAACCCATTTAATCCTTATCATGGATTGGTTTTCAAGTTCTCTTTTACTGAAATTGTATACCATATTTTTCACTTTAAGGACGGTAATAGGTAGAACATTAATAATCCTTGATTTTCTCTAAGAACCTTTTTTTAAAACATATTGAGATCCTATTGTAAGAATATGTACTTATGGATTTTATGATGTGTATATATTCCACACTTATCCACATAGAGATAATGACTCCAAATAATTAATATGAAGATCACTAAAACCAAATGAAGATCATTCATAAGGTTTTTATTCTCTTGGATCACTAATTGGAGGGAGGAACATACTATCACTTTGCTATCTTGCATGAGTACACATCCTAATAACTTTTTGGATTCAATGCTATCGATCAAAAATAAATCACTACTGGTGAGTAATGTGATCATAATTTTAATTATTAGCCTATTTTTTATCTCTTTAAAACACTCAACACATTTATCAGTATAAATAATGATCACCTACTTCAGAGTTATCTTGGTTAGTGGTCTTGGAAATATTAATTAGTTCATAAAATATAAATGATAGAATCCATATTATCCAACGAAACTATGGGCCTCAATCATAGAAGTTGTTCTTATCCACCCTTTAAATTAAAATATTTCTTATGTGTTAAAAAATATTCCATTTTTGGTAATAACATTCCCTATGACTATTACATTATATACCCAAAACATTCATATAATATAATTTACATATATTGTTTTTTCAATGTCCTCAGTAAAACATTCAAATTCACCTCACATTCCAACATCAATTTAGAGTCAATAAGAATATAATCCACAAATACTATAATACTTTTTTAAGGTAATCCCTAAACACTTTATTTATTATGTCAATGATGTTATCTAGAGTATTAGTGAGTCCAAATGGGATCACAACAAACTCATATTGATCATACATTATAATAAGAATAGTCATGTTGACATCCTCCTTCCTCATCTTTACATGAAAATATATATACTAAAGATTCAACATAGACAAGTACTAAGATTCATTTAGTTGATCGAATAAGTCATAAATCCATGGAAATATATACTTTTCCATAATCAGGATATTGTTGAGTTAAAGATATCAAATGCAGTGGAACACTGCACCATCCAGCTTGTTGATTATGTGGATTGGAACACACCATAGTGAATAATGTCGGCATATATACCAATTAAATATATTCTACTATAGTTTCTTCTTCATATCTTCTAGTTAAAAAATATAAAATTTATATGGAGACTTGGATATTGTCAAATCTCTGGGTGTAAGACCAATTGAGAAATCCACCTCACAGCTTAAAGGAAGACCATACAATTCTTTAAGAAATACATTAGTATATTAATTTATAGTAGACATAACATCATGGATGATTTATTGTATAGTATCAATCATTTGAACATGATAATATTACTCATAATTAAATAATATCCAATCTTTAGATGATGATTATAAATGAGTTTCATCATCATACTTTCATGTGTATAGAATCAGAGGAAGAATTTTTCTATAGAGGCTGAATCCCTTCTCTTACAAATTTATGTTAGAAATATGTTAGGACATCCAATCCACACATATAATAGCATAAAATTCTACTAAATGGAGTATCAAAATGTTTTCAGGGAAAGTTATGCAGCAAATTTTGAAAGGGGACGAGTCTTATAGTTGGGATGTAATTGTTTCCCCATTTTATATTTTAACCAATAGCTCAAATTTCATGTGCTCAGGTGGTGTTTGAATTGATAAACTTAACACACATGATATGAAATAATTATTAGAATCATAAACACATAAGAATTTTTAATTACATGAATGGATGATCATCCTACCATTAACTATTTTATTTTGGTTCTAATACTTTAGTTTTTCAATAATAGACTTTGGGATATGAATTCTCAATGTCTAAACATATAAAAGGGAAACTATGAACATTGAATGTATAACCCATAAATAATATATTTCATTTAACCTATGACTTTATCGTTTTAAATCAATGTTATCCATGGTATACTTACAAACATAACATTTTAATGGATTTTTTATTCCCTATAGAATGGTTCATAAATATATTTTGAATTTACGAAAGTGTATCCCCAGGGAGTATCAAAATAGGTTTTCAAGAAGGCCTATTTTTCATCCACTAAGTGAAAATTGACTAAATATCTAATCCTCCCATTTGGGGTTATTACTTCAAGGCACAACTATTACAGAGCCACATCCACTTGTAGTATCGAGTTGGTGATCTATTTCTTGGAAATAACTTACACTATACTATACCAAAATTTATGAATTTTTTTTAAATGTTTAGTCTTATAACTAAGGATTTAACTAAGGTTTTATAATCCTCATTACCAAAAATAACATTACCTTACTCTGATAACAACTATAACCACCCATATATTTTATACACCATGAATAATTATTTATTACACAAAGATTCAATTAGTAAAATGCCAAACGATTTTGAGTCCTAGAGTTGTTGGGTAATTAAATAAAAAGAAAAATAAATTGAAACATGAGTACAATATCCATCACTAAAAAATAAAACATATTCCTATATAATCTATCTATCTTTAAATAATGCACAAGATATCCAAGAGACATAAAAAATGTGTAATCTATAAAGCCCTGTAAGGGAATAGTAAAGAAGAAAATTGATGAAAGTAGTAACAGTGAGTCAAGAGGAATATAAAGGTGTCATAAAATGGTGAGAATCATAAAGTTGTACATCAAAGAATGATATAATATGATAACATCATGGAAACATAAGAATGCGGAAATGATAAAAAATATGACATCATAAGAATAAGTCAAGGACAACCATCAATACATCATAACATGGTGTTATTAGGATATCATCCGATGCACCTTCCATGGTATCACATGAGACAAAAACATCACCCTATGTATTAAAGTGAAATAAAATTTTAGGCCCACCCATCACATTTATATAATATACATTAATTTTAGTTCCACATAGATCATACCCCATTAGAACATTTTCCATCAATTCTAATCCCATGACTAAGGAGTAAGAGTTATATATCTAGAATTACACAATAAATTATGTATAAATTAATATAGGTGAATTCACATGTGTGAAAATGAGGACGGTTATTTTTTATAAATTTTTTTTCTTGGAAATCATAGAATAATTTCGACTACATAAATAGTGCACATAATACTATTAGAACTGTTTAATGGGAGTGAAATGTGGTTTATAATTACATGGAAATATAAAGGATAGTAAAAGGAATATGTAAAAACATATTTCATCATGATCAATTGGAAATAATATGACATAATACAATGAATTTGGTTGAATAAAGGGTAGGAGGCAATCTCTTACTATGAGAGGGCCCTTCTAAAAGCATATGAGCTTTTTAAGTGCTTGGAAACATCTTAGGTGATATTTAGAGATGAAGAGGGAGATAAAATTCATGCTCAATGGGTTTTGAATGATGAGATGTTTTAGTTTTAGTTTTGTTTGGTATTTATAGAAAAAAGGAGATGAAATTATTTATTAATTTCTAAGCATTGGTTTTGGGCCCAATATAATAAATTAATAAAAACCACAAACCATACCATGTTTTTTCTCACGGTTTCTTACAAAGAAAATTGTTTTCTGAAATTTTATATGGATAAGAAACAAAATCAATAAAATAATATCATTGGGGATGTGGAAGTGAGTCATGTTCATAAAAATGTATTTTAAATCCTTATAATATAATATATGTTTTAGAGGATCCATTAATATTTTTTTAAATAAATAAAATTACTTTTAAAAAAATTATTTTAAATAGGGAATCTATATTTGTTTTTTCATGCCTTTTATTTCTTTTAGATCATCTATTTTGGGGCATTATGACGTTATAATACAAAATTATATTTGTACAATATTTAATTTTATCCAAAAAATGGAATCTCTGAGAAAATTTACTAAAATTAACCATTAGATAATACTTATTTATTGATTTAAAAACAAATTTTTATTTTATTAAAATAACTTTTAAAATAGTATAATTTTATCTTTTAAACAAAAATTGTTATTTAAAAAATAAGAGTTTTTGTGTGATACTATCATCTTTATGACCCTTATAAAAATTCATTAGTCTTCATTAAATAATATTATCATTTATATTTAAATAAATAATATTTTATAAGAATATTTTATCAAAATACAATTTATATAAAAACTTTATGAATTTAAAAGAACTTATCTTAAAGGAAAGTATATATTTCCCAAAAATAAATTCTTGTTTCTTATCAAAATATGTTTTTCATTAAACTCATTATATAAAAATTTATAACATAACAAAAAAGAGATAATATAATCATTATATCATTTAAAAGAAAATACAAAAATTTATATTTCTATGTTCAAGATATATGACCCCTTATTAAACCAATTTATCGCCTATGGGTATGGTGTATGATGGTGACACTTTCATGGGGTTGTTAATTGAACCTAGTTTGGGTTTTGATTTCAATAATATTAAAGTTCTCCAGAAAATGGAATCTCTTATGTTTCTCTTGATGTATTTTGACATAGGATTTGTCAAGGAAAATCCCTGTGATTCAGTCTCCCTCCGAATCTTTGATAATGGGGTTTCATAGGGTATGATCCTACTATCTAAGGACATCACTTATTACATATTTATCAATTATACTTTTTCATAACCATAAATATATAACAATCATAATGGAAACTATATAATAGTTATATTATCAATGGTTAAGATTCTTAATGGGGTTTTAATTCAAACTGACAATATTTTATAATGGTCCAAAATTTACAATATAGTTCATGTATTTTTTTATAACTACATTATTTATTAAGAAATTTATTCCTTAAAAGTTTATTTATTTTATAAAAGTAATGTTCATTACATCATCAATCCAAAAGTGGCCTTTGAAGATCATGGAATATAGTCAATTCTCTCTAGAGGTACTCAGCACTGCCTCTATGTGTTATGTATAATCAACCCTTAAATTAGAGTATGTGAATTTATAACTAGAAAAAAAACCAAAATGTTTTCTAATATGGGTGAGAAATTAATTCATCAAGGCCATGAATACCATAGATGCAATCATCAGACCGAACGATAGAACTATATACATGTATAATCACAATTTTTTTTTTAAATTATTATATAGTATATCATATATCCTCACACTTAACTTGTGATATTTTGACCTTAGATATTTCATAGATTATTCTTGGAAATCATAAATATAATTAAATAAGTCACCAATGTAAAGAATATGATAACTATTTTTAACCGTAATTTTATTCATCTTCTGATAGTCAAAAAAAAATCTAAATAAACCATCCACCTTATTAGAGAAAATGATTGTGGAACCAAAATAATATGTTTTCAACCAAATAAATCTCAACCAAAAAAATTCCCTCGACTATATGCCATCTAACTAAGTATTATGGTTAGAAGTATCCATTGGAGAGATCATATTGAGCATAATGGAAACATATTATTCTCCTAGAATAATATCTATTGAAACATTAAAATATCTCTCAATTGGTAACCTAGTGAAATATTTAGAAAAGGCCTATTTAAACTAATCATATATAGAAGGAAAGATGTTCTACAGAACCTCCCCATAGTCCAACATTATATTATCCACATAGGCTAAAATCCAAATAAACTATTGATGGTGAGACATTTGAGGTATTGGATGAATATCCCATTATCTAGTATAGATATACTTTCTTCCCATTGGATACATAAAACAAACTCATTGATGGTAATAATTTATGTGGCCGGAATGCTATATTTAACACTCATTTTAATAAACCAAATTCAAACCCATAATCTGTCAAAAATATAGATCCTATAAGACTCTATAACCAGTGACCTCTAGGTAATTCCCATTAAAGTGGTAAATCCTCACCAATCACACTCCCAATGACATATCCACAGACATAAAATCATATCTATAAACAATATTCAAACACAAACATTTTAAAAAATGGGTAGATATGAGGTAATATGAAGACCTCGTATCAAACAGTAGATAATATATTATAGAGGATACTAAAATGTGACTTTGGACCATAGGAGGTTTAACATTGTTCTCAATTGGGGTTTTTTAAATAGTATATATATGACCTTCACCAATTACCTAAATTTATTCTTTATCCCCCTGAGTGTCATTACGAATTTGTCTTTTCTTCACCTAACCTTAAGAACCACTACCACCACCTTATGTAGAATGATCAGTAGAACTCTAGATTTTTAACTAATGTGTCATAGCTAATACAACTCATGAACCATTAAACATTCCAGGATCACATTAAGTATAAATCCACTTTCTAATATAATATATACTTAATTGATTTACTATACCATTGTTATTCTGACACTCTAGAGGAGGTCAGTCATACTTTGAATGATAGTTGTTGGTCCTCTGACACAAGTGTCTCCACAATATGTTATCATCCATTGAAGGAAAATTTGATCCATAACCATAGCTACTATATCCACCACTAATCTAATAGAGAAAATCCAAAGTGTGATACTTTATGAAAATTCACCCACCAACAGCCCCTCTCTAAAATAAGCAACTAATTAACCACCTCAAAAAAGGAAAAATAAAGAAGACATTAACATAAACCTGGATCCCATATAATATACCATACCCCAAGATTATTTACCTATGAATATAATTACTCAATGTCATAAGTTAAAATCACAAAACATTAGGGAAATAATTTGTTCTGTCGATGAACAACATATTCTCTTGGGTATGATGCATGAATTCCCTAGCTCTGTTATTTTAAAATTCTCTAGAAAGAAGTGATCAAAGTGTTTTTTTCTCAAATTTGTTTCAAGAATATCCTAATAGATTATTTCTCTTGAATATATTTTCCCAAAACCTCTTCCATAACCCTAAAATCATATAAATAGTGTAATTAACCCTCTTATATCATGGATTCTCATGGATCTCAAAAATCATCTTGATTTACACAATCTAGTACTCTTTTATGTAGGACCTCCCTCCCTGAAAAATACCAGTGGATGATAGTGTTGGGACTCCCTTTTCTACTCTAACATAATTGGAAAATATTTTAGATCCAATCTCTCCATCTACCATACTAAATTCAAGATGTTTACTCTAAGATGAATATCAATCTCAGGACCTTATAATATAGATTGTTCTATCCCATAAAACTTTAGGGAATTCTCATTTCTTCCATTTTGATGATCAAATAGAGGTCATCATGAATTAATTTTTCTATATAATTAAGAACATGATTTATAAAAAATCACTATAATAATTTATTAAATTATATTTTGAGGATAAAAATAACTTCTATAACAACCATCTACCCCTACATCTTATATCACCAAAAATTTCTCTCCACGGTGATTTCACTATCCTTAATTAACCATACATAGGGTCAATATCGTATACCCATAAGTTTTAAACCATAAACATAATGTTCTCTTCTCAGTTATAGTTCCCAAGTCATAAAATCTTTTCATTTTGATAGAATGATAATTATAACAATTAAAGCATTTTTAAAAAGAATATCAATTTCAAGTTATAAAGGAAAATGATTGATAAGTTTTAATTAGAATTTTATTCAGTTGAATCCATATATAAAACTAAGGTATGTGATTAGGTAATTTTATTTCATCCATTTATATGGAAAACTATGAAATATTTCACAATACATTTTTATGAGAAAGAACCATATAAATTACATATGAAACTATAAATAACCTACCCTTATCCCAGAGTATAATACTAATCACAGGAAATCTCAAAGATGAAATTTGAATCATATGTGAATATTATTATTCTTGAACCCATGAATATTTTTTATTCCAAGATTGATATAAAATCCTACAAATAAAAAATCAAAATATCATTTTCCCAACTAATGTTAAAGTAGATCAACCATAAAAGTTGAAAGAAAAAACATCAGTCTTATCCAGGTAAATGAATACTATCCTTTTAAAAGAGTAATAAAATCCTTGGAAAATGTTCCAAAAACAAGTATCAACAATTAACATTCTATTTGTCACCATACAAAAATAATATTTTAAACATTTTCAATAATCCCCCTTTATAATTTCCTCATCCCATTTCACTCTCAATAATAACTAGAATGGTGGAGAAACTATACCTCATCTGTGCCTCCTCACACACTAGAGTATCTTGAGAAGTAAAGAGTCCTAAGGTGGTATTGTGGAGGTACTATACCCTAGTATCAAAGTAAAACAACATATGAAATAATGAATATCAATTACATATACATATTGATGTAAACAATTGTCCTGATAAGAGCTAATAAATAAAAAGGACCCATGATGTATCAAATTAATACATAAAATGTCATAAAATCATACATATTAAGATATATAATATATATATAAATCCATTAAAAAAGACCAAAATACAAAGGCTAGAAATCACCAAAGAGATCCCGATTCATAGCCTAATACCATCTCCCATGATCCATAAATGCAATACAAATCAGGAAATATTAATAGGAATCTTTCCCTTGTCCTATCCTCCTCTCATAAAGTATACTCAGGTGTCAACCGATATCCTGAGCCGGGTGTGATAACAACTTAGTAGGGAAAAAATTTTTGAGATATATAACCATATCATGTCTGAATAATATGTGAATAGTGATGTACAAAATAAATAATGGAATTAAAATAAATAAACTATGCCAATACCTTAGTTCCAAGGTTACACACTGAATCAACCATACCTTCTTCAAATTAAGTTAGATGAATTTCTCAATAGTAACTAATGTGTGGAGAAACAAATACATGAAAAATTTTCCCATGGAATTCCAAACCAATAGTCATCACAAATCAGAAAATGTATGAAATCCCAAAAGAATCCAAGGAGGTATTTCACCAAGGAAAACCAATTATTTGATTTTCTTTTTAATCCAATGGTGTTACATGGGGATTTCCCATTTTAATTCCGAATCATATTTTTCCATATTAATCAAAGAGGGATTTTCCCATTTTATTTCAAATCATAGTCTTAAATCTGAATCATAGGGGCATTTCCCCTGAGAATTTCAAATAATTAATAAATAAACAAGTGCTTTAACAACTAAATTAACCAAATTATAATGTCATATTCAATATGCCTCATCTAACAACCAATAATCATGGATCCAAAATAATTATCAATGTATCAAAAACGATTTAGTCATGGTTAATTATTTATCCACGGAACCCTTAGGGTCACCCATTTTTATACCCAATATTGTTTCCCATCTCTAGCACACCCCATTGATATTTAAAGATTAGTTAAATGTCCAATATACTGTTATTTTTTCCATAGAGTGGTTCAATTTCACCATAGGAAGGCTAAAAAACTAAATAATAAATTTTTATGTCAATTAAAAGGATTTTTAGTGTGACCCCACATCATAACCACAAAAAAATTATAATTTTAAGTTATATCATATACACCACTTACCATATACTTGTAGATGTATTCCAGTAAAGTATTGGCCCTTAATTCAAGACAAAATGGTGTGAATTGAAATAGAAATCAAAATCCCATAGTAATTGGGAATAATGGAGTGAACTCACTATAAAATAAATAAATAAATATTTAAAGGTGAAAAACACAGATATTGACCAAGTTCTCTCCAATATAAAATTGAAATTTCATTTGGAGAGAAAAAAAGGGATAAATTATTTTAGGGAAAGGATATAAATGCATTGGATTCTAATGTTTGAATGGGGGAATAAATTATATTCATAGGAATTTAATTCATGAATGTAAAAATATTAATTTTCTAATGTTTATTAGGTATCAAAATTTTCCCATATGGTTTCCTAAACAATATGCCAATTGTGTGGATACCATTATCTAAGAAAACCTACCTTTCACAGTTGAATGAAATTGTTAGAAGAACCATTCCCTAACAATGTGGATTCAAATATCTAGGGTACTCCCCTTTTAATGGGAATGACAAATTATTTGATTGATCATGCACTGACCATGTGAAATGGATCTTATATTTATGACATGTATTTCAGGGTTTTAATTGGTGGATTTCATGGTTTGATAAACTATGATATATTCTATTTTCCTTTCACATATGCGGTGAAAATTTAGTTCTAACCATGTTCTAAACATGATCCCACACCTGTAACACCAAACTTTCTTCATTTTTGTCCTCTAACACCAGAAATGCTCTAAGAGCCTCCTTAGATCAATATAAACACAATTAAGACACATCACCAATGAAATAATCACTTTTACAGCTGCATTTAATGTAGAACATACCTAAAATAAGGCTATGTATTTACACACTAAATCCTTAAACACCCAGACAGGTGAACTTCAAATGTATTACCTAAGAAAAACTAAAAATACTAGCTAGTAGAAGTTACCATTATGAAAAATCATTTATCAATTTTATTATGGATCCTTAATGTTTTAAATTACAATTTATTTAATAATTACATTAAATTTATTTCCACTTCATTCAACCTCCCATGCTCATTTAAAACTAACTTCCAATAAATATTTTACTCAACACTCATGTATGAATTTAAAATTAATGTTTTTCTTATTCCATTATCATAAATTGATCGTTAAAGTCTTGATAAATATCTTTATCTCCACCTTAGGAGTAAATTATCTTATCATATCATGATGAATTTACATCTTATTCTATTTTTTATTAACAAATATATTTTATTGTGAAAGAATAATAAGGTATATTATGAGGTGTGTATATATTTTGAATTATAATTCATGATTATAGATTTTACTCAAGAATTTATCCGAAGTCACTCCCCATTAGAAAACATGACCTCTAACACTTTGTGATATTATTAGGTTGTCTACACATTGATAATTTCATCATGAATAACATTTTATAACATCTTTCCTATATTTCTAGTAGTGTTTTTTTCATTATAATAGATTTTAAATCATGTGCATAGTTTTATTTTAGAGGGAAAGAAAGGTATCTTTTGATCTTTATAGAGTAGTAAACTCCCATTCCAAGATTTGAATGATATTTTTTTACCTCCTCACATATTTCTATATTTATTTTTATCCCCTCAAACCAATTTTAATATAGCATATATTAATTATATTAATACAAACATATTGAACAACTCATTTTATTCCTTATTACCTAAATTTTTCTCCACCCCTTATAGTATTGAATGGAATATCACACCATAGAACATCATTAGAAGTAATCCTCTTATATTCATTATTTTATAATATATTTAATTTTCCCTTATTCTTTTGATATTTGATTTTGGAGATATAATAATATATTTAATACTTGAGTAGGTGTGTAAAAAACCCAATCCTAACTTGAGAGACATTTTTCTTCCCTTTTGATATTTATATGGTCCTTTCTATAAGTAGATTCAATATATATTCCATGAAGTAATTCCAAAAGATTATATAATCATTAGGATATAGTTTTATTATACTTCTTTTTAGGCCATCGATATCCTTCCCTAACACTTATATTCAAATAATATCATGCATTAATCTTAATAAAAATTTATATAAGTATTTTTGGATTATAATATGGCAACCTAACAAGAATATTTATGGCTGCTATGGGTTACATGTTTCAAATTTTTAGGTAGTAAAGAATATGATTCATTATAAAACAATATTTTAACATCCAATAAATGCCTCAATACTTTATATCACAAGGTCATCAGTGCTCCATGGTTTTTGACTATATTACTTAGAAAGTTCTAATTATTCACGGATGATTTGGATCTCTCCTTAAATGAGATAATTAAAAATAAGAAGTAATTTATTTATAGTTCTCTTAGTTAATTGACATAAAATTAGGAATACTTGTAATGAAATGATATTTAAAAATAAATAGCACTTTAATGAATTTTTAGTATTTGTTTTTTGAAAAGAATTCCATTTAAACATATATATATTTCGGAACAATTGGTCAAATTAGTTTTCCCTCATTGGAATAGGTTGACAATTTTCATGGGTCATCAAATTGATCTCAAAATGTTTCAAAGTAGACAAAAAATGTAAAATAAAAACACAGAAAATTAAAATAAGTCACAAAAATTTGAAAATTAAAAACAAAAAATTTTAAAATAAAAAAACTATAAAGGTTCCATCCCCAAGAGTAACTAATTTTGTTCAATAAATTAATGCAATAATATTTAGTAATTGAAACTAATTTTAATGTAGAAATAATATGTAATTTAGTGTTAAAGAAAGGTATAATCTGATAGTTCTCAATGATAAATAGATTAGAGGAGTTTGATATCCACTATGGGTTCTTAGGGAAGATTAACATATTATTT
Source organism: Viscum album (assembly GCA_963277665.1). NCBI lineage: Eukaryota > Viridiplantae > Streptophyta > Magnoliopsida > Santalales > Viscaceae > Viscum > Viscum album. The sequence continues at coordinate 319,532,419 of OY728153.1, read as the reverse complement.
ATTTAACATATTCCACTTAACTATAAATGGGTTCTAATCCCCCTATTTAATAAAATAGGTAACAATAAATGGATATATATTAGTGGAAGTAAAGGTTTATTCCCATATTTAATGAAGTTTACCTAGAATCATCTAATATCCTGAATTACAACATAACACTAATTCACCTCGGTGAACATTATTATATGAAATTATCCTTTCATGAGCCACATAAAGTGCCTGGTAGGATTAGTTTTCCCCATATAAAAGGTGGGTTAAATCAATATAGGTCTATTTTGAAAACTTTATTTCAACAAAAATTATCCTATATGACATCTTAGAGTATTCTTCAATCAAAACATATATAACCTAAACTCATACAATAATAAAAAAAATGGAGGATAATGGAATAAAAAATTTACATTGTTTGGACAAAGTGTACAATCCTACACATTATCGTTGTTGGTTATTCCTTATATAAACATATTCACTTAACTATAACCACGAGCCGGTTCCACTTACAATGATTTATGTGAAATTGAATCACACTTGTAAGGAGTCACCCCCAACATCCTAACATCATAATGTATTATAAAATAAGATTGAAGAAAATAATATGATCACTTAATGAAAAAGGTTTCTTCATCATAAAAAAATAAATATAATCTTTATAGAGATTTTGTAATTTTCGTGAAATTAAAACAGACTATGCAGTCTTGAATCATTACACAAAAATATCCTCATATTGAAATAAAAATACATTGGACTACTAGGTTCATCATATATTCAACCCTAAAATTCCAAATCCATACTTTGTTCTCCAAATATCCTCTTTGTATCTTTTTTGGATGATATCATACATCTAAACTAATACAACATCATTTATATTTTTATTCGGCATATTATCTTTGATTTCTATTAAAATATAATGGAAATGTATATAAAATTTCCCACTATATCTATAAAATCTCATGCCCTCTATCTTACCAATCACAATAGAATGAACATGAATTTTTATCTCCACATGATCTTTATTATCTATTTTTTTAATTCACCACAATCCTTATAAAAATATAAAATAGTTAGACTATATTGTGGTATAATTTTTTGTTTTACACCACCATTAAATCACCAATCAAATAACATAATGAACCACTGTAAAATCCTTAAAAACATCCTAGAATGATGTTTAAAAAATGAAGCCAATGATTACATAAGAATTAAAAACTATTCAAGAATAATTATAATTAATTCCACATCAGAATATTCAAAATATTTAAATATAAAAAAATCCAATCGATACATAAAGAAATTCTGAATCATCTACCTGGTTCTCAAAAATATTCTACATAGATATCAACAACATTGATATGAAACAACTTTTTGTCGGTTTCTATTATATGAATTGGAAATGTAAATATGTATTTAGATATATCTATAATGAGGATACATGTAGAAATAAACTATATATTCAACTAGATTTGTGAATCACCTATGTAGTATAATTGACTATGAAAATCCCCTACTTGAACATTCCTTTATAAAACTATTAATGTAAATATTTTAAAATCCAAAAATTCAATCAAACGTAGTTAGTGATACTTTAGATGACTTCTATCACTAAATAAAAACTATTCATAGCATCATGAAACTTTATTAAATGATATTTGAGTCCATAAAAACTATAACCAGAATAATCATAATTAATTAGAACGTCACAAATGATTTTCAATAAATACAACAACCCAAACATACCAAGAACCATGGGATCTTCATTCTTTTACAAAACCAGGTCACAAATCCATGTGGTTATTTAATATCCCCCTTTGTATTTCTTGTAAATAATATAAAACCCCCTAAAAACAATTTATTAACACACAAATCATTAATTCCAAACCAATACCAATGATATGTATCCTAAAACAACATTTCATGATAATTTAGTGTTTTTGAGAGATTTTCAACACTCAATGAAAAGAATGTTTATGAAAAAAATTACCCTACATCCCAAAATCATATGTCTTACCTTTTATATAATGTCCACCTTTATCATAGACTTCATTACCCATATGTATACATAATGAAAAATACCATTGTGAATCTCAATGAAATAGTTTCCCAAGTGTGTGGGGGAAGATTGAACATACACAATCGACCATAACTCTATGAATCCTTCATGCAGAGTAAATTTTGTAAGGATGTGTAGAAGATTCACTATTATGAAAATATATTTAATGTTTATTTTCCTGGAATCAACCTTTTATTTTATCAAGGGATAGTAATTGTCAATATGTTTAGACTGAGAGTTTGGAACTAGATACTTTTGACAGATCCATAACACTTTGATTGTCCCAAAGAATCCTGAAATGTCTTTGAACATTAACCCAAAAATATTCCAATTAAACCTAACTCTATAAATAAATTGTACCATCCGGAGTATATTCCACATAATCTAACTTATTTATATCTAGTTTCCCTGAAATTTACATCTTACTATACTAGCTAACCTAACCATCAACAGTGATAAAGACACCATCTGAGGTGGATCTACGGTCTGTACAGCCCCCTACCCCATCTATATAATTATAACCCAAAATGTATATTTCTGAACCACATCTATATGGTTGGGAATAAATCATTGTGCCTTATAAATACTTCATAATTATTTTATCTATAAGCATGTGTGATTCCATTTTTTCACTTTGATACATTGCACATTGATTAACTACATAAGAAGTATCTGGTTTGGATGTTGTGAGATATCAAAGACGACCAATCATGTTTCTAAATTTCTTCTTATCAACATAGCCTCCTTTTGTATATTTTCTCATATTTTTGGAAACATATATAGGTCACGAAACGTACTTATAATCTTCTATCCCAAATATCTTTAATAGTTATTTGGCATACATTTTATATAAAAAAAAGAATAATTAAAATCCCACTCAATCTATAAGGTCATAAAATTATATAGTTATACAAATATGGGCTTGTCCAACTAATTATAGATACTTCTTTATCAATTTTTTTACATAAGTAACAATTATTATTGGAATAAAATTATGTTATCCACAAATATAATCATCGTTGGGTTTTAATGGGAATTATTATTCAAGTACAAGTTGATACCCGTAGTCCCCGTAAGATACCCCATTTTCTAAAACATTCATAATTTTTTTAATTCTAGTTCCTTGTATCCTATTTCAATTCATAAAATTATTTCTTTAATCTACAGACCATTCTCCCATAATTTTCAAGAATTAAACCTTATAGTTATTCAATAAAAACTTTTTCTTCATGGTCACTATTAAATATACAGACTTTACATCCATTTGGTAATATTTTTAATTCTTATATCCAACCCCTTATAAGAAAATTATTATTTTATATAGTATAGAAACCATAAAAAATAAATTACAGTTTTATGCCTTCTCTTTTATAATAACCATGACTAATTAGTATATCCTCTTTTCATGTGACTTTTCTTTTCTAATTCATTTTGTTTGTTAAAACCCATTTTTTAAAAATATCATTTTTAATTATTGGTTTAGGAAACATTTAACATATGGTGTTATTTTAAATAAAATTTAGTTCATTATTCATGAATTATACTCATTAATCCTATTTAATATCCTTAACCATAGTAATAAGTTCTTCTTGAGATACAAGTGTTGTTTAGTTCCATCATCTTAGTCTTATTCTAGTATGAGCTGGTGAACATTGATTCACATTGATTTTATCAGTTTCAATATGTGTTCTTAATATATGAAAAAAAAATTCATTACCAGTATCTTTTATATCATCACTAGAATGTATTTTTTTTGTCAATCATTTTCTGGATTTTTTTCTACAAAACATCACTCATTTATTCCGAAATCTTATTTTCTTTTTCTATAGAATACTCAAAAAAATGCTTGAATATGTAGTCTTGTATTTCCTATATTTTCATAAATATTTATATAAAATATCTCATAAATTTTATTTAATATTTTATTCTAGTATCTCTGACTGCTCCCACTAGAAAAATATCCCTTATAGACTCCATCACCTACCTTTTCTTAAATCATTTCCCAGCCTAACTCCTTTGATTTAAATATAATAAATACTTCCAAATATAAAAAATATTTCACTATTGGATTCATCTTATAATAAAATAATAGGGGTTTTAATTTGTATCATGTCACAAAAAAATATATTTTCTGGAATATTCTCCACAATAATTACTTTTTCTCACTAAAATTATTTCAAAACATCATTCTCATCCATCATTTTTCTGCAAATTTATATAGTGCCCCACTCTTCCTCTATGGAATACCATTCTACTATGGTGTATATGGTGTGTTATGATAATGTATAATTATATATTTTCTAATTTGAGTATAAAACCAATCACTCTTATATTCATTCCAATTATCAGATCTCATTTTTTTTATAAAAACCAATCTATTTTTCAACCTTTATTCTATACATTTTAATAATATGAACAACATCAAACTTAGGCTTGATAAAAATAAAATTATTCAATTGAGTGAATTCATCAAATAAAGTAAAAAAATAAATATCTCCTTAGGTATAATTTTTTATTAGGGGCATAAAAATATCTTTGTGGACTAATTTCGATGGTCTTATAGATATAATATCCACTTTATTATGAGTCTTGTTAGTTTTATTTCCCTTCTATAATGTTTGATAGATCACATATTGATCTCTTTTTTATCCTTGTTAAATCTAATAACAATTCATGTTTCGTATTTTTTCTTATTCTTATTTGGAAAATACACCCTAGTCGTCCATACCTTAACGATTTATCATATTTCATGCTCATGTAACATGTATTTGTATGATAACCAATCAATAATAAATTTCCATTTTTTATACTACCTTGAAATATGGTTTTTCATTACATTTATTTTAAAGTTTCATTTATTTTAATTTAATTTTACTTCATTACCTTTATCATAAATTTTGTTAACAATCATAATGTTTTGTTTTATCCCTTTAATATAAAGGACATCATATGATTTTAAACTATCATTATCAATTTGAGTTATGAAAATATTGTTGATCATTCAGGAAGAGGAATTAATTTTTTTACTATAATCATTGATGTTTATCAATAGTGTTATTAATTTTATCATCACATTTCACATGGGAGGAAGAACCATAATCAACTATCCATGCCCTTGTTTTTATAATTTCTTTAAAAATGCCTTCTGCCAAGCACAATGTTTCCTTATTGTACACTTGAACTAATTTAGCTTTATATTTGATAGGCAACTAATTGGGTAATTTCTTAATGAATTTATTTAATCTATTTACCTTTTTATCACACCTTCCAAATAAATCTCTAATATAATAAAATCTATTTTGTGTTGTCATCTTATAACTAGTTTCTATCTCAACTCACTTTCTTCCTGAATATGGATTCTTCTTATTGGAGACACTCCCAATGGGTTCATCCCACCTCACCAGTAAATAATTTTTATAAAAAAAATATATTAACTAGGTCTGATAATTACACAACACCAAAATAACCTTAAATTCTAAATTTTCTTGAAAAACACGATTTTTAGCTAAAAATATTCTATCTATTATTTCAGATATCATGAATTGTTTGGAACTAATTAGTTCTATGATTAGGAAAAGAACTTTCATTAAATATAATTACTTTATTATTTTATTTTTTTAGGAAATTTATCTCATTTTTTATTAATTCAAATTTTACTATAATCATGATTTACACATGCACTGATAGTATCAATAGATTTTGGAATCAAAATTTTTAGATGAGGGATTTACCAGAATTTTTCCCAAGTCTATAGAGGATTATCCCTTAACATCAACTGGAAATTTTAATTAGTTATTTCTTATTATCAAATATTTATAAACTTCAATAATTTTTTATTGTTTTTTAAATAATTATATATATTTTTAAGTTGATATTTTCTTTAAAATCTTTGATCAAATTCTCATATTCCACTACTTTTAACCTTATTTTTTTATTTTCTACTTCAAGTGTTATCTACTTTTTAACTTGTACGCATATTTAATCAACCAATTTTCTATTCTATTTTAAAAAATATTATTCCATTTAATGATAATGGTTTGTTTCTCAAGACATGCCTCATGTTTATTTTTTTGAATATATTCATTATTTATTTGTTTGAAATCATGTTCTACACAAATACAAAAACAATTGGTGTTATTAAAATGATCCATAAATTTTTTAATTTTTTCATGTATATATTATAGGGAATGAAGTAATGAGATAATATTAGATTCATATTATTTTCTAATCAAATTTTTTCATTTTATTATTTGAAACCCCCTATTTATTTCACCATCCTCTGAATCTTTTTTTGATATTTTTATCTACTTACCACTTAGGTATTTTAAATATTTCCAAATTCCTAATATAGTCCCTTTTTAATTAGATAAATAATTTATTATAGTCCAAAACCATTAAATTTATTACATTTATTAGAAAAAGTACCTTTTTCCTTGATTTTTACCATTTTAAATATTCTCAAAATGAAAGAAAATACTCTTTGTTATTCTTTTTCATCATGAAAATCACATGATTCAATAATATATTCATCTTTTCAAATTTTCATATTCATCATGGTGTCAAAATCCATCTTTTATTTTATATTCTTATTGAATAATTACATATTTTTTATTTCATATATAATGAGAATATTAAGTAACTCATCAAGAGAAATATTTATCTATATTTGAGTGTTAAAATTTTGGGAACAAATATTTTTGGAACATTTTTCATCAACTTCTCTACCATTGTATAATCATCATTTGTTTCAACAAAGACTCAAATAATACTCACAATTTTCCTTACTTGAGTAAATAAATCATCAACACATTCAGATTTAGTCATTTTTATAATTTTAAATTATCTTATCTAGATATATAGCTTGTCATCTTTGACATTCTAATTTTCATCATAACCACACACCAACTTTTCCCCGATATCTTTTTTAGTTTTTGTTCCAATAAATTTAGATTATACTTTATATTATAATGATATGAGAATATAATTTTTAACTTTTCCATCCAATTCAATATTACCCTTCTCTATAGATGTCACCTGGCCATCATTTGTGAAAGGCGAAAATCCCACTCTAGCCACATCATGAACTTTTAGTCCAAGAGATAAAATAAGTTTTAGAATTATATAATTCAAAATTTGATTGTTTTTTTCTATTTAATACTTTTTATAACCATAATTTTGACAAAATTAATATTATCCATTCTCTACAAAAAATTACTTGGATACTATAGAGTTATCCTTTCACTAATACCAATTGAAGTTTATGATATGATTAGTTTCCACTACTGAGAAGAGATGGTTTATTATGTGAATTCCATGTTTTTTAATTTATTTTCTATAGAAATTAATCTGTAAGACTTGTTAGAATATGACCCACTCAAAACAGATATAACTCAACCTCACATAATAATACAATGATTAATGAAAGAGAATGAACTAAAAAAATTTAATGTTTGGACCCATTGCGGATTCTTACTCTTTACCAAAGATGGTTATTCCCCCAACCATAGATTAAAATCTTAATAACCACATGTGAGTTTTTATTACAATAATTTTCATGGAATCACGCTACACTTTCTAGGAGTCACACCTAACATCATAGCTTCTCAATGGAGTATAATATATGTTTAAAAATATGATGATGATCTCTAAAACAACTAGGTTACTTCAATAACAATGGATTAAGATCTACTTATTAATGACTTTATAATTTTCAGGATAGAATAACCTATTATGGAATCATTAATTGATTACAATAATATCTTAAAATTTAAATAATATTACATTAGACCACTAAATTAATCACATGATTATCACTAAAATTTCAAATATACCATTTAATATCCTATCAATCCCTCTGTATTTGTTTCTACTAATATCACACATCTAAACTACTAAAAAATTATTTCTTATTTTTTTTATATTATTATCTCTTTTTTTATAATAAAAATTAAACGAATGAAAAATACCCCTTGATATAAATAACAACCCATTCCCTCTATTTTTCTTATCAAAATATAAAATATATGAATTATTATCACCCCATGATCTCCATTATCAATTTTTGAAATTCCCCATGATCTCTTTAAAGCTATAAAATGATAATAATATATTAGGATCTGATTTTTTTGTATAACACAATCAAATCACTATTATAATCTCATAATAAAATTCTATGAACTTTTTTAAAAGATGCATGAATCATGGAATAAAAACCAAATTCACTGATTATAGAATAATTTGACACTTTTAACCATATTATTAATTAATTCATGATTAGAATGATTAAATTTTGGAGGTTTTAGAAATCCAATCCATATATAGTGAAAATTATAAACTTTCTATGTGGATTAAATTAAACTACATTGAAATTGGCTTTATGATTCTTAAAAAATGTATGTATAGAAATAAACTTCTTGAATGTCAAATGACTATGTATCATATTAAAATACATTAACTATCTACATAAATATTCATTTAGGTATGTGAAAAATTTAGATATGTGGATAAATAATACATGTTTTTAATTTTATACTGGAATCACTTACATAGAAGAAACTATTATATAAATTCCTTACGTTAAAAATCCCTTTATAAAATTGTCTATGTGAATATGATAAAATCTATAATTCACTCAAACATACTCAATTCCACATAATCTAACATCTATACCTTATCAAAGACTCTTTCCAGCATCCATAATCTTTATTATATGATATATGAATCTATAAAAACTAGAACAAGAATATTTAGATTTACTGAGAACCTACAGAGAGGTTGTCCACAAATTCAAAAACCAAAACACACCAAGAACGAAGGGATCTATATTATTTATAAAACTAGGTCACAAATACCTATAGAGCTTTACTATTCTATATATTTAATTTTAATTCCTTGATATCTCTATATTATCCATCTTTTTTCCTCAAGATCTTATAACTGCAATCTTCTTTAACTTCTAGCCCTATCGATGTCCTGATTCAGATTCCAAACTCCCCAGTAATTTTTCCACTATTTCTCCTTATTTATATGGTAGATTTTCTAATTTATTCACCATTATGAGATAATTCAAATTTTTTTATTATATACTATCCAATAATACCATAGTATTCCTTCCATACACTGGATCCAATATTTCTTGTCTATCTTGAATTTTTTCTCTAGGATTCACATTGTTTATCTATTTGATAATTTAGGTTGAATAATAGTTTATGGATGGTAGGTTACTGATGTATTGTAATTAACTCCATATTTCATCATCAAATACTTCATTATCTTATTAATGAAATAAGTCCCTTGATCATCGATTATTTCCCTTAGAACTCCAAACCAACAGAAATTGTTATCTCTAAAAATCATTAGCATAATCAGTTTTTTTGGCCTCATCTTCCACCCATTTTGAAACATAAAAAATTTCCTATAGAATGTGGATGTTCCAAAAAATATGGTGAAAGGTATCATAAATTCTTTTCCCCAAATGTAAATATTTTCATGAAATATTATTTTTTTCCATGATGTTCTTAGCTCTTGGAGATATTCCTAAAAAATTTGTATGGATCAAATCATTTACAATGTTTATGGGAAATAATAAACATACTATTACAATATATTTCTAACTCCGAAACATTATTAGCTATCATTTAAGTTATAAAGTGCCCTCCATAATCTAGAGTAGGGAAAACTTTGATAACATATTATATCTCAATCCTAGGTAAACACCTTCATATCATTTAATCACTATATATTTTATATAGGTCTGGATATTCCCAATTGAAAAACATTAATTTACATTTATTCTTAAAGTCCATTTGGGGTTTTAGGTTCGAATGGACATTATATGTTTCTAAAAAGGTGACCATATAAACAGACCAATGTCACTCACCTCCAATAAAATATAACCACCTTACTTGAATTGAGTAATTCAAGTGGACTTTAATACATCCCTATGTCATTTGTTTCTATTACATAATATTTTTTTTCCTAAATTGGGATATTTTTAAATTTGTAGGAGATTTGGGATTGATTTTTAATTTTTTGGGAATTGTTTATTCATTACATGATTTATGTTTGATCACCACAAGATATGATAAACCCTTATAATGAAGTTTTCCAGATGAATTTTGTATGCACATTGTTTTCTAAACCATTCAAGCATACCATTATATAAGGTTCATAAGTACATTTACATGATGGGAATTCTATATAAATTTCTTATTAGATATTTTATCCTTTATGGGAATCACATGATTTAGATCAAACTATGATTTTTTTTGTAGAAACTATATGAGTATTTTGTGAACAAGTGTATTTTTTCAAGAATTCATCATGTTTATTTTCAACTATGAGAAAATAGTGTAAGGGAAAATTTTTTATTATAGTAGATTTTTCATGTTTGGTTTATTTATTGGTAAATCATACTTCTGTTTTTTTTCATTTAGAGTCTTCGTCGCTATTAGTGTATATTTTAACAAACTATACAAACTAACTTTTTGAACCTCCTAGTTCAATTAAAAATAAGAAATTAAAATTTTCTATTTATTTTTTTAATGGTAATTTCTGTTTTTTTCCTTCTGTTTTGACTAGGGCTAGAGTGCATGAGATAGATCCTATACTTCCTATATTGTTCTATTTTTTGGATTCTTTCTCTAAAATAATGATGTTTTTGTCATGAAATCCTAACTTTCACATGTTATTTCTACCTCCTTAGTCCTATAATTTCTCTTGGTTCATTTTTCTCACAGGAACCATAAATGATATGTTCAGTTATGGTTAAGGTTTAGGGTGGGTTCTAATATGATGGTTTTGTTTCTAAGTACTACAAAGGTTGTGTTTTTTCTTGGTTGAGTGTATTATATAATAGGATATGAGTTTTTGGATGATTAATCTTGTTTCGAGGCAGGTGTTTATATGTGTTCACTTTAAATATCATGTTATTTGATTATTGATGATTTGAAAACCTTTAGTTTGTTAAATAAATACTATATATGATAGTTTTAGTGGATATTATAAATTTTTAATTGTTATTCAACCTAGAATAAATGGGTTAAAATAACTTTATTTTCATTAAATAATGGTATGAATACCAAATTATTTAATGGTTATCTGATATGTTTCTTTAAATTGAATGAAACTTTTTATGTTATTTGACCATGTTTGGTTCATCAAAGAAAAAAAGAAATGTGTGTTATTTAAGTGGTGGTTTTGAATTAATAAAGTTTTCATGATATGTAAATATTTTTCTATAAGAAAATAGAAGAAGTTATTGAATTTATTTTCAAATTAATTTCAAGTTATGTCTTTTAGAAATGTTTAAAGTGGTTTTCTGAAATGGGATTTCAATTAGTCTGAAATGGATTGGTATCCCAATATTATTTTGAGGACCCATTTGGCTCGTCTAGGTAACTTTTATGACAAATGTGAGACACTTGACCTAGCCTTAGTATTTGATTAATTGTTATTTATTGATACCCCTTGATGGAATCTTATGTTATTGTATATTTATCATAAATTATGTATTGATTATCGAAAGGGGGCATTTATTGTGTGGGAGTAGTAGGTGATATGAGATTTATAGAAAATATATTATTTTAATAAGTTGATGAATGTGAGGAATGTTCTTTATTCAAATTTCCATTTAATAATCATGGGATCTTGGGTAAATAATACATGTTATGGATGCATGTTACCGTAGTGACATGATACATAGAAAATTACTCTTAAGGGGAGTTTTATGCGGTTAGGGTTTGTTTTTTCTCACTAAATCTAAGAGGTTCCAAATGTAGATGTTTTGGTTGCACTAGGGGGACCCTAGAATAACTGTTTTTGAGGAAATATATTGTTTTCATATAAACTATTTGTGAAAAAATTATTTCCTATTTATATATCAAACTAAACATTGTAACCTGAAATTTTAGAGGAATTGTCCTAGTATATTATGGTAAATCTAATTGGAAATATTTTTCTCACACCATACATGCACCATTGGGTGTAGAAAGCTCTTATATTTTCACCTAGGATCCCTAGTCTAGCCTTTGTGTGTGTGGGGGGGAGGGGTTTGTAATTAAGTAAGATCATTAATGGTTTATATTTGTATGTGGTGAGTGATTGTGGGTAATAAAGAGTTAGTTTATAATTTTTTATATTTTGTTCTATTTTATGATGGTTATGTGTCAATATTACTGGACCATATATTGATTTTGGTTTATTTTTATATGTGTATGTATTGTTTTATTTTTAATGTATTGATGTTATATGTGGGTATTTTTTTTATCATCGATGTCGCATGTTACTTTTATTAGAGTTTTAATTTATTATTGTAGATGTTTATTTGTTTTCATGGATGTAAAACTTATGGACATATTTTTATATATTTTAGGGTGGTATCCTTGTTGTGGTGAAATGGATATAGAGGGTTAAATCATTCCCAATGTTTTGTTATTATTATCTAGGGACTAGTTTATATGCTCTAGGGATCGGGAATTCCCTTTATGAAATGTGGTGAGGTAGGATGGGTGAGAAGTTAGGGATTCCTATGCCCATTTCTTATAGTATTACATTAGTACCTAAGTTTTTCAAATTCATAAGTTATAAAATTTCCCTCATTTTAAATGGTGTATCAATAGGTATGGAGTTATATGTGTCAACACTCATGTGGTAGGTGGGGGTAGAGTTTCATGAGTTCTCTCTCATCCTAATCCTAGAGTTACTATGGGTAAATGTGGATTTAAATATGAATTCAAGGTTGTTTTAGGATATTATTAATGTGACTTGATATGTTACGATAGAATTTTGATACCCATTGAGTATATCATTGATTTTAGTGCTCCATTTTGAAATTTTGCGGAGGAAATGGGAAGTTAACCACAACTACCTGGTTAGATTACATGGTCTATAAATCCTTTAAAATATCATGTATATGGTTCTACTATCTATTACAGTAGTTTTTGTGTGGTTATAATACATTTATCTTATATACTATACCATATCATGCATAGTTATACATTTTCTTTTGATTTTTTATTTTGGAACCTTTGAATTTTTAGTTTATCCCAATGGTTACTATCATAAGTGTGATTTCTATTAAAAACAATTTATGGTGGGTTTATGTTATTAGAAAAGTTTTTAGTTAATATGTTGTGCGTCGTTGTTTTTTTGTGTTTTATGATTTGATTTCTGAATGACAAAGGTGATATTAGTTGTTGCTTTAAAATTTGAACATTCTTTTGAAAGTGGAGTAAAATTGATGAGAATGTTTTGAAATAAGAGTGTATTATTTTTTCATATATGTTTAATTTAAGGCATGTGTATTATTTTGTGAAATGGGTTTTTAAAATTCATTTAGAATGAAGTTATTTTTTTATGAATTTGATATGTAATATGAAATGTTCTCCAAGGGAGTAGGGTTATTTTTTAAAAACGTGTTTCTTTGAAAATTGAATTGAAAATATTTTGGAATGGAGAGCGGATTAATTGGAATGAAGTTGTTAAGGATTTATTTTTCTATGTTTTTCCTTAGTGAAAAGTCTGTTTTGATTTTCCCCTAAGTGTGTTTTAGGATTTTATTGATTGGTTTGATCAGAAAACATAAATGGTATGGTTTAATGTCTGTGTAGCATAATCAGACCACCCAAAATGGTATTGAAAAAACATTAATGTCTAATTATAAGGGTATTTTTAGGGTATATTCTATTATAGTTTTGGCATGTTTCTTATGTCTGTTATCTTTTACTAGACTCTAAATGGAATTATAGAGCCTAAATTTCTCTTTGAATTTATACAAACTGATTCATTTTTCCCCTCTCTTTCTGGTGGTCAAATTCCACTTGAGATTATGGTATTGTTTGGTCATTTTAAGGGATTTTGTAGGTCAATATTTTTTAGAGTGGTTTTTTTGAATTGACTAATTTAGGATTCTTTCTAGTTGAATTAAGAGGGGGTTGATATTTTTGAGTTTATTTTATTAGACAATTTCTTTAATACTGATGTTGTTCTTTAATTATGTGGTTTTGTTTATGATTTTGGTTATGATTATAAAAAAATGTGTGATTTTGTTATTGATATTTGTGTGTGATTATTTTACTAGATGGGATTGTATGACGTAAATATGGGTGATTCTTGGGTGTGTGGATAGGTTGACTTGGAAGGTCTTAGAGACGGTTTATAGTATGAACTACCTATTGTTGGTTTGGATTTTATATGGATCTAAAGGGATGATTACCTAGGTTTATAGTCCTAGGTCACCCATTCAATTTGGGTTGTGATGGAATGATAGAACCAAATCCTTTTCTTAATGGTACATTATTTAATAGGGGTACCTTCCCAATATTTATAATCCCAAAAGTGATAGAATTTGATTATATTTATTGGTGAACATTTGGTTATTCTTTTATTTGTGCCTTCTTTTGGGAATACGAGATCAATTCTATAATGATATTTCTGATTTAGAGTATTGTTGTATCTATTGATATTTTGGTGATGTCTCTCTATAAAAAGACTATTTATAATTTTATTACACCACTTTAGAGGAATTTTAAATGATGGTGAGGCCTATATTTGGCCTCTGTATGCTTTTATCCTTGAGTTTAATGGTGATGAGTTGGTCTATTCATGAAGATTTTGGTTGTATTGAATATTTTTTACATTTTATTGAGGAAATTACAATGTGGGGTTTTTTCCTTGTGTGAAGTACTCCCACTTATGATGGTGTTGATGCTTTTATTTATTGTTTCTTATACTTTTGTCCAAAACATTCTAGGGGAATAAAGTTGCATGGTGGGGAGAATTATGACAAACCCATCTAACTATTATCTATTATTTTATATTTTTTTGGTCATTTAATTTTTTTGGATGTTTTTGACTTGTTTTTTGTTTTTATAGAAATTTTATATATGTATATGGTTTCAACACGATCATTATATGGTTTATTAAAAAATATATGTGAATAAAATTATTGAATTATTTCGACACATAGTATATAGAACTGTGTATTGTTACCCTTATTCAGTGGTCAAATATTCCATTATGTAAGGAGAGTTTTCAGTTCATTCTATTTATTCATAGTGATTGGCCGTGGGTGTCATTATTTCCCACCATGTTACCGAATTTAATAATTTATAAACATCAAAAAGTAAAAAAACTAAACTATAGGGTTGTATAGGATATGTAAGTTCTAGGTTGGACCAATATATATAGGATTGGAGACAATATTTATTAAACAACAAAGGAATGAATTAATTTTGATTTATAGAAATAAAATCTATACTATTGAGAATTGGATTGTTTTAAAAAGTTGTAGAAGAGAATATAAAACGAGTTCTAAAAATTAGTAAATCCTAGATCATGGAATAAAAAGGTATGAAACAATTAATTAAAAATCATGTTGTTTTCAAAATCAAATCATAGAGAGTACAATGTTCATGTAAAATGCTCTCCATCTTAAGGTATCCTTTTCTCTTGGTTTGGTACATCGGATTACAAAGCATAGGTAATCCAAAACCTTATTTAAACATATGTTAAGGACAATCCCAATGGTCATTGTGGAAGTCTAAACCGTAGATCCCACAATATGAAAATTTATTCAATCCACTCAGGAAATGGTCATTCATAGGGAAAGAATGATATTAAACCCTTTTCCTATCCCCAATAAAAATGGACATGCAAGAAGAATCATGGAAGAGATATAATTGATGAATAAACATGAAATCCCAATATGAATTTTAATAAATTATAAAATAAATCATATTATCAATACCCTTTTATCACACTTACCTCGACATAAATAAATCACCCACTCATGCTAATTATGAATGGGTGTAGAAAAATAATAAAGAAAAAATACTAATGTTCTTAGGAAAGTAGGGCACCATAGCAGGTGCGACTTCTTCTGGCGTTCGTTGGTAGTCTCCTATCTTGAATGAATCTCAATGTAGCAGGTAATACCTATATTTATAGGCTTCAAATTGGCTCTTACTGATAGGTTTCATTACATTTAATGTGATTACATGCTGTGTAATCTGAATCATCATTATGCTCCACGTATTTTGAATCTGTGCAAATCTCATATAGGGATTTGAAATATTGAGTGATTTCAAGTTATGTAATCTAGATTCCTGATGTGTAACCATTAAATATTTAGATCATATGAATATTGATGTATTTCTTCTCCAAAAACATGTACCATTAAAGTCATGTCTTGCAATGTAGTTACGTGACATGTAATGATCTTTAACACCATGTAAGCTCATCAGGACTTGTTCACATGAAGGTAGTTTTATTTAATAGGCCCACGACTTGTAATTTTATTACACGATGGGTAATCGGTCATTGTCTAGAATTCAATCCTTCTTCATCTTAAAAAATATGGTGTCACGCTGGTTCACTTCGTTCGTGGTGTAGAGTTTATGAAGCTTCTATTTCAACCCCTTTCTGTTCCATGTACAAATATTCCTTAAATCCTTCCCAAAATCATAAAACAGCCCATTATGCTCCACAATTGTCAGGTTTGTTAAATTAAATAAAAAATAAATAAATTAAAACACTCTAAAAAGGTTTCATAAAATAGACTTATCAAATACCCTCATATAGAAAATCATACTTTCCCTTAATGATGTAATCTCAAGAAACCAATGAGGATGTTCACCTTACAATTATTTAAATTCAATCTCAATAAAAGCAATTGATCAAATAGAAAATTAAATGTTTGAGCATCACATGAAAACAATTAATTAATGCCACAATTTTCATGAAATAAGATGATGAAGTATTTTACTTTTCATATTTTGAAATAGCCAATACCTTTCAGTCAAACATTTTCATTTTTCAATTCATTATTAACATGCGTTCTGTTTGAAATTTTCCTCACATGATTGGTTTTCTCATCTTCAGGGTAAAAATGAATAGCGTGATGCTCAAACCTCAAAAAAATGTAACTTACCATATGCTTTCAAGACATATAACATCACCACTACATAAATAAATATATCAAAATTATTCATGAGGGCTTAACCATTAAGGATTAAATGACTCTGAGGTTTCATGGTAGCTTGGTAAATGATGAAAAAATTAAATCTCAAAAAGGAGGTTTGACTCTAAATAATTTTTCCTGATAAGAAATGATAAGCTCAATGATTATATCCATTTACAAATTTCATCTCTCCCTTACCCCCAAAAAATCACAAAGTGGGATCATTATACATGAAATTGAAATGATAGAATAAAACACTATTTTTTTTCAAAATCTATAGTCAAAAAAAATCTCACATACATCACCTAACTACAAATGAAAAAAAATATTTAGTTTAGAGAATGATGATTTTTATCCTCCCAAAAAACAACCAATTTTTTTAATTTTTTTAATTTTTTTAGAAAGAGAGTTAAATAATGAAATAGATTTAATGATACATGGAATTCCCTCAAATGACAATAAAAATCACCCATTACAATATCTACATTAATGTACATCCTAGCACACCCAATAAATTTCCTACACCACTGTTATTATTTTAAATACCATGTAAAACATTTTGATAATGTCAAGAATGGATAAAATAGTCTTGCAACATAGCTCATTTCATAAGAACACAATTCAAGGCTTCTACAAGCTTTAAAAAAATTAATGCATTGTGAGTCTCATGAAAATGGATAAACAATAGATTGCGGAAATCATATTAAAAGTGATTCAATGTAGTCTTATAGTTGATAAGATGCAATGAAAGTTCTAGAATAAAACATATATGAGTTTTTCATGAAATAAAATATATAAAGAATGGAAAATACTAGCTTAGTGGATGTCTTGTGAATGAGATGAATTGTTGGGACAATTAATCATCGAAATTCATATGAATAATTAAATCAATGAGTGAAATAATCTGAAAATAAAAGCATGTAAAGATATCTGAAATGTTTCATTTATAATGATTAACATGCTTCCCTAAATCGTGATTTTTCAAATTCTAATCCACATGATTATCTCTATTAAATATTTTCCCTATTTCCATCATTAAATTTTATAGATAAATAAATTTCAAAGTCTTAGCATGGTAATGGTCTGAGGTAGTTTATGTCTCCTAGTTCAATTGAGTAATGAAAGAATCAAATAGGGGGATGAAATTTATAATTAAATATGGGGAATGTAATTATTAT
Source organism: Viscum album (assembly GCA_963277665.1). NCBI lineage: Eukaryota > Viridiplantae > Streptophyta > Magnoliopsida > Santalales > Viscaceae > Viscum > Viscum album. Next base: position 319,514,235 of record OY728153.1, on the reverse strand, counting down.
TTTTTGAATTGAAACACTTACTCCCCTTGAAAATTGATGCTCCAAATTGGATTCGTAGGTTTTACCTATTCTAGATTCACAATGTGTAATTGCTATAGAATCTTCTCTTCCTCCTGTCTACTACTACTGCTAGTGCCTATTATGGACCTGAAAATTGAATAGAAAAAAGTAAATGTAACTTGAATTTAAATAATTCTCGAAATGATAAGGGGATTGAAATTAAATCATAATATAAAATTAAATCCCAATAATGTAATAAATCTATAATCCTAGAATGTTTTAAAAACCAGGTATCCTCTCAGAAGCTGCTCTTTTTTAATGGTCGTTTTTCATGACCATACCTGGGTTAAATGATTAGATTGTGGTACAGAGATAACAATATCATGTTCACCCAATCCCGGATTTCAAATCTACCAATCTCTTCCTGACTTCTCCTTAATGGATTTGGCATGGACCTTGGAGGTGGTGACCAATGTTTGTACAACATTAGTATGACCAAGAGAATTTCAACATTTACATAGACTCTATAGAATTTTTCTTCTTAAATGGAAGGCTACATGTGTTGAAATTTTTTAATAACAGCCTCAGGTTCCATATCCATATCATTAACTTCTTATTCTATTAACATTTTATTGTCTTCCTCTATGGAGTTAGTTCAAGGTTCATCTAGTTCCTCTTCCTCATATTCAGCTTCATTCCCTCAGTTGTTGTCCTAATTTTGTGATAAAGTTTTGTAGCATCTCAGTAGTTGTAATACATTTCTATTCAATTTCTTCTTGTTGTTCTTCATATTTTGGTTGTTTAATAAATTGTGGTTCAAAACATTTAGGTTATCCAACAATGTAAACCTCTTCATCATCTTTTGATCTTGCAAAAAAAATGGAATCATGATTAGAATAAAAATACGAATCATAAGTGATACTTACCTCTTCTTCATTATCCATGTTTTTCTCATGATATTCCTTCTATAGTTTTGGATCTATAATATTGGTTTTGTGTGTTAATAACATGTGTAAGGTTATATTTACTCATAAGGTTGACATTAAATCATTTTAACTTCATCGATTAGTTGCACCATATCATCCAGTAGGAAGTCAAACCTCTCCATGGTAGATATTTTACTATGTAGTTATTCCATCACAACATAAAAGACCACATGTGATAAAAATGATACAAATATATAGATATAAAACCTTTTATAGAATAATAAAATAGAAAATATGGTAAAATAATTTGCCTAAATTATTTTATTAATATATTATCCGTCCCTATCCTTGACAATGGTGCCAAAAATTGATAACTCCATGAGCATAATTAATTCTCAATAGGTTACCAAATTTGAAAATTTATAAACCTGAAATAGATAATCCACTAAACTATATGATAGTATTGGACTTGAAAGTCCATAATTGAACCCATAGAGATAGGATTGGAGAAAATATTGATTAAATAACAAAGACCTAAATTAATTTCTATTTTTGGGAAAAAAGATATGCTACTGAGCATTGGATTATTTTAGAAAGTGGGAGAAGAAAATATAAAATTGGTTTGAGGAATCAATGAATCCATTTTCTTGGAATGACAAGGTATGTAACAATTAATAAATTATCATGTAGTTTTCATAATTGGGTCCTAGGGAGTATAATGGCTTGGAAAAATTATCTCCATTTTATTTTCTTATTTTCTCATGGTCAGCAACTTTGGATTACAAAGGATTGGTAACCAGAAACCTTAATTAAACATGGGTAAATGACAAACCCAAAGGTCATGTTATTAGTCTAAACCTATGATCTCACAATTATAAATATTATTCAAGCTACTCAGGAAATGATCATGCGTAAAGGAAGAATGAAATTAAACCCTTTTCTTAACCTCGATCACAATGGTCATGCAATAAGAATCATGGAAGTGATATAATTGATTAATTAACATTAAATCCCAACATGAATCACATAAAAATATGAAATACCACCTCCGGCTATCAATTTTTGAGATTTAAAAACTTGAAATAGAAAAACCACTAAACTACAGGGTAGTATAGGATATGTAAGTTTGAGGTTGAACCCATAGAGATGGGATTAGAGATAATATTCATTAAATAAAATTCATAAACTAATTTTGATATAAATAAATAAAATATAATCTATTGAGAATTGGATTGTTTTAGAAAGTGGGAGAAGAAAATATAAAATGGGTGGTGGGAAGAAATGATTCCTGGTTCTTGGAATGAAAAGGTATGAAATAAGTTAATTAACAATCATGTAGTTATTGGAATCAGGTCCTAGAAAGTTCAACGGTTATGTAAAATGATCTCCATTTATGGTCTTCTTTTCACATAGTGAGGTAATTTGGATTAAAAAGGGTGGGTAACCTAGAACCGTATTTAAACATAATACAAGGACAAATCCAATGGTCATGGTGTAATTCTAAACCCTATATCTAACATTAATAAAATGTATTCAATCCCCTTATGCAATTCTCCTTCACATAGAAAGAAAGAAATTAAACCCTTTTCATAACCCTTCTCACAATGGACATGCATGAAGAATCTGGGAAGAGATAAAATTAATGGACAAACATGAAATCCCAACAAGAAGTTCCATAAAATATGAAATACCTCATACAATCAATATCATTTCATCATGCTTGCCTCAACACAAATAAATCACCCACTCAAGATTACTACGATCGGGTGATGAAAAATAATAAATAAAAAATCATAAATAATGTGGGGAAGTAGCGCATCGTAGTAGGTTTGCCTTTGTGCGACATTCATTGGTAGTCCTATATCTGAAATGAATTCCACAACAGAAGGTAATCCCTATATTTATAGGCTTCAAATTGGTTCTACTTGATAGGTTTCACAACATGTAACGTGATTACACGTCGTATAATCCTGATCCACAATTGCCTCCAAGAATTTGAGTATAGGGAAATTTCATATGTGGATTTTAATTTTTGACAAATTTCATAGCATATAATTCGGATTCATGAAAAGTAACCATTAAATTTTTAGATCCCATGAATCTAATATTATTTCTTCTCAAAAAAACATGTTCCAAAAATGTTATGTCATGTAATGTGGTTACATGATGTGTAATGATCTTCCACACCATGTAACCTCATCATGAATTGTTCTAGAAAGGGTAGTTTTATTTAATAGGTACACGATGTGTAATTGAATTACATAGTGTGTAATCGGTCTTTCTTCAGAATTCAATCCTTATTCATCTTCAAAAATCTGGAGCTGCTCCATAGGAAAAGTCTCTCGGTGTGATGTTTCTTTAAACTCATAGTTCCGATGCTTTTCATTCCTTATCCAAATATTCATTTCATCATACCAAAAAAAACAAAACAATTCATTATCCTTCAAAATTGGCTTGGATATTCAATTAAATAAAAAAAATAAAAATAGTCTAAAATGTTTGTATAAAATACACATAGCACATGGTTTTCTTGTGTAGGAAACACACAGTTTGAATCGAACTATAAAAGTTTCCATTGAAATCATGTGATTATTTTTTGTGTAATGGTTTTATAAAATGGATTCATCATAGTTAGTAGACACTTTTAAAAAGGAATAAAAGGGGAGATGTATTTTTATAGTGATTTTTTCATAGTTTACACATGGTTTGTTAAACTATGTGGCCAAAATGTATGTGTGTCTGTGTTTTGGTTATCCAATAGATTCCACATAGTTGGAACATGATTTACCAAACCATGGATACAAACCCTCTTTGCTTCCCAATATTTTTAAAAATATTAAAATTTTATTTTTTCTACTATATTTTAGAGGGTAAACCATTCTTTTATTTTTCATATTGTTTATCCAATCCTACGGTGAATAGGTGAGATTTATTACTCCCTCCTTCCTTTTTTTGGTTTATTCCTTTTATTTAATTAGGTTACCCTCAGGTAAGATATTATTTCACTTAACCTTACTTCTTATTACATCTTTATCATATTTATCTTAGTTAAGTTGTCTCGGATGAACACTAAAGGGTTCTTCGACTAAGGTAAAGATTTTTGGTGGGATATGATATAAGGTTTTAGTTGATAATGATTATTGGGAGTTAATTATATCTTGGTTGAGAATTCACCATTATAGTTTATGTGTTTCAAAATGATTTCACTTGGATAAATGTAGGTGTTTTTATAAATGTCCTGTAAATTCCTTATCATTGGATTCTTAATGATTTTCGAAGAATTGTTTTATTAAATTAATCCTACATGTAATAGTTTAGATGTATTTTTAAATGGTTCAAAGGTAGGACCTCTTGGAATAAAGAGGTTTAAATGTTTTTCTAAGGTGTTTTTTGAATGAAAAGTATCATTAAATGATACCCAAAAGTCGTGTCTAAATGAATGAATTTTTTTGGTGTTTTTCATTGTTTGGGTCTATGAAAAAGGGAACGCATGTTATTCAAGTGGTGGTTTAGAATTAAGAAAGTGTTTTTGATATCTAAATTGTTTTAAGGGAAAAAATATAAGTGGATCTTGAATTTATTTAAAAATGAATTTTAATTTATTTCTTTATGAAATTATTTAAAGTGGGGTTTTTAAATAACATTTATTTGTGGTGTGAAATGGGTTTGAATCCAAAGAATGTTTTAACATCCAAATTCGAATTTTCAGTGATGTTTTCTCAAATTTTTGAGATCCTCAACAAAATAATTGAATTTGATAAATGTTTATGGATTGATACCCCTTATAGGACATTTTTACTATTGTATATTTATTGATGATTATGATTTAATTGTGAAAATGGTTCTTTCATTCTTGGGAGAAAAAGAATAGATTAGATTTACTATAAATATATTATTTTAATAAATTGATTATTTTGTGACATTTTATTTTTCCCACCTCCACTTTATATAGACATGAAAACATGGGTAAATAATCGAAGTTAGGGATGCATGTTACAGTTTTGTGGTGTCACTCACAAGCTAGTTCCTTGGGAGAGTTATGAACTCAAAGGGGGAAATTTGTTCCCAATGACATAATGGGGTTCCAAATGTTGCTGTTAATGTTATACAAGGGGATCCCAGATATACTGTTTCTAAGGAAACAAGTCCTGTGACATTCTATTTAGATACTTATGAGTTTTTAATACTACTTTAATTCTTTTTAGGATGACTAAATAGATCATGATACATGTTATTTTTTTGTATCACCTAACATTTTATTTTTTATGGAACCACTGATCCAGTTGGATATTTGTAATATTTTATATATATTTTGGGTTCATTTGTGTTTACTCATTATTTATGTTATGGTTTTTTTACCAATCAAATTTATTTAATGAAATGGTTTTAAAAGAGTTTTTTTGAAATGAAAATGAATGGGTTTTCTTAAAAAGGGTCTTTGAGTTATGCTTTGGGAAGAGGAAATGGATTTTGAATATTTTCAAGGATTTTATAATGAATCCCATTTCCAATTTTAAAAGTGATCTGATTGAAAAATTTCTTGAAATTTCCTTGATTATTTTAAGAAGGGGTGTTTTATAAAAGAAATCATGGAATTATATTGGTTTTATTTAAACAACATGTGAAAACCCTATTTACTAGTAATATTTCATGAAATCATTTATGTAATGAATTTTGAAAGGAAATGACACAATATATTTAGTGAAATTATAATATTTTTTTATTTATCACACCATGCACACACCATTAAAGGCCTATTGCTCTTTAGTTTTCTCTTATATGCCCTAGTTTGGCATTTACGGGAGTCGTGATCATGTTACACCATTGATGGTATTTTTTGGGATGCGGTGAGACACTAAGGGGTTTGAGTAGATAGTTTATAACAATATAATTTTTGTTTTATTTTAGTATACTTATGTTTCGTCCTTTCTAAGCCATATCATTATTTTATTTTATTAGAATATATGGATCTCTAAATAAATTTTTATATGAATTTATTTAATGCATATGTTTTTTAATTATTTATGAAACATGTTACTATAATTAAACATGTAATTTCTAAGATTTATCGTCTATTAATTTTAAATATTATTTGGACTGTTTTATAGGCCAGGCACTGGGAGAAAATTTCATTCTAAGGCTTGGTATGCAGGGAATAAATGTTTGATATATTTAAAATATATTATATAGAACGTATGTACAGTTATCTTGAAAAAGTGTAATAACTTTAGAATAGAACGATAAATCGGAAATGTTAGGGCACCATTGAGATCGAAATGTGAATTTTACCCAAGGTGTGACTTTAAAAAAGTAAGTGTGGGTCCTTTGTAGAAAATACATCATGGGGGTGGAAATGAATAAAATGAATAAAATGAATAAAATAATTTATTTCATTTCATTTTTTCATGATAGCGATGGATACATATTTAAATTGATGATTGTAGAGAAATACAAGGGTTATCCGTATAAACATAGAACCTTAAGAGAACCATTGGAGTGTGGATCCAATAATTCTCTCAAGTAATCAGCCTAGTAATTACAGATTGACGATCAACACAATTCAGATTTGATATATCTTTCCAATGAAAATGATGCCACATCATTATTCATCTGTGATCGATCCAAATCAAGTTAGTATGTATTTTAATTGGATTTCTTTATGGTCTTGATTTCTACAAAGAATGTGGACAAATCAACAAAAATAATGATTTGAAATTCTATCATCATTTGGGATGAACAACTTTTTTCAGGTTTAAATGGGATAATTATCATTATGATTTGATTATTGTGATTTTTGTTCTAAATGTGATAGATCAAGATCAACATGAACAACGATTCATGTTCATTCCTCATGATTGATTTGTACATTTCTCCTGGGTTTTTGATTCATTGTGGTCATTCTTCGTTTGGCCAGTGAGTAGAATTGTCCTAATGGATTAACCATTGGGACCCATTTCTTGGACAAAAGATTTGATATCATAGGTATGGGATCAACCCCAAATGATAGAGGCGTGCTAACAGAGATGGACCGATTCAGATGTGGAAGGGTACTCGATTTGATGTATTTTTTGCATACTTTAGTGCACAATGAAGAATGTCGATTTGAGCCATTTTCCTTGAAGATTTGATGATGGAATGAATTGATTAATGATGATGAGACTTGGAGGAGTTGGGATCCATAATCATGTATGAAAATAATCTTTAGATCAAAGGTCGGAGCCGCCAGATCCAACATATGAGTAAATATGTGATTTTATAAAATCTCAAGAAACCTGGAGTGTAAACCATAACTACGTTCCATATGGTGTCTGCTAAGTGGGGAAACTGATTTTGGATGAAGTAAAGTATCACACAGCATGTGGCCCCTATCACGCCGCCTGTGGTCCCTCCCTAGTCAACTTGTCCTGTACTTAGTAAGGTACACATACGCGAGGTGGAGTACCAGAACTACCTATAAAAAGTGTATTCCTCCACACGAACATGACATGTACCAAGTACATGAGCTAATACATGTACATGTACATCAGGAAGGGTACATAGGATAGATTCATGCACTGGTACATAGGCAAGTGTACACATATTAGAGTCTTGTAGTAGCACACTGATGGATAACACAGATATACTACATGCCAGGTAGCATTATACATACATGATTTGATGCATGGGTAAGACCTGGGGTCAAGGGACACAATGTGTGACCCCTACGACATACTATGTACTCGTTTATACTTGGGTCAGATCTCATTCCCATTTTATCATGGAATGACTTCATTAAGATATGTTCCCCATATAATGTCCCTAAAGGTTGGTATGGAATCATTTCCCACTCCTAGGACTATGATCCCTTATGCAAGGCTTCTTATACTGAGTCATTGGAATCCCTTTATGAGGCCCATATAGAGATCATTTATTCATATTCATGCCCTAGGTATATTTCTTGGTACCGTCATGACCAAAATTATTCATTTGTTAATCCAATACTTAATGGGTTAATCAATAATGAGCTTGTTGGTGTCACCTCATATGACTGACTGACTCTGGGAACCATTGTAGTGGCTCCCATGTCCCTATGTTACATTGTGTTATCAGAGATTTTGTCTTTTCCTTTTCATTACTATTTTTAAAAGGTAAGAAAGATACAAAAAATGTATTAGTGCTTTGTAAAAATCCATGTGTACGAATGATCAATCCTCACATGGAGAAAACACAATGTGTCTAGGTAAGGGATTATTGTTCGTGTTTTTATTTGTTATAATTGATTATGAAATTACCTTATGGAAACCCTGCTTTTATTATAAACATAAACACGATTTATTACATAAAACATCACTTGGTACAACAAAGATGGTCGAGAGGTTTAGTGTCTTCGGGGCTTAGGATCATTACATAAAAACCTAAAACATGAAATACAACATCATTATTGAAAACTTCCTTTACATGATCACTACATCCCTCATACTTAGCATTGCATGGGATAACCTAAGGACATGCATAAAAAAAGAGGGAGCTTTAAAGCCCAGTTTGGGAGTACACATGGAATAACATGAGAAGTGCATTACATGTTATACAATAGGCATATCAATAGAGAAAAAGTGAAACATGAACATAAAGGAATGATAAATCATGATAATCATAACATGGAAATGTGGAAACAACACTTAACATGAAATTAGCATGAGCCAAGGCTCATTGCACATGGAGCATGAGTAAATCTTCATTGCACATAAAGAACAATTAAACCCTATTTTCACTTGAATTAGAATGAGTCAACACTCATTGCACATGACGTATCATGATACTATACATTACCCAAGGCATTGGAGCACTATAAGGGCGCACCCTTCTTAAACATTTCATTTCATGAATAAGTTTGACACATGGATAATAAAACATGGATTCATTAAACACAATCAATTATTCCACGATAAAGGAATGTGGAATTAATACACGAAACTTTTTAATCAATAAGTAAATTTGCATAAAGGTGAAAACCCTTGATGAAAAAATGGGCATGGTATCCACGACACAATGGCATTGGCTTAGAAAAACGGTGCGATTTCGGCAAGCGTAACGGCGTGACATAAGAATTCATAAAAATGGTTGATGAGAGAGAAAGGGGTTCCTCGTCATATTTACATGTAATGGATATTAAGGAGTTCATATAGATACATTTTCCAATAATTGGAATGGAATTTAGATTCGTGATACAAAAGTATTGCTTGAATGTAAATGAGGAGAGAGAGGTTCCTTTCGGAATTTCGGCATAGTAACGGGTGTACATGGGAGGTATTTAATGAGAGAGAAAGGGGTCTCCCATAATTCAAACATAAAGAGGGAAGTATGAGGGAGGAGTGAAACTATACCCAAAAATTCATAATTGAAATTAAAAGGGAAAACAACTTAATTAAAATTAACAAAAATGAGAAAGGAAGAAAAACCCTTACTAGGATGTGTGCTTCCAAAGGATAGAGAGAGGATTGAGAGAGGCGTCTTGGGAGATTAGGGCACCTTGGGTAGATTCTATAGAGAGTATGGAAGAGGTTGGACGAACTCCAAAGGCATTGAGTGAGGAGGAAGTGGGATCTTGGGTGGGTTTATATTGGAAAGGTGAAGGAATTCTTTATTATTTAGGTTTGGGACCCCTTACATTAAATTAATCCAAACCACAAACCAGCCCATGGGTTTTCCCATGTTTTTTGTCAAATGGAAGTGGAAAAAAATATTTTATAAGGAAAAATTATGAACCTCTTAAAATAATAAGGTTTCTTATGTGGATGTGAGTCACACTCCCATGGAAAACAATTTAAAAGACAAGGTGTTTAATAAGTCTGAGGGATCCATTAATGCTTTGAAAAGTAAGTCAAACACACCCAAAATCACATTATTTTAATGGTAAAATATATATTGGCCGAACATAAATCTTATAGTATTTTATTACATCACTATTGGGTCATTATGATGTCATAAAACACATTATATATTTAAACGATATTTAATTTTTACACAAAAATTTGACTGTCTGAGAAAATTATGAAAAAATTCACTGTTGGATAATTTCAACATCCTGATTCCAAGAATGAAATTTATTTTATCTAAATAATTTTCTAAATATGATAATTTTCACATTTAAAATAAAAACTGACAATTATCGAAAATTCACGGGTTTTGAAAAAATGTCTTTCAAACCTTAATAAAAATTACAATTGCATTCATAAAATTATATGATCATTAATTTAATAATAATAATAATAATATTTTATTTAAAATAATATTTAATTAAAAAATCCTTTAATTTAATAAAATACAATTCTTAATTAAATAATAACTAAAAACACTATTTTTAATTTAAAAAAATATTTAAAATGTGTTAATAATGTCAAAAATTATATTCATTATTATATAAAAAAATAATGTACATGAACATAGTACTAGTGATTGGTTACATAACCCCTTAAAACAGCCTCATAAGACCTAAGAGTAAGGTTTTCAATGGTGCAGACTCTTAAGGGGGCTCAGATAACATCGCTCGTGTGGTAATCTCTATCAACTTCCACTTTTCCCATAGACGGCCTCGTTCGAGCTTGACATGATGAAGCTCAACTTGGGATTGGTCAAGAGAGAAGCCCAAGGATGCCACCTCTTTTCCAAGATCTGACAAATGGGCTTCGTATGGGGCAATTCTACTGGATGATGCCATCGCTTCCTTTGTCTGAGTAAATTGGATTTGTTAAAGTCCTATATTTATACTAATCATGTGACCACTGTTCAACGGCTATATTAGCAACGATCAAAATTCATAAAGGAAGCATATCATGTAAGCCTTGTGAAGCATAGCATGAGGACATGCATAAGAAAATTCACTGTTCACTGTTCAACGGTCAAAATTCACTGTGCACTATTCAACAAATTGCTAATGCTTTCTGCAGGCTAGGCTTCAGCCCACCAAAGAAGCGGTCAACCGTGCATTCGGGGGTAACGAAAAAGATGGAAGCATATCATGCAAGCCTTGTAATGTTTTCCTCATACGATTCAACAGATTATTTGCCTTTTTTATTGAAGGAAAAGAAGTCCCTTTACATCATAAGCCGGAGGGTGCACGGAAAATATTTATCGAAAAGCATCTTCTGTAAATCCTTCCTTTCCAATGCCTCGATCACCTCCTTAGGTTTCGTATTTTTTATCAATGTCCAACATTGATCAGATTCACCCTCCATACAATAAGCATCCAAGAGAACCTTCTCTTGTTCATAACATTGAAGTATGGAGAAGATATTTTCAATGGAGTTGATCCATTGTTCAGTGATCGTGGGATCAGATGATCAACTAAAAGTAGGAGGCCTTTGTCTCATGAAGCTATCGATAGCGACTTGTTCATTCTTATGGGGGTTTGGACGTTCCTATTGACCCGTTTTCTATTCAAATGTTGAGTTAGCTGAGAGAGAAGTGTGACAAAGTTCGCAATTCTCGCTCCCATTGGATTGGGAATCTCATTAGTACAGTCATCACACTGATCTTCACATCGGTTGTTAGCCTGAGTCCTCTTATTATCGGCCATTGACTGGAATAAAGGTAAAGTTCAGGGGTAACACATAAATGGTAATCCAAAAACAAAAGTTAATGACTCATAAATTAAATTTTATTTCCTTAACTTATGAATCCATAGGCTTCAGTCTTGGCTTTTCATGATCAACTTTATAACATATATTCTTAGTGGAATTTTTTTAATTCCCTTAATAAGGGTTCATACTAAGACTGTGAATTTATCCAAACAAATCCTCCGGGAGTGTCGCCACCAAGAGTGCAGCAAGGCCCGTTGTTGTTCACCAGTTCCCATTCGAGTCTAGCTCAAAGCGGTGTTTTCATGTTTTACCCGTAGGATACATCTGTGTCAGACCCGCCTCTACCTGCTCGTATACAGAAAGGGATGTATTTGTTTGATAAACCACTTACTCAGTACTTACCAAAACATATGGATGTTTTTATTATACTTAGTCTTGTCTCTAAGGCTTTACTAGGGTTTTCTAATCCTAATATCAAAAATAACTAAACCTATCCTCTGATACCAACTATGGAAACCCTGCTTTTATTACAAAATTAAAAATGATTTATCACATAAAACGTCACATGATAAAACAAAGAAGATCTAGAGGTTTAGTGTCTTTGGGGATTAAGATCATTACATTAAAACATAAAACATGATTTACAACATCTTTACTGAAAACTTCCTTTACATGACCACTACATCCCTTGTACTTAGCATTTCATGGGATAACCTGAGGACATGCGTAAGAAAAGGGTGAGCTATAAAGCCTAGTAAGGGAGTACACATGGAATAACATGAGGATTACAATACATGTTAGACAATAGGAATATCAATAGAGCATAAGAGAACTATGAACATAAATCCAGGATAAATCATGATAATCATAACATGGAAATGTGGCAACTACACTTAACATGGAATTAGCACGAGCCAAGGATCATTGCACATGGAGCATGAGTAAATCCTCATTGCACATAAAGCATGAGTAAAACCTCGTGGAACTTGAATTAGAATGATGAAACACTCATTACACATGACGTATCATGATACTATACTTTACCAAATGCATTGGAGCACTATAAGGGCGCACCCTTCTTAAACATTTTATTTCATGAATAATTGTGCCACATGGATCATCAAACATTGATTCATTAAACATAATAATTTATTCCACAATAAAGGAATGTGGAATTCATACATGAAACTCTGTAACCAATAAGTAAATTTTCATAAAGGTGAATACCCTTGATGGATAACTAAGTATGGTATCCACTACACAATGGAATTGGCTTAGAAAAACGGTGCCATTTCGGCAGCGTAACGACGTGACATAAGAATTCATGAAAATGGTTTATGAGAGAGAAAGGGGTTACTCATCTTATTTACATGTAATGGATAGTAAGGAGGTTATATTGATACATGTACCAACAATTTTAATGGAATTTAGATTCATGATACAAAACTATTTCTTGAATGTAAATGAGGAGAGAGAGGTTCCTTTCGGAATTTTGGAATAGTAAAGGGTGTACATGGGAGGTATTTAATGAGAGAGAAATGGGTATACCATCATTCAAACATAAATAGGGAAGTATTAGGGAGGTTTGAAACCATACCACAACTTTCATAATTGAAATTAAAAGGGAAAAACAACTTATTGAAAATTGACAAAAATGAGAAAGGAAGAAAAACCCTTACATGGAAGTGTGCTTCCAAAGGATATAGAGAGGCTTGAGAGAGGCTTCTTGGGAGCTTGGGGAACCTTGGGAGGATTATAGAGAAATTAGGGTAGAGTTTGGACGAACTCCAAATGCTTTTAGTGAGGAGGAAGTGGGAGCTTGGGTGGGTTTATATAGGAAAGGTGAATGAATTCTTTATTATTTAGGTTTGGAACCCCTTACATTAAATTAATCCAAACCACAAACCAGCCTATGGTTTTTGCCCATGGTTTTTAGAAAAGGGAATGGGAAAACAATATTTTATAAGGACAAAGTCTGAACTTCTTAAAATAATAAGTTTGCTTATGTGGAGGTGAGTCACACTCCCATGGAAAACAATTTAAAAAGACAAGGTGTTTAATAAGTCTTGAGGGATCCATTAATGCTTTGAAAAGTAAGTCAAAAAAACCCAAAATCACATTATTTTAATGGTAAAAAATATATTGGCCGAACATAAAGCTTATAGTATTTTATTACATCACTATTGGTTCATTATGATGTCATAAAACACATTATATATTTAAACGGTAATTAGTTTTTACCCAAAAATCTGACTGTCTTAGAAAATTATGAAAAAATTCACCATTGGATAATTTCGATGTCTTGATTCCAAAAATAACATTTATTTTACCTAAATAATTTTCTAAATATGTTAATTTTCACTTTTAAAATAGAAACTGACAATTATAAAAAATTCATGGGTTTTTACGAAAATGGATTTCAAACCTTAATAAAAATTACAATTACATTCATAAAATTATATGATAATTAATTTAATAATAATAATAATAAAATTTTATTTAACATTTTATTTAATTAAAAAATCCTTTAATTTTATAAAATAGAATTCTTAATTAAATAATAACTAAAAACACTATTTGAACATTAAAAACTATTTAAAATGTATCAATAACAACAGGAAATTATATTCATTATTATATATAAAAAAATAAGTTACATGATCATAGTACTAGCGATTTTTTACATAACCCCTTAAAAAAGCCACATAAGACCTAAGAGTAAGGTGCGCGATGGTGAAAGACTCTTGAGGGGGCTTGGATAACATTGCTCGTGTGGTAATCTCTATCAACTTCCACTTTTCCCATAGACGGTCCCGTTTGAGCTTGACATGATGAAGCTAAGCTTGGTCTTGGTCAAGAGGGAAGCCCAATTATGCCACCTCTTTTCTGAGCTCCGATAAATGGGCTTCATATGGGTCAATTCTTCTAGATGAGGCCATCGCTTCCTTTTTCTAAGTAAATTTGATTTGTTAACGCCCTATATTTATACTAATCATGTGATCACTGTTCAACGGGTATATTAGCAATAGTCAAAATTCATAACATAATACCAAAGAAGTTTACATTTTATATAAACATAAACAGACATTTAATTTGATCAAGAGAGATTTCCATTAGTGAAACATTGGGTCGTTACATACCATGAGTGAATAGTGTACTTTTTTATCTCTAATTTATCATATTATGGTATTTTACCCTTGGACCAGTATGGAAATTAAGTTTTATTACATTCATCATTACAGGAACAGAGATATTCACATTCCATGAATATTTTATTCCATGTAGTATGCATTATACTTTTGTTATGTTCCTTGCATTTTATGCCATCATTTTGTGGTTTATTTAGCATGATTTCCTATAAAATATGTTTTTGTGATTACTGTTCCATGTTTATAATATTTTCTTGTGTACTATGTTTATCTATTTTAATTTCTTGGTTTTATAATGCACCTTGATTCAATTTTTTCCTTGCTTATGTAGTGGCTTACTGATCGCACCACGATTCACTGTTTCATTTTCAACCTTATACTAGTGTGATAAAAAAATTTGTATTGAAAATTATAGAAATAATAACAAATTTCACTTCTTGTTTGATTAATTTTATTTTATGTTTGTCATTGTTAAAAAGTGAAATTTTACTTGTTTTGATGAATTCATTGTAGGAGGAGGTGATTTGGAGGCCCCGAAGATGATTCAAAAATAAATGGTCCAAACTGCATGGCATCCCATGGATATATGTCTATTATTTTGAACATTAAGAGAATTACATGCCTCTAAATGGGCTAAATACTTGAAGTATGATCCTAAAAATCATGTGATACAACCCATCTGAAGAAACGGAATCCCAATTCATCCATCTGGTGGTCCATCCAAACAAGTATTTCTAGGGGAAAAAATCTTCCTTAATTCGAAGGTTTAGTTAGGTCTTTTGACCATATCTTACAATAAATATGATAATGGGAAAACAATTTTACATGGAGATAGAAAATAGGACATCCAAAAATTCTTTTCTTTTGAAAAATTTATGATATGACATTATACTAGTCCAAAACCAAGACAAAATTGGTATTTCAAAAATAGGGTGCTCAAAACCAGGTCCCATTTTGGATATAAAAAGGCACCATGGGAACATCATTGGAAATTTCAACCAAGAGAGCGAAGTTATTAAAAATTAATGTTCTATAGGAGTACTTTAATCCCCTTGGTGGTTCAATAGATCTGTATCCTTATAAGGGGAGCTAAAATGAAGAAGGTGTTCCACCCAAGCTTCCTCCTCCACCCGATGTCAAGCTAAATGGTGGGCATTCATTATGAGGGAGATACACTCATATTAATGGAGTTCTGACACATGTATTAGAAATTTTTTTGGTGTAATTTTAGAGTTAAAATTCTTCTTTCCTTGTATCTTACACTATTTCTTATTTTAATCCTTATTTTACTTCATGTGATTTCTTTTCTCTTAATTTTTAACTGATAGGTGTGAGGTTTTGAGTACGTGACTTGTGTTGTTCCAATTAGACAACATAAGAATTATTTTCTTACCCACTTTCTTGATATTTAAATCTTATTTGGACGAACTTATTCCACACATATGTTCAAGACCAATAAAATATGATTGTCATGTCTTGTTTTGGTTTTTTATGCATTGAAATAAAATCTTAGGAATTAATCTGGATTCCAATTAATTTCAACCAATGAATTTATCCAAACATGAATGAATCTCATAAAACAATGAACTTGAAATGTCTGCAGTGAAATAGAAAAATGCTTTATCTCATATTCTTCAAAATCCATTTGGTCTTCTAACTTTAAAACTATTATGATTAAGTTATTTTCTTAAAATATTTTTCAAAACCACCCATATTTTTTAGTCATTATTAAAAATAAATATTTTAAACATCCAAAACTCCTTGAGAGATAACCTAGGGTCTACCCTATGCTATAAATAAACCTTAAAATCGTAATCGGTTTAATGTGTCATGAAAACATGGTCAAATTTTGGCACAGTTAACGGGGAGCACATTGGTTTTTAGTTTCTGTTTTTATAAGATATTTTTAAATTTAGTGAATTTTTATTTGTTTTCTATTCTACCTTTATCTATATTTTTGTGTTATGATTTATTTCATTTGTGGGTTTTTCGCATGAAACATTCTACTTCGGGAGACCTACCACCATTAAAACTTGAACTAGAGAGGATATTATGTCAGTGACACCGAGACACCGAAGGGAACCCTTTGAAGGAGGACAGAAAAAACATCAACACTCTTCTTGATCATTCTAATTATGCTTTTGAAACCAACATCAAAACTGAAATAGACATGCATAACATGGCTGAAAATAATAATATATTAAAATGACTGGCCTCAAGAGATGTTGATATCCAACCCACCTATATTAAAATACATAACAGTGCTCCTAATTTTGAACTTAAATCTAGTCTCATTCAATTATTTCCATGATTCCATTGTCTCGTAGGAGAAGATCCACATAAGCACTTAAAATAATTTCATATTGTGTTTTCTAAGTTAAAACCTACAAATTTGGGAGAAGAAAACATAAATCTTAGAGAATTTACTTTTTCATTAGAAGATCCAACAAAATATTGGTTATATTATGTTAATTCCCCAATAAGAGGCTAGGCAGTCATGAAACTCCTTTTTCTTGAAAAATATTTCCCATCATATCAAACTGCAATAATAAGAAAAGAGATATGCGGTATAAAACTATCAAGGGGAAACACTCGATGGACAATGAAAAAGATTTAAAAGATTATGTTCAAGTTTTCCACACCACCAAATAAGTGATAAACATTGAATACAGTGTTTTTATGAAGGTTTAATTATAATTGATCATAACATGATTGATGCTGTAGGTGGTGCACTAGTGGATAAAACCCCAATCGCTACATGGATCCTAATTGAGAATATGGAACAGAACACCCAAAAATTTGGTATAATATCCATTGTACCCATTCGAGGATTCCATGAGGTGAAAAGTACTAATATTGAGAAGAAGGTTGAAACAATATTCAAAGAGGTAAGTACCCTCCTTCTACAAGATGATATTTCCATAGGGAATCCAAATATCCTCGTCCCATCCATTGTGGTATATATTCTTCGAACACCCACTACTCTAAACAATGTCTTCAATTAAGAGAATCATCTGAGAGTTGTGAGGCAATATTTCCAAGCCACCCTTATAACCAACCATTTAGGAAAGAACCATACTAACCATCCAACCCTATGTAGAAAGAAAACCAAGACTATAAGAAAGGGGGTATTCAAACCAACATAAAAAATAATGGATCCAACCGTGGCAGGGTTTTCATACACCACCACCTAGAAATCCTGTACAATAATAATGGACATCGAAACAAACAACTCCAAAACCCGATCCTAGGTTAGAATATATGACCAAACAAATGGATTTTAACAATCACCAATTCCAAAAAAACCTCTCAGGACTCCATACAAGACCTCAAAACCCAATTAGGATAACTAGATAACTAATTGGGTTAAATCCAAATGCACGGGTCTAGTAAACTACCATCTCAAACACTGTTTAACCCTAGAGATAAGGAAATGTTACTTCTATCTCCCTTAGGTGTTGAACTAAACATAAAATCCAAATCAACCCTCCTTTAGAGTCAACCCATCCTAATAAAACCATCATCTCAACCACTGAAAAAGGATCAAATGAGGAAAAACCTTGTCTTGAGAGAATACCTACTAAAGTAAAAAATGTTTCTATTGACGAATCACCAATTCCATCCATTATTATTCTATTTTCCCAAAGGGACACCCAAATAATAAAAAAACAAAATAGAACATGAAAAGTAATTTTTGGAAAAGTTCAAAAACCTGATGGTCGTCATTCCCTTGATTGATGACGTGATGAAAATTCCATGATACCCCATGTTTTTAATGGATATGTTCACACACCAAAGGAGGCTTCGTGGTGATGATAAGGCAAGCTTAGAGAGGAACATATCAATATTGATAGATCCATCACTTCCCACCAAGTGCAATGATCCTAGGACATTCATGATTCCATGCACCATAGGGGAGTATTCAATTTACAATTCTATGCTTAATTTAGGTGCTTCTATAAATGTAATTACTCACTCAATTTACTCTTATTTGTAGGCAAGTGAACTCAACCCAACTGTAATAGTCATTTAGCTAGAAAATAAATGTATATCACACCCTTCTGGTGTGTTAGATGATGTTCTTGCGAGGGTGGGAAATTTAATTTTCCTACTATTTTTTATGTACTAAAAATGGAAGATGATGGGATGAATGGGAAGGCCCCAATTATATTGGGGATTCCTTTTTTAAAAACATCTAAAACCATAATTAATGTCCATAATGATACATTATCTATAGATTTTTTCTCACATTGACCATTTCAACATGCTTGATTCCAAGAAGCACCCCTCAGAAGAATATTCCTCTCTCTTAGTAAATGTGATTGATGTACACCCTTCCCATGAAAACACATTTTTTCATTCCCCTGACAACCTTTATGAGTTTTATTCCTTTATTGAAATTCTTGTTGATGAATCATTCATCGATTTTATAGTTCTATAGAAAAGTTCAAGCATGTTTATTAATTGATAATTTCTTGACACTGAGGATCTAATGACCATCGATGATACCGCTATGATTGTAGAACATAATTCCTCATCTGAGAATGACATCATTGATCAGTTAGATGAGATTAGTGGCCTATCACTTTGACACATACTCCCATTAATCCAAAATACACCTAAATTGGAACTGAAACAGCAGCCTAATGATTTAAAATATTCATATCTTGGGAATATTAACTAGCTGCCCGTCACCATTACTAGTTCACTCTCTCCTGATCATGAATTTCAACTGCTTTAACTTTTGCGGGAGTACAAATAAGAATCAAGATGGAAACTTTCATACATTCCTGGAATTATCCCCTAAATTTGTACACATCAAATTTTTTTAACTAATGAGGCAAAACTAGTGAGGCAGGCACAAAATCTACTAAACCCAAACCACTTAGATGTAGTTTAAAAGGAAGTAACAAAATTATTGGCTGCTGGAATCTTTTACCCTATCTCTAACAGCCAATGGGTCAGTCCTGTTTAATTAGTTCCTAAAACCATGTCAAAAAGTAATCAAAAATGAAGATAATCAATTGGTTCGATCTCGTGTACAAAATATCTTCCATTTCTGCATATACTATCTCTGACTAAACCAACACACTAGGAAATACCATTTCCAATTTCTATTCATTAACCAAATTATAGATAGGCTAGTAGGGAAGACCCATTACTATTTTCTTGATGGTTATTCTAGATACTTTTAGATCCATATTTCCATCATGGATCAATAAAAGAAAACCTTCACTTGAACCTTTGGAATATTTTCTTATATAAGGATTCTATTTGCTCTTGAAATGCTCCAGTTACTTTAAAACGATGTATGGTTATTATTTATTTGAATTACATAGAGAAATACATGGAGGTTTTCATGGATTATTTCACTACGTATCGATACACTTTTGATGGATGTTTGAGTAGTTTAGGTTTATTCTTATATTTATTTATTGAAAGGAATATCATATTAAATTATGAGAAATACAATTTCATGGTGTGACAAGGTACAGTTTTGGGGAATGTCATTTATAGGGATGGTATCCAAGTAAATAAATCCAACGTGGATGTCATTTCTTCCTTACTATTCCATACAATGTTTCTAGAATGTGTTCTCATTCCTAGGTCATGTTATATTTTACCTTTGTTTTATTCTCAACATTAGTAAAATTCCCACCCCCCACTCCCGATTACACCAAAAAGAAAAAGAAATTGTTTTTTAAAGTATGTGAAGAATCTTTTAATAAGTTAAAATGGAGTCTCATGTCACCCCTAGTAATCCAAAAACCTCTGTGGGATTTACCATTTGATATCATGTGTGATGTATCTAACTATATAGTTGGGGAATTTTTTTCACAAACGGATGATCGAGCTCCACATGTCATTTCTTATGCCTCACGTACCTTGGACCCTACCCAATAAAAATTAACCACAACTGAAAAATAATTTAGAAATTAGGGATATAAAAGGAGAAGATAATGCGGTGGATGGCCATATCAGTAGGATTTACTCATCCCCATACATTAAATCATCCCCCTATATTTTCATAAATGACATATTTTCTGATGAGAAACTGTACCGAGTGCAAGATTCTATTTCTTATTATGTAGAAATTGTAAATTATTTGGTATCATCTTGTATTCCTACTGATTTAAATAAAAACCATGCCGACCATCTAAAACATGAGTCATGTTGGTATATTTGGGATGGCCCCTACCTTTTTCACACATGTAGTGATTATGTCCTCATGTGTCATGTTCCTGAGAGTGAGTTTCAGTCCTTCCATAGGTTCTTCCACACTCTTGCTTTTTGGGGCCACTTTGGTCCCCAATGGACTGCTCATAAGGTCATTGATTCTAGTCTCTTATGGCCAACACATTTTTGAGATGGCCATGGTTTATGTAAATCTTATCATCGCTATCAAATAATGGGAAATTTATCTAAAATAAATGAAATTCCACAACAACCTTTTCTCTTCGATGACATTTTTCATGTTGGGGGTACTGAATTTATGGGACCATTCCCCAATTATTTTGGGAAACATTACATTCTTATGTAAGTGAATTATGTTTCAAAATATGTAGAGGAAAACACCACAAGGAATAATGATTATAAGTTAGTTGTGGAATTTCTGAGAACCCAAATCTATTGTAGGTTTGGATTACCTAGGTTCATCATCGGTGACCAGGGTTCTCATTTATGCAACCAAAAAATTCAATCTCATTAGCGTCAGTATGGTTTCAGGCATATATTTTATATTTATTATCCCCCAAAAACCAATGGACAAGTTGATGAGTCTAATATAGAAGTAATACAAATTCTTCAAAAAATATTTCAACCCAATAGAGAAGATTGCAGTCTCAGACTCTATTTTTCATTATGGGCCTACTATATTGCATTCAAAACACCCAATGGAATGTCAATTGGCTTTTTTTGGAAAGATTTTTCACCTCCCTATGAAAATAGTGCACCAGGCTTACTAGGACATTAAACAATATAATTCTAATATTTCTCGTGAAGGTTCTCAAAGGAAGATTCAAATTCAGGAGTTGGAGGAAATGCATTGAGATTCATATGATAACTCCCATATTTATAAGGAGAGAACCAAGGCTTCCCACAAACTATTTATCCTTCATCGTCAACTCTAAATTGGTAAAAATGTCCTCCTCTACAATGAAAGGATGAACTTACATCTCGGTAAACATTGTTCCCACTGGTTTAGACCATACACTATGACTAATGTATCTCCATTTTGGGTTGTCCAGGTTCAAAATAAAGAAACCAAGAATAACATCACTGTCAATGTGCAGCAGCTGAAGTACCTTCATGAATCCATTTTGGAGTCCCTAATGGAATAACTCATTGTTCAAGAATCAACCTATGAATGAAAACCACCAGGTTTTATCCGAACTTCCCATTTTTTTATGGTGACAATGTTTCATGATCAATGTGTGGGGGGATGTGTACATTATTGGGATAGTTAGAAATTTTCATGATTTTTTGTTGTTCAATTGTATTGTCACTTTCCCCTATTTTAACCCTCACTTTTGTGTCGGAATGTTAAATTTTCATGAAAAAAGCTTCCCAATTTAAAAAAATTAAAAATCATTTTTTTTCATAAATCGTTTGGGTGGAAAATTCCATTTTTTTGGATTTTTTTGAAAATGAATGTTGATATAAAATCTTTTTCTAGAATATATATTTTCAAATCATTATTTTTTGTTTAATGTATTTTTGGAATTCATGCCTCATTAGCACTGACCAATATTTTAATCCCTTAACCAATGGACATTTTAACCCCTTTATTGCATATTCTTCCTTTTAATCCCATTATCGAGAGTCTTGAGTCATATAGAAAAACTAGAACATGAATTTATTATATCTGAATCCATAAGATTAGAGTGTTCTACATTAATGGTAGAGGCCATCATTCATTGAAAACCACTTTTTACAATTAACCTCTCTTTTTGGCCACATTGACATTTTACCATTATTTAGCCTTAGAGAACATGAAATACCGATTATGTAGGCACATTACAAGGTTATTTATCCCTAACTACAAATATATTATGTAAATTATTGTTCTGCATTCAGAAATTGTGGGTGGGGGTTTCATGATAATTATCAATAATGAATCACTATTATGGATTGATAGAAAGGATGCGAACATTTTCATTGGTAAGTGGGTTCACAAGACACATTTTATAATTATTTTAAAATAATTTCCTCTCTATCTCCAATGAAAATAGTTAAAAAAGATAATAGTTATGTACATTGAAAAAAAAAGAATAGAAAGAAAAACATCTAATGGATAAAAAGGAAGTTTATTCAATATTATTCACTGATCGACCATGAATCACAAAAATGGAGAATTGGGATAGTGAGTTGGAAGTGGTAAAATATATTAAGGGATGAGTGTGTACATTCATTGTGAACACTGGTAGAATTTGGACATGTTTTGTACTTAAGAGATTAAACACTCCTCTTTGCCTCTGATTTTTTATAAATTAAATCCATTCAACCCTTAAACCTCAGAACAACCTGTTGGAAGTCATCTTGAGTAGAAAACTAGTTTCTATAGGTATAGAACATAGAATATTGGAATGTATATGGTAGGATCACATGAAATTTGGGAAAAGAGAATAACTCCACTTTTATATGTTCATCGAGTAAAGAGGTAAAATTTATATAAGTGAGGGAGGTTGTGACATGTTGCACGAGTGAACAAATGATGTTGAACAATTTTTAATATGAGAGGGGAAAAAATACGAAAATTTATTTCATAAATGATACATGATGAATTTCATTTCATAAGAATATTGCTACTTTTATCACCTTTGATTTAGTAATGAGACTTGGTTTGGATATAATACTTTTCCTAAGAGTGAAAAAGTTAAGTTGTGGGGGTGTGATCTCACCACGATTCACTGTTTCATTTTTACCATTACACCACTATGCTAAACTTGTTTTGTATTGAAAATTATAGAAATAATAAACAACATAACATTATGTTTGATTAATTAATATTGTTTTTATCAGTATTGAAAATGGAAATGTTATTTGTTTTGAGTAAATCATTATTAGAGGAGGTGACTTGGAGGCCCTAGAGATGATACAAAAGGAAATGGGCCCAACTACATGGAATCCCATGGACTATTGTCCACTATTTCAAACATTACGAGAATTACGTGCCTGAAAATGGGCATAAAATATTTGGTATACTCCTAAAAATCATGGGATATATCACTTATAAAAGAAACAAATGAAAATTATTCTATCTGGTGGCCCATTTAAACCGTTCTATCCTATGGATAAAATCTGCCCAAATTCCAAAGGTTAGTTAAGCCTTTTGACTATATCATCCATAAAAGATGTTTCATGGATGTAAAATTTTAAATTGAGGTATTCAAGAGACTAGGAAGAAACTATTTTTTGCTTGGTCCTGATATGAATTTTTACTAGTTCAAAACTGAGACACAAATGGTATCTCAAAAATCGGGTGCTCGAACCATGTCCCATTTTGGATATAAAAAGTCACCATGGGCACCAAATTTTTAAGTTCAACCAAAAGAGTTAATTTTTGCAAGATTATAGTTAAATAATAGTCCTTTCACCCCCTTGAAGGTTATGAAGATCCCTATCCTCATTGGGAGAGGTTAAATGAAGATGGAGTTCCACCCGAGCTTCCACATCCTCCCGATGCCGAGCTAAATAGTAGGTGTTCATTATGATAGAGCTATGCACATGTCAAGGGAGTTACGATGCATATATTAGCTAACGGATTGGATTTATTTAGGTGTTAAAATATTTCAATCGATGTATCTTAAATTATATCTTATTTTAATGATTGTTTTGATTCTTGTGATTGATTTTCTCTTAATTTCTGAAAATCAGTGTAAGGTTTTGAGTGAATGACATGTGTTGTTACGATTGACAAACATATGAATCCTTTTATTAACAACATTCTTGATATTTATCAATTATTTGGAAGCTATAATTCCATTTATAAGTTCTGAACCTGGATAATATGATTGTTATGTAAACGTCTGGTTATTTAAGCATTGAAAAATTAGCATATGAATTAATCTATATTCCAATTAATTTTAACCAATGAATTACTCCTAACATGATTTAATATCATCGAAAAATAAACTTGAAATGTGTGTAGTGAAATCACAATGACCCATTTATATCATATTTTTTAAAATCCACTAGGTATTTCACCCTTTAAAATATTTTTTTATGATATATTCTTTAAATAGTTTTCATAACCACCCATATTTTAGTAATATTTTTTAAAAATAAACAATTTTAACTTCCAAAACTACATGAGGGATGACATAGGGTATTCCCTAGATTATAAATCAATATTAAAATCATTATAATTTTGATGTGTCATGATAGTGTAGTCAATTACCATGATTATGTATATGTTTTACTATAATTATTGCCTGTATATAATTACATGTTATGATAATTGTATGTGGTTGGTTAAATAAATTGTCAGAATCAACCCAGAAAGTGGTTTCCCTCATATTTTGATATTATAATTCTATTTAACAAACTGATTTGGACTAGTTTTAGCCACTAAACATTGGTCACATGTGATGAAAAAGAATAATTACGATTAAATGGGATCCAATTTGGAATCTAAAAATATATTTGGTGATTTATAAATTAGGAAATTTTGACTCACATCATCAAACCATCGCATATAAGCTTGATGTACCTAGAAACTATTATATAAATATAAAACTTGAAAACAAATTAGACCTTACATAAGCTGATAGATTATGCATATTATTCTTCATTTTACAAATATAGGTCGTCCTTGGATGGTATTGTTTATGTGATAGAACCATTTAAGGGTGTTTTAAGGAATAATGTTTAAAATACATTATGTTGCATCTTGATGAACCCATAATGACTTGATGAGACCCTTTTAGGTTTCCTTTAACTTATTATGCCTTAGTTCATAACACATATGGTTATATTTATGTTATATTGATATGGTTTTTAAAAAAAGTTTCATATTCTTATATGGATTCACATATAAATTTATAGTGGCATAATACCTGTCTAGTATTCTCTTTAATTTATAAATAACCTACATTCAACTTTTGAGATGTACTTAAATGAGAAATTGGTTAATTTAAATGAAAACTATACCAAAAGGTTGAATTACATTACATATTGGTACTCAAATTTTCATTAACTAAGCCTAGTTTTCATAACCAAGTGGACAAATAAAATGGATAAATAGAATTTATGTAATAAATTGCCATATTATGGTAGGGTATCAGTTAAATAATAAATTTATTATAGGAAGTTTAATATAAGATGTCTGTATTCTTTTTTTAATTAACTATATAATGTACTAAGAACTATTACCTTATGATAGGTACTTGATGTTTTTAAATGTGAACATGTTAAATGGATTGAAAAACCTTAATATTAAATTCTTAGATCAATCCCATTTAAGGGATAATATATATGTTGTACTTCTCATTACTTTGGAATGGAAGCATGAGTGTTGTCGGATGACTTTTAATTATATCACCTGAAATTTAGTTATAAGTGCTATATCCTAGTGTCCAATTCAGAATGACCCCACTATAAGGTCGGTTCTTTCTCCTTTTGTAATAGGATAGTCCATAGATGTATCACCCACAGAACATAAAATCCATTTAATATTTTGTGACGAGTTTTGATGTGTGGTAATGTTCGGGTTCTCTTTGTCCCAGGTAGGACTCATATTTTCTAAAAAAACACCTTTAACTTGATGAGATTACATTCGATACATTGACCCTTGTTATGGGTATGAGCATTGTGTATTGATCATTTTCAATAGGCTAGACATTCCTAGGGAATGTTCTACCGCCCAGTGGGTTATGTGGGCCTTATTCCTTTTTTTCAATGCTGGATGACTCATGAGGTTATCAAACTGTTTTAAAGTCATATGGGATAATATAAATTTTTGGAAAATTATTTTTAAGGGACATCATATACTGGGATTCATAGGGCAGATAATCCTATGGGTAGTATCAAGGATGTTACTTTTCACCGGTGAATCTCAGGGAATTGTGTGTTGATACCTACAGTACCCATCATGTTTGTAAAATTTTAAATAGAAACATATGTGTTTGGTAGAAATTGTTTCAGCGTGATTCTATATTTCATTTATCATAGTTTATCTCTTAAGTAGATGGACTCAGGGTTTAAAGGAAATATGACTTCATCTCAATGTTTTTGGATGATTTTGAAATGAGTCCGGGTGTTGTAACACCACCAGTCAGATTGGTCTGAATTTTACATGTAATTATATCATTGTAAACTATAGAACTATTTACGATGGGTTATTTACTATGGGGTACCATTTCAAGTATTCGTTTTTGATGGGGTCCCATCACAAATAATCTCTTGTTGAAAATTGCATCGCAACAAATATAATCCTATTTCATCATAAAGTTTTTTCTGAATGGAGTTCCCTTCCATCACAAATAATTATTTGTGATGGGAGGGATCACCTACCACAAATAACATAAAAAAGTAAAAATAAAAATAATATAAAAAAAATTAAAAAATTAAAAAAAAACAATACAAATTAAAAATATTAACAATGATATAAAATATAAACTATATAGATTAAAAAATATATGAATTAATAAAAATATTATAAAAAATATTTAAGTTCAAATGTTTATCCAAAAAAATACATAAATCAATGAGGGGAAGGGTTTCATCTGGAGGAGGTGGTTGAGGGAACTCCATGCCTAATCCATGAGTTCGACATCACATGTACTCTAGCATATCCTCGTGTTGTTCCTCCAATACTTGACAAGTCATCTCATACTACTAATACTGTTGTTGAAGATCCTCCTTCTCACTACACATGGTCTCTATAATCTCACCCTAAGCTCACATTTGTTCCTTATACTGAGAAGATTATTTTTATGAATCTCCACAAGCTCCCCTCTAAATGGACTCTGACATCACAATGGTAGCATAATAAATCCCAGACATCAATCCAGAGTTGATACCAACAACTCATCATTTCTTGAAGGCACACTGAGTCACTGAAATTCATGACGCGCCATTATATGCTACTAAACTTGTGGTATGATTCTCAAGCTTGGCCAAAATCTCATCTTATGTATGAGAAGTGATGGACTCATATCACTCCTTTAATTTAAATTTAAAATTTAAATATTTCAACATTATTTTCATTTAAGTTTAATGCTCAACAAAATTATACTGACCAAAATATTTTGCTGGAGACTACCTGTAATCTCTCCAATGATAGTACCACTATACATCCTCTTATAAATATAGAAATCCATGATATCGATATATTATATTTTCTATATTATCATAACATAAACATTTCCCATTTAATGTTGTAAAAATTATTAAAAAAAAGTACTTACCATATGTCGTTGCGGAGTAATGAATGTACAACTACCAACTTGATTTGTCACCTCTTGTCTCCCCTGATTCTATTGACCTTATGATACTCTATTCTAAAAATAAATCCCATATAGTATGAAAATAATCCATCCCAAACTAGATATGATATGTAATCTGGCCGGTGGGCACAACAATATGGATCAAAATCTATGACTCATGGTTTTAGTGTGGTTGTCCGGCTTTCATTATCAAAAAACATGCAGCAATGATCACACATACATTCTTACCATGTATCTCTAATATAGGACCACATGTTATCATCTATGGGATACCATAAATACTAAAAATAATAATTCATATCATGATACTGAATAAATAAATTTCAAAATAACTATCATTTATTTACATGTCATCCAATGAATAAACATGTGGTGCCAATCATCAATGAGAATCTAATCCCATGTAACCCATGCTACAGAAAAAAATTCCTCAATATAGTATTCCCTTTTAAATAGTTATATAGGAAAAGATGTGAGATATTAGAAAATATAAACCAAAATTTAGTGTATAACTAAATTGATGAAAATTAATTAAAGGATACCAAAATACATAACCAAATAAACCTTTGCATGCGTGGATTGAACTCATGATGTAAACATTGCCTAGGGATAGGGTCATGAATCATCAATCTATCAAGACCATGAACTCTCGGAGCCATCTCTGAGCCACCATATATATAAGGGTCATATGATGTAGCATCATGATCAACACCATGTATAAAATCCTTATCTAAATCACCAAAAAATCAGATAAATTCTTATTTTCTATATGAAACATGAAATGTTTTTTGTTAGAAAATAGTTGAAAAAAGTATTATATATATAATATTTTATTATAACCAAAATTTTACACTTTTAATATTCATATTTAACCCCATATTCATATATGATGGTGTCAGTATCTTTATATTCCTACTCCTCCTATTTCTACTATCAATGCATCACATCCTAGCTACCCCAATTCTGGTGACCAAATGACAAATTCAGACATGGGTGGAACAAATTAGTCATTTTTAATCACCCAATGATTATAAATTCATTGATTTTCTAATTTTTTTTAAATCATATATTTAACAATATTCAGGTGATGAAACCAATTAATGCAAACCACATCCAAATTTTTCATTACACCAATTTTTGTGGACCACGTCCTCTCCTGAACGCATCTCCTTCTCCAGATTCTACTACTTTCAACGACATGTGACATCCAAAAACCCCTGATTCTAGAGGCCTAATAAAAAATTTCAACATTAATGGAACAAATATGTAATTTTTAATCACTCAAAGATTAGAAATTCAATGATGCACTAAAAAGTTGTAAGTCATTGATTTTACAATCTTCAGGTGATGAAACCTATTTATACCGAACAAGTCCAAATTTTTCAAAGCACCAATTTATGTAAACCACATCCTGTAATTGACACATATTCCTCTCTTGTTACTATTGTTGCTTTCATCGACATGTCACATCCAACCTACCCCCGGTTTTGGTAACCTAATGATAAAATTGGACAAGATTTGCACAAATTGGTAATTTCTAATCACCTTAAGATTTTATATTATATGATTTACATGTTAAAATTAATTTTTAATGTATTTTGTTAATTTATATTAAATTATACTAAAAATAATGGTTATCAGTGGATATTCAAATTAATTACCAGTAATTACCACTAATTTTTTTATGATTTCAAATAAAGTAATAAAATATTATAAATTACTAAAAAGTTGTAAGTCCTAGATTTTACACTCTTCAGGTGATGGAACTAATTTATTCCAACTACTTCCAAAATTATTATAACTCAAATTTATACCAACCATGTTAAAAAAATTTATTACTCATCAACTGTAAATTGAATACCTATTTCACTTTAATTTTTTAGTTATTTATTCTAAAAAATATTAAAAATTAATATTTACTTGTAATTATCAATAATAGTGAATAATGAAAGCGAATTAACATTTTTTCTAAAAATTTACACCAATATTTAATAATTATAGTGATTTATCTTTAATTTTTACCTATTACTGGTAATTATTTCTAATTATACTATTTTAAAACTACTATTTACTAATTTATACTATAAATTTTTATTTTTACTAATTTTCTGTCATTACCAATAATTTTTAAAAATTATTACTAACGACCCCTAATTTTTATCAATTTTTACTAATTATTGAATTTTACTGATAATTATTACTAATTACCTATTATAATAACCAATTTTTACTAATTTGTATTAATTACTTCTAATTACAGCTAATTATTATTAATTTTTTCAAATCATTTATATTTATACTAATTTGTAGTCACTACCGACACTTTTTACTAATTTTTACAAATTGCCACTTATTTTTATTAGTTTTTACTAATTTTTGTGTTTTACATATAATTATTACTAATTACAACTTATTTTTACTAATTTATAATAATTATTACTAATTTTCTCAAAATAGTTCTAATTTTTAATTTTTTATAAAAATTTGTTACTAATTTTTACTAATTTTGAATAGTTTATTACTAATTTTTAATAATTATTGAAAAGTTTAATTATTTTATAATTTTTTATCAATTTCTAGTAATTTAAAATAATTTTTTTAATTTCATATCAATTTATATTAAATCCTATCAGTTTATTAATTTTTATTAATTTATAACAATTTCTTAGGAATTTATAGTAATTATTACAAATTTCTACTAATTAATAATTTTTTTATTCGTTTATGACATTTTATTACTAAATTTTTCAAATTTTTATTAGTTTGTTATTAATTTTTAGTAATTATTACAAATTATCATTACCTTATAAGTTTTTTTGTTTGAGGTAATTTATAATAATCCATTATATTTTTTATCAATTTATGGAGAATTCTATAAAATTATTAATTATTATAATTTTATTATAATTTTTTATCAAATTATTCTAATTATTAAAATTATCACTAATGAGTAGTGAAATTTATTATTTTATTACTAATTTTGAAAATTTATTACTAATTCTAATTAGTTAATATTTTTAATTAATTTATAGTTATTTATATTAATTTATACTATTTTAAACCAAATTAATGTAAATTATGTCAATTTATTAGTTTTTATTAATTTATATATTTTTTTATATTTAAATTAATCATTAAGAATTACCACTAATGAGTACTAGTATTTATTAGTTTATAATAATTTATTAGTAATATTTACTAGTTTTTATTAGTTTATTACTAATTTGTACAATTTATTACTAATTTTTACAATTTTTTTAAAAAAATTATTAGTTAATAATTTTTTAATTAGTATATATTAATTTATTTTAATTTAAAATAATATATTATTATTTATTCTATTTTATAACAGATTATTAACTTTTTATGACAATTTTTTACTAAAATATACTTATTATTATTCAATACCACTCATGTGAACTAATTTTTATTTTTTATAACAATTTATTAATATTTTCCAAAAAAATTATTAGTTTATTTCTAATTTGTACATTTTGTTACTAAAATATATTAGTTAATAATTTTTTTATTAATTTATAACAATTTATACTATTTTATTTCAATTTATTGTAAATTCTATCAATTTATTATTTTTGAATTATTTATAACAATTTTTCACGATTTTTCACGAATTATTATTAATTACCACTAATCACTACAAATTTTTATTAGTTTATAACAATTTATTACAAATTTGTTCCAATTTATTTACTTATTATTACAAATTAGTACAAATTATTACTAATTAAAACTGATTATAACTAATTACAAATAATCAATTTTAATTATTACTAATTACCTCTAATTATTAATAATTATCACTAATTATTACGAATTACCACTAATTATTAGTAATTACCAATAATTATTACTAATTAAAAGTAATTATTTCTAATTACTAATAATTGAACCAAATTATTACAAATATAAACTATTTAATTTTAATTAAAAACATTAAATCTATTTAAAAAAATAATTCGAAAAAATTAATGAAAAATAGAACCAAATAATTATAATAAAATATAATTACCACTAATTAATAATTATTATTACTAATATAAAATAGAATAAATAAAATAAAAATAAATAACACAAAACAGAATATTTTGACGGATGCAAGACAAGAATGTTGCTCCGCTATAAAATGTAAAATGATGACAAAAGTAAAGAGAAGAATATGAGAGTATAAAAGGTGAGAGGAGTTCAAAAAAGAATGAATTGAAAAACAAATCAGGTAAGTGGGTTATGGGTTAGATCATTTGTGACGAGAGTATTTTCAAGGGGATTCCCATCGAAAATAATAGAATTTGCGAAAGGATCCACCAAAAATAGTTCCACCAGTATTAATTACAGTGGTGGTAAAAAACTTTTTGAGATGGATGACATTGTAAATACCCTCTACCAAAAGTTTATTTATGACAGTTGAAAATCTATTCACTAATAAAAATATAAAAGATATTATATACAATGGGACCCCTCATAAATACTTTTCTATAGACACATAATTTTTTATGAGAGTAAACTCCCATTGCAAATAGAAAAAATTATATGATAGTATTTGCGATGTGGGTATGTTCCCATCATAAATAGTTTTCCTGTGGGTTGGTACACATTTCACTCCAAATTTTTTTACAATAGAAATATCTTCTCATCGCAAATATTTCTTTAGCCAACTATTTGTAAGTGGATATGATTCCCATCACCAATAAACTCTATTGTCACACTATTTTCAATGTGTCAACCACCCATTGAAAATTACCTATCTCAAAAAATCCATTTTTCCCGTAGTGCATGAAACAAATGAAAATAGCTCTGGGGGAATCCTCATGAATATTCCCAGATTAGATCTTATCTTTCATGATTTTAAGTGTCTAGTTTCCACTATTTTCTGGTTAAAACTTTGTAAAAGCATGTTCACTATGTCCAAGACCCACAATCCATGGTTGATGGAACATGTATCAAGGGATGAGTTTCAATTATCTATAAATGATGATTGGGAAACTTCTAAGGTAGGGAGAATCACATCAATTAGGGTTAGTGTTTCCTTCTAAGTAAAAGGAGTGAGACCTTAGTATGACCACTTGGAAATTTTCTGAACTGCTTCTTGATAACCATAGGGCTAGTTATGTTTTGTAATGTGTTTGTGACTATGAGGAAATGAATTGGATGTTGGAGTTCATTGGGTTATACCTAAGTAATTGATAATTGTAGCATTAGTGGGGGAATTTTGATCAGTTAGTGATAAAACATCAGCAGGAGTGGCCAATCAATTTTAAAGGAATCACATAGAGGTGGTTCAACTATCCTTAATTTTCATAGTTGGAGATGGTTGGATCAAAACCATATTAAGCACTTAATATTTGATGTGGCAAGAGTGTCATAAGTCCTTTTTTGAAATAATATATACCCACTTACTGTAATATATATTTTAGTGATGATCCTATCCCCTCTCTTGATGTCATCCATGATACACTAAGAGACCAATAGTTATATACCAAGCTAAAGAAACAAGTTAAATTCATTAATGGATATTAAAATAGATTATGAGGGAGTTTCTTTCTAGAAGTGTAGCTCTTTATGGGGGCATGGTATTTCATTACAGAGACCCACATTCTTGAGTAGGAAAGAATAAGTCAAACTCATGGAAACCCATTGGTTCCTTGATATCAGATCTATTACGCTTAGTCTGTTTCCTTACATTTGGACGTCTCAGCTATGTACTGACATTAGAATTGTAAATAAAAGAGTACATAATACCATGTTTGAGATCCTTATACTATAATTTATGATTATGAGGTTACCCCGATCCCCCCCCCATCAGGCACATTTGATATGTAGTGAGGGTTATGATTAAAGTGTGTGAGATCGGGTATTAGCCTATATTCATGTTAAGGCACGAAAATATAAATAAATATTTTTTTAGGAGGCATAATTGGATTCTAGTTATAATATTTGGGGTTCATATTTTAAACAATCTCAAGTGCCTTATATATAAGGTTCTAGTTTTGATTTTTGATACTTTAGATGCTATAGTCTAGCATTTTTAGGATAATCGGTCAGAAGGGGAATGTCTTGCTTTCAATTTTCTTGTTGAGTGATGTTAATGATAAACCACTACAGGCCCATCCATGGGATGAGGTGAGGGATATGAAAGGTTATGTGGGGATTTTCATGATAATGTTAGATCGACCATATTAAAGGAGGTCAATTTATAATCAACCATATAAATGAAATGAGAAGTTTTCTAGGGGAATCATTGGAATTCCAAGGGATTTATTATTTAGGAAAATCTTGTGGTGGGGAGTATTGTAAGACAAAATTCCCCATTAAATAATGGAACCTGAGGTAGGAATAAATATGGGTTGGTCTATTAAGGTGATGATGATATGATCACGTCTCGAGTTAATTGGACTCAGGTAAGCCCGTCTTGATGTTCAGTTTTGAATAAGATTGTTTGTTTGAGTTTTAACAACTTACGTACTGTATGATTTATGGTATTTCTATTAGGTGAATTTTATTTTCTATATGAAATGTGACCATTTTGGATAATGTTTCATGACCCAGGTTGCTAATTTTGTTCCTAATTATTCTTTGGGATCATAATTTCTTTGGTGGGGAGGTTCTAACAACCCATGTTTTGCGCTAGAAAATGATTTTAAAAGTTATTTAAAATTTTCTGTTGGTGGATGTGTTGTTATGAATGATCGAAATGAGAATTAGTTTAAGAGGGTTTAATAATCCATAAATTTTGTTTTCAGAAATTGATTTTTATTTGGATAATTTCTTGAAGATTTAGGCAAACACTGGATAATGAATGAATGACTTGGAAATTGAAAATAGTTTCTTTGAAAAAATAACATTATGTATTTAATACAGGATGTGAACCAAATTCCTTGGTTGTGTCTAGAATTTATTGGATGTGAAGTATTGAGGGTCTCACCCTTTGGAATTCATGACATATTCATCTGAACTGATTTTAATTTGTGCATTCATTATAATAGATACATGATTTGAATCCTATGGGAAATATTTTTAAAATGGGAATCTGATTATAGAACCCTTATTTCCTTACGAATAGGAGGGCACCCGCTCGACAACACCTCATCCCCTCTTCTAGGGTTCTTGGGATCTCCTATATATAGCCTCTGATTTGAATGTCTTATATCGTAATTGAAACTAATTAGTAAGTGATTCACTTAAATTTCTCCCATTATTATTTTATCTCTCAATTTTTGACGTTATTTTGCTGTGAGCAAATATACCAAATTTTCATGGATTGTTTTACATATTCTACTTTATTTCAATTTAGTTAGAGTTAAAGGTTGATAGTGGATGGGTGGAACTCCTTTGTTTTATGGTGTGTGGTCTATATTCTTTCCCATGAGTTTTATCAAATTATAATTTATGATGTTGTGATATACATTTTTATTTTAATGTGGTGTCACAAAATGTGAAATTTATGATGTATACCTTTATGTGTTATACAAAATAAATTTTTCCATTAAATTTAATTTTTTTGATATTTCCCACCTCAAAGAGGACCACCCCCTTAGGGGTGTTATTAAAATACATTATTAATTAAGCATATATTTTCTAAAAAAAACTACATATTGTGGTGAGTTTTATTATAAAATGAGAATGGATTGATTAAATAGATCCCTTGAGATATAGAACTGATAAGATTCTGCCACCCTATTAATACTTTTGTCCAAATCACCACATAAGTAGTTTTGTTTTGGGTTATATTCAAATTTATACTTTCAATTAAATGCGTAGTGAATGGTAAAACCCTATCATATGACCTTTTTTGAATTGTGGATTCTGCCTTAGGCTGGTAAATGAATTTGCTAAATTGTATATCACATCCTTAAGTACATGGAATTTATTATTCATTAATTAGAATGGTAAATAGTTGTGATACTATTTATGTATACATGGATGGTGATGTTGAATGTTTATAAACATCTCCTTCGTATTTTTTTAAATTTAAATGAATAAACAAATTATTAAATTCTATAGCGATACTCAAGATCCTCTTCATTGAACGCATTGAATGGGCTCATATGCTATTGGGGCATTATCATTCCGTAAGAGAGATATATGGGTTTCATTTTTATAGAACACCAAGGATGCGATCATAGGT
The DNA here is from genome assembly GCA_963277665.1 of Viscum album. Lineage (NCBI taxonomy): Eukaryota > Viridiplantae > Streptophyta > Magnoliopsida > Santalales > Viscaceae > Viscum > Viscum album. The sequence goes on along the minus strand of OY728153.1, from coordinate 319,478,010 downwards.
TACTTGATTTATATTACATAGGTGATGATACTTGGTTTCATTTATAAAATACCTTAGATGGACTCACCAGGTAGATGTCTCATTATACCCCTGAGTGATATAAGGTCCCCTAGTTGTTTACGTCGGACAAGATGAGTGGTAAATGTTGTTATACAATGCCACAAGAGATACTCTGTACCATATGTGGTGTACTAGAGAAGATCTAAGTGGGTTTTTCATTTAAAACTTTCTGATGTTGATACTTTGTTGTCATCTTTATGGATCCTTAGATGGACTCTTATAGTGATGGGTAATTAATGTGATCCTGGGGAGATACTTAGTAATCCTCTTTATGGATCAACTTGGACAAGACCATGATATCATTGATTAAGAACCAAAATGTATTATGTAACACCCCAATATTTTACGATAAAGATTATTTTTAATTTCTTTGATATCTTTTGTTGTATTCTACACCAATATTAGTGTGCACAATACACAACACCATATTAGCTTGCAGTATATGCAACAATATACATGGCTTGTGATAAACACAATTTCATGTTCTTATAATAGAATTCATTTCACTAAGTATAAAATATTTTTACAATGTATAAAAGAACTATTTTTGGATTATATTATACGTAACACCAAAGGAATCTTTCACTAAACACGACACTCACTTGGATTGCATTACTTGCAAGAGCGACCTTCCTCGATAACATGCATTGTATGCAATACCGAGTTTCACTAAACAAAGATATATTATTAAAATATTCATATTTAATGGGATATAAACTAGCCATTATGAATAGTATTAACCACATTTTGAATTTTATATAACATTAAAATTCATCTTATGTATTTCCTAGACATGATATAAGAACAAAATTCAATGTTTCAGATAAAAATAGTATTTTTCAAAAAAAATGAAAATTTTCCACCTTTTTATGCCATACCCATTTAAAATTTAGTTTTGAAACATTTATATGTTATATTTTAAAAAAATAAATATCTTATTTTAGAAGTGGGACATCAAAATATACTGTGGATGAATTTATGATATTTGTTTTATAATTATCATGTTTAGGTGAATAGTGAAAATATACTAAATTTTAATTGAAAACCACTTTCCCCATCAAAATAATTTATATGGTTAAATAATATTATTTAATGGTTTTAAATTATAAATGGAATATTTTTTTAATTTAATCCAATGTTGGTCATTGAAAGTAATTTAAATTTTAAATTGGACAAAAACACATGTCAATCTTTTGAAAAGTTTTTTCTTTTTAAAACCCAGCTTTTGGTTTTTGACAATGAGAGTTAATTTTAAATTAATTTCTACCAACTATATGTTTTGAACTATGAAAAATGGATTCCATAGTTTGAATCAGTGTGTCAAAATTATTTTAACATCATACTTTTATTTTGAATAGTAACTATGAAAATTTTTATTTAACACGGTTCTAGGTAAATCGGGTAAATTAGTGTAACAAATAATATGATATGGAGAATATAATGATCTTGAATCCTAGCAAAATGATTTTATATGAATAAAATTATAACATTGTAATATTAGGTTCTAAAAATAGTCAACTAAGGGACACTTTACAATGAAAATGACATAGATATTAATAAAACCAATGAAAGTGACAAAATTTCAAACACATATTTCTTATAAGTATAATAATTTTAATATATGGATAACCAGGTGATATATTTGAAATTAAATAGTCCATGGAAATAAAAAATAATTTCCTATATCATGGATTTTTAGTTTTAATATTTAGAAAATAAATAATTACCACAATGTCTTAGTCTTTGATGATGTAAAAATTAGTTAATTGATGTGAAATAATTGAAACATTTTTCTATTAAAATACTAATAATAAAAATGTCCAAACACATGAAAACGTATTATTAGAAAATACTATATAGACTATAATCATCCAATGGTCATGCTTTTGACCATTTGGAGCCTTATAGAATATATTATGACCATTAAATTATTTTGTTTAATGTAATGTTAAAGTTGTGACATTGAATCTTTAATAAGTATAACATTCTTGATATTTAACTTCATAGAATATTAATTTGACTACATATATTATCAAGAAAAAAAGTAATTTATATTTCTATAGTATTTTATTTTTAATTTTTACTCAAAAAAAAATTATATTAAATAATTACCCAAAATCATTGTAGTAATTATTTTAATAATAGAGATATCAAATAAATGCTCTTTAAAATATTAAAATAAAAATAATTTGGGATAATTAATTTTTCTAATGAATTTAATAGATAACATTTACCCATTATAGATATTATAATTTTTTTTGATGATAACACCTTATATTTATATTTCTAAAAAGCATTGAATTGAATAGTATTAAAATTGACACAATCAATATTTTTTTAAAATAAAGTTTTATAAAATTATTTAAAAATCCTAAAACAATTTTAAAAATATAGAATAATTTCTTATGTCATAAATTTATCTAAATTATTTATTTATGGTATAATTGAATCAAATAAGTAAATATTTCTCCCATTAAATATTTATTTTTTTTCTTAATGAAAAATAAATATAACAACTAATTGTTAATTAAAATGATATTGTTTAAATTTACATCAAAAAATTCGTAACATTTTTTGGTTGATGAGATTTCAATATTACATTATAATAGATTTGAATATATCTCATTTTTGAGGTATTTGTTTTTATTTTAAATTATTATAGATTAATATTTTTGAGGTCTTAAAAATAACCCATCACCTCAATTATAAAGGGAACTTCCTCCATCAAATCATCACTTCATTTTGAGCCTTCAAAATCATCCATACCCTTCCCATTCTCCATCTAAAATTCCCTAGAAACATTATATAGGTCCTATAATTCTTCAAAGAACATCTATTGTGCTCTACAATTTGATTTAGAGGAGGCACATCGAATAATAGGTGTTTTGGACACATACAGAAGTAATCAGATCTGCAGTATGGGATAATTTTTAAATCTCATTTTTTTATCCGAGATTATTTATATGTAACTATTTAATGGGGATATATTTATCATATATGTTTATGTTTTCTAAATATACTTTCATATGTTTTTACTATTCTTCTATGTAACTTTAATGTAATTTTTATCCATTTTAACTTTTACTATGTGGTATAGATGGAATCTTTCTTCTGTTCACCATAAGAGATAATTTTTAAATTTTCTAGGAAATGTATGACGATATTTTTTTAACTTATAAGACATGAATGAATTTTTATGGTTTCATGATGTGTTATTTCCAGGAATCTTACTCTACATGACTTCCATTTTTTTATACTAAATTATTTTCTTTTAAAATTGACCGACATTTTGAGAATAGAAAATGATTGTGAAGAAGAAATGATATTTTACTCAGTAATTAAGCTCAATTATTTTATCAAAATTATTTTCCATTTAAGATAACATAAGTTTATGTTTCTATCCCTATTATGAATTTTATTTTGTTGTTTTTATGATGTAATTATTTATATGAATTTCATTTATCTTGTATGAATTTTGTTATGATAGAATGATGTTTAAGAAACCTAATTCAATTCATGGATTAGGCTATGATGAATGGTTTATGTTTTTGTCGATCATGTAAGAAGTATTTTCTTATTAGATGGGTGGGACCTATATTTACCTCAAATTCAGTTCGTAAATATTTATATCTCATGAGATAGGAAATACTTGAACGATAAGTAAATCTAGTTCAGTAATAAAGAGCTAGAACGACAAGTAAATCTGGTTTATAAATTCATGGGTGGATGGTCATGTAAACCCTATTCAGAAATATACTTTTTCCATAAGGATTTTTTTTGGAAGAAATGAATTGGATACCATGAAAATCATATTATTTTCTTATTTATTTTCCAAGTCCTAGGTTTTATTCAAATTCTATTTTATGGTTTATGTTTCTTTAATATATATGGCTTATAAACTACCAATATTTATTTCATGGCACTTGATTTTGATATTTTAACGTTATGTTCATGTTTTTACATTCTTAGGTTTACGGTTTGTTTTATGTTTTCAAAGATTACCCTTAAGGAACATTTAAGCTCACCCTTTTTATGGTTTCTTTTCCCCAGGACAAAAAGGAAGGTTTTAAGATGGAAAAAATGGTAGGATCTTTATTGGAGATATTGAAGATCATTCACCAAGTTAGGTGATTATGTTCCATGTTTCCAATTACAGTAAACACATATGTTCTTTGGGTGTCTGTTTGTTTCATGTATTATGAATTATGAAAATGTAATGTATTGTCCATGTACGTCAATCTTGGGCCGTTAGATTTGGTATCAGAGAGAAGTTTTTGTCAAAAATTAAAAACTAAGATGAGAAAACATTTCTGATATCCCTAGATATATTTCAAATGTATGTCTAGGGATGTCCTTAAGGATAAGTATAACAATATTTTATAGTCCTAGAATTAAAGAGATGATCATGAAAAACCTAGGATAACACCTAAGATGTATGAGATTGAAAGTACACTCCCTTGATTATGTTGTTTTCTTAGTTTTATTTTTTCCTCTCACACTATTCATTTTTGGTTTTATAAAATGGATGGAAAGAATGGGATTCATGTTAAGAGAGAATATGCTGGACAATGGAATTATATTCATCATGACAAACAAAATGAAATTGGTGTTTGGAGGTGAAATATCGTTATTATGACTAATAAAAAATCTCATTATATGATCAATAATATCAAAATTGATGAGTTTCAAGACCCAACTAATAAAAGAAAGATTGAGTTTTATAGTGATTATAGAGGAATGAATGTTCAACATTTATTATGTAAATCATATGGGAAGAGGCATCATGGAGAAAATTTCAAAGGAAGAGAAAGAAGCTTTGGGTGTGGAAAATAAGGACACAAAGCCAGTAATTGTGAAGGAAAAGGTTCAGTTAATACAATAGAAAAAGATAATGATATTTATTAGACATAAATAGTGGTTAAATGTTTTAAATGTATAATATATGGTCATTGTGAAAATCCATTCCCTAATAGAAAATATCATGAAGAGAATTAGCATGGTCGTATGGGTAGTATTTATGTTGTTGATGATAACGAGACTAAAAATGATATATGAGACAACTGAAGTGTTGAGGAATAAAATGATGAAGCTTGGTCAATGGTTTAAGAAGATTTTGGAATGAATACATTATTACCATGAATAATGTTGTGTTTGTAATTTTATGGTATTTTGGAATACAGAAAAAACTAAGGTTTGTTACACTTTTTTGTCCTTATGTATTTCAAAGTATATGTTTAATGATATTGGAAACCATGAAAAGTTACTGATTTTTTTGGAAATCTCATGATATGACCAAAATGAAGGAGAAATGAGATAATGAGATGTTCGATAGTATTAATGACCACATGACTGATAAAAGGAAAAAGTGACATCTTGGAATGAGTATATATAATATTTGGTATTTTTGGTTTGTTGAAAGAGTTAATTTTGATAGAATTAATGTGTTTACTTAGGTTCTATGATAATTCATGTTATTATCATGTTTCAAAAGAAAACATGATTAAGGTATTCACGTGTTTGTAATGTGACAACCAAGAACTACCATATAAGATATGGGAGATAAATGTTCATTTGATTTAGTTCACCTCTTTATATAGTTTAAAATTTTTAGTTTTGGATGGTTTTCTAGGTTATCCACTTATATATTGTAAGAGTTATGCTCAAATTGAAGTTTGTTAGATCAATATATTATCACATTATAAGTAGAAAAACTCATATTTGATAACTTTTCTATCCTTTTTGTTGAGACATATTTAATGAACTATCATTCTATTTATGGATCTCCTGACCTGCTAACACTCTGAGAATGAAAAACTCAACTTTATTTCTTTAAATAAGAGATGATATGGAAGCTGTTCAAGGCACCAACAATGATGAGATTCTTCAAAATATCAAGTAAGTAATTATTCTCATGAAAAATTCTTCAAATTTCGGGAAAGGATCAGGAAATAACACAATTTTATCCTAGAACATTCTTATCTGATGAATCACATAGTCCCTTAAATCATCATATATTTATGGACTTTTTGCAGTTAGTTATCTCCCAACCTTATTATCAAACACTATTCATTAGAACTTGAGGGTTGGATTTATCTTCTATATCCATGTTTTAACTTCCCACCAATATTCTCTTATGTGGAAACCCAGTGGTGAGTTATATTGGTAACACAAAAGGTTTATATCATTCCTTTTTAAAATAAAGTTTAACTATTCCTTTTTACGACATGTGTTTCTATAAAAGAAACATTCAATTAGTAAACCATTTATAACTCCAGTGAGTTTTGAGGGATAAATTCATTTTAATGGGTTATGTAATGTAAAACCCTGAGATTTTATGAGATATATTATTTTTAATTTCTTTTAAATCTTTTTTTATACACTACACCAAGATTATTTGCACTATACACAACACCACATTAGCTTACAGTATACGCAACACTGAACTTGGCTTGTGTTACACACAATTTCATGTTGTTTTAAAATAATTCATTTCACTAAGTATAAATTTGGTTTTATGTATAAAATAACTATTTTTGAATTATTTTAAACAGAAAAAAATTAATATTTCACTTAATACAACACTCAGTTGCCTTCTATTACAAGCTAGAGCTACCTTCCTCTATAACATGCGTTGTATATAATACCAATTTTCAATAAACAAAGATATACTACTAAAATATTATTATTTAATGGGATATAAAATATCCATAATGAATAGTATTAACCACATTTTTATTTTTAAATATCATTTAAATTCATCTTATTTATTTTCTAGATATTATATATGAACAAATTTAAATTTTCAGATAAAATATGTATTTTTTTAAAAAATGCTGTTTTGTCACCTTTTAATGGTGCGCCAATTTGAAATTGTGTTTTGAGACCATTATATGTTCTGTTTGACAAAATATACTTCCTTTTTATAATTGGGACATCAAAATTTACATTTTATTATTTTATTATTTTTTTCTGAAAATTATAATGTTTTAATGAATAGTAAAAAATTTTCTAAATTTTAATTGAAAACAACTTTTTCTATTGATATAAATTATATGGATAAATCATATTATATAATGGTTTCAAAGAATAAATGGAGTATATTTTTATCATTTAATCTAATGTTTGTCATTGGAAGTAATTTTACTTTTAAATTTTACATAAACAAATGTCAATCTTTTGATAAGTTTTTTTCTTAAAAACCCTCCTTTTGGTTTTTGACAATTGGAATTAATTTAAAATTATTTTCTCCCATTTATGTATTTTGAATAATGAAAAATTAATTCCATATTTTAAATCAGTGGGTTCAAATTATGTTAATAAGATACTTTTATTATTAATAGTAGCTATTATAATTTTGATTTAACGCTATTAATGATAAATCAGGTAAATTAGTTTAAAAAATAATATAGTAATGAGAATAAATTGATCCTAAAACCTAAAAAAATTCTATTGGATAGATAAAATTATACCATTTAAATATTAGGTTATTAATTAAGACATTTAAGGGCCACTTGACAATGAAAGTGACATAGTTATTAATAAAACCAATGAAAATGACAAAATGTCAAACTCACATTTCTTGTAAGTATAATAATTTTATTATAGGGATAAACGGGTGATATATTTGAAAGTAAATATTCAATGGAATTATAGAATAATTTCCTAAATAAATGTAATTTATTTTTTATTTATATGAAATTTATAGTTACATTTATGTACTCTTCTTTGATGATGTAAATATTTATTATGTGATGAGAAATTAATGAAACAGTTTTTATTAAAATCCTAATAATCATAAAAAGGTCCAAAAAATAACCATATATTTTTGGTACATAATATATAGAGAATAATAATCTAATGGTCAATATATTGACCATTTGGAGCCTTATAGAATAGATTGTGACCTTTATATTATTTTATTAAAAGTTATATTAATGTTGTCACATTTATACTTTAGTAATTATAACATTTCTAATGTTTTCTTTTATATAAGATAAATTAGACTAAATATATATTATAATGAAATATATTAAATTTATCTTCATTATAGTATTATAGTTTTAATTTTTACTCAACAAATAAGTATATTTAATAATTAGCAAAAATCATTGTAGTTATTATTTTAATAACGAAGATATCAAATTAAGGTTATTAAAAATATTAAAATAAATATAATTTGGGATAATTTATTAGTTCAATTAATTTTATAGATGAACTTAAAAAAATTAGAGATATAATAAAATATTAGGTTTTAGGATAACCTCATATCTTATTATTTCTAAAAATCGATGAAATGAATAATGCCAAAATTGACACAATTGATATTTTGTTAAAATAATGTTTTATAAATTTATTTAAAAATCATAAAACTACTTTAAAAATCTATAATGATTATTATATCGTTTAAAATGATCTAAAGTATTCATTTACGGTATAATTTGAATCAAAAAAGAAATTATTTCACCATTTTAATATTGATTTTTTTATCTTAATTAAAATTAAATTTAATAAGAAATTGTTACTTAAAATGATAATGTATAAATTGACATAAAAACATATCTAAATTATTTTGGTTGATGATATTTAAATATTTTAATATCTTATCATAGAACATATCACATTTTGGGGGTATTTGGATTGATTTTAAATTTATTATAAATTAACATTTTTGGGGATTCTAGAAGTGTCTCTCAGCTCAATTATAAAAGGTCACTTCCTCCCTCAACTCTTCACTTCATTTTTAGCCTTTAGGCTCGACCATACCCTACCCATTTCCCTTATCAAAATCCCATGAAACATTCCAGATGTCATTATTTTCTTCAAAGGCCAACTCTATTTCTCTACTAGAAAATTGAGAGGAAGCATGTCCTAGAAGAGTAATTTTAGACACATATGAATGTAATTGGACCTAAAATAAGAGATAATTTTTCAATTTAATTTTCTTATTTGTGATTGTTTATACATAAGTATTTACTGGGGATATATTTATCATCCATGTCTATGTTTTCTAAAATTGCTATCATAAAATGTTTACTAGTCTTCTATGTTTGTTTAAATTCATTTTTACCCATTTTTTACTTTTACTATGTGGTATGGAAGGAATATTTATTTTGATTACCATACGAGATACTTTTTTAATTTTTCTAAAAAATATGAGAATAAGGTTTTTTAACTTATACCACATAAATGTATTTTTATGGTTTCAGTATGCTTTATTTCCATGACGCTTCCTCTATAATATTTCAAGTTTGTTTTAAACTAAATTCGTTTATTTTAAAATTCCATGTAATTTTGAGAATAGAGAATTATTTTGAAGAAAAATGGATATTTTTATCAAGAATTAAGCTCATGTGTTTATAAAAATTATTTTCCATCTATGATTACATAGGGTTATGTTTCTGTCCCTATTATTACATGGATTTTATTCTGTTTATGATGTAATTATTTTTATGATGTCCATTTATCTTGTATGAATTATGTTATGATGGAATTATGTTTATGTAAACCAATTTATTTAATGGGCTATGCTATGATGAATGATTTATGTTTTTGTGGAACATTTAAGAATTATTTAATTATGAGAAGGGTGGGACCTATATCTCCCCGAAATTCATTTGGGTAAAGATTATATCTCATGAGATAGACATAAATGGAATGACAAGTAAATTTAGTTCCAGATTACATGCCTGGAATGACATATAAATTTTGTTCAGTAATTCTTGGCTAAAACAACTTGTAAACCCAGTTCAGTAATGGATGTTGTCCAATATGATGATCTAGGAAAAAATTCCTTTTATTGTATAGAAATTATATTATGTGATTATTTATTTTCCATAATCCCATGTTTTATTCCAATGTAATATTATAGTTAATGTTAATTTATGATCTATGCCTTATAAATTTTCATGATTTTTTCCATGACTATTGATTTTGATATTTAAACATTATGTTCATTTTTTTGCATTCCTATGTTTTTGGTTTGTTTTATGTTCTCAATGTTTACCCTTAATGAGTTTTTGAGCTCACTATTTTTATGTTTTATTTACCCTTGATTAAAACAATAGTTTTAGTTGGGAAAACAAAAAGGGAAAGATCTTTAAGGGAGATATTGAATATCATTCACCAATTTTGAAGATTATGTTCCTAGTTTGGAAAGAAACTAAACTAATAAGGTCTTTAGGCGTCTATTTGTTTCATGTATTAAGTATTCTTAAAACATAATGTAATGCCAATGTACGTCAATCATGGGTTGTTATATAGAATATTTAAGTATTTAAGGGATGTTAGTTTGTTAAATTTAAGGATGATTCTTCCATGCTGAAGAACAAGTTTGGGTTCGATCCACGTTTACTTTCAGGCCTAGTTATTCTCTTACAAGAATAAAACTATATGATTATACATATTTATTTTTAAATTAATTATATCTACATTAGTTGATCATTGTTCATGATATTCTTGATTAGGCTGAGGCATGTATGGTCTTCCAGGTGTCCCCGAGGAACTTGAACTGACTTTTTTTGTTTTATTTATTTACTTATTTACCTATAATTCATACACACATATAAATATTTAATTCAAATAATATATTTATTTAGAAACCATTTGTGGTTTCCTACTAAGTATTTCCCAAACCTAGTTTGGACCGCCATTGTAGAGGAGTACCCTAACAGAACTCATGTCTGCAATTTCAGGTATAATGTTATGTTAGTACCTGTTCATTTGTACGTGGGAGATAAGAGAAAATGAATGGACCAAAACTCATGATTCTCATAGAGATAGCCTTGTGGATTTTATTTTTTCATTTTCCATTGATTAATTATATTGTATCCCCATCTTATGGTTTCCTTCTTTCGTTAAGTAGCCTCATCTAGACATGAATGCATAGTTGTTTATTTGGGATTTGCCACTTTATCAGTAATTACTATCCAATTTTGCATTGTCCTTTATTTATACTACATTCACTATTGATAGATGTTTTTATTGTTATATCATTTTTCTACTCTTATTATGAGGGTATAGTCTCCCCACTACACCATTTTTATACCCCCACTGATTGTCAGCAGCCTCTTCCATACGAGGAGGTACGCTTGAGGCCTTGTGACCGAATGTATTGAGGAATTATTTTAGTGGCTCTTGGGTTAGGATTTTAGAGGTCCTACAAACCCATCCATGGTATGGTTTTCTCCCAATTTTTATTAGTTAAATATTCCCCCATATCTCCTCCATTTTATTCGTGAGAGATTGGATAGTAAAATAATTCTAGTAGTATTTTAGATCGAGGGGAAGCATGATCATTAATAGTAGGTGACTCCTGATATGGAATAATTGACTATTTTTACTATGATAACCTAGTATCTATGGTTTTAGGATAATTTTAATCAATTTATGACACTCGAGGCCCTAAAAGATAAAAATAATAATATTTCACATCTTTTAGATTAAGGAAAATTGGTGGTCTAGATCCATAACTGATGGGATAACCGAACCCTTTCCTAGTTGGTGTAATATATCTATATGTCAATAGATGTTTAATAAAAGGTGTTAAATTTTATCCCAATATGTTATTTTATTCACTATGAATATTTCCCCCAATAATCTCATCATTATGAAATTTTAATTATTCTATACAATCTTTGTATCATGCCAATTATATTTCAAAAAAAAACTGAATTATATTTTTTAGGTAGAACCTATGTTAACTCCACTCATCCCCACTTATCTTTAGTAGACTCAATTCAAAGCAATTCTAGTTTAATTCTTAGGCAGTGTCATTTTTTGAGTTTTCATCTGATTTTAAGTATAAGAACCATCCACAAGTAACTCAATGTGGATATTATTTTTGACTGGACCCTCCCTATACTATTCATATAGATCGGTATTGTCAAATTTATAATATGTAATGATGAAATTAATAGAAGAATATAGAGAAACAAGAATAATTACATATTCCATATATGAATTTTATGGTGTTATACCATCTTCTAGATATTCTTCAAGTGATACTTTAGATTCTTGTCCCGCCCTCTTCTTCTTGGAAGGCTATATGGGTTTATGAACCCTTTAAGGTTCGGAGTTTCCAATAGATTGTTCCCTTGGGAGATGATTAGGGATATTAATAAACAATATGTGCAAAATAATGTGTTATTAGAATGTCCCTAATGGTGAGGATATATCATTTGTTGTCAAATATGGTAGAGATACCTACAATAAGGCAAATCATTTCTTTGGAAAGTATAACTCCCATGCTGAGGGATGTGGTAATGATATAAATTCTTCTAGACATATGGGTGGGTTTTTACTAGTTATTAATGTTTCTATATTAATATATCTATGAGGATTTTATTATCCGATGTTTTTTAAGAGTGGGGAAAATGATATAAATTCCCCTAGTCTAGAGAGATAGTGTTGCCTAGTCCCTTCTACCACCATACAAGAAATTAATTATGGAATTGATGATCCACAAGGAGGTGGTGGTGGATGAAAAGATTAAAATTCCCCCATCCATGTGGTCTAGGATTTTTTGATTACTAATAAAGTTTCTACAATGGTGACCTTTTAATTTTTTTCATCATTTTATATTGCTATATAATGCGTAAATCCAATATTTTGAGAACGAGATAATTTCTTGAAGAGATTTATCAGTATTTAGAGGCCCTATTTTTTCTTAAATAAGTGTCCCATTAAAAATTAATTTAATATTTATACAATAACGTGTTGTTTTCATTTCTTGGAGAGTGAACTATTTTGGGATTTAGAAGAAGTAAAATTGAATTATATTGACTAGTTGTCATATTCACCTTTTGGTCTTGTGATTTGGCCTAAGGAAATAATATTATATAATGTTTTGTTGTGATGGATATGAAAACTTTGGTGTGTAGTGAAATGCAGGGATCCATATTTACCCCACACACTGATTTTCAAATTGATAGAGCATTCAAAATCATCTATTAGAGTGTCTTCAATCTATCAAGATAAACATGAAGAATATTCTTCTGTTTAATTTCAGACCATAAGGATTATGAAAATGAAAATACCATTGACTCAACCTGGTTTCCGAGTTAACATGTCACCTTTAGATGACTGGATTATCAATCAGAGGGAATATGTTTTTCCCTATGGTGGGAATGAGTTATCCATAGGATATGGCATATATAGTGTATACATTATTCTTTTGTCTCATTGAGAAAATCATATTCGGAGTTTTTTTAGAATAAAACATTCCTGAAATGTCTCCCTCGACCAGCACTCTATAGATATAGATGGTATTTTCCACTTTATTAGAGTTATATTCATTTACCTAATTAAACCACAAATGAGTCTTTTCTCATGAGGATGCAATACGATCTATGAGAGGTAGAGATGATTAATACTACCCTCAACTATCCATCGACCATAGTTAGGTATTTTTAGTTATTTATAGGGAATTTTATATAGTTTATCATGACTTTCGAAGTACCTTTCTATTCAATGGTTCTTTGACAAGGGGATTGTATTATTTTCTTGATGAGATATCAATATGGGGAGGATTTATATGGTGAACACTAGGGGGATTCCTCATTATCCATTATTATGGTATCACGAGGTGTAAATTCATGGTAAATATTGACTCCTCCTTCTAATGATTAGTCTATGAATCATTAAAGTCTTTTTTAAAATCATTCTATATCCTCAAGAACACTTCAATTTATTAAGGTAATAATATCATATTTCTCTTATTCCATATGTAATTCCCAATGAGAATGTAGTTTGTATCCTCATTTTTACGATGTATAAATATGGTGGGAACCTTTATGAATTGAAACCATATTGGATGGTCCCTGAATAACCATTGAAATATCCCAAAAACTCTCTCAAATATTTGAGTTGATATATTCTCACTACTGGGTAACAATAAAAATATACTAGGAATATTCTAAGATATTGGAAGGGATATGATCACACCTCTAAGGATTGCTAGAATATTATGACAAACCTAAGTTGATAGTTGAATATTTTCTAAATCATAATTTTCATTCTTTATTACAATATACCAAAGGTCCTCTTGAATTAGTTGAGTATATTCCCCCTTCTATATTATCTCTAAGGTGAGAGAATGTTCACCTTCATGGATAAGACAAGGAATATGAGAATGAATTATATTTTCTACTCAAATATGCCCAAAATCATTGGTTGAATGATTAAATTCACCCAGTAATGATATTAATTATTCATTATAATATAATGATAGTCCTCTAAAATTGGAGAGGGAATATACACAAACTTTTGTATCCCCAATGAGAGTGCCGATGTGTTCCTTTATCAGAAGGAGTATGAATATGGACATAAATATTATTTTCTACTAAAATATATCAATTATTTTATCCAAAAACCATTGAAAAAGTATGCCAGTAACTTTTAAGAATGAGGGAAAGGATATAGAATAGAACTTTATTTTCCTTAGGAATATTCCATTTTCTCTTTGATATATCTTCAATAGAGATATACACAAGTACTAAGCTGATTGTATGATTAGGTTGATGAATCCAAATTATAATGGTAATATAAGCCTGATTCAGTTCCCCATCCTTCTCCAAAATATACCAGTGATCCTCTTGAATAGGGGAAAGAATATGTACATGCTATCGAGTATCTATTTGAATATGTGGCTATGTTACTCAGAAAATAGGCGTACACATATGTGAATATCCATTTTTAATTTTCAAAATATACTAATGGATCACCTCTATTGATTCCAAAGTATTCATGTAGTTAATAAGAGTATTAATAGAGATACATGCACAACCTTATGATGTTTCTAGGTTATACATGAAGATGTCAACATTCGAAGTGGGGATATGTGCCCACTCCCATCATCTATCTACTACTGGAGTATTCCAAAAGGCTTAATATGATGGATAAAAAATATGAACGTTGCCCTCAATTTCCTCTACATATGAGTGATTTACCTTAGATTTAACTAGAATATGAGCTGGATCCTAGGATCCCTAAATGATATATGTGTAGGATTCATCTATGGAATCCAAAATATACATTACTCCTTGATAGTATAAAGAATGTTAAAATTGGATTTATAATAGGGAACATAGTTATAGAACCATCCCTCACCTTATCTGATACATTGCATTTGATGATACCTTTAGGGAACCCTATCCCGAGTAATTAGGGATGATGTTTGGTGAACAACCTCCTCAATATGATGATAAATAGTAAAGTTGTGTGGAGTGGGTGTATTTTTAGATTGGAGGATCCCTCCTTTTCACCCCATATTTGTGTTATTTACAAATTTTATCAATTATACCATAGGTAGAGGAGGTATGAATTATCACATTTTGGGAAAAGGAATGAAAAATGGTTTTCGATGTTAATGGGAACCACCTTTTTAGACTGAGATACCTTCGGAGAGTTGGGTTGTTGGAATTTAGATTATAACGATTCTCCCAAGTAGCCTTTATGTCTAGGATGGTAATATTGTGATAATAAACCCTAACTAGGATATTAAAAAATATTTCCTAGATACATTGAGTGGGTGGGAATTCTTTCTCATTAAATGTTTCCATGTATTTAATAACATTTAAGTCATATGTATGAGTGTTTGATGATGGTGAATTTTTTTTATTGAAGATAGATACAAAATAATTAGTTAAAATAACTAGGAAACCACAAAATTGAATACCCATTAGTGAAACATGGAAGATAATAATTAAATAAAATATACTACCCTAATGTAATTATGGTTAATTAGAATCAAATATTTTCATGAATACAATATACATGTTAAATTAATTATTTTTTTCGATCATGTATTATGTCATGGGGTAAATTTGATGGTTGTTTTATATTTATCATCATCATAATTATAATATTCTTGTTAGAATGACCATTTTTGTTTGAGACGAATATTGCATTAAAAAAATAAAGCTAATGGTGGTTATGTAATTTTTACACTGACCCCCTTCAGGATTATATGTTTCATGATAAGTCAACCTTTCTTATTTATACCATGTACTGTGTTGAAGGGTGAATATGATGATGGTGATTCATTTTTCGCACTGACCATCTTAATGATTATACCTTTCATGTTAGGTTTACCATTTTATGTATGTGTATTATATCATAGGGTGTAGTCGATTTTGGTTATGTTAGTTTTACCCCAAACAGATTCTTGATTATAAGTTTCATGTAATGTTCAAAAAAAATTCACGAATGTTTATCGCATTTTCGAGTTATTCCATTGATGATGTTATTTTTACACTAACACCAACATGATATTTATTTTCACACTAACCATATTCATTATTATAAGTTTGACATTAGTCTCATTGTTGTTGTTTGGTCCACGGATTTTGTCGAAGGGGGAATAAAATAGTGGTGATGGGTTTTTATGCTAACTGTATTTAATATTACTAGTTTCACATTTGGTTCACCTTGTTTATAAAACCATGTATTCTGTATGTATAGATTGTTGAAATTATATGGTCATTCTTTCAAAATTTAGTATGTCACTGAGATGTACCAACAATTACATGATGTAAATGAAGAGTATTGGATGTCGATATCATCTTCACCCTTTGGGGGAAATTATTGTTTACTCCCAAACTCTCTTATATATTTAAAGTATGTACATGAGTCTTACACAATAAAATTAACATAAAAACTCATTAACCACATAAAATATGGTCTATTAGTTATATTTTTGAATGATTTATAGTAAATCTATATGTTTTAAATGATCTATATCTCTTCCCTTATCGAGTGAAGGGATAAATTTTTCTTTTTAAAGCCACATTATTTGGAAATTAAGAATTTAATTAATTTTATAGGGACATGGTTGATGTTTTATGTTTTAATCAAACAAATTAAATAAGTTTCCTATGTACTCGTATGATGGGAATCAAAATTCAAGTAGTTTGATGACACTAAAGGTGACCTTTCATACCTTTTTAAGTTCATGCAACAAGGAATAATTAATAGTAGTTTAAGGTTATATAGAATGGAATTTCAAGATGAAAGGTTTCTAGAAATGGTTTTTGTGGAACATACACATGGGTGTCCCTTTATGAACACCCTTGTAGAGGATATGACCCATCGGGGATGGGTGAGGTCAGTTTGTTGGGTTATGTCCCAGTGAGCGAGTGTTCATTAGGGGGTATACTCTAAAAATGGATATATAATGATTCTCAGAGAGAGCATGACCCTATAGGAAGGAGAGGGTGGGATCTTTTATTATTTATATAGTATGAAGTATTAGAATTGTTATAATATGAGTATATCATAGAGGGGAACTTACGAAACAATAAATATATGGGAATGTTGCATTTGGGCCTTAAAAAAGGCATCCTACATTTTTTTAGAGATAAAAAAAATCTAAGGTAGTTTAAGTGACATAGGATAATGGTATTTAAATGGATCATACCTTGTTGGTTGATATCATGATGTAAGGTCACTTTCATGTAGTTTAAAATCATTTATCTTGGACTTCTATTTCAAAAAAGATGATAAATCAAAATATTGAGTGAGGATTATACATTAAATGATTCCCTAAGATTCTTTATTGGGAATATATCTATTTGAATGATTTTTTGGTGTAGAAATATATCCTTTGATAAAGTGAATATATATTTTGGTCTAACACCTTAAAAGAAGGTCTATGATGAATGTTTTTGGAGATTAAAATAAAATAGGAGGTCCATATTGGATTTTTAATTACACTAATGGTCTAATTTACTCAAATAACTAATCCCACAAGAGTTTTTATTTGTGTGAGAAATAAAGGGATAATATAATATCAATAAAATTTCACAATTGGATTTTTATGGGTCTTATACAGAAATAAAAAGACCAAAACACTTCTATATAATTGGGAGAGCATGATTAGGACTTTTGGATTAATTTGTGTTTCCCATATATGGTTATTCAGGGACTATTTATGTATTTGGGTAATGAAATAATCAATAGGAACCATCATGGATCTTATAATTGAAAATGGAATTCCATATTCCCATGTTTTGTCCAATTAGTAGGTTAGGGAAGGGTAAAAATAAAGGAGTATGACATCCTGTGAGAATATTCATGATATTACCCTTAGAGGGATGATATTACACTAATTCTTCCATATTTTATCTATTTAGGATATGAAGGAGACCTTCTCTTAGTCAAGGGTATATAAGGGTATATGCAAAGATTAAACTATATTTATTTAATGGTCTCATTATGTTAACCGAGACATATACCCTATGTCTAGGTTGTTTGGGCTTGGTCTTGGGTCAACAAGTGTTTTTGTATGAGCCCTATGAAAACTGTTCCAATGTCTTCCTATTTGAGATGCTTCTAATGATTGGAATATGGGATCATGGAAGACCTGAGGGTTTAACCTATCATGGATGACAACATAGATTCTAATTTCATTAGGGTAATAAAAAATCCAAGGGTTTCTCACTGGTGTGTATACCCATATTATGAATGTATAGTTTATTTGTAGGAGTATTCATGTTATCCATTTTAGGGTTTTGACTATGGTAATAGAAGTTAATATTTATCACCCAGATTGGAATAGCCTGAGAATATGGATCTAATGATGATATTTCACTAAAAGAAACAACTATTTAAAATTAAAATGTATGGAAGCATTAGTGTGGTAGGATATAAGACATTTTAAATAAACCCTAGTTTCATGGAAAACCCATCATAGGGTGAAATGTGTCCAAACAAGGAATCTACAAAAGGTGGCCATATGAGGCTGAGATCATGTGACCATGGTATGTATCTGTCTTCATTCCATGAATAAAACCATTGATACTTGACCAAACGATGATCAATATGAATTTATAAAATAGATATATCATGTTTAATTTTTCACATGAAAGTATGAGGCATAATTTTAATTATCTGGAGTTATTTTAGGGGTCAAATTTTACATTCAATACTTGTTACAATTTCTAAATATGAAATCTAAGCCCATTATTCTCCCTTTTAGTGTCCTATAGATCTCTTGGATTTTTTGTTCATTTCAAAAAATGGGTATTTATTGGAAACCATGTGATTTGGAGTGGATAACCAATAAAAGACACATAGTTTGGAATATAGTTCTACATAAGAGGGTTATATTATAAGGAGGGAAACCAGATCTATAATTGATTACATAGATATCCACATAAAGAGAATTATTATCATTATGGGAATGTGTGGTTGTGAACTCTCATTATTTTATTGAATGAAGACGGAAGATCAAGGTGGATCCCATTATATAGGGAATATATTGCCGAAATAGCATTCCTGGTGGCACCCAATATCCTTGACATGTACATTTAGTGTTTTGGGAGTGGTTGGGTAATGAACTTTTTATGTTTTATCTTTTTAAGAATAAAACCATCAATGACTTTTGGATATGGTAAATTTGTATATATTATTGAGTTATATCATTATGAAATAAAATCATACGTATATAAATAATTAGAATAGTGGTTAATCACCATAGGAATACCCTTTTTCATGAATGGTTATATAATAATGATCCATTCCATGTAAATGATATTTTTGAGGGAAGGGATAATCCACGTGACTAAATCGTGTGAACACCATCCTGCATGAGCTAAACATTTGAGGATGGTATACTTGAGTTTGAAACATGTGGGTAGTTCCAAATGATTGAACTACATGATGACACTCTATTAGAGTGTTTCATTTGTGGGCCACTCCAAATGAGTGACCAATTTCAGACTGCTCTACAAGAGTAAAACATGAGTGAGCCGCTCTGTGTAATTGATAAGTAGGAGGATATGTGATGTAGTGGGGTTACAAAATATGAGTAATAATTAATGGACATATGAATAAGAGTTATGACTAATGAAAATGATGGAATTGATATAAGGATCAAGCATACTGATCCCATGTACAATAAGGTTTCCATTATGTATCCCATATCCACCAAAAAAGTTTCTATCATATTTCCTAACATGGAAACACAAACCTCTATACTAATCCTATATAATACCATTCACCATCCTCTTTAATATAGGGAAACACTAGGTATTTATAATCCTATGATGTAGATATTTCAATTTCCATTTAGAGAAATTGGTCCTGTAGAAGGGTATAAATTTATTGAAATTTGTAAGTGCGACTCCCAACAATCAAGTATAAGACCATAAATGGACAACGTATCCCAATATGCCATGCTAGTTGATATAGATCATTGTGTCTTCTATTATCTTAATGAATTTGTAAAGAAAATTCCATGTCTCTGAGTGGGCTACTTGACATTAAAAGTATACCTTAATCTTTTAGACATAATCTGTATGATGTCCAGAGACCATGTGACTTTAAACAGCCCAACATCATTTAGTATAACTCCGAATACTCCAACTTTATAATCACCTAATTTTAGATGAATGGACCCATTGTATAAAATTATTTCATGAATTTTTTGTTGTCACATGATTTGAATTTTAAAAGATTTCAAAACTCTTACACTTATTTATTTAGATTCTCAACCATTAATCATTTTCTCAATTATACTGGATGTTGTGTAATAGTTTATAGATTATCATAGAGGTTTGTATACTAGAAATAAGGGGGTTATTTATAAGTTAATTGAGGATATTTTTTTGTATGAAGCTAGAAATGGTTGTTGGAAGGTGGAGGTTGTCTATAATACTGTAGGTAGGGGTGTATTTTTTATTGGCTCCCAAATACAAATAGGAATTTTTAATTGTATCTCCATATTATATTAAGTTGATAAATTTTTTTTGGTTGATAATATCATAACAAATATAAGATCTCTTCAATTCATCTCATTATTTAAGAAAATCATTTCATGAATATCATAAAACACATATCGTTACAGGTGCTTACTATTGAGTAGAATTTTTTAGATCTATTTGACTTACCTTGGTGGTTAATTCTTAAATGTTAGATTATAGTAAAAGATATGAGTTAAAAGACATAACATCATGTATTTATTAGGTAGAAATACCTTTCTTTCCAAACTATTAGGATTTTTGATCTATATTTTCTTTCAATCCTCTCATCTCCACTAATGACTTATCTAGGATAGATCCACCTTGAGCATACATCTTGTAAATTTCTGTCACCATCAAGAAATCATTTGCATAAAAAGACTAAGAAATGGTTTATCGAAATAGATTGATATGTGATATTGGAATAATGTTTATTTAACTATTACCAACACCCAACGAGAGTCCTTCATGAAGATTATATGATGAAATATATATCATTCATGATTATTGTACTTCTAGAGGTGGTAAATAATCTTTATAAGAAACTCTAGTGAAGATCATTTAAATTTCGTATTTCTCTTGGATGTATGTTTTATATAAATTACATTAATTTCCCTTCTAAAGAGAATTAGAGAGATACCCATTTAATTTTATCTTCCACCACTCCACTAAATTTATATTTTTCACAGACTATGGATAACTAGTATATGTACTTATTGGCATCCTTAACTAAAATCCCATGTAATCATTATACAATTATATTAAACTATTTTTTATTACAAATTCATTTTGTAAGGTAAAAATGAGTACCAGATTTTTTTGGTTGATGAAATTAAGTGTATAAAGGTACCTCAATGTTTAGTTATGGTTATATGCCAAGATATCAGACTTACTGTGATAAACTGAAGTATCATTAGTTCTTTTTTATGGTATTTATTAAAATTATGTTTTTATATTTAAATTTTTTAATTATTTTAGTATGGAACATGATATTTTAGGGATACAATGGGAAAACAATTCAGCCTAATATTACTTCATAAAATTATATGAAATGGAATTATTAACACATCATCCATAGAAATAGATAAACATTTTGATAAAAATTATCATGGGGTGGATTAAAATATTTTAAAACATAAGTTAAGAAAGTAGTGTAGAAACAAAATGTGGTTTTATTTAAAGGGGGGGTCAAAATTAGTTTTCACCTTTAGTTATAAAAAGTGGTTATTTGAATTGTTGTATCATTAAATAAATTAGAATAAATTTAAATTATATATTGAAATCAAGAGAATGAGAAGTAATGTGTTTAGTTTGGTTATACAATTATAATGATATATTTTTTTCATAAACAAGTTTTTTTTTCTTTCTATCAAGTGATAAAAATGAAGTTCAATATTCAAATCTCCTCTCACCCCTAGTATATGTTTTTAGTGAGGTTAATAATAAAAACAATATATTATTATATCCACATTCCTATCTATGTGTAATTGAATATATAGACCCTAAAGTGTGAAAAAATCCTAGTTTACTTAAGAAATACCATATTAGGTTTTGGTGGTTTTAAGAAACTCATGAGTGGTTGACTACCTTCCCACACATTAGAGTAATAACTATGAACATCAACACTCAAACTATTATATTCTCTCAGAAATAGAATTAAAATGAGTGGATGGATATTTGTGATCATTGGAAAGGTAATAAAAAGTTAATACAAATAAATCAAACACAATCATAGATTAAAATATAATCTTTTACTAAATAATGAAATCTTAAAATAAAATATTGATTTTTTATTAAACTAAGTGAATAATCTCAACCATTATAATTAAAAATCCATATTTTCCCTGATCACTCATGGTTTTACCCATACATTTGAGGGATAATTGTGGTGAATTAGTCACAAGAAATAGTTTTGGAGTTACCATATAATAAAATGAAATAATGAAAATTCAAAATAGATGCAGTGAATGATGAAATACAAAACCCCCCTTAATTAAAACTTCTCTCCATATTTTTAGATATCATTTTCCTATCTTCTTCATTTGGTTAAATCATTTTAAGACCCCTGGCTTCCAGAATCTTGAAACTCTTCCTTCTTCATAGGAATTTACTTCATGAGTTCTGGTATTTTCTCTAGAAAATAAAAATCATTCCTTATATTTGGTTTGACTAGAATATCAATCACATGTTATGATTTATATTATTTATTGAAATTAAAATGGATATATGTTATTTTTATCATGAATACTAATGAAAAAACCTACTAGATTATGTTTGTAGTGAGGTGATCCAAAATATTTATGTTTTACTCTTATGTAGTTTCCCATGCTTCCTCTTAATAGTTGACATTTAAAAAGTACACGACTCTTCAGAAGTTTTATTTTACTCTTACAAATTCATTTAGGACTCTTATTAAGTTAGTCATAACTATTCAACGATAGTTATTCACTATTGTAAAGTGAAATTTTAATCTTCCAAAGTCCCTTATAACACTTCTAGAGAAACTTATAACTCTTCTAAAGTCACACATAGTTTAATTATTCCTTAAAACATCATTTAATCTTCATAAAAATCAAAGAATAAAAAATTGGTTAATCAAAATCTATCTATACAATTGTTTTTTTAAAAATTAAACATAATAATTAAATTAATATTTTTTTCTTAAAATAATATTAAAAAAATTTATTGGATTAAATATTTAATTCAAAAAATACATAGAAATCCTTGAATTAATAATTATTATGGAATAAAATGAATTGAATATTAAAAAATGTAATGAATATACATAATATGTCATGAGAACATCAACAAAGTGGTCCTTGGTTGAAAACCCCTAAATCTTTAGATTTATTTCCCCCATAAACTACTTAATGAAGTGATATTTTATATAGTTGGGACTTGATCATGAATGTTTTACAAGATTTTAGGAATGGATTATAACACGTTTATTATCATACCCCATGAGAAATTGAAGCTTTATATCCACCTTGATATACTATAATTTAGTTTTTAACCAAATCAGTTAGGTTGAATCATGAGTTACAGTAATATACGCCACCTTAGTAGTTCTCAAGGTCATTAAACTATAATTTTTACATTTAATGCCACACAATTAACTCCATGAAAGTAAAATTCATCTAATTTTGACTTTAAATCTTACATATTTCTAACCCATTAAAAATATTTATAACCAATGAAATCAAGATTTACATTAGTGTAACATTTTAAATAATAATTCACCATGATCTTTTTGTATCTATGAAACCTAATGGTATATATAAGATGTGATTATTGAGTTCCAATTGAAAATTTGGAACATATTTTGACTATATAAAATAATAATAGACATTAATTTTTAATGTATAAATTACTCCCAATAAGTTTTTTACTCTCTTGAATCTACTTTCATTACATTTTCATCATTCTAAACCTTGATCCCCACGTAAATTAGAGTAAAAACTAGATTTAAATCCCAAATTTTGTACTCCATTAAAATTTCTCAGGAATAATTGACATTATAAATGGAAATATATTCCTTCTCTTAAGAAATAAGCAATACAATGAAATTAAATATATGTCCTTGAATATAAATCTAATTTATCTTCTTTATCTTTAATTAAAAATTCTATCAAACATATAATTCATTTAATAAAATATAATATCATAAAAAATGATAATATTAATTAATGATAGATCATTATATTCTATGATTTAACGATTTTTCTAATATTATCCTCATAAAACTCTTCAACTTCACTCAAAATTCCACATTTGATTATCATTCCCTTAGGGATTAATTTAATCCATTCAATTCCCTTTTCAACCTAAAAAAATCATTTTTTCTAAGAAATAATCCTCCACATTGTTCAATAAACAATTCATCATCTATTTATCCATTTAGTAAGGCCTAATTTATATCTATTTGAATGTTCTTGTATCACATATGTGATGAAATTGCATGAAAAATTCTGATTCCATTAAGCATAGACCCCAGTATAAATGTCTCATAAAAATCAATTAATTTTTATTCTAAATATATTTTTAACACAAATATTTATTTATTATCATCACTTATCCTTTCTCATTCAAATTATCTTATGTTATTGTTTTTGAAAATTCATGATACATGATCTTGGAAGTATAAAATCATTTTTTTCTTCAGAAACTTGGTCATATTTCCTGAAACAATATGGGTAAACCAATATATAGATATAAAGTTCATGATTTGAATATATTGAAATGAGAGATACATCGTATGTTATTTATATTTAAAAAGGGTATGATTTTTAATTCTTTTATAGAAAAGGTGGATATTCATACATCTAACCCATTAGAGATTACTCAATGAAATTCCATTGGGCATTAGAGGAAGACATTTAAAAATGTGACATGTTTTTTATATCCATTATTAAATAATTTACTTTTATTGCAAGTATTATGTGTATGAAACCTAATTTTTATCCATAAAATATGTTTATATATTTTTAAAAGAGTGTACAATAGAGTGTACAATCTCTTTGAAGAAGTTACAAATAGATAATGTTATTGAATACCCAAGTGAAAAGATAAAAATATATATTGAATATCGTGTTATTATCAAATAGTTTGGTATTCCATATGACCCTAAAAAAATTTATGTTTTAAAGGAAAAACATATATTTGGGGAAAAGGCTTGATTTGATGTTGGAGAAGCATGATTTATCCTAATGTTTCTGGAGGTAAGCTATCAATACATCAGTTCAGATAAAAAAAATTGGTTGTGATGAACTAATTAAGATATGAAACCAAATAAAATGTATTATAAGAGGACCCCAATCCTAAAATACATCAAGGTATTTATCAAACCTTTTATTTTCAATGATAATGGTTAAATTTAGGGGATGTATGAATAATGGGTATTTGTAGGTATTTTTCTTGATTATCCTCAATATAAAAGTGGATATTGTTATTAAAAAAAGGATTTAAGGAAGATTGTGGATTGTGATGAGGTGAAGGTACTGAAACAATCAATTAATGAATTCACATATAATAATTAATTATCTAGAAGTGAAGATTATAAATCAAAATTAGTTTATAAATAAGATAAGTTTTCTGAAAAGGATATCAATTAATAATAATTATAGGCTGAATATCATGATTCAATAATTTCTAATGATGGAGAATAACCTCACTCAACTCGTCCAAGGATGACAATTATTTTTAGAGGATATTTTATACCTATAGGTATTTTTCTAAGATAATTCATTGAAGAAGAAACCCCTACAACTCTACTATTTGTCGAGGGAGAAGAAGCTATGAAGAGATTACATGGGTATTTATTTTGTGTTTTATTTTTTTCTAAAAACATAAATCATGTTAAAAATCAACATAAATGTATTTTAATGTTATGTGAGTTGTGATTTTACATTTGTATTTTTATTGAATAATTTTTTAGTTGACTTATTTATGTTAAAAAGAGGTTCTAGAATAGTATAAGAAATCATACTGCAACAGGTTTCATTACTACAGAATTATTACTTTATGTGATTAAGTTAAATAAGAATAAAATATATATAATATTAACCCTACTAAGATATAATCTATTTAAAATTCTGGTATGGAGAGGTATATTCTACTAACACTGATATCTGTATGATCATGGAACAGTTGGAGCTGTGTAAGAATAATCCATTTTGATTTAAATGTTATATAATATTGATGTTTTATATGGTAAGAGTAAATCCATTCACAATGAAAAAAGTTACAATATTAATAATTCTAAATATTAATTTATATTTAACAATGAAAAAAAACAAAAAAATGGTTCTCATTGGGATTAGAAAAATATATAATATTATTCTTATACTACTCTTTAATAATTTAAATATTATGATCATCTATTCTAATCAAAATTTAGTCTATGTTGGATTAAGTGTGAATTTATTTATGAAGACAACCATCACATCATAATGAATGTTAAATATTATTATAATAGTTTGATAATGTTAAATATATTTTAGTGAATAAAGATATAGTCACATCATAATTATATAGAAACACCATATTATATGATGAATAGATTTAGAGGGTGGAATTTGTTTGTAGTGAGTTTCCATAAATATCATGATGAAACATATTTTTTGTTTCTAAAAATGGATTTCACTACAATTTATGTTTCCCCTCTACAACCACGTAGGTATAAAAGAATATTAAGGACTATGTTGTATCATGAGGAATGTAATCACACTATGGGAGTGTTATTAAAAATAAGGATTACAACATGAAGATGTTAATATCACTAAAAAGTGAGAAGTGGTTTATAGAGAATTTAGAGAAAAAAATTCATCATTATTTGATTAACAATTTCATTTTGTGATTTATACCAAATTCTATAATTATATATTTAGATAATACTACTCATTTAGTTCTTCATGGGATACTGTAACACAAGTATTTAAGTTTTATAACTATATTAAATGTTTTCTAAAAGTACATAATATAAATTAATGCACAACAAGAAGATGGATTATTTTATGTAAGTTATATTTTAATTTTAATTTGAAATAAAAAATTCAATTATAAAGATCATATTCTCAATAACATGCATGAAATTAAGAAATAATAGATACATTGTTGTATAGATAGTGTGAATAGAGAGAATGGTACGTTATACTATGCGTGTAAAAGAGGAGAAGGAAGAAGAATAATAATAATAATAAGGGGATATAACACAATGAAAACTTTATGGAAGTATTTCTTGGTTGAGGAAAATATTATTAGTAAAAACCCAAATTATATTTCATAGTTTAAATAGTATCACATTACCAAATTCAAGAGAAACATTTTCTATCATGGGTTTAAGGATAACCTTTGTGTGTATCTATATTTCAATTTTTTATGACCGTAAAAGATAAATAAATAAATAAATAATTACATGAGTTAGGAAATGTACAATATATATGGATATATTGGTTGTGGGATTAATTGTTGACTTTCAAAAATTATTATGATAGTTTTTTTTTAATTTTATTAAAAAATATGAAGAACAATATTTTTGGAAATAAACTAGGAATGTATAATTGTTTTACATAACCTGAACTTTCTATATTAATGGTGAAATGATATTATTGAAATGGTTAAAACACAAAAAATGCGGGAAATTAGTGGTAAAATGTACACATAACTTTATCAGAATGATTTGTTTCACTGTTCTCACCAAATTCTATTTTTATAAATTTCATGATAAAATTTACATTAATTATATTGATAATTACTTCTTATAGAGATTCTTTTTTCCCATATTTATATCATGTATTAAATTTTTTTAACATACATCTCTTATCATAATTTCATGAAATAAATGACATTATAGTTATTCCATGAGTTCAAATGGGTATGTGTGGTGGATATTAAAAATCATGTTTTTATTAAATATTTTTTTTAATAATTGCTTATATAATTCCACTACATTGATATTTATTTGATGATTTAATAGAATTTTTTTTAAATTAGGATTTTTAAATTAAAAAAAATACCATTTGAATTTTCTCTAGTGATTTGATCATACAATACTCCCTGTGATGAATTTAAATTTGAAATAATTTTGAATAATTATATATTCATTGGGATATAATTTTCAATTATAATGATATAGTTATATAACATGTTTATAGTATGAAAAGTTTCCATGCTTTCATAGTTGGAGTGAACTCAACATAATGGAAATTACATAACTTTTCGATCTAGAAATTCTAACCCATGCTTCGATTGGGATGTATTTTTAAAGATATTTGATTAAATGTTTTTGAACAATTCATTCCACTGATGGGTTAACTAATTTTTTATGAATTAAGATAAAAATTTGGTGTAATTTGATGGAAAATATTGATTAAGATTTCAGTATGTACCCTTATTATTAATTAATCCCCTATCGATAATCCAATTTTTTATTTCTGTTTTTTATTGTAAACGCTCATATGAAAAATAATGTTGTATTACATTTGATTATAAAAATTTGAAATGGATCATGGAAACTACCTCATTCATTCAACCCATCAAATATGGAGACATGGATGGGGGAATGAATGAAAGCTAAGGGAAGAATATATAATCACTCATACATGGCAGTATATCAACTCATATTCGAGTATGTATTGAGTTTATCCAATGAACACTGAATGTTACCTTCATATATTAAAATAGAAATATTATATATTTTATAATATTCAAAACCACAGCCTCTTATATTGGAAAATAATGTAGTCTAGGTTTACTATAACTATTTTATATCTTTTATCAATAATAACTTCTTATTCACCTACATTATTTTCTCCCTCAATGACTCTCAAAATCAAAAGTAATTGAAATCTTACCCAAGTGTGTAAACCCCAGTAGAAGATTATGGTAAAAACAATTCATCTTCCTCATTTCTATTTAATGTAAATTTTATTTGAGGTCAGATGTGGTAGTGAAATGGAATTGGAAATACGATAATCATATTTTCTATATAATTCATGGCATCATTTCTTCAAATTTTAAATTTTAACCCACCCTTTCCTTGGTTAAACCAATATATGGTTTATTAGGGAGAACCATTTGTGTTATAAGAGGTGGGGATCTATGTGAATTGATGATTGTTTTTTTAATTCATAGATTCCCACATATTTTTAAGATGAGGGTAGTTGATGAATGTAATTTTATATATTATAAAATGAATTTAAACTACATTAAATAATAATGAATGATATAATTGGATTATCCTAGGTATTAAACACTTTATTTATAAAACTATTTTATGTTAAATTTCATTTTAGGCATTCATACCACAAATATCCATATTGATTAAATTTTATTTTTGATATTAAAAATTCCAAAAAGTATATAAGTTAATAGAAATCATGGGTAACTCGAATAGATCATCAAAATTGATGACCATGGTAATCTACCTAGTTGTAATAGGATTATAAAATTCAATTAACCATAACCCTATGACAGATCATGTATCAATTTATCACCATTTCCAGGGATACTCTATGGAATCTCATTTTTCATTTTTAATATTTATATATTTATTACTTTTAAATAAATTCAAATATAAAAATGAAATCTATTTTTGAATCACCCAATCCAATTAATATTTTATACTCTACACCTTAATTGGGAGTTTAAATCTCAAACTATAGAGAGGAAGAATTCAAATAGCTCATTATGGATCTCAAAGATGAACATTAATAACCACTTATAAAATCCTTGTCTAGGGAGGACATTGAGCTGTATGAGTACTTCTAGGAGTTTCATAAATATTTTTCTGAGGATTAAAATCATCCATTTCCTCCTTATTTTTATGAAAACATTGTAGTGGTAGAAGTTTAATTGGAAGCTCCATCTCTCAATCATGATTTTAAAATTATTCCATAGGTACTCTATTATATACAAGAGAGGCTATGTGTAATTTTAAAGGAAGATAATAGATATTTTGATTAAAATGTATTTTTTAGAAATACATTTGAAAACACATTCCCTTTACATTTTCTATTTTTATGTACAATTATTGTAGTATTCCATATATAATATAGAAAAAAAAATACCCACTGAGGAGGAGTTAAAGTGGAATATTAGAGAATACACCAACTTAGAGGTGGTGATTAAAGAAAATAATGACCCATGGAATAGACTATATAGAATACCCATAAAATATCAACAAGGATATTTTAAAATGTGTTACACCCTGAGATTTTAAAATAAAAACTATGTGTTTGATAGTGTATGGGACATGAAACAACAAGAATACAAGAAAATATTACTCCAAAAAATGTTAATATCTATTTATTTTTAAATAAATATAATATATTCAATATATTTCATTGTATTAAACATTGTTATTATCTTTAATAACACACAACACTATGTTTAGCTTGTGTTACACATATAATTGAGTTTATCATGCATTACACACAGAACCATGTTGAAATGAAATGAGAAATATTATTATTCAACATAATAGTTATAAAATAGACATTAAAATGATAGAATGGATAATACTAACTAAAAATTGAAAATTATGGTTATATATTTAAAATAAATAAAATAATAACCATGTAAAAAAGAACATATTTTCAGAAACAAAAATATTATTTAAGAAGACAATTTAATCATTCTTTCAACAAATAATTTATTATTTATTTCCCTACATTTATAAAAAAAATTTAAAAAATGAAATTAATTTTTTAAATAATAATAAAAAAATATCTTAGGGTGAGTTTTTTGTATTTTTATGAAATGCTTCATTTTTTGTAAATAGTGAAAAATATTGAATTTTAAATGAAAATAGAATTTTCATTTAAATTATTTATAATGATAAATTATAGTTGTATTTTTTTTAAAATATTAATAGTTTAATTGTAAATCTATTAATACAATTTATTTTTTTGGAATAATTTTCATATTTAATATTGATATAAAAATTTTGTAAACACTAGAACATTTTCTATTTAAAACAAGATTTCTTATCACCTCTTCTCAATTAAACACCAATTTTCTAGAAATATTTATACCTTATCTATTATAGGATCAATAATTACCATTTTTATTATTTTTTAATTATAAAAACATTGGAATTATTTAAACATTCCTAAAAAATACATGTATGACAATCACCTCACTTATTAAAGTCTATCCCTGTTCTCTCAACCACACTCCTTAAAACCTCTTTCTTTTCAGATAATTACAAACTAAATCACTTTCCAAATACCCCCAACTAATCATATAATCCGTATTTTGGTCATAAAACTATTATAGTAAGAATTTTGTTCAAAACGAATGGGGATACCTGAAGAAGAGGAAATGTTTTTCAATAAGAGTTTGTATTTTATTTCTTTATCCACATCCTTAAATTATATTAAACCATTACGATATAATAGACTAAATATATTATATATTTCGATTTTATTAAAAACAACTAATGACCTACAACCATAATCACACTCCATAAAAAGGATTATGAAATCATTGTTTGTGTGTAAGTTGGACTGCCCCCTTACAAACCAATATAATTCGTTCTCCCTTTTCCAAATTTCCTGGTTGGGTATGATGATGAATATAAAGAATATATATGATAACTATAAAGTATTTATAATTATGGATTCATTATTTCATATATATATATTATTTACATTCCATTCCAAAGGGGATGTGATAACATCGCTCGTGTGTACACAAGATTACTGCCTCATGAAGCGATGTGATTTTTCTTTCACAAACACTTCAAATGGATAGTGATAAGTTTAATGTTATTGATTTTATGTGATATAAATTAAATAATTATGATATTAATGACATATTTATCATTATTTTCAGATAATAAATATCTTTTTCCTTTGTATCTTTTCATTCTTTTAAATATGAGGACATTGTTTATGTACGTTTGAACCACCACCTTCACAAAGTGACGTGACTCTCTTTTCATCACCACACCACATGGATGATATAAATAAGTATATAATATGGGATATAGTATTTTATTATCAATATAAAATGATGATATATTATTTACCTTCATTCTATAATGAACAATGGAAATCAGAAATGTTACACTTGCGTACGCACGACCTACCATCTCCATGATCATAAAATAATTCATTTTTCAAAACTATTTTTAATAACTATTTATAAATTAAAATTTATGTATAAATAATTCCAATATTCTAGATATGATATAACTATATAATATGAATTTGAACTAGATCTTTCCTGATGAAACACATCTAAGAAAATAAGGAAATTAACTCCCATAAACAATGAAAATAATGAAATATTTTTAGCAAACTGGTGATATGATTTTATTAAAGGAAGATTTATGATATTAAAAATATTAATACAGATTTTAATTAATTTAATAACAAGTTTAAAACCTCTATAATCAATTTTAAAGAACCATTAATCAAAAGGAAGTGTGTGGTAAAGAATTTCTAAACTCAAATTCCACTCATTTGGTTAAACATCTAATTTGTTTATTTCCTCTAGATAAGATTATACGTGTAATAACTTTTGATGATATTATATTGTATTTATACTTGTTTTATGTCTGTTTAATGTTAATACACATAATTTATTAATTTTTAATTTCTCACATCAAATTTATAGTCATATAATGGGTTTATTTCAGAATCTCATTCTAATAGAGATTGTTTATTTTCGGATATTAGTTGAAGGAATTTATTTCACGATTTCCTAGTAGACCCATTAAATATTTTTATATTATGGTTATTAGGGACATTTTCATGTAATAGGTCCATTAATACATTATTTTGTATTTAAATTAATTGAGTGTTTTTTATGAAAATCGGACTATGTTTCTATCTGTAGTAAGATATCCATTTTCTTCTAAAACCATGTTTTCTAAAAATGTTTTTAACCATTTAAAATTATATATTAACAGAATTTTTACCCATTTTTTTGTTTTAAAAAATGTATTCAATGGAATGTTATGTCATTTTGAAGAAAATTCCAATTTTCCTTTTACAATAAAGGTGAAAGGAATAATTGTTTTAACATGTACAAAATGTATAGGATTTTCTACCACCATAAAATAAATTTTGTTAATGCTTCCCATAATTATTTTCTTGAATATTTAAAAATAAATTATTCTAAATCTATTTTATGTTTTTCAAAATTATTTTCAATATTAAAAAGATATTTTCTTCAAAATATTTTATAAATATCTTTTTATGGTATTTAAATTCATCAATGATGAAAAACCTTTATTTTTAATTCAATGAGTATATATTTTATTGGTAAAATATTTTTTATTAGAATTTATGGTTTATTATCTGTGACAATAAAATTTTTGAAACTAACTTTCTTGTTTAATTTTGATGTGATAAACTTCTACTTAAATTATTCACTTTACTGTGACCCTTATATTTTAAATTTACCCTAAATATCATTATTATTTATCATGGATATGATTATTAATTAGACCACATCCCATTTATAAATATAGTGTTTTACATTATTTTAAACTTTTTATCTACTAAATATTTATAAATCCCTATCATTTTTAATATGGATATTTTTGTTAAGGAATATTGATTCATGAATTAAACCTATTATCTGATATATGATAAATTATTTGGTCCTATAGGTATGGGTGGAGGCCAACATTATATATCCTCTCGATGCATTTTTATGTATAATGAGAGAAATCAATTATGGTAGCATTAAATTAGTTTTAATAAGTATATTAAACCATCTTGTGAAAGGTCTTTATGGTAGAGGTATCATTTTCTTTAGATATGAAGTCCAATAATTATGTGTTTCTTTTATTAAGATTTCAGTTATTATTATCCTTTACATTTTACCTATGATATTATCTCTGAATAAAATTTATTTTTAGTTTATTGATTAAAAGACATGTGTTTTCAGTTATTTAATTGACTTATCAAGATATTTAAATGGAATGTGTGGTAATTTATTTACCTTAACATGTTGATTATTCTTATTTATTCATGATAGATTCTTATTTACATAACCCTTTCTAATACTTTTAGATCACACATATTTTATTTATTTTCCCTCGAATCCTTGAAGTGTACTACAAAACATATTCAAAAATATTCTAAAGGGAATAATGATAATTTTAAAATAAAAAAATTATGTTGTAATATGTGCATTAAAATGTAATATGATAACCATGTATGTATCCAGTTTACAAAGACAAAAAAACTATTCGTTCCATTATGATGTAATTCCATGTGTCTTATTCCAATATAATAAAGAGGCACTAGCTATGAGATACTTGGGTTGGAATTGGTATAGTTGGTATTAGTGTATTTTTTTATAATCCTTGGGAAATATATTTATGAAAACAAACATGGTGGAATAAAACCCTTTGATATACATTAAAGATAAGTATAGAAGAATTCCCTAATGTTTTGGTAATGTAGAGATCTTGTTATTTTTTCTTACTATATGTACTTATATATATATATAATAAATGTGGACATGGTCCTATCACATAAGTAGCTGGGGGTAATAAATCAAAAAAGGGTGTATTGGAATTAACCTGATCATCAACTAGTGAAAGAAAGTGGGCCATATTGAACAACTGGTTTGACACTCCCAGCATATATTCTTTAGATAATTCAAATTTTATTTACATACAAATACGAAGGAGTTTAATAAATTATGATAATAAATAACATTGATTAAATATAACATGCATTAAAATAAAATTACAGTGTCTCTAAGGAAAGGGAACATTATTTATATGTAGAAATTATGGGAATAAATAATTAATTTCATTAGAAAAAATAAAGAGTGTGATGGAAATAAATAATCCCTTCACACTGATCCATTTATAGAATGTTGTCTAAAATGTGGGGAACCTTGGAAGTAGCTGATCCAATTACTTCTTATAAATGTGAAACACTAGACAAAGAAAGGATATATGTGGAAATAAAATGGATTAAATATTTTTTTTAGATTCTAAAATCAAATTTTAGAAGTATTTTAACACTGGTATTTATGTTATAAGAATCATGAAACATTTAACGTTTTTGTAAAATTTTAGAAGCATATTATTCTTAATTAACATAAGAGTTATGGAAACAATCATTGTTCTATGAGTTTATTATTGACCATAAGTTCAATGTCATAAAAACCCCATTTTAGGTTTTTTTGTGATGAGAGTATACTCTGACTAAGGAAATTTTGGGGAAATTTATGTCAAGTAAATGTTTTAGTGGAAAATTTCATTGAGTAATAATTCATTTAAATTTTATGGAAATATGATTAATGGTTTTGAAAACCTTTAGGGATAATACAATCATTAAATTATAGGCAAATATGATTATTAGACTTTTTGGAGAAAATACACTATTTATAAAACTATAGTAAAAAAGATAATTTAATGATTAATTTTATTTCAATTATTACAATTATATTTTAATGGGAATACTATATGAATTATATTAATATTTTTCTTGAAAAGGGACAAATAGTGTACTAAGTGGAAACCCATTATTTTTGGAAAGGCCAGCGGACTTTCACCCATTAATGAAGGATGATAAGGGTTTAACGCCTACCACTAGCCCACACACTTTCTGGGATAATATGACATGTGTTTTGTTTAATGATTTGAGAAAAAATATTAATGATGAACCAGTGGTGTTAAATTTGAGGTTTAGAGATTAACATTTTATATTTCACAACATATTCTAACCATATTGGTTTTGGAATATAGTTATTAAAGGAAGGAAAGAATTTTTACACTTTTATGGATCTTACAATCCATTACATGTGAAATTCATTTCTTCATCAAAAAAAATCTTTTTTTGTATATGAATTTATTAGAATAGGTGATGAATTAGAAATCTATCTAAGAATAACCATGGAATGAAATTGTTTTTATGAATTCGAAACATATAAAATATGTATATTTCTTTGAATTATTATACAATAATTGAATTACTTGCCTTTTGTAAAATGTAACATCTCATCCAAGGTTACACACATCGGTGCCCCGCTACGATTGATCACATGACCACAGGCACACCTCCTCATATGCCAGAGGTTATTCACTAGTAGCGATGGTCAAATATATGACCTGGGTATATTATATCCCCTTTATCAAATATACACAATAACTAATATAAATAAAAAAAATGATAAAACCAATAACCTAAATAATACCATAACAAATACTAACTGGTATCACATGATAAACAAAAACAGGTTAATAATATCAAAACTAAAGCATAGATATGTCATGCCATTAATATGTGAAGTGTTAATATGAAAAACCCAAAATTAATAGACACTAAAAAAATCTAAAGTGGGTATTGACATCTTGTATATCTCCCTCATCCATTCTACATCCAACTCATCCATCTATCATAGGGCACATTCCCTTATGTTGTCTTACAAACATGATTTATCTAAGGGTTTTGTTTGGGCAGCCCAAGTAGGACTTGAGTACAACTCAGTAGGCCACCACCAACAGATTCTGAAAATATATATAGTCTATAATAGTTTACACAGTTGTATAAATAATAATATATAATAAATAATATAACAATTTCATATTTAATTATTGTTTAATTAACCACATACCTTCCAAATTTCACAATGACATACATACCTACTTTGGCCCATGCTAGAGTCTGAAGCATCCCAAAAGGGATATCAAATTCTACTACATCTTGGTTTTTTGGATAATCAAATCACATCAAATTCAAATTTAATCCTTAGGGGTGGGGGTAGAGTTTCAATCTGGAACCCCACTATTTTTTGGAGAAATAGTCCATGTCCCAGAACTTAATGATCAGATGTATATATAAATATATTGAGGGACTATAGCTATTTTCCGGAACCCCGTGGGTATTTAGTGCATCATTACATCTCCCAAAAAATAGTCACATATAACACATTATATGGTTCCATAATTATGAAAAATTTATCATTATGTACAAATTACAACTCATCATTTCAATTATATCGTCACGCCCCAAGGGTGGATACGAATTTAAAAATTCTTATAATCAATCAAACTTTAGATCCCATTATTCATAAAATTAGCAATTACATGATTAAAAATTTAATAATCACATTTTTAATCAATCCCAGAACTCTAGGTTCCCATGAATTTCATAATTCCATCAATTAGTTTATCCATGTGATTAACTAAAATCAAGATTCAATTTCCAAATGTGGAAATTGGAATTCTAAAACTTGGTAAATTCAATTATAATTTGAGACTATGGGAATAGACCTTTAGATAACCTACAACATGATCGTTGATGAGAATTCTCAAAATGGAAATCATAAAATTGATGAGGAAAGATCAAGATCAAAACAACATAGAAGTTCGAGGAATAAATCCTATAAATAAGATCAAATGGGACAAAAACCATCAAAACAAAGATCTAAATCATCACCAATAGTGGATAGAACATCCCTATTGATCGATATGTAGATATGAGAGAGAGATACAGAGAGAAATCAAAACTAGGGAATAAATCTTTTACCAATAGGGTGAAGATCCTTCAAATTTCATTGATTCATCAATAATTGGGTTTTTTGAGCCTTGGAATCCTCTTCAGAGCATCAAATAATATAGGAACGAGTTTAGGTATAAGTGGGGTGATTATGGATTATGACTTGGTAGTTCTAGATGTTTTTATAATTTTTGGTGATTCAAATCATGCGGGAATTGTTTCCTATATAAGGCACATGGTTTTCCATACCTGTTTTCCCTACCTGTGTTGCTCATATTAGGGGGAACATGGTTTCTTCTATATGGTGAAGTTTTTAAAAAACCGTATGTCAACCATGAAAACACCCCTCTATAAGGGGGTGCAGAGTTTTCTAGGGGCAGTTTCACAGTTTGGGAAAACAGTTTGTCAACTATGCACTTTCGTTTTTCATTCAAAATTCTAAACTTTTCACCTAAAAGACCTTGAAACAAAAAACCACCAAAGGTATACCAATATCAGGGTATATTATTACACGTATATGATTAAAAGACATCTCCAAAAAGGTTTTTATCTTATATTCTCTACACCATATGACAACCCATCCTCAAGGTGTAATCCAATAGAATTTCTATGATTCTGAATTTAAGATATTATTCCACTGAGCTTGCATATCTATTTCTCTCTCCCATTTTTACTCAATAACACATCCATGATTCCATTATACTTGAACTATCAACATGGTCCTTCCCCGCACCAATTTTTCCTGTGATCCACAACACAAATTAGATGCTCCTCAAAGGATGCACAAGTCTCAAGCTCAACATCATCAACATAAATCACATGAGGAGGGTTGGGGTGACACTTCTGAAGTTATGAGACATGGAAAACATCATACATATCACTGTACCTGGGTGTAATATTCTATCAGTATTCCACCATCCCAATTTTATCCATAATATCAAATTTTACAATAACCTTAGAACCAACTTGACGTTCATATGAATCTTACGGTGACCCAATATATGGCAACACCCTAATGAAAAAATGATCACCAACAAAAAAATCATGGTGTTATTGAAATTAATTATTATATGAATATGGAATACTCTAAGCCATATTCATATGTGTTTGAATCAATTGAACATGGTCCAATGTCTCCTTCATGAGACTCAGTCCCAATAACTCTGACTCACCTGCCTCCATCTAGCATAGATGGGAACTCCATAGTCTAATATAAAGATCTTCATCTGGATTCATCAAAATAGTATCTTGATAACTATAATTATATGGGAACAAAATGAGAACTAGGTAATTTTCCCAATACCCACCGAAGTCTAGAACACATGCCCATAGAATATCCTCCAAAATTAGTATCGTACATTCCCTATTTCCTTATGTCTATGGGTAGAAATCCATACTCAAAACACCTACATACCAATAGCATTAGGCAATCCATACCAGAAGCACAATGTAAAACAAGAGTCAAAATCTGAAACTATACTCCCTGGAACCCCGTGTACATGAACTATCACCTATACAAACATATCTCCAAATTGATCCACTAAAAGACTCCATGATACCCAAGAAATGTGTTGATTTTGTTACTTAATCCACAATAAACCAAATAAAATCATTCTTCCAAGGAATCCTCGAGAGACCCACCATGAGGACCATGGAAATTTCATCTCATTTCCATTCTACAATGGTATACAATTATAGTAAAACATTGGTTCATTAACATCCAGCCTTCACATGTTTACAGGTGTATTATCATGTCACAAACTCTACAATTTTTTTTTTCAAGTTTAGGGACAAGTACTATTGACGTAGGTCATGGTTTGATCAAAAATAGATTTACCACACACTTAGAGACATGAAATTCATGAATCATCTCCTCCCACATACTTATAAGAACATGAAAATGTTTCTTGATATATAGGATATCATCCTTATTTATGGTCCAATATGAAGGTGAATTCACACCTTCAAGGATTTCCATCAAAACCAAACACTCCATATCCTAATATTTCCTCTCCTTAATCAGGATAAAAATATTGGACTACAATAATACCGATATGAGGTTCATCTACTCTTATATCTCCAAAAAAATCCTGTATCTCTGTTAATAAGGACACAATATTCCAGTCAGTGATAGAATCTAGAACTTCGAGAGTCTTTGTTTTCCTTCTCAAAGAGCTAAAAAAGTTGTTTCCCTTCCTGAGAGTATATGCAAGTTAGAAATCAAATAAATTCATGTTACCAATCTATATCCACTTTCAAATATTAAAATATCATTAGATAGTATTTAGTTAAATTCAAATATTAAAATATCATTAGAACGAATTTAGTTTAAGCTCTTATGATTGGCATACATAGTAATATTTTTTTCCAATAGATTATACTACCAACACCTCAAGGAAAAAAAATAATTCTAACTTGAGGACATATATAGGTAAATTCAATTCATGTGGCCACAAATTCGATGATCCACATTTCACTACTTGATCTCTTTACATCAAAACTGCTCTAATTCCTACCCCATATGAACTAAATAACACCATATACTCCACACATAGGTTGTGTATGATCAAAATTGGTGCAGTAGACAAACTCTTCGCCATCTTCTGGAAGTTATTCCCATATTCTCCTAACCATTAAAAATTTATTACCTTCTTATTAAAGAATGAAAATGGTGCTTCCAATTTGAGAATGTAATGTATAACCCTTTGATTGTAGCCTGCTAAGACAAAAAATCTATGAATATCAAAATAATTCTTGGGATTCTCCCAAGAAACAACAACATAAACTTTCTCTAGGTATACTAACACAACTTACTCTGAGATGATGTGTCCTAAAAAATCTACCCAGCCAATATATAATTAAATATTTGATATCATGGAATATAACCAATTTTCTTTTAGTGTACTCATGAAGATGTTAAGATGAAGGGA
This sequence comes from Viscum album, assembly GCA_963277665.1. Lineage (NCBI taxonomy): Eukaryota > Viridiplantae > Streptophyta > Magnoliopsida > Santalales > Viscaceae > Viscum > Viscum album. The sequence continues at coordinate 319,437,312 of OY728153.1, read as the reverse complement.
ATGATTGTCATGAGTCTTGGAGTACACCAAGATTCCATCTAAAAAAATCATAAATTGATATAGGTTCAAATGTGAGATTCGGTTCGTCAATTCTTTAAAAACTTCACAAGTTTTCATTATCTTGAACAATATAACAAAAAACTCATAAAGGAAATTCCTAGTAAAGAAATCCATTTGTGGTACATTATAATTTCGAACACTTAACTGTTGATACCCTGATCTCATGTTAATCTTCTGGGAAATAAAATCTTCTCTCAACTTGTCTAATAGATCTTCAGTATGAAGAAGATGATTCTAGTTAATCACTTTCATTTTGTTTAACTTCTAGTAATCAACACATAAAATCAAGGTTATGTTAGTATTATTTGAATAAAACAAGAGAAACCCATGGCCATGTAATCAGATAGATAAAACACTTATCCGTTAACTCTTGCATATGATTCTAAAACTATTTAACCACTTTTGGTTCCATTATATTATGTGGAATAAGAACTGGGTAAGCTCTTGGTATAAGCTCAATCATAAACTCCTTGTCCCCCTTAGGTATCACCTTTGAGAAGTACTCAAGAAACACATCCTAAAACCAGTTCACTTAGGGTGTAAAGGAATCATGCTTCATACCCCTATCATCTAGAAAAATACTTGAAACCTAGGTGGTGAGCTCTCCCAATTGCGGATGAACTAGACAAGCCCAACCCGCCTTGATATCCCACTTTTTACGATGAACATAACTGTTATCCTCAGGATACATAAAGGTTACTCTACTGTGGTAAAAATAATTATGGGCTAGGTATGATACAAACTAGTCCATACAAAAAATTAAGTCATATATTAATATGTCATGTATGTAGAGATCCCAAAGAAAATGATACATTATAACCTCAAGAGAGAATCCCTTTTATTAGTATATCTCTCTTGACTGATCTCCCAGTGGTGTGTCGATCATCATAACCCTGCTCAAAAATTTGATCATCAAATTGAACTAATTCAGAAGTTGTTTAGATATAAATGAATGAGAGGATCATGTATCAAATAAGGGACCAGAAATCATAGTATCATTAGGAAAAGTACCGTAGACTATCGATGGTCCAACCTCTCTATCCGTAAGTGTTGGTTGAGATGCATGAAACTGTCATGTCACTCTTCCCTATTCTATATTTTGATTCCCCAAAACTACACTACTCTACCTATACATGAATTCATTCCATGAATGACCATGTCCACTACCTCATCCACCATGTTCAATAGAACTACAATTGTCAAACTAATATGGTGTATAAGATCACATTCCACCACTCTAATTCCTCTTGTTTCCCCCTTAATCCACATAAGATGAGAGCTTATATAATATATCTTCAAGTGACCCATACTACCACAATATAAGCACTCCACAGGTGTTTATGTACATTGGTTACAAATATGACCCAACTTAACACATCGGTGAAAGTAAACATAGTTACTTCTCTAGGTAACCAACCTGTCTCTCTGTCCACTTTTCTTTCTATCTCTATGGTTGAAAGATTCCAAGAGACACTTCCTACTCTTAGAATTTGTACCTACATGTCATCTCATAGAAACCAAATATCCTCCACTAGAATCCTCCTTCAGGTTCTCGTCATATTTGAGAGCAAGATTCACAACTTATGAAAAAAAATCAGACTAAAGCTGTTACCATAGGACTTAATTTTACATTTAATCCCATATTGAAAATGATTCTTTATAGTAGCCTCAACCCCTTCCAATTTGGAAAAAAATTTACCTAAAATCCATAAATCATCCAACATAGCCCATATAGACATTCATCCCTAGGTAAACCTCATAAACTGAGTTACCCTCCCCTTACTGAGTATATAAGGTAAAAGTCATCCAAGAACCTCTCTTGAATGTCCATCCACTCTATATTATTTGAATTTCCCTCTCGCATCTAGATTTCCAAGAAACATTTATCTAGACCACATAACATATATGATGTCAACTTAACTCTTTTTTCTATGGGAGTCTTAAAATTTCCATGTATCATTTGGGTAGACTCAATCCAGAATTTAACTACCTATGGTCCACCGTCTCTTGTAAATATAAATGGGTTACACAATTGAAACTGACATTCCGGGACTGACATACTCTTCAGAAACCATAAAATTCATTCCATAACATGCATAAATTAATAAATTTACTAATGGAAGTTATTTCCATCTTCATCGCCCAGAACAATCAGAGCCTCTAGTTCCACTACTAGTGGAAAATTTCTTGCCATTTCCTCATATCATCTATTCAGAAACTGTCATCATATAGGCATATATTTCAATACCAAAAACACTTCTTAAGAAAACTTACACTATATTAACACATCATGTAATAGTAATTGACATAGATCCATTACAATTATTCCACAATACCAACTACATGGTAAAAACTGATGCACTATAGCTACCCTCAACCACACTTCATCTTTTTTATTGTTAACTAAGGGTAAAAAATTATCATTTATCAAGTATTTTATTTAGAAACCAATTTATCCACTTAAATATTTCACATTTATCATCATAAAGTATTATTATTTTAATATTAGAAACTCTTTTCATTTAAATTACACAACTAAACAAAATAATATCTATTTAATCAACTCACCCAAAACATTATTTTATGTGCATGCCTAAAATGATTCATGTGAAAATATGTCCTGGGTGTGTAAAATGAATCATTCCTACAAAAATATCATTCTGTTCCATTATATGATGTAATAATATCAGAAAATAATAACATCAAACAACACGTGAATCACTCAAGGTGAAATAACATTGAACTATAACAACAAGCATCAATAAAACCAATCCCACACCGGGTACATGGGTTTCCACCATACATAGGTTAGAACTCCCATAAACAAGCTCAAAACCAACGACTGATTTTTACAAGTCTCTTTCATATCATTACAAAATATTAAGACAAAAATAATAATAATAAAACTCATTGTTACCACTTTGTAACATCCCAACCTGGGTGCCAAACTCTGGTGCCCCGAGCTGGTCAGTTACATGACCTCAGGCATGCCTCGCCGTATGCTAGAGGCCTCCGACTAATTATGAGCATCAAATGTAGAATTTGGGGAGACAGTAACCTCTTCATCAAAGTATGAGAGAAACATAAATAAATAAACAACAACCAAATTATTAAAACAATATCCATTATAATAACATAACCAATATGAACCAACCTCACATGATAAAAAAATAGGGAAACAATATCCAAAAAATTACTAGATTTTTAATGCAATAAATGTTTCATGTTTCAATATGAAAAAACCAATATAAAGGCACATTGATAAATATAAATAGGCTCTCGACATCATGTCTAGTTTCCTCATCTATTCTTTATCCCAACTTATCCATCTAACATAAGTATTTTTCATTATCGTACCCTACAAACATGAAGTCTATTCGAGTACCGATCAGGAAACTCTTGTAGGGTATGAGTATGACTCATTAGGACACCAAAAATGGCATCTAAAACATTATGAAATCTATAACAATGTATAACATTTGATAATGAATAAAGTATAAAAAATAAATTAACAGTTTTAAAATTTAATTATTTTTTTAATTAACCACAGTCTTTCCGATTCTCATAATGAAACCAAAACTATCAATACCTACTTTGACCCATGCCAGATTCTGAACCAACACAAATGGAATATAACATTTTATTACATCATGGTTTTTCATTAATAAAATCATCTCAATTTCACATTTAATCAATGGGGGAAAGAGTAGTAGTCTGGAACCCCATATGTATTTGGAGCCACAGTCTGTGTCCCACAACTCAAGCATAGATATCACATCACATGGTTCCATAATTAAGAATTATTTATCATTAGGTAAAAATCACCACTCAAAATTTAAATTATATCATAACAACAAAAGGGTGACAACCAATTTCACAATTCCGATAATAAATAAACTTGAATATCCTATTATTCATGAATTTCACAATTTCATTATTCGAAGTTTCATAATTAAATTATTTCTAGTTTCACGATCTCATTTTAAATCAATATAATAACCCCAATATCCCACCAATTTCATAATCCCATTAATTTTTTTTTTAATTAATTAACCCAATTCAATATTCAATCTCTAAATGTGGCAACTAAAATTTTAAAACTACATGAAGAAATAAATAATTTGAGACTATGATAATTGAAATTTATAACACCTACATAACAATATTTGATGAGTTTTCAGCAAACTAAAACCCCTAAATTGATGTGTAATGATCTACACATCAATAACATGGATGATCCATGAACAAATCCTTAATAAAAGATTAAATATAACAATAAACATAAAAAATGTTATAAAATATCTCCAAAAAGGATAACACGTTTATATTTATTGGGAAAGTTAGATAAGAGAGCGATGAATCCAAATAAAGAAAAAATCTATTTCAAAAAAGAGAAGATCTATTAAATGGACTCGAATTCTTTAATAAAGGTGCATGATGTGACTTTAAATCCTCCTAAGAGCTACAAAAAATGTTGAAAATAAATTTAGTCAAATTAGAGGATTTTAATGACTAATTACAGTGGTTTTTTTAATTTTTATAAATTTTTAGGGGATTAAAAAACCATATCTATAGTTTCTTATACATCGCACATAGTTTTCCCAAAAAAATTTCTATAACCATGAACCTCATGTTAGTGGGTGAATAATTTCTCTTAATTGGTCCATGATTTGACAACCCATTCTATAACTGCGCAATCACCCTCTATCTGGGGATAAACTATTATTAGGGGGTATGCAATTGGTTTTGGAAAACTATGCTCTCACCATTAACTACCTATTTTCTTCCATAATTATCAAAAGTTTACCCAAAACCCCATAAAAAACCCACCCACAAAATACCAAAATAAGGGTAATAGAGTAAATTTAAAAGAGCATCATACATCTCTTGAAAAGTTTTTCTTCTTATAAAAAAGTATCTAGGAAAAATATTATCCTATTACATTCATATTTGATGAATCATATTGACAGAAAAATCTTGACAGATTTTTGGATTTGAGGCCCCTGACTTTCCATTGAACATTCAACTACTTGTGATCAATGTTTGATATCACTAAATATAATTATTTAAAATTTCCTTCAATGTCCATATATTAACTTTCTTCCATTTTTTACCTATGTATAAATGTAGTTATAAGTTATTCCATATAAACTTTGTAATTACATATCTCTATTATTAATATGATATTGTATTAACCATTATTATGATGCAGAGTTTTCAACAATGGTATTTTAAAATATTAAACCCTCGATTTCTAAGATCATGTTTAAATTATGAGGACACAATTTATTTAATGTGGGTATAATATAACACCTCTAGATTTTAAAACAAGAACCTTGTTTTCGATAAACTATCTGACATAAAACATCATGATTAGAAGAAAATATAACACCCATATAATTTATGATATATATATATTTAAAAATAAATATCATCAACAAATTGAATTACATGAAAAAATGAGTTTATTGTGTGTTAAAAGGAACAAAAATTTTAGAATTTGTTACACAAAACACTGGGTTTATCTTACGTTACACATATCATCTAGTTTAAATGAAATTAAGAAAAATATTAAAATAATATTATTTAATATAATAGTTATTACATAATTGTTTGAATTAAGAGAATCTATAGTACTAACTGAAAAATTAAATGTATAGTTATATATTTAATTTAAATAATGTAAGAATCATTTAAAAGGAAAGGAAATGTTTTAGGAAAATCTATATTTCTAAAATATGTTTTAATGATGCAATGTACACATCATTTATAATTTATTTTTACTAATTCTATAAAATTTATTAAGAAAACTTATTTTTTAAAATTGGAATAAAATAATTATATTATAGTGAAGTTTTGGGATTTTGATAAATTATTTCATTTTTTGATGAATACTGAAAAATAATGAATTATAATTGAAAAAATCATTTTTGTTAAATTAATTACAATGTAAAATTTTATTTTGAATTGTTTTTAATGTAAAATTATTTTAATTAAATATCAACTAATCCATTTTAGGTCATTTTAACAATTATCATATCGATTTTTTATATAAAAATCTTGTAAACGTTTAAACATTTTCTATTAAAAAACTCTCTTTCTAATCACATTTGTGAGATTAATTTTCAATTAATTATTTTCTATTATAATAATTTAATTTAAAATAATGTATTAAATATTTGTAATTATAATAATTTATAATATCTAATATGTTCAACATAAGTTTTTACAAACATTAATGGTGAATATGGTAAAAAATAATTACCGCTATTAAGGTTAAAATATGTTTACTTCGGGTTAAACTGAGCTGATAATGGTGAAAAGTGACCTAAAACCTCTAAAAAAGTCATTTTATAGATTTATTTTCACCTTATCACATCTAGGATCACTAATGGATCATTTTTTCCCATTTCCTGTTAAAAAAATATGTATTATTGAATCCTTTAAAAAACATGTTTTCCACTCAACTCATCTATAAAAGACAACTGACTATCATCTATTGTTCACATATTCAACCCTATTTGGTTCATATAAATCCTATCCAAATCACTTCCATATTAACTCCCATAATCCAAGAATCTTTATTTTTATAATAATTGCAACCTAATATTCCTCTATTTCAAACCTAATGATGATACTCGAAGAAGAGGTAATGTTCTTCAATGAGTGTCTTAATTTTATTTTGCTCTTCACCTCCTAAAATTGTCGCTAAACAATGATGATATAGTTAAATTAGTATCTTATTTATACTGGTATTTTTTATAATATTTTCACTACCTACAACTATCTCCACCTCCATAAAATGTGTTTCAAAATCATCGTTTGTTTGTACGGTAGTCTACCACCTCACAAACCGATGTCAATCATTCTTCCATTACTACCTTACACAACTGGGTATAATAATAGATATAAATTAGATATAGTATATTTATTAAATATTTACACCTATATAATCATTATAATATATATATATATATATTACATTACATAAGGGAGATGATAACATCACTCATGTGTAAGGCGGACTACCGCCTCGCGATGAGATATGATTGTCCATTCACTAATGAATCACATGGAAGGTGATAAGGTAAAAGTTAAAGATTATATTTTATTTACATGAAATAAAAATTATAGTAACCAAATATTTATCATTTTGGATGGTGAATATGTATTATTATCTTTATTACCTTTTTACTGTCTTAACAGTGATCCCATCATTCTTGAACATTTGGACTACCGTCATCAAGAAGTAATATGACTCTATTTTCATCAGCACACAACATGGATGATATATATAAATATAAAATATGGTATATATTATATTGGGATCATTATTTAAATATTATATATTACTTGAATTTATTTCATAATGAGCAGTGTAAGATAGAAACAGTATTCATCCGTACGTACAACCTACGATCCCTAAGATTGTAATGTACTTAATTTTTAATAATCGTCATCCATGATTGGGTTTAAAAGTAATATTGATGCCAAAATATGATTATTATTTCATGAATATTATTCTAGATATTACATAAAAATATACTATGAAAAATAACTGGACCATTCTTGATAAAACAAGTATGAAAAAATAAGGAAATTAACACATGAAGTAATGAAAATAATGATAGATTATTAATGAACGTGTGATAAGATGTTATAAAAGGATCATATATTACATTATAAATATTAATATGATTTTATTTTTATTTAATAACATGTTTAAAAAAACTACATAGGAGGTTAAATAATATTCAATCTAATGGATGTGTGGGATAAGAGATTTCTTAACAGAATTTCCACTCATTGGGTTAAACTTATACTTTATTGATTATGTCATGATATATTAAGTGTAATTAATTTTTATTATATTATGATACATTTTTAATTTTTTTTGTGCATTTATATTTTTTACATATAATTTATTTATTCATTGAATATAACATCAAATTTGTCATCATTTTAATGGTTTAATTCACAATCTCACTCTAATCGAGATACTTTGTTCTTGAATATAAGTTGAATGAATTTATTTGACCATTAAATAATAAAACCATTTAATTTTATTATATTATGATTATTTATAATATTTTAAATTAATATTTTTATTTTTACCCTCTTTGGTTATAAAATTAATTAAAAAAATGTTTTAATGAAAATTAGAATTTGTTTCTCTCTTTGGTTAGAAACTTGTTTTTTTCAAAACCATGTTTTCTAAAAATGTTTTCAAAAATATTTGTATACTTTTTAAAATATTCATTAAAATAATTTTTACCAATTTTTACTTCTACTAAAAAAATTCACTAAAATATTATGTCGTTTTCAAAACAATCTATGTTTAGTTTTTATCGAAAATGTAAAAGGAATATTTGTTTTAACATGCACAGTATGTATGGAATTTTCCACCATCATGAACTAATTTGTTTTTAAATATTACCTTATAATTGTTTAATTTTATTATGAATGAAGATTATTTTGAAAATTATATATGCTTTAAAAACCTATTTTCAAAATTAAATGTATATTTTCCTCAGGAATTATTTTAATGATCTTTTATAGGTATTGATTTTCACCATTCACAATACCAATTTATTTTTAATAAAATGAGTATATTTTATATTGATAAAATACTTATTCTATCTATTAATGGATAATGATCATTTTGACCAAGGAAAGTAATAATACTGTATTTATTTTTTTATTTTATTGTCATTAACTTCTCCTTGAAATATTCACATTCCTCTGATCATTATACATTAAATTTCTTAAAAATATTAATATAATCTAACATGAATATTCTCACAACTTATGAATTATACCATTTCTAAATATAATTTTTTATATTGGAAGTAATTTTTTTATCTAGGAAATGTTGATAAATTTGTATTAATTTCACAATATGGATATTTTCTGTAAAGTAATATTGATTCATGAATTAAATATATTATTTGATATTTGAGGATTTCTTTGGACCAATAGTGATGGGTAGAGTGTGATGTTATATAACACCACATTAAATCGGTATGTATCATGATCCAAATCAGCTAAGGTAGTATTAAAAAGTATTTTTACCTATAGATTAAACCATATTGTGAATGTTATTGATAGTTGTGGTACCATGTGTTGGGTACATAACATCTAATAATTAAGAAATGCCTTCATTAAGAGTTCAATTATTATTATACATGATATTTCACTATGATATTATCTATGGATGCAATTAATTTTTAGTGTATTGATTAAATGTCACGTGTTTTTAGTTATTTAACTTTCCATATTGATTATTATTATTCTAGAAATATAAATGGATTGTGTTTTTATTTGATTTGTATTAAATAATGAGTAAAAAATGTGTCACATGATTAAAATATTTAATATGATAGTATTCACCGAGTCATTGGAATGATAGGTATGGAAAAGATTAACTAAAATATCAAAATATGGTATACACAAGTACATACAATTAATACTGTATTCACCAATTAATTAGACATAAAAATAAAATCGCCTTAATAATTAAAGGAAATATTTATATATAGAACAATTTTTTTTGTGCACAATTGTGTTCTATATCAATATATTAACCATTAAGTTTTCGTTAATGAATTTAATGAATTTTATTGATTATATATTCAATAAATTTTTTATCAATTTTATGATAGGTTTTCTCAAAAAATGATAATAAATAAAATCAAAATTTATGGTTAAGAATCAATATTTTTATAAAAAACAACTTTTTCACCTTTTTATAGCAGGCTTATTTTAAAACTAAAATTTCAGAATTTCATAAAATTAATTTGAAAATATAGACATTATATTTTTCATTACAATAACAAAAATACATTAGTGTGTATTTTTATTAAAACATTCAATTTTGATCAATAGTAAAATATAATAATGAATATTAATTAAAAATAGCATTTTCATTAAAATAACTTAAAATATTAAAAAATATATTAAATTTTTATAAAGTAATGTTAGTTAAATTTTATATCAATATATATTTTTTTTCATTGAAATATATTTTATTTTGAAATTGGATATTAAATATATGTAAACTTCTGAACATTATTATTTTAAAACCCCGTTTTATCATCACGTCTACAAGATTAATATTGAATTAAAAAATTTCTAGTTATGTGAATTGAATTTGGAAAAAGATTTTTCTATATTTTTAGTCATCAGAATTTATTGTTTCTAATAAGTTCAACTAAATATTTTTTAAATAATTAAATGCGAATAGAGTAAAAATTAATTATTACAGTTAAGGTTAAAACGAGTTTACCAGTGGGTTAAACTAAATTGAAATGTGTAAAAAATAAATTCAAATTTTCCCAACATGCAATGTATAAAAATATTTAGACCCTTAGAGACTTAGTATATATTTTTATTTTTTTGAACACTTTTCAATGAAAGTGTCTTTTATGATAACTTAAGTATTTTAAAAGACTAAAAAAATATTTCTTCGTTTTAATTCCAATAGAGAATATGGATAGGGAAAAAATGTATGTTTTTTGTTATAAATATTTTTAAAAAAAAATGATTTATTTCGTTCAATATATTTTATTTTAATTTTTTTGAGTTGAATTAATTATTTTATATAATTAAGAAATTGTAATGCGGTAATTATTTAGTTAATAATTAACTAAAAAATTGTTTCTAAAAATGACAAAAGTGAAGTAAATTGAATGATTTATTATATTAAATTATTTTTTTAGATAAATATATCATGATAAACATGTTGTAAAATAATATATTTTAATTCCATTAATTTTTGATATTTTATATTTTGTAATTAAATTAATAATGTTGAATTCACAATAATGTTATTTTATAATAAATTATATTTCATTTAATGATTTAAAATTTGTAAAAAAAAATTCTTTTGAATTTTTATTAAAACTAATAAATATCATCTATGGTCTATTAATGTAATAATTATTCCATTATAATGACTATATTGAATATTAAATAGTAACAACATAGTAAGAGAAGTAATGGTTAAAGTAGTGTTTCTACAAATTACATGCACATATGTTAACATTAATTTACAACAAACATTGTATTTTTATTTTATAAATTATATTTCATATTTTTAATGTATTGGTATAAATTATATTTTAATTATCACTATAATTTATTTATAAAGGATACTTTACCAAGGTACTAAATATTGTTTTCGTATAGAAAATAACAAATATGGTAAAAAATGGGAAACCTATAAGTTAAGGATTAAAATGTTTAAAAATTTTGTTTAATTTTTTTGGAGGGTAGTATCCATAATATCATCCCTTCAGCCAATTAAATATCATATTTGGACCCAATTGAGGCATTATCGACCTCCCAGTGGTGAATACATTTTTGTATTTACAATAATGCCACTCCTCCTCAATTATTAAAGGGAACTCAATCTCCCCACATATTCGAACCTATAAATACATTTGGATAGAAAAATATATACCCATATTAATTTTAAACTCCCTTACCCAAATTTTATAATCCTTATTTTTTATTTAAATCTATCAAAGCAACGATTTAATGAAATCCTAAGGGGGATACCTGAAGAAGAGGTAACATTCATCAACAAGAATTTTTGTTTTATTTCTTCAACCATCCCATTCAATTATTATTAGACCATGATTATAAAATCATAAGAATATTTTCCATATATTGATATGTTTTTTATTTTAAGGTTATGACATATAAACTCACAAATTTCAATCAAAAGGGATACAAATTCATCATTCGTGTGTACAACAGACAACCACCTCACAAACCGATGTTGTTAATTTCTCTATTGCCACATTACAAGGTTCTAAATAGTGACTGATTTATAGTTTATATATTATATAAATGATATTTACTATTTTAATATTCTTCTATAATTATTATATCACAAATGCCTTCATGCATTCCAATTTTTAGGAATATCACTACAACAAAACCGGCCCCTAGCGGCGGTTTTTTTTTCTTTTGGCGGCGGTTAAAACCGCCGCTGTAGGGTTTGGCGGCGGTTTACAAAAACCGCCGTGAAACTGGGCGTCAGCAATCTATTAGCAGCAGTTTTTACTATTTCACTATGGTTTAAGAAAATCATCGTAGATGCCTCTTTTCATGACGGTTTTTGTCCATTTCGCGGCGGTTTTATGCGTAGATGATACTTTTTTTCGCGGCGGTTTTAACCGCCGCTATATTCTGGCGTTTGATGCGCCTATGTCACGGCGGTGAAAACCGCTACTAAATTGAAACATAATACATTTAGCGGTGGTTATAACCGCCGCTAAATGCTGACCAGTAAGGCATTAGCGGCGGTTAAAACCACCGCGACATGTTGACCTGGAAAAAAAATAATTCTGCTCCTACCACACCACTGCCCTGAAAAACAAATCAAACCATAATATTGAATAGGAGACACCATACAAACAAATAACATGGTAGTATTCATTGAAAAATAGGATATGAGAAAATGTTGTATGTTATGGAGTCCAACCTAAGGAAAGGTATGTATCACAATTTGGCGAGTAACCAATCCATGTGACCCCCAAGATGTTTATGTGTTTTTAGCTTCTTTAATTTCTTATCTGTTTTAAGAAGGGTTGATTTATATTATATGGATACTAATACTCTATATAATAAATGGTTATGAATTTTGATACAATTTATGTGATCATGCTAACCATGGTGATGTGTAATGATATGTAATTGGTTATGCTCTAAGTTGGCCGATATAACATCCATGGGTGGATTGTGATATGGGTTGGGTTTTTTTAACAATGGATTTGTGTTATGGGATAGAAAAAATTATGTTTATATGGGTATATAATATGTTCCAAAGATGGATGTTTGAGTAGTTATAAAATGTATGTTATGGTATGGTTTGTTGTGTGTTTTGGGTTGGTTGTTAATTCCTACTATAGAAAATGGGTAACTTGTGAATTGACATGTGTTTCAGGTTAGACAACACGCTAACCGTGCATGGTGCTTGAGAGAGTATGGTTTATGATCTTGTAGGTTATACATGATTCCTATTGAGTATTTGAGTTATGTCATTGGATATGAGATAAGAGTTTCATGTATACATCCCAAGATGGTCATCATGTTTCAGGTTGGATGGGATGCATCATGATATAGTTGTTATTGACTTCATTAAAGAAAATAGGTTTGAGTTTTTGAAAATTTCAACAAAAACTTATCTAATGTTTTCTTAAATACCTTATTGGTGGAATTATACTTAACCAAACCAAATGATATTGATTTTTCAAAATAGTTATTATCATAAGATAATGTCATTAATATATATGTGCATGTATGTGATCTTTATCCTTCAGGGGAAGTATGGTGTGTCGATTTCTAGTTAGGATTAGTAACCTAGATTTCATAGTTGGATTGGGTATGGGATTTGTGATATGCATGAGAACCCTCACGTGGGTATATTGGCCTATGATTTTCCTCGTGATATTTGAGATGGTTTCATAGATGCTTCTCCATGGGCTGTATCCTATATAGGATGTGACATGTGAACTAGGGATGAGAGAGACTAGTAATATTGAGATGTATCTTGGGATATTGGTGATTGGAGTGTTCTAATCAAGTGAAATAGCGATTCTCATTTTCACCTGATGAGGGTTTTCTTGTATGTATGTAATCCAAGAGAGGACATATCCTATGTCTATGAGTTCATTAAATAAATGAAAGTAAGTTTAGACACTTTGTTCAATAGTGATGGTATATAGGTGGATTGTGGTTTGGTATTCAGTTAGTAATATCATTGTATTTGGTATTGTGAATGTAAAAGCATGGGTAGTGCTTCTGTTTTGTTAAGTCTAACATGAATAATTGACATGGTTATTTGGGGGATAAGTTAAGTTAAACTACGATTATTTGGATGTTATTGTAATGATGCATATTAGGTGTTTTAATAGAGTGTATACATGCTTAGATTCATGTTATACTAATAACGGTTAAATTTAGGTATTGTGGGAGGCATCCAAGATACACTCTTTCCATGTCAGTAAGAGCGTGAGTTCTTTATCAGCATAATTGGTATGTTGGTTTTATAGTCTAAGATTATCCTTTCAGGTGGGGATTTGGGTAGTTATTAGGTGTAGTTTTACTTGGTTAACATGTGGTTTATAATAATTGTTGGATTTTCATAGATCTCATAGATAGAGAGATTTAGTGATGAAGGTAATGTGACTATTGGTAATTTGGTCACGGGGACATTATCAATCCATGGTTGTTTCATGTGATGCTTTCCTAATGTATGGGTTTGTTCAATTGCGGAGACGCCAGGTTTCTCAAGATGGTTAGTGCATTGGGATACCAAATGACACATATTTTGATGCATTTTTTATTACAATTAGATGGTCCTTGAACATTCTTCCTATGGTTTATACATTATTCTATGATACATGTGATATGTGGTATCATCGATTGGTTTATATCAACCTTAAACTAAAAACAAATTGGTATTCCTTGACCCATTTGAGTGGTGTAAGAATTTTAAGGCCATGACAGAGCCTTTTATCATTAACCTTTCATGCCTTATACATTTATGGTCATGGGATTGGCCTTTAGTGTGATACATATTGGATATGGATCCAATAGGGGTATGTCTATGCTAAACTAAAACATATTGGGCCATCAGATAGGTGATTTATCTTCCACTTAGTAAGGAAATTGATTGAAAAAGGGAGTATCTAGTAAAAATTGGCATATATAAAACCAATATGTTACCTAATAACTTCTGCCTTGTTGAGTGTTACATTGGGTGACTGTTCCTCCCTCCTGAGATTTTATTTTAAGGGGATATACTTTGGTTGTGATTATGGATATAGGTTGGTCATGTGTAGACCAACCTAGCGTAGACCTAATGATGTGTTAGAATTTATGGAAGCCCTTCAGTGAGATTGTTATCTTCTGTTGTTTTGGTTGTCTTTATACAATTGAATGTTTGGGGATTTGGTAAGTGATAGAATTTCTTCATGCCTGTGTAATGTGTTGTGGCTCATTTGGGCCTTGATAGTGATGGTATGAATTGGGCTTACACAGGTAGGATACCCAGGTGCTGCTATGGAGAAACAATGATATGAATGGGACTTACACAGTTGGACTGCCTGGGTACTTCTATGAATCAGTTATGGTATGAATCGAGCTTACACAATGGGGCTACCCAAATGCTGCTATATAATAGAAATGGTATGAATATGGGTTACATATATGGTATTCTCATTGGATGTGGTACCAATTCAAACACAGGCCTAAATGGAATGATGTATACCACACTCGAGAAATCAAGACATAAAATGAAACATCATAAATAAATAAAATGCATAGAAGGAAACATGAGAAATCAAGAAAATGTTAGGACATGAAAATGTTTGGTGGAAACTATGTGCCATACATATTACATATACAAACCTACCGTTCTCATACTTGTTCAACACATCAACAACACAACTACTCATCATCTGATGCTTCATCGTCACCCTCTCCACCTTCATCTCCACTACCTGCTTCCACCTATAAGAACATTATATTGAAAATTAAATATTGTTGCATATTTATAATTAATCTTAAAACGAATAAAAGTGTGAAAACTAAATGATTTTGATTTTTTTTGTGATTTACCAGCTCACCACTAGCCGATGCACTACCACTGGGGGCATATCTGCTCATATGCTGACGTATTTCAAGAAACTCTTTCTGTAAAGCAGATATCTGATTTCCCTGCTGGTGAACTGTGTTTCGTAGAGAAGACACATCCCTCTAAGTATCTTTAGGTATGAAATGACTATAACTAGGAGTAGATGTAGCCTAAATCCCTGATGGCCATCCAAAGACCTCAGATGGTACGGGTCCGAAACCCATCCCGCGGACTCTACCAGGATGCTCCTTCCCAAGGAATTTACCAACCGGGTCATCCTAGGAGACTGAGTAGGATTTCCCAGGATTGAAATCCCATATTTCATTAATTTTTACCTATAAATCAAATATAGATATATATTAACACAGTAAAAACTGATAATAAGTTATTATAATAAATAATTGACTTCATACCCCAACTTCTCTGGCAGGTTCATTAACAAAACTTCCATCTGTTTTTTTATGAACATCCACCGACAGTTCTGTTCGGGATGCTTTATGCCCTAAACTCTGTGACTGCATTAAACAAAGATAAATCAACAATTAAATATGTTAAATAGATAATATTTTCTTATAAATATTTAAACTAATTAAAAGATTACCAATGACATTCGGCTTCTAGCAAAGCTTTTTGAGCCCGCAGTGTGCGGGATGACTTGCATTGCCCGGTTTGATGCATTCTGTCTTGAGAGATCCTGAAATAAATGAAATTCAATTTAACAGTAATGTATTCAATGTCTATCTCCTCTTCATGTACATGTATAAATGTAAAATGAGGATAATATAATAATATATATTTCAATACCATTCCCTTCTCATCACGATGGCTATCGACAAAAACGTTCCACTGTTCTTTCGGTACCCCACTGGGGAGCTTCTCATACATCTACTGCACTGTCAATGAAGTATCATTGACATCACACCACAACCTCAATTTGAAATCTTTCCATTTTTCCAAGATTTTCCAATGTCCACTTCCGTGCTATCACATCATCAATGGTAAAGTGGAAGAACATCTGTATACAGAAATTTATTTTGAATATATTAGCAACATGACATTCAATTAAACCATAAAGTAATAAAAATACCTTTATCTAAGAATCAAATACTTCATTTTTCCAGTTTGGAGGCATATGCCTCTAATCATCATATGAAATAGGCAGGGAAATGGGCTATGCTGCCAGCTGACCTATAATCTGACCAAGTAAACCTGCGACATCATCTGTCGAGACCCAATAAGAATCAAATGGCACCAATATCTTCTCGCCATTCATGTTCCAAACATCAGAACTTTTTAAGTGTTTTTATACGGTTGAATTTTTTTCATCTGCAGTTAGCAAACAATTACTATAAAAAAATGCAATAAATTAATTTAATTAAAATTTGTACCTATGACTGTGACCCTCCAGAATGTCCGTGATGAACTGAAAGGGGCGTGTCGCTGCCCCACTGCTGAGGCTCCTGTAGGGGGAGGCGATGACTGATCCTTTAATAAGACATCCACTGATGGTGTCAGAGATGGTGTAGGGGGAGATGATGCAGGGATGTAGGCAGCTGCTGCCTCAGATGCCGTGGGGACAAACGGATCGTCATCTATCGCAGAATTAGATGAAATGGTGTACCGCTTCTTCCTGGTCATTCCTATCATTTAATCAAATAAAATTAAGTTCAGAATATATATTTCAAAAAAATTATGCAGAAAAAAATTTAAAATGATAATAGATGCCCAGTACTAACAAACAAAATATATATAACAATGATAATGAATGACTGCAGAAATGAAACAAGTGGTTGCTGAATGAATAAATAATTGTACATACAATCATTTTTCCCTTTAGTCATGTCGGTTTCCTGCTCCATTGCTTCATCCACTTCATTCATCCTTGCTAGACTAATATTTTCAATATCATGATGGAAAAATAATTCTTCTTCCTGTTGTTGATGAAATTCAATTGTAGAGGTCAAATCTTCCACTTCATCACCAATATCATACAAATCTCTTTGTATTACGTGAGTAACTACACTCCACCCTTCATCCACAACATCATTCACATAATATAGTATTATTGCCTGCGATGCTAAGATATATGGATCATGCAGTTCACGATCACCAACATCCATCAAGCGAGAGAAGTTTACAGAAGTAAGTTGCAAGGAATCTATTTTAACACCTCTGATAATATCGACCCATTTGCATTTGAATAAAACAACAGAAAAATGTCTGTGGTAGTTTAATTCAATAATATCAGGCAACATTCCATAGTATTCCACTTCAGAAAATGTAAATATACCACTATTCTATGTTTTCAAACCCACTTCTCGATTGACTGTACGAAATCTAAAACCATTCACATTATAAGCGTCGAACTTTCTAACTTGTTTTATAGGACCTCTAGCAAGAAACTTCAAATCTTCTGACATGTCTGCTCGAGTATCAGTATCCATGATCTGAAGAATAAAAATATAATTTAATAGATTTTCAAATTTTATGTGTCAAACTAATATTCGTATTTATTGGAATATTTATAAACTTAAATGTTGTGAAAACCATTCTACCAGCTCTTTATTCACAGCTTTCGTTATATCATTTTCATTTCGTGTTCGGCCTCTCATTAGTCTCTTTGTTTGTATCCTCAACTCTTCAATGAATAGATCTGCAATTTCACTATTCAGCATCACATATCTATGTGCGTGTAATAACTCCAATTCTGTCAGTGTCGCGTATGAGGTCCTCCCAACTGATCGGCCAATAGCAGGAAATATTTCTAATTTCTGATGCATTTGAGATTGAGTTGATGTTTCGTCAACACGTCCAACTCGATTAAATCTTGTATCAATATCATCCAAATATCTGGAACAAAAGGTGAGATACTCCTCGTCCAAATAGCCTTCAGCAATAGAGCCTTCTGGTTGAGCTTTATTTCTCACGCATGCTTTCAAATGCCCAAGATATCTATGAAAAATAATAATAATATTATGCATTTATTTAAATTCCAAATATTGTTTACTTAACTGGAAACATATAAATAAAATACCTCTCAATTGGATACATCCATCGATAATGAACGGGGCCTCCTAATTTACCTTCGTGAACCAAATGCACAGTTAAATGCATCATGACAGTAAAAAACGATGGAGGAAAGATCATCTCCATTACACAAAGGGTCAATAAAAACCTCTCCTGTAGGTTGTCAAGTTATAATGGATGTAGAGTTTTCTCACATAATTGCTTGAAAAATGTGTGTAATTGCAGTACAACAGCAGTAACTTTTTCCGGTAATAATGTACGCAATGCCAATGGTAGTAACCGTTGTAACAAAACCTGTGAATCGTGACTTTTCAATCCATATAACTTACGATTCTTCAAATCAACACACCTTGAGATGTTACTCGAATACCCATCAGATACCTTCAAATTCTTTAAAATTCAAAGGAATGAAACTTTATCCCTATTTTTCATTGAAAAAATGGTCGGAGCATACTTTTCATTCTCATCTGGCCAGAGATCACGTTTTATGTTCATTACTTGTAAGTCTTTGCGAGCATTGAGATGATCCTTCGACTTCCATGCTCATTAAGTAATGTGAAAATTAAATTATCACATACATTCTTCTCAATATGCATCACATCAAGATTGTGGCGCAAAGAATTAAATTCCCAATACGGAAGTTTGAAGAATATACTTTTTTTCTTCCATTGTTGCGTTCTGATTTCACTTGATGATGCACTTCGCACTCATTTTACGCTATCAGTCAAATGATGAATCTTCCCAAATTTTGTTTTAACATTTTCAAGCTGTGTATATATTTAAGAACTGGTTAAAAACTTTGGAGGTGGTCTACGATCAATGGAACCATTAAATTTTGATTTGTTCAGCCGAAATCTATGAGATGCATCAAGAAATATTTGATGGCACAAGAAGCACCATTTTCTACTGTGAGGTAGCCATCTGGGCTCGAAATCAAAGTTACAAATGGGACAAGCCAAACCCGTATAAGTGTTCCAACCAGATAAATTCCCAAGCCCAGGGAAGTCACTAATGGTCCACATTAAAGCAGCATGCATTTTGAACATTGTTTTAGAAGAAA
Source organism: Viscum album (assembly GCA_963277665.1). Taxonomy (NCBI): domain Eukaryota; kingdom Viridiplantae; phylum Streptophyta; class Magnoliopsida; order Santalales; family Viscaceae; genus Viscum; species Viscum album. The sequence continues at coordinate 319,417,519 of OY728153.1, read as the reverse complement.
CATCAAATGTCTCAACACCGTTGCTCCATAACTCCTGCAATTCTTCAATCAAAGGCTGCAGGTATACATCAATATCATTTGCAGGAATTTTTTTTCTAGGAATAATCATCAAAATGATAAAAGATGTTTGTTTCATACACATCCACGGAGGCAGATTATAAGGGATCAAAACAACTGGCCAAATGCTATAACTCGTACTCAAAGTCCCAAATGGGCTGAATCCATCGGCAGCCAATCCCAATCGAACATTCCTAGGATCAGCTGAGAAATCTGGATGTAATGAATCAAATGTCTTCCACGATTGGGAATCTCATGGATGTCTCATTAACCCATCATTGTTATTATCTACAGAATGCCACTTCATGTGTTTGGCGGTTTTTGATGACCTGAATAATCTTTGCAATCAAGGCTTCAAAGTAAAGTAACGCAAAACTTTTGCAGGTGTGTTCCTTTTCTTCTTCTCCATGAAATTATGTTCAGTCATACTTCCAACATCACCTTTTGACTGCCATCTAGAAGAAGAACATTTCATACAATTCTGTCTACTTGAATCCTCTCCCCAATAAAGCATACAATCATTGGGACACACATGTATTTTTGTATAATTCAGACCAAGTTTGTTTACAACTTTTTTCATATCATAAAACGATTATCGGACTTTTGCTTCTGGAAATGCATCACGAATCAATTCCAATAACATGGACATTGTCTTATTTGTAATTCCACATAGACATTTGATATGGTACAACTTCAGCAGAAATGAAAGATTTGAATATTTCAAACACCCACTATACAACTCTTGATTTCCATCATCAAATAAATCATGAAACGCATTTTCCTCACTGATGTTTTCCCTTACATTTGGATCCATAGAATCAAGAGGAGGATCCAATGATATGTTACAATCTTGATCTGCTTGTGTTACAGTCTCAAAAACATCACTTGTCACATTGCAATTTGTAGCACCCTCTTCTGGTTGTTCTGATATGTTTTGATTCTCATAGTGGTGTCTTGCAGTGTTGAATGCATCATTTCTGGGGTTTTGCATTTCATATTCCATTGGCGACAAACTTGGGACCTCATTCTGTGGATTAACATCAGTCCTCAATCTTTCTGTATTGTTTGATTCTACAAGCCAAATCCAACACAAATATTGATCAGGGTATTGCTTCAGTATTAAATGTTCATAAACTTCATCTCTCTTCAACCATCTTCTAAATTTACATTTAGGACATGGACATCTTATTCTCCCTTCAACGGATCGATTATAAATTGCAAAATCTAGAAACTCATTCAAACCCTTAACATATTGAGGTGTGTTCCTCGGTAATGTGATCCAGCTTTTATCCATGTATATCACAATGTGCTTACAAAAAATATACGATAGTGTAAGATTACAGAAATATAATATAATAAAGATGAACCATTGATCATAAAGTATGCATAATATAATAAAGATGATTCATTGATCACATTTTCCACTTCAGACCAACCGAACAAGTCTGGTCCATAGGAGACAGCGTCAACACCTCATTGAGGAGCAATAAGAATATCGGGTTACACACTTATCATAACACTATCGATCACACATTTATGTTGCCTCAAACAACACCCCATTGATGTGTGATCGAAACTGATCATAATGCATTTTAAACCTGAGACATTATGTGATTGTTTAGGCTTGACCTTAGATGTCCTCCAAGAGGAATGATGTTTCTCAATGGTTTCATACACAACCAACCATATCAAAGTCGTATTTCCTATGACAAAGAAGACTATCTGGGTACCAATCCATGTACTGAATATGGTGTGAGGTAAATTAAGTAGGCCACCACTAATGGTTTCTAATGCATAATCTAGTCCACGAATATAACACAAAGAATAGTGTGCAGGTATATCAAAATTAAGTGTCACTATAAATATAAATCCATTTCACACTCAGGTTTCTTAGGAGACACTTGGCACAATCTCAAACCTTAGAGATTTCATGTAAACAATGGTAATAATATCCACTTTGAAATGCACCAACCTAGAAAAGTTAGTGGAATACACTATAACAATACATTCCCATTTTTATAATGTTAGAAAGTATCAAGTATTTTCCACATGTAACATTTTAGGATAAAACTATAGTTTATATATTTTCTTGAAGGATTCCCACGTAAGATCCTCATAAAATATAGCATGCACAACTGAGCCTCACCATTTCCTTCCCAATCCATCAAGAATATATGTTGACCCCCACCCCTTAGATTCCTTGGGAATATTTATAATTTTAAATATCCTACCAATCTACTCAATCCTCTCCTCATATTTCTAGATTCCATTATCACCATGAAAGATAGGTGGATTCTTGTTAGTAAATTATGAGTCATTATCCACTACTCCTCCTGGGTTTTTAATACCTTTATAAGCAAAGTATGAATAGTGCATATTATAACTTCCACTAAAGAAGATACCACTAAGGGATTCTCCTATTAAACCCATCTCACAAATCTATCACTTAGATTCATAAGACCTCTTCTAGTAGGAATCGTCTAACAAATACTAGATGAAAACCCCTTTAGTCATGAGAAAATTCCTAAATCATAGAACAACTTCCATAATCCATATTAATGATTTAAAATAATAATAATTTTATGAATTTATGAATTTTATTAATGAAATGTAAAACATAAGAAAGGAATAGTTGTTTTTAAATAGACACCAAATCTAGTTTATTCAATCAACAACAAAGACCAAGTGACAATATTTTCAAAAATAACTAACCACCCATAGTAACTTGAATTCATACATGGAGGTGAGATGTCTAGGAACCATCCAACACATATTAACTAAATTCTAGTGCTACTAAATCTAGTCTACCAATGAAACTAAACCAAAACTAGGAAGTGTCGTAACATTCCAGGCTCAATATTCCTTTTGATATTAATTTATAAAGAACCGACTAGGGAAAACTAGGAAAGTCTCCCAAGAGGGACTTATATATAGAGATGTGTAATAAAGAGACAAGAAAGTAGTATCTTGTTTTAGAGAATAAAGTTATGAAACCAAATTAAAATAAAAAATAAAGATAAACATCCATTAGTATAAAAAATTAAATCTAAATAGGCCAAACCATAAAGAATTTAGTCAACCACTTTCTGTGAGAAAAACCATTTTTGAAGAAAGACCTCTTTAAAAACATGTATATTTTCCATAAAATCCATTTAAATCAATAAATTTCATGAAACAAGCCAATGAAATTAATAAGAATATAAGGAAATTTTAAATTAGAACTGCTTGTATAGATACACCTACCTTATAAACATAAGGAACCTAAGATCCTTCGACAACATAAATTGGAAACAAGCAGATATTCCTCAAATAGAAAAGGAATGAGGGAAAACCACAATGGATTGATTGATAACACATATTATTTATGAAACCATTGAAACCATATCAAAAAACACTACCAAACCAAGAACACAACTGATAAAGAGAGTGAATGATATTTCACGTACCCAAAGGATGACAACCCACCACACTAGTGAACAAATGCTCGAAGAAAAAAATTATGGTAGTGGAAGATACCCAATATTATCTAAAATCATTCTAGGATTTATGAGGGAGGTATTCACATTGAATGGAAGAAGGGTAATATATAAATCATGACAAAAACTATTGGTTCTAAATAATTAATGTCATGAACCTCTTTCATGGTGTGAATTCCACGATTTATAAAAATACCCAAAAAAGTATCCATAGTTTGAATTAATCCTAATCAACCCATTAAAACTTGAAAATGTTTTATGACTTATAATTCTTCAAGCTCTAAACCAAAATCATAGTATCTACCCTGCAGTGGATTCACATTGTGTAACAAATTCATGATTCGAATCAAAGAACCAAGAAATAACTAAAAATTACCAAAATAGAAGGTGGTCGCGGGGGGAGTCGGGGGGTGCGGGGGTCATTGGAGGCCGCGGGGGGTGCGGGGGTCACTGGAGGGCGCGGGGGGCACGGGGGGCGTGGGGGGCGAGCAAGGCGTGGGGGTCGCTGGGGGTTGAGGGGGGCGCCGAGGGTGTGCGGGGTTCGTCGGAGGGCTTGTGGGGCGCGGGGGTGCGGGGGTCGCCGAAGGCCGCGGGGTGTGTGGGGGGCGCGCAGGGTGCAAGGGTCGCTGGGGGTCGAGGGGGGCACCGAGGGGTGCGGGGTTCGTCGGAGGGCGTGGGGGCACAGGGGGTGTGGGGGTCACCGGAGGGCGCGGGGGGCGCGGGTGTCGCCGGGGCCGGGGGGGGGGGGGATCGGGGAAGAGGGGGGATCGGGGAAGAGGGGCGAGGGTTTGTGGGGGAACCGCGGTAGGGGTAGGTGAAAGGGTCATGGTTTTTTAAATAAAATAGGGTTTTGCGGCGGTTTATTCAAACCCGCCGTGAAACCTTTCACTGAAAAAGTTTAGCGGCGGTTTTGTGAACCGCTGCCACAAAACCGCCGCTAAACCCAGTTTTTTTTGTAGTGTATAATATTTTCGTTCATGTGTATAGTAGACTACCTCCTCGAGAAGCATTGTGATTTGTTTACCCTATACAAAGAATGTATTAAGGATGCGTTTAATAAAATTTTGTGACTTGAATGAAATAAAAATGATACTATTCTGATTATATATATATATATATTTCAATTATTTTTCTTTTTTCAATACAATGAGAAAATGAAAATCACGTTCATTACTATATAAGACATACCTTCTCCATGAACAGTGTATTTCATTTCCCGTCACTAAATATTATGGATTACTATAAATAAATATATACATAATATATTTGATTTTTATATCATGTTTATTATTTAGGGTATTATTAAATAATGATCAATATAAGAGGAAAAAAAGAAATCAAAACTTATACGAAAAATAATGCAATTATTTTTGGAGGCATAACATGCAAGAAATAATTAATAAAGGAGCAATAAAAGGTCATAAGAAAATAATATATGTTATAAAATATATGAGTGTGGTTATATGATATATGTATAATGTCACACCTCGACCTATATAATTATATTATTTTATTATTTATTTTGGATTTTAAATTTTTTTTCGAGGTTCAGGTTGAATCTCAAATGAGATTGTTGAGCTTTGCCAAAAAGTGTGCATTTTTTGAGTTGACGTCATTAGAACACATGAAGAGTGCATTGTGGAAACTCTACACGGATTCTCCAATGCAACTGCATGACCTTTCATTTTTCTCAAAATTAAAATGAGTAATTGTTTTTAAAATTTTTCATGTTATTTAAAATTTTTATTATTGTTAATAATTATATTATTAACATTAAGATGAATTAAATATTTTTATCATTTTATTTTTATTGTTATGATTATTATAATCAATATTATTTTTTATCATTGTGCTATAAATAAAAAATTAATTATCATTATTAGGTAATGATTATTGTTTTTTCTTTTTTTGTGGGTATGAGGGCACCACATAGTTAACAGAGGTCATGCGGTCAGCCCTAGCACCCATTCAGCTGGTTCTGGACCAGACAGAACCACCGCGTTGTCCATGCATGGGCGCATGAGTTGTATGTGGGATGTGAAGTTGCGATATTACAATTAATAAAATAATAAAAAGAAACAGAGTGTTTTAAGAATAATTAACGATGTTGTTAATTTTGTGGATACTAGTATTATTTTATTTAAATTTGTTTTGTTATTAATCATTGTTACTATTGTTAAAATGGTTATTAAAATTATTACTATTAATTTTTTTAATGATAAAATTATTAAAAATGAAATAAGTGTTATAAATAAATTTATTTTCATGTTATTGTAATTATTGTAACTAATATTGATAATATTTTGGATTATTAATATTGTTATTATTAATATTATAATTATAATTAGTGTTTATTAAAACTAATATCAATTAATCATTCTTTGTTATATTTTTTTATTATTAGTCTTAAAGTTTAATTATTATAATTAATTTTTTATAAATATTATTATTATTAATATTACATATTGATTATTTTTAGTTTTTAGTTTTTTATATTTATTATGTTTTTAGAGTTTTACCTCTTTTTGTGCAGCGCCTCCCCCTCACCCCCTCCCTTCCCTTGGTGCGATTAGGACTCCCCTCGTCACACCATACCATCATACTCCCCTCTTCTCACCTTCCATCTAGCATGAGAAGCCCGGCTATACCTTATTACCTTGTCTCGACACCGCCCTCCCCAGATCTCCTCTCATGGGCTCGTCAGCTTCACCCTCCCAGCTGGTACCCGCCTCCTACTGCTGCATCCGGTTGTATCATTGCACCAGACGCACAACCCCATCTGGTAGCGATGACCCCCGCCACTCCCTCTTCACCAACCATCAGCCTCCTCACGACCTCCCCTTCTCGTGTACAGTTGTCTCGTCCCCTTCTAGCCATGCTTCTAGTTCCATCGCACACCACCCACCCATATGCCAGCCTCCCTCTCCTTTCCGGCCTCCCTCTACCCGGTCTCCCCCATCGGCCATGCACCCCCTTCTGTTTGTTATCCAGCAAGTACCCATTGTCTAGCCTCCACGACGCTACTCCCTACTCCGGTCGGAAGATGCCATGAGTCTCCCTTACTGAGTTTCCAGTTTCATCCCCCTTTGTTTCTTTGGCCAGCCCTGTCGGTGCGGCGTGCACTCTTTTCTGTACATCGACATTCCCTACCAATGCACGCCTCCCATTTCTGACTTTCACGCAACCCCGTGGGTTGAGATCACCTTTGCGATGACCCCTCCCCCTTCTTCCTTCATTCATGTGGCCAGCTGCGCATCTTCTTCCCAATTGGGTGCGTGACGCACACCGCCTTTGAAGGCGAGCAATTTTTTTGTTTAGTTTATATTTCAGCGGTTTTGAGTTGTATTCTGCAATGTTTAATTGTTTTTGAGTAATTTTTAATCAGTGTCTCTCTGTTTTAGATTATTTTTCATTTATTTCACCACATTGGTGGAGTAATTCCATAATACTTCAATTTTTGGCCTATGCATGCCTATACTACCATGTGAGGCATGTCACGTCATCATGTTCAAGATACAAGTTGAGGTTGGTCCCCCACTGCACTTTCGTTTTAATTTAGAATTTTTTTATTTCTTCTCATTTCGTTAATTTATTTTATAATTTTGAAAAAATATTAAATAATTATTTTTAGAATAATGATTTGGTGGAAATGAAACTATTTATTTTATTGCATTACACTGAAAATATTTTCTAGATGGATTTTTTTCGAATAGTGGAAAATCACCATTTTTCCTTTATACTTCATTCGTAAATTTTTTAGTGGGGTTTTTGTTTGATGCAAAATTTTTTATTACGACACATGAAAAAAGGTTTTGGGTTTCTCTTGAGGAATATTGTTTCTTTTAATTGTGATTTGTGGAACATTTTTCACTTTAACAAAATAAATTATCTTGAAAACTCTATTTGAGGTGACTCAATGGTGATCTGGATGTGTATGTTGGTTGTGTGAGTTGTTGTGTGTGATGTCTGTGCATTGTGATTGGTTACTTCTCTAGCATTGTTGAATCACCCCTATTTCTACTTAGTACTCACCATGGGAACCTTGCATAGTAAGTGAATTTTCTATTAATGATTATGTCACTAGTTTAGATTTTGCACTGGCTAGTGTCCCATAGCAGGGGATACTCTATTATTAATATTTTTATGGGATTGGGCCCCTCGATCAGGTCAGGTAGGTCGATGGTCTGGCGTAAGGTCATTATGACATCATTGAGCATGGTATGCCTTCAGGATGAGTAATATGTATAGTATTTTCAGGATTGTTCATGAGCTCCTACGTTTGACCCATGTTTTAAGCGATTATATGTATATGGAGGATGATTGAGGTTCATTGTATTTTTGATAGCCCCCATGTTTCACTTTTTTCTCTATATCCCTTATTGTTTGTTGTGCGTGTGTATGGTTTTCCTCTTGTTTAACAAATAAAAATAGGATTTCAAATTGTTTTCAGAAATGTTTTTAAAATGTAATGAATATTTTTTCTTCAAACCTGAAACCTAATTTTAAATTGAAAAGGGAGGTGGACTGTTACATGCATTAGAAATGAAAGTGCATGAGAAAACTCATATTTTATATAATGTATTTGAAACCTCAAATTAGTAATATTATTTATTTAATGATAGTTCATTGGGAATAGATTATTGGGCATGCCTACAATGTTTTTATACTCATTCCTATAGTGTTTTTTATTTTTTAGTTTTTGTTGCAGGTTCAATTTGAGCTTTTTATCCATGTACTAGTGTTGGTTGTGGTCTGGGAGAGTGACTCTTGGGGTCACGGGGAGTTTTGGTCATGGTCACGTTAGTGTGTTTTGTTGGCTGTTCTTTCTCTTTTTCATCGGTTATTCACTTTATGTTGTTCTACTTTTTATGCCACTTTATCTATTTTCATTGGGTGAAATCACTACCATTCATTCTCTATTGATTCCCCAGTGCTTGTTGCCATCTCAATAGGATCGAAAATTCCTCTCAAGCCTTGCTGTAGATTGGCTTAGGTGACTGGTTCAAGGTCGACCTAGTTTGGTTCATAAAAAAATGGTATTAGAGCAGGTTGGCTCTTGAGTGGACCATTATTATTAGAGAATCCATAATTATTTAGAGTTTTTATAGTGAAAGTAGTAGAATTGTGATGAATGAATGCATAGGGACAGGAAGGATGTCATGAACCCTTGATCATTCCAAACCATGGGTTACCAAGGGATGTCTGGGTTGTTAGTGACTTTTTGGTTCCTTTGAATAGTTTTATGTTGGGAAATGAAAGGGGAGTTGGGAAATTAGCCCCATGAGCTTGTAGGGAATGGAAAGCCATGCGGAGTCATGGAAAGTTCCCTAGACATTTCTCAATGATAGTGGTGTGACTGGTGTATAGTCGTTAACCATATGTATGAGTCATCTCTCAACACTAGTTTCCCCTAGTTAATCGTTTGGGTATTATTCAATTCTGAAAACTATTTGTAATGTTTTATTTGGGATATTTAGAAAAGTAAAAATTTAAAATGAAAAGGACCATTTTTTGATTAAGTAATTTGTTTCCATGTTCCATAGTGATTTCCCCCACAGACGTTTGATGAACTCCCTTGGTGCAGCATTGAGTGGTGTGCCTTAGAAAATCCTCCAACTGATCAACCCAAAGAATACATCCTCATGTTTTGGAAATTGAACCCTCGACTCTTTTATGGAAAAACAGATCCTCTTGAGGCATATAAGTAGTTGTAGAATATTGAGAGGAACTTCTTTTTTCATGTGCCCCTTGATTCATTGAAGGTGATGTTTTCTACCTTAATGTTTGAAGGTCCAACCTGAAAATGGTGGAAATTTGTTTCTCGAAGAATTCCTTGAGAAGATCATACCAGGGAGTTCTTCACATCTTTGTTTATCCAACAACACTTATCAGAGTTAATGAATTGTTGAAGAATCTATAGTTGTGTTGTATTCATAAAGGCATTGGATCATTATTAGAATTCTATCGACACTTCTTAGACATAGTTTCATTTAACCCATGGTTTGTTGCAAATGATCCTGAGAAGGAATGAGAATTTTTGTTTGGGATCCAACCTGAACAGCAGTCAAATGTGGAAGAGATCAACCTAACCTCCTTCTTGGATGTTGTGAGATATGCCTTTCATGAAGAAGATGAGTTATCAGGAGGAATAGGGATGATGAATCCTCTTTTGACCATGGGTATCCATGCAGGGGATAGTGATCGAAAGAATTGGAAGTATCCTGATTCTGGTGGCTCTAATTATAGAATCAGGAGGCTTTCAAACCTTCAGTCATCATCTTCACAATGCAATGATATGATCTATCACCCATGTTGTAATAAGGGTCATAAGAAGCTGACATGCCAAAGTGATCTGGGACCCTTCAACACCTATGGATGTCTGGGTCTCTTTCATTTATTCTACTGTGGTGTTTCCAAGAAGCACGATGAAGCCAGACCTAGCTCGTCGAAGGACACCTCATCCTCCTATCCAATGTAATATTACGTTTAGGATCAGTTTGTGGTTTTCCCTTTGTTATTTTCCCTCGATGTAGTGGTCGTCTCTTGTATCACTCTGTGGTGTTTTCTTTCCTTCAGCTGTAATAATGGTTATTATCAAACGTATTTTAAACCTTCGTTTTATTAGAAGTGTGTTGTAGAGACCCGAAGCCTGACGTACATTTACATTACATTACTTTTGCGGAATACTTAGTACATAACAAAAACACACACACAAGGATTGTAATAGTTTAGTGTCTTTGGAAACTCGGAACGTAATCTTCTAATCGTGGTGAAAGATCTTCAATATCTCCCATAAAGATCTTCCCTTTTTTTTACCTAAAACCTTTCTTTATATCCTGGGGAAAAGAAAACATAAAAGGGTGAGCTCAAATGCTCAGTAAGGGTAAATAAAAGAAAAAAATCAATCACATCATATTCATAAGAACATAACTTTTGGAAATCTTAACCTGCAAAAGAGAGCATAATTTCATAACATGGGATAAATCATATTAGTGAAAAGAAATCCCAATAATCATAACATAAAACCTGAAACTTTGTGGCATACACACATAATCATAGAGAATAATTTCATGTTAGTCAAGACTCATTGCCAAGACTATCTTAGTGGACAAAGTCCCTTTCTGAATCGAGTAACCCTCGTTTCAGTCCTGTTTCACTGAACCGGTATAACCTACCATTCCAGCCATGTCTATCTCATGAGATATAAAATCTTTACCCAATGCATTGGAGGGAGATATAAGTCCCACCCATCTTATAATGAATCCTTTCTTATGTGTGCCACATAATCATAAATCATACATCATCGTATAACACATGTACCAAAAATGGGATTCTTGAAACATCATGACATCATAAATCAATTCATATAAGATAAAGGAATTCATATAAATAATTCCATCACAACATGATAAAATCAATTTAATAATAGGGATAAAAACAGAACCCTTTATTATCTTAGATGGAAAATAATTTTGATAAAACACTTGAACTCCATTCTTGAGGAAAATATCCTTTCAACTTCAAAAACACTTTTCCTTTCTTAACATGTCATACAATTTTAAACTAAAAGAAGTTGATTAAAAATAAACTTGAATACTTGTAAAGGAAGCTTCATGGAAATAATGTTTTATAAATCCATTCATGCCGTATAAGTTAAAAAAACATTCTTCGTACTTTTGTCGGAAAAGTCAAAAAGTACCTCGTACGAAAAACGACAAAAGATTCCTTTCATATATTTTACAAAAAACTCACCGAAAGGTAAAAATGGATTTAAACAATTGTAGGTGGATGGAAATAATATTACATATTTATGAAACATGGATGTGGATGATAAAATACACCCTAGTAAATACTTACGAATAAACAATCTCGGATAAAAATGAGATTGTGATATTTCCCTTACCTTAGGTCCGACTTGCTTTGTAAGTGTCCGAACCTCCTGTATAATGATTTAAATCATGTTATTGACTTATTACAGAATCATATTCATTGTTATGATATCATATATGGTTCACTTATGACATTATATTACCCGTTCTTTTGTAAATTCCATGTTAAAGAAGCGTTTTGGGTAAAATCGTTTCATTTATCGTAGGTGTTTTGACTTGTTGTTATTGACATCATTATTACTTATATCATGATTTACTCACTTCCAGAATATAAAATATGATTTATATATCATATATATTCAGTATATATATATATATAATAGGTAGATAAATAAAATGAAAAACACCGTTCATGGAGACGGTAGTCCGTACGTACGCATGAATGCTGTTTTCCTTTCCTTATTGTCTTGAAATGGAAGTAAGTAGATGACATACATATGTATAAATATACATAAATCCAGTAGCTTTATAATGTCATATATTTCATTATTATTTCTTATATATACATTATAATCATTCTTAAATGGTTAACATGGAGAATGAATCTCATCGCGTCGTGGAGACGGTAGTCCGTACGTACGCACGAGTGATGATATCATTTCTATAAATATTGAATTGAATTGGAGTGGATTATACAATATATCAGAATCAATATGATGTTGTAATAACTATGTATAGTTATTCTTTACACCATTATACCCATCCATGTAAGGTGGTGGTGGAAAATAGATTACACCACGGCGTGGAGACGGTATTCCGTACGTACGCACGCGCGGTGATTTCTTTTTCCGTAGGATGGATAGATGGTGAAATAGGGTTGTTTCATACTTATAATAACATATCAGTATATGAGTGATACTGATGTTATTACTTCATAATGAAACAACCTATGAAGAAGAAGTGGAAGAAGAAATAAAGATGAAAGAATTGGTAACGGTAATTACCTCTTCTTTGAAGTGCCTCTTTGTGACCTCCTCTTAGGTCACTAAAATTGGTCTTTGAGGAAGACCAGAACCTCTAAGATGTTTCTAGGGAAGTGGAGAAGAGATTTTGTCAGGGGTTGGCCGAGCTTGAGTGCTCAAATTGGTGTGAGGAGGAGGGGGAGGAGGTGTCCTTTTATAAGGGAGGAGAGGGGCACCTTAGGAATATCTCAAAATATTATTTTATATTAAAGTCAAAATCGGTTTATAATGGTTCCAAAGGGTCTTATTTCGAAGATAAAGTGGGGATGGGTCGAAATCCTATCAACCAATAGGATTTAGACAAGTTTAGGTTATTATTTTAACCTTATCAATTAGATTTAACTCTAAGTTAAATAATTTAACTTTTACCGTGTCTTTTTGTTTTCTTTCACTATATGGTTAATACACTTACTATAACATGGCAAACTAACCCCAAATTGTATATTATTAATAAATATATCCTTATCTAAGTCATTTGGCCGAACCTTAGATTTTTAGGAATAAAATAACAATTAATAATATAATATTTGATTTAAAAACTATTTTGTGTCAATTTTGACACTATTTGATATATGATTTTTGTGAAAGTCATAACAGAATTATATGTTCGAACCAAGTTTATTAAATCAACACTAATATATCATAGTAACCTAGAAAATTAGTTTAAGTCATAAAAAGTCTCAAATTACATTCATTTGAGCATTTATAACATCAATTATGTTAATATTTCCTTAAAAGGGTAATTATTGCATCATCGTTATGTCATAAATAAATTAATTTATTTAAAGTCTAAAAATTATAAATAAAATATCATTATGTAGGAAATCGTTTTAGCTTTCTAATGGATATTTATAGTCGAATTTATCTTATGTATAACCCCATATTAAAAATGTTTTAGTTATTAAACATTGATTTTAACTATTTTAACTATTCATTAAATAATATAATAATAAATGTCATAATCTAATCCAAGTGGACCTAAATGGTCATATTATATTCATAAGGTTGTTTTTGGTCGAATTACACTTATCCAATAGAATTAGGACATGTGTTAGGGTAATAGTAATATCATATTTACCCTTAGTTACCCAATTTACTATTAACCGCGGTAAAAAAAAGTAAAAAGTTACTATTCACCAAAAAATTATTTTCATCTCATTGAACCACATTTTAGTCCTTGATATTAACCGTGTCTCTCGGATTTTCGAAATTTCATTCACAGACGCGGTAAAATTAAGTTTTATGCAAAAATTCAGTTTTTAACCTACCACTTAGTGGTTTCACTATTCATCAAAAATTGAAGTTTTTCAGAAAAATGCCAAAATTTCACCCTAAGCTATAATTGATATTCCGAATTCAAAAATGATTTCCATTTTACAAAATTCCCAACATATAAGTTGCATTAATTAATTTTTATAATTAATTTCCGCTGTCACAACAAATAGCGTGTTTTTAAGAGATAATAACTATCAAAAGATTAATACTTGTTTATGTCTGGTGTAAATGTGAAATTACATCCAATGACCAACATTGTATTGAATTGTAAAAATATATTCTAAATATACTTTAAAATCACTCAAATTAATAATTTATCACTATTAATTATTTCGATTAAAAAAAGTTGTTTTTAATTATAATTTAGTAATTTTCACTATTCATCAGAATATGAAAGTTATCCGAAAAGTACCAAAATTTCACCTTAGGCTAAATTCGATACTCCGAATCCAAAAATGAAGTTCATTTTGAAAAATAAGATTTACAGAGTTTTAAAAAGTGGTTATTACTATTCATAACGGCTAGTTTTTATAATATTTTAATAGCATATCGTTGTTTAGTGAAACTCGGTATTGCGTATTACACACGCTATCGAGGAAGGTCGTGATTGCGTGTAATGCAAGGCAAGTCAAGGATGCGTGTTGTGAAAGGTCTTTTTGGTGTAGCGTATAACACAATACATTAATGAAATTAAAAAGAATATTTTTCATAAAATCTCGGGCTGTTACATTCTACCCCCCTTAAAATGAATTTTGCCCTCGAAATTCGTCAGGGTTATAAATAGTTTACTATTCGAAAGTTTTTTTAATAGAAACCCACATCGTATAAAGGAATACCAAAACCAATCTTTAAAAACAAAGGTATGAAACGTAATGGTTACCCAAATAAACTAATCATTAGGTTTCCACATAGGTGAAAATATGGATATGGAAGAGAAATCTAACCATCATGTTCTGATGGAGAGTGGTAGAGAACATGGCTATGGAAAAGCCAGTAATCACAAATCCATAGATTTGTGATGATATAAGGTACCATCTGATTCATCAGGTATAAGATCACTAGGACAACATTTTTGGTTTTCAAGATCATTTCCCTAAAGTTGAAAATTTGAATTAGAATAAATACTTACTTTATTTTGGTACAATCTCACTATTGTTCGTGCCTTGAACAATTTCCACTTCATCTCTTAAATAAATGAAGTTGAATTTGTTATTCATGAAGTGTTAGCAGATCATGTGATAGAATGACGGGTCATTCCATCTGTCTCAAACAAAAGGTTAGCAAAAATTATATGCATAAGTCGATCTATAGTGAGATTAATCATATATGGTTCCTAAAATGGACTTATACTTCATATATCATACTGCTTAATATAATAAAACTAGTTTCTACTAAACATGGACTTCCTGTAGGCCAGTGGTAGGCGATAAAGGCCAGTCGCACTTCGGTTATGGGTTCGATTCCCACAGCCTTGTCCGAAGCGATGGGCTGTCGTCCGTCCTGCAGGTTGTCCTTTTTCTAAAACTATATTACTATAACATCCCATAATATCGAAAAAACTTCTATCCTTAAACAATACTAAC
Organism: Viscum album; assembly: GCA_963277665.1. Lineage (NCBI taxonomy): Eukaryota > Viridiplantae > Streptophyta > Magnoliopsida > Santalales > Viscaceae > Viscum > Viscum album. Next base: position 319,402,277 of record OY728153.1, on the reverse strand, counting down.
TTATGTCCAACATAATCCATTCCAATCTTTAGTCCTATCCATAATACTGTAGTCCATTCTCATAACATAGTGAAAACGATTACCAGAGATTTAATACCATCGTTGATCCCCATATATCATAAGATATATCTTGTTGGACACATTCCAAACATTCAAAGGCCTTAATCTTGTACTCTCTTGAATACCCATTGAACCTTAGTGAAAACTTGAATGTAGTTAAAAGTTAACACTTTCCACATATCAAAATCCTCAAAATTCTATATACTCAAACCATGATATCACTTAGTCCTTATATCAATCATGAGCTCATGAATACTGTTAAACATTTCATTTTCTCGTTTTCCCTTCATTATGCGCATAATATCTCAATCACTTTGAATACCACATTAGACAAATACATAAATATTCCAATATTCCATGATACAACATTATTTTGGAATCCCATTACATAAAAACTTAATCATTCCACCACATCATTGTCATATTCAACATTGCCAATAGTGATCGCATGTGACTTCCCTTTGTCCTTTGCCTTAAGAGGTTGGTCATGTCGATCATCACTAACCCTTGGATTAGGGCATTTATTGGCATAATGTCCCATCTCCTTGCACTTGAAGCATTGAAGTGTTGGTTGTGCGTTCTCTGCAGTGTTTGCTTTATTCACTTCATTAGAATCCCTTTTTCCATTACTTCGACACTCAACTGCTCGATGACCTTCTTTTCCACACTTAAAACATTTTCTAGTCCCTTTAAGACAATCTCTACCATGCTTCTTTCCACACTTTGTGCATAAGGAAACATTCATCTTCTTTTCACCATTATTCTGAGATTTCTCCTTGAACTCCATCTTTTGTTTCTTGTCAAAACCATGATATGGATATGTAACACCAACTCCCATTTCTACCTTGATAGCACAACGCACAATTTCTTCATAGCTACTGAAGTCTCTTATAGCTAATGCCCTTCGAAGACTTGGTTTTAAGCCACTGAAAAATCGATCAACATTACTTTCAGGTTGGATGATAATGCCAGACGCATACCTTGCAAGTCTTGTAAAATTCGCTTCGTATATACCTAAAGATTCATCATCCCTTTGCTTCAGTTCAAGAAATTCTTTCTCCATCTTTGTTCGAAGAATACGAGGGAAGTACTTACTGAAAAACAAGTTCTTGAACTCGTCCCATTCCATGGACTCAATTTCATCTCTTGGCCTCGTATTCTTGATAAGATTCCACCATTGATCAGCTTCACCTTCCAAACAATATACTGCTAAGATGACTTTATCATGTTCAGAACATTGAAAAACAGAAAATATCTTTTCAGTAGTACTGATCCATTGTTCATCCACAAGTGGATCAGAAGACCCACTGAAAGAAGGTGGACGTTGCCTCATGAAGGACTCAATAGAATATTGTTCCCTTCTCTGCCCATTTGGAAGTCCAGAATGATTCATAGCTTGTGTAAGTATAGCAATAAGATTTTTTACTCCATCTCCCATAACATTTGTTTGTTCAGGAGGGCAATCATTGCATTGTCCATTGCATTGGTCAACACGGTTCCTTCGGGTTCCAGCCATCGTCTAAAACCCAAAAAGAATAGTGTGAGAGGCAAAAATCATGCTAGGGAAAACAACATAATAAAGGGGGAGTACCTTCAATATCCAACATCTTAGGTTTAATTCTATGATCGTTAGCGTAATTCTATTACTATAACCTATACGTATACTTATCCCTAGGGACATGCCTAGACATACCTTAGAAATATCTCTAGGGATCACACTAACGTTTTCGCATCCTAGTTTCCAAAGGTTGACTAAACCTTTCCTCTGATACCAACTGTAGAGACCCGAAGCCTGACGTACATTGACATTACATTACTTTTGCGGAATACTTAGTACATAACAAAAACACACACACAAGGATCGTAATAGTTTAGTGTCTTTGGAAACTCGGAACGTAATCTTCTAATCGTGGTGAAAGATCTTCAATATCTCCCATAAATATCTTCCCTTTTTTTTACCTAAAACCTTTCTTTATATCCTGGGGAAAATAAAACATAAAAGGGTGAGCTCAAATGCTCATTAAGGGTAAATAAAAGAAAAAAATCAATCACATCATATTCATAAGAACATAACTTTTGGAAATCTTAACCTGCAAAAGAGAGCATAATTTCATAACATGGGATAAATCATAGTAGTGAAAAGAAATCCCAATAATCATAACATAAAACTTGATACTTTGTGGCATACACACATAATCATATAGAATCATTTCTTGTTAGTCAAGACTCATTGCCAAGACTATCTTAGTGGACAAAGTCCCTTTCTGAATCGAGTAACCCTCGTTTCAGTCCTGTTTCACTGAACCAGTATAACCTACCATTCCAGCCATGTCTATCTCATGAGATATAAAATCTTTACCCAATTCATTGGAGGGAGATATAGGTCCCACCCATCTTATAATGAATCCTTTCTTATGTGTGCCACATAATCATAAATCATACATCATCGTATAACACATGTAACAAAAATGGGATTCTTGAAACATCATGACATCATAAATCAATTCATATAAGATAAAGGAATTCATAAAAATAATTCCATCACAACATGATAAAATCAATTTAATAATAGGGATAAAAACAGAACCCTTTATTATCTTAGATGGAAAATAATTTTGATAAAACACTGGAACTCCATTCTTGAGGAAAATATCTTTTCAACTTCAAAAACACTTTTCCTTTCTTAACATGTCATACAATTTTAAACTAAAAGAAGTTGATTAAAAATAAACTTGAATACTTGTAAAGGAAGCTTCATGGAAATAATGTTTTAGAAATCCATTCATGCCGTATAAGTTAAAAAAAACATTCTTCGTACTTTTGTCGGAAATGTCAAAAAGTACCTCGTACGAAAAACGACAAAAGATTCCTTTCATATCTTTTAATAAAAACTACCGAAGGGTAAAAATGGATTTAAAAAATTGTAGGTGGATGGAAATAATATTACATATTTAAGAAACATGGATGTGGATGATAAAATACACCCCAGTAAATACTTACGAATAAACAATCTCGGATAAAAATGAGATTGTGATATTTCCCTTACCTTAGGTCCGACTTGCTTTGTAAGTGTCTGAACCTCCTGTATAATGATTTAAATCATGTTATTGACTTATTACAGAATCATATTCATTGTTATGATATCATATATGGTTCACTTATGACATTATATTACCCGTTCTTTTGTAAATTCCATGTTAAAGAAGCGTTTTGGGTAAAATCGTTTCATTTATCGTAGGTGTTTTGACTTGTTGTTCTTGACATCATTATTACTTATATCATGATTTACTCACTTCCAGAATATAAAATATGATTTATATTTCATATATATTCAGTATATATATATATATATAATAGGTAGATAAATAAAATGAAAAACACCGTTCATGGAGACGGTAGTCCATACGTACACATGAACGCTGTTTTCCTTTCCTTATTGTCTTGAAATGGAAGTAAGTAGATGACATACATATGTATATATATACATAAATCCAGTAGCTTTATAATGTCATATATTTCATTATTATTTCTTATATATACATTATAATCATTCTTAAATGGTTAACATGGAGAATGAATCTCATCGCGTCGTGGAGACGGTAGTCCGTACGTACGCACGAGCGATGATATCATTTCTATAAATATTGAATTGAATTGGAGTGGATTATACAATATATCAGAATCAATATGATGTTGTAATAACTATGTATAGTTATTCTTTACACCATTATACCCATCCATGTAAGGTGGTGGTGGAAAATAGATTACACCACGACGTGGAGACGGTATTCCGTACGTACGCACGCGCGGTGATTTCTTTTTCCGTAGGATGGATAGATGGTGAAATAGGGTTGTTTCATACTTATAATAACATATCAGTATATGAGTGATACTGATGTTATTACTTCATAATGAAACAACCTAAGAAGAAGAAGTGGAAGAAGAAATAAAGATGAATGAATTGGTAACGGTAATTACCTCTTCTTTGAAGTGCCTCTTTGAGACCTCCTCTTAGGGAACTAAAATTGGTCTTTGAGGAAGACCAGAACCTCTAGGATGTTTCTAGGGAAGTGGAGAAGAGATTTTGGCAGGGGTTGGCCGAGCTTGAGTGCTCAAATTGGTGTGAGGAGGAGGGGGAGGAGGTGTCCTTTTATAAGTGAGGAGAGGGGCACCTTAGGAATATCTCAAAATATTATTTTATATTAAAGTCAAAATCGGTTTATAATGGTTCCAAAGGGTCTTATTTCTAAGATAAAGTGGGGATGGTCTAAATCCTATCAACCAATAGGATTTAGACAAGTTTAGGTTATTATTTTAACCTTATCAATTAGATTTAACTCTAAGTTAAATAATTTAACTTTTACCGTGTCTTTTTGTTTTCTTTCACTATATGGTTAATACACTTACTATAACATGCCAAACGAACCCCAAATTGTATATTATTAATATATATATCCTTATCTATGTCATGTTGCCGAACCTTAGATTTTTAGGAATACAATAACAATTAATAATATAATATTTGATTTAAAAACTATTTTGTGTCAATTTTGACACTATTTGATATATGATTTTTGTGAAAGTCATAACAGAATTATATGTTCGAACCAAGTTGATTATATCAACACTAATATATCACAGTAACCTAGAAAATTAGTTTAAGTCATAAAAAGTCTCAAATTACATTCATTTGAGCATTTATAACATCAATTATGTTAATATTTCCTTAAAAGGGTAATTACTGCATCATCGTTATGTCATAAATAAATTAATTTATTTAAAGACTAAAAATTATAAATAAAATATCATTATGTAGGAAATCGTTTTAGCTTTATAATGAATATTTATAGTCGAATTTATCTTATGTATAACCCTATATTAAAAATGTTTTAGTTATTAAACTTTGATTTTAACTATTTTAACTATTCATTAAATAATATAATATTAAATGTCATAATCTAATCCAAGTGGACCTAAATGGTCATATTATATTCATAAGGTTGTTTTTGGTCGAATTACACTTATCCAATAGAATTAGGACATGTGTTAGGGTAATAGTAATATCATATTTACCCTTAGTTACCCTATTTACTATTAACCGCGGTAAAAAAAAGTAAAAAGTTACTATTCACCAAAAAATTATTTTCATCTCATTGAACCACATTTTAGTCCTTGATATTAACCGTGTCTCTCGTATTTTCGAAATTCCATTCACAGACGCGGTAAAATTATGTTTTATGCAAAAATTCAGTTTTTAACCTACCACTTAGTGGTTTCACTATTCATCAAAAATTGAAGTTTTTCAGAAAAATGCCAAAATTTCACCCTAAGCTATAATTGATATTCCGAATTCAAAAATGATTTCCATTTTAAAAAATTCCCAACATATAAGTTGCATTAATTAATTTTTATAATTAATTTCCGCTGTCACAACAAATAGCGTGTTTTTAAGAGATAATAACTATCAAAAGATTAATACTTGTTTATGTCTGGTGTAAATGTGAAATTACATCCAATGACCAACATTGTATTGAATTGTAAAAATATATTATAAATATACTTTAAAATCACTCAAATTAATAATTTATCACTATTAATTATTTCGATTAAAAAAAGTTGTTTTTAATTATAATTTAGTAATTTTCACTATTCATCAGAATATGAAAGTTATCCGAAAAGTACCAAAATTTCACCTTAGGCTAAATTCGATACTCCGAATCCAAAAATGAAGTTTATTTTGAAAAATAAGATTTACAGAGTTTTAAAAAGTGGTTATTACTATTCATAACGGCTAGTTTTAATAATATTTTATTAGCATATCGTTGTTTAGTGAAACTCGGTATTGCGTATTACACACGCTATCGAGGAAGGTCGTGATTGCGTGTAATGCAAGGCAAGTCAAGGATGCATGTTGTGAAAGGTCTTTTTGGTGTAGCGTATAACACAAGACATTAATGAAATTAAAAAGAATATTTTTCATAAAATCTCGGGCTGTTTCATGTGTTTGGTGAATTTATTTTCCATGTGTTATGTTAGGGAATATTTGAAGCATGACTACAAGTCATGAGATTATTAAATCATCTGTTCTCCTTCCATAGGTCCCAAAGTGAATTTGGTGTGTATTCATGAGATCCCCAGCAGTGAAAAAGGGCCTTAGTTTATTTTTTGTTCTTAATGTGGCATGGTTTGTGTTCTTGTTTGGTTGTGCCATTTTTGATATAGTGATGGCAGTAGATTTGATGCTCTATCTGTTAGGCCCTTCCCTTTTCCCCCTTGTGGTGGTGGATTTAGGTCAATATGGATATTCATCAAGTTTAGTTAGTCTCGTCAGTTATTATGGTTGGGAGACCCACAATGGGTATCACATCGTTACACATGATGCAATTTAGTGTTTGATCAATAGTTAGAGCGGTGAGTCTGCTCGGGCGTCCCCATGTCAGTATTAGAGTTATGGTTCAGGAATCATTTTGTGTGGTGGGTAGTCTTGTGAAGACCAACCTAATTTGATGTTCTTCCTCTTTAGTAGACGTTGGGATTGGATTAAACACAACGGTTTCTCTCTACTATGATTATAAGAATAATTGTTAGAGGTGGTTTAAGTTCATTCATTCATTGGTTGATGTGGATTGTTAGGGTTCTGCTCGGTGGTGGTTACAATGTTCGTATTATAAGGATGATTCATATGTCATGGGAGTTTGGTGTCTGTTTGGATTGATCAATTGGAGGCGCTTAAACTTTTGGGGGTGGGTGGAACATAAGAAGTTCTATAATTGGGTCCAAATATTGTTTTGGATTTCTAGGGGGAAGAAATCGTTATCGTGGGGAGAATTGTCACACCCTTACCTATCTAATTAGTTTATTTTATTATTTATTTGTCCTTTAAATTTTTTGAGGATTAGGTTCAATCCAGAATGAGATTTTTGAGTTTTGTAAAAAAGTCCGCATTTTTTACTTGACTTCGTTGGACGCAGATATAGAGCACATTGTGGAAACTCTGCGTAGCTTCACCAATGCAACTGTTCATCCTATCCATTTTCTAAAAATTGAAATGAGTATATTTTCATTGTAATTTATTATGTTATTTTAAATTTTTATTATTTTTAATAATTTTATTATTATCATTAAGATGAAATGAATATTTTAATCATTTTTTTATCGTTATGGTTATTATCATCATTATTTTTTTTACAGTTGTGTTATAAATAATTAATTAATTGTCATTATTAAGTTATGATTATTGTTTTTTTCCTTTATTTCAGTTGGTGCGCAGGAACCACATGGTTAGAGGATGCCATGTGGTTAGCCTAGGAACTTGTGCGGTTGATTTTGGATCAGACAGATGCTACCACACGATTTGTTCATGGGCTCTTGAGTTGTTTGCAGGCCGCACATTTGTGGTATTATAATTAAAAAAATAATGAAAAGTACCAGAGTGTTCTTAGAATAAATAATGATGTTGTTAATGTTGTGTATAATAATATTATTGTTATTAAATCAGTATTGTTATTAATTTTTATTACTATTTTTAAAATGGCCATTAAAATTGTTATTATTAAAAATTCTATTAATGATAACATTATTAAAAATGAAAACATTGTTATAAATAAATCTATTTTCTTTTTATTATAAGTAGAATAATTATTAGTGCAAATATTTTGGACTATTCTTATTTTTATTATAAATATTACAATTAAAAATAATGTCAATTAATACTGTTATTAATAACTCTTTCTTTGTTATATTATTATATTTACTATTAGTATTATTAAAGTTTAATTATTATAATTATGGTTTTATATATTATTATTATTATTATTACATGTAGATATTTTTTACATTTTTTTATATATTTTTACATTTTTTTATATATTTTTACATTTTTTTTGGTTTTTACCCCTTTGTGTGCGGTGCAGCCACCCATACCCTCTCCCCACTCTTCCATAGACGCGAGTAAGACTCCCCTTGTCGCACCCTTCCATCAGGCTCCCCTATCCCCCCTTCCATCTCGCATGAGAATCCTGCGTCTGCCACCAACCCCTGTCCCAGTGCTGCCCTCACCGGATGTCCTCTCCCATTATCACTGCCTCCCTCCTCCCAGCCAACACCCGCCTCCTGTCGAAGCCTCCAGCAGTAGAACTGCACCAGATGTGCAACCTCGACTGGTAGAGACGACCCACGCTTCTCCCTCTTCACTAGCCAACAGCTGGCACATGGCCTCCCCTTCTCTATCACACATTCCACCTACCCTTCTAGACACACTGCTAGTTCTGGCACGCCTCACACACCCAGCCACCATCCTCCCTCTCCTTGTCAGCCTTCCTCTGTCTTGTCGCCCCCACTGGCCTCACACCACCCTTACGTACTCCACCCAACTGGTACCCGCCATCAGGATTCCGTGATGCTGCTCCTTTCTCCGACCAGAAGCAGTTTTGTTCCCCTATTGCCGAGTCACCAGTGTCATCCCACTTTGCTACTCCGGCTAGCCCTGTCGGTGTAACCTACACTCTTTTCCAGCTAGTGACAGTCCCTTCTGGTGCACACGTCCCCTTTCTGACTGTTGCATAACCCCACAGGTCGAGCACACATTCACATAGACCTCCCATGCTTTCTTCATTCGCGTGACCAGCAGCTCGTATTCTACCTAATTGCGAGTACGACGCACACCGTTGCCGAAGGCGAGCAATATAGTTTTGTTTCGTTTTTCATGCAGTGATATCAATTAGAATTTTGAGATGTATAATTTTTGAGTTATTTTTAATTATTTTTTATGTGTTTTATATTTTTTTCATTTTTCAGCTTGTTGGTGACGTAATTCCTAGATACCGTAATCATCGTCTTGCGCATGCTTCTACACCCGTGCGAGGCATGTCACGTCATAATGTTCAAGCTATGAGTTGAGGTAGGTCCCCAATGCACATTACTTCCAAATTAGAATTTATTTATTTCTTATAATTTCATATTATTTTGTTAAATGTAAAATAATATTAAATATTTATTTTTAGAAAAATGATTTGCAGGATATTAAACTGTTTATATATTTGAATTTCAATGGAAATATTTTCAAGATAGATTGATTCCAAATGGTGGAAAATTCCCATTTGGGATTCGAACCTAATTCATAAATTTTTATGTGGGGTTCTGGTTTGATGTGAAATGTTTTCATCAGATGCATGACAAAATGTTTTTGTTTTCACTTAATCAACAGTGTTTCTTTTAAAAGTTATTTGAGGCCAATTTGGCACTTTAATATAATAAATTATTTTCAAAACACTCTTTGGGTTGACTCAGGGGTGATTTGGTTGTGTTCGTTTGTTGTATGAGTTGTTGTTTGTGTTGTTTGTTTAATGTTATGGGTTACATGATTGATATTTTTGACTCATCTATCTTTCCACATAGTACCCCTCATGGGAACCTATCTTAGTAAGTGAATTTTTATGAATGATTGATGCACTAGCTTAGATTATAAACCGAATAGTGACCCATAATAGGGGATACTTTTTTCTTATTATTTCCTTATGATTGGGTCCCTCGACTAGGTAATGTAGGGAGGTAGTCAGGCGTTAGGGTGTTATGACGTCATTGAGTAGGGCTTGCCTTCCAGATGTGTCACATGTATTTTATGTTCTGGATTGTTCATGATCTCCTAGGTTCAACACATTTTTCTATAGTTATTATTTGTATATGGAAGATGATTGATGTTCTGTTTTTGGTTTCACTCCCCTGTGTGCCACTTTGTTTTTAATTTAAATTATTGTGTGTTGTGTGTGTATATAGTTTTCCTCTTTTTTTACAACTAAAATTTGGATTTTAAATTTTTTGAGGATTTTTTTTAAAATGTAATGCATCTTTTTCCATATAACCTTAAACCTAGTTTTGAAATGATGAGTTTAGTGGACTGTTACATGATTTATAAATGAAAGTGCATGTGAAAACTCATATTTTATATAATGTATTTCAAACCAGAAATTAGTAAACTTATGTGTTTAATGGTCATGCTTTAGAAATAGATTTTCGGGCATGCATACTGAGTTCAATACTAATTCCTATTGTGTTTTCTTGTTTTTAGTTTTTGTTGTAGGTTTGAATCGAGCTTGTTCACCATGGGTGAGTGTTGGTTGTGGTTTGAGAGAGTGACTCTAGGTGTCACGAGGAGTTTTGGCTTTGATTAGGTTAGTGTGTGTTTTTGGATGTTCATTCTCTTTAATTTCATTTACTCACATTGTGTTATTCTACATTTTCTGCTGCTTTATTTATTTTCATTAGGAGAAATAATTCCCATTCATTATCTGTTTATGCCCGGGTGCTTATCACTATCCCACGAGGATCGAGAACGCCTCTCGGGCCTTGCCACATATCATCATGAGTGATCAGTTCCGGGTCGACCTGAGTTGTTTCATGAAATATAATAAAATAATATTTATTTAAAAAGGTTTTTGAATATGTTTGACTAAAGTTAATTGTTAAGGCAATATATATCCATCTAACTTTTTTTTTAACTATGAGACACATGCCATGTTCACCATATATTTCTTTTATATAGTGTATATACATCTAAAGAATATTTTTTATGATTTTTTTACATAAAATTATTTTTATTTACAATTATTTTTATTTACATATCCATTAGATAATCTCTTTTTAATAGAGCCTATAGTTCAATAGCTAACAAATTTTTAAGGGATCTTTATCACAATTTTCCTTCTTGGAGACATACGTTATGTTATCTACGTATATTATTTACCAAGGTGTATATAAAATCTCATTGAATTATAAAATATTTAATTCATTCATCCACATGAAATTTTAATATCCATGTTATGTTTTTATCTTATGGGGATTATGATTCAATGTTACAAAAGTTGTAAATATTTTATATTGGAATCTTATCATTTATCAGGACTGTCTGATACTATTCTCAAATGTAGAAGTATCAGGATTTACATCACAATTTTTTTCATTAATTTTCTTATACTCTCGTTATTCATGATGTCATCATGTGATGTTTCAATTTTTCCTATCTTTGGTCATAAAAAATATTAATATTAATTGTTTATGAAAATCTAACATTATTTAATTTTTTGGTCTGAAATTAGTTTTTTTCAAAAACTATATTTTCTAAAAATGTTTTATTTTTTTTAGAATGATCTATTAAAACTATTTTCAGAGAAAATGATTTATATTTTTTTTATGTTTAATATGTTTTTTATATTATTTTCAAATCTCTCATTACAATATTTCAAATATAAGGTTTTCAGAAAAAATATATGTAAAATTAATTTTAAATGATTTGAAAAACCTACATTATATGTTTTAAACATTATTTTTAAAGAAAAATGTTTTCAAAATATTTTAAGTTTAAAAAATCCTTTTTTTAAAGTGGAATGGATGTTTTCAGTAAGAAATTATTTATATTTTATTTAAAAATTATTTTCCATCTAATATTTCATCACTTGATGCTACCAATGCCTCATTGGGGATATAGTTCAAGGTTAACATTCATATACTTTCATTGAATGGAATATATTTATGATGTAATTTTTTTATCAAATTCTGTTTCCCTTACATGGGTTATACCATGATAAAATTATTATCAAACCCACTTTATTTCATGTGTAATGCTTTGATGAAATGATTATGAAACATGTCTCTTTATAGAGGATATGATGTGAAGAAGTGTTTAAAATACCCATTTCATTTCATGAGTATTAATATGATTAATTTTTATTATCTTGTTACATAAAAAAAATATTTTCCACTATGTGATGGGTGAGACCTAAATCTACCTACAATTCATTGGCTAAAGGTGTATACATCTCATGAGATTAACATTGATGGAATAGGGAGTGAACCAGGTACCATAAAAGATTTTTTCTATTATGAAGATTTCAGGAGTAAACTAATTCCACTATAAATAAAGGGATTGCATTAGGGATTGTGGTGTGTCTTACGTAGTATGTGTATCCCCCATTAAGTGCCCTAATATGTTTTTTCAATGAACCTTGACTTATAGTATAACACCACTTTCTTTTCATATATTAACATTACATTATTTTTTACAGAATATTTAATTCATTGCATGAATAGATGGAAAAAATACTATATTAATATAGTACCTTTAGAAACATGGAATCATACAAAATGGAAATAAGTGAGCTTCATTTTCTCTAAAACGGTTCTGCATGACAATGACTACTCTTAGAAACATCATAAATATACCATATCATCATAACTAGGGGAATGAAAACATAAAAAGGGTTGATATAAAATCCAATGTAAGGGTAATAGATGGAGATATAATACCATATACATGAGAATAAGGGTTTGATAATTTTATCATGACATTAGAAGATCATACCCTGCATAAAAAAGATCATAAAAATGAATAATGGTATAAATATTGGTAGTTCATAACACACGAATCATAATGGAGTCATGAAAGTATCCCATGAATGCATAACATAGGAATATGACATTGAATTTTCTAAGACACATAAGCATATAAAATTATTTTCACAGTAGTCAAGGAATCACTTACAAGGCCATATTAGTATTATGAGTTTATTCCCCGACACCATCTTAGTAGTCGGGGTTCAATCCGACGACTATCTTAGTTGTCGAGGTTCACTCCCAAGACCATCTTAGCAGACAAATTCCATTACTAAACTGAGTTCAATCCCTATTCTATCCATGTCTATATCAAGAGATATATATCATTAAACAATGTATTAGATGGAGATATTTGTCCCATCCATGTCATAACTAAATCAAACATATATGTTCCCCTATATCATAAATATTCTTCATATTATAACCCATAAAATGAAATGGGTATAAAAACATGTAATCATATCATAACCAATTGAAAAAGAGACAAGTATAATAATCAATTATTCAAATAATATCCTAATAAAAGGAGTGGGTATCACTAGAATATAATCAATGAACTCAAAGGATTTTCATAAACAAATTACCCATGAAAGAGAAACATGTTTCATAAACATCCTTCTAAAAAATCATAAATCATTCAGAGAAAGAATATGAATAGAACCCTTGGGCCATTTTCCAAAATAGAATTAGTAACAACAAATGATGGTAGATTAGATGGAAATTAATTGGGGGAATATGTACCCCTCCTCTCTCAAAAGTATTTCATCCAGCCCGAGTTTGTGCAGTTCATGAATTAATTCCACAATATCCACCCGGGGTGAAATGTAGGGGCTTGTTAATTTTTTAGGACTCTTCTACTCAACCTGTAATGATCCCCTATTTTCATAATAGTGGTGTATGAATGAAATCTACTTACATAAAACATTCAAACCATTCTTCTTCGCAATAGAATTTGGCCAAGATGCATGGGTCCAAATCCAGACATATCCTTTATCAATGAATCTTTTATTCATTTGGAATGCATGTGTCCTTGGTGCGTGAGTTAAAATATAATTTATCATGTCACAGATCAAAAATTCAAAGGAAACATTGGTTTCTATCCTCGAACCCTAACAAATCTCTTCTATAATCAATGAATTTTCTCACAAAATAAGAATATGTGTTCTCATGCATTAAAATAACACCAATCATCATATATGGATCTTCTGGAACAAAGAAACATTAGTGGATTTGATTCAAGTAGGTGACCAGTTCATCACCACAAATATTAAAAAATGAAATATTATCCTATTTGATTCCTTCATTTATGGTAGCTAAGATGCCCAACACAAAGAATTTTAAGGGAATGGGATTGGTTATTTTGATCCAGGAGATACCCTGTGGATTGTTGTAGGGGAATTCAATATCATAGTAATTCCTGATGAAAAGAAATGTCAAGGAAATTTCCCCTAAAAGGCATGTTTGGACTTTGTTCAATTCATGGATGCTAAGAGACTTATGGACATGGTATATAATGGTGATCATTTCACGTGATGTAACAACCAAATAGGGGGTATTCGGTGTTAGATTCGCCTTGATATATGATAGGATAACATTCATTACATATCTACCTATCCAAATTCCAAGGTCACCCACATTGTTCGTGGAGTTTTTGAATATTCACGGATACTTATTTCTCTTGCTGCTATGATGGATAGAAATGGATACTTCATCTTCTCTCAATCTTGGACTCATATTATAGAATACTATGAGATTGTCAACACATCATGGAATAATACTACACAAGGAAACACAAGTATTTTTCTTCATAATAAGTTTATGTGCCTCAAATATGATCTTCTTATATGTGTTAGGGAGTCTCCTACTAGTTTCTAGGATATGGACATAGTAATGGAAGATCTCTAGTGGCTAGAATCCAACCTCAAGGAGGAATGAAAAGCCTCATTATTTGAAGAACATACAAGTAAAATAAATACCCTGGTAGAGATGCTCTTGATAAATGAATTGGTGGCATGGGATAATTTGAGTAGTCAATAGAGTGGTAAATGAGATAGAAATACTTCTTATTTGTATGTATGAATTAGGGATAAAAGGTGTCATTTGAAAACAAATATTATGATGGAGGACAGAGCATATTATGATAATCAGGATGCTGTTGGTGGCATGAAGCAATATTTCTTCTAATCTCTTTCTGCAGAACATAATCCATGAATACATATTGGGTACCTAGGAGGGAATGCTGATATCTAAAATGTCATTCCAAACATTTATTCCCACTAGGAAACAACAATATTTGAAGCTATCCCTTAGGAGAAATAAATATATGAGGCCATGATGAGCTTTAATCTTGAGAGTCCCCTGGGACCTAAAAACACATCAGGATTCATCTATAGGGATTCTTGGAATGTGGTCATAATTTATTTGGTTATGTTCATTCCACACTTCTTCAATGGGGGAGCATACCCCATGTTTTTTGTGCTACAATAGTGGTTCTTATTCCAAAAATCAATGATATGTCATATCTATATCATTATAGGCCTATTAGTATGTGTAATATTCGATACAAATTCTTATATAGTGTCATTAATTGAAGATTATCTATCCACCATCTTCATTAGATTTTACAGAGTTACATGTATTTTTGAATGATCTATAATCTTAGGGGAAATTGCATTACCACAAGATATGGTTAGATACGTCAATCTTATGGATCATGGCTCCATCATTGAAATCAAACATGATATGACCAAATACTATGACAAAATTGAATGGAGTCTCATCATCAAGGTGTTAAAATCTATGGGATTCTCTTTGTGGTAATTTAATATAATTTCCAGGTTATTGAGATCTTTGGGGCTAGAAATGGATTTCATGAGAAAGATCAATGCCTTCTTCAAGAAAACACACGACTTAATATAAGGAGACCCATTATTCCCATGAATATTTATTCTCACTCAAGATGTCCATAGTCACCTTATGAAAAGAAGCATTAGAAATGAATATATCCTCCCCTTCTGCAGTAGACTGGGTCCACATGGTGTATCTCACCTCATGTTTACAGATGACATGATTATATTTATGAATTATAACAAAAGATCGATTATAACCATCAATAAAGTTATTGATGAATAATGAAATTGGAGTGGTCAAATCATCAATATAGAGAATATAAATCATTATATCTCAAATAAATGTTCACCCAGATGAGTCACCTCTGTATGTAACATTTTGGACATGTAGAGAGGTAGTTGGCTGATGGAGTACTTGGGAGCCCTGAGGTCTCCTAGCAGAGTTAGAATCTGGCACATTGACCACATTGTGATCCATGATATGGGTAATGTAATAAATTGGATAAACTAATTAATATATTTTATAGGAAAGATAAATCTTGTTAACAGTTTATTTTTGGCCATTATTATTCATTCCCTTGCAGTAGTTACGGTTCCAAAAGGTGTTTTGAGGTCTATTGATAGGATTTTGGAAGGTTTTATATGGGAAACTCTTTCAAAGGTAAAAAGACATTGGGTATCTTGGGAGATGATGAAACATACAATCCACGAAGGGGTTTCTAATGTTCAGAATCTCTCAGATACAATTTATTTCTTGAATTCAATGCTGGCATGTGAGGTCTTAGAAGAATGTACCATTTGGGGAAAGGTGGTGTCCAATAATTAATGAGAAAAACTAGAGGTGATGGGTAGACATGTATCACCTTTATGGATGTAAATATTTTCTCATATCCCTACACTACAACCCCTCTCTTAATGGATTTATTGGAAAAGAGATATTCTCTTATGGAAGCAGAACTTGGAAGGTTCTTTTATCGGATTCCATAATTGTCCGTCTCTAAAAATATATTTTAGGGAGGCCAGCATGTACGTGTCATTTTCTAAATCCATCATGGATAATAATAATCAACATATTTTCAACCACATTTAAATAATTATAGAACCCAAAATGGTGCTTTCTTGGACTCATGTTCAGGGTCCTTCTCTATGAGGGATTTCTATAGGGAGATAATATCTATGACCCATGTTTATTGTTGGGGTGAGACTATATGGTGAAAATTGATTCCCTCTAAATACAACTTTATATCCTTGAGAATAAGGAACCATGTGGTAACTATAGATGATAACATAAAAAAATTGGTACTTACCTAGTCCTTAGATGTTCATCTTACAAGGATTATCAAAAGGATAGTTGAATTTTTTTTAAAGTAATTTGGGTAAAACTATTTGGAATTGATTTGGTGACTTCATGACATTCTCTTCTCTGGATCTTCTTGGTGCTCCCTTTTAGGACTTCTAGTTTCATGGTGTAGGTATCGTGGAGCCTGAAAATTTGCATCATGATATGGTGGTGAGTTTTGGATTTTGGTGCATCTGGAAATCATGAATCAATACTCACCATGGGGAGGCGCCTACTACAGAGAAGACGTTAATATTCAATACTCAAAAACAACTAATCGATATGGCCATGATCTACATGAATTGTAATAATGATCCCTCTCTAAGATCACTATTATCTAACAATCTTTCTGATCACTCTACCTCTCATGGACAGTAGGTCAATTTGTTCCCTAATATCACTGGTCTTAATATCTACATAGATGGTTCTTTTAACTTGGGCATCGTATGAGGTGGTGGAGCTGTGGGAGAATCCCACAGTTCTAGAATTCTGGATTTTACTGGCCACTATGGTTGTGGCCACAGAATGAAAGATGAAACTTATGACATGGTCACCAAATTAATCCTATGTCTTCTATATAATACCGACCTTGTAGAAGTGGAAATAGATTCTATCATCCTACATAATTCTCTCCAGGGAAAAGGTAAAATTCCATGGTCAGTCTCCTATATCCTTAGAAAGTGTAGAAGTCTCCTTAACATCAATACCCTAGTGCTCCACACATGGAGATAGGAAAACATGGTTTTCAAACACCTTTCATTAATAGATGATCAAGAACCTAGTGTTTCCTCCTTAGACATGAACATTTTATGTCCTGAGGGGGAGAATCTTATTAGAGGGGATTCCATCCTTCTCCATTATTTCATTCCCGTCTATCCTTTTTTTCCTTTCCACATCCCTTTTTGTAAATGTATTATCTCTGAAAATAAACCGAATGATGATAAATTTGAAAATTTTAGTATATACAACTCATAAAAGAATATAGACGTAGAACAAAACATGTGTCTCAAAGATGGATGATTGAGAAAAAACTATCTCAATGATTTGTAACTTTTGAACTGTAAAACCCAATGAATGAGAGATCATAAAATGGATATGTAAATACACACCAATTTAAGTATAATAATCTTAAAATAAATTAATATTCATTATATTCACCGCATATGGAAATTAATGGGGAATTAAGCATATGTCTTGGGGATATAAAAGTGATTCAAGAAGACCCTTACCTTATGTATTGAATCACATTGTACTCTTAAAAACCACGTTTATAATAAATATATGTTTATTATAAATATATTAATAAACCATATTATTGAATCTAATACCATATATTAGGTTACTATGACTTTATATTACTAGTTTATTAAAAATTTAATGTAAATGTCATGCTTCAGGTATTATCCTCTTTGTTTTTTGTACATGTTTTTATTTAATATTCTTGATTATCTTATTTAGAAAATGATTTAACTATTTAAAAAATGTAAAATATTATATAAATATAATAAATATTCATTCTATAAATAGTTATTATAATCTAAAAAAGTTAAAAATATAAATGAAATACACAGTTCATGGAGATGGTAGGTTGTACGTATGCATGAGTGATGTTTCTATTTTATTATCGTATTGAAATAAATAGAAAAAATAACAAAAATTTATAAATATAATATAATAAAATAAGAATTATTATACCATATATATCATATAATATCACTAAACCCTTTATTAATATATTCCATAAAATTTTGGAATGAATCATATTGTTTTGAGGGGGCGGTAGTTTACATACCCTCAAATGATGTAATCATGTTTACAAAAATGAAATGCATGAGGGTATATTTTATATAAAAATTTCGAAAAAATAAATACATAATAAATACAACATATATATTTTAATAATTAATTTCCATCACAATTACCTCCCATGAGTGGTGGTAAACAAAAAATGAACATCATGATTTTTTGAGGCAAAACATCGTCATACAATAGAAGGGTACATTCGTTACCACAAAGATATATGTGTGTGTAAGTGTTAATATAAAAAATAGAATAAAAAATATCATAATATTTAGGATACTATATTTTTTATATAATAATGGAATAATAATATTTTATGGGGGGAGAATGAAAATAAAACAAAGGATCTTGGGAAAGGATGTTATCTCTTCTTGGGGTAATTCATATTGGTTTCCACCAATGGGATTCCTTATATGTATTTCCTCAAAAATAAAGGCTTATAGGATGAAGTTAAGGGTATTTTTATATTATTTTATCCAATTTTGGGATATTAAAATGTCTTGATTTGTTTGAAAATGTTAGAGGGTTGAGAGCCTTTTTATAGTGGAGGAGGAGTGACATTTTTGTAAATTTTTTAAAAGGGAATTCCACCCATGTTTTGTCCAAGGAAGGTTTATCTAATAATATTAAAAATATGATAAAAGAGTTTAAAGGGTATAAATAAGATCAACTAATGGATTTGGACACATTTTTAGGTTATTTTTCCTCTTAATATTAAATCTTATCCATTAAGTAATCTAGGTTTTACCCTAATCAGTGTATTTAATTTTAATCCCTTTTAGAAATATTTTTGGTAAAAAAACTAATTTTAGATTTTATAAATTTTAAAATTTTCTTATTCCTATTATGGAATTATTTTTTTCAAATTATAAACACATAATTGGTAGAAATTAATTTTAAATTAATCACAAAGGTGTGTCATGATTGCAGGTTTTTAAGAAAAAATGTTTCAAAGATTAAAATATTTTTATATGCAATTTAAATGGTAAGATGATTATAATGAATTAAACTAGTTTAAATGATGTAAAAAATATCTAAATAATCATTAAAACTAATTCAAAATATAATTTAAATATATTAATTAATTAGATAAAAATCAGTTTTTTAATTAAAATTCTTTATTTTTCACAATTCATAAAAAAATGATGTTTCTCAAAGAGAACCAAAAAATTCACTCTAATGTTATTATGAAATTATGCATTACAAAATGAATAATTTTTTATATAATTAAATTTAAAAAAATTTATAATATTTCTTTTATTATTATTCACAGTAGGATTCAAAAAGTAGTTCATTTTAGAAAATAGCATTTTCAATAATATAAAGACTAAAAAAATTACATGTTTTGTAATCAAGATGGTTTTTTATATAAAACATTATAAGTATTATTTAAAAATTATTAATTAATAATAATATTACTATGATTAATGGCTAGTTAAAAACAATTTCGCTAAAATTTATTATAATAATAAAAAACAATTTCGTAGAAACATAGTGTTGCATGTAACACAAGCTAGGTCAGTGTTCTATGAAGATTAAGTTTATATTAGTGTACTAAATAACAAAATATTAACTTTAAAGAGTGTGAAATTCTATAATTAAATGAAAATTTAATTTATTCAAAAATAGATGTTTATAATAACTAGATGTGTTACATTCTACCCCCATTTAAATGAAATTTTCCATCAAATATTTTCATTATGATAAAAAATGAGGATAATTCTACCTTATCATATCATCAAGATCCCACGTAGATTCCTCTAACTGGTGGTTTCTCTATGAAAATATGACCAAGTGAGTGGTCATGTTGCGTAGAACATTTTCAGTATGATCCGTAATTTCAATTGGTTGTTCCTAATAAGGAAGATCATGCTCTAGTGGAATGATATATAAGTTCAGTACATGTGAAAGGTCATGTATGTACATCCTCAGGAGATACACAAGGAACATATCATGAAAGTGAGAGTGATTTATAATAATTACCAACTGATAGGCTATCATCTCGATACGTTTAAGAATTTCACAAACTTATTCTAGGGAGATATTCATAGAAAAAACATTATCACAAAAATAAAATTAGAGATCATGATAATAGTTATTATCATTTATTTTATACTAAATTTGATTTTCCATGATATGTTGCTGAATGGCTTTAATATTCTTGCTATTTCTTTTGCTTTCTCATATCCTAATAGATTTATTTCCCAAAATTCATTCCATCATGTTGGACCTCTACATTATTTCCTTTAAAGGGATTCATAAGAATCCATCTAAATGGTTGAGTAAAGGCTATTGATGCAAGAAAACTAAACTAGAATAAGGTGTTGATCCCAACCAAGTTTGAAATAAAGTGAATGAAATATCAATATATCCTTCAGGTTTTGAATTTTTTCTTCAAACCAACCATTTTTGGGATGATAAATAGTACTAAAATACATTAATATATTAAGTTATTTCTAAAAATATTTACATAAATTTAAGATAAACCTCATATCTTGATCTGATATAATATAATTTGGTACTCCATGACACCTTAACACTTCCTTAATGTATATCTAGGGAAACTGATCTAGAGAGAAGTGTTATCTGCTAACAATGAAGTGTGATAACTTATTAAGGTAACTGAGTACCCAACATATAGAATTAAACCCTTAGAGGTTTTGGGGAGTCTAACAACAAAAGAAGTAATGGTGTTCTACCATTTCCATTCTGGTATAGGTAATAGATGAAACATCCCCTTATAATTTTATCATTAAGATTTACCTTCTGTCATACCAAGCACCGAGAAACAAACTCTGCAATATCCCTCTCCAGACCAACCTAAAAGAATAATTAATTTAATTATATTTATATCTTTTTACCTTTATGATGAATAGAGAATAAAGAAATATGAGATTCTACTAATAGAAACTTCTTTAAATATATTATATATGGAACACATAGACCATTATTAAACCTTATCATTCCATCCTGACTATGTTTAAACTATAGTTCTTATATAACCTCCTTTTGAAGCTCTTTATATTTCTTCACTTCCACTTTAATATTTACATGGATAAAGTGTTGAACAATCAATTGAGTAAGATAAGATTTTACCCCTTTAATATTTCTATATCTATTTATAGAAAATCTAGAAATATTGGAACTTTTGTGATCCTTATCATGGATGTGAAGAAATGATCCTTTTGACACAAATCATCGCCCACTGTGTTCTCTTTCCGAGGGTGGTAATGTATTGATCCACAATAGTATATTATCATCTCTAACCATATTATATGATTCATGTTCAACTCATTCTATGTGGATATATATTTCAATATATTATGATTGGTATATATATCACACTTTTCTCCATTAATATAATTCCTTTATATCTTTAATGTAAAACATAATGTTACTAATTCAAAATTCTGAGGTGGGTAATTTTTCTCTTGAATCTTCAACTGTAGTGAAGCATAATCTATAACCACATAATTCTATATAAGAAAAAAATACCAACCCTTTCTTGGAAGTATCAATATATATTAAATAACCTCCTCTGTTGTAGGTTAATTTAAGCACAAGTGCACTGGAAAAACTTATTATTAGTTCCTTGAAATTTTCCACACATTAATATTTCTAGAGGAACCTAGAACTAATTTGAGTTAGCTCGGTTAGAGGAATAAGTACTAATGAGAAATTCTCCAAAAACCATTTATAATATTATTCTAAACCAATAAAACTATAGATCACAGTCACTATGGTTGGTATAGTCCAACATTCAATAGTCCATTTTTTGATGTATTTACTACAATACCCTCTTTTGAGAAAATATGACCAAAAATGAAAACATTTGCATCCCAAATTCAAAATTTGAAAATTTTTCTTATTTTTTATCCTTCTTGATGGTCTTTAATACATTTCTCATGTAGTCTTAATACTCTTACACTCTATTTGAGTATATAAGAATATTATATATAATGTAAACCAAAAGATATGTAGAGGTAATATCTAAAGAGTTTATTTATCAATTCCTTGAATATAGTAAGGGAATTAGTTAGATTGAAAGGAATAACAATATATTGATAGTGTGAATACCATGAATTAAATGCATCCAAGTGTATATATTCCATATTTAACCTCTATTGAGGATATCAAGAACGAAGGTTATTTATGGAGGAGTATTGAGCTTCGTATAGTTGATCAAACAAGTCATCAATATGAGGAAGAGGATAATTATTGTTAATAATGTTCTTTTTTAACTCCAAATAACCAATGAATAGTGGAACTGATCTATATTTACTTTCACAAAAAGAACAGGTGCACACCAAGGGGTCACACTTGGCCAGATGAATCCCTTATCGAGGATTCCTTGCAGTTTTTTCTTCAATTCATTTTCTAAATTTGGAGTATTCTATAGAGAGTTTTTTAAATCAATGTGTAACCAAGTATAATCTCTATCACTAAGTCAACTTCACATTTAGGAGTATAGCTAGGAAAATACTTAGGAAGGAGATCCACAAAGTCTATAACAATTGAAATATGATTGATTTTAATTTTATCCCCAACCATTTGAGACAAACAACCCTTCTAAATGGTAATTAAGTCATATATACTTGATGTAATCACCATAAGAATTTCATAGTTATCCTCAAATTTATAGATGATCATAGGATGGTTTGAAATATCAATTTTAACTTCCCTTACGCAACAATTGATGTGGGATTTATAAAGATACGTACAATCCATTCGAAAGATGACATAAATTCAACTAGAGGATGAATGAAAAGATTTGTGTGAAGAATATTCCCATAATTGTTAACTTGATAGGAATCATATGCCTAAGATGCAATGATTGTTATAAAAGGGGTTTTAACTACCAATTCTAAATCTAATAATTTTGGTGGAATATTTATACCTTTAGAAAATTTTTTAGATATGAATAAGTGGGTACATCTAGAATCAAATAAGACATTAGCAGTTTCAGAGTGGATGGTAAGTGTACCTTTCCCCATGTCATCATCACACCCCTTGTTAAAAATTGTAGTTGCATAATATTTTCACTTTTCCTTCATATTAGGAGTTTGTTGACCCCGATTATCATCATTAACCATATTTTTTTGCCATTGGTTATCGTAATTTTCATTAGCCTTACACTTATAGAACTAAAGAAGGGGAGGTTCATTTTGTACTGTTTCCTCTCCATGTTCATTATTATCTAACTCCTTCCCATCCATTCAGAAATGAAATGCATGATAACATTGCCTTCCACACTTAGAAAATTTATTACACCCCTTAAGAAAATTTCTCCCATACTTATTCCCCCACTTAGAGCAGAAATGAATGCTCATATTCTCCTCTTTGTGATTTTTATATTTTCTATAGAACTTGATATTCCTCTTCTGGTAAAAAACATGAGATTGATATGTAAATACAACCTACTTTTAAAACATGATTGTGAAAAAACAAATCCCTTCATATTGACTGAAGTCTCTTATTTCCAATTCCCTTTAGAGACATGGCATTAAGCCACTATAGAACCTATCATATTTACTTCTTTGTTGGATTATAATAACAAAATCAAACCTAACATGTCTTGTAAAATTTAACCAATATATACCAACTGATTCATAATCTGTTTTCATAATATTAAGGAACTATTTATCCATCTTGGAACAACGAATTGGAAGAAATTACTTATTGAAAAATTTGTCCTTGAACACATCCCTATCGATGGATTCAATTTCATATTGTTTCCTTGTATTATTGATTAGAGTCCACCATTTGTCCGCTTTCCCTTCTAACATATAAATAGCCAGAATGAATTTCTCATGTTCCAAAAACTATAGAATGGAGAAAATATTTTTTGTGGTGTGATCCATTATTCAAAAAATAGTGTATCAAAAGACGCACTAAAAAGGTGGAAATTACCTCATGATGGTCTAAACATAATGTGGTTCCGTCCTTTTCTCATTTGGAAGCTCAACATTATTCAAAACTTGAGAAAGTTGTGTGAGCATACCATTTAGGTATTTTCATTCCAAATCCCACATAATTTAAATGATAAGGATGAAAATCATTTCATTTTCTACCACATTCATCATTTATGCGGTTCCTTTAGATTCTATCCATTGACTAAAACTAGATATAATAGATTAAGAAAAAATAATCATAGAGGGAAATTGCATAATCATGGAAAACCACTTACATAATGTATAAATAATGAGACCTTTATAATATATAATACTTTATGATTAACCTAGGATATTCACATCAAAATTATATTTAAATAATTCATGGCGGTACATGAAGAGTTTGATATTTCCAAAGCATATCCCTCAGGAGTGTCAAGAAAGGTGTGAGGCAAGGCCCATTTTTATGAACTAATTCTCAATCGAGTCTAGATCAATAATGTTTTTTGATGTTGTTACCCCACTATAAATCAATTATAATTCCACTCAAACTTATAGTATCTGGATAATGACTTATTTCAAGGAAAACATTCTCTATATCATTTACCAAAATTCCCAGAAATTTTCCTATACATTTCCTTATCTGCAGACTTTTACTTAGACATGTCCATAGAGGTCTCATTAATGTTTTTTCCTACTAGTTTCCAAAGGCTATCTAAACTTTTTATCTGATACCAACTATAAGGACCCTCACTTTTCATATATTAACATTATATTTTTTTTGCAGAATACTTAATACGCTGCACAAATAGACGACTAATGACTATATTAGTCCAGTGTCTTTAGAAACATGGAATCATAAAAAATAGTACATAATTTAGAGAAATTATCTCCCACTAGGTTATTCGTGGCTATCACTCATCATAGTAAAATCATAGAAAATACATATCTTCATATCTCAAGGAAGGGAAACATAAAATGGGGTGAGATTAGTTGTTTACTAAAGGTAAAAAAGGAGGCATGTAAGTATAAACATGAGCATAAGGGTATGATAATGTGATCATGACATTAGAAGATCATACGCAGTATAAAAAAGATTATAAATATAAACCATGGAAAAAATATTAGTAGTTCATAATACATGATTAATAATGTAATCCAGAGCATAATCCATGAAAGCATAAAATATGAATAATACGTTATATTTTGGAAGACATATAAGCATATAAAATTATTTATATAGTAGTTAAGACATCATTGCCAAGTCCATCAGTGTACTATGACAATAGTGTAGAAAATTACTTTGGTTATTTTTTTACGTTGGGTTTTAGCAGACGTTATTAAAGGAGACATTATAAATATTTTTTTCTCATCAGTAATTTTACAACCAATATAAAAAACATAAATCCGAAGCGTTTTTCATGTTAGTTATTTAACAGCTAAAGTAAAAAAATACATCATAGGATCAATTTATTTAGTTGGTTATTAAATAACTGACATGGTATATAGTTTATTATATCGGTTATTAAAAACTGATGTATTATATCACACCTATTAAGTGTTTTTAACATCAGTTATACAATAACCGACCTGAAAATTGGTATATGATATCAGTTATTAAATAACTGATGTAAAATACCATTGTCTAAGAATTTATTACGTCAATTAGAAGATAACAGACAAAAAAACCACCACCATGAATTTATTAATTCTAATATAAAATAACCGATGTTAAAACCTGTATATGAAGCATTTTTTAAATCGGTTATAAAATAACCGATGTGAAAAATGATATACGACGTCAGTTATTTACTAACTGACATAAAAAAAATATTCCCTAGGAATTTATTACATCAGTTATAAAATAACCGATTTAAAAACCTAATTTTTTTAATAACATCTTGAATCCATTACCATGCTCTGTGAAATTAGAACTGAAACAAGTAGAAACTAATCCAAAAGAAGACCAAATCCATACTAAAATCCATACAAAAAATGAATCATAACTAAAAAAATAAGAAGAACTTTAGAAAAATTAATCATTCGAATTTATAACATTAGAAACATACAATGTTAACGAAAATAACCAAATTCCCACTAAAAAAATACAAAATACACAATTACAATTACAATATTCATAATTACATTTTATAAAACAAAAAAAATAAATCCTATTAAAACTATTAAATAATTCTAATATACCACTTGTAAGTGTTTGACCCCTTGAGAACTATATGGTCGAGGGTCATCAAATAGATTCAAATTAGAAGGAAAGTAGTTATCATGTATAATGAATAAATAAATTAAATATTATTGAAATTTTTATAAGGAAATATAACCTGGCCAGACTTCAAAAGTGGTCATGTTATATTTCTTTCATACATAAATATTAACATATAATATCTGCATTCTATAACACCTTCTTGGTCATGAAATTTATGTTAAAATGAGTATCAATTCAAAATATCATTTTTATGTAACTAATCAAAATGTACAAATTATAAATTGATATTTACCGTTACTTTTATATATTTCATTTTGGCACTCTTTCTATTTGTTTTTTAAAAAATTAGGAAGATACCTTGTTCGAAAATAATATTAATGGGATATCTTTAAAATTCATTATAATATAAACAACAATTAAGAAATATAAAATTACTTTTCCATCATATTCTTAAAACATCCCCGAACATCGCTATGGGGGGAGAATATCAAATAAAGTGTTTTCTTCCTTGAAAAAAATAATACCTAACATCCAATGATCACTGATATAAAAGAAAAATTAAGGTTAGTGGTTTTTTATGTTAAGTAATAAATAAATTTTTTCCAGATATATGTTTCATAACTCTCACAAAAATACATCATCCAATACAACATGTTTATAACTTGTTCAAATCATTCAGCAATATAATATATTCTTTGTTCCTCAAACAATGCATGTGCTTCAGAGGAAATTATATGTGGGTTCATGAATCCATATAAATCTATATGCTCATTCTTATCACACAAGTTATAAATATGACAACTAAAAATAGACATAAGTAAATATTTTTAATAAATATAACACAAGGAAATGTGTTAAGACATATGTGGAAAAAATATGCACCACATTGATTCCAAAATTATCTCCAGTAACAAGATCCATCATATCATTTTTCACAATCCCCATATTTATTGCACGTCCATAAACATGATCTTCTAATGGTAATGAATAATGGCCGGCCAAAAAATTTGAATATCTTTCCAATTTGTCATGACTACTAGAATCTCTATCTTATGTCATAGACATTTATCTTTTTTTATTGTCTATATAGTATTTCATTACATTTGAAGTATTCTTGTAAATAAATATAAAAGTGGATGATACTATGTCTAACTGTTTTCACCTCATCTATATCTAATGGTACTCTAGCTGATCTATCTATAATATCATGTACAATGACCCTATGATGATCTACCTAAAACTGTTGATGATGAAATCTCCTATACAATATACCCACCCATATGAAACAATATGATGATGAGGATCATCAACATACAAATCACAATAAGAAGGAAGCTGTGGAAGAGGAGTAGAATAAAAAATCTAATCTACATCCTGTAGTGGGGAGTTGGAGCTGCAGGCGGAGGTGGAGGATAAATAATGGGGTCTGTAGGTGGAGGTGGAGGAGTGGGAGTTGCAGTCTCAAATTGTCTTTGCATGTCTGAAAACATAGATTGTTCTGACACTCTAATATTTTCCTCCATCGTTTAATTAATATTATGAACATAACCCTCCAAGGATTATATTTTTTTTATCAACACCCTCAATGGAATAAGTTGAAGATCTTGGAAATACTTTTCTTACTGCTACACCCTTCGGGTATCCTCATACATGGCAGGGGTGGTTGGGATCTCCCAATGCTATAGATAAAATATCTTGCCTCCCAGCAGCTATATAATTCCCCGACCCTAGAATCCCCATGCAAATGAATTATTTTAATACATTGTCAAGGAATCAAGTTTCGAATGACCGATCAATTTAGCTATATTGGGGAATTAATTTCATAGATGAAAGTTACATTAAACATTCAAAAATAAAACACAACACAAATGATTGTTTGATAATTCAACTAATCCTTTAGCTTAACCCTGTATATAAATAATTATATACTTCTTGGAATTATGGGAAAATAAAACATTAGAAAGTGGTGAGATTAGATTCGAAATAAAGGTAAATAATTTAGCGGAAGATAACATAAACATTAGGCATGTAGAATAATTGAAAACACATGCCTTTACAAATAATAAACATGAACACTTTATGGAAGGAATATAAGATGAGTAAATAATGACATAATAAAACATAGTCATGGGTATTATACTATTAAAATAACCACATGAACCATTAATATTATTCATATAATGGGGTAATGTATAATGCGGGACAATCTAAAACATTATTTCTAGGCCTCGGCCAAGACATCTAAAAAGGATTAAGGCCTCGGCCAAAACCATATATCAAATTGGGGAAGGCCTCAGCCAATTCCACATCTAATTGTCTCATGGGACCTACTGATTAATCGAGGATCTATAACGATCTCCACCCATCACTTACTAAGTCCAATACATTCCTCATATGAAAAAGTTGAAACATAACATAAATATGCATATTAAAACTAGTATATGAAATTTCAATAATTTGACTATAAACCCATGAATGGTATAAAAATAACACATCCATAGAAAAACATATCCAAAATAAATCAATACAATATGGAATATTTTATTATAATAAATAAACCTCAATCAAGAATAATATCCAGTAAAGGATGATGATATAGTTGAAAAATATCAGTAAAAATCTTTGAGAGAAATATCCATTTTTCATGAAAAAATTTAAATGTCAAACAATTTATAAAGTAATTCATTTAAAATATAGTTTGAAATCAAAGTGTCTCATACAACTTTGAAACTTTTTAAAGGAATTAACATTTTAGAACATTCATGTCTATGTAAACAAATCCATTAAACCATTTTGAAAACATGTGCATTAATGAGAATGGATTAGAAGAATAAATATTTAAAACATTTAAAATGATATTTTAGAAATAGAATCCCTTAAAAAAATACCTTTAAAGTGTTTTTATGAAACATGGACATGGATAATAAATATTTTCCAGTAAAAACATACATATAAACAATCTATAATAAGAATGAGATTGAGGAATTAACCCTTACCGTGCACTTTCTTTTAGTCGAGGGTACGATTAACCTCATGTATAATGACCATAGTATGTTATAAAATTATACCAGATCCATATTCATATTTATTATATCATACATGATTCATTAATGACTTTATACGGCCCATTTAATAATTATTTCCATGTTAAATTAACATTTCGGGTAATAATCACTTTCTTTATCGTACGTGTTTTAACTTGTTATTGTTGATCGTATCATTTAAACCATGATTTAAATACTTCCATAATATAACACATGATTTATATAACACATATATATAGAATATAAAATTTTATAGTATATAGGTATATGAAATGGAATACACCGTTTGTGGAGATGGTAGGTCGTACGTACACATAAACCTTGTTTCCGTTTTCATATCGTATTTAATGGAAGTAAGTGAATAAGATATATGTAAGTACACACACACACAGTGACACACACAGACATACACACACACACACACACACAAACACACACACATATTTAGTAGCATTATTATGTCATATATTACATACTTATTAATAATATATCTTTTTATAATCATATTTTAATGGTGAATGTGGAAATGAATCACATAGTGTCATGGAGACAGTAAGCCGTACGTACAAACGAGTGACGATGTCATTTATTTAATGATTAAATTTTTTGGAATTGGATTTTATATTAATTTTATAGATACATTATCAAGTTATTTTCTTTTTTTATGTACATAATACTCATCATTATATCCATCCAAATAACATAGTGTTTAATAACAAATTACCCCATGACTTAGAGACTGTAAGTCGTATGCATGCACGCTTGGTGACATTATCACTCATAGGATAGATAGAATAATGAATATGGTTGTACCATCTATTCAATGTACTGAAGGCCTTAATTTTTTTTTTGATAATTCACCTTTTAAGGGGTGAGGTGGAACCCTTACAAGGCCCGTAGGCATAAGTATTACATGGCCCATAGGCCTTAGAAGAATTCATTGCATGTAGGCTTCAAAAATTACATAAAACGTAGAATAACTACTTGGAACTAATCCTCCCCAAAATCATCATTGTGAAATCATCTCTCTACCTTCGCATGGATGTTCGGCTAGGCTATCCCATTCATGCACAAGATAGTCCCAATGGCAGGTGCCATACCCTCTCATTCTTACAATCTGTGTCGCTTCTACTACGGTGAATGCTCCTTGCTCATTATCTAATAGAGCTTGTTATTTGTAGGTTGTCTTGTTTTCATCTACATGTAAGGTTTCCTGAAGGCCTTGAGGTGGCCTGAAGTCCTTACTGTCCTGAAGGCTTGGGTTGCCCGAAGGCCTTAAAGGACTCATGACCAAATCGGTGGCCTGAAGGCCCAAACGGGAAAAAATTTTCAGCTACTACAGTGCCAAACATTGATTTCTATAGTTTCCACTACAGTTTTTGCTACAGTACTACATTGTTCCTACTACAGTACCTGGTACAGTACAGATACAGTACCCAGAATTTATGCCTCCGCCTAGATTTGATCCCGGGTCGCCTGAATGCACTTAAGAGTCCTCACCAACCGGGCTGAGGCTCATTGCAATATGGTTGTACCATATTTATAAAAAAATCACTACATGTAGTAGGTAATAGGGTTATTATTTTTGTATATAAACAACAAATAAATAGTATGTGGAAGAAGAAATGAACTTGAAAGAGGCGGGTGAAATTATTACCTCTTCTTCAGGTGTTTCATTTTGAGTTGATCAAAAGGGATCCTTAGGTTGGCTTTCTGATCAATGTAAGGAATCTATATTGATGTGAGGGAATATGGGATGATATTTGTGCAGGTTTTGGTCAATCCAAATTGCATTGGATGTGTGATTTTGAGAGAAGGGGAAGTTCCCTTCTATAAAACGGGTGAGGGTCACTTTAGGAAAAGAATAAAATATAAATTCATTATACAATATTATTCAGTTTATAATGGCTCAAAATGAATTTATTTATAGCCTTAGGTGGTTATTGGGATAAATCCTCCCATCCAATAGGTTTTAAACAAGTTTAGGTTACCATGTTAACCTTATCATTTAGATTTAACTATTAGTTAAATAGTTTAACCTTTACCATGTCTTCTTGTATTATTACACTATATGGTCTGTCACGAACCGAATCTGGCCGCCATCAAACCGGCACCAAAACCGGATCATGGCAAGACACTAAGGGTGTTCCCTATCCCCACGGGCTGGCACAGGTGCCCGAGTATCATAAAATTTCATTTGGGAACTATTTACCCGAGTATGGGTTCATAAAATAACCAAAAATAGCCAACAACCAAATCTGAAAAAATTATGCCAAGCAAGACTTAATAAAAATTCAGAACTGATTATATGGGTTTAAACAAGACACAAGACGTCCAAAGGCACATAAAAGTAGCATCAAACAGCCCATGAGACTCCACACGTCAAGGGGTTATCACCCATAAGTCGTCTCCACAACACCGCACCATCGAGAGAAACTAGCAACCCGAACCGCCATCGCCCAAGGCCTTTCCTTTTCCTATGTCAAACATGATAAAGTCTACATACTCCAAAAGGTGTAAGTAGGGTGTGAGAATAATACCAATAGGATATCACCCAAGGATTTCAAGTGATAGGCATTATAAAATAAATGGTTTGCAAGAGTTATAAATAGATAATGATAGCATTTATTTCTAAAAGTGAAACTTTGAAAAGAGAATAACTTTCAATGGTGATAACATTAAAGAATGAGTGAATTTGAATAAAACATTCAAGATACTATTTTTCACATTACAAAATACCATAAATAAATTATAAATTCCAAAAATGCCACGAGCACCAATCATAGGAACACCCCTAGGTACTAGTTTGTTGTGAGCCCCAAGTACCTCGTACGTCGGTGAAAGTAACCATGATGAAATTCGTTCGCATGCACGAGCCACTAGTAGGGAGAATACCCATAACCTAGTGGTCTCCAATCATCTCCATTATATTTTTGTTAGTGTTATCCATATCAGACTTGCTAAGTGAACCATGGTCAACACCCCTCCGTTCACTAGCATACTAGTACACGTTAGCCCACCTATATACCTGGGTTTCCCGTGTTGTGCTCAAATAGTCACCGCATGCTACCAAAATCAATTTGTACATATAAATATCAGTTCTGGTCACACACATTCAATACAGTAGCTACACCTTCTTTTCACCTTTCTTATAACTCAATAAACCACATATAATTTCCATAAAACAATTTCCAGAAAAGTAATCAAATTTTGCACATTAAATTAGTCTAAAATCCCACATTTATAACCAAATAGAGACCAATATTATTCCAAAACATAAATTTCATCATCAATTTTTTTTTATAAATCTAATCCCTGAATTATAAAACAACACCAAGAGGCCCAACATGGGTTGCACATGTAAAACACCCATTTTCACACAAAATTGACACTTAAAAATCAACCGCTTTTAAAATGCTACCCAAATCAATTTTTTGCAATCAAAATACTGAATGAGGAACATAATAGAAATATAAATACCGAAATCCAACTCATTCTATAATACCTACATATGAAATCACCTACCAAAAGAGTCAAAACCCCCAAATCCTTGTGCGTCACTTCAACCGCACCTCCGCTGCACCACAAAGGAGTAAGATTAAACCTAAAACCAGAGGATTGGACAAACAAACTCAAAACCAAAACCCTAGGTATGAAAACCCATCTTATGGACATTTGGGGATTCAATAAAAAAGGAAGAAACCCTAAGAAGAAGGGAGGAATAAGGATGAGAACAAACATACTTGAGAAATCTGGACGTTTTTTTGGAGATTCAGCAGTTTGGCTCTAAATCACGATGAATCTGAGATCCAAATAGGAATAAACGAATATGGGGGTGCGGCTGGATTCAGTGGTAACGTGTGAGAGGTGGAATCACCGAAAAAGGATAAGAAATAAATATTTTATGAAAGAATTACAAAACAATTTTAAACTAGAAATGGGATTTCGGGTTGGCCCAATACATAATTTGATCACCCAAATCCAAGTTGGTAATGAATTTTTAAGGGGCCCAAAATTCTTTTGTGGTTTTAATATTTAAATGAAGGTCATTTAGGAAGTTGAATGGGTGAAAAATGTTGAAAAACTAAGGTTTTATTAAAGAAAAAAAAATTTACTTTCAAAACTGGAAACGGGCTCTCAGGTTGGACCAAATTTTGGAAACCAACTATTTCCTTCAAAAATGCATGAAAACCCACCAAAACCAAACAAGGATGTACATTAAATGAAAAATACATTTAAAATATGTCATGTATGTGACATGGTCAGTAAACATACTCTAAAAATCCAAGAGAACCACAAGTGGTTCATTAATGACATATATAATATTATTTTAGACCTTTGGCCGAACCTTTTATTTTTAGGAATATTTTAAAAATTAATAATATAATATTTGTTTTTAAAACACATTTATATCAATTTGTAAACTATTTAGTATTTGATTTTTGTGAAAGTCATCGAAACTTGATTACTTCGAACAAGATACATTGAATCAACCCTAACATGTCATATTCACCTATAAAATTCTTGGATGTCATAAAAACTCTTAAATAATATTTATTTTAATATTTATAATACCATTTATTTGATTCTTCCATTAATAAGGTAATTAATGTATCATCATTGTGTCACAAATATTTTTAATTATTTAATGTATAAATATTATAAATAAAATAGAATGATGTTATAAATATCATTATATTTCTAATGAATATTTATAATTGAATTTATCTTATGTATAACCCTATATAAAAAATGGGTTATTTATTAAACCTTGAATTTTACACTTTTAACTCTTATTTTAATAAAATAATAATAATTGTTTTAATCTAATAAAAGTGGATCTATAGGATCATATTTTAATATTATGGTTTTTTTGTTTGAATTACACTTATTCAATAGAATTAGGACATGTTTTAGGATAATTATAATATCATTTTTACCTTTAATTATCCTATTTACTTTAAACCATGGAAAATAAAACATAATAGTAACTATTCAAAAAAAAATATTTTCATATTATTGATCCAAATTATACTTACTGATGTCAAATCTTTCTCAAGGATTTTTGAAATTCAACTCACTAGAGCTTCAAAATTATGTTTTATGCAAATTTTCAAATGTTCCTATAACATGGGTAAGAAATGTTAAAAGGATCAATAAATTTTTATACATATAAATTTATTATAAAATGAATCCAATGAATTAAATTGAACTTATAGAGGAATTATATATCTATTTTGACTTAAAATAAATTTAAATAAAATAGATAATTATTAAAATAAAAAGGTAGTTTTAAATAATAATGCGGTGTTTTTCATTATTCATAAAATATTGATTGTTTTCAGAAAGATACAAAAAAATCACCCTAAGTTAATTTTGAAATTCTGAATTAAAAAACTAAATCTATTTTACCAAATTCAAAACATAGAAGTTTCATTTATTAATTTAAAATTTTTTCTTGTTGTTAAAACCAAAAAGGGTGTTTTTTTAAAAGTAAAAACTGTCAAAATATTAACACATGTTCCTATCAAATTTAAATGTGGAATTACTTATAATGCCCTAAATTGTATTAAATGATAAAAATATAATTTAATTATACATAAAAACCATTCAAATTCAAAATTTAACACTACAAATTATTTCAATTAAAAAAGATATTTTCAATTAATACATAGTATTTTTTACTATTCGTCAAAATATGAAAGTTATCAGAAAAGTACCGAAAATTTATCCAATATAAATATTTTATGTCCCGCTTCTAAATAAAAATTTAATTTCATTAAATTTAATAAATAAAAGTTTCAAATATTTGTTTTAAAAAGGGTTCTCCATTAAAAGGCAGTAAAAATGCATTTTTAAAAAAATACATGTTTTATCTTAAAAAATGAGTTTTTTCTTATATTTTGTCTAAAATACACATAATATGGATGTTAAAATTATATAAGTTATATAATAATCAAAATGAAGTTAATATTATTCATAATCTCTTTATGAATGACTTGTTTGGTATGGTGTGGTGCGCTCAAACTCTGTGTTGCTTGTAGCACAAGCTGTTGAATTACTTTAATGAGATAATGCACTATGAAATCTTGGGGTGTCACATTCTCCCCACCGAAAAAAAATTGTTTCCTCACAATTTGAATTTGTTATTTGAAAATAAATGGTAAAAAATAGAAAAAGTCATCTTTGGAAAACCCACATCATAAATTGGGTTTATTAAATTTAGTCTTAATAAGAGAGAAATTGAAATGAAAAAGTCAACACCAAATTATAATCTTGATTAGGAGAACATTGGTGGAAATTATAGACATATAATTGGAGGAAAAATGTAAATATATACATGGAGTGATTGAGGGCATCAATCAAAAAACAAGTGTAAAATTGAGGGCCTCAAATCCATCAATCTATGATGATGTAAAATATCATCGGTTCAACAAAACATGATGTATTAGGATAACACATTTTTTGTTTTAATATCCCTTACCTAAAGTTTAAGAAATAACTTATTAATTGAATAAGAGGAATACATATATATATATATATACTTGGAAAGTAGAGTTACATCCTACAACTAATTCATACCACAAACTCAACTTTCACTCCAAAAGATAATAAAATTCAAAAATATTATTTTTATCCGAATCGTATAGGGTTCCAAAAAAATGAATTTTTAATTTATCTATAAGACTATTTAAAAAAACTAAATTATACAAACCAGGACATCACATAGGCCAGTTGTAGGGGATGTACCCTTGTCACCCTTTGGTTGAGGGTTCAAGTATTGCGGCCTTTCCAGACGCGATGGGTTCTCGCCTGACCTCCGGGTTGCCCTTTTTATAACAATCGAAAAATAATCATAAGAAGTGTTTTAACAGTAAATAATAGTATCCATTATTTAAATTGATCCATTCCAACCTTTATACTTATCCAAAATACTTATTTCCCAACTCAAAATCCAAAATTAATATGGAAGGTCACATAACATACAATTGAATACTTTCATCGTGCATTTTCATAAGAAATGGTAAAAAACTGAATTACAAGAAAACTATATTTGAATAGGTATGTACTTCCCTATTTCTTATAAAACACTTGATATAGTCCTTATATCAAAAAATGTTGTAAAATCCAACAATAATGGAATAAAAAACAATTAATTAATTTCAATGTAGTCAATAATATCGAATACCCCAATCAATCATATCGTTTTCCAAAATCACTACCTCAGAATCAGAACCATATAAGGTTTATGTTTCCTTCAACCATGAATTTTCCAAAAAGTTTAAATAGCTATAAAGTCACATTTTTTAGAACTATATAATTTTAAATCCTTAATGAAATAGTATTTCAGTACAATCCTTATATACTCTATAATTCTTATAACATGTAAATCATTAATAAAATACTCAAATGACAAAATACTTTAATAAAAACATATAAAATCCAATCATTTTTCTTCATCTTCGGTAGTATCATAACTTTATTATTATTCAACAGCAACATTTGAGGTATATTCTGACAATTTGGAAATTGATTCGGATAGTGTCCCAAGTCATTGCAAATGAAGAATTGTACATTTGAAACCTTTTTCTTACCCTTACAATCACGCAAATGGTGTGTTTTTCTCCATACTTATAAAAAACTCCCATTTGCATCAAGTAATTACCTAGGTGATTCTTTCCACAGTTATAACATATGGGAAAATCCTTCTTTCCCATCTTCCCTTTATCTATCTTTCTCTCTTCCATTATTTTCCTCTCTTGCTTCCATTTACATCCATAAGACTCAGAGAATTATTTACATATCTTATTAACACATGATATCATTTCTTCATATGATGAGAAGACATCAAAGACTATTTCCTTTTTATATTTTGGCTTAATAACAAGAAATATTTGATCCTTATTAATCTTTGGATCAATATTATTTCTTGAATTCTCATTCCTCTACTAGATTCCATTTCTAATCAATGGCATACACTAGGTTAGTTTATGAATCAAAATGCATATTTCCAAACTTGTAAAATACCTGACATAAATTTAAAAGATTATGAATATAATCTATAATCATAAAATATTTCCTTTAGGGAAGTATTTAGTCCAAAATACTTTATAATTTCTTGTAATGAAAATGTGAATTATCCTAAGAATATCCCCCAGGAGTGTTGTAACCAAAAGTGTAGCAAGACCCGTAGTCGTGTACCAGGATACCCCAGGTCAATCCTGAATGTCGTTGTCAGTGTTTTCACTATTATATACATCTATTCCAGAGCCGCCTCTACCTGCTCGTATCCAGATAGGGATGTATTTCTTGGAAAATACACAAAATATCTACATTACCAAAATTCATAGAAGTTCTTCTATACTAATCCTCAAAGTCTATCTTAGGGAAATGTTCTCAAATCAGTGCTTATTTAATCTATTTCCATGGTTGTTGCTAAACTTCCTCTGATACCAACTATAACGCCCCGACCCCAGAATCCTGGAGCAGGTGAATTATTTTAATACATTGGCATGATTACAAGAAATAATGTCCTGAAAAACTGATCTGTTTAGCAGTCATGGAAAATAGATTACATAAATGGATGTTACATTACACCTTCAAAAATAAAACACAATATAAGTGACCCTTTGAGAATTCCATTAAAACCCTAGCTTAACCCAACATATCAATCATAATACACTTTCTGGATTCTTGGGAAAAAAACATAATAATGGGGTGAGCTCAGATGCTCAGTAAAGGTAAATAATTTATCAGAAGATAACATAAACATTAGGTATGGTAAATAATTGAAAACACATTCCTTTACAAATAATAAACACGAAAATTTTATGGAAAGAATTTGAACTGTGTAAATAATTCCATAATAACACATAGTAATGGGTATTCTACTAGTTGAATAACCACATGAACCATCAACATTATTTTTATAATGGGGTAATTTATAATGCGAGACATTATGAAACATTTATTCAAGGCCTTGGCCAAGAATTATAAAAATTATTAAGGCCTCAATGAAAACCATATATCAAATAGGGAAAGGCCACGACTAATTCCATGTCTAATTGTCTCATGAGACCTACTGATGCATCGAGGAGATATAGTGGGCTCCACCCGTCACCTACTATGTCAAATAAAGTCATCATATGAAAAGGTGGAAACATAACATAAACATTCATATTAAAACAAGCATACAAAATGTCAATACTTTAACTATAAACCATGAACGGTACAAAAATAACATATCCAAAGTAAAACATATCATAACTCATTCAATAAAATATGGAATATTGTATTATAATAAACCAACCTCAATCAAGAATAATATATTATAAAGGATGATGATATAGTTGAATGTGATCAGTAAAAATCATTGAGAGAAATATCACTTTTTCATGAAATAATTTAAAATTCACACAATTTATAAAGGAAGTAACTAAAAATATAGTTTTAAATAAAAGCGCCCCATACCACTTTGAAACTTTTGAAAGGAGGTAAAAATTTAAAAAATTCATGTCCTTATAAATAAATCCTTAAAACCATTTTAAAAACATGGACATTAATGAGAAAGGTTTAGAAGAATAAATCATTAAAACATTTAAAATGAAGTTTAGGTAAAAGAGTACCTTAAAAGAATACATTTGAAAGCAATTCTATGAAACCTGGACCGAGATAATAAATATGTCCTAGTAGAAACTTACACATAAACAATCTTGAATAATAATGTGATTGAAGAATTAAATCTTAACTTGAACTTTCCTCTAGTTGAGGGTACATTTAACCTCCTATATAATGAACATAGTATGTTATTAAATTATACAAAAACCATACTCATATTTATTATATCATTCATGATTCATTTATGACTTTATAATACCCATTTAATAATTATTTCCCTGTTAAATTAACTTTTTTGGTAATAATAACTTTCTTTATCGAACGTGTTTTAACTTGTTATTATTGATCGTATCATTTATACCATGATTTAAATGATTCCAAAATATTACACATGACTTATATATGTTATATATTTAGAATATAAATATGTATTGTAGAAAGATATATGAAATGGAAAACACTGTTTATAGAGATGGTAGGCCGTATGTATGCATAAATGTTGTTCTCGTTTTCATATTGTATTGAATGGAAGTATTTGAATAAGATATATGTAATTACATAGATATATAAGTATATCTATAAAGTATCATTATTATGTTATATATTACATAATTATTAATAATATATAATTTTATAATCATCGTTTAATAGTGAATGTGGAAATGAATGTCATCGCGTCGTGGAGATGGTAAGCCATACGTACACACGAGCGATGGTGTCATTTCCTTAAGGATTAAAAGGTCTGGAATTGGATGGTATATTTATTTTACTGAGACATTAGAAAGTTATTTTCTTTAATTATATATGTATTACGCATCATTATATCCATCCAAATAACATAGTGTCGAATAACAAATTACACCAAAGCGTGGTAACGGTAAACCATACGTACGTACGGATAGTGACATTATCATTCATAGGATGGTTGGAATAATGAATATGGTTGTAAAAAATATATAATAAAATAATAGTATATATAAGGTACTAGAGTTATTATTTTATTATGGAATCAACAATGAAAGTGGAAGTGGAAGAACAGTAGAACTTGAAAGAGGGTGGTGAAATTATTGCCTCTTCTCCAGGTGTTGCCTATTCAGTTGATCAAAAGGGATCCTTAGTTTTGATTTATAATAAAATTAAGGACACTATGATTATTTGAAGGAAGTTGGGAGGATATTTTGGAAGGTTTTGGTTGAGCTAAATGGATTTAGAGGTGTGATGTTTAGAGAAGGGGGTGTGCCCTTTTATATGAGGGGTTACAGTCACTTTAAGAAAAG
Organism: Viscum album; assembly: GCA_963277665.1. Taxonomy (NCBI): domain Eukaryota; kingdom Viridiplantae; phylum Streptophyta; class Magnoliopsida; order Santalales; family Viscaceae; genus Viscum; species Viscum album. Next base: position 319,361,788 of record OY728153.1, on the reverse strand, counting down.
TTTAAAAATATTAATTTATTATACAACAATATTCTATTTATAATGGATAAAAATGAATTTATTTCTATACTCAGGTGGTTATGGGTCTAAATACTCTCAACCAATAGGTTTTATACAATCTTAGGTTAACAATTTAACCTTATCTTTTAGATTTAACTATCAGTTAAATAGTTTAACTTTTACCGTGTCTTCTTGTATTATTACACTATATGGTTAATAAACATATTCTAAACTTCCAATTCAGGATCAAGTTGTTAATTAATGACATATATAATATTATTTAATCCCTTTGGATAAAACATAGATATTTAGAAATATTTTATAATTTAATAGTATAATATTATGTTTAGAAAACTCATTTATGTTAAATTTGGAACTATTTAGTATTTGGTTTTTTTGAATGTCACAAAAACATGATTACTTCAAACAAGATACATTTAATCAACCCTAACATGTCATAATCTCCTAAAAAATTCGTGGATGTCATTAAAATGTAGAAATTATTTTTGTTTTAATATTTACAATACAATTTATTTGATTTTTTCATTAATAAGGCAATTAATGCATCATCATTGCGTCATAAATAAATTTAATTATTTAATGTCTAAAAATTATAAATAAAATACCATTTTGTATAAAATATTTTTATGTTTTTAATTAATATTTATTGTCGAATTTACCATATGTAGAAAACTATATTAAAAATGTTTTAATTATTAAACTTTGAATTAAACACTTTTAACTCTTCTTTAAATAAAATAATAGTAAATATACTAATATTATCCAAGTGAACATCAAGGATCATATTTTAATCCTAAGGATGTTTTAGGTGTAATTACAGTTATCAAATAGAATTAAGTCATGTGTTAGGGTAATTATAATATCATTTTTACCTTTGATTACCCTATTTACTTTTAACTGTGGTAAATAAAAGATAAAAGTTACTGTTCACCAAAAATTATTTTAATCGTATTGATCAACATTTTACATACTGGTTTCAATCGTATCTCTAAGATATTGGAAATTCAACTCACAGATGTGGTAAAATTATGTTTTATGAATATTTTCAAATGCTTCATGGAGGTGGGTAAAAAAACGTTAAAAAGCACAATAAAATTTTATATATCTAATTATATTATAAAATGACTCCAATAAACAAAATTAAACTTATATAGGTATTATTTATATATTTTGAATTAAAATAAATTAAAATAAAATAAATCAGTATTTAAATAAAATGTTGGTTTTAAATAATAATGTTGTGTTTTTCACTATTCATCAAAAATTGAATGTTTTCATAAAAATTCCAAAATTTCACCCTAAGATAATTTTGATATTATGAATTCAAAAATGAAGTCTATTTTACTAAATTAGAAACATATAAGTTTCATTTATTAATTTAAAATTAATTCCCATTGTCAAAACTAAAAAGTAGGTTAAAAAAGTAAAAACTATCAAAAGATTGACATGTGTTTATGTAAAATTTAAATGTAAAATTACTTATAATGACCAAAATTGTATTAAATGATAAAAATATAATCAAATTATACTTCAAAACCATTAAAATGCATAATTTAACACTTTAAATTATTTCTATTTAAAATGTTGTTGTCAATTAAAACATAGTATTTTTCACTATTCGTCAAAATATGAAAGATAGCATAAAAGATCCAAAAATGTATCCAAACTAAATGTCTATGTACCACTTCTAAAAAAGAATTTAATTTCCTTAAATTTAATATATAATAGTTTCAAATATTGGATTCAAGAAGGTTTCTCTATTAATAGGCAGTGATATTGATTTTTTTTTTTGAAAAATACTTATTTTATCTAAGAAAAAGAATTTGTTCTTATATTATATATAAGAAACACATAATATGGACATTAAAATTATATAAGGTTTATAAGGATCAAAATGAAATTAATATTTTTCATAACTGCTTTTTGAATGGCTAGTTTGGTAAGTTGTGGTGCGCTCTAACTCGGTGTTGTGTGTAGCACAGTCTACTGAATTAATTTAATAAGATAACGTACAATGAAATTTTGGGTTTTTTCAAGCTATAAATACCCCATGTGTGATAAAATCCTCTAGAGAATCCTGTATTAACTAGTTGAGCATTTCTATTAAGATTCAAATTATATAAAGAATAGAATAAACTTAAATAAATAAAATAAATATCTAATAATCCTCTCATCTATGATTCTCGATTCTTTTAAAAGATTTTGACCCTTTTTCCCATCCAATATATCTTCTATTTTTTATGTCTAGATGGATGGGATGGAGGGGAAAACTCTCCAATTCATGATGACTCAGTAATATATTTTTTGTAACTTTTCCTCCATCATTTGTTTTTCCAATAAACTACACACTTCCCAAGATAAACTATGAGGGTATATATTTTAAGATTGGATCTCCTAATGATATTTCCAAGTTTTTTGTAAATCAAGAATAAGAAATCATTACAATAAATATAACGTGATCATTTACATAAGAAAGATTATAAAAGGTTACATTTACCTTACCAAAAATGATTCTTTTCTTATAGTTTCAACAATTTGTGTCCATGTGTCTTCATCTACGATAGGATATATATGGCATGGATTACCATGTTTCCTACGACCATTAATGAAATCAAAAGTGAGGGTTGATTTTAAATCCCTATATCTCCTAGTAGCTATCAATAAACATTTCCTCATGACTCTTCTAGTGTCAGGAATATCAAATTTCATTTGATAAAGAATATGAAAAACATATTATACTATAAAAATTAAAAAATTAGTCAAACAATAGAAAAAGATATTACCAAAATTGTATCTCACAACTGAGATATTGTTGGTTTTTTCCAAACTTCTTCAATCATTAAACAAAATTCTTACTTTTCTTTTACCCTATGTTGGTAGAAAACGTTTCAAATATTTTACATTTGGACATCTAGGAATAACATTCTAATAAAACTCATCCTATATCCCTTGGTCCCAGCTATAGGAAAGTGATAATTTTGTTAAGGTGTTCATCCACATTTACCAACTTGTGAAATATTTGTTGTCATTATGGGAGCACATAAGAACTATTTGGGTACATCAAGAGGTGCATGTGAATGTTCCTTCCAAAAGGTATGATCATGATACTCTTCTCTAAAATCATGTGGTTGATCAAATGATTGATCTGTCATTATCATTCAAATCAAAAAAAAACATTAGTTCACAAATATACAAATTCCAATATTACAATACAAATTTCAACAAAAAATTGAAAAACTGAACTAAGTTTTCTAAGAGTAATCATCATAAATATGGTAATCATGATAATAAATGGTAAGGATAGTAAACATTGTAAAAATAGAAGTGTAATCTTCATTCAACATAATCAAAAAATATATATGTTAAATAAATATAAAATATGGTAAACTATGGTAGACTATGGTAAACATGGTAAACGTGGTAAACGTGGTAATCATGGTAAAGTAATTGTCATTCAGAAAAATCAACAGATATATAAGTTATGTAATGGTAAAGAATATAAAGTAAACTAGAATAATTTAAATAAAAAAACATTTCAACTTATTTTTTTAATATACAATTTAATAAAGAAAATAAATTATAATATCTAACATTTTTTGAAAATAATAAATGTTAACAAGAAATAAACATATGTTACCTGTAATATTAGGAATTTAATAGTGGATTGTTTTCCCACATTCCTTTGTTATGATTTTTCCTTATTCCACAAACCATGTATTCAACATGCTTGTCATTATTTTATGTTAATCATTCCTAGGTAGAATGGATTTTATATAAATCGGCAGCTTCATCAAGTTGATCCTCACCAAAATATCGTTTTTTTTCTAGTAAAACAATAGACAACATCATATATAATTGATCAACTACATTGAAAATCCATTTTCCCGATCTCTCAATTATAAAAGAATCTGATGTGTCTTCTAATATATTCAGATTAAAAACTATCATTCCAAATTCCTTGTTCCTTACACTACCGATAAACCATTTAAAAATAAAAATAAAAACGTTAGTTTTAATGTAATAAAAAAACCATATTTATTCAATGACTCCATAATATGCACTTGATGTAGAAATTGAGTTTGTGTCTTTAGAACATGAAACATGCATTGCTTCTGTAAACACCAGTACACCACTATTTAGAAATTCACTTCTACTGTCTGAGGCTTTTGTATGAAATGTATATCCATTACTGTTATTCCCGGACCATGATATCACATTTAAACATAGAACACGCACTAACCATCTTAATGTCTCTGATACATATGATCTACCAATCATGGTCTTTTTAATCCCTAGGGAAAAAAATGTTTTGTTGTGCTCATTCAAAATCCACATTACTTTCTTATTTGGAAGACATTATTTCAACTCATTAATATGCAATGTTATATACAGTTGAGAATCAGCTATATTATTTAGGATTTATAAATGTACATTCTTAATTTGTTTAGCTAACAACGAATGGACTTTCATTCCATGAATCTTCTTGCCATCATTATTAACTTGTTCATGGAGAGATGTAGGAAAACCTACATGCTCCTCCATATCCAAGAAACTCATAAAAAACTCCACAACCTCCTCAGAAATATACTTTTCAATAATGGTGGATTCTGGTCTATATGGATTATTAACATACCCCTTAAATATTTTCATATCCCATTAAAAAGGATACATCCAATGAAGATATACAGGTCCACAAAGCTTTATTTCTCGAACCAGATGAATAATTTAATGAACCATCATATCAAATAAATATGGAGGAAAATCTATTTCCATTTGAAAAATTATAGAAATTTCATCCTTTTCCAAAATGTTCAATGTATTAAAATCTTTCACCCTATTAGAAATTGAATTAAAAAAATAACACACCTTCTTTATAGTCATTTTGACATTTTTGGGTAATATTCCACAAAATGCAACTGGTAGAAGTTGTCACATCATCACGTGATAATCATGAGATTTCATACCTGTCAACATCAAATCCTTCAAAGAGACATAATTTTTAACATTCTAAGAATAACCTTGGGAAACTTTGATATCATGAAGACACTAACCAAATATAATTTTACCCTTCTTGTATAATGTTTGAATTGCTGGGGAAGAAATGTTCATCTTCCATTAAGAGTGGGTGCTATCTCCGACTGTATTCCATTTTATAGTATGTCTAATCATGCATTCAAACCACATTTAGTCTTTCCATTAATATCTAACAATGTTCTAATGAAACTGTCACAGATATTATTCTTTATGTGCATGAAATCAATATGATGTTTCACTTCATGATATATTCAATATGGGAGGTAAAGAATATTGACATATTCTTCCAAATATGTCTTTAATTACATGATTTTTGTGCCTTTCCCAATTTCACATAATGATTTTCACCCTCTCAAAATACACATAAGGGGATAAATGTTTTAGAGAAATATCAAATCATTGTGATCCATTGAATGGATTTTTTAGTCTTCTATAAGAGTGATCCGTTGGATAAAACATTAGATGAACCTTGTAAAATGTTTTCCTCCCATGATGAAATTAAAAATATGAAGCATGTTGTTCGCAAAGTGGGAAAGCTTTATGACCCTTAACACTACATCCATTCATGATTCTATACACCGAAAATTCATTTATAGTGAACATAAGAATAATGTGTTGTTGAAAATATTTCATTTTATAATAATCATACACCTTAATACCATACTCACATAAAAGTTTCAAATCATCAATCAATGGTGAAAAGAAAATATAAATATCATTTCTGAGTTGCTTCGGACCATAGTGCATTATACCCAACATGACATATTTTCACTTCATACAAACCTCAAGAGATAGGATGTAAATTACCAATAAAATAGTCCATGACCTATGTGTTTTATAAATTATTCGATATGGATTCATTATATCTACGCAAAACCCAAGTTTGATATTTCTAATTTAATTTCAAAATATAGGATACTACTCATCAATTTTCTTCCATCATAGAAAATCAGCCTGCTGATGTATTTTTTCATCACATATCTGGTCATAAACATTCCATATTAACCTTTTTTTATTATGTGAATTAGAAAATAAGCATTTCAAACAATGCATTATAGGAAGATACAAAAATACCTTAGCGTGGATCTCTGTAATCTCTGCATAAACCTGTGATTTTTCTTTCAACTGACACCATGATGTCCCACATTTAAGATACCCTGACACAAATTCATATTCTTTTCGATATATCATAAAATCATTTGGACATGAATGTATTTTATTTTATCCCAATCCCATCAAGAATAATATTTTCTTGGCCTTATAATGTGAATCTAGAAGATCATTTCAATTTTGGAGAATGAATTTAAACAATCGTAGCAGCTCTGTAAAAATTTTTCCACTCCATACATGTTTCTTATTTATGATAATCAGTCTTAACACCACTCATAAAACCTTAAAATACATAAAAGAAGGATAAAATGGTTTTTCCACATCACTATAAAGACACAGAACTGTAGGTTCTGTCTTAATTTATTTTGATCTAATATCATGAATGATTTCATCCATTCCATCAAAGTTACCATCTTACAAATCATCATCATCAGTAGATCTAAAATTCTATCCAGTTTCACCATGCCAAATCCAAGGGTTGTAATCGGATTAGAACCATGATAAATCATATGATCTTTGATCTCTTTACTTTTCAACTTATTAATATTATAATATTTCTGGCATTGATAGAAAAAATTGTCATTTCATGGAACATTTCATTTATAAAATTTTAAAAATGAATGAACACCTTCCTCATATTCTTTACTTATTCGATGTTCTATAATCCAACTTTGGCTCATTATTACCTATAAAAAAATATCAAAATTATACATCCTGTTAATATAATCCAATTTTAGATTTATATGAAATATATAATAATTTCAATGTAAATCAATTTTGAAATATAAAACTAATATATGAATATTTGGAAAATATATTCATGGAAATAATATTAAAAGAAAAATATAGTTAGATATAACAATTTTATATTTATATGAAATATTGACATAATTTGAATGTAAATTTTTTTTGAAAAAACAAATGGGAATAGATGTGTTAGTAATCAGGGATTTGGGAATAATCAAATGAAATACTCCACTTGATTTCTATCCATATATAAAAGATAATCATCTCATAGAAAAGTGTCTAATGAAATTACTATACCATGATGATAAAAAAACCCATAAAAAATTGTCACAGGGTGTAAAATGAATGTTAAATTGAGAATGGAAATCCTTTAGAAAGAAAAACTTACTTTCCAAAAATTATTTTATCTCCAAATAAGTTTAAGTGGAGTAATTGAAAAATGATAAAGACTTTAGTAATAATTTATTACCTCTATCATAAACAAAAAAATAAAGAAATTAATTATGAAACCATTGAAGTTGATGGACGAGTAATACTTATTGTAAAATTAGAATATTATTTTGAATAGATCAATGTTTGGAGGGATAATATGGAAATAATTTTAGTATTTCAAATATCTCTCATATAAATCATGATATAAAAATATAAATTTATCTTGGATCCTTTATTTTTAAGCTACACAATAAATACAACAGGGTGCAACTTGATACCAAATTCACCCTTACATAAACATGAAATATATTTACTAAATATTAAAATATGTATATATTCACCATCTTGAGACAAAGGAACATGTATTCAAGGGTTAACATCTATAGTGATCTTTCAAAGAGCTTCTTTAATAAGAATCCTTGTATGCACAATAAGGTAATAACAATGTAAAACTTTATATACTCCTTAATGAGGAATTTAAAATCACCTAACCCATTCGTTAGATGATATTATGAGCTCTTATCCATAAAAAATACATTATTTATGTCTTTCATTTCATTGAACTCATAATCAACATGTAAATGGAAGTAAAAAATAGTCTAGGATAGAATGGGATATAATTATTAGAGAACCTATCCTTATCATTGAATGACTACCCACATAAGAAATATTTACAATCATTCACCTTTAATTTATTTTTCTTCAATAACTCCTAGAGACAATAAGAAAGGATTACACAGCTCAATATAATGACTATATTTACCACTATATCTCGTGTTCCCAACCAAGTTTATTTTATAATATAATAGAAGAGTAAGTTAGTTTAGATTCAAAAACTTAATAATGAGTTTTATCATATAATTAAAAATTAAATTTTGAATATAAAAGGAATTTTAATTTGAATATATTAAAAAATTTAAAATTAATTAATGATATAATTATTTATTGTAAAATTAATTATTTAATAACTATATTGGTTGTAAGGTTATAGGGATGAACTTGCACGATAATTATTTCACGGTCGAAAACACATGGAAGTACACACACACACACCTGGTAGCAAAAAAAATTGTATAACATTCATGATATCACTCCCATGGTTTAATTTACCAGAAAAGAGATTTTCATGGTATAAAATAACACTATGACACTTACCATGATAACAAAAAAATGATAGAAAAATAATATCTCAAAACAAAAATTTAGGGCATCACAAAAAATAATGAATGAAACTAATGTGTGTGAGGCTTACTTGAGTGTTTCGAGTCGACCTCATTTATCCGATGATAATAAAGATGATTAATGATGTTGGAAAAACTAGGTTGGAGGGAAAAAATTCAAAGAAATATTTTTAGGTTTTCTACGATAGAGAGATGAGTCGCAGGTTGCATGATCAAAGAAAATAGAATGATAGAATACGAGGCCCGATAAATGATTTTAATGACTTAACACGTCAGTTATTTAATAACCAATGTGATAGACTATTTTTTGTGTTTATAAGGTATTTTATTAAATAACTGACATGATCAAATATTTTTTTATGTTTATCACATCCGTTATAAAATAACTGACGTGATAAATACTTGAGATTTTATTTATCACCTTTTTTATTTTATAACCGACGTGATAAATCACTGATATTTTCTTTATCACATCGGTTATAAAAAACTAACATGGCAAATCACCGAGATATGATTTGTAACAATAGTATTAAAATAACCGATGTGATAAATCACAAATATTTTCTTTATCACGTCAGTTATAAAATAACAGACGTTATAAATCACAAAGATTTGATTTATCTCCTTGGTTATAAAATAACTGACGTGATAAACCAAATCTCGGTATTTTTGACATTGGTTATAAAATAACCAACATTGTAAATCAATTCTTTATATTTATGAAATCATTTAATAACTAACCAATGTGAAAAATAATTTTTTATATCTTTTCAAATTAGTTATATAAAATGAATGTAAAAATACCAATATGGTAAATGTTTTCTGCACTATTGTGATTTTACTTTCCATACCATCTAGGTATTCATGGTTCACTCCCATTTATATCTTAGTAGTCAAGGTTCACTCCCAATACCATCTTAGCAGAGAATGTCCTTTACCAAACCAAGTTCACTCCCCATTCCATCCATCAATATCTTGTGAGATATAAATATTTACCCAATGAATTATAGAGAGAGATAGGGAATACCCATCTCATAATGAAATAATACATATTTTTTCCACTAGATCATAAAACTTTATTATATAATAACCCATAAAAGGAAATGGGTATAAATAATATATTATCATATCATAACCTTTGAATAAATATATAGGTTTAATAATCATTTCATCAAATAATAACCCAAGAATAGAAGAGGTTTTGATAATAATATATCATTCGAAATAGAAATGGGATTCATAAAGATCATTCAATAAAAACATAAACCATTTGGAGAATGAATATGAATGGTATATTTGAATCATTTCCTAGAAACACATGAGTAACATGAATAAATTTCCGTATATATGTAAAATAAATTTGGAAGTATACATTAAATACTTTCTTGAAGAAAATATCTTTTTTTCTTTGGAAATTTATTTTTAAAACATAATGCATTTTGAAAACCTTTTTTATTGAAATCATATTAATAAAGATTGAAATCTTGTTGAATTTTTGTTCTTGAAAATTTATTCGAAAACTTATAAAACGTTTTAAAATCCTTTTTCCTGGAAAATTATCCATAATGGTCATTTTAAAATCAATGTTTTTAAAACATGGTTTAAAAAAACAGATTTCTAACAAAAAGATAAATGAGATAAGATTTTAATAAAAAATGTTTTTAAATTTAAATAAGTAAAAAAGAGTGAAACAATTCTAATAATACTTGAATATATCATTAATTAAAATATTAGATTTATAGTCATTAATTTTATTGAGATATGGATCATATGATTTCATGAATGAAATCATAATCATAATCAGTCTTGATAGACAGTGAGATTGTTTTAATAGACTCTTACCACTCGGTAGGTTTAATTATACTCAACATGTAGGAAAAATTAATTACATGAAGCTTAAAATATCATGAAAATAATTAAATTTATTATATGACATGTCAAATGGTTTTATATACTTCATATAAAATAATATATGTCTATAACAAAACATATGTCTCAAAGAAAGAAAATTGAGACAAAACTATCTTTCTATTTTGGTAACTTTTGAACGATAAGACCCCATAAATAAGAGAAAATTAAATGTAAATGTAAATAACATTAAATTTAAGTATAATAATCATTTAATAAAATCATAGGAAACATGTAGACCATAGAAAGGAATTAATGGTAATAAAGCATATGTCTCACAGAAATAAAAGTGAGACAAGAAGAATCGTACCTTATTTCTTGAATCTCATAATACTCATACAAACCTCCTTTATAATAAAAATCAATTTTTAATAATATATTAAAAATAATATTCTATATAATACCTTATATTATTTTATTAAGACTTTATATAACATTTTTATTACCAATTCCATGATAATGTTACACTTCAGTTAGTATTCACATTGTTTTTCACACATGTTTTGACTTATTATTATTTATAATATTACTTATATCATGATTTAATTATTAAAATAATGTGATACAAGATATAAATATCATATATAATTAGTATATAAGTATTTAAAATAGTATATAATGTTATAAATAGAAATGAAATTCAACATTCATGGAGATGATAGGCAAGACGTACACATTAACCTTATTTTTGTTTTACTATTGTATTGAAATAAAGAAAGTAAATTAAATATATTATATATATATATATATAATATCATTAAAACATAATTATTAATTAATAAATATCATATAATTTTATAAAACCCATGGTTAATACATTCCATTAAAAGTGTGAACAAATCACATCACTTTGAGGAGGCGGTAGTCCACACCTCCTCAAAAACAATTATCATTTTTACTTAAAATGGAAATCATGAAGATATTTTTTTTAAAATTATATAAGAATATAAAAGCAATAAATATCACATATATCATATAAAAATATATTTTCTATCATAATTCCACCTATGATAGTTGGAAAAGGAAAAAATGAACAATAACATTTCGTGAGGCGATAGTTCTCCAAACACAAGAACGACATATTCGTAACCCAATAGATGGAGGTTTATGTATATGTAAGTATAAATATTAGAATAAAAACATATAATAATATTTATTATACATATGTTATTATATAATCATGTAATAATAATCTTTTAGTTGTTGGAGAATGAAAATTAAACAAAAGAGATTCTGAAAGGATGTTACATATTATTTCAGTAACTCCTTTTGGTTTTCACCAATGGGATTTCTTGGATAGAATTAGGCACAAAGTGAGAACTATAGGAATATGGTAGGGGTTTGGATATATTAATTGATTATTTTTAGGGTGATACAATTGGATTTTTTGGTGTGAATAAGTGGGAGGGGTGAGCGTCCTTTTACAGAGGAGGAGGTGTGAAATTCTTGTAAATTATTAAAAATAGAATTCCACCCAAGATTTTTCAATGGAAGGTATCCCCAATAGTGGAAAAAATAGTATAAAAGAGAGTATAGTGTCGCTATATGAGAATGCATTAGATTTTGTATATTTTTCTAGTATATTAAGCCTCAAATTAATAAAAGTTAACCATTGAGTAGTCGTTTTTTTACCTTAATCGATATAATTAATTTTCATCAATTTAAATAATATTTTGGGTAAAAAGCTATGATAAGCTTATTATAAAATATAAATTATTATAATTAAAAGTATGGAATCCATTTTTCTAGATTCTAAACATATAATTGGTAAGAATTATTTTAATAATAATCCCCTAAACGTGTCACACGAACGTGTTTTTAAGCGAAATTTTTTTAATGTTTGAAATGTTTTTATATACAATTATAATTTGAAAATGTTTAAAATGAAAAAATTGGATTAATTTATGTAATAATAAAATAATTAAAATTTAAATCCAATTCAAAATATAATTTAACTATACAAATTAATTAGAGGAAAAAGATATTTTAATTAAAATTCTGTATTTTTCTCTATTCATGAAAAAATGATGTATTTAAAAGAATCCAAAAAACACACCCTATTATAATTTTGATTTTATGAATTAATAAATGAAGATAAATTTAATTAATTAAATTTATAAAATTTTCTAAAATTTGTTTTATTATTGCTCATAGAAGCACATAAAATGGAGTTCATTTGAGAAAATAATATTTTCAATCATATAATAACTTTACAAAAAATTAAAATTTTTTATCATCAATATGATTTATTTTGAAAAAAAATTGATAAATTATATTTTAAATGTATTTATTATAATTTATATTACTATTTTTAATATCTTGTCAACAACTATCCTATTTAAATAACTATTTTAATAAAAAGATGTTTTTTAGAAACTCAGGGTTGTGTGTACAACAATCCAAGTTGGTGTTGCAGGTACCACAAGTTTATGTCAACATAGAATATAATGAAATAATAACTTGAGGTAGCATACAACAAAATAATACAGTGAAAATTTAATTTATTTCAAAAAAATAAGTTCATAAAAACTTTGTGTGTTACATTTAGGTAATGATATCATTTACTTATGTATATGCCAAAAATCTATATCATAATCCAACGTTATGCTCGCATAGATCATGTTCTTTGATTATCTTATCATTCAAGTCTTATGAAATGCTAAAATTTATTCTATGACCCACAATAATGATCCTTTATATCTAGTGTATGGTTTTCAAATGTTACGATCATTTTCTTATACCCTTATGTTCATGTTATTCTTGAATATCTCCCTTGTTTACCCTTATTGAGAATTCCGTCCCACCCTATATTATAATTCCATTGCCCAGGTTATGGGATAAGGTTTTATTTTGGGTATGTATTAGAGGTGTAATAAATGGGATGATATTTCTATGAAACATTTAACATCATTCACCATATTAGAAGATTGTTTTCCATTTTTCAAAGGAAATAATATAATTCTTTAATTAACCATTAAAATATAGGATGTGAAAATTTTATTGAGATCCTTATGGAGGATATTTATAGAGATGTATATACAGATAAGCCTAAGGGTGATTTAATGTGTTAGAAAATATTCTATAATTTTAGAAAAGGATTTAGAATGTGGTATCATATAAATAAATCCCATTATGGATATGAGAAGTGGATGTGGCTATGTAATAGAGGTTTCTAGAGGTAAAAACCCTAAAAATAACGTATTGATCTAGAATCAATAAAGAATGGGTGTACGATAATGGGCCTTTCCACAGACCTGGTTTGACACTCCTAAGGGTTATGAATTGGAAATTAAGAAACTCTATATGAACCATCATGAAGGATTTAAACAGAAAATGAAAATGAATAACCTAGGAAAAATTTAATTTGATAAAAATTATGAATTATTTCATGATTTAGACATCCTATATGATATTTTAATGGTTATTTGGTTTTCTGTTATTATTAGTCTTTCTCATTGTATGTGTTCTAGTTTTAGTCAATGGTGGTAACAAAAAGGGACTCAGTTTACTTTGAATTTGATGGACTATTTTTTGATGAGTATCCAAATGGGATGAAGAATGGATTAAAGGATAAAGCCATAATACCTAATCTATTTTCATAAAACATGGTTTACAATGTATACCTTAACCAACCCTCAAACTCCCCAAACATGATAAATAATGTTTTTATAAGATTTTGGGTGATGGAAACCTTGAATGAAGGGCGATTTAGTTTCTTATGTGTTGAGAATGTGGAAGAAACAACTAAGTGAATTTCTTATAGAAACAATAATATTTTTTGACTGTGGAAAATATGGAGAAAAGAACGTAACTTCAAATAAAAAATGAAACGTTTAGATAACATGATGGAAGGGAATATTAGTATCCCTAAGTAATTATAAATAGTTGAATGTTTTATGTAAGGAAAGTGTACGAATTATAACAATTGATGTACTAAGGGAAAAACTTGAGAAAATAATTATCATGGCAATATAAATAATGGTTATATTACTGACAAGGAAGGTTCTAAAAATGAATTATTAATGGTATGTTCTATTCCAAGAGCTTTATTTATCAATGGATTAAATTTAGGTTGATGGATGTTATAAAGTGATTCATATTTCAGATTTTCAGAATGAGTTATTAATGAATAATATTGTGAATCATAGTTAATTATTTTAGAATAAAATGTGTTGATTCAGGTGTATAGGCATTCAAATTAATGAATTATAAATAATGATATATATAAGGATTGTTCGATATTAATTTTGTATTAATTATATTCAAGAATATGTTGATCAGTTATTTTGACCTTAGAAAAGTAATTTTTTGGGTATAGGGATATTTTGATTATGGGAAGGTACCCCTTAATATGTTCTGAATTCTTATAAAGTGGTGGTTATTTTGGAAAAATATATTGTTGATTAGGATAAAGTAAATTTGATAGTATGGATGACCTCAAAACTGATAGTGTATTTTTTGAAAAAGTAGGTCATCTTATCATTGATGAAGTTTAAAAAACTTATTTTACCTATGTAATATACTTAATATAATTTCAGGTTTTATTGATTTAATGAGGAAGAATTATTATTTTCATCAAGGTTCTATTGTAATTCAGGTTTTTATCGTGTTTTAAGAGAATATATGATGAATGATTTATCATTTTTGAAATGTTACAATCATGATATAATATATTACATATAGGGTATTTATTTTATATTTATTATGAGGATTTTAGTGACCTTGTTTTAATTTTCTTTATTTTAATCTTTTGGAAAGGTAAAAAGGCTATCCGTTTATGAAATGGTTTATGTTGAACATTGTATGAGGTGTTAGAGATTAATTTATTTTTTCCCAATATAAATTTTTACACATAACTTGTTCCAATTTTTTTGTGATGATAACTAAATATAGACCAAACGACTAATCATTCTATTTATGTAATTTATGATATATTAGTTCTTTAGGATGAATTAATCCACCTTCATTTATCCGAGTAAGATATCATGTGGAATTCAATCAATGGACAATCCATGGGTGAGATTGTACATATGAAATGGAATTAAATCAAGTAATTATATCTTCTTGTGAAAAATATTCAGCCTTAAAGAAAGGATCAGGAAAAAAATGATATCCTAGTACTATAATTTCTGAATAATCAATTCGGCCATTAGATCATAAAAAATTTATAGTTTTATAGTTGTTAACATTCTAAGGATCACACACATTCATGTGATTGGAGACATTTATCACGCTCTATAATTATTTATACTTTTCATTTATTTCCAAATATTTAAATACCATATATATTATCCTTTATAGGAACCTAGTTATGAGTTATATTGGGTAACAATTATGATTCAAACTTTCCCTTTTTAATGTATTTTTTATTAATCATTTGTCTGATGTGGATTTTTATGATGTAATTTTTATATATTACACCTTTCATGACTGAGTCAAAATTTTAGTGTGAAATTCATTTAATGGGGGGGAAAATACAACAACATGAGTTTTTATGAATTATTTTTTTGAATAAATTTAAATTTATTTATGGATTTATTTGAATGATACACCAAGTTAAGATTTATATACATGAAACACTAAATTTAGATCACAATACACACAACATTAAGTCTGTTTGTGTTAGACAAAATACCAAGTTTATCTTATGTTATATGCAGCACTAAGTTTACAAGAAACATTTCACACTTTTTAAATATTAAATATGCTATTTATCATCTAGGAATTTGAATATATTTTATGAAAAATATAAAATAATTTATAAAAATATGGTTTAAACATGTACCTAAAATGAATCATGTTTTTATGAATAAATAAGAAATGAAAATAAAATCGTTTTAAAAATAAATGTAAATCTTTCTCTAAAAATAATTTTTTATGTGTACATGTGCATATTATAACAATAAATAAACCAAATAAAATTTGGCGTATTGTTTCAAGGAAACTTATATATTAATTTATCAAAAAATATTTTGTCAATAATGTTATATGTTTTATAGAAAAAATTTTATAATAAAATAAATTTTATGGTTAAAAAACTATATTTTTCTAAAAAGATATGTTGTACCCTTTTAATAGAGGATTTTTAAAAAATTAATTTTTTACAATTTTATAAAACTAATTTTTTAAGATAAAATAAATTTTTGAAATTGGAATAACAAAGTCATATTATGGTGAAATTTTGAGAATTTTCTGAACAGTATCATTTTTTATGAATATTAAAAAAATGAAAATTTAAATTGAAAAATGAATTTTCATTTAAATAATTTATATTATTAAATTGTATTTTAAATTGTTTTAATATAAAATTAGTCCTATTTTAGATCAATTAATACAATTTATTTAATTGGAATCAATTTTATGTTGAAGTTGGATATAAAAACTTTATAAAACTATGATTATTTTCAATTTACAAAACCCACTTTATCTTCACATATGTAGATTAATTGTAAATTAAATTCATCCACATTTGTGAATTTAATTTGAAAAAATATATTTATTATTTTAAATAATATTAATTTATATTTTATAATAAGTTCAACATATTATTTGGACAAAAATGAATAGTGAATACAGTAAAAATTAGTTACGAATGTTAAGGTAAAAATGGGTTTATGAAGAGTTTAAACTAAGAAGAAAAAGTAAAAAATAGAATAAAATTGGCACAAAAACTTTTTTTATGGTATCATTTGGAACTTAATGACCATAGGATTTTTTTATTATTATTTTGGACAAATATATATTAGATTGTATTATATAATAAGTTATGAAAGAATACTAAAATACACCTTTATTCATTTTAATATCTAAAATGCTCTGGGATAGGGAAAAAACCATATAATATTGGTTAAAAATACTATTTTATAGATCAATGAGTTTTTTAGATAATTTTAATATATTTTAATAATTTAAATTTTAATTAATTACATTAAATACTTAAGAAACACAAAAACAATTATTATTTACAAAAGAATTAACTAAAATAAATGTCATAAAAAATATTAAAAGTGGAGTAAATTGAATGAATTATTTTATAAGATTATATTTATAGATAAATATACCATGATAAAAGTATTTCAAATTTAATTATCTTAATTATATAATAGTATTGATATTTTAAAATTTGAAATTAAATGAATAACGTAAAAATTTACAATAATGTTGTTTTATAAAATATAGTATTTTCTTAAAGGATTTAAAATCACTAAAAATCATATCTTCAACTAAATTATTTTTAAATATTAATAATTATTGATTATGGTCTATTAATGGTCCATTTTTTGTTTTATAACGACCATATTTATTATTAATTAATAAAAATATAGTCATCACGGTTGAAGTTAAAGTAGTGTTTTTCAAAATACAAGCACATTTATAAAAATAATTTTTCAAAACAAATAGGATTTATATTTGTTAAATTAGATAAAATATTTATATTAAATTTGTTCAATTCAACTAGTAATGATCATAATAGTTTAATCAAAACAGATAAATTTCCATGGATAGAAATCCAGTAACAATAGTAAAAAAACCAAAATGGTAGAAAATAGGAAACATAGAAGTTAAGGAATCAAATATTTAAAAAATGGATTTTGTTGTGTGGTGGAGGTATTGATCAACCATATAATACCTAAAACCCTTTAAGTATCATATTTTTAGCAAATTTAAGATATATTGACCTCCCAATAGTGAATACATTTGAGTATTTTCGTGAAGGCCACTACTCTTAAACTATAAAAGATAACTCACTCTCCCAATGTCATCACAAATATTAATCCATATAGATCACCAAAGATATACCAAAATAATATTAAAAAATATCTCCCCAAATCCTATAATCATTATTTTGGATATAAATCCAACCAAATAAGGCTTTAGTCAATACTTAAGGGGATACCTGAAAAAGAGGTAACGTTCATCAACCAAAATATTAATTTTAGTTCTTTCTCCACCCACATAAATTATTATTATACCATGATTTTATAATAATATAATTTTCTTACATATAAAAAAAATTATAATATATTTATGACCTATAACCACACACACTTTTATCAAATGGACTAAAAATCATCATTTGTGTGTACGGTGGACTACCACCTAGCGAACATATGTCGTTCGTTTCTCCATCACCACCTTTCATAGTTATTAATACCTATTGATTTATTTTTTATATATGATATAAATATTAATTATTATCAGAGTACAGTTCTATAATTACTATACAATACATAACTTCATTTTTTCCTTTTTGTGGGAATACGAGAAAGTCGTTCATCTGTACATCAGACTACCACCTAACGAAGAAATGTTATTCATTCCAATTTACATGGATTATGTTAAGGATGTAATTAATAAAAATATGTAAAATATATGACATAAAAGTTTTTCTATAATTAATATATATATATATATATATATATATCATTTTCTTTTAATTATTTCAATATGATAATAAAATGGAAACAATGCTCACGGGTACATATAGCATACTGTATTGAGGAATAGTGTATTTCATTTACTATCATGAAATATTATGGATAAAATGAAAAATATATATAATTAATTTATATCTTTTTTATATCATTTTTATAATTAAGGATATTATTATTCCAGGATCAAATTAAGAGGATAATAAAGTAAAAAATCAAAACTTATATAAAAAACAAGGCAGTTATTACCCAAGACATAACATTTATTGAAATAGTTAATAAACGGGTAATCAAAGGTAATAAGAATATAATATTTGGTATGTTATATGTTAATATGGTTATATAATATATTTATAATAAAATTAATTAATTATACATGAATTTTGAATAAGTACGATGGAAGTCAATACATAAGGGAATGCATTTCCATCTCACTTTTTTCTTCTATGAGACATAAGCCATGATCACCACATATTTATTTTATGTAGTTTATAAACATTCCATGAATGTATTTTAGGATTATTATGGTTATATTTATTTTTATTTATATATAATAATGAGTGTCTATCTGTCATGTAATTTACTATTAAAAAGTTACCAAATCTAAAATGGATTTTGTCTCAATTGGCCTTCTCTGAGGCGTATGTTATGCGTTGCAACTATATTCTTTCACGATGTGTATATAATAGACCTTTGACATGTAGTATCATCAATGTATTAATCATAATGATAACTAATGATTCGTGTTAGGTTATTCCTTCTTATGGATTATCATTTAATGTTACAAAATCTCTAAAGATGTTATGTTACATTCTCATCATTTATCCGTATTATTTATTATCAACTATAAAATGTTAAAATTTCATGATCTACCTATAATTTTTTCTCATATACTTTTTTATCCTATGGTTATTCATTATATCTTCAAGTCACTACACCATTTTTCTTCCATTAGGTAATTAAAATTATTTATAAAATGTTATATAAGAAAATATAACATTATTTATATTTTCTGTTAGACATCTATTTTATTCCAAAACCATGTTTTAAAAAACATCAATTTTTATTATATTTTAATATTATTTTTAGGGAAAAGGATTTGAACTTTTTTAAGTTTAAAAAGTGTTTTAGATTATTTCTAAAGATTTCATTATAAGTTTTAAATGTTTATTTTCAAATAATATGTTTTTAAAATGGTTTTATGTTTAAAAATGTTTTTAAATGATTTTAAAAGATTAAATTATAAGAGTACATTTTTGTTTTTAAATAAAAATGTTTTCTAAATGTTTTATGTTTGAAAAAAAATAAAATAATAAAAGATATTTTCCTCATGAAATTTTTTAAATGATATTTCAAAATTATTTTGAAAATATTTTTTTTATGTTACCTATGACTTAATGGGGATATGATCCAATGATATAATTCTTATCTTTTATATGAATGGTTTAAATTTATGACGAAAGGTTGTTTATGAAACCTAATTCACTTCCATGGGTTATAGCATGATAAAATTCTTATGAACCTAGATTCTTTTCATGGGTTATTCGATGATGAAATGATTATGAAACATATATATTTCCATAGGTTAAGATATGAATAAATTTTTATAATACTAATTTCATTTCATGTGTTATGATATGATGAAATTTTATAATATTGTGGAAAATATACAGTTTCTTTTATGTGAAGGGTATGGACTATATCTCCCTCTAATGGACTGTGTAAATATCTATATATATATCATGAGATATACATTGATTGAATAGGGAGGGAACCCATTACCGTTATAAAAATAGGTCCTTATTAAGGTATGGGTATTGAACACATTTTAGTATAAGTAAAGGGCTACCACTAGGGATGGTGTAGTGTCCCTACCAGATGGTGTATCCCCCCATGAAGTTCCCTGATATGTTTTTAAATGATCCTTGATCGATACGGAATGATTTTATATGATTATTTATAGAAAAAAAATCAAATTATTATGCCAATATTATTATTTAATGGATCATTTTATTTTGTTATCTTATCAATAAAGTTTTAAGAACATCCTATATTTATTCAAAGAACCAGTATTACGATATTTGATATGAACATTACAGTTTTAAAATGTTATGATAATGTTCTCATTCACTAATGTCCATTTCATTCTTAAATATCTCCATTTTTTACCATTAATTTGAATTTGATCTCACCATTTCTTATGTTTAATTTCCCTAGGTTATAAATAATGGTTTTATGTTGGGTAAGTCAATGAGGATTACTAAGTGTGATAATATTTATTGGAGAAATTGAAGTCAAATAACATGATTAAAATATCGTGTTACATTTTTCAAAAGTTACTAAACTATTATGGTTCTCAGGTCTGTGTCTGTGTATTGCAATGAATATTAAAAAAATGATTCAATATCCATATATGTTATTCCCCAGATGTTTATAATTAGTATGTGGTGGCTTATTAAAAAAAATCTAATCCAAATTTACTTTATGGTCAATAAAATTATACTACCTAACGGGAAGTGTTATAAACCTAATTCAAACATAGACTTTATGTTACAAATATAAATTATATTTAGTGATTCAATTTAAAATAACTATAAGGAGGATATATAGAGGTTAATTTGGCCTTGGATATTAAAAAATAGTAATAAAAAAATTAAACATTGGCATGTTGATCAGAATAATTTATCTTCTGATGGGTGGGTAATATTTGGATGTCTAGATGGTCTTTAACCGATGTTAATATAAATGTATTTTACATGGGAGGTTTATAAGTTTTTTCCTCACAATTTTACATTATATGAAATGACATATAATTTATGATTGTTTTTTATCATGAATCTTTAGTGTTCTACTGGATATTAGTGGTTAGAAGTCAATTGTTCCATGTTATTAGAGGTATCCATACCCATTTGTGGAAATTATGTGAATACCATAATTTGGATCTACCTAATGACCTTTTAGTACCCACTATAATTTAGTGGTTCCACTTAATCATTTGTGAAAATTCAATTTAGTGATTACATATAATTTGTTATATAAATGGATGATTAGTTATAGTGATCATAATTTATGTAAATTTTGATGAAATAAAAAAGCAACACTATTTTCTCATGGAAGTAAGACATAATTTCCAAACCATATAAATGAAAAATTTTCTTTATATTACCCCTTTATATTAATATATTTTGTTATTTCTACGAAGTTTTAGAGTTTGTTTAAAAAAAATTTACTAAAAAACCTATATTCTTGGTATTAGTGGGGTACCTTCCAACAAGTGGTATCCGAGTTTTTATAGGATTCAGAGACACATTCGATATACTAATTTATCTTTACTATCTTATGTTGACATTATTTTTGATTTATTGGGAGTTATTGTATTTGAAGGTTTGGTTTTAGAATAATAAAATTTCTGGATAGATTACTTTGGGGAGGTATATTTTTTATTTTAGTGAATTCTGTAGAGGAATATCTCATTTAGGAGGACATAGAAGCTTTAATGATGAAAAAAATCTTGATATGATACAAAAATAAGAATTGTAACATGTTGATAAAAAGATAACTTGGTTGATTATGATGTCATTGGTATAGAATATAGCGTTTAACGTCTATAAGGTAAATTCATTGTTTGAGCGGATGAAATATCTTACATGCTTGTAAGAAAATTCAAAAACATTTGATAAGTTGATCAAGATTTAGAGGTAGTTTGACATAAGATTCCCAGAATGAAAACTTATGAAAAATCACTTGAGTGACATTAACCTATTTTTAGTGCACCTTGAATTAATAAATATCACATTCATAGAAGATTTGTCTCCATTTCTACTATTATAATTGCTTCTAGAATCATGGGATGGAACAATAAATGATATAAGAAAAGGTTTTTGGGAGAAATATTTTGTGTATAGGTTTTAAAAAAATTGATTATAAATAATGAAGTTAGATATAATAATGTTGTTCTACCTTTTAGAAATGCATTGAATACAGAAGGAAGAAGATGATAACCTCACCAGAAGAAAAATCAATGAAAATTGGAAATAAGTCTAGAGACAGATTTCATGGAAAACTGATCAGACTTAGTCATTCATATTGGAACTATGGGAAGAGGTGGAATCTAAAGAATAATTATAGAGTTTATAAGGTGAAATATAGAAGGAAATTTTTCAAATATCCATCTTACATTTTCATAGATGAATGTATATAAAAATTTCTATTGAGTACCAAACATATAATTGAATCATTGTGTACTGATTACATTATATAAAAATATATTGATATATTGTGAATTATTTATTTTCGGGTTCAAAAAGGTTCTAATATCATATAATGAGGGTTTTTAAGTTAGGACAATAGGTGATTTATACATCAAAATATTAAATGTGTGCTTCTTGAGTTTTTAAGATATCCAACTCATACTAGGACTATGGATGGGGATAATTTTGATTGGTTAGATAGATGAAGCACCTTATAGAACAAACGTTTTGAATAGATAATTAATATAAAATTGTGATTCTATGTATTTTGTTAGAGGAGTAATGGATGTAACATTTTTTCTAATTCCATGTTCATATAGAGTGATAATTTTCTGAGCAATAACTTAGAAAAATTCATAGTTATGGAATTATTGTCTTGAAGACCTCATGGAGAAGAACGTAAAATAACTATTTATAATGGGTGTATTGATTCTCTATAACACTGAAATAAGATGTTTTCAGATTTGAATAAATTATAGATAGAGAACAATATTGTTTAATTTTAATGGTCTGAATCCTTAATCTTAGATGATAAAATTTATTCACAATGATGTTTGGGGAACTTCCCTAGCTCATTCTCATAGAGAATCCTCAACCATCATCACTTTCACTGATTCTACATCAATTAATATTTAATTTTACATTTTTAAACACAAATTTATGATTTCTGAAATGTTTTTTCGTGGATGGAATTTTTTGAAATGGAAACTAGATATCATCTAAAATTCATAAGGATTGATAATAGTGTAGATTATAATGGAAGATATTTTGTGATATACTTTTAGAAAACTGGTATCTGAATAGAAAATTATATACCAGGGATACCAAAATAGAATATAGTGTCTATGAGAATGAATCATATGTTAACCTGAAATGTGTCTAAAATTATGTTATATTATCAAATACGTAGGGAAATTTGGGTAGAAGCAATCAATAATGAAATGTACTAACTTAACATAAGTCATTATTCACCAATAGGGTATCTAATTCAAGAGAATATGAGGTTTGTAAAACTCTTGGAAGTTTTCTAATTGAATATTTTCTATTTTTTTTCCAATTTCCATGTGGATGTCAAATAAAGAGACAAAATCTAATTTAATCTTCATGAATTTTACTTTATGTGGTAAAATTATTAATTATTCAAATTTTATCTTAGAGATAATCATTATTGGAAGGTATTTATTTTTTGGAATGTTTTCTCTAATGATAAGGTCTTATGTATAGTGTGAAATATTTTAAAAAAGAGGTTTTGAGAATGAGGAATCAACATACAATGTGAAAATTGATATAAATTAATGTTAGAGAAGAACACTAGTTATAGAGATTTTAGGGACACTAAGAGTTTATATTTTATGCTATAAAAATATATAGAAGAGATAGATATGACTATATATGTTTCAATTATATTTAAAGAAGTTTAATCTCTAAAGGTTGCAGTAACATAAAGTGCAGAGTCATATGATAAATTATAAAGCTCAATTGGGGATAAACGACCAGTTTAGAGGTTTAGAACTATTGTAAAATTCATGATATTAATATATGGTAGATACCTTGAGATCCTAGAGGAAGTGGTAAGTATATATGATTTTAGAAAATACGGTCTAACTTTGAAATAAGAGTTATATTTATTTCATTATAATGAAACATAGGAGGGAAAATATCTTTAACAAAAGACGAAATAACTTAAGAAAAAACATTTCTTTCAGTTAAGATAATTATCTCATGATAAAGCAAGGTAAAATTATAGACTTGTTGTAAAAGGTTTTTTTATTATGGATGAGATTTAAATCTCTAAAAAAATCTCACCAAGATTTAATAATACTTTTATCCAAACTATTCTGAGTATAGTGTCTACTAATAGTATTCACATAGAGAATTTGGGTGTGAAGAACAAAATTTCACCATAGTTATTTGGAGGAATATAATTATATAAATTAAACAATTACTTTCTATGATGATCATTAAATGGATTTATTGTTTAAGAAAATATGTATTTTCTCTGCGTTTAAATAAGATCCAATATAGTTACACTATAAGTTTGACATGTTCATGGTGGAGGAAAGTTTTATTGAAAGAAATACAGACCACTATTTAGAATTAAAGGTGTTTTAGGATGGATTATTAATCTTCTTTATCTTTTACATATATGGAATGCTTATAGAAGGTCTGGAAATTAAAAGGATATATTTTAGGAAAAAATATTTTTCTAGAAGATTCAAATTGAATGATCCTCATGAGGCTACTAAAATCATAGGGATGATGGTCGACTGAGATAAAAAAAGATACAGCTTTAGTTTTGTTTTAGTGGTTTTACATCTTGATTATAATTTAATGTTATGAAATTTTTGAATATAAGGCTATGTTATATCCACAAATAGAAACATCAAAAACTTATAGGAGAACCACCAAAAATTGAACATGAGGAATATTACATGGAGAAATATCTTCTTTTATCAGTAGTATTTAGCCTAATATATGATATGGTGTACACTAACCATGAAACAATAATTCTACTTGGATTTATTATCAAATTCATGAAAAATCATGGGAATTAACAATGATTGGACCTGAATTATATTATTTATTACATAGATGAAACATATAAAATAACCACATTCTTCACAACATATGAAATATTTTTGGGGTATATAGATACAGATTTTGGTGGAGATTAAAATACTCATAAGAGTAAAATATTATTTTTTACATTGATGAAAATGATATTTGGATGGAAATGAAGGATACAATTTGTGGTAGATCCATCAAAAATAAAAGTAGTGTATGTAGAAATAATGGAAGTGGGGGAAATTGATTTTTTTGAGACATCTGTTGAAAGGTATTGGAAGGATTCGGAAATCTAGAGTTATATATAGTGATAGTAAGTGTTCTATACATTTGTCATGAAATGTAGTGTTTCATGATAATATGTAGCACATTATCATAAAGTACCATTTTTATAAAAATGTTTTGGAATATATGAGATCTTGAGTTACATATTAATGCTTGAATAAAAGTTTGGGTTACATGTTCACCATTATTCTAGTAAAGGAATGTCTGTGAGAATATTGTGACTAAGTGGGAATAAAGTAATCATAAGGTGTTGGAGACAATTTTCTCGATGGAATTTTGATTCTATTACCTATTTTTGGAATTTTTTCATGGTATCCTAAAAGAAATATTTATGAGGGATATTATTAAAATTGAGAAGTATATTTAACGATTTTACCAAAATGATGTAAATGATAAGTTCCATGAGTAAAATTGGGCTTTGGGTTCGGGCATCTAGAATGAATTTCATTTATCTAATGTAGTGTAGCCATAATATTCTATCATCCAATTGGTGTTCAATTTTCATATAGTACCTAAGACTAAAACACACATTAAGTCAATATTTATATCATATTTTCCAAACAATACCATCAATGGATCTTAAGGTGCCATTTCTTTGGATGATTTTATAAATAAATAAACCAACATAAATATATAATAATAATATTTATTTAATACTTCACATAGTTCTCCAAAATCCCATAGATCTTATATAATTTCATAGGATGAACTTGGGAAAAAATTTGGAAACCTGTGTGCTAGAAATCATAATAAGGGAATAAACAAGGAAATATATCATAAAATGAGATCAAAGATGCATAACATGAAATCATAAAGGGAATTATCATAATTAAGAAAACATATCCAAATGAAATATAATACTAGGATCATTTAATAATAATTATTTGGAAACTTCATGATACATTACATCATAAAAATAAGTCATGGTTCAGTCACAATATTATCATCATAATGTGTAAAAATCACAAGGGTGGATTGTGTTCACTCCCCTTATCCCACAAACATGGTGGAAAAAGTCCTAGTATGGATTTGGATCAATCCATAATCCCACACACAACACTTTACAAGGTACAAATCTTTTCAAATGTATAATATGGATATATAATTTTTCTACAATCCATCACATAAATTGAATTCATAAATATGTGTTTTATATGAGGGAAATACACTATACATAAATCATAAGAATGATCAGACCCATGAGGAGGTAGTGAGTTTCATAGATCTTATTCAAGATATACCTGATGGATAAATCTTTATGAATACCAAGTTAATAAGTAATTAAATCATTTTGATATTCATATTTTTAAATGAAACATAATTCTTGATCCCTAATTTCATATATATATATATATATTTCAAGGGAAGGATCTATGAGAATAAGTAAAAAAGGAATAGTTGGGTGATGATTTATGAAATAAGTAAAGGATATTTCAAGATAATGAAAGACCTTATTATTTTTGAAAAGAATGATGTAAACCATGATGGTACAATAAAAAAAAATAGTAATAATATATATAAGGTTTAAAATAATTTTATGGGGGTTAAACTAAATGTGAGACAAGAAATGGGAATGTTATATTAAATAGAGTTTTCCAAAATGTTTGAAGTTATATGTGAACTAAAAACATACATAACCCTTGAAATGAAAAAAAACATATATTGGGTATACATTTAAGGGACATAAAAACAAAAATAATAGAATTTCATGAGAAAAATATATCACTAAAGGGATAAAAATAAATAAAATACATAAATGGAAAGCCATGAAGGATGTACCAAATATTCCTTTTATATTTTAAAACACCATTTTTTAAATTCAGATCAAAAAATAAGATATTATAACATTATTTTAAATGTAGTAGAAGGTAAATCTGATTTTCATATAAGATAACACATAATAAGATTTCAAATTAAAAAGGTAACATTAGCGGGAATAGTAATTATAATCAAAGAGGGAAAATGTTGTTTCAAAAGATGTAAATTATAATTAACAAACTTTCATTTTCAAAACTTTTTAAAACTCAACAGAATATAGAGATGGTTTCAAAAGTGATATGTCAGAATCTAAATAGGGTATATAAAATAAAATTATAGATGAAACACAATAAAAAACATTATATGTTCATAATGTGGACTAAGTTAAAAAAATACCATTATATGTTAGGAAAGATATAAATAATATACCACAAAAATTAAGAGCATGAATGGAATGAATTATATATATTCATATATAATTTAAAATATTATAAATCCTGGGGGAATCAGTTAAACCATGAAACTAAAATTGGTTCATAATGTGAAAGCATGCCTCAATGAAGGGAGATTGGGATGGAAGTCTTATGGGTTAAGAAACATTCAAATAAAACATTAAAATAAATAAACCATGATGTTGACTTTAAAATACCATGAATAAATATAATTCTCAACATTATATGTCAAATAGTTAGTATACCCAAAATTTATAATAAATTATGGTTGTAATGGAAAATTTGACTCAAAGAAGGAATTTTGAGATGAACCCCTTATGACTGTTGTAAATTTGAATAAAATGACTTAGGATGATATAAAATAACATGGATATGTAAAAAACATGAATAAAGTAATGGAGTTTCCATAATTTATTATTCGGATAAATATACATTAAAAAAATAAGAAAATTGTGCATAACATTAAAACATGTCCCAATGAAGAGAAATCGAGATGACAACACTTAACTCAGGGGTAAAATATCTATGAATGTGCACTTAGCATCCTTGATAATTAAATTATATTAATTATATAAATTCTCCTGAAACTTATAAACCAATCTTCAATTTTGTAAGGCCCATTCATTAGGATTTATTATTTATTTTTAATATCAATATTGATTATGTCTCTTACTCAAGGTTGTAAAATTAACTTCCTTGTAAATACTCCAGTTAATTGACTGTGGTCAAAGGTGATATTGTATAATATCATGATATACATATTATGTATCATTATTTCATTATTATTCTATTTTTATAATACCTATACAATTTCAATGGATATCCCAAAAATATCTAAAATAATGAAGGTACCACGATAAGATCATTTAAAATGGTTAATGATAATACACCTATTTAGTGTTAATAACACATATAGAAGACAAAAATTATATTATTATTTAATAAAATAACAATTCGGAACCTACCTTTTAAAGCGGTGACAGAAAATCGAACATATTGTTCGTAGATGTGGTAATTAGCACACACACATGATGATGATTCTCTCTTACTTAATAATTTTAATAGAATATTTAAAATGAATATTTTATTAGTAAAATATAATATCATAATTGAAAATGTTATTATTTTATCATAAATTCATGGATAGAGGGTATTTGAGGGGTGTAGAAGAATATAAGAGCTTAGTAATTTTGGGATGGGTGTATTTCTTTTCCCTTATGAAACAACATAAAACACCTTAGCATAGTATTTTGGTTAGACAAAGGATTAAAAGGCACGGGGAGGGTATTTAGGAGTGAATATGGAAGAGTTTTTGTTGATACATGAATTTTTAATGGGTGGATAAATATATATTAGGTTGTATAATTTTATAAGTGAAGAAAATGACCATTCTAGTAAAAAACATTATTTCTCTACAAAATGACACCATTTTTCAAGGAAAAAGGTTAAAAATGGAAAATAATGGTATGGGGAAAGTCATAAGCATGATACTCAATCCAAACAAAAAATATAAACCATGTTTTTTTCACATGTATCAATATTTTTCACTACGTTAAACAACTTTTACCCTAATCTAAAGTTATAGTGGTAACACCAATTTCACATTTAGAAAATAATTTTAAAGAACACAATTAAAACTGATGTTATTTACTAATATTAAAATTAAAATTATATATATTTATACCATTTTGAAATAAATTATATTTCTAAAATATATAAACCTTTATTTTAGTATAAGTGTACAAAATGAGTAAAATTCTTTTTTAATGGAATTTTTATTTTTAATCATAGTGTTTTTATTGAAAAAGAAAATTCAATTTTTTTAATTATAATGATCATAATAACATAATTATTACTAAAATAATATAAATTTTATCTTAAAATAAATTAAATACCTAATATCCCCATGAATAAATTTAATTAAAAAAATAAGAAATAATAGTTTTCATAAAATATTACATGATTTTCTAAAATAATATTCATGGGTTTTATAAATTTAACATTATATTCTTAAATTATTTATTATATTTTAAAATTATTTGTAATTTTATATTGAAAAGGTCTAAAAGAAATATATTATATTAATTTGATGGTATTAGAAATAATTAGTATTTTTCTCTATTCACTAAAAAATTGATTATTTTTTAAAAATATAAAAAAAACTCATCCAAAGATAAATTTGATATAAATAATTCAAAAAATCCTATTTTTTAAAAAAATTAAAATTCCAAAATTTATATATTTATCTTTTATGTTTAGAATAGACTTTATAAATAAAATGACTTTTATTGAAAAATATAGTTTTTAGACATTATGTGTGGTTAATATTATTTCATATTAATTTATAATTTAAGGGAAATAATTATTTTGGTTCATATATATTAATATTTTTAAATTGTAAATTTAATTTATTATGAGAAAATATAAAATATTTTATAAAATGGTTCTTTAAAAACAAATATTACTTTTATATACTTTAACAAACAACATTAATTGATTTGCTCTTTTATGAAAATAATTTTACTACTCTAATGATATTTACATGATTTTTAATTATATATATATATATATATATTTCATATCATATTTTAATAATAATAATAATAATAATAATATGTAATAAATATAAATATTTAAAACATTTTAATATCAGATTTGTAATTCATTATGGGTTATATATTTTAAAAGGAGAAAAATTTAGTATAACTATTTGATATATAAACCATGAAAATATATTCAATAACTGTATTTATAATGACTATATTTTTTAATGAATAGATTTTTAGTAATCATATTTTTAACAACCATATTTCATTCCTATTTATAAACATACTAAATAATTCATGAATTCCACTCTCACTTCACAAGGCGCATATATTATTTCATTATATATATATATATATATATTTCATAATTCTTTATCATTTCATTTTGATACCCATTATTATAGGTTTGTTTGGTTGTTAATGATCCAAACATTTGACGATGATAAAAAATATTTTCTCAAAGTGAATATTTTATTGTTTTATACCTATTTCCCATATTGATTTATGATGTTTCAATGGATTTACTTCATCTAATATGTGTAATAATCCATGTTGGGCAATACAATATATTATTTTATTTCATAATGTAGCACTTCTGAATGAATAAATTATTGTTAGTTTAATTCATATCTTGTAAGAATTATTTCTCAATCAATTTCATTCAATTTTAAAAAAGTTTATTGTATAAACATATGTTTTTTAAAAGTAATAATCTTCCTAAAAACCTAGTCATTATATCCTCCCTAAATAAATTTTGTCCTCGCTATTTTAATTACTACTAACAATGGAATACAGGTGATGGTATTCTTAACAAATTCATCATTAAGGGTATACCTTCTAATTTGAAATTTAACTTTTTTTATATGATATACCAAGTTACTCATTTTTCCTCAAACAACATTGATCATTACAATAATCATGTATCCAAGTATGTTATACCCAGACCATTTGAATATCTACGATATTAAACCAATGTCAAATCTTATATTCTATAAAACAATTAACTCTTATCTCTGACCACTAGTTAATAACTCCACACACTAGTATATATATATATATATGAATATATCATAACCAAAAAATGATATAAGCATCCAAATAATACCATGAATTAAATATCAATCCCAGGGATACTAATACTATTTAACTTACTTTTTAAAAATCAATAAACACTTTATTACCTCAATATCTAGCATATATTTGTCCTATGTGTTATTTATACCTCAATAATGGGTTCTTTAATAGTTATCCACAAAACTGTAAACATGAAATAAAATCACATTCAAGGTATATTGATAAAAATTAATATATATTTTCATAATATTAAAGAAATAATAATGAAAAATAATTCTTAGATGATTCACATAATCCTAATTTATTTTAGAATTTTCTAGAATACAATAGATAAATATCACTCACTAATGAAAAAATATGTGGTTAATAACTATTATGGAATAAACCTCACTTCCATAGGTAAGAATAATAAAATAAAAATTTATTTCATAATATGAATATAATATGATTCAAAAAAAAATTAGTATGATCCCTTATTTAGTTTTAGGATAGTGTTTTCTAATACATGCCACTATCATCTTCATCCTTGTAATCTTTTTTCAACCAAATTGAAAAAGAAAAAAGGTTATGATAATATCTAAAGAAATCATAGTATATGATTATAAAATATCAATCCTAAAATTTCATCTCCAATGACACATTTATTTCAACCTAGGATACTTTCTTTTCAATTATGTCATACATGGTTAATCCAATAACTCCCTTGGTTCTTCCTAGGGTACTTTAAATTATGTTTTTTTGTAACATCTTAACCTAATTATAAAATATAAATAAAAAATAAATCCTTCATAATTGATCAAAGATAGAATATGATTAAAATAATAATATCTCTCTAGAGTGTCTAACATGGGTTATAATAAGATATTTATGACGTTCACCTCATCACAATTGTGTGAATACACTATATGTCCTCTTTAAGGTTATTTCCCATGGGTAAAATGATTATATAACGTGATTTTACATGCCAATATCCATATAGGGATATAATTTTCATGACTTCTACAAAATATTTACTTTACCGAAATTTCAGGATATTATCTAATGATTATTATTTTCACCAGGGGTTTTAAAAATCTTATCTTATCCATATCTCCAAAAGTAACTACAACATTATCTAATATCAACTATAGAAACCAAGAACTAATAATGAATTAATTTATGATTTATAACATAATTTCCAACTAAACTATACAAGGATCAATATATATAGTTTTTTTCTATTATTAGATACATAAATAAACAATACAAAATTTATATGCAACCCCATTATTTAAAACCCAAAATTGTTGCCCAAACTCCCATAGATATTTGAAAACTGTATAGGATACACTAGGGGAAATACATAAGTAAAATGGTGTTATTGAACTCCAATTAAGGTAATGAACATGACATAAATCATAACATGATAGAAATAAGGCCTAAATTGATACCATAAGAAGAATGATCCTTTGCAAGACAGTGATGGATCACGAGGATAATAGTTTTGGTATAGAGAATATTCTTATATTATATTTTGAAAATTTGTTTTTATGTTTTATTTTGTTTTAATTGATTGTGTGGTTTTGTTGAATAAATGTTGTGTCATGTTTGGTTTTTCTATTTTGTTATATTTTCGGTTGATCCTATTTGACAGATTGTGTGTCTATGTTCTTTGTGAGAATAATATTTGTCTCGTTGTATTTGGTTAGTGGTGTAGCTTCTTGTAGGTATTATCATATGGGAGCCTCAAAATATTGATGGGTGTGTTAAAAACCCATCGTAATCCATATTTCCACACATAATGGATAGATTAGAACCCAAATTAAGTATTTATAGATTTTTTAGTCTCGTATTTTCTTGAATCTAGTTTTCAGTGTTGTGAGTTAGTCAAATGCATTATTAGGTGGGTGGATTGATTGAGATATAGATGTGATGACACATATCATTAGGCCCTCCCTTAAGACATTTGTTTTACTAGGAGGAGTGCTCTTACACATTACGTTAGACCAACATGGGGTAACTACTTCGAAGGGGGAGGAACATTCACTTTGATTTTTTACACGTTTTCATTTTCTTATAGAGGTTATGATACTTTTAGGATTTTTATCTTGATTTTGGATCCTATTTGGTCACTCTAACTCATATTTGGAGCTTCAATTATTATTTTTATAATTATTTTATACCTATTTCATGTATTGGGTTTTCTTCTTCTCTCAAACCACAAAAGATGTTTTCCTTTTTAGGTTTAATAAAGGGACCTTGTACCTCACCTTTAAAACCATTAGACACAAATAATGAAAGAAGGAGATGAAAGAATGTGATCATGGAATCACAAGCATGTGGAAAAATCATAATACATGAATTAGTAAACATAATCTTGGGGTCACTCTAATGAAAATAATCTTAAAGTGAACAATGTTCTGTGGTGTATTGGGTTCACTCAGCATTACCATAAACAATGTGGGAAAGTCCCTTTGTGGGTTAGATTTAGCCCCTAAACCCATAAATAACATCAATTTATATATATCTATCCACCCAATGCATTATAGGGATATATAATTTATGGTCCACCCATAACATAAATTAAAATCATACATATTCAAACTATAACAGGAAAATAAATCATTCATAGATCATAATCATGATCGAACACATGAGGAGAAAGTGGGTATCATAATTTTGGAAGTAGGTACAAATGGATGATAAGTCAACATAATTACAGAGAGAAAATGATTTAAATCACTTAGATGTTAATATATAAAAATAAAACAAAGTTCCTCATCATGAATTATAATATAGATATTTCATGAGAAAGATCATGAAGAAATAAGAAAAAAAAACAACCCACATGGATAAATATTTATGAAATAAGTAAATGGTATTTTTAAA
The DNA here is from genome assembly GCA_963277665.1 of Viscum album. Lineage (NCBI taxonomy): Eukaryota > Viridiplantae > Streptophyta > Magnoliopsida > Santalales > Viscaceae > Viscum > Viscum album. The sequence goes on along the minus strand of OY728153.1, from coordinate 319,327,125 downwards.
TAATAAATGAAATTTTTCTTTTCCATTAAACAATAATTTAACCATGAGGGTTATCCAAAAAAATATTTATAATATTAATAAGATATTGATGGTTTAAAAACAGTTGATGGGATTGATTCTTTATATGAGAGAAGAGGTATCAAGGTTACCTTAAACCAAGATTATTTAAAAGAGGGAATTTTGAATGAAGCAAAAAATATTTTAAATACAAGATATTAAATAGGTATTAAAATATGTATATATGTGAGGTAAAATTTATAAATATATATGATTTTAAAGGGATGAATTTAATATAAAATGAAGAAAAATAATGAGAATGTGTGATGAGAAATTTATAAAGCTTGTAACATACCATTAACTTGATCGGGTAAATTTCGCTTTTTCTATGTTTCCTTTTGGTTCAATGTTCATAGATGTGGTTTTCTAGATTCCTTGTTGGTTGTAGAATAGTTACAAGTCATTTACTGGTTTTTGTGTACATTTTCTGATAGGGGAGATCACACTATGAACTAGAACACATCATGAATGGTGGTTAAAAATCGTATTGGGTTTAATTAGTGGATTTGTAACCTAAGGTGATGGGTTTTTTCATATAACATATCCTACATGGACTACATGTCGTGACCCTTGGGTATATGTCATGACATAGTCCACACTACGCTTTAAGTCATGTGTTTGACTGTTTCACTGAATCTTTTTTTTCTGACCTCTTGGATCTCATAAAAAACATGTATTAGGTGATTTTTAGAGGCACATGTCCTTCTGGATTGATTCGATCGGATTTTGATCAACATTTTGTCGGTGGGGTATCTGTCTGGATCTGTCATGAGATCTTTTTCCGGAGGCCTCTTCCTTCATTGTTCATGGTATGGTGGGAATTCTTCATCATGGTATGTGGGTTTCCTCTCCTCCATCGACCTCTTGTGTTTATATATGGATATATCTAATGAAGTGATGATTTGATTCTATGTCATTTGTTAGCATGGTGGGTTCTCATTGTTAGTGAAATCCATTGCGATCATGTGTGAAATGAGATTTGTGGTAGGTTGTTCCATCACGATTTGGCCAATTTTATTACCATTATATTGGCTGATTTATCTCAATTTATGATTTAAATTCAATTAATTAATACTTATTTCAATTTTTTTGACAAAAGTCAATTATATTGAATTGGGGGTTTTGAAATTGTTTTGGCACAAAAATTTGGAATACCCAAAATTCCATTGAATTGGGGTGGGTTTGTGGAAATCGGTTGATTTAAAATTTAAAAGTTGATTTGTGGATTTGATGGAAATTTTTTCAATTAAATAGTTGAATTTAACTATCAAAATAAATTTTGGAAATTATGGAATTGTTTTTGAATGGTTTTTAAAAAAATGAAAATGGCATAAAATGATTTGATAAAACCCCATGGTTTTATCTTAGGAAAGACGCATATCTTTTATTAAACTATATTTTGGTTTTAAATGAAACAATGTTGACATTTTTAAAATATAAGTATGGGATCTATTTTATTTTAAGAAGTATTACAATAAACATCCCATCAGGTAAGATCACATGAAAGACTTAGGTAGTTGATTTTTTATTTGGATACACTCGATGATATGACAATGTTCTAAAACATCTTTGTAGTGGGTAACATCCCCAACGGGAGGGTAACAACTGGCCTCTGGCAAGTGTCATGGGGACAAGAGTATACTCATCTTTCTGTGTCCACTTAGAGAGTGCCGAATCTTATAGCCATTTAATACTATTATACCTTTTAGAAGACGACCATATTTCTTGCTTGTTTATTTATATTTAAGATATATATATATATTCAAATGTTGTTTTAAAATCTTTACATGCCTGTTGAATTTATATAAACTTTTTTATATAAATATTTAATTAATCCATTTTTTGATAAAAGATCCATCTTTTGTAATGAAAATAACGTGCTATAAAAGTATCTTTATATCAATTTGAAAATGTACTGAATGATTTGTTTCAAAATCATTTTTATTTCCTAAACCTGTTTTCCTTGAAATTTAGAAGGAATTTATTTGTATAATCTATATTTGTCATCTATTATGGAATCGTTGGTGGTATCCTACTTATCTTTGGCTGACAACATACATTTTGATTTGGTTGTTTGTAGACATTCATTTTCCAGGTTTGAGAAAAGGTAAGAGATCTCTTAGAGGTGGATCTAGCTGCTGAACCATGGTCTTGGTTAGTTATGTCCATAGAGAAGTGGGGGGTTGTTTTCCATTTTTGTGCTTGGGGTTGTAGTACTTGCATGTCGTGTTGTATTCTAGTACTTTACTCCCAATGGAGGTTTCTTTTGATATGCACAATGTTTTTCTTCTTTTACTTATGCTATATTTTGTGGAAAATTCATTCCCACATCCATGTCGTATGATGCATGGTTTTAGTCTCCAACCCATGGGGATTAGGAATTCTCCTCGGGATATGTCATAACCAGCTCAATTATCAGGTTATGAGGGTACCCACGTTGGTTCCTGAAAAAGCAGATACAAATGATCCCTTTTTATGTTATAAAACACCATTGTTGAAATCTATCTTCATAAAATAAGGGAAACAATTATTTTAGAAATATGGGAATTGAAATATGATATTCATATTATGTAACACTTATGGAGGTTTTTAACTAAAAAGGAAAAGATATATCGGAATTTAAATTTTCATCAAGGAGGGGAAACCATCACTTAAAAGGCTGACAATTATTCTTAACATAGTTTCATTTTTATATATAATTATAACTTCATAATAAATAGTAATTAAATTAAAAGTTTTTTAATAAGATATAAATTGTTTATACCATTTAAATTTAAATATGAAACTCAAGGAGAAACATTATAAACAAATAAAGAATATTGAGTTATAAAAACACCTTATATATTAAAGAAGACATTAGTCAAAACCCACTAAAAGTAATAACATGAGTGAAAGTGAATTTTATATTTTAAACAATAATTTATGATACTATGTGCCATGGGGGTAGTCATTACACCATAAAAATGAAGAATGGTGCATAATATCGAAGCATTCCACAATAAAGGGTGATTAAGATGGAACCCTTACAACTTAAGAAACCCTCTGTTAAAACCCATTAAAAGAGATTACACATGAATATGAAGTTCAAATACCATTAATAATGATAATTCATGATATTTTATTTCCAATTGGTATTATACACATCAATTAAAATATATTGGTTGCATAAAATAATTTTATTCCCAAATAATAAATTTTGAGGTGAAACCCTTATAACATTAGTAATTTTAGAATGAATTGTAAATAGAATATTTATAAAAACATGTTTATTTAAATTCTATGAATTAAATTAAGGAGTATTTGAAAATCAATTATTGGGATGTATATGCAAAATAGAAATAGAAAATTGTTTCACTATAATAAAAACAGTCTCAATGAAGAAAAATTGAGACAAAAAAGGCTTATATAATGTCTGAACACACTCTTCACTTTCACTAATCTTCCTGAATACAAAAATTATGTTTCTTATTTATATATTACAATGAAACTTATTCACTAAAATTTATTTTCATAAGGTGATTTTATTAACATTTTTTATTTATTCGTAATATAGTTTTTGATTTGGATGATTACTCTAGGTTGTTTAGTTAATATCTTGATAACAATTTTAGTTTGTTAACAATGCTTATTGTTGTTTTTAAAAAAATTAAAAAACTCTATAGTTTTTAAGGATTAATTCCATTATTATAAAAGTACGAAAATAATTATATAGTTTCAAAATATATTAATAAAAGATCCAAAATAAGAAAGTTACCATGATAAGTCTATTTAAGACTGTTAAAGTTAATATGACCATTTTATATTAATCATACAAATTGAATGAGAAATATTATTATTATAGTATATTAATGGTGTAATGTATGGAATATTAGATAATTAAATAATATTTTTGAACCTACCATTTATGTAGGTGATGTAAAATTTTATACGTCATTCATGGGGGTGATTGTTCGCATACACACATGATGCCATTTTCCTTTTTCGTAAAGACATTAGTGGAAGGTATAAAATTTATATTCCATTAGTATAATAACTTTTCACAATGTTAAAAATTTTGGTGTTATTGTTATTTAATTGATAGAGAGTACTTAAACTGTGTAGAAAAACAGTAGTACATTGAAAGCTTGGGTTGAGAGAATAACCTTTCCCTTGAAAATCCTTCGTTATGAAACTATTTATAACTTCTTATTGTGGTATTTTGGTGAGAATAAGTGATGTTTAATTGTTTTATTATAAATTTTCACATCTTATTTGGTGATGTGAGTGGGGTTTTAAGGTTAAATTGAGCTTATAACTAAGAATCATTGAATCTAGAACATGTTTGGTTTAATTATCTACTCATTAATTATTTTAATAGAAATATTTATTTTGGCTACATAATTGATTAATTTTATTGGTGTAAATTTTTATACCATTTAAAAACTATTTTATGTTTTAATTAAATCTAATATGTAATTTTAATAAATAAAAATTCACGAGGATCTATGTTTTTTAGGAACTACGGTGACAAGCTTGAAAAGGGTAAGAGTTATATTGTCCTAGACAGTTCGACCTCATGGCCATTTATATAGTGATCCTGACCAATGTAATATAGATAAATTGGATTATTTATTATATTTTCATTGATATAAAGAATAAAATCTTAAATGAGTGTTCAGTTTAGAAGTTCATGAGAACCAAATACATACATGAAACCCATTTTACATTGGGAATCAAAAATAAAACACAATACATAACAAAAGAAAATGAACTATACCCTTGAAAATTTATTCAATGATATCTTCGTCATATCCTAGATATAGTAAACAGGGAAAAGGTGAGATCAAATTATTAGTAAGGGTTATGTACAAAGAAAGATACCATGAATCAATAAGAATAGTAAACATGGAAAGTTAAATAACTAAACACAAATTCCATTTATATAAAATTAAAATCATGATAATATAAGGCATAATCAATATGGAAACATAAATAAGTGAACACAATTCCATTTAATCAGTATTCTAAGTGTGAAATTCATCTAAGAAAAATTTCATTATAAAAATATCATGGATAAAAATAAAAATATAATTCTCAATGAAGGAAATGGTTAATTATTATATACTATTATCATAGTCATCATGATAAATCTACTATCAAGACATTTCACAAGGAAATTTAAACAATAGGTAGAAACTCGTTTAATTGGTCCAGTTTATTTGTCACATGAGGTATACTAATGCATAGAGAGGATATATAATATTGGGGCCCACCCACCACTTTAGGTCTAAATAATTCCCTATATATCGAATAATATATTTATTTAATGATTCAATATGAATAATTATTAATTATCTGTATTGTATAAAAAATACAGATTTATCCATATTTCCCCAAATAATCAAATACAATTCAACGTAAATACCATATTTAAAAGTGTTATATATTTTATAAAATAATCTTATAAAACATTAATGAATATGGATATTTAATAGAAATGTAATTTCCATTGAAACCTAATTACCATAATGTGACTGTATAAAGGGAAAATTAACAATCACAAAATGAAGGGATATTCTATAATACCTTTTACCACAAGGTAATTTTAAAGTCAAATACCTTTGGATGAAATGATTCAAGGTGATAGATAAAGTACCATTATGCAAGAATGAATCATTATATTACATGTCAAGGGGTAGTATATACACCATTACGTTTTTTTAATTATTTTTACAGTTAATTTCTATGTTTTCTCCTGTATACATTTTCAATGAATGATCAGATTCATGTTAATAATATATATTTCAATCATATCTAGAATAATAATCAGGAAATAATTAAAAAAAATTTAATCACTAATACTTCTAATACCAATAATGAAATATGGTTTTTAGAAATGAATTACATTACAATCATGGAGATGGTAAGTTGTGCGTACACATGTGTAATGTTTCCATTTTCAACGATCATTATGGAAAATAGATAAGTAATACTTTAACACTAATAAATGATAAAAATATAAAAGAAAACATATTTTTTATTTAAATATGAATATAAATATAATAAATCAGGCGAGGAGTTGAAAAGAGAGTCACATTACTATGAGAGGGTGATATTCTACACATACACGAATGATGTCATCATCTTTAAGAGAGTGAAAATTTAAGAAATAAAATTATATATGTTATTTTATAAATGATAAATAATCCATTTATATCCTAATCATGTCACACATATCAGATATCATAAATAAATTTATCCTTATAATCTTCCATGGAATGAGTTAGTGTAACGACCCATACTTTTTGAATGATATTTGTTTTTGAAAAATAATTGTTAAATTATATTTAACATAGAAAAACCAAATACCTTTAATGAAGTGGATATAATGAAAAATGTGACCAATTGTACTCACCCATTATATGACTGTTTGGAACTATAATCTTGATACTAATTTTAACATTATAATTTGTGTTTATAAGTAGAAATTTAAAAGGATAATTAACACATAAATGAGAAGCAATTCCCTCAACCAGTATATTCATACTATATGATACCCATTTGTCAGAACCTATGAGGGAGGTAGCATTACATGGGTTCTACCTTCACTAAGACCAATATGAGCTTCAACATGTGAAACTTGAATCAAATCAGTAGGAGGTATGTTCTAGTAAGTGGATATCACCACTCGATTGATGTTAGCTGAGTTTCCCCATGAATCCATCACCCTCATACACCTTACCCTTAGATAGTTCGTAGGTTTTATAAGTGGTTACGTGCCCTGATAGTAGTTACATAAAGTGTAACTACTTTGTAAAAAGTAATTATATATGTAATTAATTTTTTTAAATAATAGTATTTTTAATAAAAATATGTTTAATTGATATGGAATTTGGTAAACTGACTTTTCAGTCACAAAAATTTAATTTTCAGAGAACACATTTTTATTTATAATAAAATAAGATATTATGAATAATACTTATTTTAATTAAGTAGTATGATATAAAAACACATATTTAAACATAAATTATAAAATAATTTTATTATGTTTTTAAGGATTTTTATGTTTTGGAAATTTTACTATGCATTATCCCCCCACAATTTTTTTTAATAATTAAGGATTCATAATGTTAAAAGTTAAGGCTTTCAAATTTATATAATTTTTATGTTAAAATAACTAAATTTTTGAAATCATCATGTTGAATTTAGGTTAGGTTTAATTTATGATAATTTTTTAAGATATATTATTTTTATATTATTAGTAAAAATATAGTTTTGGTTTTTTGGTATGTTTAATGAAATAATAATTATTACATAATGATGTAATAATTATTTAACCAAAATCCATGACTCAAAAAATAATATTCTATAAATATTAATTATTTTAATATCTATTAATCAATTATCAAACCTATAAGTTACTTTCCAAATTTAAAAATGGAAACATTGTCTTTAAAAAATAATTTTGTGAAAAAATTACCTTTCCATAATCTAATGTTTTGTGGTTTTACCTACCAAGGCGTCCCCCATGGTGGCATAAATCCCCCAAGGATACAGTCATCATGTTTTTGGAGTAACTCATAAATGTAAGAGAATTATCTATCCTTCCTCCTAAATTTTAGAAACTATCTTCATATATGTCTTCTAATATGGTTACACTATTATATTATTGGTTTTCTCATACCATTAATATCAAATTATGTTTAATCAATGGGATACCCATGTCCCCTCTCATTTTACCCTTTTCTAAAACAACATTTTATATGTGTTATGCTATCAAATTTACTTCTAAAAAATTTTAAATTCCCCTTAAGAATTTCACATTTGTTATCTTTTTATTTATACCCAAACCCCATTCATTTCTAGAAATATTCACCTAGATTTATATATTATTTATTTTATTTAGTTATTTATGGATAAGAATCCCACACTCCATTTTAGTGGGATAAAAATGACATAATGATTATGTCATTAAGAACTTTTGAAACTCTATGATTTTGATAAGAAACTGATTCTTTATTCTCTGTGGCTTATTAATGAAATGATTGATTATAATATAAGTGTATTACATTAATAAATAAATATTAATGGAGTGTCCTGATATTTCTCCAATGCAATGGGTAAATCCTTTAATCTCTTGATATGACATGTTTTATGATGCCTTGGGGAATGACCTTGCTAAGTTTCATTTACGAAATGCTGGTGAGTAACCTTGTTGATATGCATATAAAAGTATAAATTAAACATTTTAGCCACATTTCCATATCATGATTCATGTTCCTTTTATTGTTATATGCCTTTTTATCTTATTTCTCATGACACAATGATATTTCTCATGTTATTATGGACATTCCTCATGAATATTTGTAAATAGTTTCCTTTATTATGCCTTATTCTCACTCCATTCCATTGATGTATGTCCCTAGGATATGAGACATAGTAAATTTACTTGTGGTTAACCCATTAAGAAGCCATTCATGTGGATTATAGTAAGGGTTTATATTTTAATGTATTATTTTATAAATTTCCAAGAAACTAAACATTAAAGTTCCTCTATTTTGTACTATTTAATGAAATGTTTGTGTAATAATATTGTAAGATTCCATTGTAGGTATCAAAGGTAGGTTTAGTTATTTGTTGAAATTATAATTTTAAAATGTTATAATGAAATTTATATAAAATTTTAAATACATAAAAACATAATTTTAATTTGTTGAAGTATTATGTGTGTGGTTTCTGAGAAAAGAAACCCTACCTAGATACAAACAAGTAGATGTTACACTAGAACATATGTATGTAGAGAAAAAGTCCCAAACCACCTCTTTGAGCTAGACCCAAATCCATAACTAGGGAACAATAATGAGATTTCTACACTACTGGTTTAATTCTATAGAAGGATATGTTTGGTTAATCACAACTTTTTATGGACCATTATAAAAATATTATTAGAAAATATATTTATTTTAAGAGGATAACTTATTAAAGCATGATATTTTATGAAAAAAAATTCCTTTAGAATGATAAAATTTTTAAAGGAAACATGTTTCTCACTATGATTTTATTACTTTTTAAAATGGTCAGAAATAAGATGAACCACTTAATTGATGATCACAATAAACTATGAACTAATGGCCCTACGTTCTAAGGAAAAATGGAAAATATCATGAAAATGATGAATCAAGTAGATCGAGTTATGAATAATAAATTGAATAAAGTTGTGAGAATGAATTAATCTCAAAGGGAGAAACGTTCCATTAAGTCCTTCACAAAGCAATTATCACCTTCTATCAGTTGATCTACTAACCCATTGATTATTGAACAATGGATAAGATCAATGGGATTTTTTTTCTATACTTTTATGTTCAAAGAATGAGAATTTCACCCTGGATGTTTTCTACTTAAATGAACATGATGATCAGCGGTGGGTAGGGATTAAAAACATGAAGCCCATAATTGATATTGATGATATAATGGGGGAGGAGTTCAGGGGAGTATTTTTCAATAAATATTTCTATCATTTTATTTGAATGAAAAAGAAGAAGGCATTTCAAGTGATGATGTAAAATAAAAAAAAAATTAGTGGGAAGATTTGAGATGAACATTACAAAACATTATCATTACACCTATATAGTTTTTATAAACACAAATTTAAATGTTGATTGATTTTTAGATGGAATAAAACAACTTATATAGTGAAATATTCCTGTTCGAGACTACGATAACATTGAGAAGATAGTATAGAGTTCTATAAAGGTTGAAATGGAGTTTTGAGAGACATAGTGGTCACCTAAATAAATTTATAAGAATATATCTTTGGTTATAATCAAAGGGAGGAACTTTGATCATTAAAGAGGATGAAAGAAATTGAAACATTACACCTGAAAAAATGTGTGAAGAATCATATGAGGAATGAATTACATGGGAGTGTAAAATATTACATGTGTGGAAGGGATAGAAATATAGATCATTGAAGGACCCCGGGACACCCTGATTGGGGAGGGGTGAATTAGGGTGATAAGTTTTTCTTTTAATGTGATGTTTCTTGTTCCCATGTTGGTAGGAACTTTTGGAACCTGTATGATGAATATGATCAGAAATCAAACATTCACATGCACAGAGAAGTCACAACACTTTTTACATGGTTCACCACTAAGGGCTACGTCCAAGGAGCATACGCCGACAGGTTTTTGGTCCTACCTAATTCCACTAAACATCACTAGATGTGGATTAAAAAGGTTCGGGAATAGTCACTCTGTCCCAGGATCACTGTCTTTACAATTGTTCAGGGATAGCTCACTGCATCCCTTGGGTCACTCCCGTTGACTCCCCCTGGCTCACAGCCTTTGGTGAAGTCACACTCAGTTTATAGACGTGAAGGTATCTTCATCATTTCAAGAGAATTCATCCTATGTAATGTTTAGATGCTCTGTTGAAGTCCAAATTTCACTCATATACTTATATCACTTTGAATTGAAGATATCGGGCAATCTTTTAGCTTTAATGCAGCTCCAAAAAGACTGGCATACTCTAACCTCTCCTGGTGAGCGTCTCAAAGACCGGCACACAAGTTTCATAAATGGCATGCAAGTCACTTGCGCGGTACAAAATCGGTGCGTAGGTGAAACCAACCCACTTGCACGACATTGCCTCATTCAACTCCAAACTTGCGCGATGATGCTCCATTAACTCCCAAACAGCCTTGGTCGCGTAGCCCACAACCGGCGCATAGCCTCTACATGCGCGACCCAACTACCACTTGCGCGACTCAACCACTTGCTTGAAGAGAGATAAAAAAATCTCTATTTCTTGAACTTCGTTACAAATGAGGAGGGGTGGTCCTCTATTTATAGGCAAACTGGACCCCCTGTGCAATGGCGCGCAAGTATGCTCTCGGCGCGCAGGTTCCGGCGTGCAACTCTTCTCCCCTAGCCTCTGTTGCGTAACTCACTTTTGCGACCCAACCAATACCTGCATGACCCTCTTTATTTTTCCATATTTTGAAGTTCTGATCATGAAGAACAATAGGCATGCAAATTTCCAATCCTCCAAGGCACTGACACGCAAGACCTGTCTCTGTTCGTGCAGGTCACTTGCACGACCACAGCAATTCATGCACGACTCTTATACCTTTTCCATTTTTCCAAGTTCTGATCTAGAAAAACTCAAGGCGTGCAAGTTACATCCCCTTCAAGTACACGGAGTGAAAGTCTCTTAGCGAAAAACACTTTTCTCCATTTCTCAATTTTCAGGCCCAAAAATTTGGCAAACACTGGGAAACGGTGAAACCTTCAATACTGTTGTCTGCTTGAACTGTATGATAACTTTTCTGGAACTCATTCGGAACTTCCATAGAGGATTTTCAACAAACACAAATCATACTCCAATTCATGCATAGAAGACCATGGTTCCTACATTCTCCCCCTTTGGGTTTGTTGGAAATCAGAAAATAAATTCAACAGATCCCCATCCATGTGAAAACCAAAAACGCGAGAAACAACTTAGCCAACACTCTAAGTTTACATGATAAATGCTCAGTGTAGAAAACCAGAGAGGAAGTTTGAATTGGGTTCCAGTGTTTTGGAGTTCTCAATGACACCCATGAAGCATTACATGACTGACGTATTCCTTCTCATCCATCTCATCCTATCACTAACACTAAATTCACATCGTGTCACATGAGCATTACATGCCTAAACATGCCTGAATTTATTCTTTATCCCCATTGACAATAAAACCAAAGACCGGTAATTTGAAAAATGTTCATCTCAAACCATACTCCCCCTGGATAGTATCTCCCCCACAAACCTGCATCACATCCATAAAGAGATAAAAATAGTTATCATAATTGGGGAGAGGGGTGTATTGTGAAACCTCCTTATGCACTGGGAGGTGGATGAACACCAAGGTTCAACCGATGCTTCTCAAACACTTCCACTGACAGTGGCTTGGTCAGGATATATCACCCACTTGCTCCTCTGTTCCCACATGATCAATTCTAATCACCCCTTTCTCAACATTTTCTTTGATAAAGTGATTCATGATTTCAATATGTTTTGTTCGAAAATGCTGAACATGATTATTCTCGAGATTAATTGTGCTCTTGTTATCATGGTAAATTACTATTGGGTGATTCAACTCATCACCAATATCTGTTATTTGTAGCTTCATCCATAGCAGTTGAGTGCATTCCTTTGTGGCAGATATATACTTAGCTTCAGCAGTACTAGGAGAAGTACTTTCCTATTTCTTGCTCAACCAGCCAACACATTTTTTCCCAATATAGAAAGGTCCACCACTGGTGGACTTTCTATCTACGAAATCACTAGCTAATTCCGCATCAGAAAACACTGATAATTCACTTTTACCACCTTCAAAAAAAATATAACCCAAAGTTATGTATACCTTGAATGTATCTCATGGTTCTTTTACTGCCGCCATATGTTTCTCCTTTGAATTAATCTTAATGTGGGATAAAAGACATGTGGAAAAGACAATATCTGGTCGTGTCACTGTCAGGTACAGTAGGCTCTCAATGACCCTCCTGTACATGGTGGGATCAACAGAGGCCCCATCCACTTGCTTTCCAAGTTTAGTTCCAAATACAATTAGAGTTGACATTAGTTTGGAGTCATGCATATTAAACTTCTTGATCAGCTCGCTTGCATACATTTCCTGAGAAATAAAAGTGTATTCCTTCTTTTGAATCACCTTCAGCCCCAAGAAATATGTGAGCTCCACAACCATAGAAAATTCAAATTCTTATTTCATGTGATTTGAAAATTTATCCGCTGATTTCTTCCTGCTTCCACCAAATATGATATCATCAACGTAGACTAGAACCATGAATATATCTTTTGGAGAATTCTTAACATAGATATTGTGATCCAATCCTCCTCTTTTGAATTGCATCTTCTTGAGATACGAATCCAGCCGCGAGAACCATGCCCGTGGTGACTACTTCAAACCATATAGAGCTTTCTTCAGTTTGCAGACCTTTTTTTAATCATTACCTAGAAAAAACCCACTGTTTTTTCAATGTAGACTTTTTCTTTAAGTACACTATTCTAGAATACTATCTGGAAATCCATTTGATATACTTTATATCCTCTTTGGAGTTCCATGGCAAGGAAAAGCCTAATTGACTCTACTCTAGCCACTGGAGGAAAGCTTTATTGAACATCAATGACTTCAATCTAGGAGTATCCTTTACATACCAGTCGTTCCTTATTTATGATGACACTTCCTTTACCATCAAAATTATTTTTGAAGATCCAGTTGGTACCAATCACATTGTGACCATCAGGTCTCTGGACAAGATCCCATGTTTGATTCATGTCAATCTGGTCTAATTCTTCACTCATGGATTTCACCCAAGATTCATCATTTCTAGCTTCTTTGAATGTGGATGGCTCCACAACAGATAGAAATGCAGATTGTGTGTTATTCCTCATACTTCTTGTTTGATTGGGTGCACTCCTTTCCCCAATTATGTTAGATATATCAATCTCATATCTTTGATTTATCCTGTGAAGTTCAGTTTCATTCTCTTCAGTGATAGTTTATTCATCAGATTCTTCTTCTGAGTCCACATCATGATGTGACTACTAAGTGTTTTGTACAACTTCATCTATTTCTGTATTTGTATTTTCTCCATGTTCACTTTCATCCTCATGTTATATTACATTAGCATGTGACGTCCATGAAGCATTTGTGGTTTTCTCTACAATTGTCTTACCATAACTTCTTTCCACAATCCTTCTTAAACGCTTATTGAAACATTTGTAGGCTTTGCTGTTCATTGAGTAACCGAGGAAAATTATTTCATCTGCATTGTCTCCATACATCCCTTGATTTCCTTCTTTGTTACTGATGTAGCATTTACTTCCAAAGACATGAAAGTATTTTAAAGAGGGTATCCTTCCAGGCCACAGTTTATGTGGTGTCTTCGTCTCACCCATATAAAGTCATCTTCGATTCTGAATTTACACTGCAGCTTGAACAACCTCTTTCCAGTAATGCCATGGAAAACGACTCTCAATCAGCATAGTTCGTGCCATTTTGTTCACCTGTCGATTCATACATTCAACAAATCCATTTTGTTGTGGAGTTCTCACATCAGCTACCTCATGGTGTATCCCATGCTTCTCCAGATGATTTTCAAATTCAATGGATGTTTATTCTCCTATATTATCAGATCGCAACACTTTGATTGTTCATCTAATATCCTTCTCGGCGATTCTTCGATATGTTTTCATGCAGTCAAGGACTTGTCGTTTCCTATGAATGACCATCACACATTCCATTCTACTGTAATCCTCTATGAAAAAGAGAAATTACAATTCTCCATGAGTTCCAACAACATTTATCATCCCACAAACATCTGTATGAATTAGATCAATAAAGTGAGATGCCCTTTTCTTCTTTGGCCGATATGAACTGCAGACCGACTTCCCACAAATGCAAGAATAAAAATACTTTTCACGCTCACGCTTCAGGTTGGGAATGTCCATGACATTCCTCAATTTTGATATTTTTTCCATGTTTTTTTGATTGATGTGTCCTAGTCTCCAAATCCAAAAATTGTTTTCTTCTTCAACAATCAAGTAACATACATTTTCTTCACTATCAACCTGATACAAGTAGCCTTCTATTCTTCATCCCTTCATAAGTGAATTTCATGTCTTTCCCTTGATAGTGCAGCCTTTCTGATTAAAAGTAACTATAAGTCAAAAGTCACAGAGTTGACTCACACTGAGTAGATTATAACGTAGGCCATCTATGTTAAGGACTTCAGTCTTCTTTTGTTCTCCATTAGCAAATTTTGTACTTCCACCCCCTTTGATTTTTAGAGCACCATCATTACCAAAGAATACTGTACCATCAACCTTCCTTTTGATATCTATTAATAGGTCGGCATTACATGTCATATGAGATGAACAACCGCTATCCATAATCCTGGTATTGTTGTTCTTTGTAGCTTTAATAACCACCTATACAAGATTGGATTTCTCAATCTTCTTCCTTTCCTTCCAAGAGACATTAGATTGAGTGTAGAGTGCTGATAGCATTTTAATTATCTCTTCCACATACCCAAGATCTTCATAGTCAAAATCTTATTTGAGAGGAGAAAACCTATTTGAAAGAGCAACACTATCTTGGTGATGAGACTTGACATGTCTTGAACTTCAGTATGAGGTGCCCATGTCCCTTCTCTGCCTACAATTACTAGCATTATGACCAAAGTTAGAACAGGGAAAACAATATCCATAGAAATTGTTTTTTCTATAAGAATTAGGATATGAATTTAGTATCTTTTGTTGAACTCCTACATCTTCTCCATTTATATAACTTCTTGCCTCTTCAGAATAAGACATGGTATGGCCCAGATAGCCACAGAACTGACACTTCATGATAAGAAATGACTTCTCAATTTAATTTCTCTGCATACCTTTTTCCTTGGGAGAATAGTTAGACTGGCTGTCATTTCTAAATGTTTGAGGATAATTTTCAGTTCTCATTTTCGTTTGGATTGAGGGTTCATTTTTCAGCACATTAGGCTACATTTTAACATGTTCAAATTTCATCTTATCTTTATTTTGGATCTTTTAACTTCCAATAGTTGATGTCTCAGCTTCACAAGAAAATTCCACTCTTTCCCAGGAAAGCAGGTCTTTGATCACTCAAGATTTTTCCAACCCCATGTGAACCACACTTGTATCTTTCCAGTAATTCTGCATCTATGAATCTTCCACACTCTATTTTTTTCCTCGATTCTTTTGGAATT
Source organism: Viscum album (assembly GCA_963277665.1). Classification (NCBI taxonomy): domain Eukaryota; kingdom Viridiplantae; phylum Streptophyta; class Magnoliopsida; order Santalales; family Viscaceae; genus Viscum; species Viscum album. The sequence goes on along the minus strand of OY728153.1, from coordinate 319,311,305 downwards.
GATTTAGTCTCAAGTTTACTCCTAAGAGTAACAACTTCTTCCTCAAGACCCTCTGCACTCTTGGATTTTTCTTCTAGTCTAGAGGTGAGGTCATTGATGACCTTTGCCTTCTCTTCCACTCTCAATTTCAAATACACTACATCATCATTGCTTTAAATTATTTTAGAATGTACCTTCACAAATTCTTCCAATATTTCAATTTCAGCTTCATTTTGATCAACGTATTTAGTTGATTCTTCTACAAATGATTTCCACTTATTGCAACTCTTAGATTTAGTCTTAAGCTTAGAAAAAAAATCCTTAAGTGGCATCTCGGTATCTACACATGTTTTAAACTATTTTCTACACCAGTATCTTCTGAATTTTCAATAGAGGCCATCATGGAAGCACGATTCCAAGTTTTAAATTCTGGTTCTTCATCATAGAATTCATTATCATCATCTTCTTCTTCATATACAGAACTCTTCCTTTGCATTTCTTTCCAGATTTGAAGTCTCCCTTTTTGAAAAACCTTATACAAGTCTTCTCTAAGCTTTCATATTCACTATATTTATCATTGATATTTCTTAGGCACTGATAGGAAATGTTCCCATCTTATCCACAACAAAAACATGTGAGAGGTAACTTCCCTTTGAAATTCCCTTTTCACTTCTGGAACTTCTTAGCAATGAGAGAAATAAATTCTTTTTCTTCATCATCTTCACCCATACTATTTTTTGAAATTTTTAGTTTATCCATGGCCTTAAATTTTATTTCCTTTCTCACATGAGTCGTAACATCTTCTGGTTTGATCCTCATTTCATATGCTACCATGTTTCTTAGGAGTTCATCTAGAGAATGTTTTGAAATATATATTTCTTCAAGGGATGATACCTTTACATTTTGTAGTGGTGGAAGTCTTTTTAGTATTTTCTTCATAATGTCAACATCTTTGATTTATTTTCATAGGCCCCGAATTGATCCAAATACTTTAGTGATTCGATTAAATAAGGAGTCTGCATTCTCATCAGGATGCATCTTCAAATCATCGAACCTATTGTGTAGCACTTGTAGTTTCACCTCATTCACATTTTTATCTCCTTCATAAATATTCTCGAGTTTATCCAACTTGGATTTTTCTTAGGTGGAATTCATTACCTTTAGGTAGATCTGATTAGAAAGTGCTGCGGTGAGTGAATTTTGTGCTTTAGAATCTGCATCAATAATTTTTCTATCTCTGTCAGTCATAGCCAGCCTTGTTGGATCAGTTACTTGTATTCATTGCATAGTAGAAAATAGAACTTACATTCCAAGATATCTTAGATGAGATCTCATTCTTTTCTTCCAGATCTATAAATTACTCCCATCGAAGTGAGGGACTCCCCTGACAATGACTGCATTCTCCATAATGACAAAGGAGAGATTCAACATCAGCAACTTGGATTTGATACCACTTGAAGGACCCCAGGACACCCTGAGAGGGGATGGGTGAATGAGGGTGAAAACTTTTTATTTTAACGTGATGGATCTTGTTCCCACGTTGGTAGTAACTTATTGAACCAATTTGATGAATATGATTAGAAATCAAACATTCACAAGCAAAGAGAAGACACAACACTTTTTACGTGGTTCACCACTAAGGGCCAAATGCAAGGAGCATACGCCGATAGGTTATCGGTCATACCTAATTCCACTAAACATCACTAGATGTGGATTACAAAGTTTTGGTAATAGTCACTATGTCCCAGGCTCACTGCCTTTAAAATTGTTCAGGGATAGCTCACTGCGTCCCTCGGGTCACTCCCGTTGACTCCCCCTGGCTCACACCCTTTGGTGAAGTCCCACTCAGTTTATAGACGTGAAGGACTCTTCATCATTACAAGATAATGCATCCACTTTTGTGTGTAGATTCTCTATTGAAGTCCAAATTTCACTCGAGGACTTATATCACTTTGCACCGAAGATATCACGTGATCTTCTAGCCTTCGTGCAGCTCCAAAAAGACTAGCGTACTCTATCCTCTCCTGGTGAACTTCTCCAAGGCTGGCATGCAAGTTTCAAGAATGGAGTGCAAGTCACTTGCATGGTAAAAAATCGGCACGCAGGTGAAACCAATCCACCTGCACGACACTGCCTCGTTCAACTCCAAACTTGCGTGATGCTGCACCATTAACTCTAAAATCACCTTGGTCGTGCATCCCACAACCGGCGTGCAGCCTCTACATGCGCGACCCAACCACCACTTGCGCGACTCAACCACTTGCATGACGAGAGATCAAAAAATCTCTAAGTCTTGAACTTTTTTACAAATGAGGGGGATTTTTCCTCTATTTATAGGAAAACTGGACCCTCTGTGCGATGGCATGCAAGTATGCTCTCGAGGCGCAGGTTCCGGTGCGTAGCTCATCTCCCCTAGCCTCTGTTGCGCAACTCACTTGCATGAACCAACCAATACCTACACGTCTCTCTTTCCTTTTTCATATTTTAAAGTTCTGATCATGAAGAACAATAAGCATGGAAGTTTCCAATCCTCCAAGGCACCGACACGCAAGACCTTTCTATATGCATGCAGGTCACTTGCGCGACCACAACAATACTTGAACCACTCTTATCTCTTTTCCGTTTTCCACTTTCTGATCTTGAAAAGATCAAGGAACGCAAGTTCCATCCCCTTCAAGTACATGGAATGCAAGTATCTTCGCCAAAAACACTTTTCTCCATTTGTCGATTTTCTAGCCCAAAAACATGGCAAACACTGGGAAATGGCGCAACCTTCAATACTGTTGTCTACTTGAACTGTATGTTCACTTTGCTGGTACTCATTCTGAACTTCCACTGAGGATTTTCAACAAAAACAAACCCTAATCCAATTCATGCATAGATGAACATGGTTCCAACAATCTCCCCCTTTGGGTTTGTTGGATATCAGAAAATAAATTCAATAGATCCCCATCCATTTCCAACCAAAAATGGAAGAAACAACTCAATCAACAATCTAAGTCTACGTGAGCAATGATCGGTGCAGAAAACAAGAGAGGAAGCCTGAATTGTGTTCTAGTGTTTTGGAATTCTCAATGACTCCCATGAAGCATTACATGACCGACATATTCCTTCTCATCCAGCTCATCCTATCACTGACAGTGAATTCACATCGTGTCACAGGAGCATTACATGCCTGAACATGCCTGAATTTATTCCTTTACCCCCTATTACAATAAACCCAATGACCAGTAATTTGAATAATGTTCAGATCAAACCATACTCACCTGGATAGTATCTCCCCCACAAACCTGCATTACATCCATAAACAGATAAAAACAGTTTTCATAATCGGGGGGAGGGGTGTATTGGAAAACCTACTTATGCACTGGGAGGTGGCTGAACACCGAGGTTCAACCGATGCTTCCCAAACACTGCTGCTAACAGTGGATTGGTCAGGATATCAGCCACTTGCTCATCAGTTCCCACATGACCCATTCTAATCACCCCTTGCTCAACTTTTTCTTTGATAAAAAAATTCTTGATTTAAATATGTTTTATTTGATAATACTGAACATCATTCTTTGTGAGATCAATTGCGATCTTGTTATCATAGTAAACTACTATTGGTTGACTTACCTCATCATAAATATCTGTTAGTTGTTGCTTCATCCATAGTAGTTGAGTGCATGCCTTTGTTGCAACTATATAATCAGCTTCAGCAGTACTAAAAGAAGTACTTTCCTGTTTCGTGCTCAACCAGACAACACATTTCTGCCTAATATAGAAGGCCCCACCACTGATGGAATTTCTGTCTACGACATCACCAACCCAGTCCGCATCAAAAAACTCTTATACTTAATTGTTCCAACCTGCAGAAAATATAACCCAATGTTATGTGTACCTTGAATGTATCTCATGATTCTTCTTACTGCCGCCATATGTTCCTCATTTTGATTACTCAGAAATCGGGCCAAAAGACATGTAGAAAAGACAATATATGGTCATGTCTCTATCAGGTACAGTAGGCTCCCAATGATCCTCCTGTACATGGTGGGATCAAAAGAGGCCCCATCCTCATGCTTTCCAAGTTTATTTCCAACTGCAATCGGAGTTGACATTGATTTGGAGTCTTTCATGTTAAACTTCTTGAGTAGCACTTTTGCGTAATTTTCTTGACAAATGAAAGTGTATTCCTTCTTTTGAATGACCCGCATCCCCAAGAAATATGTGAGATCCCCAATAATAGACATTTCAAATTCTTATTTCATGTTATTGGCAAATTCATCCACTGATTTATGCCTGCTGGCACCAAATATAACATCATCAACATAGACTAGAACCATGAATTGATCTGTTGGATAATTATTCACATTGAGATTGTGATCTACTCTTCCTGTTTTGAATTCCTACTTCTTGAGATACGAATCCAGTCGTGAGTACCACGCTCATGGTGCCTTCTTAAAACCATATACAGATTTCTTTAGTTTGCAGACCTTTGTTTCATCAGTACCTAGAACAAAACCCACTGGTTGTTCAATGTAGACATCTTCTTCGAGTACATCATTCAAGAATTCTAGCTTGACATCCATTTGATATACTTTATATCCTCTTTGGAGTTGCATGGCATGGAAAAGCCTGATTGAATCTAGTCTAGCCACTGGAGAAAAGGTTTCTTCAACATCAATGCCTTCAATCTGGGAGTATCCTTTACATACCGGCCGTGCCTTGTTTCTAATGACACTTCCATGCTTATCAAACTTACTTTTTAATATCCATTTGGTACCAATCACATTGTGACCATCGGGTCTATGGACAAGATTCAATGTCTGATTCTTATCAATCTGATCTAATTCTTCATTCATGGCGTTCACCCAAGATTCATCATTTGCAGATTCTTCGAATGTGGATGGATCCACAACTAACAAAAATGAAGATTGTGTATTATTCATCATACTACTTATTTGAGTAGGTGCACTCTTATCCCCAATTATTTTGGATGGATCAATCTCAGATCTTCGACTTCTCCTACGAGGTTCAGTTGAATTCTCTTTCGCCACAGTTTATTCTTCAGATTCTTCTTCTGAGTCAACATCATGATGTGGCTGCTGAGTGTTTTGTACAACTTCCTCTATTTATATATTTTTATTTTCTCCATGTTCACTTTCTTCCTCACATTATATTACATCAGCATATGATGTCTTTGAAGCATTTTTGATTTTCTCTGCAATTATATTAACATAACTTCTTTCCACAATCCTTCTTAAATTCTTGTTGAAACATTTGTAGGCTTTGCTGTTCATTGAGTAACTGAGGAAAATTCCTTCAGCTGCATTGTTGCCATACTTCCTTTGATTTAATTCTTTGTTCCTGATGTAGCATTTACTTACAAAGGTAGGAAAGTATTTTAAATAGGGCTTCCTTCCATGCCACAGTTTATATGGTGTCTTCATCTCACCCATATAAAGTCCAGTTCTATTTTGAATAGACACTGCAGCTTAAACAACCTCTTTCTAGAAATAATGTGGAATACGAATTTCAATCAGCATAGTTCGTGCCATGCTTTTCACCTGTCTATTCCTACGTTAAACAACTCCATTTTGATGTGGAGTTCCCACAGCAGCTACCTCATGTTGTATCCCATGCTTCTCCAGATAATTTTCAAATTCAATGGATGTGTATTCTCCTCCATTGTCAGATCGCAACACTTTGATTTTTCGTCCAGTATCATTCTCGGGGATTCGATGATATGTTTTCATGAAGTCAAGGACTTGTGGTTTCCTATGAATGACCATCACACATGCCATTATGCTGTAATAAACTATGAAAATGACAAAGTACCTTTCTCCATGAGTTCCAGCAACATTTATCGGCCCATAAACATCTGTATGAATCAAATCAAGAAGGTGAGATTCCATTTTCTTCTTTGGCCAATATGACCTGTAGACCAGCTTCACATGAATGCAAGAATCACAAGACTTTTCACGCTCACACTTCAGGTTGGTAATGTCCATGACAATCCTCAATTTTGATATTTTCTCCATGTATTGTGAATTGTTGTGTCCCTGTCTCCGATTCCACAAATTGTTTTCTTCTTCAACAGTCATGTATCATACATTTTCTTCACTATCAACCTGATACAAGTTGTCTTCTATTATGCATCCCTTCATAGCTGAATAGATTGTCTTTCCCTTGATAGTGAAACCTTTCTGATTAAAATTAACTATAAGTCTGGAGTCGCAGAGTTGACTCACATTGAGTATATTATGATGTAGTCCATCTACCTAAAGGACTTATGTCTTCTTTAGTTCTCAATTAGCTAATTCGGCACTTCCACTCCCTTTGATTTTGAGAGCTCTATCATTAACAAATTATACTGTACCATCAACCTTCCTTTTGATATTTGTTAATAGGACAAAATTATCTGTCATATGAGATGAACAACCGCCATCCAGAATCTAGGTACTGTTGTTCTTCGTATCTTTAAGGGATACCTCTACAAGATTGGATTTCTGAATCTTGTTCCTTTCCTTCGATAAGACATTAGATTGAGGATAGAGTACCGATGGACTTTCAATTATCTCTTCCACGTACCCAGGTTCTTCATAGTAGAAATATTTTTTGAGAGGAGAAAACATGTTTGAAAGAGAAACATTGTCTTGATGACGAGATTTCACTTGTCTTGAACTTCAGTATGAGGTGTCCATGTCCCTTCTCTGCCTGCAATTATCAGCCTTATGACTAAAGTTATAACAACGAAAACAATATCCATATAAATTTTTTCTTCTATAAGAATTAGGATATGAATTTTTTTTAACTCCTATATCTTCTCCATTTAGATAGCTTCTCGCCTCTTAGAAATAAGTCATGGTATGTCCCAGATAGCCACAGAATTGACACTTCATGAGAAGAAATTACTTATCACCTGAATTTATCCTCATAACTTTTTCCTTGTGAGAGTAGTTAGGGTAGATTTCATTTATGAATGTTTGAGGATAATTTTCAGTTCTATTTTTGTTTGGATTGAGGGTTCCTTTATCATCACTTTAGGAAACGTTTCAACATGTTCAACTTTCATCTTATCTTTCTTTTGGATCTTTTCACTTCCAGTAGTTGATGTCTCAGCTTCAAAGTGAATTCCACTCTTTCCCAATACAAGCGGGTCTTTGATCACACAAGATTTTTCCAACCCCATATGAAACACACTTGGATCTTTCCAGTAATTCTGCATCTGAGAATCATCTAAAGTGTATTTTTTTCCTTGAATCTTTTGGAATTGATTCGGACTCGAATTTACTCCTAAGAGTAACAACTTCCTCCTCAAGACCCTCAACAGTCTTGGATTTTTCTTCTAGTCTGGAGGTGAGGTCAATGATGACCTTTGGATGCTCTTCAACTCTCAGCTTTAAATCCACTACATCATTATTTCTTTCAATTATTTTAGATTGTACCCTCACTAATTCTTGCAGTCTTTCAATTTCAGATTCAAGTTGATCAACGTATTCAGTTGATTCTTATACAGTTTATTTCCACTTATTGAAACTCTTACATTTAGTGTTAAGCTTTCTAACAGCATCCTTAAGTTTCATCTCGGGATCTACACAAGTTTTCAACTATTTTTCTCCACCAATATCTTCTGACTTTTCAATAGTGGCCATCATGGAAACATGGTTCCCAGTTCTGAATTCTGGTTCTTTATCACCGAATTCATTATCATCATCTTCTTCTTCATAGAAAAAACTCTTCCTTTGAATTTTCTTTCCAGATTTGAAGTCTCCCTTTTTGAAAAACCTTCTATAATGATTCTCGAATCTTTAATCTTCACTATCTTCATCATTGATCTTTCTTAGGCACTGAGATGAAATGTTCCAAACTTTTCGGCAACGAAAACATGTGAGAGGTAACTTCCCTTTGAATTTAACTTTTCCCTTATTGAACTTCTTTGAAATGAGAGAAATAATTTATTTTTCTTCTTCATCTTCACCACTAATATATTTTGAAATTTTTAGTTTATAAAAGGCCTTAAATTCCATTTCCTTGCTCACAGGATTCTTAGCATCTTCTAGTTTGATTCTCATTTCATATGCTAACAAGTTGCTTAGGAGGTCATCTAGAGAATGTTTTGAAAGTTATATTTCATCAAGGGCTAATACATTTGAATTGTATAGGGGTGGAAGTATTCTCAGTATATTCTTCACAATGTCAACATCTTTGATTTCTTCTCCTAGGCCCAGAATTTCTCCAACTACTTCAGTGATTCGATTAAAGAAGGAGTCTTCATTCTCATCATGATGAATCTTCAAATCATCGAACCTATTGAGCAGCACTTGTAGCTTCACCTCCTTCACATTGCTATATAATTCATAAATATTCTCGAGTTTATGCCACATGTATTTTTCTGAGGTGAAAATCATCACCTTTAGGTAGATCTGATCAGAAAGGGCTGCGGTGAGTGAATTTTGTGCTTTAAAATCTGCATCAAGAATTTTATTGTCTATGTCTGTCATAGCCAGCCCTGTTGGATCAATGACTTGAATTCCTTGTATAGTAGAAAATAGAACTTCCATTCCAAGATATCATAGATTAGATATCATTATGTTCTTCCAGATCTGGAAATTACTTCTTTCAAAGTGAGGGACTCCCCTGACATTGACTGCATTCTCCATGACGACAAAGGACAGATTCAACAACAGCAACCTAGATCTGATACCACTTGAAGGACCCCGGGGCACCCTGAGAGGGGAGGGGTGAATTAGGGTGACAACATTTTCTTTTAACGTGATAAATCTTCTTCCCACATTGGTAGGAACTTTTTGAGCCTGTTTGATGAATATTATCAGAAATCAAACATTCACATGCATAGAGAAGACACAACACTTTTTACTTGGTTCACCACTAAGGGCTACATCCAAGGAGCATACGCCAATAGGTTGTCAGTCATACCTAATTACACTAAACATCACTAGATGTTTATTAAAAAGGTTCGGGAATAGTCACATTGTCCTAGGATCACTACCTTTAAAATTGTTCAGGGATAGCTCAATGTGTCCCTTAGTTCACTCCCATTGACTCCCCCTTGCTCACAACCTTTGGTGAAGTCCCACTCAGTTTATATACGTAAAGGACTCTTCATCATTGCAAGAGAATGCATCCACTATTGTGTGTAGATGCTCTATTGAAGTCCAACTTTCACTCGAAGACTTATATCACTTTTCACAGGAGTTATCAGGCAATCTTACAGCTTTCGTGTAGCTCCAAAAAGACGGGCATACTCTATCCTCTCCTAGTGCACTTCTCCAAGACCGGCGTGAAAGTTTCAAGAATGGCACGAAAGTCACTTGTGCGGTACAAAGTCGGAGCGCAGGTGACACCAACCCACCTGCACAACACTGCCTCGTTCAACTCCATACTTGCGTGACGCTATGCCTTTAACTCCCAAACCACCTTGGTCGCGTAGCCCACAACCGACGCGCAACCTCTACATGATCGACCCAAATAACACTTGCACGACTCAACCACGTGCACAAAGAGTGCTCAAAAAATCTCTAAGTCGTTAACTTCATTACAAATTATGAGGGGTGGTCCTCTATTTATAGGAAAACTGGACCACCTGCGCGATGGGGCGTAAGTATGCTCTCGGCGTGTAGGTTCTAGCGCGTAGCTCATCTCCACTAGCCTCTGTTGCGCAACTCACTTGCGCGACCCAACCAATACCTATGCGACCCACTTTTCTTTTCCATATTTTGAATTTCCGATCCTGAAGAATAATAGGCAGAAAGGTTTCCAATCCTCCAAGGCACCGACACAAAAGACCTTTCTATATGCGTGCAGTTCACTTGCACGACCACACCAACACTTGCATGACTCGTATCTCTTTGCCATTTTTCCTTGTTATGATCATGAAATACTCAAGGAGCACAAGTTACATCCCCTTTAAGTACATGGCGCGCAAGTATCTTCGCCATAAACACTTTTTTCCATTTGTCAATTTTCCGCCCCAAAAATTTGGCAAACACTTGGAAACGGCGCAACCTTCAATATTGTTGTCTTCTTGAACTGTATGATCACTTTACGGGTACTCATTTTGAACTTCCACTAAGGATTTTCAACAAACAAAAACCATAATACAATTCATGCATAGAATACCATGGTTCCAACAATCATAACATTTATGAGTGGGGAAGCCTCATGTTCTCAATAATAATGAAATAGTGAAAATGGTGTGGGCCCAACAAGAAGTCTAATACTTTAAGCGTGGATAACTTGGGAACTATTAAATCACTATTCAAAGAGAGAGATAATGGTGTGCAATCACCATCAACCTTATAATTCACAAGGGATCATTTTTGGGAATTTTCTATTAGGATGGATGAATTAGAGGCTCCAAATTATGTGGCTGTAGGTACTTTCATTATTCTCTCAAAGCTAGGGTGTACATAGTTTGATTTTGGTTCTGTGCGTTTTTTTATTTCCTCAAAATTTTGAATGAATATTTAATCAATATCTGAATTTATAGATGTAGAGTAATCCTTCAAGACTAATGGAGAGATTATCCAATCATCAATAGTTTATATAAACACTAAATCATTGACTTTGGTGAGCACAATATCATCGCAAATCTAGTGGTCATTCTCATTATAGAATTCAACATTATACTAGGGGTGGAATGGATATTAAAGTATAATTATATGATCAACTAAAAAATGAAATAAATATAAATATTCATGAATTAGAAAACAAAAAGTTTTTAAAAGGAGAGATGTCACAACTTAGTTTTTATCAAGAAGAACCTCCCATAGCCTTCTTTATGTAAAGGATCAGTAATGTGGGAGAATGAAATAAATGTATAAGAATAAAAAATTTCCCCATCATTTATGAATATATAGATTAATTTATGAAATAATTACCTAGACCTTCCCAAGAAAGAGATGTATATTTATTCATTGAACTCATACATAGATCCAAGATGATTTCAAAAACCCTATAAAGAATGGAAAATCTAGATCAAGAGGAATTAAGGAAACTATTTCATGATCTTTTGGAGAAGGGTATTTTTTACCATGTGTGTCTCCTTTGGGAGAGAATATTACCTTTTTTTAAGAAGAATGATGGATCAATGTGGAAACACATTGATTATATAGAATATAATGGGATCATAGTAAAGAACAAGTACCCTCTTCTAATGATTGATGATTTATTTGACTATCTTTGTGCGTTTCAATTCATCACCATGAATTTATCTTTGATTTTGTTATCATAATTTGACCCTAAAGAAATAATGTATACCCAATAGTTCCTTTCGATCAAGATATGGTATATATGAGTTTTTTATTCCCTTCGGCTTTATTAATTACCCCAATATATTTATGGATTTTATGAATATTATTTAAGGACTACATTGATAAATTTTTGGTAGTTTTTATTGATGATATTATGATATATTCCAAAAACTTATGAGTATAATGAGGATACTCTAAGGGTTATATTGAAAAAACTAAAAGAGAGTCTATTTTGAAAATTAATCAAATGTGAATTCTTGTTACAACAAGTTGCATTCTTTGGGTAGAATATTACCAATGAATCAATTTGAATTAATCCTACCAAGACAAAGGTTGCAGAGGAGTGGCCTCATCCTATAATAGTTATTGAGATTAATAGTTTCCTTAGTTTACTAGGATATTATTGCAGGACTGTAAAAAATATTTCATGTCTTTATAATCCACTAATATGTTATCTCAAAAGGGGAAATGTTTATCTAGATTGTGGAAAGTGAAGAATGTTACCCATAATTGAATAAGATATTGGTTATTGAACACATGTTAACTTTACCCTCTATGGGAGAATGATTTTTCATTTTTAGTGATTCATATCTAAATGTTCTTGGGTGAGTCCTCAATCAAAATGAAAAGGTGATTTATTATTAATCTCAACAGTTCAAGCCACTTGAGTAGAATTTTCCAACACATGAACTGGAGTTAGCTACAATAATATTTCTTCTTAAGATATGGATGCACTATATTTATGGTTAGAAATGTCTTATATACACATAATACCAAATTTGGATGAATATGTTAATTAAAAAGGAATTGAACATGGGATAGAGGAGATTTTTGTAACCTCATAAATACATTGATTATTCAATTCATTATAACCCTTGAAGAGAAAACAAAGTTGTTGATGAATTAAGTCGAAAATGACCTCTTATGATGGAAATTATGGGGATTAAAGGCCATCCATTGATCCATGACCTAGTAAGGTTGGAAAAGAGAATCATGAGGGAGTGTAAATCACCAATACTAAACCAATGATTTCTCAATCATCATTAATAGATAAGATCATTAATGATCAAAGAGATGATCTATCTTTTCTGAAAGAAGATAGAGTATGTGATGAATGGAATGTTTCTTGAGTTCAAAATTGATCAAGAAGGTGTAAATAAATTTATTATAAGGGAATTTGTCTAATATATTCCTATGATAAAGACGACGATGATAGATAACGTACATAGATCTACATGCTATATATATCATGGAAGAACTAAAATGTATAGGGAAATTTGTGATCATTATAAGGGGATAACCTGAAAAGGTATATTTTTGACTACACAATAAGGTTCATGGTGTATTAACAAGTGAAGGAGGAGAAATAAATTAATAAAGGGGTATTGCAACAACTAAAAATACCAACATGTATGTGTGAAAATATCACCAAGTAATTTCTCACTGGTCTCCCAAGAACATTTGAAAGGAATAACGCATTATGTGTTATAGTTGACTGACCCAACAATATTAAAAAATTTATTTCTATTTGGGAAGATTTATCTATTAAAAAAATTCATAGAATAATGTAGTGGATGTTGTGAGGTTTCATGGAGTGCCACATTCAATAATTTTTTTTATCATGATACAAGGGTTAAATCAAAATTTTGGAGAATTATTCAATATGATTTGAGTACAATATTGAATTTTTGTAGGTCCTATCACCCCATTCTGATGTAAAATCTGAATAGACTATTAAAACACATGAGGACATGCCTAGAATATGCCTAAGGAAATTTAGAGGTGGATTGGATCAAAACCTCTTATTAGTTGATTTCTCATACAAAAAAAAGCTTCCAATGGAGTATTAAAATGGCATCATATGATGTTCTATATGGGATGTAATTTAGAACTCCTACTTATTGGGGTAAAGTTGGAGAGGGAATTATTCTAGGGCCTGATATTGTAAAAGAGACTATCGAAAAGGTACGTGATATCCAACAACACATAAATGCTAGTCAGAGTCAAAATAAGATCTATGCTGACTACTATATATGGAATTGGATTTCTGTGTTAGTGACATACCGTTATTTCAAATATCATTATGGAAGAGAGTCACGTGGTTTGGGAGGAAAGGGAATCTTATCCTCAAGTACATTGACCCCTATTAAATCCTTTCTCACATTGGAACAGTGGCCTATCGGCTTGAAATTCTACAAAATAATGATTAAGTACATGTCATATTCCATATATCTCTCTTGAGAATTACATACCTAACCCTTCATATTTAATGAGTTCATAGGTGTTACAACTAAAACATGACCTCTATTTTGAGTAGTAGTTGGTAGAGATATTAGACTGTAGAGATAGTGTTCTACAAAATAAGAATACACAACACATCAATTTTTTTAGAACCACAAATATGAAGAAGTGACATGGGAACTAGATGAGACAATGAGATAGAAGTATCCAAAAATTTTATCACATGATAGAATGAGTTGAAACCACAGAAAAAAAGTTCTTAGGGTGGGAATAATGTAACAATCTTGACATTTTTGGATGATTTTTGTTTCCTGAAAGATTGTGTTATAATATATTATACACAACAAAACCATAACTTTTTAATGAGGTGAATATAAAGGGAAATGTGACCAATACCATGTGGAGCTTCAACAAGTGAATCTTGAATGAAATCTCATATAGGATAACCTCATGTTAGTGGAAACTACCACTCGATGGATGTTAGGCGAGTAACCCCATGAATCATTCACCATCACACACTTTACCTATAGGTTGTATGTGGGTGTTATAACAGGTTAAGTTTCCTATCCTTTTAACTTAAATTTTAAATAATTTTTTTAAATATAAATTGTATTCAATAAATTCTATTTTAAGAATTATTTTTTAAATAAAAATTGGATTAATGGAGGTGTAATTTTATCACATAACTTTTCAGACAGAAAATTGTACTTATCAGAAAAGAAATAAATTTTTACAACAAAATAAGGTATTACTAATCATACTTATTTTAAATAAATTTCATGATTAGAGAAATTTTATTTAAATATAAATTATAAAATAATATTATTTTGTCCATGAATATTTTTAAGTGTTAGAAATTATACTTTTCATTTTCAACCTGTAATTTTCTAACAACTAAGTATTTTAATAGTACCAAGTTAAAGTTATCAAATTTAGATAATTATTATGATAATATAAACATAATTTTTGAAATTAGAAAATTAAATCTATGTTTGGTTGAATTAATGAGAATTTTCTAAAAAAATTACATAAATTGTATAAATAATGTTTTCAGTATTCGTTATGTTTAATGACATTATAATTTTTTTCAAGATAGATGTAATAATTATTTAACCACAATAAAAGACTCAAAATATGTTATTATATTAATATAAATTATTTTTATAGACATTAATCTATTTCCAAACCTATATGTTACTTTACGAATCCTAAAATGGAAACTTCGCCTTTAAATAAATTATTTTGTAAAAACGATAATTTTCCTAGAAGAAATAAGTAATATATTATAATTTTAGGTTATTGTGGGTTAAAAAACACAAAATATATCGCAAATTTCTAAAACCAAAGGAAAAAAGGTTAAGTCCACACGTTTTCATTTTCCATAGCCTAGATTTACAAGGACTATATTGGGAAATTATTAAACTAACCCTCCACTTTTTCAATGAATACCCACTGAATAATCCATTTACATTCACTCAATATACATACTTCTTGAGGTTATGGTGGTTTTACCTAATAAGGATTCCCACAGGGTTTCCTCAATCCCATAAGGTCCCAATCGTCATGTTTTATTTGAAAATATTCAATGTAAGGGAATTATCCCTCCTTTCTCTTAAATTATAAAACATTTTTTGTATATATATTATAAATGTTATGGTTACTCTATTATATTAAGATTTTTATCATACCCTTACTACACAATTGTGTTTTATCAATGGGATACCATAGTCCCCTCTCATTTTACCGTTTTCTATGATAATGTTTTTTACAATTTATGCTACCAAATGTACTTCTCAAAATTTCCCTTTTATCCTTAAGAAATTTGCAGTTATTTTCTTCTTTTTAATATGAAAACCCCACTATTTACTAGTGGAATTCAAATTTTTCAGAATATTATTTATTTTTTTGGGTATTTACATATAAGAAACCCACACTCCCTTCTCATGGGATAAAAAATGACATAATTACTTTGTATTTAATCACTTTTGAAACACCATAATTTTGATAATAAACTCATTATATATTTTCCATGGGTTTTTAATGAAAATATTTATTATGATATATATGTATCACATTAATTATTAAATTTTAATGGTGCAACCTGATAGTTCTATAAGGAGTTTGGTAATGAATTTAGACTCTAGAGATAACATGTTTCATGATACCATGCCGATTGAACTTGGTGATTTTCATTTACGAAACCTTTTTGATATTATTATGAATGTCTAAATTAAATGTTTTATCCAAATTTTAAATTAATTACCCATGTTATTGTTATTATGAAATGAAAATTTTTCCATTTCATATTCCACAATGATACTCCTCATGTTTTTATTAATATTACATGGTAATATTTGAACATTTTTTCCCATACTAGGTCTTATGCTCACCCCTTTCCTTTGATATATGTTCGCACGATATGAGTTGTAGTAAATGTACTTAGGATGAACCCATGAAGAATCCTTTGAAATGTATGATATAAATTTTCTATATTTTTATGTATTATGTTCTTAATTTCAATTAAAATAAAATTTAAAATATCCTCTATTTTTACCATGAAAATAAAAGATTATGTAAAAAAAATGTGGATTCCATGGTTAGTTAAAGATGAATCACATCTCTTTATATGGGGGTAGTCTACTATACATAGGATTGACATTCTCATATATCATACAAAATTGAATGTAAAAGGTATATATTATGTAAATACTCAAGAGGTATAATTATGGTATAATGTCATATATATACTTTAGATCCATCATCTTTCCAATGTTTGAAAGAGGTAAATGAAAAAAATGAATGACATAATTTGGGAGGCGGTAGTCCAACGTACACATGAATGGTGATTTAAAACCCCATTTTATGAAAGTAGAAATGATTGTAGGTAACCACATCAATATAAAAATATCTCACTATATAGAAGATATTGATGTCATTATATCATCTTGTATTAATAATAATTAAAGGTGTTTGAGGAATAAATAAAATAAAAATTCTCATTGATGAACATTACATATTCACCATGTGTCCCCCTTAGATTTTCTCTAATTCCTTCCTAGGATGAATTTATTTTCCAAATAAGCCTTATATGATTAGAGTTGGATGATGGAATATTATTTGGGTATGTATTGGATGATACCATAGGGTGAGATTCTGTGAGGTATATTGGATATGTATTGGCCTTTTACAATTGTGGTGAGTGGTAGAGTTGTAATTTCTTTAATGAAAAAGGTGTATCCATGTTTTTCTGATTGCAAAATCGTAAGAAAATGGATTATTATATTGAATTCTGAATTATATAGTCAAAAAATGGAAATAAAATTTATTTTAAATAATTTTTTAGTTCAATTTAATCTTAATCATTTTTGGTTACCCGTATTAAATAAATTTTTATCTTAATTGAGGTAATTTATTTTTACAATTTTCAATATTCATTTAAAAAAATATATTTTTATCTTATTAGGTAATATAAATTATTCATATTACAAATATATAATAAATTTGTTAAAATTACATTAATAGAATTTGGAAATTTTTAATTTAAAATTAATCATGAAAATGTGATGAGAAAGTAGGTTTCTAAAGAGAAAATGCTGAAACTTTTACCATGGTTTTTGTTTCAAAACTAAAAATTAAAATTATTTCAATGAACTATATAATAATAATATATTAAAAAACCTTTAATTTTACATTAAAAATTTTCAAAATATAGTTTAACATTATTAATTATTTAAATGAAAATAAAATTTAAATTTTTTTAATTTATTATTTGTCACTATTCATCCAAAAAACGAAACATTACAAAAAAACAAAAAACTAATCCAAAGATAATTTAGATATGATGACATAAAATATGAATTTATTTTTAAATATATTTAAAAAAAATTCTTAATAATTAATTTTAAATTATGTTACCAAATAGCGATAAAATAATCTTTTATAAAAAATTATATTATTCCAGAAAACATTTCTTTTTTCTCTAAAATTAGTATAGATTTATCTCTAATCAATAGATTTTTATTTATTGTTTAATCCATTTAATTTTTATAATTAATTTTTTAATATTCATACCCTAAAATTTAACAACACTGTTATATTGGTAATGATTTAATAATAATGACTTAATAGAGGATCATGTTTTGTTCAAACATGATTTTGTGTGAAATAGAAAATATCAAAGAGATTCAATTTATGTAAATATAAGTATATCATAAAGTCTTGGGATCATATATTTTATTCTACACTTGGTATTACATGTCATAAACGATATCAAATAATAAATTCATCTTTTAAAATCTATGGGAGTTACATTCTACCCCACTAAATAAATTGCGTTCTTGTAATTTAATATTGATATATGAAATAAATGGTTAATCTTTTGAAAATACTTTTTTCGAAACCCCAAATCATAAGGTTGGTATATAAAACATAATCTTAGTAAGAGAAAATGGGATGTGTGAAGGTCATCTGGAATAGTCACAATGACATGGTTCCCAAGTAGGATAACATCATTGGAAAATGAATATTGGGACATGGAAGAGAGTACTAATTCCAAATTATTAATAGAGAGTGATATAGATCATTGATCATAATAAAGTTAGTGGTTTAAAGAAGTCTAATGACATCAAAACCATAAATCTATGATGAGTTAAGATAAAATTTGATTCATCATAAATTAATGAACTCGGATAAAATTATTATCCAAGCTCCTCTCCTAGGGTTGAGGATGTTTTTTAATATCTATGAATATAGTGAAATATATTTTCAATATATATTTCACTTTATAAAAACAATTTCATCTTTTGGGTTTTCCTAGATCAATTTCGAATTCATCGCTGATATAATAAAACTAATATACAAAATGATATTTTATGCCTCAAGTAATAGAAATCAATTTCAATGAATGATAACAACTATAATAGAATGATATTAAATTCTATCAATATAAAGTTATCATTATAACAAAATGGTCATCACATGTTATCCAATATGCATAAATCTTCAAATGGGGAAGTAATACATTAATCTCAAAAATTTAATCCAAATACAATATTAAACAATTCCATAAATGGTTTACCGTATAACCATTCAAATAAATTAAGATCAAAATATTTACAAAACAAGTTACCAAATTTACAAAATGGATTTATCATTAATCTCTCAAAAAACATGAATTATCTCTTACTGGTCACATATGAAAAATGTGAGTAGCTTCAAAATTTATTCTCCTGAAACAATGTAACAACCTAAATTACCATAAAACATAATTGAAATCATGAATAAGTCATTATTAAAAAAACAAAACATAGATTAGCAGATGTATTCTTTAAATCAAAAAATTTTGTTAAATACATCAATGATAGTATAAAACAAATTTTCAACTAATCATTAATCAATTCCAAGGTTGTCAAAACTGCCAAATTTACATTATCCATATATATCATCACTTTATCCCAATATATTTATCTTAATATTTGTAAAATATTAAGTGTTATATTTCCTTTAATAATATTTCTTCAAATATGTTCAATGTTCTACAAATTCATTTTTCTTGGCCATCAATATCATTCATCATACACTTTCAAATCATATATAAAATACTAATTTAGTAAAAAACTTTTATGTTTTATGATTTTTATAATTAGAATATAATCCATAAAATACCTTCACAACATATTTAATAGATCCAAATAAATAAGAATATTAATCATTAAACTTTGATTGTATCAATAGAATAATCACAACCTTATTCCCTTAGATTCTTCTGATGTATATTCTTTTAATTATGAGGGAATTCAATTTTATACTACCCCATATCCTTAATGTTTGATAATTCAACTTTCTAAATTTCATTATTTCCCATGAAATCATGAGTATTAGGTCCCTTCTTTCCACAGTTGTTGCAATCATTAATTCCCTTCAAGAATGTACCAGGTCGTTTCTTTCCTCAAATATCACATGTGGGAAAATATTTCTTTTCCTTATACACTTTATCCATTTTTGATCTTTCATCGTATTATTATCTTACATACCTTATAATCTATAAGAATTGTAGTATCATTTCTTCTTATTTATTACACATAAAACTATTTCATTGTATGCAGGAAAAGTTTTAGATGATAGTGCCCTTCAGAGACTTGGCTTAATTCCACCAAGGAAATTGTCAATATTTCACTCTATATTGTGTAAAAAATCTATAAAATACAAGATAAGTTTTTAAAGGTAGCATCATACTACTAAAACATTATTCTTCACTTTTCCCTAAGCTAAAAAACTTTATTTTCATATTAGTTTCATTCCCATGAGGGAAATATTTTTCAAATAATATATCCTTTAAATCTTTCCCTTTAATGAATTCTATTTCCTATTCCACCATATTATTCTAGAACATTGACCACCATTGATCAATACCAATTTTGATATAATACACTACAAGTGTACCATTTTATTTTTCACCACATCCCAAGGCTATAAAAAAATTCTCCATGGACATAATCCATTTCTTAGCTACCACTGGATTAGTAATCAGACCAAATTATTGGCGATTTTACTGCATAAATAAATCTAGCATAAGCGAATCTCAGTGTGAAATTGGTTTCTCCATCTAGGAAATTTTATTTTTTATTAAATTATTAAGTGGATTTAATATAACCACAATTTTCCTAGTTCTATTAGCAGCTATATTGGCTTCCTCAGTAGGTAAATCTCATCATTGGCCATGAGTGTTGATGACCTTCATCCTTCTATGTTCCATTTATATAAAATAGAATATTATGGATTAGCTCATAAAATTATTAATTTTAAATAATAATGTATAATTATAAATATAATTGAACACTGGTTTTTTTATAATTTATTAATTTTTAAACTCATAATTATGAAGTATGATTTTTTGGGGAAATCATTATTTTTAAATCATTCATAATTGGTTTTAAAAAAAATTCATTTATTTCTAGAATAACCCCTATATGTGTAAAACAAGGTTCATAATAAAGATAATTATCATGCACCAGGGGATGATCAGGTTAAGACCATTGCAACCTTTTTAGAGTTTTTACCACAATTTGATTTATTTTCTTGTACCATGTCAACCTGTTGTATCCAGACATGGATGTATTGCTCCAAAAATAAACATAATTTATTTATTAAAAAATAATTGAGGGTGTTGTTATGTAATTATCCCAAAATTCTATCATAGGGTTGTATTACCTATCCCATGTTTCCATAAATGTAGTTTATAAGGTTTATACTAAACATTATCAAATAGAAACTATTAAAACCCTGATGCCAGTAACCCAGATCTAGTGTCTTATTTCTTACATTTATATATATATAAATAATGAAATCTTGAAGTAATGATCAGTTTATAAATTATGTATAACAAAATACATAAACTATTATCATTTAACATTGGGAATATAAAATAAAACATAATTCATAAAAAAATACGAATTGCATCCTTAAACACTCATTCAAATATCTATACTTCATATGTTGGGGAAAGGAAGGAAAAATAAGGATGAGCTCAAAGGAACAAAAATGGTTACGTATAAAGAAATATATCATGAATCAATTAAATTAATAAACATGTAATGTTGAATTACTAAACATACATTCCATTTATATTACTTGACTACATTTATAAGATAAGGAATAATCAATATGGAATGTTTAATAAATGAACACACAATCCATTCAATCAATAATCTGAGAATGAAATTCATCTAGAGATAATATTATTGTGAAAATATCATGGATAATAATAATAACTAAATTATAATTGAATGAAATTCTTAATTATTAGACTTAATTATCTCATGCATTATGATACCTCAACTATCAATACCATTCAAAATATAGTTTAAACGATAGGTAGAAACCAGTTTAATTAGGCCAGTTGATTTGTGTCATGAGACTTACCGATGCATCGATGAGCTATATTATACAAGGAAACATATATCACTATAGGTTTGAATCATTATTCATATATTTTTTAATCTATTTAATTCATGAGTCAATTTTCTTTGTCATCAAATATCTGTATTAATTTAAGGATATGGATTTATCAATTTTTTCCCAATTAATCACATAACATTCTAAGTAAAAATAATATGTAAAAATTGTATAATTTTTATGAAATAATCATATAAATAATTAATAAATATGTATGTTTAAGAGAAATTTAATTTCCAATGAAAAAATTATTACAATAAATTTTTTGTTTCATTATAAAGTTTACAATCACAAAAGAAAATGAGATTTTACAATAACATAAACCACCTGGTAATTTGGTATCCAAAACATATTAGATGAAATGATTCAATTTGGAACATAAAATACCATTAATTATGAATGAATCATGATAATAAATTAAAAATGTATGTATATACACCACAAAAAATGAATTAGTTCATAATAACAAATATTTATCAAGGTAATGTTAATTGAGATGATATCTTGTACATCATTATTCCATTAGGATATAAATGATTTAAAATCCTATATAGTAGTTTTATATATGTTATTAACTTATAATAGAAACATATTAATATTTATAATTTGATATATGATCAATTTATAACATCTTATCAACCTTTTGTTAATAATCGTTTTTTATTTTCATTGATTTAGATGTTAAATAGATTGTTTTCTAATTCTCAAATCCCCTAAAATATAATGTTATTACGCATATAATACTGTTCCACCAAACCCAGAGTAATAATAATGACACAGTTATAATATTTATATATCAATTATACCTTGAATACTAACCATGAAATACTGTTCTGAGATATGATGTATGTTACGATCATGAAGATGATAGGTTATACATAGGCATGAGTTATGTTTCCATTTTCAATTTTCATTATGGAAATGATGTAAGTAATATTTTTTCCTTCAATAATAATAATAATATAATATATACCATCTTAATTTTTAAAATATACTTATACATATCGTCAATGTGGTGTGGTGATAAAAAGAGAGTAACATCGCTTCATGAAGGTGATAGTCCACACATACATAAACGACGTTATCATTTTTCAGTGAGTGAAAAGCTATAAATGAAAATGAAATATTATATTTTTATAACAATAATTATGTAATTAATATAATAATAATGTCATTTATATCACATATAATCATTAAATTTATCCTTATCACCTTCAATGAAGAGTGTTAGTGTAAGATGAATCACATGGCATCGCTAGATGGTAGTACACATTACACATGAATGACATTATCATATCTCATATGGAATAGATAGAAAAATATATATATTATATAATTGATTTCGATGTATAATTATTTTATTAATCAAATTCATATACATTATATCCACCATCTCACCCAACCGTGAGAGGTGGTAATGTAAAAACGAATGACATTTGTTTGCGAGGTGGGAGTCCATCATACACAAAAATGATGATTTACTAACCCATTTGATGGATGTTGATAAAGATTTAGGTTATGAAAATAAAATCAAAAAATAATAGTATAATGAATATAACAAGGTTATTATATAATCATGGTTTAATAATAATTCAATGAAGTTGAGAAATAAATAAAATTAAAATGCTCATTGACAAATATTACATCTTCTTCAGGTATCCTTCTTAGGTTTGAACTAAAGCCTTACTACATTGGATTGATTCCCAAATAAGGATTATAGAATGAGATGAAGAAATTATGAAAGTTATTTTTCCATGTATTGGCCAAATAATATTTTTTAATCTGTCAATAGGAGATGAGAGGTCTTGTCCTTTATAACGGAGGTGAGTGGCACACTTGTAAATTTTGGGAAAAAAATGTAACCACATTTTTTCACTTTCAAAAAGGATTTAAAATGGACTATTATTAAGCCTTATAAAATATAAGTTAGAATTAATTACAGAAAATATATTTTAGAATAGTTTTGAGGACAATTTAACACTTGTATATTTAGTTTAAATACCTGCTAATTCCATTTTTACCTCAACTATGGTAATTAATTTTTTCAATTTTCATAATTCATTTGGTTAATAATTAAGTTTAATTTATTATATAATATAAATTATTATTATTCCAAATATGTAATTGTTTTTTCAAATTTCATTCATAGACATTGAAATTTTTAATTTGAAATTAATCTCACACAGATGACGAGAAATCAAGTTTATAATGAGAAAATGTTCAGAAGTTTACAGAAAATTTAAATCAAAATTAAATATAAATTTTTTTCAATTAATTAAATTAGAATAATTTATATTAAATTTAACTAATCTATTTTATTAAAAATTAAATATATTTTTCAAAATCATTAATTATTTAAATTGAATGGTATTTTTCAATTGAAATTTACTATTTATTTATATTCAAAAAAAATTGAGATTTTTGGGAAAAGCAACAAAAATATGCCCCTATATAATTTTGATATGATTTATTAAAAAATGATATTTACTTTTTAAAAAAATATTACAATTCATAAAAATTAAGTAAAAATTATGCACAG
This sequence comes from Viscum album, assembly GCA_963277665.1. Lineage (NCBI taxonomy): Eukaryota > Viridiplantae > Streptophyta > Magnoliopsida > Santalales > Viscaceae > Viscum > Viscum album. The sequence continues at coordinate 319,287,335 of OY728153.1, read as the reverse complement.
AAAGATCTATTAAAACATCTTTAAAAAAATACAGATTTTCAAAGAATATTCTATTTCACCAAAATTCTTATAATTTTATATATAATCAATAGATATAATTTTTTTATTTCTAGACCATATAATTTTCATAATTAGGTATTTAATATTCTTACACAATGATTCAAAAACTAAGTTATAGTAGTAATGTTTAAATAACAATATTTTATTAATGTGTCATGTTTCATTCAAACCTAGTGATGCATGCGTTACAAATTATTGATGATTTAGAATTTATTTAAAAATGATAAATCATAATGTATCAAGTTGTTATATCCCATTATATGCATGGTATTTCCTATCATACATGTTATCAAATATAATCTTCATATTTTAAAATCTCAAGGTGTTATAATGTCAAATGTCTATAAGTCTATATTTCTATCAACCACACCATGACCCTATGATATACCACATAGAAATGTCAAGTGAAAAAAAGAAAATCCATACAAACATAGGTAAATTTTTGGATTGATCAACTGTTCTTGTTTTTAATTGATTGGATGTATAATTTAAAAGTTCCCTTGTGTAATATAGAAGTGATTGTACCTTTACTAAAGCCACATCAGGAGTTGTAGTCGACAGGTAGGACAATTTTAATTTAACTACGATGTAGAAGTTCCATGGGAAACCAAAAATGCATTGAGAAAGTATTCACCATGGATTAATTCATGGCCGTCAAGATGAACTATGTATGCACAAAAATTTAAAATATAATGTAATATTCTACACAAAAAATGGGGTGGCATATTCACCCCAACTCATGATCAATCATCTCGACTGATAGTTACACTATGTTTTACAAATAATACATTGACACTAAATCTCAATGTTGCGGTTCCCTTCAACTAGAAGATAACTAATACTATTTTCCTCCATCCAAATAGATTTGAATGTTAATGTAACAATGTATGATAGTGTGGGATATTCAAGTGCTAAATAGAATAAAGATTATGCAACCTCCTTGGACACCAAATTCACCATGTGAAGATGAACATGAATAGAAAAGAACCCTAGGAAGACTAAGTTTATTGAAAACCAATAATTTAAACTGATCGAAGTCAGTAAAACCTATTGAAAACCCCAATTTTTGTCCAAGTATTCCCTAAAAATGAGTTATTTTAATTTAAGGAAAAATATATTGATTTCAAACAACACCATTTGTGGTTACATGTATCCTCAACCTGAGAATAAAATTTACAAAGGAGATTAGTGATCCCAAGCCTATGTCCACTTGATTCTGAAGAACTGAAGCTCAGATAGACCAGCTCTTGATGACACCACATTAACACTTTCTATTGAAACTAAATGACATATCTCCATTGATAAATAAAAATTATAATTCTAATTTTAAAATATATATGTATTACTAGTTAACAGTGAATGGTGAGAATCTTGAGTATAGTATTTGAAATCTTATAAGATAAGATACCTTTCTCAGCACTACAGTGAAAATGATACATGACCAATCAAATTTTATTTTAGGATGAATTTGTAATGAAAGAAAATTGTTAATAAATTGAAGGAAATCCCGATGATATGTACCCAAAACCGTGTCCACATCCCATAAAATAATTTTAGTCCACTAAATTTAGCACATATAAATCCACACCTTATTCATGTTGATTAGAGGACAATTAATCCCCAAAGAAAAGATCTTGATTGAGGAATTAAAAATATTTTCCATGAAATATTCTATATTTTCTCACTCAAAATATTATATCCTATTAAGTTATTCCAAGGGAGTAAATCAAAGATAAATAACATTGATCAAAATTAAAGGACTAAATCGGTCAAATAAGGTTGGTGTAGAAATAACTAATTCCTATCAGATAACGTTTATAAAAGATAATATTAACTCTATAAAATATATTTAAGAGGGGAAAAATAAGACGAGGAATATAAAATAAGGGATATATATTGTAGAGGAATAGAATGAACCACAGACATGGACTGGGAGTAGGATAAAATACTTATGAAGACTCAAAAAGAATTTGGGTGTTATCTCAGTAAGAACTTCTCCTACTTTTTTTGTTTGTTTCATCTATTTTATTTAATAAATATTTTATTAATGATATTTCTTAAATATAAATCATGGTATGAGATTTTCTTAGTGACTTACTCACTTTATTCTGGGGTATTATTTATTTGGAGGATTCAGTTATTTCATTCTTCAAGTTAGTTTATATCCTTAAATTTCTAAGAATTAGGGACAACTATTTTGGGATATATTTTGTTTGTATCAGAAAATATTTTTGAATTTGATATATTAATTGAAGAGTTTGAAAAAGGGTAACACAATAGGACCAATTGAGAAGTTGTTTTAGATATGACACAGGTTTTTTCATTGAGAGGATTGTTGGATTTTTTAGTTGAGAGAATAGAGGATTTTTTTTTAATTAGTTGTTAAATAAGGGGAACAAACCATACCCTTTTAAACATATGATGAAATGTTTATTCATGAATAAAGATATAATAATTAAAATATTGTAACATAAAAATTTGTATAATCAAATCAAATTTTGTTGACCAATTCACTCAATAATTCATTATTTCCTATAACCACTGCACTCATTCCTTTTTTGTTGTTTATTTATCTATATTATGGATACTCTTACTGAATAATTTTCTCCTGTGATATTATTTTTCCTCCCCTCACCACATCCCTTTCTAGTTACTTTATTTATTCTTCTTTATTCTATTTACGTGGTAACACACACATTTTTTGGAAATCCATTCCCAATGAATCATCCACTATTTATTATTGTACAATTTTTATTTTTTTAAATAATTAATTCTCCTCAAAACTAGTTTATTACATAGGGATATAGTCAAATTTTGGTGTTCTTTATAGGGAAGTGAGCTTGTGGATAAGTACTATAAACACAAAAAATCAACAGCATCATAAAAAGGGAATGCATACAAACTCAATAATCATTCGAAAACATAGGGGTCCTTAAAATAGAAATAAGAAACATTTTAGTGATTTAGAAATCAAGAAGATAATGTAAATGGAATATCTTGATGAAATCATGAATAATCAATGAAATGAAAACCACAACAAAGCATCAAATTTCAATACTATACAATCAGTTAATGAGATGATATATAGGGTCCAACATAGGGAGTTTTAGGTTCCTATAGTATCAAACAAATAATTATGTATTAGGAAAATATATAGTTCTAGAAACTATGATATTGTAAAGTATCACTATTCTATGATTCCTTGTTACTATGTATTACCTAATAAAGACTCTATGAATTTCATTATTGACTTTTATGGAATAATGTAGAAACCTCGACTTAGGAGACTAAGTGAGGTGGAGTTAAAGCTAAGAGACATCCCATTTTTCTTGAAATGGAATGAACAAATTTATTTCTATTAGATGGATGATAAAATAAATGATTCATGGGAAAATTTTTATAATGATTATGTCATGATGTTTAACCCAATAATGATGAATTATAAGATTTTTCACAAAATCACTAGATTTCAAAAATATGGGGAGATCTATTCCAAGAACATTATTATATATTGAATGAGATACTAAGGTATTTCCCCCACTACCAATATACCCCATGATTTATTATGGATACATTTTACAATAGACTCACACCATATAATCAAACACTGGTTGATTAGCCCTGTGGAGGGTACTTCTCTTGTATAATTCTTGATTAGATGAAACAGATTCACAACACCTTGGTTAAAAATTCAAAAAATAAATATTCTTGATGTATAACTATTGTTAGAAAATAATACATGAATGTTCCATAATACAAACCTAAATCTAGTATAGTTTTCACTAAAAATACTGAAAACACTATTAGGGAGAAATGAAAACACCATGTCATGAGGGGACATACCTAGTCTTGGTTTCTAAATTTTGATATTACTTACCATGATACTCGAAATGAAAGTTTAATTGGGTATTGTCCCAAAATATAACTATGATATGATCCATTTTCACATAATTATTACCAAGGATACCATGAATATAAAAACCTTTTTAGGAGAAATTAGGGTGTGTCAAGACTTACTACTCCCCCATGATTCAAATAAAAACTATGCAGAAATTTCTACCCTATTCAAGTGATGAACCCTCTAGTTCTCAAGATGAATACATTGGTAAATTTAAATATATGATTGGTAGTTTTCATGAAAAAAATAAGAAAATTATTTTTATAAAGAAAAAAACAAATGTTGGTTTAAAAGTTTATAATTTCTAGTGGGATAGTTAGAATTACTAAAAGTAGAGACAATGTTCTGCTTCTAATCACCACTAAACTCAATACATTGGATAATGTTATGGATTTAGCAACTAAGAGTGGTCCCCAAACCCACCAAGAAGCCTATAATGATTCAAAATCAGGAAATGATGAAAATATATATGTAACTAAAACCCAAACTCTAATATTATGATTCTAGAAAATCTGGATAGCTATACAAAAACACATTGAATCCTTTTATATCTATATAAAAGTGACATGTAAAAGATTTTAAGTGAAATTATAATAAAATAATGATAAAGAAACATGATGAATAAACTAAACGAATTACAAATATGGTAAATAAATTTTCCCCAAACATTTCAATCCCTATAAAAATTATGTATAAAAACCAAGAACCTAAACTTCAATGTTTTTTAATCATTTTATAAAAATAAAAATCACCAAACAAATTATTGAGGTCTCAAACCAATGAAAAAAATGCCTTAATTCATTAATTAATTTTTTTTCTAATACAAAAACATAGAATGAATTTTCTACATATAATATCATAGGAGTGTATTGTTGTATTTGAAAATAAAAAAACCTTCTGATCCTAATGACCATGGGATCTCTATCATCCCATGAACCTTATAAGATGGTATTTAGCTCAATTTATTTTGTTACATTAGGGGTAACATGAATTTTATACCCTTATAAATATTTAATAAAATTGGATAAGGATTACTGTAACCTAAAAAATTATTTTATAGTTAGCTAATCGATCTATTACTTTTCCGATTGTAAAAGTTTATGACATGTTAGTTAGCGTAGGGAAGATATTTTTCCAGCTGATTTATCGATACAATTCATCGAGTGTTGAAACGATGTTCCTATCATTCTGTGTAAGCCTTTATTATCCATCTATGCAATATAAGGGACATATCAAAGTGTAAATTTCCTGTTTTACATGAATAAAAAAAAAATTATTTTTACTTCAAATATCAAGTGTAACGACCAAAACATTTATTAATTAAAATTACACTTGATCTAATTAAATTTCTTATTTTGTAAATGGTTATATAACTTATGCAGTTCTTTAGTTTTATGTTTTTTTATTTTAAAATATCGTTAAGAATTATGATCGTTGCTCATATAGTTGTTCAACGATGATCACATGATTAGTATAAATATAGTGCTTTAACAAATCCAATTTACAAAGGAAATGGAATCGATGACCTCATTCAGTAGAATTGCTCTGTATGAAGCCCATTTGTAGGATCTCAAAAAGGAGGTGGAATCATTGGGATTCTCTCTTGACCAATCCTAAGAAGATCTTTACACGTTAAGCTCAGACAAGAACCGCATACGGGAGAAGTGTATGTTGATAGAGATTACCACCCGAGTGATGTTAACTGAGCCACCCCAAGAGTCTATCTCCACCACACACCTTACCCTTCAAACTTATGCAGGTTTTACAAAGGGTTATGTAACAAGACATTATCACTATTATTATGTGCATTATTTATTTATATAATAAAGAATATACATTCATTTTATTATTGTTACTTTGTAAATAGTCTTTAAAGCACAAAGAGTATTTTTAGTTAATATTCAATTATGAAATATATTTTGATGAATTAATGGATTTTTTAATAAAATAATATTTTACCAAAATATTGTTACTTTGTTACTTTTTATTTAATATAAATTATTTTATAATTCTTATGAATACAAATGTAATTTTTATTAGGGTTTGAAAGATATTTTTGTCAAAACCCAAGAATTTTCAATAAATGTCATTTTTTATTTTAAATGTAATAATTCATGTATTTATAAAATTATTTAGATAAAATTTATAATTTTTTGGAATCAGGATGTCTAAAATATCCAATGGTGAGTTTTTAATTATTTTACGAGACAATCAGTTTTTTGGTAAAAAAATACCATTTAATTATATAATGTATTTTATTACATCATAATGACCCAATAGTGATGTAATAAAATACTATAAATGATATTTTCAGCCAATATATGTTTTACCATTAAAATTTTAAGGAGTCGGAAATTCCATGTAATTTTTTTTCAATTATATGGGATTATTACAAGTCTGCTAAAATTGATGGCGCTTTATTTTGAGGCCCTTTGTGCCCAAAATGGATTATGTATCTTTTTTTATGGTATGTTTAGTAAATGCATGGATAGAATTTTCTATCAATTGAACTGGTTCTTGGAATTGAAATCTGAGGACACCGTTGTATCTGCATCACCGAGATTCGCTTAAGGGGGGCTTCACATCGACTGAAATAGGTCAGGAAAAAGGTTAGTTTTTGGACATTATGAAAAATATAACTTAATAATGTTATTTTAATTCTTTTCTATAACATTTGAGCAGTGGTGGTAGGACTAATGAAATTTAAAGTCATTTAAAGGCTTGACCCTTCAGCTTTGTAACATAAATGTTGAATCATTAAATGTGGTTCCTAAATGAATCACATTAATGTCATGCGACATAGTTAAATCTCCCATCTATTTAATGGAATCTTTGGTGTGGGTTTCTGACACGTCTCTAAGGAACCTCATGAAATATACCACGACACCTTCCACCAACGGAGAATGGAGGATTCAATAGTTCACATTGCAGAATCACTCCAGAGGTCGAAGTACGATGAACGTCAACGCTTGCAAACCTTCTCCTTCATCTGCAATACCCTAGAACGTGGAAGCACCACCAACCAAAGCGGTCACCTATGATCTTAGAGGTAGGGGGATTAATAATAAAGTATATACTTGTTAAATTAAATTGATGCCACCTATTATAATGTTAATTCAGAGGGTACAGGACAAATGGACAAGTCCTGGACCCTCCGACACATTGTTTCTTAATGAGTTCTTCAAGGAAAAAATTTCTTCTCCATGGAAATCGGAAATCGGGTGGCACACAACAGTAGAGGCATCCCCAAAGGGTAGTAGGAACATCAGAAAGGAATAACAAACCACCAGAGCTCAACCTGTTGCATGTAGAAGATCAACTGGCGTAGCTGTACCGGTGACTGGCTCTGGCGGTGGCCTATGCTCCCCGGCCGTAGATGAGGGCATCACCAATCAGCACCACGGCAGACGAATAGGCAGTCAGCTCTCAGCCAGCTACAGAGGTGGGAGGTGGCGCAACATCACGCGCCGCTGTAAGGAAGGTCGCTGCTTTGATGCTGCTGTGATGGGAGGGACATACTCCCTTTGGGTCCTATGGACACCCAGGCAGCACCACCCGGTGCCACCAATTAATGTGACGATCGGCTCTTTGAGCCATTCAGGAGGCGGACCGCGTGACCCGTGCGAGGGTCGAGCCAACCGGTGGGCCATGACACCGTGGCCCAACCCCACCGGGTCGGGTTGGGTTGACAAGAACTGGGTCAGGTCAGCCCATATGAGTTTGGGTCAGCCCAGACCTGGTCGGCCCAGGTCAGGCCAGACCTAGACCCCTTACTGGAATAGATACCCTTAAAAGGTTGTATCTTGTGAACCAAACATCCATTTGATGAACCATCTACGGCGCAGAGATCCTTAGGGAGAGATTTTACTATGTAGATACTCCAAGGTATTTTTTGGACAATGTTTGAGTACAGATGAGTTGGTTCGACTCCAATACCAACTGGGCCCTTAGTACTAAGATGACAATAATTTACCCACCGTTCATCTAATTGACATGCCATATATTGTGTTGGAACCCTTACGACATGAAAGATCATTGGGTAAATTCTTCGTGGGACTTCTTTCCTATTGAATATGACTGATGGTTTGAGGAGTTATTTCTCCCAGAAACAAGCATACAATGAGTGGGAATGCCATGGATGGCTGAGACGCGAAGAATGAAGAGTGATCTTGTGTGGATCACCACCTAACAATTCTGTGTAATTCAGAACAGACCAATTATGTGTGAATCAAAACCCAAAGATTTTGTGTGAATGAGAACCCATCGATTCTGTGTGAATCAGCACCTAGCGATTCAGTTTGAATCAACACCAATCAATTCTGTGTGAATCAGCACGCAATGATTCTATGTGAGTCAGCACCTAACAATCTAGTGTGGATCAGAACCTAGAGATCTTGTGTGGATCAGCATCTATCGACCCTGTGTGGGCATTTCTGGGATTTGTACCTATGTATCTTTTGTGGGTCAATAACAGTGTCTCTTGACATTATAAGATGATCTAGCTTTATGACTAATCATCTGTTATAATGTACTCAGTAAAACCTAGATTGAGTTGTGTCTTTTTCTTTGTGATTTGTGATTGATATCATTCTTTTGGTTTTCCTTTGTAGAAAGATGAAGATCCTTCGGGGGTCTCGGGGTCCCTACTGGGTATTGTTATACTCTCATCTACATGGGCTTCACCGACACCTCATTGTGTCTTGTACAGACAACAGGACTGCTAGTCCGGGAGTCATGACCTGATGGTCGATGGTGATGATAGTTGATGTGAAGAGCTGTGGGTATGATATGTACCTACCCTTCAGGTAGAATCCCTGGAAGATGATCTCATAAGATATTTTCTATTTTTTGTTGTATTGTATCTTTCTATTGGATTTTTATTCCAGCCCCTTACTTTTAGTAACACTTTTACTAGAGAAATTTTACTTTGATGTTGAATCTTATTTCATTCTAGTCTATGTGTTTGTACAGGTTTAAAGGAAATTCCTTCCAATTTTAGGGATACACCATTACGGTGCTAGTCACAAACCCTAGGATTATTGAAGGCAGGTTTGGGTTAGTCATGGAATGGGCCTGGGAGGATAGGTCATGATAACGTAGTATCAGATGAGTTTGTTCTACCGAAGAACCATGACTCTGATCATTCTAATGGAGCTATATTGTTAAGTGTTTAGAATGTGGTTTTCAGTTCAGGGAGTCCAATGTTGGTGCAGTGGCCGAAGAATCCATACACCCGGACCCTGAATTCTGATTTTGGAGTCAGTGCATGAAAACAATGATTGTGTGTGTTTTGGAAATGTTTTACATTTAACCTCTTTTAATTCATCTCAACAGGTATAACTTATTGACCATGGCACATATGTTTCTTTTCAGGATGTCATTTCATATAATACTAGTCGGGATACCCGAGAGGGTACATGATGGTGGCCCACCATACAAAGAAGCTTCGGTGTAGGGCCCTCTTTCTGTGTTAGCACCTTCAGGTGGTGCACTGACAGTACCACCACCCGTTGGGAGAAAGTTTCCACCAGCCCCACTACCGGATGCTGCACATCAACTGAGAACATTGCATGAATTCTAGTGGCATAAAACATTGAGGATTTGAGTTGGGACAAATCCCCAGGCAGCTTAGTATTGGCTGGAAGCAATGGATAGTGTTTTCCACCAAGTTGGGACACCATCAGAGTAGATAGTGATCCTTGTTGCTAGTCTTTTCTTGGGTATCACAAGAAGACGGGGGACCCTGATGCTCTAGTTACATGATGTGGAGGCCCTCACCGGGATGGAATTTTATAGCCTCTTCAGGGCGGAGTCCGTTCCAACAAAACAATGCTTGGTGCATACCAGGAGTTGCTGAACTTACAATAAGGTTTCTTATCAAGGGACAAGTACCCAACAAGATTCACTAAACTCTCACGCTACTCCACCAACATGGTATGGGACCCATTTTTCAAGGCCCAAACCATCGAGTAGGGACTCCGATAGGAGATCAAAGCATCAATGATATCACTTAATATCCTGATGCAGGCTAGAGTGCTCGAGTGAGAATTATTTGTGTAGAGACTCTTATCAAAAAAGACTCGAACGGTGAGAGACACCACCAGATGACAGGTAGCCTAGTAATCTATAGCAGGTTGTAGGTAGATAATGCAAAGTTCCAAGTGGACCAGACCATCCTTAGGGTGACCCCAGGAGGTAGGGTCGGAGGTGCGGAGCTCGCAAGGTAGAGGGGGTCATCGGGGAAGAATACCAGGATTCATTTTCCAAGGGAAGGGAAACATGGTACATGACTGCCTGGCCAGCCATACCAACGATCAGTAGACGGTCAAGGAACCGATGTGGCAGTGGCCAAGGTTTGGGCGAGGAGGTCTGTAGGGTGGTGGAAGTGGTATTGTAGTAGGTCATGTAGCTGGTGGTGGATTAAATTTTGAGGTTCTACCACCACCACCCTAGGTGGTCCACCCTAACAACCTAGAGTAGGTGGACATGGTAGAGCACATCTACAGGTAGTAGAGGCCTATGTCCATGGAACTCTAGAGATGATTAGAGGTATGATCTTTGTCTATTACACTCTAGTTGTAGTACTTATAGACACATGTTCTAGTCTCTCTTTCATTCCTACAACACTCATTTGGAGCTCGAAGATTCTGATGGAGTATTGGCTCGATCCTTATGATTATAGACTCATACGGGAGAAAATTAGATGATTACACACTAGTGCAGACAGTGTGAGATTACTCTAGAAGGTGAGAGCTTCAGATGGTATCTCTTAGTAGCAACATCAAGGCCTTATGAAGTCATCATGGGTATAGACTAGATGTCCATAGTCTATGCTGAGATCGACTGTTTTAGGCAAAAAGTGTGATGTGTCCAGTAGGGTGGGATCAGTTTTTCCATCGTTGGTCAGAAGGAAACCTTTTCATCACTATATGGTCATTCATGGAGGTAGGTGCAGCCGATTACTCATCAGTTGTCTTGCCTCACCCTCAGAGAAAGTGAGACAAGGAGACTCAGTTATCCTATAGTGGTGGACTTGTATTCTATTGTGTTCCCAAATGATGTTCTGGGACTACCTCCTCACAGAGAGGTATAATTTTATATCGACCTATACCCCAGGACGACCCTGATATCTACACCAGCATATAATATAGTTCCCATGGAGCTTCGAGAGCTAAGGTTATAGTTGGAGGACTTTCCGAGAAATGGGTTCATAAGGCCCAATGTATCTCTATGGAAATTCATAATCTTGTTCGATAAGAAGGCAGATGGGGGCCTAAGTCATTATATGGACTATCGGTGCCTGAACTAGGTCACCATGAAGAACATGTATCCCCTACTGAGGATGAATGATCACTTTGACCAGCTAAAGAGAGCTCTTTGGTTTTCGAAGATATACCTCATATTAGGATCTCATCAGCTCAGGGTACATGATGAGGACATACCGAAGAAAAAATTCAGATGTTGGTATGAACATTATGAGTTCTTTTTGATGCCATTCGGTGTAACCAACGCTGAATCAGTGTTAATGGGGCTCATGAACAGGATCTTCCAGTCATACGTTGATCGCTTCATGGTGGTCTTCATTGATGACATCATGATATACTCGGTATTAGAGGAAGATCACGCCACACACCTACAGATTGTTTTGGATACACATTGAGAGAACCATATTTATGGAAATATATCAAAGTTCCAGTTTCGGTTATGGGATGCCCACTTCCTATGGAACATTATCTTGAAGGTTGGAGTTGTATTGGGTCTAGTGAAGGTATAAAAAGTTCCGTCCTGGGAGCCACCCATGATTATGACCAAGGTGCGGAGTTTCCTAGGCTTGGTTGGGTACTACCGGAGATTCCTACCTGACTTTTCTAGAGTTGCGACACCCTTGTATGCTTTGATGAAGAAGGGAAATCCTTTCTTGTAGACAAATTGCAAGTATATTTTTCATGAGTTGATTCAAAGACTATCTAGTGCCACCATCTTGAGGCTACTATAAGAGGGAGTTGGGTATGTAGTCTACTGCGATGCATCAGGGATCAAACTAGGTTGTGTCCTGATGTCGGAGTGAGCAGTGATCACCTACGACTCATGACAGTTGAGATAGCATGAGAAGAACTATGCTACCCATGACCTAGAGTTAGAAATAGTGATCTTTTCAATGAAGATATGGTGGGAATAATTCATGTGTGAATGGTTTACTATCTACTCTTATCACAAGAGTATCATGTATATCTTCTCACCAAAGGAACTAAAATAGAGACAACGACGATGGATGTAGTTCCTCCAAGACTATGAATTTGTGATAGTATACACTTTGAGGAAAGGAAACATTGTAGTAGACGCACTTAGCATGAGGTCTAGTCTTCAGTTGCTGAGTGAGGTGACAGAGAAACTAGCCGCATTGCAGATATCCATTGTGGATAGAGATGGAGAAGCTTACCTCCAGTCTATGAATGTCACTCCCTTACTTCCTTAGTGAGTTCGGGTGGAACAACTTGGAGATGGGGACTATGATTCCCAACATGCTCAGATATCCTCAGGGTAGGATCTTGAAGGATTTGATGGAGGTGTAGAGCACTGGGTTCTATTTAGAGGATACACCATGGTACCAGTGACACTACGAGAGGAGGTATTGAGGGAGTTCTATACATCCACTTTAGCGGTACATCCTAGAGTGAAGAAGATGTACCATGACTTCCACTATCAGTACTAGTTTCCAGGGATGAAGATAGAAGTGGTAGAGTTCATATTTCATTGCCTCAGTTTTTAGCAAGTGAAGCCTAAGCTTCAGGTACCAGCAGGCTTAGCATATCCACCTGAGGTACCGAAGTGGTAGTGGGATGTTATCTCCTTGGTCTTTATGACATGGATACCACATATGTCTTGGTGCCACAATTCTATCTGGGTGATGGTTGACCGAATCCCCAAGTCAACTCACTTACTACCCATCTGGGAGTAGGGATCAGTATAGGGCTTGGGATGTCTCTATGTACAAGAGATTGTGTGACTTCGTGGGGTGATTTTGAAGATCACCTCAGATCGTGACGCTCTTTTTACATCTCGCTTGTGAAAGGGATTGCAGGAGGCATTCAAGACTCAGCTATTCTTGAGCACCGTATTTTATCCTCAGAAATATGGTCAGATAGAGAAGACTATAAAGACACTTTAGGACATGCTTCATGCTTGTGTCCTCGATTTTAGCCGCAGTTGGGAAGACCACCTGCCCTTGGTTGAGTTTACATAAAATAAAAATTATTACTCTACCATTGGCATGGCTCCGTTTGAGGGCTTGTACAGGTGACCATGGAGATCAACATTTTGTTGGATAGACCCATGGGTGTCATCACTCATGGATCAAGAGTTGGTATAGTCTACCAAAGAGAAGGTGAAAATCATCTATGAGTGGATGATGTCTGCACAGAGCTGGAAGAAGTCTAATGGAAGTAGGATGTGGAGACCCTTTATGTTTGAAGAGGGAGACCACGTATTCCTACGGGTCTCACCCCGATGAAGATTAAGTAGGATTGGATGGGGTAGAAAACTATCTTCGAGGTTCATTAGACTATTCCAGATCCTCAGCAGAGGAGGAGAGGTGGCGTACCATCTAGATCTTCCCATACAGATGCACTGGATGCATAATGTTTTTCATGTGTCACATCTGAGAAGGTACATGCCTGATCCATCGCACGTAATCGACTAGGGTGATATGGACATCAATTATGGGATGTCATTTTCTGAGTTCCCAGTGGAGATAGTGGATCGACATGGGCGGGAACTTCGTGGGTGGTTGATTCCTCTAGTATGAGTTCGTTGGAAAAATGGGAATCTCTAGGTGAGCACATGGGAGCAGGGGCTCAGATAATTGATCAGTACCCCCATTTGTTTCCATAGTTATGGTTGTAGCTTTAGAAGACCAAAATCCATAATATGGGGAGAATGTAACTACCCAAAAATTTTGTGTAATTTTGTTAAATTATCTGGGATTATTAAGAATCTACAAAAATTGACGGTTCTTGATTCTGTTGCTCGGTGTGCCAAGAATAGAATTTTAAACTTTTTTAAGGTACTTTCAATAAATGTGCGGGAAAAGTTTTCTATCTTTTGAAATGATTCTTGGAATTGAAATATGAGGACACCGTTGAATCCAAAATGCCATGATTCTCTTAATTGATGATTCACTTCAACCGTAGTAGGTCAGGAGAAGGAGCATGTTTATAGAAATTACAAAATTAATAATAAAATATCTTCACAAAGTTATTTTATTTCATTTATGTAACAATTTAGCAGTGTTGGCAGGATCGATGACTTGTTAATTGATTTATTGGCTGGACCCTTTAGCTTGGTAACCTTAACAATTTAACATTAAATTTGGTTCATAAATCAACTGCATTAATGTCATTCAACACAATTGAATCTCCCATCAATTTAATTGAAACTTGTGATTTTGTTTTTGGACACGGCTATGAGGAAACTCTGGAAAAGTATTGTGACACCTTGAACTGATGGAGAATGAAGTATTTGTTGATACCCATTGCGTAATTTCTCTAGAGGTCGACAGACGATGAAAATCAAACTCGTGAACCACCTCCATGATCCGCAATACCCATGAATGTGGAAGCACCACAATCTGCAGAGGTCATTAACATTTTTCGAGGTAGGGGATTTAATATTAAAGATTATCTTTGTTTAATTATATCAATTCCTCCTGTTATGATGTTAAATCGGAGGGCGTGGGCTAAACGAACAATTTCCAGACCCTCTGCTGCATCGTTTCTTGATGAGGACTTTGTGGGATGATTTTCTACTCAATGAAAAGTAGAAACCGAGAGTCACACAATGACTGTGGAATCTTAGGAGGGCCGTATGTGCATCCAGAAGGAAGAAAGGAACACCAAATCTCACCCGATAGCCCGTGTAAGATCCTACAGCATGACAGTACCGGCGACCGGCACTCATAATCCGTAGATGATGGTGGCGCTGATCGGTGCCGTAGCAGACTAACAGTCGGCCAGATCTTGGCCAGCTGTGGAGGCAGGAGGCAGCGCGCCACGGGGAAGCATGACGCATATTATGAGCTACAGTGAAGGGAGGGATCCACTTCCTATGGGTATCTTAGACAACTAGGCAGTGACACACAGAGCCACCAATTAGAGAGATGAATGCCTCTTTGATCCGTTTGGTATGTGGACCGCGAGACCCATGCGTGAGTCCGCCAACCATCGGGCCGAGCCACAATGGACATAAGGGCCAATCCCGTAGAAGCTGAGGCTGGTTCGGGCCAGGTCTGGTCGGTTCAACATAAACTAGGTCTGCTCGGCCCTGACCGCGTCATTTAGACTGGGTTGGACTGGACCCCGACCCCTCTTAGGCCTTGATTCGCTTAAAAGGTCGTATCATGCGAACCAAACGTCTGTTGGATGAACCGTCTGCGGATCTAGGTTCTATGGAGTGAGAAAGTCCTTTTGAGATACAAAATGAGATATTTTGGAGAAATATGGATTACATACTGCTTGGATCAACTCCCAATACAACCAGTATTACGATAAAAAATACCAATAATTTACAGACCGGGCATCCCGTTGACACGCCGTCTGTTGTGTTGGAACCCTTAAAACCTGGTGGATCATTTGGTAACTTTTTACTGGGACTTTGTTCCATTTGAAATAAGATCAATGGATTTAAGAGGAGTTTCTCCCAGAAACAAGCGTACTGTGAGCATGAATATTGTGGCTGGATGACACGTGATGAATGAAGAGTGATCTTATGTGGATAAACACACATCAATTCAGTGTGAATCAGCACCAATAAATTCTATGTGAATCAGCACCCAGAGATTCTGTCTGAACCAGCACCCAACAATTCTGTGTGAATCAACACGTAGGGATTCTGTGTGAATCAGCACCCATGGATTCTGTGTGAATCAGCACCTAGCAATTCTATGTGCATTAAGACCTTGCAATTCTATGATGATCAGAAACAAGCGATCATGTGTAGATCAAAACCTATCAATCCTGTGTGCATCAACAACTATTGATCAAGTATGGGTCTTGTAGGGGTTAATACCAATCGATCATCCATGGGTGAGTAGTAGTAAAACTTCATAGAATAAGATGATTTAGTTTTACCACTAATCATCTATTCTGTTGTTCTCAGTTATACATGGTTTGAGCTATGTTTATTTCTCAGTGCTTTTTAATTGAGATCAAGCTTGTGGTTTTACTTTGTGAAAATCTGAGTGGCCTTTTGGGGTCTCAGAGTCCCTACTAGGTATTGTTATACTCACACCTGCAAGGGCTTCGCCCATGACTTGTTCTATATTATGCAGACAATGGGAAGTATTAACTGAGACTCGGGGAGCCAGGACCTGACGGTGGATGATGGTGACAGTTGATGTGGAGACCTATGAATAGGATCTATACCATCCCTTTAGGTAGGATCCCAGGGAGATGATCTCAGGAGATTTTTTATATTTTTTGTTGTATCTTATCTTTCAGATGGGATAGTATTCTTGCCCCTTAATTTCAACACACGCATTTACTACTGCAGTTTTACTTCATGGTTGCATTTTGATTTTTTTGGTCTATGTGTTTATACAGATTTAAAGGCAATGCCTTCCCATTTTAGGGATACGCCTTTTCGGTCCTAGTCACCAACCCCTAGCCTATGAAAGGTGAGCTTGGGGTAGTCATAGAATGGGCCCTAGGGGATGGGTTTGGACAAAAATAATGTGATTTTAAGTTTGTTAGATTTAATTTACAATGCATTAGTGGACCTTCCAAGACTTATAAAACATTTTATCTTTTTAAATTGATTTCCATGAGAGTGTGACTCACCTCTACATAATAAAATCTAATATTTTATGATTTTTGGCCATTTTATTTATAAAATATTTTTTTCCACACCCATTGGGAAAAAAACCATTGGCTGGTTTGTGGTTTGAATTAGTTTAATGTGTGGTGTCCCAAACCTAAATAATAAAGAATTCCCTCTCATTTCTTATAAAAACCCACACAAGCTCCCACATACTCTCCACTCAAATCATTTGGGGTTCATCCATCCTCTACCCTCCTCCCACTATAATCCTTTCAAGGCACTCTAAGATCCAATTAAGTCTCTCTCATTTATCTCCCAAGCCATCGGGATCACACTTCTAAGAAAGGTACTTCTTCCATTCTTTTTCTTGTGAATGTTTCTTTATATTGTTATACCCTTGTATTTTAAATTAAAAATGTTGGGGTATGGTCTCTCACATACCCCATATTTCCCTATTTATGTTTTAATGTTGAGAGAAACCTTTCTATATCATTAATACCTCCCATGTACACCCATTACCATGCCGAAATTCCGTAAGGAACTTCTCTCTTCTCATTTACATTTAAGAAATTATATAGTATTTTGAATCTAAACTCTGTTACATTTGTTGGTACATCTATATATATGACCCCAAAAAATCCCATTTCATGTACATATGATCAGATACCCCTTTATCTTTCATAATCCATTTTTTTGTGAATTCTTATGTCACACCGTTATGCTGCTGAAATTTCACCGCGATTTTCAAAGCCAACGTCATCGAGTAACGAATACCATTCATATTTTTATGTTAAGGGTATTCAACTTTGTGAACATTACTTATTGATTATATAGTTTCATGTATATATTCCAAATTCTTTTATCCTGGAATAAATGTTGATGTTGAATTATTCCAAGTTTTATGATCCCTATGGCACACCTATGCATGAAATGAATTGTTTAAGAAGGGTGCCCCCAAGTAGCGCTTCCATGAAATGTGTAAAGATTAGTATCATGATACATAATGTAAAATGAGGGTTTACACATTCTAATTCAAGTGCTATGAGGGTTTACTCATTCTTTATGTGTAGTGAGACCTGACTCATGCTAATAACATGTTACGTGTTGTTTCCACATTTCCATGTTGTGATAATCATGCTTTATCGTTCCTTTATGTTCATGTTTCATTTATGATCCATTGATATGACTATTTCCTAACATGTGTTTTATTCTTCATGTTATTCCTTGTTTAATCCCATTTTGGGATTTATAGGTCACCTTTTTCTTATCCATTTCCTTAGGTTATCCCATGAAATGGTATGTACGAGGGAATGTTGTAGCCAGGTAAAGGATGTTTTCAATAAAGATGTTGTATTATTATGTCATAAGTTGTTATGTAATGTTCCTAATCCCCAAATACACTATTTTTCTTGATTCGCAGAGTTGTATTAAGTGAAATTTGATGTAATAAATTATGTTTAAGTGTGTAATAGAGAGCAGAGTTTTTATAGTTTGTATCAGAGGGTAGGTTTAGTTATTTTTGGGATTAGGATTAGAAAACCCTATTGAAATCCTTTGGGATAAGAAAAAGTATAATAAAAACGGCCCTAATTTTTTTGTGAGTATTGATTAAGTGTTTTATCAAACAAATACATCCATGTTCAGATATGAGTAGGTAGAGGCGGCTTTGGACAGATGTACCTAGGAGTGAAAATTCTAACAAGGAGTTTCAGGCTTGTCCTTGGGTATCCTGGTAATGACAACAGGCCTTGCTGCATTCTTGGTTATGACACTCCCTGGGGATAAACTTTGCTAAATTCAGAAGCATAGTATGAACCATTGTTAAGAGAATTAAAAATTCACCTAAGAATAAATGTAGGTATTTAGATCATGGATAACATTGATTGAAGCCTATAGATTCATAAGTTAATGAAAAAAAGTTATTTAACAGTCAGTTGTTTTTGTACTTGGATTAGGCTTTATGTGTTACCCTTAACTTTCATTTCATTCTAGACAGTGGTCGGTAATAGGAGGACTCAGGCTAACAACTAACGCAAAGATCAATGTGATGATTATTCTAATGAGATTTCCAATCCAATGGGAGTGGGTATCATGAACATTTTCACGATACTCTATTAGTTAACTCCAGATTTGAATAGAAACATGGGTCAAGAGGAGCGTTAACCCCCCCCCCCCCCCACCCAAGAAAGAACAAGTTGAAATCAAATGATTAATGAGACAAAGGCCTCCTACTTTTAATGGATCATCTGATCCCTCAATTGTCGAAAAGCAGATCGACTCCATTGAAAAGCTCTTCTCGATCCTTTAATGTTCCAGACATGAGATTGTTCTTCTGGATGCTAATCATATCGAGGGTGAAACTGATCAATTGTGGACATTGATAAAAAAATATGGTTCCTGAGGAGGAGATCATTGTGTTGGAATAGAAGGATTTTATGAAAATGCTTTTGGACAAATATTATCTTCACACCCTCCGAATTAAGATGGAAATGGAATTCATTTCCCTCAACCAAATAGACAATGAATCTTTTAGAGCTTATGAATAAAAACATCACAATGATTGCACAATACGCCTTCGACTTTGTCTTTACCCCTAAATTCAAGGTTGATCGCTTCATTGGTTGGATGAAACCTAGCCTATGGAAGGCCTTAGGGATCCGTGAATTTGATAGATATGAGAAAATTGTCCAATGTTCCATCAAGGTCAAAATGGATATCAGAAAATCTATGGTGTATCATGTAGATAATAAGCGTAAGGTGTACTTCATTTCTAGCAGTCTGAGGGATTAATCCAATTGTGCTATCAAAATCCAGTACCCCACTTGAAAAATGTGTGGAAAGAAGAACCCCTAAAATGAAAGAAGGGGATGATGAAATGCTTTATGTGTGGAAGATAAGGTCACCTAGATGTTAACTGATGACAAGAAAAACCCCCGGTTGGGATAAAGAATAGGAACACTCTATTCAACTCAAAACGTGTTGTTCATTGATTTAACTACAAAGAACATTCCACCTTGCAAATCAGTTCCATGTGCATAGGTTTTTTTGGTATCAACCAACAACCTACAAGGTAGCAATGGAGAACTTTTTCCATCACTATCGCTGAATTGAACCCCCAAACCGATGTGGTGACAGGTATGGTAGATATTTATTCAATAATATAGAATTTAATTTTTGATTCTTGTTCTATTCATTCTTTTATATACAGAAAGATTAGTAGAAAAATCCCAACACCACAAATAATCATGGAAGTAAAAATGTCAGTGAGTACAACAATTGGGCAATCATTTTAACCCATAAATATAACTCTTTCCCTACAAATAATTGTGGAATGAAATTATGGGAGAACCACATCATACTCCCTCTTATAGAATTTGATTCAATTATTGACATGGATTGGATTTCCTTATATAGAGCCAACATTAATTGCCTTGAGGGGGAAATCACTCTCCATTTTGTGAATCGAACCCCATTTCCATTCAAGTTCAAGGAGGAAGATGAATCTTATTTAGAACCATCGTCTCAAGAGTGGTTATTACTGCCTTATGAGAACACATATCTGGCTTAAATGATAGAGTTTAAGGATGAAACCATCTATCAAGACATGCCTATTGTGATGGAATTCGCTGAAGTGTTTTCCAAGGAATTGCCTACTGTTACTCCTAAAAGAGATGTTGAATTCTAAATTGACCATATACCTGGGGTGTTTCCAAAATCCAAGACTCCATATAGAATGGCTATTGTAGAGCATGATGAGCTGAAGAAACAACTACATGAGAATCAGGATATAGGGTTTATACACCCAAGTGATTCACCATTGGTGGCCCCAATCCTCTTCATCAAGATGAATTATGGGTCAATAAAACATGGCATTGATTGTCATGATGTCAACAAAATCACGATAAAGAATAAGTATCATCTTCCAAAAATTGATATATTTTTCAATCAGTTATGTGGAGCAGAATACATTTCCATGGTCTATTTGTGGCCGGGATATTACCATGTAAGAGTGAAGAAAGAGGATATCCCCAAGACTGATTTTCGTACAAGGTACGAGCATGGTGAATTCATCATAATGGATTTTGGACTCACTAATGCCCCCACAATCATCATGGACCTGATTAATAGAGTCTTTAGATATTAGCTTGAAAAATATGTTGTATTATTTATAGATAATATTATAATATACTCCAAAACATAGGAGAAGCTTTAGGAACATCTAAGAACTACACTAGAGACCTTAAGAAAGAAGAATATCAATTCAAAGTACAGAAATTGTGTGTTATGGTTGAAGGAAGCCTAATTCCTGGGTCATATCATCACAAGAAATAGTATATATGTTGATCCCTCTAAGACAACTATAATTGAGGGATGGGTGAGTCCAACATCAGTAACATATATCTGTACCTTCCTTGGAATAGTTGGATATTATCACCGATTTGTGAGAAATTTCTCATGATTGTTAAAAACTCATAACAAGCTAACATGGAAGGGAGTAATGTTTTCTTGGAGTAATGAATGCGAAGAGCGCTTTGATGATTTGAAAAAGAGTCTTATCACTGTGGTTGTGCTCACACTATCCACAAGTGGGTAAATTTTTGTGGTATTTAGTAATGCTTCAAAGAATGGTCTAGGCAGTGTGTTGATAAAAAATGAAAAATTCATGGCCCATGATTGGATGCCATTGAATTTTCATGAGGAAAACTATTCAAAACATGATCTTGAGTTGGTTGTAGTAATCTTCGCTTGGAAAATTTTGCAACATTATATATTTGGGGAGAAGTGTGAAATATATACGGATCAAAGAATCCTCAAGTATATTTTCACATAAAAATAGTTGAACATGCACCAATAAAGATGGTTAGAGCTAATAAAAGACTATGACTACTCAATCTGGTACCAACCTGGGAAAGTAAAGCAGGTGGTAGATGTTCTAAGTAAAAAGGTCCCAATAATTCTATCATTGATGAGAAATGAAAAGGATCCAATCTTCCTAGATTAGATATATATGGAAATGTAAATCATAAAAAGGGAACATAAACAATCCATTCACAACTGATTTCTCAACCATCTATTTTGGAAAGGTTATAGGATGGTCAAAAGGATGAAGTTGGAATTCCAAAGATGGTGAGAATGATCAGAAAATGGAAACCCTCATATTTAAATGTCAACGGAGATAGAATTATGAGATTTGGGTGAAGAATATGTGTTCCATAAAATCTAATGTTAATGAAGGATCATTTGGATGATTCACATAGTTCAAATTTCTCCATTCACCCAGGAAACACAAAGATGTATTGAGATATCTGTGACTATTATTGGTGGGATAGCATGAAAAAAGATTTCGGTGAGTATACATAAAAGTGTCTGATATGTTACCAAGTGAAGGCTCATAGGTAGAAATATAAATGGATGATGCAACCATTAACCATAACAACATGTAAGTGGGAGAGAATCACCATGGAATTTGTCACCGGACATCTGAAGACATCCAAATGAAAAAAATTTATCTAGGTTGTCATGGATCATCTTATAAATACTGCACACTTCATTGAAAATTGGTAGGATTTCACACTGCATCAACTAGCATGGATATACATCAGAGAAAAGGTAAGGTTGAATGGATTACCACTATCTATTATATCTGATTGAGATCCAAGGTTCATATATACGTTTTAGAAGAGTCTTCAACAATATCTGGATACTGAGATGAACTTCAGTATTTCTTATCATCGTCAAACTGATGGCCAATCGAAGCAGACTTTCAGAACACTTGAGAAAAAGTTGAGAGAATTTTCAATGGACTTCAAAGGTGTATGGGATCAACATCTTCCTCTGGTTGAGTTCTCTTACAATAACAGTTTCCACTAAAGCATCAAAATTGATCCTTATGAATCCCTGTATGAGAAGAGGTGAAAAACACTGGTATGTTGGGATGAAGTCGTGGATAGAAAAATCCTATGTACAGAAATTGTCAATGAAATGGTGGAGAATGTTTATACCATCCAACATCACCTTAAATATTCTCAGAATCAACAAAATATCTATGATGATAATCTTAGACGAGTCCTAGAGTTTGATTTTGGAGACATGGTATTCCTATACATATCATAGTGGAATAGGTTTAAGATATTTGAGAAGAATAGAAATTTTAGTCGAAGGTACATCGGCCCTTTTGAGATCCTTGATCACATTAGAGCAATGGCCTATTGACTAGGAATCCCACCGATCTTATCTCATGTACATGATGTATTCGATGTATCACACTAGAAAAATTACATACCTGACCCATTTCATGTACTCAATCTAGAGGTAGTACCTTTTTAGAATGAACACTCATATAAAGAGAAGCCAGTGAAGATATTAGATCATATAGATAAATTTCTATGAAATAAGACAATTCCCCTTGTCATGGTGTTATGACGAAACCACAAGTTTGAAGAAGCAATGTGGGAATCAGGGGAGGTGATGAAGCAGAGTTACCCACAACTGCTTTAGTGTGGGAAAAGGAAATTATGAGGGAAAATTTCTTAAGGAGGGAATATTGTAACAAATCGAACATTTATTAATGAAAATTCATATTGATCTAATTAAATGTCTTATTATGTAAATGGTTACATAACACATGCACTTGTTTGGTTTTATGTTATTGGATTTTAAAATTCAATTTTGAATTGTGACCATTTCTAATACAGCCGTTGAATAATGATCATATGATTAGTATAAATATAAGGCTGTAACAATTCTAATTTACTCAGACAAAAGAAGTGATGGCCTCATCTAGTAGAATTGATCCAGATGAAGCCCATTTTATTTGTGTTTGGAAGGGAGGTGGCATCATTGGTCTTAGATCTTGACCATGCCTGAGCGATGTTATCGGAGCCACCCCAGGAGTCTCTCACCATCGCACACCATACCCTTCGGTCTTATGCGAGTGTTACAAGGGGTTATGTATCAAGACCATAACACTATGATTTTGTGTATTATTTTTTTATATAATAAATAATATATATTCATTTTATTATTGTTACTTTGTAAATAGTCATTAAATCACAAATTGTATTTTTGGTTAATATTCAATTATGAAATCTGTATTGATGAATTGATGGATTTCAGAATTAAATAATTTTTTAATAATATTTTTTACTAAGTTCATTTTTATTAAATATGAATTATTTTAAAATTTTTATGAATACAATTAATATTTTTAGTAGGGTTTGAAAGATATTTTTTTTCAAAAACCATGAATTTTCAATAAATGGCGGTTTTTATTTTAAATGGAAAATTAACATATTTAGAAGATATTCTAGATAAAGTGAATATTATTTTTGGGATCTGGTTGTCAAAATTATCCAATGGTGATTTTTTCATAATTTTCTGAGACAGTCAAATTTTTGGGTAAAAATTAAATACTGTTTAATTATATAATATGTTTTATGACATCATAATGAACCAATAGTGATGTAATTAAATACAATAAATTATATTTTCGGAAAATATATGTTTTTCCTTTAAAATAATGTAATTTTAGGTTTGTTTTATTTATTTTACAAAGCATTAGTGGACCCTCCAAGACATATAAATCATTTTAATGTTTTAAATTGGTTTCCTTGAGAGTGTGACTCACCTCCACATATGAAAACATAATATGTTAAGATTTTTTGAAATTTTCCTTATAAAATATTTTTTTCCAATCCCCTTTGGCAAAAAACATGGGATAGTTTGTGGGATGGATTAGTTAAGTGTGTGGTGTCCCAAACCTAAGTAATATTGGATTCCATAACCTTTCCTATATAAACCCACAGAATCTCCCACTTCCTCTTCACTCAATGCCTTTGGAGTTCGTACAACCACTGAACTCCTCTCTCTAGAATCATCCCAAAGAGACCAAAGCTCCCAAGAATCATCTCTTTAGCCTCTCTTAAGCCTTTGGGATCACACTTCCACCTAATGGATTTCTTCTTATCTCTTTTTTCCAAGTTTCTTTATATTGATTTACACTTTTATTTTAATTGAAAATGTTGGGGTATGGTTTTTAACCTCCCCCATACTTCCCTCTTTATGTCTTAATTATGATATGCCCTTTTATCTCTCATCAATGTCTCCCATGTGCACTCATTTCCATGCTGAAAATCTGTAAGGAACTTCTCTCTTCTCATTTACATTCATGAAATTCTATTGTATTATGAATCTAAATTCCATTAAATTTGTTGGGTCATGTATATATATGACCCCCATACTATCCATTTCATGTAAATATTATGAGACACCCATTTATCTATCATTAAATATTTTTATGAATTCTTGTGTCACACCATTATGTTGTTGAAATTACACCACAATTTTCCAAGACAGATCCATTGTGTAGTGAATATGATGCCCATTTCTCTATCCAGGGTATTAAAATTTAAACACATTTACTTATTGAGTATAGAGTTTTATTTATGTATTCTACATTTCTTTATCATGTAATAAATTATGGTGTTTAATGATTCTATATTGTAGGATCGATATGGCACACGTATACATGAAATGAAATGTTTAAGAATGGTGTGCCCTAATAAAGTTCTAATGCATTGGGTAAAGATTATTATCATGATACATCAAGTTAAATAAGTGTTTAATCCTTATAAATAAATTTAAATTAGGGTTTACTCATGTTCCATGTTCAATGAGCCTTGGCTCATTCTAATACCAAGTTATTTTTGGTTGCCACATTTCCATGTTGTGATGATCATGCATTACCATTCCCTTATGTTCTTATTTCTTTTATGACCCATTGATATGACTCTTGCATAATATTTATTATACTCTTCATGTTATTCCTTAATTACTCCCTTACTAGGATTTATATATCACCCTTTTCTTATGCATTTCATCAGGTTATCTCATACAATACTAGGTACGATGGAATGTTGTGGTCAAGTAAGGGGTGTTTTCAATAAAGAAGTTATATTTTAATGACTTAAGTTGTTATGTAATATTCTTAATCCCGAAATACACCAAACCTCTTGATCCTGAGAGTTGTCATAATTGAAAGATGACGTAACAAAATATTTTTATGTTTGTAATAAAGATAAGGGTTGTTATAGTTGGTACTAGAGGGTTGGTTAAGTTATTTTTTGCATTAGGATTAGAAAACCCTAAAGAATGACTTTGGGATAATATTAAGTATAATGAAAACATCCCTAAGATTTGGTGATTATTTAGTATGTGGTTTATCAAGAAAATATATCTGTGTCTGGATATGAGGAGGTACATGCAGTTCTGGAATAGATGTACCTAGGAGTGAAAACTCCGACAAGGAGTTTCGGGTTTGACCGGGGTGTCTGGGTACACTAAAATAGGCCTTACTGCACACTTGGTTAAAACACTCCTGGGGGATAGGATTTGGAAAATTCACAAGCTTAGTATGAACCATTGTAAAGGTAATAAAAAATACTCTAATAATAAATTTTGGGAAGTAAGGCATGGTTAAAATATATTTAAGAATATAGATTCATAAGTTAATGAAATAAATGTTTTTTATAAGTCATCTGTTTTTTTCCATGGAATAATCGTTCTGTGTTACCCCTAAAATTCTTTTTATTCTAGAAAATGGCCGGTAATATAAGGAAACATGCTAAAAACTGATGCAAATATCAATGTGATTATTGTTCTAATGAATTTACCAATCCAATGGTATCCAGAAGCACAAACATTGTCATGATACTCTCTCAGTTAACTCAAGCCTTGAATTTAAAAATGGTTCAAGATAAACGTTCAAAACCCCACTATGAAAGAACAAGTCACAATCGAGGGCTTAATGATACAGTGGCCTCATACTTTTAATGGATCCTTTGATCCCTCAATTTCTGAACAATGGATCAACTCCATTGAAATGATCTTCCCCATCCTTCAATATTATGAACAAGAGAATGTTCTTCATGCTGCTTATCGTATAGAGGGTGATGTTAATCATTGATGGAAGTTGATAAAAAATATGAATCCTGAAGAGGAGATCGAGTCATTGTAATGGAATAATTTCTATAAAATGTTTTTTGACAAATATTTTCCTCGCACCATCCAACTTAAGACTGAAAGGGAATTTCTTTCCCAAAAAAAGCAGATGAATCCATTTAAACATACGAGGAAAACATCACAAGGCTTTCATGATACTAATTCAGATTTGTAGTTACCCTCGAATACAAGGTTGACCACATATTTTATGGGCTTAAACCTAGCATATGAAAATCCATTGTGATCCATCACTTCGATAGATTTGAGGAAATTGTCTGGTGTGCCCTTAAGGTCGAAATGGAGATCAGTGAAACTCCGGGGTATCATTGGGATAAAAAGAATAAGTTGGACTTCAATTCTAGTGGTCTGATGGATAAATCATACAATTATAAGAAAATCCCACACCCACTTTCCATAGGTAAGGAAAGTAGCTCCCTGAAATTTTTTTAAGGGGATGAGGAAATTCTTTAGTTGGGGTATTTAAGGGCACCTGGCCATTAACTGCTGACATGAGAAACCCACGGCTGTGACAGAGGATAAGAACACTCCATTCAACTCTCAATGCATTGTTCATTGGTTAAACTTCAAAGAACTAGGGCACCATGAAAATCAGTGCCCAAAGCCAAAGGTTTTTTGAGGCAGCAAACAATTTCAAAGGCAACAAAGGAAACATTTTTCCATCACTATCGCTGAAGTGAACCCCGGTGATGAAATGGTGACAGGTACACTATTTATTCATTCAAGAATATCGAACATATTTTTTTATTCTAGTTCTACTCATTATTTTATATCTGAATATATTAGTAGAAAAATCCCAAAACCACAAAAAATCATGGAAGTAAAGATGTTTGTGATTACAACAAATGGGTAGTCATTGCAACCCAAGAATATAATTCCTCCCCAATCACAATTTGTGGTATAAACTCCCCAAAAAACCTCGTCATACTCAGTATAGTGGAATTCGATTCAATTCTTAGCATGGATTGGCTTTCCTTATATATATCCAACCAAAATTTCCATGAGAGGGAAATCACTCTCCATATAGAGAATTAACCATGTGATTCTATAAAATTTCATGGAGGAAGATGAGTCTTCTTTTGAACCATCATCTCAAGCATGAATATTAATTCCCTATGAGTACACAAGTCTGGATCATAAAAAAAAGTATATAGAAGAAAACATCTTTTAAGATATTCCCATTGTGATGGAATTCGTTGAAGTGTTTTCCGGGGAATTTCCTTTTATTCATCCTAGAAGAGATGTTGAATTCTCAATTGACCTTATACATGGGGAATATCTAATATCCAAGAATCAGTATAGAATGGCCATTGTGGAGCTTGAGGAGCTGATGAAACAATGAATGATAATCTGTATAAAGGGTATATATGACCAAGTGCTTCGCCATGGGGTGCACTAGTCCTATTCATCTAGAATAAGGATGGGTCAATGCGCCTTTGAATTGATTACCGTGATCTCAATAAAGTCACGATAATGAAAAAGTATCCGCTACCATGAATTTATGACTTGTTTGATCAGCTACATGGAGAACAATACTTTTCCATGGGGGATTTATGTTTGGGATATTACCAGGTAACGGTGAAGAAGGATGATATCCCCAAGACTACTTTTCGTACATGGTATGGGCATTACGAATTCAAATTAATTCCTTTCAGACTTAGTAATTCTTTAAAACCTTCATAGTCTTGATGAATATTATCTTTAGATATTACCTTGAAAAAATTGTGGTAGTATTTATAGATTATATTCTAATATACTCCAATGAAAAGGTGAATCATGAGGAGCATATAAGCACTGTACTAGAGACCTTGTGAATGTAGAATCTCTATGAAAAAGTACGAAAAGTGTGAATTATGTTTTAAGGAAGCTTGATTCTTGGGTTATATCTTCACAAGAAATGGGATATCTATAGATCCATCCAATACAGCTACAATTGAGGGATTACCATGGCCAATATCAGTAATAAATATCTATAGATTTCTTGGGTTAGAAGGATATTATCACTGATTTGTGAGAAATTTGTCATGATTTTAAAAACCTACTACCCTGCTAACTCGGAAGGGAGTAAAGTTTTCTTGGAGTGATGAATGAAAAAAGAGCTTCAAGGAGTACAAATGGTTACTTATCACTACGCCCATGCTCACACTACTTACACGAGGATAAATTTTTTTTGGTACTTAGTCCTACTTCGAAGAAGGGTATGGGCTGTGTGTTGATGAAAAATTAAAACACCATTGCCTATGCTTCATGGAAATTTAAGCTTCATGAGAAAAACTATCCAACACATGATCTAAAGTTGGTTGCAGTAATCTTCTCTTTAAAAATTTTGTTACATTATCTATTTTAGAAGAAGTGTGAAATATATATGGACTGCAAAAACCTCATGTATATATTCACACAGAATTAATTTAATGTGAACAAAAGAATATGCTTAGAGCTGGTAAAAGAATATGACTACTCGATTTATTACTACCCTGAGAAAGGGAACCTGGTGGTAGATCCTTTAAGAATAAAGGACCCAACAATTCAATGATTGATGAGAATTGAAAAGGATCCAATCTTCTTAGATTTGATAAATATAGATATTGGAATCATAAAGATGGTAAAATCATCAATCATTTCAAAAATAATTTCTCAACCGACCATTTTGGAATGGATAAAGGATTCTCAAAAGGATGATGTGGGAATTTAGGAGAAGGTGGAAACTATTAGAAAAGGGAAACCCTCAGATTTCAATGTCAATAGAGAAGGAATTATGAGATTTGGGTTAAGACTATGTGTTCCATCGAATCTGGAGTTATTGAAGAAATTTTTTGATGATGCATATTGTTCAAATTTCTCTATTCACCCAGGAAACACAATGATGTATCAAGATATCTTTGATCATTGTTGGTGGGATAACATGAAGAATGAAATCATTGAGTATACATCAAAGTACCTGGTAGGTCAGCAAGTAAAGGATGGGAGGTAGAAGTGTAAGGGGATGAAGCAACCATTACCCATACGAGCACGGAAATGGGAGAACATCACCATTGACCTTTTTATTGGACATCCTAATACATCCAAAGGAAACAATGCTATCTGGGTTTTTTTGGATCACCTTTCAAAGACTTCACACTTCATTATAATTCAAGAGGATTTCTTCTAGGATCAAATGGCATAGATATTATCAGAGACGTGGTTAGACTATATGGATTACCACTATCTATGGTATATGATTAAGATCAGAGATTCACCTCTATATTTTGGAAGAGTGTTTAACATGCTCTAGATATTGAGCTGAACTTTAATACAGCTTATCAACCTCAAAATAATGGCCAATCTGAGTATACTATCCAATGAATTGTGGGCATGTTGAGAGTGTGCTCAATGTAATTCAATGAAGGATGGGATACACATCTTTCTTTGGTTGAGTTATCTTAAAATAACATTTTCCCCTCAAACATCCAAATGGATTCTTAAGAAACCCTATTTGGGAAGAGGTGTAGAACACCGTCATGTAGGGATGAAGTTAGGGAGAGAAAACACTAAGTTCTAGAAATGGTTGAAGAAACTATGAAAAAGGTTAAGACCAAACAACAGAACATTATTGTTGCTCAGAGTCAATAAAAGACCTATACTGATAATCGTCAATAGGTTCTAGAGTTTGATTTCCGAGACACAGTATTTCTCCGCATATATTTGTGGAAGAGGGTTATGAGATTTTGGAAGAAGGGAAAGCTTAGTCCAAGGTACATCGGACCTTTTGAGATCCTTGATCACATTGGAGTAGTTGCCTATCGACTAGCACATCCAAAAAACTTATCTCAAGTACATGATGGATTCCAAGTATCACTATTAATGAAGTAAATACCTAACCCATCGCATGTACTCAATCCACAGGTGTTACATTTTGAGAATGACCTCTCCTATGAAGAGAAGCTGGTGATGATCATAGATCTCAGAGAAAACGTTATATAAAATAAGACAATGCCCCTCATCAGGGTGTTGTGGGGAAACCACAAGTTTGAAGAAGAAACATAGTAATAAGTGGAAGTGCTGAAGCAGAGTTACCCGCATCTATTTTAGTGTGGGAAAATGAAATTTCATGGGTGATATTTATTAAATGGGGAAGATTGTAAAGACCCAAAATTTTATTATTGAAAATTCTTCTTAATCTAATTAAATGTATTATTATGTAAATGGTTATATAACATATGAAATTCTTTGGTTTTATGTTTTTGGATTTCAAAATTATTTTATGAATTGTGACTATTGTTAATATTCCCGTTGAATAGTGATCACATTATTAGTATAAATATAGTGTTTTAACAAATCCAATTTACTCAGACAAAGGATTCGAGGGCCACATCCAGTATAATTTATCCATACGAAGCCCATTTGTTAGAGCTAAGAATGGAGGTGGTGTCATTGGGATTGTCTCTTAACCAAGCCCAAGCTGAGATTTAACACGTTAAGCTCGAATGGAACCACCTACCAGTGATGTGTAATTTTATAGAGATTACCACCCAAGCGATGTTATCTAAGCCACCCCAAGAGTCTTTCACCATCACACACCTTACCCTGAAGTCTTATGTGGGTGTTTAAGTTGTTATGTATCAATACCTTAGCACTATGATTATGTGAATAATTTTTTATATATACAAGAATATACATTCATTTTATAATTGTTACTTTTTAAAAATTATTTAAAGCACACCTAGTATTTTTAGTTAATATTCAATTATGAAATATATTTTTATGAATTCACAAATTTTTGAATTAAAAAATACTTTTAAAAAATATTATTACTAAGTTACTTTTTGTTAAATATAAATTATTGTATAATATTTATGAATACAATTGTGATTTTTTTAGGGAGTGAAAGCTACTTTTGTAAAAACCCTTGAATTTATGATAAATGTTTTTTTTTAAAAAGTAACAAATCTCATATTTAGAAAATTATTTAGATAAAATTAATATTATTTTTTGAAATCATAAAATCAATATTATCCAATGGTGAATTTTTTATAATTTTCTGAGACAGCCAAATTTTTGGGTAAAAAATAAAATATCGTTTAATTATAAAATTTGTTTTACGACATCGTAATGACCAAATACGGATGTAATAAAATACTATAAATAACATTTTATGTCAATATATGTTTTACCATTTCAATAATGTGATTTTAGGTTTTTTTGATTTATTTTACAATACATTAGTGGACCCTCCAAGACTTATAAAACATTTTAACCTTTTAAATCGAATTCCACGAGAGTGTGAGTCACCTCCACAAAAGAAAAACTAATATTTTAAGAATTTCAGCCATTGGAGTTATAAAATATTTTTTTCCACATCCTTTGGAAAAACCCATGGGCTGGTTTGTGGTTTGGATTAGTTTAATGCATGGTTTCCCAAATCTAAATAATAAATAATTACCACTCATTTACTATATAAACCCACCCATGATCCTAATTCCTCTTCACAAAAAGCCTTTGGAGTTCATACAACCTCTACCCTCCTCTCTCTATAATCCTCCCAAGGCACCCGAAGCTCCCAAGAAGACTCTCCCAAGCCTCTCCCAATCAGTTGAGATCACACTTCCATGTAAGGGATTTCTTTATCTCATTTTTTCATGTTTCTCTATATTTCATTACCATTGTCTTTTAAATTACAAATGTTGGGGTATGGTTTCACACCTCCCCCATGATGACCTATTTATTTTTGAATTATTAGAGACCCCTTTCTCTCTCATTAATGCCTCCCATGTACACCTATTACCAAGCATAAATTCCATAAGGAACTTCCTCTTCCTTTCATTTACATTCAAGAGATTCTATTGTATCATGAATCTAAATTCCATTAAATTTGTTAGGAAATGTATATATATGACCTCCTTACATTAAATTTTATTTAAATATGATGAGACACCCCTTTATCTCTCATCAACCAATTTTTATGAATTCTTATGTCATGTCGTTATCCTGTCAAAATTACTCTATGATTTTCTAACCAAATGTTATTGTGTAGTGAATACCATGCCAATTTCCCTATCATGGGTATTTACCTTTATGAACATTTACTTATTTATTATAGATTTTCATGTATGTATTCCATATTACTTTATTGTGGAATAAATTATTATGTTGAATGATTCCATGTTGTATGATCCATGTGGCAGACATACGCATGAAATGAAATGTTTAAGAAATGTGCACCCTAATAGCGCTCCAATGCATTGGGTAAAGATTAGTATCATGATACATCAAGGGAAACGAGGGTTTACTCATTATAATTCATGTAAAATGATTTTTTACTCATTCTCCATGTGCAATGAGCCTTGGATCATGCTAATACCATGTTAAGTATGATTTCCACATTTCCATGTTGTGATAACCATGCTTTATCATGCCTTTATGTGCATGTTTCTTTTATGATCTGTTGACAAGACTATTTACAAACATGTATTGTATTATTCATGTTATGGCTTGTTTAACCCCTTGCTATGATTTATAGCTCACCCTTTTCATATGCATTTCCTCAGGTTATCCCATGCAATGCTAGGTATGAGGGAATGTTGTGGTCATGAAAAACAGTTTTCAGGAAAGAAGTTGTATTTTTATGTCTTAATTTGTTATGTACTGTTCTTAATCCCCAAATACATTAGACCTCTCGATCCTCAGAGTTTTGATAAGTTAATGATGATGTAATAAATTATGTTTAAGTGTGTAATAAAGAGTAGGGTTATCATATCAATGAATTCAAATCTCAATAAGTTTGTTCAAAAATTGAGACATTAGAATTTTAGTATCCATGGTTCCTTGAAGAATTAAATAAACACACCTTGAATGAGGATATTAATTTTGAAACTGAAAAAAATGAACTCTAGATAACAAATTTTATTTTACTAAGAGGAGTGGTTATAAGTATGAATTATTTTTTACTCCTTTTAGGGAAATTTTTTGAGAATTTTTAGAACCATTTCCTACAATAATTGAGGTGAAAATCCTATTAAAATATAAGGAGGATATTTTGAAATGAATTGATTTGTTTTTTATAGGAACTATTTAAAATCTTCTAAACCTTTGGAAGGTAGTAATATGCCCATATAGGGTTTAAATAAGGAATCAATATATTTTTTTCATGAAATTCAATATCGTTATAACATTTAAACACACTTTATGAAACACATTAAATACCTTCAACCTCCTTGGCTACGGAATTAGCCATACTATAAAAAGGAACCAAATATAGATCTCAACCCCTTTCTTTCTCAATGTAAATATTATTTTTTAGTGATTATTCTAAGCTCGCTATTATAATCTATGTTTCCACAGAGGAAAGTGAAGAATTAATTCTTTTGTCTATTTTAAAGAAGTTTAAATATATCATTTGTTGGTTAATTGATGACTTAAAGGGTATAAGTTCTTCTTAAGGCATGCATAAAATTCCAATAGAACCAGAACAAAAATAGAAAGTTGAATGTCAAAGGAGATTGAACTAAAACATGAATGATTTTGTGTGGGGATACATAATTTGAAAGTTATATGTGGGGATAATCTATAAAATTTTATATTATGATCGAATAAATACATTTTTAGTTATTCGAAAAAGGATTATTTATAGTTTTACATTAATAAATATAATGAACAAATCAATGTTAGGAAGGACACTCAATGGAGAATTCATGTAAATTACATAAAGTGAAACTCTTCTATTAGAAAAGTTACTTTTCCCCTTCCATTATTAGGTCAAATTATTAAGAGGATTTATTGAATGGATTTTTTTTCTAAATGGTTATTTTGGTTATAACAATATTTATATAACCCCAAATGATAAATTAAAATCCTATTATACTTTAATATTGTGATGGGTTTTCTACCAGTATATTATCAATTGATTCTTTTTTCCCCAACTACATTGCATCGAATATGGATAGAGATATTTTCATACCTGATATAGAGAATAATTAAGGGTTTTTTGGATTGTTATTCCATTTTTCGACACTTTTGAGAGCTCCATATAAAATTTAGAAATCTTTTTAATGAAATATTTAGAGACAAACATAGTTCTTAAATGTGAAAAATTATAATTTATGGTTATATAATGAATTGTATTGGGGAATAAATTCTCTATGATTATTATTGAGGTTGATAATGCTATGATTGATGTAATTTAAAAGCCTCCTCTTGCAGTTAATGGAAATAGTGTTAGATTTTTTTAGAGAATTTGAGTTTTATTGGAGGGTTACCAATGATATTTCTAAAAGAAACCCATATATTCACTATCGGTTAAGGATTCACCCTTTGTCTATAAAAAGAAGTGAACGTATTTTTTTTCTTTTTAATGATACGAACAGTTCCTCACCCATCACTACTAAACTTGATTTGAAATAACCTATTCAATTTACCTATGATGACAGTGATACGAATGTTGGATTAGTTTTAGGAAAGAGAAAGGATATGTGGCTATATTGCTTTATTATTATATAATATTGTAAGATGATTCTCAAAACAAACTACACCACGATATAAAATTAGTTGTTTTCTATAGTGTTTTCTCTAGAGAAGTTTAAAATATATTTTCTTGGATTCAAGGATATTTTTTAAAAAATAAATCTATTTTAAAATATCTAATTTAAAAGAATGAAACCTAACCTAAACCAATTAGGTGGATTTAACAACCCTAATATTAGTAACCCAGAGGTGGTTTCTACTTTATATGAATGTAATTGATAAAAAATCGTCAAATAGACAATTATTGATCCATTTATGTGTTTTAATGAACTAGAAACATAAATTAAACCCATTTTAAATTTGGAATAAAAAATAAATATTTATAATGGAAATCATTAAACACCATTGAACTGATTCAAATATTTTTTATTAATATCTGGTTGAAAGGAAATAAATTAAGGGTCAGATCAAGTGAGTCATATTTGTTACTTATACCTATATAAATCATGAATCAATAAAGAGAGATAAACATGGAATGATAAATAATTAATAACACATTCCATTTAATCATCAACTTAACTATCACGATTACATAAGTCATAACTAATATGTCATGGTAAATAACTGAAAACATGTACCATTTAATCAATAACATGACAAAAAAATGAATCCATCGAATATATCAATGAAATAATGTCAAGGATAATGCTAACTAAATTGTGAAAGAAGGAAAATCCTTAAATGTAGATGTTATGATCTCAGGAATCATGATATATATACTGTCGTGAACTTTTGACAAGATAGATTGAAATTATGGGTAATACCCTTTTAATTTAGCCAGCTGATTTATATCATGAGACCCAACAATGAAACAATGAGATATAGAATAATGGAAATCTACTATCATTGTATATAAAAATCATTCCTCATATAACTAATGATCTATTTAATTCATAATAAATATGAATTATTAATAAATATCTATATTGTGTAACAATACAGATTTATCAGTATTTCCCTAGTTAATTAATTTTTTAAAATATAAACATAGTATCGTCATATAGATTAAAATTTAGTCCATAGTCATATACATCAAACAAACAATATGGTAATTTTATAGAATATTAATTTCCAATGAAAAAATATTACAACAGAAAGTTAAAAATCAAAAAAATAATCATGAAAGTAGGGGTGTACATCAGTTCATCGAGAATATAGGTTTTTGAAATAAAATCTTGTCATTTTGACGAATAAGGGGAATATAAGTAATATGTTAAGAAAATATTTGATAAAATAGTTTTATTTGTAAAAAAATTTAATATATTTATAAGAATTTACGTTTTTTATAATGGTTATGATAGTGGAGAAGTCAGTTTTTACTGTATACATTATAAAATAAATTTTATTTGGAATTTTTATAAAATTATCCCTCTTTAAGAAAATAGAAATTTTACATTAAAAAATATTAAAGATAAAAGATAACATAAAATTTAATTATTAAATCAATTTAGTAAATAAAAATTATTTTGTAAAATAATTTTTAAAAACACGAACATATGAGATGAACATATACGAATAATAGTGAAATAAAATCAATTTTTATTTCAAAATTTAAAATTCATGATTCATGTACCAAATAGATGAAATGTGGAAAAAAATATAGAAACATATCAATAATCTAGTTCATAATAAAATTATTGGATCTTAATAAGGATAAACGATAAGATTCCTTCAATGAATGTAAAAGAAATTCAAAAAAAGTGAGATTGTAAAATATATTTTCAACACTTTTGTAAAATATAAATTATGAACCCATGAAACAATAAAATTTAATTGAAACATTAAAAACAAAAAATAAATATGTATTCATGTTGGATACATCAAAGTGTATTTGTATAGACAATATAAAAGTGAATAAAGGAATATTAACAAATCAGTTTGGAGGAGAATAGGAGCTCGTGCGAGATCCTAATCTATTAGAATCTTCCTTGATGATGAAGATTAAATCATAGCCAAATTTTTCAAGATAATGGATTTGTTTAATCCATAATGGGAGAGATCATTCTCTCCTCGTCAAAATTAATTAGAAGATGGATGTGACTTAGATGTTCTTCCCCGCAAGAAGATTTCCTTTGCGGACGACCTTGTAGGATATTCTTCCATTTCGACAGCCCAAAGAAGATCACCCATTATCAGATGATCTAAAGAATGTTCCTTCATGGCCATTTCTAAATATGATGTGATTAAGAAAATAATTGAGGTTTTAAAATACTCGTTACTCGGTCATATCTCTTATTAAAGAGGTGTGAATCCCTAGTCATTCACAAATCTTAAACAACGTATCTCACACTGCTGTAGTCTCTTAAAATAGCATTTCATTCCTCTAATAAAGGGATAAATTCCTATTATTTTTTTAGAAATATGAAGATATTAATGCAGCATGGATACTCATAACTATCAATAAGAAACCAAAAGTATTTCTCCTCTTGGAGAGGGATGTGAATATCAACCCGTTCATACAGAAGCAATCCATTTCGCAAGTCTGGGAAAGTAGTCATGGATACCCATTGATATACCGGTATCCTAAAATTCTTAATTATTTAGCTTCTAGGATTGGAACACCTTTAAGGATTGATCAGGGGACAATCATTGGTGTCCTTGGACTCAATTATAGAGTTCTTATTAAGTTTGATATGGAAACCACACCTCATAATCATGTGTACCTGGATGTTAATGAAAATATTGTTGAAGTTACATTTGAATTTTAGAATGTACCTAAATACAGTGAGAATTGCAGGATTGTTGGACATATCATTGATAAATGACACATATTTCATAAAATAGTACATCCATAATCAAAAAATGCCTAATGGATAGATGTCCCATGAAAAAGGCTACCGCCAAGATGAAGTATTTTAGAAAAGTGATATTGGGACTTTAAAAGAGGTTTCATGTGATCAACCAGCTGAAACTAGTAAGAACTGCGTAGATCATACTGAAGAAGATGAGAAAAATTTCAGTCACAAAGATGATGCTACTTTAAATCAAAGCAGTGTGCTACCAGCTAACAAGTAGGGTGAGATCAATGATCTTCAATATTTTTCATAGGACATTTTTACTCTTGAACTCAACATGAAATATGAGGTATTCACCATGGACTTAATCAGTTTAGACATAAATGTGGTGTTAGAAAATGATATTGCATCTATAGAGGAAAAAATTATCCCTCCTTAAAAAGTGCTTGACAACACCCTAATTTAACATATAACTCACTGTTTATAAAGGCAACTCCCTAAAAAATAATGGCACAAAAAAACAATAGGGATGTTGCTCACGACTGTGATGAAGCTAAACTAATAAAGACACTACCCATAGCTGGTTCTACAAAACCAGACCTGAGGAGGTTTGGAAGAAATAAAGTTAGAGAGACATGAGAAAAAGGTGGCTTTATCCCCAAAAAAATTCAAAATGAGTATTTTATTATGGAACTGCCTGGGACTAGCCAATCCTGGCAATTTATATTTCCTCGGCATAACTGTGGGTAAATACAAACCAATTATTATTGGTATTTATGAACCAAAACATCAAGGCCACTAATAATGGTTCTCCTCAAGAGGGAAAGGGATATTCACTTACTAGTTCTGTACAAGTTTTTGGTTGGGACAGATTATGGAATCTTTTTCACTGTAGTGTTGTTAATCCTATTCTTATTTCTGTGGATGAGAAAGTTATTACTTGTAGGTATTCCATATCTGGTTATAATATTTATTGCTCGATGGTTTATGCCTCAAATAACTATACTATAAGATGTTCTCTATGGAGATATATTGAAAACCTATCTATTTATATCTCTGATCTATGGGTTAAAATGGTAGACATCAATGCTATTCTCCATGATGCCAAAAAGCTTGACATGACTTTTGTGCAATTTCTATGAAATATTTCACATCCTAAATTGATGATACCAATCTGAATGTAATCAACCTGCTAGGAGACAAGTACACGTGGCATAGGAAACATCTGCATAGCATGAGGTAAAGAAGAGTTTATCATGAGTTTGTTAATGAGAACATTCTAGATATTTGAAATATCATCTCATGTGTCAGTCTTTCAAGACATAATTAAGATCATTGACCAATTATGATTATTTTCATTGATATAGGTGAAAGAAAACTTGTACCTTTCAGGTTTAACTATGTTTGTATTTCCATTTTAGAATGATCTCAACTTGTTATAGATACTTGAGCCATTGGGGTCCACAACCACAATCCATTAGCTTGTGTTATAAAGAATATAATTCTAAAGATGAAACTGAAGCAATGGAGCAAGGGAAATTTCAGTCTACTTGATCATGAAATTGACTCTCTGGAAAATATAATTTATGGGATTCAAGAATCCATTACCATGGTAAAAATCTCTGATAATGATGAGTAAAAGGAGAGGGTATACTCTAAAAATATGAATCTCATTGTTCTTATAGTGAACATCCAAAAAATGTTATAAGTTAGGTGTCTTACAGATCGATATAGAAATACCAAATTCTACAATGCTCATCATTGAACCAAAAAAGACAATAGGACCTTATATTTTTTGATAGATGGGGACACTATCCTTGATTATAGACAAATCATATATAACCATATTGTTTATTTCTACATGGATCTCTTCAATATAACCCAAATAAATGAGGATTTCTGGATCGAATTATCCCAAATTTTGTCACTAAAGATGATAACATTATTCTCACCCTAACTCCAACATATATTGATATTAGGGATACTGTTCTTGGGATCAAAAAGGAATGTTCACAGAGGCAAGATGGTTTGACCAATCATTTCTTCCAATTCTATTGGGATGTCATCCACAATGATTTTTGGGAACGGGTTATGAATTTCTTCACTAATGGATCTTATGCTCAAGGCCTAAATTCTCAATTTATTTATTTAATTACTAAGCTATAAAATGAATGTTATATTGGTTAATTTTGGCTGGTGTCTCTTATTAAAACTATACACAAGACTGTTACCAAAATTCTGGTGAATAATCTTACTCATATTACAAGAGAATCATCTCTTGAAATTAGTTCAGATATGTTAAAGGACGAAGGGTACAAAACTGTCTTCTTAATACCTATGAATTTATAAATCTCTTTAAGAAGACTATAAAAGGAGGAAACATTTCTCTTATACTTGATATTAGTAAGGTCTTTGACACCATCAATTGTGGATTTATTGTATTAATCCTACATGATATTGACTTTCATTTGAGATTCATCAATTGGATTAATAATTTGGTCATCTCTACTCACATCTCCATCCTTGTTTATGAATATTTAGAGGGAAACATCAAATTAACTATAGGAGTGAGGCAAGGATACCCCATATCTGCTATAATTGTTTTAATCATGGAAGACTATATTAGTAGATTAATACTTCAAAAGGCGAACAAAGGAGAAATGTGAACAATTGAAGAAACTTGAGGTATCTTTTCCACCACTCACCTTCTTTTTACTGATGACATTTTCTTCTTTACTTATAGATATTTGAAGAATATCGAAAATATAATGAAAACCATTATTCACTATGAAAGAGTTTCTAGATAAGAGGTCTACTAGAGAATGTCATTTATTAACATTGGGAAAAAATACCTACCTCCACGAAACACTGCATGGTCCCAGATCCTCAAATAAGGGAGGGATCCCTATAATTAATCTACATTGGGGTCACTATGTCTCTCCGAAGAATTCGTTCCACTTATTTTGTAGATGTGGTGATACAAGTATGGAGAACCCTTTCTAACTAGAAAGAAAATACACTCTCAATGGTGGGAAGTATTTTCTTAGATAAACATGTGATTATCCAAAAACATGTTTAATACTTCATGGTGTACTCCTAGATTTCCTCCACTATTAAAACCATCAACACTATTATGTGGATTTTTTTGTGGATTGGTAGTATTCTTGAATGGGAAATTATTTCATCCCCTAGAGGAAATGTTTCTTTCTACACACCATGGTAGGACTTGACATTAATAACATTGAAATTTTCAACCAATACATTTAGGCCCATTTTATTTGGAGTCTTATTAATGATAAATCACACTCTATTGATTTAATCAGAGCCAAATGTATAGTCAGTATTATTGAAGGAAGGATGGATTAAATGCAATCATCAGTGGGACCAATTATCAAAAAGAGTTTATAGAATATCAACGTGCAATATAACTGGTTGGTATGTGTGCATTTTTTCATATAAATTATGGAATGAAAACTGGACAGGCTCCCATTTGATTACCAATATTAGCACTCAAGACCTGGATACAGAATATAATTCCACCGTCATGGAACAACTTGAGCTGACTAACAAACTGACACCTCAAATTTCCCTCAATGTTTACACCTAATAATTTTTGAACATAGAAGAAATTCTCATATGGGAACTGAGTTAAACTGGTATTCTGGATTCCAATAGATTTCACAATCACCTACTATAGGGAAACTACACTATAATGGGGATGTTAAAAAAAATGGTTACAAATAACTCTATTCACACTATTTTGGCGCTTATACATAAATAATCTTCTAGTGGAAGACAACATCCAATACATTGTAATCTATCTCTTCTCTAGGTTTTCCTTGTGCCATCTAGATCAAGAATATATTAATCACCTATTTTTGTCCTCCAAGATTGTTGCCTCTCTATAGCATTCATTTTTTTCTCTAGTTGAACATCATCCTCCCAGCGCGTCCAACATCATGGATTTTTTGCTTCAAATATCAATATTCCCCCCCAAAGTATGAATGTATCCTCTTAAGGGTTACTGGTGTTGAAGTTATCAATTATAATAGAGGATCAAGAATAAATCTTGACATGAAAATGATTCCTTTTTTCAAAAAGCTACACTTTCCGAGATTCTAATCATAACATAGCTGGTTAACCGGTTACATGAGGATCATTATGTTAACTCAATCAGAGAATTTAAATTTATGATAAAACTACCTCTTCCGCTTAATTATCCTAAACCTCTACGCACTATAGAGGTCTTCTAGATACCTTCATTTACAATACAGATCAAATGTATTTCGGGTGGTGATTTAAGAGGAAATCCAGGACCTGCTGGATATGGAATAAAATTCATAGATCGCAATGGTGATTTAATTGTAGGGGT
Source organism: Viscum album (assembly GCA_963277665.1). Classification (NCBI taxonomy): domain Eukaryota; kingdom Viridiplantae; phylum Streptophyta; class Magnoliopsida; order Santalales; family Viscaceae; genus Viscum; species Viscum album. The sequence goes on along the minus strand of OY728153.1, from coordinate 319,244,944 downwards.
GCATGGCTCATGTTGACAAGACAATTCCCATGAGTTATAAATGATGTGTTTTATCCTGGGAATGGAAATTTCTCATTAATGAAATTGAAATAAAGTCTAGTTTGAAAGTTATTCATTCACCATTGTGATAACAGTTAGCATGGTTCATATTTACCTTTCATGGAAACTCACATATAAATGGATAAATTATCTAGATACTATCACTTCAATTCATTATATTATAACACATTTCTATCATGAAGCAACCCAACTTACTGATTTCCTAGAAAATATGGGAGCCTTCAGTGATACATTCACTTATCAGTATAGTATTCCCTGTGAGATGCTTCCAATTATTCAAAGTGATAAGTTTAAATTTCCTTCCTTTCCACTCTTGTAACCCTGTTTATTTTCCATTATATGAAGCCTTGCTACTTTCTTTTCTTATAAAAAACAAATATGTCTCATTATAATTGAAATAGAGACGAAATATTTTACCTCACACTTGTTCTTTGGATAAACATGATATTAACTCATGTATAATGGTTTCAATCATGTTATGTATTTATACAAAAAAAATTCATGTTTATAATATCAAATATGACCCATGTATTACATCATAACACATTTTTAACAATATTTTACTATTATTATTTTTATTATTATTACTATTACTATTATTATTATTTTTAGTAATAATTACTTTGTTTTCTCAAGCATGTTTTGTCTTCAATGTTTTGGTTATTATGTATAGGATAGAAATTAATCATATCTATAATGATATTAAAATTATAAATATAAAAATTAATAATTATGTATAGTATTAAAACAATTATTTTAATGTTTTACATAACAAAATAATCACAATGCTTCATGGAGACAATAGGTCATTCGTGCGCACAAGCGATAATGTCATTCCATTAATGTTTAAATGGATAATGTAGTGGATAGTATTTTAATTTTACATAATTAATATAATTTTATATTTATCAATTATTTTCATTATTTTCTTATGTTTAACTATCTACATGAGTCATTGATGGAATAAAATTACATTAGTTCGGAAGGCGGTAGTTCACCGTACACATGAGTGGTGGATTTGTTTCCCATATGATGAAGAAGGGGAAATATAAATAATATGAAATAAAAATAATTAAATAACATTATATTTTATATAAAATTGTTTTTATATTGTATTTGTTAATATATACTTTATGGTTTTATATTAATAATGATAAGAAATACATTTATTAAAATGATTAACTTATCTAATAGAAACCTCATTTGTATATACTCTTAAGGACTCTAGGGTTGGCCTATTCGGAAGACCAGAACCTTTAAAATGTGGATAAGTATTTTTTTTATATTTTTTTGTAGGTTTTTCTCAATCCAAATGTCTTGATATGTTTGAATATGTTAGGATATGGAGTTCTATTTTATAATTTAGGAGGAGTGTCATTTTTGTAAATATCCAACACTATTCAATAATGTGAATTAATTCTCACACCATGCTCCTCCACAATTGAAAAATAATGTATTTGAGGGAATTTAAGGTTTATTTAAAACTATAATACATGAAAAATATTTTTTCAACATGTTATTCCCTTAATACTTACATATACTAACTTTTAAAATTTTAGTTTCCACCACAGAAAGAAGTTTTTAACCACGATAATTGTAACAAACCTGATTTTTATAGAATAATACATTTTTTTATCTATTATTATATAGTAATAAGATATTAATTTTACATTAAAGTGGTGATTTTTTCGACAGTGTACTTGATACACAACAACGAGTGTCTCTGAAATCTCACGTTGTACATAACAGTGAATTATAAAAAAAAATATAATAAAATTGTTATTTTAAATGGTAGTTAACACTCATCAATTGTATTGAAAAGAATAAAAAGAATTAACTATATTATAACTTTACATATTTTTTAAATATTTTTACACTTATCCAATAAATAATACAGGCATAAAATGAGAACGAATTCAATTTTAAACATAGAGTACCCAATTATATTTAAAACGTTGTTTTACCACCTTTTGATGAAACCCCCTTTTTAAATAATCTTTTTTAACATTTATAAGTTAAATTTTAAAAAAGAAAAATAATATTTATAATAGGAATATTCAAATTAACATTGGGTGAAATTCGGCATTTTTCTAATGAAATTCATATTTTAATTTAATAGGGAAAAATACAGCATTTTAATTCAATACTGTCTTTTCATCTATTTTATTTATATAGTTATATTTTTCTTTTAATTTGGATTAAAGTGTGATTGGATTAACTTTTTATCATCTAATACAATGTTTTTCATTGGAATTAATTTCACTTATAAATTGGAAATAAACTCATGTCAATATTTTGATAGTTTTTACTTCTCAAAAACCTACTTTTTGGATTTGACTACAAGAATTAATTTTAAATAAATTTCAGAAAATTATATATTTTAAATATGAAAAAATGGATTCATAATTTTTAATCATAAAGTCCAAATTATTTAAATAGTTACCTTTTATTTTTTGACACTATTAATGGTAATTTTATTAATTTTTTATTTACCATGGTTAAAGTATAAATCATGTAAAAAAGGGTATATAATAATATTATAATAATATAAAACAACCCTAACACATGTGTTAATTCTATTTGATGAGTTATTTTATACAATGACTATGCTTGGGTCGATTTTAGGACCCCATGGATCCCCATGGGTGTGAAAATGACATTTTATAATATTTAATTTAATGTAAAGAGAAATATAACATAAAATTTTGTACTTTAGTAAAAATATTTTAAGGTTGAGTTATATAACTTATATATTAGACTATAAATAGTAACGAGAAAGCTAAAAATATTTCTTATTTCGTTGTGTTTTATTTTTAATTTTTCAACATTAACTAAATAAATTTATTTATGAAATCATGATGATGCATTGATTATATTTTGAATGAATGATTCAAATAAATGATATTATAAATATTAAAATATATACTATTTAAAAAAATTTATGTCATACACAAATTTTTTGGATGAAATTGTCTTGTTAGGGATTATTTTATGCCTTTTTTTGAAGTAATAAAGTTTTTTAATTTTTTCTAAAATTCAAGTACGAATAGTGTCAATATTGACATAATTCATAACATAAAATATAAAATAGTGTATTAAATTTCTTAAAATTCATAAAAATATAATATTTGAAAAAATGGTTAAGATAAGTCAAAATATGTCATAAATGACACTTTTTGGATCATTTTATATGTTATGAAAATTAAATAAACCCACAAAGTGTAAATAATAATATATCATAGTGATATTAAAGAGGGTAAAATAAAGGATAAACCAAAACAATAAGGGTTAAAAAACAATCAAAACTTGTCTAATTTTAATTTCATGATGAGGATAAGACCCAAAATCATACAATATTTGAAATAACTAATTTGAGACTATTAGAAACTAGAAATTAATTTATAATAAAAAAACATTTAAATAATTTTTTAAAGTGCCCCTCCACCCCACCACCTCTACCCACTTCCTCACACCTCTCATGCTCCTTGGATCATCAAAATTATAATCAAATAAACTCACAACATACCTAATTTCATCCAAGAACCCTTAACATGGGAATAATGAAATTTAAGAATTTATTTTTTCTCAAATCAAACGAAGTTTCCAGATTTTGAGGTAACATATTCTCTCAAGTTCATTTCCTTTATTTTCCTTCTCCACTCCCAATGCTCTATTTATTATTAGAATACAAAACAAAAATAGCATCCTCAATGTACAAGGATATTTTTATGATAATTATTCTATCTACAATTACACACACATCAATCTAATGTATATAAACATATTGTTTCTATGTATGGTGAACTATTGTCTCACAAAACGATTATTGTTCAATTTTATACAACCACCTCTCATGGGGGCCAGTATGATGAAACTATAATTATACATGATATATATAATATTTATAATTTCCCTATTCTCCTGTAATTTTTATTTACAATATTTATTTATTCATTCCATAATGTGTAAATACGATAATTTTATTCGAGGAAGACCAAACTACAGCCCACTCAAAGAGATATAACTCTTTCATTCCATATGTGAAATGTATAAAGGATGGAATTAATTAACATATATAACATATATATATATAACATATTTTACTTTATTTATAACACACCTATGTATAATTTAGTTTTCATTCCTTTAATGTGGCAAATAAATGAAGCTAGCGTTCATGCGTACATACGTCCTACTGTCTTAATGAATGGTGCATTTCATTTATTATCACAAAATGTTATAAACTATTATAAGTACATATATAATAAATATATATGATGTTTAAATAATTAATAAAATTCTTTAGATGATTTAAATTTGACACAATGGATAATTTACATCAAAATATGTTCATTTTCGACTCAAGTACAAAATATTTACAAAACATCAGATATGAAATCAAATAATTAACTATTTTCTATAAAATTTTAATAAGTTAAATAAATTTAATAAAAAAATTAATAATGTTATAAAAAAAGTATAAATTAATCAATGTTTATTATTCAGGAAGTTAATGAATGAATGACACAAGTCGGACTCAAGTTAAGGGAACTACTAATCCAAATTCTTATTCTTTGGGATAATATTATACTTCTTGATTATGTCAAACAATGATTATGTTGAGAAAAAAAATTTGATATCATATATTTTATTTATATATTATTTATGTTCAATTATAATTGATACACATAATAGATCAATTTTATTCACAAAATGATCATTGTAAGGGTATTTATAAAACCAATTTCCACCCATTCGGTTTTATGCATACTTTGTTGATTATATTTTTCCAAGATTATGTGTGGAATCCCTGTTTATTTATTTATGTTATAATTTCCACTTCCCGTTGTTTTGATATACTATTTATACCAATAATATCTCCATTTATAAATTAATACATCATTTATACTATCTTTGTAATGGATTTCGTCTCAATTTACATTCTATTGAGACTTTTTGTTGCTATACACCAATTCACTTTTATTTGGTGTATATATAGACCTTTTACATTTATATCATGAATCTCCTTATTCTCATGATATTATACGTTTTGTTCAATGTTATTCTTTAATTATTTTTATTCATGTATTTTTTCAATTGGTAAGGGAGTCTTAAACTAAAACATCATTTTCAATGTTTTCAAGATTTATTATTCTAAATATTATAAATTAATGTCCATGTATTAAAAATGGTTTTAAGGATTAATTAATATGGAAATGAATATTTTAATGTGTATATAAATTTCAATTTTTTAACGTGGTATGGGACACATGGATTAAAAAATATTCTTTTTAGATGATTAAATGTTTTTGGAAATGTATTGAATATTTCTATATCTGTAACTGATTACTTGTGATTGATAAGTGAAATAATGATAATTTCAATCTTTTATGTGTTATGATTATGTAATGGTACTTAAAAATTTGATGGGTTTTTACATGATAAACTTAATACTAGTGGTTTCATGATAAACCTAGAGTATGTGATCCCTTGATGGCTCTCTAATTATTGGGTAACATGATGGAGGTAAACATTACGGTTTCCCATAGGAGATTTGGGGAATATACTGTGATGGGTATTCCAAATGTAACCATAAAGGTTACTCCAAATGTACCTTTGAAAGATACAATGTAAGTATGTTATGGATTCCATAATATAACTTTATTATTTATGATTTCAATGAGTTATTTGTGAATCATATTATTTCATAAGGTATATTAATGAACTAATGTTTTATGAATGAAAAGTATGATTTAATTTATTTTTATGTATTTGTGGACTAATGTTTTCTATCCTTATTTTAAATTCCTTATTTATCTTTTTATGCTCATCCAATGTTTTAAAATGTTTTTCACAGAACAAAATGAAAAATAAAGTCACGGATAGGATCAATGAAATTTTATGTTGTTTAAACATGAAATGATACCAAGTTTATTTATAAAAAGTTTTTATTTTATAAAAAAATAGATAGTTATTATAAGTGTTTAATTTTAATATTGAAGGTTATATGTATGCGTTATGGAATATTTATCTAAAAATATAAACCTAAAAATATCCATGAAGTCAATTAATGTAAAATTAATGACTTATCACAAAATTATGTAACATATATTGTACGGGCCTTATAGTTGGTATCAGAGGAAAGGTTTAGACAACTATAAAGATTAAGATGTTTTCTTAAGGGTTTGGGATATGATCATGAGTTTTTTATTTTAAGGTATATTATAATTTCAATGACTTAGAAACCCCTTTTGAGGTTTATGTTATTTCAAGGTGATTAAAAATATTTTTGGAGACATTCCCCTTTGAAGAAAATTATGGGTTATTAGTTTTTGGGATGAAAATTATAAGGTATAAAATAACCATTGAGGTTAAAACATGTTATGGTTATTGTTTAAGATTTTTTTCACTTTTTTGATATTATTATATTTATACAGTTCTCAAAAAAGGAAAATAAGAAGACCGTGTGACAACCTGCCGCATCGGGAAAATCTACATGAATCAAACCCACAACCAATGTGCGATTTGGATTTATCTCCTACAACTGGCCTATGTGAAGTCCATAGTTAGTATGATTTTTTATTTTAAGTTAATTAATTTAATGGATCAAGATTATTTTTATTCTGGGAACATATATTTTATCAAATGGATATCTATATTGTCAGAAAAAAGATTGTCTTATTAAGTGCTAAATGTTTTTTTGGAAGACGTTCGCTCATTTGGGAACAGTATATGCCTAAGGAAAATAGAATACTATGGGATTTCATTTGTATAGTAATGAATGAATATTATTTTAGAATAATATATGTCTAACTATTGTAGACATATTGAAATTTAGGTTATATATGTAAATGAATAAAATATCATGGAGAATATGTGATTAGGTTAATTACATTTAAATACACATTAAGAGCAGTCAATGTTACTGGGAGATAAATGTTAAGATTTATCAGGGAAGACTTTGCGATCAAATGCTTCTAAATTTTAGTTTTCAATTTCAGTTTGTATTATTTTGAATATTTTATGGAATGTTTTTTATTGAATGGTCTTTTTGAACATTGGGTACTGCATGTTGAATTTTGGAGATTAGGATTAGTATTTATTTTTATAAAGGGTTATTATTTTTGGGGGATTATCTGATCTATTTCAAACCATTTTGGTTTTGTGTTAATGTCTAAGGATATGAAATATATATAATTCATCATATGTGGATTATGAGACTCTCTATAAATTGATGCTAGTGCTTTTGGAGTAACCATGTTATCATGATTACTCATTGTTTGTAGAAACAATGAGTTAGTGGTAGATATTTATTAGAAGATGAAACTCTACTTGACATGTAACTATGTTTCCTTTTGTTATTATTATAATTATTAAAATAATTCATCAACATTATGAAAATAACCTTAAAAAAACATTTTCCTTTTACTCTTCCTATTGTGGAATCAATGACTTTTTAACCCATCACATGTTTGTCGTTTTCTAGTTTTTAGCTTTAGCCTGGTCATGTTTTCTATCGCTCTCCATCAGAACATGACACATAGTTTTTCTTCCTTATCCATGTTTTCGAACATGGAACCCTCATATGTTTTATCTCGAGTGAAATTTTTTACATCTATTTATTTATTTTAAAGTGGTAGTTTTATTAACACCTTTTCCAATGTGGAATTTTCTATGCTGTTTATGAGCCTAATTTGAAAGTTGCAAGTACTCAATATCCAAAACGGGGGAATGATGTAATGTAATAGGTATTTATAGAATAATAAATTTTCATATCTATTAATATTTATAAATATGAAATTAATTTAACTTTAATAGGATGATTTTTCTTGATAGCGTACTCAACACACAACAACGAGTTTCCCCAAATCTTACGTTGCACACAATATTGAATTATATCGAATAATAATAATAATATATTATTAATATTTTAAATGTTAGTTAATGCACATTTTTTTGAATTAGAAGGAATGAATATAATTAAATATGTTATTATTTTACATATTTTCTAAATGTTTTTAAATGTATCTAATAAATATTAAAGGCTTAAAATTTGATGAAATCCAATTTTAACAATAAAATACTTTAATATTTTTAAATGGTCGTTAACTGCCTTTTGAGGGAGAAATTTTTTTAAATAGAGGTCTTTTCACTTTTATATGTTATATTTGAAAAATAATCTTATTATTTAGAAGTGGAAAAAAAGGTAAATATTTTGGTATTTTTCTAATGAAATTCATATTTTAATGAATAGTGAAAAACACTACATTTTAGCTCAATACATCCTTTTCATATAATTTATTTATATAGTTAAATTATTATTTTAATAACTTTTAAAGTGTAATTGGATTAATTTATCATCATTTAATTAAATTTTTCTCAGTGGAAGAAATTTCACATTTATATTGGAAATAAACACATGTAAACCCTTTGATAGTTTTCATTTCTAAAAAAATCACATCCTGGTTTTGAAAATTGGAATTTATTTTAAATTAATTTCAACAAATTATTTATTTTTAATTTGGAAAAAATGGATTATATATTTTTAATCAGAAGTTCCAAATTTTTTAAATAGGTACCTTTTATTTTTTGACATTAGGAATAATAACATCAATATTTGTTTTTTACATTCCATGATTAAAGGGTAAGGGTAAATAAGGGAAATAATTAATATTATAATAATATAGAAATACCCTAATATGTGTCCTAATACTATTGGATGTGTTATTTATGACCATTGTCATGCTTGGGTTGATTTTAGGACCTCATGGAGCAACTTGGGTGTGAAAATGACATTTTATAATATTTTATTTAACGTAAAGAGAAATATAACATAAACATTTATCTTTTACTAAAAAAAATTATGGTGGGGTTATATAACTGATATATTTTACTATAAATATTTATTAGAAAGGTAAACATATTTTCTACATCATTTTATTTCATTTATAGTTTCTAGATATTAAATATATAAATTTATTTAAGAAAGAATATTGATGTAGTGAGTACTATATTAATGAAAGATTTAAATTAATGATATTATAAATATTAAAATAAATATAATTTGAATATTTTGATTTCATACACGAATTTTATTCATTAAATTCAAATGTTAGGGTTGATTTTATTCTGTTTATTAGAATTAATAAAGTTTTTATGATTTTTTTAAAAAGTCAAGTACGAATAGTGTCAAAATTGACATAATTCATAACTAAAAATATAAAATTGTTTTTTAAATGTTATAAACATCATAAAATAATAATATTAATCTAAATGGTTTTGATAAGTCCAAATATGTCATAAATGTCACTTTTTGGGGTATTTTGACATGTTATGGTAATTAAAATAACCCACAAAGTGTAAATAATAAAATATCATGGTTAGACTAAAAAGGGTAAAATAAATATTAAATAAAAGATATAATGGTTGAAAAATATTCAAATAATTTCTAATTTTAATTGTATTATGGTTATATGACCCCAAATCTTCATATATTCTAAATAAATGGGTTTCAGATGATAAGAAAGTGAAAATGAATTTATAACTAAAGAATATTTCAAGAATTTCCTAAAGCGCCCCTCTTCCCTCTTATATAAGGCCACCACCTCTACCCTAATTCTCACACCAATAAATCCCCTTGGACCATAGAAATTAAAATAATATAATCTCCCTAAATCCCTCCCTTCCTCTTATAATCCTTAACTTGGGCCGAAGATAATTGAAGAAATACTTTTGACGCAAATCAAAAGAAGTTACCTGATTTAGAGGTAACATCTTCTCTCAAGTTCCTTTCCTTTATTTTCCTTCTCCATGCCCTATAAAATCCTTATTCTTAAATAAAATAAAAATTAGTATCCTATATATACTTGGATATTTTTATGATAAGTAATATATATAAACTTACACACTCCTCTATCTAATGGATACAAACATACTGTTTCAGGGTACGACGAACTACAACCTCAAGAAACGATTGTTGTTCAATTTTCTTATACCACCTCTCATCGTGCCCAATATAATGGAAATATAATTATATATAATATATATTATATTTATACTATCCCAATTCTTCTGTATTTTCTATTTAAATCATACCTTTATGCTTTCCATAATATGTAAATATGCTAATTTCATTTGAGGAACAGCGGACTCCCTCCCCCTCATGGTGACATGACTCATTCATTCCATTCATGGAACATATAAAGGATTTAATTAATGTAATTATGCATCATATATAATATATATTAATATCATACTTGAATTATAACATAACTATATATCATTTAGTTTTTATTCCTTTAATTTGTAAATGAAATGAAGGTAGCGTTCATGCGTTTGTACGACCTATTGTCTCCATGAACCGTGCATTACTTTTTTTATCTCAAAATGTTATGGACTATTATAAATACATATATATTAGATATATATGATATTTAAATCATTAATATATTTTTGTAGATAATGTAATTTTGACTACATGGACAATTTACATCATAACACGTTTATTTTTAACTCAAATATCTAATATCAACAAAACATCAGATATAAACTCAAATAATTATATAATTTGTATAACATGTAATTGTGTTATATAAAATGTTTAGTAAACTATAAGAATGTTTTAAGTCAAGAAAAAAGTTTACAGTTTTTATTATTCAGGAAATTAAAGAACGAACGAGACAAGTCAGACTCAAGGTAAGGGAACTTCTTAACCCAATTTCCATTCTTTGGGTTCATCTTCTACCTCTTGATTACGCCGTACTATGATTATGTGAGAAATAAATTTTTATATAATATATTGTATTTATAAATTATTTATGTTAAATTATAGTGAATTAAAATAATCTATCTATTTTATTAACAAAATGATCATTTTGAGGAAATTTATAAACTCGGTTTCCACTCATTAGGTTTTACACATACATCGTTGATTATAATATTCCAAGATTATGTGTGGAATAAATTATATTTATTTATGTTGTGATTTCCACTTCCATCTGTGTGGATAAACTATTTCTATGCATATTATATATATTTATAAATTCTCATGTCATTTATACAATCATTGTATGGGATTTTGTCTCAATTTTCCTTCCATTGAGTCTTATTTTTTATTTTGTACCAATTCACTTATATATGGTATATATATATAGCCCTTTTCTATATTATATAATTAATCTAGTTTTCTTATGATATTCTATGTTTTGTTTAATTTTATTCTTTAATTTCTTTTATTCATGTATTTTCTCAAGTGGTAAGGGACTCTATTATTAAGAAATCATTAAAAGGTTTTAAAAATTTATTCTTCATACTATTTTCAAATAAATTCCATGTTTTCGAAATCATTTTTAGGATTAATTTATTTTTACATGAGTTTTTTTAAGTGTAAATTCCTTTCAAAAGTGTCAAAGTGGTATGAAACACTTTGATTAAAAAATATTCTTTTTAAATATTTAAATGGTTTTGGAAATGTATTGAATATTTCAATATCTTGAATTGGTTTGTTGTGACTGATATGTGAAATATTGATAATTTCAATATTTTATGTGTTATTATTATGTAATGAAACATGGAAATTTGACAGGTGGTTACCTGATAAACAATATATGGGTGGTTCTATAATAAACCATGGGCAGGTGAGCCCATGATAGCTCTCCAATTCATTGGGAAACATGATGGAGGTAAACATTAAGGTTTCTCCTAATAGATTTAGGGAATATACTATGATGGGTATCCCAAATGTAAACATGAATGTTACTCCCTATGTAGATGTGAAAGCTTCAATTTATGTATGTTATATATTCCATAAGATACCATTATGATTTTTTATTTCTATGAGTTATTAAAAAAGAATATTATTTCTTGAGATATGTTAAAGAAATTTTGTTTTATGAGTGAAAACTATGATTTCATTGAACTATATGTATTCATGGACTAATGTTTCATTTCCTTATTTTATATTCCTTACTGATATTTTTATGCTCATCATATGTTTTGATATATTTTTTATAGGACATAATGAAAAATAATGTCAAGTATGGGATCTATGAATAGTTATTCTATTAAAACGTGAAATGATACGATCTTTCTTTTTAAAGATTTTTTGTTTAATGAAAAAAATGGATGGTGAGTAGAAGTGTCTAATTTTTATATTTATGTTTCTATGTTTGAGTTATGGCCTATTTATCTGAAACTATAAAACTAAAAATATCCATGATGTGAATTAATGTCAAATTTATGACTTCTGTCATGATTATGTAACATTTAAGGCAGGGGCCTTATAGTTTGTTTCAAAGGAAATGTTTAGAAAACATTTCAGATTATGATGTTTTCTTGAGGGTTAGGGATTTGATCATGAGTTCATAATTTTATGGTATATTAAAATTACAATGACTTAGAAACCCATTTATAGGTTTATGTCTTTTAAGGTGATTAACAAAAATTTTGGAGACATTAACCATTCAGGAATTTATGGGTTAATTGTTTTTGGGATCAAATGTCACACCCCAACCTATGCGTTTGATTTATCTAATTATTTTTATCTTTTTGAATATTTTTTCCTTGGGTCCCGGGTGAGTCCCGGACGAAATCATTGAGTTTTCAAAAAATAAACGGTGTATTTTGGGTTTGAAAATAGGACGAGGTGGTGTTTGCGTTGTATGTTCATTGGGACTGTTTTATGTCCGTGTTTTTGTACATTTTTTGTGCATTTATTGCAGCACATTTGCAGCGTAACCCTGTATTACCGCAATCATCAGCTTGTGCGTGGTCGTGTGCTTGTGAAAGGCGTGTCACATTGTCGTCTTCGAGCAGCAGGTTGAGTTAGGTCCCCCACTGCACTTACCATTAGATTTATAATTTATTAATTTCTTGTTGTTTTATAAATTTTTAATGAATTATAAATAATATAAGATAATAAATTTTTAAATGATTATTTGGTGTGAAAAGAGTCGTTTATTTTATACCGAACACTTGAAACATTTTCTTGATGAGCGAACACCCAGTATTGAAATAATGCCCGTTTGGCCTTTAAACATAATTAATAAAATTTCAAATGTACTTATAGTTTTAATTATATATGATTTCTTCTGAAAAATGGTTTTGGGTTTTCTCAAGAAATGAAGTTTTGCTTTAAAATTGGTGAAGTCCCATTTGAAACTTTAATAAAATAAATTATTTTGGAAAACCACTCATGGGTGATCTTTGGCTTGCGTTGATTGCATGAGATGTATGTGATTTTAGTTCATTGTGACTCCTTTATTTACATTGTGGACACACCCCTCTTTTATTATATGTGTTGACATGGGAACATGGCATAGTGAGTGAATCTTTTGAGAATGATTGTTGCACTATTTTAGACCACGCACTGGCTAGTGGCCCCATAGTAGGGGAATACTGAGTTATTGCTGCTATGGGGATTGGGCCCCTCGGTTAGGCCATGCAGGGCTATACTGGGTAGTAGTATGGGCGTTATGACGTTATCGAGTTAGGGAATGCCTTCAAGATGAGTCATATGTATAGTATGTTCTGGATTGTTAATGATCTCCTAGGTTCGACCTATGTTTTATTTTAGTGTTTATTTGTATATGGAGGACGATTGAGAGGTCTAGTTTGGTTGCTAGCCCCGTGTGACACTTTTTTCTTTGCTATTAGTGTGCGTTGTGTGTTTTGTGTGGTTCTCCATTTGACCAACAACTAAAAAGTGGATTTCTATTTTGTTCTCAAAAGTTTTTTAAAAATAAATGCATCTATTTCTTCCAAACACTAAACTTATTCTTAAATTAAAAAGGGAAATGGACTGTTACTTGTTTTAGAAATGAAAGTGTTTGTGGAAACCAATATTTTATATAATTTAGTTCAAACCTGAAATTGATAAATTCTTTATTTAATGGTATGATCATTTGGAATAGAATTAGTCGGGCCTACCTTCTATTTTTTAATACTCACACCTATAGTGTTTTCCTGTTTTTAGTTTCTGTTGAAAGTTGACTTGATCTCTCTTGTTGTGGGCTAGATTTGGTTGTGGACTTGTGAGTGACTCTCGAAGTCGCGAGGAATTTTTGTCATCGTCAGGTTAGTTTGTTGTTATTGGTCATTCTTTCTTTTCGTTTTGTTTATTCAATTTCTGTTTTATTTTCCTTCTGATGCTTTATTTTTTTTTTCAGGAGAAATCATTCCCTCTTTCTCTCTTTTGATGCCCTGTTGCTTGTCGCCAGCCCGTGAGGATCGAGAACACCTCTCGGGCCATGTTGCGGGCTGGATCGGATGACCGATTCAGGGTTTCCCCAGGTTGGTTAGTGAAAAAATGGTATCAGAGGCAGGATGACTCCTGAGTGGACCTTGTTTTTCAGAGCACCCATTTTTATTTGGGGTTGTCATGGTAAAAGGAGTAGACCTTTCGGGACTCGAGGCATACAGACGAGAAGGACGTCATGAACCCTTGCTCGTTCCGAACCTCGGGTTACCATGGGATGTCTGAGTTATTGGTGTCTTTGGGTTTTTAATGTGTTTGTTTTGTATTGGGAACTGAAATGGGAGTTGGAAAAGTGCCCTCTATGATCTCGTAGGGCCTGGAAATCCACGTGGATCCAGAGGCATCACCCTATAGTGCTCCTTGTGATGGTGGCGTGATTCGCGTATAGCCGCCAACCATATGTTCGAGTCTCCCATCAACACTCCTTTCCCCCTAGTGAATCATTTGATTTTTCCTTCATTCTGAATATTTCTTTGTAAAGATTTATTTTGGAGATTGTGAAATGTTGAATTTTAAATGGTAATGACCATGTTTTGAGTATATCCTCTGTTTCTTTGTTCCTTACTGTCCACCCCCATGACAGTTTGATGGATTCCCATGGTTCAGCTTCGGGTGGAGTGCCCCTAAAAAATCCTCCAGTTGATCAGCCCATAGACTATGTTCTGGAGTTCCGGAAGTTTAACCCTCCTCTATTTTATGGACATGAACAGCTTGTCAAGGAAGAGGAGTGGTTGCAGAAGATTGAGAGGAAGTTCAGTTTCATTGGGCTACCTAAGTCATTAAAGGTGATGTTGGTCACCTTCTTGATTAAAGGCCCAACCTAGAAATGGTGGAAGTCCGTGTCTCAGAATAAGCCCCGATAGGATCTAACATGGGAGTTTTAAAGTCATCGTTCATCCAACAACACTTCTCTGAGTTGACGAAGCTGAGGAAGAGGATAGAGTTGTGCTGTCTTCAGCAGGGCGTTGAATCGGTCCAGGAATTCTATCGATATTTCATAGACCTAGTTCCGTACAACCAATGGTTTGTTGCAAATGATCCTATGAAGGCTCGACAATTTTATTCTGGACTCCAACCTGAGCTACGATCGAAAGTGGAAGATCTCAACCTAACCACCTTCTCAGATGTTGTGGGGAAAGCATTTTTGGCTGAAGCTGGGTTAGTAGGAGGAATTGAGGTGGCGAATCCTCCAGCTTTGGGAAGCAGTGTAGAGGATAGTGATAAAATGAATAAGAAATGACCTGATGCTAGCGGTGTTGGTAGAGGAATCAAGAGACCTTCCGACCTTCAATCTTCTTCTCTACAGTGCAAAGTCATGATCTGTCACCAGTGTGGTAGGCAGGGTCCCAAGAGGCCAACGTGTCCGAGTGCTCTAAGACCCTGCCAAACTTGTGGACGTTGGGGTCACTTACAACGATTCTACCGCGGTGTTTCCAAAAAGCGTGCTGAAGTCAAAACTGGTTCGTCGAAGGTCACCTCAGCCTGTCAGCGGGGGTAGGGCGATGTTTGGGGATCAGTTCAAGGTTTCCTCTTTGTAGTGTTTCTTGGATGTGGTAATCTTCTTTTTTAGTGTTTTGCAGTATTTGTTTTTCTTCAGTTGTAAGAATAGTTGTAGTTGAACCTTTTTAAAACTTTTACTTTATTAGAATGTTTTTGTTGATGTTCTGGTTTTGTGTTATGTTTGGGGATTTCTGAAGCCTAACTGTGAGGTAGGAGATGCTTCAATCATCGGTGCTCCATCCATAGGACCCAAAGTGAAGCTGGTGCGTAGTCAGGAGAGCCCCAGTAGTGAAGAAGGGCCTTAGCTTAATCTTCATCCTTATTGTGGCATGGTATGTGTGTTTCTGAGGGTGAGACGTAGTTGATGGGGAGACGAAAATAGTTTTGGTGCACTATCAGTTGGGCCCTTCCCTTCTTCCCCCCTCATGGTGGGGGTCTGGTCCATTTTGAATGTTTTTATGTTCGTTTAATATCATCAGTTATTATGGTGGGGAGACCCACAGTGGGTCTCACAGAGTTACACCAAAATTAATTTACAGATAACCCAATCCTAATGGTGGGGAGTCTATTCCATCCTCCTCGTGTCAGTATATCGGAGTTTCATTTCTTGTATCATTTGGTGGTGGGTGGTCTCATGTGGAACCACCTAATCTTGAGTTATTCCTCTCGAGTGAATGTTAATATTGGAGTACCCCAACGGTTTCGTTGGACTAGGATTATAGGGATAAGTCTTGGAGGGGATTTAAGTTCATTCATTCCTTGGTTGAAACAAATGGTTTGGGTTCATCTTGGTGATGATTATGGTGATCTTGTTTTTTTGGATGAGTTGCATGTCATGAGGGTTCGGTGTTCATTTGAATCGGTCTACTGGAGGCACTTAAACTTTTGGGGGTGAGTGACACTTAATGAGTTTCATCTTGGGTCTAGGTCTTGTTGTGGATTTTCGGGGGTGGCAAGCATTATTGTAGGGAGAATTGTCACACCCAGACATATGCGTTTTATTTATTTAATTATTTTTATCTTTTTGAATATTTTTTTCCTGGGGTCCTAGGTGAGTCTCGGATGAAATCATCGAGTTTTCAAAAATAAAAGTGCGTTTTGGGTTTGAAAACCGGTCGAGGTGGTGTTCGCGTTGTATGTTCATTGGTATTGTTTTATGTCCATGTTTATGTACTTTTTTTGTGCGTTTATTGCAGCACGTTGGTAGCATAACCCCACATTACCGCAATCATCGGCTTGCACGTGCTTGTGTGCCTGTGCAAGGTGTGTCATGTTGTCGTGTTCGAGCTGCAGGTTGAGTTAGGTCCCCTACTGCACTTACCTTTAGATTTAGAATTTATTAATTTCTTGTTGTTTTATAAATATTTAATGAATTAGAAATAATATAAGATAATAAATTTTTAAATGATTATTTTGTGTGAAAAGAGCCGTTTATTTTATACTGAACACATGAAACATTTACTTGATGAGCGGACACCCAGTATTAAAAGAATGCTCATTTGGCCTTTAAACATAATTCACGGAATTTCAAATGTTCTCCTAGTTTTAAGGATATATTATTTCTTCTGAACAATGGTTTTGGGTTTTCTCGAGAAATGATGTTTTTCTTTAGAATTGGTGAAGGCCTGTTTGGCACTTAAAAAAAATAAATTATTTTGGAAAACCCACTTAGGGGTGATCTTTGGCGTGCGTTGATTGCGTGAGCTCCATGTGATATTAGTTCATTGTGACTACTTTATTTACATTGTGGACACACCCATCTTTTATTATATGTGTTGACATGGGAACCTGGCCTAATGAGTGAATCTTCTGAGAACGATTGCTGTACTAGTTTAGACCAAGCAATGGATAGTGGCCCCATAGTAGGGAATTACTGAGTTATTGCTGCTATGGGGATTGGGCCCCTCGGTTAGTCCATGTAGGTCTATACCGGGTAGTAGTATGGGCATTATAAAGTCATCGAGTTAGGGCATGCCTTTAGGATAAGCCAGATGTATAGTATGTTCTGGATTGTTCACGATCTCCTAGGTTCGAACCATGTTTTCTTAATGATTTTATTTCAATGCGGCGGGCGATTGAGAGGTCTAGTTTGCTTTCTGGACCCATGTGCCACTTTTTCCATTTCACATAGTGTGCGTTGTGTGTTTTGTGTGGTTTTCCATTTTCCCAACAACTAAAATTTGGATTTCTAAATTGTTCTCAGAAGTGTTTTAAAAAGAAATGTATATGTTTCTTCCAAACACTAAACATGTCCTCAAATTAAAAAGGGCAATGGACGGTTACATGTTTTAGAAATGAATGTGTGTGTGGAAACCAATTTTTTATATAATTTTGTTCAAATCTAGAATTGATAAATTCGTTATTTAATGGTATGTGCATTGGGAATATAATTAGTCTGGCCTACCTACTGAGTTTTAATACACACGCCTATAGTGTTTTCTTGTTTTTAGTTTTTTTCTGGTTGACTTGAGCTCTCTCGTTGTGGGAGAGATTTGGTTGTGGACTGGTGAGCGACTCTCAAAGTCACGAGGAATTTTTGTCATCGTCAGGTTAGTTTGTTGTTATTGGTCGTTCTTTCATTTAATTTTGTTTATTCACTTTGTGTTTTATTTTCCTTGAGCTGCTTTATTTATTTTTTTCAGGCGAAATCGTTCCCACTTGCTCCCTTTTGATGCCCTGGTGCTTGTTGTCAGCTCGGGAGGATCAGGAACGCCTCTCCGGCCATGTTGCGGGCTGGCTTGGGTGACCGGTTCAGGGTAGACCCGGGTTGGTTCGTGATATAAAAATGCAAGATAATAATTAACCGTCGAGATTAAACATGTCATTATAATTTTTTTTAGATTTTATCTCATTTTATTAATGTTATTATAATTTTAAAATTTATTAAAAAGGACAAAAAGATGACTATGCGACAATATGCCACATTGGAAAAAGCTGCATGAATCTATCCCACAACCAATGTGCCACTAGGATTTATGCCTACCACTGACTTGCATGAATTACCTGGTTCGTATGACTTTTTTTTAATTAATTGACTTTAAGGAACAACAATAAGTAGATTTTGGGAACTTATGTTTTTATCAAATCGATATCCTTAGTGTAGGAAAATGATTGGGTGATTAAGTGATAAATGTTATTTTGGAAGTCATTTTCTCATTTGGGAACACTATATTCCAAAAGAAAAATAGAATACTATGGGGTTTCATTTGAGAAGTAATGGATGAATTTTAAATTTTAAGAATATATGTTTTTCATTTAAGGCATATAGAGACTTTTTTTGAAATGATTAACATATCATTGAGAATATTTTATAAGGTAAATTAATTTTAAATATGAGACATTAAGAGGAGGCGATGTTATTTAGAGGTAAATTTTATGATTTATTGTGTTAGAATTTTTGGTCAAATGCTTTCAAATTTTGGGATAGAAATTTAGTTAGTATTATTTTAATGATTTTTAAGGACTTTTATTTATTGAATTGTCTTTGTTGAATGCTGGGTATTGTTTATTGAAGTTTGAAAATTATGATTAGTAATTCTTTTTATAATGGATTATTATTTTTTGGGGACTATCTTATATTTTTCAAATGATTTTGGTTTTGGGTTAATGTATAAAGACAAGGAAAATATATGGTTCAGTTTTTTTGGATTATGAGATTCTCTAAAAGTTGATTATAGTTCTCCATGTGTGACTAAGTCATCTAGAATAGTCATCGTATGAAGAAAAGAGGTTTTTTGGTAGATATTTATAAAAGGAGAAAAGTATACTTGACAAGTTAGTATGTTTCATTATGTTGTAATTCTATGTATTAAATGAAATCCTGAAAATTATGAAAATAAACATAATCTTTTTCTCATTAGTTTTCGAACCATGAAATCAACGATCGTTTAAACTATCACAAGTTTTTGGATTTTGGGTTTTTATCTTTTTCCTGGTCATGTTTTCTATCACTCTTCATCAAAATATGAAACATAGATTTTCTTGAATATCCTTGTTTTCATACATCAAACTTTATTATATGTTATCTCAGGTGACCTTTTTAATTATCTTTTGTTCTTTTAAAATGTAATTTTTATGAACTTTTTTTGATGTGTGATTTTCAATGATGTTTCCGAGCCCAATTTTGAAATTATGAGGTTGAAATTTCCTAAAGAGGGGAATGATGTAACCACCTAGATATTTATAAAATAATACATTTTTGTATCTATATATATTTACAAATAAGATATTAATTTTATGTTAAAGGGAATTTTTTTTAGATAATATTTTTGACACATAACAACAAGTTTATCTAAAATATCATGTTCCACACAACAATGAATTATACCGAAAAATAATATTTTAATATTTTAATTATTTTAAATGGAAGTTAATTCTCATATATTTTATAGTAGGGAATGAATATAATTAAATATATTATGATTTTACATACTTTTTTTAATGTTTTTACATTTTACCAAAAAACATTAGATGCTTAAAATGAGAATGAATCCAATTTTAAACATAAATTACTCTAATAATTTTAAAAGGTTATATTACCACATTTTGATGGAGAACCATTATTAAATATTGTTTTTATCACATTATGTCTTATATTATAAAATATAAACTTATTTATTTAGATGAATCACAACAAAGATTACTTCGGTTGAAATATTGGTATTTTTAGGATGAAATTCATATTTTAATGAATAATGAAAAATACTGTGTTTTAATCCAAAAATTCATCTTTATATAATTTATTTATATATTAAGATTTCTCATTAATTAGTTTTAATGTTTAATTTTATTATGTTTTTATCATTTAATCCAATGTTGGTTGTTGGGTTTAATTTCACTTTTAAATTGTATATAAACACATGTCATTCCTTTGATAGTTTTTACTTCTCACAAACCAGCTTTTAGGTTTTCACTACGAGACATAATTTTATATTAATTTCAAAAAAAATTGCATTTGGAATTTTGAAAAATGGAATACATATTTGGAATCATAAGGTCAAATTTTTTTAAATTGGTACCTTTTATTTTTGGACAATATGAATAGTAACTTTAGTAATAATTTTAATTTACCATGATTAAAGGGTAAATCATGTAATTAAGGGTAAGAAATAATATTATAATATTAAAAAACTATCCTAACACATTTCCTAATCCTATATTTTGAATTATTTTCAACCGTGATCATTATTGGTTCAATTTTCGGACCTCATGGAGCCACTTGGGTGTGAAAATGACAATTTGTAACATTTAATTTATATTAAAGATAAATATTACATAAACATGTATCTTTTTCTAAAAAAATTTAAATGTGGGGATATATAAATAATATCATCGACTATAAATAATATTTCAAAAGATAAAAATCTTTTCTATATCATGGTATTTTGTTTATAATTTCAATAAATTAAAAAAATAAATTTATTCTTGACTCAATAAGGATGCATGGATTACCTTATTAATGAAAGATTCAAATAAATGATATGATAAATATTAAAATAATTTTTTTTTTGTAATTTTTGATGTCATCCAAGAATTTTATGTGTGAAATTGATATTTTATGGATGAATTAGTTATTTTTTTTCTAATTAACCATGATGATATGTATTTTAGAAAAAGTCATGTATGAAGTGTGTTAAAATTTACATAATTCATAACTTAAAATATAAAATAGTTCATTAAATGTTTTAATATTCATAAAAAACTAATATTCATCCAAATTGTTATGATAGGTCCAAATATTTATCAAATGTAAAATTATTGGGTCTTTAAACATTTAATGTTAATTAAATTAACCCACAAAGTTTATATAATAAAATATCACAATAAGATTAAAAAGAGTAAAATAAATGTTAAACCAAAAAT
This sequence comes from Viscum album, assembly GCA_963277665.1. Taxonomy (NCBI): domain Eukaryota; kingdom Viridiplantae; phylum Streptophyta; class Magnoliopsida; order Santalales; family Viscaceae; genus Viscum; species Viscum album. The sequence goes on along the minus strand of OY728153.1, from coordinate 319,223,268 downwards.
ATAAGTGTTAAAAATATTAAAAGCTTGTTTAATTTTAATTTTATTATGGGTCTAAGATTGAAAATTATTTTATATTTTAAATAAATGAGTTTGGGACCACTAGAAACTAAAAACCAATTTATAATTAAATAATATTTCTAGACATTCCTAAAGGGCCCCTCTTCCCTCTTATAAAAGGACACCACCTCTACCCACTTAATCACACCTCTAAAGCCCCTTGTATTGTCAAAATTTTACTCAATCAATCTCTAAACATCACTAACATCCTCATAGAATCCTTAACATGGGAAGAAGGAAATTTAATAAATCTTTTTGGCTCAAATCAAAAGACATTACCCGATTTAGAGCTTACATCTTTTCGCAAGTTCCTTTCCTTTACTTTACTTATACACTCCCTATTCGATAATTATTCATAGATTACAAAAAAAAAATTATTCTTAACATACTAGGATATTTTTTAGATAAGTATTCTGACTACACTACCACACACCTCCTTCCAATGGATACAAACATACTATTTCTGTATTCAGCGAAATACCGCCTCCCGAAATGATTTTTGTTCAATTTTCTCCTACCACCTCTCATGGTGGCCATTATTAAGGTACTGTAATAATATAAGATATTTATTATAATGATATTGTCCTTTTGATTCTGTAATCTTTATTTATAACACACATTTATGCTTTCCATAATTTGTAAATACGATAATTTAATTTGAGGAAGAGCACACTTCCACCCCCTCACCGTGATATGACTCCTTCATTCTTTACATTGAACATATAAATATTGGAGTTAATGATCTTATGTATCATATATAACATATATATTATTAATTAATTATAAAAGACCTATGTATCTTTTAGTTTTCATTCCTTTAATATAGAAAAGAAATTAAATTAGTGTTCATGTGTACGTACGACCTACCGTCTCCATAAACAATGCATTTCATTTCATATCTCGAAATGGTTTATACTATTATAAATACATACATAAAGGATTTATATTATATTTAAATCATTAATATCATTCTTAATGTGATCTGTGTTTCACTACATGGAAAATTTACATCCAAACAAGTTCATTTTCGACTCAAGTATTGAATATCGAAAAAATGTTCATTAAAAACAAAAATAATTAACTAATTGCAATAACATAGTAATAAGTTATATAAAATGAATAATAAAATTTAAAAATGTTATAAATAAATTAAAAATTAACATATGTTTATTATTCATGGAATTAAATAATGAATGAGACAAGTCGGACTCATGGTAAGGGAACTTCTTACCCCAATTTCCTTTTATTGGGTTAATCTTCTACTTCTTTATTATGTCATACTTTGATTATGTGATAAATAAATTTTTATTTAATATATGATATTTATAATTTCCTTATGTGAAATTATATTTAATAATCATAATCAATCTACTTTATTAACAAAATGACCATAGTAAGTGAATTTATGAACTCAATTTCAACTCATTGTGTTTTTTGCATACTTCGTTGATTATACTATGCAAATATTATATGTGGAATAAATGTTTATTTATTTATGTTGTAATTTCCACATACCTTTGTGTGGATATAATGTTTCAACACATATTAAAAACATTTAAATATTCTTACATCATTTATAGGATCTTTGTAAGGAATTTGATGTCAATTTGCATTCTATTGAGACTTATTTGTTGTTATGCATGAATTCACTTTTATATGGTTCATATGTGTCCCTTTGACATATTATATCATGAATCCAATTATTATCATGATATTATAAGTTTTTTAATGTTATTATTTAATTATTTTTATTCATGCATTTTCTCAAGTGGTAAGGGACTCTTTAACTAAGACATCGTTTTAAAAGGTTTGAATATATATTCTTCTAAATATTTAAAATTAATGTCAATGTTCTGAAAATGGTATTAATGATATATTTAAATCTACATGAGTCTTTTAATATATAAATTACTTTAAAAAGTTTCAAAGTTGTATGAGGAACGTTCATTAAGGAATCATATTTTTAAATGTTTAAAAGGTTTTGGAAATGTATTAAATATTTCAATATCTTGAATTGAATTATTGTGATTGATAAGTGAAATATTGAAAATTTAAATCTTTTATGTGTTATTATTATGAAATTGTACTTGGAAATTCGATTGGTGGTTATGTGATAAACCAAATACAGGTGGTTCTATGATAAATCGAGGGAGGATGATCCCATGATAACTCTCCAATGCATTGGGTAATGTGAAAAGGTAAAGATTTTGATTTATACTTTGAGATTTAGAGAATGTACTATGATGGGTATTCCAAATGTAAACATGAATGTAAATACTTATATATTAATGAAATCTATAATTTATTTATATTATGGATTCCACAAGTTACCGTTATGAATTATGATTTATGTGAGTCATTTGTAGATCATATTATTTCCTAAGGCAAGTTTAAAAACTTCTATTTTATGAGTGAAATAATTGATTTCATTTATTTGTATTTATTCATGGAATAATGATATATTTTATTAATTTTTACCTTTTTCTGAGTTTTTTATGCTCATCCCATGTTTTGAAATGTTTTTCGCATGGCTTAATGAAGAATAATTTCAAGGATGGGATCAAGGAATTGTTATTATATTAAAACATGAAATGATACCTTGTTTAATTTTAAAGAGTTTTTAGTTTTATTAAAAAAATATTGTGAGTAGAAGTTTCTACTTGTAATATTTAAGTTTCTATGTATGGTTATTGCTCTATTTCTCTAAAACTCTAAACTTCAAAAGTTCCTCGAAGTGAATTAACGTCAAATTAATGACTTATATCATGATTACGTAACATTTAAGGCTAAGACCTTTTAGTAATTTATCCTTTAATATTAAAAAATAATACTTAAAAGATAATATGGTACTAAATATTCTAAATATTAAATCTAATATATAAAATATAAATTATAGGTTTATGGAAAATAACTTATAACACAAGCACTTGTAATGAGTAAAACACCATATTAACTTTAATCACATTTTTTAGGTTACTAATGTTTTTAGAAAAATTTGTTGATTACAACTTATTAACTAATATTAATTATGATGATTCAAGATATTTAATCTATTTTACCAAATTATACATAAACAAGGGGAAAATTTAATATAAAATAATCCTTTAAAACAAGTCAAAAATATGTTTTTCTGGAAATGAATTTCTCAAGCATAAAATTATCTAATATAACTATAAGTAATCATTATATATATTTACACTAATATAGTTAAATATATATAATATATTAATTAATAGAAATCATTAATTATTAAATATTAATAAAATTAATTGAAAAATATATATACATTATTCTTTTAAAAAAAAAGTTTAATGAAAAATAGTTAGTTTTCTAGAAAAATATCATTTTTCCACTAGATGTTATTATATTTATTTTTAAAAAATTTATTGTTAATAAAATTTCTATTATAAATATTATTACACACTATAATAAATAAAAATGGGGAATTGTTAAAAACAATACTTTTTATTATTCATTAAATCTTATTTTTAATAAAAAATTTCAAAATATCATTCAAGGAGTATTATAACAAAGTATGTTTAAATTTTATTATCATCCTATAAACTTCGAATTATAGTGAAATTAAATATTATACTATTCATTATATGATTATTTTGTTAAAATAAAATATTCACATATCATAATTGATTCTTAAGGTTGCATTTTTCGTAAGCTAAGGATGAGATTGAATTTATTTAAAAACAAATATATCCTAATGTTTTGTGGGTTTTAAATCTTCCCTGTTATAAAAATTTTATCCTTGATATGTCATGGATAGTACCTTTTAAATAATTGTGGTTATTTTATCTTCATAACAACTTGTAATTCCCATGTTACTTTCTCCATATTGTGCTTTCTCAAAATTAAATTTACTTATTGAGTCATCTGATTCCTCAATACATTCCCTATAGTATCAAGAATATGGATGTGATCTTCATAGTAAGATAGATCGTAATCCAATTCTGATTTATAATAGATGAGAAAATGAACTAAGTCTGACATACACTTCCTTAATAATGATATATTGAACAAATACAATAAAATAATGGATTATTTGTAATAGGGGTCACACCACAAATAACTTGTCACAAAAAAAGTGTCACAAAAGTTACTCTTTATAATGACCCATTGTAAAAAGTTCCTTTTGTGATGGGAAATCTCCTTGTCACAAATAAGATTTATAAAAAATTACAATCAAAACACACTCTGATGCGCCATGTAACCATTTTCTATAAATTATCTACGATAGGACTCTCACACTTCACAATTATAGTAATAAAACAAAAAATATGAAAACAAAAAAAATTGAAAAAAGTATAAAAACTATAAATATATCAAAATAATTAAAAAAATTAATAATTTAAATTTTAAGCATATGAAATAATAAAAATAATTAATAATATTTTTTTAAAGAACATAAAAATATGTACATAATGTATTAGCTACTACAGAGGTAGATGGGAAGGGGAGGGCATCTAAAAGAGGGGGGGGGAGTCCATCCATAAAACATAAATGAACTACAACATGTACTCATTTTTATACTCATGACTTCTTCACATAAACTCATACCACTAATGGTGATATTTATTGATCTCTTATGGCTCCTGTGCATAGCCTATATTATCCTAATATGATCTCATAGCTTCTCCTCATACCGTGAGATCGATGATTACTACACTTCCTAAGATCCACTAAAGATGTACATTGACCTTGTAGTAGTACCAAAAAAATAGATAGGAATCAGTTGAGAACTGATACCAACCACCTGAACCTTCTCAAAAGCATACTGTGATTACTAAAATTTTGTTGAATCATAAAATCCCACCACACTGGTGGCCTGACACTTAGTCTCTTCCTGACTCCCATCTATGTCTGAGAGGTTTCTTCCACATATGACTACTTTGATTAAAATTTTAAATTAATATATTAAATATATAATTTTTAGTAAATTGTAGAACACAATAAAAGTTATACAGACCACAATATGATGCTGACAACAACCTAAAATCTCCCTAGTGATAGGATCATTTTTAATTCTCTTACAAACATCAAACACTGCAATATCGGTATGTTCAACTGCATATTTGAGTATATAATAAATAGTTCACATTTGAATTTATTTAAAATAATAAAAATTACTCACCATATGTCATTGATGTGTACTAAATGTACAACTACCAGCTCGATGCATCACTTCCTACCTAAACTAGTTCTACCAACCTAATGATGCTCTCTTATGAAAACTAGCTCCCATACAATATGAACATAATCTATCCCATACTAGAGTTGAGTTTTAATCTGGTTGATGGGAGAAGAAAAACTGAACAATATCCATGAATCACACATTCTTCATTGATGTCCACCTAAAAATCTATAAGAAATGATGATATCACTAATGCATACATACCTCACATTCCCCACTCATAGAACACTACTTTCTATCATTGATAGGATACCAAAAAACATGATTTTTAAAAATAATATATATTTCATAATTTAATAAAATTAAAAATAACTATTATTTATTTATATATCATCAAATGATCAAACACGCGATTCGGAATTTCACTGAGAATATGTTCCCACATCACCCATGCCTCAGAAAAATAGTTTTGTAGAATAGTGATCCCTTATTGATCCACTATATTAGAAAATCAATGAAAAAATAGAATAAATAATCATAAAAGTTTTACATTAATTAATAAACCCAAATTAATGGAAACTAACTAAAAAACATAGTTGAATATTCCTCTGCATGTAGGCTTTGATGTCTTAATGCATACATCACTCAGGAATAAGCCCAAGAATCATCAATATCACAAGGACTCGACCCCCTGTGTTAGTGATAAATAGTTTAAAACAAAAGGGTCCTATGATAATGAATCAAGGTCATTACCTGGTAGTATATCCTCCTTGAAGAAATAAAATACATAATCACAAGGCTCATCATCCATATGAAACATGAAAATAGTTTTTTCTGCAAATAATTGAAAATGAGTATTATATATATATTGACTATAACTAACAATTAATTTTGTTACACTTAACCATAATCCTCATATTATTATATGAAAGTGTAAATATCCCCATATGTATACTCAATATTATAAATATCCATAGGAGTTTTGGCGTCATCATCACTTTTTACTTCAAATTATTTTGTTACATTATCAACATCATCATCACTATTGACCCATAACTTTATGGCGTCATCATCAATATTTGAATATTTCAGTTGAAAATATGTATTTGGATCCATCTCTTGAAAAATTTCAATTCCTTACACATCAATAGTAACACACTCACATGGTATAAACTAATTTTCATAATAGATCATTTTTATAATGATCCTCTCATAAATAAACATTCTTTTGATAGCACAATTACTTAAATAATATATTTTGTTTTCATGATGAGTTAATAAAAAATTATTTACTATAACATGTATTTTGTATTATAGAACCATGATTACATGGAATGGATGAACACACAAGCCTCTATAATTAACAAACCAGTGGAATTTAAACATCATTACATATTCTTATCCTAGATAATACAACTCAATTATTTCATCCAACATGACATAAAATTAAACATCACATTTTATATGGTGAGATCCTCTCAAGAAAACACCACTATTATTATTTTTTGATTCACCATATGCACATATATGAAATAGAAAACCATTCACCATATATGAAAAATAAGATATACCCATTTTGTATAGTGGGTTACTCAATACAAATAATTTATTATCAATTTTATCATTATGTTATGATACTTGAAAAATAAAAAAATAAAAAAATAATAAATAATAAATTGGTTTTATATATTAAAAAAATAATAACAGATATAACAATAATTTGAAACTAATAAGAAAAATTATGTTATAGATATTCTTTAATAAAATCAACTGTAATTTGTTTATATTGTTTCTTGACGTGGTCATCATAGAATCTATGAAAAGAAAAATATTTTTTTTTTAAATTATTGAATACGTGGTTGTTTTACTCAATGTAGAAATCAATTTGTTTATTTATAGTTGAAATTTTTTTTTGAGACCTATGATGTACATCATTTGAAATACATCATTTACGGACCCACCGAATCAATGATTATGTAAATTAAAATATGATAAATTTTTTTTCAATGAATCGTCAGCATTTCTTACATTACAATGCATTCCATTATGTTTTGAAGGATATTCATGTTGGAAATAATTGAAGAAGAAGAAAAATAAATTTCCTCCTATAAATAAGCTTTAGAAATAGAACCTTCAACTGACATTTTGTTATATATCTTTTTCTTTAGTTTTTTCCTACATCTATTATATTTATGAATAAAATAAATTTTTTCAGTCCCTCTATATTTTACTTTATGTAAAAAATTTAAGATAAATGTTCCATTGACTCAGATACATTCCGTGGAGTTCTTTTCCAAGTTTATATAAAATTAACACAATATCTTATTTTAGTTTAAATTGATTCATAGTGTATTTTGTTCATATAGTTTTCTTGGAAAAAATATGATATTTTTTTATTTCATCTAAAATTGAATAATTAAATAAACTATTAAATCCATTTAGTACAAGTCTTTCCAAAAAAACAAGAAAATCCTTAATTTTTAATCTAGTAGTATGATTATATTTGAAACCTCCAGCCAAATTTGATATATAACCATCCAATAGTATCAAATATTCAATCCAGTAAGAGAATAATAAATTTTTATATTTGTAAAGTGTATAAGTCTCTTTTGGTTTTATTATCTTTGGTGACCTATTCTTTTCAAGCAACTCAATTTCGGGTCTCCTGCAAATTTGGTCAAGATCTAGTCTTGAATTTTAAATTATAATTTTTCTTTTAATCTATGTCCAAAACTGTATAAATATATTATGAAAATATTTTTTCTCAATATACCAGATATACAACATGTGAAAGTCCAAAAAATCAGTCTAATATGGATGATCCAAAAAAATACTTTGTTTAATCCAATTATGTTATTTACAAAGGCCATCTATTTTTTTGTTGGATTATAGTTGGTCAAAAGGTAATGGGAGATAATTAAGATAAAATATATTATAAATCAATAACTAAGATCATTTCTAGAGGTCTATCTCTTTCAATTGTACCTTTTCTGAAAAGATTTATCTTCCATTAGAAAAATCCTGTAAGAAGAATTTTTTTATGATAGTCAAAAAACATGGTTTTTTCCTATTGAGTAACATAGATGGTATTATGTCACTCATACATTATGAATATGATTTAGTACCATGTATACTCTATCTAGAAAAAATTCAATATGTTGGGAAGTCACTAATTTTCCACCTTAATGAAACATTCATTAGGAAATTTTGTTTCACTACAACATCATATTCCCTAACACCATTAATAGAAAATTAATCAAAATAATGAATCAATGACATCAAATAATCATTGATATTATTTTTTAGATTTACTTGAAAAAATAAAGTCAAAATATATATATGTCTCATTCATCAACATCCAAGGACGTAAGTTGTACAGGGTTATAAAATTTTCGAACAATAATATTGACAATCGTACGAACTAAATAGATAAAAATTCTTGGTAGAAGGAAACAAACACATGTTATAGGATTCTAAAGCAAAATAAGGGTGTACTAGGTAAAAATTCTTCCATGAATCACCACGAACATGATTATTTAATAACTTACTAGTTAAAAAATAAGTTTTATTCCTTAAAATCAATGACGCATTGTTATGAGAATAAATAAATGTTGTAATATAGGTGTTTATTGTAAATAAATAAATTGGTTAATAGGAATCAATACATTCATTTTTTAGAGATCCTCTGTAAACCTTGATTTTCCATATATCAGACAACTATCTAATAACACATTTTCACCATAATATAAGACACAATCATTTTAATAATTATGAATCTTCTGAAAACCAAGACCAAGATTGTGAACCATCTTCTTTATCTAATAGATATTTGTAGAAAACAAGTTTCCTGCTGGAAACTGTGATTTAACAAAAGATAATATCTGGTCAAAATAGCTATTTAAATTTCTATTATTTTATTTTATAGCCATAAATTTTATAACCACTTAAATTTTTCTTATCTTAAAACCAGGATATAAGGCATCATCAAAATAATTCACAAATTGATAGAATCAAGCTAGTTTTATATCATGAGTGAAATTAATATAATCCTGAGTTTCAGTTTTTTGAAAAGACGAACCGAAAATGTACTGTACTAAATTTTGAAACCATGATGGTTTTTGAACGAAATTATAAATATCTTCTCCAAAACTATGTTCAACATATTGATAAAAAATACTATTTTTGAAAACCGAAACACAATAGATGACTCCCATCTAAGTACCACTAATATTTACCATGTACCAATATTTTTTTACTAATTACTGACAATTTGTAGTCATTACGACATTTTACCACTAATTACCTCTAATTAATGCTAATTATTACTAATTAGTGGTATTTATTACTAATTAGATGTAATTATTAATTATTAATAAGTACTAATAATTATTAATACTTGTTACAAGTTAAAACTCATTACTTCTAATTAAATCTATTTAAAAAATATCAAATATTACGAATCATTTATAATTTTTACAATTTACCACTAATAATTACTAATTATTACATATTATTATTAATTACAGCTAATAATTACTAATTTTCTCTTATTATTACTAATTATCACCAATTATGGCTAATTATTACTAATTAACACTAATTATTACTATTAACCTATTATTATTACTAATTGTAAATAATTATTACTAATAACCACAAATGCTTAGAAATTACTTCTAATTATTCCTAATTAGAATTAGTGATTCCCAATTAATACTAATTATTATTAATTACCACTAATTTGTATTAATTACCTCAAATTATTAATAATTATTACTACTTATTTCTAATTACCGCTAATTATTCCTCATTGCTCTAAATTGTTAATAATTATTAATGTTTGTTCCTAGTTATTACTATTAATTACTAATTATTACTATTCTTTACTAATTATTACTAATTATTCATAATTACCTCTAATTATCACTATTAATCACTAATTATTACTAATGTTTTTAATTAATGCTAATTATTACTAATAATTACTAATTATTACTAATTACCACTAATTATTACTAATTATTTCCAATTATTTCAAATTACAGCTAATTATTCTTAATTATCAGCAATTATTTCTAATTACTACTAAATATCGTTAATTATAACTAATAATTACTAAATATCACTAACTATGACTAATTATGACTAATTATAGCTAAATATTACTAAATATTACTAAATATTACAAATTACCAGAAATTATTACTTAATATTACAAAGTAAAACTATTTTGTATAGATTATTAATAATTATTACTAATTATTACTAAACATTACAAAATATTACTGAGTACCACCAATTAAGACTAATTATTATTAATTATTATTAATTATTACTTAATATTACAAAGTACCACTATTTATTAGTAATTATTACAACTCATTTTGAATTATTACAAACTTTTTATAATTATTACTAAGTTGTACTAATTATCACTAATTATTATTAATTGTCACTAATTATTATTAACTATTATGAATTATTACAAATTACCACTAGGTACCACTAATTATTAATTGGTACCAATAATTAATACTAGTTATTACTAAATATTACTAATTATGACTAAGTACGACTAATTATAACTAAAATTTACTAATTTTTACTAATTAGTACTAATTAATACTAATAATTACTAATTAATCCTAATTATTTCTAATCACCAATAATTAATAATAATAATTAATAATTATTACTAATTATTACTAATTATAAATTATTATTACTAGTTATTACTAATTATTACTAATTATTTCAAATCATTACTAATGATTGCAAATTTTTTCTAATTATTACCGGTTATTACTATGTACCGCTAATTAATACAAAGTATGACTAATTATTACTTACTATATATAATTATTACTAATTACTAATAATTACCAATATTTATAAACAATTACAACTAATTATTAATAATTACAACTAATTATTACCAATCACCACAAATTATTACTAATTATTAATAATTTTTACTTATTATTCTTAATTATATAATAATTAATTGTAATTATTTATAATTATTTACTAGTAAAACTATATATTTCTAATTAAAAAAAATTTACTCCTACTAAAAACTAATTACTACCAAATAAAATTAATAAATTCTAATTAAAAATTTTAATTGATAAATAATTTAAATAAATACTAACATAAAAATATATTAAATAAAAATTGTAAACATTAGAAGTTCAATAAAAAAGAACTTTTAGTCAGATGAAATGTTGAAAATTTTATTTCCTTTAAAATGTAAAACATTTAATGATTAAAAAGACAAAGTCCAGAGGAGAGGATGATAAAAGAGTTGAAATGAGGATAGAATAAAAAACATTGGGGTGGGTATATATATTAGATAATTAGAAACAAGAGTAACTGTAATGGAAACCCCAACAAAAATAATATTATTTCTGATGGGACCCATCATAATGACTATGCTTATATAATAACCACATCGGCATTTTTGAACGATATTTGTGATGGGTCTCTTGGTAAATAGTCTTCTTCTAAAAATTTATTTACAAAAAATATTAAAGTCTATCTCAAATAAAAATAACAATGGAAGGTATCTTCAAAAAGGGTATATTCTCATTTCAAATACCTTTCATTCGGTTTGGAGCATATGCATGTTAAAGGTATTTCCGGTGGTCCAATTTTCTCTTCGCAAATAGTTTTCTATTAAAAAATATTTGCAATGATATTATTTTCATATAAAAATTATTCTTTTGAAAAGGATTGTTTTCAAGATAGACTAGCCCGTAAAAAATAGCCCATCAAAAAAGTTTGTTTCCCCCATAGTGATAACAAGTTCTATAGAGAGACTTGGTTGCATTTCCAAACGATAATACACAACTCAAATTCTTACTATAATTTAAAGGGTCCAATGTACCTTGGGATTTGATTTCCCTTCTTACAAAACCTTACAACACCCTTCCATAGATATAATGTCAAATTCCAAATCATTCTTCCAATTATTTTCAAATCTCTTTTCCCCATTTTTATCTTCTTTGATTTAGTTTTGAATATTCTTTGTAATGCCCCGACCTAGTTACCCAGAGTCAGTGCATTATTTCATAACATTAGAATGATCACAAGAGTTCAAGTATTTAAAGACCGATTAGTGTAATAGACATGGATTTACTAGATACATACATATTTTTTACAATATATCCTGAAATAAAAAAAAAGAAACAATATTGTGTCCCCTTTGAGAACACTCATATCCCATATCCTATCCCTATAGGTTAATCCTAGTATACTTCTTCACATCCTGGAAAAAAGAAAAAATAAGAAATGGGTGAGCTCAGATTCTCTGTTAGGATTATAATCTAGTGTAATATATCATAAATATGCATAAACATTTAAGTAAATGTATAATAATAAGACCAAGCATTTTATAATTAAACATCAGTATAAAATGGTAAAGTTAAATCAAATAATTTCATTTATTTATTCATATGGATTTTCTACTAGACGAATAATCACATGTAATACCAATAGCTAATTCTATAATGATGGAATGCATAATGTGAGACACAACAACCACATAATCAATTCCTAATTCCAAGAGTAAAAAAAATTCAAGGCCTTATTCCACAACACTAGATTCTTTCATGAGAGCTACTGATGCATTGGGGAGCTATAGCAGGATCCACTAGTCACTTACTTAGTCCAATGAATTCCTAATATGAAAAGGTTGAAACAAAACATAAACATTCATACTAAAACTAACAGATTAAATGTTACTAATTTAACCGTAAAACATGAAAGAAATAAAAATTACACATCCATAGTCAAACATATCACAAACCCTTCAAAACAATAATGAAGATTGTATAAAAAAAATTAACTTTAAACAAGTGTGAAATCCATCAACTTATGTTGACAGAGATGAAATCAAAACTATTTGAGAAAAATATCTCTTTATATTTGGAAATTATTTAAATTTCACATAATTATGTATGAAAACATTTATTTTTAAAATATTTTTATAATCTTGTAAAGGAATCTCCGAAGATGTTATAATGGGGGAAAATAGCCGCACCCGCCGTATAAGTTAAAAAAACATCTGTACCTTAATTATTTCAACATGGTCATAGAGTACCTTGTTTGGAAAATGACAGAATGATTACTATAAAAATATTTTATAAAAAGTTATAGAAGGGTATAAATGACTTTAAATTATATTATAATAAATAATATTTTTTTTGAAATAAATTTTTATGAAACACAGATGTGGATGATAATGATTTCCAAATAGATACATTCGTAAAAACAACCTTGGACATTAAAGAGATTGTAAAATTAACCATTACCTTATACTTTCACTTAGTCAACTGTATGTTAACCTCTTGTATAATAGTTAAAAACTTATTATTAAATTTTACCAGAACCACATACATAAATATTAAATCTTATATGATATTTTAATATTTCTTTCTTAATAATATTTCACTAGTATTGAGGTTTCAGGTGTTAATTGATTCGTTTTCCTTTACATGTTTTGTATCATAAGACATGTTTATTGTGTATTGGATGTATTTTATTCATTTATATAATTCTATTATTTTTTAACATTATTTTAAATAATAAAATTAAAATTATTCATGAATGGTTACGAGGGGGAATTAATCTCATAGCGTTTGTGTATACGGTAATCCGTATGTACGCACAAGTGAAAATATCATTCTATTGATGGTTAAATAGTATATAATTGGATGTAAAATCATATATAATGAATCATTATTATTTTATATTTATTATATACACCAATTATTCTCATTATTATACACATCCAAATAATGAAGTGTTGAATAAAAAACTTCACCATGACATGGAGAAGGTAAGTTGTACGTACGCACGTATGGTGACTTTTTCATTCATAGGATGGTTATAATAACAAATATGTTTGTAACATATTTATAATAACATAATATTATGTAGAAGGTACTGTAGTTGTTATTTTGGTATAGAAAAAACAATGAAATAGGACGTGGAAGAACAAAAGAACATTGAAAGAGGTGATGAAATTATTACCCCTTCTTCGGGTTCTTCTTTTTGATATGATAAACAGGGCTAATTAGGTAGGCTTTCTGATCAAGGTAATTCCTATAAGATTAATTTATTGGTTTTAGAAGGATATTTAAGTATGGGTTGGAAAAAATGGCATTGTATAAGTGAAATTAAGAGAAGGGGAAGTACCCTTTTATAAGAGAGGTGAGGGTCACTTTTGGAAAAAGCTAGAAATATTATATTATTATAAAATAATTTTCTGTTTATAGTTCCTTAAAATAGAATTATTTAGAGTATAAGGTGGGTATGGTTCCAAATTTTTTCAACCAATAGGTTTTATAGAAGTTTTGGTCACCATATTAACCTTATCTTTTAGATTTAACTATTTGTTAAATAGTTTAACTTTTACAATGTCTTCTGGTATTTTGATATTACATGGTTAAAAAATACAATAAAATTCCAGGAGTACCCCAAGTGGTTCATTAATAAAATATATATCATTATATAAGTCCTTTTAATAATCCTTATATTTTAAAGAATATTATATCATTTAATAATATATTTTTTTAAAACTCATTTATTCCAATTTTGACACTATTTAGTATTTGGTGTTTATAAAAGTCAAAAAAAACATTAATAATTTGAAAAGAACACATTAAATAAATCCTATCATTCATATTAACAAATAAAATTATTATAATTCATAAATTTTATCAATTTACATTTATTTGGATATTTATAATATCAATTGTTTTAATCGTTCATTAATAAGGTAATTATTGTATCTTCATTGTTGTATAAATAAATTTAAATATTTAATGCATAAAAATTATAACTAAAATATCATGATTTAGTAAACTTTTTTATCTTTCTAATTAATATTTATGCTCAAATTTATCTTATTTATAACCATATATTAAAAATGGTTTAGTTATTAATATCTGAATTTAACAGTTTTAACTCTTCTTAAAATAAAATAATAATAAATTTCATAATTTAATCCTAGTGGATAAAAGGATTATATTTTATTCATATAGTTGATTTTGGTGGAAAAATCTTATCCAATAGAATTAGGACATGTTTTAGGGAAATTACAATATCATTTTTAGCTTTTATAACCATATTTTACTTTTAACCGTGAAAAATAAAATCAAAAATTTATTATTCAAAAAATATTATTTTCATCCTTTTGAATCACATTTTACTTATAGATGTCAACTACGTCTCTTGGAATGTTTAAATTCAATTCACAAAAGTGTTAAAATAACATTTTAAGAAAATTTCCAAATGTGCCTTGACAGTGGGTGAAAGACGTTAAAAATTTCAATAAAATATATTCATTTGAATATAAATATGTTTCATTTTTGTGAAAACATTATAAATAACAATAAAAGTTTACTGTTTACTATTCATATAACAATATTTCGTTGATAAATAAATATATAATTTATATAATTATAATGCTAATGTGTTGTTTCGTAGAAACTCAATCCTGCTTATAACATCTGCCAAGTCAGTGTTTCATGTAGTATAAGCTATTGAATTATATTAAAGTTATAACATACTATGAAATCTTGGGGTGTTAAATTCTCTCATCCTTCAATTACTTGTGTCCTCTCAATTTGAAATTTTTCTTCAAAAATAAAAGGTTAAAAATAGAAAATTCCATTGTGGAAAACCTACATCAGAAATAGGGTTAATAAGATTTAGTCTCGATAAGATAGAAAGGAAAATCAAAAAGTCACCACAAAATTAGGATTTCGAATAGAAGTACAGTGGTGGAAATATTAGACACCCAATTAGATAAAGAATGTAAATATTTATATAGAGTTATTGAGGTCATCAATCACAAAAAAGTGAATAATTAATAGAAAAATGATGTCTTCAAATACATAAATCTATTTTGACATGAAATATCTTTGGTTTATCAAATCATAAGGTATTAGGATAACCCATTATTGGTTTTATGATCCATTTCCAAATGTTGGAGAATTAATTTCTTCATTGAATAAGAAAAAAATACCTGACATGTAGAATTCCATCCATTAACTATTTTCTACCACAAACTCATCTTTCACATAAAAAGGTAATAGAACACAAAAATATTCTATTTATCCTAATTGTATCGGGTTTAAAAATAAATTAATTTATAATTCATCTATCATATCATTTCAAAAAACTACATTATAAAAACCAGGACATCATGTAGTCTAGTTCTAGGTGATGCACCATGGTCGCCCTTCACTTGCGGGTTCAAGTCTCGTGGCCTTACCCGATGTGATGGGTTGTTACTGGACCTTAGGGAGGTTATTTTTTTAATTAATAAAAAAATAATCATTAGAAAAGTTTTTACCTTAAACCATAGTATCCATTTTCAAACATAATCCATTAAAAAATATATACTTATCCAAAACACATGTGTCCAAAATCATAGTCCCAAAATTTATAGGGAAGGCCAACATAACATAATGAAGATCTCTTTTTTCCACATAATAAAATTTTAGTACATTCATCCTGTATTCTCATAAAACATGGTTACACCCTGAATTACCATAAAACATTATTGATTACATTCATGCTCCCATATTTCTTACACAATACTATATATATTCCTTATATCCAAAAATTTTGAATACTCCAACAATGATGGAATAAACACACCATTAGTACGTTCGATGGTAGTATGGAATATCCAATATAATTTATCCAAATCAACCATCTCTTATTCCAAAATGACTACGTATGTATTAGGACAATATTAAAGTTAATCTTTTCTTCAATTATGTATTTTCTAAAATGTTTAACTTGTTGTGGATTCACTTTTCTTAGTATGATATAATCTCATATCCATAGTGAAATAGTACTCTCGTACAATCCTTATTTATTTCCATAATTAATATAACTAATATGTCATTGATACAAAACTCAAATGACATAATTAATTAATAAAAATAGATGAAAATTAATTATTCCTCTTCATCGGTGGTAGTATCATTACATGATTATTATCCAATAACATCATTAGGAGAATACTCTAATGATTGGAACATTGATCCGTGTAGTGTCCCAAATCCTTACAGTGGAAGAATTGTACATCTAAATCCTTTTTCTTACCCTTGAAATCACATACTTTGTGTCCTTTTTATTAACTCTTATATCAAACTCCCATTCACTTCATGAATTTGACAAGGTGATTCATTCCACAGTTATCACATAGGGAAAAATCATTATTAATCTTCTTCCTTTTATCCATCGTTCTCTATACCATCATTTTTTTCTTTGTATTCCCTTTAAAGACATATGACTCAAATAGTTCCTCACTTATCTTATTAACACATGATACTATTTATTCATATGATGAGAATATGTGGGAGACTATTTACATTCTATATTTTGGCTTAAGAACATGAAAGATATGATCCTTCTTACAATATGGATAATGTATATTGTTGGAGTTCTCATTCCTTCTACTGGGCCCCATTTTTAAACAATGGAATAAACTAGGTTAGTTTAACAATCAGAATTCATAATTCCAATCGAGTAAAATACCTAATGTAAATTGAATAATTTATGCCTGTAATCTAAAATCCTAAAAAAATTTATCTTTGAGGAAGTATTTACTCATAAATCCTTCATAATGGTTTGTAAAGAAAATTTGAATTATCCTAAGAATACCCCTCGGGAGTTTCATAACCAAGAGTGAATCAAGGCCCATTGTCGAGCACCAGTTCCCATTCAAGTCTAGATCAACGTAGTGTTTTCGGTTTTTACCCCTATATACATTTGTTCAAGAGCCGCCTCAACCTACTCATATCCAGAAAGGGATGTATTGTTTAGATAATTTACAAAACATCTATGTTACCTAAATTCTAGGATGTTCTTCTATACTAATATTCATTGTTAATATTAAGGTAATGTACTCTAATCATTGTTTTTATAAATCTAGTTTCCATGTTATGTATTAAACATCCTTAGATAACAATTGTAATGCCCTTACCCTAGTTACCTAGAGTCAGTGCATTATTACATAACATTGTCATGATAACAAGAGATCAGGTCTCTAAAGACTGATTAGTTTAGTATCCATAAAATTACTCGATATATATATATAATATTTACATTACATCGTGAAAAAAACAACATTGTGTCCCATTTGAATGCACTCATATCCTTTAGCCAATCCCTACATGCCAATCATAATATACTTCTTCACATCCTAGGAAAAAGAAAACATAAGAAAGGGGTGAGGTCAGATGCATCGTAAGGATAACAATATAAAAGAAACTATCATAAATAAGTACAAACATTTATGTAAATGTATAAGACTAAAAACAAGACTTTTAAAACAAAAATTCAACAAAAAATGGAAAAGATAAATCAAATAATTACATTTACTAATTCACATGGATATTCTACAAGTAGAATAATCATATGTAATATTAATAGCTAATTTCATAATGATGGAATGCATAATGCTGGACATCATAACACCATAGTCATGGCCTCGTGCCAAGGCAACAAATAATATTTTTTCAAGGACTTGTTTCAAGTTAGTAGTTTGTCTCATGAGACCCACCAATGCATCGAGAAGTTAAAGTGGGATCCCCCCGTCACTTACTATGTCCAATGCGTTCCTCATATGAAAAAGGTTGAAACATAACATAAACATCCATATTAAAACTAGCATATGAAATGTTAATACTTTAATAATAAACCATGAATGGTATTAAAATAACACATTCATGTTCAATAATATCAGAAAACCTCCAATAAAATTTGGCAGATTGTATCAGAATAAATCAACTTCAAAAAAATTGTAAAATCCATCAACATATGATGACATAGAACAAATAAAAATTATTTCATAGAAATAAATATTTCTATTTTGAAATCAATTAAATGTAACATAATTATAAATGAAAACTTTTATTCTGAAAGTATTATTATAAAATTTTATGGTAAGCTTTTAAGATGTTATAATGGAGGAAAATAGTCAAACCCTTAGTATTATTTAAAAAAACATTCTTACTTTAAATGTTTTGTTACATAAGTCATGTTTTTTAGGGATAAGATGTATTTAATTCTTATATAGAATTATATTATGTACTTAATAATTATTTTAAATCAGAAAATGAAAGTTATTCTTTAATGGTTACGATGTAGAATGAATCTCATCACGTTCGTGGAGACGATAATCCATACTTACGAAAAAGTGATAGTATCATTATATCGATGGTGAAATAGTATGAAATTGGATGTTATATCATATATACAGGTTCATTAACATGTTATATTTATTATTTAATTCAATTATACTCATTTTTATACCCATCCAAATAATGAAGTGTTGAATAAAAAACTACACCACGACGTTGAGACAGTAATCCATATGTACGTACGTATGGTGATTCTGTCATTCATAGGATGAATAAAATAATGAAATGGTTGTGACATATTTATAATAATATCAGAATATGTATAATGTATGAGTGTTAGTATTTTGGTATGGAAAATACAATGAAAGAGGAAGTGGAAGAATAAAATAATTTTGAATGAGGTGATGATATTATTACATATTCTTCGGGTGCTTCCTTTTGATTTGATCAAAAGGGATCCTTAGGTTGTATTAATGATAAAATTAAGGAATATATGTTTAAGTGAGGTTAGATTGGAGTATATTTGAGTATGGTTTGGCCAAGCCAAATGGATTAGGAGGTGTGAAATTAAGAGAAGGTGAAGTATCCTTTTATAAGATAGGTGAGGGTCATGTTAGGAAAAGCATGAACTATTATTTTATTATAAAATATGTTTCGGTTTATAATGCCCCCATATAAATTTATATCGAGTATAAGGTAGGTATGGGTCTAAATCCTCTTAAAAAATCGGTTTTAGTAACATTTAGTTCACCATATTAACCTTATCTATTAGATTTAACTCTTAGTTAAATAATTTAACTTTTACAATATCTTCTTGAATTTTTATATTACCTTGATAATAAACATACTATAAAATTCCAAGATATCTACAAGGGGGTAATTAATTACATATATATAATTATATAGTTTTTTAGAATAACCATATATTTTAAGAGTATTATATCATTTAATAATATAGTATTTGTTTTAAAAACTCATTTATGTCAATTTTCACATTATTTAGTATTTGGTTTTTTTGAAAGTCATAAAAACTTGATTAGTTCCAAATATATACATTAAATAAATCAGTACAGGTCTTATTAACCTATAAAAATTGTTTAATTCCTCAAAAGTCTCAATTTAAATTTTTTGGATGTTTAGAATATCAATTATTTTAATCATTCATTAATACGATAATTATGACATCATAATTGTGTCATAAATAAATTTAATTATTTATTGTCTAATATTTAATAATAAAATAACATGATTTAAGAAAACTTTTTATCTTTCTAATGAATGTTTATAGTCGAATTTATCTTATGTATAAACCTATATTAAATTTTTTTAGTCATTATCATTTGAATTTAACACTTTTAACTCTTCTTTAAATAAAATAATAATAAATGTCCTAATCTATACCAAGTTGATCAGAGAGGATCATATTTTATTCTTAAGGTATATTTTGGTCGAAGAACACTTATCAAAAATAATTAGGACATGTTTTATGGTAATTATAATTTCATTTTTACCATTAATTACCCTATATAATTTTAATAGTGGTAAATAAAATCCATGAGTTACTATTCACCAAAAATTATTTTATTCCTATTGTACTAAATTTTATATACTGATATCAATCGTGTCTCTCAGAGTTTTCAAATCCAATTCAGGGAAGCTATAAAAGTATGTTTTATGCAAATTTGGAAATGTTACCAGAAGGTTGGTAAAAGACGTTAAAATTTTCAATAATATTTTATACTAAAAATGAATCCAATGAATTACAATAAAACTTGTATATGTTTTATGTATATATTTTAACATAAAATATATTTAAATTTAAATAATAATTATTTAAATAAAAATTTTATTTTTATCAACTATTCAGTATTTTTAACTACTCATCAATAACTGCATGTTTTCGGAAAAATACCAAATATTCAACCTAAGCTGATATTTATGTTCTAAATCCAAACAATGTCTATTTTACCAAATTATATTTTTAGAAGTGTCTATTATTAATTTTATTATTATTCACCAAAGGACATAAAATTTAGTTCTTTTAAAAATGTAGTTTATATAAATTTATAACTATTTTGACTAAACACATACATTTCATTATAAATATTTTTTATTTATATGAAAAAATTATAAATAAAAATAAAAAATATTTTTTTTAATATTAATATAACAATATTTAATTGATAAATAAATATATCATTTAAATAATTATAATACTAATGTGTTGTTTCACCGAAAATCAATCTTGCATATAATGCTAGACAAGTTGATATTGCGTGTGGTATAATCTATTGAATTACATTAATGATGTAACTTACTATGAAGTCTTGGGGTGTTAATGTTTTCACGTATTCTATCATCTCATCTACATGCTTGGGGATAATAAGCTTCCTTTGACCAACTTCATCCTAAAAAGAAGGATTACAAAATCCATTTTCATATAATGCTTCACATTACTCCATCAAAATACCTAAGACTCCTTCAAAATATTTCTCACAATATTAAAAACCCATAAATATGAAATATGTTTTCAAACATTTATCATGAGATATTAAAATTTAACTGATATTGTCACATAAAAAATATGTAAATACCCTGATTATATATTCTCTTGAACATGGTAATAAATCGAATTACCATAAACCCTTATTGAAAACATGAATTCTTCAAAAACATAACACCATGTTTATTAATTAATTTAGATAACATGTTATGGATTATATTCAATAAATAAAATGTATAGTAAACTCCATCAAATATAACATAAAATTATTTTTCATCAAGCCACTAATTTGTTCCAAGGTCATCAATACTATCGCATTTACTTAATCAAAATTAATGATCTATAAAAATTATTAACTCAACATTAGGAACATTTTATGGGTTATCTTTCCCGTAATAATGTGTTCTCAAAATATATCACATTTCAACTAAATCAATTTTATTGGTTATCACTACCATTTAAATTATAATTTCAAGTCCTTAATGAAAAACTACAATTGTACAATAATTATACATTAGATCATTCTTATAACTATAAAATCACCGATAAAATTCTACTAAAACATTACTCTAAATTCCAAATAAATTATCAAATTAATCATTCTAATTCTGTTTGTAGTTTTTAAATAATATTGACCTTAATCCCTTAGCATCTTTTGATGAAAATTCCCTAGAAGATTAGGGAATTTGATTACATGTTTCCCTACATCAATATAGTTTAGTTACTAGAAATTAAATGTTTCTTTCTACCCTAGAATTCACATTATTAATGGATATTCTCTCCACACTTGTAGAAAACACCCATTCCCTCCAAGATAATACCCGGGTGTTTCTTTACTTAATTATCACATGCAAGACAATCCTTCTTTCACATCTTCTTTGTATCCATTTTCTCCTCCAACCATCTTATTCTCTTGATTCACATTGTATATATTTTATCTATAAAATTATTTCTCTATTTTTATGGAGCATAAATCTATTTCACCATGTGATAGAAAGTTTGAGATACTATGACCCATGGAATACTTGTATTAATCCCTTAGATGAAATGATATATCTCGGACTAGGTATTTCATATGTATTCCTTCTGATACATTTCTAGACTAGTAATGTTAGCCTCATACCATGCATCACTTTCTTCTTCATTTTTCAATAAGCTATAGAATATTATCTTTATTTCTATTCATTACTCATGAGGGAAATATTTGACATAGAATTTTTTTTAAAATATTATCATTAATTGTGTTATATTCCATCTTACTCACATGTAATATTAATTAACAACGAATATTTATTATCATATCCCATGAGAAAATATACATCCAGTGTAACCCTTTCTTTTCATCATATCAAAAGATTTAAATATCTTATCAGTGTTCTTAATATGTTCTCTTAGACACCAATGTATTATTAATATGCTAAATGGTGGGGGTTATATCACATTAAGATATCTGACCTAGGATAATAATTATGTGTAATAGAGAGCTCTATTCAGGAAATGATATTCATCATAATCTAATAAATATTTCCTATGATATCCATGATCCACTTAGTTTGAATAATTGTTTTATTGGAATGCTATGTATAGAAATCTATAAATTGTCCATGAGTATTGATACCCTCTATTCATCTATGATCCATTTCTAAATAATTTAATACACTACAGTAGATCATAAAATTATAAATTATAAATTATAATGTGTAATAATAAATCTGGTGTAACACATAACATAAATAAGAAAATCATATACATTTTATCTCATAGTCTTAAACATGGCTTCTTTAAGGTAATATTTATCTTAACATCCTTTATAATGGATTGTAAACAAAATGTGAAATATCCAAATATTATCGTCCAAGAGTGACAAACCAGGTGCACAGTAAGGGCATACACACCATAAACCACTAAAGTGGCCAATGTATACTCAACCAACGCGTTTAGTTTTATTTCCCATAGACATATCTTTTTCCAAACTACTTTCACTTCTAGTATCATGACTTGTGAGTATTGCTACAAATAACCACAATATCAATTACTTAACAAAACATAAGGATATTATTATTTACATATCCTAATGACCACAATTGGGTTATGATCTCCAATCTATATCTTCCTTAATCCAGTTAATTTTGTCTCTTCTAAGCTTTATATAATTCCAACTATAACAACCTCGAATCCTGTAACCTAGATCTGTTGTGTAATTTATTACAATGACATGGATACAAGTGGTTAAATCCCAAAGGGATGATCAATTTTGTTGATTTGGATAACCAAATACTTACATGATATTTATTTTACATTAAATGTAGAAAATAAAACATTGTAATCGAAAAAATTCAGCATCATTTAACTCGTTCAAAAAATTATTATTCATAACATATGGAAAGGAAATAATATAAGGGTGATCACAAATGCACAGCAAGGGATAATTACAATCGATGATATCATGAATCGGTATGGAATAATGAATATGGAAGGGTAAATAATAGATAACGCATTCTATTTAATCAAAATCTTAACCATCATTATTAGATAATTCATAACATATATATCATGGTAAATCACTAAAAACACATTCTAGTTAATCAATAACTTGTGAAAAAATGCTTCCACAGATAATATTAATGCAATAATCTCACGGATAGTAATAAATAAATTCTCTAATAAATAAAATTATTAATTTTGGATATCATTATCACTGAAAACATGATATATAAATTATAAATTCCTTTTTAAAGACAATTTAAAAGTTTATGTAAAACACATTATATTATTCCTACTGATTTATCTTACGAGACCAACTAATTCAAAAATGTGTTGAAAAATTAAAATCCCCACAAATCAATAAATTTAGAAATCATTTCTTATAAATTAAATGATTTATTTCATTCATATAAAATATTCTTTATGAATTAATATCTGTATTAACTAATGATTATATATCTATCAATATATCCCTAGTTAATCAAAAATAATTCAATGCAAACATCATATTTACCAATTAGTTACTATTTAGGCAATAATTATATCCATGATAAATATTATATGAATATGTAATAAAAAATTAATGTACAGTGAAATATGATCACAACAAATATATTATCTAAATAAAAATTTTACAATAACAAAATTAATCAATAAATGATAAGTGACCATAAGTTCATTAGGAATATTGTTTTTGAATCAAAATCATATAATTTTGATGAATAAAGGAAATATTAGTGAGATATTAAAATAATATTTCATAAAAGACTTTTATTTTTTAAAAAATTTAAAATATATAAATTAATATTTGTTTTGTGAAATGGTTATTGTATCATGGAAGTCCGTTATCACCACATACTTTAAAAATAACATTCCATTAAATAATTTGTCAACAACTATCATTTTGAAAATTGTATAAATATTCCATTTATTTTTTTTAAAAATTCTATTATAACTATAAATTTCCTAATTAAATAATTTTATTAAATAAAAATAGTTTTTCAAACCTTTTTGAAAAACATGGACATATAATAAAAATATATATGATTTGTAGATAAATAAAATAGATTATTTTTTAAAAATTTCATTGCATGATATAAATAAAAAGGAGGAGATAATTTGGAATAATGTTTAAAAACACCTTAAAATTAATGTGTATAAGAAAATTATTTAATTTTATTAAGGATAAATATATATATTCCATATACTCAATCAAATTAAATCACAAAACAAATTGAGATTGTAAAATAGAGTATCACCTCTACTGTAACTTCTAAAATGTAACCCCATGAAGGAATAAACATGAATTGAAACATAAAAATAAATTAATAAATATTTATTAATGTTAAATACATCTGACAGGTTGTATATAAAATTTAATAAGTCCATATTAATAAATATTACACAATGGAATAGATAATGAGTTGAAATTACATATGTAATGATTTTTTTCGGTTAAAAAATATTTACACTATATTATAATGGTTTAAAAAATTTATTATTTTATTATAGAACCATATTATTGTTTATAATATCATATGTGGTCTTAATATAATATCTTACCACCTATTCCTTAGCGAAATTTTATTATTATCATTGTTTCTAATGTTAATTTCTGTGTTGTCTCACACACGTTTTATCTAGAAAGTTCAGTTTATTATGTATAGGATATACTTAAATGAACTAAAAAATTATAAAAATGTTATAAATATAATATTTATTCATTATATACATTATTATAACCATTATTTAATGTTTCATTAAGAAAATGAATCACCTTGATTCATACAGATAGTAGGTCATACGTATGCATGAGCGGTGATATCAATCCATTAATCAGTGAATGAGTAAAGACGGGGATGGTTTATTGACTTTATATATTTAATATAATTTTATATTTTTTAGATATATTCATTATTTCTACCAATATGATTATTTATATGAGTAACTGATTCAATAAAAATTACATATGTTCGTGAGGTAGTATTCCGTAGTACACACAAGTGATGACATTGTTTCAATATTTATGGAGAAGGAGATGGATATATATTATTAAATTAAAATAATATAATACAAATATATGTTATATTTTTTTGTTTTTATATTGAAATTTTAAATATAAAATTTATTGATGAGAAAAATATTTAAAATGAAAGATCTTTGTTAAGACGATTACACTCTATTTCAGAAACCTCTAATGGATATCCTCTTAAAGACTCTAGGGTTTATCTTCTGTGAAGAAAAATACCTATAGAATGTTTCTATGGATATTAAGGATGAATTTTGGTAGTTTTTGGTATATAAAGAAGAATGATATTTGTGTACAAATGAGGGGAGAGAGTTCCATTTTAGTGACATTTTAAAGACACCCCAAACTAAACAATAATGTGAAGTCAATCTCACCTCAAATGCCTTGGAAATTGATAAATAATTGAGATTATTGATGGATAGGACAATTGAAAACACAATAAAAAAATATAATTTCTTTAAACATGTTCTTCCCTAATCCTCTAGGATTACATACTTTTACCATTTTAGTTTCCACTAAGGTAACATGATTTTTAACATAAAAAATTTATTCCATAATCATTAATAAAAATAAAAGATAATTTGGGCCAAATTAATAAAAATATTAAATAAATTTTATAATATAAATATTCCATTTGTATGGAAAATTAATTATAACATAAGAACATGTAACACACGAAACCTCATTTTAATCTTAACCACCTTAATTAATTTCCCACTCATTTAACTAATTACATTAATAAAATTACGTTTAATTTATTAAATAATATTTAATATTATAATTTAAAATATGAGATACCGTATTTGAAATTAAAATCATGTAAGTGAAATAATTTAATTCAAATTCAAACCACATAATGCGATGTAAAACACTTCTTCATGGAATGTTTTTTTCCAGAATAATATGATATTATATTTACTATATGGTCAATAATAATCATTAGATGGATTTATAATCATATATTTATATATAATATATTAATTTTAATTAATTCATTTGTTATTAAAAAATATTTATTAATTAAAATAGGCAGACATTGTGCTTTTTTACATTTTTTTTGAAAAATAATAGGTTTTTTGAGAAATACCCTATTTGACCTCCAAAATTTCATATCATTATTTATATAGAAATAATAGTTAATAAATATTTAATTATACATATTATTAAATTTAGTTATAAAATAAAATGAGCAATATATAAATACAAACTTTTTTATTTTTCATAAAATCTTCTTCTTAGATAAAATATATAAAATTCATTCTTGGATTATTTTAACCATGAATGTTCAAAATTGATTTTAATAATATCAAATTTGAATTTTTTGAATGATATTTTATAGTATTTATTAATTAATAGTTTTATTAAAATATAATTCTCACTTATTATAATTGTGGTATGGGGTTTCATCTATCACAAGCTAATGATGAGATTGAATTTATTTAAAAGGGTATATGTCATAAATTCTTGGTGGATTACATAAAATAATTTAATTTAGGAATTTTATTTTAATATAAGTATTTTACGAGGTGATGATAATGATATTTTAGGTCATTTTTATAACTAATCATATTCTCTATGTGAAATTCCAATGGAAATTAAATCATTATTTCCTAATGAAAAGTTACTCCATTTTTTTATTTAACTAACTATTTGGTTTGCTGGTTTCACTAATTTCATAGTGGTTTTTTTCTGTCACAAGAATATTTCAGATAACCATAGAATTTTTTTTTTCTATATTTAACATCTATTCATAGGTCAAACCTCTACTTTTTAAAAGATGTGATAATGAAATAAATTGGAGGTGTGTCCCTTGGGAGGAAATGATTCCCCATCATGGGGGATTCTATTCAGCGTTGTAGATATGAAACAATGGAGGGTTTAGAATGGACCAAATAGTCCGGCAAGATAGTTTTTACTATCCCACACTATTCAAGGATATATGAATTCTTCTAATATGATGTGAAAAATGTCATATTATTGGAAATTATATAAGAAGAGAAAAATTTCCATGGGAAGTAATTCTCGATGTCGATGTTTTTTATGTATATGGTTTCGATTTTATGGAGCTATTTGCATCGTATTATGGGAATAAGAATATTCATGTTTCCTTTGACTATGTGTTTTTGTAGGGTGCGGTTGTTACTATTAACAACATATTGAATTCAAGTGTTGTCATTTTTGTTATGAAAAAAAAATTTCATCATCCAATATTCAAAAATCATTGAACTTAGAAAATGGTAATAATTTAAATTATTATAAGTTAAAGGATTTAATGGTGAAGTATGGGTTTCCTCACCTAAATGGGACCACATATCACCCATATTCTAGTGAGAAGAATGATGTTTCAAATAGATAGATTTAGAAACATCATGGATAAGATGGTATAAATTTATACAAAGGATCGGTCAATAAAATTGGATGATAATTTTTGGAAAAATAGACATTCATATTTAACTTCCATAGGGATGTCTTTATATAGAATCGAATTTGTAAAGACTTTTTATATACCGATGGTGTTGTGTCATAAACTGTTTTGGGTATTAAAAGCCTTCAACTATGATTTTATAACTTTTGGAGAGAGAAGATTAATAGAGTTGTGTGAGTTGGAACTAATTAAGATAAAATATTATGAGAATGAACAAATTTACAAAGAATGATCAAATTAATTTAATGATTCTATAACCCATAATATATACTTTAAGGTTTGACAAAGAATTTTCCTATTTAAATTTATTTTTAAGCTTTACCCAATAAAACATATATCTACATTTTCTATTTAATTCATCATCATTGTAGTGCTCGTAAATGGGGACATTGAATTGATTTGGAAAGATAAAATTACATTTATAGTAAATGGGAAATAAATAAAGTATTACTTCTGGGGGAATTCAAAAGGCATGGCTTCCATCTATTTTCATGAAAATTAAATTTTTATCATGTATAACTGAGTACTATATACTGAGTGTTTTATGTGAACAATACTTTGTTTATTTTGGTTTTCTTTTTTATTTATCTTACCCAATAATGACATCTCTTGTTGTTGATTCTGCAGAATCTAATTCCCTGAAATCCAACACCAGGTGATCTGATCGGCTTGGGTACTATAGGGTGCCTCAATTATTTTTATAGGACTTATAGATAATACCCTAGATCATCGATATAAAACTTCATTTACTCACTATTTGGTAAAAAAATCCATGAACATTAAATTTCATATTTTTATGTCTCTTTTTCAATCATTTTAGGAACTGAACGTGCCAACTAGAGGGTTCTTCTAAATGAAAAATGAGAGGGTTATTTTGATTTAAAATTAATGAAAAACCCCCACATTTAGTGGAGTTATGTTAATAATTTTCCATATTTTTAAATATTATCATCTCATGCAATATTCTCCTTATGCCTCTCTACGGGGGAATACCCATTTTTGTTTTAAGTAGAAATTTTCTTTATGTTTTATTAATAGGGTGATTAGTCTATTGAATTCTATCCAGTTGAAAACTAGTTAGGACAACATTTTCAACTCTGATTTATATATTAAATTTTATTATGTTACTTATATTTTTTTATGATGCTTCATATTATGATGAATTATGAAAATATTTTTTATGTGTTATAACAATTATGAGAATGAAAAAAAAGAAATATTGAGAATCTCTTTAGATGTGTGGAAAGATGATTATTTTCATTTTCTGGTAATGACCTGAAACAATCTATGAACTATTGAATAAAATATTCTCCCAACATTATGAATAAAAAATGGTGACAATGATGATCATTAACTGTGGGGGAGTGGGGAATTTCAATACACATTAATAGTGAATCAATTCTATACACATAAAAATCCCATGTTTTTTTTTCAAAATGAATCTATGTTTATCTAATGAATATAATATTAGGTTGTAAAGGAATGTTTTTTGTGTATTTAGGTTAAAAAATAAGAAAATTTTGTGTCCATCCTAGGGGAAATTTTCATTATAATTTTTAGGGATTTCATAGAATTTGATGTTTTGAGGGTTGAGTAATCACTAAGAGATGTTTTCCAATTTCTTATAGAGATACAATTTAAAATCTAAGAAAATTATATTTGATTGGTTAGATTCATGTGTCAATTTTAACTAAACAATTAGTACATTGGATTATAAAATTGAACCTAGTTACATAGAATGGGTGAAATGGAACACCTTAGGGTGATATATATATTGAGAGTCATATATATCCAATGAATCTAACGTAAAATGGAAAATTTGGACCCCATAGTGAGTATCTGAGGCAGAATAAGTAGTTTTTTTCTGTAAAAAATCCATATTTAATAAATTCCTTGTATAATTGTATGCACAAATTAATGGATATAAAAATATTTAAATGTGGGGTTTGAGTAAAAAATGAGTTCATAAAGATGAATGAAATATTGAAACCAAAATTAATAAGGGAAAATTGTTTTAAATCAAAATAGTTTTTATCATATTAAAAAAATATGAAAATTGATCTTTAATTTAAGGGACCTAGGAGACAGTGAAAGATTGTTATTCCTATATTTGTAGATTTTATTCTACTTTTGTCTCTCAATATTATACTCTTGGAATTTTAATTTGAGAAACTGTTAATGTATGGAAGTTTGAGTAAATAACACAAGAGGTGTGACATACCTAAAAATGTATGATTAAATGGTCTTATATGATTTGGTAATATTCATTTGAAATAGGAAGGTTAATCATCATTAATCATTGGAGTATTTGTAAAAAAATTATATCTTAAATTTTACTTGAGTGAAAATAATTAATTGTTGGGGAAATTTATGGGGAGTTATTTTTTCAGAATTTTCCACATCTATTTTCATGAAATAAATGAAATTGTAATGTATAATTGATATTATTAGGGATAATCGTTTAATCTCAAATATATATGGTTGAATTTGAAATTCATTGAATATTTTAATAGAAATATCACTTTTGGGTGCATAATGGATCAATGTAATTGGTGTAATTTTTTATATAATTCATTAAATATTATATTTTTTTAATGATATTTAATAGAGAATTTTAATAATTATTATTTCAATATTTTATGTATTTTTTATGATACATTGTTGAAATATAGTAAAGGGATTGAGCAATTGTGCCCAAAATGGATTGACTGCATGCCCATTTCAAATGTCCATTATTCCAAATGTTGATCAATCAAACCATACCCATGTGACCCACTACATAGAAAATGAATGTGACTATAGATCCAATGAATTCAACCATAGGACAATGGTATACCTGATCAACTACAACTATTTTGAATCATCTTCACCACCAATGCAAATGACTAAAAGTGGAAAATATAATTGATTTTTTTGACTGAAGTGACTGAGGTATTTTTCATAGATTATTAGAATAAAATTAATGTAATTTTGAATTAAAATTTTAAATGGGAAATAAAAAAACACCATCAATTGTTCATGAACCCAAAACTATTATATGGCCTCTAAGATTTACTACTTTTGTACAAAATTGAAAAAGGTAAAGGAATATACAATACAAAAATGGGGCACTTATCCATACCCGTGTTCTAGATTGATCACCCTAATCCATGATACTATGATGTTTTCCAAAGAGAACGTGACAACTAAATCATGACATCGAGTTGAGATCATAGTGGAAGACAAAAATTGATGTTTTCCTCCAACCAATCAGAAATATAAATCCCAACATTAAATCATTAACATTCAAGATACATAGGTTATGAAGAGAATAAAGATAATGTATCCTCTGTCAATGTTGGTTTTTCTATATGAACATAGATGTGAAAAAAATATTTATATGAAGATGAAGCTGATGTAGAGAATAATATTTGAACTAATCATTGGTGATAAAACCTATTGAAAAACCGAAATTCCGTGTATAGATTCACTAAAATATGGGATGAGAATAAGTAGAGAAAACATCATTGATTATTGATGTTTTCGTAAGATATATTATTATACTCCACATTATTTATTCATAAATAAAGAATACTGGAGAAGATGAGCCAACACCTTCTAGATTTTAATGACCCATAAAATGACATGAAAAATTGTAGAAGACATCACATCAAACCCTACGTTGAACCTTAATGCCACAACTACCATGATCACTATGAATTGAAATTCTGAAGATCAACCAGTTCTGTATAAAGAGATAATCATAAATTAGAAGAATATTGAGCATGAAAAAAGAAATATTACTAGAAAATACACCTTTCGCAGCACCGCAATAATGTGGATAATTTATCCTTAAATAATAATGCTCAATAATAGAATTAAAATGGGTTTTCAAGAAAAATTTGAGGTTTTTTTACAAGAAAAAATATATGATGTTGAGTTATGCACATGTAAAAAATTAATGAAAATGATTTGGGAAATGAATTAGAGGACTAAATCTAGCATACAAGGCCGGTTTAAAAGGAACTCATTCCTAATATGAAATAGGTAAAAAAGATTGGATTTTCACATTAATAAAAATATGAGGAGTAGAATAAGTGAATGATGAGACAAGGATGGAATTAAAAATTAGAGGAAGAGAAGGAACCACATTACAGTCCTGAGATTAGGTAGCAATACAACTGAAGTTTCAAAAGACTTTAGAGGCTACCTCAAAAATAACTTCTTCATCCCCTTTTTTTGTTTCCTCTATTTTATATTTTTAAATAACCATTTTTAAAATATAGAATCATTTTATTATTGTTTTTGGCTAAATTGAAATATTGTTATGATATTTTTTGGTAAATTACTCATATCATTCAAGTGTATTATGTCATTATAGGCATCACTTTTATCATTCCAAAAGTATATATATATATCATTATTTTTCTTGGAATGAGTGAGATATTTTTCAGGTTAAGATTCTTTTCTATACTATTAGTATCTGGATGTCCATCTAAATGGTGTAAGTTTCGAAATAGGGTAGCATCATAGGAAAAACTATGAATTTGTTTCTAATATGACATTGGTTTCATCATTGAGTGGATTACATTATTTTGATTTTGAGAGATGGGAGGATCCATTTTTATTTAGTTTTTTTCCATTGAAAGAAATGGAAAACCACTTTTAACTAAGTCCATAAATATTTATGAATTATTGAAGATAGAAAATAAAAAATTTATAATAATAAAATAAGTACCATCCAATAAAATTTCTTTTCTACATTACAAGACCACTTTATTCTTTCTTATAACCTCTTCACGCATTCTTGTGTTTGTGTGTTTTTCTATTGATTCTGGTTATTCTAATCAACTATTTTCTCCATGACTATTAATTTCTATCACATCTTGAATACCAATTATGGTAACATTTCTTAAATGTATGTTATATATACTAGGTTACACAGACACTTTTTTGGAAGTCCATCCATATGAATCGACACCTATTAACCATTGTACTAGATTTACATTGGGTTTTAAATAATGAATTTCCCTAAAAACTTGTTGACGGGCTAAGGAGCCAATTATAAAGGATTAAAAGGAATGGGGAGGGTGGTGAGGAGATACTAGGGATGTTTTTTGGTTTAGTAAATAATTTGTAATTAGTGAAGAAATAGGGATGATGTGGAATCCTTTTAAAATTTATGAAAAGATAAATTTTCTATAAAATCATAACTTCAGAATAATATCACACCATTACATAAGGAAAAGGGGAACATGAAGGGAAAATTAGTTTTTGGGGAAGTTTATTAAAATGATACTCTCTCACATACCAAATATCATATTTTTTTCTCACATGTTTCAACCCTTTACCTTTTGTTAAACATCTATTACCCTAATTTAACCATACGGTGGTAATTCCACATTCACCATTAAAAACCAATCTTAATGACCAGAATGAAAATTTGAATTATTTATAAATATAAACATTTTGATAATGAAATTTTCAATAAGTTTATAAAATAAAATTTCAATGTCCCAGATAAAATAATTTCAGTACTAGCAGACATAAAGCATAAAAAATATGTTTTTTTGTAAAAGTTCTTGTTGAATAATAATGTTTATGAATTTAAAAAAATTATCAATGTTTTTAATTATAATGATAGTATGTTGTTTATTATTCTTTACGAAGAATATTTATGCATCGTTAAAAAATATATAAAAACTAATTTCCCAAAGCGTAGATTTAATTAATGAAATAAAGGATAAACTATTTTAATAAAATGTTACATTATTTATAAAATGAAATTCATGTGTTTTTAAAATATAAAATAATATTTTTAAACTATTTCTTTTACTTTTTAAATAAAAAATTTATTTATATCAAAATGGCATTAAGATTTTCTTGTTCATATAAGTGTTATGATATTATCATAAATCATTATTTTTCCTTATTCACTTAAAAATAAATTATTTCGGAAAAATATCAAAAAATAACTATAATATAATTTTATATAATTAATTAAATAATTAATTTTAATGATAATAACAATAATTCTAATATTCATATATATTAATTGAAAAAAATTAAATAATAATATATTTATTGATAATTTGAGGTTTTAAACATTATAGGTTATTTATATAATTCCATATTGATTTCTCAGTTCATTGTTGTAAATTTATTAGTTCAAATATTATAATATTTTATGTGTTAATCTAATTTATTAGAAAAAAATATAAATCACTTAATAAAAAATTTGAAAAAGATATTAATTTTATATACTTTCTTAAACACCATTAAATTAATTTTTATATTTTCAAATTTAATATTACTACTCCATTAATATTGAAATATTTAGTTGAATTTTATTTATACCTCATGAAATACATTAATAACAATAAAAATAATTATTATTATTATAATTTGTAACAAAAACATATATATATATATATATACCTATAATATTTTAACAGCATATTTCTATTTTATTGTGTGTATTATTTTTTAACAAACCAAAAAATTTAGTTTAATTATTTTACTTATGACCGATGTCCATATTTGCAATGACCATATATACAATGAGAATATTTGGAATGAATATATTTATAATGACCATATTTAATTACTATATATAGAGTTACAAAATTTTTCATTTGTTCCACTCTCACTTCTCAGGGAATATTTCTTATTTGATATTATAAATTTTTCATAATCTATTCTATTTTCGTTGTGATATTCCTCATCATAGGTTTTGTTTGATTATTGTTTATCATAATGGTTAATGATGATCCAAATGATATTCTTTTTATTGAGTATTCTATTATTTTATATATTTTTCCCCTATTGATTTAAGATTTTTTAATAGATTAAATTAATCCATGCTGAGTAATGATCCAAGTCTTGGCATAAATTGTTTAGTTTTTTTCTATAAAGCATCACATTTGAATGTATATGTTGTTTTTAGATTAAATCATATCTCGTGTGAATTATTTACTAATGAAATTAGATTAATTTAATATTATGAGAAAAAAAAAATTTGATTTATAAAATGAATAAGATTTCTAAAAACCCGGTGCATTATAGGTCAATTTTCTGGGCTGTATCAAATTAATGTTAAAAAATTGAGATTTTATGAGGATTTTTCAAACATCTTTCAAATAAATTTTTGGAAAAGACAAAATGTATGGAATTTAAAATTTTAGATATTAGTCTAATTAATTTTCTTCAAAATTATAGGATTTTATAGCATATTAAAATGTGAGATTAGATATTTCTATGCTCAATAGAGGGACTTCCTTGAATTTCACAAGTTAGTACTACTCGATGACCAGATCTGATCATCTATAAGTTGTGGAACTCTATATACATGTGTGACTATTACATAAATTGATTACATGCAATCAGGTAATTTCTTGTCTTATTAGTCTAAATGATTGTAATTATTGTAACTTATAAAGTAATAAAAATGTAATTGCGTTCCTATATGTGCCTATAACTTAATTATCAAACCATATATTTCTTAAGTGTTCTTTAATATTCTATTTTTTCACTTTTTCGATAAATATGTGTGTGTGAGGTCAAGAAGACATAATACAACGATTTAATAGGAGATAAATATTTCAATGTTTATACACTTCATTGTCAAGGGTGTCTTATTATCAAGAAATATTCAAATCATGTTTCAACCATTTAATTCTCATGGATGATGTATCATTTTGTGATTAGGGTTTCTCTTCTCCCCAATAAGGTAAACCATTACCCTCTATTTTTTTCTCTAATTTTTCTGTATTATTTCTTTTCATTGAATTATTTTCCATTTTTTTTTCTATTTTAGTGTTTGGAAACTATAATGTTGGAGAAAAACTCAAGATGTTGGACATGATAAAAAGAAAGTATCTCTCGATCTTTCATGTTTTTCCTTACCCATATTCTATATTTTTTTGTGATTTAAGGAATAATGGTTAATTTCAAGTGTGAGGTATTTCATACTTTTCATATGTTTTGTGTATATTTATTTTTTGTATTTATTTTAATAAATTGTTTTCTATATCTATTCAAACCGAAGTAAATCAAATTATTTAGTTTTATATGAGACATAATTAAATAGGAAAATTTTCAATTCAATGTTTGAAAGTTG
The DNA here is from genome assembly GCA_963277665.1 of Viscum album. Classification (NCBI taxonomy): domain Eukaryota; kingdom Viridiplantae; phylum Streptophyta; class Magnoliopsida; order Santalales; family Viscaceae; genus Viscum; species Viscum album. The sequence goes on along the minus strand of OY728153.1, from coordinate 319,186,364 downwards.
GAAAATGATTTTTAATTGAAAAAGTCTTATGTGCACCATAATTTTCTATGCATTAAATGTTTCTAAGAACATGAATATGACTGAATCACTTACTAAAAATATTTAAATAGTAATAGAATCATTACAAAGTAACCAAATGAACAAAATAATTTGAATTGGTGTTTTTTATGAAGTACGGATACAAACTTAAGTATCATAAAATTTTCAATATTTCTATGTGGTTTTCTAAAAAAAATTCCAAAAAACTAGTTAAGGTAATTTGAGATTTTGTTGCCTAAATACAAAATTAATGACTCAATTATAATAAATAACTTATGGGGTTCCTCCTATTTTGAATGGTTCAGTTATAAATTAGACTAACTCACTGATATATGCCACACACATGAATGGATTAAATAACTCCCTTAATATGTTCTTAGTTATGGAGAGTGATGGAGGGAATTTGAATATAGAACATGAATGAACATGAGGAAATGAATTTATCTAATCTAATTACATATTGGTGAATAAATATTGGTAAAATCGGGATCACATACATGGTGATTGAATAATAAGGAATAAAAAAATGATTGTATGTTAATACAGATATTTACAGAAATCTATTTTAATTAAAATTCATTGAATCAACAATCTAATAAATGTAATAAATAGATAAATAAAATAATTAATGATTGAAATGGATAATTAAAAGGAGGGGTTGGGATTTAACCTTATTTTATCACTTGATTATAATATATTTTTTAATTAATATTAATATTATATTAGAATATTTAAAATAATTATAATTTAATTAAGTAAATAATTATATTAATATTGAATGGACCAATTTCATTGTTTTAGTGATAAAAATAACAGTCTATGTTGAATTAATTAAATGGATATGCCATAAAAATGAAATTTTTTTCATTTAAATATCTTAATATAAAAAATTGGGTGCATGATATGTGGGATTAAACATGAATTACATTGGGAAAAATAAAATATATCATTTTCCCCGACGTTCGTATAAAAATATGAGTGGAATATGAAGCCATATAATATTATTTTGGAAAAAATAATATATATTTTATAAAATCAAAGATTTTATGGTTGTTATAGATTATATAAAATTGAATGTCATCATATCATATTAAAATATAGCCACATTATAATAAATCCATATCAAATTTATATGTCAGATATATTCTTATAGAGTAATTAGTACTTGTGAGTAACACTATGAAACATATTTCAATGTATGAAAAACAACCATGGGAGAGTCCTTCTGATTACCACAATAGGATATCAAAAACAATACATAAGATTAAAAAAATACTAACTTTCATAGTAGATTATTTTTTTCATATGAATAACTCATCTAGTGGAATACCTACAAAAGGATAAACGTGATCTTTGAAGTAGTTGTGTATGAGTAGCTCAATCCTAACTCTCAACACTCCAATAACTATAGATGATTTCCATGATTTAATTTATATAAAACAAATAAAAATAATAATATCCATACCACAAAATTAGCCAAGAAAACTCTTGAATATCAATTGTGGTGAGGTGTTTTATAATCTTTACATATGGAATCCATTCATGAGTGACTATATAAAGAATCATATTCCATTCCATTTATTTATCCAAATTTTGAAATTATATTTCATATGAATGATTGATTTTATCCCAAACAAATTGGATAAAATGATCATGTGGTGAATAAAAACTAATTGAATAATCATAATATACCAAAATTGGAAGCTTCACAGTGCCTATCTGAGTCTATACAGATTTCATTCAAATCTGAACAATACTTACCTTCACATATTTAAGAAATGGTCTTCTCCATTGTAGTGGATTTTAAACCTTATCCTCTCATCCTAGGAAATGGAGTAGTACATGTTTACTCTTATTCATTTCAATATTTAAATAGAAATAGATTCTTCTAGATGTTTCTTTTCTATTTTCACCTTATGTGACTCTAAAATTTCTTAGTTATAGATAATATACCATAGGATATTACACTATGGGAGGATCGTAGTAATTTTGAATCTATATTCATTATTTCTCTTTAGATTAATTATCATTCTATATTGTTAGTGAGGGTGAAATGGAATTGGTTATAACCATTTAAACCATCAAATTACAATCATGAAAATAATACCTCTATTATATATTATTTCACACAATATTTTCATGATTCTTCTAATACATATTGTATTTAGGTGTACCAAGGCTTATCTAAGTCGGTGGTGATCAATGTGTTTTTATATTTTTTTTGAATGCATTGAGTCCCCAATGTAAGAAGGGGATGGTAGTTCATGAATTTAAATTCATGTATTATAAAATTAATTTGAAATACGTGAATATGTAATGTTAGGTACCATTTTACAAACCTACGGAATACTATCTTTGTTCTTAAATATTTTTGTTGCTCCATTTTTATTTTTATTTAATTTTATGCATTCAACATTAAAAGATTCCCCATAAATATCATTTAAATTGAAATACTAAAATTTTGAAAATGATAGAAAGTGAATAAAAAGAGTGAGTAATTATTAAAGATCCCCGAGTTATAAAACTCGAGTAAGCTACCCATCATCACTCGGTATATGAAATTATATTGAACTGTAGCCTGTAATAGGCCATGCACGATTATAATTTATTATTATTATATTCATATATTCTTATAAATATATATTCAACCTCAATATCACTTGGATAATATTATTTCTAGTATTATAAATTGAAATATACATAAAACACATAATATCTGGATTTATTTCCTTATTCTTCTTCTTTATTAAATATGAATCAAACATATTAATTTGAATCATCTTAATTCTCATAAAAAAGATCTTCTCATACCCTTTCGTAATTTCCCATATACATTTTCTCATTTTTGTATCCTAAAGACTTAGTCTCTTGTTCTTCATATTTGGTAGAAAAAATGGAAGGCCGTTATTCTCCATGATTACAGGTTCACATGAAATGTTATTTGTCGTGAAAAGATTCATTCACAAAATAATTTTATCATTTGAATTGAAGTTATAAACTAATATTTAATCATAATCTAAAAAAACATTATATTAAATTCATTTAAATTTTTTCAATAATCATCTTAATTATGGAATACGATTCATGTGGAAGCTTGTTTTTATAATACATTACAGTATGGTGTATATTATATGGCATTATAAATCACAAAGTTATTCCTATATCAATATTCAATTACTCTTATGTGAGAGTTGGAATCATTGAGATAATCTTAACCAACATCTTTTTGAATCCTACAAATCCAAAACAAATTCATACTACTCTTAGGGAACATTGATATCTTTTTATGTAGTATATGTTCAATATTTGAAAACCCAATTCCATCATATTTAATCTTGCACTGAAGCATGATATTTATCAAATAATGGTTTCTTCACCATCTACTCTAATAAGAATCATGATACTTTATGTTAATCTATCCTACATGGAGTTTCTTCTTTAGTATCTTACAAAATGATAGACATACTTATATGTATAAATAAAAACATATAGTTTTTCTTAAAAACACCATATGTTATCAATTTTCTAGAAGTCTATCACCTCCAACACCACTAATATTTATCTCAATCCATATAAATTGAAAAATAAACATCATCATCTACATAATTCCATTCAAAAATAATTAATTTTACTTTATAATATTATTTTACAACCATGAATGTCATGAATCATTTCAAAATAATATTCCAACATTTTCAACATACGTGAAAAAATATTCCTATGTGACTTCCATACACTTAAAATTCTAATTTTTTTAAAATAAATAAATATTTCTTTTCTAGTATACAAATTAGTATAAAAATAAATACTTAAAAATTAAACTATATAAAACACTTCATATATTATTCATTTACTCTATAATATTCAATGTTATTTTTTTAATTATCAATTAATTCATTAATTTTTAGCTAAAGCTCTATTTCTTCCATATAACATCATCTATGTGACCTCTATAATAAGGATCCCATTTAATAGTAAAACAAAAGGTTTTATCTAATCTCTATAATTATTTCCTCACATATACATATTATTCAAAAATATTAATACTTCATAAAACTCTATACATATCAAGAAATTTTTCAAAATATGTACAATATTCATGAAATAATGGAAACATATAATATAATATTACCCAAAATTAACAATCATCCTTTATTATGATAAACATGACTTGCAAGTGATTCAAAACATCATGATTCATGATGATCGTCAACCATCACAACTATATATGCACTGAAAACCTATCTTGGCTACATTACCCTTCGTTTTTTCATCATATACATTGATAATTCAAAATCATTTCAATATTTTCTTCTCAAAACATATTTATATAAAGGTTTATTGATAAGAAACAAAGTATATCACTAATGGGTTCAACAAACTCCCAATTTAAATTTATTATAATTAGACATATATAAAATGAATGTCAATATTTATTATTTTATATTACACTTATATGATAATTATACTTAATAAATACAAAGGATGATTCCAAAATTTTAATTTTATTAATTAATAAAATCATAGTCTACTTGAGAAATGCATGATATTTAAGATAAGGGCGATTAGTCTACCTCTAAAAATATGTAATTCCCAACCATGTATTCCTTTACATATTATAAAATTTCTTTCAAATTAACAATCCCATCCCATATTTTCTAAATTGATTATTTTTATACCAAGATAAGAGAATGAGATAAATACCACTTCAATGAAATATCCGAACACATTCTTGAAAATTACAAATTTATGTAAAAATACCTTTTCTGTTAAATTTTTCAAAACATATTCCCCTTATTGTGAAAACTAAAACATCAATTCAATCACTGTTGATCTAATCAGAATATGAACTCAACGTTATCAATTTTTAGGACCACATTTAAGATGGATACTCTAAGATAACGATACACTAATAAAAACATATTACCTTTAATATATGTTTTCATCTATCACCATTATTTACTTATAAAATGAAAAAAACAAAATATATGTAGGAATAATGTGGTTCTACAAGGATTGATATTGAGTGTAAGAAGTCTAATATTTTATTCTAAAGTACAACATTCTTTTTTTTCACTAATATATAAGGAACACTTCATTTTGTGGTCCATAGTTCTTATATTAGTAGTCTCTATGGGAAGAATGATAATATATTCCCTATTAGATAATTAATTATGTGGAATTACATTATTTGATTTTGTAATTAAATCCCATAAACTTCTTGGTGAAAGACTCATTTTCTTTAAAATGACTTCTTAAGCTACAAGTATTATGAAAAACTATTTTCAGACAAGTAAATATTTCTTGTACCTTCCACAAAGAGACTCAATAATTTTTGGTTAGTCATATTTATACAACCTATCTTTAAATTTAAGTTAATAATATTTATTTAACATGTTGGTAAATTGCAGATCCTTATTATAAAAATAGATATCATACCCAAAACAATATCCTCTTGAGTCATTCATGGATCGATGCACATATTTTTGACTCTACCTTTCCTCTATTAAAACAAAAACAAATTCCTTGTTATAAATAGTCCATTGCGTGACATTTTCTTCCACAATAAAATAAATTACTATTTTTTGGTGAATAAAATTTCTTAAAATCCTTTGGAATATTTTTCTCCATATATTTATTTTTCTTATATCACATAAAAAACTCACTTTATTCTAATTTTTATCTTCTCTCATAATATGTAGTATTTTTCTCTAGTATAAAATATATCATTCATTGATGACATATACCATCATTAATCATCATAGTGACCAACTTAGTTTCAATTTACATAAATGTTTTCAAGACCTCATAAAACATTTGATATAGATAGGTTTTTGAAATTCGTCTTCTATGAACTTTAGAAAAAACCATTTCCCCACTTGATATAGGATTTAATTTTATTCTATAAATTGAGAAATATTGACACTAATATATATCATTGTACCATAACATTTTATAGGATAAATATTAGTAAAAAAATATTTTTCATATATTTTTTAAACACAATATGATGTTCTCTTCCTTATAACCTATTTTTGTATCATGGTTTCTATAATTAATATTCTTTTGGGATGAGTCATCTCTTGGTCATGCTTCCATCCTCAATTGATATTGTAGTAGGTTTCTAATCAATTATTTCTACCCATATTTGTCTAGATTTTCTATTATGAAAATCATAATAAATTACAAAAAAAATAGTTAAAACATATATTTTTAGGAAAAATGTTACTTTATTATCTAATAATGAAACTGATATATATTTAGACGATCTTAAACTATTATTAAAATAATATAAATTATTTTTAGAAAAAATGAACCACTTTAGAATTTTGGGCAAGGAAACTATTCAATCAGATTCATGTGATGTATATGATTGTGTCATTTATATATTTTTTAATTTTACTTGAAGCATAATGAAATTTAATTTAAGAATGTTCACTTCATCAAGATCCTTCACTATTTCTTTATATTCACTTTTTATCCATTTAATTTTATCATAATATATATTATTTTTTGAAATTAATTGTCATGATCCATTATCTTATTACATTTTCCCTTTAATTTAGAATCCATAATAATAATAGATTATTTTAATACATCAATCATTTCCTTAAATAGTATCATGTCTATATATTTCTCTATAAATTTGTTAAGAAAATACTTCAATAGTTTATTGGAGATATATTTAGGCTAGACATTCGAAGAACATCGGGACTCAACATGTTTGTTGAGTTTTTTTATATCAATACAATTCATTTTAGGGAATACCCCTTTATCTCATATTGTTCATAAAGGTGGGTGATCTCCTCCTTTATATGCCCATAATAGTCACATTTAATAGTGAAAACATATTTATAGAAATTATACATGACACTTTGTATAATTAAATATGAATCATCATATGATTTATCTTAAAATTATTTAAAATTATAAAATTTTACACATGTACTTATATCATTAAAATTACATTATTGAACAGAATATTCATTTACCCATTTATTATGTAAAGAATGTGAATCATCTAAGTTAAAATTTCTTCTCATCCCCATAATTACATACTTTGACTCCAAATCATCCCATTCATGTTAGTCAAATATTTCTTAGATTACATCATGTGGAAGTTAAGCTTTCATAATCATTATATAAGATATATTCGTTATTCATCCATATACATTAATTTTTATTTTTATTCTTATGACTCATGGAAGATATTTAATTAATATTAGTGTTAAAATTATATTTTACAAATCTGTAGATCTCAATTAGATTGGAAGATAAAATTAAAATAGTAAATTTTCATGTGTTAACAATCATATTTGAGGTGGATACTAAATATATGATACCATTTATTCCACCAAGACTGATCTAGATTCGCTTAAGGTTGGGGTTGAATCTATATATCATATTTTTTATGAGTTTAGGTCTTTCTTTTACCCCTAAACTCTTTAGGGTGAATGGTTCTCTGACACATTATTATATCACATAGATAACATGATTTAAATATAATAGAAAAATACCAAAATAAGGACACATAAATTTTTATAAGGCCACTACATTGTGTGAGACAGTACTTAGTGGATGGTGGTTGTTAGTATACACCCCACATTAACACAACTGGTCTTTTATTGTCAATAATCATCTAATGGTATAGGGATAAACTTTAACCAACAAATATAGAACTATCCAGAATACAATTACAACACCCACGAGTACAATCCAGTACCCAATTTCTTTTATATAAATAGTTAATGGAAAAAACCACTTCTTCTTAAGAAAGGAAGACCCTATTTTAATTAAGTTTGAGATGGAATAATTACATATCCCAAAGGACATGTGTAATAAAGGCCCAAAACAATTTTATTCCCTAGAGGCCCTGTGGAAAATGAATAGAAAATGGTCAATGTGAAGCATGATTTATAGTATGAACTAGTTCAAGAATTTACATACACCCTACTAGAGAAACTTCACAAGTATAGTCAATGAAAAATGGTGTTTACCCCCTCCCCCCTATCCAAAGCTAGACCATAATTTTATGAATAAATGTATAACATAACCACTACATCCCACATTAGAATATGGGGGAGGACCGAATGACATGTAATAACTTACATATCTATCATTTGAGAAACTAACCCAATGATGCATTCGAGGAACCCACTTAACCAAAAAACTAATTATCTACATCATTTGACTGATACACTAAACTAAAATCCACAAGGTTGGGTTCCCATTTACCAATATTTGACTGAAGAAGATGGATTATAGATGAGTTTTAACACACCAATCCATCTTTCATGGTCTCCCAGCTAAAGAGACTACAATGAGGTTTGTATCACAATCCAAATATAACAAGAAAATGATGTTTATCATAACATGAGAAACCATAAAATATTGATATGAGGCCTAGTAATCCAAAGGACCAAGGAACATGGCCCTCATAACCAAGGATTATGAAAACCCAAAAAAAATATTTTGCACCACTATCCCCACCGATTTCATCCAATAAAAAAATCAGGATTGATGATTAATGATCTACAACATCTAAAGAAGCCACGAATTCCACTCAGGAAATGAATATTTCTTCAAACATTGATGTCTTCTGGCCCAAAGGACACATCTATATTTTTATGATACCAAGGATTCAATTGAATATGTCATTTCCCACCCTAAGAAGACTTTTACAAATGTCACACCTTTGACATCACCCACATAAATGGTGCTCTATGTTGAAGACACCATCACCTTCGCCGAGGGATGAGGCCACACTGCTATCATTTTAAGAAAAAAAATAATACCCCACCCCCTTCTATTCTAATAAAAAAATGATAACTCTTACGGAAGTAGAACTGGAAAAGATATAAGTATAAAACACCAAAAACCATGTAGGAAAATATTTGGTAGGGAATAAAAAGTCAAGGGGGGTGGAAGAAAATTACTTGAGGAATAATTAGGGTGCCTGATGCCACCTACACAATCCCTATCACCAATATAAATCAATGTCTGAAACCAGCTACCAATATTATATTGATAAATGAGACCCTCCTAAAAACCAAGTAGCACCACTACAAACAATTTCCTCTTAAAAAAAAATGCACCCACCACCACCTGACATCATGAACCAAAACTATTATTGTCTCCAGAATAGAGAGAGATAAACCTATTGGGTAACTCCTAAGAGTAGATAGATCTAGAGAGCACCATATCCCCTCAATTAATTTATTCAAAGGTAACAACAGAAAATATTACAATTCTTTCAAATATTAGAATATCTCAACCTCTTTATGATGTGGGTAGAAAATATATTCACAAGTATCCTTTGGACAAAATAGAATAAAAAGTCTTCACCAATTTTGAAAAAATTATGTGGATTCCTCTTTTACTATTATTTCTTTATGTTGGTCAACTAATCTATTTTTTCAAAAATCTACAAAGGCCCCAATTATCATATACAGAAAAATATTCATGGTTTTCAAAACTCTTATTCATGAACATTGACACATGGGATAATCAAATGGACTAGTATATTGATATATTTATTCTCATATTCATGTTTTGTAGTTCACAAGGAATTATATATAATAATTTTTTTAATCTAACATATTTTTTCAACATATAGAATATTAAGATTTATAAATAATTCATTATCTCTATATCTCAATATGATAGGATTTTAGAGTATTAATATTTACAAAAACATTGTGTGTTGGGATCTAATTTATTACTATTCTGTTTAGAATATATTATATATATATACTCAATAATAATATAATGTGTGTAACACCCCACCCCTACTTAATTGGCTTGAGGAGGCTGTGAGGGTTACATTGCATTAAGCGATGTACGCAAGGCACCAAAGGTTGGAAATAAATGTCGAGGGATGAAAGGAATAATGGGAAGGATTTTCCCTTAAGAAGATATCCCAACTCAACCAACCAACATATTAAGATGGAAGCACTTTCAAACCTAACCATGTGATACTATAAATTCTATCACAAACCCTAAAACCATTAAACAAGGCATGTCCACAAAACATTAGAGTACAAAGAGGAAACTAAACAACAAAACACCACAATCCATGACACCACCACAGCTCCACACCAAGGTCCAAGCTCTAAGCTCCACCAAAACATCACAATGCACCACTAAAAGAGTGTGATGCCTTTCCTTTCTCCACATCATGGTACACAACATTTGTAAAGACACTGAAGTTACAATTCTTGGGGTGAGTACAACTACTTAGTAATATTTCCCAAACTGACTTCCTTACACATGCCATAAGGATAAAACCATTAGTCCATTTATATAAAAAAATTTATATAAAGAAAAACCAAGATACCAATTATTTATAATCTAAACATTCTATAAGAAAAACATGCCACATAAGGATTCCAAATCAACCATTCTATGCAAGGAATCCAATTAAACCATGCCATAAGATGATTACCATTTTCAAATTTCACTCAAAAGCCCCATCTACAAACACTACCAACAAAGCACACAACAAACCACGGTGGCACTTCCTGTCCAACCCATTAATTACCAATCCACTAATGTGGTACTGTTTCACCCACTTACAATTGATGGTGGACCTTCTATCCACTATCCATACCCTTATTATGGTGGAACTTCTTCTTCTACTCTACCACATCCCATCATCATCCACCCAATTAAATCACCAATTTCCACACAAGACACAACAATAATCATGCACTATTGTCAATACCAAAAAATTACATTTCCTTGCCAAACACATTTCAGTATCACCCGTTTATAGAAATAAATACACATTCTCACAATCATTACCTTTTTAAAATCACTAATTTAAAATTACCCAATTGTGAACATTTCATTAAAACAACAATTTCATGCCAAAACCCCAAAATCATCACCCATTTGATTTTTTAACAAAATTCACAAAACATGATTACAATTAAATTAAAGAAACCAATTATCTATAAATGGACTTCACCTTTCAAAATAGTGGAGTTGAGAGAGAAGCCACCTACCTCTTAGGGTTTAGAGAAATCGACCCTTAGGCCAAATGCACTCCATACCGGGTGAACGCCTCCTCGAAACCACCTCAAAACCCTTCCCTAACATCAACAAGCTCAAACATTAACCAAAAAATGCAACACAACCCTAGATCTACATGAAACCCTTGTAGATCTAGTAAAATAAGAGAGGGGTGGGATTACACTAACCAAAACCTCAATGAACCAAAAGAGGGACTTACCCGAGGAGAACCGCCTTCGATCCACTAGAAAAACCCCTTCGCTTTGCCTCCAAAATTAGCTAAGAAGCTCCCCCAACCTCAAAAAACTGGAACTCTCGCATGAGCCATGAGTGGGAGGAAGATTGAGTGAAAAAATGGAGATCCCGAGTGGATCGAGACTTAAAAACCCAAATATTATGTGGTCGCACAGTAACCAAACACGGTTTGGAAAACCATATTCCAACCGTGCAGTTGCCACTGTCCCACCCAGGGACTTCGCACGACTTTCTAGCATGGTTTGGAAAACCGTGCGGAACCCATGCGGAGCCCACTGTCAAGGGTTTCTGGTTTTCTGGGCTGGCCGCATGGTTTTTTTCAGATTGTGCGCCAACTGTGCGCCCCTTCACAACCTCCCCAACTTTAAAAATTTTTCCCAGAATTGTACAAACATCAACCAACCACTTCAAAAAGCACAAATGATCCAAAACAGGGGTCACATACCTAGAACTAGGGGTATTACATTCTCCCCACCATTGGACTTTCCATCCTTGGAATGTAGTGAACCCACCCTTTGCTGAAATATCTCTGGCCATTGCTCGACCATCTATTTCTCTCGCTCCAAAGTCTCCTCTTAGATTTGGCCATGATTCAACAAAACCCGAACCAGCCTGTTGATTTTACCCTGCAAGACATTCTCTTCCCTATCCACTACCTGCACTGGCGCGTGCACCAACAAAGCATTCGGCTCTATCTCAATATGTTCCCATCAAATAACCTAGCCCAGATCCGGATGATACATTTTTAGCTGCGACACATGAATCACATTGTGAACCACACTAAACCAAGGTGGAAAATCCAAAAGATAAGACACCTCACCAACCTACTAAAGAATCTCAAAAATCCAATATTACTCAGAGATAACATTCCCTAATTCCCAAACCAATGATGTCACAACCTTGGAGAGATCCTCAAGAAAAAATGATCACTCACCTCAAACAAAAACGACCATTAATGAGGATCCGCATACGTTTTCTAACGCCTCAGAGTCGTCTCCATTCTCTTCTTGATTAACTTGATCTTCTCTGTAGTCTCCTAGACAAGGCTCCATCCTACCATCGAGGACTCACCTGTTTCCACCCAGCATATTGGAGAATGACACAACCATCCAAACAATGGTTCAAACGGAGCCATATGTATGGATTCCTGATAAATGTTATTGTATGAGAACTCAACCAACGACAAGTGCTCCTCCAAAGAGCCACCAAAATTCATGATGCAAGCCCGCAACATATCCTCTAATTTTTGTATCGTCCTCTCGGATTGACCATCCATCTGAGGGTGATACGATGTACTCATGGTCAATTTTTTTCCAAGGGTTTTCTGTATGGATTTATAGAAACAAGATGTAAACCTCAGATTTCTATCAGATATGATCGAAATTGGAACACCATGCCTCTTTACCACCTCCCAGATATAGATTTTGGACATATCCTTCACCGTATGAGATTCATGTATTGGAATGAAATGGGATGACTTCGTTAGCCGATCCAATACCACCCAAATGGCATCATGCTTTTCGACCGTTCATGGGAGAGCTGTGAAAAAATACATTGTTTTTTTCTCCCACTTCCAAACAGGGATTGGTAAAGTCAACAACATACCCGCTGGCCTCTGATGCTCTTCATTGACTTTCTGGCAAGTCCAGCATCTCGAATCAAACTCATCCACACTTCTTTTCATACCAGTCCACCATAATTGTTCTTTGAACGCTTTACACTACGGGAAAAATGGGTATTTTTGAGAGGTTATTTGCGACGGGGATAAATCCCGTCGCAAATAGCTCCGTCAGAAAGTTATTTGCGACGGATCGCTTTCCCTGTCGGAAAAGGACTGGTGCGCTTTGCACGCCAAATCGCGGGAAAGTTATTTGCGACGGGCGGTTATCGCCCGTCGCAAATAATCGGTGGTGGTAAAAGATATTTGCGACGGGAATATACCCCCCGTCGCAAATAGTATGTCAGCAGGTTATTATTTGCAACATGGCCCATCGCAAAAAACTATTTAACCGTTGACCGTAATAAATGTGGGTTGTGGTATTTGTGACGGGATACCCGTCGCAAATACACCCGTCGCAAATAATCTAACCTATAAATACCCTCCCATCCGTTTTTTTCATTCATTCTCATACTCCATCTTCTACTTCTCTCAAAACTCTATTTTTAGAGTTCAGCGTTTCTTAAGTTTAATTTTTTTCCCCGGAGTTGATATTGAAGTTTTCAACAATGATCACAGATCAACCTCAGATCAATTTTAAAGGTATTTATATTAATTTTAATTTAATAATTATTTTAAATTTTTTATTAGTTTCAATTATTCTTAATTAGTTTTAATTTAATTATGTTTAGATTGTTTTGTTACTTAATAAATTTTAATTATTAGTATTTATTGTTCATAGTTAATGGTAATTAGGAATAATTAGTAATAATTACCAATAATTAAGAATAAATACTAATAATTAATAATAAATACCAATAATTAGGAATAATTAGTAATAATTACTAATAATTACCAATAATTAGTAATAATTAGTAATAATTACTAATAATTAGTAATAATTACCAATAATTAGTAATAATTTCCAATAATTACCAATAATTAGTAATAATTAATAATAATTACTAATAATTAGCAATAATTCGTAATAATTAGTAATAATTACAAATATTTAGTACTAAATAGTAATAATGAGTAATAATTACCAATAATTAGGAATAATTAGTAATAATTACCAATAATTACCAAAAATTAGTAATAATTAATAATAATTACCAATAATTAGCAATAATTATTAATAATTACCAATAATTAGTAATAATTACAAATAATTACCAATAATTAGTAATAATTACCAATAATTATCCATAATTAGTAATAATTACCAATAATTATCCATAATTAGTAATAATTAGTAATAATTACCAATAATTACCAATAATTAGTAATAATTGGTAATAATTAGTAATATTTTGAAAAAATTACCAATAATTACCACTAATTAGTAATAATTAATAATAATTACCAATAATTAGTAATAATTAGTAATAATTACCAATAATGAGTAATAATTAGTAATAATTAGTAATAATTACCAATAATTAGTAATAATTACCAATAATTACAAATAATTACCAATAATTAGTAATAACTACCAATAATTAGTAATAATTAGTAATAATTAGTAATAATTAGTAATAATTAGTAATAATTAGTAATAATTCGTAATAATTAGTAATAATTAGTAATAATTAGTAATAATTAGTAATAATTAGTAAGAATTAGTAATAATTAGTAATAATTACTAATAATTACCAATAATTACCAATAATTAGTAATAATAACCAATAATTAGTAATAATTACCAATAATTAGTAATAATTACAAATAATTAGTAATAATTACCAATAATTAGTAATAATTACCAATAATTATTAATAATTACTAATAATTAGGAATAATTACCAATAATTACCAATAATTAGTAATAATTACCAATAATTACCAATAATTAGTAATAATTAGTAATAATTACCAATAATTAGTAATAATTACAAATAATTAGTAATAATTACCAATAATTAGTAATATTTACCAATAATTACAAATAATTACCAATAATTACCAATAATTACCAATAATTAGTAATAATTACCAATAATTAGTAATAATTACCAATAATTAGTAATAATTACCAATAATTAGTAATAATTACTAATAATTAGTAATAATTGCCAATATTTACCAATAATTACCAATAATTACCAATAATTACCAATATTACCAATAATTACCAATATTTACTAATAATTAGGAATAATTACCAATAATTTGACATAATTACAAATATTTAGGAATAATAACATTATTACATTATTTTTATATTTTATTAATAATATTAAAATAATATAATTTTCTATATAATATAAAATTCTGTTTTCATCTGTGTGTTTTCCATCTCCACATGTAATATTTGCATTCTTTTTCAAAATTATCAACCTACTCGCCAATAGAGAGGTGAAAGTGAATGCAAATATTACATGTGGAGACAGAATGTTAAACACACAGATGAAAGGAGAATTGTATATAATATAGAAAATTATATTATTTTAATATTAATAATAAAATATACTAATAATGTAATAATGTTATTATTATATAATTAATATTTATGAAAAAATTATATTAGTATTATTAAAATAATAAAAAATCAATGTAATATTAATATTATCAATATTTGTAACTTCTTTTTCTTTATTCTCAACATATTCAATCTTTGCTTGAGTGTTTTTTCTAAAAAATTATTCAAAACCAGTAATGCTTTTATATTTTATAAAAAAATATGGAACAACGAGGTCGTCAACAGTCATTATTAGATGACCGCATATGGATAAATCAATGTATAAATCTAAACGGTTCTGGTTTAAATCCAGTATATATAGTGGGTGTGGAGACTTTTTTATCATTTGCGGCATGAAATACAGAATTTGTTTCAGAAGGCAAAATAAAATGCCCTTGTAGAAAATGTGCATTGAGAACGTTTGACACATTTGAAAAAGTGGGGGAAATCTCTTGCGTTTTGGTTTTCAACCAGATTATGTTTTTTGGTATCAACACGGTGAATGCAGTTCTAGAGTAGGTGATACCAACTTGATTCTGGATCCATCCCAGTTTCAAGATTTAGTACATGATGTTTCAGGTTCATCTGTTCAACATACAAAAACTCCGGCTAATATAGATTCAAATCTCGAGTTGGAACTGTTTGAATTTTATGAGTTGTTGAGGTCTGCTGAGGATGCTTTATATCCTGGCTGCAAGATGAGCAAATTAGAAGCAGTTGCAAAATTTATGGCTATCAAATCAGATAACGGAATGTCAAACACCTGTTTTGTCCAGATATTTTCTTTTCTTAAAACACTGTTACCCGAAGGAAATGTTTTGCCTACAAATTATTATGAGATTAAGAGGCTGGTTCGAAATTTGGGACTTACTTGTCAAAAGATTCTTGCATGTTTAAATGACTACATTTTATATTCTGGGGAAAATGAGTCATTGGATAGTTGTCTCGCATGTGGGAAACTGAGATATAAAGAAGGGAAACATGGGAAGTCTGGTTCGATTCCTGTAAAACAGTTGAGATATTTTCCGCTTACATCCAGACTTCAGCGTTTATTCATGTCTAAGAGTACAACGACAATGATGTCATGGAATAAAGAGAATATTTCAACCGATAAAAGTTTGAATCATCCAGCCGATGGTGATCCATGGAAACATTTTGATAGAGTGTATCCATCCTTTTATTTAGAAGCTAGAAAAGTTTGACTGGGCCTTTCCACTGATGGTTTCTGTCCGTTCGGATCTTATGGTAGTCAATATTCATGTTGGCCTGTTTTTTTAACTCCGTACAATTTACCTCCATGGATGTTGATGAAGGAGCCATATATCTTTTTGAATTTACTAATTCTAGGACATCCGAAGGAAAATATTGATATTTATTTTAAACCATTGATTGATGAATTAAGTTTATTGTGGAGTACTCATGTCAGTACATATGATGTTTCAACGAAACAGAATTTCATACTGAGAGCAGCATTGATGTAGACAATTAGTGACTTCCCGGCTTATGGGATGTTATCTGGCTGGAGTACACATGGTCAGAAATCATGTCCTTACTGTATGGGAGAGAACAAAGCATTTATGAACATTCAAGGAAAGAAACCTTGTTATTTTGACTATTATTGCAGATTTCTACCAGCTGATCATCCTTTTCGCAGAAACAGATCTCATTTCAGAAAAGGAACAACTGAAAGGGATGGACCTTCAAAAATGCTATCAGGTTTGGAGTTAAAATTAGTTGTATTTTCATTACCTCCCATCACTTTTGGTCCCACAATAATCCAACAGAAAATTTCTTGTTTTGGGAAAGAACACAATTGGATTAAACCTAGAATATTTTGTGATTTTCCATATTGGTCTGATTTTTTAGTCCGCCACATGTTGGATGTCATGCATATTGAGGAGAACTGTTTTGATAATTTGTTTCATACAGTTTTGGATATGCCAGGAAAGAGAAAAGAAAATGTAAATGCACGTTTAGATCTTGCCCAAATTTGTAGGCATCCAGAACTAGAACTGTTTGAGAATGTCAGAACAGAAAGGTTACTGAAACCAAAAGCAGCTTATACATTGTCTAAAGAAACCCGTTTATTATTTTGTCAGTGGATTGCAGATTTGAGACTTCCAGATGGTTGTGCATCCAATTTGGGTAGATGTGTAAAGAATGGTCATATTACTGGATTAAAAAGTCATGATTTTCATGTTATAATGGAAATACTTCTACCCATTGGATTAAAAGGTCTATTGAATTCTGTGATTTGGGATTCCATAACAGACATGTCTCATTTTTTTCGGGAAATTTGTGCAGCTACAACAGATTATGATGCTCTATGAAAACTTGAAGAATATGTTATTGTAATAATATGTAAACTGGAAAAAATATTTCCGCCGTATTTCTTCGACTCAATGGACCATTTGATGTTACATTTTCCATATGAATCCAAATGTGGAGGTCCAGTATAGTTTCGATGGATCTACCAATTTGAAAGATGCATGCAAAAATTGAAAAGAAAAGTACGTAACAAAGCATCTGTTGAAGGATCTATTACAGAAGCTTATTTGCAAGAGTAAATATATTTTTTCTGCTCCCATTATTTTGAATCTGAGTATCCTTCAAAACACAACCGAATGGGATGGAACGAGAGCAATATTGATGAAATAGAAAATCAATTATCTGTTTTCAACCAGCCAGAGCATGATTTTGGTTGAGTTTATGAACGCTAGCTTTCGGATGATGAACATCACAGAGCTCATACGTATGTTCTGCTCAACTGTGAAGAGATGACATCAGTTGTACTGTAAGTTTTTATATCACTTATTTTATCATTTATATTACAGTAAATAACTTTGTTTTTTATTGGTTGTATGATAATCATATCAAGAAAAAAATTCCAAAAATTACAGCAGCTGCTCTCAAAGAACGCCGATAGAAAAATTTCTCTCAGTCGTTTCAAAAACTAGTAACATAATTTTTTTATCTTTTAGCAACTCATTCAATGTATAGTTTACTATATTCATAATTATTTCACAAATATTCATGTGTCTCGACATGATAATAAAATTGACAAACGGCTATGTATATTGAGTAACCCACCTTCCAAACATGTTAAAACTTATAATGCATATCTGATGAATGGATTTCGATTTCACACACATGCATATGGGGAATAAAAAAAACAATGAACAGTGGAGTTAGCTAGAGAGGATATCATCATCGAGAAAATGAAGTTGACTTTTATGGCATACTTGATGAAATCATTGAACTCTGTTATCTTGGAAAACATTACATAACCATGTTCAAATGTCGGTGGTTGGATACAGATAGAGGAGTGCATGTTCATATGACTCATGGAATCATCAATATTAAATGTAAAAGTGTTCTGACGGTAAATGAACCATTCTTATTGGCTCAACAGGAACATCAAGTTTATTATGCAAAGTACTGTGCTACATCAAGAGAGTTGACTGATTGGTGGAGTATAATAAAAATCAAAATTCGAGACAATCAGTTTAGTCAAAGTGAATGTGCTTTCACTGATGTGCAAAGAATTGATGTTTTTCAAGAGAGTACTCAAAATCAATCTTTTTTACAAAGAGACATGAGTATCGATGACGACACCCCACATTTATGAGTCGGTGATGACGATGTTGTTAATGATGTCACATATGAATTTGAAATGGTAAGAGATGAAGCAGCTGGAACTCGAATGGATATCGATGATGTTGAGCAGGAATATGAAGATGACATTGACATATATGAAGATGATGATGAAGATGAAAACTAATAGAATTTCATGGTAGTTATATACAATAATAACTAATATATAGGTATATATAATAGTAATTATCAATTATTTGCTAACAAAATTAACATTTTCTATTTCAGATGGACGACGACACATTTCGTGATTTGGCGGATGGTGACCTGCCTTTCGATGCGGATGATTTGCTGGCAGATGACCCTCAGCCTGCAGGCGCTCTAGGGATTACGTGGAGGGGGCAAGGTCTTGCACGGTTGATGATTCCTGACCCCATCCCTGAGTGATTTCCACATCTTGGGTTAGATCCACGCACACGGAGGTGTAATAACCTGTGTGATAACCTGTGGATTTGAAAAAGATTTCATTAATCTATTCACATAAAAAATGTTTATTATTTTTACAGTTTTCCGCATATAGCATTCGGATAGGGCAGTGATATTTTGCGAAACTATTTCTCTCAGCCTTGGACCACATGGGAGCAGATTCCCATTGATGTGAAACAGGACATGTTCGGCCATTGGTTGGTACATACGTAAATAAATAATTTTTATTTTGAAAATTATTTCATTTCTAACTTGATATTTTGATTTATTTGTAGGGTTTATGGTATCCGATCTAGGATACCATACGTGACGCCATCCATGAGGCATGGGAGGTGGCCATGCGTGATCGCTTTCGTCAGTTTTTGCACAATTTAAGAAAATCTGCCATGAAGAAAGCAGGAGTGTCAGTTTTTGACGAGTCATGTAGAGTACACCGACCAGAGTACATTTCATCCCATGTATGGGATGGATTATGTGCGCACTGGTAGAGTGATGCCTTTTAGAGGAGATCATCGGTGGGGAGGAAGAATCGGGGGAGACATGAGGTGACTCATCGAGATGGGAGTCGTACTTTCAGTACTCATAGACAACATCTGGTACGTACATTATTTATAAATATTTTATATATCTATAAATATTAAAAATTTATTTTTTATTCTTATAGGCTGTACAGCACCCCGATATTACGGAGTACGACGTATATCAGAGGATGTATATAGTGATCCTGCTACTAGGGAGATCAGTGGTGATCGTCAGCGTCACATTGTGGTCAGTATTATTTGTTTTCATGTTTAAAAATTAACTGGATATAATATATTCAAAATTTTAATTTTAAATTGCAACTATAGGAGTTATATGAGGCCGCAGCGTCACATACCCAGCCTAAGAGTCAGGCCGAGTAATCAGATCAGACCACTGGCCGTCAGTTTGATGAGGCGGCATGGATGCGGGCCACCTAGTATGCCTTTGAGAAGGGTCGGGTAGTTGGTATCAGCTCTCGAATGACTCCCAGAGATTATTATGGCAGTGTTGCGATGTCGGTGTCTAGCTCGAGAGGAGATCGTGCATCTTCTTCTTCTAAACAATATGAGGATCAGTTGTGATCTCAGACTGCGCTGATAGAGAGTCTCCGACAGGAGCAGGAGCAGATGCGTCAGTATTAGCAACAGCATGAGGAGCAGCGTCGGTGCCAGCAGCAGATGTACGAGGAGCAGATGAGTCGGTGGTAGCAGCAGCATCAGGAGTAGATGGAGTACATGCGTCCACTCACTCATGCTTTAGGGATGGAGTTTCCTCCACCAGCATCTGCAGATCCCCCCTCCCCCTCCCCCTCCTTCAGATTATAGTTTGTTTTTATGTTATAATGTTTGTTAAATCAAAATATGAATTTTTTTCTATTCGTAGTTTCAGTCTCATTATAAAATATTAATAATATTATATTTTGAAATAACAATATTAATATGAATAATAATATTATTTATATTTTATAATATGAAATTATATATATATATATATTAACATTTTATAATATTATAATTTAATTATATTTTTTGTAATATTAGAAATATTTTAATATTTGAATGTAAAATAATTCTATTATTTTTATATTAATTAAAATAACTTATTAATATCTTTTTTATTTATGAATTATAATTCTAATATTATTATATTAATTAAAATAATTTATTAATATTCTATTATTTTTTATTTTTGAATTATAATTCTATTATTATTATATTAGTTAAACTAATTTACTAATAATTTTTTATTTTTGAATTATAATTGTATTATTATTATATTAATTAAAATAATTTATTAATAATTTATTTTTTTATTTTTTGTAGTATTTGCGACGGGATACTATGCCCGTCGCAAATAGTATTATTATTATATTGATTAAAATAATTTATTAATTTTTTTAATTTTTTTTAAAAAACTAATTGTGACGGGCCCGTCGCAATTACGATTTTTAAATGTTTTCACAAATATACGGACTAATATTTGAGATGGGAAGAATCTATGTTGCAAATAATACCTTTAGCGAACATAAAGAAGGGAACACCATCAATCATTTCAAAAATAATTTCTCAACCGACCATTTTGGAATGGATAAAGGATTCTCAAAAGGATGATGTGGGAATTTAGAAGAAGGTGGAAACTATCAGAAAAGGGAAACCCTCAGATTTCAATGTCAATAGAGAAGGAATTATGAGATTTGGGTTAAAACTATATGTTCCATCGAATCTGGAGTTAAAGAAGAAATTTTTTGATGATGCATATTGTTCAAATTTCTCCATTTACCCAGGAAACACAATGATGTATCAAGATATATTTGATCATTGTTGGTGGGATAACATGAAGAATGAAATCATTGAGTATCCATCAAAGTAACTAGTAGGTCAGCAAGTAAAGGATGGGAGGTAAAAGTGTAAGGGGATGATGCCACCATTACCCATACGAGCACGGAAATGGGAGAACATCACCATTGACCTTTTCATTGGACATCTGAACACATCCAAAGGAAATAATGCTATCTGGGTTTTTTTGGATCACCTTTAAAAGACTTCACACTTCATTGCAATTCAAGAGGATTTCTTCTAGGATCAAATGGCATAGATATTATCAGAGACATGGTTAGACTGTATGGAATACCACTATCTATTATATATGATTGAGATCAAAGATTCACCTCTATATTTTGGAAGAGTGTTCTACATGATCTAGATATTGAGATGAACTTTAATACAGCTTATCAACCTCAAAATAATGGCCAATCCGAGTATACTATCCAAATAATTGTGGGCATGTCGAGATTTTGCTCAATGTAATTCAATGAAGGATGGGATAGACATCTTTCTTCGGTTGAGTTATCGTAAAATAATAGTTTCCACTCAAACATCCATATGGATTCTTAAGAAACCCTGTATGGGAAGAGGTGTAGAACACCGTCATGTAGGGATGAAGTTAGGGAGAGAAAGCACTTAGTTCTAGAAATGGTTGAAGAAACTATGCAAAAGGTTAAAACCATCCAACATAACATTAATGTTGCTCAGAGTCAACAAAAGACCTATGCTGATAATCGTCAACAAGTTCTAGTGTTTGATGTCAGATACATGGTATTCCTCCGCATATCTTTGTGGAAGAGGGTTATGAGATTTGGGAAGAAGGGAAAGCTAAGTCCAAGGTACATCGGCCCTTTTGAGATCCTTGATCGCATTGGAGTAGTTTCCTATTGACTAGCACATCCAACGAACTTATCTCAAGTACATGATGGATTCCAAGTATCACTCTTAATGAAGTAAATACGTAACCCATCGCATGTACTCAATCCATAGGTGTTACATTTTGAGAATGACCTCTCCTATGAAGAGAAGCTGGTGATGATCATATATCTCAGAGAAAAAGTTATATGAAATAAGACAATACCCCTCATCAGGGTGTTGTGGGGAAACCACAAGTTTGAAGAAGAAACATAGTAATAAGAGGAAGTGATGAAGCAGAGTTACCCGCATCTATTTTATTGTGGGAAAAGGAAATTTCAAGGGTGATATTTCTTAAATGGGTAAGATTGTAACGACCCAAAATTTTATTATTGAAAATTATTCTTAATCTAATTAAATGACTTATTATGTAAATGGTTCTATAACATATGAAATTCTTTGGTTTTATGTTTTTGGATTTCAAATTTTCTTTTATGAATTGTGACTATTGTTAATATTGCCGTTGAATAGTGATCACATGATTAGTATAAATATAGTGTTTTAACAAATCCAATTTACTCAGACAAAGGATTCGAGGGCCACATCCAGTATAATTTATCCATATGAAGCCCATTTGTTAGAGCTCATAATGGAGGTGGCGTCATTGGGATTCTCTCTTGATCAAGCCCAAGCTGAGATTTAACACGTTAAGCTCGAATGGAACCACCTACGAGTGATGTGGAATTTTATAGAGATTACCACCCAAGCGATGTTATCTAAGCCACCCCAAGAGCCTTTCACCATCACACACCTTACCCTTTAGTCTTATGTGGGTTTTTAAGTTGTTATATATCAATACCTTAGCACTATGATTTTGTGAATTATTTTTTTATATATACAATAATATACAATCATTTTATTATTGTTACTTTTTAAAAAGTATTTAAATCACAGCTAGTATTTTTAGTTAATATTCAATTATGAAATCTATTTTTATGAATTAACAGATTTTTGAATTAAAAAATACTATTAGAAAATATTATTACTAAGTTACTTTTTGTTAAATATAAATTATTGTATAATATTTATGAATACAATTGTGATTTTTGTTAGGGAGTGAAAGCTACTTTTGTCAAAACCCTTGAATTTATGATAAAGGTTTGTTTTTTTAAAAGAAAAAAATATCATATTTAGAAAATTATTTAGATAAAATGAATATTATTTTTTGAAATCATAAAATCAATATTATCCAATGGTGAATTTTTTATAATTTTCTAAGACATCCAAATTTTTAGGTAAAAAATAAAATATCGTTTAATTATAAAATTTGATTTACGACATCGTAATGACCAAATACTGATGTAATAAAATACTATAAATGAGATTTTATTTCAATATATGTTTTACCATTTCAATAATGTGATTTTTGGTTTGTTTGATTTATTTTACAATGCATTAGTGGACCCTCCAAGACTTATAAAACATTTTAACCTTTTAAATTGAATTCCATGAGAGTGTGAGTCACCTCCACAAAACAAAAACTAATATTTTAAGAATTTCAGCCATTGGAGTTATAAAATATTTTTTTCCACATCCTTTGGAAAAACCCATGGGCTGGTTTGTGGTTTGGATTAGTTTAATGCATGGTGTCCCAAATCTAAATAATAAACAATTACCACTCATTTACTATATAAACCCACCCATGATCATAATTCCTCTTAACTCAGAGCCTTTGGAGTTCAAACAACCTCTAACCTCCTCTCTCTATAATCCTC
Organism: Viscum album; assembly: GCA_963277665.1. NCBI lineage: Eukaryota > Viridiplantae > Streptophyta > Magnoliopsida > Santalales > Viscaceae > Viscum > Viscum album. The sequence goes on along the minus strand of OY728153.1, from coordinate 319,161,884 downwards.
CCAATTCACCCGAAGATCCCAAGAAGACTCTCCCAAGCCTCTCCCTATCAGTTGAGATCACACTTCCATGTAAGGGATTTCTTTATCTCTTTTTTTCCATGTTTCTTTATATTTCATTACCATTGTATTTTAAATTACAAATGTTAGGGTATGGTTTCACACCTCTCCCATGATGAACTATTTATTTTTGAATTATTAGAGACCCCTTTCTCTCTCATTAATGCATCCCATGTACACCTGTTACCAAGCATAAATTCCATAAGGAACTTCCTCTTCCTTTCATTTATATTCAAGAGATTCTATTGTATCATGAATCTAAATTCCATTAAATTTGTTAGGAAATGTATATATATGACCTACTTACATTATATTTTATTTACATATGATGAGACACCCCTTTATCTCACATCAACCATTTTTTATGAATTCTTATGTCATGTCGTTATCCTATCGAAATTGCACCATGATTTTCTAGGACAATGTCATTGTGTAGTGAATACCATTCCAATTTCCCTATCAAGGGTATTTACCTTTATGAACATTTACTTATTTATTATAGAGTTTCAAGTATGTATTCCATATTAATTTATTGTGGAATAAATGATGATGTTGAATGATTCCATGTTGTATGATCCATGTGGAAGACATACTCATGAAATGAAATGTTTAAGAAATGTGCACCCTAATAGCGCTCTAATTCATTGGGTAAAGATTAGTATCATGATACATCAAGAGAAACGAGGGTTTACTCATTATAATTCATGTAAAATGATTTTTTACTCATTCTCCATGTTCAATGAGCCTTGGATCATGCTAATACCATGTTAAGTATTATTTCCACATTTCCATGTTGTGATAATCATGCTTTATCATGCCTTTATGTGTATGTTTCTTTTATGATCTCTTGACAAGACTATTTACAAACATGTATTGTATTATTCATGTTATGGCTTGTTTAATCCCTTACTATGATTTATAGCTCACCCTTTTCATATGAATGTCCTCATATTAACCCATGCAATGCTAGGTCTGAGGGAATGTTGTGGTCAGGTAAGAGTAGTTTTTAGGAAAGAAGTTGTACTTTTATGTCTTAATTTTAATGTAATTTTCTTAATCACCAAATACATTAGACCTCTCGATCCTCAGAGTTTTGATAAGTGAATGATGATGTAATAAATTATGTTTAAGTGTGTAATAAAGAGAAGGGTTATCATATCAATGAATTCATATCTCAATAAGTTTGTTCAAAAATTGAGACATTAGAATTTTAGTATCCATGGTTACCTGAATAATAGAATAAACACACCTCGAATGAGGACATTAATTTTGAAACTGAAAAAATGAACTATAGATAACAAATTTTATTTTACTAAGAGGAGTGGTTATAAGTATGAATTATTTTTTACTCCTTTTAGGGAAATTTTGGGAGAATTTTTAGAACCATTCCCTACAATAACTGAGTTGAAAATCCTATTAAAATATAAGGAGGATATATTTAAATGAATTGATTTGTTTTTTATAGGAACTATTTTGAAATCTTATAAACCTTTGTAAGGTAGTAATATGCCCATATAGGGTTTAAATAAGGAATCAATATAATTTTTCATGAAATTCAATATCGTTATTACATTTAAACACAATTTATGAAACACATTAAATACCTTCAACCTCCTTGGATAAGGAATTAGCCATACTATAAAAAATAACCTAATACGGATCTCAACCCCTTTCTTTCTCAATGTAAATATTATTTTTTGGTGATTATTCTAAGATCACTATTATAATCTATGTTTCCATAGAGGAAAGAAAAGAATTAATTCTTTTGTCTATTTTAAAGAAGTTTAAATATATCATTTGTTGGTTAATTGATGAATTAAAGGGTATAAGTTCTTCTTAAGGCATGAATAAAATTCCAATAGAACCAGAACAAAAATATAAAGTTGAATGTCAAAGGATATTGAACTAAAACATGAATGATTTTATGTGGGTATACATAATTTGAAAGTTATATGTGGGGATAATCTATAAAATTTTATATTATGCTCGAATCAATTCATTTTTAGTTATTCGAAAAAGGAGTATTTATAGTTTTACATTAATAAATATAATGAAAAAATCAATGTTAGGAAGGACACTCAATGGAGAATTCATGTAAATTACATAAAGTGAAACTCTTCTATTAGAAAAGCTAATTTTCCCCTTCCATTATTTGGTCAAATTATTAAGAGGATTTATTGGAATGGATTTTTTTTCTTAATGGTTATTTTGGTTATAACCAGATTTATATAACCCCAAATGATAAATTAAAATCCTATTATACTTTAATATTGTGAGGGTTTTTCTACCAGTATATTATCAATTGATTCTTTTTTCCCCAACTACATTGCAACGAATATGGATAGAGATATTTTCATACCTGATATAGAGAATCATTAAGGGTTTTTTGGGTTGTTATTCCATTTTTAGAGACACTTTTGAGAGCTACATATAAAATTTGGAAATCTTTTTAATGAAATATTTAGAGACAAACATAGTTCTTAAATGTGAAAAATTATATTTTGTGGTTATATAATGAATTGTATTGGGGAATAAATTTTCTATGATTATTATTGAGGTTGATAATTCTATGATTGAGGTAATTTAAAAGATTCCTCTTGCAGTTAATAGAAATAGTGTTAGATTTTTTAGAGAATTCAAGTTTTATTGGAGCGTTATCAATGATAATTCTAAAAGAACCCCTTATATTCACTATCGTTTAAGGATTCACCCTTTGTCTTTAAAAAAAAGCGAAAGAATTTTTTTTATCTTTTTAAGGATATGAACAGTTCCTCACCCATCACTACTAATCACGATTTGAAATAACCAATTCAATTTACCTATGATGATAGTGATAGGAATGTTGGATTTGTTTTAGGAAAGATAAAGGATAAGTGGCTATATTGCTTTATTATTATATAATATTGTAAGACGATTCTCAAAACAAACTACACCACGAAATAAAATTATATTTTTTCTATAGTGTTTTCTATAGATAAGTTTAAAATATATTTTCTTTGATTCAAGGATATTTTTTTAAAAATAAATCTATTTTAAAATATCTAATTTCCAATAATGAAACCTAACCTAAACCAATTAGTTGGATTTAACAAACCTAATATTAGTAACCCAGAGTTGGTTTCTACTTTATATGAATGTAATCAATAAAAAATGGTCAAATAGAAAATTATTGATCCATTTATGTGTATTAATGAACTAGTAACATACATTAAACCCATTTTAAATTGGGAATAAAAAATAAAAAATTATAATGGAAATCATTGAACACCATTGAACTGATTCAAGTAATTTTTATTAATATCTGGTTGAAAGGAAATAAATTAAGGATGAGATCAAATGAGTCATATGTGTTACTTATACCTAAATAAATCATGAATCAATAAAGAGAAATAAACATGGAATGATAAAAAATTAATAACACATTCCATTGAATCATCAACTTAACTATCACGATTACATAAGTCATAACTAATATGTCAAGGTAAATAACTAAAAACATGTACCATTTAATCAATATCTTGACAAAAAAATGAATCCATGGAAAATATAAATGAAATAATGTCAAGGATAATGATAACTAAATTGTGAAAGAAGAAAAATTCTTAAATGTAGATGTTATGATATCAAGAATCATGATATATATACTGTCGTGAACTTTTGACAAGATAGATTGAAATTATGGGTAATACCCTTCTAATTTAGCCAGTTGATTTATATCATGAGACCCAACAATGAAACAATGAGATATAGAATAATGGGAATCTACCATCGTTGTACATAAAAATCATTCCTCATATAACTAATGATCTATTTAATTCATAATAAATATGAATTATTACTAAATATGTATATTGTGTAATAATACAGATTTATCAGTATTTCCCCAGATAATCAATTTTTTAAAATATAAACACAGTATCGTCATATAGATTAAAATTTAGTCCATAGTCATATACATCAAACAAACAATATGGTAATTTTATAGAATATTAATTTCCAATGAAAAAATATTACAACAGAAAGTTAACAATCAAAAAAAAATCAAGAAAGTAGGGGTGTACATCAGTTCATCGAGAATATAGGTTTTTGAAAAGAAATCCTATCATTTTGATGAATAAAGGGAATATAAGTAATATGTTGAGAAAATATTTCATAAAATAGTTTCCTTTGTAAAAAAATTTAATATATTTATAAGAATTTACGTTTTTTATAATGGTTATGATTGTGGGGTAGTCAGTTATTACTGTATACATTATAAAATAAATTTTATTTGGAATTTTTATAAAATTAACCCTCTTTAAAAAAATAGAAATTTTACATTAAAAAATATTAAAGATAAAAGATAACATAAAATTTAATTAGTAAATCAATTTAGTAATTAAAAATTCTTTTGTAAAATAATTTTTAAAAACACAAACATATGAGGTGAACATATACGAATAATAGTGAAATAAAATCAATTTTTATTTCAAAATTTAAAATTCATGATTCATGTACCAAATAGATGAAATGTGGAAAAAATAAAAACATATCAATAATCTAGTTCATAATAAAATTATTGCATCTTAATAAGGATAAACGATAAGATTCCTTCAATGAATGTAAAAGAAATTCGAAAAAAGTGAGATTGTAAAATATATTTTCAACACTTTGGTAAAATATAAATTATGACCCCATGAAACAATAAAATTTAATTGAAACATTAAAAAAAATATTTATTCATGTTAAATACATTAAAGTTTATTTGTATACACCTAATAAAAGTGAATAAAGGAATATTAACAAATCGGATTGGAGGAGAATGGGAGCTTGTGCGGGATCCTAATCTATTAGAATCTTCCTTGATGATGAAGATTAAATCATAGCCAAATTTTGAAAGATAATGGATTTGTTTAATCCAGAATGGGAGAGATCATTCTCCATGAACCGTGCATTACTTTTGTTATCTACAAATGTTATGGACTATTATAAATACATATATATTAGATATATATGATATTTAAATCATTAATATATTTCTGGAGATGATGTAATTTTGACTACATGGACAATTTACATCAATACACGTTTATTTTTAACTCAAATATCGAATATCAACAAAACATCAGATATAAACTCAAATAATTATATAATTTGTATAACATGTAAATATGTTATATGAAATGCATAATAAACTATAAAAATGTTTCAAATAAAGAAAAAAGTTTATAGTTTGTATTATTCAGGAAATTAAAGAACGAATGAGACAAGTCAGACTCAAGGTAAGGGATCTTCTTAACCCAATTTCCATTCTTTGGGTTCATCTTCTACCTCTTGATTATGCTGTACTATGATTATGTGAGAAAGAAATTTTTATATAATATTCCAAGATTATGTGTGGAATAAATTATATTCCAAGATTATGTGTGGAATAAATTATATTTATTTATGTTGTGATTTCCACTTCCATCTTTGTGGATATACTATTTCTATGCATATTATATATATTTATAAATTCTCATGTCATTTATACAATCATTGTATGGGGTTTTGTCTCAATTTTCCTTCCATTGAGTCTTTTTTTTGTTGTGTACCAATTCACTTATATATGGTTTATATATATAGCCCATTTCTATATTATATCATTAATATATTTATCTTATGATATTCTATGTTTTGTTTAATTTTATACTTTAATTACATTTATTCATGTATTTTCTCAAGTGGTAAGGGACTCTATGACTAAGAAATCATTTAAAGGTTTTTAAAATTTATTCTTCATAATATTTCCAAATAATTTTTATGTTTCCAAAATGGTTTTTAGGATTAATTTATTTTTACATGAGTGTTTTTAAGTGTAAATTCCTTTCAAAAGTGTAAAAGTTTTATGAAACACTTTGATTAAAAAACAGTATTTTTAAATATTTAATTGGTTTTGGAAATGTATTGAATATTTCATTATATCTTGAATTGGTTTGTTGTGATTTATATGTGAAAGATTGATAATTTCAATATTTTAAGTGTTATTATTATGTAATGGAACATCTAAATTTGACTGGTGGTTACCTGATAAATAATATATGGGTGGTGCTATAATAAACCATGGGCAGGTGAGACCATGATAGCTCTCCAATTTATTGGGAAACATGATGGAGGTAAATATTAAGGTTTCTCCTAAGAGATTTAGGGAATATACTATGATGGGTATCCCAAATGTAACCATGAATGTTACTCCCTATATAGATGTGAAATCTATAATGTATGTATGTTATAGATTCCATAAGTTACCATTATGATTTTTTATTTCTATGAGTTATTAAAAAATCATATGATTTCTTGAGGTTTGTTAAAGAAATTTTGTTTTATGAGTGAAAAATATGATTTTATTGAACTGTATTTATTCATGGACTAATGTTTTCTTTCCTTATTTTATATTCCTTACTGAGATTTTTATTCTCATCATATGTTTTGATATAATTTTTCATAGGACTTAATGAACAATAATGTCAAGTATGGGATCTATGAATAGTTATTCTATTAAAACATGAAATGAAATGATCTTTATTTTTAAAGATTTTTTGTTTAATGAAAAAAATGGATAGTGAGTAGAAGTGTCTAATTTTTATATTTCTGTTTCTATGTATGAGTTATGGCCTATTTATCTGAAACTATAAAACAAAAAAGATGCACGATGTCAATTAATGTCAAATTTATGACTTCTGTCATGATTATGTAACATTTAAGGCAGGGGCCTTATAGTTTTATTCAATGGAAATGTTTAGACAACATTTCATATTAGGATGTTTTCTTGGGGGTTAGGGATATGATCATGAGTTTATAATTTTATGGTATATTAAAATTACAACGAATTAGAAACCCATTTATAGGTTTATGTCTTTTAAGGTGATTAAATTTTATTTGGAGACATTAACCTTTAATGAATTTATGGGTTAATTGTTTTTGGGATGAAATGTCACACCCCGATTTATGCGTTTGATTTATCTAATTATTTTTATCCTTTTGAATATTTTTTTCCTGGGGTCCCGGGTGAGTCTCGGATGAAATCATTGAGTTTTCAAAAAAAATGTGCACTTTGGGTTTAAAAATAGGACGAGGTGGTGTTTGCGTTGTATGTTCATTGGGACTATTTTATGTCCGTGTTTATGTACTTTTTTGGTGTATTAATTGCAGCACGTTGGCAGCGTAACCCCTCATTACAGCAATCATCGGCTTGCGCGTGGTTGTGTGCTTGTGAAAGGCGTGTCACGTTGTCATGTTCGAGCTGCAGGTTGAGGTAGGTCCCCCACTGCACTTACCTTTAGATTTAGAATTTATTAATTACTTGTTGTTTTATAAATTTTTAAGGATTTATAAATAATATAATATAATAAATTTTTAAATGATTATTTGGTGTGAAAAGAGTCGTTTATTTTATACCGAACACTTGAAACATTTTCTTGATGAGCGGACACCTAGTATTGAAAGAATGCCCGTTTGGCCTTTAAACATAATTCATAAAATTTCAAATGTACTTATAGTTTTAAATATATATGATTTCTTTTGAAAAATGGTCTTGGGTTTTCTCGAGAAATGAAGTTTTGCTTTAAAATTGGTGAAGGCCCATTTGACACTTTAATAAAATAAATTATTTTGGAAAACCCACTCAGGGGTGATCTTTGGATTGCGTTGATTGCATGAGCTGTATGTGATGTTAGTTCATTGTGACTAATTGATTTACATTGTGGATGCACCCCTCTTTTATTATATGTGTTGACATTGGAACCTGGCATAGTGAGTGAATCTTCTGAGAATGATTGTTGCACTAGCTTAGACCACGCACTGGCTAGGGGCCCCATAGCAGGGGAATACTGAGTTATTGCTGCTATGGGAATTGGGCCCCTCGGTTAGGCCATGCAGGGTTATTCCAGGTAGTAGTATTTGTGTTATGACATTATCGAGTTAGGGAATGCCTTCAGGATGAGTCATATGTATAGAATGTTCTGGATTGTTCACGATCTCCTAGGATCGACCCATGTTTTCTTTTAGTGTTTATTTGTATATGGAGAACGATTGAGAGGTCTAGTTTGGTTGCTGGCCCCGTGTGCCACTTTTTTGCTTTTCCATTAGTGTGTGTTGTGTGTTGTGTGTAGTTTTCCATTTGCCCAACAATTAAAAATTGGATTTCTAAATTGTTCTCAGAAGTGTTTTAAAAATAAATGCATCTGTTTCTTCAAAACACTAAACTTATTATAAAATTAAAAATGGAAATGGACTGTTACTTGTTTTAGAAATGAAAGTGTGTGTGGAAACCAAAATTTTATATAATTTAGTTCAAACCCTGAATTGATAAATTGTTTATTTAATGGTATGATCATTCGGAATAAAATTAGTCGAGCCTACCTACTAAGTTTTAATACTGACGCCTATAGTGTTTTCCTTTTTTTAGTTTATGTTGAAAGTTGACTTGAGCTCTCTCGTTGTGGGCGAGATTTGGTTCTAGACTGGTGAGCGAATCTCGAAGTCGAGAGGAATTTTTGTTGTCGTCAGGTTAGTTTGTTGTTATTGGTCATTCTTTCTTTTCGTTTTGTTTATTCAATTTCTGTTTTATTTTCCATCCGCTACTTTATTTATTTATTTTTCAGGCGAAAGCATTCCCTCTTTATCTCTTTTGATGCCCTGGTGTTTTTTTCCAGCCCGGGAGGATCGGGAACACCTCTCGGGACATGTTGCGGGCCGGATCGGGTGGCTGGTTCAAGGATGACCAGGGTTGGTTCCTGAAAAAAATGGTATCAGAGGCAGGATGACTCCTGAGTGGACCTTGTTTTTCAGAGCGCCCTTTTTTATTTGGGGTTGTCATGGTAAAAGGGGTAGAATTTTCGGGACTTGAGGCATACAGATGAGAAGGAAGTCATGAACCCTTGCTCGTTCTGAACCTCAGGTTACCATGGGATGTCTGATTTATTGGTGTCTTTGGGTTTTTCATGTTTTGTTTGTATTGGGAACTGAAATGGGAGCTGGGAATGTTCCCTCCGTGATCTCGTAGGGCCTCGAAAGCCACGTGGATCCAGATGCATCACCCTAGAGTGCTCCTTTTGATGGTGGCATGACTGGCGTATGGCCGCCAACCATATGTCCGAGTCACCCATCATCACTCCTTTCCCCCTAGTGAATCATTTGAGTTTTCCTTAATTATGAATATTTCATTGTAAAGATTTATTTTGTAGATTATAAAAATATGAATTTCAAATGGTAATGACCATGTTTTGAGTATATACTTTGTTTCTTCGTTCCTTAGTGTCCACCCCCATGACAGTTTGATGGATGCTGAAGGTGCAGCTTCGGGTGGAGCGCCCCTAAAAAATCCTCCATTTGATCAGCCCATAGACAATGTTCTGGAGTTCTGGAAGTTTAACCCTACTCTATTTTATGGACATGAAGAGCCTCTCAAGGCAGAGGAGTGGTTGCAGAAGATTGAGAGGAAGTTTAGTTTCATTGGGATACCTGAGTTATTAAAGGTGAAGTTGGCCACCTTCTTGCTTGAAAGCCCATCCTAGAAATGGTGGTAGTCCGTGTCTCAGAATAAGCACCGAGAGGATCTAACATGGGAGTTTTCAAGTCATCGTTCATCCAACAACACATCTTTAAGTTGAAGAAGCTGAGGAAGAGGATGGAGTTGTGTTGTCTTCAGCAGGGAATTGAATCAGTCCTGGAATTCTATCGACGTTTCATAGACCTAGTTCCATACGTCCAATGGTTTGTTGCAAATGATCCTAGGATGGCTCGACAATTTGAGTCTGGACTCCAACCTGAGCTACGATCTAAAGTGGAAGAGATCAACCTAACCAGCTTCTCAGATGTTGTGGGGCAAGCCTTTTTGGCTGAAGCTGGGTTAGTAGGAGGACTTGAGGTGGCGAATCCTCTATCTTTGGGAAGAAATATAGAGGATGGTGATAAAAAGAATAAGAAATGACCTGATACTAGCGGTGTTGGTAGAGGAATCAAGAGGCCTTCCGACCTTCAGTCTTCTTCTCTACAGTGCAATGTCATGATCTGTCACCAGTGTGGTAGGCAGGGTCACAAGAGGTCGACGTGTCCAAGTGCTCCAAGACCCTACCAAACTTGTGGACGTTGGGGTCACTTACAGCGATTCTGCCACGTTGTTTCCAAGAAGCGCGCTGAAGCCAGACCTGGTTCGTCGAATGTCACCTCAGCCTGTCAGCGGGGGTAGGGCGATGCTTGGGGATCAGTTCGAGGTTTCCTCTTTTTAGTGTTTCTTGGATGTGGTTATCTTCTTTTTTAGTGTTTTGTAGTATTTGTTTTTCATCAGTTGTAAGAATGGTTGTGGTTGAACCTTTTTAAAACATCTACTTTATTGGAATGTGTTTGGTGATGTTCTAGTTTTGTGTTATGCTTGGGGATTTCTGAAGCCTGACTGCGAGGTAGGAGATGCTTCAATCATCGGTGCTCCAGTCATAGGACCCGAAGTGAAGCTGGTGCGTAGTTAGGAGATCCCCATTGGTGAAGAAGGGCCTTGGATTAATCTTCATCCTTAGTGTGGCATGGTATGTGTGTTTCCGAGGGTGCAACGTAGTTGATGGGGAGACGAAAATAGTTTTCGTGCTCTATCAGTCGGTCCCTTCCCTTCTTCCCCCCACATGGTGGGGTTTTCTGGTCTATTTGGAATGTTTTTAAGTTCGTTAAATATCATCAGTTATTATGGTGGGGAGACCCACAGTGGGTCTCGCAGAGTTACACCGAAATTAATTTAGAGATAGCCCAACCCTAATGGTGGGGAGTCCATTCCGGCCTTCCCGTGTCAGTATATCTGAGTTTCTTTTCTTGTATCATTTGGTGGTGGGTGGTCTCATGCAGAACCACCTAATCTTGAGTTATTCCTCTCGAGTGAACGTTAATATTGGAGTACCCCAACGGTTTCGTTGGACTAGGATTACAGGGGTAAGTCTTGGAGGGGATTTAAGTTAATTCATTCCTTGGTTGAAACAAATGGTTTGGGTTCAGCTTGGTGATGATTATGGTGATCTTGTTTTTTTTGGATGAGTTGCATGTCATGAGGGTTCGGTGTTCGTTTGAATCAGTCAACTGGAGGCACTTAAACTTCTGGGGGTGAGTGACACTTAAGCAGTTTCATCTTGGGTCTAGGTCTTGTTGTGGCTTTCCAGGGGTGGGAGGCATTATGGTGTGGAGAATTGTCACACCCCTACCTATGCGTTTGATTTATTTATTTATTTTTATCTTTTTGAATATTTTTTTCCTGGGGTCCCGGGTGAGTCCAGGACGAAATCATCAAGTTTTCAAAAAAAAGAGAGTTTTGGCTTTGAAAACAGGTCGAGGTGGTGTTTGCGTTGTATGTTCATTGGGATTGTTTTATGTCCGTGTTTATTTTCTTTTTTTGTGCGTTTATTGCATCACGTTGGCAGCGTAATCCCACATTTCCGCAATCATCGGCTTGCGCGTGCTTGTGTGCCTGGGCAAGGCGTGTCACGTTGTCGTTTTCGAGCTGCAGGTTGAGGTAGGTCCCCTACTGCACTTAACATTAGATTTAGAATTTATTAATTCCTTGTTGTTTTATAAATATTTAATGAATTGTAAATAATATAAGATAATAAATTTTTAAATGATTATTTTGTGTGAAAAGATCCGTTTATTTTATACAGAACACATGAAACATTTACTTGATGAGCGGACACCATGTATTAAAAGAATGCCTGTTTGGACTTTAAACATAATTCACATAATTTCAAATGTTCTTCTAGTTTTAAGGATATATGATTTCTTCTGAACAATGGTTTCGGGTTTTCTCGAGAAATGAGGTTTTTCATTAGAATTGGTGAAGGCCCTTTTGGCACTTTACTACAATAGATTATTTTGGAAAACCCACTCAGGGGTGATCTTTGGCGTGCGTTGATTATATGAGATCAATGTGATATTAGTGCATTGTGACTGCTTGATTTACATTGTGGACACACCCCTCTTTTATTATATGTGTTGACATGGGAACCTGGCATAATGAGTGAATCTTCTAAGAAAGATTGCTGCACTAGTTTAGACCACACACTGGCTAGTGGCCCCATAGTAGGGGAATATTGAGTTATTTCTGCTATGGGGATTGGGCCCCTCGGTTAGGCCATGCAGGGCTATACCGGGTAGTAGTATGGGCATTATGAATTCATTGAGTTAGGGAATGCCTTTAGGATGAGCCAGATGTATAGTATATTCTGGATTGTTCACGATCTCCTAGGTTCGAACCATGTTTTCTTTATGTTTTTATTTGTATGCGGCAGATGATTTAGAGGTCTATTTCGTTTTCTAGCCCCATCTGCCACTTTTTACATTTCTCATAGTGTGCGTTGTGTGTTTTGTGTCGTTTTCCATTTGACCAACAACTAAAATTTGGATTTCTAAATTGTTCGTAGAAGTGTTTTAAGAAGCAATGCATCTGTTTCTTCCAAACACTAAACTTGTTCTCAAATTAAAAAGTAAAATGGACTGTTACATGTTTTAGAAATGAATTTGTGTGTGGAAACCAATTTTTTATATAATTTAGTTCAAACCTGGAATTGATAAATTATTTTTTTAATGGTATGTGCATTGGGAATAGAATTAGTCGGGCCTACCTACTGAGTTTTAATACTCACACCTATAGTGTTTTACTGTTTTTAGTTTTTTGTAGGTTGACTTGAGCTCTCTCGTTGTGGGCAATATTTGGTTGTGGACTGGTGAGAAACTCTCGAAGTTGCGAGGAATATTTGTCATCGTCAGGTTAGTTTTTTGTCATTGGTTGTTCTTTCTATTAATTTTGTTTATTCACTTTGTGTTTTATTTTCCTTGCACTGATTTATTTATTTTTTTTGGGCGAAATCGTTCCCTCTTGCTCTCTTTTGATGCCCAGGTGCTTGTCGCCAGCTCGGGAGGATCGGGAACGCCTCTCGGGTCATGTTGCTGGCCATCTTGGGTGACCAGTTCAGGGTAGACCCGGGTTGGTTCGTGATATAAAAATGCAAGATAATAATTAACCGTCAAGGTTAAACATGTCATTACAATTTTTTTAGATTTTATCTCATTTTCTTAATGTTATTATAATTTTACAATTTATTAAAAAGGACAAAAAGATGACTATGCGACAATATGTGTCGTTGGAAAAAGCTACAGGAATATAACCCACAACCAATGTGCCACTAGGATTTATCCCTACCACTGGCTTGCGTGAAGTACCTAGTTCATATGACTTTTTATTTTTTATTAATTGACTTTAAGGAACAACAATAAGTAGATTTTGGGAACTTGTGTTTTTATGAAATCGATATCCTTAGTATAGGAAAATGATTGGGTGATTAAGTGATAAATGTTATTTTGGAAGGCATTTTCTCATTTGGGAACACTATATTCCAAAAGAAAAATAGAATACTATGGGGTTTCATTTGAGAAGTAATGGATGAATTTTATTTTTTAAGAATCTATAATTTTTATTTAAGGAATATAGAGACTTTTTTAGAAATGATTAACATATCATTGAGAATATGTAATTTGGTAAATTAATTTTAAATATGAGACATTAAGAGGAGGCGATGTTATTTAGAGGTAAATTTTATGATTTATTGTGTTAGACTTTTTGGTCAAATGCTTTAAAATTTTGGGATAGAAATTTAGTTAGTATTTTTTTAAAGAATTTTAAGGACTTATATTTATTGAATTGTCTTTGTTGAATGCTGGGTATTGTTTATTGAATTTTGATAATTATGATTACTATTTCTTTTTATAAAGGATTATTATTTTTGGGGGACTATCTGATCTTTTTCAAACCATTTTGGTTTTGGGTTAATGTATAAAGACAAGGAAAATATATAGTTCAGTTTTTTTGGATTATGAGATTCTCTACAAGTTGATTATAGTTCTTCATGTGTGACCAAGTCATCTTGAATAGTCATCTTTTGAAGAAAAGATATTTTTTTGGTAGATATTTATAAACGGATAAAAGTATTCTTGGAAAGTTAGTATGTATCATTATGTTTTAATTCTATGTATTAAATGAAATCCTGAAAATTATAAAAATAAACATAATTTTTTTATCATTAGTTTTCCAACCATGAAATCAACGATCATTTAAACTATCACAAGTTTTTGGTTTTTGGGTTTTTATCTTTTTCTTGGTCATGTTTTCTATCACTCTTCATCAAAATATGACACATAGTTTTTCTTGCATATCATTGTTTTCATACATCGAACTGTATTATATGTTATCTCAAGTGACCTTTGTAATTATCTTTTGTTCTTTTAAAATGTAATTTTTATGAACTTTTTTTGATGTGTGATTTTCAATGATGTTTCCGAGCCCAATTTTGAAATTATGAGGATGAAATTTCCAAAAGAGGGGAATGATGTAACAACCTAGATATTTATATAATAATACATTTTCATATCTATAGATATTTACATATAAGATATTAATTTTATGTTAAAGGGAATGTTTTTTAGATAATATTTTTGACACATAACAACATGTTTGTCTAAAATATCATGTTCCAAACAACAATGAGTTATACCGAAAAATAATATTTTAATATTTTAATATTTTAATTATTTTAAATGGAAGTTAATTCCTATATATTTTATAGGAGGGAGTTAATATAATTAAATATATTATGATTTTAAATATTTTTTAATGATTTTACATTTTACCAAAAAAACATTCAAGGCTTAAAATGAGAATGAATCCAATTTTAAACATAAATTACTCTAATAATTTTAAAAGGTTATATTACCACCTTTTAATGGAGAACCATTATTAAATATAGTTTTTATCACATTATGTATTATATTTTAAAATATAAACTTATTTATTAAGATGAATCCCAAGAAAGATTACTTTGGTTGAAATTTTGGTATTTTTAGGATGAAATTCATATTTTAATGAATAATGAAAAATGCAGTGTTTTAATCCAAAAATTTATTTTTATCTAATTTATTTATATATTATGATTTCTCGTTTATTGGTTTTATTGTTTAATTGGATTATGTTTTTATCATTTAATCCAATGTTGGTTGTTGGGTTTAATTTCACTTTTAAATTTTATATAAACACATGTCAGTCCTTTGATAGTTTTTACATCTCACAACCCAACTTTTAGGTTTTGACTACGAGACTTAAGTTTATATTAATTTCAGAAAATTTTGCATTTGGAATTTTAAAAAATGGATTACATATTTGGAATCATAAGGTCCAAATTTTTTAAATTGGTACCTTCGATTTTTGGATAATATGAATAGTAACTTTAGTAATCATTTTAATTTACCATGAATAAAGGGTAAATTAGGTAAATAAGGGAAAGAAATAATATTATAATATTAAAAAACTATCCTAACACATTTCCTAATCCTATTTTTTGAATTATGTCCAACCCTAATCATTATTGGTTTGATTTTAGGACCTCTTGGAGCCACCTGGTCGTGAAAATGACAATTTGTAACATTTAATTTATATTAAAGAGAAATATAACATAAACATGTATCTTTTTCTAAAAAAAATTAAATATGGGGATATATAACTAATATCATCGACTATAAATAATAATTCAAAAGATAAAAATATTTTCTATATCATGGTATTTTGTTTATAATTTCTATGCATTAAAAAAATAAATTTATTCTTGACTCAATAAGGATGCATGGATTACCTTATTAATGAAAGATTCAAATAAATGATATTATAAATATTAAAATAAAAAAAATTTGTAATTTTTGATGTCATCCAAGAATTTTATGTGTGAAATTGATATTTTATTGATGAATTAGTTATTTTTTTTCTAATTAACCAAGATGATATGTATTTTAGAAAAAGTAAAGTATGAAGTGTGTCCAAATTTACATAATTCATAACTTAAAATATAAAATAATTCATTAAATGTTTTAAAATTCATAAAAAAATAATATTCATCCAAATTATTATGATAGGTCCAAATATTTCTCAAATGTAAAATTTTTGGGTCTTTAACCATTTTATGTTAATCAAATTAACCCACAATGTTTATATAATAAAATATCACAATAAGATTAAAAAGGGTAAAATAAATGTTAAACCAAAAATATAAGTGTTAAAAATAGTAAAAACTTGTTTAATTTTAATTTTATTATGGATATAGGATCAAAAAAAATTTTATATTTTAAATAAATGAGTTTGGGACCACTAGACACTAAAAACCAATTTATAATTAAATAATATTTCTAGACATTCCTAAAGGGCCCCTCTTCCCTCTTATAAAAGGACACCACCTGTACCCACTTAATCGCACATCTAAATCCCATTGTATTGTCAAAATTTTACTCAATAAATCTCCTAACATCCCTAACATCCTCATATAATCCTTAACTTGGGAAGAAGAAAATTGAATAAATCCTTTTGGCTCAAATCAAAAGATGTTACCTGATTTACAGGTTACATCTTTTCGTAAGTTCTTTTCCTTTATTTTACTTATACACTCCCTATTCTATAATTATTCATAGATTACAAAAAAATTATTCTTAACATAATAAGATATTTTTCAGATATGTATTCTGACTACACTACCACACACCTCCATTTAATGGATACAAACATACAATTTTTGTATATAGTAAAATACCGCCTCCCGAAATGATTTTTGTTCAATTTTCTCCTACCACCTCTCATGGTGGAAATTATTACGGTATTGTAATAATATAACATATATATTATAATTATATTGTCTTTGTGATTCTGCAATCTTTATTTATAACACACATTTATGCATTTCATAATTTGTAAATATGATAATTTAATTTGAGGAAGAGCAGACTTCCACCCCCTCACCGTGATGTGAATCCTTCATTATTTACATTGAACATATAAATATTGGAGTTAATGATATTATGTAACATATATAACAAATATATTATTAATTAATTGTAAAAGACCTATGTATCATTTAGTTTTCATTCATTTAATATGGAAAAGAAATTAAATTAGTGTTCATGCGTACGTATGACCTACCGTCTCCATAAACAGTGAATTTCATTTCTAATCTCCAAATGGTATATACTATTATAAATACATACATAAAGGATTTATATGATATTTAAATCATTAACATAATTCTTAAAATGATATATGTTTCACTACATGGAAAATTTACATCCAAACAAGTTCATTTTTGACTCAAGTATCGAATATCGACAAAACGTTCATTATAAACACAAATATTTAACTAATTGAAATAACATAGTAATAAGTTATATAAAATGAATAATAAAATTTAAAAATGTAATAAATAAATTAAAAATTAACATATGTTTATTATTTATGTAATTAAATTATTAATGAGACAAGTCGGACTCATGGTAAGGGAACTTCTTACCCCAATTTCCTTTTATTGGGTTAATCTTCTACTTCGTTATTATGTCATACTTTGATTATGTGATAAATAAATTTTTATTTAATATATGATATTTATAATTTCCTTATGTGAAATTATATTTAATAATCATAATCAATCTACTTTATTAACAAAATGATTATAGTAAGCAAATTTATGAACTCAATTTTAACTCATTGTGTTTTCTGCATACTTCGTTGATTATACTATGCCAATATTATATGTGTAATAAATTTTTATTTATTTATATTGTAATTTACACATCCCTTTGTATGGATATAATGTTTCAACACATATTGAACACATTTAAATATTCTTACATCATTTATAGTATCTTTTTAAGGGACTTGATGTCAATTTACATTCTAATGAGACTTATTTGTTGTTATGCATGAATTCACTTTTATATGGTTCATATATGTCTGTTTGACATATTATATAATGAATCTAATTATTATCACGATATTATAGGATTTATAATGTTATTATTTAATTATTTTTATTCATGCATTTTCTCAAGTGGTAAGGGACTCTTTAACTAAGACATCGTTTTAAAAGGTTTGAATATATATTCTTCTAAATATTTAAAATTAATGTCAATATTTTGAAAATGGTATTAATGATATATTTACATCTACATGAGTCTTTCAATATATAAATTACTTTAAAAAGTTTCAAAGTTGTATGGGGAACATTCATTAAGGAATCATATTTTTAAATGTTTAAAATGTTTTGGAAGTGTATTGAATATTACAATATCTTGAATTGAATTATTGTGATTGATAAGTGAAATATTGATAATTTAAATTTTTTATGTGTTATTATTATGAAATGGTACTTGGAAATTTGATTGGTGGTTATGTGATAAACAAAATACAGGTGGTTCTATGATAAATCATGGGAGGATGATCCCATGATAACTCTCCAATGCATTGGGTAATGTGAAAGAGGTAAACATTATGATTTATACTATGAGATTTAGGGAATATACTATGATCATTATTCCAAATGTAAACATGAATGTAAATCCTTATATATCAATGAAATCTATAATTTATGTATTTTATGGATTCCACAGGTTACCATTATAAATTATGATTTATGTGAGTCATTTGTAAATCATATTATTTCCTGACGCATGTTTAAAAACTTATGTTTTATGAGTGAAATAAGTGATTTCATTTATTTGTATTTATTCATGGAATAATGATATATTTTATTCATTTTTACCTTTTTCTGAGTTTTGTATGCTCATCCCATGTTTTGAAATGTTTTTCGCATGACTTACAGATAAATAATTTCAAGGATGAGTTCAAGGAATTGTTATGATATTAAAACAGGAAATGATACCTTGTTTCATTTTAAAGAGTTTTTAGTTTTATTAAAAAAATATAGTGAGTAGAAGTTTCTACTTGTAATATTTATGTTTCTATGTATGGTTATTGCTCTATTTCTATAAAACTCTAAACTTCAAAAGATCCTCGATGTGAATTAAAGTCAAATTAATGACTTATATCATGATCATGTAACGTTTAGGGCTAAGACCTTTTAGCAATTTATCCTTTAATATTAAAAAAATAACACTTAAAAGATAATATGGTACCAAATATTATAAATATTAAATCCAATATATAAAATATAAATTCTAGGTTTATGGAAAATAACTTATAACACAAGCACTTGTAATGAGTAAAACCCCATATTAACTTTAATCACATTTTTTAGTTTACTATTGGTTTTAGAACAATTTGGACTAAAATTTGATTAAAACTTATGAAATAATATTAATAATAATGATACAAGATATTTAATCTATTTTACCGAATTATACTTAAACAAGTGGAAAATTTAATTTAAAATAATCCTGTAAAACAAGTCAAAAAAAGTTATCCTGGAAATGAATTTCTCAAGCATAAAATCATCTAATATAACAATAAGTAATCATTATATATATTTAAACTAATATAGTTAAATATATATAATATATTAATTAATAAAAATCATTAATCATTAAATATTAATAAAATTAATTAAAAAATATATATACAATATTCTTTTTAAAAAAAGTTTAATGAAAAATAGTCAGTTTTCTAGAAAAATATAATTTTTCCACCAGATGTTATTATATTTATTATTAAAAAATTTATTGTTAATATAATTTCTATTATAAATATTATTAAACTCTATTATAAATAAAAATAGAAATTTGTTAAATACAATACTTTTTATTATTCATTAAATCTTATTTTTAATAGAAAATTTCAAAGTATCATTCATGGAGTATTCTAACAAAGTATGTTTAAATTTTATTATCATCCTATAAACATCGAATTATAGTGATATTAAATATTATACTATTCATTATATGATTATTTTGTTGAAATAATGTATTCACTTATCATAATTGATTCTTAAGGTTTCATTTTTCGTAAGCTAATGATGAGATTGAATTTATTTAAAAACCAATATATCCTAATGTTTTGTGGGTTTTAATTCTTCCATATTATAAAAAATTTATCCTTGATATATCATGGATAGTACCTTCTAAATAATTGAGGTTATTTTATCTTCATAACAACTTTTAATTCCCATGTTAATTTCTCCATATTGTGCATTCTCAAAATTAAATTTACTTATTGAGTAATCTGATTCCTCAATACATTCCCTATAGTTTCAAGAATATGGATGGGATCTTCATAGTAAGATAGATCATAATCCAATTCTGATTTATAAAAGATGAGAAAATGAACTAAGTCTGACATACACTTCCTTAATAATGATATATTGAACACATACAATAAAATAATGGATTATTTGTAATAGGGGTCGACCACAAATAACTCGTCATAAAAAAGTGTCACAAAAGATACTCTTTATAATGACCCATGGTAAAAAATTCCTTTTGTGATGGGAAATCTCCTTGTCAAAAATAAGATTTATAACAAATTACAAACAAAACACACACTGATGGGCCATGTAACCATTTTCCATAAATTATCTATGATAGGACTCTCACACTTCACAATTACGGTAATAAAAAAATGAAAACTAAAAAATGAAGAAAAATATAAAAACTATAAATAAATCTAAATAATTAAAAAAATTAATAATTTAAATTTTAATCATTTGAAATAATAAAAATAAATAATAATATTTTTTTTAAAAGAACATAAAAATATGTACATAATGTATCAGCTACTATAGAGGTAGATGGGGAGGGGAGGGGCATCTAGAAGAGGGGGGGGGGAGTCCATCCGTAAAACCTGAACGAACCACCACATGTACTCATTTATATACTCATGCCTTCTTCACATAAACCCATACTACTAATAGTGATATTTATTGAGCTCTTATGGATCCTGTGCATAACCTATATTATCCTAATCTGATCACATAGATTATCCTCATACCGTGAGATTGATGATTACGACACTTCCTATGCTCCACTAAAGATGTACATTGACCTTGCAGTAGTACAAAAAAACATATAGGAATCAGTTGAGAACTGCTACCAACCACCTGAACCTTCTCAAAAGCATACTGTGATTACTAAAATTTTGTTGAATCATCAAATCCCGCCACACCGGTGTCCTGACACTCAGTCTCTTCCTGACTCCCATCTATGTCTGATAGGTTTCTTCCACATATGACTACTTTGATTAAAATTTTAAATTAATATATTAAATATATCATTTTTAGTAAATTGTAGAACACAATTAAAAGTTATACAGACCACAATATGATGCTGGGGACAGACTAAAATCTCCCTAGTGATAGGATCATTTTTAATTCTCTTACAAACATCGAACACTTCAATATCGGTATGTTCAACTGCATATTTGAGTATATAATAAATAGTTCACATTTAAATTTATTAAAAATATTAAAAATTACTTACCATATGTCATTGATGTGTACTAAATGTACAACTACCAGCTCGATGCATCACTTCCTACCTAACCTAGTTCTACCAACCTAATGATGCTCTCTTATGAAAACTAACTCCCATACAATATGAACATAATCTATCCCATACTAGAGTTGAGTTTTAATCTGGTTGATCGGAGAAGAAAAACTGAACAAAATCCACGAATCACACATTCTTCATTGATGTCCACCTAAAAATCTATAAGAAATTATGATATCACTAATGCATACATACCTCACATGCCCCACTCATAGAACACTACTTTCTATCATTGATAGGATACCAAAAAACATGATTTTTAAAAATAGTATATATTTCATTATTTAATAAAATTAAAAATAACTATTATTTATTTATATATCATCAAATGATCAAACACGCGATGCAGAATTTCACTAGGAATATGTTCCCACATCACCCATTCCTCATAAAAATAGTTTGGTAGAATAGTGATCCCTTATTGATCCACTATATTAGAAAATCTATGAAAAAATAGAATAAATAATCATAAAATTTTTACATTAATTAATAAACCCAAAGTAATGGAAACCAACTAAAAAACATAGTTGAATATTCCTCTGCATGCAGGCTTTGAAGTCTTAATGCGGACATCACTCAGGAATAAGCCCAAGAATCATCAATATCACAAGGACTCAACCCCTGTGTTAGTGATGAATAGTTTGAAACACATGGGTCATATGATAAAGAATTAGGATCATTACCTGGTAGTATATCCTCCTTGAAGAAATAAAATACATAATCACAAGGCTCATCATCTATATGAAACATGAAAATAGTGTTGTCTGAAAATAATTGAAAACGATTACTATATATATATTGACTATAACTAATAATTAATTGTGTTACACTTAACCATAATCCTCATATTATTATATGAAAGTGTAAATATCCCCATATGTATACTCAATGATATAAATTTCCATAGGAGTTTTGGCGTCAACATCACTTTTTACTTCAAATTATTTTGTTACATTATCAACATCATCATCACTATTGACCCATAAATTTATGGTGTCATCATCAATATTTGTGTATTTCAGTTGAAAATATGTATTTGGATCCATCTCTTGAAAAATTTCAATTCCTTACACTTCAATAGTAACACACTCAAATATTATAAACTAATTTTCATAATATATCATTTTTATAATGATCCTCTCATAAATAAACATTATTTTGATAGCACAATTACTTGAATAATATATTTTGTTTTCATGATGAGTCAATAAAAAAATTATTTACTATAACCTGTATTTTGTATTTTATAACCATGATTGCATGGCATGGATGAACACACAAGCCTCTATAATTATCAAACCAGTGGAATTTAAACATCATTACATATTCTTATCCTAGATAATACAACTCAATTATTTCATCCAACATGAAATTAAATTAAACATCACATTCTATATGGTTAGATCCTCTCAAGAAAACACCACTATTATTATTTTTTGATTCACCGTATGCACATATATGAAATAGAAAACCATTCACCATATATGAAAAATAAGATATACCCATTTATTATAGTGGGTTACTCAATACAAATAATTTATTATCAATTTTATCATTATATTGTGATACTTGAAAAATAAAAAAAATAAAAAAATGAAAAATAATAAATTGATTTCATATATTAAACAAATAATAACAGATATAACAAGAATTTGAAACTAGTAAGAAAAATTATGTTATAGATATTCTTTAATAAAATCAACTATAATTTGTTTATATTGTTTCTTGACGTGGTCATCATAGAATCTATGAAAATAAAAAAATTATTATTTTTAAATATTATTGAATACATGGTAGTTTTACTCAATGTAGAAATCATTTTGTTTATTTATAGTTTAACCAAAAAAAAATGTTTCAGCCCTATGATGTACATCATTTGAAATACATCATTCATGGACTCCACCGAATCCATGATTATGTAAATTAAAATATGATAATAAATTTTTCCATGAATCGTCAGCATTTCTTACATTACAATGAATTCCATTATGTTTTGAGGGATATTCAAGTTGGAAATAATGGAAGAAGAAAAAAATAAATTTCCGCCTATAAATAATCTTCAGAAATAGAACCATCAACTGACATTTTGTTATATATCTTTTTCTTTAGTTTTTTTCCTACATCTATTATATTTATGAATAAAATTAATTTTTAATTTCCCTCTAGATTTTACTTTATGTAAAAAATTTAAAATAAATGTTCTATTGACTCAGATACATTCTGTGGAGTTTGATTCCTAGTTTATATAAAATTAACACAATATCTTTTTTTTTTGTTTAAAGTGAATCATAGTGTATTTTTTTCATATAGTTTTCTTGGAAAAAATATGATATTTTTTTATTTCATCTGAAATTTAATAATTAAATAAACTATTAAATCCAATCAGTACAAGTCTTTCCAAAATAACAAGAAAATCCTGAATTTTTAATCTAGTAGTATGATTATTTTTGAAACCTCTAGCCAAATTTGATATATAACCCTCCAATAGTATCAAATATTCAATCCACTAATAGAATAATAAATTTTTATATTTGTAAAGTGCATAAGTCTCTTTTGGATTTATTATCTTTGGTGACCTATTCTTTTCAAGGAACTCAATTTCGGGTCTCCTGTAAATTTGTTCAAGATCTAGTCATGAATTTTAAATTATAATTTTTCTTTTAATCTATTTCCAAAACTATATAAATATATTATGAATATATTTTTTTCTCAATATACCTGATATCCAACATGTGAAAGTCCAAAAAATCAGACTAATATGGATCATCCAAAAAATACATTTTTTAATCCAATTATGTTATTTACAAAGGCCATCTATTTTTTTGTTGGATTATAGTTGGTCAAAAGGTAATGGGAGATAATTAAGATAAAATATATTTTAAATCAATAACTAAGATCATTTCTAGAGGCCTATCTCTTTCAATTGTACCTTTTCTAAAATTATTTATCTTCAATTAGAAAAAGCCTGCAGGAAGAATTTTTTGATGATAGTCAAATAACATGGTTTTTCCCTATTGAATAACATAGATGGTATTATGTCACTCATACATTACGAATTTGATTTTGTACCATGTATACTCTATCTAGAAAAAATTCAATATGTTGGGAAGTCCCTAATTTTCCACCTTAATGCAGCATTCATTAGGAAATTTTGTTTCACTACAACATCATATGCCCTAACACCATTAATAGAAAATTAATCAAAATCATAAATCAATGACATCAAATAATCATTGATATTATTTTTCAGATTTACTTGAATAAATAAAGTAAATATATATATATATATATATGTCTCATTCATAAACATCCAAGGACGTAAGTTGTACAGGGTTATAAAATGTTCCAACAATAATATTGACAATCGTAAGAACTAAATAGATAAAAATTTTTGGTAGAAGGAAAAAAACACATGTTATAGGATTCTAAAGAAAAAATAAGGGTGTACTAGGTCAAAATTCTTCCATGAATCACCATGAAAATGATTATTTAATAACTTACTAGTTTAAAAACAAGTTTTATTCCATAAAATCAATGACGCATTGTTATGAGAATAAATAAATGTTGTAATCTTGGTGTTTATTGTAAATAACTAAATTGGTTAATAGGAATCAATACATTCATTTTTTAGAGATCCTATGTAAACCTTGATTTTCCATATATCAGACAACTATCTAACAACACATTTTCACTATAATATAAGACGCAATCATTTTAATAATTATGAATCGTTTGAAAACCAAGACCAAGATTATGAACGATCTTCTTTATTTAATAGATATTTGTAGAAAACATGTTTCCTGCTGGAAAATGTGATTTCACAAAAGATAATATGTGGTCAAAATAGCTATTTAAATTTCTATTATTTGATTTTATAGCCATAAATTTTATAACCACTTAAATTTTTCTTATCTTAAAACCAGGATATAAGGCATCATCAAAATAATTCAGAAACTGATAGAATCAAGCTAGTTTTATATAATGAGTTAAATTTATATAATCCTGAGTTTCAGTTTTTTGAAAAGACGGACCGACAACATATTGTACTAAATTTTGAAACCATGATGGTTTTTGAACCAAATTATAAATATCTTCTCCAAAACTGTGTTCAACATGTTGATAAAAAAATATTATTTTTGAAAATCGAAACACAATAGATGACCCCCATCTAAGTACCACTAATATTTACCATGAACCAATATTTTTTTACTAATTACTGACAATTTGTAATCATTACTACTTTTTACCACTAATTACCTCTAATTACAGCTAATTATTACTAATTAGTGCTAGTTATTACTAATTAGATGATATTATTAATTATTAATAAGTACCAATAATTATTAATACTTATTACAAGTTAAAACTCAGTACTTCTAATTAAAGATATTTTTAAAAAAATTATCAAATATAATGAATCATTTATAATTTTTACAATTTACCACTAATAATTACTAATTATTACATATTATTATTAATTAGAGCTAATTATTACTAATTTTCCCTTAATATTACTAATTATCACCAATTATGGCAAATTATTACGAATTACAACGAATTATTACTAATAACCTATTATTATTACTAATTGTAAATAATTATTACTAATAACCACAAATGCCTAGAAATTACTTCTAATTATTCCTAATTAGAATTAGTGATTCCCAATTACAACCAGTTATTATTAATTACCACTAATTTTTATTAATTACCTCAAATTATTAATAATTATTACTACTTATTTCTAATTACTGCTAATTATTCCTTGTTGCTCTAAATTATTAATAATTATTAATTCTTGTTCCAAATTATTACTATTAATTACTAATTATTAATATTCTTTACTAATTATTAAGAATTATTCATAATTACCTCTAATTATCACTGGTAGTCACTAATTATTACTAATGTTTTAAATTAATGCTAATTATTACTAATAATTACTAATTATTACTAATTACCACTAATTATTACTAATTATTTCCAATTATTTCAAATTACAACTAATTATTCTTAATTATCAGCAATTATTTCTAATTACTACTAAATATCTTTAATTATAACTAATAATTACTAAATATCACTAACTATGACTAATTATGACTAATTATAGCTAAATATTACTAAATATTACTAAATATTACAAATTACCAGAAATTTTAATTAATATTACAAAGTAAATCTATTTTGTATAGATTATTAATAATTATTACTAATTAATACTAAACATTACCAAATATTACTGAGTACCACCAATTAAGACTAATTATTATTAATTATTATTAATTATTACTTAATATTACAAATTACCACTAATTATTAGTAATTATTACAACTTATTTTGAATTATTACAAATTTTTTCTAATTATTACTAAGTTGTACAAATTATCACTAATTATTATTAATTTTCACTAATTATTATTAACTATTATGAATTATTACAAATTACCACTAGGTACCACTAATTATTAATTGGTACCAATAATTAATACTAGTTATTACTAAATATTACTAATTATGACTAAGTACCACTAATTATAACTTAAATTTACTAATTTTTACTAATTAGTACTAATTAACACTAATTATTACTAATTAATGCTAATTATTTCTAATCACCAATAATTAATGATAATAATTATTAATTATTAATAATTATTAAAAATTATTAATAATTATTACTAGTTATTACTAATTATTTCTAATTATTTCAAATCATTACTAATGATTGCAAATTTTTTCTAATTATTACTGGTTATTACTATGTACCACTAATTAATACATAGTACGACTAATTATAACTTACTATATATAATTATTACTAATTACTAATTAATTACCAATATTTATTAACAATTGCAACTAATTATTAATAATTACAACTAATTATTACCAATCACCACAAATTATTACTAATTATTAATAATTATTACTTATTATTGTTAATTATATAATAATTAATTATAATTATTTATAATTATTTACTAGTAAAACTATATACTTCTAATTAAAAAAAATTACTCCTACTAATAACTAATTACTACCAAATAAAATTAATAAATTCTAATTAAAATTTTTAATTCATAAATAATTTAAATAAATACTAACATAAAAATATATTAAATAAAAATTGTAAACATTAAAAGTTCAATAAAAAAGAACTTTTTACCAGATGAAATGTTGAAAATTTTCTTTCCTTTAAAATGTAAAACTTTTAATGATTAAAAATACAAAGTCCAGAGGAGAGTATGATAAAAGAGTTGAAATGTGGATAGAATATAAAAATTGGGGTGGGTATATATATGTTAGATTATTAGAAACAAGATTAACTGCAATGGAAACCCCAACAAAAATAATATTATTTCTGATGGGACCCGTCATAATTACTATGATTATATAATAACCACATCGACATTTTGAATGATATTTGTGATTGGTCTCTTGGTAAATAGTCTTCTGCTAAAAATTTATTTATGAAAAATATTAAAGTCGATCTCAAATAAAAATAACAATGGAAGGTATTTTCAAAAGGGGTATATTCTCATTTCAAATACCTTTCTTTCGATTTGGAGCATATGCATGTTAAAGGTATTTTCGATGGACCAGTTTTCTCTTCGCAAATAGTTTTCTATTAAATTTTTTTTGCAATGATATTATTATCCCATAAAAATTATTCTTTTGAAAAGGATTGTTTTCAACATAGACTAGCCTATCAAAAATATCCCATCAAAAAAGTTTGTTTCCCCCATAGTGATAACATGTTCAATTGAGAGACTTGGTTGCATTGCCAAACGATAATACATAACTCAAATTATTACTATAATTTAAAGGGTCCAACGTACCTTGGGATTTGATTTTCCTTCTTACCAAACCTTACAACACCCTTCTATAGAGATAATGTCAAATTACAAATCATTCTACCAATTATTTTCAAATCACTTTTCCCCATTTTTATCTTCTTTGATTTAGTTTTGAATAGTCTTTGTAATGCGCCGACCTAGTTACCCAGAGTCAGTGCATTATTTCATAACATTAGAATGATCACAAGAGTTCAATTCTTTAAAGACCTATTAGTGTAATAGACATGGAATTACTAGATACATATATAAGTTTTACATTATATCATGAAATAAAAAAAAAGAAACAATATTGTGTCCCCTTTGAGCACACTCATATCCCTTATCCTATCCCTATAGGTCAATCCTAATATACTTCTTCACATCATGGAAAAAAGAAAACATAAGAAATGGGTGAGCTCAGATTCTCTGTTAGGATTATAATCTACTGTAATATATCATAAATATGCATAAACTTTTAAGGAAATGTATAATAATAAAACCAAACCTTTTATTATTAAACATCACTATAAAATGGAAAAGTTAAATGAAATAATTTCATTTACTTATTCATATGGATTTTCTACTAGTCGAATAATCATATGTAATACCAATATCTAATTCTATAATGATGGAATGCATAATTTCGAACACAACAACCACATAATCAATTCCTCATTCCAAGAGTAAAATAATTTTTTTTCAAGGACTTTTTCCACAACACTAGATTCTTTCATGAGAGCTACTAATGCATCGTGGAGCTATAGCGGGATCCACTAGTCACTTACTTAGTCCAATTCATTCCTAATATGAAAAGGTTGAAACAAAACATAAATGTTCATACTAAAACTAACAGGCTAAATGTTAATAATTTAACCATAAAACATGAATGAAATAAAAATTACACATCCATAGTAAAAAATATCACAAACCCTTCAATACAATATTGAATATTTTATAAAAAAATTAACTTCAAACAAGTGTGAAATCCATCAACTTATGTTGATAGAGATGAAATCAAAACTATTTGAGATAAATATCTCTTTCTATTGGGAAATTATTTAAATTTCACATAATTATAATAGAAAACATTTATTTTTAAAATATTTTTATAGTCTGGTAAGGGAATCTTCGAAGGTGTTATAATGGGGGAAAATAGCCGCACCCACCTTATAAGTTAAAAAAACATCCGTACATTAATTATTTAAACATGGTCATAGAGTACCTTGTTTGGAAAATGACAGAATGATTCCTCTACAAATATTTTATAAAAAGTTAGAGAAGGGTATAAATGACTTTAAATCATATTCTAATAAATAATATTTTTTTGAAATACATTTTTATGAAACACAGATGTGGATGATAATGTTGTCCAAATAGATACATTCGTAAAAACAGCCTTGGACATTAAAGTGATTGTAAAATTAACCATTACCTTGTACTTTCACTTAGTCAACAGTATGTTAACCTCTTGTATAATATTTAAAAACTTATTATTAAATTTTACCCAAACCACATACATAAATATTAAATCTTATATGACATTTTAATATTTATTTGTTAATAATATTTCAATAGTATTGAGGTTTGAGGTGTTAATTGATTCATTTTACTTTACATGTTTTGTATCATAAGTCATGTTTGTTGTGTATTGGATGTATTTGATTCATTTACAGAATTATATTATTTTTTTAACATTATTTTAAATAATAAAATTAAAATTATTCATGAATGGTTACGAGGGGGAATTAATCTCATAGCGTTTGTGGATACGGTAATCCATATGTACGCACGAGTGAAAATATAATTCTATTGATGGTTAAATAGTATGTAATTGGATGTAAAATCATATATACAGAATCATTATTATTTTATATTTATTATATACACCAATAATTCTCATTATTATACACATCCAAATAATGAAGTGTTGAATAAAAAACATCACCATGATGGGGAGAAGGTAAGTTGTACGTATGCACGTATGATGACTTTTTCATTCATAGGATGGTTAGAATAACAAATATGTTTGTACCATATTTATAATAAAATAATATTATGTAGAAGGTACTATAGTTGTTATTTTGGTATGGAAAAAACAATGAAAGAGGACGTAGAAGAACAAAAGAACATTGAAAGGGGTGATGAAATTATTACCCCTTCTTCAGGTTCTTCTTTTTGATTTGATCAAAAGGGCTCCTTAGGCAGGCTTTCTGATCAAGGTAATTCCTATAGGATTAATTTATTGGTTTTAGGAGGATATTTAAGGATGGTTTGTAAAAAATGGCATCGTATAAGTGAAATTAAGAGAAGGGCAAGTACTCTTTTATAAGAGAGGTGAGGGTCACTTTTTGGAAAAAGCTAAAAATATTATATTTTTATAAAATCATTTTCAGTTTATAATTCCTCAAAATAGAATTATTTAGAGTATAAGGTGGGTATGGTTCCAAATTTTTTCAACCAATAGGTTTTATAGAAGTTTAGGTCACCATATTTACCTTATCTTTTAGATTTAACTCTTTGTTAAATAGTTTAACTTTTACAATGTCTTCTGGTATTTTGATATTACATTGTTAAAAAAATACAATAAAATTCCAAGAGTACCCCAAGTGGTTCATTAATAAAATATATATCATTATATAATCCCTTTTCCTAATCCTTATATTTTAATGAATATTATATCATTTAATAATATATTTTTTTAAAAAAAACTCATTTATTCCAATTTTGACACTATTTAGTATTTGGTGTTTATAAACGTAAAAAAAAACATTAATAATTTGAAAAGAACACATTAAATAAATCCTATCATTCATATTAACAAATAAAATTATTATAATTCATAAATTTTCTCAATTTAAATTTATTTGGATATTTATAATATTAATTATTTTAATCTTTCATTAATAAGGTAATTATCATATCTTCATTGTTGCATAAATAAATTTAAATATTTAATGCATAAAAATTATAACTAAAATAGCATGATTTAATAAATATTTTTATCTTTCTAATTAATATTTATTCTCAAATTTATCTATTGTATAACCATATATTAAAAATGGTTTAGTTATTAATATCTGAATTTAACAGTTTAAACTCTTCTTAAAATAAAATAATAATAAATTTCATAATTTAATCCAAGTGGATAAAAGGATTATATTTTATTTGTATAGTTGTTTTTGGTCTAAAAAACATATCCAATAGAATTAAGACATGTTTTAAGGAAATTACAATATCATTTTTTAGCTTTTATAACCATATTTTACTTTTAACCGTGCTAAATAGAATGAAAAATTTATTATTCAAAAAATATTATTTTCATCCTTTTGAATCACATTTTACTTATAGATGTAAACTACGTCTCTCGGAATTTTTAAATTCAATTCACAGAAGTGGTAAAATAACGTTTTAAGAAAATTTCAAAATGTGCCTAGAAGGTGGGTGAAATATGTTAAAAATTTCAATAAAACATATTCTTTTCATTATAAATATGTTTCATTTTTTTGAAAACATTATAAATAACAATAAAATTTTACTATTTACTATTCATATAACAATATTTAATTGATAAATAAATATATAATTTATATAATTATAATGCTAATGTGTTGTTTCGTAGAAACTCAATCTTGCTTATAACATCTGCCAAGTCAGTGCTTCATGCAGTATAATCTATTGAATTATATTAAAGATATAACAAACTATGAATTCTTGGGGTGTTAAATTCTCCCCTCCTTCAATTACTTACGTCCTCTCAATTTTAAATTTTTCTTCAAAAATAAAAGGTTAAAAATAGAAAATTCCATTGTGGAAAACCAACATCAGAAATAGGGTTAATACATTTTAGTCTCGATAAGATAGAAAGGAAAATGAAAAAGTCACCACAAAATTAGTATTTCAAATAGAAGTACATTGGTGGAAATATTAGACACCCAATTAGAAGGAAAATGTAAATATTTATATAGAGTTATTGAGGTCATCAATCACAAAAATGTGAATAATTAATAGAAAATTGATGGCTTCAAATACATAAATCTATTATGACATGAAATATCATTGGTTCATCAAAACATAATGTATTAGGATAACCCACTATTGGTTTTATGATCCATTTCCAAATGTTTGAGAATTAATTTCTTCATTGAATAAGAAAAAAAATACCTGACATGTATAATTCTATCCTTTAACTATTTTCTACCACAAACTCATCTTTCACATCAAAAGGTAATAGAACACAAAAATATTCTATTTATCCTAATCGTATCGGGTTTAAAAATAAATGAATTTATAATTCTTATATCATATCATTTGAAAAAAATACATTATACAAACCAAGACATCATGTAGTCCAGTGCTAGGTGATGCACTATTGTCGACCTTCACTTGCAGGTTCAAGTCTCGTGGCCTTACCAGATGTGATGGGCTTTCACTGGACCTTAGGGAGGTCATTTTATTAATTAATCAAAAAATAATCTTCAGAAATGTTTTTACCTTAAACCATAGTATCCATTTTCAAACAGAATCCATTAAAAAATATATACTTATCTAAAATACATGTGTCCAAAATCATAGTCCCAAAATTTATAGGGAAGGCCAACATAACATAATGAAGATCTCTTTTTTCCACATAATCAAATTTTAGTACATTCATCCTGTATTCTCATAAACCATGGTTACACCCTGAATTACCGTAAAACATTATTGATTACATTCATGCTCCCATATAACTTACATAATACTATATATATTCCTTATATCCAAAAATTTTGAATACTCCAACAATGATAGAATAAACACACCATTAGTATGTTCGATGGTAGTCCAGAATATCCAATATAATTTATCCAAATCAATTATCTCTTATCCCAAAACCACTACCTATGTATCAAGATAATATTGAAGTTAATCTTTTCTTCAATGATGTATTTTCTAAAATTTTTAACTTGTTGTGGAGTCACTTTTCTTAGTATGATATAATCTCATATCCATAGTGAAATAGTACTCTCATACAATCCTTATTTATTTCCATAATTAATATAACCGGTATGTCATTGATACAAAAATCAAATGACATAATTCATTAATAAAAATAGATGAAAATTAATTATTCCTCTTCAAAGGTGGTAGTATCATTACATGATTATTATCTGATAGCATCATTATGGGAATACTCTGATGATTGGGACATTGATCCGTGTAGTGTCCCAACTCCTTACAGAGGAAGAATTGTACATCTAAATCATTTTTCTTACCCTTGAAATCACATACTTGTTGTCCTTTTTCTTAACACTTATATCAAACTCCCATTAACATCATGAATTTAAGAAGGGGATTCATTCCACAGTTATCACATAGGGGAAAATCATTATTAATCTTCTTCCTTTTATCCATCATTCTCTATACCATCATTTTTATCATTGTATTCCCTTTAAAGACATATGACTCAAATAATTCCTCACTTATCTTATTAACACATGATACTATTTCTTCATATGATGAGAATATGTGGGAGACTATTTAACTTCATTATTTTGGCTTAAGACCATGAAATATATGATCCTTATTACAATATGGATAATGCATATTGTTAGAGTTCTCATTCCTTCTACTGGGCACCATTTTAAACAATAGAATACACTAGGTTAGTTTAACAATCAGGATTCATAATTCCATTCTAGTAAAATACCTAACGTAAATTGAACAATTTATACCTGTAATCTAAAATCCAAAAAAAATTCTCTTTGAGGAAGTATTTATTCATAAATCCTTCATAATGGATTGTAAAGAAAATTTGAATTATCCTAAGAATACCTCTAGGGAGTGTCATAACCAAGAGTGAATCAAGGCCCATTGTCGTGCACCATTTAATATTCAAGTCTAGATCAACGTAGTGTTTTCTGGTTTTACCCCTATATCCATCTGTTCCAAAGCCGCCTCAACCTACTCATATCCAGAAAGGAAAGTATTATATATATAATTTACAAAACATCTATGTTACCTAAATTCTAGGATGTTATTCTATATTAATATTCATTGTTAATCTTATGGTAATGTACTCTAATCATTGTTTTTCTAAATCTAGTTTCCAAGTTATGTATTAAACTTCCTTAGATAACAACTGTAACACCCTGACCCTAGTTACCTAGAGTCAGTGCATTATTACATAACATTGCCATGATAACAAGAGATCAGGTCTCAAAAGACCGATTAGTTTAGTATCCATAAAATTACTCGATACATATATAATATTTACCTTACATCATGTAAAAAACAAAATTGTGTCCCATTTGAACACACTCATATCCTTTAGCCAATCCCTACGTGCCAATCATAATATACTTCTTCACATCCTAGGAAAAAGAAAACATAAGAAAGGGGTGAGGTCAGATGCATCCTAAGGATAACAATATAAAAGAAACTATCATAAATAAGTACAAACATTTATGTCAATGTATAAAACTAAAAAAAAAGACTTTTAAAACAAAACTTCAAAAAAAAATGGAAAAGATAAATCAAATAATTACATTTACTAATTCACATGGATATTCTACAAGTAGAATAATCATATATAATATTAATAGCTAATTTCATAATGATGGAATGCATAATGCCAGACATCATAACCCCATAGTCATTCCCTCATGCCAAGGAAACAAATAATATTTTTTCAAGGACATGTTTCAAGTCAGTAGTTTGTCTCATGAGACCTACCAATGCATCGAGAAGTTAAAGTGGGATCCACACATCACTTACTATTTCCAATGCGTTCCTCATATGAAAAAGGTTGAAACATAACATAAACATTCATATTAAAACTAGCATATGAAATGTTAATACTTTAATAATACACCATGAATGGTATTAAAATAACACATTCACGTTCAATCATATCATAAAACCTCCAATAAAATTTGCCAGATTGTATCATAATAAATCAACTTCAAAACAATTTTAAAATCAATCAACATATGATGACATAGAAGAAATAAAAATTATTTCATAGAAATATATATTTCAATTTTGAAATCAATTAAAAGTAACATAATTATAAATGAAAACTTTTATTCTGAAAGTATTATTATAACATTTTATGGTAAGCTTTGAAGATGTTATAATGGAGGAAAATAGTCAAACCCTTAATATTATTTAAAAAAACATTCTTACTTTAAATGTTTTGTTACTTAAGTCATGTTTTTAGGGATAAGATGTATTTAATTCATATATATAATTATATTATGTACTTAATAATTATTTTAAATCATAAAATGAATGTTATTCTTGAATGGTTACAATGTAGAATGAATCTCATCACGTTCGTGGAGATGATAATCCGTACTTACGCAAAAGTGATAGTATCATTCTATCGATGGTGAAATAGTATGAAATTTGATGTTATGTCATATATACTGATTCATTAGCATGTTATATTTATTATTTACATCAATTATACTAATTTTTATACCCATCCAAATAATGAAGTGTTGAATAAAAAACTATACCACGACGTTGAGACAATAATCCATACGTACATACATATGGTTATTCTTTCATTCATAGGATGAATAGAATAATGAAATGGTTGTGACATATTTATAATAATATCACAATATGTATAATTTATGAGTGTTAGTATTTTGGTATGGAAAAAACAATGAAATAGAAAGTGGAAGAAGAAAAGAATTTTGAATGAGGTGATGATATTATTACATATTCTTCAGGTGCTTCCTTTTGATTTGATCAAAAGGGATCCTTAGGTTGTATTAATGATCAAATTAAGGAATATATGTTGAAGTGAGGTTAGTTTGGATGATATTTGTGTATGGTTTGGCGAAGCCAAATGGATTAGGAGGTGTGAAATTAATAGAAGGTAAAGTATCCTTTTATAAGATAGGTGAGGGTCATGTTAGGAAAAGCATGAACTATTATTTTATTATAAAATATGTTTCAGTTTATAATGTCCCCATATGAATTTATATCGAGTATAAGGTAGGTATGGGTCTAAATCCCCTAAACCAATCGGTTTTAGGAATGTTTAGTTCACCATATTAACCTTATCTATTACATTTAACTCTTAGTTAAATAATTTTACTTTTACATTGTCTTCTTGAATTTTTATATTACCTGGATAATAAACAAACTATAAAATTCCAAGATAACTTTAAGTGGGTAATTAATTACATATATATAATTATATAGTTTTTTGGAAGAACCATATATTTTTAAGAGTATTATATCATTTAATAATATAGTATTTGTTTTAAAAACTCATTTATGTCAATTTTCACATTATTTAGTATTTGTTTTTTTTGAAAGTAATCAAAACATGATTACTTCCAAATAAATACATTAAATAAATCAGTACATGTCTTATTAACCTATAAAAATTGTTTAATTCATCAAAAGTCTCAATTTAAATTTATTTGGATGTTTAGAATATCAATTATTTTAATCATTCATTAATACAATAATTATGACATCATAATTGTGTCATAAATAAATTTAATTATTTATTTTCTAATATTTAATAATAAAATAACATGATTTAGGAAAACTTTTTATCTTTCTAATGAATTTTTATAGTTGAATTTATCTTATGTATAAACCTATATTAATAATTTTTTAGTCATTACAATTTGAATTTAACACTTTTAACTCTTCTTTAAATAAAATAATAAT
The DNA here is from genome assembly GCA_963277665.1 of Viscum album. Classification (NCBI taxonomy): domain Eukaryota; kingdom Viridiplantae; phylum Streptophyta; class Magnoliopsida; order Santalales; family Viscaceae; genus Viscum; species Viscum album. Next base: position 319,124,960 of record OY728153.1, on the reverse strand, counting down.
AAATGTCCTAATCTAAACCAAGTTGATAAGAGAGGATCATATTTAATTATTAAGGTTGATTTTGGTCGAAAAACACTTATCCAAAAGAATTAGGACATCTTTTATGGTAATTATAATTTCATTTTTACCTTTAATTACCCTATATAATTTTAATAGTGGTAAATAAAATCCAAGAGTTACTATTCACAAAATTATTTTAATCCTATTGTACTAAATTTTATATACTAATATCAATCGCATCTCTCTGAGTTTTCAAATCCAATTCCTAGAAGCTATAAAATTACGTTTTATGCAAATTTGGAAATGTTCCAAGAAGGTTGGTAAAAGACGTTAAAAATTTCAATAATATTTTATACTAAAAATGAATCCAATGAATTACAATAAAACTAGTATATGTTTTATGTATATATTTTAACATAAAATATATTTAAATTTAAATAATAATTATTTAAATAAAAAGTTTGTTTTTATCAACTATTCATTATTTTTAACTACTCATCAATAACCGCGTGTTTTCAGAAAAATACCAAATATTTAACCTAAGATGATATTTATGTTCTAAATCCAAACGAAGTCTATTTTACCAAATTATATTTTTAGAAGTGTCTATTATTAATTTTATTATTATTCACAAAAGGACATAAAATGTAGTTCTTTTAAGAATGTAGTTTATATAAATATATAACTATTTTGACTAAACGTATACATTTCATTAAAAATATTTTTTTTATGTGAAAAAATTATAAACAACAATAGAAAATATATTTTTTTACTATTAATATTACAATATTTAATTGATAAATAAATATATCATTTAAATAATTATAATACTAATGTGTTGTTTCACCGAAAATCAATCATGCATATAATGCTAGGCAAGTTGGTGTTTCGTGTAGTGTAATCTATTGAATTACATTAATGATATAACATAATATCAAGTCTTGGGGTGTTAAAGTTTTCACCTATTCTATCATCTCATATACATGCTTGGGGCCAATAAGCTTCCTTCCACCAACTTCATCCCAAAAAGATGGATTACAAAATCCATTCCCATATAATGCTTCACATTAAACCATCAAAATACCTAAGATTCCATCAAAATATTTCTCACAATATTAAAAACCCATAAATATGAAATATGTTTTCAAACATTTATCATGAGATATTAAAATTTAACTGATATTGTCACATAAAAAATATGTAAATACCCTGATTATATATACTCTTGAAACATGGTAATAAATCGAATTACCATAAACCCTTAATGAAAACATGAATTCTTCAAAAACATAACACCATGTTTATTAATTAATTTAGATAACATGTTATGGATTATATTCAATAAATAAAAAGTATAGTAAACTCCATCAAATATAACATAATATTCTTTTTCATCAAGAAACTAATTTGTTCCAAGGTCATCAATACTATCACATTTACTTAATCAACATTAATGATTTATAAAAATTATTTACTCAACATTAGGAACATTTTATGGGTTATCTTTCCCATAATAATGTGTTCTCAAAATATATCACATTTCAACTAAATCAATTTTACTGGTTATCACTACCATTTAAATTATAATTTCAAGTCCTTAAGGAAAAACTATAGTTGTACAATACTTATACATTAGATTGTTCTTATAACTATAAAATCACCGATAAAATTCTACTAAAACATTATTCTAAATTCCAAATAAATTATCAAATTAATCATTCTAATTCTGCTTTTAGTTTTTAAATAATATTGACCTTAATCCCTTTGCTTCATTTGATGAAAATTCCCTAGAAGATTAGGGAATTCGATTACATGTTTCCCTACATCCATATAGTTTAGTTACTAGAAATTAAATGTTTCTTTCTACCCTAGCATTCACATTATTAATGGATATTCCCTCCACACTTGTAGAAAACACCCATTCCCTTCAAGATAGTACCCAGGTGTTTCTTTACTTAATTATCACATGCAGGATCATCCTTCTTTCACTTCTTCTTTGTATTCATTTTCTCCTCCCACCCTCTTCTTCTCTTGATTCACATTGTATATATTTTATCCATAAAATTATTTCTCTATTTTTATGGAGCATAAATCTATTTCACCATGTGATAGAAAGTTTGAGATACTAGGACCCATGGAATACTTGTATTAATCCTTAGATGAAATGATATATCTCTCACTAGGTATTTCATATGTATTCCATCTGATACATTTCTAGTCTATTAATGGTAGCCTTATACCATGCATCACTTTCTTCTTCATTTTTTAATAAGTTATAGAATATTATCTTTATTTCTATTCATTACTCATGAGGGAAATATTTGACATAGAATTTTTATTTAAAAGATTATCATTCGTTGTGTTATATTTCATCTTACTCACATGTAATATTAATTAGCAACAAACATTAATTATCATATCCCTTGAAAAATATACATCCAATGTAACCATTTATTTTTCATCATATCAATAGATTTAAATATCTTATCAGTGTTCTTAATCTGTTTTCTTAGCCACCAATATATTATTAATCCGCTAAATGGTGGGGGTTATATCTCATTAAGATATCTAACCTAGGATAATAATTATGTGTAACAAAGAGATCTATTCAGGAAATGATATTCATCATAAACTAAAAAATATTCCCTATGATAGCCATGATCCACTTAGTTCCAATAATAGTTTTATTGGAATGCTATGTATAAAAATCTCTAAATTTTCAATGAGTATTGATACCCTCCATTCATCTATGATCCATTTCTAAATAATTTAATACACTAGATTAGATCATAAAATTATAAATTTTAAATTATAAAGTATAATCATAAATCTGGTGTAACACATAACATAAATAAGAAGATAATATACATTTTATCTCATAGTCTTAAACATGGCTTCTTTAAAGATATATTTATCTTAACATCCTTTATAATTGATTGTAAAAAAATGTGAAATATCCAAATATTATCGTCAAAGAGTGACAAACCAGGTACACAGTAAGGGCATACACACCATAAACCATTAAAGTGGCCAATATATACTCAACCAACCCTTTTAGTTTTATTTCCCATAGACATATCTTTTTCCAAACCACTTTCCCTTCTAGTATCATTACTTGCGAGTATTGCTACGAATAACCACAATATCAATTACTTAACAAAACATAAGGATATTATTCTTTACATATCCTAATGACCACCATTGGGTTATGATCTCCAATATATATCTTCCTTAATTCAGTTACTTTTGTTTCTTATAAGCTTTATATAATTCCAACTATAACAACCTCGAATCCAGTAACCTAGATCTGTTGTATAATTTATTACAATGACATGGATACAAGGGTTTAAATCCCAAAGGGATGATCAATTTTGTTGATTTGGATAACCAAATACTTACATGATATTTATTTTACATTGAATGTAGAAAATAAAACAAAGTAATCGAAAAAATTCAGAATCATTTAACTCATTCAAAAAATTATTATTAATAACATATGGAAAGGAAATAATAATAGGGTGATAACAAATGCTCAGCAAGGGATAATTACAATCGTTGATATCATGAATCTGTATGGAATAATGAGTATGGAAGGGTAAATAATAGATAACTCATTCTATTTAATCAATATCTTCACCATCATTATTAGATAATTCATAACATATATATAATTGTAAATAACTAAAAACACATTATAGTTAATCAATAACTTGTGAAAAAAATGCTTACATAGTTAATATCAATGCAATAATCTCATGGATTGTAATAAATAAATTATCTAATAAATAAAATTATTAATTTTAGATATCATGATCACTGAAAACATGATATATAGATTATAAATTCCTTTTTAAAGACAATTTAAAAGTTTATGTAAAACACATTATATTATTCCAACTGATTTATCTTATGAGACCAACTAATTCAAAAAGGTGTTGAAAAATTAAAATCCCCACAAATCAAAAAATTTACAAATCATTTCTTATAAATGAAATGATTTATTTCATTCATATAAAATATTATTTATGTATTAATATCTGTATTAACTAATGATTATAGATTTATCAATATATCCCTAGTTAATAAAAAGCAATTCAATGAAAACATCATATGTACCAATTATTTACTATTTAGGAAATAATTATATCCACGATAAATATTATATGAATATGTAATAAAAAATTAATGTATAGTAAAATATGATCACAACAAATATATTATCTAAATAAAAATTATACAATAACAAAATTAATCAATAAATGATAAGTGACCAAAAGTTCATTAGGAATATAGTTTTCGAAACAAAATCATATAATTTTGATGAATAAAGGAAATATAAGTGAGATATTAAAATAATATTTCATAAAAGACTTTTATTTTTAAAAAATTTAAAATATATAAATTAATATGTGTTTTGTGAAATGGTTATTGTATCGGGGAAGTCCGTTATCACCAAATACATTAAAAATAACATTCCTTTTAATAATTTGTCAACAACTATCATTTTGAAAATTGTATAAATATTCCTTTGAATTTTTTTAAAAAATTAAATTGTAAATATAAATTTCCTAATTAAATCATTTTATTAAATAAAAATAGTTTTCTCAAACCTTTTTGAAAAACATGGACATATAGTAAAAATATATATGATTTGTAGATAAATGAAATAGATAATTTTTTAAAAAATCCATTGCATGATATAAATAAAAAGGAGGAGATAATTTGGAATAATGTTTAAAAACTCCTTAAAATTAATGTGTATAAGAATATTATTTAATTTTATTAAGGTTAAATAAATATATTCCATAAACTCAATTAAATGAAATCACAAAACAAATTGAGATTGTACAATATAGTATCACCTCTACTGTAACTTCTAAAATGTAACCCCATGAAGGAATAAACATGAATTGAAACATAAAAATATATTAATAAATATTTATTAATGTTAAATACATAAGACAGGTTGTATATAAAATTTAATAAGTCCATATTAATAAATATTACACAATGGAATAGATAATGAGTTGAAATTACATATGTAATGATTTTTTTTCGGTTAAAAATTATTTACACTATATTATAATGGTTTTAAAAAATTTATTAATTTATTATAGAACAATATTATTGTTTATAATATCATATGTGGTCTTAATATAACATCTTACCACCTATTCCTTAGCGATCTTTTATTATTATCATTGTTTCTGATGTTAATTTCTGTGTTGTATCACACATGTTTTATCTAGAAAGTTCAGCTTATTGTGTATAGGATATACTTAAATAACCTAAAAAATTATAAAAATGTTATAAATATAATATTTATTCATTATATACATTATTATAACCATTATTTAATGTTTTATTAAAGAAAATGAATCACCTTGATTCATACAGATAGTAGGTCGTACGTATGCATGAGCGGTGATATCAATCCATTAATCAGTGAATGAGTAAAGAAGGGGATGGTTTATTGAATTTATATATTTAATATAATTTTATATTTTTTAGATATATTCATTATTTCTATCAATATGGTTATTTATATGAGTCACTGATTCAATAAAAATTACATCTGTTCGTGAGGTAGTATTCCGTAGTACACACAAGTGATGACATTGTTTCAATATTTATGGAGAAGGATATGGATATATATTATTAAATTAAAATAATATAATATAAATATATATTTTTTTTTGTTTTTATATTGAAATTTTAAATATAAAATTTATTGATGAGAAAAATATTTAACAAGAAAGATCTTTGTTAAGACAATTACACTCTATTTGAGAAACCTCTAATGGATATCCTCTTAAAGACTCTAGGGTTTATCTTTTGTGAAGAAAAACACCTATAGAATGTTTCTATGGATTTTAAGGATGAATTTTGGTAGTTTTTGGTATATAAAGAAGAATGATATTTGTGTATAAATGAGGGGAGAGAGTTCCCTTTTAGTGATATTTTAAAGACACCCCAAACTAAACAATAATGTGACGTCAATCTCACCCCAAATGCCTCGGAAATTGATAAATAATTGAGATTATTGATGGATAGGTCAATTGAAAACACAATCAAAAAATATAATTGCTTTAAACATGTTCTTCCCTATTCCTATAGGATTTCATACTTTTACCATTTTAGTTTCCACTAAGGTAACATGATTTTTAACATAAACAATTTATCCCATAATCATTAATAAAAATAATAGATAATTTGGGACAAATTAATAAAAATATTTAATCAAATTTATAATATAAATATTCCATTTGTATGGAAAATTAATTTTAACAGAAGAACATGTAACGCACGAAACATCATTTTAATCTTAACCACCTTAATTAATTTCCCACTCTTCAAACTAATTATATTAATAAAAATACGTTTATTTTATTAAATAATATTTAATATTGTAATTTAAAATATGAGATACATTTTTTGAAATTAAAATCAAGTAAGTGAAATAATTTAATTCAAATTCAAACCACATAATGCGATGTAAAACACTTCTACATGGAATGTTCTTTTCCAGAATAATATGATATTATATTTGCTATATGGTCAATAATGATCATTAGATGGATTTAAAATCATATAGTTATATATATAATATATTAATTTTAATTAATTCATTCGTTATTAAAAAAAAATATTTATTAATTAAAATTGACAGACATTGTGCCTTTTTAAATTATTGTTTTTGAAAAATAATAGCTTTTTTGAGAAATACCCTATTTGACCATCAAAATTTCATATCATTATTTATATAGAAATAATAGTTAATAAATATTTAATTATACATATTATTACATTTAGTTATAAAATAAAATGAGGAATATATAAATACAAACTCTTTTATTTTTCATAAAATCTTTTTTCTTAGATAAAATATATAAAATTCATTATTGGATTATTTTAACCATTAATGTTCAAAATTGATTTTAATAATATCAAATTTGAATTTTTTGAATGATATTTTATAGTATTTATTAATTAATAGTTTAATTAAAATATAATTCTCACTTACTATAATTATGGTATGGGGTTTCATCTATCACAAGCTAATGATGAGATTGAATTTATTTAAAAGGGTATATGTCATAAATTCTTGGTGTATTACATCAAATAATTTTATTTAGGAATTTTATTTTAATATAAATATTTTACAAGGTGATTATAATGATATTTTAGGTCATTTTTATAACTAATCTTATACTCTATGTGAAATTCCAATGGAAATTAAATCATTATTTCTTGATGAGAAGTTACTCCATGTTTTTATTAAAATAACTAATTGGTTTTATGGTTTCCCTAATTTCATAGTGGTTTTTTTCTTTCACAAGAATATTTCACATAACCATAGAAAAAAAATTATTTCTATATTTAGCTTCTATTCATCGGTCAAACCTCTAATTTTTAAAATATGTGATAATGAAAAAAATTGTAGGTGTGTCCCATGGGAGGAAATGATTCCCAATCATGGGGGATTCTATTCAGCATTGTAGATATGAAACAATGGAGGGTTGAGAATGGACAAAATAGTCCGGCAAGATAGTTTTTACTATCCCACACTATTCAAGGATATATGAATTCTTATGATATGATGTGAAAAATGTCATATTATTGGAAATTATAGAAGAAGAGATAAATTTCCATGCGAAGTAATTCTCGAGGTCGATGTTTTTTATGTATATGGTACCGAGTTTATCGAACTATTTTCACCGTATTATGGGAATAAGAATAATCATGTTTCCTTTGACTATGTGTTTTTGTAGGCTGATGTTTTTACTATTAACAACATCTTGAATTCAAGTGTTGTCATATTTGTTGTGAAAAAAAATTCATAATCCAATATTCAAAAATCATTGACCTTAAAAAATGGTAATAATTTAAATTATTATAAGTTAAAGGATTTAATGGTGAAGTATGGGTTTCCTCACCTAAATGGGACCACATGTCACCCATATTCTAGTCATAAGAATGATGTTTCAAATAGATAGATTTAGAAACATCATGGATAAGATAGTATAAATTTCTACAAAGGACCGGTCAATAAAATTGGATGATAATTTTTGGTAAAATAGACATTCGTATTTTACTTCCATAGGGATGTCTTTATATAGAATCCAATTTGTAAAGACTTTTTATATACCGATGGTGTTGTGTCGTAAACCTTTTTGGGTATTAAAAGCCTTCATCTATGATTTTATAACTTTTGGAGAGAGAAGATTAATAGAGTCGTGTGAGTTGGATCTAATTAATATAAAATCTTATGAGAATGAACAAATTTTCAAAGAATGATCAAATTAATTTAATGATTCTATAACCCATAATATAGACTTTATGGTTTGACAAAGAATTTTCCTATTTAAATTGATTTTTAAGCTTTACCCAATAAAACAAATATCAATGTTTTCTATTTAATTCATCATCATTGTAGTGCTCGTAAATGGGGACATTTAATTGATTTGGAAAGATAAAATTACATTTATAGTAAATGGGAAATAAATAAAGTATTACTTTTGGGGGAATTCAAAGGGCTTGGATTCCATCTATTTTCATGAAAATTAAATTTTTATCATGTATAACTGAGTACTATATACTGAGTGTTTCATGTGAACAACACTATGTTTTTTTGTTTTCTTTTATATTTATCTTACCCAATAATGATATCTCTTGTCGTTTATTCTGCAGAATCTCATTCCCTAAAATCCAACACCAGGTGATCTGATCGGCTTGGGTAATATAGGGTGCCTCAATTATTTTTATAGGAGTTATAGAGAAATACCCTAGATCATCGATATAAAACTTCATTTACTCACTATTTGGTAAAAAGATTACTTGAACATTAAATTTCATATTTTTATGTCTCCTTTTCAATCATTTTAGGAACTGAACGTGCCAACTAGAGGGTTCTTCTGAATGAAAAATGAGAGGGTTATTTTGATTTAAAATTAATGGAAAGCCCCCACATTTAGTGGAGTTATGTTAATAATTTTCCATATTTTTAAATATTATCATCTCATGCAATATTCCTCTTAAGCCTATCTACAGGGGAATACCCATTTTTGTTTTAAGTAGAAATTTTCTTTATGTTTTATTAATAGGGTGATTAGTCTATTGAATTCTATCCAGTTGAAAACTAGTTTGGACAAAATTTTCAACTATGATTCATATTTTAAATTTTATTATGTTACTTATATTTTTTTTATCATGCTTCATATTATGATGAATTATGAAAATATTTTTTAGGTGTTATAACAATTATGAGAATGAAAAAAAGAAATTTTGAAAATCTCTTTAGATGTGTGGAAAGATGATTCTTTTCATTTTCTGGAAATGACCTGAAACAATCTATGAACTATTGAATAAAATTTTGTCCCAACATTATGAATAAAAAATGGTGACAATGATGATCATTAACTATGGGGGAGTGGGGAATTTCAATGATCATTAATAGTGAATTAATTATAAAAACATAAAAATCCAATGTTTATTTTTCAAAATGAATCTATGTTTATCTAATGAATATAATATTAGATTGTAAATGAATGTTTTTTTGTGTATTTAGGTTAAAAAATAAGAAAATATTGTGTCCTTCCTAGGGGAAATTTTCATTATAATTTTTAGGGATTTCATAGAATTTGATGTTTTGAGGATTGAGTAATCACTAAGAGATGTTTTCCAATTTTTTATAGAGATACAATTTAAAATCTATGAAAATTAAATTTGATTGGTTAGATTCATGTGTCAATTTTAACTAAACAATTAGTACATTGGAGTATAAAATTTAACCTAGTTAGATAGAATGGGTCAAATGGAACACCTTAGTGTGATATCTATATTGAGAGTCATATATATCCAATGAATCTAATGTAAAATGGAAAATTTGGACCCCATAGTGAGTATCCAAGGCAGGATAAGTAGTTTTCTTTTGTAAAAAATCCATATTTAATAAATTCATTGTATAATTGTATACACAAATTAATGGATATAAAAATATTTAAATGTGGGGTTTGAGTAAAAAATGAGTTCATAAAGATGAATAAAATATTTAACCCAAAATTAATAAGGGAAAATTTGTTTTAAATCAGAATAGTTTTTATCATATTAACAAAATATGAAAATTGATCATTAATTTAAGGGACATAGGAGAGAGTGAAAGATTGTTATTCCTATATTTGTTGATTTTATTCTACTTTTGTCTCTCAAGCTTATACTCTTGGAATTTGAATATGAGAAACTGTTAAAGTATGGAAGTTTTATTAAATAACACAAGAGGTGTGACATACCTAAAAATGTATGATTAAATGGTCTTATATGATTTTGGAATATTCCTTTGAAATAGGAATGTTAATCATCATTAATCGTTGGAGTATTTGTAAAAAAATTATATGTTGAATTTTACTTGAGTGAAAATAAATAATTGTTGGGGAAATTTATGGGGTGTTATTTTTTCATAATTTTCCACATCTATTTTCATGAAATAAATGAAATTGTAATGTAAAATTGATATTATTGGGGATAATCGTTGAATCTCGAACAAATATGGTTGAATTTGAAATTCATTGAATATTTTAATAGAAATATCATTTTTGGGTGCATAATTGATCAATGTTATTGGTGTAATTTTTTATATAATTCATTAAAGATTAGATTTTTTAATGATATTTAATAGAGAATTTTAATATTTATTATTTCAATATTTTATGTATTTTTTATGATATATTGTTGAAATATAGTAAAGGGTTAGAGAAATTGTGCCCAGAATGGATTGACTGCATGCCCATTTCAAATGTCCATAATTCCAAATGTTGATCAATCAAACCATACCCCTGTGCCCCACTACACAGAAAATGATTGTGACTATAGATCAAATGAATTCAACCATAGGACAATGGTATACATGATCAACTGCACCTATTTTGAATCATCTGCACCACCAATGGGAAAGACTAAAAGTGGAAAATATAATTGATTTTTTTGACTGAAGTGACTGAGGTATTTTTCATAGATTATTAGATTAAAATTAATGTAATTTTGAATTAAAATTTTAAATGGGAAATAAAAAAACACCATCGATTGTGCATGCACCCAAAACTATTATATGGCCTTTATGATTTACTACTTTTTTACAAAATTGAAAAAGGTAAAGGAATATACAATACAAAAATGGGGCACCAATCCATACCCATGTTCTAGATTGATCACCCTAATCCATGATACTATGATGTTTTCCAAAGAGAACGTGACAACTAAATAATGACATCGAGTTGAGATCATAGTGGAAGACAACCAATGATGTTTTCCTCCAACCAATCAGAAATATAAATCCCAAAATTAAATCATTAACATTCAAGATACATAGGTGATGAAGAGAATAAAGATAATGTATCCTCTGTCAATGTTGGTTTTTCTATATGAACATAGATGTGAAAAAAATATTTATATGAAGATGAAGCTGATGTAGAGCATATTATTTGAACTAATCAATGGTAATAAAACCTATTGAAAAACCGAAATTCTGTGTAGAGATTCACTAAAATCTGGGATGATCAATAGTAGAGAAAACATCATTCATTACTGATGTTTTCGTAAGATATATTATTAGACTCCACATTATTTATTCCTGAATAAAGAATACTGGAGAAGATGAGCCAACACCTTCTTGATTCCAATGACCCATAAAATGACATGAAAAATTGTAGAAGACATCACATCAAACCCTATGTTGAACCTTAATGCCACAACTACCATGATCACTAAGAATTGAAATTATGAAGATCAACCAGCACTGTATAAATAGATAATCAAGAATTAGAAGAATACTGAGCATGAAATAAGAAATATTACTAGAAAAGACACCTTTCGCAGCACCGCAATAATGTGGATAATTTATCCTTATATAATAATGCTCAATCATAGAATTAAAATGGGTTTTCAAGAATAATTTGAGGTTTTTTTACTAGAAAAAATATACGATGTTGAGTTATGCACATGTAATAAATTTATGAAAATGATTTGGGAAATTAATTAGAGGACTAAATCTATCATACATGGCTGGTTTTAAAGGAACTCATTCCTAATAGGAAATAGCTACAAAAGATTGGATTTTCACATTAATAAAAATATGAGTAGTAAAACATGTGAATGATGAGACATGGATGGAATTGAAAATTAGAGTAAGAGAAGGAACCACATTCCAGGCCTGAGATTAGGTATCAATACAACTGAAGTTTCAAAAGAATTTAGAGGCTACCTCAAAAATAACTTCTTCATCCCCTTTTTTTTCCTCTATTTTACATTTTTAAATAACCGTTTTAAAAAAATAGAATCATTTTATTATTTTTTTTGGCTAAATTGAAATATTGTTATGATATTTTTTGATAAATTAATCACATCATTCGAGTATATGATGTCATTATTGGAATCACTTTTATCATACCAAAAGTATATATATCATTATTTTTCTTGGAATGAGTGAGATATTTTTCAGGTTAAAATTCTTTTCTCTCCTATTAATATCTCGATGTCTATCTAAGTGGTGTAAGTTTCGAAATAGGGTAGCATCATAGGAAAAACTATGAATTTGTTTCTAATATGACATTGGTTTCATCATTGAGTGGATTACATTATTTTGATTTTGAGAGACGGGAGGATCCATTTTTCTTTAGTTTTTTCCATTGATAGAAATGAAAAACCACTTTTAACTAAGTCCATAAATATTTATGAATTATTGAAGATAGAAAAATAAAAAATTTATAAAAATAAAATAAGTACCATCCAATAAAATTTCTTTTCTCCATTACAAGACAACTTTATTCTTTCTTATAACCTCTTCACTCATTCTTGTGTTTGTGTTTGTTTCTATTGATTCTGGTTATTCTAATAAACTATTTTCTCCAAGACTATTAATTTCTATCACATCTTGAATACCCATTCTGGTAACATTTCTTACAAGTATTTTATATATACTAGGTTACACAGACACTTTTTCGAAAGTCCATCCCTATGAATCGACACCTATTAACCATTGTACTAGATTTACATTGGGTTTTAAATAATTAATTTCCCTAAAAACTTGTTGACGAGCTAGGGAGCCAATTAGAAAGGAATAAAAGGAATGGGGAGGGTGGTGAGGAGATACTGGGGATGTTTTTCGGTTTAGTAAATACTTTGTAATTGGTGGAGAAATAGGGATGAAGTGGAATCCTTTTAAAATTTATGAAAATAGAAATTTTCTATAAAATCATTATTTCAGAATAATATCACACCATTACATAAGGAAAAGGGGAACATGAAGGGAAAATTAGTTTTTGGGGAAGTTGACTAAAATGATACTCCCTCACCTATCAAATATCATATTTTTTTCTCACATGTTTCAACCCTCTGCCTTTTGTTAAACAACTTTTACCCTAATTTAACCATACTGTGGTAAGTCCACATTCACCATTAAAAACCAATCTTAATGACCAGAATGAAAATTTTAATTATTTATAAATATAAACATTTTGATTATAAAATTTTCAATAAGTTTATAAAATAAAATTTCAATGTCCCAGATAAATTAATTTCAGTACTAGCAGACATAAAGCATAAAAAATATGTTTTTTTGTAAAAGTTCTTATTGAATCATAAAGTTTATGCATTTAAAAAAATTATCAATATTTTTAATTATAATGATATTATGTTGTTTATTTTTATTTACAACGAATATTTATACATCGTTAAAAAATATATAAAAACTAATTTCCCAAAGCGTAGATTTAATTAATGAAATAAAGGATAAAGTATTTTAATAAAATGTAACATTATTTATAAAATGAAATTTGCGTGTTTTTAAAATATAAAATAATATTTTTAAATTATTTCTTTTACTTTTTAAATAAAAAATTTATTTATATCAAAATGGATTTAAAATTTTCTTGTTCATATAAAAGTTATGATATTAGCATAAATCATTATTTTTCCTAATTCACCTAAAAATAAATTATTTTGGAAAAATATCAAAAAATAACGATAATATAATTTTATATAATTAATTAAATAATTAATTTTAATGTTAATAAAAATAATTATAATATTCACATATATTAATTGAAAAAAATTAAATAAGAATATATTTATTGAAATTTTGAGGTTTTAAACATTATAAGTTTTTTGTATAATTCCATATTGATTTCTCAGTTCATTGTTGTAAATTTATTAGTTCAAATATTATAATATTTTACGTGTTAATATAATTTATTAGAAAAAAATATAAATCACATAATAAAAAAAAATTTAAAAAGATATTAATTTTATATACTTTCTTAAACACCATTAAATTAATTTTTATGTTTTAAAATTTAATATTACTACTCCATTAATATTGAAATATTTTGTTGATTTTTATTTATACCTCATGTCATACATTAATAATAATAATTATTATTATTATTATTATAATTTGTAACACAAACACATATATATATATATACCTATAATATTTTAACAACATATTTTTATTTTATTGTGTGTTTTATTTTTTAACAAACCAAAAAATTTAGTTTAATTATTTTACTTATGACCGATGTCCATATTTACAATGACCATATATACAATGAGCATATTTGGAATGAATATATTTGTAATGAACATATTTAATTACTATATATAGAGTTACAAATTTTTTCATTTGTTCCACTCTCACTTCTCAGGGAATATTTCTTATTTGATATTATAAATTTTTCATAATCTATTCTCTTTCCATTGTGATATTCCTCATCATAGGTTTTGTTTGATTATTTTTTATCATCATGGTTAATGATGATCCACATGATATTATTTTTATTGATTATTCTATTAGTTTATATCTTTTTTCCTCAATTGATTTAAGATTTTTTAATAGATGAAATTAATCTATGCTGGGTAATAATCCAAGTCTTGGAATAAATTGTTTAATTTTTTTGTGTGTAAAGTTTCACATATGAATGTATAAGTTGTTTTTAGCTTAAATTATATCTTGTGTGAATTATTTAATAATAAAATTAAATTCCTTTAATATTATGAGAAATGAAAAAATTTGATTTATAAAATTAATAATATTTCTAAAAACCCGGTGCATTACATGTCAATTTTCTGGGTTGTATCAAATTAATGTTAATAAATTGAGATTTTAGGAGGAATTTTCTACATTTTTTCAAATGGATTTTTGGAAAATAAAAAATGTATGTAATTTAAAATTTTAGATATTAGTCTAATTCTTTTTCTTTAAAATTATAGGATTTTATAGCATATTAAAATGTGTGATTAGATATTTCTATGCTCAATAGAGGGACTTCCTTGAATTTCACAAGTCGGTACTACTCGATGACCAGATCTGATCATCTATAAGTGGTGGAACTCTATATACATGTGTGACTGTTACATAAATTGATTACATGCAATCAGGTAATTTCTTGTCTTATTAGTCTTAATGATTGTAATTATTGTAACTTATAAAGTAATAAAAATGTAGTTACGTTCATATATGTGACTATGACTTAATTATCAAACCATATAATTCTTAAGTGTTCTTTAATATTCTATTTTTTCACTTTTTTGATATATTATGTGTGTGCGTGGTCAATAAGACATAATACAACAATTGAATAGGAGATAAATATTTCAATGTTTATAAACATCAATGTCAAGGGTGTCTTATTATCAAGAAATATTCAAATAATTTTTCAACCATTTAATTCTCATGGATGATGTATCATTTGGTGATTAGGGCTTCTCTTCTCCCCAATAAGGTAAACCATTATCCTCTATTTTTTTCTCTAATTTTTCTATATTATTACTTTTCATTGAATTATTTTCCATTTTTTTCTATTTTAGTGTTTGTAAACTATAATTTTGGAGAATAACTCAAGATGTTGGACATGATAAAAAGAAAGTATCTCTCGAAATTACATGTTTTTCCTTACCCATATTCTATATTTTTTGTTCTTTAAGGAATAATGGTTAATTTCAAGTGTGAGGTATTTCATACTTTTCATATGTTTTGTGTATATTTATGTTTTGTATTTATTTTAATAAATTGTTTTTTATATCTATTCAAACCGAACTAAATCATATTATTCAGTTTTCTATGAGACATAATTAAATAGGAAAATTTGGAATTCCATGTATGAAAATTGGAAAATGATTTTTAATTGAAAAAGGCTTATGTGGACCATAATTTTCTGTGAATTAAATGTTTCTAAGAACATGAATATGACTGAATCACTTACTAAAAATATTTAAATAGTCATAAAATCATTACAAAGTAACCAAATAAACAAGTTAATTTGAATTGGTGTCTTTTATGAAGTAGGGATACAAACTTAAGTATCATAAAATTTTCAATATTTTTATGTGGTTTTCTAAAAAAAATTCCAAAAAACTAGTTAAGGTAATTTGAGAGTTTCTTGTCTAAATCCAACATTAATGACTCAATTATACTAAATAACTTATGGGTTTACTCTTATTTTGAATGGTACAGTTATAAATAAAACTAACTCACTGATATATGCCACACACATGAATGGATTAAAAAACTCCCTTAATATGTTCTTAGTTATGGAGTGTGATGGAGGGAATTTGAATATAGAACATGAATGAACACGAGGAAATGAATTTATCTAATATAATTACACATTGATGAATAAATAATGGTAAAATCGGGATCACATACATGGTCATTGAAGAATAAGGAATAAAAAAATGATTGTATGTTAATACTGATATTTACAGAAATCTATTTTAATTAAAATTCATTGAATCAACAATCTAATAAATGTAATAAATAGATAAATAAAATAATTAATGATTGAAAAGGATAATTAAAAGGACGGGTTGGGATTTAACCGTATTTTATAACTTGATTGGAATATATTTTTTAATTAATATTTATATTATATTAGAATATTTAAAATAATTATAATTTAATTAAGTAAATAATTATATTAATATTAAATGGACCAATTTCATTGTTTTAGTGATAAAAATAACAGCCTATGTTGAATTAATTAAATGGATATGCCATAAAAGTGACATATTTTTTCATGTAAATATCTTAATATAAAAAATTGGGTGCCTGATATGTGGGATTAAACTTGAATTACATTGGGAAAAATAAAATATATCATTTTCCCCGACGTTCGTATAAAAATATGAGTGGAATATGAAGCCATATAATATTATTTTGGACAAAATAATACATATTCTATAAAATCAAAGATTTTATGGTTGTGATAGATTATATAAAACTGAAAATAATTATATCATATTAAAATATAGCCACATTATAATAAATCCATCTCAAAATTGATATGTGAGATATATTCGTATAGATGAATCAGTACTTGTGAGTAACACTATGAAACATATTTCAATGTATGAAAAATAACCATGGGAGAGTTCTTCTGATTACCACAATATTATATAAAAAACAATACATAAGAATAAAAAAATACTAAATTTCATAGTAGATTATTTTTTATTTCATATGAATAACTCATCTAGTGGAATACCTACAAAAGGATTAACGTGATCTTTGAAGTAGCTTTGTATGAGTAGCTCAATCCTAACTCTCAACACTCCAATTACTATAGATGATTTCCATGATTTAATTTATATAAAACAAATAAAAATAATAATATTCATACCATAAAATTATCCAATAAAACTCTCGAATATCAATTGTGGTGAGGTTTTTTTATCAACTTTACATATGGAATCCATTCATGAGTGACTATATAAAGAATCATATTCTATTCAATTTATTTATCCAAATTTTGAAATGATATTTCATATGAATGAATGATTTTATCCCAAACAAATTGGATAAAATGATCATGTGGTGAATAAAAACTAATTGAATAATCATAATATCCCAAAATTAGAAGCTTCACAGTGCCTATCTGAGTCTATACAGAGTTCATTCAAATCTAAACAATACTTACCTTCACATATTTAAGAAATGGTCTTCTCCATTGTAGTGGATTTTAAACCCTATCCCCTCATCCTAGGAAATGGAGTAGTACATGTTTACTCTAATTCATTTCAATATTTAAATAGAAATAGATTCTTCGAGATGTTTCTTTTCTATTTTCACCTTATGTGACTCTAAAATTCCTTAGTTATGGAAAATATACCAAAGGATATTACACTATGGGAATATCATAGTAATTTTGAATCTATATTCATTATTTCTGTTTAGAGTAATTATCATTATATATTGTTAGTGATGGTGAAATGGAATTGGTTATAAGAATTTAAACCATTAAATTACAATCATGAAAATAATACCTCTATTATATATTATTTCACACAATATTTTCATTATTCTTCCAATACATATTGTATTTAGAGGTACCAAGGAATATCTAAGTTGGTGGGGATCAATGAGTTTTTATATTTTTTTGAATTCATTGAGTCCCCAATGTAAAAAGGGGATGGTAGTTCCTGAATTTAAATTCATGTATTATAAAATTAATTTGAACTACATGAATATGTAATGTTAGGTACCATTTTACAAACATATAGAATACTATATTTGTTCTTAAATATTGTTTTGGTTCCATTTTTATTTTTATTTAATTTTATGCATTCAACATTAAAAGATTCCCCATAAATATCATTTAAATTGAAATACTAAAATTATGAAAATGATAGAAAGTGAATAAAAACAGTGAGTAATTGGTAAAGATCCCCGAGTTATAAAACTCGAGTAAGCTACCTATCATCACTCGGTATATGAAATAATATTGAACTGTAGCCTGTAATAGGCCATGTACTATTCTAATTTCTTATTATTCAATTCATATATTCTTATAAATATATATTCAACCTCAATATCACATGGAAAATATTATTTCTAGTATTATAAATTGGAATCTACATAAAAGACACAATTTCTGGATTTATTTCCTTATTCTTCTTCTTTATTAAATATGAATCAAACATATTAATTTGAATCATCTTAATTCTCAAAAAAAAAAGATCTTCTCATACCCTTTCCTAATTTACCATATACATTTTCTCATTTTTGTATCTTAAAGACTTAGTCTATTGTTCTTCATATTTGGTAGAAAAAATGGAAGGCCGTTATTCTCCATGATTACAGGTTCACATGAAATGTTATTTTTCATGAAAAGATTCATTCATAAAATAATTTTATCATTTGAGTTGAAGTTGTAAACTAATATTTAATCATAATCAAAAAAAATTATATTAAATTCATTTAAATTTTTTCAAGAATCATCTTAATTATGGAATATGATTCATATGGAAGGTTCTTTTTATAATACATTACAGTATGGTGTATATTATATGGCATCATAAATCACAAAGTTATTCCTATATAAACATTCAATTACTCTTATTTGAGACTTGGTATCATTAAGATAATCTTAACCAACATCTTTCTGAATCCTACAAATACAAAAAAAATCATACTACTCTTACGGAACATTGATATCTTTTTATGTAGTATATGTAGAATATTTGATAACCCAATTCCATCATATTTAATCTTGCACTGAAGCATGATATTTATCAAATAATGGTTTCTTCACCATCTACTCTAACAAGAATCATGATACTTTATGTTAATCTATCCTACATAGAGTTTCTTCTTTAGTATCTTACCAAATGATAGACATACATATATGTATAAATAGAAACATATAGTTTTTCTTAAAAGTACTATATGTTATCTATTTTCTAGAAGTCCATCACCTCTAACACCTCTAATATTTATCTCAATCTAAATAAATTGATAAATAAACATCATCATATACATACTTACATTCAAAAATAATTAATATTACTTTATAATATTATTTTACAACCATGAATGTCATGAATCATTTCATAATAATATTTCAACATTTTCAACAAACGTGAAAAAATATTCCTATGTGACTTCCAGACACGTAAAATTATAATTTTTTTAAAATAAATAAATATTTCTTTTTTGGTATATAAATTAGTATAAAAATAAATACTTAAAAATTAAACAATATAAAACACTTCATATATTATTCATTTACTCTATAATATTCAATGTTATTTTTTAATTATCAATTAATTCTTCAATTTTTTAGCTAAATCTCGGTTTCTTCCATATAACATCATCTATGTGACATCTATAATAAGGATCCTATTTGATAGTAAAACAAAAGGATTTATCTAATCTCCATAAATATTTCCTCACATATACATATTATTCAAAAATATTAATACTTCATAAAACTCTATACATATCAAGAAATTTTCCAAAATATGTACAATATTCATGAAATAATGGAAACATATAATATAATATTACCCAAAATTAATAATCATCCTTTATTATGATAAACATGACTTGCAAGTGATTCAAAAATTCATGATTCATGATGATCTTCAACCATCACAACTAAATATGCACTGAAAACCTATCTTGGGTACACTACCCTTCGTTTTTTCATCATATACATTGATATTTCAAACTCATTTAAATATTTTCTTCCAACCCATATTTTCATAAAGGTTTATTGATATGAAACAATGTATATCACTAATGGGTTCAACAAACTCCCTATTTAAATTTATTATAATTAGACATATATAAAATGAATGTCAATATTTCTTATTTTATATTACACTTATATCATAATTATGGATAATAAATACAAAGGATGATTCCAAAATTTTAATTTTATTAATTAATAAAATCATAGTCTACATGAGAAATGCATGATATTTATGATAAGGGCGATTAGTCTACCTCTAAAAAGATGTAATTCCCAACCATGTATTCCTTTACGTATTATAAAATTTCTTTCAAATTAACAATCCCATCCCATATGTTCTAAATTGATTATTTTTATACCAATATAAGAGAATGAGATAAATACCATTTCAATGAAATATCCAAACACATTCTTGAAAATAAAAAATTTATGTAAAATTACATTTTCTGTAAAAAATTTCAAAACATCTTCCCCTTATTGTGAAAACTAAAACATCAATTCAATCACTGTTGATCTAATCAGAATATGACCTCAACGTTATCAATTTTTAGGACCACAATTATGATGGATACTCTAAGATAACGATACACTAATAAAAACACACAACCTTTCATATATGTTTTCATCTATCACCATTATTTACTTATAAAATGAAAAAAAACACAATATATGTAGGAATAAGGTTGTTCTATAAGGATTTATATTGAGTGTAAGAAGTCTAATATTTTATTCTAAAGTGAAAAATTCTTTTATTTTTTCACTAATATACAAGGAACACTTCATCTTGTGTCCCATAGTTCTTATATTAGTTGTCTCTATGGGAAGAATGATAATATATTCCCTATTAGATAATTAATTATGTGGAATTACATTATTTGATTTTGTAATTAAATCACATAAACATCTTGGTGAAAGACTCATTTTCTTTAAAATGACTTCTTATGCTAGTAGTATTATGAAAAACTATTTTCAGACAAGTAAATATTTCTTGTACATTCCACAAAGAGACTCAATAATTCTTGGTTAGTCATATTTATACAACCTATCTTTAAATTTAAGTTAATAATATTTATTTAACATGTTGGTAAATTGCAGATCCTTATTATAAATATAGATATTATACCCAAAACAATATCCTCTTGAGTCATTCATGGATCGATGCACATATTTTTGACTCTAGATTTCCTCTATTAAAACAAAAACAAATTCCTTGTTATAAATAGTCCATTGCGTGACATTTTCTTCCACAATAAAATAAATTACTATTTTTTGGTGAATAAAATTTCTTAAAATCCTTTGGAATATTTTTCTCCATATATTTATTTTTATTATATCACATAAAAAACTCACTTTATTCTAATTTTATCTTTTCTCATAATATGTAGTATTTTTCTCTAGTATAAAATATATCATTCATTGATGACATATACCATCATTAATCATCATAGTGAACAAATTAGTTTCAATTTACATAAATGTTTTCAAGACCTCATAAAACATTTTATATAGATAGGTTTTTGAAATTCTTCTTCTAAGAACTTTAGAAAAAACCATTTCCCCACTTGATATAGGATTTAATTTTATTCTATAAATTGAGAAATAATGACACTAATATATATCATTGTACCATAACATTTTATAGCATAAATATTAGTAAAAAAATATTTTTCACATATTTTTTATACACAATACGATGTTATCTTCCTTATAACCTATTTTTGTATCATGGTTTCTATAATTAATCTTCTTTTGGGATGAATCATCTCTTGGTCATGCGTCCATCCTCTATTGATATTTTAGTAGGTTTCTAATCAATTATTTATTCCAATATTTGTCTAGATTTTCTATTATGAAAATCATAATAAATTACAAAAAAAATAGTTAAAATATATATTTTTAGGAAAAATGTTACTTTCTTATCTAATAATGAAATTGAAATATATTTAGACGGTCATAAACTATTATTAAAATAATATGAATTATTTTTAGAAAAAAGGAACCACTTTAGAATTATGTGCGAGGAAACTATTCAATTAGATTCATGTGATGTATATGATTGTGTCATTTATATATTTTTTTATTTTACTTGAAGCATACTAAAATTTTATTTAAGAATGTTCACTTCATCAAGATCCTTCACTATTTCTTTATATTCACTTTTTATCCATTTATTATTATTATAATATATATTATTTTTTGAAATTAATTGTCATGATCCATTATCTTATTACATTTTCCCTTTAATTAGGAATCCATAATAATAATAGATTATTTTAATACGTCAATCATTTCCTTAAATAGTATCATGTCTATATATTTCTCTAGAAATTTGTTAAGAAAATACTTCAATAGTTTATTGGAGATATATTTAGGCTAGACATTCCAAGAACATCATGACTCAACACGTTTGTTGAGTTTTTTTATATCAATACAATTCATTTTAGGGAATACCCCTTTATCTCATATTGTTCATAACGGTGGGTGATCTCCTTATATATATGCCCATAATAGTCACATTTAATAGTGAAAACATATCTATAGAAATTATACATGAATCTTTGTATAATAATATATGAATCATCATATGATTTATCTTAAAATTATTTAAAATTATAAAATTCTACACATGTATTTATATCATTAAAATTACATTATTGAACAGAATATTCATTTAGCCAGTTATTATGTAAAGAATGTGAATCATCTAAGCTCAAATTTCTTCTCATCCCCACAATTGCATACTTTGACTCCAAATCATCCCATTCATGTTAGTCAAATATTTCTTAGATTACATCATGTGGAAGTTAAGATTTCATAATCATTATATAAGATATATTCCTTATTCATCGATATACATTAATTTTTATTTTTATTCTTATGACTCATGGAAGATATTTAATTAATAGTGGTAAAATTATATTCTACAAATCTTCAGATCTCGATTACATTGGAAGATAAAATGAAAATAGTAAATTTTCAAGTGTTAACAATCATATTTGAGGTGGATACTGAATATCTGGTACCATTAATTCCACCAAGACTGATCTAGATTCACTTAAGGTTGGGGTTGAATCTATATATCATATTTTTTATGAGTTTAGGTATTTCTTGTACCCCTAAACTCTTTAGGGTGAATGGTTCTCTGACACATTATTATATCACATAGATAACATGATTTAAATATAACAGAAAAAAACCAAAATAAGGACACATAAATTTTTATAAGGCCACTACATTGTGTGAGACCGTACTTAGTGGATGGTGGTTGTTAGTATACACCCCACATTAACACAACTGGTCTTTTATTATCAATAATCTTCTAATGGTATGGGGATAAACTTTAACCAACAAATATAGAACTATCCAGAATACAATTATAACACCCACGAGCACAATAAAGTACCTAATTACTTTTTTATAAATAGTTAATGGACAAAACCACTTCTTCTTAAGAAATGAAGGCCCTATTTTAATTAAGATTGAGATGGAATAATTACATATCCCAAAGTACATGTGTAATAAAGGCCCAAAATAATTTTATGCCCTAGAGGCCCTATGGAAAATAAATAGAAAATGGTCAATGTGAAGCATGATTTATAGTATGAACTAGTTCAAGAATTTACACACACCCTCTAGAGAAACTTCACATGTACAGTCAGTGAAAAATGGTGTTTACCCACTCCCCCCTATCTAAAGCTAGACCATAATTTTATGAATAAATGTATAACATAACCACTACATCCCACATTGGAATATGGGGGAGGACCGAATGACATGTAATAACTTACATATCTCTCATTTGAGAAACTAAACCAATGATGCATTCGAGGAACCCACTTAACCAAAAAACCAATTATCTACATCATTTGACTGATACACTAAACTAAAATCCACAAGATTAGGTACCCATTTACCAATATTTGACTGAAGAATATGGATTATAGATGAGTTTTAACACACCAATCCATCTTTCATGGTCTCCCAGCTAAAGATACTATAATGAGGTTTGTATCACAATCCAAATATATCAAGAAAATGATGTTCATCATAACATGAGAAACCATAAAAGATTGATATGAGGCCTAGAAATCCAAAGGACAAAGGAACATGGCTCTCATAACCAAGGATTATGAAAACCCAAAAAAATATTTTGCACCGCTATCCCCACCGATTTCATCCAATAAAAAATTCAGGATTGATGATTAATGATCTATAACATCTAAAGAAGCCTCGAATTCCACTCAATAAATGAATATTTCTTCACACATTGATTTCTTCTGGACTAATGGCCACATCTATATTTTTACGAGACCAAGGATTCAATTGAATATGTCATTTCCCACCTAGAAGAACACTTTTCAAAATGTCACACCTTTGACATCGCCCACATAAATGGTGCTCTATGTTGAAGACACCATCACCTTCCTCGAGGGAAGAGGCCACACTGCTATCATTTTAAGAAAAAAATAATACCCCACCCCCTTCTATTCTAATAAAAAATGATAACTCTTATGGAAGTATAACTGGACTAGATATAAGTATAGAACACCAAAAACCATGTAGGAAAATATTTGGGAGGGAATAAAAAGTCAAGGGTGGGGGTGGAAGAAAATTACTTGAGGAGTAATTAGGGTGCCTGATGCCACCTACAAAAACCTATATCACCAATATAAATCAATGTCTGAAACCACCTACCAATATTATAATGATCTATGAGACCCTCCTAAAAACCAAGTAGCACCACTACAAACAATTTCCTCTTAAACAACAATGAACCCACCACCACCTGACATCGCGACCCAAAACTATTAGTGTCTACATAATAGAGAGAGATAAACCTATTGGGTAACTTCTAAGAGTAGAGAGATCTAGAGAGAACCATATCCCCTCAATTAATTTAATCAAAGGTAATAACAAAAAGTATTACAATTCATTCAAATATTAGAATATATCGACCTCTTTATGATGTGGGTAGAAAATATATTCACAATTATCCTTTGGAGAAAATAGAATAAATAGTCTTCACCAATTTTGAAAAAATTATGTGGATTCCTCTTTTACCATTATTTCTTTATGTTGGTAAACTAATCTATTTTTTCAGAAATTTACAAAGGCCCCAATTATCATATACAGAAAAATATTCATGGTTTTCAAAACTGTTATTCATGAACATTGACACATGGGTAATTAAATGCACTATTATATTGATATATTTATTCTCGTATTCATGTTTTGTAATTCACAAGGAATTATATATAATCATTTTTTTAATCTAACATATTTTTTCGACATATAGAATATTAAGTGTTATAAATAATTCATAATCTCTATATCTCAATATGATAGGATTTTAGAGTATTAATATTTACAAAAACATTGTGTGTTGGGATCTCATTTATTATTATTCTCTTTAGAATATATTATATATATATACTCAATAATAATATCATGTGTGTAACACCCCACCCCTACTTAATTGGCTTGAGGAGGCTGTGATGGTTACATTGCATTAAGCGATCTTCGCAAGGCGCCAAAGGATGGAAATAAATGCTGAGGGATGCAAGGAATAGTGGGGAATGATTTTCCCTTAAGAAGATATCCCAACTCAACCAACCAACAAATTAAGATGGAAGCACTTTCAAACATAACCATGTGATACTATCAATTCCATCACCAACCCCAAAACCATTAAACAAGGCATGTCCACAAAACATTAGAGTACAAAGAGGAAACTAAACAACAAAACACCACGATCCATAACACCACCACAGCTCCATTCCAAGGTCCAAGCTCTAAGCTCCACCAAAACATCACAATGCACCACTAAAGGAGTGTGATGCATTTCCTTTTTCCACATCACGGTACACAACATCTGCAAAGACACTAAAGTTCCAATTCTTGGGGTGAGTACAACTACTCAGTAATATTTCCCAAACTGACTTCCTTACACATTCCACAAGGATAAAACCATTAATCCATTTATATAAAAAAATTTATATAAAGAAAAACCAAGATACCAATTGTTTATAATCCAAACATTCTATAAGCCAAACATGCCACATAAGGAATCCAAATCAACCGTTCCATGAAAGGAATCAAATAAACCATGCCACAAGATGATTACCATTTTCAAATTTCACTCACAATCCCCATCCACAAACACTACCAATAAATCACACAACAAACCATGGTGTCACTTACTGTCCAACCCATTAATTACCAATCCACTCATGTGGTACTGTTTCACCCACTTACAATTGATGGTGGACCTTCTATACACTATCCATACCCTTATAATGGTGGAAATTCCTCGTCTACTCCACCACATCCCAGCATCATCCACCCAATTAAATCACCCATTTCCACACAAGCCACAACAATAATCATGCACTATTTTCAATAACAAATAATTCCCTTTCCATGCCAAAAACACTTCAATATCACCCGTTTATTGAAATAAATACACATTCTCACAATCATTACCTTTTTAAAATTTCTAATTTAAAATTACCCAATTGTGCCCATTTCATCAAAACAACAATTTCATGCCAAAACCCCAAAATCATCACCCATTTGATTTTTTAACAAAATTCACACAACATGATTACAATTAAATTAAAGAAACCAATTTAATTTTAAATGGACTTCACCTTTCAACATAGTGGAGTTGAGAGAGAATCCAAATACCTCTTAGGGTTTAGAGAAATCGACCCTTAGGCCAAATGCACTCCATACCGGGTGAACGCCTCCTCGAAACCACCTAAAAACCCTTCCCTAACATCAACAAGCTCAAACATTAACCAATAAATGCAACACAACCCTAGATCTTCATGAAACCCTAGTAGATATAGTAAAATAAGATAGGGGTGGGATAACACTAACCAAAACAACAATGAACCAAAAGAGGGACTTACCTGAGGAGAATCGCCTTCGATCCACCAGAAAAACCCCTTCGATTTTCCTCTAAAACGAGCTAAGAAGCTCCCCCATCCTCTAAAAACTGGAACTCTCGCATGAGCCACGAGTGGGATGAAGATTGAGCGAAAAATGGGAAATCCCGAGTGGCTTGATACTTAAAAACCCAAATATTATGTGGTCGCACAGTAACCAAACACGGTTTGGAAAACCGTATGCCAAACGTGCAGTTGCCACTGTCTCACCCAGGGACTTCGCATGGATTTCCAGCATGGTATGGAAAACCGTGCAGCAACCGTGTGGAGCCCACATTCAAGGGTTCATGGTTTTCTGTGCTGGATGCACGGTTTTTTCCAGATTGTGCGCCAACTGTGCGCCCCTGCACAACCTCCACAACATTAAAAAAAATTCCAGAATTGTACAAACATCAACCAACCACCTCAAAAAGCACTAATGAACCGAAACAAGGGTCACATACCTAGAACTAGGGCTATTACATTCTCCCCAACATTGGACATTCCATCCTTAGAATGTAGTGAACCCACCCTTTGCTGAAATATCTCAGGCCATTGCTCGACCATCTCTTTCTCCCGCTCCAAAGTCTCCTCTTGGATTTGGCCATGATTCAACAAAACCCGAACCAGCCTGTTGATTTTACCCTGCAAGACATTCTCTTCCCTATCCACTACCTGCACTGGCACGTGCACCAAAAAAGCATCTGGCTCTATCTCAATATGTTCCCATCAAATAACCTGGCCCAGATCCGGATGATAAATTTTTTGCTGCGACACATGAATCACATTGTGAACCACACTAAACCTAGGTGGAAAATCCAAATGATAAGACACCTCACCGACCTGCTAAAGAATCTCAAAAATCCAATATTACTCATAGATCACATTCCCTAATTCTCAAACCAATGATGTCCCAACTTTGGAGAGATCCTCAAGAAAAAATGATCACTCACCTCAAACAAAAACGACCATTAATGAGGATCCGCATACGTTTTCTAAGGACTTAGAGTTGTATCCATTCTCTTCTTGATTAACTTGATATTCTCTGTAGTCTCCTGGTCAACGCTCCGTCCTACCATCGAGGACTCACCTGTTTCCACCCAGCATAGTAGAGAACGACACAACCATCCAAACAATGGTTCAAACGGAGCCATATGTATGGATTCTTGATAACTGTTATTGTATGAGAACTCATCCAACAACAAGTGCTCATCCAACGAGCCACCAAATTCGTGATGAAATCCCGCAACATATCCTCTAATGTTTGTATCATCCTCTCGGATTGACCATCCATCTGAGGGTGATACGACGTACTCATGGTCAATTTATTTCCAAGGATTTTGTATTAGGATTTCTAGAAACAAGATGTAATCCTATGATCTCTATCAGATATGATCGAAACTGGAACACCATGCCTCTTTACCACCTCCCAGATATTTATTTTGGACATATCCTTCACCGTATGAGATTCATGTATTGGAATGAAATGGGATGTCTTCGTTACCCGATCCAATACCACCCAAATGACATCATTATTTCTGACCGTTCATGGGAGAGCTGTGAAAAAACACATTGTTATTTTCTTCCACTTCCAAACAGGGATTGGTAAAGACAACAACATACCCGCTGGCCTCTGATCCTCTTCATTGACTTTCTGGAAAGTCCAGCATCTCGAATCAAACTCATCCACTCTTCTTTTCATTCCAGTCCACCATAATTGTGCTTTCAATTCTTTATACATTTTCTAAATTACAGGATAAACATCCCACCTAGATTAATGATACGCCCTAAGAAGATCCTCCTGAAATGCAACTGGTACAACCATCCTATTTTGAAAACACAAAATTGAATCTCCATTCGTTTTCCAACCCTTAATGGTCTCCCCACCATTGAGTTTTGAACTCATGGTCACACACTCAAAATCAGATATTTTTGCCTCTTTAACCAAGATAGCCATGTCTAGAATCAACAAAACAGGAAAGAATACCACTCTATCACCCTGGTCCTCACATTCCAATCGCATTTCAGCGATAACTGACATCAACTGCCACTGGTATGATTCCTGTTTCACCACCCGAGCTTATGATTTTCTACTTAATTCATCCACCACAAAATTTACCTTAACTGATGTGTACATCAAGTCAAAATCAAATATTTGGAGATATTCAATCCATCTCTTTTGCCTCAAGATCAAATTCTTTTGTGAGATAATTTGATTCAAGCTCTTATGATCTATATATACTGTGAATTTCTCACCGAAGAGATAATGACACCTCACTTTCAAAGCATGGAGCACTACTTCCAATTCTAAATCATGAGTTGGGCAGTTCTTCTCATTCACCCTCAACTGTCATTAGCCATATGAAACCACATTATTCCCTTGCATGAGAACGTACCCCAACTCTGATCGCGATTAATCGCAATACACCACGTACCCTTTTCTTGGTTCTGGAAAAACCAATACTGGTGGTGATGTAAGGTGACCCTTTGGCTCTTCGAAACACTACTGAAACTATTCATTCCACTGGAATGAAACATTATTTCTTATAAAAGCTATCATCGGTGAATCCAAATGTGAAAAATCACGAACAAAATGTAGATAATATCTTGATATACTCCAGAAACCCCGTACCTCAAACACATTCTTTGGCTATTTCTACAAGATAACAGCCTCTATCTTTTCTAAATTCACTGAAACACACATTTCAGAAATCACATGGCCAAGAAAATGTACATCATATATCAAAAAGTCACACTTTGACAATTTAGCAAACAACCGAGGATCCCTCAAGATCCCCAACACTATTTCCATGTGCTTCTCATGATCCACCCTTGTCTTTGAATACACCAGAATATCAGTTATAGACATCACCACAAATGAATCGAGATATCTATGAAATATTTCATTCATCAAAGTCATGAACACCGATGGTGCATTCGTTAGAACAAAGGGCATAACCACATATTCATAATGGCCATATCTACTTTTGAAAGTTGTTTTAGGAATATCGTCCTTACTCACCAGAAATTGATGATATCCTGACCTCAGGTTGATCTTGGAGAAACATTGGGAACCCCTCAACTAGTCAAACAAAACATCAATTTGTGGAAGTGGTTATCTTTTATTTATCGTAACTTGGTTAAGTCTACGATAATCAACACCGAGCCTCAATGTTCCATTCTAATTTTTCAAAAACAACACCAGTGCTACCCACGAAGACATGCTAGGCCAGATAAACCCATTTTTTTCAAACTCTTCCAACTGTAATGTCAATTCCTTCAATTCAGTGGGTTCCATTCGGTATGATGGAAGTGAGATAGGACTAGTCCCCAAAAGCAGATAAATCGTAAACTCTACTTCTCCAATGAGTGTTATCCCATAAAATACATTGGAAAAACATCCATGAGGTGATCCACCACTGCCATAAGAACAATCTTCCCAGCACCCTATACCAATTACAATTAAAAAACGGCCATCTGATACGATAACGTGCCCACTGCAGCTGCCAACAAACTCGCTGCACCTTGCCTTTCATGCCTCTCTCCTATAAATAGATGTCTAACTCCATCATGTGTCGAAAAAGCCATTTTTCATGAGTTATAGTTGATGTGGGATTTAAACACCACCAGCCAATACATTCCCAGGATTACATCCTACCCATCCATCTCAAACACTGAGAAAATCCACATTGGCTCAACATCACCCACAATGATTCAACATGATCTATACAAGAAATCTCAACACTCTCTTTGAACCAATGGGGTTTGATGTTTCAAAACCAAAGGCATCATTTCTACCCTTAAACCTTTCAACTCAACCACATGTGCAACAATATAAGAGTGTGAAGCACTCGTATTAATCAAAACATGAAGCAAGTTATAATTTAAAAGAATAGTTCCCCGCACTGTGGATGGTCCCGACTGATCATCCACCACGACCTGCTAGGCTCCGAACAACACCTTGGTTACTACACTCTACTCTTTATTGCCCTGCCGAGGAGTTGTGGTTTTCCAAGTATCACCATGACTAACTTTTCTCTGCTGACAAGGGTTATGTTGCTTTCCCCGTCTCGTCGAATCATACGACGTCTGTGATCCCAAAGGAGTGTCACACACACCCGACATCGAGGAATTCCTACAAGAGCATCGAAGATTCTCCATCTTCTTGAAATTGCGATATGATCAAGGTTGCGTTGTACATTCCCTCTTGATTTGTGTCATACATCCACACTGAAAACATCCTGGTTTTCTCTAGGGCTTTGGAGGACGATTTACCGAACCTACCATCTAATTATGTGCCATACTCCCACCCTGGGAAAAAGTGTCCCACCTCTTCTTGAAACCAACATTGGATTTCCCACTATTCCCTATGGGTACCACCATGATTCCTCCAACTGGGGCTCCCAACAGATCCCACTCATCCACTGATGCTTGATTCTCCATCTCTGTGTAATCCTCGATACACAACACTACTATTTTTAAACATATCTCTTTCTTAAACACTTCTTCGAAGATCATTTCCTTCAACGACATGCTACCCGCCACCTTGGGTGCAAACCGCAGTAAGCTCATAAACTTAGCGGAATACTCCATCACAGCCATATGCCCGTGCTTCAGACAGAAGAAATCAGTTGTGTGCTGAATTATGAACGAATGTGGGTAGAATTGTTTATTAAAAAATTCCTCAACGCCTTCCCATGTCATAACTGGTCTGTTCCCAATTGGACTACCAACTACCACCATTGAAGTGCAATATCATTTAGCTTATACATTGCTAGCTTTACTTTCAACTCTACCGGTGTCCGCAAGAATTCGTAAATTCTGTTCATTCTGGATAGCCATAGCTCTACCCGGTCTGGGTCCGAATCACCCCTAATGACTGGTGGAACATTCTTTTGAAACTAAGCTGCCTAATCAACTTTCTTTGGCTTTTTCGCTCTACTCTCACTTCCCCAAACATGGAATGCTTGCACTATGTTCTGTTCTAACTGCTGGTTCACCTGCTTCTTAGGTGAAACCATGTTTTCTTCGGCCACTTCCAGTTGGTCTCTACGATGCCTAACCAGTGCCATTTCTATAAACTGAAAACAAAAAAACATGATTATCACATCCGTAGACATCAAGAAGTCACATTTCAAACCTCATTACACAACAATATCACAATGAGGCATTCAACCTTTCCATATTTTCCATGTTTCACAATTTTTGAAAACCAAACCATTTCCAAAATTCCAAATTTATTCACATTACAATTTCAGACATTTGAAAAATCATTTATCAATTTAGCCTATAAATCATTATGCCCAATAATATATGCATCCTTGAGGGAATTCATTTTTAACATATATGCTATGCACATCTCATTGTCTACCCCCACGTCAATGAGATTTATGATTCCTATAAGTGTCTCCAAAACAATTATGTACCCAACTACCTGGTAACTTGAAGTTCACCATAAAAGGGTTAGCTATGTCCTTTTATGATATATATTACATGTTCTGACATTCTTACACCTTTCTACCATCCCAACTCAAGTAATATACCACAAAAAATGTCAACTAGAAATCCGAGAATCAACTCCAAAGGACCAAACAAGTTGATACCACTTGTAACACCCCGCCCATACCTCATTGGATTGAGGAGGCGGTAAGGGTTACTTGGCCTTAAGAGACATTCCCAAGGCACCAAAGGCTGGAAATAAATGCCAAGGGCTTCAAGGAACAGTGGGGAAATATTTTCCCTTAAGAAGATAACCGAACTCAACCCACCAACAACTAAAGATGCATGCACTTTCAAACCCAACCATGTGATTCTAACAATTCCATCACAAACCCCAAAACCATTCAACTAGACTTGTCCACAAAACATCAAAGTAAAAAGTAGAAACTAAACAACAAAACACCATGAGCCGTGACACCACCACAACTCCACACCAAGCTCCAAGCTACAATCTCCACCAAAACACAACAATGCACCACTAAAGGTGGGTGATGCCTTGGCTTTTCCCACGTCATGGTACACGACATCTACAAAGACACCAAAGTGGGAAAGTAGAGGGTGAGTACAAATACTCAGTGAAATTTCCCCAAATGAATTCCATACACACGCCGCTGGGATAAAACCATTAGCACATTTATATAAAACATTTTATATAATGAAAAACCAAGCACCCAATAGTTTTTAATCCAAACATTCCGTAAGCCAAACATGCCACACAAGGAAGCCAAATCAACCATGCCATGAAAAGAATCCAATTCAACCCTTCCAAAAGCCGATTACCATTTTCATATTTCACTCACATGCCCCATCTACAAACATAATCAACAAAGCACACAATAAACCATGGTGGAACTTCCCATCCAATCCATTCATTACCAATCCACTCAAGTTGTACGTCCTACCCACATGCAATTGATGATGTCCCTTCCATACACTATCCATCCCATTTTTATAGTGTGACTTCCTCGTCCACTCCACCACGTCCCAACATCATCCACCCAATGATATCACACATTACCACACAAGCCACAACAATAATCATGCATTATTTTCAATACCAAAAAATACCATTTCCATGCCAAACAGATTTCAATGTCACCCGTTTATTGAAATACATACTCATGATCATAATCATTTACATTTTAAAATCACCAATTTAAAATTAACCAATTGAGCTCATTCCAATGAAACACCAATTTCATGCTGAAACCCCCAAATCATCACCCACTTGATTTTCCAACAAAATTCACATGACATGCTTACAATTAAATTAAAGAAACCAATTTAATTGTAAATAATCTTCACCTTTCAACCTAGTAGAGTTGAAAGAGAAGCCACCTACCTCTTAGGGGTTGAAAAAATAGACCCTTCTCCCAAATGAACTTCAAACTGGGTGAACGCCTCCTCAAAATCACCTCAAAAACCCTTCCCTAACATCAAGAAGCTCGTCATTTAACACACAAAGGCAACACAACCCTAGATCTACCTGTAACCCTTGTAGATCTGTAAAACTAAGATAGGGAGAGGGATAACCATAACCAAAACCTATAAGAACCCAAAGAGGGACTTACCCATGGAGAACTACCTTCGATCCACCAAGAAACCCCTTCGATATTCCTGAAAAACGAGCTAAGGAGCTCCCCAAACCTCTGAAAACTGAAACATCCATGTGACCCATGAGTGGGAGGAAGAATGAATAAAAAATGGGAAATCCTGAATGGCCCATGACTTAAAATCCCAGACATTAAGTGGTCGCACAATTTCCATGAACAATTTGGAAAACCGTGCTCCAACCGTGCGGTTGCCACTGTCTCACCCAGTGACTTCGCATGACTTTCCCGTACAGTCTGACAAACCATGCACTGCCCGTGTGGAGCCCACTATCAAGGTTTCGTGGTTTCCTGGGATGTCAGCACAATTTTTTCAGACTGTGCGCCAACCGTGCGCCCCTGCACAACCTCCAAAACTTAAAATGTTTTTTCTCAAAATTGTCCAAACATTAACCAACCACTTGAAAAAGAACAAATGAACTAGAACAAGGGTCACATACATTAAACCGGGGGTCCTACAATATGAATAATAATATTTCTATTATTTAAAATTTAAGTCTATATAAAACATGTATCATTCAAATATATTTATTTCTCTATTCACATATGTTAATTAAAAAGGATTCAAACTTATATTTTGAACATCATTCATTCTTTCCAAAAAAAACAACTTCTCAAATACTCAACTAATTATCAATAATGATTTAATCATTTATTTCTCTAAAGAACTATTACACATCTTCTTTTAATTTACCTAAAAACTTCAATCCTTCTTTTCTATCTATTCATTTTCACATTAATATGAAATTAAAATGTAGGATTTCAATCAACATGATATATTATCATTTATATCTCATATAAAAACTATGATTTAATCAATATCATTAAAATAATTATGATATTTATGTCATTGAATGAAGATCAAGAATCATTTGAATTATGGACTATAATTAAACTTCAATCATATTTTAATCTGACATGATATTACAGATTATATTACATGGAATTATAGAGTATATTATATTGAGTTGGAAATATTCATGCTAATATTTCAGAAAATTTTAATTAATCTTACATAATCCTTGACATTATGGAGTTAGTATGATATAAAACTATGTTTACCCATATATTGAAATTGAATTATTAATTATTCTGTGAAAAAATGTGAATCTATTATTATACTACATCTGTTTAATCTGTCACAACACATCCACCATGGATTAACTCTTACATAGAAGCCTTTTAATCATACATATAAAGGTTTCAATGAACCTATTATTACACATGTCAATAAAATATTTGTAACTCTTACTATTTTTTAACATTTTTGTATCCTTTTAACAGATTGATATACTCTTAGGTATAGATAAAAAAATGTATTTAGTCTTACACAACCCATGATTATAAATATTATAGAAAACTTGTAACTAAAAAAACTCCATTACACTTCTCTATCATTGTCAACATATATAAAAATTCATCAACTACTTAAATATATTATGAATTAACTCAACTAACTACAATGTTGTTTTACCTCCTTGAAATCCATCAACATAATACGCATGGAATATTGAAAAAATTTAGTCCTAAATCAATATTTCTTAAAACTAAATTCTAGTCACAAATTATTTTATCAAATAATTTAAAACAATAAATAATTTATATTCTGATATTTAATTCTAAAAAAAATATGTACATCAAAAAAATTCAACAACCTTACACTCATATTCTTCTTTTTAATTACAAATATATATTCAATTTTACTTAATTAATAATAAATTAATATAGAATATATTTTAGTTAAATTTAAATTTCTTCAATACAACATAATCCAAGTGACATATATAAAAATAAATCTTAAAGGATAAATAACAAAAGGATAATCTTTCTAATTTCCTAACTGAGATATTTTATTCATTAGATTTAATAATATATTGTAATCTTCATGTGTCAATTATCTTTAAAAACCAATGAATAATTTTTATAATAATATATATCATATCATATAATATTTCCATTTAATTATTAAATTTTTTTAAAAATATAAACAGATTTTGAGTACACATTAAAACTATAATAATGAAGTTGTTCTTTAATACTGAAAACTCATAATACATTCATAACCTTTCTTGGATAATTCATTCCCCGTATTCTCCACATATGCCTAGTTACCTAAAAAACATTCAATGATTCTTTTTTCAACACATATTGACATCACATCATATTGATAACAAATACAACATATCATAAATGGGTTCAATAGTCAAAAATGATGTATGAGTATTGATAATGTTTTTCTATATATGTCTCTATATCTGAGGTGATATTGATTGTCTTATATTATATTATAGATGTTGTTAGAGGATTATATAGTTATTATATTATAAGTGAGGTTTAGTAGTAAATAATGATATATTAAGGAGTTATTGACATAATTGATTTACTTGATGAAACCCAATATTTGAACATATTTGTGGTGCATTATTTTACTTGAATATTCAATAAATATAACAATAAAAAACTCCATGATTCAATTTATATTGTATCATTAGAGTCTATATACATTTAAAATTTATTTTTAAAATCAATCTTCAATAACTTTTATAAATATTATTCACACTTGATACCCTTATAGAAATATCATATATAATATTCTTCTTCGTAACCTATATTAGTGGAAATATATGACAAGATGATCTTAGAAACTCATTAATAGAAAACAATGGAGATATTTATTTATGATTATAAGTGGTAATAATAATAAAATTTTCGAAATGGAACATAATCAAGGTTCATAAACGTAAGATAATAAAATCATAATTAATAAAACATGGATCATAAATTATGATTCATAACACCATGATTCAGAATAACATTGGACATGATTCATATGAGTGTGCAAAAGTTGGTCAATAGTCACATGATATTAAATTGTGACATAGGTTTATTTCTTAAAAAGTAGATATGTGATATGATTTCGTCACATAGATAAGTAATTAAAATAATTCCCCTCTTAGTAGTCACTACCAATACCATCACTAAA
This sequence comes from Viscum album, assembly GCA_963277665.1. Taxonomy (NCBI): domain Eukaryota; kingdom Viridiplantae; phylum Streptophyta; class Magnoliopsida; order Santalales; family Viscaceae; genus Viscum; species Viscum album. The sequence goes on along the minus strand of OY728153.1, from coordinate 319,087,417 downwards.
TTATTTATAGATTCCCAAAATAATTCCCTTCTTAGTCATCACTACCATTACCATTAAACTAAAATGGTTTGGCTTCACACTCAATTCCATTATAGGTCTTCTCATTTGATATAATGATTTAACCAATGCATTTTTGTAATATATAATTATGGTTATAAGCATAAAATAATGAAAAATTATACATATATGTCCCATATTAACATGAAAACATTCATAATTCTATTTTTCTTAATTAACCAATGTGAGGAAGAAAGTTTCAATAAATGATTATAAAATACAATAGGACATCCAGATAAAGTAGGAGGATTATATAATTACATAATATAACCAATGCAATGTATGATACATTTACAGATTTTTACATATATGAAAATCACTTTATAAAACAATTATAAAATTAATTTTGGAAATAATAAGAAATTCCCATATTTTTTTTAATTTATTTAATTTAAAATTAAAATTGTTTATAATACTATTTTAATTATAATTACATAATAAATATATGATAAATTTGAATGGAAGCATCATAAATAAAACTGAGTAAGATGGTAGAAAAATGTGATCAATCAAAAAATGATAAAAACAAATATTTCCATTACACTTTAGAAATTATCAAAGAAAATAAAAAACTTCCCATGTGAAAACATTTAATAGATATTCCATAAAAATATATTTCATATATATATGAGTCTAAAAGAAAATGAAATTAATAAATCATAAATTATATACAAGTTATTCTATGAAATAAAATAATTTGTATGGACATGGATGAGAAATATTACTGAATGAAAATATGAGATGAGGTTGGATCATCTTATAGAAAAACCATCATTTGATTAATGTACAAAAGGGAGTTGAAGAGTTTTAGAGAAAATAAAAATCCAAAAATAAATATATTTGAGGAAAATAGATAGTTTTTTAGGGATAAATTATGTAAAATTTCTATAAATTGAAATTTTGACATATAAAATATTTATTTTAATGTGATATAGAAATGAATCCATTACATCAGACTTCTTCTTAAAAAATGAGTTATATATCCCTATATAATAACATTATTGAAATATATATTTTACTCAATACAATAGATTAATAATTCCATATTACATACCTATATATTATTTATTTTGTAAAATTAATATTTTGGTGTGAATTGCTTTATATTCCCCATATGTTTCAGTTTTGCATTTTTGGAACATGATTATTGATCAGGGTTTTGTAATATCCATAATGATTATGTGGATGTTATATATAAGATTGATATATTTTTGTAGTCCCATGGTAATTTCATGAAACATATAGTTATGGATCGTAAAGAGAACCTTAAAATACCATTTTTGTGATAACTGAATTAATGAAAGAATTATATTTATTGGGGATTATACTTTGGAATATTACTACAATATAATTTTGAAAAAAAAATAAAATAAAACATGAATACATAAATTACATGTATTTTATGTTTTTTAGTCATTCATGAGGTAAATTTAATAAAATTTATCCTGTATGTGGTAAAACAGACCCAAAAAATAACGTATTAAAATAACTAAATGAGTAATATCAAATTTTCGTATAGTAATGATATATTTTCCAATAATGCTTAATATTTTTAAAATAATTAAAATTAATTTTAAATAAAATTTAGTAATATTTATATTATTACAAAAAAAAATAACATTAAATGATATGATAACATTTTTGTTTAAACCATGTTTCTCTTCTCATGGATCATATCAGAAATAATTGATTGGAGACATCTTTTTGGGACCATAGGTACTCAGACAAGGGATATGATTATTATAAGTATATTTTTTTTTTGTTATTTAAGAGAAAGTTAAGGAAATTTATTGATTTATATGGAGAAATTAGGGGTCATTTTATAAGTTTGAAGGGTGGGATTTTTGTAAGTACTCACCCCTTAATATAAATAGATAGTCATTTTAAAGGAATATTGAAAAAGAGTGGATAAAATTGAAAAATTAATGGGTGATATAATTCACATCTATTAATAAGGATTGTGATATGATATGACTTTAACCTTTAATTAAATATACTCACCCCATTTTTTCCTTTAAAATTGTGACAAAATTATAACTTGAGAACCATTATTTCTACTTAAAAATGAAGATGACTATATTAACTTATTTGAAAATAATGATTCTATATATGAAAACCTTCCAATTTTATTAAATATAAAATATTTATAAATTTTCATTTTGGCATAAGTAAAAATAACACATAAAATGATTTTTTAGGAAAATGTAATTTTAATCATAGAAATGAATATATTATTAATACCTACCAAGTAATAATTATTATATTATTGGTAATTTAATTATACTCAAATATATATATATATATATAATTTTATTAAAATAATTCTTTAATATATATAATTTTAATATATTAAAAAAACTAGAAAATATATTGAAAATAATATTTCATTGAAAAAGAAGTGTATTTAGTATTTAGTGAATTTACATTTATTACTAATTATTTAATACTCATTGCATAAATTTTTATTCATAAAAAATATATTTCATTAAATTTGATAGTTAAAATATGATAAATTTATCTCTTAAGAACATATAATATATATATAAATAATGGTTCAAGGCACATTTCTTTTTGACATTGAAAAATGAGATTAATATTATTTTATGTTAATTAATAATTTATTGGATATTTTTAATTTATTTTATTAATAACAGCTTTTATTTTTTCAATATATATTATTTAGGATGTCTTTTGGATTGTTTTCCAGGATTCTGGTGAAGATTTATCTTAACTCTCCCCTAATTGACAAGGTAACTTTTTTTAATCCTTCTAATAACATCCAAATTGTTGTTGAGTATGAAAAAAACTTTTTTTATGAAATGATTGTTTGGATATTGTGAAATATTTGGAGCTGTTTAGAAAGAAGGATTAATTTGAGGGATGTCAGATGAGAGGTCACCCATCCAATAACTATCAAAAGAAGTCAAATATGAAAAATGTGGACTAGTCCAAACCTATTGTTCGTGAAGGATATTCCCTCAAAGATTCATTTACCAATATGGCTGGTATGTTGATTCTTAAATCTCATGTAACTAATGGAAAGTGGCTAATACTGGATTCTTTGATGATAGTGACCATTTGTTATCCAAGTGATTTAACTAATGTTGATGGCTCTACTGATGGAAACTAGAAGAAATCTTGGGCTTTCGTCTTCTTTGAGGAGGCGAATGTCAACGATGATGATTATTCTAACATTGGAATATGTTTTGACTTACTGAAAACTCAAAATCATTCAACTCCCCAAATTTTAGGCATTAACAACTACTTAATGGTTGAACTAGTCAATGAAGAATAAAAAAAAGATGATGATCATAATATTTCATTTAAAAGGTTGGATGCTTCAAGTAATCGAAAGGGTAAGATAATTTTAGAAGATGATTCTCCAATCACCTATAAAACATGACCTTTTTTTCAAAATCGATCATATATAATTAGGGGTTTCAACTTGTTTCATACAATAATGAAAGGTCTCCGGTTGATCCAAAAGTGGTGGTTGAGAAACATATTAAAGATAATCATGATCATTATCCTGAATAAAAAATTTATTGTGAATTTTAGATAAAAAATAAATTCCTTGGTTTTTTTGATTCACTTAATGAAGAGACAAAACACCAAGATATTATTCCTCAAGATGGAGAAATGGATGTTGAAGGTATGATGAGACCAATGTCAAGGGACACGTCTCTTGAAAAAATCAAAGAGAAATAGGTGGATAGCTTTAGCTCTGAAATCACAGATGCTGATACACTAATGAAAAGGATTAAATATGTTTCATCAAGTAGGTGGAGATCTAGTGGTTGGGGGAATTTACATGGAAGTGTTTAATAAAATGAAATTCGACTAGAAGAAATTAAATTTAGGGAATTATAAATGAAAAAATAAGTAACTATCTTTTATAATTTGGGACGATTTCTTTGTTTTCACACCCCCTATTTGGTTCCTTTTTTTTATTTCTTATTTCCAATAAAATAGGAATTTCCTCCATCCATTAAGAAAAATACTATATTAATTTCATTACATTCAAAAAAAAATTTATTAAATTATAACATCATAATTCATAAATCTCATTAAATTGATTTTTTATTATGGTTTTAAAAAATATTGTCTTTATTCATGATGTTATTTCTCATTATAGGAATAGTTTTTTTAATAGTTATTCTCAAGGTTGAAGATAATTTATGTGATTTACACATTTCAATTTATTAAATAATTTTAATTAATGGAAATTTAGGGGGTGTAATAATCCATTGAATGTAATACATGGTTTCAGTTAAATTTGTTGTTATATTAAATTATAAAGGAATAAATTATTATTACATTAATTCATTTCAAATATGATTCATTTATTACTAAAATTTAGCTTTATTATAAAGAATAAAAATGTATCATATGAAAATAAAATTGATACATAAATAAATTATTTCACATTGTAGCCCTCTTAAATAAATTTTATCGCCACACTTTTTTTTAATTCTATCATTGTTTAAAATTGATTTAGTCTTGACTTGAGGTATAAATTTTAAATAAATATCAACACTACAATAATGGGTTGGAATAATAAAATCATACTTTTATTCATAATAATAATATTCTTATATTATAATTTTTCTTAATCATTTCGTCCAAATATGCATCCTCAGTTGATAATATAACATAAGATTTTCTAGAGACATACACTCTAGAATATCATTTTCATGATCTTGTTTCCAACAAAATACTTGAAAATAAATATCTATAGAAAATCAAGATAATATATTATAAAATTAAATCAAACCATTATATGAATAATAAATATTAATTCTAATTTGTTTTATTATATAAAAAGTTCATTTTAACCTTTTTGAAATTCAGTTCAACTATGATAAAAATTTATCAACATATAACCCTTCAATTTAACCTAGGATCCCATATGTTTAATCCCCTTGACGTGAATAAAATCATCCCTAAAAAAAATCTATTCTCTGATACTAATTGAGAAAAACCACGGATAAAATATATACATACTACATCATTTAAACAATTATTCATTACATCTCATAATAAAACAAAACTCCAGACATAAAGGTTCAGTGTCATTGGAGGCTAGATAAATAGAAAATATACATTACACACATTCTTAATTATACTTCATAAATTTTATTTACACTTGATACCAATATAAATATATCATATATTATACTCTTATTCATAACAAATGAAAATGGTTACATAAGAAGGAGTGATCTCAAATGATCTGTTAGGTACAACTATAAGATATTTAAATAAAATATAATATGTAAACATAAGATGAACACGTGGGCATTAGAATATGATCATATTTAATAACGAAGAAATAAAAATCATACTAAAAATTAATTGGATCGTAAATGGGGATCCATGATATAAGGATTTGGAATGAAATAATACATCAACCACTGGAGTGTGGAAACATGATTCAATAATCATTATCCTTGGAAACATATAATTGGCTAGTTTCTAAACATAGGGATGCATCATAAGTATATTTTATATACATAAACATAAAAAATTATTTTCCTTGTAAAATTTCACATAAAATATCATCATCAGAATATGAAATATTCCTATAGTGGATTGGGTTCACTCTCCATTCCACTAAACATTAATTTTCTAGGTTCACTCCATCGACCATTTTAGAGAATATAATGGGATAACAAAATTAACCGAATGAATTGGATGGGTTTATAATTCATGTAATAACCAAAACATAATTATAAACTATATATTTTAATATTACAATAATATTAGAACATTTAAAAATACATATTAGATTAATTACCCATAGTAAAAGAAATAGGTGTCATGAAAACATTAAAAAAAATTAATGGAACATCCAAAATAGTAATTTTTCTATTATCAGTATATAACATCCTTAGTCAATCATAGGATATATTAATCGATATTTAAATTGATTAAAATCAGTATATAATTTTATTTCAGAATGTCATTGATAAATAAGAATTAATACTATGAACCTTTTATAACTTTTATATTAAATGAAAGTGATTCATAAAACAAAGTGAAAAAAATGTTTGAAAAAATTTGATAACATATAATAAAATCATATACTGAAAAATGATTAATATGGTGTTAAAATGCGACTATATAGAAAATGTTAAAAATTTAGATACCTTTGGAACTATATTATTTTTATTTTTGATTATAGATATGTGTTTCTGGACTCTATCAACACCCAGTTAAACTGGTATGTTGACTTGGATATCACCCAAAAAATCAACAATTTATTTATTGTTGTAGTTTTTGAGTTGCATCCTGCGATTTGGTGCGGTAGAAACATTATTCTAAATAATAAATTATCACTAAAACTTAATGCATTTTGGATGCCGATCCTTAAATATATTCTTGAAACTGACCTAATTCCAATGTTTTATTGCATCAATATATTCCAAGACTTTATGATTTTGAGACGACCTTAGATCGATGGCACTTTTTTTGTCAACCATGAAGAACGTTTTATTTTTTTTGCATCCTCTATTATTTGGATTTATTAAACATAATTTTGAAGGTGATTTTAAAGGAAATCTGGGCCACGTGAGATGTGTTTCCATTTTTAGGGATCATCGTAGTAAAATCCTCGGTTGTTTCTTTGGATGTTGTGGTATTGCCTCTTCTTTGGGGATGAAATGATGATTGTGATTCATGAAATCTTTTTCACTAGGAAGCAGGGTTTGAACAACACATGGGTTGAAAGTGACTCAACCACCATAGTGGAATGGATTTTCAATTGTGTGATTCATCTAGCTTGGTCGATTACTACTCGTAGGATGTATTTTCTTTGTTCAATTCCATGAAAACAACTATATTACCACTAATATCTACTATTATGAAAACATTGATGTAGATGGACATTCCAATAAAAAATTAAGTTAGGATATTTCATCGTGGAATGATCTCCTGGATGATTTACTCCCCATTTATGAAAAATATTTTAATATGACCCCTTATTTTAGAATCTTACAATATACTTTTTATAATAATTGTACTTTGGATTATTGTCCAAGGCACCAATTTCTTCAACAAAACTCATAGATAATATAAAATTTAATTAATTAATAATATTGTTATATAGAAGGGTTTTTATAATAAAAAACTGATATAGGTATGAAGGAAAAATATTATTGATCGAAAAGATGAGATAATGCTAGATCCACTAACCAGAAACCTTTAAATTGAATTTTGAAGTAAAATCATGTGTAATGGAAATGTTAGATGTTAAATCACACTAGATTATGTGTTAGGTCCACAAGGCTGAATACCCTGAGAGGGGGGGGGGGGTGAATCAGGGTATGACTAATTAAAAATTAACGCCCGTTGTGATCTTGTTTTACTGTTAAGAAAAACACTCTTCTCTCTCTTTCATGTTTCACAATGTAAACATAAAGGAAAGCATGAACAGAACACAACAATTTTACTTGGTTCACCGCAAAGGGATACGTCCAAGGATCATACACCGACATGTTTCCGGTCGTACCAATTCCACTAAACTTCACTAGTTGTGGATTACAATGTTCAGGCGAGATCACTTCTATGCCCAGGCTCACTGCCTTTACAAAGTTTAGGGTCAGCTCACTGCTTTCCCAAGGGTCACTCCCTGTTTCTCTCTCTCTGGCTCACTGCCAGTGGAGAGGATCTCCTTCTTCCTCTTCTTAAGCTCACTGCTCTGTAAAGGGATTCACTCACAGTTTATAGACCTGTAGGTCTCTTCATTTGCATTAAGGAATGCATATTTCTCTGTATGTAGATGCTCTGTTGAAGTTCAACTTTCACCCGTAGATGAATACCCCTTTGCCACTATCCACTGGGAAAACAACCTTTGGAAAGTCCTTCAAGAAGCACCCTACTTCGCTAGGCTACCAATTTCGCGAAGCTCAACAAGCCTTCGTGAAGCTCCTGCCTTTTCACGAATCACACTCACGAAGCACCCTCGCGAATCACTCTCGCGATGCTCAAGCCGTCGCAAATCAATGACCCTCGCAAAGCTAAGTAAGCTAATGTGGAGCTCGCAGGTTTCGCAGAGCTACAATAGTCGCTGCGAAGCACCTCTTTCGCAAAGCACACTGGCTCCGTGAACCACCTTCGCAAATTGAGAGCGAAAGATCTTCTCTGAAAATTCTCTCTGCTTCGCTCGAAGGGGTCAGCCTCTATTTATAGGTGATTCCACCGACCCTCGAACATTCCACGCGAATTCAATGCCACATCATCTCAAATCGCGAAGCTCCAAAGATTCCGCCGAAATTATGTCCAAATCGCGAAGCACCACGGCACTTTGTCGTTCGCGAAGCATGACGTAGTCACGAAGAATCACCGTAAACATACCTTCGCGACTTCGCCACAAATCTCCCTTGCGAAGCCCAACATTCCTTCGTGTCGTAGCCGCGAAGCTCCCTCACAAATCCCTTCACTGCCGCGATGCACTTCAGCCTCTGCCGTTCGTGGAGCTTGACGTAATCGCGAAGCATCACCGCCTCCATTCTTCTGGTCTTCGCGATTTCCAAACCATGCATCCTATCTTCGTGAAATTCATGTCTTTGCCATCATTCTTTGTTAGAATTGATTGTCAACAACTTCTCATGAACTCGACAAATATCTATGAAAACTTGCTTTGTCAACAAACACAATCAACCCAAAAAATACTGCAATGTTACCTTGAGGGATTTTTGCCCAACAATCTCCCCCTTTGGGTTTGTTGACAACTCTTTACAACTCTACTCAGGATGATTTTCGGCACTTTGATACCTCACTGAGTCTTCTTCCAGTCGCTACGACCATTCGCCTCTTGCGATTATGATAGCGTTCAAGGATTCACTTAACACGTACTCTAAGCCCACATTAGCAATCCTCGGCGTGAGAAACAAGAGTAGTATGAAAATTTAATCAATGAATCACTTCATTCAAACACCAATTGTCGATTCCAACCAGATACCAATTCATAAATTGATACCAATTGTTGAACCAAACTGATACCAATGGGTGATAGCTGGACACTGTATCACACCATTCCAACATCACTGTTCGGCTTTTATCACGATCCTTAGCTGTCGTGATATCTATGCTTTGATCGATCACTTCTAGCATCGTCAGATTTCAAAAATCTCTCCCCCTTGCTCATTGCTCCCCCTTTCTGGCTGCTCCACCTGTTAGCTTCTCCCCGTATCAATTATTATTTATCAAATCACCGCACTATGTTCTCCCCCTTTAACAAACACTTTTCTCCCCATTTTTCAACAAACCCAAAGGATACTCTTTTGTAGTCTGTAACATAGTAGGAACACATATTAGCACAACAGGGAAAAACACATCATACATCAGAGAGAGGGGGGGAACATCCACTCTATTTCAAGTGCGGGGAATCGACTGAACTCCCAGAGCCATTCGATGTCTTTCAGATGCTTCCTTGGGTAAGGCCTTTGTCAGGATGTCTGCAACCTGTAGTTCTGTAGGCACATACTCCAACTTCACGATCCCCTGCTCAACTTTCTCCTTGAAAAAATAATACTTTATCTCAATGTGATTTGTCCTTGAGTGATGGATTGGATTTTTGCTGAGATTTATATCACATGAGTTGTCGCACTGGATTCCGATCAGAGACTTCACTTCAACTCTCATATCTTCAAGCTGCTGCTTCATCCACAATAACTGTGTGCAGGCTTGAGTGGCCGCAATATACTCAGCTTCTGCGGTGCTCAATGAAATGCAATATTGCTTCTTGCTTAGCCATGAAATACCCAATCCACCCAGATAGAATGCACCACCTGACATTGATTTTCTATCATCTACTGAACCGGCCCAGTCTGCATTAGTATATCCCAATAACTCCATCTGAGATTTGTCAGTATATGTCAAGCCGAAATCCACTGTGCCCTGGATATACCGAAGTATTCTTTTCACTGCAAGCATGTGGCTTTCCTTGGGATTGCATTGATATCTCGCTGTTTGGAATGTGGCAAAAACAATATCAGGCTTTGTTGCAGTCAAGTACAACAAACTTCCAATAATTTGCCAGTATTCTGTGATATTAACTGCCCTGCCATCTTCATCTTTCGATAGATTCATCCGGGTGGCAACCAGAGTCTTGATCTCCTTGGAATTTTCCATTCCAAACCTTCTTAGGACCTCCTTGGCATATTTAGATTGAGAAATGGATGTTCCATTCCTTCCTTGTGTCACCTGTAGACCAAGGAAAAATGTTATCTCTCCAATCATTGACATTTCAAACTCATTTTTCATGAATTCGGAAAACTATCTGCACTGAGCTTCATCTGATCCGCCAAATATTATTTCATCGATATAAACCAAAACAATCATCCTTTGATTACTGTCATTACTGAAATAGAGATTGTAATCAACTCCTCCACGCTGAAAACCAAGCTTCTTCAAGTACTGATCAAGCCTTGAATACCATGCCCTTGGTGCTTGTTTCAGCCCATACAATGCCTTCCTCAGCCTGCAAACTTTGTTCTCATCCTCATGAATGAGAAAACCATCTGGCTGCTCAATATACACCTCCTCTTCTAGAACCCCATTCAATAATGCGGATTTGACATCCATCTAGAACACTTTGAACTTTCTTTGCACTGCGATGGATAGAAATAATCTTATTGTCTCCATCCTTGCAACCAGTGAAAATGTCTCATCAACATCAATTCCCTCGATCTGGGAGTACCCCTTGAACACTAGACATGCTTTGTTCCGAATCACTGTGCCATCTTCATTCATCTTGTTGCGATAGACCCATTTGGTCCCAATGACATTCTTGTCTGCTGGCCTCGAAACAATCTCCCATGTCTGGTTCTTCTCAATTTGATCAAGCTCTTCATTCATAGCATGAACCCAGTTTTCATCTTCAGCTGCATCGGAAAAACATTTTGGCTCCACCTGAGATAAAAACGATGTTTTCTGTAATGATTTCATTCTTCGAGTCTGAACTGGAGCTGTCTGATCACCAATGATATTTTTCCTATCAATTTCAGCTCGACTCGTTGGCTTCCTTGAAGATATAGACTTGACACTCTCTTGTTCATCATCAATATCTTCTTCTGAGTCAGCCTCTGCCACTTCTACTCCCCCTGTGTTGCTTACCTCATCATCACTTTCATCCAGAAACTGTTCACTAGGTCGTTGAGAAGTCTGTTCATTTTCGACTATAGTGACATCATTGCTCTCAACAATTTTTCCCAGCCTCTTGTTGAAGCATTTATATGCTTTGCTTTTTTCTGAATATCCAAGGAATATCCCTTTATCTCCTCGTGCCTCAAACTTCCTATGATATTCTTTTTTTAGAATGAAACACTTACTTCCAAAGATTCGAATGTATTTCAACATTGGCTTCTTTCCGTAAAACAGTTCATACGGAGTCTTCCCTTGCTTCGGACATAACAGGGACCTGTTTGAAAAATAGACCGATATCAAAACTGCTTCCTTCCAAAATTTCTCTGGTAGGTCCTTATCAATAAGCATTGTTCTGGCCATGTTGTTTATGATCCGATTTATCCTTTCAATCACTCCATTCTTTTGGGGAGTTCTTACTGATGAAACTCGATACCTTATCCCATGTTTCTCGAGATAGTTTTCAACCTGACTGTTTGTAAATTTTGTACCGTTATCAGTACGAAACTTCAGAATTTTCTGCCCAAGCATCTTTTCTGATTCCCTCCTGTACTGCTTTATGCAACTGAACACCTCTGTCTTATGGGTAATGATGAATATCCAGGACATTCTGCAGTAGTCATCAATGAAAAGAACATAGTACCTTTTCCCATCTATAGCTCGTGGTGAGATAGGTCCACATACATCAGCATGCACCAATTCGAGCACTCGAGTTACTTTTTGTTCCTTTGGCCTGTATGTCTTCCTGATGATCTTCCCTTGTTGACAAGAATCACACGTATGAGTGTGATCACGTGAAAGTTTGGGAAGGTCTCTAGAAGAATCACACTTTACCAGATCTTCCATAGATGGTTGACATAGATGACCAAGTCGCTTATTCCACAACTGATTTTCTTCTTCTATGGATAAAAGGCATGAATATTATTCCCCACCTACCAGGTAACGATTCCCCATTGTTCGTTTTCTCTGTAGAATGACTATTCCATCTTTTCCTATAACAAAACCCATCTTCTTGGTAAATAGGATAGAGTTCCCAGAGTTGCATAGTTGACTGACGCTAAGCAAATTATGACTGAGACCCTCTACCACCAAGACATCAGCATGTCTCATTTCTTTGCCCCCAAACTTGGCTTTTCCTGAGCCAATAATCTTCAGGCCTTCATCATTTCCAAATTTGACAACTCCTTCATTGTCTTATTTTATTCCTGTAACCAGATCCTTGTTGCCTGTCATATGGGATGTGCAACCACTATCAAGGATCCACACACCTGAACGATCTGATGCTTTAAGGGAAATTTCAGCAACTACGGCCTTCTCAATTTTCTTCTTCCTATTCCATAAGTTTTCTTTCATAATATTCATGGATTGAGGCTTCTGTTCTTTCTCAGAGTATGATGGACTAGCTTCATCTTGCAAAACTGCAAATCTGTTCTGAACTTTTTACTCACTTGTCGGTTCACTGATCTGTTGCTTGAGAACATTTTGATTCTGCTTCGGCACATTTTTCTGAATGGTCGGAGTGCAGTACCTAGGCATGTGTCCAAATCCTGCGCACCAAAAATAGTGTCCTTCAAAATATGTTCTGGAAAAACGTTCTCTGTTTGGCTTCCATCTCTGTTCTTGTTCCTTTCGATATCTTTTGGCTATGGAACACACATACTGTGAATGTCCCATCTTTCCACAACAATAACACTTGATATAAGGTATATTCCTTCGTGTTACTTCAGCACTACGAGTTTCCCCTTGGGATATCCGAGTATTCTCATTATGCTTTGTGCTCAAATCCACTTTCAATCTCGGGACAGGTGCTTGCGGTCTAACTTCAACTGCCACAGATTTTTGTTTCTGATTAAGCCATGACTCAGCCTTAACTTCTGAGTTGATTTGCTGCTTCTTTCCTGCTGAACTAGTAGGCTCTTTTTACTTCTTTTCAGTCTTCGTAACGACCTGATTCCCTAGAATGTGTTGGGATTCAAAGGTTTTTCCTGGTCTTTAACTTTTCTCCGCAGACCGACAACTTCCTCTTCAAGCTCTTCAATACGCTTGACGTGATCTTTCACTTTTCGACTCAAGCAATCGATCTCCCTTTTCTGCTCTTCAATCTTGGGCTTATGCTCATCAACCTTTTCTGTGCGATCTGGCCTGGAAGACTTAAGATTTTCAATTTCATTCTCAAGCTCAGACTTCTCATCTTCTTGTTGTTTCATGTAGAGTTTTGCATCACGTACTATCTTGTTGGATTTCTTTGTTTTGGCTCGCCAAAAATCTATTTCTTCAAGAGATGCTTCTAATTCAGCTTCCATGCCAACTCTCCCTTCAATTTCTTCTTTTTCTTCATCAGTTTCGGTTTCTTTATTTTCTAGAGCACTACTGGCAACATCCACCATATCATTTTTTCCACGATCTTTGCAGCTTTCTATCTCTTCAACTTCTTCACCCTCAGACTCAGCTGAACTGTCTACTACTTGTGAAAGTAGATTCTTCTTCTTAAAGAAATTTCTCTTGAACTGCTTCTTCCCTTTCACATAGGTTGAAAAAAATTTCATGGGAATCTCAAATTCATCTTCATCGCTTTCTTCTTGAAACTTTTTGGGGCATCTTGCAGCAAGATGACCAACCTTTCCGCATCGGAAGCATGCTAGTGGAAGTTTCCCTTTAAACTTTCCTTTTCCTCTTTGCAGATTTCAAGAAAGGAACGGCATCACCTCATCTGACTCTTCTTCCTCCTGATAATCTTCAATAGTGAGCCTCTTCATGGCCTTAAATACCACCTCTTTGGATTTCCCCTTTTCCACAGCATCGTTGTCATCATTTCTCATTTCATATGCAACAAGAGTGCTATGTAGGTTATCCAATGTCAGCTCTTTCGGATCTTTATCTTCCAAAACAGAAACTTTCGGATTAAACCAGGGTGGAAGCTTTCTCAAGATGCGCTTTACGATTTCAATGTCTTCGATAATCTCACCAAGACCCCCCATGTATTCTACCACAGCATTTACCCTGTCAAAGAATACTTCAACAGACTCATTCGGGTTCATTCTCAGATCTTCATACTTGTTCCACAACACTTACAGCTTTGCCTCTCTGACTTTTGTATCCCCTTCATAAATATTCAAGAGCTTTTCCCACATGGCATGTGACGTTTTTCATGACATCACCTTTGTATATATGGGATTGGAAAGGGATGCCCCTAAGGCATTGATTGCTTTGGAATCAGCATCCAACTCTTTATGCTCTTCTTCTGATAATGCACCACTAGTAATATCAGCTGTGATACCATGCATGGATTCTGAAAACACATCCATTTAAAATGATCGGAAATAGTGTTGCATTCGATTCTTCCATATCTGAAAATTACATCCATCGAAGATCGGAATCCCTCAATGATTAGTGACCTCCATTTGAGAGAAGAACAACTGTCAACCTCCCCTCTGATACCAATTGTTAGGTCCACAAGGCTGAATACCCTGAGAGGGGGGGGTGAATTAGGGTATGACTAATTAAAAATTAACACCCGTTCTGATCTTGTTTTGCTATTAAGAAAAACACTCTTATCTCTCTTTCCTGTTGCACAATGTAAACAGAAAGGAAAGCATGCACAGGACACAACAATTTTACTTGGTTCACCGCAAAGGGATACATCCAAGGAGAATACACCGACATGTTTCCGGTCGTAACAATTCCACTAAACTTCACTAGCTGTGGATTAAAATGTTCAGGCTAGATCACTTCTATGCCCAGGCTCACTGCCTTTACAAAGTTTAGGGTCAGCTCACTGCTTTCCAAAGGGTCACTCCCTGTTTCTCTCTCTCTAGCTCACTACCGGTGGAGAGGATCACCTTCTTCCTCTTCCTAAGCTCACTGCTCTGTGAAGGGATTCAGTCATAGTTTATAGACCTGTAGGTCTCTTCATTTGCATTAAGTAATGCATCTTTCTCTATATGTAGATGCTCTGTTGAAGTTCAACTTTCACCCGTAGATGAATACCCATTTGCCACTATCCACTGGGCAAACAACCTTTGGAAAGACCTTCTCGAAGCACCCTACTTCGCTAGGCTCCCAATTTCGCGAAGCTCAACAAGCCTTCGCGAATCTCTTGCCTTTTCGCGAAGCTCATTCATGAAGCTCTCTCGCAATGCACTATCGCGATGCTCAAGCCATCGCAAATCAACGACCCTCGCGAAGCTAAGTAATCCAACGCGGAGCTCACAGGTTTCGCGGAGCTACAATAGCTGCCGCGAAGCACCTCTTTCACGAAGCACACTGGCTCCGCGAACCACCTTTGCAAATCGAGAGCAAAAGATCTTCTCTGAAAATTCTCTCTGCTTCGCTCGAAGGGGTCGGCCTCTATTTATAGGCGATTCCACCGACCCTCGAACTTTCCATGAGAAGTCAACGCCACGTCATCTCAAATCGCGAAGCTCTAAAGTTTCCACCGGAATTCTGTCCAAATCGCGAAGCACCATAGCACTTTGCCGTTCGCGAAGCTTGACGTAGTCGCGAAGAATCACCGTCAACATAACTTCGTGACTTCGCCGCGAAGCTCCCTTGTGAAGCCCAACATTACTTTGCGCCGTCGCCGCGAAGCTCCCTCGCAAATCCCTTCACCGCCGCGATGCTCTTCAGCCTCTGCCGTTCGCGAAGCTTGACGTAATCGTTAAGCATCACCGCCTCCATTCTTCTGGTCTTCACGATTTCCAAACCATGCATCCTATCTTCACGAAATTCATGCATTTGCCATATTAATTTATGATCTTCATGGAAATCCTCTTTTCACGTTGCTCACCAAGCTCCAAATATCCATGAAAACCTGCTCTTTTGTACCGCCTCCAGATCGTCCTTTCCTTTGTCATCGTTCTTTGTCAACATTGATTGTCAACAACTTCTCAAGAACTCGACAAATATCCATGAAAACCTGCTTTGTCAACAAACACAATCAACCCAAAAAATACTGCAATGTTACCTTGAGGGATTTTTTCCCAACATTATGTGAATACATTTGGGGTTTTGTTGATAATTAACATTAATTTTCCCAATTAAGAAGGTATTCACGTACCATTTTTATTTTATTGTGATATTGGAATGGAAATCCTGACCTCAGACTTATTCTTGGTCAGACGTGTTCAAACTCCATGTAAAATAAATTTATTTATAATAATAATATGTATAAGAAACATATACATATATAATTTATGTAAAACCAACAATTTATATTTCTTTATTTCATAGGTATAATTTATTTATTACAAAATTTAACATTTGGGTGTAAAATGATCCATATTCAAGGAAATATTTGTTTCAGATATTTCCATCCCCACTCATTGACCATGTTTAAAAAACCTAAATTACATTAATTTTGATTTTATATACCTATTTGGTATTGTTGTAGATTATTATAGACATTTTCTGAAACTTATAGTGGATTATTTAAAATTTTATTTTTTAATGATTATTGAATGAACAAGTTAATTGAATTTCTTGGTGATTATAATTTGGAATATTAAAAATCTATTAGATATGAAAATTTATTAATTTAAACATTATTGGATAATATTACATTCATTTAGGGTTTTTTCCTTCATGAGGTAAATATTATAACATCGATCCTATATATGGTAGAACCATCCAAAATATTGACAAGTTATAACACCTAAATGCATAAGAACGTGATATTATATAGTAAGAATATCACATTTACAGAAGAATGATAAATTTTATTTTTTATTTTTCAATAAAATTTAATATTATATAGATGATTAAGTTAAAAAAAGATTAAGTAGAGGATAAACCTAATATTGGTTGATTGAATCTAATCTCAGGGAACCTATTAGAAATGAGGGATTTTTTGAAATATTATTATGAATGGAGGTTTCAAAACACATGATAAAAGTTTTAGATAGATAACATCAATTGATATTTAAAAGAATAATGTGTTAAATGTGTTGATTTAATTTGGGATAGGATGGGTTATTTTATAGGTTATAAATGGTGGAATTTTTATTAAAACTCACTACATAATAAAAAATTAATGATATTTTCATGGAATGTTTATCCAATGGGGATAAAAATGGTAAAAATAAAAGTGGATATTGATATTTTACTCTTAAAATCATTTATATATTATATTTCTTTAATATTTTACAACTTTATCACTAAACAAAACATTTATACATCATTATGGAATTCATCATAGAGACTAACTTTTAAATTGGAAACATATTCTTTATGCATAAAAATTAATGGGAAATTTATAACTAATTTGGAACATAAAATTTCAAATATGAAAACCATTTCATTGGATTCAATTAATATTGGAGATAAAAAAATAATTGTTATATAAATAAACATAAAACCTAAAAACTATTTTTTATACAAATGTACATTTAGGAAAAGTGTAATTTTTTAAATTTTTCTTACCAATAAAATATAATTATGTGATTATTATATTATATAAATATATAAATAATTTCATTAGAATAAATTTTTAACCGGAATAGTTTTAATTTAATAAAATGAAATAATTTAATTTATAGAAAAATCAATTGTTTGAAGAATACTAATTTTTAATATTAAGTGATTATATCTATATTTATAACTAATAAATAAATAATGCATTTATTTTTAATCATAAAAAATATGTTTCTCAAAAATCCACTCTAAAAATATCAAAAAATTATCTTTTAAATAAAAAATGTAATATATAATTAAAATAATGTTTAAAAACTTTTTTGTTAAGAGAATAATAATTAAACAATTATTCTTTATATTTACATTATATTGTATTAGATTTTATTAATTTATTTTACTAATAATTATTATAATCAATAAATTTTAATGTTATCATCTTTTAAAAAATATAAATTTAGTAAAAGTTTATAATTTATAAGGAAAAAACATAAATGATATCATATTTTCCATGTAAATTAATGTTTTTAAATTATTTTAAGAATATAATATTGTATTTCAATTAAATTACTTGAAATTAAAATATAGTTTTTCTATCATATAATTAAAATTTATTTATATTAACTACAAATTGTTAATTACAAACTAGAAATGTGTTTAACAGTGTTATTCATAACAACTATATACCAATAATAACGGTCATATAAAATCTATATTAACATTTTTACATTCAATTAATTAATTCCATTATAAAAAAATTACACTTATCATTCCATTAATTATAATCTATGGTATTACAAAATACATTCCCCATTCATGATTCAATTTCATATTTTAGGTTTATTTTCATGAATATTGATTATCTAGGTATATATGAGTGAGAATATTCTTTTACTATAATGATAATACATTATTAAATTTGAACTCCAATTTTATTTTATTAACTTTTTAGGGATTTAATGATCTACTGAATATAATAATCTGTTTTTTATACATTTTATTCAATGTTCCATTCTGAGTGAATATGTTTTTAATGATTTGAATCATTTCTTATATGATTATTCTCATACTTATGTGTTGATTTATTATAATTAAAAAAATAAATAGCATAGGAAATTATATCTAATACCCAAAATAATGGATGTTATATCAGTATAGAAATGTTTTCATATACGAGTGTAATCAATGTTTGAGAGTGACACTTTGGATTTTCAAAAAAATTATTGGATTGCTGAGATGGATCTTGCCTTTTATTTTATTTGGGATTAACATGTGTTGAATATTTTAATAGTATAGAGCTTGATACAAAAATATATTTATGTAATGGTCGAGGATCGATGATACTAACAAAGATTCTGATTTCATATCGTGGAAAAAATAATGAAGTTATTTCAGCATAGAGTTTTCGTCTATAGAGATGGTGGTAGACTGATATTCAGAACTATTATTAATTTTATATGGGAGTTAATATGTTATAGAGCTCACAAAATGATTCATGTTTTTTATTAGATATTCTCATGAAATGATTTATATTTTTGGTGTTTATATCTCATCATTTTGAGTCAAATATATGATTTGAGATTCAATATCTGGGTACTTGTTATATATTAAGGGCACATTCAGTGGAGGTGGAAACAAACATGGTGATAAAATTAACTATTTTATTTTAAGGAAACACGAGGGGGATGTTGTACATTCTTATATCATATATAGGTATATGGGAGTTTTCCCTTGTAGATGATCTATGTGTTAACATAGTATATGATAGATACTATACTTATCAATATCACTATGTATAGGCATCTCTAAAACTTTGCAGACTCTCCATGTGAAATATACTATGTTTTTGTATATTTGTGATATATTTGGGATGTATTTACATTTGTTTAATGATTTTTACTTGAGATGGTGGATAAGTGATCTTATAGACAACTCAATCAGTTTAAATTTTTTTTATAGTTAGCGTAATTATGTTATAAGACATTATGGTTTGCCTAATAATCATAGGTGGGGGGGGATGAAAGGTTTCAGGATGGAGAAGAGTAAGATATGGGTAGATCTATGTTGTGGATGTAGGTGAGATTAACGTAAAATAGGTTGTTATAAATATAATTAAAATTTGCAGACCCATTCTTCAATTTTTTGATATTATAACATCACATTCATTTACTATACCCACCATTATAAAATGGTTAAGGATTATTGTAGAATGGGTTCATTAACTATAGGAATTAACTACCATAGTTGGGTTTGTATCAATATTATTAAATATATATAGTAAATGTGAGTCAGTTTTAGGAAATGATCAATCATCATAAGGCCCAGTTTCATATATGTGTAATAATATGATTTAATTCATAAAATCTATTAGTTGTATATGACACAATCTTATATGAATTATGATCAGTTATGGGTTATTTTCTATAATAATTTATGGTTATTGTGAAAATTTCATTGGAGGGAGAGATAGTCATTTTGTAAATAAATATATTAAGCCACATGATAATACCTCTTATTTGATAAGACTTTATTATTGTGAATTTATGGTTGGGATATATGTGATTTCAATTGATTTTTAGAAATTTTGGTCAGTTTTTCTTGAATTAGTCATGTGTTAGACACCATGACATTGCATTAAATTTTGGATAATGTCATCACATGGTGTCTTACTATTGGTGTGATCACATATCATATAACAATAATATAATTTTAGGGGATAATGATTCAAATTTACTTATTGATATAACAAATATTTTAAAAAACATAATATATCTCCATGGGAACCTCCAATTTTACTTTTTATAAAATAATATTGAAATTTCCCATGTTTTGTCCCAAGGTAGGATTCTGAGTGAATATGAATTTTATAATTTGGATGAGTGGTATTTCATTAGACCAACATATGAATGAAATTACTAGAGTTAGAACACTCAAAGGTGTTGTTTTAGAATTGGTTATTAGATGGTTGGGTTCCTTACATACCCCATTCAATTTCATAAGTTTCGGGACCCAAACATTTGAAGTTCGATAGACTGGAAGGGCGTTTGGTTTTTCTGAAATTTTGCAACCCAATATTGTAATTAGTGCACATTGTGTAAGTGGTGAAAAGTGATATAGATTAGATGCATGTATATTTTTGAAACCATGCATCTATCATATGAACATAGTGAAACATATGAATTTTTTGTGAACTATTTGGTGCATGTTTGGTCAAACTGTGTGGGAAAACTGTGCAAGGTTCGGTTCTTATGCATTGGGTGTAGCACAGTTGGTTCATGGTTTGAAAAAACTATGTTTCCAAAACATAAAACCCTATTTTTAGGGTGAGTTCTAAATTTCTCAATTAAATATATTTAAACCCAAATATCCTCTTTCTTTATTCTTCACCAACCATGTGAGGATCCTATTCTCTGATACAGGTTCCTCCTCAATCCTATTCTATGAATCTTGATATCTCATAGACCCAAACGCTAATTCCAACTTTGTCAGAAGAATTGGATAGATAGAGGTAATTTATTTACCCCCTTACGTACATTATGAATTTTTCTTCTCCACATTTTCACCTTTTTATGTTATTTCATTTTCCTTATTTCCAAGGAGGATATAGGTTTCTTCAATTTCTCCCGAACCAGATTGAATCAAGCCTTGATATTGGATGGGTTAAGAATAATTTTTATATGTCAGGTGTTATATAGATCATTCACCATGTTTGTATTTATTTATAAATATTTCAATATTTTAATACAATAAAATTTTATGTGTGTCTCCCAAAAACGAGTTCATTATTTCTAAATTTTTATATACACCTTGATATACTATCATTAATCATCTTTTTGTAAGTTGGAGATGTCACCAATGATAACAGACACCCAATATGTGTTCCATATTGTATTGACCCTTTTAAATTAATTTAATAAATTCCTATCACATCTTCGAATCATTCTACATAGATGGTGACAGTATTTATCCAATAGTTAGATGCCCAATTGTACCTAAGCAACCCTAAGTGTCAATCTTAATTTATATTTGGAATTTCTAGTGTAGGTTTTTGTCCAATTTATACTGGAACATAGAAAGTTGTATATTTATCCATGAAATTTATTTCCTTGTTTGGAAGATATCTAAAATACTCATTTTGTGTGAATATATTTATTCATCTTGAATGTGATGCTTCATTGTTCTAGATAAATGTATTTCACAATGTTATGTTTTATAATAAAACACTTCAGATGAGGTTCTATATCGTCTAAACTAAATATAAGTGATTTGTTTATTGAAATATTCTTGGCCTTATGGATTTGTTGTTTTTCGATTCCTTTATTTTATTTCTATATATATGGAATGCTTAGTACAATTCCTAAAATTATATTCTTAAATGGATTTGAATTAAAGGGCATGAACTTCCTTGTGATTAATTGTTTCAATAGACAACCACCTTCTATGTGGGTTTGAAAGTCGTTATTATAAATTTCCATGAAATGATAAATGAGATGGATAGTTTAAATTTAAAGGATTAAATTAAATTTAATTGAGTTGGGTGGTACAATGATGGCAATTTTTTTATTTATGTAAGAACAACATGTGTGAATCGTAATGAAATCTGATACCCTTGATTATATTGGGATTATGGATTATCTTATGAGGTAATAAATTATTATTAATATTATTACACCTTTTATATAGGTTGTGGGATGATGATATGTGTTCTGTTGGTCATGAAAATTCACATCCACCACCTCGAGTGTTCTGTCTGATGTCTCACACCATTGATTTTATTTGGATGGTGGGAATGACATACCACATACCTTGTTTTGTGTGTTGGCATGACGACATACCCACCATGTTGTGTGTTGAGCATGAATTCTATCATTCAATATGAAATGTAGGGGTTGTACCATTTTTCTGAGAATAATGGCTTGTCTAGACATGTTATTGATGATTGTGTTTTTCCTCGGTCTAGCCAGCATCTAGTATTCCATGTATATAGATACATACATCTACCCAAACATAGTCCATATTGGAGGATGAATAATATAACTAAACATTATATATTATTACTATATTTATAGTTAATGACCATACACTAATTATGGATATTATTAAAATTAGTTAGTGTCACTATACATCATTTTTGAACTTGAGTAGTCTTGTAATTATTTATTCATCATTTTCAATTATTTACATATATTTCCACACAATTGTACCTTATATTCACATATTGAATTTCGCTGTTGAAACCACTGGTGGTGGCCTACTAGGATTTTATATCACACCCTATTTGGGACTCCATTACACTAGGGTACCCAAGAATATCCCATGTTCATAGGACCATTGATTATTACTTTTGTTGTCATACTTGTACCTATAAGTTTAGAGAATGGTACTGAAACATAGCTCTTGATGCTAGTGGAGATCTCCCTCAAGGTTTTATTTATTTTCTTATTCATGTATGTCACTATATCATGTTTTTTACTATATATATACTATTATAGTTTATGTATCATAATATAGAAATGTATCTATTTTTCAATATTGGAATTTCCCATGTTGTATTGAGTTTATATTATTTGTATAATACTCTGCTTTTATTTATTACTGTTTACAGTGTTGTCTATTATGAATTTTATGACATACCATTGTGCTACTTTAATCATTAGAGTATAGTCTCCCCACAATCGCTTATTGAGACCCTTTCTTCATATCAACAGCATCTAGAATTTTGGGAGGAATGCTTAAGTCTATGTGGTGATCACTTTGTCTTCTAGTTCTATAGGAATTCATGATAGGATGCTACAATGTTGTATCAAAAGGGGTTTATTTTTTTCTATTGTATTACTATTTTGGGTTGGTAGACAAGAGACTACAAATGTGTCATCATGTGGTAAATAGTTTTTTCTGGAAGTGACTGACCCTCGTATGGAGAAAATACCATGTGGCCAAGGATTAAGATGTTGTTCATGTTTTCCATTATTGTAGTTGACTATAATTTCACATTAACTGAATGGTATACTTTCTGATACATATTGAATATATGATATTTATTGTATTTTTACCTTTCCTTGTTATGAAAATGAAGTATCATTACTTGTATTATTTTAGGCACATAGATATTTACATTCCCTGTATATTCCATTCCATGTAGTTGAACTTGTAGGCTTACTAGTGATTTTGATTATGTGTCTTGTGTGATTATTAGCCTGGTAGTTCTATACCATGTTAGGTATATTAGTGAAAAGTTTTTTTTTGTACTTATTTATTTATTTATTTCTCATGCTTATTTATATAACATTCATTAGTGATATATTTTGAATTATAATCTACTACCACGATTTGGTAATTGTATTCCTTGTTGCCTAATTATTTATCCTTTATTTCTTATGTATGGTATTTTTTTTATATTAGTGCGTTCCAATATGTTTAAAACTTGATATAAAATTCCTAGATTTGATTTAGATATATTATTGGTTTCATGTGATACAGATATTGGTTTATACTAAATGGGATACAAATTTCAGTTGTATGTTGTTTGGGCACCATATAAATTGAGGAAAGTTAACCAATGTATTTAAACCATCAATTCATATTTGTATATACATATACAGAACATTTTTGACGTGAAAAATCTAATAAAGTTCAAACATTAATGTGAATTGGTTTTGAATGAGTGGGAGCTAGTCTGTGATCTATGAAGTGTATGGATGATATATAGATTGGGAGATGGAAACTCATATAATAGAAAAATTATATATAACCACAAAATATTTGGAAATGGTTATAAATGTAAAACCTATTTAATTTTCATCTATAATGAATTTCTTTATAATGAATCTCTTACATGAATTGATCCTTGTATATAAGTGATGGTATTTAAGCTTATCTGATAAAAACCATTTAGTATAATATTAATAATTTAAACTATTAATGGGGGCCGATATAAAGTCTTATGACTTTATCAAGCCGGAATGAATATCCATATGCTTAGATTCCCAAATGTAAAATTGAATTGATGTAGGTTATTTAGGGAATATTTATTATGAGATAATCCATTACAGGTGTTTTTAAACTTTATAATTAAATTACTTTTATTAGGTTGCATTTTGATGAACCATGTTAGCTTTATAGTGCCACCATAGGTCGCCTTATCTATTGTGAATTAGTGTTGAAATTGAAATTTTTTTTATTGAATCCAAATTGTGAAAATAATTTTGTATAATTCAAATGATTAATATGAATTTATATGATAAATTTACTTATTATGAATTGGGTGTCGATAAATGATTACCATTTAGAATGTAATTTGGATAAGACTTAACTGTTCTTCCTTGAGGTGTTAGTTAACTCAGGTACCAAGTGTTATTATCTTATAATTGGTACTAGATGTTATGATACATATCTTTTATATGTTTATATATTGAAGGCGAATCAATGTAATGATTTAAAATGGAACTTTATGTGGAATCCTTAATTTAAACCCTCCTGTAAGGGTAGTTTGAATATATTTTTGAGATTCCATAGAACTAAAATGTTAAAGTTTTTCATTGGCCTTTCTACTTTTTATTAATATGTTAAATGATATGTTTAGGTAATAGTGATAGTCTTGACATTTATTCTTTTTTAATAGGATAGCTTGTGTTTGGTATCACCCTTAATGGTTTAATTCCTTATTAAATGCTTTGAGTCTTCTTACATATGTTGTTTCCATGTGTCATTGTCCCTATTAGGACTCCTAGATATTTAATGAAACCATTGTTTTAATGGGTATTCACTACATACTCAATGTTTTCCATAGGATTGAGCATCAGATATTGCTCAGTTTCAGCAGTTTAGACATTCCTAGAGAATATTCATCTGATTAGTTGGTAGGATGCCCCTCTCTTCTTCCTCAGTGACGGATGAATTGGAAAATTTTCATCCAAGTTAGTGGTATTATTGAGTAATACATCTATAGGATAAATATTTTTTATATACCACATAATATATGGATGAATAGAAAATACAACCTATGGATAGTATCGATGATTTTCTATCTTTCTTCAGAATCTCCGGGTGGTGTGGCTTCATATATGTGGTACTATTAAAGTGGATAAATGATATAATGAACTGGTTGACTTTCATAGAATCATTGAGATTTTATCTATAGATTA
Organism: Viscum album; assembly: GCA_963277665.1. Taxonomy (NCBI): domain Eukaryota; kingdom Viridiplantae; phylum Streptophyta; class Magnoliopsida; order Santalales; family Viscaceae; genus Viscum; species Viscum album. The sequence goes on along the minus strand of OY728153.1, from coordinate 319,061,666 downwards.
TGTAATTAGGTCACCTTCATAGTACAGAATATTGGGTGTTAAATGAATCAAAATTTCCCAATTATCATGTTGGAATTCAAAGTGGATCATGTCCTTGGCATGCCAGTCACTTTAGTTTTTGCTTTCATTCCAAATGTTATGATGTTTTTTTATCATGACTCAGAGAAGTGTTAAAACTTATTTTTTGATGAATCTGACCTTGGAAGCTTATGGGCGGCTATACTATCAATCTTTTCCTCAACTAGGACACTCATGTTGTGGGAATCATGTTCTTAGTTCTAGTGAATACATGACCTTTTATGTAGAAAGAACACAACCAATGAGGGGTATTGGAAATGATTTTTATTTTTTGAATTCACTTGAGGATTCAATGTTTTGAGTTTGGTTTGTATTTTATCGAAATGATAACATGGATATTTATGACTATGTAAGAAACCCATAATAATACATTTTTTTAATGATAGACTTCAATAGTTATGTTTGGTCTATCACATGATTCCTTGTTTGTAAAGGATTGCGATCTATTAATGCTGATACATCAGAAGGTGGAACCTATATTATTCAATGAAGTCGACCAGTAGTGGTTTTACTATGAATATTTCTGATGAATGGGTATGGTTGGTTGGAAACTTTACTGAGCACATCATTTTGAAGGTGATATAGGTGTCTCAAATATTTTGTCTCATACTCGATCTCCTCTTTGTGTATTCTTCATTAAGAGATGATCAAGTCCCCTATCATGAAATTGTCCTTCAATCACTTAGAGAGTCTCAATAATATTCTCAGAAAATATTTTCATTTGTCCTTCTATTTCAATAAGTTGGATTTTTTACATTTGTGCAGTAGATGTATGGGTTTTATTGAAAAATGGTTATTCTTGAGGGATACATGGTTTCCCATTTCAAAGATCATTAGACGATATCTTGGACACCATAATGTCCTTGACAAGAGTGTTCATGGGATCAATTAGTTTTCTTTACATGTGGAAGCCTCAGTTGTGCAACGAAGACTCAATTATAATGATGATGTATAGGATATCTGGGATGAACTCCTCAATTAAAGTAGATGAATTTGAGATTATTCCATAATTGTTTCATGAATGGGGTTGATGTTTAAAGGGTAAAAATTATAATGGCATAGATCAGGATTACACCCGTGTTAGTGTTGAGGCATGATAGATGATGAGGTAAGGTGATGGTTTGAATAGGGAACATAATTGGATATTAGTTAGGGACATCAGTGAACATGCTAATGGTAAACCTGATATGCATAGTAATAAGTCATTGTAAATCAATTTTTATTACAATGTACATATTAGTTGAGAATTTTTAGAATGGTTATCCAAAGGTGTCTCGAATATTATTCATTTGTCTTGAGGAATACATTCAGTGAAGAACCATTTATGGCATTTCATTAGGTAGAGATGAATGTATTATGTGTTATCTGAGGCTTGTCATGAAATGACATACCCTACTAGGTAAATAAGGATGAAGATGAATCAACTATTTGATAATTCTAAATCATGCAAGGAGCATCTTTAAAATCTTTAGATCATGCATTGTAGGAAATTATGATAGTGTAGGTGCAATGATATGGAATTGGACCCTTTCTATATTAAAACCTATAGTGAGGACAACCATCTTCTAGATGCTTAAATATATGTTCACATTCTCATTTCTCTAGATAAACGAACATATATAAGCACAATTTTGGAGTTTCTATTATAAAACAAGCATTGGCTCGGGTTTTGATGGCTTAGGTGGTGTACACTTAAACAAGATTGGAGTTTCATTGGGTTTTTGGGATTAAAACATGATTTTTTCAATGGGACTTCATTACCTTTATAGTTTATGTGATGTTTTCAATATATTACACAAGGCTTATCAGGGATGTGATGTTATAAGGGGGGGAGGTTTGTAACAACCCATGTTTGGGGACAAGGAAGAATTCCACGGGAAGGTGAAATTTGGAATTTAAGGGATGGTCCATTCTTTAAACAAATCATAAAAATCAAATTAAGAGAGATGGAATACTCAAAAAAAATATTTAGAAATTTTTAAATTACTTAGGGGTTCCCTAGGTGTTTTGTTGAGTTTTAGAAGAGTGAGGCCTCAGAAACTCAAGTTTATGTTGATTGGTAATGGTGCACAGTTTGTGTAAGATAGTACATCCCACTAGTTTAAATTGGGTTCCTTGTACAGGTGTATTGAATTTTTCCTTACCATATTCCCATGTTTTTCCTAAACTTTGCGCTTATCCCATATGATTAGTGAAACTTATGTAGTTTGTGTGAACTTTTTGGCCTATGGTTCATGCATGGTTGGTCAAACCATGCAGAAAAATCATGTGGGGTTTGGTTCTTATGTAGTGGGAGTCATACGATTGGTGCACGGTTTTTCAAAACCATTTGGCAAAATCATGTGGCTCTGTCATTTGTCGGAATTTTTACAATTTTCTCTTAACGATCCTTAAACTCATTTTTCATCATTCATTATTCTTCTCCAATTTCATGAAGCTTCTCTTCTCTCCCATGTGTACCTCCTCAAGCCTATTATTGGCATCTTGATATATGATATTACCAGACTCCAATTAAAATAATTTTAGAACCAATTGATATCTATAGTTAATATCTCGAATCCTATTACTTCTTATCTATGTTTCTCTCAACCTATGTTGTGATATTTTGGTGTGATAATATTTTCAATTTTTTAGCATTGGTTTTTGTTTAATAAATTTCTACTGAACCAGATCGAATCCAAACTTTATATTGGATGAGTAAAGCATAATTGTAATAAATTATGTTGTCTATAGTTCATTCCATATTTTTCCATTAAATTATAAATATTTCCAATAAGTCATGCACTAACCATTTACACCCATTTCCAAAAATGATATCATTGTTTATAAACTGTTATATGTAACTTAATATACTCTCGATAATCATTGTTTAGTAAGTTGGAGATGTCAACCTCGATCACGGACACCCCATGGGTGTTCCATCTTTAATATAACCTTTAATATAAATTTATTAAATGATATGAACATATTATAATCTTTCGTCTTAGATTGATAAAGGATTTTCCACTATAGGTAAATGTCCAATTGAACTAATGAAACTCTTATGTTTTTGGCTAAACTTATATTTGGAATTTCTAAAGTAGTTAGTTACCTAAATGATAATGGAACCTACTATTTTCTACAATTATCATTGAAATTGATTTTACATGTTTTTTATCTCTCTTAAAAACATTTCTTTGGGTGAATTGAGTTGTGCCTCTTGAATGTGATGCTTAGTTGTGCTAATTTTATTATTTATTAGCATTATCATGTTTTATAAAAAACCACCTTAGATATGGTACACATTATTCTAAACTATAATTTGGTGATTAATGAGTTAAATATTTCTTTTACTTATGAATTCATGCTTTCCCATTACATATGTTATTGTAAGATATGTGGAATGATTAGTACATGGCCTAAAATGATATTCCTAAATGGGTTGAATAATGGGGCATAACCATTCTTGTGAATTAATTGTTTCAAACAACTACCACCTTTTATGTCAGTTAGAAATCCTTGATTATAATTTTCAATGATTGGATAAATGACATGGAATGATTAAATTGAATGGTTTAAATTAAATTGAACTATATTGGGTGGTATGAACAGAACTCTTACTAAATATAAAAAAAGAACAATTTATGTGAATTATAATGAAATGTGATTTCCCTAGTTATATAGGGAATTTGTATTATATTAAGAGTTAATAACTATTTATTATTATTATTATTATGCCTTTGATAGGGGTGTGTGAGATGGTAAGTGTTTTATTTGTAATGGTTATTTAACGCGCCATCTCGAGTGTTGATCATGTCATCTCACACCATTGACACTATTTGGAAGATAGGAATGAGGCACTACATCCCTTGTTTCAGGTGTTGGAATAATGACATATCCACCATCTCAAATTTTGAGAAATATCTCTCTCATTCATTATTATATATAGGGCTTGTACCAATTTATTGATCTTAAAGGATCATTTAGACTTTTTATGGATGGTTGAGTTAGGCCCTGGTCTAAACGACAGCTAGTATTCTAGGTATATTCTTACTTGCATCTTCATGTAATTAGTCCATATAGGTTGGTGTAGTATATTTCTAAATTTATATATTATTAAAATATATATAGTTATTGATCATAGACACATTCCAACTATGACACAAAGTAGTTAGATACTATATCTGTCTTTTAGGAAGTGGAGGATGCAGGTAATTATCTATAGACTATTTTTGAATATTTATTTATATTTGGAAATTGTTGTACCATACATTCATGGATTGGATTTAGATATAGACAAATTTTTTGGTGTCCCACTGGAAATTATATCTCACACCCTACTTGGGTCCCCATTTCTCAAGTGTAAAAAAGAATATATCTTTTTTGAAGAACCATATATTATTATTTGAACTGCCATGCTTGTACCTAGGAGTTATAAGAAAGGGACAGATCATGAGCTCAAGATTCTCAAGGATTTTTATTCTTTTCTCATTCATTACTACACAGTATCATGTTTTTAATGTATGTCTTCTGTTTTAGTTTATGTATCATCATATGAACATGTATGCATTGTTTTAGATTGGTATTGGATATCAATTATTCAATTTATATTATTTTTTATTGATATTTCATTAATTTATTATTTATTATTCTATTGAATCTTATTTATTTTCTGATATAGCACACTGATAATCTAATCATGATGGTATTAACTCCCCAATATCACCTATGGAGACCCTTTCTGTATGTCAGAAGCCAACAGAATTCATGGATGCACGGTTATGGAAATTTGGAGACTAATCTGGCAATATCTTTTATAAGAATTCAGGAAAAGATCTTACAATAATGGTAAATTGAGGATATTAATTTACTTTTCATGATTGAACTAGGTGAAAGTAAGGAAAAGTTTTTCATTACCTAGGATTTATGATATTTTGGATTAGTTGAGAAATTATATCTAGTTATCTATGACTTTTTTACCTAGCTACCATCTAAAAGGAGTCAATGATGATAAACTTTCTTATATAAAATTCCAATGTAAATGTATACATTTTGAATATGTTGTGATTCCATATAATGTTATGAATTCGGTAATGGTATTATTGTGATGGATGAAGTAAAATTTTCAAATATATTTGGATCATTTTGTTTTTATATTCATAGATTCCATTATTTTTTATTAAATAATTAGTTAATATTTCATTGAATATCATATATTTATTATGGAATTTTTGAGAAAGTATTAGTTTAATTTTAATTTTTATAACATTTATATTATTGACATGTAATGTTTAGTTATTGGTATATGTTTCACCAGAGAAAGATGTTATAGAAAAGACATAAAATATTGATTTTTTGGTAAAAAAAATCAAGAATAATTCGATATTGATGGGTATATTATCCTTGATAATATATTAAAATAGCTCTATTTTTGGATTTTCACAAATAGTGGCTCCTTTATCAATATAGACCAATAAGGGACATGATATTTTTATTGAGGATGTTTTTTAATGTTCACTGGATATGGTTAAAAATCTTCCAGTGCATTAATTACTCTAGTAAATAATTATCAATTAATTATTATAAAATAAAATCATGATATACTCATATTTTCATATGTTTTCACTATTGTTTACCATACTTGATGTAAGAATGTTTTTTAAAATTGATGAATTTATATTTCAAAAACAATTCCATTATAGAATAAATATGAGGTGTAAATAGTCATTCAATCCCACCCCACATTGTTGAACTAGGATATTATATTTTCACCAGTGCAACCACATAACCAATAGTTAAGTGTTATTCATTGAATTAAAATTCATTAATGTTACTAATAAAAATGATTTATTTATTAAAAAATCATAAAATATAATACAATATACATGTGTTATAATAGGTAATACACACACCCATATATATATATATATGTATATATATATATCATTGTGTTTTTTTGTATCCAAAAAATACGCAAGAATATTTAATAGTTTAAACAATATTTAACTAAAACTAAATATATAAATGGTTACATTACATTAATGAAACTAAAAAAATTTATTTCATATGATTATTAGATTTGAGAGAACATGATCAACACTTTATCAAAGTACACAAGGGGTCATAAACAAAAACATAAGCTAATTTTTTTAAAATCATCTAATACAATCAATTCATTAATTCATAAAGTGATTTAAAATTATTAATCATAACAATGGATTTATCACTTCCATACTTACCCATATTCTTATTTCTAAATTAAAAATTAAAATAAATTTAAACAAAATATATTATCCATATATTTTAATATTTATAAAGATGAAAATTTTAATTTAACCTATGAAATTTCTAATAAAAAAATACAATTTATATTTATTAAATAAATAATTTATAATAATTACAAAATTATAAATTAATTACCAGTCAGGTCATAGTCATAACCTAATTAAATGAAAAGTGTGTTGAGACCATATACATTTATGATCCATTGACAATATCATCATGAACCAATGAGAAAAAATTAGTTTTATACAAGATATGAATTAAATTCTATAAATTATATCTCAAAAATAATGAACCAAACTCAACAAAAACAACTCTTATCATATATATAAATCCATATATCATAATAATCCAAAAATTAGTAAACATAAAAATATTCATATTTCAACTAAAACACAAATTAATCCCTTTTATAAATTTATTTATTATGATCTTATTTATTTTTTATATGAAATTTCCTCATGTACATTATTTTTGGAAGGATATATTTAGGGATGTTGTGGTGGACTAAAAAGTTTTACTCACACCCTACTCAAGCCATAGTGGTTACAACTGAAGACATTATTGGTGTAAGATAATATAATGGAAATGTACATATGATTAATTTTTGATCATTATTCCAATAATGGATCATGGATAATTAGATTATTCTACAACTCAACAATAGTTTTGAGGACTTATACAATTTTTTTATTTTTTTATTTTTGATATTTTGTTGCATGTGACCCACCCATGAGGGATCTATTTTTTTTTTTGTACTTTTAGGACATGTATAAATTTTTTTCTAATATATCATGGTCTTTGTGTAAATATTTTATGGAATTTTACAAGATTCTAATTACCTTTTTTATTTAGATGTGTATTGTTTTCACAATTTTTGATGTTCTTACTTAATCTTATATAAGAGAATAGTATCTCCATTACAGGTCAATATATTATAGCACATCGGGAGGTTCCCTTAAATTCATGAAACTGTATGTAAAATTAACTATAGATATAATTGATTTACGGAATTACAAAGTGGTATCAGAGGATCATTTAATTTGCATTATTATTTTGGAAAGGTTTATAGAAGATAAGGCATTGTAAAAACAACATATGAAACTTTTTTATGAGAAAAAAATCCATGTTTTAGGATAGTACATGTTATTTGGATTGTGATTGTTATACTTGGTTTCTATTTTTTTCAATTTTATTTCATCACCTAGGGTGGAAAATAAAATATTTTGATTTATAACTTACGTGATTCATAATATTATCCTATAATGGAAAAAGGTATGTGTTCATGGATCTTATTAGGCACATTATATTCACATTTCAACATTATGAATGCATGTTATTGGTTAAAATGACTATGACATAGGCATCAGTTCATTAATGTTTCAGAAAAAACATACATGGTGATTTCTCATATTAATTGATAGTCGAATCTTATCTAGATAAATATTTTTTTGGGTTACCCCTTATTATTGGTTCTTATGTAACAATTTTTGGATGGTGTATATTAAATAAAATCCCACTAATAACTAATAAAGTGTTTTCCTCTATAACTTTCTATTTCTATTTTATTTTACCAGAAAAATGATATATCCTTTTTAAAATTAAAATTAATTAAAAGTAAATTGAAATAATAATTTGGATTATATTTATTTATGATAATGGCCTGAGGTTTGGTAGCTGATTCTAGAGAGGGTTCTTAATTATTCTGAATATTATGATATATGATTTATAATATAAGGGCCCGGAACCTAGTCTACCTTTACATTGTGATTTTGGGTAATAGAGGTTTTCAAAAATGGTTAATGGTGTTTGGAGAGGGTTTGGAGAAAAAATGTGGGATTTAGGCCAATCATATTCCATAGTGCCCTAGGATAGTCCATAATCCATTCTATTATGGCATAATGGTTATGGTTACGATGTAGGCTGGTTGGATTTTTTGGGTGTGAAGCTCCTTTTATATAATTGGGGAGATTAGGAAGGAGTAATGAGGATACTAATTTTTTCAGGCTAGTTCTACCATAGTGGGTGGTAGTAGAATAGAACCCTCCCTTATGTTAAGTTCTATATAATAAAGTATAGAGTTTAAAATATTGGCATAACGGGTAGTTCAACTATAAGGACATTGCATTAAAAATTACAAAATAATGAGTTTTAGTCAATAAATTACATTCTTGAACATTAATGTTATTTTTAGGTTTATAGATTTAGGGAAATATGACATAATACATATATAACACCCCATAATCATACATGATGATACTACTAAAACAATATCTACTTTTTCCAAAATATAAATCATTTTAAATGAAAAATTATTTCTTTTTCTCGATATAAAAATTAAAAGCATTAATCTTGTCTTCATACTTTCTCTTACACGTCCTTATACACAATGAAAATCATATAGAAACATGGGACGCGCATAAATCTCTGTATGGGATATGAAAAGAAGGAGAGAAACCATTATTCCATTAATAATTAAAAACATATAAATTCATTTTCATAAAGACATAATTCTCACACATAATGTATCATATACTTACTTTGTAAAACATGAGATATCCATTAAATGAATAAAACATAAATGAAAAATTAAGGTATCATGTGGAATTACTTATGTAAAATTTTAACCGTCATGTCAACAATATGATTTTTAACCCTCCTGGCTACCTTAAAATCTTACCCTTAGGGCTACCTTATGGTGTTACCATCGCAGTTACAAATGTAGTAATCATACGGATGACCACCAACATAAATATATATAATTAATTTGATTTTGATATACGTCCCACCCTTCATCATAAAAAATTCTAATGAACCATAATATAATAATAAAACATTAATAATTTCATAAAAGGATTTCATTCAAAATTTGCAAAATAGAATTTTAATAGAGGATTTCTAAAGAAAAGTCACATACAAGTAACATATAATTTTAGTGAGAATAGAAATTAAAGAATATGTGTACACATTTTTATTACACATAAAAAAATATAAATAATAATTAATTACAAAAATAATCATCGTCCCATATAAAAAATGAAATAGAAGTTTAAACAAATGAATGGAAATTGGGTTAAGAATTCCCTTACCTCAGGTATGTCTTACATAAAATGTGATAAAATATCTTGTAAAATGATTAAAAAGAGTGATATTAACATTTTAAAGAAACACAATCATGTTTATAACACATTTTATGAAAATTTTATAACATTATTCCACCCAATTGTTAATAATATTTTGTTCTTTCTATTGTTTTTGATGCACACTTTTCATGATTTCAATGATCAGTTCGTAAAGGGTGTTCTTTCTGAACGGATGTAAAACTCTTGCAGTGGAATAAAATGGTATTTATATGTTTATAAAATATTAAATTACAACTTAAATCATTTTTCATATATTATGATGAATTATTAGAGAAAATATTGATGATATTTATTTAGATAATTATTTTTTGTTCTTCGATAATCACGAAATAGTTTCATTATATAACATAATATTATGTATATATATTTTAATTCCAAAAAATTAAATTGGTTATATAAAACACATTATAATATTATACAACCCTTAAAATTGTTTTAAAACCATATTTTATGAAATTAATGCAAATTAAATATACATCACCTTGATGTCGGTAAAGCCACAAATCACATATGATATTTTAATTTTTTAGAATTATTGGGAGATGAGAAGATGTATGGGGATGAATTTTTTCATAAACTAGATAAAATTAAAATATATATAAGATACTATATCATTTCACACCTCTTGGATGGGGTAGGTTAATAGAGTACAAGAAAAGAAAAAATAATTGAAAAGAAAATGAATGAAAATGAAAGAGGATTTTTTCCTATTGATCTCTTCTCCTTGAGATCCTCCTTAATGAATATGGATTTATACTTTCAGTGAAATGAGATGGTCTTATTCCAAGATAAGAGCCTTGGGAAGAGGATTGGGACGAATTTATACAATTAACAAATCTTGAGTGGTGTGAGATGAAGAGGGGGTGAGGGGTGGTATATATAGTGGAGGAGAGAAGGGTTTTCCCATTATTTTGGTCATTATTTTAGTATACTTCACAAGACATGAAATAATGTTTTTATTTTGAATAATTATAGTAATAAGTCCATGTGAGTTCAAACTAATGTCCATTAAAATCATCCCTGACCCAAGCATGATGCATAAATTCGTTTATTCATCCTATTTTTTAAATTCTCGCAAGTCGCTATTCACAAAAAAATCATGTATTTTTTAGAAATCCAAAAAATTCACCACAACTATTTTTCAACATCTATAATTCAAAAATTAACTCCATTTTATCAAATTAAATTTCTTGGTATGAGAAATTTAATTTTTATATTAAATCATAATATATTCAAAAAAATAAACAAAATTAATACTATATCTAATTTTATAAAAACCTGAAAAATTAATCAAGATCTTGAAAAATTATCTTATAAAAATAAGAAAAAAAATAATTCATTATTTCATTTCATAAAAATAAATTTTCATCAAAATTATTAAATAAATAAAAAATTGAAATTAAATATTTATGACATAAAAAATACTTATATTATAACCATAATGTCATTTAAAAGATTCATAAATTTTATTTATATATTCAAGGATAATGTTACTATTCATTTGGATGAATTAATATTCATAAAGGTCATATTACTATACATAATAGTAACATTACTGTTCATAAGGGTATGTTACTATTCACCAAAAAATAAATTGATCCCAACAGACTCTAAATATCTTACTGATTGAAACTCTATATGTGTGTGTTTAGAAATTAAAATCATAAAAGCGGAAAATTTTAGTTTAATGGATAGGTTATAAATATATCCTTAAAGAAAAGTGTTGTTTCATGGAGACATAGCGTTGCATGAATTACATTCTATATTTTTTTTAAATCCATGTTTTGTTACATTCTCCCCACCTTCTAAAAATTGCATCATATCAATTTCTAATTTAATTTTAAAACAATTGAGGGTACCACTCCCTCATTGATTTTTCATATTCCCATGTTTCTTATTCAACCATGTGGTTCCTTCTCAAAACCTTAACATAGTGGATTATGTTATTATGTAATACACATTTTTTATAATAGAGAATCTAAATTGGTTTCTCTTCATAAAAAAGGTTCCCTTCTAGGTGAACTGCATCAGGGGTCAAACATGAAATGAATCTAGAACATATATCATCAACATCGCAAAATGAAAAACATTTTGTAACTAAGATAAAATCAGAGGAAAATCAACTTGGTAGGTTACTAGCCCAACATTCTCTACTATTTCACAAGGTCCCATGAATAATGGAATTTTCTTTCCATTCTTAACAAAATACATAACCCTTTTCAATGGATTGGTTCGAATAAAAAAATGATCACTTACATGGAATAAAAAGACTTTCCACCCATTATCTGTATAAACATTATGCCTACACTAATATATACTCAAGTATTGATGGATTATATTTACTTTATTAGGCACTTACTCTAACAATCCTATTTTTGTCTGCTTCCTTTCCCTGACTTCAAACCCAAATGTAGGAGTTTGACACAACTTCCCATACAATGCCTCAAAAGGTGTCATCTGTATACTAGAATGACGACTATTGTTATAATAAAACTCAACTAAAGAGTTATTATGATCCCAATATCCATGTTAATCCATTAAAAAAGCTCACAGCATATCCTCCAATGTTTGAATTGATCTCTTAGACTGACCATCAAAATGAGGATGAAGGGCTGTGATTAAGTTAAATTCTGTTCCCAAGGACTTCTAATGTTCTTTCCAAAAGATAGAAGTAAACCCGGGATGATGCTCAAGTATAATAGAAATAGAAACTACAAGTAACCTGGAAATCCCTTTGAGGTATAGTCTAGAAATATGATCCATATATATAGTATCAGGGATATGGAAGAAATGTGTAGATTTAGTCTGATGATAAACAATAACCCAGATCACATTATTAACTCAAGAAGTCTTTGGTAGTCCCACCATGATGTCCATGAATTTATTTTCACATTTCCACTCTAGCACTAGAAATTGTCGAAGCATGCTATTTGGTATTCATATCCCTTATTTAACTAGTTAACATGTAAAACATTTCTTAGTAAAATCTAAAATATCTCTTTTCATTCTATCCGACCAGTAATACATTTGAACATCTATGTACATCTTGGTACTCACATGATGAACTAAAAAGGGAGAACTATAAGCTTCCATCAACAATTCTGTCTTCATCTTGGAATCACATGGTAAACAAAATATCTTCCCAAATCATAAAATAGAATATTAATCAAGGTTAAATTATGGAAACATAGTTCCTTTTACCAATTATACATTTTTTGGAAACTTGCGATCTTCCTTATACACATTCTTCACATTGTTTTATAGAGGTGACTACCCTTACAATAAAAAAATAGATAAATTTTCTACACCAAAACATCCAATCCAAAATTCATCAAATCATTAATCAAGGGGTCATATTCCTAACGTAACATGGTTAATGATTTATGATGTTTTCTACTCAAGGCATCTGCTAATTTTTTTCTATTCCTGGATCATAATTTATCATGAAATAATAATATTTTACCAGTTCAATCCATTTTTTCTTCCTCATGTTTAACTCCTTATGGGTGAACATTTATATCAGAATTTTATGGTCAATATATATTTAACATTTGGCTCTGTATAAATAATACAGTCAAATTTTATACATGAAAACCATAGCTACTAATTCCAAATCATGTGAGGGATAATTTTACTCATGTGGTTTTAGTTTTCTTGGAAGATAGGAAATTACCAGATCATTCTGCATCGTAACACAACAAAGTCCCTTCAATGAAGCATAATTGTAGATGAAAAAATCACCATTATTGTAAGCCAATTCAAAAACTAGACAATTCACCAATATCTTATTCTATTTCTAAAAAACATCACATTCTTCAATACAGATAAATTTAACACCTTTTCATGTTAGCATAATCTAAGATCAAGACAACTAAACCATTTTTTTAACAAACCATCGGTAATAGCCTGGTAATCCAATAAAACTACAAATCTCTGTATAATTTGTAGTACTTGCCTATTCATCAACCACTTTTTTTGTATGTTCAACTATTATTCCATAGTTATTTAAAATGTTCCCATGAAAAGAAATTTGTTGTAACCAAAAATCACATTTTATAAACTTTCCATATAACTTCCTTTCCTTAAGAGTTTGTAAGACAATACTTAAATTTCTTTCATGATCCTCATTACTTTTTGAAAATACAAAAATATCAACAATGAAAAGAACAAAAAACATAACCAAATTGGCATGTACTTTTCTATTAAAATGATCCATGAATATAGTAGGGGAATGTTTCAATACAAAGTGCATAACAAAAAACATAGAAGGGACATATATTGTATATAAAGCTAGTTTTGGAATGCCATACTCATTCATCATTACCTAATGTTACTGGTATCTCTAATAAATCTTGAAAAAAATACTATTCTCTCTAGAGGTGATCGAACAAGTCATAAATATGAGACAAATGACACTTATTTTTAATAGTAATGTAATTCAAAGCACTATAATCAACAAAAGTCTCATGTAACCATCATTATTTTTAAGGAACAAAACATGCGCACCCCATTGTGTAGTTCTAGGCTGAATGAAGTCTTTATCATGAAAATAATGCAACAGATTTTTAAATTCAAGAAGTTTCCTTTGTGCCATTTGATAAGAGGCTTTTGAAATTTTCTTAGCATTAGTAACTTATTCAAGGTAAAATTTAACCTCCCAATCAGGTATAACACTGGGAAACTCATCTGGAAAAACATCATAGTATTCATTTACCACTAGTAAGTCATTAATTCAAATTGTTCCCATATTTTCAACAATATGTGAAAGATGAAATTCATTTCCATATTTTTATACCATCTTAGCTTCCTAATATGTTTCCAAATGTATGGGTTCAATCTTGTATGAAAAACTGAAACTTTTTTTGGAAAACAACTCCTTTAGCAATACAAATAGTTTTATCATGATAAAAAGATATCCAACCCGCACCCATACTAACATCAAACTCTACTATAGAAAAAAAAATTAGGTAATTTCATTCCATAAATAAAAATAAGAATACTCTTGTAATTACTTTTTGCTATAATATTTCTCATTGGTGTTTTAACCATATTTTCTTGTATCATTTCATGAGGTAAAATTTTCAATTTACAAGAAAATTTCTCAGAAACAAAGGAATGTGTAGACCCCGTATCAAAAAAGACTTCAATAAAATCTGAGTAAACAAACAATGTATATGAAACCACTTCATTGGATATCTCGGCATCTACTGATGTAGTCACAAAGTATCTCACTACACCTTTCTACTTATAGTCTGGTTGATTTCCATCATTTTGATCTTTCTTTTGGAAGATATTTTCATAATGACCTATCTCACCACATTTAAAACACTTTAATGTTTTATAAACAAGATTAATCATAGTATAATTTTCAATAAAATTTCATGATATATGTACAATATTATCTCATAAAAAGTAATTCTTAGTTTTGGTATGTCTTACCCTCGTCTTCTTTTTACCACACTTATTGCAAACTAGAAACTGAATATTATTACATTCGAATTTCTTTGATTGATTCTTAACCATGATGTTCAATCTTGAACTATTTATATTATTGTTTTCATAGTACATGTGGTAATTATAAAACACCATTTCTACCCTCCCATCACATATAACCAGTTTCTCACAACCTTTACATTCATGAGATGCCAACGACCTTTGATATCTGGGATTCAATCCTAAGTAAAAATTGTTGATTTTTTTATCAAGAACCTAAAAATTATTTGTAGCATAGATTTATTATCAAGAAAAGTTTTCTTTATAAAATATAATTGAATCCTCCTCATTTAGATTCAATTCATGGAATTTATTTTCTATCCTATGATGATCCACCTGAGGAAAACATTTTTGAATTAAAATATTATTATATTCATCCAATTCTGGGGCATCAATATCCTCGTTATCCAAAACATTTTAGATCATTGACCACCAATGGTCCAATGTACCTTTAAAATGAAAAATGGAAAGACTAAACCATTTATTATTATGACACCACAAGACATAAAATATATTTTCATGGGATTTAATCATTCCTTAAGCTTCTACTAGGTCAGAAGTTAAACTGAAATAAAGATGATGTTTCTTTATAATATATTCCACTATAATCATGTTCTGTTATGGTATCTATAGTTGTTATCTTACTTGGATTATAATGGTTTTTATTTCCAACATCAACCTGAAGTGCATTGTGTTGGATTTGTTGTCAATGAGACATGAAGTTGTCTTAGAATGAATGGATGTCAAGGAGTTTCAATTTGTGAATGACAAAGGATGTGATGGTGATGGTGATGAAGAGAGAATGGCCATGGTACTAAGATGAATGTCACTTAGGAGATTCACAAAGTGACATAGGAGATGTGGTTGAAACATTCTCTATAACATCTGACGATTGTTGATCTGATCTTTAAGTTCATAGAACTTGTATCCTGATGATACAAAGTCACAACACTGATTGAAGACCATGCATTGTAGTGACAATGCATGCGGAGTTGCAGAAGATCCATCCACAAGTCCTAAGTGGATGAAGTGAGCTGAAGAAGTCCATGCACTATCTCTTAGTGCATGTGAATCAGAAGAAGATCCAACTTGATCTCTGATTGGATCAATAAAGAACTTTGATGAATATGTTTGATTCAAGAGTTCGGTTGATGAAGAAGAACCTTCAAGAATTCACTCCTAAGTAATGAGTATATGTTGAGGAGATTTGAGGAATTCTAAAGAAGAAGAGAAGAGAATAAATGAAGAAGGAAGAATAGGAAGAGGGAGAATGGCTTAGAAGAAGAGGAGGAGGCATTTGGCATTTAGAATTGGTATTTTTCATGGAAGACTTTGTTTTTGACAAAGTCTTATTTGTTACTTTGCCAAAAAATATGCCAACCTCAAGGGCCAGCCTTAAGGGTTCAACCCAAGGCACATGTGGGACCAGGTCACCACGCCCAAGGGGATCCCATGGGGCCAGCCCAAGAGAGGCTGGGGCCGTGTATAAGCCCCGAGGCCACGCGGTGATGAAGCCCGCGCAGCGTGGGCGCAGGAGCGCGCCCGAGAGGTGCATAGTGGGCGCCAGTGGCGCGCCCGCAGGAGCAGAGTGGGCGCAGAGCGCGCCCGTAGGGAGAACACGGTGCGGGGCGGCACCGTGAGGAGAGAAGTTCAATTGGGGTGTTGCGGAAGCGACATATTGATAAACCGCGGCAAAATCCCGCGGCGTTTCGATGTGGGACGCGTATTTTTCACCGGGAGCAAATCTCAGCCGCACGATTCATCGCGCGCTCGATCTGGACCGCTCATCTAATCCGCCGCGCCCCCGATTTGATCCAGGCCGTCCGAGGATAATTCATCACCGCATCCAACGGCCCGGCGTCCATCTCCTACCTCGAGCCATGCCGAAGCCACCCGCGAGCAGCCGCTGAACCAGAGCCTCCCCGACGACCTATTTCGAGTTCCCGGCCACCATTTTCGACACCGAGACCTCCATTCGGCTCGTCTGGCCACACTGAACACAACCATGCACAAAAATAGACTTGCATGCGACAAATGAGAAAATTTGATGAAAGCCGAGGCAAACGGAGTTGCCGAGGCCATGAGGTGTTCATGTTTTGCATGGGATGGGCCAAACAGAGGCCATGCATGCGGTTTCATGTGCATGCACGAGGAGGAGGAGAAAATAAATGGACCCCGCGTGAACAGAGAGAAGAAAACAAGATTTAAGGAAATATTGAAATCCCGAAATCTTCGGGAGATTAAAAGATATCCCACGCGGAAGTCTTGAGGATTCTCTGCCTATAAAAGGAGTGGCCGAGACCTCATTGAGGCTTGCTGATCCTCTGTTGAAAATCCGGAGTCCCGTGAGAGCACCGTTGCCTCGCGAAGATGACCCTGCGCGCACCACTTGCGCGGTAGCAGCCCGAAGCCATTCTTGGCTTCGTGTGTTCCTTTTGCGCACCTCTTGCATGAAAGAAGAGAAAGGGAGTCCCCTGTGCGCCTTCCTTGCGCGACATGAAGACCCGTGGCCGCATCCTTGCGCGCCCGTGGTTGCATCCTTCTCTGCCCGTGGACTTGCGCGGCAGGAGGTGTTTGCGCGAGCCTTGTGCACCTTGAGGGCTCGCGCGCGGCATTTGAAGACATTAGAGGTCGCACCCTTGCGCCTTGTGACCCTGCGCGGCAGTGGAGTTGAGTGTTCGGGCTGTGTGTGCAAAAAGAGAAGAAGGCAGTGTGTGTGCAAAGTGGAGAACCCAAGCCGTAGCCTTGTGTGGGTGAAGTGAAGACCACACCTTAGTGTGTGTGTGCAAAATTGAAGAACCACCTATGGGTTAAGTGTGTTCAAGAACAAGTGAAGACCACACTTTGTGTGTGTGCCAATGAAGGCAGAGGCCTTGCCTCGTGTGTGTGCCAAGTGGAGAAGAAGAACCCGAGGCCTTTGAGCCTTGTGTGCAAAAAGAACAAGAGGAGGCCGAGGCATGCCCTTGTGTATGTGCCAAATTGAAGAACACATCTTGTGTGTGCTAAGTACCCTACGGGCAGTAAGAGAGCAAGACAAGGCCATACTTGTGTGTGCATTTGAAGAAGAAGGTCGTAGCCCTTATGTGTGAAAAATGAAGAAGCAAGTGTGTGCATAAGAGGAGTGCACACTTTGAAGGAAATTAAAAGAACAAGGAAGTGTGTGTGCTTTGCAAGTGAAGTAGGCCAAGCTCAAGTGTTTGCCAAAGTGAAGAAGTTTTGTGTGCAAAGAGACATAAAGGCCGAACATAGTGTGTGCACTAAAAGTGTATACACTTAGAAGAAGAAGGAAGAGGACATCCACACTAGAGTATAACACACTTGTGAGTGTGTAAACAAAAAGAATAAAGTGTGTGAAGAATTGAGAAGGTGTGTGCTTATAATTGACTATACCCTTTGTGGGTTTATTGCACCAAGAGAATGACAGAGGAGTGCATGCATGCATGCATGCACGTGCACACGTGAACAGTGCTAAATCAGTGGTGTGCAAGTGAGACTGGACCAGATCGAAGGTAAAGACATCAATTGTCTGAGTATTCAGTAATTGGAGAGAGGCCAGGTCATCCTGAGAAGAAGGAGATAAATCCTGAGCAATTCGAGAAGACCTGATCAACTCAAGTGATCAGAGGTACAGAGCAAGGCCAGCAGTCTTTATCCCAGACTGCTGAGGATACATGAAGAACTTAAAGTGAAGAAGAGCTACTCGTGTGACTCGAGGATCCAAGAGAAGACCCTGTGGGACTCAGGGAGAAGAAGTCTTCAGTGGGATTCTGGAGCAGGCCAGTGGGACTCTGGTAACACTGTGGGACGCAGTATAAAGACCCTCCTGTGGGACTCAGGAGAGATACGGTGGGAAGCTGTATCAACCATTGTAATTCTAACAAGTTATAATGGGAGAATCCATGCTGAGAGAGCATGGCAAGGATGTAGGCCTTTGGTGCCAAACCTTGTAAATCCTTGTGTCATGTGCCTTTTCATTACTGCATTATCCGGAAAGGTTGAGAGACACAAGAAGAGTGGATCGAGGCTTTAACCAGCCATAGAGGTTTAATTGATTAAGAATCAATTAGTAAAAAGTTTTAAAGGATCACTGATTCACCCCTCCCCCTCTCAGTGATTCACACTGATCTGGGCACTTCAATTGGTATCAGAGGGAGGTTACCTCTAAAAGATCCAAGGGAGTCTTTATGAAGCGCAGATTTGAGGAAACGAGCGACCAGCCTCAAATGGAGATATCTGCCAAGACTCAGAAAAATAGAAAGAAGAAACAGGCCAAGAAGATGAAGAAGAAGGTTGATGCAATCAGAGAAACTCCTTCTATGGAAAGAAATGTGAAAGTCACATCAGATGACAATTCCTTTTATCATTATTCTGATGAAGCCTGCTCTAGCTGTGATGAAGATGGAAGAAACAATGATCTTCTAAATGCAATCAAATATCTTCAGAAGAGAGTCCCCAAGGAAGCTGCAATGTGTATAGCTACATGCCTCCTTGATCTTCAAGAAGAAAAATTACAGCTAGAAGATGAAGCCAATTCTCTGGAAGTCCAATTGGCAAAAAGGGTTGGCATAACCAACACTCTCAGAAAGCTGGTAAAGGCCAAAGATGAAACTGTTTCTCTTTGCAATGAAAGATATGAAGACACTGCTGAAGAATTGCAAAGAAGACTTTCTGAGAAAGAATTATTTAAAGTAATAATAAAGGATGTTTACCATGCACTGGAGAAGAGGCATAGAGTTTCAATGAATGTCAGAGATGCTCAACTTGAAGACAAAGTAAACAGGGTGAAGGAGCTTGACAACTCATTGCAAGAATTGAAGAAGGTGCATGAAGACCAGATGAAACAACTGGTGGAGAATTGGGAAGGAAGGCTAAGAACTGTTGAGGATGAGAAGAACTCCCTTAACATGAAATGCTTAGAACTAGAGGTGATATTGACAAATCAGCAATCACCCAAAGCCAAAGCCTCCCAGTCAACTGAAAGGAGAAATGTTGCTTCTCAAGTATGCTTTGAGAAGGATGATTCTAATAGAAAGACATCCTCTAGTGAAAGTGCAACAACTTCTAAAAAGAAGGTACCATCCATCCCATCTTGTATTGATGCTTCTAATAGTGTTTCTACAAAAAGTGCAGGATGGAAGAATAATTGCAAACAAATATGGATGAAGACAGTAAAGAAGCAGAGCTCTCCTGAAACAACACAACAAGTCAAGAAAAGTACCCAACAATCAGAAGGACGGAAGAGGTCAAGATTTGTGGGTCAATGTTGGTGTTGTAACAAGTATGGGCATTGTGCAAAGGATTGTTGGTACAATCCACTGAATGATAAAGCACAGAGGAAGCCCATGCCTAGGGGGAGCAAGCCCGAGGAAAAGAAGCAGCATCCACAGGTCCAGAGACATCTGTTTACTGCAAATAGATTTGGATTACTTGACAACATCTGGGATGATTGCAAAAGTGGTCAACAAAAAGATACATGTCAATCTCCAACTGTATCCAGAGCTCAAAAGAAGAGAAGATCACTGAACCTGGCTAAGAGAGATTCCTTGGGAAGCAAGCAGAAGAAAGTGGAAGATGCTCCCAAGAAGAGCTTGAAAAAGGAAGAGAAGTCCTTGGATTCTAAAACCAAGAAGGGTGAGTCATCCAGAAGGACCACCAAGAAGAAGTGCTTCTACTGTGGAAGGAATGGTCATACCATGGATCTTTGTAAAGAAGCCATGAAATTCAATAATAGCCAACTGGACTCAAACAGACAATCAATCCAGAAGAAGCAGAAGGGATTGATTGAAAATAAGTTGCCTAAGAGAGGTATCTTAGCAGCATCCAAAGAACCATGTGGAACTTCAAAAAACTGGGGCCACTCTTCCAAATGATTTACTTGTCATATGGCCACATCAGTTGCAACTTGCCAGAGAACTACAAAGAGCTGAAGATGAAGCTCTGGCATTTGCTAAAGCAAAAGGGAAGAAAAAGATTTCACATGAAGATGGGTTGAGAACCACACCAGCACAATCATTAATGAAGATCAAATGTGCAAGTGTGAAGAATGGTGAAAATGGGACATCTCGGTTGAGAGAATCTTCTCAACCTTGTTGTTCACATTGATGAACCAAGGAGGTTCCATCTTATTCCCTTATACATTGGTATTTACATGTGCTAACATTGCAGGGAATTGAAGATGATGATCATTCTCAGCTGGAGGATGGTTTGGACAGAATGGAGTGCACCCCTTGAGGGGGAGCCAATCTGAAGAAGATGGGATTCTGAGATTAATACCATCTTGAGAAAAGTGAAGGTATT
Organism: Viscum album; assembly: GCA_963277665.1. Lineage (NCBI taxonomy): Eukaryota > Viridiplantae > Streptophyta > Magnoliopsida > Santalales > Viscaceae > Viscum > Viscum album. Next base: position 319,040,394 of record OY728153.1, on the reverse strand, counting down.
CCAATCATACTTTCATCCCTTGTTTCTTAATTGAGTTTATCTTGTCAATTAAGGGGGAGTATGGATTGAAGACAAATGGATGAAAGGGGGAGCTTTATCTTTGCACCTGAACTTTCTAATGAGTTTTGTGAAGTTGTGCAGGATTTAGCAAATTCATATTATATCTGAAAAATTTCAAGCCCCTAAGCATGATCTCACATGTGTAGAGAATTGTGGACATCATGGAGTTCCTTGGTTACATCACTCTTGTTTTCTACACCGGGTTAGCCCAAGTAGACTTAGAGTTGATCTACTAAAGGTTCCTTTCTCAAGAGAACATGTGACATCATCCCTCTCTTAGTGATTTTGAAGAAAATGCTTTTATAAGGGAGGAATAGATTTGTGAAAGTGAACCACACCACACCTTTGCATTTGATTGCCAATAAGGGGGAGAAAATATTGGCACACATATTGACCCATTCATATGTGATGAAGGAGTGTATTGACAACAAATACAAAGGGGGAGATTGAAGTGCATTGTGTTTCATTTGTTGTCAATGAGACATGAAGTTGTCTTAGAATGAATGGATGTCAAGGAGTTTCAATTTGTGAATGACAAAGGATGTGATGGTGATGGTGATGAAGAGAGAATGGCCATGGTACTAAGATGAATGTCACTTAGGAGATTCACTAAGTGACATAGGAGATGTGGTTGAAACATTCTCTATAACATCTGACGATTGTTGAGCTGATCTTTAAGTTCATAGAACTTGTATCCTGATGATACAAAGTAACAACACTGATTGAAGACCATGCATTGTAGTGACAATGCATGAGGAGTTGCAGAAGATCCATCCACAAGTCCTAAGTGGATGAAGTGAGCTGAAGAAGTCCATGCACTATCTCTTAGTGCATGTGAATCAGAAGAAGATCCAACTTGATCTCTGATTGGATCAATAAAGAACTTTGATGAATATGTTTGATTCAAGAGTTCGGTTGATGAAGAAGAACCTTCAAGAATTCACTCCTAAGTAATGAGTATTTGTTGAGGAGATTTGAGGAATTCTAAAGAAGAAGAGAAGAGAAGAAATGAAGAAGGAAGAATAGGAAGAGGGAGAATGGCTTAGAAGAAGAGGAGGAGGCATTTGGCATTTAGAATTGGTATTTTTCATGGAAGACTTTGTTTTTGACAATGTCTTATTTGTTACTTTGCCAAAAAATATGCCAACCTCAAGGGCCAGCCTTAAGGGTTCAACCCAAGGCACATGTGGGACCAGGTCACCACGCCCAAGGGGATCCCATGGGGCCAACCCAAGAGAGGCCGGGGCCGTGTATAAGCCCCGAGGCCACGCGGTGATGAAGCCCGCGCAGCGTGGGCGCAGGAGCGCGCCCGAGAGGTGCATAGTGGGCGCCAGTGGCGCGCCCGCAGGAGCAGAGTGCGCGCAGAGCGCGCCCGCAGGGAGAACACGGTGCGGGGCGGCACCGTGAGGAGAGATGTTCAATTGGGGTGTTGCGGCAGTGGCATATTGATAAACCGCGGAAAAATCCCGCGGCGTTTCGATGTGGGACGCGTATTTTTCACCGGGAGCAAATCTCAGCCGCACGATTCATCGCACGCTCGATCTGGACCGCTCATCTAATCCACCGCGCCCCCGATTTGATCCAGGCCGTCCGAGGATAATTGATCACCGCATCCAACGGCCCGGCGTCCATCTCCTACCTCGAGCGATGCCGAAGCCACCCGCGAGCAGCCGCTCAACCAGAGCCTCCCCGACGACCTATTTCGAGTTCCCGGCCACCATTTTCGACACCGAGACCTCCATTCGGCTCGTCTGGCCACACTGAACACAACCATGCACAAAAATAGACTTGCATGCGACAAATGAGAAAATTTGATGAAAGCCGAGGCAAACGGAGTTGCCGAGGCCATGAGGTGTTCATGTTTTGCATGGGATGGGCCAAACAGAGGCCATGCATGCGGTTTCATGTGCATGCACGAGGAGGAGGAGAAAATAAATGGAACCCGCGTGAACAGAGAGAAGAAAACAAGATTTAAGGAAATCTTGAAATCCCGAAATCTTCGGGAGATTAAAAGATATCCCACGCGGAAGTCTTGAGGATTCTCTGCCTATAAAAGGAGAGGCCGAGACCTCATTGAGGCTTGCTGATCCTTTGTTGAAAATCCGGAGTCCCGTGAGAGCACCGTTGCCTCGCGAAGAAGACCCTGCGCGCACCACTTGCGCGGCAGCAGCCCGAAGCCGTTCTTGGCTTCGTGTGTTCCTTTTGCGCACCTCTTGCGTGAAAGAAGAGAAAGGGAGTCCCCTGTGCGCCTTCCTTGCGCGACAGGAAGACCCGTGGCCGCATCCTTGCGCGCCCGTGGTTGCATCCTTCTCTGCCTGCGGACTTGCGCGGCAGGAGGTGTTTGCGCGAGCCTTGTGCACCTTGAGGGCTCGCGCGCGGAATTTGAAGACAGTAGAGGTCGCACCCTTGCGCCTTGTGACCCTGCGCGGCAGTGGAGTTGAGTGTTCGGGATGTGTGTGCAAAAAAGAGAAGAAGTCAGTGTGTCTGCAAAGTGGAGAACCCAAGCCGTAGCCTTGTGTGGGTGAAGTGAAGACCACACCTTAGTGTGTGTGTGAAAAATTGAAGAACCACCTATGGGTTAAGTGTGTTCAAGAACAAGTGAAGACCACACTTTGTGTGTGTGCCAAAGAAGGCCGAGGCCTTGCCTCGTGTGTGTGCCAAGTGGAGAAGAAGAACCCGAGGCCTTTGAGCCTTGTGTGCAAAAAGAACAAGAGGAGGCCGAGGCATGCCCTTGTGTATGTGCCAAATTGAAGAACACATCTTGTGTGTGCTAAGTACCCTACGGGCAGTGAGAGATCAAGACAAGGCCATACTTGTGTGTGCATTTGAAGAAGAATGTTGTAGCCCTTATGTGTGAAAAATGAAGAAGCAAGTGTGTGCATAAGAGGAGTGCACACTTTGAAGGAAATTAAAAGAACAAGGAAGTGTGTGTGCTTTGCAAGTGAAGTAGGCCAAGCTCAAGTGTTTTCCTAAGTGAAGAAGTTTTGTGTGCAAAGAGACATGAAGGCCGAACATAGTGTGTGCACTAAAAGTGTATACACTTAGAAGAAGAAGGAAGAGGACATCCACACTAGAGTATAACACACTTGTGAGTGTGTAAACAAAAAGAATAAAGTGTGTGAAGAATTGAGAAGGAGTGTGCTTATAATTGACTATAACCTTTGTGGGTTTATTGCACCAAGAGAAGGACAGAGGAGTGCATGCATGCATGCATGCACGTGCACACGTGAACAGTGCTAAATCAGTGGTGTGCAAGTGAGACTGGACCAGACCGAAGGTAAAGACATCAATTGTCTGAGTATTCAGTAATTGGAGAGAGGCCAGGTCATCCTGAGAAGAAGGAGATAAATCCTGAGCAATTCGAGAAGACCTGATCAACTCAAGTGATCAGAGGTACAGAGCAAGGCCAGCAGTCTTTATCCCAGACTGATGAGGATACTTGAAGAACTTAAAGTGAAGAAGAGCTACTCGTGTGACTCGAGGTGCCAAGAGAAGACCCTGTGGGACTCAGGGAGAAGAAGTCTTCAGTGGGATTCTGGAGCAGGCCAGTGGGACTCTGGTAACACTGTGGGACGCAGTATAAAGACCCTCCTGTGGGACTCAGGAGAGATACGGTGGGAAGCTGTATCGACCATTGTAATTCTAACAAGTTATAATGGGAGAATCCATGCTGAGAGAGCATGGCAAGGATGTAGGCCTTTGGTGCCGAACCTTGTAAATCCTTGTGTCCTGTGCCTTTTCATTACTGCATTATCCGGGAAAGGTTGAGAGAAACAAGAAGAGTGGATCGAGGCTTTAACCAGCCATAGAGGTTTAATTGATTAAGAATCAATTAGTAAAAAGTTTTAAAGGATCACTGATTCACCCCCTCCCCCTCTCAGTGATTCACACTGATCTGGGCACTTCACAACCCATTACAATCACAAACTACTTAGTTCTAATCCCTTCCATTCCAGATTGTAGATTTTGAAAGATAGTAGCCTCTCGGTTTCCTCCAACTTCAGCTTCTGTGTTTCTTCTGTAAAAAACCATTTTAAACATTCATATCATAGATGAAGAAATATGGTAATATTTAAATGGTATATGATTAACATAAGATAGAAATCATTTATGTTATTCCATTAACATCATAGTAACCCTGAATTTTATCTAAACCATCCTCTGATGCCAACTATAAGACCCTACCTTAAAAATTACATAATCATATGTTTTAGACATGAACTGAAATTCAAACATATAGGGGTCATTTCAGGTTTAAAGTTTTAGGGAAATAGTACATAATAAATAAAAAAAATTCCTATAATCACAAAGGATTATACTACTAAAATAGAATCCACCTTTTCAAGAATATAAAACATTTGATATGAAACATGGTTTTTTTCTTGATAAAAATATTTAGAACATTCTTCTTGTCTATATCCATTCATTTACCCATCCTTTACCATGTCGAAAACATTTTGAAACTTGGTATGTGCATTAAATATTATTAATGGATATTAAAATAAGGAGAGAAACCATTAGTCCATGAATCCTTATAAACATATTGAACTATTTTCACAAGGACATACTTATCACCCATAAAGTATTATATACTTACTTTTTATGAAACATAATATTTATATAAAACATATAAAAAACATGAATGTGTCTTGGGGTATTAGTTATATAAAATTTCATCCCTCGTAGTTCCCATATGATTTGTAACCCTCACTGCTAACTTAATATGTAAACCACACGACTACCTTATGGTGTAACCATCACATTTACACTTGGACTAACCATACAGACGACCTCCAACATATTCATACCCAATTTAATGGAGGGAGATATATTTTCCACCCTTAATCATTAAAACTACCATGAACCAGTCCACAATCATGAAACATGAATAAATTCATAAAAAAAATTCTTTTGAATTATGTAAAATTAAATTTTAAAAGAGGATTTGTAATGAAAAGTTAGTTATAAATATTATATAACTTATTTGATAAATGAATTAAAGGAATATGTACATACACTATAAATCGACATAATAAATCATAATATAAAAATAATAATCACACAAAAATTCTTAGTACCGCATATTTAATGAAATAGAAGTTTAACCCAGAGAATGGAAATTGGGTTATGAATTCCCTTACCTCGGGTTCATGTAACTTAAAATGTGCTATATCCTGCTATATAATGGTTAAAAGAGTGTTATTGATATTTTATAGAAACATAGTCATGTTTATAACACCTTATATGATCATTTTATAGCATCATTCAACCCATTTATTAATATTATTTTGTTCCTTCCATTGTTTTGGAAGCATTCTTTACATGATTTCCAAGGTCAGTTCGTAAAGGATTTTCTTACCGAATGGATGAGAAAATCAAGAAGTGAACAAAATGATATTAATATGTTTCCATAAAATCATATGATACCATAAATAATTTTGTTTTCATATGTTATTGATGAATCATTATATAAAAAATTAATTAAATTCTTATAGATCATTTTGGTGGTTCTTCGATAATCACAAACTAGTTTCACTATATAACTTTATATTGTGTATATTCTTTAATTACAGAAAATAAAATAGGTTATGTAATACAAATTAAAATACTTTTTTAACCAATAATTTTTTTATAACTATATTTGAAGTAATTAAAGGAAATTTAATATACATCATCCACGATGTCGGTAAAGCGACACATCCCAGATGGGGGTTTTTTATTTTTAGAATGAGTGGGAGAAGAGAAAAAGTATGATGATGAATTTTTTCACAAACGTGATAAAATTAAATTATATATAATATAATTTATATTTTCATGCCTATTAGATATGGTAGGTGAAGATAGTGTATGAAAATAAAAATAATAAAAAAGAAAAGGAAAGAGGATTTTTACATCGTGATTTATTCTCCTCAAGATCCAAATTATGGCATTTAATTTTGGTGATTTGGTGTTACTAGAAGGTCTTGTACTTGGGGATGATCCTTGGAAATAGTATTGGGTAGAATTTATATAATTATCAAGGAATGAGAGCTATAGGAGGAAGAGGGGTGATGGGTATTTATAATAGAAGAGACAAGGGTTTTCCAATTATTTTATTCATTATTTTATTATAATGACCAAGAAAAGAAATAATATTTGTTATTGTAACTAAATATTGTAATAAGTGCATTTGAGTTTGAACCAATGTCCATTTTCACCATCAATGACTCATGAATGAAGCAGATATTCATTTTCATTTCATATTTCACAAATTATCAAATTTCACAATTCAATAAAAATTCTTGTTTTTCGGAAAAAAAATCTCAAAAATTCACCCGAATCATTTGTAGACATGTAGAATTAAAAAAACACTATTTTACTAAAAAAAATTATAATCTGAGATATTAAATTTTTATGTAATAACATAATTTATTCTAAATATAAAAATTTTAAAACTATAACTGATTTTATAACACCTTTAAAAATTAAACAATGTCACATAAAATCATCTTATAACCATAATACAATGAAATAATAATTTATTATTACCTTTAATGAAAAATAATTTTCATTTAAATTATTAAATTAATCAAATAAAAATTGAAATTCAATATATATGACTTACAAAAATACTTCTACTCTAATCATATTTTCATTTAAAAGTTTCCTAAATTTAATTTATATATTCATGGGTGATGTTACAAATTTTTTTAATGATTTTCTATTCAGAAGGATCATACTAGTATTCATAAGAGTAAAATTACTACTCATAAGGGTTTGTTAATTTTCACCAAACAATAAATTGATCCAAACAGACTCTAAATATCTTATTGAGTGCAACCGTGTATGTCTTTTTTTCAAATTCAAAACATCGATGTGCAAAAATTTTGTTTAACGTATAGGTTATAAATTTCTCATTAATTTTTTATGTTTCATAGAGACTTAGTGTTTCATGAATTTCAAAATATATTAAATTTATTTGTAAATCCTTGTGGTGTTATATATACTAAATCATGGGTGAATGAGTACTAGGTTATGGGATGCACCATTGTCCCTCCCTGAGGGAAAATAATATCCAGATAGATGTATTACATAAGTATAACTGTGGATATTAAACATGGTTTGACCAAAGTGGTTGTGGGGTGTTACCTTGTGTTATGCCAAAGTTTCCCATTTGTCAGCAGAATCTGCATCATGGTCCAAAGGGACACACATTGCTCTTATTTTATAAATTTAGCCTATAAATACCAAAAAACCATTTGAACCAACTATACACCCATGTATTTTATATGACCCTAGGAGACCCATAATTATTATTGAATTATTTCAAACCCCATTGTGCATGGATTGAGACTTGTATTCTAAAGATAAATCCCTGCAGATCCGAGGTAGGTTCTTCCAATCTTTTGTAGCATGTTTTATCTATTTGATCCCATTTTTCCTCAAATAATTATTTCCATGACATGGAGGTTGATATTCATCATTATAATGGAAGTTTATTTTTCATCCATTAGTGAATTCATGGAACTATGTCCTTGGGAGATCATTGGATACTAATATGAGTGGTGTTCAGAGATCAGGGTTCATGTTTCATTTTCATTAGAAGGGAATCATAATATTGAGGTTGGGTATAAATTGTTTTCCTATTTATTTACATGAAATAATATGTTGATCATGGTTTATTCATATGGTTAGTAATGGAATTAACCAAATAAATATTAAACTAGATTAAATATTGGAATTGGATTATATATAGTGACCATATGTTTCTTCTTCAAATAGTTATATTGTGTTCCCTCTTGATTGTCTACATAGTGTTCTAACTATAAATATTCACTATTATCATGCTTTTTATTATTGGAATATCATGTTGAATTGATGAAAATTGTATGGAACAAAAATATGATAAATTAATTGTTTAACTAAAGAATATAAATAGGAATGTTTAATAAATATTATATTTATTATAATTTTATAGTAACAAAAATGATAGAAATTTCATGTTTAATTGAATATTTTCTTCCTTGTGAAATAAAACTAGATAAATAAGTTGAATATAACAATGCATGCAGATGACAATAATAACAATACATGTTAAATAAGAATTTTTATTCTCCTAGATGTTTAAAAAATGATAGATTCTAGTAAGTATGTTAACATAATTTAATGGATTTTTATAGTTGATTTCTCAATATACTCAACGATGGAAGTTGTGATAGTTTAATTAGTTAATTAAACATTAAATATGAACCTGTTTTTTAAAGATAGATAATTGTTTTAGTTAGAGATGGTCTATTTTTTATGAAGGATATGGGATGTATTTTTTGTACAGAGTGAGAATATTCAAATGTAAAGGATAAATGTCTTCCTTCTTAGGTCCAAGTTTCCCTATTAATTTTTTTTGTTGTTTTCTGACTTATTTGTTTTCATCTGGATGTCATACATCCAATGTAATAAGATATGATCATTTGGGCGATGATCTGAGGATGGAAAATGAGATTTAGGTGGTGGGGACTAAGTTTATGGTTGTAGTTGACACCTTTTTTGATGAGATTCCTTGTGATTTTCATGAGGTTGTCCGAGAAGGGACTGGATTTGATTTAATGGATTGAAGAAAAGATTACCAATTGTTCTGATGCTGAATAAGAAAGTTAATGTTAATATTTTGAAAGCACAGTCTTTTATGGATTATGCCTGGATAGGACAGAGTTCTCTTGTGTATAATATTTGTTGTATTAATCATTTTAATTGAGTGTTTGTTTAATATAGATTACAATAATGATAATTAATTTCTAATAAATTAATTAATTACAAGATAACAATAAAATTGATAGAAGTAATTTAATTTAACTTCATTAAATCTTGTCTTCTAATAGGATATATAGTCTTTAGCAGTAGAATATAGGTTTTTGAGTGCTTATAGTAGTATTTAATCATATGAATTGTTTATATACATAGTATTGTTTTGAGATATATGAAATCCTATATATTATATGTTTTCATACTCTACGCCACCCGTTTTTATAGGGAAACTAACACCCTTTGGACTCTAATATGATGTTTTCCCTAAAATATATGATGGTGAGGGATGGATGGTTGAATTACCTCTCTCTCTCCCTATTCTTATTTCTTGGTAATATTATGTGATTTTATACATAGAATATAGTTTCCCATTTATTTGTGTAAACATATGTAATGGAATGTGATTATTTCAGAGACATATACCTTTAGATATGGTATTTGAAGTATTATTGTATGTATAATTTGACGAGTTGTGATGGATTATGATATAATAAATAATGTCTCACACATGGTATATGATACATGAATGATTTTAGAAACAACTCAGTTACTATATAGATATGTGGTATGGGATGATAACATGGTGTGATGTTGAGTTTCATTTACTGATACATAGTTGGGTTTTCTTCACGATGGATTCTCTTGGTGAGAGAAGGCTGAGGGATTAGGATGTTGGGTTATAGTGGAAAAGAAGTGGGGAAGAATTAGTGGGGAACCCTTGTAGTTTGGTTAATATAATAAAGGATCTATGGTATGTGATACTTGGTGATAGTTAGCTATGCTAAGGCTAGGAACCTAGTATACATATTTAGGTAACAAATTAGTTTCACTTATTATTCATTATAATGCAATATTATTTTTCATCATTTTAAATAGTGGATCCATAGAGGATCCTACTAAGAATAAATTTTATTCTCATCTTACTTATGTACATACTATTTTCATGTTAGGAATATAATTTTGGAGATCAGATTTGATATTACTGGTTTGTGGATTTACAATAGCTGTTTGAGTTTCATTGTTACTGCTGGGTTTTTTTTGTGGCTAATAGTTTTCCTTTCATATATGTATGTTAATTATACCCTTATAGTTATTAGAAAACCCATAACCTATTGGAGATGATCATTGGGTAGTCACCATCACCCTACTCTCATTTCCTAACAAGTTGGGGAGGGGTTTGTGACACAATGGTATCATAGGTTCGTGTGTAGGGATATATTGAGGTTTCAAGTTAAGCACAGGTGTGGAAAACATGGGATTATAGGGATAAAATATCAGATATGTCTTGTGAGTGATGTAGACAAGGGAGCTTTTCTAATAAATTATTATTTCAGGGCCCTTATGATATTATGAGTAAATCATTATATTCTCTGAGTGTACTAAATAATGTGATACTAGATATGGAATAAATTACTAGATAATGATCTTACATCACTCTTCTTAACACCTATTGTTGACATAGTTAGACTTTAGGATTGGGTTATACAAAATGAATGAAATTAGTTAAGTATTTAATTTCAAATTTTCTATATTCTAGGTTATTGAGCCTCTATAATTTTTTCCTTAATTGGTATGTATCCTTGTCTAAATCCACATTATTCTCATAAAAATATTTAACAACCCAAGCTTCCATGGTACACTTCTCATTGAATAATACAATAGCGTGTGTTGTACGCAACTTTGAGTTCCAACACGCCACAACCAATCAAACTAGCTGTTATGAATAGTAATACCAACTTTTTACAATTTTATAAATTTTACCTTTCAAACGGACTTCATTTGTAGACTCATAATATCGAAATTATCTTAGGGATAATTTTTGGTATTTTTTCTGAAAACATTCAATTTTTGATGAATAGTGAAAAGCATTGAGTTAAAGTATAAACCGAATTTTTATTTAAATAATTATTTATTTTATATAAATCTATTTTATGTCCAAATAGATACATAATACCTATATAAGATCAATTTAATTCATTGAAGTCAGTTTATAATAATTATATATATATATATATATAAATTGAACTTTTTACCGTCCTTTACCTACCTCATTGGAGCATTTAAAAATTTGCATAAAACATAATTTTACCACTTCTGTGAGTTGAATTTCAAAAAACTGAGAGACACAGTCGATATCAGAAAGTAAAATATTATTCAATAAGATGAAAATATTTTTTGGTTAGTAGTAACTTTTTGCTTTTTTTTTACCACAGTTAAATGTAAATAGGGTAATTAAGGGTAAAAATGATATTATTATTACTTTAACACATGTCTTAATTATATTGGATAAGTATAATTCGACCAAAAACAACCTTTGGAATAAAATATGAACCTATTTGGTCCACTTGGATAAGATTAGGACATTTATTATCATTTTATTTAAAGAATAGTTAAAAGACTTAAACTCAATGTTTAATAACTAAACCATTTTTAATATTGTGTCAAACACAAAATAAATTCGACTATAAATATTCATTATAATGATAAGAATATTTCCTTCATAATGGTTTTTTATTTATAAATTTTAGGCATTAAATAAATATATTTATTTATGACACAATGATGATGTAGTAATTACTGTATTAATGAATGATTAAAATAATGGATATTATAAATATCATAATAAATCTAATTTGAGATATTTAATGAATTCCACTAATTATCAAGGTTACTATGACATGTTAGGATTGTTTAAATGTATTTAGTTTTAAGTAATAAACTTATCCCGACTTTAACAAAAATAAATTATTAAATAATGTCAAAATTGACATAAATGAGTTTTTAAAACAAATAAAAAATTATTGATTGATATAATAATCCGATAAATCTATGGTTCGGCCAAAAAACTTATATAATGACCCAAACCTGCCTAAAAACCTATTGGTTGAGCGGTTTTTTACCCATCCCCACTTTAGCCTTTGAATAATTCATTATTCAACATTATAAACTAAAAATGATTTTAAAATAAAATAATAATTCTTTCTTTTCCAAAGGGGCCTCTCACCCCTCTTATAAAAAGGCACTTCCCTTATCTCAAATACACAGCTTCAAATCCATTTGGCTCCGCAAAACCCTGCCCAAATACCCTTTCTACTTTCCTACCTTCATCCTAGAGGACTTACTTTAGTCAGAAATCTATCCTATAGAGCCATTAAGATCAAATCAAAAGGAAGAACCCAAAGAAAAGGTAAATATCTCACCACCTCTTTCTTGTTTTTTATTCTTACACTTATTCATTCTTGTTGTTTCTATTCTAAAATAAAAACTTCAGTATCTTCTATATATTGTGATTTTATTATAAATATTGTACAACCATAATCATTATTCAATCCATCCTTTTAATGACATGTCACTATAGGTTCGTATGTACGGCTTACCGCCTCCACGTCGTGGTGTAGTTGTTACTCAATACATTACATCAATTTATTTTTTTTTATGTATTTAATCATAAAATAGAAGAAAAATATTCATTACCTCTATGTTTTTTTTAAATTGAAAAACTTAAGATATATAAGTGTTAGGATAATGAGAATACCTACCCATTATTACTGATAGGAAACCCATGTTAGAAATAAGGCTTCATTAATCTTAAAATAGTAATTATATTTGGCTATAGACTACGAGAGCCATTCGATTGACTTGGTTATGCTACTGTGGAGAAGGTTCGTAATCTATCTATCCTTAACATATTATTAAATATTGTCTTCTTGTTTTTTCTAACAGTACATTTTAATTATTTCTTTTCTTTCTCAAATTGTTAAAAGTATTAAAGTGAGAACATTATTTAATTTATTATCACCCATATTCCTAGTTCACATTCATGTATGAATCCTTGATTATGGACTTTCATATATATGAAAAAAAACCTTCAAAACACACCCATGGTTGGGATTATTAATTCAACTGTATGAATGAACCCAAAAATCCTCAAAAATACATTTTCCCACAAAATCAAATTGATTAAGATCTCAAAATAGTGTAAATTTAGAGAAACTCGTCTATTTTAAAGGAATTTAAATAGAAGAATGTACAAAAACTTGTTGATCATGGAGAAATGATTAAGGAATTAATATATATGAATGCTTCAATATTCAATTCCGTCTATGAAATCATCATTCAAAAGAATAAATAATATATTGAAAAGTTAGAACCCTCATTATTTTCATAATAATATATTCAAGTATAAGATGGAAACTTTTCTCAATCAAAATATCTCCCCCTATTCACCCTTGAGAGCATCTTCCTAGAGCTAGTGTATTGGTAAAAAAATTGAAACAGATGGGAGATAATTTCTTACTGGATTTTATTTATATATTTTTATTGAAAACAAATTTCATATTGATCTACCTCCTACTTAAAATTAAGCCCTAACATTTTAAAATTGGTTATCTATCCTAGATAATGATGATAATGAAATGGATAAGCATATATTTGAGGAAAATCTCAAATTCCCAATATTACATCCATCCAAATATGAAAAATTGAAATTATAATTTCTCCTTGAGAATGATCTACATTATAAAACTAATGAGGGAGTTATAGATGAACTATGTTAATTCTAATTTAATTTTTTACAATATGAATTTTCTACTTAAAAAATAAATTATAATTTTATTGACATAATACCAAAAATTACTTCTAAGGATGCTAAAGATAAAAAAACAACCATATCTCCAATTGAAGTACACTTAGATCTAGAAATAGTAAAAATTAAATTGGAGTTATTGGATTTCAAGGATGTGACTACCTCAGATGATGAAAAAAAAAGTTCATTATAATGATTACTTCCAAAAAATGATTGACCATTCAATTGAAGAATTTATATATGATTACATTATAGAAGTTTCTACTCAATATGAAGATATCCCAAGACCTATGATGCAGACACTATTATGATAATATTACTATCACCATCAAATGAAGGAATTTCTAGTGACATCTAATGAAGATGAAAAAATACATGATGCTTCATATGAAGGTGTCATTTTTATTTTATTTCTCCATTTTATGAATTTACTCAATTTGAATGACCTATTGAATTCCCTTTATTTTAATCTATCTATGCATTGCATGTAAATGACCTACTAGAGGATGAACAAGCCACAAATACTATGTAAACACCTGAGGAACACCCTTTTATCATCCTTCTATCCCAACTATCAAATATGATCAACACTACAATGAGGGATTAAATGTAGTATTGTTTAATGATGTTCCCAATGATGTATGATGAAATAGATGTGGGATAACACACATGTTTTGGTTCTTACCACATAAACCCAACCACCCTACAGACTCAGGATAATCTAAAGAGTGTCTAAAAATTTAAAGTATAAACTAAAACAAAATTGGGTGATTAAAAAAAATAATATCCACCATTAATTTCCTACCTATTTCCTTTACATTACTTTTGAATAAAAAATTTATAATGTTTAAGTTGTTTCTATAGTATTTTCCTATGTGTAAAGAACCAAGTAAACTGGATCTGCCTTCCATAGAATTCACATGGTAGACAACATACCACTAACCTATTGAATAAATAACCACTAGGTTGTGTATCCTTTTTTTACTCCTTAATAAATGTATTTTTTTTAATTATGGAAGAAAATAAAATGGGCAGTGTCAACAAAAAGTGTGGGGGATGATTCTCAACCTATTTTGATGTTATTAAGTTTTTGTTATATCCATTAATATTTACATATAATAAGTTTATTTTTTATGAATGTATTTATGAAATTTATACCTTAACAAATAACATGTAAAAAAGAAAATGTAATTTTTTTATTGATCTAAATGTTGTAAATATAGATTTTTTATTTGAAATCTGGTTTTGGTATTTACATTAATAAAATCTAAAAAATAGAAAAGAATATAAAAAAGTTAGTAATTTAAACAATTTTTTTCGTATTAATTGTTTTTATACAGGAAAAGTTATTTTTTAATTGTTTCCCTATATATATAATTTTCAACAATGATTAATTTTGATATTTCAATCATTTATTAAACTTTATCACTATCATGACTTGTTTGAATACCATGCTAGAGTTGAGTAATTAATTTTTTTTGAAACTATAAGAAATTAAGTGATTATTGAGTGTGTTTTACACTAATTTTATGGAATTATAGTGCTAGAGAATGGAGATGGAGAGGGACTGAAATTGTTTTTTGGAATCAATTTTATCACATTATACCATTGGAATTTTGAACTTTATATAAGGAAATATGACTTATGTGAGACAAAAAACCATACAGAGCCCATAGAAAGTTGAACAATATATGATATTTGAACCTAGAATAATATGGAAAATTAGGAAACCATGATGGATATTTTTTAGAAGGTAACTTTGTTTTTTTTCATTAATTAATCAAATCCATTTCAATATGTTTTATACATAGTCCATAACACATGATTCTGGTTGGGGAAAATTAAAATAAAATTCCTTTTCAAAAATGAATCCATTTGTCTGAAGTGAATATTGAACACATAGAAAATGGTTCAGTTTATTTTAACACATTCATTTAATTTGTTTTAATAATTTTGAATTTTTGAATTTATTTTAGGAAACTAAATTATTTGGAAAAAATGGAGTCGTTTTTTATAAAACAATGGTTCCAATTAAATCTATGTCGATCCAATTATTTTGTAAAAGTTAAATTAGATTAATGTAAAGAAATAATTTCATTCAAATATGAGGCATGAAAAGTTGAACATTAGATGAGTATATTTTTCTCTCTTCACTTACTTGTTAAATTTAAAATTAGTTTGGAATTTTTTTTTCTTTTGAATAAATTTAAAATTAACTGATAAAAATTTCTCATGAGTGGAATAGATAAAGTGTGTGTGTGTGACGTTAGAAGGAAACTTAAATATTTTTTATCTGTTAATTATTGAAAATACCTCAACATTTAATTATTATACTGATAAAAATTAGTGTTTTTGAGAATACTAATAATCTAGATAATAATTTTCAAAAATAAAATTACTAAATATTATTAAATTATTCATTCATGTAACTAATTAATAAGTCATACATTTGAAACAAAAATTGATTTTAAAAATATATTATGAAATGAAGAAATAATATTTTTATTTAAAAATCATTTTTTTGGAAAATATTGCATTACAATTATTTTTTTGGAATTAAGGATGAAATAAAGTGAAAAGTCCTTACACGATCTTCACACAAACTATATAATGGTCACTACATTGACAATGCACAAAAGATGACATAGGGTGAGTGCCTTCCACCAACCACGACCACTCATGGTCAGTAAACAGACCCTGATACCATCGTACCACATGTCTAACCAACATGTTACCATGTACAACATACTCCATCCTAATATGGAAGTCAATCATAGTTAGAAAACTGAATACGAATCCCCTTATCTAGCATACCATGTTGTATTTTCCTGGTATATTCACCCTCACCTAATTCCTACCATGATATGGTCACCATCCATGCTTTACCTCTTCCCTATAATGACTCTCCACTTCCCTTATCCTATGAACACACCCACTTCTCCATGAATCTATTCTGGTAGAGAATTCAAAACCTCCATGTTCCACCCTCTCCTGAAAAGAGTGGAGTATTCAAGAACCACTATTCAGATCAACCACATGATACAATTTGGGTACAATACGACACAACCATAGATGAATATTAACTAGATACTCTTTACTTCAACACCTTGACAGAGAAGACATCTCCTCCTAATCCACCATATATTGTAATCCCAACCTCCCCCTTAAAGAATTTTTAATGATGTGGTTGTTAGTCCACTGTCAAGGATGAGTTTTCACACACAATTTCATACACATTGAGAACCAAATTATTTCATTTCTATATGATTTACTATATCAACTCCACAATGAAAAATCCTCATAGAAATTGAGTTTCTCCTAACATAATAAATCCCAGCCATCAAATCCGGGCACATGGTATTTGTCCAACTGATGAAAATTATCCTCATGACACTGAATATGAGGATAAAGAAGCTACTTCCTCACCTACTATCTATAAATTTCATTAACCATATCCCAATAGATTCATTTAGCCTATATTGACTTTGACTATGTTTTCGTTATTTTATAATTTATTTTATACAATTTCTTTCTTAATTTTAATACTAATTATATATTTTTTTAATTATTCTATTTTGTTATCTTCCCCTAGTTTCTTCATTTTCTTCCCCATTCTCAACATTATAACATGATCTCTACTGCTCCAAATCATGTAGAACTAACCTAAGATCTATGTCCATATGAGAGATCGCAGATGCAGACAATTATTTATAATAATATGAATTCCATCCAAGATGCAGTGGAAAATAAAGATAATAGGATCATTGATATTAATCTACCCACTCTCTAATGGGTTTGTGAATCCTAAAATCATTGAAATCATATCTCCCTCCCACGATTATATCATATATCATTCTAGTGGGGCGCTATGGATTGAGGTATGAATGCCATATGTTGGAGATGAGGGTTCATATAGTGAATTACTTGATGTTAAGTGTTAATTTACATATCACTGTGGAGGATGTGTAATTGCATGTTTAATGAGAGATTTATATTATGTATATCTAGAACTCAAATTTATATAGTGGTGTTCAATGTGAGAATGAAATTGACTCCATTTTCCAATAAGAACATAATAGGAAAAATGTGTTTTTGTATAATCAAACATATATCAAACCCATTTCACCCATTATTGTGTATGAGTTATCATTATTTGTTTTAATTATATTTAATCAGAAAACAAAACAAAAAAAATAATCAACACATGATGTTTTAAAATTGGTAAAAGAAAACAAAGATACATAATTTTTCGGGCAGTGAGACACCCAACCTTTTATCATTGAAAGATGACCCTAGTTGGCTACTATGATTCATTAGTAGCAAAATATAAATTCATTTTGTATGTATCTTATGAAAAATGCATGATCAAAGACATTTATATTCATGACAAATGTAATGGAAATGTCTAGTTGATCACTAGTAGCGAATTATGATGCATTCATGTAGTGATTTTCAGTTCATGGTGTTTATTTAATATATTTATTAGAGATAATCCACCTCAATTTTTCTATGTAAGGATTCCTTTTGGGTTTTATTGAGTCATTTTAATATAAGAAGTCATTATTAATCTAATTGGTTTTTACCTTTTCTATTTTACTATTTACACATCATGCGTCATATTGTTGGTTTGGTTGTTTTGGTTCTATTATGTTTGGTTTTGTTCACTAAAAAAGGAAAAATAAACACCCAATATACATGTAAATCCATTTAATTTTTTTAAATATATTGTAATCTTAGGGATATTTCCTATGTTTAGATAACCTCCAACCCTGCCCATGTCAATTAGTTGGGTGGGGATGTTATAAATGGTATCAATCATCGATTTTCCATCATGTTGAGATAGGTTTTTCGGGGATGAGCCTCTAAGGGGCACCGTGCTCGGCTAGGGTTTCTCTCACGCCGCCTCCCTCATCTCAGATCTGATCTCCTTCTTCCCTTGATCGGCGGTTTGAGGTGGTGTTTTCTATACTGCTGCGGCATTATATCGGCTCGTCTTGCGCGCATCGGGGTCGTCACGACTCAGTGTTGATTCTGTGCCTGAGTCCTTGGTCTGACGGTTCAAGATCATCACTTTGGCCATCAGTTTGGGTGTTTGAAGGTCAAGCATTGCTTCTATGGTTTTCTCAGATGCTGGCATTGAGAGAATGGTTTGTTTCAAGCAGATGATGATGGCGTCGGGAGGGTTTGTCGGACTAACTCTTGTTCTTGTAGTTCGGTGTGTGATCGTTTGAAGATGGTATTTTCTTGAATCTGGTGATGTTTTGTGCTGTTTTTTCGTTTTGATTTTCTTTTTTGGGTGATTTATGGGTTTCAGGTGATGTTCATCCTCACAAAATCTTCTATGCGAGTGATTTTTGGATTTCACGGATGGAAAGAGATGGGTTTTTGGGTCGTGAATGTGGTTGCTTTCTGGCCACGATGATGGTCTGTGAAGATGGTGGCGGGGTTGGAACTCTCTCTGGCGTCCTCGATCGCCGGACCTGCTGGTTTCACGGTGTTGCTGGAGGATTTATCATGGACATCGAATGATGGTGGAAACGTTGATGGGTTCAATGCTCGAGGGCGTGAGTGGCTTGAGGATGCTTGGAAAGGTGTGCGGATTGATGGAATGTGGATCAAGGAAAACTGTCTGCTTTACTTGAGTGTGAAATTTGACATGTGAATTTGACTGGATGTTGTGACGTGGTCTTTGGAAGTGGTGATATTTTTAATTGAGTACCGGCAACCCTCAAAACAGCCATGAGAAAATGGAAAAAGTAATTTGTGGGCATCATGTTGAGACAGTATAAATTATATAGAAATATCATAACAAAAAATATTTATCATAAAGAGAAATATCTAACCTATTTATGTTAAACATCAAGTTAACAGGTTGGTAGTGGTAAAAATGTGTTATATAACACTACTATATGTGTTTTCATATCAATATATTTGGTTTAACCAATGGTTATTACATATAATTTCTAAATAATTATAATTCCCACTATGAATACAATACTCCGGTTATGAATGATAAATTTTGGAAATTGGTTATAATGATTTCTAGTTTTTATGATTTTTAATTTTTTAAGGAATTCAATCTGATTTGAGTGATGACTATGTGTGGTTTGGTATTATCTATAAGGACCCAGCCTTAAACCTTACTTAATCTTGAGATATTACAAGATTACACATTGATGATCTTTTCAGGTTTAGAGTTTTAGAGAATTAGATCATAAAACATGCATTATATCCCACATTTAAACAAAGTGGTTACAATAAAAGATAGTATTCATTTTTTCCCATCAATGAAAACATATTAAAAATAAAACATGGATTCTTTCTTGACACTTCCTTAACACTATCATCATATCATGTACCCTTCCCTTGACTTGTGAAAACATTTCAAAAACTTTTGATGAGCATAAAAATCTCTGTAAGGGATATAAAAATATGGAATAGAAACATGAGTACATGTATACATAAGAATCAATGAAATGATATTATACTCATAAAACATAGGCACTTTAATATACCTCCTCAAATCATGAATAAATCATAGAAATCATAATATATAAAGGTAACTTGAGGCATTCATAAAATTTTTACGTAGGGAGTAACCCTCTTGGTTACGTTTGGAATACCCATCACAGTATATTCCCTAAATCTCTTCGGAGAAAACTTAACGTTTAACTCCTTCACGTTACCCAATGCACTGGAGAGCTATATCGGGCTCACCCGCCCTTAGTTTATCATGGAACCACCCATCTTCATAACAATGCCTAATAACCATAACATAATCATATAACATAAAGCATGCATAAAGGAAACAAAACATTTCCACATTTCAATAACAAGATATCAATAACACATTTATATAATAAAAACGTTATCAAAACCATTTTCAATACCAAAATAAAATAAAAGTAAAACATTGTATTTATTTTTCTTTTAAAAACGGTATGGCTTGTAGAGGAAGCCGAAACTCAAATAATGTTAACGGTGGTGGAGAAGTCATTGTCGCAGCATACGTACGACAACAGCATTCCATTTTTTCATTTAGTAAAACGCTTCATATAAAAAAGATTCATTTTGGATAAACGTTAAAGTCAAAGGGGTTTATACACCGTAAAAAGAAGGTTGTGTATAAAAAAATATGCCTCAATGAAAGGAGATTGAGACGAAGTCCCGTACAAAGATCATTTTTTTAAATTAAATAGATATATTATGTGTATTCACTATAATTACATATAAAGAAAGTACAAATACAATATAGGACATAATAATATCATGACATAATTTGAAATTAGGAGATTAACCCAATGAATGGAAATTGTGTTAAGAAGTTCCCTTACCTCGTATCCGACATGACTTGATCGTTCTTTAATCTCCTGAATAAAAAACTTGAGTTAATTTATACTTGTTTAAGAACATTTTTCATGTTCATTATTCTTTTTATATCACTTATTTCCATGTCATGAACACTACGTAATTATTTAAGTTAATAACGGTC
Source organism: Viscum album (assembly GCA_963277665.1). Lineage (NCBI taxonomy): Eukaryota > Viridiplantae > Streptophyta > Magnoliopsida > Santalales > Viscaceae > Viscum > Viscum album. The sequence continues at coordinate 319,019,476 of OY728153.1, read as the reverse complement.
ATTTTAACGATCATTGGTACTTGAGTAAAAAAATAAACTCTTTATAGTTACAATTTGTTCATGTATCCATTACATCCAGAGTTATACTCATTATTTAGATATCATATATATCATATATATCCAGTATATGCATGCATTTATAATATTACATAACGTTTAGAGGTATGAAATGAAATGCACCGTTCATTGAGATGGTAAGTCGTACATACGCATGAACGCTACATTCAGTTCTATTTCATATTTTATGGAATGGAATCATAATGATATAAAGGTATATTATAATTCCAGTAAAATATCATATATAATACCATTAATTACATCCTTTATTCGTCCCACATATGGAATTAACGAATCAAATCACTTTGAGGGGGCGATAGTCCGCACTTCCTAAAATGAAGATATTGCATTTACCCATAATGGAAACCATAACGGTATTCCACAAATGAAAAATACAGAAGCTTAAGTAAAACATAAAAAAATTATATATCATATATAAATATAGTGTCATCTTAATGGCCACCTTCGGAGGTGTTAAAAGAATATTGAACAATCATCGTTTCGTGAGGCATAAATTCACCATCCACGGAAACAGTATGTTATTTAACCATTAGATGTAGGTGTGTGTAAGTGTAGCTCGAATCCTTCTTATAAAAACATCCTACTATATAGAAGATACTGGTGTTGTTATAAAATAAATGAATAAAAAGAGTTTAGGGGGTTGGAGAAGAAAAATAAAACATAAGAACACCAGAGAAGACACTACCTTTAAATCGGGTAACTCTTTTTCATTTGAGCTCAAAGGATTCCTTGGGAAGACTTCTGCCAAAATTTAGGCTTCTAATATTTAGAGATGGATGTAGAAAGACAAAATGGGCAGGGTTTTCTCAACCCAAAGGCATTGGATGTGTGGGTAAGGTGGTAGAGGTGGATGCCTTTTATAAGAGGATAGGAGGGGCACTCTTGGAAAGGTATAAAAGGATACTTTATTATAAAATGATTTTCCTGAATTAAAAGGTCCAAAAATTATATATTTCTAGGATAAGGTGATAATAGTTCTAAATCCACCCATCCAATAGGTTTTTGACATGTGTAGGTCTTAGATTTTACATTTTCGTTTCATTTTTTAAAAATCATTAAATAATGAGGTCATCACTACATCATCATGGTGTCATAAATAATTTAATTTATTTAATGTTTAAAAATTATAATAAAAATATAATGATGTAGGAAATATTTTTATATTTCTAATGAATATTTATAGTCAAACATATGACTTGTATACCCTCATTTAAAAAGTGTTTATTAAAAAAACTCATGTTTGTGACATTTTTATTTTAACATTAAATAAAAATAATATTAATGCTATTTTCCTACCAAAGTGGCTCCATGGGCTCCCCACGTTGACCCATGGATTGTCTTGGTCGTCCATGACACATCAAATAAGGGTAGGACATGTGTCAAGTTCATTTAATATTATTAAAACATTATTATTACCTTAAATTACACTAATTACCTCTAATCGCGATTAAAAACTTAAAAGTTACTAATTAGCAAAAAATTATTCTAATACCATTGAACCAAATTTTACTTCTTAATTACAACCATGTATGTCATATTTTTGAAATTCAAAACACAGAGGTGGTAAAATTTCATTTGCACAAAAAATCAGTTTTTTTAAGTACCACTTAGTGGTTTCACAATTCATCAAAAATTGATGCTTTTCAGAAAAATACCAAAACATCACCCTAAGCTATATTTGATATTCTGAATTCAAAAATGATGTCAATTTTAAAAAATTAAAAACATATATGTTACATTAATTAATTTAATAATTAATTCTCGTTGTGTGAGCAAATAGCGTGTTTTTATGAAATAATAAGTATCAAAAGATTGACACTAGTTTAAGTCCAATTTAAGAGTGAAATTAATTCCAATGACCACTATTGGATTAAATGGTAAAAATATATTCTAATTGAAATTTAAAAACAATTAAATAAATAATATAACCATATAATTAAATTAGATGAAAAAGCATTTATGATGTAAAATGCAGTAATTTTCACTATTCATTAAGAAATGAACATTGTCAGAAAAATACCAAAAAATTATCCAATGTAAAATTAAATGTCCCAATCATAAAAAATAAGTATATTTTGACAAATATAGCTTATAAAATTGTCAAAAGTTTGATTTAAAAATGGTTTGCCATCAAAAGGAAGTAAAATAATCTTTTAAAAATATTAGTGTATTCCATGCTTAAGATTGGATTTATTCTCATTTAAGCCTCTAAAACACTATCTAATTCATTATTAGACATAGATAAAAATATATATTATTCATTACTAACTTGGGATGTTTCATCTTTACCCCGTTTAGAAAATTTCATCCCAGAAATTTATTTACTTATCGAATAAGTGGGGGTATTTAGCCCTCATTGCATTTTCAGATTCCCATGTTTCCTCTTCAACCATGTGGTTTTTCCACAAAACCTTTACCTGATGAATTAACATATTCTGTAACACTTGATCCCTGTGGTCAAGAATCTGGACCGGTTGTTCCTAATAAAATAGGTTCTCTTCCAGCTGAACTAACTCTGGACTCAAAACATGAGATGGATCTGACATGTACTTCCTTAACATTGAAACATGAAAAAAAATTGTGTACCTGATATAAACTCGGAGGTAAAGACACTCAGTATGAAACTGATCCAACTCTCTTTAGAATTTCATATGGCCCAATGAACCAGGGACTCAGCTTTCCTTTCTTACCACATCGCATCACAGTCTTCCATGGTGAAACCTTGAGAAAAACATAATCACCTACCTCAAAAGAGAGATCCTTCCTCCTGTTATCCGCATAAATATTCTGCCTGCTTTAAGCTGTTATCATGTGTTTCTGTATCAGCTGAACTTTTCCTGCCAACTCTTCTACCAATTCCGGTCCCATCAACTTCCTTTCACCCACTTCATCCCAGAAAGTTGGAGTTCGACACCGCTTCCCATATAATGCCTCAAATGGTTCCATCTGTATACTGTATGCAAATTTTTATTATAAGAAAACTCAACCAAAGAAAGATGTTGGTCCCAAATTCCCTGATAATCCATCGAAAAAGCACGTATAATATCCTCCAAAGTCTGAATTGTTCATTCTGACTGCCCATCTGACTGAGGATGAAAAGCTGTACTAAAATTTAATTCAGTACCCAACGACTTCTGAAGGCCTTTCCAAAAGTTAGAAGTGAACTTGGGATCACAGTCAGATACAATGGAGAGAGGAACTCCATGTTACCTGACTATCTCTTTAAGATGCAAATAAGAAAGTTGATCTAGGGAAAAATTATCTCGTATAGCAAGGAAATGATATGATTTAGTCAAGCGATCAACAATAACCCAAATTTCATTATTACATCGAGATGTCTTCAGTAGTCCCACAAGAAAGTCCATGGATATATTCTCCCATTTCTACTCTAGCACTGGTAAAGGATAAAGCATCCCTTTCGGTAACTGCCACTCTGCTTTAACCTATTGACATGTCAAACACTTCATAGTAAAATCAGCAATATCTCTTTTCATTCCATCCCACCAGTAATAATCCCGCATATCTCTGTACATCTTAGTACTACCAGGATGAACTAAAAACATAGAACTATGAGCTTTACATAACAACTCTCTCTTCAACTGTGAATCACAAGGCACACACAATCTCTTCCCAAATCTCAAAACAAAATCATTATCAATGTTGAATTCAGGCAACTTACCTTTCTGAACCGGCTCTACCTTTTTCTGCAACTCACTATCTTGCTTTTGTGCTTGCTTGATTCTGTCTGATAGAGAAGATTTCACTGATACATGAAACAAAACAGACGGACATCTGGCACCAACAACTTCTATGCCAAATTTTATCAAATCCTTAACCAAAGGATCACGTTCCAAACGCAACATTGTTAATGAAGAATTACTTTTTAGACTCAAAGCATCAACCACTTTATTTGATTTTCCTGGGTGGTAATGAATTGTATAGTTATAATCCTTGATTAATTCCAGCCATCTCCTCTATCTCATGTTCAATTCTTTCTAAGTGAATATATACTTCAAACTTTTCTGATCAGTGTATATTTCACACTTTACTCCATACAAATGATGCCTCCAAAATTTTAAAGCGAAAACAATAGCAGCTAATTCCAAATAATATGTAGGGTAATTTATCTAATGAGTTTTCAACTGATGTGAAGCATAAGCAATTACGTGATCATTCTGCATAAGGACACAACCAAGTCCTTTCAATGAAGCATCACTATAGATAACAAACTCTCCATTCCTGGAAGGTAGTGCCAAAACTGGAGCATTCACCAATCTTCGTTTCAACTCCTGAAAACAATCATCACATTATTTTGTCCAGATAAACTTAACACCCTTCCGAGTTAGCTTAGTCATTGGACTAGATAATCATGAAACATTTTCAACAAACCTTCGGTAGTAACCTACCAAACCGACAAAACTATGAATATCGGTTACATTTGTGGGTCTTGGCCATTCTTCAACAACTTCTGTTTTAGCTGGATCAATAGTTATGCCATCTTTTGAAACAATGTGACCCAGGAAAAAAAATTGTAACCAAAACCCACACTTGCTGATCTTTCCATACAATTTCTTTTCTTTTAAGGTTTGCAAGATAACCCTTAAATGTCTTTCATGCTCCTCATTACTTTTAGAAAACACCAAAATATCATCAATGAAAACCACCACAATCTTATACAAGAACTCATGGAAAATTCTATTCATTAAGTCTATGAATACAACAGGTGCATTGTTTGGCCCAAAAGGCATTACTACAAATTTATAAAGGCCATATCTTGTACAAAACATAGTCTTTGCAACATCTTCTTCCTTTACCATCAGCTGATGGTACCCCGATCTCAGGTCAATCTTTGAAAAATACTGAGCTCCCTGGAGCTGATCAAACAAATCATCTATATGAGGAAATGGATATTTGTTCTTAACAATGATGTTATTCAAGGATATATAATCAATGAAAAGTCTCATTGAAACATCATTCTTTTTAACAAATAAAATAGAAGCACCCCATGGTGATGTGCTAGGTCGAATGAAACCTTTCTCTAATAAATCTTACAATTTCTCCTTCAACTCTAAAAGTTCAATTTGAGCCATTTGATAATGGGATTTTTTAATTGGCTTAGCATCAGGAACTAAGTCAACAGTAAATTCAACTTCCCGATCTAGTATTATTCCAGGAAACGCATCATAAAAAACATCAGGATACTCATTTACCACTGGCACATCATTAATCTGGACAGTTCCTTTGTTTTCAACGATGTGTTCAAGGTAACATTCATTTCCATCTTTTACAAGTTTCTTGGCCTCTTGATAAGTTATCAACAGTAAGGGTTCATTCTTATACACAAAATGAAAGTCGTTCTGAAAAGAAACTTCTTTAGATATATAGTCAATACTAGCATGGTAAATAGAGAGCCAATCCATACTCAGGATAACATCAAACTCTACTAGAGGTAAAATAATAAGGTTCACGAGTATGTCCTTTCCACGGATAAGGATAGGAAGATTCTTATAAATTATTTTTGCCTCAACATTTCCCCCAGGTGTTTTTACCACAAGTTCATGAGTCATTTCTTGAGATGGTATTCCCATTTTACTAGAAAAGGTTTCATAGATGAAAGAATGTGTAGACCCCGAATCAAACAACACACTAACATAATCTGAAAAAACAAACAAATTACCTGATACAACTTCATTTGATGGCCCGACATCTGCTGAAGAAGTTGCAAAGGATTTCACCTCCCCTTTCTTCTTATAGTCTAACTAATTCCCATCACTCGAGATCTTTGTCAGACACTCATTTATATAGTGACCCATCTCATTACACTAAAAACATTTCACTAACTGTAAATCAAATTTGGTCTTACCATCCATTTGATCTTTTTCAGTGCAATCACGAGACTTATGTCCCATCTTAAAACATAGGTAGAACTTTATAGAATTCAAAAGACATTCCACAGTATGCCTTTTTCCACATTTATCACAAACTGGAAACTTAGTTTTCTTACCATTGGACTTTTTTGAAGAATTCTTCCCTTTCTCCTTCCACCTCGGTCTCTTCTTCTGTTGGTTGTTATAGAAAACTTAATCATCGAAAAACTACATTTACACCTTCTCAGCACATCGAACAATATTTTCAGAACTTTTGAACTCACAAGAAGCTAAAGACCTTGGATATTTTGGCTTTAATCCTGAGTAAAAACAGTTGATTTTACTATCAAGGTCTCAGGTAAAATTTGGAGCATAACTTGCCAATCGAGTGAACCATTCTTCATAAGCAGCCACTGAGTCTTCCTCTTGCCTCATTTCCAGGAATTGTTTTTCCATCCTAAGTCGAACAGCCTTAGAAAAATACTTCTCAAGAAAAATACCTTTGAATTCATCCCATTTGAGAGCATCAATCTCATCAACGTCCTTGATATTTTGAACCATCGTCCACCACTGATCTTCTTCACCCTCCAAATGGTAAATAGAAAGACCAACCTTTTCATTGTCTGAACACCCCATGACATCGAAAATCTTATCCAGTGCTTTAATCCACCCTTCAGTTAGCACAGGGTCAGATGATCCTCTGAATTGTGGGGGATGTTACCTCATGAAATGTTCCACCACTGACATGTTCCTCTATGATTGATCTGGCTGATCCTGTGCATGGATACCACCACCATTTATCGCTTGAGTCAACTGCACCATTACTGCAACAAACATTTCGGTTCCAATTCCAACCATCTCAGGATGCTGATTCGGAAGGTTACTTCCTTCGGTATACCTTCCTATCATTGCTTCCATGTATCCTCTGCGGAAAACCATTCTGAATAAACATGTCTTAGATGAAGCAACACGGTAATCTTCAAATGCTATATCATTTCAATTTGACCATAAAAAATATATTTTTGGATAATCATTTAATAAAATTCTAACTCCTAATGTTATCTAAACCGACCTCTGATACCAACTAAAATTCCCCATCCTTAAACCTTACTTAATCCTGAGTTATTACAAGATTACACATTGAGGATCTTTTCAGGTTTAGAGTTTTAGAGAATTAGATCATAAAACATGCATTACATCTGACATTTAAACAAAGTGGTTACAATAAAAAATAGTATTCATTTTTTCCCATCAACAAAAACATATTTAAAATAAAACATGGATTCTTTCTTGACACTTCCATGACACTATCATCATATCATGCACCCTTCCCTTGAACTGTGAAAACATTTCAAAAAATTGGGATGAGTATAAAAATATCAGTAAGGTATATAAAAATATGGATGAGTACATGTATACATAAGAATAAATGAAATCATACTCTACCCATAAAACATAATCACTTTAACATACCTCATCAAATCATGAATAAATCATAGAAATTATAAGACATAAAGGTAACTCGAGGCATTTATTACATTCTTACATAGGGAGTAACCCTCTTGGTTACGTTTGGAATACCCATCACAGTATATTCCCTAAATCACTTCAAAGAAACCTTAACGTTTAACTCCTTCGCATTACCCAATGCATTGTAGAGCTATATCGGGCTCATCCGCCCTTATTTTATCACGGAACCACCTATCTTCATAACAATTCCCAAGAACCATAACATAATCGTATCACATAAAACATGCATAAAGGAAACATAAAATTTCCACATTTCAATCATAAGATATCAATAACACATTGGTATAATAAAAATGTTATCAAAACCATTTTCAATACCAAAATAAAAGAAAAGTAAAACATGGTATTTATTTTTCTTTAAAAAAAGCTATGGCCTGTAGAGGAATCCGAATCTCAAATAATGGTCACGACGACGGAGAAGTCGTTGTCTCTACCTACGTACGACCAAAACATTCCCTTTTGTCGTTTAGTAAAACGTATCGTATAAAAAATATTCCTTTTGTATAAACTTAAATGTCAAAAGGGTTTATACACCGTAAAAAGAATGTTTTGCATAAAACAAAATATGCCTCAATGAAAGGAGATTGAGACGAAGTCCCATACAAAGATCATTTTTTAAATTAAATAGATCTATTATGTGTATTCACTATAATTACACATAAAGAAAGTACAAATACAATATAGGACATAATAATATCATGACATAATTTGAAAGTAGGAGATTAACCCAAAGAATGGAAATTGGGTTAAGAAGTTCTCTTACCTCATATCCAACTTGACTTGATCATTATTTAATCTCCAAAATAATAAACATGAGTTAATTTCTACTCATTTAAGAACCTTTTTCAAGTTCATTATTACTTTTATATCACTTATTTCCATGTCATTAATAGTATGTAATTATTTAAGTTAATAACGTTCGTTTTAATGATCATTGGTACTTGAGTTAAAAATAAACTCTTTATAATTAAAATTTGTTCATGTATCCATTATATACAAAGTTATACTCATGATGTAGATATCATATATATCATATATATCCAGTATATACATGCATTTATAATATTACATAACATTTAGAGGTAATAAATGAAATGCACCGTTCATGGAGACGGTAAGCCGTACGTACGCATGAACGCTACATTCATTTCTATTTCGTATTTTATGGAATGGAATCATAGTGATATAAAGGTATATTATAATTCCAGTATAATATCATATATAATACCATTAATTACATCCTTTTTATTTCCCACATATGTCATTAAAGAATCAAATCACTTTGAGGGGGCGGTAGTCCGCACTTCCTAACATGAAGATATCACATTTACCCATAATGGAAACCATAAAGGTATGCCTTAAATGAAAAATACAGAATCATAAGTAAAACATAAACATATTATATATCATATATAAATATAGTTTCATCTTAATGGCCACCTTTGAAGGTGTTAAAATAATATTGAACAATCATCGTTTTGTGAGACAGAAATTCACCATCCACGGAAACAGTATGTTCTCTAACCATTAGATGCAGGTGTGTGTAAGTGTAGCTAGAATTATTCTTATAAAAACATCCTAGTATATGGAATATCAAGGTTTTGTTACATAATAAAAGACTAAAAAGAGTTTAGGGGGTTGGATAAGCAAAATAAAACATAAGAACACAAGAGAAGACACCACCTTTAAATCGGGTAACTCTTTTTGATTTGAGCTCAAAGGATTCCTTGGGAAGACTCCTACGCAAAGTGAGGCTTCTAAGAGTTATAGAGGGATGTGGAGAGACCAAATCGGCAGTGTTTGGTCGAGACAAAGGCTTTGGAAGTGTGGGTAAGGTTGTAGAGTTTGGGGCCTTTTATAAGAGGAGAGGAGGGACACTCTTGGAATGGTCTAAAAGCATACTTTATTATAAAGTGTATTTTCGGATTTAAAAGGTCCCAAAATTATATATTTCGATGATAAAGTGATAATAGTTCTAAATCCTCCCATCCAATAGGTTTTGACATGTGTTGGTCTTTTATTTTACATTATCTTTTTATTTTATTTAAATCGTTAAATAATGAGTTCATCGCTCCATCATCATGGTGTCATAAATAATTTAATTTATTTAATGTCTAAAAATTATAAAAAAAAATTATGATGTAGGAAATATTTTTATATTTATAATGAATATTTATAGTCAAAAATATGACTTTTATAACCTCATTTAAAAATTGTTTTATTAAAACAACTCATGTTTGTGACATTATTACTATAACATTAAATAAAAAGATATTAATGTCATTTTCCTACCAAAGTGTCTCCATAGGGTCCCCACATTGACCCATGGATTTTCTGGGTCAGCCATGACACTTTCAATAAGGTTAGGACATGTTTAATGTTCATTTCATATTATTAAAACATTATTCTTACCTTAAATTACACTAATTACCTCTAATTGCGATTAAAAACTTAAAAGTTACTATTCAAAAAAAAATTATTTTAATTCCATTGAACCACATTTTACTTCTTAATGACCACCATGTATGTTGGATTTTTTAAATTCAAAACACAGAGGTGGTAAAATTTCATTTAAATGAAAAATCAGTTTTTTATGTTCCACTTAGTGGTTTCACTATTCATCAAAAATTGAAGTTTTTCATAAAAATACCAAAACATCACCCTAAGCTATATTTGATATACTGAATTCAAAAATGATGTATATTTTACAAAATTCAAAACATATAAGTTACATTAATTAATTTAATAATTAATCCCCGCTGTCTGAGCAAATAGCGTGTTTTTATGAAACAATAAGTATCAAAAGATTGACACTAGTTTAAGTCCAATTAAAAATTGAAATTAATTACAACAACCACTATTGGATTAAATGGTAAAAATATATTATAATTGAAATTTAAAACCAATTCAAAATATAATCTATCCACATAATTAAATTATATGAAAAAGTAGTTTTGATGTAAAATGCAGTATTTTTCACTATTCATTAAAAAATGAACATTGTCAGAAAAATACCAAAAAATTATCCAATATAAATAACAATGTAACAATAATTAATAATAAGTATATTTTGACAAAGAGAGCTTATAAAATTGTAAAACATTTGATATAAAAATGGTTTTCCATCAAAAGGCAGTAAAACAATCTTTTAAAAATATTTGTGTATTCCATGCTTAAGATTGGAATTATTCTCATTTTAAGCCTCTAAAACACTATCTAATTCATTATTCGACATAGATAAAATATATATTATTCATTACTTACTTGGGATGTTACATTATTAATTGGTAATTTTTATGGATATGATAATATAGAGACCCAAAAAAGAGGCTATATAAAATTTGGTTTCACCTAAGCCATAATTGAACCAATTGATTGTTCATATCATCACTAAAAATTCTCAATCTGTTGATAAAAGAAATTGAATTTGATGACCCTTGGAATATTTATCATTATTTTTAGTTTTAGAAATATAATCCAAAAATATTTTTTCATGGGATACATAATATGAAATGGTGGTAGTAGAGATTAATAGAATGCATTAAATTTTTTATTTTTGTAGAACACCAGCTGATCTAATGACGATGTTAGTATTCTACATCCTCGAGGATTTTTCATTCTAATAGATGGATTTAACTATCCCGTCAATATTTTAATAAGTCCACACATGGGAGGCAATGTAATAGTTTTTCAACAAAAAAATCTACCCTTATACCATCAAGATATCTAGAATGATAGAATTATTCAGACTAAATCAAAAATATATATAAGTTACATAATATGTATCTTTGTCTTAAAACCTATTTTTTCCTCCAAATGTGGTTTCTAGTGTTTCTTTAGATTCATATATCTTTAAGGAAGTAATGAATCTAGATATCTATTTTTTGATAACCATGTTGCATATTACTAATTATGAGAACATTTTTAATGAATAAATTTTGTAATAAAGTAATATCATGGGATGTTTAACAAGGTGAAGTACGTTTGACTCTATAAGAATGAGTTGGAACTCTAATAATGGGTAAACCTAAAGATGGAATCCTACTTCCAAGTTGGTTTATAATCTACGTATTAAACCATTAATTCATTTGAATTTCACCCATGATCAAGTTCTATGAATGGATGTTTTCAAGGTAGTTTGGATGAGTATAATAAGTGATAATTTATAACACCACCTAGAGTATGTCACAACTATAATAATATGTCAATTATCCAGTCTAATTATCAATGTTATCTAAATTTATTTTCCTAGAATATATCTAATGTTTCATAGACATCACATGATTTAAATAGATGATCACATCAAATAAGTTTTAATCCTTATAGCACAGTGAATAATGGTGATTCTATAAACACCCAACACATCAGATTATAAAAATAAATTATATAATAATTGAAAAATGGTGAGTGAGTAAGAAGTTTTATGGTTCCATGATAATTATCAAAGAAGACATTTCGTGTTCTTTTACTATATGTAGTACTATTCCTCTTAACTTATGAAGGTTCTATTTGATAATTTTGTATCCCGCTATTTTTTCATGTGTTATTTATTAAATTTGATATGATATTTAGATGATCCCACATGTTTTGAGTATCCAAAAACCTCTTAGGAAGCATGAGTGTCCAAGAAATAAATGGTCAATGTTTTCTATAATATTCGATGGTGTAAATTTATATTTGGATTTTTTTAGACATGGATGAATTTTTTCAATATCATGATACTATATTAGTTAGTTTTTTTCAAGTCCCGTATCAATTATTATGCACGATCACTAAATTGTACATATTTTGATGGGGCTATGCTTATTTAAAAAAATATTATGATTTAGTTGATTTAAAATTAGTACATTTATCACTAATGTTTATTAATATTTATAATCATTTTGTTGTATTCACCTTGTGGACAAATGAAATAATTATGACTAGAAATTTTCCTACCATTGTTGATCAATATCAATACGTAATGGGATGTGTAATTTTTTACTTATCACCTTTTAGAAAAATATATTATTTCACTTCCATCATATGTAAGGGATCCAATGTAATTGAATGCTATAATTATCTTGATGGAAGAGATAGAAAGTGGAGGGTTTATAAGACTATGTTTCCCACAATATATTTAATGAGTTCATTTTTTCAAGAAGAGAGATGTTTCATTATGAATCATTTATCATTATCATAAGAAGAATTAGGTTACAAGAATGAATATATATCCATTACCACATATTGATGGCCTTGTTGATCAATCTAAAGGACCCAAATATTTATCTAAAATTCAGATATACTAAGGGGCCACCAACATCAGGTTAGGAAAGAGGATATACCAAAGAAAGAATTTGGGAGTCGATATGGTAATTATAAATATGTATTAAGGCCTTATGTTTTTATGATTCCACAAGATGATTTCATGGAATTATTGAATAATGTTTTCATTGGTTCCTAGACTCATTCATTAAGTAAAATATTCATGATATTATTTTGTATTATCACAATCCAAAATAACATGAAGAACATTTAAAGATTGTGTCGAGTGTTTTTTGACAACACTAATTATATGATAAATTCATGAAATTTAATTTTTTGATATGATAATTTCAATATCATTTCCATGTCATTTTTTATAAATTTTTATCAATAATAATTTAAATTATATAATATATTATCTATTTTAATCTTCTTGATAATGTCTTCAACATACAAAACATTATAGGATTAACGTGTAACTTTCATATTTTGTTTAAAATTTCTCATGACTCACATATCCAAAGGTATTACTCATGAGAAAGGGAATTTAATTCAATTAGATTAATAATTTTCAACAATAGTTTTTTTGTAGATTAATGAAAGGTTAACTTCCACAAAAATTATTATTTTTCCATACCCTATGAAAGGATATGTGGTATTTTCTGATTCATATAGATCATTACTTGTTCTTTCACTTGAAAAGATTTTATATGGTATATAATGGATCACAATAATTTTGAATCCATGAAAAGATCTATACAATCCATGTTTTGAAATTATTTATGATTTTGAATTCTTGAAAAATGTAATTATCACATTGGTGAGAATTTTTTTTGTTTCTAGACATTTATTTTTGAGATATTGATTTTTAAAAGGTATTTAAACTATATAGAGAGTTGATGGATGTAATATCTCTATATTTTTGACTTGGACATGGTTTGTACATCTAGGAAAGATATTTTTATTCCCGATTCATTGATCTAGATGTATAATAATAATTAATACAGAGTAGCTTGTGATAACTAGTTATTGTTGGCTATTATTTTTTATACGCATCTATATTTCATAGAGTAAAATTAATTCAATGTTTTCTTAATGGGGAAAATAATTCTTCTCCTAGTAGAACAAGTTATGGGTGGTCAAATAATAAATCATGATTGTGTTACCATTATGACAAAACATAATGGTGGGGTGACCTATTCTGTATGGAAATGATATAAAAATTCAATTAATTTTTATTTTGAGAATCGATAGTGGTTCCACTATCTTTTAATGATTAACTTATTTCATTATACCACCATTTGAGATGATTTACTAATATTATAATTTAAATGATTTATAAAATGCTGTGAATTCTTTTTTTCCTACGTAACATCTTAATATTTTTTGTAAAACAATTTTCAATTGAGTTTAATATGATCAATATTTTCTTTTACAAAGAAAATATGATTTTTTATTTCTTTAAAAGTAAAATTATGTTTATATTACATTATACCCAACACTAAGCCTTCGTTTTGTTAAAGACAATACTGATTTTATCTTTCATTACACACAACATTGTGTTTCAACGAAATGCTAAAAATTATTAAAATGTTATTATATTATAGTTATCACCTACAAGTGGGAATTGATCATATGAAAATGATATAAAATTTAAATTAATTTTTATTCATGTTTATTAAATTAAATATTTTGTAATAAAATAAGTAAACACAAAAGTAAGAACTATATGAAAATAAAAAAATTTCTGTTTCTAAAAAATAATTTTTCTACGAATGAACACGTTTAATCACAGAAAATTTAAAAAAAAGAAGATTGAATTTAATGTAATTTATATATTTTATATTCACTAAAATATTTAACATTCAAATTATGTGTTTTATATTCTAGATATAATAATAAATCTATTTTTGGTATAAGAGATGTATTGTTATAAAACACAATTTTGACTCCATTTTAAGGAACACATATATTAATAAAATTAGAAATTTAATAAATTATATTTGAAAAAAAGTATTCATTAATGAAATATAAATGTTACAAATATCTGATGGGGAATTATTTGGATTTTTCTTAAATGTAACATTTTTTTAATAGTGAAAAGTAGTAAATTTTAATTGAAAACTGAATTTTTTATTGAATTTTTTACATAGGTAAATTATATTTTAAATAGTATTTAAATTAAAATTATTATAATTATAAAATATATTAATACAATTTAGGTCATAGCAATCAATTTCATAAGGAAATTTGATATAAAAAATTTGTAAACTTTTTAACATTTTAACTTTAAATACCTACTTTTTCCACACCTCTACATGATTAAGTTGAAATTAATTTTTTCCACTTATGTAAATTGAATATAAAAAATGGATTCAATAATTTGATTCATAATAATTTATAATTATTAATAATACCAAATTAAATATTGACCAAAATGATTAGTGAAAGCGGTTAAAATTATTCATGGTGATTAAGAGAAAATGAGTTTAACAAGAGACTGATCTTTAAATATATAGAAAAAAATGTATCCTAAGCTTTTAAAAAATGACTTGATAGAAATATTGCAACTTTATACCTTATATTATCATTATTGGACCATTATTGGAGACAATTTACATGGATATAATATCCATAGAATTAACTTTTTCTAAAAATTACAAGAGTGGCAATCAAATCCATTATTAAAGGCCGCCACACTCCCCAAATCTTCACACATTAAAAACAAATATCTCAAATTCTATCATACCTCCATAAAATCCATTCTTTTGGCATAAATATATACATGTAAGGCCTTTAGTGCAAACCAATATGAGATACCTGAAAAAGAGTTAACATTCGTCGACGAAGGTTTTTTATTTCTTCCTCAAAACCCTTTATTTATTAAAATATATTTATTATATAATAAAATAAATATCATTAATATAATATAATTTTTTTAAATTTTAATACCTAATACAACACAAAATTTGATAAAATGTGTCATGAAATCGTCGTTTGTATGTATGATATAATAAATCCTCACAAACTGTTGTCATTCTTTATTATATTATTATTTTTCAGGCTTGTGAATAATGATAGAAATTATATTTACATATGATATATATGATGTTTTTATGATTCTATAATTTCTATATCAGACATAACTATAATCTTTTCATTTTTTTGGAACATGATAACATAATTTTTATGTACAACAGACTACCAACTCACGAAGCAATGTGATTCATTCATGCTATACATGGACTGTTTTAAAGAAGGATTTAATGAAACATTGTGATATATATACAATTAATATTATTATACAATAACAATATATATCATTTACATCTCTTCTTTAAATATGATGAGAAAATTGAAACCATGTTCATGGTTGCATACAACCAACCATCTCTAGGAATGGTGTATTTAGTTTCCTATTTATTCTTTCATATATTATTATAAATAAAAATATAATGAATATATAAGATATGTATATATCAGTTATCATTTTTATATGATTTAATCATTATTAATTTAAGAGAACAAAAAATATTAACAATCAAAAATTATACGAAAGACAAAGTGATTTTTATGTGAATGAAAACATTAACATGTAATTCAAAATAAATAGGGAATAAAACATCATAAGAAAATAATATAGGGAATTATAAATATTAACAATGTTCTATAATATATTTATAAAAAATATATATTTATTATACAAGAATTTTAAATGAGTACAACATGAGTCGAGACTTAAGGTAAGGGGATTTCTAGTCTCACATTTATTTTCTAGAGAATTATGTCATATCCACCACTCATTTCATTTTTGTATGGGTATATATTTTCCAATTATAAGATATATATTTAATATAACTCATTTAATGATAATTATTTTTTCCATTGATTTTATTATTTCATAAGTAAAATGATTCAAAAGTTACTACAGTAGAAAGGGATTTCTATATCAATGCCTACTTTTAATGACAAATATTATATTCCCCTTCTATTTATTCTATGTTATTTATACACATCCCATGAATGAATTTTTTTTATTCTTATAATTAATTTTATTTCTATTTAAATATCCATTTTTATCTCTCTTCCATGGGGTTTGTGGTTCAAATGATACTAAATCATAAAACGATTTTTGTGCCAATTATCAATCATTGTGTCAGTACTGAATTGAAATTTCATTGTAAATTTTTTTAAAATTAAATGGAATTATTTTGAGACCACAGGCTTTAACAACATGTGTCCATGGGTCCTGATGCACCTAGAATGGAATTTTGAACATTCTTTAATGTACGTTCAGTAAAGTTGAGAGCAGGTTTTTCTAACTTTTGAATCGTTTCTTGGATCCAAAATATGAGGTCACCGTTGAACTCGGAATGCTGAGATTTTCTTAGAAAGGACTTAACTTCGACTAGCAAGAGTATGATGGAGAAGAAATTTTTTAGACATTTCAAAAAAGAATATAATACCTTTATAAGTTATTTTACTTCATTTTTCTCACTGGTGTGCGGATGATGGTGGTGTTGTGGTGCGGCGATGAGGTGACAACGATACACATTAAATGAAGATCTTTAATAAGAAATTTTGAATGTGTAACCAATACCCTATTTCATTTATGAAATAGCATAAAGACACAACATTACAACGTATCAAAAACATTGTGACATGTTTCATTTTATTAAACAAACTCGTTGGAGAGTTGATAAATAAACCACGGTCCATTGTCTTAAAAACCTCTAGCAAGATTCCTCTCCAATGAATAATGAAAAACATTCGAAGAATGTAATAGAATTTGACATACCCCAAAGAATGAATTTTGGAAGCGATGAATGACATCGACCTATTGAACCCTCGGGGAAAGAACGCTATAGAAACAAATTTCAAACAAAGTAGAGGTTTGATGAATTAATTATTCCCTGTTCTTTTTCTGAAAATGATGAACGTGGATCAACCCTTGAATAGGTTGATCCAAGGATAGTGCATTTTTTGGGAGATTCAATTATTTTGTGAATTCATTATTTGGGATTAAATCATTACATGTTTTGATTGATCTAAAATCCTCAGACCTCCTCATGTTTTAAAGTTATTACTAGTAGGGTGAGGTACGAAACGAACAAGGCCCGAGTCCCTCAGCCTATATGATTTTCATAAATTTTTTTATTCCAATTAGATTCAAGGTGCATATAATGCCATAATAGTAAATAGGATGTCCTCCAGAGGCTATTGGTGCAATCGGTGTGAAGAACATACCACTAGAGCACATCCGGTGGTCTGATGAAGTTCCTGTCGGTGCGCTGGCGGTGGTGGTACACGGTGGAACCAGCTGCATGTCGGACGACTGGGAAACAGAGCCACCGGACTTGCCGAGTTTTGGTGGAGACAGAGCACCACATAGGTGTGCCGAGCGGTAAAGGCCATGGTCCCCACATGCATGGGTCTCAAGACCCGTGGCGCCACGTTGAGGCTGCATTGACAGGTTTACCCACAAACATGGTCTGTAGGTGATATGGAATGAAGAGGCCACATGGTTGCGTCTGAGGCCATGTTCATTGTGACACATGGCGTGATGCAGTCACTCAACCATGGTAGAAGGGAAGACCTCTGATGAACAACAGGGCAGTAGGGGGTTAGACGCGACATCCAGTCACATCCCTGCCAGGTGGACAATCGGTCTGCCCTTAGTAGACCGGGCATGCTATGGGCTACATTTCAGGCCGGAATCACCCCACCGGGATGTACCAAACCCATGGAACAACAGGCCGGCTAGGCCAGACCCATCTTATACCTGATCATGGTGGGGTCAGGTCAGTCTAGTCGGGCCGAACCAGACTCGAACCCAACCGGCCCCCATTTCACTGACACGCTCATGAATAAAAAATCAAGCATCATATTGACTCATCCTTTGGGTTGGTGGGACCCATGTGATGAGGATTTCCTTCGAAGATACTCTACATGAGTTTTGGAAGAGGATGTCGTATGAATGGTTTGGATCAGAGCTGAATACAACATGGACCTTTTAAAAAAATGCTCATATCTTATTGACCAGGCATCCATTCAAGGCATCATCTATTCCATTGAGACCCTTATGACACGATGGTATTTTGTTTTAATATATGTGGGTCTTTGTGGTGGTTGATGTATGACTGATGGAATTAGGAGAATATCCTCCCAGAATCAGGCGTGCTATGTGCAGGAATATAGTCGCTGGATGTGATGTGAAGAATGAATAGTGTCCCTTCATGGACCAGCATACTAGAAACTCATTGTCGATCAACATACTAGAGACCCTTCATGAATCACCAAACTAGGGACCGTTTTTAAATCAACATACTATCGACCCTTTATGGATCAGCATACTAGAGACCCTTCATGGATTAGAATACTAGATACCCTTCAAGGATCAACATAATAGAGACCCTTCGTGGATCAGCATAAGAGTGACACTTTTTGGATTAGGGGTATCACAATCTGTTGTGGATCAACCGTAGAGAGACCCATTGGGTATTAGCGATAGATCAACCCTTCGTGGATCAGCAGGAGAGCCTCTCAATAGAATAATATGATGTAGATTTATGAATAATAATATTTACTTTTATACTTATGTTATACCTAGTTTGAGATGTATTTTAATTTATTCTATGTGTTTGATATCTTTCTTGGGGTTATTACCTTTGTGTTATTTCTTTTTTGGTATTTTACTTTTTGGTATTTTCATATGTGGTATTTTCCTTTGTGGAATTTTGAGGGTCCTTCGGGGGTCTTGGGGTCCCTACTAAATATTGTTATACTCACCCCTACAAGGGTTTCACCCACATCGGTTATGTATTTCACAGACAACAGACATCATTGACGGGGACATTGGGGAGCTAGGTCTAGGCGGTGCTCAGAAATGGATCAATAGACACTATTGGCTAAAACAACATCTGTCTGTGAGCTGTGCCTCCACTTTATCTTGGATCCTTGGTGGATAACCTATGGATCTTGTACTTATTTTTTATATTTTATTTTATTTTGGTCTTGTATTTTGGGCCCCTTTAATTTTAGTTTACTCCCTTTTTTCTCAGTGTTGGTACATTGGTGTGGTTGTACTATTTTACATTCCTTTCTGATTTGCTTTGTACAGTATTCTTAATTTGTGTGAGTACACATTTAAATGAAGTGACTTCCATTTTTGGGATATACCTTTCTGGTTCTAGTCACCAGCCCCTGGCTTATATAAGGATGGATTGGGTTTGTCATGACATGGGCCTGGGGGATGGGTTATGAAAAAGTGGTATAAAATGGTGGTCAGTTCTACCAGAAGAAATAAGAGTCAGTATTTTCAATTGGGGAAATTGGGTTATGTGTCTTGTGTTCGACTTTCAGTCTATGGAGTCTAGTGTTGGTTCTAAGGACGTAGAATCCATACACCAGGACCTTGAATTCTATTTTCCGACTCAGTACACAAAACACTAGTTTTATGTGTTTTGGATATGTTTTTCTCTTGATATCTTTTGAGTTAGCTCACCTAATATAACATATTGAATTGGGTTCATCTATTTCTTTACAGGATTCACCTATAAATACAACTAGTTATTATTCTAATGAGGGATCGCGAGAATAGCCCCCTGAGTGATGATGCGTTAGTGCAGGGACCACTTATAGTGGTAGCACCTTTGGGAGGTGTTCCAATAGCAACAACACCAAAAGAGAAGTAATTGAAACTAGCCACATTTGAAGATATTTCACATTGACTGAGCACACTTAATGAGTTCCAAGGATATAGGCATCTACGGTTTTGATGCGAGATAAAAATTTGGGTTACTAATTATTGGATAGAGGAAGTTATGTGTGGGTTTTCTCCTGGTATAGACACCTACAGACCAGATGGTGGTCCTACCCACTAGTCTTTTTCAGTGCATGGTAGGGATATTGTGAACCTTCATGCTCCAGAAACAAGAGAATGTGACCCATGCCTAGTTTTACATTGAGAGCCTCTTTAGGGAAGAGTTTGTACCAGTGACACTACATTCAGTGCGTATACAGGAGCTACTACACCTACAGTAGGGAAACCTGACTATGGCCTAGTACATGGTGAGTTTTACCGACCTCTCCTTCTAATCCACCGACATGGTATGGGTGCCTTTCTTTAGGTCTTAGACCATTGATCAGGGACTCTAATAGAATATCAGAGTGTCGATGATATTGATCAACACCCCAACATAGGCTTGAGTACTCGAGATAGCTCTACTAGTGGTAAGATTTCTAGCCGATCAGGAATTGATAGTGAGAGCCACCACCGGATGACATCTAATACGCCAAAATTTCACGATACGTTACCCTTTAAATAATGCAACAGCTTGCAAAGTACAGAACATCGAGATTCTAACACACCACGACTGATCAAATAAGTTTTTATGAATAGTAATGCCCACTTTTTTAAATTTTATGAATTTTTTATTTAAAAATAGACATCATTTTTGTATTGAGAATATCAAAATTATCTTAGATTAAATTTTTGGTACTATTTTGAGAACATTTAATTTTTGATTAATAGTGAAAAATTCTAAATTTTAATTAAAAGACACTTTCTTAATAAGAATAATTTATTGTGTTCAATTATATATTTGAATGGTTTTTATGTATAATTAGATTATATTTTTATCCTTTAACATATTTTAGGTAATTTCATATAATTTTACATTTAAACTAGACTTAAACAAGTGTCAATATTTTGATAGATATTATTGCTTAAAACACTATTTTTGTTTTCACAATAAAAGTTAATTTTAAATTAATTTCTTCCACTTCTGTGTTTTCAATTTGGAAAAATGGATTCCATATTTGAATTTAGGAGGTCCAAATTGTTTAAACATGTAACTTCTATTTACAGACATTATGAATAATTACTTCAGTAAATATTTTACTTACCATGGATAAAGAGGTAATTCCAGTAAATAAGGGCAACAAATAATGTTCAAATAATATTAAATTACACTAACTGGTGTCCAAACCATATTTAATGATACATGTATATCCATGAGCATCCTTGGGTTGATTTTGGTACCCCATGATTCCAATTGAGAGTGATAATGACACTTTATATTAATTAATTTACTGTAAAGACAAAAATGACATAAACATATATCTTTTAGTAAAACAATTATTACAAGGGGTAATACAAGTTATCATTTCAACAATAAATATTCATTTTAAATACAAAACTATTTCCTACATCATGGTATTTTTATAATTTTTATACATCAAATAAATAAATTTATCTATGATACAATAATGATGCAGTGTTTACCTCATTAAAGAATTATTTAAATAAATGATATTAAAAAATTAAAACAATATCCAAAACCTATAAAATTATTGTTGGATGATTTTATTTCGAACATGAGTCATCTTTTCCTCATCTTTAATGAGTTCTCAACATTTATAAACAAAAAATCATTATATAATAAAATAATATTTTCAAACTTTTATAAAGAGCCCCTCCTCCACCTTATAAAAATACTTCACTTATAACCCATTACTCACACCTCTAAAGCCCCTTGGCTCATCCAAACTCTGAATAATTAAGCTCCCTACATCACATTATTTCTTCTATAATCCTTACTCTAAGTAGAATTCACTTAAAGGAAGCCTTTTGTTTCAAAATAATGGGAGTTACCCGATTTAAAGGTAACATCTCCTCTAAAGTTATTTTCATTTATTTTACTTCTCCAACCCCTAAAAAACGCATTATTCTTTTATTTTATAAAAAAACAGTATAATAAATATAATAAGTTGTTTTTACAAGAATTATTTGAACTAAAATTACACACACCTCTATATAATGGGTATAGAACATAGTGTTTTTGTGGACGATGAACTAATACCTCACGAAATGATGATTGTTCAATCCTCTACTACTACCTCTTATGGTGGACATTATGAAGGAACTATAATTATATATGATATTAATGATATTTAATTTATCTATAATATTATTTAATTATATTTTATATCATACCATTATTCATTTCATGTTGTATATATACAATAATTACATTTGAGGAAGTGCGAACTACCGCATCCTCAAAGTGATATGAATCATTCATACCACACATGGAACATATAAAGAATGGTGTTAATGAGAATACGTAAGATATATAATATATTATATTATATTGTAATAATAATATTAAAATATATCATTTGGTTTTCATTCCTTTTAAAATAATAAAATGTAACGGTAGTAGCGTTCATGTGTACATACAGATTTCCTTCCCAACAAATGCGATTAGATTCATTCTCCATCGTAACCATTCAATAATAATTTTCATTTTATTATTAAAAATAATATTTAATAACATTATATCATTCTGAATATAAATCAAATACATCCTATCCATAACAATCATGACTTACGTAACAAAACATATAATGGAAAATGAATCAGTTAACACCTGAAACTATGATACTACAAAAATATTATTAACAAATCAATATTAGAAGATCATATATGATATCATATTTATGTATTTATTTGTTTTATAATTTAATAACAATTATTTAACTATTATATAGGAGTTTAACATACCCTCTCCCAAAGAAAATTACTAGGTTAGGGTTAATCTCACAAACTCTTTAAAAGTCGAGGTAGTTTTAACATAAGTGTCTATTGGGACCTATTTATCATTGAACTCCTTGTTTCTTAAAATTGAATTTGAAATTTTTTTTACTATTTACTAGACTATGGTATAAGGTCATTTTTACCCTTGTTTTATTTTTTATAAAATGGTTCGAAAGAAATCTTTCCATAATTTTCCCAACAAGGTACTTTATGACCTTTTCAACAATTTAAGGTAAGAATGTTTTTTTAACATAAAAAATGAGTGTGGTTATTCTCCGTCGTTATAATATTAACATAGAATATTATAATAGTTATTTCAAAATAAAATTTTTCTTTTATAATTAATAGACTTTTAAATGATTTCATAATAGAAATATATATTTCTCTGAAATAGTTTTGATTTCATCTATGTAAACATTGTTTAATGGATTTTATACTTGTTTGAAGTTTATTTATTATGATGCAAATCCTCCATATTGTATTGAAGGATTTGTGATATGTTTTAATGTGGATGTGTTATTTTTATACCATTCATAGTTTATGGTTAATATACTAAAATTTCATTTTCCATTTTTAATATGAATGTTTATGTTATATTTTAACCTTTTCATACCAGGAATGAATTGGACTTAGTTAGTGACGGAGGACCCCACTATATCTCCTTGATCAATCGGTAGGTCTCATGAGCCAATTATATGTGGAATTAGCCAGGTCCATTCCCTATTTGATATATGGTTTTGGTCGAGGCCTTAATTATTTTTAGATGTCTTGGCCGAGGCCTGGGAAAAATGTTTCAGAATGTCACGCATTAGACATTCCCTCATTATGAAAATAATATATATGGTTCAAGTATTTATTTGACTATTAGAATACCCATGAATATATTTTATTATAGAATTATTTAATCAACTTAGATTACTTCCATAAAGTGTTCATGTTTATTATTTGTAAAGGATTCTATTTACAATTATTCACTATGCCTAATGTTTATATTACCTTCTGCTGTATTTCTTACTCTTACTAAGAATTTGAGCTCACCCCTTTATTATTTTCATTTTACAAGGATATAAAGAAGTTAGTTTTGAGTGACTTACAATAATAATATTGGATGTTTGGAAGTTTCTAATAGAATAAATTAGTGTTGTATTTATCTTCAAGTTGTAATGTTGGTCTAAAGTATGTATCCTATTTCCAATAATGCTAAACTGATTGGTCTTTTGGGACATGATTCCTTGTATCATGATAATTTTATGTAATAATGCAATGACTTTGGGTAACTGGGGTCAGGGAGTTACATAACAGGTGGACGTGTCATCTACAAGAATTAGTAGGCTAACGACGCAGCGGCCTAAGTAGGTCAAACCTTATGAAGGATGACTCCAGTATGCAGGGTTAGAGGTGCAAAGATCATGAGGAAGAGGTGGTCATCTGAGGTCTAATGTTTGATACTACTGTAAAATAAATGGTAACAAGTCTTGTGACAATTTGACTCCATGCACAAATGACCAGCAGGTGGTCGAGGGACCATTGAGGGAGAGACTGAGGTTTGAACGAAGAGGCTTACATGGTGGTGGATGTGGAACGGGAGCAGGTTGAGTGGCGAGTGGAGGACAACAGTTCAAGGTAATACAACCACCACCCCTTGGTGGTTTACCATGGGCTTAAGGAGATAGCGGGCAACGGCGAGGCCTGCATCAGGTGATGTAGGCCTATGAACACGATGCATAATAGACAATTAGAGGTACGATATGTGTCTTCTCTTCCTTATATGCATTTCTCGTAGACATAGGTTCCATTCACTCTTTCCTTTCCATAGACCTCATTCGAGTCTTAGAGATTATGGTGGAATAATTAGATCGATCCTTACGATTAGAGACTTCTACAGGAGATGATTTGATAATTTCAAACTGGTGTGGGTAGTGTGAGTATACATTAAGAGGCGACAGCTTCAGTTGGGATATCTTAGTAGCATCTTCAAGGCCATACGATTTCATATTGGGTATGGACTAGTTATTTACAGTCCATGCTCAGATCCACTATTTTTGGTGCAATGTATAGTATGTCTGCCAGGATGGGATCATTTTTTCCATCACTAAAGAGAACCAAACATTTGCATCACATGATGGAATTTCACAATGGAGTGTAGAACCAATCACTCTCCATTTGGTTGGACTCAAACTCGGTGCAACGGACAAGAGGAGTCTTATTTTTCTTGTAGTGGTGGATGAGTATGATTATGTCTTTCCAGAATATGTCCCTAAACTACCTCCTTGGAGAGAGGTAGAATTCTACATTGACTTGTACTGAGGGATTCCAATGATATCTAATCCAACATATTGGATGGATCCTGTAGATCTACATGATGTGAGGGTACAACTGGAGGACTTGAAGAAAAAGGGGATTTTAAGACCCAATGTTTCTTCATGGGCAGGCCCGATATTGTTTTCCAATAAGGAAGACCAGATCTTGAGACTATGTGTGGAATTCAGGTGCCTAAACCAGGTGACTATAAATAACAACTATCCACTTCCGAGTATTGACGACGTCTTCGATCACATGAAGGAAGCGAGGTGGTTATTGAAGATCAAACTCATATTAGGTGATCATCAGTTTTGGTTATGGGATGAGGACCTGCCAAAAAATGCCTTTAGATGTCAGTATGGACACTATGAGTTTATTTATGGATTTTGGTGTGACCAATGCCCCAACGGTATCCATGGGACTCATGAACATTATCTTCTATCCTTACCTCAATCATTTCGTGGAAGCCATCATTGATGAAATTTTTGTGTACTCAACGTTAAAGGAGAAGCAAGATACACACCGACAGATAGTCCTAGAAACAATCTTAGAGAACCAGAATTATAGTAAGCTTTCTCTATTCTCATCATGGATTCAAGAGTTCCACATTATAAGACACTTCATCTCAGAGGCTGGCGTTATAGTGGATTCGGAGAAGATAGAAGCAGTGCTTGATTGGGAGCCATCCAGAATCATAAATAAGGTGAAAAGATTCTTGGGGTTGGCTGGATACAACAATGGGTTTGTTCATATTAATAGAATAATATGATATAGCTTTATGACTAATATTCATTACTTCTGTAAGTAATTTATACCGGGTGTGAGCTATCATTTACTTTTTTCAATGTGTTTGAGATATTACGTTGGGGTATGTCCTCTATGGTATTTTCTTTTGTGGGTTTTTTCCTTTATGGGGTTTTCCTTTGTGGAATATTACTTTTTTTTAATTCGGAGGGACCTTCTAGGGTTTTGGATTTCTTACTGAGTATTGTTATCCTCAAACATTCATGGGCTTCGCCCACACCTATTATGTCTTGTGCATACGATAGATAGTTTTGACTGGGACTTTTTGGAGCTGGGTAAGATGGTGCTTGGATGTGGATCGATAAACATGATGTGATACAATGAAATCTGTTAGCGAGATGTACCTACCCTTCTGGTAGGATCCTTTTTGGATTCCCTTTAAATCATGTACTTCTTTTGATGTACTTTTTTTCAGTTGGCCTTGTATTCTGGACACCTTTACTTTCAGTTTACACCCAGTAACCTTCATTGGTTGTACTTTGTGGTGTTTTTACTATTTGTCATTCCATTGTGGTTGTATTTATGCAGTATTCTATGTCTATGTGGGTATAGTGTTAAATTATATGATTTCCCTTTTGGGATATGCCTTTCTATTGCTAGTCACTAACCCCTGACCTAGAGAAGGCAGGCTTGGGTATGTCACATCACGGGCCCCAAGGGATCGATCATGATAGTGTAATATGTTATGAGATGCACCTATATTCCTTCATTAGGTGTATATATAGCTCATTTACATGTTAATAATGAATTTATATATTCTCATGATATTTTATATTCAATTTCATAACATATGATTATAGTTTTTAGGTACTCTTGGCCCCTCTTTAGGTCATGGTTTACTTGGGGATTGTGTTGGGTAATTTTAGGAATAAATATGAAAACAATTGTAGGAAACTCTTTTGTGAACTATTGGAACATGATTGAAAAAAATCGTCCATCCACATATGAGAAACCATTCACCTATTTATAGTGGTACATAGTTAGGGTTCATAGTTTTACAAAATTTGATCCCAAGTCCAACTAACATTGTGGAAATAATTAATTTATTTCGAAAATTCATTAAAAATTTACTGAGCCCTCTTGTAACCTCCCATTTGGCCCAAACAAAATATTGCATTTATTTCCATTGTCTTATAGTATTTCAAGGATACAACTTTTCTCTTCCATACACTTTCAAAGGAAGGTCGACTATTGGTGAACCTCATTTGATCTATCCCTAGTTTGTGTTCTTCCCCTATTCCTTGTCTCCGACTCTCTTCCTCTCTCCACTTAGGGTTTGTTAGATCTCTGTGTTGTTGGAGGATATAAAATCCATTTTTTCAATCTTGAATCCAGTTTTCTTTATCGTATCTTCATTTCTAACATTCTTTATTGGCTTTTCACGTTGTGGGTGTTGTGTGATGTGATCTATTTGTTTTAGTAGGTGGTTCTATATAAGTATGGATAAACTTATTTCGCAATAATATTATTGTTTTGACAATAAATTTATTTAATTAAATAATAATTATTTAAATTTGATTATTAAAAACCAAATTCCCATCAAATTTGAAGTATAAATTTCATTGGCCTAAAAATTAGGGTCAGCACCGAATTCTGGTGATTTGGGGTACGATTTGGACATGATGGAAACTATGGATTTTTTTAATGGAATTGTGTAACTTATTTTGAGAAAATGGCTTAGTTTGTTTTGATAATAACATTTTATTGTTTTTATCCCAAAAATGTATAAATTTATTATATACCCATGATATGGTTTTTAATGAGAAATTATCATATTGAATAATAAATTCAGGAAACATTAATTTGAAAAGTTTTAAATTCATTTTCCCATTATTTATTTTTGTTTGAACACATGAAATCCTAGTTATTTAGTGATTTATTTTGAAAAAAAATCTAGGTTAGAGTATCCCTACCATCAGATTAATTTTTAACAACTCTAACATAAAATTATTGGAAAATATTATCCCTAGGGGTGTATGATATTCTTATTTGGCCAGTGTAGAAATGATGTGTGTGAAAATTTCCATATACATATTATGAATATGTGAGGATATGATAACCTAGAACTAACAAACCTCTTAGAATATGACCATGTTTCTCATTTTATATTAATCTTTATATATTCTATTATTTTTAAAACCTATTTATGCTTGCATTTTGAATTTACATATCATGATTTTATTTTTTTATTAAGAAATGGTTTAAATGATTCCATCCATTGAAATTAATGTCTTGTTTAATTTTATGTATGATCTTTTACTACCATGAAATTTTATTTAAAATTAAATACTTAATTTGGTTAATTATTGTGTCATATTATTGTAGAACACTTGGTGATACCCTATTACTCTTTTAGATCACACATAAAATTTTACATAAGGATTTTTTAGATTTTATCTTATTAGGTTTGAGAAAGGGGAAATTACCACTTAGATGTGGAAGTTTTTATTGAATTTTTGGGCATTGCGTACCATGTTTGTTGGGAACTTTGGTTAGTTGCCTTATTTTAATTCCGGTGCTTTTTCTCATTGCTATTTTTTTATACTTTTTTGACTTCCAGTACTTCTCTCCTTGTGGAGTTTTCTTTTAAAATATTTTCTTGTATATGATCTTCAACTATTGTTTTAAAAAACATTATCCCTTCCATTATCTTGTATGATGTCAGGTTCTAGTCATCATCCCATGGAGATTGGGAAAACCCTTTGGTCTATTACAGTTCCAGCTTCAGTGTTAGGGTACTTGGTTATCTGGGATAGTTCATGACAAAGAGGTATTAAGGGTGTAGGTTTATAATATTTCCTCGATGTTTGTATACATTTTAGAATATTTTGGGACATAAGAGGTTTTTTCAAGTGATTTCCTTACCATACCTCCTTGTAATTAGACATAAGTCTATAGGGGTGGTTCAAAAAATATGTCTTGAGGATTAGTTGTAGTCATTTCCCTTGTTTTTATTGGGATATATTTAAATCCAAAAAAAATTTATACATATAACAGGATTGATTTCTCTATTTATCTTATTCGAGCGTTTATTTGTGTAACATTAAAATTTATTCAATTTTTTTGACATTGTTTAGAACTATTCAACATATAAGACATGTTAATAAAATCAATGAGGAAGCCACTGGTGAACCCCAATGAGAAAATCCTCCCACAGGCCCAAATATGGTTGAGGATATTGTGCGTGTTGGACATGTTATGGGACAAGCACCTGCACCGATTATACTTTAGGCTCTAATAGTGAAACCTCATAAGGATGAACTCATTATTGTCTCATAGGAATTTTGTCACCGAAATCAATGTAAATTACTAGAATCAAATGATCCTTATGAATCAAAGGATTGGTAGTGGGGAGTTAAAGTTTTATTTTTGTTATTGGAAATTCTTGATGGTATTAAGCTAAAATATCCCACTATCATGATAAAGGGACCTAGTAAGAGACTATGGGACACAATTTTGATGAAAAATTATCACAAATAATTGTAGTGGAAGGAATTTAAAGATCATTCAACAGAAATATTTTATCCAGAGCCGATGGTTTTAGACAATACTATTGATTTGTTCAAACAAGAGAAGGCTGAAAGGACCGTGATAGAATATGAAAATTTCATTTTGGGATTGTGATGTTTTCACTCGAGATTAATTAAAATGAGAATATGGAGACTCAAAAGTTTTATATGGGACTTTGATCTGATATTCATTCATATATTTTCTTCCTAAAGCTCTCTTTATATTCTGTGGTATTGGATAGAAAATTGATGGTTAATCGAGATCTAGAAGATAGTGTCAACTTTTTTTAGGGAGTTCCTTTCTCTCTCAGTTGAATATGTGTGAGTTGATTAAATGGAAAGATAAGGATTCATGATAAAAGATGAGTTTCTCAATTGAAGGGTTCTTCTAGAATTTCATAAGTGATTGGAATAGGCCATTTGGGTTCCAACTAGTGTGGAAATCCAGGGAGATCGAAATGGGATTGCACTATGAAACCCAATATATGTGGTTCCTATAGATTCTCATGCCACTTATTGAGGTTCATTTAGGTATATTATACTGCACATATTGTTATGAGATTATCAATACCAAAGTGTACCATAGTTCTATCAGATAATTCAAAGACGATATGGTTCTAGCCACAAGAATTTGGAACAACGCTTCATCATGAAGTAGAAGAGTCTTCAAAAAAAGTAGATACAGGTCTAGAAACTCTGATAGGATGCATAAATATTTCCTTATATCTAGTGACTTCTAAATTTTATTTCACTGTATCTCATTCGTTTATATCAACTTGTATTGTAAACCTTGTAAATCTTCCAATGAATCTTTTAACATATGTGAGGAATTCCACTATACCACTCTAAAAAAATGATATTTTAGAGCTTATATTGTTCTTATTGTTTCTTTTTATTATAAAAGATTGATCATCGTCTGGATTTTTTGGTTTTCAAAATTAATCCTCTTGATGACATATCCAAGATGGATTGGATCATTTCTAATGCTTACCAGCTTGATTGTTATCTTTGATGGGTCAACATTACGACGCCTATTGGATTGTGTCAAATCATTCGAAGAGAATTTGATTTGAGTATGAGTAGATATAAACCTCCCTATCTATATTTGGAGAAGGTAATATAAGTATTCACTTACGATCTAGAGTAGGAATCTTTGAGTAATGATATCATTCTAATTTTAGTGGAGATTCTGATGATTTTTACTTCTGAATTATGTGGGATCCCTCTTGTAAGGGAGGTAAAGTTTTCCATTGATTTAGTACCTGATATTTAGCTGATATTTTTTCTTCTTACAACTCAAAAGTAACTAAGATTAATGATTTTATGAATCAGCTAAATGATCATTTATAAAATGGTTTTATATTCTGGAGTGTGTCACCTTGGGCAGTGCCTCTTCTATTTGATAAGAAATTTGATGGGTCACTTTCCATATGAACTGATTATGGAAAAAAATGAGTTATGGTAAAGAAAAAATATCTATTTCTATAGATTGATGATCTATTTGACCAGATAAAAGGGGAGAAGTAATTTTCAAATAGTGATCATTGATTTGGTATTCATCATCTGATCATAAAATAATCCTACATTCATAAAACCAACTTATGATGTAGGTATGTCCATTATGAGTACCTTTTCATGCCATTTGGTCTAACAAATTATCTTGTAGTCTTTATATATTTTTTTGACATTATCTTACATGAGTATCTTGATAATGTTTTGGTTTCCTTTGTGGATGATATATTTTTTATCTAAATCCTAGTAGGATCGTGTGCGTCATCTGAGAGAAGATATATAATTTTTTAGAAATCACTAAATTCAATCCAAGATATCGAAATGTGTTTTATAGATTTGAGAAGTAATATTTTTTGGACATGTGGTGTTGTTACTTGGTATTTGAGTAGATCATAAACTGTTAAATGCTATCATGAAATGGGATAAAACACAAAATGTTTTCAAGATTCATAGCTTCTTGTATTTAGCGGAATATTTTCTCCAATTTTAAAAATACCACCTAGAGTATGATTCTTTAATAACTTCCCTAACTCATATGGGACTAATTATTTCTTGTTATGAAAAATGGGAGAGTTTTTTTTAAGATGAAACATATTTTTATTAATGAAATTGTGTTGACTATTATAGAGGCAATGGAATGCTATGAGGTCTTTTTTAATTCATCAGGTTCATTCTTGGGTTGTGTTCATATATAAGGGAATAAAATGGTAGCCTACAACTCATGGAAGCATAGGCCACATGAGATGAATTGTCCAACCCATTATCTTGAACCCATAGAATTGATGCATTCACATAAGAGTTGGATGCATTGCGATTTCAGAAAATGGTTCACCATTATTTCAATACAGAAGAGCTTGAGTTGTATCTTCTTTAAAAAATATTTTAATAACCACCATATGTGTTGTGTGGAATACATGTAATATTTTTTCTTTTAAATTTCTGATTCCATGGGGAAAGGGAATATCATCATGGATTATTTGAGTGGGAAACATCTGGCTGAAGAAGTGACAGAATCAAAGAAATTGTAGAATATAATGTATCTATTTTCACAGTTTCGAATTAATGTTTGAAAATAATGAGCCAATACTATCTTGATTATTTTTTAGTTGACCTCAACTCATCTCCAAAATATTCCTTAGAATGAACAACTTGATGATGAGTTTTATATCATTAGAGTCTCTCTTTATGGTGGGAAGACCATTTTTAAGTGGTAATTCCCAAAAGATGGGGTTTTATGTTTTCATAGACTATTTTTTGTATTATTAGCTATGAGAAAATATTTTTTTGGGTTATTTCTATGATTCCTAGTGGTATTGGTACCTA
The DNA here is from genome assembly GCA_963277665.1 of Viscum album. NCBI lineage: Eukaryota > Viridiplantae > Streptophyta > Magnoliopsida > Santalales > Viscaceae > Viscum > Viscum album. Next base: position 318,986,708 of record OY728153.1, on the reverse strand, counting down.
GGTAAAATTTTGATTTTCTATGACTTATGATGTCGATTCTGGTTGCTAGGTACGAGATGGTGCATTGGTGGTTTAGTTTCTTGTTGTTATAGATTCCACCAAGTCAGCACCGAGTATCAGTGACCGTGAGTTTTCATTATCTACATCCAATGTTTAATTTCATGTGGGATGATATATCAACTTATTTTTTGGGTTTTCTCAAACATAGTGAATGAATAATGTGATATGGGTTGTGATCGATATGCTGACTAAATATGATAACTTCTTTCACATTCATGATAAAACCAAAGTTAAAGAATTTGGTAATCTATATATAAAAGATATTTTTCATTTTCATAGAGTTACATATACTATATTATCTGATAGGGTCCCACAATTTAAATATATCTCTTAGAGAGTCCATCAGGAGGCATTGTGATATCAGGTTTGATTAAGTATGGCATACCATCAACAATTGGATGGCCAACTATAGAGGACTATAAAAACTCTTGAGGATATTCTTTATGCTTACATCCTTGATTTTGGTGGGGTTTGGAATTATAATTTGGGAATAGTGTATTTTTCATATACCAATTGTTACTAGTTCGAGATCAAAATGAATCCTTTTTGATTCTGTGAATAGTTGGCCTTGAGAATATCTATTGTGTTGGTGGAAGATCAATGAATTATACTTAGTTTGAATGATCTTGTGATAAGAGATGACAAAAAAAATCAGTTGATTCATCAAATGACGTTGAAGGCAAGGAGACGATATAAATCTTATGCTAATGATTATCTTGGTCCTTTGGATATTTCGGTTGGTGATCATGTCTTCATTAAATTTTCACCTCATTTAGGTCATTAATGTATTTTCAGGAAGGGAAACCTTCTCCTTGTTTTAGGGGACATTTTGATGCTGTTAAGAAGGTGGGGAAAGTGTATTAACATATTTCACTACCTCTATAGCTGGAAATATACATGGAATGTTCTATATATTGTTACTACGAAAGTATATTTCCAATCCATCTCATGTTCTAAATGTGGGTGATCTTGAGGTCAAGCCTGATTTATCTATAATTGAGAATCCATCCAGGATAGTTTATTTTTAAACCTTGGTACTTGGTGAAAAGATGATACCTTTTTTAGAGTTATATTGTATCACATATCTGATTGTCATGAGACATGGGAGAGAGACACACAAATTAAGGATAAGTGGCCTTGTCTTGATGATATGGAAGCTTCTTAATAAAAAATTTTCCTGACAAAAAAAGGTATTGGTGGTAGGTTGTAACAACTTGATATTGTTTTATCTGCTTCTTGACACTTATTTGGATCATTCTTTAGGTGGTGTTTGTTTCAGGTATTCTCATGATGAAATTAGAAATTTTTTTATGGCTCTTGTATTGTGCATAGATTGTGAATGGTTTCCCCAAAACATACTCCCTACCAGTGAAAACCATGGAAACCATGGTAGTGAGGGTTTTCATGCATTACATAGAGGTTATAGTTAAACTATATACCTATTTTTAGGGTCTCACAATTAGGGATCATGATTTGAAAAACTATGAGGCCTTGCCCAGCTAACTGTGTGTGTGAGATTATTTTATTACAATATTTCATTAATAAGTTCCAATACCCCCTTTTTAAATCCCCCTCGACCCAATATCCCCTTTGATCAATTTCCTAGGACAAAAACTCTCCCAATAACACATTTTTGCTCCTTCAAACCCTTTATATGGTGGTCGAAGCATGGAAAATGTCTTTTGATCTCTCCCATGTAAGAGTTCATCCCCCTCTCCTTCTCACATATTCTATTCCTCTCTCTTTCATATCATTTGTTATATCATTGTGTTATTAGAGGATTTAAAATACATATTTTGGATAGTGAATCTAGTTTTGATTCTCATATCTCTGTTGTTGATATTCATTGTTATGGATTCCCATTTATGGGGTTATGATATGTCATCTCTTGGTTTCAGTATGTGTTTCTATATATGTTATTCAATTTATTTAATCCTAAATTTCCTTAGTTAAATTAAATAGATTTCAATTGTGTTATTAAAAAAAATTCACATTGAATTGGATTTTGAATATTTATTAGAATGAAATTTTGTAAAAACCCCCTAATCTAGGGAATTGTGGTGTTATTTGGATTTGAAGAAATTATAGAATTTGTTTTTGTGATTTTGAATTGCGAAATTGATTTCCAAAAAATAGATTAAAGTGTTTTGATAAGAAATTAAATGTTTTCATTAAAATAAATAAATAACTTGATTAAAAAACCATGTTATGGTATTTAAAGATATATTCACATATTGAAATGTAAAATATAGAAATTATATTATGAATATATTTTAAATATCATGCACATTATTGATTTTTAATTGATTACATGAAAGCATAGGATGTTAGTGATTTATTTGGGACTAACATACATGGTTTTAATTTCCCAAACATTAGATTATCTTTTCACAAGTCTAATATGGACATATTAGTTTATTTTATCCCTAGTGGGAATCCAGGGGTCGACTTTGGAACCCCATGGAGCCACATGAGGGTTATAATGACACTTTATATTAATTAATTTAAAGTAATGACCAAAATGACATAACCATATATATTTTAGTAAAACCATTTTATAAGGGGATATATAAGTTATATTTTTGACTATAAATATTAATTTAAAATATAAAATTATTTCCTACATCATGGTTTTTTTAAAATTTTTATAAATCAAATAAATAAAATTATTTATGACACAATAATGATGCAGTGTTTACCTCATTAAAGCATGATTTTAATAAATGAGATTACAAAAATTAAATCAACATCCAAGACCTATCCAATTCTTATTGGATGAATTTATTTCTAAAATTAGTTATCTTATCTTAAAATTTAATGAGTTTTTGACCTTTAGAAACCTATAATCATTATAAAATAAAATAATATTTTCGGACATTTCTAAAGAGACCCTCCCCCCTTATAAAATCTCTCACTTCTAACCCATATTTCACACATCTCAAGCCCCATGACGAGTCCATCCTCTTCCCAATTAAGTTCCTTACATCCCTATATTCCTACCAGATGCCTTACCATAGGCATAAGGAACTTCAAATAATCCTTTTGGTTCAAACCAAATGGAGTTACCTTATTTAAAGATAACTTCTCATCATAAGTACTTTTCTTTTATTTTACTTCTTCTACCCCCCTAAACTCTCTTTATTCATTAATTTTATAACAATACCAGTATCCTAAATATACTAGGTTGTTATTATGAGATCTAGTTGAACTAAACATACAGACACCTCCATCTAATGGGTATAGAACATACTTTTTCTATGGACCGCGAACTACTGCCTCACTAAACGTGGATTGTTCAATATTCTACTACAGCCTCTTATGGTGGCCATTATGATGGAAATGAAATTTTAAATGATATAAATGATATTTATTTTATCTAAAATCTTCTTTAATTCTCTTTTATAGCATACATTTATTCTTTTCAGGTTATATATATACGATAATTTCATTTGAGAAAGTGCGGACTATCTGCTCCTTAATGTGATATGATTCGTTAATACCATACATGGAACGTATAAAGGATTGTGTTAATTAATGTATATATAATATATATAATATTATATTATACTAGAACAATAATATACCTATCTATCATTTGGTTTTATTTACTTTTAAAATAAAAAAATTAAATGGAAGTAGTGTTCATTCGTATGTACAGATTACCATCTCCACGAACGTGATGAGATTCATTACCCATCATAACCTTTAAAGAATAATTATCATTTTATTAATAAAAATAAAATTTCAGAACATAATATCTTTCTTGATATGAATCAAATACCTCTTATCCATAAAAAACTTGACCTACATAACAAAATATACAAAGGATAAAAAATTAGTTAACAACCAAAACAATGATACTAGTAAAATATTATTAACAAATCAATATTAGAAGATCATATACGATATCATATTTATGTATTTAGTTCATTTATAATTTCATAACAATTATTTAACTATTATACATGAGGTTAATGTACCCTTGACCAAGGACATATACACGGTAAGGGTTAATTTCACAATCTCGTATTATTCGAGGTTGTTTTTACATAAGTGTCTATTGGGACATCTTTATCATCCACTTCTATGTTTCATAAAAATGAATTTCAAAACATTTTTACTATTTTATAGACTATGTGTTATAGTCATATATACCCTCGTTTTATTTTTTATAAAATGGTTTGAAAGAAATTTTGCCGTCATTTTCAAAATAAGGTACCTTATGACCTTTTTGACAAATGAAGGTAAGAATGTTTTTTAAATTTATAAGGCGTTTTGAATTATTCTATTCCAATATAACTCCTTTTAATCTTCCCTTACAAGCATATAAGAATATTTTCAATATAAATGTTTTCTTTTAAAATTACATGACTTTTAAATGATTTCAAAATAGAAATTGTTATTTCTCTCAAATTGTTTTGATTTCATCTATGTCAACATCCTTTAATAGATTTTATACATGGTTGAAGTTGATTTATTTTGATAAAAATATTCCATATTATATTGAAGCTTTTGTGATATGTTTGACAGTGGATTTGTTTATTTTTTGAACCATTCATGGTTTAAGGTTAATGTGTTATCATTTTGTATGATGGTTTTAATACAAATGTTTATGTTATGTTTAAACCGTTTCATATGAGGAATACATTGAAGTTAGAAAGTGATAAGTCAAGCCCGCTATAGCTCCAAGATGCTTCGATAGGTCTCATGAGACAACTAGGCATTGAATTGTCCAAGGACATTCCCAATTTAATATATTTTTTTGGCCAATGCCTTAATCATTATTAGTTGTCTTCACCAAGGCCTTGGAAAAATGATTCAGAATGTCCTGCATTATACATTCCCTCATTATGAAATAACATTGATGGTTAATGTGGTTATTTAAATATTAGAATACCCATGAATATGTTTTTTATGAAATTATTCACTCATCTCATATTCCTGCCCTAAAGTTTTCATGTTTATTATTAGTAAAGGAATGTGTTTTCAATTATTCACCAACTCTATTGTTTATGTTATCTTCTATTTTATTGCTTACTCTTATTGAGTGATTGATCTCACCCATTTATTATGTTTTTTCCAAATATATGATGAAGTCATTTATGTGTGACTTCTAGGAATAATCTTGGAGTCTTGGATGATTCTAATGGAATAAATTAGTGTTGAATTTATTTTCATGTTATAATGTTAAACATAAGTTTTTATATTTTTTCCAATAATACTGCACTAATCAGTTATTCGGGACATGATTCCTTGTATCATGCCTATGTTGTGTAATAAATCACTGACTCTGGGTAACTGGGGTTGGGGTGTTATATTTGATATCCGAGGAATTTTATCATAATCCTTGGAATTTATATTTAGGTAAACTCTGAATAGAGAACATTACCATAAGATAGACTTCGAGGAATAGTATAGAATAAATTCATAGAATTTTGGTAATATAGTGATTTTGTGTATTTTCCAAGTTATACATAACTGTATGGATACACACAAGTAGAGGAGGCTCTACCATAGATGTACCTAGGAGTGAAAATTATGACAAGGAGTTTCGGGCTTGACTCGAGGTATCCTGATAAGTGACTAGGGGCCTTGCTGCACTGTTATTTATGTGACCTCTGGGGGATATGCTTAATATAACTAGCATTTTCTTTAAAAACTATTATAAAGGATTTATGAGTATATACCTCCTCAATGAAAACATTTTTATGATTATGGATTATGTCCATAAACTGTTCATTTTATGTTAAGTGTTTTACAAGTTTGGAAATATATATTGCAATTCACAAACTAACCTAGTCTATGACATTGTTCAGAAATGGCGCATATTGGAAGGAAAAATAACTGTATCAACAAAAATAATCCTTTTAGAGATTGAACTCCTACTCATGATAATTATAGTGGAGATGGTGATGCAATTAGTTCTAAACAACTTATCACCATATAGGGAAAGGTCACTCAGGATATGAATAATAACCTTACCCATATGGAGCACCATGATCCACAACACAGAGGGCCAATGTTACACTGATTCATGAGGAAAAAACCACCAACATTCAATGTGACAAAAAAATCCATTTTTAGCTAAGCAATGGATAAGTTCCTTATAGAAATTATTACATGCTTTGGGGATTAACAAATGGGAAAAAGTTTTCATTGCAATTTATCGTCTCACAGGAGATGCAAATCAATGGTTGTCATTAATTAAAAAACAAAGGAAGATGAAGAAGTATCAAATATGGAATGGAGGTACTGTAAAGAGCTTTTTGTAGAAATATAATTTCCTCATGACCATTGAGTGGATATGGAAATACAATTTCTGATTCATAGGAAAAAGGAGGATAAGAATGTAGCAAATTATGAGACAATCATTATAAGGATAGTAAGGCATGAAACTGATTATATATTTATCCCAAGGAGTAAGATTGATATATTATTTGTTGGGTTAAAACCATTTCTACAACATCCATTAGTTTCACAATATTTCTCATCATATGAAGATATTGTCTCATGCGCTATCGATATCGAAAATGAATTCTCAATGTCTTACGAATTTAAAGAAAAGAAAGAGAAGAATAGATTTACTGACCACTCTGGAAATAGAAATAAGGGGACGCACTAGAAATTTGAATATCCATCCTGCAGTAAATATAGGAAGAAAAACCCCAGTACATGCCTGAAGGGAATTGGAGTCTGTTACATGTGTGGAGATAAAGGCCACCAAACTCATGATTGCAAGGGAAAGAAAGTGGATGCCAATGTTGAATGCTATGATTGTAAAGAAATGGTGCATTATGAAAATGTATGTCCAAAGCACCAAGGAAACTTTTCTCATAAAAGGCCAAGGGAGTAAGGCCAAGCTTATGCTATCACTACTACTGAGGTTGAAGCTCTGGAAGATGTGGTGACTCGTAATTTAATGGTTTCCCCAATTTTAGCCAATGCATTTTTTGATTGTGGATCATCGAATTGTTTATAGGTTCCCAATTTTCTAGTTAAATTATATATTTATAACTTGATTTAACAAGGGTTCTATCAGTCAGAACTCATAAGGGAAGTTACATTGCAACAATGTTTTGTGAATTAGTCCCCATTAGGGCATATAAATGTTCATTATCTAATTATCTCATTGTCAAACCCATGATTTAATCTGATATTATCCTCGTTATGGATTGGATTTAGGACTATATTGTAAAACATTATTATAAGCAGAATGGATGTTACAATTTTTTATGATGATAAGGAATACTTTATCATTAGAGAAGAAATGTCACCATCAGATTCTTATCTAGATCCACACCCTGTAGTTCTACTAAATTCAATTATTGGGCATGATGAAAGTGAAATAACTATAGGTGAGGAAAGGAATGTTCAAATAGATGATGTACCTATTGTACATGAATATGTTGACGTATTTCTAGAGGATTTACCTCGACATCCTTCAGAATGAGAAATTGAGTTTTCCATTGATTTTATTCCAGGTTCAAGGCACATATCAAAGACTCCTTATAGAATGTCTACTTTGGAATTAGTAGAACTAAAGAAAAAACAAGAGGAATTGATTAATAAAATATTTATTTGACCTAGTGCTTATCCTTGGGGAGTCGTTGTCCTTTTTTAAGAAGATAGATGGATCTATAAAGTTGTGCATTGACTACAGGGAGATCAATGCTATAACAACATAGAACAAGTATCCCATACATCGCATTGTTGATTTGTTTGACCAACTTCATGGAGCTCTTTATTTTTCAAAGATTAACCTTAGATCTGGATATCATCAGTTGTGTGTGAAAAAGGAAGACATTCTAATAACAACATTTTGAACCACGTACGGGCATTACAAGTATATAGTAATGCCTTTTAGACTGACTAATTCACCCTATGCATTAATGGATCTAATGAATAGAGTTTTCAAGGAATATCATGATGGATTTGTAGTGGTGTTGTTTGATGATATTTTGGTTTACCCCAAATGATACGAAGAACCTGAAAATCCCTTGTGCACCATTCTAAAAACCCTCAGATGAAATGAATTGTACGAGATATTCAGCAAGTGTGAATTCTATCTTTAGGAGATTTATTTTCTTGGCCATATTTTCTATAAGGAAGGAATATCCATTGATCCTTCTAGGATGAGAGCAATACAAGAATGGTTAGCACTGATGAGTATAACCGAGGTATGCAGTTTTATTGGTTTAGTAGGTTATTATCGGCATTTTTTCTGGAATTTTTCCAAATTAGCTAACCCATTAACCAAGCTCACACCTAATGGGGTGAAATTTGTTTGAAAAAAAAAGATTGTGAATAATTTTTTTAAGAACATAAGAGAAGATTAGTCAATACTCTTATATTGCCTTTACCATTATGGAATGATGGGTTTTTTTATTTATAGTGATGCTTCAAATAAATGACTTGGTTGTTTTGTTATGTAGAATGATAGGGTTATTGACTATGCATCATGACAACTAAAAATTTCTGAACAAAACTATCCCACCCATGATCTTGAGTTAGCAGATATAATCGTTTATCTAAAGATATGGAGACACTATATCTATGGTGAAAAATGTGGGATTTATATTGATCACAAGAGTTTGAAGTATATTTTATGACACAAATAAATCAACATGAGGGAATGGAGATGGCTCTAACTACTCAAGGATTATGATTTCACTATACACTACCACTCAGGGAAGGTAAATAAGCTAGAAGATTCATTGAGCAGAAACGATCATGGATTTCTAAACAAGATAAGAGCAGAAAGGGATCCTTTGTTAATGGATCTAGTAAATATGGATATGGGAATAATCAGGGAAGGTGAAACATCAATACTTTTTCAATTGATTGCCAAACCATATTTACTAAAAAGGATAAAAAGTTCTAATACTGATGATGAGAAGTTTCAAAAGAAAATTAATGTTGTGAATGAAGGGGGATTGATTGAATTCATATATGAAGATGAAATTTTGAAATTTGGGAAGAGACATCGTGTTCCTGATATAGCTTATGTAAAAATAGATTTTTTGGATGATGCTCATAGCTCCAATTTCTCTATACACCCAGGTAGCTCTATGATGTATATAGATTAGAAGGAACATTTTTTGTTGGACAACATGAAGAGGGAGATTGCTAATTACGTGTCAAGATGTATGGTTTGTCCACAAGTGAAAGATAGAATGCAACATCCTTGAGGATTCATGCAACCTCTTCCCATACCTGAGTGTAAATGGGATGATATTACGATGGACTATGTCATGGGACAACCAAAGACTCCTAGAAGGAATGATGTAATATAGGTTATTGTTGATCCTCTGACCAAGATAGCTCATTTTTTTTCTATAAGAGATGATTTACCACTCGAAAATCTGGAAATAATATATATTAATGAAGTTGTAAGACATCAAGGAGTACCCCTATCGATTGTTTCGGTTCATGTTCCCCATTTTACATCATGATTCTAGAAAAGTCTTCAGAAGGACTTGGCTACTGAACATCATTTGAGCACAACCTACCACCCAAAAACTGATGGACAATCAGAACAGACTATTCAAACCTTATAAGACATGCTGAGATATTTCTCAAATTACATTCAATGTATGTGGGATCAGTATTTACCTCTGGTAGAATTTTTTATGTAACAATAGTTTCCATTTAAGTATTCAGATGGCACCATATAGAGTGTTATATAGAAAGAGATGTCACACACCAACTTGTTGGCATGATGTTGGTGAAAGAAAACTCATAGGCCAATAACATGTTGAGGAAACAATTGGAAAGGTGAAGGTTATCCAAACACACATCAAATCATCTCAATGTAGGCAAAATATCTATGTCGATAACTGAAGGAATGATTTGTCATTTCAAGTTAGAGATCATGTTTTCTCGAAAGTATCTCCATGGAAGGATGTTTTATGATTCGATAGGAAAGGAAAATTAAGTCTAATGTACATTGGACCATTTGAAATTATAGAACTAATTGGAGTTGAATTTTATCATTTTGAAAAGATGCCTAGTCTCTCCAAAGATCATGATATCTTCTATGTATCACTATTGAGAAAATACATGCATGACCCAAGGCATGTACACACCTATGAAGAAATAGAACTGGAACCTGATCCATATTATTGTGAAGATTCTATCAGAATTTTTGATACCAGAGAACATGTATTGAGAAACTGGATGACTCGTCTGGTGATTGTTCTATGGAGAACTCAGAAGATGGGAGAGGCAATATGAGAACCAGAGGAACTTATGATGAAGAAACACCCAATTATTTTTATGTAGCAGTATTCTAGAAATTTTTAGGTCAAAATTATTTTACTTAGAGAAGAATGTAACACCCCAGGATTCCAGGGTATGTTTCCCTCTGAATAATACAATAGCTTAAGTTGTACACACCATTAAGATTCTAACACACCTCAACAAATCAAACAAGTCATTATGAATAGTAATGACCACTTTTTGGAATTTTAAAAATTTTGTTTTTCAAAATGCACTCATTTTTGGATTCTAAATATTAAAATTAGCTTAGGGTGATTTTTGGGTACTCTTATGAAAAGTTTCAATTTTTTGATGAATAGTAAAAATAAAAATTTTTAATTAAAAACAACTTTTTAAAAAAAATAATTTATAGTGTTAAATTATATTTTTAAATGATATTTGTTTGTCAATATATTATATTTTTATCCTTTAATATATCTTAGGTAATTGGTTTTAATTTCACATTTAAACTGAACAAAAACAAGTATCAATATTTGGATAGTTATTATTTCTTAAAAATGTGCCTTGTTTTGACAATGAGAATTAATTTTAAATTAATTTATAATACTTCTTTTATTTTTAATTTTGAAATAGGTATTCCATATTTTGAATTAGGTGGTTAGTATTTTTTAAATTGGTATCTTTTATTTTTATACATTATGAGTAATTACTTCGTTAAATATTTTATTTACCATGATTAAAGGGGTGAATATGGTAAATACGGGTAACAAATAAAATTATAATAATATTAAATTACCCTAACTTGTGTCCTATCCCAATTGATGGATACATGACCGACCATGGAAATCCTTGGGATAATTTTGGGACCCCAGGGAGCCACTTGAGAGTGATAATGACACTTTATATTAATTAATTTAATTTAAAGACAAAAATGATGTAAACTTTTATCTTTTAGTAAAAAAAATATTACAAGAGGTTATATAAGTTATTATATAGACTATAAGTATTCATTTGAAATCTAAAATGATTTCCTACAACATTTTAATTTTTTATAATTTTTAGACATTAAATAAATAAAATTATTTATAACACCATAATGATGTAGTGTTTACCTCATTAATGCATTATTTAAATAAACAAGATTATACAAATTAAAGTAGTATCAAAAACCTGTCCAATTTTTATTGGATGACTATATTTTGAACATTAGTCATCTTATCTTCATCTTTAATGAGTTTAGGACCATTAGAATCCGAAAATAATTATATAATAAAATAATATTTTCACACTTTCATAAAGAGACCCTCCTCTGCCTTATAAAAAGCTTTCAATTCTAACCCATTTCTCACACATTTTAATCCTATTTTCTCGTCCAACCTCTGCCCAATTAATCTACCTACATCCTTATATTCCTCCTATAAGACTAAACTTCGGCATAAGGCACTTCAAGGAAGTCTATTGTTTCAAAACAAAGGGAGTTATCTTATTTAAATCTAACATAACCTCTTATGTTCTTTTCTTTTATTTTACTTCTCCAACCCCCTAAAATATCTTTATTTCTTTCTTTTATATGAAAAATCCTCAATATACTTGGTTGTTTTTATGAGAGGTATTTTAACTACACATACACACACCTCCATCTAATGGATATTGAACATAATGTTTCTGTGGATGGCGAACGACTACATCACGAAATGATAATTATTCAATATTCTACTACCACCTATTATGGTGCCCATTATGAAGGAACTGTAATTTTATATGATATTAATTATATTTAATTTATCTTAAATCTTCTCCAATTCTCTTTTATATAATACCTATATTCTTTTCATGTTGTATATATACGATAATTTTATTTGAGGAAGTGTGGACTATCGCCCCCTCAATATGATATGAATCGTTCATACCATAATTGGAACATATAAAGGATTGTGTTAATGAGCATGTGCAACATATAAAAAATATTTTATTATACTATAATAATAATATAACTTTGTATCATTTGGGTTTCTTTCCTTTTAAAATAATAAAAATGAAATTGATGTTGCCTTAGGGCGTACATACGGATTACCGTCTCCACGAACGTGATCATATTAATTTACCATCATAATATTTGAAGAGTAATTTTCATTTTATAAATAAAATTAATATTTAAGAACATAATATCATTCTGGATATAAATCAAATACATCCTATCCATAAAAACCACAACTTATGTAACAAAACATATAAAGTAAAACGAATCAATTAACACCCGAAACAATTATACCACAAAAATATTATTAACAAATAAATATTAGAAGATCATATATGATATCATATTTATGTATTTAGTTCTTTTATAAATTAATAACAATGATTTCAAAATTATAAAAGAGGTTAATGAACCCTCGACCATGAAAAAGATCAAGGTAAGGGTTAATTTGAAAATATCTTTATTATTCGAGGTTGTTTTTACGTAAGGTTCTAATGAAGCCTCTTTATCTTCCACATCCATGATTCATAAAAAATTATTTCAAAACATTTTTACTATTTACGAGAATTTTGTTTAATGTCATCTATAACCTTGATTGATTTTTTTAAAAAAATGGTTTGAATGGAATCTTTCTGTCTTTTTCTAAACATTGTGCATTATGACCTTTACGAAAAATTAAGGTAAGAATGTTTTTTAATATAAATAGTGAGTTCAGTTATTCATCACTGTTATAAATCCTTTGAGGACTCCCTTAAAATATTATAACAAAATTTTCAAAATAAATGTTTTCTTTTATAATTACAAAACTTTTAATTGATTTCAAAATAGAAAAGTATATTTCTATCAAATTTTTTTGATTTCATCTAATGTCAACATCCTTTAATTGAATTTATACTTTTTGAAGTTGATTTATTATTATACAAATCGTCTATATTGTTTTGATGATTTATTGATATGTTTGAATATGGATGTGTTATTTTTATACCATTCATGGTTTATGGTTAATGTATTAACATTTAGTAAGCTAGTTTTAATAAAAATGTTTATGTTGTGTTTCAACCTTTTCATATGAGGAATGTATTGGACATAGAAAGTGATGGGTTGAGCCCACTATTTCTCTTCAATGCAGTGGTAGCTCTCATTAGACAATTAGACATGGAATTAGATGAGGCCATTCTTAATTTCATATATGGTTTTGTCCGATGCCTTAATAATTTTTGGATATCATGGCCGAGGCCTTCGAAAAATGTTATAGAATGTCCCATATTATGCATTCCCTCATTATGAATATAATAGTGATTGTTTATGTGGTTACATGACTAGTAGAATACATAGGAATATATTTTATTATAGAATTATTTACCCAGATCTTATTACTACCATAAAGTGTTCATGTTTATTATTTTTAATGGCTTGTGGATTCAATTATTCACCATTCTTAATGCTTATGTTATCTTCTGTTGTATTGCTTTCTCTTTCTGAGAATTTTAGCTCACCCCTTTCGTATGTTTCATTTTCCTAGGATATGAATCAGTTAGTTAAGAGTGAATTTAAGGCATAATCTAGGAGGCTTGGATGTTTATAATGAATTAAATTAGTGTTTTATTTCTTTTCAAATTGTAATGTTGAAATTAAGTATGTATCTTGTTTCCAATAATAGTAAACGGATCGGTCACTCGGAACCTGATTCATTACATCATGCCAATGTTATTTGATTATGCAATGACTCTGTGTAACTGGGGTCAGGGCGTTACATTAAAGGTGGCCGAATCATTTACTGCATCCAGTAGGCAGAAAACACAGAGGCCCAAGCATGGAAAACCTTATGGAGGATGAATCTAGGATGCAGGGTTGGATGTGCGGAAGTTGTGAGTAAGATGTGGTCATCTTAGGACTAGAGTTTTTCACTCCTGTAGTAGACAGGGGCACATGGTTCATGACTATCCGACTCTATACATAGATTACTAGTAGGTGGTTGAGGGACCGCTGCGGTAGAGATAGAGGTTTGAACGGGGATGTCCACATGGTGGTGGATGTGGCATGGGAGCAAGTCGAGTGGAGGGTGGGGATGACACTTTAAGGTAATACCACGACCACCCCTAGGTGGTCCACCACGGGCTCAGGGATCCAGTGAACATGGGTGAGGCCATCTTTAGGTGATGGAAGATTACGACCATGACACATGAGAGACAATTAGAGGTATAATCTGTGTCTTATCTTCCTTAGATGCAGTTCTCATAGACACAAGTTCCATACACTCTTTCCATTCCACAAACATCATTCAAGGCTCAGAGATTCTAGTGGAGAAATCGGATAGATCCTTACGATTAGAGAGTCCTACCATATGGAATTCGATAATTACACACTGGTGTCAAATGTGTGAGCTAACTCTATGAGGTGATAGCTTCAGCCGAGATATCCTTGTAGTAGCATTGAAGCCTTACGACATTATCTTGGGTTTGGACTGGTTATTTATAGTCCATTCTCATGTCAACTATTTTAAGAGAAAAGTACAGTGTGACCATAAGGATGTGACCATTTTTTTATTTCAATAGAGAGAAATGAAAAATTGCATCACATGATGGAATTTCTCGGAGGAGGGTACAACCGATCACTCCCCATATGGCAGGCCTCTAACTCGGTGTGGCGGATGAGAGGAGTCCGAGTTTTCTTGTAGTGGTGGATGAGTAGCAGGATGTCTTTCCAGAATATATCCCATGACCACATCTTCACAAATAGGTAGACATCTACATTGACCTATAACTTGGAAAGAAACTGATATCTACTCCTGCATATCGGATGGCTCCTTTGTAGATATGTGAGTTGAGGGTACAGTTGGAGGACTTGATTAAAAAAGATATTGTAGGAACCAATGTTTCTTCATGGTTATCCCCAGTGTAGTTTTCCAAGAAGGAAGACCGGATCTTGAGACTATTCATGGACTTCTGGTGCCTGATCCAGGTCACTATAAAGAACAAGTATCCACTACCGAGGATTGATGACCTCTTTAATCAGATAAAGGGAGCGAGGTGGTTTTTGAAGATCGAACTCAGATCATGCAATCATCTCCTTCAGGCACAGGATGAGGACATACCAAAAATAGCCTTTAGATGTCAGTATGAGAACTATGGGTTTTTTGTGATTCCTTTTGGTGTAACCAATATGCTATCAGTGTTCATGGGACTCATGAAAATGATCTTCCAGCCATACCTCGATCATTTCATGGTATCCTTTATTGATGAAATCTTGGTGTACTCGACGTCAAAGGAGGAGCATGATACACATCTATTGATAGTCTTAGAAACACTCTGAGAGAACCAACATTATAGTAAGCTCTCTAAGTGACATTTATGGATTCATGAGTTCCAATTTCTATTACACATCATCTCTTAGGATGGAGTTGCAGTGGATTCTATGAAAATAGAAGCAGTGATTGATTGGGAGCCACCCAGAATCATAACTATGGTGCAGAGTTTCTTGGTGTTAGCCGGATACAACCATAGGTTTGTTCCTCTCAATAGAATAAGATGATCTAGCTTTATGACTAATAATCATTACAACTGTACTTAAGTTATATAGGGTGTGAGATATCTCTTACTTTGTGCTATGTTTATGAGATCTTACTATTGGGTATTACATCTGTGGTATTTCCCTTGTGGTGTTTTCCTTTGTGGGGTTTTACATTGGGTTATATTACTTTGTTTTATTCTGAGGGACCTCTAGTGGTCTTGGGGTCTCTACTAAGTATTGTTATACTCACCCCTACATGGGCTTCACCCGCACCTGTTGTGTCTTGTGTAGATAATGGACAACATTGACTAGGACTTTGGGGATACGTGCTAGACGGTGATCGGAGGTGGATTGATAGAAATAGTGTCATAAAATTATATTTTTCAGGGAGATATACCTACCCTTCAGGTAGGATCCTAGGTGGACCCCCTCTAAATCTTGTAATTATTTTGTTTTATTTTTTTCAGTTGGCCTTGTATTCTAGCACCCTTTACTTTCAATTTACACTCTATTAATCTCATTCATGGTACTTTGTATAGTTTTTTCTATTTTACCTTCCATTGTGGTTGTATTTATATAGTCTTCTATGTTTGTGTGTGTGTGTAGGCTTAAAGGAAATGACTTCCCTTTTGGGATATTCCTTTCTGGTGCTAGTCACCAACCCCTGACCTATGGAAGGCAGGTTTGGGGAAGTCACAGCATGAGCCCCAGGGTATGGGTCATGATAGTGTAATATGTTATGATATGGACCTATATTCCATAATTATGTGTATATACTGATCATTTACATGTTAATCATGAATTTATATATTCTAATGATATTTCATTTTCCATTTCCAACATATTATTGAGGTTTTTAGGTACTCTCGGTCCCTCTTTTGGCCATTGTTTAGTTGGGGATTGTGTTGGGTAATTTTATCAATAAATATGAAAACATTTGTAGGACATTAGGTTGTGAACTATTGAAATTTGATTCAAAAAATGGTTCATCCACATAGTACAAACCATTCACACATTTATATTGGTGAATAGTGAGGGTTCATAGTTTTAAAAACTATGATCCCCAGCCCTACTAACATTGTGGGCATAATTAATTTATTTTGAAAATTCAATAAAAATTTATTGACCCCCCACCCTTACCTCCTGTAAGGTCCAAAATAATCTTGGATTGATTTCCTTAGTCTTATAGTCTCTCAAGTACCCAATTTGGATCATCCCAAAAAATATCAAAGGAAGGTCAACTCTTGGTGACTTTCGTTTGTTCTATACATGGTATGTGTTCTTCCCCTGTTCCATGTCTCCCACTATCTTCCTCTATCTTCCTTAATGTTTTTCAGATATCTAACTTATTTTTGGATATAAACTCCATTGCTTTCTATATTTAATCTTGTTTTTATTCTAGTATCTTCATTTCTTACAATCTTCATTGGCTTTCCATGTTGTGGGTGTTGTGTGATGTGATCTGTTTGTTTCAGTAGGTGGTTCTATATATGTATTAAAAAATATATTGGGAAATAATTTTCTTGTTTTTACCATAAATTTCATGAGTTTAAACAATATTTATTTAAATTGGATTATGAAAAACCAAATTCCCATCGAATTTGACTTTAATTTTCATTGTCCAAATATTTTGGTACAATACCCAATTCTGGTGATTTGGGGTGTGATTTGGACAAGATGGAAACTATGGATTTTGATTTTTTAAATAGAATTGTGTACTTTATTTTGAAAAAATGTCTTATATTGTTTTGATAACAACCCTGGATTGTTTTTATCCCAAAAATGTATAAATTTATTATAAACCCATGATATGGTTTTTAAATAGAAATTGGCATATTGAAATGGAAAATTGGGAAACATTATTTTGAAAAGATATTAATTAATTTTCCCATTATAGATTGTTTTTAACACTTGAAATCCTAGTTTTAAGTGAATTATTTTCAAAAATATTCTAGGATATAGTATCTCTAGAATTATATTAATTGTTAAGAACTCTAACATAAAATTATTTGAAAATATTATCCCTAGGGGGTGTTGGTTATTCTTATTTGGAATGTGTTCGAAGGACGTGTGTGCGCATTTCCATCTCCATATTATGAGTGTGTGAGGATCCGAAAACCTGGACCTATCATACCTCGTGGAATATGACCATGTTCCTCATTTTATATTATTTATTAAATATTAAATTTTTAATGAAACATATTTATGAATTCTTTTTGAATTTACATAAAATGTTTTGAATTTTTTTATTAAGACATGGTTTAAATGATTCCATCAATTAAAATTAATGTCATGTTTCGTTTTAAATATAATCTTATACTACCATGGAATTTTATTTAATATTGAATATATAATTTCATTAATTATTATGGAATATTATTAAAGAACACTTGGAGATACCCTATTACTCTTTTAGATCACACCCAACAATTTACATAAATATTTTTAATATTTTATCCAACTAGGTTTGATCATGGGGAATGTACCACTTAGATATTGTATTTGTTGTTGAGATTTTGGGATTGGAGTAACATGTTAGTTTGGAACATGGTTTGTTTTCCTTATTTTCATTCTGGTACATATTGTCTTTCCTATTTTTTTTATACTTGTTTGAATTATGGTAATGTTCTCCCTGTGGAGTTTATATTTTAGAATACTAACTTGTATATGATATTATACTATTTATCAATAATAAATTGTTCCTTCTTTTATCATGTATGATGTCAGTTGCTTGTCACCATCCCAGGGGGATTGGGAACACCCTTCGGTCCGTTAATGTGGTATCTTTGGTGTCAGGGTACTAGGGTATCAGGGCTATTTCATGACAAAGTTGTATTAGTGGTATTGGATTAGAATCATTCCCTGATGTCAGTATACATATTGGAATATTTTTTGGGACATAGGAGGTTGTTTAAAGGGAGTTACTAGCCATCCATTATTGTAACATGACTTATGTCAATATGGGTGGTTTGAAAAAGATGTCTTGAGGATTAATTTTAGTCTTTCCCTTTTTTAGATTTGGACATATTTAAATCCAAATAATTTTTATCCATATAAAGAGATTGATGTCATTATTTATCTTATTTGAGTGTTGATTTGTGTAATATTATAATGTCTTCAATTTTTTTGATATTGTTTAGAACCATTCGATATACAATACATGATAATAACATCCAGGAGGAAGATACTGTTGAACAAAAATGTGAATATCCTTCCATGTGCCCGAATATGGTTGAGGCTATTGTGTGTGCTGGCCATGTTATTGGATAATGAACTACACCCATTCCAGTTCAGGCTCTAACTGTAAAACCTCATAAGGAAGAACACAATAATGATTCAAAGGAATTATGTCACCTATATCAACAAAAATTCCAAGGATCAAATGATCCCCAAGATTCCACGTGTTGGTTGAGTGGAGTTAATGTATTATTTTAGTTTTTGGAAATTCCTGACGGTATTAAGCTAAAATGATCCACCATCAAGATAAAGGGTCCGTGTTAGAGATAGCGGGACATGATGCCGATGAAAAATAATCAAAAATTATTATAGTGCATGGACATTAATGATCTTTACACTAAACTATTTTATCCAGAGTCTATGGTTTTGGCCAAAGATGTTGATTTTTTCAAACATGAGTGGGATTAAAGGACTGTGATAGAATATGAAAATTTCTTTTTCGGGCATGTGATGTTTTCACATGAGATTCTATCAAATAAAAAGATGGAGACTAAAAAGTATAATATGGTACTTCTATCTGATATTCATTTATATATTTTCTTACTGAAGATCTCTTATTATTCTGAAGTATTGGATATAGAATTGAAGGTTAATGTTGATCTAGCAGATAAGTCAACTTTTTCGAGAGTTATATTGCATCTCGGTGGAATTTATGTGAGTTTATAGAAAGGATAAAGAGGGATTCATGATTCGAGGGGAGTTTCTCAATAGAAGGATTCTTCTAGAATTCCTTTAGTGATTGTAATTTTTAATTTGGGTTACAACCAGTGTGGAAATCTAGGGAGATCGAAATGTGTTTTCACTGTGGAAACCGAGATATGTGTTTCTTATAGATGATCATTTCAATATATAGCTTCTATCATGTATATTATACTCCACATTTTGTCATGAGATCAACAATTACAAAGTGTACCATGGTGCTATCAGATAATAAAAAGTCTATGTGGTTCTAGCCACGTGCATCTAGAACAATGCTACATCATGAATTTGAGGAGTCTCTAGAGAAAGTAAATATAGATCTAGAAACTATGAGAGGTTCTATAAATATTTCCTCATATCTTGTGACTTCTCTATTTGATGCTGGTATATATCAATATTTCATATCAACCCGTATTATAAAACCTCTAAATCTTACTATAAATCTTATAACTTATGCGAGGAATATAACTATAACACTCAGAAAGAAAAGAGATATTAGAGCCTGTGTTTTCTTTATTGTGTCTTCTTATTATAAAATATTTATCATACTCTAGATTTTTTTTCAATATTAATCTTCTTGATGTCAAGGATGGATTGGATCATTTCTAATGAGTAATAGATTGATTTTTATATTTGATGGGTCTACATTACGACGCATATTGTATTGTGTTGAGTAATTCAAGGATAATTTGATATGAGGTTGTATAGAGATAGACCTTCTTATCGGGATATTGAGAAAGTAATATATGTGTTCACTTTCGATCTGGAGTGGGAATCCTTGAGTAGTGATCTCTTTGCTATTTTTGTTGAGATTCTGATGATTTTTACATCTGAATTATTTTGGATACCACTTGTAAGAGAGGTAGATTTTTCCATTGATTTAGTACATGAACGTTAGCCAAAAACTTTTTCTTCTTACCATATACAAGTAGATAAGATTAATGATTAGTAGACTTGGCTAAATTATTATTTATAGAATGGTTTTTTGTTCCTGTGTGTGTCACCTTTGGCGGTGCCTATTCTATTTGATAAGAAATTTGATGGGTCACTTTACACATGAACTAATTATGGAATACTAAACCAAGTTATGCTAAAGAAAAAAAATATATTTCTACAGATTGATGATATATTTGACTAGATCAAAGGGGGGAAGATCTTTTCAAACTGGTCTTTGTTTTGGTATTCATCAGTAGAGAAAAAAATAATCTGACATTCAGAAAACCAACATCTGAAGTAGGTGTGGCCATTATCAGTTTATTTTCATGCCATTTAGTCTTACTAATTATCTTGTAGTCTTTATGGATTTTATGAATAATATCTTACATGAGAATCTTGATTAATTTTTGGGGGACTTTTTGGATGATATCTTTTTTATCTAAATCCTAGTAGGATCGCGTGTGTCATCTGAGAGAAGATATAGATTTTTTAAAGAAATCATTAACTCCACTTCTAGATATCAAGATGTGAATTATAGATTTGAGAAGTAATATTTTTGGTACACATGGTGTTGGTATATGGTATATTAGTTTATCATAATATGTCAAATTCTATTATGAAATGGGAGAAAACACAAATTTTTTTCAAGATTTAGAGATTCTTTGATTTAGCTGTATATTATCTCCAATTTTAAAAATACCACTTACAGTAAGATTCACATATGACGACACTAACTCCTAAGGGACTAATTATTTCCTGGTATGAAAAATGGGAGAGTTATTTTTTATATGAAACATATTTTGACTACTGCAATGGTTTTGACTATTCAAGAGGCCACGATGGGCTATGAGGTCTTTTTGGACGCATCAGGTTCATTTTTGTGTTCTGTTCATATATAAGGGGATTGAATAGTGGCCTACGACTATTGGAATCATAGGAAAGAAGAGAATAATTATCCAAACCATTATCTTGAACCCATAGATTGATGCTTTCACATAAGAGTTGGATTCATTATGAACTCAGAGTAAGGTTTACCATTATTTCAATCCACAAGAGTTTGAGTTGTATCTTCTCTAAAAAAATTTGAATATCCACCAGTTATGTTGGGTGGAAGACGTGAAATACTTTTTCTTTTAAATTTCTGATACCATAGGGAAATGTAATTTCATTATAGATGATTTGAGTAGGAAACTTCTGGCTGAGGATGTAAAAGAATCAATGTAAGTTCAGAATATAATGTATCTATTTTCGCAGTTTCATATTGATGTTTGAGAATCATGGGCCAATACTGTCTTGACTGGTTTTTAGTGGACCTACACTCTTATAACTAATATTCCTCAGTAGTAACACCTTGATGAGGATTTCTATATCATTAGAGGCTCTATTTATGTTGGGGATACCATTGTTAAGTGTTAATTCACAAAAGTTGGGGTTTTATGTTTTCAGAGTCTATTTTTTTTTACTATTAGCTGTGAGTGAATATTTTGTGTGTTATTTCTATAATTCCTAGTGGGATGGGTATCCAGGTACCTTTATGATTTTCTATGACATACAATGTCGATTCTGGTGGCTAGGTATGAAACACGACATTGGTGATTTTGTTTCTCATTGTAATAGATTCCACCAGTTCAGAACCAAGTACTGGAGAACGTGAGTTTACTTTATCTATATCCTATGATGAATTATATGTGGGATGATATCAGAACGTATTTTTTGGGTTATCTCAGACCTATAGATTGAATAATGTGATATGGGTTGTGATCAATAGATTGACTAAATTAGCTAACTTCTTACCCATTCATTATAAAACCAAAGTTAATGAATTTGTAAATCTATATATAAAAGATATTTATCATTTACATAGATTTACATATCATATATTATCTGATAGGGATCCCTGATTTTCATATATCTTTTGGAGAGGCCATTAGGAGGCACGGTGGTATCAGGTTCTTCTTTGTATGGCATACCATCCACAGTTTGATGGACAACTAGATAACACAATAAAAACTCTCGAGGATATGATTTATGCCTACATACATGATTTTGGTGGGGTTTAGTATTATCATTTTGGAATAGTTTAGTTTTCATTTAATAATTGTAAATAGTTCATGATCAGAATTGATCTTATTTTATTCCATGTATAGTTGCCTTGAAAATCTCTATTGTGTTGGTAGAGCATCAATGAATTATACTTGTTTTGATCGGTCTTGTTTCAAGAGATGATAAGAAATTCAGTTGATTCATCAAATGAAATTGAAGGCAAAGAGAAGATATAAATATTATGTTGATGATCATCATATATATTTGGATGTTTTAGGTGAAGATCATGTGTTCATTAAATTTTAACCTCATTTATTTCATTGGTGGATTTAAAGGAAAGGGAAACCTGCTCCTTGTTTTAGGGGACCTTTTGATGTTTTTTAGCAGGTGGAAAAAGTGTGTTACCATTTTTCACTTCCTCAATAGCTGACACTGATACATCGAAAGTTCCATGTATTGCAGATACAAATGTATATTTCCAATCCATCCCATGTTCTTAACAAGTCTGATCTCATGGTCGAGCCTGATGTATCTATAATTGAGAATTCAACCAGGATTGTTTATTTTTAAACATTGGTACTTTGTGAGAGGATGATACCTTTTTTTAGGTTCTATGGTATCACATATCTAATTCTCATGATACATGGTAGAGAGAGGCCCCTATGAAAGATAAGTGGCCTCATCTTATTGATATGAAAGCTTCTTGATAGGATTTGTCATGAAAAAAATATTTTAGGGGGGGTGTTCTAACAACATGTTATGGTTTCTAGGTTCTTCTTGACCCCTATTTTGGTCATTATTTAGTTGGTGTTTGTTTCAGGTAATCTCACGATGAAATTAGACCATTTTGGATGGATCATGCATTGTGCATAGTTGGCCCATGGTTTTCCCAAACCGTACTCCCTACTTGTGAAAACCATGAAAACCATGGTAGTGAGGGTTTATATGCATTACGCATAGATTAAAAACTATGTACCCACCTTGTTAAACTATATACCTATTTAGAGGGTCATAAAATTTGGGATTATTATTTGAAAAACTATGAGGCCCTATCTAGTTAACTATGTGTGCGAGATTATTTTATTGCAAAATTTAATTAATAACATCCAAAACCCCCTTTATTTCCTTATCAACCCATAATCCCATTTGATAGATTTCCTAGGACATAAAGGCTCTCAAGAACCCATTTTGGATCCTCTAAACCATTTCTTTGGTGGTCGAAGCATCGAAAATGTCCTTCGATCTCTCCCAAGTAAGAGTTCACTCCTATCCTTCTTTCCTACTCTATTCCACTCTCCTCCATGGAATTTGTTATATCATTGTGTTGTTAGAGAATCTAAACTCTATTTTTTGGATCCTGAATCTTTTTTTGATTCTCAGATCTCTGTTGTTGATATTTAAAGTTATATATTTCTATTTCGTGGGTTATGACACATGATGTCATTGTTTCAATATTTGGTTCTATATATGTTATTCAATTTATTTAATAATAAATATCTTGAATAAAATTAAATAGATTTAAATTTTATTATTAGAAACACAATTCACATTGAATTGGCATTTGAATATTCATGGGAATGAAGATTTGGGAAAGCCCCCCAATCTAGTGAATTGAGGAGTGATTTGGACATAAGAAAATTATGGAATTTTATTTGTGATTTTCAATTGCGAAATTTCTTTTTAGAAAATATATTAAAGTGTTTTTATAAGAAATTTTAATTGTTTTTATCCCAAAAAATAATTAATTGATTAAAAACACATGTTATGGTATTTAAAGAGATATTCTTATATCTAAAGGGAAAATGGATCAATTTTATTATGAATATATTTGAAATAACTTTCCAATTATTGATTGTTAATTGATTACATGAAATCCTAGGTAGTTAGTGATTTATTTGGGACTAACACACTAGGATTTATTTTCCCTAACATTAGATTATCTCTTCACAAGTGTAATATAATCAAATTAGTGGATTTTATCCCCATTGGGATGTTTGTTACTCTTCCCTGGCCAGTGTCACAGAGATGTGCATTCACATTTACATTTTCACATTATGAGTATGTCAGGGTCTAATATGATTAAAATATTGTAACTAATGTAAGATGAATTTTTTTCTCATTTAAATTTATTTTTTATATATTCCATTGGTTTTAAAACAACTTAACCCATACCTATTTATTTTATATAAACTTTTTTTAAATTATCATTCTATTTTATAAGAGATTCAACCAATTGATATTAAAATCTAGTTTTGTTTTGAATATTATCTTATATATAAATGAATGTTTTATTTAAAATTGAAATCCTTATTTGGTTAATTACTGTGGAATATTATTATTGGACAATTTGTTATACACTTGTAGGATTTTAGTTCACATAATACCATTTTCTTTTGGGCTTTGTAGATTTTCTCCCTTCAGTTTCGAGCAAGGGGAAAGAACCACATGGAGTTGGTAGTTGTTGTTGACTATTTGGGATTAGAGTACAGAGTCCATAGGGACCTTGGGCTATTTAACTTTCTTTATTTGTATTACTTTGTGGTTATAATATTTTATGTTTGATACTTGTTTTAATTCTGGAACTTTTCTCACTATGGAGTTTTCTTTGGAGAATAATGACTTGTATCTATTCTTCCACTATTTATGTTCAAAAAACATTCCATCTTTTATCTTGCATGATTCCAGGTAATAATCGTATACCCATAGTGATTGGTAATGACCGACGGGCCATGATAATGATGGTTCAGGTGTCATCATACCACAGTATTTGGTTGGTTTAGGACCCATTTTATGTAATTTATTCATGAGGCTTATGACCCAAGTTTACCAAAATGGATATAATTTTATGTAAAAATCTTATCATTTATCGAGATTGTTTGTGATTATTCTTGAGATGATATAATGTTATTATATATCTATCATGAATTCACATAAAATATTTTATTCTTTTTTTATTCAAGACATCTTCTTTTAATGGTAAAATTTTAATGTCTTAGGTATTGAAGATAAATAATATTTTATTTTTATGAAATATTGATCTCATTTCACTCTTTGGTCTGAAATATATCTTTTTCAAAGACAATATTTTCTATTTTTTTAAATATTCTTTAAATGATATTTTTTGTTAATTTTTAAAGAGAAGTGTTTTAATTTTGCCTTTTGTTTTATAAAGTTACTTAAATTATTTTAAAATATTAATTTTTATAATTACATGGTTATTTTAAAAATGAAATTTTTTTCAATTTTTTTTTCTGGAAATATTTTTTCTAATAATAATGTATAAATTTCTCAATAACTATTTTAAATTGTTTTTATAATGTTTTTAATAAGTTTTCTATTTTATTTTCAAAGAAAATTATTTCTATAATGTTTTTCCTCTTAAATTATATTTTCAATGAAATACTATATTCTCCAATAAATTCCCTACGTATCCTTTCAAAATTATTTTCCATATTATATGAAATCCATTTATATGATTAATATTTTAATGGGGATAAGATCCAAGGATGCCATTCGTATTATTTATATGAATGTATTATGTTTTGATGTCATGATGTTTTTGAAACCATCTATTTTCCACATGTTATAAAATGTTTAATTTCTTATGAAACTGAATTCTTTTCATATTTTATTCTATAATGAATGGATTATGAAAACATTCTCTACTCTACATTTAATGAGATGAAGAAATTTTTCTGATAACCATTGAATTTTAGAAGTTATGATATGTTGAATGTTTAGGTATTGTTCCACACATATGTATGTTTTCATTATATGACAGGAGAGAATGATATCTCCGCCCAATGCATTTGTGATTATAAATTCTATCTGATAATAGAGGGTACATGATAGTTTATCTCAAACCCAATGATGAGGGTAGTTTGTTGTTTATCGAAATCACATAGATAAGGGTACATAGGTTTTTATCCCAATCCCAAAAGAGGAGGCTATATGGGTGTTTATCCCAATCACAAAGATGAGGGTAAATCAATTTTTATCCCAATCACAAAAGGGTACATAGGTGTTTATCCAAATCCCAATGATGAGGGTAAGTGGGAGGTCTGTCGAAGATTTAAAAGGACTGTACACAGGTGGTTATCCCATGCTCGAAGAAGTATATGGGTGGTCATTGCAATCCTTAAATTTTATGAATGACTTGGTGGGTATCATTAAAATATTATTTTATATACTTGTGTATATTTGAAAAATTTCATGTCTTGTTCTATCATGGATCATGTTTTTTGATTACCTTATGACTCATGATTTATGAAATACCAATTTGTATTCCATGACTCATGATTTTGATCGTTGATATCCAATGTATGGTTTTTAAATATTATGTTCATGTTCTCATACACTTATGTTCATGTTATGCTTTTTTATCTCCTTTATTTACTGTTAATAATCATCTACGATCAAACTTTATTAGGTTTTATTTCCTTAGGTTATGGAAAATGGTTTTTTTATGTTCGAGTACTAAATGGGATGATATTTTTGGGAAACAATAATGTTATTTCACCATATTAAAAGATTGTGTTCAATGATTACAAAGACACTGAACAATTATGGTCCTCAATCATGAGATTATTTAATATAATTAATATTAAAAAAAGTTGTAATATCCATGTATGTTAATCATGGGTATGTATTATTGGTATCAAATGAATATTTTAGTTATCCTTTGGATAAAATGATGAGAAAAAATTATTGTGACACATTGGAATATTTACAAGGATATGTATAGTTAGATCTCTAATGATAAGTCTAAGAATAAGTCAATTTATAAAAAAATGTCCTAGAATTTTGGTAATGGAATGAGAAATGGATTTTCTAGAAACACATCCCTATCTAAATACTACTAGTGGATATGAATATGTAATAGATGTACATATGGGTAACAACCTCAAAACACCCTATTGGGATAAAATTTATTTGGATATAGTGAATGACAATGGGTCTTCCTTCACCCCAAGATTGAAACCCATAGGGTATATGCATTAAAAATTCAAAAAATCATTACAAAAACTCATGAAGGATTTAAAACAACGATTTATATGAATAAACTAATATGAACCATAGGTTTCATAGAATAAATAATAAGTCATTCTTATTTAGACACCTTGTAAGTGAATTTTCATGATTATGTGGTTCCACACTATGATTAGTTTTACATACACTCTATCTTTGGGATTATTCAACAATCATAATCCGAAAGAACATTGTTAATGACAATTGCAATGGAAAATTAAATTATTTACCTATTGACAAACCACGTGTTGTAGGAGATAAAGGTAAAAACCACATTTTTATTCTCATACAACACTCTCATGTAATGAATCATGATAAACAAAAAAATTCACAATGAAGGGAACAATGTTTTGTTGACTCTATCTTGAGGTAGTTCTAACCTTTAGTCAGTGGTTCTATTGATTTGCCAGTTGTTGAGAAATATATCCATACCACAAGAATGACATTTTCCTCTCTTTAGTGTTCATATCAAGAAAATTTTACTTAATATGTCGACCTTCTAGATGGTGAGGTGGAACAATAGTGGAATTTTATCAAGTATAACAGGGAAAAATTTTGAAATTTACTCCTTTGATTATGATTAGTTGAAAAAAAATTCAGTAAGTACATTCCATGTATTATTCATACAATGATTGAGATGGAATTCATAGAGCATAAGAAGAAGAATGATGAGTCTATTGGTACCTATAATGAAAATTTGACAGGATATGCAGTTTACTCTTTGGGAATTGTTATAAGGACCCAACCTTATTACATTACATAATCATGAATTTTATTCCAGAAATCATTAACTTTTACATTTAAGATCAGTTCATGTTTAGTGTTTTAGAGAATTTGGATATAATAAATAAAAAATATTCCACATTTATACATATTTGATACCACAAAAAGAGTTTCCATTTTTTCCAAAATATAAAACTTTTCAAATAAAACATGTTTTCATTGGAATATCATCACAACATTTAACATTAATTCCTCATTTTTTTATACATCCTTACAACCTATTAAAATCATCTAAAAATTTGGGATGAGCACAAAAATATTAGTAAGGGATATAAAAGGGAGGAAATAAAACATTAGTCTATTAATACTTGTAAATGTATTAAATAATTTTCCAAAAGACATACTTGTCACCCATTTATACTTTGTGAACCATGAGGTTTTCCACAAGACTACTACTAAACTTAAATAACATTAATAGAACCATAAATTTATCATGATTCATTACTAACATAATATAGTAACCCACTTGACGACCTTATAATTTAAAACCCCCACGGTGACCTTACAAATTAACCCTCATGGCTCACTTGTTGTGTTACTATCACAGTTACACTCAGAGTAACCATACGGATGACCTCCAACATACAAATACTAAATTAATTTAAGGGATATATAGGTTCACCTCTTCATCATAAACAATTACCAGGAACCATAACATAAGCTTCAAATAATAATACTTGCATAAAAATAATTACTTTCAATATTTTAAAACTATAAGTTAAAAAAACATTATATGAAAATTCCATTACAAAAAACTTATAATTGATATGAGAATCAAATTGAAGGAAAGTAATATGTTTATACACTATAATACCTATTATATATAATAATATAAATAAAATTCATTACATAAAATAATATTAGTAGCTAATAATTAATGAAGTAGAAGGTTATCCCAAAGAATAGAAATTGGGTTAAGAATTCCCTTACCTCAGGTTTTTCTTACATAAAAAATTATTAAACCTCATGTATAATGATTAAATGTGTTTAATTGTGATCTTAAAGAAAATTATTCATGTTTATAACACCCCATATGTTCTTTTCATAACATCATTTCATCCTTTTGTTATTAGTATTTTGTTTCTTCTATTGTTTTGGGTGCGTTCCTTACATGATTTCTAAGATCAGTTTTTATTTGACATTCTTGGAATATGGAAATGAAATTATAATAGTGGAATCAAAATGTTATTCATAATTTTCTATTATATGAAATTATTCTATAAATCATTTTTTTAATGGTTTGAGGATGAATCAATAGATAAATAATTAGTGATATCAATTTAGATCATTATGGCGTTAATTTGATAATCATGAACATGTTTCATCATATACCAATAATATTATGAATATAAGTTTATTAAATAACATAATATAATTCTTATAATAATATAAACAATCTGATTCAACCATTAAATTTTTTTTACAATCAACAATGAATGAATTAATTGAAATTGAAAACACATCATCCACGGTTTTGGTGAATCGGCACATCAAAGATGGTGTTCAAATTTATAGAATAAGAGAGATGAAGAAGAAGAAAAAAATAGATTACTTTTTCCATAAAAAGGATATCATCCAAAATATATAATATTCTGGAGATTTCATAACTCTTTTATAATGGGAGGGGAAAAGCGTATATGAAATGAAAAGGAATTGAAAAAAAACTATTAAAATGAAATATGTTTCGTTCAACATGATCTCTTCTCCTTGATATCATCTTTGAGGCCTTTAGTTTTGGACTTTTGGTGTAAAAAATAGGCCTTGGAAGTGGTGAATATTATTGGGTATGTGATTGTGTTGACCATCGACAATTCACTAAGATTTAGAGGTGTGAGAGGAAGAAGGGGTGATAGTGGTATTTATTGTGGAGGAGAAGAGGGGTTTTACAATAGTTTAATCATTAGATTAATATTTTTTTCTCAAGATTATGAATCATATTGAATCATGTGACCCCAAATAGTAATATGTGCATGTGAGAACAAGAAAATATCCATTTACATCATCCATTACTCAATCATGATGCAGAAATACATTTATTAATCATATTTCATAATTATCAAATTTCATTATTCACAAATATTCATGTATTTCAGAAAAATCGAAATAATTTACTGTAACCATTTTTTTATGTCAATAATTCAAAAATGAACATCATTTTTTGAAAATAATTTTTTAAATATGATTAATTTAATTTATAAATATAATCATATTGTATTCCAAAAACAAAAATTTAAAAATTGTTATTAATTTTATATCAAATTGAAAATTTAATCAAGATATTATAATCATATTACAATAAAAAAATAAAATAATAATATGGTATAATATTCATATGGGTTATATAAAAATTTATATGACAATTCATAAGGGTAAGTTACTATTCAATAAAAATATGTTGTTTTTATCACACTACAAATAACTTACTAATCACAATTGTAGATATCTATTTTTTGAAATTCAATATATAAAAGTAGTAAAATTATGTTTAATGGATAGTTTATAAATATATTCTAAAAAATGTTTCATTATATGGTAACCTAGGGATTATTTCATTTCAATTTATTTTTAAAACCTTGGTCTGTTACATTATCCCTGCCTTTTGGAAATTACATCCTCTCAATTTTGATTGCATTTTAAACATGTGAGGGTACCTTTTCCTCATAGCTTTTTTAGATTCGCATTCTCCATATCAACCATGGGGGTTTTTGAGAAAACCATGAACTAGTATATTACCTTATTAAATTATTTTTGTTTTCTTTGATCAAGATTCTGAACAGGTTTCCTTTTATAAGAAAGATTCTCTTCCCTATGAACTACTTCTGGGCTCAAAACATGAGATGAATCTGGCACATACATTCTCAACATCGAAACATGGAAAACACTGCCTACTTAAGATGAACTCAAAATAAAATACTCTTGGTAGGTGTCTAGTCAATATTTCCCTAGGATATTATAATGTCCAATTAACCATGGACATAACTTTTATTTCTGACCGAAATGTATAACACTTTTACATGGAGAGATTCTAGGAAAAAACATGAAGACCCACCTCAAGTAAAAATTATTTCCTCTTGTTATCGTCATAACTTTTTTGACTTCTCTGAGCTGTCCACATGTGGGGATGGACTATCTTCACTTTCACATCCACTTCCTCTAGTAATGATAGTCCTATCAACATTTTTTCTCCAACATCATCCCAAAATCTAGGAGTTCGACACTGCATTCCATATAATGCCTCAAAAGGTTCCATCTATATACTAGAATGAAAACTATTATTATATAAAAATTAAACTAAAGATAAAAGATGATCCCAACATCCCTTGTTTTCTATTGAACAATATAGAAGCATATACTCTAATTTATGAATCGTTTGTTCTGACTGCCATCAGATTGAGGATGAAAAGTTTTACTGAAATTTAATTCATTCCCCAACGACTTGTGAAGACCCTTCCAAAAATTATATGTGATCCTAGGATCCCAATCAGATACCATGGAATGTGGCAATCCATGTAACCTAACAATCACTTTAAGGTACAATCATGTCATCTAAACTAAAGACATTGTATCTCAAATGAGAAGGAAATTAGCTGATATAGTTAGTCGATCAATAATAACCCAGTTTTCATTGTTACCTCAATACGTCTTTGGCAGTCCCACAACGATGTCCACAGATATATTTTCCCATTTATACTATGGTACTAGTAAAGGAAAAACATCTTATTTGGTAAAATCATCTTTATATTAACATATTTAAATGTCAAACATTTCATAGTAAATTATGAAATACCTCTTTTCATTCAATCCCACCAATAATAATCTCGAATGTCTCTATACATATTTGTGCTTCCCGGATGAATAGAAAACTATGAACTATGAGCATATCACAAAAACACTTTTTTACACTATGAATCCCAAGGTGCGCATAATCTTCTTTCAAAACTCCAAACCCCATATTTATCAATGTTATATTTTTTAAACATTCCCATTTTAACCAATTGTACCATTTTTTAGCTCCATATCTGCCTTATATGCTTTCCTAACTCTATCTGAAAAAGATGGATTCATTAAAACCCAAAACAAAAACAAAATAATTTCAAGCACCAATGACTTCTAAGACAAGATTTCGAAAATATTTAATCAAGGGGTTGTATTACAAACATAACATGGATAATGGTGAATACTGTTTTTGACTCAAGGAACCCACCACTTTGATTTCTTTTCCCAAATGGTTATTGATTTTGAAATAATAAACCTTTATCAATTCAAGCCATCCTCTCGACATCATGTTTAGTTATTTATGAGTAAATATATATACTTCATACATTTTTGGTCGGTATATATATCAAGTTTAGCTCCGTATAAATGGTGTCTCCAAATTTTCAAATAAAAAAATTTCTGTTAATTCCAAATCATGTGTGGGATAATTGAACTCATAAGGTTTCATTTTTCTTGAAGCATAAGCAATTACCTGATCATTCTACATCAGAACACTACCATTTCACTTCAATGAGGCATATTTCTAGATAAAATAATTACTATTTAGGGAAAGAAGGGAGAAAACATGAGCATTCACCAATATCTTATACAATTTCTAAACACCAACATCACATTATTTGTCTAAAAAAATTTAACAACATTTTTTTAACATAGTTATCGAGCTATATATCTACGCACGGTTTTTAACACACCATCAGTAATAACCAGCTAGTCCAAGAAAACTTTGAATCTTTAAAACATTTTTAGTTCTTGAACATTCATCAACCAATTTCATTTTGGTAGTATCAACTCTTAATCGACATTTATTTACAATGTTCACAGGAAAAGAAATCTATTGCAACAAAAAATCACACATTCTGAATTTTCCTTACAGTTTTTCATTCTCGGAGGTATTAAAAAAATACTTAAATGTTTTACAAACTCCTATTTACATTCCTAAAAAACCATAATTTCATAAATAAATGGAACTAAAAACATATCCATGATCACATGAAATATTCTATTAATAAGAACCATGTATATAGTAGGTTCATAAGATAACCCAACATCATAATGAAAAATTCATAATGGCCATATCATTTATAGAACATAGTCTTAAGGATTTCTACTTCCTTTAATTTCAATAGATGGTACCCTGACCTCTGGTCAACTATAAAAAAATATAGTGCTCCCTAGAGCTAATCAAACATGTTATCTATTTGAGGCAATGTATACATGTTTTATAATTGATGTTATTCAAGGCTCTATAATGAATAAAAATTATTATGGAACTATCTTTATTTTTAACAAACGAAACAGGAGCACTCGATGGAAAAGTACTAGGAAGAAATAAGCCTTTTTCAAGAAACTCATACAATAGATTTTCATATTCAATAAGTTCTATTTGGGCCATTTGATAAAGGGGTATTGAAATTAGACTTGCATTATGAGCTATGTCTACTGTGAATTCAACTTCTCAATCAGGTATAACACCGGGTAACTCATTATAAAAAACATCATGATCTTAATTTACAACAAGAACATCATTAATCTAAATAGTTACATTATTTTCAACAATATATGAAACATTACATTCAGATCCATATTTCAACATTTTCTTAGCTTCATGATATATTTTCAGTTTTATGGGTTCATTCATATATACAAACTAAAAAACTTTTGGAAAAGCAACATCGTTATCTCTATAACCAATCATAGCAAGATAAACAGAAATCCAATCCATACCCAAAATGACATCAAACTCTAATAAGAAAAAAACAATAAGGTTTATAGGTAAATTCTTTCCACATACCACTATCGAAAAATTCTTTTAACTCTTATTTACTATAACATTCCCCCCTAGTGTTTTAACAATATGTTCTGGTCTAATTTGTTGGGTTATATTTCCAATTTTCATGAAAATTTTTCTGAAATAAAGGAATGTGTACAACCCATATGAAAAAAAATATTATAAAAATCATAGTAAAAAAACAAGTTACATGATATAACTTCAGTGGATGGCCCAACATCTAATGACGTGGTCTCAGAAGATCTCATAATACCTTTATGCTTATAGTCTTGCTTATTTTCATCATTAGGATATCTCTCTGGGAAGAAATTTTTGTAAGAACATGGTTTTTTCTATAAAAGACGTTCGAATATTCTTATTGTTATTCCTGAGAAGCGCCTTCACACAGTGTGCGATTCTGAGCCCCAGTGTAGCCGGAATTAAATTTTCAGTGCGTCTGCACTAGGCCCACCAAATAAATAGAATAACTTCTAAACCATAGCTCATATTGGATAACTGAGGGCATCGTTGAGTCTGGAACATACTGTTTACCCTAGCAGGGCTGAAATTTTCATGGGCATGGGCCTTCTGTGAAAAATGTCACCAGGGGCATTTTCATAATTTAGCGGCCTCGGGCGTTAAATTTTATAACATTTGAACGGAGTCTCGGTTTAAAATTCCGAGACTGCCCTTGTGCTCGGGAGGTGGTGTTTACCATATGGGAGGCTTAACCTCGACCCCGTCGAGAGTTTCAGATGCAGGGCAATTTGGGGGGTTTAACATAGTTAAACTTTTTAATTATGTGGTTTTTCATCATAATCCATAACCCCCCTCTCCCCTTTGTTCATTCTCTAGTGGTAGAATCTCAAACAAGGAGCTCTCCCCTCAAGCTCTCCATCTCCACCTCCTCTCCAAGGTGTTGCGAAGATCGCACGCGAAGCTATGGGTTACGCCCAACAAGGTAGGATCCTTTTGGTTTCCGCATCCCCGATTGAATTTCTTAAATTATATTTTTAATTCTTTTTCATTATCGCCACTTTGAACATAAAGATCTATGGCCCTACGAACAAGGCCATCGACTGATCCATATTTTGAATCCCTATTTATTTTCAGTCTTCTCACATTCTTCGTGCGTTCTTTGAAATCATTTTTTGATACCATGAAATGTCTATGGATCATCAAGTGAGGCTTGAGATGGTGTAGATCTGGGTCCAGTGATTCCAGATGTGTGATCGTCTCTTTGTTTTGACTAGGACTGGCGCTGCAGTGATGAGTTGAAGCAGAGTGTGTGGTAGTTCCATGCAGATCAAAGGGCGAGGATGAGATGTTATGCCAGTGCGAGCAGGGTGAGCGACGCTGAGGTGGTCAAGCACGGCTAGAAAGGCGCCAGATCATGATAGCTTACAGGTGAGGCCGATGGGGTAGCAGGTCGTGAGGGCACAGACTCGATGTGGCAGTCCGAGACAAAGGTCAGTAGGGCGTTCCAGTGGAGTAGGTTCATCATGGGGAGAGGTGTGTCTGGATAGCAGGTTTACCGATAGTGGCGCTAAGACCTTGATAGAAGAGGTGCACATTAGTTCCCCGGGGCGGCATCAGGCTGGTCGTGGAGGGTACTGGGTCACCGTGGAGGGTAGACGTGGTGGATGTCTCAGGGTGGGAGCACGAAGCTGAGATGTGCCTCCTGTGGGTCTCCAGTTGATGCGTGGAGGAGACAACCTAGGCTCTGGTGCAAAAAAAGAGATTAATTAATAAAAAAATAAAGAAGCTCGTGGGAAGGGGATCTCCTTGACTAGAGAGACACTACGGGAAAAATGGGTATTTGCGACGGGTTATTTGCGACGGGATTTATTCCCGTCGCAAATAGTCCCGTTAAAAACTTATTTGCGACGGGGGTAGTTACCCGTCGCAAATAAATAGGCTTTTGCGACGGGATTGCTTTCCCCGTCGCAAATAGTTTTCCCGCGATGCGCGCCAAATCGCGGGAAAACTATTTGCGACGGGAAAATATTCCCGTCGCAAATAACCGGCGGCGGTAAAAGGTATTTGCGACGGGACCCGTCGCAAATAACTATTTACCTGTTGACCGTAATAAATACGGGCTAAGGTATTTGCGACGGGTATCCCGTCGCAAATGGGCCCGTCGCAACTAATCTAACCTATAAATACCCCCATCTGTTTTTTTCAAATCATTCTCATTCTCTCTCTTCTCCTGCTCTCAAACTTGTCTTTCTGAAGTTGAGTTTTTCTTGAGTTTAATTTTTTTCTTCGGAGCTAATATTAAAGTTTTGAAGAACGATCAGCAGATCAATTTTCAAGGTATTTATGTTCATTTTAATTTAATATTTATTTTTAATTTTTTATTAGTTTCAATTATTCTTAATTAGTTGTAATTTAATTATGTTTATATTGTTTTCTTACTTAATAAATTTAAATTATTAGTATTGTCCATAGTTAATGGTAATTAGGAATAATTAGTAATAATTTTTAATAATTAAGAATAAATTTTAATAATTAGTAATAAATACCAATAATTAGGAATAACAACATTATTACATTATTAGTATATTTTATTATTAATATTAAAATAATATAATTTTTTATATATATACAATTCTCTTTTCATCTGTGTGTTTACTGTCTTCACATGTATTATTTGTATGTGGAGATAGAAAACGCACAGATGAAAGAAGAATTGTATATAAATCAGAAAATTATATTATTTTAATATTAATAATAAAATATACTAATAATGTTATTATTTGTAATTATTGGTAATTATTCCTAATTATTGGTAATTATTCATTTAATTACTAATAATTAGGAACAATTATCAATAATTATCAATAATTAAGAATATTTAGCAATAATTAGTAATAATTACCAATAATTAGTAATAATTAGTAATAATTATCAATAATTAGTAATAATTAGTAATAATTACCAATAAATATTAATAATTAGTAATAATTACCCATAAGTAGTAATAATTACCAATAAGTAGTAATAATTACTAATAAGTAGTAATAATTATGTATAATTTGGAATAATTACCAATAATTAACAATAATTAGTAATAATTAGTAATAATTAGTAATAATTACCAATAATTGCCAATAATTGCCAATAATTACAAATAATTAGGAATAATTAGGAATAATTAGGAATAATTAGGAATAATTAGGAATAATTAGGAATAATTAGGAATAATTAGTAATAATTAGGAATAATTAGGAATAATTAGTAATAATTAGGAATAATTAGTAATAATTAGTAATAATTAGTAATAATTAGTAATAATTAGTAATAAATAGTAATAATTAGTAATAATTAGGAATAATTAGGAATAATTAGGAATAATTAGTAATAATTAGGAATAATTATTTATAATTATTTATAATTAGTAATAATTACCAATAATTACCAATAATTACCAATAATTTGTAATAATTTGTAATAATTACCAATAATTACCAATAATTAGTAATAATTGCCAATAATTGCCAATAATTGCCAATAATTGCCAATAATTAGGAATAATTAGGAATAATTAGGAATAATTAGGAATAATTAGGAATAATTAGGAATAATTAGGAATAATTAGGAATAATTAGTAATAATTAGGAATAATTAGGAATAATTAGTAATAATTAGTAATAATTAGTAATAATTAGGAATAATTAGGAATAATTAGTAATAATTAGGAATAATTAGGAATAATTAGTAATAATTAGTAATAATTAGTAATAATTTGTAATAATTAGTAATAATTAGTAATAATTCGGAATAATTAGTAATAATTCGGAATAATTCGGAATAATTCGGAATAATTCGGAATAATTAGTAATAATTAGGAATAATTATTTATAATTACCAATAATTACCAATAATTACCAATAATTACCAATAATTACCAATAATTACCAATAATTACCAATAATTACCAATAATTAACAATAATTAACAATAATTAACAATAATTAACAATAATTAACAATAATTTGCAATAATTTGCAATAATTTGCAATAATTTGCAATAACTAACAATAATTAACAATAATTTTCCATAATTAGTAATAATTAGTAATAAATACCTAAAATTATGAAAAATTAGAAAAAATTAAGAAAAATTAGGAAAAATTAGGAAAAATTCTCAATAATTAGTAATAATTACCAATAATTAGTAATAATTACCTATAATTAGTATTAATTAACAATAATTAGTATTAATTACCAATAATTAGTAATAATTAGGAATAATTACCAATAATTAGTAATAATTAGGAATAATTACTAATAATTAGTAATAATTACCAATAATTAACAATAATTAGTAATAATTAACAATAATTAGTAATAATTACCAATAATTACCAATATTTAGTAATAATTAACAATAATTGCCAATAATTACCAATAATTGCCAATAATTACCAATAATTGCCAATAATTACCAATAATTAGTAATAATTACGAATAATTAGTAATAATTACGAATAATTAGTAATAATTACGAATAATTAGTAATAATTACGAATAATTAGTAATAATTACTAATAATTAGTATTAATTACCAATAATTAGTAATAATTACCAATAATTAGTAATAATTACCAATAATTAGTAATAATTACTAATAATTATCAATAATTACTAATAATTATCAATAATTAATAATAATTAGCAATAATTAGTAATAATTAGCAATAATTACTAATAATTAGCAATAATTAGTAATAATTATTAATAATTAGTAATAATTAGGAATAATTAGTAATAATTAGGAATAATTAGTAATAATTAGTAATAATTAGTAATAATTAGTAATAATTAGTAATAATTAGTAATAATTAGGAATAATTAGTATTAATTAGGAATAATTAGTAATAATTACCAATAGTTAGTAATAATTATTATTAATTACAAGTAATTAGTATTAATTATCAATAATTAGTATTAATTACCAATAATTAGTATTAATTACCAATAATTAGTATTAATTACCAATAATTAGTATTAATTACCAATAATTAGTAATAATTACCAATAATCACCAATAATTACCAATAATCACCAATATTTTCCAATAATTACTAATAATTACCAATATTTTCCAATAATTACCAATATTTACCAATATTTACCAATATTTACCAATAATTAGGAATAATTACCAAAAATATTGAATAACTACCAATAATTTGGAATAATTACCAATAATTTGGAATAATTACCAATAATTTGGAATAATTATCAATAATTTGAAATAATTACCAATTATTAGGAATAATTACCTTATTACATTATTTGTATATTTTATTATTAATATTAAAATAATATAATTTTCTATATTATATACAATTCTCTTTTCTTCTGTGTTTTTTCTGTCTCCACATGTAATATTGGCATTCTTTTTCAAAATTATCAACCTACTCGCTAATGGAGAGGTGAAAGTGAATGCCAATATTACATGTGGAGACAGAATGTGAAACACACAGATGAAAGGAGAATTGTATATAATAGAGAAAATTATATTTTTTTAATATTAATAATAAAATATACTAATAATGTAATGATGTTATTATTATATAATTAATATTTATGAAAAAAATTATATTAGTATTATTAAAAAAAATAAAAAATCAATATAATATTAAAATTATCAATATTTGTAACAGGTTTTTCTTTATTCTCAATATATTCAATCCTTGCTTGAGTGTTTTTTCTAACAAATTATTCAAAACCAGTAATGCTTTTATATTTTATAGAAAAATATGGAACAACGAGGTCGTCAACAGTCATTATTAGATGACCGCATATGGATAAATCAACGTAGAAATCCAAATGGTTCTGGTTTAAATCCAGTATATATAGAGGGTGTGGAGATTTATTTATCATTTGCGGCATCAAATCCAGAATTTGTTTCAGAAGGAAAGATAAAATTCCCTTGTAGAAAATGTGCATTGAGAACGTTTGACACGTTTGACAAAGTGGGGGAACATCTCTTGTGTTTTGGTTTTCAAGCAGATTATGTTTTTTGGTATCAACACGGTGAACGCAGTTCCAGAGCAGGTGATACCAACTTGATTCCGGATCCATCTCAGTTTCAAGACTTAGTACATGATGTTGCAGGTTCATCTGTTCAACATACAGAAACACCGACTGATATAGCTTCAAATCCTGAGTTGGGACCGTCTGAATTTTATGAGTTGTTGAAGTCTGCTGAGGATGCATTATATCCTGGCTGCAAGATGAGCAAATTAGAAGCACTTGCAAAATTTATGGCTATCA
This sequence comes from Viscum album, assembly GCA_963277665.1. Classification (NCBI taxonomy): domain Eukaryota; kingdom Viridiplantae; phylum Streptophyta; class Magnoliopsida; order Santalales; family Viscaceae; genus Viscum; species Viscum album. The sequence continues at coordinate 318,946,164 of OY728153.1, read as the reverse complement.
AATCAGATAATGGAATGTCAAACACCTGTTTTGACCAGATATTTTCTTTGCTGAAAACACTGTTACCCGAAGGAAATGTTTTACCTTCAAATTACTATGAAAGTAAGAGGTTGGTTCAAAATTTGGGACTTACTTGTCAGAAGATTCATGCATGTTCAAATGACTTCATTTTATATTCTAGGGAAAATGAGTCGTTGGATAGTTGTCCCACATGTGGGCAACTGAGATATAAAGAAGGACAACACGGGAAGTCTGGTTTGATTCCTGTAAAACAGTTGAGATATTTTCCGCTTACATCCAGACTTCAGCGTTTATTCATGTCTAAGAATACAGCGACAATGATGTCATGGCATAAAGAGAATATTTCAACCGATAAAAGATTGAATCATCCAGCCGATGGTGATTCATGGAAACATTTTGATAGAGTGCATCCATCCTTTGCTTTAGAAGCTAGAAATGTTCGACTGGGCCTTTCCACTGATGGTTTCTGTCCGTTTGGATCTTATGGTAGTAAATATTCATGTTGGCCTATTTTTTTAACTCCGTACAATTTACCTCCATGGATGTTGATGAAGGAGCCATATATCTTTTTGACTTTACTAATTCCAGGACATCCGAAGAAAAATATTGATGTTTATTTGAAGCCATTGATTGATGAATTAAATTTATTGTGGAGTACTGGTGTCAGTACATATGATGTTGCAACGAAACAGAATTTCATACTGAGAGCAGCATTGATGTGGACAATAAGTGACTTCCCGACTTATGGGATGTTATCTGGCTGGAGTACACATGGTCAGAAATCATGTCCTTACTGTATGGGAGAGAACAAAGAATTTATGCTCATTGATGGAAAGAAACCTTGTTATTTTGACTGTCATCGCAGATTTCTTCCAGCTTATCATCCTTTTCGCAGAAACAGATCTCATTTCAGAAAAAGAACAGCTGAAAGGGATGGCTCTCCAAAAATGCTATCAGGTTCGGAGTTAAAATCGGTTGTATTTTCATTACCTCCCATCACTTTTGGTCCCACAATAAACCAATAGAAAATTTCTGGTTTTGGGAAAGAACACAATTGGATTAAACGTAGCATATTTTGGGATTTGCCATATTGGTCTGATTTGTTGGTCCGACACATGTTAGATGTCATGCATATTGAGAAGAACTGTTTTGATAATTTGTTTCATACAGTTTTGGATATGCCAGGAAAGAGCAAAGACAATGTAAATGCACGTTTAGATCTTGCCCAAATTTGCAGGCGTCCAGAATTGGAACTATTTGAGAATGTCAGAACAGAATGGTTACTGAAACCAAAAGCAGCTTATACACTGTCTAAAGAAAACCGTTTATTATTTTGTCAGTGGATTGCATATTTGAGACTTCCAGATGGCTGTGCTTCCAATTTGGGTAGATGTGTAAAGAATGGTCATATTACTGGATTAAAAAGTCATGATTGTCATGTTATAATGGAGAGACTTCTACCCATTGGATTAAGAGGTCTGTTGAATTCTGTGATTTGGGATTCCATAACAGACTTTTTTCATTTTTTTCGAGAAATTTGTGGGCTACGGCAGATTATGATGCTCTAGGCAAACTTGAAAAAGATGTTGTTGTAATTATATGTAAACTGGAAAAAATATTTCCGCCATCTTTCTTCGACTCAATGGAACATTTGATGTTACATTTTCCATATGAAGCCAAATGTGGAGGTCCGGTACAATTTCGATAGATGTACCCATTTGAAAGATGCATGCAAAAATTGAAAAGAAAAGTACCCAACAAAGCATCTGTTGAAGGATCTATTGCAGAAGCTTATTTTCAAGAGGAAATATCTTTTTTCTGCTCCCATTATTTTGAATATGAGTATCCTTCAAAACACAACCGAATGGGACGGAATGAGAGAAATATTGATGAAATCGACAATCAATTATCTGTTTTCAACCAGTCATAGCTTGGTTTTGGTGGAGTTTCTGAACGCTGGCTTTCATATGATGAACATCATAGAGCTCATACGTATGTTCTGCTCAACTGTGAAGAGATGATATTAGTTGTACTGTAAGTGTTTATATCACTTATTCTATCATTTATGTTACAGTAAATAACTTTGGTTTTTATAGGTTGTATGATAATCATATCAAGAAGCAAATTCCACAAATTACAGCAGCTACTCTTGAAGAACGTCGACTGAAAAATTTCTCTCAGTGGTTTCAAAAACTGGTAACATAAATTCTTTATCTTTTAGCAACTCATTCAATGTATAGTTTACTATATTGATAATTATTTCACAAATTTTCAGGTGTCTCAACATGCTGATAAAATTGACAAACGGCTGTGTGTATTGAGTAACCCACCTTCCAAACTTGTTAAAACTTATAATGCATATGTGGTGAATGGATTTAGATTCCACACACATGCATATGGGGAGTCAAAAAAAACAATGAACAGTGGAGTTAGCTTGAGAGGATCTCATCATCGAGAAAATGAAGTTGACTTTTATGGCATACTTTATGAAATCATTGAACTCTGTTATCTTGGACAACATTACATAACCATGTTCAAATGTCGGTGGTTGGATACAGAGAGAGCCGTGCGTGTTCATCTGACTCATGGAATCATCGATATTAAATGTAAAAGTGTTCTCGCAGTAAATGAACCATTCTTATTGGCTCAACAGGCATATCAAGTTTATTATGCAAAGTACTATGCAACATCAAGAGACTTGACTGATTGGTGGAGTGTAATAAAAATCAAAATTCGAGACAATCAGTTTAGTCAAAGTGAATGTGCTTTCACTGATGTGAAAAGAATTGAAGTTTTTCAAGAGAGTACTCAAAATCAATCTTTTTTACAAAGAGACATGAGTATCGATGACGACACCCCACATTTAAGAGTCGGTGATGACGATGATGTTAATGATGTCACACATGAATTTGAAATGCTAAGAGATGAAGCAACTGCAACTCGAATGGATATCGATGATGTTGAGGAGGAATATGAAGATGACATTGACATATATGAAGATGTTGATGAAGATGAACACTTATAGAATTACATGGTATTTATATACAATCATAATATGTATATATGTATATATAATAGTAATTATCAATTATTTGCTAACATTAACATTTTCTGTTTTAGATGGACGAGGCCACATTTCGTGAGTTGACAGATGCTGACCTGCCTTTCGATGCGGATGAGTTGCTGGCAGATGACCCTCAGCCTGCAGGCGCTTCAGGGAGTACGCGGAGGGGGCACGGTCTTGCACGATTGATGATTCCTGACCCCGTCCCCGAGCGACGTCCACGTCTTGGGTTTGATCCGCGCACCCGAAGGTGTGATAACCTGTGTGATAACCTGTGGATTTGACTAAGATTTCATTAATCTATTCACATAATAAATGTTTATTATTTTTTTCAGTTTTCCGCATATAGCAGTCGGACAGGGCAGCGCTATTTTGCGCAACTATTTCTCTCAGCCGTGGACCACATGGGAGAAGATTCCCATTGATGTACAGCAGGCCATGTTCGGCCATTGGTTGGTACGTACGTAAATAAATAATTTTTATTTTGAAAATTATTTCATTTCTAACTTGATATTTTGATTTTTTTGTAGGGTTTATGGTATCCGATCGAGGATACCATGCGTGACGCCATCCATGAGGCATGGGAGGTGGCCATGCGTGATCGCCTTCGTCAGTTTTTGCACAATTTAAGAAAAGCTGCGATGAAGAAAGCAGGAGTGTCAGATTTTGAGGAGTCATGTAGAGCACACCGACCAGAGTATATTTCATCCCATGTATGGGATGGATTATGTGCGCACTGGTTGAGTGGTGCCTTTCAGAGGAGATCATCGCTGGGGAGGTAGAATCGGGGGAGACAGGAGGTGACTCATCGAGCTGGGAGTCGTTCTTTCAGTACTCATAGACATCATCTGGTACGTACATTATTTATAAATATTTTATATAACTATAAATATTAACAGTTTATTTTTTATTCTTATAGGCTGTCGAGCACCCCGATATTACAGAGTACGACGTATATCGGAGGATGTATAGTGATCCTGCTACTGGGGAGCTCAGAGGTGATCGTCCGCATCACATCGTGGTCAGTATTATTTGTTTTCAAGTTTAAAAATCAACTACATATAATATATTCACAATTTTAATTTTAAATTGCAACTATAGGAGTCATATGAGGCCGCAGCGTCACAGGCCCGGCCTGAGAGTCAGGCCGAGTCATCAGATCAGACCACTGCCCGTCAGTTTGATGAGGCGGCATGGATGCAGGCCACCCAGTATGCCTTCGAGAAGGGCCGGGTAGTTGGTATCGGCTCTCGACTGACTCCCGGAGATTATTATGGCAGTGCTGCGATGTCGGCGTCCAGCTCGAGAGGAGCTCGTGCATCTTCTTCTACACAGTATGAGGATCAGTTGCGATCTCAGACTGCACAGATAGAGAGTCTCCGACAGGAGCAGGAGCAGATGCGTCAGCAGCATGAGGAGGAGCGTCGACGCCAGCAGCAGCTGTACGAGGAGCAGACGAGTCGGTGGCAGCAGCAGCATCAGGAGCAGATGGAGTACATGCGCCGACTCACTCATGCTTTAGGGATGGAGTTTCCTCCACCACCATCTGCAGATCTCCCCCCTCCCCCCTCCTTCAGATTAGAGTTTGTATTTCTGTTATATAATTTGTGAAATCAAAATATTTTTTTTTCTATTCGTAGTTTCTGTCTCATTATAAAATATTAATAATATTATATTTTTAAAAAACAATATTAATATGAATAATAATATTATTTATATTTTATAATATTAAATTTTATATATATATTAAAATTTTATATATATAATAAAATTTTATAATATTATAATTTAATTATATTTTTTGTAATACTTGAATTATTTTAATATTTTAATGTAAAAAAAATCTATTATTTTTATATTAATTAAAATAACATATTAATATTTTTTTATTTATGAATTATAATTGTAATATTATTATATTAATTAAATCATTTATTAATATTCTATTATTTTTTATTTTTGAATTATAATTCTACTATTATTATAGTAATTAAAATAATTTATTATTTTCATTTGTAAATTATAATTCTATTATTATATTAATTAAAATAATTTATTAATAATTTATTTTTTTTATTTTTTTATAGTATTTGCGACGGGATACTATACCCGTCGCAAATACTAGTATTATTAATAGTTTTTTATTTTTTTTAAAAAATATTATTTGCGACGGGTCCCGTCGCAAATACTATCATTAGTATTTGTGACGGGATACGATGCCCATCGCAAATACTAGTATTATTAATAGTTTTTTATTTTTTTTAAAAATCATTTTTGCGACGGTACCGTCGCAAAAGGTATTTACGACGGGACCCGTCGCAAAAACAATTTTAAAAGTTTTTTACAAAAATACGGAATACTATTTGCGACAGGGAGAATGACTGTCACAAAAAAGGCTTTAGCGACGGGCCCGTCGCAAATAAGTGTAGTTGCGATGGCGTTTTCAGCAACGGGCTATTTGCGACGGGCCCCCGTCGCAAATACCTATTTTTCTAGTAGTGAGAGGGAGAGAGGGAGAGGGGAGAAGGGAAACAAAAACAAAAAGGAATTTAAAATAAAAGGGGAAAGAATTGTGATGCGTGGAAAGGAGAGGGGAAGATTTTCTTGGGCGTGGAAAATCATATAGGGTCTGATTTATTGTATTTTAAAATAATAATAGTAATAATAAATAATTATATTAATTATTATATAAAATATTATTTTTATTATTTTGTTATCAAATATTATTTTCAGTCATAAATCCACCGTGTGATGTTCGATTGAACCATCGTTAGTGGCAATGTAACCCTTTTTTCGAGGAGATCATTTTAAATCCAATATTGAATAATTTCTTTTGGAATCCTGTCCCGGGTTAATGAAACACTGAGTATTTAATAATAATATTATTGTTCGGGAAACTTGTTTTGTACCGTACGCCTGTGTACGACGTCTGATAGACATACCATCAGCTGCGTTGTGACCCTAGAGTTGGGGTAGACTTTTCAAGACATATTTTGAGCACTTAAACCGAGTTTGTGGTGTGGGCCCCACGAGGGTCGTATTGGGTGTTTACGGTGAATTTCAGCTACTTCACCGGATGTCCGTTAAGGACAAAAGAATAGTCGATATTGTGCGCTTTTTTAAGAGGATCACAATGGAGTGATCCATTTGTAGCACTTAAGAATCATGATGTGGGTCCCACGTAGCACCGCTCGTGTGCGGTTTGGCGAAATGTATCTTTTTCTTTTTATATCCATTCCACGTGAGTAAGTAGTCAATTTATCGTGTTTTTACGAGGGTATCACAATGGTGTGATGTGCCCGACTGTTTTTGGGACCGGGGTACGGGACCATGGGACTCCGTTCGGCCGTAAAGCGGTGTCAGACAAATTTTACGTCTGATATACTTTAGAGGGGTGTTGAAAGTCTATCTCTAATTTTTTTTTGTGAGGTTTACAACAGTGTGATGTGTTTGGATGTTCATAGACACGTTCGAGATCTCATTAAATGTGGAAGCATGAAAAGTGCTCAGGTGGTAGTTCTTCCTGCGGTGTTTATAGAGAACCCTTGACAGGTGATCACATTCACTCTTTGGAGAGTGAAGTAAATGCTTATATAGATGTGGTTGGTCAGGCTAGGTTCGTGGAGAAGGAGGTTGGAAAACTTACATTTACACCTTTTTGCGATGATGTTGAGAGCCGTGTGAACGATAGCCTTTGTGCTAGAAATGTTGTATACTCTTGGAGTATACGAGAGTGCCTGGAGGTGCATGTTGTGGTTTGTACCCAAGGACGTTTGTTCTTGGTTTGGAAATGAGTTGGGGCCACACATCGTGTGGGCCCCACATGCATTCCATGTTATACTTTATGTACCATTGACCTCTCACGACGTTGAGGGTCCTGTTCTCAATGGTTTTGATTGGCAAGGTTGATTGGTTTCTAATGTTTCCTCAAATGTGAGGAGTTCTAGTATCATGTCCCATTCACCAGACTACGACATCATTTATAGTTACACACATTCGTACAATGTGGTGGCATTCCCACGTTCTGGAGCGAGGTGTCCCATCCCGCTTCGGCAGTTGAATCAACGGTTTGGAGCATGTATCGCCCCAACACGATCCTCATATCCCTTTGTGTTCCCTGGTAGGTTTTTGGGAATCGATGTGACCAATACATTATGCGGACATTGATCATCTATACAGGAGGTTGTTAACAGTAGAGATATCTAGAGAAGATCTGGTTTTACCATCCATAAGGGCTGGGTAGTGGGTTGCTCATCGTCTTCTTAGGGTTTACCCTCTAGTAGAGACTGGGCAGTGGGTTACCCGATGACCTCTTAGGGTTTACCCTCTAGCAGAGGCTGGGAAGTGGGATACCCGATGACATATTAGGGTTTACCATCTAGTAGAGACTGGGCAGGGGGTTACCCAATAACCTCTTAGGAATTACCCTCCAGCAGAGACATGGCATTGGGTTACACGACGACCACTTAGGGTTTACCCTCAAGTAGAGAATGGGCAGTGGGTTACCTGACGACTACTTAGGGTTTACCCTCTAGCAGTGATTGGGCAGTGGGTCACTCGATGACCTCTTAGGGTTTACCCTCTAGCAGAGACTGGGTAGTGGGTTACCCGACGACCTCTTAGGGTTTACCCACCAGTAGAGACTGGGAAGTGGGTTACCTGATGACCTCTTAGGGTTTACCCACCAGTAGTGACTGGGCAGTGGGTTACCCGACGACCTCTTAGGGTTTACCCACCAGTGGTGATGGGCAGTGGGATGCCCGACGACTTCTTTCAGACTCAATCCTTTCTACTAGGCTAGAATGTGGCTCTTCTCTATGACTACCAGAACGGGACCCTTGGTTATACAGTTCAGTGATGTGACAACTTTATCTTTGAGCAGACCTCTCGACTATGTGACAGTGAAGATGTGTGGTTGGACATTACCCATAACCTGCAAGTACTAGGGGTGCTTTCCCCACCAAGTATGTGTCCTTGAGACCCGACCTAAAACTGTGCGGGTGATTCAGTGCCGCCCAAAGAGGATAGTGTCAAGGTGCGGTGATTTGATCCCCTTGACTTGTAGTTCGGGGCAGACATACAAGATGATGAGCATCGATGGTGTTTACATCGGGTACTATTGGCTACTCACTTTCTTGGGCTAATCTACGAGATGGATATCCCCTTATGATATTGTTCGGTTTTCTTGTTCGATCATATAGATATGTATATAACTTGTTCCAGTACCCACTTCTTGGGTTTTGGGTACTCTCCTTCTAAGAGTGGTTAAGACGCACGGGGTATTCGACCTACTTTCTGTGTCTAGCGTCTCGTGGTTGGACGAGTCTACCCTCCTGCTATTGGTAGAAAAGACTCAATGAGAAGTTCATCTTCTCACTGTTTCTAGCTCCTTGTGTTTGGATGAGTCTACTTCCTTCCTCTTGATGGGTTGAGCTGTACTCTTTCCTGCACTCTCTGTTGTACTCCTTTACTACACCCTATTCGATCTAATTCTCACCCTTCAGTACCTCCTTTGTTCCTCACTCGAGCCTTCAGGGTATCCTGTTGAGTATTTTTATACTCACCCCTTCTTGGGCTTTGCTCGCACTTGGTGTGTCGTTGCAGATGACGAACATGCAGCTCGTGACAACAAATGAGCTTAGGAGTTCGGGAGCTTGGACTGCGTGTGGTGGTCGTAGTCGGAATCTAGGTGTGGGACTCACCCAACTGTTTAATTTTGTTTACATGTTTCTAGGTTGTGGTAATTTTATGGTTGGGTGCGGTTTTTTCCATTTTCTGTTTAGTTTACCTGCATCACTTGCTCTATATTGTTTAGAGGTTGATGCACATTTGTGGTTTTTTATAGCAGTTATCACATTACTTTTCTTTTTTACTCTGCACTTCCACATTGAGTGATCTGCATGTGTGTGTTCAGGTACTCCAGAAAAGGCCTCCCCGAGTTGTCTAGACTTTGCCGCTTGTCGCCAGTCCCTGGCTTATTGTGGCGGGCTATGGGTAGTTGCGGCTCGAGCCCAGGTAGGGTAGTGTCATGAAAATGTGGTGTCAAAGGTTGTTCATTCCTTGGGACGTTGTTCAGACGTACCTAAAAAGGAATTGGTTGGGATCTAGGGAAATAATAACGACGTGTCTCGAGAGTGTCTCTCAGGCCAGGGAGTCCAATGATGGTGCGGCGGCTGACATATCAATTCACTAGGACCCAGAAAACCCACTTGTAGACTCGACATGATGAGACCCTTGTTGTAGGGAAAATTGGTTTGTGCATCACATAGGATTGAGTCTTTGACTATCCTTCTTGAGTCAGATCCTCATTGTTGTAACTGTTATACATATATATGCTCATCCTACCGTGACACTCCTGATGTCTCCACGAAGACAACCAGCCAGGATACCATCTTTGGTTCATGAAGACGACCCTGTGAGCAATGAGGCCCCAGTCCAGAACCCATCATTTGAGACCCTTTCTCCGGGTTGGCCGATAGTAGTACCCCCACCTGGTGAGCAGAAGATAGTGTCGGTAGAGCAGACTGGGCTCGAGCATAGGTTGAGTGTAATCCTTGAGTTCTAGCATCAGAGACCACTGAGGTTCAGTGGTGAGCTAGACCCTCAGGAAACAAAGGTTTTGCTAGAGACAATGGTTCTCCTCTTAAGGCATGCGCAAACACCAGCAAATTAGATGGTGGATTTTTCTTCCAGCCTTTTCCATGTAGAAGTTGGGCGTTAGTGGAGTCTGGTGACTTAGATACTCGATGAGTCGTCATTTTCATGAGACGACTTTGAAATGCTATTTTGTGAGGAGTTTCACCCCTCCTTCTTATAATCTATTCAGATTCATGAGCTCCTACAATTTTAGTAGGGAGGGATTATGGTGGCTGCGTACGTGACTAGCTTCGTAGACCGTGCACGTTTTTACCCGAAATTGGTCCATGACAGAATCTTTCGAGCATCAAAGTTCGATTAGGGTCTTCGTAGAGAGATTCGTGCTATCATATTACCCTTGGGCATTCCCACTTATGTCATGGTGCTAGAGCAGGCGCTAGTGAAAGAGAGCTTCATGTAACATTCTACAGTTGGTGGTGGCAGCAGGCTCGAGAGAGCCAAGAACTCTGCCACAACTAGCAAGCCTTGGCTGACAGAACCTCGATGCATGTGGCTTTCTGATAACAAGACTCAGGGGCGTGGGCGTACACCATAGTGGTGCCAGAGGCCAACAGTGAATCCCGAATAGAGTCGGTGTTTTTCTTGCGATGATCAAGGTCACTTGGCATGGGACTACCCGACCATGCATGCTGAGAATATCAGGTAGACAGCAGGTGCACCACCGCATTAGAGGCAACACCGTGATAGGAATAGTGCCCAACGAGGTGGTTCTAGCCGAGGAGCGGGGGGAGCTGGAATTGGGGGGACAATATTACTAGGTCTCCCCATCACCACCAGGTGGTCCAATTCAGGCATCGGGAGCTGACAGTTGGGACCGGGGATAGCCACGAGCTTTGGATGTTTACGAACCTGCAGAGCATGAAGTGACAAGAGGTATGCTTTATGGCTCTTCTACTTTTTTCTGTAGAATTATTAGACTCTTTTTGTGAAATACCTATTCTCTCTTCTCCTTGTTTGATTTGTTACCAGGGTGACACAGGACGTCGGGTGTAACCTTGTGTTGGTATAGTAGAAGGTGTGGAACATTTATCTTTAGTCGATGGTGGTAACTACTTCACCTTTCGAGTGTGTAATAGAGTCTTGGTCGTGGGACATCGACTATGAAACCTTGCATGAATGGATATCCTTGGGTGTTTCACCAAATGGATATTCTGAAGGAGGGAATAGCTGGGATGTTCCCTAGGACCAAAAGGTGATTCTAGTCACAACGTGTGACGTAGAGGTGCGACCGGGGAGGTGAGATACCCAAGAGGTCCTTCGAGCCGTTTGAGACCGTGCGAAGGGATGGAGAGGTCCCCACCGCCTTGCCCTAAAACAAAAGCTTGGTTTGGGTGAATAATGACTCCCATGTGACTCACCTGAGAAGAACTGTGTGTGAAACTATGCACTTCATTGCCGAGGGTAGACCCCACACGAATGGACCAAATCCTTTGGTCCCTGCGCAGTGACGCATAACTGTGCAAGAGTTCTTCTGGGTACGAGAGAGCCTGCTGTAGGCATTGTACCCTGAGTTGTTTCCAAAGTTTTTCTTTTCATGGATGAAAAGATTGAAGGAGGGAATGATGTAAGAACCCGTTTTTTTTTATAAAATAATTTGGAATATTATTAATGTTATTCCAGAGTAGCGCCTTTAGACGACATGAGATTACAAGCCTAGGTGTGGCCGGAATTAACTTTTCAGTGTGTTCGCACTCGGCACTTCAAATAAATGGAATAACTCCTAAACGGTCTCTTGGATTGTAAAAACGAGGGTAACATTGAATCTAGAATGTGTCGCTCACCATAAGAGGGGTGCAATTTTCACGGGCATGCGTCTTTTGTGAAAAATGTCATCAAGGGAGTTTTCGTAAATTAGCGGCCTCGGGCAATAAATTTTATAACATTTTAACAAGGTCTTGGATTAAAGTTCTGAGAGTGATATTGTGCTCAAGAGGTGGTGTTTACCCTATGGGAGGCTTAACCTTGACCTCATCGAGAGTTTCAGATGTGGGTCAATTTTGGGGTTTAACTTAATTAAACTTTTTAATTAAGTGGGTTTCCTATATAAGCCATAACCCCCTCTCTCCCCATTGTTCTTTCTCTTGCGAAAGAAGCTCAAACAAGGAGCTCTCCCCTCACGCTCTCCCTCTCCACCTCCTCTCCAAGGTGTTGTGACTTCTGACGGATCGCACACAAAGATACGGGCTATTCCCAACAAGGTAGGAACCTTTTGGTTTCTGCATCCCCATTTTAATTTCTTAAATTATATTTTGAATTCCTTTTCATTATCGCAACTTTGAACATCAATATCGATGGCCCTACAAACACGGCCATCGAATGATCCATATTTTGAATCCTTATTTTCTTTGATCTTCGCTCATTCCTCGCGTGTTCTTCGACATCTTTTTTTGATACCATGAAACGTATATAGATTGTCAAGCGGGGGTTGAGACGGTGTAGATCCGGGTCGAGGGATTCCAAATGTGTGATCGTCTCTTTGTTTTGTCTTGGACTGGAGCTACAGTGAAAAGTGGAAGCACATGGTGTGGTAGTTCTATGCAGATCAAAGGGAAAGGATGAGCAGTTATGCCGGCGCGAGCAGGGTGAGTGATGCCGAGGTGGTCAAGCAAGGCCGGAATGGCAGAGGCTCACGATTGCGTACAGGTGAGGCCGATGGGGAAGAAGGTAGTGAGGGCGCAGACTTGCGGTGGCAGTCTGAGATGACAGGCAGCAGGGCGGTCCAGCGGAGCCGGGTCATCACGCAGTGAGGTGTGGCTGGATAGCAGGTTCGCCGATAGTGGCACTTGGACCTTGATAGTAGAGGCGAACATCAGTTCTCTGGGGCGGCATCAGGCCGGTCGCTGAACGGACTGGGTCGCCGGGAGGGTAGATCCGTTGGATATCTCGGGGCGGCAGTAGGAAGCTGAGACCCACCTCCTGCGGGTCTCCAGTTGACTCGCAGAAGAGAAAACGTGGTCTTTGCCACAAACAAAAAAAATGATTATTTATAAAAAATAAAGAAGACCGTGAGAAGAGGATTTCTTTGATTAGAGATAGGGAGAGAGGGAGAGTAGATAAGGGGAATAAAAACGAAAATGGAATTTAAAATAAAAGGTGAAAGGAAGGTGATGCCTGGAAAATATAGGAGAGGATTTTCTTGGGCATGGAAAATATTAAGGGGGCTGATTGATTTAATTTTAAAATAATAATATTAATAAATAATAATAATAATAATATAAAATATTATTATTATTATTTTCTTATCAAATACTATTTTCAGTCATAACTCCTCCGTGTGAAGTCTAATTGACCGGCCATCAGCGGTAATGTAACACTGTTTTCAAGGCGGTCATTTTAAATCCGATATTGAATAATTTTTTTTCGGACTCCTCTCTCGAGTCAACGAAACACCGAGTATTTAATAATAATAATATTATTCGAGAAACTTGTGCCAGACCGTACGCCTGTGTACGAGGTCCGATCGACGTACCATCATCCGTATTGCGACCCTGGAGTTGGGGTGGACTTTTCAAGACAGATTTCGAGCGCTTAAACCGAGATTGTGGTGTGGGCACCATGAGGGTCATATTGGGCGTTGATGGTGAATTTCAGCCACTTCACTGGGTTTACATTTAGGATAAGCGAATAGTCGATATTGTGTGCTTTTTTGAGAGGATCGCAATGGATTGATCCATTTGCAGCCCTTCGGGATCGTGATGTGGGTCCCACATAGCACTACTCGAGTGCGGTATGGCGATATGTATCTTTTTTCACCGGATATCCATTACACGAGAGTAAGAAGTCAATTAAGAATGTTTGTATGAGGGGATCGAAATGGTGCGATGTGCCCGACTATTTTCGGGACAGGGGCATGGGACCACGAGACGTCGTTCGGGCGTAAAGCAGGGCTAGAAAACATTAACGTCGGATATCCATTGGAGGCGAGTAGATAGTCTATCTCATGTGTTTTTTCAAAAGGATTACAACAATGTGATCCTTTTGGATGTGTGGAGACTCATTTGAGATCTCATTAAATGTCGAAGTATGAAAGATTCTCCAGTGGTTGTTCATCCTGTGGTGTTTGTAGAGAACCCATGGAGGGTGATCGCGTTCACTCTTGGGAGAGTGAATTAAATGCTTAAAGAGATGTGGTTGGTCATGATAGGTCCTTGTAGGAAATAGGGTGGAGATGTTACGTTTATGCCTTTTTTCGTTGATGTTGAGAGTCGTGTGCACGATAGCCTCTGGGCTGGAAATGTGGTATACTCTGGGAGTATACGGGAATGCCTGGAGGTGCATGTTGTGGTTTCTACCCAAGGACGTTTGTGCTCGGTCTGGAGATGACTTTGGGCCAAATGTCGTGTGGGCCGCATATGCGTGCCATGTTCTACTTTACGTACCATTGACATCTCATGATGTATAGGGTCCTGTTCTCGATGGTGTTGACTGTCATGGTTGTTTGGTTTACCCAATATCCTCAGCCATGAGGAGTTTCAGTATCATGTCCCATTCACCGGACTGTGACATCATTTATGGTTACATACGTTTGTATAGTGTGGGGGCGTTCCCACTTTTTGGAGCCAGGTATCCCAGCCCGCTTCGGCAGTATACTCAGCGGTTTGGAGCATGTATCGACTCAATGCGATCCTCATGTCCCTTCGTGTTACCTGGTAGGTTTTGGGGTATTGGTGTGACCATTACATTACGCGGGCACCAATCCTCTATCCAGGAGGTTGTTTCTAGTAGGGATGGCCAGAGCAGATCCAGGATTACCCTCCAGTGGGGCTGGGTAGTGGGTTGCTCATCGAACTCTTAAGGTTTACCCTCCAGTAAAGACTGGGCAGTGGGTTACCCAACGACCTCTTGGGGTTTACCCTCCAGTAGAGGCTGGACAGTGGTCTACCCGACGACCCCTTAGGGTTTACCCTCCAGGAGAGACTGGGTAGTGGGTTACCCGATTATCGCTTAGGGTTCACCCTCCAGCTGAGACTTGGCAGTGGGTTACCCGACGACCACTTAGGGTTTACCCAACAACAGAGACTGGGTAGTGGGTTACCCAATTACCGATTAGGGTTTACCCTCCAAGAGAGACTGGGCAGTGGGTTACCCGACGACCTCTTAGGTTTTACCCTGCAGTAGAGACTGGGTAGTGGGTTACCCGACGACCTCTTAGGGTTCACCCTCCAGTGGGGCTGAGTAGTGGGTTACCCGATGACTTCTTTCAGACATAATATTTTCTACTAGGCTAGTCTGTGGCTTTTCTCCATGACTACCAGAATGTGACCCTTGGTTGTATGGGTTAGTGATGTGACAACTTTGACTTTGAGAAAAATTCTCGGCTGTGTGACCGTGATGAGGTGTGGTTTGACTTTCCCCAGAACTCTCAAGTACGAGGGGCACTTTCCCAACCAATATGCCTCTTTGATTCGCGACCAAAAACCGTGCGGGCGAGTCAATGCCTCCCAAAGAGGATATTTTCAAGGTGCGATGATTTGAGATCCTTGACTTGCAGTTCGGGACAGACGTACATGATGATGGGCATCGATGATGTTTACTTTTGGGACTATTGGCTACTCACTTTCTTGGGCTGACCTACGGGATGGAGATCACCTTAGGAGCTTGTTTGGGTTTTTTTCGAGAATATGGATATGTATAAACCTTGTTCCAGTACCCACTTCTTGGGATTTGGTTACTCTCCTTCCAGGTGAGGCAAAGGCGCAGGGGGTATGCCACGTGCTTTCCGTATCTAGATTCTTGTGGTTGGATGAGTCTACTCTCCTGGTATAGGTATCGAAGGCTCGACGAGAAGTTAATCTTCTCACTGTTTCTATCTCCTTGTGTTTGTACGAGTCTACTTCCTTCCTCTCATTGGGTTGAGCATTACACATTACTGCACTCTCTATTTTACTCCTCTATTACACCCTGTTCGATCTACTACTCACTCTTTGGTACCTTCTTTGTTGACCCCTCGAGCCTTTGGGGTATCATACTGAGTATTTTTATACTCACCCCTACTTGGGATTTGCCCACACTTGGGGTTCCCTTGCAGATGACAGACAGTTTGCTCGTGACTACAAAAGAGCTTAGGGGTTTGGGAGCTTGGACAACGTGTAGTGGTCATAGTCAGATTCTAGGTGTGGGACTCTCCCAACTATTTACTTTTTTTTACCTATTACTGGGTTGTGGAACATTTCTAGGTGGGCATGTGTTTTGCCCTTTTTTTAAGTTTATCTTCAACAATTGCTCTGTAGTGTTTAGAGGTTGATTCACATTTGTAGTTGTTTATAGCAGTTAGCACTTTACATTACTTTTTTACTTTTCACTTATGCATTGAGTGAGCTGCGTGTGTGTATACAGGTACTCCAGCAAAGGCCTCCCCAAGTTGTTTATCCTTTGGCCCTTTTCACCAGCCCCTGGACTATGGAGGCGGGCTTGGTATAGTTGTGGCACCTGCTTGGGTAGGGTTGGGTTGTGACAATTTTTATAATGACCTATCTCACCACATTTATAACACATTATAGTTATCTAATCAGGATTCCGCTTATGATAATTTTAATTAGAGTCTGAGGACCAATGTTGAAATTATTAGATCAAAAACACTTATCAGTTTTGGTAAGGCATTCCTAAGGGTTCATTTTACCACATTTTTCACAAAAAAAGATGAACATTATTACCATCAAATTTTATTGATTGATTATCTTCCATTACGTTCAATATATACCTCTTATTATTTTTTTTAAAGGTACACATGGTCAAACAAAAACTCTATTTCTACCCTCTCAGCACTTTGAAAATGTTTTTTGTAACTTTTGAACTCTTAATAACCCAATACCCCTCGATATCATTCCATCAATCTTGAGTAAAAATTGTTAATTTTTCAATCAAGATGAAAAATAATATTTAGAGAATACCTCGCTAGTTAGGTGAAGTTCATTTCCTATATGGACACTGAATTTTATTCCTTTTACTTCATTTTAGTGAATTGATTATCCATCCCAAGTTTAACCACCATTGGAAGATATTTTTCAAGGAAAATACTATTAAATTCTTCCCACTCTATGTCATCAATCTTTTCTTTATCCCTGATATTCTTAACCATTTACAAACCTTGATTAGCTTCACCTTCAAAATGGTAAATGTAAATTAACACCTTTTGATTATCTAAACATCACAAAACATCGAATTTTATTTCAAGGGCTTTAATAATCCCTTCATCAAATACTGAGTCAGAATATCCACTGAAAGCATGAGAGCGTTGCCTCATGAAATGTTATACTATCGTCATGTTAATTTGTGGTACCTCTGGTTGTTCAATTGCATGGATTCCACTTCCCTTTATTTCTTATGTCAAATAATTTATTATTTTGAAAATCTTTTTAGTTCCAATCCCATACATTCCAAGATGCAGATTCAGAAGGATATCCTAATCCCTAACGTTATATAAACCATCATTTTATACCAAATATAATGATTATGCCTTATTAAATTATATAATGTTGAATTTTTTTCAAGCAATCACAAACCTTCACAATGAAGATATTCTTATGTTCATAGTTTTGGAGAATTGGGATATAATACAAACAAAGAATTACTCATTTATATATAGCGGATACCACAAAATAATATTCATTTCTTCCAAAACATAAAACATGTTTTCTTTGACAAATCTTAATAATGCTAAACTCTGATTTCTTCTTTAACTTAGACATCCTTATAACTTATGAAAATCATTTAAAACATGGGATAAAAAAAGATCAATATGGTATATAAAAAGGAGGAAAAAAAACCTTATTCCATTAATACTTGTAAACGTATGAAATCATTTTCCAAAAGACATACTTGTGACCCGTATAATCTTACTTTGTGAAACATGAGGTTTTCCATGAGATTTGTAAAAAACATATAAAACATTAATAGAATAGAAATGGTATCATGGGGAATTACTTACATAATATTGTAACCATCTTGGTGATGGTGGTTGAATTCAATGTCCTTATTCTCTTTTTTCCTTTGTATCAAAATCATCGGGCTCAACCCCATTTTGGTTAGCCTCAATAAGGGTATGAAGAATACTTGGGATGGATTTGGAGGGGGAAGTAGTATTAGTACTCTATCTACATTATCACCCGTTTCATTCTCATTATTTTGGTGTATTTTATTCTATAGCTTCTATGGTGGTTCTTTCTATATTTTCAATTCATCATTCATTTGGTTCCTTTTGGATTTTCCTGGTGTGGTTTGTGTCGATTCTATTTTTTTTATATTGTTCTGTTTTAATATGGTAGGTGTTTTGGTTGTGGTTTCCAATGTAAATGATGATAATGTTTCGTTCAGGCTGGAAAAAATAAAAACGTTGGGATGTCTTGTGAGAGACGTGGATTCCATCGATGATGGATCTAGTTTGACTCAGTTTTATGAAATGTGAAATGATGATGTTGAGATGCATACATTGAAAAAAGACACTTGTCAAAAACTAATTGAATGGAAATATTTAGACCTTATACATTCTTACAATGAAATTGTTCCATTAATGGATCCATTTGACATGGAAAAAATGTAGACAAAATTCACTCTTTAAAAAAATTACAAGAGTGCCACTCACCTCCCTTTTAAAAGGCCACCCACTATCCCCCACTCATCAAACCATAAAAAACAATTGTTTCATAAAATTCATACCCAATTCACTATTCAAATTCTCTACTATTATCCTAGAAAACTATATTTTTGTAATAAATCCATCCAATTAAGTCTTTTGGAGAAAATCAAAAATATATACCTGAAGAAGAGATAAATTCATCAACAAAAATTTTTGTTTTATTTATTCCTCAACCCCATTAAATTGTTTTTAAAATCATTATATAATAAAATCCTTATATTCAATATAATAATATGTTTTAATGTTATGTTTATTACCTACATCACTACACACATCCATCAGTTGGGTTATGAAACCAGCATTCGTGCATACACAAAACTATAGCATCACAATTTGTTGTCATTCAATTTTCTGTTACCACCATTCAAGGTTTCAAATAATATTGGAAATACTATTTATATATTATATATAGTATATTTCTGATGTTATAATGATTATATAATTTTAACATCACACATACCTTCTTGATTTCTATTTTTTTAAGACGATAACTTTGTTTATGTGTATGGAGGTCTGTATCCTTGCAAATTGATGTGATTCATTCACACTATACATGGAATATATTTAACAAGGTTTGAATAAAAATTTGAGAAGTAAATGAAATTAATATAATTTTGGAGTGATAATATATATCATTCATGTTAATTCATTCAATTCGATAAGAAAAAGGCTCATAGCTGAAAAAACATATCAAAAATACATTATTTATGGTCTATCCCGAAAAAGAGATTTCTGTGAATGGGGTTCCCACATTAAAAGATATTATATATATATATAATTTTTTTATGGGAATTCTCACCCATCACAAATCTGTTTTTATGATGGGATTAGTGTCTAATTACATATAATGATAAAAATAAAAGAAAAAACAAAAATAAAAATCAAGATAAAAAATAAATTGAATGATAAAGAATAAAAAATAGTAAAAATTTAAAAAATAAAAAACATCACAATAACATACTAAATTAATAATAAAAAACCTATATAAAAATATAATGAAAATAAAAATTTAATAGTGTAAATTTATGAATTAATATGAAAATTTCCAAAAATCAATATTCATTAAATTTCTTATTATAATAAATGTATCTAAAAAATTCATAATTCACTGTGGAATGGGGTGATCTGGAGGATATGGAGGATGGAACTCCATCCAGATACCCTATTCAAAATTCCACATGTACTCTATCATCTACAACTGCCGATGCTTATGTGATCGATGCTGATCCACCTATTACTATTCATGTTGTAGAGGAAACAATTCATACTATCTATATAGAGTCTCTATAATGTAATCCTAAGCTCATAGCTTCTCATCAGACTATATATACAGCGATGAAAATTATCCATGACCTCCACTCAAAATGCATAAAAACATTACCACAGTACCCTAATAGTTCCGAGATGTCAATTGAGTGTCGATGCTAATAATTAGGCCTTTCTCAAGGACATAATGAGTCACCAGCATCTATGTTGTGTAATCAGATCCTGCTGCGTAGGTGTAATGACCCTTAGTTTAGGCCAAGATCTCGTCATGTGTGTGAGAAGTATCATCCTAATATGACTCATTCAAATTCAATTTGAAATTAAAATATTTAAAATATTATATTTTGTTAATTTTGAATCACAAAAAATAGTACCGACAGTAATCTAATGATGATGACCACTAGTATGGTCTTTATTGAGAGGGACCATGTAAATCCTCTTATAAGAATTAATCTATATAATATTATGCTTCTCAATATCCTACATGAAAAAATAGATAAATATTTTACATTTACAATTATATAAATTATTACGTAAAATTACTTACCAGATGTCGTTAACATGTACTAAATATATGACTACCATCTATATGGTTGACCACCTATATCTTAAGGTTCTCTGCCATAATGATCATCTCCTTTGAAAACTATCAACCATAACATATGAACAAAATCTAACCCAAACCTGAGGGGTGATATTATTAGGTTGATGGTTATAGCAAGACTGATTAAAAACTGTGAGTCCATCTTTATCCATGGATCTTTTCCCCAGATTTTGAAGAAATTGACGACATCAGTCACAAATGCCAGTCTCCCAGGCGTCCTAAATAAAGGTACTCCCAATATCATCAATGGGATATAATAAACCATACAAATAATTAATAATATCAAGTTAATTACTAAATAAATTTCAATATAAATGTTTTTTTTTGTATACAATACAATGATAAAACATGTGATGTCAAACATATATGGGAATATAATCCCACATCACCCATTATGGGGGAAAATATTTCCACATACTAAAACTCCTCTATTAAATAGCTAAATTATATTTTTTGGAAGAAATGAAATAATTAGTAATTAATTATATTAAGGAATTTTTTTGATAATGAATATTTACTAATTTAAACAATAAAACATACCTTCACATGAAATGATCAAAATATAGATGTGGATGCCGCTCAAGAATAGTTTCAAGAATCATCATTCTAGCAAGACCATGACCCATCCAAGTCGACACACCTCCTTCAACCTAAGGGTTTGTTGACATATCATCAAAATTATCAACACGTAGTATAGCCTTCTCAAGGATATGAAATATCTCATCATACATATCATCTTCCATCTAAAACACGAAAAGATACTGGTCAATAAATAATTGAACATCCGTATTGTATATATATTGACTATAATAAATTATTAATTGTTTCATTTTTCATTTTCATACACATATTCGTATAAGATGGTGTTAATATCTTTATCTTCATCATCTTCATCATAAATTTCCATCGGTGTCTCAAATTTATCATCACCTGTTAACAAAAATTCATTTATTACATTATCAACAACATTTTCACCATTGACCTATAACAATGGTGTGTCACCATTGATGTTCATTTATCTTCATTGAAAATATTTATTTAGAGACATATCTTTAAAAATTTCAATTTATTACACTTAAATATAACCACATTCACATTGTATTAATTAATTTTCATTGGATTTTTTTGTATAATGATCTATTAATCAATAAACTCTCTTAAATAAGAAAAATAATTTGAGAAATAAATTTTTATGATGAGGCTATAAAAATGGATCATTTACAACAATAATGTTTTTAATTTAGTGTTGAAGATTCCATGGTAAGGAAGAAAATGTAATCCCCTATAAGTATCAAACCAATGGAATTTATAAATCATTTAATAATTCAATCTCTGATAATACATTTCAATTATTTCATCAAATATGCAATAATATTCATATTCACTTTCTCTATAATGGGACCCTCTCTTGAATAGATTAATATTTATTTTTTTCTTCTTTATATGCACATTATTAAATCAAAATCCATTCAACACATACACATTATAAGTTATAATCATTTTTGATGGTGGGATACTCAATATAGAAAATATATTATGAATTTTATTCATATGATGGGAAATTAAAAAAATTTGAAAATAAATTAGAAAAATAAAAAACAATAAATTTATTTCATATATTAAAAAATATACAATTTACTATAACATTCATATAAACCGGTAAGAAAAATTATACAACTGATGTTTTTCAAGGACTGATGGGGTAATTTTGAGAAAAAATTTCTTGAATTCATTGAAATATAATCTTAAAATAAATAATTTAAATTTAAACATATAAATATTTAAATAATAAGTGCTTGTTGAACTCATTATACAAATCATTTCATTTCTTCATTTTTTAGAAAAAACTTTGTATGAGCCTTGTGATGTTAACCATATGAAGTAAATATTTCATAAACACCAAAAAATCGATGTTTTGGTAATTTAAACTGATAATTGACTATTCATTCCATCATACACACTTCCCTCATTACAGTACATTCAGTTTTATTTTGAAGGATATTTATATTGTAATTAGTGTAAGTGGAAAAGAATAATT
Source organism: Viscum album (assembly GCA_963277665.1). Taxonomy (NCBI): domain Eukaryota; kingdom Viridiplantae; phylum Streptophyta; class Magnoliopsida; order Santalales; family Viscaceae; genus Viscum; species Viscum album. The sequence continues at coordinate 318,923,879 of OY728153.1, read as the reverse complement.
TCTTCCAGTAAAAAATATTCTACGACTGAACCTTCAACTGATGATTTTTTAGATACCTTTTTCATCAATTTCCACATGAATCTCTCATATTGGTACAACCATCATAACTATATCATCCCTAATCATTTTTCATCATACAGAATATATAATATAAAATTTTCCATTGAATCAAAGAAACCCAGTGAATTTTTTACGGTTTATATAAAATTTAAACAACATATTATTTCAATCTAGTAAGATCAATATAGTCATTTTTCTTTATGAATATCTTGGAAAAATATGATATTTCTATCATCACATCCAAAATAGTATAATCCAATAATCACCTAAATCAAATCAACTGAAGTATTTAAAATATAAAATGACAGTCATGAATTTTTAATTTGGAAATATTAATGTTTCAAACACATCTAGCCAAAAAAGAAACATAACAATCCATTTTTATCAAATCCATAATCCACTAGAAAAATAAAAAAAATCATTAGAATGTATAGAAGACACTTTGGGATTTATTATATTATGTGATCTGTTATTTTCAAACAACACTTGTTCTCATCACCAGAAAATTTGGGCACAATCAAATCAATTTTTTACATTAAATTTGGTCTTAACCAATGTGTCCAAAATAGTATTAAATGTATTATCAAATCATTTTCTATGAATAATAATTTCATCCAACATGTGATAGTCTGAAAAATCATAACAATATGTGAGATCACAAAAAAATGTTTAATCCAGTTTTTATCATTCCAAAAACCATATATTTATGCTTTTTTATTGTCAGTCCAAATATAATGGGAGGTAATAAACAAACAATAGATTTTTATTTAATACTTGAGATAATTTCTGGAGGTCCGTCTCTTTAAATATAAACTTTTATGAAATTATTTTAGTTTCTTCACAAATGATGATAAATAGGAAGAATTCATTGATGGAAGTAAAAAAAAATAGGGTTTTCTTCCATTGATGAGCATACCTATGTTTCTATAACTCATGTAGTATGAGTTTGGTTTTGGACCATGTATACAAATACTTGATAACATTCCATATTCTAGAATTTTATTAATTGTCGTTATCAATGCATCTTTCATTATGATTTTTTTCATAGCAACATCGTATGTACAAACATTATTACTCCATAATAAATTTAACTCATCAATCAATGGATTCAAAATAAAGAATAATATTCTTTTTTGTTTTCTAGGAATTAATAAGGTTAAAAACATATATGGTATATTAATAAACATCCATGGAATTACGTTGTATGGAGTTATAAAGGTGGTCCAATAAGAGTATTGACTACCGTACTAACCAATTGGAATGAAACCATTATTAGAGAGACCCAATCTTATGATATGTTCTTATAAATAAAAACAAAGAAGTACATTGTCAAAAAATATCCATAAAACACCATCATAAGGTTGATTTAATATTTTACCTATTGAAATATTGGATTTGTTTCATGACATATATGAAGTAATTTTCTGAGACACAAATAAACACTACAATATAGGTGTAAGTGGGAAATACCGAAAAGTTTCAACAAGAATGAATCAAATCATATCATGTTGAGCCTCCTTATATATCTATTTTCCACAAGTAGAAAAACTAACTAATGACTAATTTTCACTATAATATAAGATATAATTATTTTAACATGCATAAATCTTCTAAAACCAAATACGCAAAGTATAAACCAAACTCATTATCTCATAGAAATTCATAAGAAACACACATCTGTTAAGTAATAGTGATTTAAACAAGGAAACTAACAAACTAATAATGTTATTTGAAATTTAATTATGTGATTGAATAACCATAAATTTTTTCACCTCTTCGGATATGCTTATCTTACAACAAGGATATAAGGAATCTACAAAAAACATCAGAAAATCAGAAAATCAATATTTTTCTAACATAGAAGATAAATCTATATCATTGTGAGTTTCTATTTGAGAACATTCAGACCAAAAACCTCATTCACTTATGTTTCAAAACGTGATGGATATGGAACCAAATAATTACTGTTATATCAGGAACTATGTTCACTGTATTGATAGAAAAAACTCAATCGTCCAGAGAAACAAAATGCAATAGATGACCCTTACATTTTCACATGTTTCAAATATCATAGGATCGCATATTTTCCATAGAGACATAATTATGTCTTCTGAAAAAAATTTCTTTGGGTGATGCAAATGAAAAAACAAATCATCCACACCCTCAATATATATATTTTTTATAAAAGAACCATTTGGATTCCTACAACAATTTATCCCATGGCGTTCTTATAGTAAAGATAATTGTCTACTTCCCTATTCAATATTTTTTATAAAATTAGAAAATAAAGTTATTGATTATAATTAATCTATTATAAGAAAGTGAATATTCAAAAATATTATAAAATACAAAAAATTTAAATATACTTGTCAATATTATCAATTATATACAATTACCACTATCTTTTTATATGTCCTCAAAGAAAAACTAATTTTTTCGAATTACCACTAATTTCCATGTATAATTATAATTAATTATCATCAAGTGATATAGAATGATGAACAAGGGGTGTGAGTAAAACATATAGTGGAGTGTATGAAGGTGATGATAGAGTGATTTAATTCCAACAACATTACGTTCAGATCTTTTTGATGAGGGATAGTAATGGGTATGCATATGAGTTTTCTCAAGATTGACACTCATTCAAACAACCTGAATGTATGGGAACTATAATTTTATTACTCTTTTTATGGGATGTAGTTGATCGTAACTAGAAATAAATTTAGCACTGTAATTATTATTATTTTGTCCCATTAATCCCCTCTTATCTATGCTTTCCTCACATTCCTTGGTTTACTTTTTATTCCTGGTTGTGTTTAATTTTTATTAATTGTAGTTAATTGTGGTTTATTATGGATAATTGCTATTGATTATGGTAATTTGTCGTTAATTGTGATGTGTTTTTCTTTTTTTACTAAATACCACTATTTGATGGTATTTTTTTTTACCAAATATCTTTCATTACCAGTATTTATATACTAACAACCAATCATTATGGATAATTGTTTTTACAAAATACCACTCATTGATGATATTTTTTACTAATTACTTCCAATTGCCTATATTTTTTACTAATTTCCATTAAATGCATGTATTATATACTAATTACTCATCATTTCATGTATTGTTAACTAATTACCACTCATTGTAGCTATTTTTCACTAATTACCTCTCATTGTTGTTATTTTTTTTACTAATTACCACTTATTGTGGGGGTTTTCTACAAATTAATGCTCATTGATGATGTTATTTTACTTATTAATGGATATTGATGATATTATTTACAGAAAACTGGGCAATGAATTTATTTATTACAAATTATCTCTCATTGTTAGTAAAATTTTCTAAATAATTCACATTACTACTATTTTTTAGTAATTAATTCTCATTTCATCACATTTTTACAATTTTTCACTCAATATCTATATTATTTACAAATTACAACTCATTATTAATATTTTTTACTAATTTATAGTCATTACATGTATTTTGTAATAATTACCACTCGTTACTAGTATATTTTATATAATTACTATAAATTACCAGTCATTGTTTGTAATTTTTTCTAAATAACTCTCATTACTACTAATTTTTAGTAATTAATACCCATTTCCTCACATTCTTAAATTTTTTCACTCATTATCGGTATTATTTTCTAATTAAAATTCATTATCAATATTTTTTACTAATTATCACTCATTACTATTATTTTTTACTAATTAGAAATCATTAATTGTATATTTAACATAATTTCTACCAATTATAATTAAATTATTATAATTAATTCTAATTACTGATAATTAATTGTACTCAATTCTAATATAATATAAAATAAATGAATTTAAAATGATAAACATTAAATAAATACCTAAAAATTGAATCTTTTCTTAATTTAAAAACAAAAATATTTCTTCACTATAAAAATTTAATCTTTTAATCAAATAAATGAAGAGAAGAAGAGAGAAGAGGAAAATAAGATTTCTACAATGATAAATGAATAAACAAAATCAGTTGTTATAGTATGTATTGGTTAGATTAGTGGTGACAAGACTATATGCAATGGGTTTCCCATAAAAAAATTTATTATTTTTAAATGGACCTGTCATACATAGTACCCACAATAAATATACATGTTAGTGAAAAAAATTATTTATGATGAGACCCATCATAAATAATATTCTTTTAATGGTTTATTTCATATGAGAATTAATTACCATCAGAAATAACCATAATGATGAATGGTATTTACAAAATGGGCATATACCCGTCACAAACACATTATTTTTTGCAGTTTCACTCACAATGTATGAAAACATTATTTGTTAGGGGAATATTTTCCCATGGAATTTTTATTATTATTTATGATTATTTTTTATAGGATTCGTTACCCATCGCAAAAACCACCTTTTCTCGTAGTGATAACAGATCACATGTTATATGAAAGACAAAGCACTTTTTACCTGGAAGATAAATTTAGCATGAATTATTCATAAAAAGGGAATAAAAGGTCATACAAAATTCATATAGGGTATGATATATATAAATATAGTTCTTCAATATATGTATGATAAAATTATATTTATAATAAATATATTTTGAATGTGTACAAATAGATCCATGACTTATGGTAAGGGTATTTCTAATTTCACTTTTATTTCTAAGAGACCTATGCCATATTCACCACTCATTTCATTTTTTGGTGGATATATTTACTTATTACATGATATATCAATAATATATCACATTTAATTATAATTAATTTTTTACTGATGTTATTATTTTTCAAGGATTATGATTGAAATGTTACTCCAGCAGTGAGGGATTTCCATCTCAGTTTTTACTTTTGTGAGACACATGGTATATTCACCACCAATTTCTTCAATGTGGTGTATATACATCCCATGAATTTATTTTACGATACATTTCCTAAAATTTATTTCGATTTAAATACACATTTTATTATCTATATTTCATGGTGTATACAGTTTAAAAGATACCAAATATGTAATGGATATTTGTCTAAATTTCACTTATTTTACATATATGTTATTATACGCACCTATATTCTTAAAAATGTGTATTTATAGACCCTTTGACAAGTAATATCATGAATTTTGTTTACCCTCATGATAATTTAATATACACTTTGGTTATTCATGGTATCCTTATTTAATGGTACTATTTTTTTATTAATCGTAACTAAATATAATTAATAATGTTCTTTTAAAAAATATGACATTATTTATCTCTTCAGTCAGAAATCTGTTTTATTCAAAACCCATATATTCTAAAATTGTTTTTAATTTTTTAATTATCTTTTAATATAATTTTCAATGATTTGTATTTACATAAAATTATGTTTTAAAAAGTGAATTAAATTATTTTAAAATATTTGTTTCAATGTTCTCATTGTTATTTTCAAAATAAATGGTTTAAAAAAAATTTAGGTTTTAAAATTTATTTTCCAAATTTGAAAGAATAAATTCTTAAATAAATGATTTAAATATATTTTAAATGATTAATTTATAATTTTACACGGTTATTTTTATATAAATTTATTTTCATATATTTATACATTTGAAATATTAATTTTTAACGAAAATATTTTTTTTCATGAAATGCGCCAAATTGTCTTTCGATATTATTTTTCATATAAGATTTAATCCTTTGTTAAATTTTATGTTTTACAGGGAATATGATCTTAGGATACCATTCATATTATTTTTATGAGTGTTTTATGGTTTTATTGAATGGTGTTTATGAAACCCGTCTCTCTTCTACATTATATACCATGATAAAATTATATTAATAACAACTTTTTTCATGGTTTGTTCTATGATTAAATGATTATGAAACAACTCCTTTCTCCAAAAGTTATTATTTGATTATTATTTTTGACACCCATTAAATTTCATCTATTGTGATATGATATATGTTTATGATCATGTGGAACACGTATGAATTATTTTGTTATGTGATGGGTGGGGCCTATATCTCTCTAAATGAATTCAGTAATAATAAATGCAGTATGATATATGTTTATGATCACCCTTTCTTATGTCTCCTATTCCTATGTTATTAAGAATGTATTTAAGTTGGATTTCTAAATGGGATGATCTTTTTGAGAAACATTGAAGTTCATTCACTAGATTAGAAGATCGTGTTACAAGATTCCAATGCATTAAAATATTACAGACCTCAAGAATGTGTCTATGTAATGAAATTAATATTCATAAAAAATTATTTAATATCTATGTATGTTAATCATGGATTTCTATAGGCTGGAATGATAAATAAAGTGGATGTGTATTTCTTGATATTCCTTACTTTTCAATAGGTCAAGGCTAATCACCAATTACTATCCAATATGTCATAATCATTACCGATACAAATATATATATTATAGAACATAACTATGGATTTTTTAAAATTTTTTCCAAGAACGGATTGAAAACTAAACGCCCTATAGATTATTGAGGATCTAATTGAAAACATGGTTCACATCATCCCTAATCGTGAATCCAATATGGAGGAAGACATGAGAAATATATATATTATGGATTTCATAAAATTTCAAGTGTTACAAGTTTCAATCAATTTTTATTGAGATACTCACATTTACTATTATATTTTTTCAATATTTACAAAAATATTTCCATTCCTATTTTAATATAACAATTACTTATCATCCAAAAATTGATGGTAAATCAGAACAGATAATCCCAAAGTTATATAAAATGATATGAGACTGTGTTATGTATTTTAGAGGAATGTGGTAGGATACCATTAGTGTATTTATCATTCACCAAAAAATATTAATCATTAATAAAAATATCAACTTTTAAATAATTCAATTTCCTTCCATTTAGGTCAATTATTTGATGAGTAGACACCAGATATACATCATTCGTGGGACATATCCTTGTTCTGAAGACAACTGATAAAATTTAAATGACTTGGAATTGATTGATATGACTCATAACCATCATAAATCTTATGAGGATCATTTTATTTAGGTGTAATCATTTTATATTGTAGATCATTTGTTGTTTAAAGTCCCTCATTATTCTAGAATTAATGTTTGGAAAAGAAATGTAAATGTTATCATTAGAATATCAACCATTTATATATATTGAAATTAATTGGCGATGAGTCTAATGGTTTCCATTATTTTAAGGATTTATCTTAGAATATAATATATTTATTTTATCCAAAATGGAGAAGTTCCAACATAATCTTGACTATGCTATTTGATGGAACCGCATTGATCTTTCACAAGATGATTTTTTTCTACATGTGACAATATTTATTTTTTATAGATAATAGAATGTTTTATGAGGAATAAATAATGGTTTGGTGTTATTTTTATGGAATAATGGTAACATTTATGAGAAAACATTGTGACATGGTAAAGAAATGATGGAGAAATGGACCAATCATTTTCCAAGAAATAGAAGTATCCATATTTATGTGGATGGAAAGCATGATGGTGAGAGGAATTTAAAACCATTATTTTGAGGTATTTATATTTTATCCTATTATTTTAAAATAATTTTCATTGGTTTCTAGGATATGAGGAGATTGCTATAGGTTTTTATAGTTTTTAGCGGGTTTAACATTTTCTAGGATGACCATAGATAGAAAAATAGATGTGTTGATTGGTCTATTTTTTTAAACATAGTATTATTCAATATAGGTATGATAAACTTCATGCCTTCAATGTGTGGTCATGTTCATGGAAACCTAGGTTTATCTCTTTGTAAATGGTCCTGTGTGGCCTCAACATTCCTTTATCACGAGATTAGTTATTCTAAATCAATATTGGTTTGTGCACAAGAACATAGTGGATGACACTTTTATAGCTCCAGTTTATCAATTGTGTAATGATTCTACACTTTTTTGGATCCACTAGAGTTTGGTGATGGTCGTATCAGTTTTTGAAATATTCGATTCAAAAAACTATGTATGGGGGATGTTTATTTAATCCTTGTGAAATATTCATTGTGGGATTTTAATGCAGTTTTTGATTAAAAATTTACAATTGAAACAATTATAAATTTTCCATTGATATGTATTTAGAATCTAATGTTTTAGGATGAGATCATGGAAGAATTATTATGTTTACTCACTAGAGTTATTTTTTGAGTCAAATTATTGGTGCTGGAGTTCTTCAACTCCATTATTTTGTTGAGAAATAATTAGAATCAATGTAAGTGGTTCCTCTACCAATCTTAAATTTATATAATGGAGAGGATTAGATTTTCAAATTTATTTTATGTTATTTTCAATAAAATACAACCATTGTACATTTTATTTTGAAAATTCATGTCTTTGAGATATTGTTAATGATATTATTAAAAGGTTTTTTTGAAAGATAATTTTTGATCTTTTATGTATCCTTATTTTTAATGGTTTGATATTGAAATCTATTTTAGGAATGGTTTTTAAAAATTTAGAAATATTTTAATTTTTAGAATTATGGATTATTGTCATGATAAAAATTGGAAGTGTTTATTAATATTTTCATTGTATAGAGAATTTTTGGAATAGACATGGCACTCAGTGCCAGTGGGGAATGAATTTATATCACAATTAGATGGATTGGTAAAGGATGGATCACTGATCATGTGTATTGGGATTTTCATTTAGTATGCATGCATACGTGTGTTTATTTGAGAAATAGGGATGGGTATACCATGTGGAAATGACAAATTATCAAATTGAGTTTATTCAATTTTTTCATTTATTGTATATTTCTTGTGGAAAACTATTTTGATATTCCCACTCATTTTTATATGAACTAGGATCAATTTTATTTATGATACTAGAATTCATTAGTATATCGTAGTAGATTTCCTACTGGGTATGATTATTAACCCCATAATATTTACTTTAGTGTGTATGTAGACATTGTTTTACATGACCAATGTAATAGAAAGGTGTCTTTTTCACTATTGTATTATTATGATGTCTTCCCCTTATGATGTTTGTAGCATGACGTTTCTTTATTTGAGTAATTGTAATGATTCAACATTGGTGTTTCTGTGTAGTTAATGTTTTGGGTTTTCTTATACTAGTTATGTATACATTATCACAATTTCATTTTTTTAATTTTATAATTATTTTTTTATATTTACGATGTAATATTAATGCGTCATATAGTTTTTTGTTTCATTTGTTTTTATAGGTTTGTGTAACACCACAAGCTTTCACAGTACGCTTCTTTTTGAATAATATAATTGTGTGTGTTAGACGCAACTTTGAGTTCTAACACACCACAACCAATCATACTAGCCGTTAAGAATAGTAATACCCACTTTTTGAAATTCTATAAATTTTATCTTTCAAAATAAACTTCATTTTTGGAATCAGAATATCGAAATTAGCTTAGAGTGAATTTTTGGTACTTTTCTGATAACTTTCATATTTTGACGAATAGTGAAAATTATTAAATTTTAATTTAAAACAAATTTTTAAATAAAAACAATTAATTGATATAAATTATTAATTTCATTGATTTTAAAGTATAATAAGATTATATTTTCACCATTTAATCCAATGTGGGTCATTGGACATAATTTAACATTTAAACTACACATAAGCAAGTGTCAATCTTTTGATAGTTACTATTTCATAAAAACACGCTATTTGTTTTGACAACGGGAAATAATTTAAATTAATTAATGAAAATTATATGTTTTGAATTTGGTAAAATAGACATCATTTTTTAATTCATAATATCAAATATATCTTAGGCTGATTGTTTGGTATTTTTCTAAGAAACATCAATTTTTGATGAATAGTGAAAAGCACTGAGTTCTTGGTTAAAACTGATTTTTTATTTAAATAATTTTTTTATTTTATTTAAATTAATTTATGTCAAAATAGATACATAATGATTATAGAAGTTCATTTTAATTCATTGGAGTCAGTTTATAATAATTTTAGATATATAAAAATTTTATTGAACTTTTACTGTCTTTTACCCACCTCCTAGGAGAATATAAAAATTTCTATAAAACATAATTTTACAAATTCTTTGAGTTGAATTCCAAAAATCCAAGATACACGGTCAATATCAATCAGTATAATGTGGTTCAAAAAGATAAAAATAATTTTTGGTGAATAGTACCTTTTTACTTTTATTTACCGCGGTTAAAGGTAAACAGGGTAATTCAAGGAAAAAAGAATGTTGTAATAAATCAAAATTACCTTAACACATGTCCTAACTATATTGGATTAGTAATGGACGACCATGGTCATATTTGGGTCGATTGTGTGACCCCATGGAGCCACTTATGAATGATAATGACATTTTGGAATAATTAATTTAATGTAAAGGCTAAATTGACAAAAACAAAAACTTTTATTAAATAATTTTTATATGGTGTCATATAAGTAATAATTTTTACTATAAATATTCATTAGAAATATAAAAATAAATCTTACATAATGTAATTTTATTTATAATTTATAGACATTAAATTATATAATTTATCTATGACACAATGATGATGCAATAATTACCGTATTAATGAAAGATTAAGATAATTGATATTATACATACCCAAATAAAAATAATTTGAGACTTTTTATTAATTAAAATATTTTTATAGGTTAATATGATATATTATGATTGGTTATAGAAATTGTTTTGGAAGTAATAATGCTGTTATGAATTCATCAAAAACAAAATAACCAATAATTCCAAAATTTACATAAAAGAGTTTTTAAAACAAATATTATATTATTAATTGATATTCTATTCCTAAAAATGTAAGGATCCGCCAAAGGACTTATATCATGATAGGTGTATCTTTAATGGACCATTTGGGGGTCTATTGGACGTTTATTGTAAGTTTATTAACAATATAATATAAAAATACAAGGAGACATGGTAAATGTAAAACAAATTTACTAAGAGTCAAAACTAAAATATAAGTTTAATAATGTGACCCAAACCAGTCTAAAACCTATTGGCTGAGTTTTTTTCTACCCATCCCCACCTTATTCATTAAAAAATACACTTTTTAACCATTAAAACCCGAATATTAATTTATTATAAAATAATATTTCTAGCTTTTCCTAAGGTGCCCCTCTCCTCTGTTATAAAAGGGAACTCCCCCTTCTCACTAATTCACACCTTCAAAGCCTTTTGATTTGGACAAACCCTACACAAATATAGTCTAAAATTCCCTAACATCAACCTAGAGGCCTTATTTTGATCATATAGCCAACAAAAAGAGTCCTTTTGATCAAATCAAAAGGAAGAACTCGAAGAAGAGGTAATGTTTTCACCACCCTCTTTAAAGTTCCATTCTTCTTCAACTTCTTCTTTCTTTGTTATTTCCATTATAAAATAATAACTCCAGTATATTATATATAATTTGATGTTATTATAAATATATTACAACCATATTCATCATTCTATCCATCCATTGAATGATTTGTCACCACACATGCTTACGTACGACTTACCGTCTCCACATCGTGGTGTAATTGTTATTCAATACATTATTATTTGGATGGGTATAATAATGATGTTTAATTGGACTAAATATTAAATATAACATTATAATTATTCTCTATATATGATATACCATCCAATTATGTATTATTTAAACATCAAAAGAATGATATTGTTGCTCGTGCGTACGTACAGACTACCGTCTCCATGAATGCGATGAGATTCATTCCCCATCATATCCATTCAAGTCTAATTCTCATTTGATGATTAAAAATAATGTTTAAGGAGTTGATATCACTCTGGATATGAATAATATATAACATATCCATAAAAAACACATCTTATATAACAAAACATATAAAAGAAAACGAGTAAGTTAACACCCGAAACGACGATAATACTAAGATATTATTAACAAATCAATGTTAAAAGATCATATTTGATATCATATTAATATATATGATTTTTTTATAATTGAATAACAATTATTTCACCATTATACATGATGTTAACCTACCCTCGACCAAGGAAATTCACATGGTAAGTGTTTATTTCACAATCTCCTCATTATCTGAGGTTGTTAATACGTAATTATCTAGTAGGACCCCTTTATCACCCACATCCATGTTTCTTAAAAATGTATTTCAAATCCCTATTACTATTTTACAGACTATGGGTTAAATTCATTTATACCCTTGTTTGACTTTTAGAATATGTTTATAAAGGAATATTTCTGTCGTTTTCCAAACAAGGTCCTTTTTAACCTTTTCGACAGAATTGAGGTAAGAATGTCTTTTTTTACATATACGGTGGGTGCACCTATTTTACGCCATTATTAAATAATCGAAGCTTCACTTACAATTTTATAATAATATTTTGAAAGTAAATGTTTTATTTTATAATTATGTGATTTTTAACTGATTCCAGAAAGAATATTTTTAGATTTTGTGAAAGGTACTCTTTATCAATATCAGAATTTTAATTGTTTTAATGATTTACATCTCTAAATCTTTTTAATTAATGTCCATGTTTTCAAATTTATTTTAAGGATATATTTATATGGACATTAATGTTTTCAAATTATATTTCTTTCTAATAGTTTCAAAGTGGTATGGGACACTTTGATTCAAAAATATCTTTTAAATTACTTTTTTTATAAATGTGTGACTTTTAAATGATTTCAAAAAAGAGATATTTCTCTCAAATAGATTTGATTTCATCTATGTCAACATCCTTTAATGGATTTTAAGATTATTTTAAGTTCATTTATTATGATACAGAACTTCCATTATGTATTGAAGGTTTTGTGATATGTTTGACTGTGGATGTGTTATTTTTATACCATTCATGGTGTATGGAGAAATTATTGACATTTTGTATGCTAGTTTTAATATGAGTGTTTATGTTATATTCAAACCTGTTCATATGAAGAATGCACTGGACTTAGTATGTGCTGGTTGGAGCCTACTATAGCTTCTCGATGCATCGGTAGGTCTCATGGGACAAACTAGTGACTTGGCACAAGGCCTTGACAAAATCTTATTTATAGTCTTGGCATAAGGCCTTGACTATGTGGTTATGATAGTCTGACATTATGTATTTCATCATTATTAATGTGGTTATTGATATTGAATGTGATTATTCTACTAGTAGAATATCCATGTGAATAAGTAAATGGAATTATTTCATTTATCTTTTCTATATTATGATGAAGTTCAAGTTTGAAAGGCTTTTGTTGTAGTTATATATTTCCTTAAATGTTTATACTTATTTTTGAAAGTTTCCGTTATATTTCTTACCCTTACTGAGCGTTTGAGCTCACCCCTTTCTGTGTTTTATTTTCCCAGGATTCCCATATGTGTATTGTGATTGATATTCAGGGTTAAACCAAGGGAATAATGGCATTCATAAAGGATTATTTATGTTTTTTTTAATGTTATAATGTGTAATGTTACATCCATGTATGTAATCTATTTTCCAAGACTTCTAAACTGATCGGTCCTTCAGGTATTGATTCCTTGTAATCATAAAAATGTATTAAAATAATGCACTAACTCTGGGTAAGTGGGATCGGGGAATTATAGTTTGTATCAGAGGAAGTTTAGTACAAACCTTGGAAGATAGATTTAGATACACTCTGATTAGAGCACCTATCCCTAATATAGACATTAAGGATTAGTATAGAAGAACTTCTTAGAATTTTGGTATTGTAGATATTTTTTGAGTATTCCGGGAATTAAATCTCTATCTAGATACGAGTAGGTAGAGGTGTCTCTAGCATAGATGTACCTAGGGGTAAAACCAAAAAACACCACTTTGAGCTTGAATCGAACGAGAACTGGTGCACGACAATGGGCCTTACTGCACTCTTGGTTACGACACTCCCAGGGGATATGCTTAGGATAATTCTTGTTTTTATTAAAAACCAATATTAAGGGTTTATGAGTATATATATCCTCAAAGAAAACATTTTTGATTATGGATTATATCCATAAATTGTTCAATTTGGGTTATGTATTTTACATTATTGGAATTATGAATTGTGATTCATAAACTGACCTAGTGTATGCCATTGTTTAGAAATGGTTCCCAATAGAAGGAATGAGTACTCCAAAAATACGTATGATCCAAAGAGTAAGAAGTATCATCCCTTTCATGGTATTGATCCAACATTAAGAAAGGAAATAGTCTCCAATATATTCTCAACATATGAAGAAATAGTATCATGTGTTAATAAGATATGTAATGAATTCATTGATTCCTATCGCTTTGATGGGAATAAAGAGAAGAAAAGGATGGAAGAGAGAAAGATGGATAAAGGGAAGAGGGAAAAGAAAATTTTTCCCATATTTGATAACTGTGTGAAGAAACACCCTGGAAATTGCCTGAAGGGAATGGGATTTGGTTATGAGTGTGGAGAAAAAGGACACCAAGTACTTGACTAGAAGGGTAAGAAAAAGGTTTCAAATGTACAATGATTCATCTGTAAGAAGTTGGGACACTACGCGAACCAATGTCCAAATCATCAGAGTATGCCTCAAATGATGCTATTGGATAATAATTATGTTATGATACTAACTCAGATGAAGAAGAATTACTAGTGTTCTTATGTTGTTATTATAGGATTATTTCATTTGAGTGTTGTATAAAAAATATACTGGTTTTATGAATTGTGGAGATAAATAAGGAATGTACTGGAGTACTATTTTATTGAGGATTTGAGATTATATGGTTTTAAAAAAAGTGACATAATAGTAAGCTACAATTTTTAGAAAATACATGGCTGAATGAAAGTTAATCCTTAATATGGTCCCAATAATGAGGTAGTGATTTTGAATTAAGAGATGGTTTATTTGAATAATTATATTGGATATTCTTGACTACCTTGAAACTGATTAATGATTTTTCATTGTTGCGGTTTACAACATTTTTGGATAAAATGAGTATATCCAGTATTCTATAAATAATAAGGGATCATGAATGTAATTAATACCTTTTTATGGTATTTCAGGATGTTATCATGTTTTAAAATAATTAACGATGAAGGTGTTCACATGTTATTACATGGAAAAAAGGATATTCATTGTGTTTAAATTCCATATAAATTTTGTACTGTGAGTTTGGATAGTAGTGTTTTGGATAATTCTAATGGTTGGAATGGATTAAGTTTGAGAGGTTATTTTTGGATTTTTATAAAAGGACAACACGCGGACCGTGTGACAACCCGTCACGTCGGACAAAGCTGTGGAAATCATACCCACAACCAAAGTGAAATTGGGAATTACCACCTACCACTGGACTACGTGTAGTCCATGTATTGTATAATGTAGTTTCATTTTTAAAGGGTATGATATGTGAATTATAAATTCATTATATTCGGAACCCTATACGATTAATAAAAATATATATATTTTTTGAGTTGTATTATGTTTTGTTGTGAAAGATGAGTTTGTGGTATAAATTTATTAATGTATAAAACTCTAATTATAATGTAAGTGTATCTCGGTATGATCTTAGACAATCTGACAAATAAATTCCTCAACATTAAAAAATGAACTTAGAACAAAAATGTTGTCCTAGATGGTACCTTATATCATCACCAATTTATGACTTTGTGATTGTTGGACTTTTCATAGCCATGTTCTCTACCACTCTCCATCAGATATTGATGGCTATATTTCTCTTCAATATCCATGTTTTCCTACATGGAACCCTAGTATGTGTTATTTTTTGTAACCTTTATAGTTACCAGTCTTTATATTAAATAGAGGCCCCATTAATCCATCTTTCGATGTGGGATTTCAACTATGATATTTTGAAATGTCAACCCCAAATTTCCAATACTGAGCACAAATTGTGAAGAATTAATTTATTTAATGATGGTATAATGTAACATCTCATGATTTCCCGGTACGCTTCTCTTTGAATAATACAGTAGCGTGTGTTATACACAACATTGAGTTCTAACACACCACAACCAATCATACTAGCCATTAAGAATTTAAATACCCACTTTTATAAATTTTATACATTTTATCTTTAAAAATTCACTTCATTTTTGGATTCAGAATATCGAAATTAGCTTAGGGTGAATTTTTGGTACTTTTCTAAAAACTTTCATATTTTATTGAATAGTGAAATTACTAAATTTTAATTAAAAACATCTTTTTTAATCAAAATAATTAATTGTTATAAATTATTAATTTGATTTCTTTTAAATTATAATTAGATTATATTTTTACTATTTAATCCAATGCGGGTCATTGGACATAATTTCACATTTAAACTGGACATAAGAAAGTGTCAATCTTTTGATAGATATTATTTTTTAAAAACACCCTATTTGTTTTGACAATGGGAATTAATTTAAATTAATTAACAAAACTTATATTTTTTGAATTTGGTAAAATAGACATCATTTTTTAATTCATAATATCAAATATATCTTAGGCCGAATTTTTGGTATTTTTTTGAGAAACATCAATTTTTGGTGAATAGTGAAAAACATGGAGTTATTGGTTAAAACCGATTTTTTTAAAATAATTATTTATTTTATTTAAATTAATTTATGTCAAAATAGATATATATTACTTATATAAGTTCATTTTAATTAATTGGAGTTAGTTTATAATAATTTTAGATATATAAAAACCTTATTGAACTTTTCACCGTCTTTTACCCACCTCCTAGGAGAATTTAAAAATTCCCATAAAACATAATTTTACCACTTCTGTGTGTTGAATTTCTAAAATCTGAGAGACACTATTAATATCAATGAATAAAATGTTGTTCAATAAGATAAGAATATTTTTTGGTGAATAGTAACTTTTTACTTTTATTTGTCGCGGTTAAAGGTAAATATGGTAATTTAAGGTAAAAAAAATATTGTAATAATTCAAAATTACCTTAACACATGTCCTAACCTTATTGGATGAGTAACGGCTGACCATGGACATCTTTGGGTCGATTTTCGGTCCCCATGGAGCCACTTATGAGTGATAATGACATTCTAGATTAATTAATTTAATGTAAAGGCAACATTGAAATAAATAAAAACCTTTTAGTAATTAATTTTTTTATGGTGTTATATAAGTAATATTTAATACTATAAATATTAATTATAAATATAAGATGATTTCATAAATAATGGAAATTTATTTATAATTTTTTTACATTAAATAATTTAATTTAATTATGACACAATGATGATGCAGTAATTAGCGTATTAATGAATGATTAAGATGATTGATATTATAAATTCCCAAATAAATGTAATTTGAGACTTTTTATGAATTAAAATAATATTATAGGTTAATATGACATATTAGGATTGGTTATATGAATTTTTTTGAGTAATAATTCTTCTTTGAATTTATCAAAAACAAAATACCCAATAGTTCCCAAATTGACATAAAAGAGTTTTTAAAACAGGTATTATATTGTTAATTGATATTTTATTCCTAAAAATCTAAGGTTCAGAAAACGGACTAATATCATTATAGGTGTATCATTAATGGACCACTTTGGGGTATATTGGAAGTTTATAGTATTTTTATTAATGATATAATATAAAAATACAAAGAGACCGAGTAAATGTCAATCAAATTAACTAAGAGTTAAAAATAAAATATAAGGTTAATAAAGTGACCAAAACCTATCAAAAACCTATTGGTTGAGTGGATTTCGCCCCATACTCACCTTATCATATATATAATCTACTTTTTAACCATTATAAAACGAATATTAATTTATTACAAAATAATATTTCTAGCTTTTCCTAAGGTGCCCCTCTCCCCTCTTATAAAAGGACACTCCCCCTTCTCACTAATTCACACCGTCAAAGCCTTTTGGTTCGGCCAAACCGTGCCCAAGTATCCTCTAAACATACCTCACTTAAATCTAGAGGCCTTAGTTTGATTAGAAGGCCAACCTATGGAGTCCTTTTGATGAAATGAAAAGGAAGAACCCGAAGAAGAGTTAATGTTTTCACCTCCCTCTTTCAAGTTCCTTTCTACTTCAAATTCTTCATTCATTGTTATATACATTTTAAAATAATAACTTCAATATCTTATCTATACATTGATGTTATTATAAATATGGTACAACCATCTTCAGTATTCTATCCATCCTTTGAATGACATGTCACCCCACGTGCGTACGTTCGGCTTACCATCTCCATGTCGTGGTGTAATTGTTATTCAATACATTATTATTTGGATGGGTATAATAATGATTTTTAATTTATTTAAATAAAAAATATAAAATTATAATGATTCTTTATATATTATATACCATCCAATTATATATTATTTTGACATCAAAAGAATGATATTGTCGCTCGTGCATACGTACGGACTACCGTCTCCACGAACGCGATGAGATTCATTCCCCATCGTATCCATTAAATTATAATTCTCATTTGATGATTAAAAATAATGGTTAAGGACTTGATATCATTTTTTATATGAATATGATACAACATATCCATAAAAAACACAGCTTATGTAACAGAACATAAAATAAAAAATGATAAAGTTAACACCCGGAACGACGATAATACTAAGATATTATTAACAAATCAATGTTAAAAGATCATATATGATATCATATTAATATATATGATTCTTCTATAATTTAATAAAAATTATTTTACCATTATACACGAGGTTAACCTACCCACGACCAAGGAAAAGTAAAAGTTAAGGGTTTATTTCACAATCTCTTCATTATCTGAGGTTGTTTATACGTAATTATCTACTAGGACCCCTTTATCACCTCCATCCATGTTCCTTAAAAATGTATTTAAAATCCATTTTACTATTTTACAGACTATGGGTTAAATTCATTTATACCCTTTTTTGACTTGTATAAGATGTTTATAAAGGAATATTTTCTTCTTTTTCCAAACAAGGTCCTTTTTAACCTTGTCGACAGAATTGAGGTAAGAATGTCTTTATTTGACTTATATGGCGGGTGCAGCTATTTTCCGCCATTATACAATCTTTAAAGCTTCCTTGACAATTTTATAAAAATATTTTGAATGTAAATGTTTAATTTTATATTTATGTGACTTTTAAATGATTTAAAATTGAGTATTTTAAGAATTCATGAAAGTTACTCTTTATCAAGATAATAATTTTAAATGTTTTAAAGATTTATCTTTCTAAATATTTTTAATTAATTTCTATTATTTCAAAATAATTTTAAGGATTTATTTATATGAACATGAATGTTTGGAAATGATATTTCTTTTCAAAAGTTTCAATGTGGTATGGGACACTTTGATTCAAAAATATCTTTCAAATTACTTCCTTTATAAATATGTGACTTTTAAATGATTTCAAAAAAGATATATTTCTCTCAAATAGTTTTGATTTCATTTATGTCAACATACTTTGATGGATTTTATGCTTATTTGAAGTTTATTTATTATGATACAAAACATCCATACTTTATTGAAGGTTTTGTGATATGTTTGATTATGGATGTGTGATTTTTTACCATTCATGGTTTATGGAGAAAGTATTGACATTTCATATGCTAGTTTTCAAATGAGTATTTATGTTATGTTCAAACCTCTTCATATGTGGATTTAATTGGACTTAGAAAGTGACTGGTGGAGCCCACTATAGCTACTCGATGCATCAGTAGGTCTCATGAGACCAACTGGTGTCTTGGCACAAGGCCTTGACAAAATATTATTTGTAGTCTTGGCACAATGCCTTGAATATGTGGTTATGATAGTCTGGCATTATATATTCCATCATTATGAAAGTAGTTATTGATATTGCATGTGATTATTCGACTAGTAGAATATCCATGTGAATAAGTAAATGGAATTATTTCATTTTATCTTTGCCATATTATTCTGAAGTTCAATTTTAAAGGGGTTTTGTTTTAGTTATTCATTCTATTAAATGTTTTTGCTTATTTTTGAAAGTTTTCGCTTTATTTCTTACCCTTACTGAGCATTTGAGCTCACCCCTTTTTATGTTTTATTTTCAGAGGATTCCAAGAAGTGTATTGTGATTGATATTTAGTGTTAGGTCAAGGGAATAATGGCGTTCATAAAGGATTATTTATGTTGTTTTGTATGTATAAACTGTAATGTTACATCCATGTATGTAATCTAATTTCCAAGACTACTAAATCGATCTATCCTTCAGAACATGATTCCTTGTAATCATGAAAATGTATTAAAATAATTCACCAACTCTGGGTAACTGGGGTTGGGGCATTAAATTTGTTTTCACTCTAGAAAAGGAAATTTGTACCCTAATGGTTAGGTTTTCCCTTCGCATATTTTTACAGCCTTTGGTGTGTTGGGGAAGTCACCTAAAGTTAGTTTCACCTACGACCTAGACTATTTAAATGGTACTTGTAGGGATGTCCCTTGTACTACCCACTAGGCACTTTTCATTATGTGTATTATCATGTAAAATATGTAGAATTAGTCATAAAACAATTATCAATTATAAGTAATATACTTTGATCAAGTAGTTTCTATGATACTCCTAATAAAATATTATGTGGTTTTACATAGTTTGTAGTATGTTTATTCACTGTGTGTCGTCGTCAAACTGCATTCCAGCTAGAGGTCATTATACAGTATGTAAGGTCAAAATATACCAAACCCCCAAATGATGTACCAAACTTATCCCAACTCCTCCTTGTGTGGTTGATCATGGTAACATGACATGTATATTTTGTTATAAACCTTGTATCCCTGTCATGTGGCTAGAATAATTTTGAAATATTAATGGGATCTTAGAGCATCATTTATATGTTATTGTCAATTTTGGTCATATAATATCAAATTATCATAATATGTATACCTTTATATTAGTGAATGAAAACTTTGAAATGAAATACTGACATAATAAAGGTATAACTGTTCAATGATTAATAAGTAATTATAAAGTATTATGTAAACATTTTGATACCCCTTGATGGTTCAAGAACAATATTATTTCAACCTCTTAAGATTCGATGAGAGGATCTTTTAAAAAATAATTAATAATTAATTTACATATAAGAATTATCATTTCTTATAATTATTTATTTTTTGATCAATTTGTTTGTACTACTTATCATACCATCACTGAGATGAGGTTTCCAAAGTAGGAATCCTCTAGCTATATCAACACATAATCCATGAATAAAAGAATTTGATTGATGGATATCCGGGTAGTAGTGTGGAGGTATTGACCATATTGAACCATTCATTATCAATTACAATAAGAAACCCATTAGTTATGAATAGTTATTCCTTATTATATTGATTTTGAGAAGGAGGAGTATCAGGGATGTATCTTATTTTTGAGAACATCCATGAGCGAATACTCTTTTTTCTTGACATAGGGATATATTGGTAGAATTGTTGTGTGAAAGCATTGACCATTTATTATAAATTACATAATATAGAAGATATATATAGGTTTATATAATTAGTAATTGCACATAATCCTTAATTTAATTTCTATATTCAAATTAATACTCATGGATAATAATAGTAATATAAAAATTAGAATGATGTGAACTAACTCATTGAATATTAATAGATCAATTTAATAAAGTTAAAATTATATATATTTCATTATGTAATATAATCAATCTATATTATGTTCATCTGGGCCTGTATCTCAACACATCAATCCTCCTAATGATTTATAAAAAACATGGATAGAAAATATTTATCTATATTAATAAACATAAATATATTTTTTATTGAATAATTAAATAAAAAATATATTCACAAACTAATGAATATATATGTGTCTAATATTCAACTTACAAATATTTCAAACTGAATTAACTGATGGATGGATTAATTTGATAAACATAATGTAAGAAATTATTTTTTCCTTATTATTAAGAATATTAATTATTCTTATGTTAAAATCAAATAATATCTAACTATGATCCTAAATTCACTTAGACTATGAACTTTTAGTCCACTTTCCAAGTGGAATTAGGAAAGATAGACTAAATTCGAAGATTTAAATCTTATGCATCATCATTGAACCCATAAATAAAGATATTAATATCAAAAAAAATCCTAATACAAACAATTACTCTAAAATATAATATATTTTATTAATATCTCATCAAGTAGGTTGAAGTTTCATTTTGTCAATAAATATGCTTGAATTTTAAATATGGAACTCCAAAATTAATTTATTGATAATTGGTAATATATATGGACTTTTTAGGTTTTTTTATTTCAATCAAAGGGCCTATTATATTTTTTCACTTTTTGGGAATGTAAAAATCATTTCTTGAATAATTATATCAATTCTATGTCAATTATGAAACTCCCTACGTATCCAACATCACCATGTGAATGTATCCTCATGATTTTTGACAATACATCAAAGTATGAAATTCATGATATTAGTAATAACTTTTAGTATAATGAATAATATACGCATCCACATATAATAGCATGCAATGATTCATATAAGATGTTGAATTACTTTTGGTGGGTATGCGCTCAAAACATTCCATCTAGGAGATTACCATGTGTGACTTTTATGAGAAGAAGTCTCATTGTATTATGGGCCTCAACTAATGGAGGGGCAAATAACATCTCAGTTTGATTAGATAGATATATTCTACCCCTATAATAAATTTAAAAATAATTTCATAAAAATTAATTATTTTACTTATATATTATACATACTATAAAATACTAATTTTAAAAATATACTATAAAAATTAATACATTAATGATCCACAAAATAAACTCTCCATTTTATAAAATATTTAATAATAATCATGTCTTTGAATATATAGGTAATTAAATGTAAAATGATATTTTGGTTTTAGGGTACCAATACAACAAGGACATCATGTTGAATATTGAGATGGGTATATCACTCTAAAATTAGTTTATTATTGTCTAATTATTTTGTTAGTAGATTGAAATTTTTTTCCACTATATTTATATTGTAGACCTGGTTAGATGGATAAAAAATTATATGAAAAAAGAGAAGAATGCTTAAAATGTGATATGTTTTGAAGATATATGGGAATAAGAGTACCAATTTTAATCTTCAAAAAGATTTTTATGAGGAATTTGAATATGGAGGGAGGTATTCTAAGTGATATAATTTTTGGAGAAACTGTGTTATTAAATTATTTTTACTAATATTAAATTTAAAACTAATTTTATTTTAGCTAATATTATGGATTCAGTATAATATTTACATGAATGGTGGTTTTTGAATATTAAATCAATATAAAATATGTCAATGGAAATGAGTATATTGAAGTTTGATTATAAAGATCATTATTTTCATGTTGTTGCGTCATATAAGAATGGTGTAATTATTTTTGGAAAAAATTAAGAATATTATTCTCGTCATAATGAAAAAGTTCACTACTAAAATATATAAGAAAATATTAAAGTATAAAACATTACCTTTAGAGTATTTTAGTAAATATACACTTTAAGTCACGTTTCAAACCATTTTGATAAAAACTACATCACTAAATTAGTGGAAATATAAAACAAAATTAATTAGTGGTCCCTAAGAGGAACTTTGATGTTCATTTATAGAGGAGACAAATAAGAAATTTGAAAAAATAAATAACGATGTGGTGGCTCCAAAAATAAAAACCATATAAAACAATAGATTGGGTATAGTATAAATTCAATCTAGAAACAAACCTAAAAATAAATTTCATTTTATGGAATTTTAACAATCATCTATTTCCACATTTTCCATTTTTTCTTTTAGTTTTAGTTCTGTTAGTATTATTTTAATAGATAAGGAATATTTTATGTTTTTTATTGTAAATAAAAAAGAAAATAGATTTAAAATCATCCCTATGATCCTTAAATTTAATTAAATAAGAAATAATATCATAACATGGATTTTTATCCAGAATAAATATGGTTTTCTCATTTATATTTAGTTATTTTTACTGTCATATAAATTTATAACAGATATCGACATGATATTAATTCATTTTAATTATTGATAATGTGAAAAAAAGTATGTGGGGGGATAAATCTAATTCAATTCATTCTATATTTAAATATTTTATTCATTTTTATATGTCTTCCATTTATTTATTATTAAATAATAATCTGATTTTTTTTTATTTTGAAAAAATATTTTTTTCTTTATTTTTAAAAAAAATTGATCATAATTGAAAATTAAACACAATTGTCGAACACTATACTATATGTGAAGGATATGTTTTTAATTATCAATTAATAGTTATAATATTTATTATTTTTTTCATTATTTACATTTTTTTCTCAAAAAAATTCATTAATTTTTTGCTGATCATATATGTTTATCCCCTTAGCACTTACAAATGAAATTTCACCAACCTATAAAGAATTTAGACAAATTATAATTTTTTACAAATAAAATTATTTTCTAATATATGTATTTGGTTATGTTTTATGTCATAGAATATTGTATGAAAGTATATTAAGTTTCTATGTTTTATTAATATGAATGAGGAATTATTTTTTTAAGAACAGGTTTCCAAAAGGACTACCTTATGTATAGGTTCCCATTTTAATCTCTTAAGTATCATGAACTAATTTATAGGTAAGGTACATTTAAAAACTATAATTTATTACCTACATAACTATTTGGAACATTTTCCTGAATTTCATTCATTCCTTATAAGGGGGTGGCTATTCATGGAATTTTCCTGGAGGGGAATCCCAATTTTTTTAAATTAATCTAGTATTATATAATTTTATTGGGGGGGGGGGGTAGAAATTCCAAAATTTAGTTTTCATTGTTATCATGTTACCAACATAGATCAAAAAGAAGAAAAAAACCTAAATAAAAAATATAAATGTATATAATAAAAGGGGGTGATTTTTTAGAATTTGGAAGATGAATTGGTCATTTCATCATTTATTTTGATTTTTGATTTTAAGAACAAATGGTGAGAATTTTATTTAAAAATATATCATCATAAAAGATTTATTAAGGTATTTTTTTCATTGTGATTAAATTGAAAATCATGAAATGTTTTAATTGAAATGCATTATATTTTACATTATGATTTCACATAATCATATATCAACAATTACAATTAGAAAAAATCATGAAAACAAATCATTATTGATACAATCTATTAGCATATTTTTATTGAAATAGTAATGGTATAATTATGATAAAACTACATATGGAATATAATTATAGAAAAAAAAATTAAATTACACTTGAGGGGGAGAGAAATTTCGACTAGAAGTCATGTTGTCAGGGTCCATGGATGGATATGATAAGTTGAGTAAAACAATCCTAAAAATATACTAATTTAAACTGAGTTAATTATTAAATTTTTGGACGAAAAAACTTTTAATGCTAATTTGGAACTTCATTAAATAAAAAAATGTTGTGTTTCATTTGAAATATTATTGGAATTAAATGTGAAATTGTATCCAAAATTTTGATTGTATAATCTTTTATATTTTGGAATTTAAAAAATATATTTTATGAATCTAACATCAACATGTAGTAACAAAGGTAGTAACCGAATTTGTAGAATCTATTATTTTAAAATGAAACTGATTTATATCATCCTTGGGGATGGAATTTATAAAAATCTATTATAGTTATGTGTTGAATGTGTATTTTACACTAGGTTTTCATAAAAATATATATTTAACTATTTTGAATAAAAAAATTTATTACATTGAGGTTTTTTTGGGAAGAGTTTCAAATAATATGAGAATATTTTCCAATAAACTAAATTTATGCTATTATTTTTTGGTTATTCTATGAATTCATTGATTGATGGTTTACCATGTATTATAAATTTCTAGTGTTGGGGTGATTAGAAAAACTATATCATTAATTTTATTTCCTTCGCAAAAAAAATATAACCCTAATTTTTATGAGAATTGAGAAAAATTATTTCATTTTTGTGTTTTTTTTTAAATTCGGGAAGTAAATATAAAATTTTTATTTTTTTTATTTAATAATGTAAATCATTCATTATATATTGTGTTCAATAACAAGAATTATAATTTTATGAAAATTTCTGAAATATATTTTCAAAATTTTGATTTTAATGTATATTGTTTAGATTTTGAAGGATTATTATTTCATTAGGATGGGCATATAAATTATGATTCATTCATATGCCATGATTATATATTATTCTATCTAGCCAGATCAAGATGACCATTGAAAATCACTTGCTTTACCAAATTTCTAATAAAATTGAAGATTTCCATCTCACTATACCACACCATTCATAAGCAGGTCACAAAGAATATCCATGCTAATGTATATAAATATCTAGTCATAATACTAGTTCCTCTGAAGATAACTAGTCATTTTTTATCCTTTCAGCAATATTGTATCAAATAATAAAATATAATCCAAAATAAATTTCTTCATAATTTATTGCATCAATAAGAACACATAAATATATATCTCCACTAAATAAATCAATATCTTGCATGAAATTCATGATCAGGTCAACTCATGGAATCCAAACTAACTGATTAATAAACCATTTACAAAATACCACACTGTATTACCATTCAAGATCATATACTAGCCATATATATTAATTTGTGAATAAGATATGTATGTTCAGAAATTTAACAACATTAATATTAATAAGATAATGGTGACCCAACATAGTAGATCCAACTAACGAAGAACTTATTAGTTATGGAATATCAACATCACTTACACAAATAATTAGTCACACCAATACAACAATATATCCTTTTCAATATTTCATTCCATCATTGATCCCTTGGAGCACATAATTAGAACCCAATTGAAAACTAATTTCTATCCCACATTTATCTTGGTGAAAATCATAGATTGCATCAAAATGAATCATAGAGAACGTGATATATAACTACAATGAATAAGAGAAACCTATAATGTTTTATGGGTTCTCCATTTGAACAATTATAGTGGGAAGACCCCAATTTCATGATCTATCATAGTAGATTTAATGTGTAATATAAATGAAGAAAATAAAACTTATATACCTAGACACCCAATGTAGTGTACTCAATCTATATTCCTAGTTGAAATATACTTGATAATTATCATTAATGTTGTATATAATGGTTTCCACCCTTTTATGGATTAAACATTCCTTGTATCCAGATTAATATAGGAGGATATATTGAGCTCTTGAAGGTGTGACAGTTCAATTTTTGTGAGAGATGAACGATGCACAAGAAGAATAAATTATTGAGATTTTTTTATGAAAACGTTTTCTATAGTAGGAGGGAATGTATATGTTTATATATACATAATTTCAGTGATTCATTTAATGAATCATTTTCACTGTATTCAATGTGTCTATATAGAGTTATTAAAATTGTTATTTATTCATTAAATCCAATTCATAAATGGAATTTTTTTGGTAACATACATGTACCTATAAAATATTGTTTTTCAAACTTACCTAACAATCTCCCACTTTCACTAAAATCCATAAGTTGTTTCTACCAAATATAAAATAAATTCCAAATATATATAAAACTTTTTTTGGGTGTGGTTTTAATAATTTGTAGACATTTGTATTTAAAATATTTTGAATGAATCATTATCCTTATTAAAGGTCCTGAAATTTTAACCTTATGGCCCATATAAGTGTTGAAAACATATATAAAATCCATATTTCATTGATGTATGAAAAGATCATCCTCTGCCAAAGCATTAGTGGTACTCATGCTACAAAGGGATCTGGTGTGATCTAAATAAAACCAACTCATATATCTATATAAACTTTTCCTCCACTATATGTATCATTTGCATCATATGTATACCTCTATTAATCCTTTTGTACTTGATATTGCGTGATAACTAGGCATGGAACATAAATATCTATTATAGGTCATGTCTACATCAAATTAAATTCATCTTTTGGATAAGATTATCATAGGTCTCATATAGTATTAGATGAACCACTAAATGTATTCCATGTAATAATGGTTAGGAATTTTTTTAGTAAAATTAAATAAAATTCTATATGTCTTTCCTTTTCATATAAGTGGAAAAACCAATATTTATTATATGCTAACTTACAACACAATTAAAAAAATATCCAAAAACAACATAATTAAAAATATTGAAATTTTGAGTTTTATAAGTAGTGTATCAAAGTGAGATGTTATTGTGCTTGGTATCTCACTAAAAATGAAATAATTAATGATTATAAGTATAAAACCTTAATTATATTTGTAATCATATGATATTCAGTGAGATAACATTTACTGTTTCAGTCTAAGTAATAATTCACTACTTAATACAGAAAGAGTATATTATTTGTATATCTTAAATAGCCCTTATAATTGATTACTTGTATATATTCAAGGTAATCATAAAATATCATTACAATCAATTATATTCCATGATGTACATAAGTTAAATAAAATGATAATTATAAATTGAATAAGTATTTTGATTTGTTTTTGTATAGAGTTATGATTGATTTTATATGAGATTTATGCAATATTTCTTTTGTGTATGTGTTTTTATAGGAAGGTTTTATTCGAATGGAATTTGGGGAAACTATATGTAATTCATGCCCAAATTTTCTGTTTCAAATAAGAAGATATCATATATAGAAACTAGGACATAGATCATTAAGAAACTATAATCATTGACCATCAAGACAAGTAGAAGGATTAGATCCAAAGGTGTCTCACCGAATGATCCACTTATAACACCATAATTTTAGCCTCAATGAATTATAGTATTTATTAAAAAAAATCATTTTGGATGAGACCAGAAGCCTTGAAATGTGCCGAATAATACGGTGCATTATCATATCATAGTGTGACACATAGTTCCCAACATGAATTTTCATGTTGTGTACATAAATTCACATTTTATTTCCCAGACACATTCACCACATGAATATTCCATTTATAATGGGAGAACAACACAACACGAAATTCCTATGTTGTGTTTTTTCCTATTATTTGTGGGGAGTTGATGAATTTTGAATCACGAACCTTCATAATGACTTGGAAAACATTAAAAATGATATTCTTTCGTAGAGGAATTGATTTTTCAACCACCTGTAGGGAGTTACAGCAATGGATATGACTCTAAGATCATTTATCAAAATTAGTTTTCTTCCAATAAAATATATATTTTTTCTATAACATTGAATGAATTTAAGTTTAATTAGATTCTTATTTCTAAAATCTCTCTTTTAAAAATTATTTATTTTAATTCAACATTTGCTACAATTTAAATTCTCAATCCCTCATCTTTAAATCTCAGATTCTCTCTGCAATAAACAATTACATTAAAGCACAAAACACATGTATTTTTACAAGGTTTGGTACTAATACCTACGTTCATTATTCAATTGTTTACCACCCCTAATTATAGATTTTTCAAAAAATGTAAATGTTTACAATCAGGAAAGTCTCATTCCCATCTACACAATTTTCCACCCTAGAGTCCCACTACAATTTTCATGTTCCCACCTACACTAGTGACTCCTGAGTCCCATAAGAAGATCATTATACTATATCACACGGTGTTAAAATCATCCCACCGGTTGACACTAGAATACCACTAAGGACATCAATTAATCCTGAATCACACAAGATATGATACACTAATATAAAGATCTCTCTCAGCTTTAGACTTCATCAAAACTACCTCAAGATGATATCATTCTCCACAAATAAACTAGACCGCCTGATCTATTTGTGTACAATATTCACAAAATTTGAAAACCGATAAATGATTGTCTGATCCTGCTCATTTTATACTAATAATAAACCGATCTAAACATGAATGAGAATATAAAATTTGCATTACCTATATATAATCAGTTTCCTCAATAAAAAAATCATCAAGTAATAATTCATTCTTCTACTGAAGACACCACCTCACTAAACACTAAAAACACAGATGTGAAAATCTTTTGTATGATTGATAGTAAAACTATCTTGGCTTTAGTCTCAAAACTCTTGACAATAATTATGGAATCTATAATGCACGTTCAATTATTAGAACATCATGAATGTATATAATACAAATCATGTTATAGTTAAATAATGTCAATGAGAATGCATGTTCATGCATGTATTGCTTCATGCACACCCCGTGACACACAATGTTCACTATTTGATACACAATCCATGTGTATCCCTAGAAGATTAAATATAGTTTATATTGTTTTTTAAATTTATGTTTCCTTCTAAAAGCCTACAAAAACACATATTGTGCACTTCACTTTTGTTTAACCCTTTATTCAAACACATTTTTTAGTTTTCCCACACATAGAACAAACTTTATACAACATGCATGACACTTATTTCATTGTGAAAAAAATCCATAATGCCTTCATGTGAAAAAATGGGAGGCTCAATGTAAAATTTTATTCTTGCTTGCACAAACCTGAATGGGAATGAAAATATTAATGCATACAACATATTATTTACACAACTTAGTGTGTGTATACACAATTTTGAAATTCCTCAAAAAAATTCATGAAAACATGAAATGTTAAATGTGTAGGGGCATCGTGATCTCTTAATTTATTCATGGAACATTATTTATTCAAAAATCTAATGAGTGTGAAAAGAAAATATCATTAAATTCATGGAAACTCTATTCTTAGAGTGATATATAGTGAGAGTGGGACTCTTTTTGCAAACCAGAGTGATCACAAAGACTAAACTTCATTGAAAACCCAAACTTCTCTATCTACATAGACACTGAAACAAGTGTAGGATTCAGTATTTATTAGAATAAAATATCATCATGGAACTTTCTAGAATCATGAATGACCATATTTCATCATCATAACAAATACCATTCAAACACAAGATCAGTTTGCACGAAATTTTTTTATATATTCATTTGTTCGATTTAATCATCGATTTATAATGAATACAGAATTTCATTATTTTTCTATAATTAATTAAATTTCATAATGATGAATATATTATTAAAGTACTTTTATAAATATTCAATTGGCAATGTTTGAATATCCAAAATGTGAAAAATCATTTCTAATGGATTCTTAGAGAACACGATGTGAAGAAAATATGTGATGACCATGAATTCTAATTGAGTTGATAGCATGGTTACGAGGAAGGTGAGATGATTAGAAGGCCATGGAAAATAATAAAGATCCAATGGATTTGATTCATTCGGTGCTAAAAAAATTTATCCCACATTAAAACTCATTGAGTTTTCCCACTCCCGTATAAGACATTGCGTGGAATCCATTCCCAAAAAATGGTTTCCTCTTACATTTACATGATTCCTCGCTCCTGATGGAATCCCCTAGTGATGGGGCTTTCTATTCTGTTGTCCT
Source organism: Viscum album (assembly GCA_963277665.1). NCBI lineage: Eukaryota > Viridiplantae > Streptophyta > Magnoliopsida > Santalales > Viscaceae > Viscum > Viscum album. The sequence continues at coordinate 318,892,549 of OY728153.1, read as the reverse complement.
TCCCTACACATTGGAACTTTATTTCGACTTTTACTCCATATAGGCACATATATTCCTACTCGATGAACCTGCTAGCTATGCTAGAGCTCATACCTTCCCACCATGGTAGTAGCATGGGTACTTTATTATTTTCCAGTTTGTTTGATTATTTTTTATATAAGCACAATTATGAACATTGATCCAAATGAAATATAAAAATTTCCAAATACCCAAAGAACATTAAAACCTATTCAAGTAAAATTGATCATTTTTTCTAGAATCTTATTGAAATCTTGTAAACAATGTTCTAATTTCTATTCAACCACTGACACATATCTTAATATTTCAATATATGTTCTTCAGTATTCGCATTAAAGGTTGATGATATTTTTCTAACCATCCTAATTTAATTCAAAATTATTGCTAACATATTGATATCAACTTAATAAAAACACCATTCATAATTGTTGAAAAAATGAAATTCAACCCAAATTCCACTTCAATCTCCCCATTTTATTTTTTTGTCAATACGACCACAAAATGATAAACTCAATATCTATGTTTAACATTATCCCCCTTTTTGAAAATGAATAAAAAGATCATAGAGAGGCTTCCAATATTAAAAAAACATATTCTACTCTATTAATGATGATACCAAATATTTTCTACTGTAAAAATCTTTCATCCAAAAAAATCTATGTCTATGTGGACAAACCCAGTGTAGAAATCAAAAGTGTATAACAAATGTGATCAATGCTATCCACGAACAATCATACATTTGATACCATTTTTGATAACTCTCTCTTCATACAATAATGTTTCTTAGATAATGAATTCATGAGATATTACTTATCATGTATTTTTTGTGAACAAACACATCAGAAATTTGAAGTTCAAAAACATATAGCTCCACCATTTTAGCTCAAAATTTTTCATATATTCCCCCCCTAAAGATATGCGTCCAACCCCTTCATTTCCCTTCATGTTAAATATTGTAAAAAGTAGGATCCTATTTGATTTTCAAAAATAGAACTTAGGTTGTGATTTTTCTCTCAACCATTCCTTGACCTTCTTCCTGTTGATCTCATATTTTGAAAAGTTCTCCTACACATAAATGGTTTCTTAATTTCATGTTGTTTTCACCACCATAGAATGTAAAGAAACATTCTTTAATTCTAATTTGAAATAATTTTTCATGTCACAACCAATTAGTTAAGATTCATAATTTTGATTCTGTAGATCATCACATGTTTTTTTATTTCCTTTTAAATTTATAATATTTCCTTAAAATTGCATGCTTAATTAACTATGGAATTAATCTATGTTTAATCTATTTTTTTATCCAATTTTAGTTCATCTGGAAAAATAGTCAAACCTTAATTATTCTTATGTTTAGTCTTTTTGGGTGTAACATGCTGATTAATTGATATACATGTATTACTTTCATTAGGATTTTGTCTTTTAGTCATATTAAAACTACAAGGAACCTCTCTAGATATTTTAGTCATGCATAAAACTACTCTATGACCTCCTAACCCACATCTGCCAAGCATTTTGTTTAAGTATTCATATCTATTTTTCATTGACTAATATGATGAATTTATTTGATAATATTCCTTCATTAATTCATTGAAACTCCCCCAAAACTCTTGTCTAACTCCTGAAAATGGAATGTTATACCAATGATAATTGGAATTAGGTCCATATTTTTGGAAACACCAATAAAATACTTTAAACTGTGATATTATATACCATTGATAAACCTATTCCAGATATTCATATTTTGTTGTTGTAATGCATGCATTTTTTTTCTTAGAAGTAAATTGTCTTCGATTAATATTTCATTCATTATTTAATGCGGTCAAATTCACTTCCCTACACTTTTGGACCTCACATATTCACATACAGTTATAGTAATATCATATATTTTTTGAAACAATGTACGAACAATTTTACCTTGTATGTTGGAATCATTTATTACACCATATTGAGATGACTCAGATTTAATATCAATATATTTTTTGAAGCCTTCTCAAATCTTATTCAATTCATGTTGAACTGTAAGATACATGGATTGGGTCTTAGAAAATTCTTCCTCTTTATAAGACCACTTTTATTTAATATCAGCAAACACATTTTACAGCTCTGCTACCTCAAATATGAATATCACATTTTTCATTAAAAATAGCTATTTCACTTCTATCATACTCTTCCTTTTAAAAAGTTAATTTTTTTTACAGATTTCATGTTTCATCTTCTCATTATTG